>OW121849.1:25186353-27686353 GCA_933228895.1 Platycnemis pennipes
TTGGTTATTATAACCTGAATCTTCACAACCAATGGAATGGTTAAGGCTGCTCTATACCTGCCTTCAAAAGGCCGTTGCAGATGCTTAAGCCTGACGCGACTACGACTTTATCGTATTAGCTGGCATCTTGGGAATTTTTCCCATTATAGAAAAAGGATTGTTTATAGTCTTCAGTAAAACAGATTTTTTGTAGGTTTATTTGTTAGTTTATAAAAAATAGCCAAACTTTCCATTTTTGGTCTATTTTCAGCAGCTATTTGTTAAGTCTAAAATACGATACGAAGATTTTGCTTCAACTCTTTACAAAGCTTGATCCTTCATCTACCCATTCAAATAACAACTTCTGATGCTGTTTCTATAGCTAGGCCATAAACCCATTAACCATGGAGCATGTATCGCGTTTTTAAACTAGTGTTGCGCGTGAGTTCCTCGCAAAGATTTCTTCCTTTGGCGGCCTACCCCCACTCCTGCTCTAAGGCGTTCCACCCCTCTTGTTTACAAAAACCCTCATGGCTTCTGTCTCTGAGCGAGCTTGTGGGTTCCCAGAGCAGTGTCAGGTTACACCTCGGAGATAACACCCCCCTCCCCCCCCCCCTAGCTGGATGGACGAAGAGCGGCCGAAAAGCGGCTTGTTCTTTCCAAGCTTTATGGAGAGTATCTAAGTAGTCGGATATGAAGGCCGTTTTACATGGCGAATGATCATGCAAATGAATTCATTCGCATGAAGTTCATGCGTCGTGTAATACGGAAATCTCCTCGCATGATCATGCGATCAAAAGTAGCACATGTTCTAATTTTGATCGCATGATTCCTCGAATGATCACGTGATACGAGCGCACGATGTTCGTCTTTGTTTTATGAGCGACTGGAAGAGGATTCAAATTAAACAAGTGCAGGAAGAAATGCAATTATAATTTTTTTTCAGAGCTTTTCCGTATACAATTAACTGGCGTGCCCATGTAGTATACACTATAATCATATGTAATTCTTATAGGTATTTTTATATAGGCATTCACCTAGTGAAGTTCTTCAATTAATCACGTTTTGTCGAAGGTTGAGTTGAAAGTAATATATTATGTAGGTATTCTATGATTTTGATAATTCTTGTGACCAGTAGGTATAGAGCAATAAAGTATTAGAACAGAATATAAAAATTATAACTGAAAACAATACATTGAAATATCTCCATCGGCACTAGTCCGTTGTCTCTCATGCCATTCATGAGGATGTCACCTGTTGTAATTGTTATCACAGCTACCACGAACTGGGATAAATTAGAACAAATAGCACGTATCTAACCTTTAAATAGTACACTATCTATTATGATAGATATTCCTACACACTTCATACATAATTAAACTTATTTTACCCTCATGAATTCTTACTGAGTAATCAGGGAACGCTGTATCCGTATACGGTCATGCATGACCGTAATCGTACCCATATGGATACGATTCGCCCGTCGAAAAAAGTCTTAGCGTAACAGCAAGCCAGAAACGAATTGCAAAATGTCAATATAATTATAAACATCTATATCAAAGGTTGAATTAGGATCTCTTGTCACAGTAATTGCTTCTCTCGTCGTCGTGTCCGATGTTTCATAATCATGTCTGGTGAGATTTAATATAGTATGAAATTTCTCCAGCGTCTTTCTTAATGAATTACGATAGGCCTCACAGTGCTATAATAACAGTTCATTTTGAATCAGGCCTAGCATACCTTGACCTCTATCACTCCTCTCTTCATCTAGCTTTCTCCGGCAAAATTTCATGTCATTTTCGTGAGCCATATCTAAAGCAGAGATGAAGTGGTTTGTTTGAGACAATGACCGCAGATATCGATTGACGATTACCAAAGAGCTATATCAGGGAAATTTATGCCAGAAATATGCGATCATAGATAAAAGAATAGAATTTATATAAGGTACACGAAATAGTAAAGCAGAGCAGCGAGTGTACTTTTAATAAGCCGGCCAACCACTATGGAAAAGCACTTTGATTGGACATGAGAACTATATTAGCAAAGTAGCCTTCGTAAAAACCCAATTGGAATTTTCAGGAAGAACACATTTGCGTAAACTTGTTTGCAGTGTATCTGAAAAGATCAAAACCCATGTTAATTGGCATATTGCATGAGCAATGAAAAAATAACTTTGTGAATAAAACACTTATTCTGTTAGTAGATTCATCCTTCGACGTGGATTTAAATAATTCACACACTAGAACTTGGTGGATAAGGAACTTATACGTTTGTTTATAGTGCAGTAATATGTAATTTAAAATCAAACAGAACGAGATACAGATTCTAGCTAATTCACTGGCACAAAGGTGACGGCGTGATGATTCATGGAACTTTTATATTTTTCCATCCCTGTAGGTACTTGCCTTATTTTCTTGCATGTTGAAAAATAGGTAAGATTTTTAGTGTACCTGCGTCCCGCGAGATATTAGTAATAATCTCTGATTCACTAGAATTGCGATTTTTAGCACATGTTCGGTGAATATTAATGCCCTGCCCATACCCTGGTAGTGGCTTGCACGGCGCTACGTACATATAGACTCTCCTGATGCCTTCAAGGTGGCTTGCAGGGTGCACTGTAAATGCACATAATTTCAGAAACATGAATTGTACCACGTTTTAAATCATTTACCGAAACACATACATTTCCTTTAACAAAATATCATGAGCAAATTATAAAGTCTAGCTCTAGGAAAAAAGGTGTAGGTATTCATGACTGATAGGGTTGATTTGAGAAGTTAGGTGATCGCAAGCGATCCGTGCTATTGTACGGGGCCCAAAAAGAATACTATTATTTTTTCTTTTTTTATAGATTCTGTTGTTATTACCCTTAAAAATGTTCGTGGCCTATTTCTATCATAGGTTTACTAAGTAGGATAGTAGTAAGTATTCTCCTTGTTTGATAATACATGCCTGGTGAATGGCCGCCACTGCCACACACCATTGCGGTGGATTGCGGGATATTATGTAAATGTAGGCGTTTTATGAATATTAGACTTCTAAACCGTATGGAACCGGCATTATTTTTGACTCGATTAGATGATACCCTATTGATTTAGAGAGTGGAAATACATACTGTTCTACATACTGTTCTGTCTGTAATAATCTTAACTCTTCCACTCATTCTCTGTACTGATGAAAGAGGTACAGCTGATGTCGTACAGTTATCTACGAAATGAGTTTACAATATGTTTCACTATTTCAGTTCCCGAAAAGGAGCATTCTTCGGATTCTGAAAGTTGAAACCAGGGCTAATTCTACAAGGGATTAGCATTCACAAAAGAGTTCTCGTAAAATCTAACCTGCCTAAGTGATTCTTCAGTTAGGATCTGGCAGAGAAATACACGCTTCTACGTAATGACTGTTCGCTGTCAAGCTTACGTAAGGAGGGCTCAGCATAATTCATAGGGTCCTAGGAAATGAAAAATTTTATTTGTTTATTTTAACTGCCATAAGCGTGTTATAATACGCCAAAACGTTTTCTGAAATCCGAATAACATAATTTTATTAAATAGAGAAATGAAATAGGAATATGAAATGTAATTAAATAAGAAGAAACGTTTGCACTCAACATTCCATTAATATTATTTGCGACAATTCACACCATGCTGGAAAAAATACATGCACACCGTGTTCATTTAATAAAAACGCCCAATAAAATTTCCCTTGACTTTCGAGTTTCATTGAGTTAAGAAATTAGAAGCCAAATCGTCATGAGCGCAATTTTAGCTGCGTTTTGACCTAAGTGCACATTTGGTATATTTGATACCTGCTTTGTTTCTCTCATGGTTCATTGCATTACCTTATCGCAAACTCAACTCCGTGATACCGAACACCTAACTACTGCTTGTAATTGCGCTCTAAATATCTGTACAATATTTACCATCATTGCAAATTCAAGGTGGGACGAATCATTATTTCGTAATGGAAAGTGAAACGATGTCCATGCAAGAGACAGGAAGATTTGAGACCCCTTCATTTGGTCATAGATAAGAAAGTGTCGGGTTCTAAGAATCTCGAGTGACCGCGGTCTAGATATCACCCTTTCTTTTCGGTCTTCAAAACAAACAAAACACTTGCGAGGGGACCGAGAAGATACTCGGACCGCTATCATGTTACATCTAGAGGAGGGGGAGAAGAGGGAGAGACGGCCCCCATTCCACTTTTTATACCGCCACCTATGCGGGGAATCGTAGAACTAATCCCAAAAATCCGTTGCGTCTGAGAAACGGTGGAAGTATAGAGCAGCCTTAAAGTTGGCTATCATAACAATTCATGCAGAAGACAGGCCTATACAAGGAGATTAGATGCACTTTGAGCAACATCACAGTTGTTTCGTGACGCAAGATTGGCCACTTTTTTGGCACGGAGAGTTTGGGGAAGGTAAGCAGATGCAAGGAGGTTACAAGGTATTGGAGGTGGCTTCACAGCTGATTCCCGAGGAAAGGATGACCATTTTCGATTGGCACAAACATATTGAATCTATACTCGCAGTCTTCGTGGATGATTTTATTGATGTACGCGGTGAAACTAGGAGTGGTAGATAGAATTCGGAGTAAAATTCGTGAAAATAATAGAAAAAGTGACAAATCAGTCAAACGTATGTTATTCTAAGAGGTTGAATTTGTACCAGAAGTCAAGGAAAGAATTATCTTCTAGTGGAATAATATGCATTTATACTTTTCTAAATTTTTCTTTACAAAGACTGCTGACGCCTCCGAAATATATTTCGGACACGATACTCTTGAAGGGTAATAATAGTCCTAATTATTTAGAGGAGGCAACCGGCAACTATAATAATTTGCACAATTCAGAATAAGTGAGTAATTGCGTAGAGAAGAGGCTTTCATGTAACGGAAGATGGGAGAAGAAAACCCGGAGTTAGCCTTCTCCAAAAGAAAGGCTCTAAGGGGCCCACAGTGTAACGTCCCAATTGACAGACGGAGAACAGAACATGGAGATCTCTCTATACAGCACTATGTAGGGACCGAGAAACCACTGAAAAATTTCTGCTTCAGCCGGGAATCGAACCCAATCCCTGATGGTGAAGACCAGTATTCAACTGTCATGACCACATAATCTCTATCTCAATTGTTATACATATTCTAATATGCGTAAAATCTCCATGATAGGCCAAAGAAAACACCAGGTTTAGTCCCAAGGAGTTGGGGACTACCGATTTTCTGCCTTCGTTGTCACTCATAGGCTAGTAATGTGCCCTCTCCTGCACCTTCTAATCTCGTTCCGTCTACGAGAGATGCATGAAAAATTGTGCCGACTCACCATCATAAACTTCTTTCCCTGAACGATGAAAAATATTTGCGTAGCGAGCGTAAAGTGAAGGGGGCTGACCCGCCATTGCAATACAGAGGGAATTTCCCCCTAATTATTTATCAAATAATATAATAATAAATTGTTGAATAAATATTTTTTATTGATAAGAGTATGTAAAATTATTTTTTCGTCAAATTCTCCTCTATCGCCTTGCTGATATGAGGAGCCCCTTATAACTTATTCTCCTACTGTACCAAAGAGGACGACAAGACTAATTCCATGTAGTATCTGAATAAAAGCGATGGTTTGATCATTATTTACCAGGACTGTAACCTCCATTTGTGGCTTTGTGGACTCTCCCTTGAAAATGGCAAGTGAACTTCATGACCGCAGAATATTTGTCGGGAGCAAGGATATATTTTTACGTAATTAATACGTTTTCTATTCATGTAATTCGCTACCACTCTATTACGTTTTTTACCTATGTCATACATTCCACGTTTTGAGGTGAAACTATATTATTTTTCAATTTTTTAACGATAAATTTCCTCAAAACAAAGCCATCCTTTGTCTTAACTGACAAAAAATTCATCCAGATGATTCATTATCTCATCAAGAATATGCGAGGCGTATTCCACAAACCTACTTTACTTTCTCACTTATTCGCTGTTCGCTCCTTAGCCCTTTTCGTAGCGATGCACTAGCTTTTTCAATCTCCTTTGCATGCATATACATCTACGTAATACCCAGAAATCTACCATAAATGTGTGTGGCACGGGGTGAGTTCACACCAAACATGCATTACATATGCATAAAAAGGATGCAAAGAAGTTCTCCGCCTGAGAAGTGAGCTGGTTGAAAACGGCAGTCTCGAGATCTTCGCCATCTACAAATATTCCACTAATCCTTGCTTCAAGTGCAAGACGAGGTAATAGTAGCTACAGGGACTGTAAGGTGGGTGATCGAAAAGTTCCCAAAGGAAATCCTGAATCTTATCTCTGGTATGGACAGCGGAGTGAGGACGCGCCATTTCATAGAAGTGGACTCTTCCGGACGACAGTTTACCGAGATATTGGATGGCACGTCTCCGTGACTATTGTTCAAATATTGGTGCGTCCAATAGAGTAAATTTATCATCACGAGGACTAATCGCCAATCGTCAATGAGATCGCAGTTTTTGGTCCACTTTTTGTGATTTTATTGGTTTGGATACTGGGCCTGCCACTGCGCTCCTCATCATGCACATTTGTGTGGCCACTTTTATAGTCTCGACACCATTGTCTATCCAATTCTTCTCTTATCACTGTAAGCCCGTGAACTAGGTACAACTCCTGATGAACTGGAGTAGCTGTAGATCCTTTTGCACACAAAAATCGAATTACAGGACGCTGTTCGCAACTGGCGGGAGTAACGATTTTCGAAGCCATTTGCAAATAACCAAAGCTGTCGACGCACCCAAAAAAATACTACAACTCGAAGCCATTGTTACGTGTTATCAGAGTCAGTCAAACGAATACTGTATCAACATAATGACTTCAGTGAACTCATAAACAATCAATAGATGGCGTAGCTTTCAAGGAACTAAGCTGCCAACGTTTGAATATAAGCAAAGGTCCCTACTTTTCGAACAAACCTTGTAATTCAGTGCGTTTTCTGAAATTTGTGACATTTTATTTCTAGTGTTCGTAAATTGTATAAATTACATGTCTAGCGTCGTTCACGGAACTCCATTATGAAGGTAATTGCGTTATCGTTATTTTTTTATGCCAAATCGTTTTATCATTCGATCTGGCGTAGGTGCGGATGCGCGCTAGAGAAATGGAAAGCTACAGTAATGGGCTTCCAGAATTAGCGTTTCGCATTTCTGAAGAGAAAAAACTTGCAAAAATGATATCCGTAACATTATATAGTTTATTCACGCCAGTAATTACTTCAAAGTTACATCTCGCGCAGCTATGCGCAGAGGAGTAAGCGCATAATGAAAACCAGCATCCGAATTAGAGCCCTCTGTCAGCTTTGACCATACCTTTACCATATTAGCACGGATTGTGAGACTCGAAACAGAAACTGCAATATGCTGGTCAAAAGACTGCGAAACGCTGACTCAGTCACTTCCGTAAAAGATGTCTGTAGATGAAGATGCGAAGCGCTTCAATTCATCCCGTATATCTCGTTACACTGTTTTGTTCACAACATGATCTCTCGATCTATTTGTCATGCGCAAACCATGGTGATTGAGGATATGCCAAACGAATTAACTAATAATTTGGTACTTAATTTACATGCATAATAATATCCTTTAATAAACTCTTCTGGTAGTAATTACGTAAGTGTTACTAATCCTTCATTGCTATAAATTATCATACGTTTTAAGTAACCAATCTGAATTGGAATAATATTTGGACGGTTTCTGCGATGACTGCGATAAATGCGCATGAAAATTAATTCGTGATATTTGCGATAACGTTACCCACACCATGAAAGGATACGTGATTCTGCCCCTAATTTTTCGATTGTGAAAATGTGATGGAATTCGGGATGACTTGCCACTATCATTGATTTATCTCTTTTTTATTCATATTTTTAAATGCCCTGAAACCTTTTCACTCTATAATGATTATTGGGAACAGTTTAATATAATCTAAATAAGCCGACAAGATCTATGTCATCGAGAAAGTGACTCAAACATGAGTACAGTGGTTATTACCGTGAAAAACGTATCTCCCGACGTTACAGGGTTTCCACAATGTTTAATTAACCGATGTGCACGAATACTTACTACAATAGAGGATGAAATATACACATCAGTCCCCTTAACGGAAGCTATAAATTTTGAATATCGCTCCGACAGTATCCCACAGTAAAATTCCCATGAAGCCCCCCATGGGAAAAGCAATTTTTCCCATGGGAAAAGTTGTTTTCTCATGGGAAATTTGCTTTCCCATGGAATTCCCACGAAGCCGCCCATGGGAAAAGTTGCTTTCTCATGGGAAAAGTTGCTTTCCCATGGAATTCCCACGAAGCCGCCCATGGGAAAAGTTGCTTTCTCATGGGAAAAGTTGCTTTCCCATGGAATTCTCATGAACTTGCCCACGGGAAAGGTTGCTTTCCCATGGTAAAAATAGAATTTTCCCATGCGAAAGGTGCATGTTCCCACGGGTTAAGGTGCAAATTCTAACACCACCATATATGGTTCAACCATGCAGCCCCCTCCAAAGGCAATAGAATTTGGGTTGTAAACTGAGGATCGCAAGGATAGATTCCGGAAATGACGATGCATGATAATTTTCTTGATTATGCTTTTTTTTGTCAACATAAGAAAATTATATAGTTTATGTTCAATTTTTTTATTTACGATTACAAACATTTGGAAAAGGGCATGCAGAGTCACCATGTCTTAACTTAGCCCTAAAACAGACTATTCGGAAATCTGTAATAGTGAGATATCTACGGACGGATGTAGTATGGACTGACAATTCAATTCTAATGAAACTTAAAGCCATTGTTTTTTAACAATAATAATATTGGAAATAAAATTCTAGGATCAAAAAGTGTATCTCTTTAAACAAATGCGTTTTAATTTTTAAACATGAAATTCAAGGTATGATTAAACACAATAAAATGTAGGTACATTTTTTAAAATATAGCATTATCATCAACTATAAATCACTACTTTGGTGCACATGAACAGCTTTAACCACAATATTCATTTAATAGTTCGCGGTTTTGGAAAGGTATCGACTATATCGATAATCGCAATGCTAAGTCAGCTAGTCGACTTCTACATTCAAAATGGCAGTCAGGGAGTGTGTAAATTAATACAGTATCCACAAATATTATTGATGGCAGTAATGTTCGTCAACATGTTTGTGTAAGTGGTCATGTAAACTCAGCACGGTGGCGAGCAACAGGAATGAAAATGATCTCGAAGTACATCGTTTTTACGAAGTTCGTCATCATAGAAACTTACTTTTAAATTGGAATTACGATAAGGTACCGGGAGTATTTTTTTTTTTTTTACAAAGCGAGTCTGCTGAAGAAAATTCATGAATTTGTCATTTTTTTTGTTTTGATCTGTCTTTTATATAGTCTTGATTGAACTATTGACGTAAGAATTGACCGCGTTTATTTATTTTTACAGGCGAGCTATATCATTAACGCATTGGGACAAGGAATGAACTAATAAGAATACAGATCGTCATTCAATGACTCAACTATGTGATAAATGTGAAAATGCTTTGTGTATTTGTGTCTTCCTCAGTGCAGTGATGACTTTCGATGGCATTTTAAATAACTCACTCTTGAATAAATTTACTTTTAATTTGCGATAATGTGGAGTCGTATTTCTTATGTGCTACATAGGCAAGTGAATTATTGAAAGTTGAAGTAGTGCCAATAAATATGTAAATCTACAGCTGTTTTTTGTGGAAAAGTATGCATGGTACTTTCGAGTTGTTCCTGAAAGTTATTATTAGGATGATTATAGGTAGTAGCCATCACTTTGTGGAAGTCCATTTTGTGATATCAAATTAAAGACTGCAAATCTGCTAACTTTACTTCAACCGGGTTCTCCACACTGTAGCATCATCAGCAATGGTTCTAGTTCCTGATGATACTATAGAGTATAGTGTATAATACTAAACAGTGGGCTAAATGCCGGGGGTTTGAGCTTTCAGAGGAGTATTTGTAGCAAAAGTAGAATCGATAGGGTTAGGACTGAGTAGGTCATGAAAAAATGTGGGTGCGATACTGCTTCAGTTTTTTACGATTTTAAATTATTTTAAAATATATTTTAAAATAATTTATTCATAAGATTTTACTACTTGGGAATACAATGCATCACATCAACAAAGAAACCATCAACCCTATCAAAATGGGGTAAATTAATAAGTGGTGATACAACATTAACACCAAGATATCCACCTGTCTTTTGTGTACTTTTCATTATTTGAGCTTGATTTTTTGTGATTTTAGTCAGCTGCTTTCCATGTGACTGATATTTTTCATGCCTGCCCATTAGTTAGGGAATTTCTCATGAGCCTTGACCAAGACCTTGCCCATGGGGAAGAATTTCCCATGGGAAAACGTTCCATAAATCAATGGGAAATACCATTTTGCCCATGGGGAAGGTAAGCCTTAATTTCCCATGGGAAAAGCATCATGGGAATTTTACTGTGGGATGATGCTGCGTTAAAGTTTACAGTAGATAAAAAGTTGTACTAATCAATAAGAACCGGCCATTGAAGCAGGGCAAAGAACGTATCGGCCAAAAAACCAAAATAATCCGGGTTCAAGTACCTTCTGCGTTGTGTTTTACTAGCGTTACGCGGAAATGTGTAATACAATGTCCACATTTGGAGTAACTATTCCCATTTCAACGCCTATGAATTTAACCCAATTATCAGGAAAGAATAGTGCATGCGCATGGAAAATATTGTTGAAAAGTCTTTAACGTCTAAGCCCACATCTGAGGCTAAAAATATACAGAGCAATTCCCACAGTAAAATTCCCATGATGCTTTTCCCATGGGAAATGAAGGCTTACCTTCCCCATGGGCAAAATGGTATTTCCCATTGATTTATGGAACGTTTTCCCATGGGAAATTCCTCCCCATGGGAAATTCTTCCCCATGGGCAAGGTCTTGGTCAAGGCTCATGAGAAATTCCCTAACTAATGGGCAGGCATGAAAAATATCAGTCACATGGAAAGCAGCTGACTAAAATCACAAAAATTCAAGCTCAAATAATGAAAAGTACACAGAAGACAGGTGGATATCTTGGTGTTAATGTTGTATCACCACTTATTAATTTACCCCATTTTGATAGGGTTGATGGTTTCTTTGTTGATGTGATGCATTGTATTCCCAAGTAGTAAAATCTTATGAATATATTATTTTAAAATATATTTAAAATTAATTTAAAATCGTAAAAAACTGAAGCAGTATCGCACCCACATTTTTTCATGACCTACTTAGTCCTAACCCTATCGATTCTACTTTTGCTACAAATACTCCTCTGAAAGCTCAAACCCTCGGCATTTAGCCCACTGTATAGTATTATACACTATACTCTATAGTATCATCAGGAACTAGAACCATTGCTGATGATGCTACAGTGCGGAGAACCTGGTTGAAGTAAAGACAGCAGATTTGCAGTCTTTAATTTGATATCACAAAATGGACTTCCACAAAGAGACGGCTACTACCTATAATCATCCTAATAATAACTTTCAGGAACAACTCGAAAGTACCATGCATACTTTTCCACAAAAAACAGCTGTAGATTTACATATTTATTGGCACTACTTCAAATTTCATTAATTCACTTGCCTATGTAGCACATAAGAAATACGACTCCACATTATCGCAAATTAAAAGTAAATTTATTCAAGAGTGAGTTATTTAAAATGCCATCGAAAGTCATCACTGCACTGAGGAAGACACAAATACACAAAGCATTTTCACATTTATCACATAGTTGAGTCATTGAATGACGATCTGTATTCTTATTAGTTCATTCCTTGTCCCAATGCGTTAATGATATAGCTCGCCTGTAAAAATAAATAAACGCGGTCAATTCTTACGTCAATTGTTCAATCAAGACTATATAAAAGACAGATCAAAACAAAAAAATGACAAATTCATGAATTTTCTTCAGCAGACTCGCTTTGTAAAACAAAAATTTACTCCCGGTACCTTATCGTAATTCCAAGTTAAAAGTAAGTTTCTATGGTGACGAACTTCGTAAAAACGATGTACTTCGAGATCATTTTCATTCCTGTTGCTCGCCACCGTGCTGAGTTTACATGACCACATGCACAAAATGTTGACGAACATTACTGCCATCAGGGATACTGTATTAATTTACACACTCCCTGACTGCCATTTTGAATGTAGAAGTCGACTAGCTGACTTAGCATTGCGATTATCGATATAGTCGATACCTTTCCAAAACCGCGAACTATTAAATGAATATTTGGGTTAAAGTTGTTCATGTGTACCAAAGTAGTGATTTAGCGAGGTATATTGCTAATACAAATCGAAAATATGTCACTGAACTGCTACGTCATTTAATTATTATGTATTACTTCATTTTTAACGAGTTACCCAAATGATTTCCGGGTATTACTTCGCATTGCATGTTCCACACGCGCACGTTCTTGAACTTTTTCCTCCGAGTAGTTAAACACTCCGACATTACTTTTAATCAATTCTCTTCATTTTTTCCGGATATTACTTCACATTTTACGAATCAATCGAGTTAGTTCTTGCTATTCTTTAAATTTAATTCTTTTAAATTCTTTAAAAATTAAAACGCAATTGTTTAAAGAGATACACTTTTTGATCCTAGAATTTTATTTCCAATATTATTATTGTTAAAAAGCAATGGCTTTAAGTTTCATTAGAATTGAATTGTCAGTCCATACTACATCCGTCCGTAGATATCTAACTATTACAGATTTCCGAATAGTGTGTTTTAGGGCTAAGTTAAGACATGGTGACTATGCATGCCCTTTTCCAAATGTAATGTTTTGTAATCGTAAATAAAAAAAAATTGAACATAAACTATATAATTTTCTTATGTTGACAAAAAAAGCGTAATCAAGAAAATTATCATGCATTTCCGGATTTCATGCATCATCATTTCCGGAATCTATCCTTGCGATCCTCAGTTATAACCCAAATTCTATTGCCTTTGGAGGGGGCTGCATGGTTGAACCATATATGGTGGTGTTAGAATGTGCACCTTAACCCGTGGGAACATGGACCTTTCGCATGGGAAAATTCTATTTTTACCATGGGAAAGCAACCTTTCCCATGGGCAAGTTCATGGGAATTCCATGGGAAAGCAGCTTTTCCCATGGGAAAATTGCTTTTCCCATGGGCGGCTTCGTGGGAATTCCATGGGAAAGCAACTTTTCCCATGAGAAAGCAACTTTTCCCATGGGAAAAATTACTTTTCCCATGGGAAAAATTGCTTTTCCCATGGGCGGCTTCATGGGAATTTTACTGTGGGTTGTAGTCAAGGAATCCTTTTAGTTTCCGCTAGTTGGCTATGAGGGTAACAGGAAAACTGATTTGTATTTTATTTTCACATTAAGAGTTACTAAATAAGCAATACGAGTGAGTGAATGCCATACAATGATAGTTCTTTCATAAATTATTGGAGTAAATCTTGATAAACGGTGCCTGGCGTCCGACGAAGCTGTAAAAAACCAGAGTAATGATGACAGCAATGAAATTAAAAAAAAAGTCTTGGGCGGTGAAATTTAACGCATTTCCCATACCGATATATCCTATCGCATTGACGCAACCACTTTAATCTCTCTACTGTAATGTTGCAATAAGAAAACTTGACAAAATTACCATAAAAATGCGTAATTTCTTTTTCTTAAGCGAGTGTAAACGGTTTTCAATAAATCATAAAAGAATTCTCTCTAATTGATTAAAAAATAATAAAAAAATATTCCCTTTCAGATAAGAAAATATTAGGAAATTCATCGAAACTTCTAAAACCTAAAATTCCCCTCTAATTCCCGGTGTTCAACCCAAAGGTTGGTCTTTGATATGTCAGAGTAGATCTCACCCCGTACTAAGCCATTGGAGTGTAAAATTCACACATTCAGGGTAGGGGGGACACTTACTTTCCGTGGGCCACCTGCGATTTCCTACGATGTTCTGACACGCAGAAATTCGAATCACGAGGATTTTAGGTGGGGGCGCAAAGCCCCTTGAACCCGAGACACTCCGGTCGGTAGCTCAGTGCTCTACCCACTAGGCCAACACGAGACAAGACCCAGATTAGTTTATTTCCAATTCGAATACGCGTCCTAAAGGATCCTCACGAATTCCTAGAAACGGAGTTGATGAAACAAGGCAGTACAAAACCTTGAGAAGGATGACGAAATCGGCGAGTGGACGACCAAACATCTCCTCCACCTTATGTCACGTTACCGCAGGGTAAAATTCATAACGGCCTAGTACGCCTCAACAGCCACTGGAAAAATTAAGATTTTCGGCGTGCAGGTGTCCACCGCTTTGATGATAGCGGATTTAGAAACTATTTCTGACCTATGTGCTTAAAGTTAATTGTAGAAGAAAAATGTCGCAACATCTTCATTTTTTCCGATTTTTGAATTTCTGTCTTCGAAGCAAGTTTTAATAAGCCAAAGTTCAGCTGGATTTTATCGCTAACCTCGAGAAATAATTTCTTGTTCAAATCGTTATGTGGAATGACATCTCCTGAATAAAATAAAGATAATCGCAAGTCTCTATCTTCAATAGTTATCCCGTAGTTGAGTGATATATAAACACGGACAGAGCGAAAAAAAGTCGGAAACGGTCGCCTAGGCTACAACGATGTTTTCATTTCGGGGACCACAATGGCAAAGGCATTAGCAACGCTCTGAAAAAAACAGTAATTTTCAATGTAAATTACACATTTCCCAGAAACCTCAACCACAAAGTGTGAAATGATTAATAGAATTAGAAAGTTCATTCAACATTTTCCCATTAAATACACAAAGAATGAAAGAAATCGGTTAATATTTAGTTAATTTACTGAGCGAAATAAAAAACTCTTGCACTACCTTAATTGAAAAAGTCCATTTAAACCAATGTAAATACGTAATTGGCGCCAGCAATCAACCCCGGGCCCTGAGTCTTTTTTTATGTAGCCTATAGCACCTTATAGTGTATACGCTAGGAGCCTACAAAATTTCAGCTCAATCGGTTCAGTTGTTTTTGAGGAGATGCGTAACGAACATAGAACCGACGGACAGACAGACTTTTATATATTAGTATGATTTCTCCCAGTGAATTCTATAAAATGTCTTTAAAATTTACGCAGCAAGCAAAAATATCCTGATAATTCGGGCTCAATATTCCTGTTTAATAAATTTACTTAATTATATGGAATGACGGCCTGCTCTATCTCTTCTAAAATTAAATTAAAATATCCTAGCACCCCGTCTGACCTCCTCACAAGCATCCTGTTTCTTTTTCTCAGAACCGAACTTAAATCCCTAACTCAAGGAGACGCAAGCAGGTGTAAAAACTTTAGGAGCAACCAAACTCAATTTTTATCTTGTAGATGAGAAAAACTTAATACATGGGTATTTATAGCCGTTCTATTCATCTCTTTTCAGGAATGGTGGCCCTTAGTACGACTATCCCCATACCACGTACATTCGAAATATGTTAGGACTCTGCAAAAAATTTTTTATCTCATATCTTTGAAAAAAAAATTCACTGAGTTTTATTTATAGCCTGGAATGTTTATGGCTACATTTAACAAGTAATTTTTTTAGATAAATTCAAAGTTACCACGCAATAATACCTGCCGATAGGAACGAAATATTTCATCGTCCCGTGAATTACATTATTGGGTTAAACAGATGTAGTAGTTACAGGATACTTCAAGGGTAAATACAAATCCATACTCATCTCCGTTAACAAAATAATATAAATAAAATTATTCAACTGATGTTGCTTCTCTGAATGCATATGGTGACCGAATTCTCAGGAACAAAGTCGTGTTTTTTGTATGCAGCCAAGCACTCAACGCTCACATAATATGGACATCAGCTGACTATTTATGGCCATGCGGTCAGCTACTTGAGCGCAAGTATTTAGTTACGTACACTCTAGGAGATAATATACGTGAATTAATTTGGAAATTAATTTTTTCGGAAATTGAAATAAAAGTAAATTAATGTTTTCGGAAATACATGAATAATTAATAATCATCACACTAATTTTGTATCATATCGATTCAGTGTTATTTACGTATAACATTTGAGGTGTCTATGGAATGCATATGTAACAGTTTCCACAAGGCAGCAGTATTATTACTATCTACCGCAGATTATTTTAAAGGGTAGTTTTATCCTGTAATTACTAAATTGGTTTCCACGCATTCCGTTCAGCAACTTAATCCTACCTAGAGTACGTATCTATCTACGTTCTATAAGGAAGGTGATGTTAAAGGTTTATTATTCAGCAATGAATATAATAAATGTATATATTAGCTACCACCCATTTGAAACAAAAATTATCTACCTAAATGTCATTCTTTAATTTTGAAATTGACCTAATTCTTATTCATTTAAATATTTTTATATCATTAGAAAGTCATTTTAATTTAACCATTATGGCATTTATTTATTAATTTTAAAGAGATCAGTTTTAACTTCGAACTTCCCCGGAGTGAAGAAAAAAGTTGCTCTTGTGCGAGATTCCGTTACTAAACTGAGATTGCAGTAACAGCAGGCTATGAGAACTGGGAAGATGGAGGAGATTTGGAAGGAAAGAAATGGGAATATAATGGAATGCGGAAAATGACAGACCTGAATGGGACTAGAGCGAAGGAATTGAAGATGATAGATTAGCGGAAGTCTAAGACTGGCTTTTTTGGCTGTGGTGGCCCTACTTTCAGTGGCTGGTTCTAGAAAGGTCGCTGATGGGATATTTTATTTTCATCATACCTCAAGTATAGCAGCACATCCTTGTGGCTCAGATAAAATTCGAAGAGGTGTATAATGAAGCAGATACTTCTTTCAAACATTGATAGATTGGAGTTATTAAAGGCTAACCTAATGACAGCCACGGGCAGAACCGGTAGCCTCTCAAAGTATCCCTCCCTACTCTTTGAAGAGGAAAAGCCCTCCCCTCATTCTTGGTGATAAAAGGACTCGTGAGAAGGGTAGCTCAGGAATACAGGCTGAGATTTGCAAAAGCGCGGGCGTCGGAGCCATCACTGCGGAAGCCAAGATCCGAGCATAACTCATCTACTCATCTCTTCAGTAAGTCTACCATTATTCATTCCTAGCTTAGTAGTGATTATTTCCCTCTCTACTTATTAAACCCAACCAAAATTTGCAGCGATTAAACTCCATAGAAGTGCTAGGAGTATTAAATATTTTTTTTCAGTCTAGTGTAATTTCAAAATTCAGCAGGCCAAAGATTCCAAAAAAAACTCCTGCTTTTTGCTAGCATATGTATCATTATCCGAAGTAATATATAATTGCGATGGCAGGCCCCAGAAATATGTTTAAATCCGAAGATTAGGGAAATATGGAATTTTAAGTTAATAATGAATGAATATGGATACACGATTTCCTGCAGATAAAACAATTTTATTACTATCGGTTTATATCTCATCTTTAGGCGATGATCTCATGATGATGAATGATGCACATCTGAACCGTTTGTACCACCTAAATTCTTTTTAACAGTGGTAAATGGCATTCTAAATTTCATTCTATTTAAAGTACGTTATCACAAAATTTAAATCGGCCCTTGAGTTATGTACCTTCCTATCTGTACACCAACGTTTAATTTCAAAAAATCTGAAGCACTGCAACTTTTGATGGACAAAAAATATGTCTAAAAACCAGTTGCAACTAGCATCAATACTCACTCACTTACGGAACTTTTCACTCGCAATGTAAAATTATAGATAAATGATAGGAAGTTGTAAATAGTAGTACGTGGACGAATAAGTAATGAGCAGTAAAAACACTAAATGATTAATCCAAATTTGAAAGCTGCAGATTTTAGATTCATCTCATTGTATAATGCTTTGGTGAAATTGATGAAATGGTATGTTTACGATAATTATTCTTCTGTTAAAGAATTTGGATTTCCCGTCCTCTTTAGTCATTCTTAACGTACTGTCTCAGCAAAAACAGAAGATTTTTTATGGATATGAACAAACTAGGATATCTTGTTACAGTTTTCATGGAGGAATCAGGGAATGATATCGTCATAATTATGTGTTGTTATTGCTAGAGCAAGGAAATGAACACTCGCTGATCATTTCTACATGCAATTTTTCATGGGATGATGGATTAGAACTGGAAATGAGTATTAGTACCGAAGATTGAACTCTGAGCAACTGGTAGAAAAAACACGTAATTTTCAAATAAATGGACAATAATGGCGAAGACATCTGACGTTGCGATGACCTAAGAATTATTAGTCCTTAAAATATTTTCAATATGTTTCATTTGAGAAATATAAAAGAAAAATATATTTATATCATTGAATTCATTAATGATCAGTTCGCCACTTTGAACGCCAACACCTTTGTATGTTTGTGTTGCTTTCTCAAGATATGGTGCATTTTAGTCGTAGATTTTCAAAGGGAAGGGGACTAGAGCCACTGCTAATTACTTATGGTACTTAACCATTGGTAGGTGGCTGAACGTAATAAGAATTACTAGGTATGGAGAGAGAAAACTGTCGTTTAGTGTATATTAACCTTGGCTGAATCAAAGTTTTTGACAGGTTTCAAAAGAGTTCGCTTGCCTTTTCACCACAGCTTTGGGGGGGGGGGGGTTCCTCTAATTTACCTCTGCTACGGCCATAAATAAAAAAATAGTCCTCTAGATGGTATTATAGCATTCTGAATACTATAAAAACCTAGATTTCCTCAAATATGATGAGATATATTCACTAATTTCGTTTGACTGAGATTTCCAGGGATAAATAAAGGGTTATAGAAAAACACGTGCAATTTACGTATGAAACTACAGGTACTAATTTATATTTACCTCAAATATCATTCCATGCGCAAGGAGGGCACTACTATTCGCACTTTGGTGGACAAATATCTTGTATCAGTCAAGCCATCTATGATTAAGGTGGATAATGCATCATCTCCTTCAGGCTCTGTCGTACTAATGATGTAATTTGTCTTCTGATCCCATACCCAGTTCTCTGTGTCTCTCAAGGTGTAATTTACCCAGAACAGGTGATTAGCCTTGAAATTTCCACTCAAAAAATTTGATAAGAAAATAAACGAAATCAGGTGTAAAGGTAAATAATTTCTTGAAATCGTATAGATGCGAACCGAAATTAATAGGTATTCAGATCATAAAATATTAGAGCGCTAAGAAAATACAGCTTCCGTCGTTTCTTCAGAATGACGTCACTACCTACCTTGTGCTGAGTTCTCTTTAGTTTTAGTTTAAGACTTATTCAATTGCCATTCATCAGAATCTAAATCCAGGGAGTTGTCTGAGCAGTCAGACAGTTTTAAAACAGGCCGCAGTTATGTTATTCTATTTAAATATCTTAAACTCAAGGGCAATATCGCAAAGGGGCGATTAACTTGAGTTAACATAAGTAAAATATAAGTTGAATATTTATGCTCTTAGTGGACTTTGAAAATTCAGTCATTCATATTGATTGTGAAAGGCAAGATATTAAGGACTTTGGATGAAAGGACATAGGTTAGCATGAAAAAGCTTTCCTAAAGGCAAATATGGAAGGGAGCTACGTAGAACCATTCTTAGGATTGATGAACAATGTAATGTAGGAGAGAGGAGTATTGTTCTATTTACTCATTAATAAATATTATTTTTTTGCTGTTGCTCCTTCTGAATCAAGATTCATATTTGATTTTTAAATAAATGCGAAAAAAAACCTGTAAATAACCATGAGTAAAAAGCATGCCAAAATTTCATGAGCTAATTTTTATTTGTAATAGGCAATACGATATTGTGCGTTATTTAGGATAAATATGCAGAAATTTTTCCAAGAAACGGAAGAAGGGTAAAGTGAAGCATGGCACTGGCATTAGACTATTTTTAATGAAAGGCGCAAAGGAGATAACGTCTCATCCGACGGGCAGAATACTAGACTCGATATGCTCTTCACAATAGTGGAAACTGTTATGTCTAGGAAAAATCTTTGCCTCTCCCGTCATTCAAACTCAGTCCTAGGGAAGTAACCAACTAGTAATAAATAAATTCTCATATATTCAAATATTTTCAATGCCTTATTTCTTATTAGTAATGATTATGCTTTCTTAGGTGGAAATGATTTAGAAGTTGGAGAATAGACGTGATACTTTCATAAGAGATGCGAAATGCAGTAAGTAATTGTCAATTTGACACGATGGCCTGATGTGGGCAACCGTCGAGTGAAAAGTGGAAGGGAAAACAGAAAACGCTTCGTATGAGATATATGGAACAAGTTATGAAAGATTAAAAAAATAATAATTACGTAAATATGAAGAGGATAGCCAATAAGGAATTGAGTGGAGGGATACGTCAACCCAATCTGAGGATCGTTAACCGAGGATAGTAATGAATTTAGGATAGATAGTCTAGCTGTTCATCATTTACTTTTATATTTCGAACTTTTATTTCAAGATTCGTTGTCAGGAGTTCTTATCACAGATTTATTCAAGTTTTCCGCTATTTTTAAATGAATATGCATGTTTTCTCCGGTCATAAGATCCAAGTGCTTTTGTATGAGAAATAATTTTTTTATTTATTATTACTCGTATGAAGGTTAATTTAAGTCAAACTTTCTTCAAAGGATTATGGTACCAACTGCCAATATGAAGGTCTCTTGCTTGCTGTTTTCTACTGTCCTGGTGCTCATTGCCATAAATGGATCAAATGGTCAGGTATTTTCATTTGGAACGTGCCCAGCTTTAACGTCTACCACAAGTTCTGCTTTGACATTCGCCAACGTGAGTATACAAAAATAGAAGACACTTCTTGTTTCAAGCATATATAATTATGGATAACCTGTGAAGTTTTCAAATATTGAATAAAAATTTTTAAATATATTATTTTCACGAAATATCTTATTGGGTAAAAACTTTACTGTGTTGAATTTTTCCGCTATATTTAAATTATGCATGTATATCAACTAACATTTGATTCATCATATTATAATAATATTACTAATCATTAAGTGTTTGACTTATGCGTGTGACAAATTTGCTATTGTCCTTAAAAGTTCACTTAACGTACAGGTGCATTCGATTAGACATTAATAATGATCAAGTAACAAATCCCAAATAAGGAGTGGATACGCAAAAATGGAATCATTTTTATAGCTGTTAATATATCAGGAATTGTTAGATTATACCTTTATATATGATTGTAGTGCATTATAGCCATATGGAGCGGTTCCACCATGAGAATGGAATAATATATGCATTATTCTGTCAGGAAGAGGAATAAATGTTCTTTTTTGTCCCTCAATGACGAAAAAATATTATAAAATAAATGGAGGGCTCAGTGTTAAGGATAGAGAACTGTGAAGCAAATCTGAATTGCACTATTCTTCCTTCTTCTTCAATCTTCTCTCTATACTCTTTAGATAGATAATAAAAGTAGCTAGTTATTAGAGAATTTAGATATATGATTATTACTAGGATATCCATTACTACTGGAGTACTTGCTCTTCTAGATTCTGACTAGCATAAACATTACTACTGGAGTAGTAATAGATATGCTAGTCAGAATCTCACAGTCTTTTATTGCGTGTTACTTGATGCTGAAATTACGCTTTTCATAGTAAAAGAGGTGTGAAAGAGACCAGTCATAGTGTGAGGTAGAACTTACTTTGTTTTTTTTGTTTGAGTTTGTGCAAAATGAAGAATAACCCGTGATATACATTGGAAAACAGTACATCGGGTCCAAAGTATATTTTGGCTTTCATGAAAATATAAGGAAAAATAAGTCAAATGATTAGTTTTCCGTACGCACCAAATCGTGGATTATAATGATATGATGTAGAACTAACTAGTGAAGCCCTACCAGTCTTTGATCATGGTTTTTATCTACATTTTATTTCATGTGTTTAGTTGCTACTAACGTATAAAAAATTTTGCTTCTATTAAACTTAGAATCTCCTAAGTCCGCTTTACACGACACAATTATTTGTACAATTCTTTGTACAAACGTTTGTATGAGGAAATAGTACCATGTAAATGTAAATTGTACGAACGCTTGTGCGATTGTCTGAATGACTGAGCGGAAAATATAACCTGTTCTAATTCCATTCAGACAAACATAATAATAATAATTTCTTTATTGCTTACAGCTCCCCCCATTTACATGCAATTTAAAATATTGACATAGCACGTTTAAAAACACCCATGCCCTGAATAGGCTCTGGGTTTTTTACCCAGGTAAGACTCGAACCCGCGACCTTCCGTTTGGCAGGCGAGGACTTAACCCCACTGCCATACCGGCATACAATTTCGCTCAGTGTATACATGTGTTTGTATAAGAAATTGTAGAAAAAATTGTATCGTGTATAGCGGCCTTACGCAATCAGATATAAAAGAAATTGGCTTTATTTGTCCAGTGAATTAAGGACTATAAAGTCCTGTCCTAAAATTAGATGCCTTAAATACACATGTATTCATGCTTCGGAAAATAAAAATTCTCCTGGGGTGGGTTTCGAACCCTATACTTCCAAATTAAGACGTAATATTTACCGAGACCGAGAAATTCTGTGCTTAAAATGATCTGGAGAGAGCCTTTCTGAATTTCAAGCAAGTCTTATGTTAAATATGAATATCTTATGAATGCCGAAATGGAGAACCCTTAACTTTACCCCTGACGCAACTGTACTTGTCTAGATTTGGGTAATTTTATCTAAGCGTTTATGATAGTAATGACATACATACATGTTTTACTCCTGACACAACTTCCCTTATAGAAGATGCATAATTTTAAGCGTTATCATTGCAATAAAATATTTCATACTCGTTTTCTGTTAACAATATTGGAGATATAACCCAATATGGGGGGTTATATCTCCAATATTATTTATTAATTGCAATGCGAAAAAATTCACCGGGTCCGGGAATCGAACCACGCACCTTTTTTTTCTTCACGGACCGAGATTTTGAGCCCTCGCGGATCCATCAAGGATGGCAACGCAAGGGAGAAAGGGTGTCAAAGAAACCACGACCAAAGGTGAACCCCATCCAGCGCTAAAGCTGCGCTTGGTGGTAAATATAGGATATTCCAAGCCTGCCGCGTGAACGGCAATTTGTAAGCAAACATCGAATCCTTACTAATTCTGAAGATTCAGGCGATATGGAGTGGAAGCAAAAATGATGAAACAGGATCGAGGATTTTCTTTCTGTGTTATCGAATCTTAAAATAATCGTATTACTTATTTTATATGT
Source organism: Platycnemis pennipes (assembly GCA_933228895.1). NCBI lineage: Eukaryota > Metazoa > Arthropoda > Insecta > Odonata > Platycnemididae > Platycnemis > Platycnemis pennipes. The sequence continues at coordinate 25,209,594 of OW121849.1, forward strand.
CGGCCTCCAAATGATTTATAATATTCAAATAAATCACATATTTTTGACTTTCTTCTCCCTGACGTCGGGGGAAAAAGTGTGAATACTCAAAATTATAAAATCAAGCGACCAAAAAAATATGATCTTTTTTATGCCCTTTAATAGTCAGCTCAGCTGACATCATCTATGCATCCGAAAAACGATATCTATTAAATATCACTTTAAGATACGATCGACGATATCAATTTTATATCGGAGAAAAAATATCATTTTTATGTCATTTTTATATTGGCATTATCAGCCGATGTTAAAACGACATTGGTGACGTCAAATAACATTTGGCCGACGTATAACTGCCATACGATGCTGCTTGGGTAGTTGTGCTTCATATAGTCAGAAATAATACCCAGAATGAGAGGTAATACTTGATCGTCTGTATTTCTATTTCAACATGTAAACGAATGTAGGTACTGTAGCCAGGAGGTTGTCACTCCAGTGCATAACTTTTACCGAATTTCGGTACAGTAGAGAAAATGGCTCGGAGAAATTGCCCACAAAGACGACTGCACATGATTTCAGGTTGTCTCTGACTTTCAAGTAATATGCAGCTTCTAAATAAGCAATGAAGCCATGCCGTTCTACTCCAAAAATATCCACAGCAAAGGCATCTTGGAAAATATCTAAACACTTCATCTGAGTTCCTATGTACAGCAAAGTTCTTAAGTTCATTGCCTGAAACTTATTGCATCATGTAGGGCGGGCTGGGAGAATTCACCAAGTCGAAAAAGATAAGAGATGTAATAGGTCAGTAATAGTATCAATCAGTTCACGCAGCCAAGGACGACTACCAGATGACCGCTTATGGCGCAGCTGGACTTACCGTAGTACATCAGTAAATACATGTGAAGGGTCAAAGTCAGAGGTAAGTATTATTATCGTGAAAAAGAGAGGTAATCATTAAATCAAGAGAAGAAAACTGGGAGTACTCTAGAACTCAGTACTCCCAGGAAAAAAAGGAAATTAAACGAGACATTGAAATCGTAGGGTCAAACACCACCTATTGATAAATAAAATCCATAGATCAAGCAAATATCAGTTTTTAAAACTTGAAAACAGCCAGGAACCAGAGTATCTTATGTTCTACTGTGAGCCCGACGCCACGGCCGTTGGTAGTCATCACGCCTAAACTCAAAAATATTTTTCTTTCTTAAATGAAATATTACCTCTGGTAATATATTTTAATTTGTAGAAGAGGGTTGTATCTATTACATCTAAAAATTTAGCAGAATCGAGGGCATAGGTAAATCGTCAAATATCAATTTTAAAATTTAAATTTGTTATAAACATTATATTTATTTTTTTCTTTTGCAACAAAATCACATGTTATATTATTAAAATTCAAGACCTTTAAATAAGTACTTTTGTAAACCTATAGCTTAACACTTTCGACCCGGTGCCCGGAGAATTTACGGGCATCATCAACTCCAAGCCTACGCCGACGCCCGTAGATTCTCCGTGGGTAACTTTACACCGACATTGTAGCAGTTTTCCGTAGATTTCACGGGCTTCGGTTGCTACTATGTATTCCTTAATGCTTGTAGACTATGAGAAAAATTAAGGAGTAGCACAATGTATGTTCCCGAGAATAAAATTCCGTTCTATGACAGTGTGCCCGATTTTCGTAGTTCCTTCTTTCGACGCGTCTCACTAACCAATGCTTCTCATGCCCAATGTGTCGCCGTTCCTTTTCACTTGGATCGTGTGGATAGCTGCTTTTCATTATATTCTTGGCTCTACATTCAGACTATAGATAGTTTTTCTGAGAGTTTTATATTCTACGATGGCTTCAACTAAACCACTGAATGAATCAGATATTCAGGAACTATTGGCTGATTCCGGGTCGGAAAATGACAATTCTGATGATGATCCAGACTTCAATCCTGCAGAAGAAGGTTAGTTTAGCTTACTTGCACCAATTTTCAGTGCCAGATTTTGGTGTTTTGCAAAATATTTTCTCATTTTATCTCGATTGGGGCAAGCAAATACGTTGTTTCATATATTTGCCATTCAGTGAATTGTATTCCTGATATATAGGGGGCTTTTTGAGTATTGTAGCATTCCTATGTCTTTTCTTGTAGATGAAAATGAATCAGACCTTGAAGAATTGGCTGATGATGCAAGTACGACTTCAGAGGATGATGAATCATCAGGTACATATTGAAAATATATTATTCATTCGTGGAATTATGCTGTTTTTGGCATATATTGAATACTACATTTACTTTTATCTGTGCCTTTTTCCATTGTAATCATGTAAAGCTTGATGAGATTTTATTTCTTTGAGACCAGGTGCTATCACAATAGAACCAACTTCTACAGAAGTCCAGCAAAATACGACCAGACCTCGGCAAAGGGCTAGGCGCAGGCCGACTGTAGATTCAAATGAATGGATCGAGGATGACCGGCAACCTCAACTTCCAGTTTTCGAAGAGGACTGTAGAGTGCTTGCTGCTTTGACTCCAGATAGCGATGAGTTTGACTGCTTTTCTATTTTTATGGCTGAAGACATTATCAAACACATAAAGACGGAAACTAATCGGTATGCCAGGTCGGAAATTTCTAAGTTGAAAAGGAAGGGAGAGCTGAAAAAGTCCTCTATGTGGAATTATTGGAAAACTGTCACCCTTTCTGATATGTATTCATTTTTTGCAATTATTTTGCATATGTGTGTGGTAAGCTTGCCCAAAATACGAGACTACTGGCGTACAAGCTCCTTCTATCATACGGGTTTTGCTACATCTATTGGCATGTCACGAGACAGATTTTCCTCCATTTTTTCGATGCTGCATCTAAATGACAACAGCCTGTATATCCCTAGAAATGAACCAGGTCATGACCCAATTTTCAAGTTGAGACCCTTCTATGACCATGTTATTAGAACCTGCCAGAATTCTTTCTATCCTGGGGAAAACCTAACAATTGATGAGGGCATGTGCCCTTTCCGTGGACGAGTCCAATTTAGAGTCTATATAAAGAACAAACCAAACAGATATGGTCTTAAATTTTATGCTTTATGTGATGCTGCTACAGGGTACACACTGAATATTCAACTTTACACAGGATCTGCGGCCAACGCTGACAATAGCGTACGAGGTATTATTGACAGGCTTTGTTCGCCTTATTTCAATAAAGGGCATGTGATATATATGGATAGATACTACACCAGCCCGTCGATACTCGATCATCTTTGGGAAAAAAATACTCTGGCTGTAGGAACAGTCATGAGTAACAGAAAAGGTCTTCCCAATGACCTCAAACATAAAAAATTGAAAAAAGGAGAAATGATTTTCCGTCGGAAGAGCCATTTGCTAGCAGTAAAGTGGCATGACAAGCGAGATGTGTTCGCATTGTCCACAAAACATAAAGCTTCATGCTCTTCTAGGGTCATAAGGTGTAAGGAAGGAACTAAGGAGGTGATAAAACCTGATCTTGTATTAGATTATAACATACACAAAACTGGAGTTGATCACAGTGATCAGCTAATCAGCTACTATGCATTTGGTAGAAAAACTGTAAAGTGGTGGAAAAAAACCTTTTTTCACCTATTTATGCTGTGCGTTGTGAATAGCTTCATAATTTATAAAAATCTAAAGCCTAGCCAGAAAAATATTTCATTGGCTAATTTCATAGAGGCTGTTGCCGGTAAACTAGTGGAGAAAGCAGGACAAGAGAACCTCGCAGGACAGAAGCCTGAGGAACAAATGAATAGGCTAATTGGAAAGCACTTTTCTAAACCCATACCACCAACAGATGGAAAAAAGTACCCGGGCAGAGTGTGCAAAGTTTGCTCAGATAGGGGAAAGGCTACCACTGGGAAAAGGTTGAGGAGAGAAGCTAGAGATTATTGTGAAACCTGCAATGTCGGTTTATGTTACCCTGACTGTTTCATTTTATACCATACTAAAGGAGATTATTGCAAATAGACCTTATTTGCTAATTATACATTTTATAACATAACTGAAACTGAATGTACTATATTTTTGTATTATTACAAATAAATAACTTGTATTTGCAAAAACATATTTTGTGTAAATTTTTTTTTTCTCTCAAAACATCATCAAACTCCTTTGGCTGTATATTTTATCCAATGGCAACAAACGTAAATATTATTAATTATAATCAAAATATAAATATATTTCTTTAATAACATGTATAATAAATTGGGGTTTGAATGAATATATTAATTTTAAAAAAATTGTGAAATATGTTAAAAATGGCCAGGCCTGGGGGACGTTCCTATGCTTAAATGGCCAGGGTCCAAAGTGTTAAATAGTCTCGGAGATATACTTTAAAATGTGTAGTAACTTGTGCAAAATTCGATTTTTGCAACATTGCAATATCTCGTAAACGGTTTCGTATTTTGCAAAACGGCTTTGGGATTTTAAGTTCACTATCATAAGACGACGATTTGCCAAGTTTGGTCAAAATAGGTTACCCTAAGGGCAATCACCTGGTCGAATTGACATGGAATGACCAGATACTCATCATGGAATCCCTGAGGTCGTGTCATGGGGGGTGAGTTCACACCAAACATTAACAAGGTAAATACGCTAACGATTATATATAATATATAGGAGAGATTTCTACGAATATCATGCAGCACACACATCACCAGTTCCACTTTTTATCCACCATCCAAAGAAACATTTGAGAGGCAATGCAAACATGCATTATAGGCATTAGTATTTCTTGCAGGCATGCTTGAATAATATTAGCACAAAAATCCAGCTAATTAATTTCATCTCATGCACAAAATAATGTTCTCAACAAATACTGTGTACTACCATTTTTAACATTAAAGTTCTTTTGTTCATTACATTTTCAACTCTTATAATTCTGAATATTCCCTGATTCCATTCATTGCTTTCGCTCTATTTTTAGCTGGTTGGTACATGGAGAGAAATTGCTCGGACGCCCTCTCTTGATCGACATGGTTGGACTTGCGTCACCTACACAATAGCAGCAGTTGTGACGGACTCATCCTATTCTCTCTCCATTACTGGGACTCATAAAGTGTAAGTTCATGTTTTCCTGGTAAAATGGCAAAATGCCTATTGTAAACGAATGGAAACGTTATAACAAATTAGATGCCAAAAGTACTAGGTGCTGAGAATTCAAGCACATAAAATGTAATTAAAGTGCAGCAAAGATATTTCACATCGCCTTATACAGATATTGCCATTGTATTGACTTGTTAAATGAGGAGAGTGACTTTGTTCTTCCATATAAATTTATCATAAGATGACTTAGGTTTGATTGGAGAACGTTGTACCATATGATTTGCTATCATCACACTTTGTTCAAGCCTAGGTCGTTTTCATTCATACCCTTTTCATTTGCAATGTTAAGGACATATCACCTTGTCTCGCCTCAGACAAATGAGAAATCACAGGCTTATAAGTTCGTGCTCCAAATAAATGGGTCAAATTGTTATTCCATTGCGAAATTTGAAACGCTATTAGAAAGGAATGTAGTGCAAAACCTGGAATGAGGAGCGAATAAAATGTTAGAGATGCAGAGAATAAAGTTAGTGAAGATATTTCAGAAACTAAGAATGAGTTGCAGGTTTATCTGATCATGTAGAAGTGGTATACCAAATATTCCAATCAACTGAATCGAAATGATGTAATATGCTAAATAGAAAAACACTATTGTTAATTTTCAATCATCGTATTTACATCATACTTCCTCATCCTATCCCTCCAATCATTTCTTCCCCTCATGATGTCTCAATGTTTATTTCAATTATAGCCCCCGAATAATAATTTTTAGTTTGTCTAATTCCAGAGAAGAAATGACCGAAAGAAAATAAATAAGCATGTAATTTTTTCAAATATTCTTATTTTACAGAACTGCGTTAGGATTGTCTAACACTGGAACAATAACAGTTGGAGGGACGACAGCCGCAGCAATGGCTGCCATAAGTTCCACCTATTTAACCATCTCAGTCAATAATGGGAGTGAGTATCATCGTCCAACCAAAATATATTATGCTAGTTGCATAATAGGGATATAATAATTATACACTAATAATATGCATATTCCTACTAGGAATTTATAATATGTCATATGATTGAATTATTTAAAAGCCTTTTGGTCATAATTGTTATTACATGCAACCACATTTGTATCGTTTTCCTGCTGCAAAAACTGGCTATACCTACAAGCAATGTGCATAAGTTGAAATTCTACAAGGAGAAGGATGAAGGTGTGCTAGACTTATGTGTTGAAAGCTATACATCCATATTTGAATATCAATAAATATGTAGTTTTTAAGTAACATTAAATGAAAGATAAACTAAAAGCATTTATATCAGCATCTCATAAGATATCTCGAGCCCACAAACATACGCAAATCATCAAGACGGAGATTAGTAACTCAAAGGTCTTAGTAAATTGGAGAATTAAACTTTTAATTATTAGTTAGTTATTAGTGTCTTTATTATTCAGCTACCTATTTTGTCCTATTTGGTGTTTGGTGACTTATTCTCAGTACAGAAAACATTTTGACTGCATATGGTATGATTATGCTTACAATACCATACAAGTGACATTAGAATGGTATTCAGCAGCATTTGTCATGGTATTTTTTGGATGAATATCTTAGCTAAGAATTGGGGCAGTTTCCTTCATCCAAGAAGACATTACGATTCGTGCCCCTACATAAATATTTTACATGGGCTGTCATAGGCTTCATCATTTTATCATACAATATCTATCATACGATTGAGAACGAAAATTCCGATTCCGTAATTATATGCCATAATGCTAGTCTGATAACCTTGGTAGTTGATTTTGGAACCCTTCCTTGGTGACGTGAAGGATATGTTACGAACACAGTGTTGTGTTCGTCTTTATTGGTTTAGTATGAAGGTGGTTTGTATGGTACAATGCACCTATTCTTTTGGAGTGCCTTAAAACCAAAATGTACCACTAGAGGAAAATGATATATGCAGGGATTGTTAGGCCGAATTTAGAATACCAGACAATGTATATTATTTAAAGGAGAACTTTAGTCTCAAAGAGTAACGCAGCGGAGAAGGGGGAGACATTTGCATATGAAGGTCATGACACGTCATCGACGTCACAAGTTGTTGGTGATGAACGATATTTGTACTCATAATCATATAATAGGCAGGAATTTGAATAATAATACTGTAATAATAGTGTGAATAATTCAAGTTATTGTGAGTTGATGTGTGCGTTCCTTAAAAAATTAATCAAGGCCGCAGTTTTATTACAGCGCATTTTTACTGGTCAAATATTGAGAATGCTTAGAACAAGGCCCTGGTATTTGGTACTTTGAAGACCAGATTAAAAAAAGTAATATGGGAAGAATATAACTCTCATTGCTAACGTTTTACCATGTGTATCATTATCACTGTTATCATTGGTTGTGACCGTTTCTATTTTCAGTTTCTATAAAGACACTTAACTTCTACATCAGAGCAGCTGATGCTGCCTCTCCAACATATCTGGTTTTGCGTGCCTGTGAAAATGTGGGAATAGGAAAAAAAGGCAAGTAAACTCTTTCCGACTTTCAGGGCCTTTCTTGCAGTAATGAAAATTGTAATACATATTATTAGCATATATTGATATTCGGATATGGAAGTGGACACGACTTTTCATTCTGCACTCTTTATTTCCATGTTTTGCCAATATTGATTTTCCTTTTCAGAATACGTGCTCCTATTGGCTAAGGACACGCTAGTGGCTTCTTCGCTCCCAGCCGCTTTGAATGCCGCGGCTGCTGCTGGATTTCCCCGGACAGCTCTCTCCTACAACTTTCAGCATAGGTGCTACACATAAGATGTATCTTATGTGAAGGGGGATGGGGGAATAGGTGGTTGTGACTCGGTGTGATAAGTTATTTTCATCTTAGCGTTGTGGAGGAAATACAAATTAAATGTATGTGTAGAAGAATGTTAATACATATAAATACATATGCATTCAAGGAAGTGAAAACATGAAAGAGTATATCGATATATTACGTGGAAATCTTGGGGAAAACCAAGGATAATTAATGATTTATGTTACACAAATATCGTCCAACCAAGACCGATATGGACTGAAAGTCATGGAGTAATGATTTCATATCAGGGAATTTTTTCGATAAATAACAATCCTACCAAATGCAAAATGTGCCCTGTTATACTGGCAAGAGATCAAAATTTTATGCTCTTCAACACATTTTAATACATAAGATTTAATTCTAGCACACTTTTTAGAAATATTTCATTATAGTTCAGAGTTTAACAGTTTTATTTATACGTTATTCGCTTAAGTTTTATGGCTTGTGAATGTTCTATAATACATTTCGTACGCATAATTTGTTTGGGCATTTGTAAACGTTTTTATACTTAAATATATTTCCTTAAAATATTACGGAGTTTTATTCAGTACAGTATGTATGCATGCTTGAAATTTTTAATCATTTAATCAACACCACGCTATTGCTGCTTCTTTAAAATAGGTTAGTTTTAATAATTAATGCATAAAAGTTTTAGCAGAAAGTTAAGTAAAAAGGATATTGGGAATATTGTTGTGCTTTGCCGTATACTGTAAAATTCGTCATATTGATCAGATTTAAATCATAAATACGTATTATGTAGGAAAGATTAGTGAGATAAATCATTTTGAACTATGGATGAAATATTATTTTCAATGGTATAGTGAACCATTCATTGAAATGGAACTGGGGCTGTTTACGAAAAAGTAAAGCGAATAAAATGTTCTCACATACGATCGATACTTCAAGAGGCTACGCTACGATAATCGATTAGAAGATCTAAAGGAAAGCTGTGGGTAGTTTAGATAGGTATTTAAAGTATAAATGAAAGATAGATTGGCATTAACCCTCATGTATTTACAAATTTAGTTACGTCGTTGGATTTAGGGCGCCGCAGCGGCGCTGCGTTATATTTTTAATTATAGTTCAAACTTAGCATTCCTTAGCATGTTGTCTGATGGATTATGCTAGTAACTTCTATTTTATTTATATCTAACCATGTTTTCCAAGATTTTACTCATTATTACACGAGTTATAGCTAAAAATCTTCAACACTGCATTATATTCCGTCTGTTATCGTAATACTTTTTTTGGTCCCTTATACGGTTGTTTTCAAATGAAGTTTTAATTTCGTGTGTAATGGTTTGTTAAATAATTTCTGGTATTCAATGCTGGACAAACTCCGCTTTACCATGTGCACATTGCTTTATTTTTTATATAGCCAAATACTAAAACTGAGGACCGAATAAAAGTCGGTGGGTCCATGTAAAATAATTTTGCTCCCCTACGTCCACCCACATGTTATATCTTTGCAGTGTGCGCCGAAGTCTGAGTTCTTAAACGTTTATACTTAATTGAAAAAAGGTAGGTGGATTTGGAAGAGACGAGTAATACCATCGTGATTTTGAGGGCTATATTCTGACGATCAATGTAAATGCAACGGACATTCTGGGAGCTTATATCCTGCCATTCCTAAATAAAGAAAGGATTAAAGTCAGATGTGTTGAGAAATATGAGGAATGTGGGACAATCAGCGACGCGTCAAAGAGTCCATCGCTGCAATGGAGGGGGGCTAGAAGAGCCGGTATTTTGGGCCTACAGCGGAGCCCATTCCATCACTGAGGATGTCTCCATAGAGATAGACTGGTAAAAGTTATGCGAGGGAGTGGGGCAGCTGAGGTTGTGCTTTTGGATTGGTGGTAAAGGGCAAAATAATTATTTCTAAGAAGTTTGGGTTGTATGTGGTAAGAAAGAAGGAGCAGTAAATGGAAAAAACATTGAATACGATGCGGTCCGGCGCTCCGTGAGGGACCGATGGAAGAGGAGCTAAGGTTCTGGGGTGACCAAAATACCCTCATGCTGGGAGGACCCCCCCGTCATTTTTTCTTTCCGTAGCATTAGACTGACCCAAACATTGAGACCATCCGTACTTTCCCACTAAGCTTCCTTACTCGTCATCCTCCGCCTACCTTCTTCCCCCCACAAAACTGATTGAACTTCTCCCCACCTCCAAAGACCCACCCGAGCTAGACCTTCTCGAAATGAAGGGAGGGCCACCTTGGGGATTCCCTGTCCCTCACGCAGCAAAGGAAGGATGAATAAAAAGCCTATTGCCGAATCATTAACCCAAAATATTTTCATACCATATTCATCCGGTTTTAATGGAATATATTGTCGGAAAGGACAACGCCCACGAAAGCCAATTAGTTGCTCATCAATAGTGAGTGAGAGTTCGGGCACAAAATAATGTTTAAAATATTTATTCACCGCATCCCATACGAAGCAAATCACAGCAAGTTAATATTTTTCTCTACTATCATCGCGCGTGGTTTTATCGTCAAAGCGTATGTATCGAAGCAATTTCTTGAAGCTATTTTCCTACATAGTTGCACGAAAAATCATAGCACCGAACCATTTATTCCACAGGCAACTGATATTTACTTTTGACAATTTTAGGCCTTCAGTCGCCAATATAAGTCCAAAAAAGCATACATTTCTTTAACATCTGTAGGTTTCCTAGTTGTTTTAAATTTTTTCTCTAAATGCACTCGAACTGCTTCCTGATTTGTGCAAGTGACGATTTCACAGATAATGTTTTTGTCAATATACCAACGGAATGCATCAATTGGTTCCCTAATAATGGGATTTCTTATCTTGGGATTGCTGCTTGGTATAATTCTATACATACTAACATACTACAAAGGTGACCATCACCACAGCCGGTGCGCGGAGGCGTAGCGGAGATGGCAACCAAAAAAAAAAAAAAATGCCGGAGGCCACGGAAAAAACACCCTTCAGCTATCGATGAGCTCCTAAGAATTATTCTTGCAAACAGATGAAGTTTTGTCACTGAATATTATAAATAAGCTAAAATTATGATCATTAGATCAAAGACGAAGCAAAGTTGCCGTAGTATAATTTTCCCTTTGTTAAACGATTTATTTTTCTTATAAAGTTTAAAAATTAAATATTTTTATTATAAATAGAAGATACCATTTCATACGAAACATAATAACTTTTAAATTAGTATTGTGAGTGCAGTTTTCGATACTGCGACGAGGAAACTCTCGGCGCCGCAGCGGTGCCGCGTAAATCCAACGACTTATCCTTTTTCATTAGAGGCCAATAAAATGAAAACTATTTACATTATACGTACAAAAATATATTTGTAGCCTAAGATACCAGAAAATATAGATTACTAAAAGTTTCAGAAGGATGCATGGGGATGAAAAATTTTAAAATCATTTTTAAAATCACAAGCGCCGTTAAGGCACAGAGAATCCATATGAGGGATATGACTGTAATTTATTATTTCCAACTTCCAATTCGAACGCAGCAGCTCAAACAGAGGAACAAAGGTGACTGCGGAGTCTAGTGAAATATTATTTTGACATCGCACTCTGCAATGAATATCTTTTCAATAAATCAGGATTGTGAAGAAGAGAGTGAATAAGTTCGTAGGAAGACTAGAACAAGGAACATTACTCTCTAATAATACACTCCATATAATCGGCCTAAATTGGTTTCACTGTTCCAATTACCCCAATTTCAAGGGGTAGAAGGTAGAACTTACCATTACAAGGTCCAACAATATTTCCAATGTATGATGTGATATTAGGTATTTTTACAAATCAATAATATTTTTAAATTAATAAAATACACATTTTTGTTTAAATATCATTTTAATTCAATTTTGTTTCAATTGATTATGCAATTTTGCACGTTACAAACGTCACATACCAAATACATTCTCGAGGAACCTGCTCTTCGATTAATGTAATATATGAAATTTCCTGTAATCACTGCCAGGCCTTCTATATAGGACTGACGACCTCTTTTAATATGCGAATCAATAACCATAGGAGCAGTGTCACCCGAAATTTAAGGTGGCCAGTAGCCGAGCACGCCAATTCTCATAACCTTCCCTTCAATGACTGCTTCAGAGTGAAGGTAATCAGAGCATTCCCACCCGAAACATCTACGTTAGAGCTCCGCCACTGGGAGCTCGCCTATATTTCCATATTAAAATCAACCACTTCTCCCGGCATCAACATTCGCTAGCTTTGTCCACCCGTCCAATATATATATATATAAAATATGTAGAAGAGAGAGAGGAGATGTCCTAATAAATGCTAGCAACAAGGTGTTGAGGGTGGGGGTGAAGGAAAGGATAATCAGTGGACACTTACCAGTAGATGACCCATGGAGAGCCTGGTGTCCACTGCGCTTTGGAGCTTTCGGGTCACGAACCCTTCTTCAGCTGGAGGAGATCACTACTGGGGTGTCACACTGGAGTCAAGGGTTTCGGTTGGTGTGTGAAAAGGGGATTGGCTAGGGTAAAAAGGAGGGAGGGGGAAGAGGGTGGACTAGGAAGGGGAAATGGAGAGGGAAATTGGACGGGTGGAGAAAGCTAGCGAATGTTGATGCCGGGAGAAGTGGTTGATTTTAATATGGAAATATAGGCGAGCTCCCAGTGACGGAGCTCTAACGTAGATGTTTCAGGTGGGAATGCTCTGATTACCTTCACTCTGAAGCAGTCATTGAAGGGAAGGTTATGAGAATTGGCGTGCTCGGCTACTGGCAACCTTAAATGTCGGGTGACACTGCTCCTATGGTTATTGATTCGCATATTAAAAGAGGTGGTCGTCAGTCCTATATAGAAGGCCTGGCAGTGATTACAGGAAATTCCATAAATTACATTACTCGAAGAGCAGGTTCCTCGAGAATGTATTTGGTATGTGACGTTTGTAACCGGGCTGATAAAGGAGTGGGAATGGGAGTTAATGGGGCATGTGAGGCATCTGGGTTTGTTACAGGGATGTGAGCCAATCGGTTGGAGATCGGAGGCACAAACTGATGATGGTAGTTGTATCTCGCGAATCCAAAGGCTGTTTTGGAGATTGGTAGGACGACGAAAGGAAAGCACGGGAGGTCTCGGGATAAGTGAGGAAGTTAAGGGGGAAGATAAAAGAATACATTGGGCTGACTTAAAGATAGTTTTTAATGCAAAATCTAGGCCCGGATGAAACGTGGTGGCGAAGATGGTAAGATTATTTGGTGATATTTCTTCTGGCTCTGCTGTTGAGCGTGGCCCGTTGCGGGGAGCGCACGCCTTGGCCAGCTGCTCTCGGACTATTGAGGGTGGGTAACCACGGTTGAGGAAGGCTGATTCCAGGTCTTTTAAATAATTGAGGAAGAAATAGGTTTCAGAACAGATACGGCGACCTCGACGTGCCAAAGAGTATGGTAGGGAGCGCTTGCAGTGTTCGGGATGGCAGCTATCCCAGTGTAAGTACTGCTGCAAGTTCGTAGGTTTCACGTGGACCGATGTGCTTATTGTCCTATCATGTAAGTGGATGTCTACATCTAAGAATGTAATGAGAGAGGTGGAAGAGTGGGTGGTGAATTTTAGGCTAGGGTGCGAATTTATTTGTTGAATGAAATTGTTTAGGGTGTCAGTGCCATGCGTCCAAATCATGAAGATGTCGTCTATGTAGCGGAGCCAGATTAAGGGTTTAAGGGGAGATGAGGATAGAAGTTTTTCCTCCCATTTACCTAGAAAACAAGACGCGTAGGAAGGTGCCATCCTCGTTCCCATGGCCGTACCCCTGACCTGAAGAAAATGGCGTCCTCCAAAGGTGAAGTTGTTTTTTGTGAGCACCATTTTCATCAGATCAAGGAGGAATTCGGTGGAGGGACACCCCAGTAGTGATCTCCTCCAGCTGAAGAAGGGTTCGTGACCCGAAAGCTCCAAAGCGCAGTGGACACCAGGCTCTCCATGGGTCATCTACTGGTAAGTGTCCACTGATTATCCTTTCCTTCACCCCCACCCTCAACACCTTGTTGCTAGCATTTATATATATATATATATATATATTGAAATCACATTTGCATCCTAAGGTCTTAGACTATGAAATTGAAACTATCGGAAACCTTGGAGGTGTGATTGTGGTTTAGAATGAGAAAAGTACAATGAAAGGAAAGGATAACAATGCAGAGCATCATAGAAAATAAAAAAGTAGTTGTCATAAATTAAGATGCAATAAATGAAGGAATTTTCCTGAAGACAGGAGAAGCTAATCTGAATTTTAAAAATGGCGGTGGAAAGGTGCCGCAAGGAAATGGAATATGCACTAGACTCGGTAGTAAACGAGTAGTAATTCTTCCCCAAATATTTCAAGTTGACTTAAATGCAATATCCTGAGGAAACTTAAGCGAGTGGTTTAGTTTTAGCAATAAGTTGTTAGTGGCAGAAAGAAAACGCGAATGAAGATGACTTTGGAGCGGTGATATTGATCAGAAACATTTAAAACATCATGAATGCTATTATATTAACTAATAATGAAAATGTAGACCTAATTTATTTTGTTTCTATAAAAATATATTTCCAGTGATTATCTAAAACATCTGGCTGTAGATTGATTGGTGTCCCATTCTCTAAGCTTTGGATTTGCGTAGTGCATTCGGGGTGAGTGAATCCCAAATCGAGCTGAAAATGCCTCAATTCGATTTAGATGTATTTTTTAAATGTATTTTCAATGGATCAGATGAACTGGCATGTACGCGCTAAATTACAATACTAGCGATGCCGCGGTTAAAATCTGAAGAGAAACTAACCTTCTGGATGGATTTACGAGAGTTAAAAGTGACGAAGCACGTGGTATAAAGCAGAGCTAATGTTAACTCGGGAACGAAAACGGGACAAAAGACGGGAAGGAGAGAGAAGGAACGGAAGGAGAATGATTTTGGGAAATTAAAGAGGTGTATTGGATGTGGAGCAAAGATAATGATGTGTTCGGCGATACAGCTCGCAGGTTAATGGATTGATATCTAAGCTCGCGGAAGCCTTAGAGCAATTCAATATTTCAAAGGCCCTAATTTTCATGGCTGGTTCTATTAGGGTCACAAATGAGAAATTTTATTTTCACCAAGCCTCAAGTATGGTATCAGAGCCACGAGGAGGCCCAGAAGTTAGAAGATGGGATGTATTTTTTTACCGGATGCCATTTCCAAGTCATGAACAAATTGGAGTTATTAAAGGATAATAACTGACCACGGGTAGAACCGGTAACCTCTCCAAATATTTCTCCCTCCACTTTGCATAATGGCAGCCTTCTCCTCTCTCTTGGTGATAACAGGGATCGCAAGCATGGAAGTCAAGAAATGCAGAGAGAGAATTGATGATGCGTGGACGACAGATTATTCATCACGGAAGCCAAGATCCCGACTGAATCTATGTAAGTAAAGCATTATTCGTTCCCCGTAAACAAAGGTTCATTCCTACTATTAGATGGGCGTGAATGGGCAATGTCGTGTTTGTGCGCATTGTGTCGTAGGCGGAGGGTGTCAACATTGCGCCTACACTACCGACTCCCCTACACTACCGACTGTGATGGTAGGTGACTTTCTCTTCATAAGTTTTTCAGGGATCTAGCAGCCGATAAATACCCCTAGTAAATACTTTATTTTCAAGTATTTCATTAATAGGACTTTCATGGCACTGGAAAGAGATACATTTATGGGTAATACGACTTTGCAATAAAAATACTGCCAAATTACCTTTCTTGCTTTCATATACACTAAACTATTTTGTACCATTTGCCTTATATATACATATTTATTTACTGTCATATATAGATGTTAACATAGTTGATATTTGGTAGAAGTGTGTGCATATGAGTGTTCGATGGACTTATTTTTTATATCACTGGAAATAATGGACTATTTACTGTAGTAATGCTTACTACTGTTCATTAAAGCAATTCTTTTATCCGGTATATTAAAATGTAAAAAAGGGGAATTCAAACAAAGAAGAAAGAATATCTATTGAAAAGGCAAAGTCTAACTTACTGCATAAAATTGAGAATAGTTTCTCATTTTTATTTTTTGTGTGATGCTATTTTTAACCGGTTTTGATTACGGTAAACTTTATGGATAAATCATAGCCATTCGTTTTGTGCTCTAGTAGTTTTTTTCTGCAGGTCATGCGTCTGCATCTTCAACTCACTTCAGCTGCAAGGATAAAGCGAAGATTCAGTTGTCAGAATAGTTTTGCTCGCACTCATTGATAGAGGTCAAGATGAATTTGTTATGCTTTGAAATATTTTTACCATCGCTTTCCTTGTCTTGGATAATTATTATTAATATTAGAGAAAATAATTAAAATCCAATTACGATTAAACAAGGAATATCTAGGCAAATTTCAGCCACTTAAAAAGTACCGATTTCATTTGAAAATTAAGTAACTGTGCATGGAACGTAGATTTTAAATGTAGTCTATATCTATTATCATATTTCCCAATCAAAAAATCCATTAACAAGAATGAGAAACAATACTGTATTGGTTTAGTGGAAGGAACAATTCAATTAAACATCACCATTATTTTTCCTTAGAGTTTAACTTTGTGTTAATTCAGATTCAAGTATTTTGAAAAAAGCTTGTATTTCTTGATTGATAATATATAAAGAAGAAAATTTCGCTGATTGACACATTTAGTACTTGAACTTATGATAATTGGATCACATGTCAGGTTCGTAATCAATCACTATATAGGTTGTTAAGCGGTATAAATGGCTATTTTTTAATAAGGAGACGAACATTTTAGTGAACGAAAATGTATCTCTATTTAAAGTATAATGGCAAGTTTAAATGCCTCCTATTTGCTGTTTTATACCATCCTGGTGATTTTTGCCCTAAATGGGTCAAATGGCCAGGGTTTTTAGCTTGGAATTTGTCCAACATCGGCAACCACAGTAGATCAAGCCCTTACAATTGCTAACGTGAGTATATCATTCACCTATGGCATAATAGAATCCTTCGGCATAAGATCAATTATTGAAAAAATACTTGTAAATCCGTCTCGTATATACATTTGCAAGCACTTGCAGTGTATGAATTCGCTAACATTTGCAGTGTATATATTTGTAGAAAATTCATTCAATTATTATTATAATTTCACAAAATATTCTTACAGAAATATAAAGTTTATTCTCATTTTAAGTCATACATGCATATGACATGAATATAAGTGTTTCATTTACATAAAAATCTTTCGTTCTTCGTTGCATTCGAAAAATAATTTCCTCGTGTAGAGGTGAATTTTTTGAAGCCTTGTTTTTCAAATAAATAGCGACAGTTATATCTCTACGATAAATGTCATATGTACTGAAGATTTCGTGACATATTTTATTAACTGGTAGTTTTCGAGGTACCCAATGGAATCCCATGCGTCATTTAGCTAGCAATCGATTCCATACTGAATGGAAAAATTTTAAGAAATTTTACATAATCTACATAATATCCTGCAAGCCACCACAAACGTGTGTGGCAGGAGGTGATTTCTCACCAAAAATGCACTACATATCATGCATAATAAATGAATCTACATCTACATGATACTCTGCAAGCCATCGCGAGGGTGTGTGGCAGGGGGTGAATATCACCAAGTATGAACTACTAACATGCAAACGAGTAACTAAAGGGTCTCATGCGACTAGATTCTTAGTATCTATAGTATGTAAGTGGTTAATACATGCATCATGCACTACAGACTACTCTAAAATATTTGCCCTACCTATCCCTTTGCTATACTGTCTATTTTGTTCTCTTATAGTACGGGGGATTAATGCCATTTTCAATTTAATGGTACGAAAATCTATCTCTCTAATCTTGGTATTGATGGAATGGTATTAATAACCTAGTCAAAACTTCACTATTCAAAAAAGATAGAAATTGCAAAGCAAGCATTCAAAAACATTCCGTTTGTAGGGTTTTCTTTATTTTCCCATTTAATTCATTTAATAGACTGGTTACGGTAATATAATTATCGTATCGTCTCTCTACAAATCTTGCCAATCTTCGCTGCACACGTTCAAGTTCATTATTTAGACCGATTTCGTAGGGATCCCATGCACTGGCAGCATATTCCAAATGAGGTCTAACAAGGGAAAAGTAGCTGATTTCTCGTACATGATCGTCCCATTTACCCAATATATACTATAGGATTTCTACAACGTATCTCTAGAATCTTTAGAGAGCATAACCGCCAAGGGACAAATGACCTTAACTTCTCCCACCCTTGTTGTTGGGTCCCACCCTCCTTCCAGTCGATTTCCTCATGTGCGTCATCACCTTCCTCACGCCTTGCGTCAGAGTAGCCCAAATCATCGCAGCATCTGCTTCAGTGATTGACCACATTCGTTTCCTGCATCATTAATATCCATCCGCCCTCAGGGGGGAGAGGATTACAGTCTGGTGTGAGCGATATAGGCGCCCTCCTATTGGACCTCTCAGCCACTTACGCCAATCCGTCCCATTGGTTTCCTTACATTCCCATGCTAATTTAATTCCTCTGGCCCGTTTATTTTGCAATGGCTCCTCAAGGAAATGAACAAATAAAATCATTATAAGGAGATTGGAAGAGGCAGCATATTCATTTTTTACGACATTTAAAAACCAAACTAAAAACCAAGGGAATACCCAGAGGGAAAATGCTACAAAATCTGTAAGAATCTGATTTGTTTGATTTTAAATTCTTTAAAAGGATAAACTCCCTTCTACAATCGATATATAGTCCCTGGCAATAATACATTTTGCTAAAAAACTATATTTAAAGTAGTTCGTTTTGATACTGCGAGAATACTTTACTATCTATTCCTAGTAGTAGGAAAAAGGCGAGTAAATAATTTTTTCTTGTGTGTATACGAAAATGAGTCCTGGAATGACGGTATATAGACTGGTTTAAATATATCCTCGTTGTTTCTTATTGACACTATTCCAATGTTACATCATGATCATTTTTTCGTCAATGATGGTGTCTCTCCATGCACGTTAATTAACAAATTCACATTTGCCGCCAAATTTCTAGATGCAGATATAAGAATTCGTATTTAATGTTTTAGCTCCATATACACGTTTAAAAGTTGATTTGGTGTAGCAAGGGTGGAGTAACCTTATTCTTACTACTACCCTCTCAGCTTCTGGTTCTCTTTCCTACTTGAATCAAATAAAATGCTTGCAGTTTTATTTTCAAAACTATTAGCTCAGGTAAAAGGGATATTATATGAATGAAGGCATAAATGAATAAATGAGGTTATAACTTTCTATAGGCCATATACATCCTTTAGTTATTTTAGATTATCTATAATTTATTCTAATATTAATTTGATTATCTATTATTAACCGTTTATTTAGATTACCTCTAAATTTAGGTTACATCTACGCAGTCAAAACGTTTAAATGAGACTACTAAGATAAAAAAGATTTTGCATACTTTTGTAGCAACCAAAATTCAGTGAATTAACAAAGTGGTCAAAGCAGGTTTCCATGAAATTCTACGAGTAAGCCAAAGCAGCAAGTGTGAACGCCGCCAACCGCCTTGATCCCGTGGATGGGTAGCAGCGACTCCGTACATTTACTCCCCTGGTGAGAGGTTTATCCTATTCTTAATAATTACTGTGATAATAACATTGCATATAGATTTCCAAACTTCTCCGAGAAAAATATATTTACGAAGAATCAGGCATCAGTATTTATAGCTTCATTGTTCGGAAAGGCACAAGTATCCTTTGAACTATGTGAGAGGCATTACATAGCCAGGGTTAGAAAGCCGAACTTCGTGAGTGGAGTGACTACATGTAAATGTACGCAGGACGGTTTTCCAGTGTCCCCCCTGTACGGATTCCCCAAAAACTTCATCCGATTCCCTCTCCGACGCCTCCTTTGCCCGCAAATCGCCATTTTCTATTATCTCAAAATGAGATTCCTGTCACCGAAATTACTCCCATTAACCCTTTTTTCCTAGAAACTACCGCTAATTATTTGCGGTGTCACCTAATATTTATAGCCGTAATCATATATTTTTAATTTTTTTATTGTAGCTAAAAATGATCAAGATTGGATAAATGATGAAATACATATATTATTTGAAGATGACTGTGCGTCAGGGCGGATCGAAAAAATCCATTTCTCGCGGGAAAACTTAGCCCTCTGGAAAAAGTTGCCACCTAGACTAGAAAAATTTGAGACGTCTAGGTCAACCTTAAACCCTCGCGCCGTGGTTCATTTATTTAGAGGGGAGCAGAAAGTGGAAAAGTCCCTAAGAATTTGGCCGAGTTGCAACCCAATGGACCAGCCAGTGAGCCATCGAGAAAGAACCACTTTTCCTGGAGTTTATCTGGCCACATTTTCCAAGCAAAATCCTTCTGACACAGCATTGGAAATTTCAAAAAGATATTGCTGGTCAGTGCTCAGCAACGTCGTCTACTTCGTGGGACATTTTTGTTGGAATTGACTCGAATCGTATGATAGACTGTGGCAGTCTTTAAGGGCAGAATGAATAGGTCCCGTAAACAAATTTGGACCCTTAGTTTGCCCGTCTAATTTTCCTACCAAATGCCGCAGTGTTAAGTCAATTAAGCATAAATGGTTAATAGACCACTGTAAGGGACGCTGGAGCAAACGGATGATGCTTCCTTTCTGAGCTGTATTCACTTTATTTATCGAATTTTTAGGGAAGTAAAAAGATTTGCGGGCAAATGCATCGCACACAAAAAGGTAAAATTCTTTTAGGAGATATTTAAAGGGGAACCCTGCAAACCAGTCCTTTGTCCATTGACACGTTCTCAACCAAGTCACCAGGGTGAGGGATACACAACCCAGGTTTCAGGTTACATGGTCACGACCTTCTGCGATGGTGCTCACCTAGCTGATAAGACGCCCAAGCATCATATAAGGAATATTAGTTTTTCAGAGCTAATTTCGTTGGATTGCAGTGCATCGAACGTAAATGGTCCATTGATGTAAAAGGGAGTTTGAGGTTAGTTGTAATTTACGAGCAAAATAAAAAAAATTATGAGCGAAATTACTGAATGAATTAAAGAGTGAAATGAATATTTTTAACATATTACTATTTATGTTGTTAGATAAGATGGACAATAATGCGGCAAAAACATCCCATATAAACTAGTGGCATCATTCAAGTACTTGAGCTGCTCCCCAGATGAAGGTGAGTAGACCATTTAAGACATTAGAAGAAAATATATCAGGTAAAGAACGGGCCTGAATTGCGAGAGCGGTTTATGAATAAAGTAAAAGACGATCTGCAGGAGGATGCAATCAAAAATCTGCTCTTAAAAGGCTAATAATAATACGTACATACACATACGAAGAAAAGGACAATGCATGAACTCTACGTGGAGCCACTTTCAAATTAAGTTGATTTAAATATTTAAAACGATTACACTTGCGTCCTACTTAGAGTCTCATATAAAACCGGATTTCAAGTAAATCACTTCCCTTGATGACTCATCTCTGTTGTGGTTTCCATCACAGGCGTTTCACTTTAGGTTCGTGAGAATATTACATCATTAACAATTTAGAACATAGTGTGTCGCAAAGAAGTTTAGTCTCTTTGGAAAATATTTAACTAGAATTTTCTGAAAATGATTAGCCCTGTACTCAAGCCAACTTACTATAGTGATCCCCCAACCCATGCTTTTCTCAATTTGGATGCACTATTACATGTACTTAGGATAGCTCCTTTTAACAATCTTAGAATCTCTTCGCTGTACATTGTCCGATTCTGACATTAAACCTATTTTCTCTGGACTCATTCCGGCAGCATGTTCCTTGCGTAATAGCGTACCTACCTTATCAATGATCAAATGCTCGTGATACCCACCACTCCCACTTAAAGAGCACTTAAAAGCTATTTCAACCCGTTCTATTCTTTCAAAAATTATTCCCATATGGGACCAAACAATAGAATCGAAATAATGTTGTAGTAAATTTCAATTGTTTCATATTATCTCAGCGTCAAGCCAATGTATCATATCAATGCGGACCTTCAATCCATATTAATTCAAAATATCAAAATACTATGTGCCACAGATGATTGGTGGACAACCTAAGTTTAAAAATGACAACCACCCTGTTAAATTTTCATCTTGGTAATCTTTTCCGCGTAAAGAAGTGTCCACGTATTTACTTAATCTTATCCCTCCACCTACGAATAATAACGCTCTAAAATCTGTCTATGATTAATATCATTCCCATCTTTCATATATATACTCAATTCAATACATATATTTATTTCCAGCTTTCAAATATTTTAAGTTATTTTAAGATAATGAAGTTCATTCTGTTTATCCACTGCTTATTTTGAGTGCAACCGGGTTCGGCAGTCAATCCGTTCTCAGATATTATAATTAAATACAGCTTAACATACGACAACGTTTCTTATATACTATTATCAGCAGAAGTAATAGCTTAGATTAATAATCATCACGTACTTCCTTAAAATTAAATATCGGAATGTTGAATACCAATTGTTTGAGTTTACAACCATGAAAGAGACCTCAGAGACGAGAGAAGTAGAGACGGAAGCACGTATCATCGAGAAAGCAATTTAAACATGAAACTAACGTATTTAAATATAATTATAAAAAAGCTTATTTACAACTACGAGTAAAAAATGGGGTGTACCCTTTTTAGATAGAAAACAAAATGAAGATCTCTCCAATTGAGGATGGCTTCCTCTATTTATTGACATGCGTTTTCCGTGGATTCGTAAGTAGTACTGTCCCGCTTTTTTCAAACCCGTGTCCTCAGCATAGGAAGCCACTACTCTAAACTAAACACCAGAGCAGAGCTATTTCACTTCGAGTTTAAGTACCCACAAATAACATGAATCAAGCCAATAAAACTATGGCATGAAATTTCCAGAGCCCTGCGCTTTTCTTTTAGCCATTGTATATAGTGATCACAACTGTTGAGTTTTATTTCTCCTGTAAAGATTAGTTTAACAAAATACTAATTTCGGGAGTAAGCAGCAACATGTCCGATTAAATAGGACAGGTACTAAAGAGTAGATTGGAATAATTATTAACTTAGAATCCGCTGAAATTTTGGGCGGAAGGATATTAAAATTAAAACTTGTCCATTATGTTGTTTTCCCAAAGCTATTTTAACCCGTTCTATTCTTTTAAAACTTATTCCCATATGGAACCAAACAGTAGAATCGAAATAATTTTGTAGTAAATTTGCAACTCTCCCTGCATGAAGATGTTATGATTTTTTCCGCCGAAAACGAAATTTTCCAGTTATACCTCAGTAATTATTATCCTTCTCTTTGGATTACTTTTTCAGGAGTAACATCTCTGTAAATAAAGGCGTACGTTACGTTTATCATCCCATCTCCATCGGAGACTAATCAGTCTGGAGAAGCTGCCAGAAAAGGCAGTTTTTTGCCTACGAATAGATCTGCGGGGAAAACTCGACTTCCGCTACTCTTCTCGCTGTCCGCAATTGAAAACTTTTCGTTGACGTTCCTCAATTCAGTCACCTTATTTCGATCACAGGAAGGGAACAGTATGTTATCTACCAATATGTCTTTTGGTGTTGTGTTCCGTTAGTTGTATTTACGCCCAAACGTAGACGCGGCCAGTGTATCTGTGATCCATCCTATTCCTGTGCTATTTATAGGTTTGTACCAATTAATTGACAAGTAATCGGTAATCGTCTATATCGACCATTTTGCCAATTAATCGGTATCGGCGATTTAGCAGATTGTTCGTCTTCGATAATCGGGCATTTTTTTTGTAATGTCGTTTTTGTCTTTAGCTGGAAAGAAGCATAATAGATTCCGGTTACACATGTATTACTTGCATGAAAAAATTAAAATTAACAAATTAGCAAGTTGTTTCATTACATATTTTAATGTATGAAAACAGTATTGCTTTTACTTTTTATATATTCATTCCTTTTTAACCATTAAAAAATTATTTCTTTTATTTAATCCTGCAAAAATTGAAAAAATCAATATTCAAAATTTGAAATTTTTGAATTGTAATACAAAAACAAATTTGAAATTTTTAAATTGAAAACAAAAACTTGAAATTTTTAAATTGTAATACAAACACATGAGAATTTCTCCATTTCCAGGGCTTAGCTTATTTCCTGTCGCCGCATAAATGTTTCCTCCAGTTCTTAAAAGTCTCTCACTTTTCGTAGAAGATGTAGGGCCGCCAAGATATTTCACAGCCAGGTCGTTCAAATTTGGAAAAAGCTCTTTTCTACTTTTCCACCACAAAATTGGGGCACAATGTTTTGGATCTTTCATATTTTTGCTGGAAACTTTCGTTAGGTTATTTTTTTCTTTTCTTTGGAAGGCATGCTTTTCTATGTAATTTCGTTTACCACAATTTAATTCATCAAATATCTTGCCAATACTTAAATATTCTCCTCTAAGTTCTTCATTTCCAGAACTGGAAGCTTCAGAATTAAATATTTCTTGGGATTTGGAATGGTTAACATTTTCTAGGCTGTCTTGCCCAACATTTTATTTTCTTTACCATATCCTCTTTTTGAAATTTCTCTTTTAATCTTGGATATTAAAGATGACAAGCATAAACACTTTTTTTCTATAAAGGATGTAAATCTTATCTTCATTGAAACTTATAATTCTATACTGTGGTAAGAACTACCATAAAGGAGCTGCTGCTCTTTGCTTTAGACAAGAATAAATTCACTCTCTTTTACGGGAAGTATTAAAAATATTGGGATTTCCCATTTACCTACTGGCTTCCACAGTAAATTCCACGAATGGTTTTAAAATATTACCTGGTAATATTTTTCAACGTGAGACCACTGATAAGGGCACAGCGAAGTATTTTTATTACCAATATCATATGTTGGACTTGGGCTTTTTGCTGTAACAATATATTTGGAATTGAATTACCCCTTATCATTTATGTCAAACTCTTTATGTGAATTGACGGCAGACTTATTGCCCTGTACCTTCCTCACGTACAACCAGCTTTTGGTTTTTCCTTTAATGTTCCCCAAGTAATTTTCTTTTGAATTCTGTAACTGCAATTATATTAGCGTCCTTTGCAGAGGATTTTGGCATTTTATAATTTCGATGCTCACGTACGCTCATCAGTGGGCATATGTTTACTATTTCTTCATTTTTGCAGGGCATACTCGCTGCCGTCTGAGGGATTGTCTCACTTCCGCATTGTATCACCTTGTTTCAATGCTTTCTTTTTTAAATTACTAAGGATACATTTACTAACTCCGTGCTTGTCATATGCAGGTACGACTTACATTAGCCCTCCGCTAATAATCTTTTGGGATAACGTTTACAATCTTTAAAGAAGTCTCTCAAATAACTTTTAATAGTAACTAAGTCTGCTATTTTAACATTGTAAATCTTTCTTTTTCAATCAAAACTGGTTCAAAATTAAAGAGAATTTCTTAGTAGGTACCCTAGTGGACTTTAGGTCCCACGAAGGTCTCAATATTTGTCGCTTGTTGTGGAATATTGGATATCAGAAAGTAAAAAATATTGTCCCCTCTATTAGGTGAGGTAATTAATTGCTGTAAGCTCTTTTAAAAATTCTTATGCTCCTCATTTGTACGGTGATAGTTCATACAATTCTACCACTAATAGGCCTCCCAAAAAACTTGATGACACACGCAACTATTTAAATGTTGCATTAGCATTTCAGGTTCACCACTGGAAAAGCCAAGGAAGAAAAATGCTAAATAAATGGTGGTGCAATTTCGGTGCTAAAATTTGTATTGGATTCCACTACCATTAGTATAATTCGATGCCAGTGTCGGTACACTTCGTGCGGGTATTTCTTGAACTCATATCATCTCATGCAAAGAGAGGTTTACATTTACAAATCGCATTGAAATGGATATACAAACCTGGTTTCCAAGAAAATTTCTATTGTCGAAAAGGAAGAAAGATTGATAAATATGGAACTTAAAATGTAGGTTTTAGTCAAAAACGAATCGAATAAAAGATTGAATGAAACAATTGAACAATAATTGCCATTATCCGTTGAATGATAAAAAGTTCTCTATCTTGAGTGGAACTAATTTCGAAATGCACAAAAAGAAACATCGACACCTAATTCAATGCTTTTCTTGTGGGAGTAAAAATAAATAGAATGGAGTTTAAATCACCCAAAAATTTTAATACACAAAAATTCTTTTTAGTGTGCCCCTAGACCATAATAGGGATATTTCGTCGAAATTTCACATGTAGTTTGCTCTGTGTGTTGTTAAGTGAATAAATCAGTCAGTCTGGACATTCCGTGTTATGTGCGTAGAAGGCTACGGAAGTGGCGGTACCGAAGTGAGATGGCGTAAAATATGTCCTCCAATACTTCGCAGGTTGGGAAGTATGACTTCACGTAAGGATCCATTGGACGCTCCAAGCAGAGCATCGGAAGGAAATTAAACAAAAATCGCCTGACCGCGACTCACCCCAAGAGCTGTTGTTCCTTTCTGAGATATTGCGCACCTCTCTTCAGCTCAACTTGAGACGGAATACAATTGTAGACCCATGAAATTCAAACCTCAGAAGACTTTTTTTTCGGGCGATAAGAGGGAAGCCAGTGGAGTGGCGAGGGAGAGACGGAATAGGAGGTCCGCAGCCACGCCACTGGCAGCGCCGTCTTCCCGCCTGCATTACGTGCGACAGAACACAGAAAAATGATCTGCACATGCTCAACAATTTACCCGATTATAGAGAGTAAATGAAATTAACGTTAATGACATTTTTCTGCAATAAAATATCTAGGATCTAACTATAACCCAAACGAAGAATCATTTTCGTATCTCGTCTTATTGTGGAGATCCTTTCCAGCAAAAATAGTCTATTTTTAGGTAATTTCTCTAAAGTATATCTCCAAGGTGGTTGGTTACAATTAATGCGGAAATATATGTGTTCTAGCTACAAGTTTCTTGCGTTGAATAAACAAAACATAATATTTTCACCTGTTCGCACGTAACCATGTCGAAGGCAGTACCAACGGTCTGAAATCGACTTTTCAGGCGTGGTATCCAGGCCCCTTAACTTTTATCATCGCCGTTCTTACTTCATTTTTATTGCTTTATTAACCTGGTTGAGAAAACAGGTACCAAAAATGCAACGATTGTCTCGCATGGGAGTCTTGTCCTTAGGAAAGGCTGAAATCATGCAAGTCTGAATGACTGAACGTAAATTAAAACCTCTTCAAATTCCATTCAGACAAACATACAATTTCGTTCAGTTTATACAAGTGTTTGTACAAGAAACTGTACAAAAAATTGTATCGTATAAAGCGGCCTTTACGGATATTGAAAAATATACTGTACCTCTTTTTAATCTCTAAAGCAGGATTCTCACAGATAATAAATGCATTTGTAGCACATGTGGATGATGTCGTAGCGTAATTGCAGTGGATTTATGTGCAGAAGAATTGATGTGCAAAGGCTACAAAAAGATTGTTTTTAATATATTTAAGTTACGCCCAACGGGCAAAGATCGAGTATGAAATCACTGATTGTGTAGTGTAAAATATTTTGAGAATATTTCAGATCGTTCCGTTTAGCGGTAGAGTTAAATCATGCTGAGCACTTAAGCATAATATACTAAAATAAACTCAATAATGAGGTTAGGTAGATAGGTGAGAAATCTCTTTTTTCCTGAGGACAGCAGAATATCAGAGCATGTATTGCAAAGAGTGTGCAGGATAGTTAATGGTGTCAGTTTCGCGTTTTAATGTACTTCAAATGAAAGGGTCACATTAAACCGTAATTCCATCCTCAGTTTAGGGGTAAATAGCCTCGTGGTATCTTTGATGATCTCCGTAAGGTAAAAGGCCTTTCAACCGTAAGAAACCACCGGATATTCGGCCCTCATCCCACACAAAGTTTGACATGGCCAAGGGAGGGGTAGTTTGAAAATTCAGTGGTGGGCTGGAAATATTTTTATTTTTCTCGAGGAAAAACATGGTTTAAATGCCCACTGATAGTATAAAAGCGGATACTGGTTCTTTTGATCCGTAGTTCTCCATAGACCTTCGTTTGGAAAAGAAGTTTGCCTTTCAGGGGTCATTATTTATCCAGTAAGTACGTTTTTCCACTCTACTTACTAATTTTTAAGTGGTACTCAGTGTGTTTACAACATTATCAAAGTTTTTAGCAGTGTCCCAAATATAATTCTGCGTGAGTGTTGGAAACAGTAGAAGAATTCCGGTTCCAAAAGCGATGTACGATATTTTATGCAAATTGCATCATCCCCGTCCAATAAAACTTCCCCTTTATCGTTGACATATAGGCAGCATAACACATTATTAGCTTTCACTTAGAAGGATAAAGGTAGCTCTGGACTGGACTGGCTGGAGACTCCACGTCTAAAATATGTAAATGCTTGTCGAGAGTGCATGGAAGTGGTTGTTTTTAAAACTATATCAAAATAGAATCTATGAGCGTGTGGCGATGTGAATGTCCAAAGAAAATGTCTGTATTTATGCAACACGTTCTATGGACGTTTACGAAAGGGCATCACTTCATCTATTCAATGTGATAAAGATATTTTCACGATCGTTAGCGAGCAATGTTAATCTAGGATATTTTATGTTTTCCTTGGACATCTGCATGAGACGCACACGTTTTTTCATATAAACTTGAGACAAATAGTCACTATCAGGTTTAATCAACGCCAGGAGAGAGATGAGGGCAGAGCATAATTCGTAAATTTACAAAATTTAAAAAAATATCTAAGCGCACGAAAAAAAATCTCTAAAAAATAAATATCTAAAAATTAGATTTTAATGAAGTTTTAAAAGTTTGTTTTACAAAATAATCATGACTAATTCTTTACAAAACTCATCAGAGTAATATTATAGCGTGTGCATATATTACAGTCTGAGCCATTATTTGTGATATAAATAATATTTAAATGCATGGACTAGTAAGTTTTGCATGCTATTATAGACGTGCAGTTCATTTTTATAATATAGTAGCGGATGGTGCCCGTTGATTCTCAACGGGAGAGATATAAGTTGGAAACAATTGAGTTGTTTTTATTTTAATGAAGGGAATCTTATACCTAACGTCTTTAATTAATTACTTTACTAAGGTGAATTTCCCTAAACCATCGCTTCTTTTTTATTCTGGCGTCTAAATTTCATTTACTTTACATCCCTATTACCAATCGTCCTTCGTGGCATAATATGGCTGAAATTAGTAGTTGTAATAAAGTTGATGTAATTTTCAATATCCAGCGGCTAAACAAAGAAACCTACTTATTTACACCGGTGTTTTGTATTCAGGGATTCAGAAAGAGCGGAAATGAAACTAATATATATTCACAAATACAGACTAATACTAGAAAAAAATATCACATTCAGGTGTACAATCGAACAGAAATAGCGATAAATTTCAACACAAATAATCCAAAGCAGTAAGTATAGAACAAAAAACGAACGTCTCTGTCGACAAACCGTATCAAACCTGTTTGTTAAAAAAAAAACCCTTCGGTCACCATGGGAAATAGCTGTTTGAACAATAAAATTTAAGAAAGTGCCGCTGAAATATTCAAAGTTCTGGAAATTTTAGCCAAAAGAGTATTCAACGATAAAATTACGAACCGTTACTAAAATACCTTTCGGCTAGTGTGCCTCTGAAGTTTTTGCAATGAATATTTCTAATTTGAATTTACAAATAATTTCCTCAAGAAATAAGACATTTACATGTAGTACATCGTATGGGATCGCTTTGACTCGTATGTGATCGAACAGGTGTTATTATTTACTATTATTTACTATTTATTCTATTAAGTTACACTATTATTTCATAAAAAGTAAGCAAATTACTTTGCATGATTGACAATAAATTAGGTTCAAATTTTGAATGCCGTACTACGTTTGGTTCACGAGTTTTATGCAAATGAATATACCTACAAACTTGCCTACATTCCACTTCAGTAGTAGTAGTATTAGGTGTAATCGGGTTCGACGACTGCTAGGGTCATTTTGCACCGTACAGAACTCAAAATTATCCCAATAACCTTAGCTCAGGCACATTATGCATGAACTTTAAAGTCCCTGTTACAAATATGTATTTTGCAGTTTTAGCACTGCTCAAAAGTATATCCGGATAAAACGGTTAAAATAGATGGATCTTTCTAATTTATAATGCAATTAGCTGAAGTTGCCTGTTGAAATTCAACGGGAGGGAGAAATATAATAAATACGAATTGCATTAAGAAATTTAAATATTTTTCAAGAAGGGGCGAAATCAAACTTGTCTTATGTATTTAGCTATTGCTCCAAGTGAGCATCGGAACCATCATCAAAATCATCATCGGTCAACTATCATAGGATTGGCTTGACGCAAACCCTCCAAAGTACTTTATATTAATCTATTTGCCAACCTCTTCATGTTGAGGTAACTCCTCTCTTTAATATACTTACTTCAGGAACTGTTCTATATAACTCATACAAAGTCTGCCTTTTCCATTATTACCGCTCATTTTTCCCTCAACGATGTCTTTATCACGCCATCGTGTCTGAAGAAGTGACCGATAAGTTGTCCCTCTTCTTTTTAGGGTTTCCAGTAGAAATTTCGTTTCTCTCACTCTTCCTAAGACTTCTTTCTTTCTTTGTTTGTAATTCGGTCTATCCATTTTATCGTCATTATTCTTCGGTAGCTCCACATTTCAAATGCTCCCAGCTTGGACTTCTCTGCTGCAGTTCTCGTTCATCCTTTGCTGCCATATAGTAGCATGCTTCAAATGTATGTTATGAGGAAACGTGTTCTCACTTCCACTCTTATATTTGTAGCTGTAAGCAGAATCTTCTTTTGGTAAAATGCCCTTTTTGCTTGGGCGATTCAATTGGTAATTTCTCTTTTACTTCATCCATCCCTGGCTTATCGGATTCCTGGGTAACAGTACACTTCCACCTCCTCATTTTTTTTGTTTTTCTATTTTTGTTATTATTGGTTCGGGCTTTTTTTCTCCTTCTGCATACCAATACCTTAG
Source organism: Platycnemis pennipes (assembly GCA_933228895.1). Taxonomy (NCBI): domain Eukaryota; kingdom Metazoa; phylum Arthropoda; class Insecta; order Odonata; family Platycnemididae; genus Platycnemis; species Platycnemis pennipes. The sequence continues at coordinate 25,240,467 of OW121849.1, forward strand.
TTTTCTTTTTATTGATCTTCATCGGAACCATAAGTGTATTTTAACAAGAAGAAACAAAGTGGGTTTGAAGGGGAGGTACATACGAATGTCTGCTATTGTTGACAATGAGTCCTGATTCGGTTATTTGAGAAAGGTACGACGCACCTTTTGGCAAAACATTTTTCTCTGGTCTTATATGCATATAATTTTCGTCTCCATTCTCCAAATTCATGACAGTGGCGTCAGTAAACTTCCTATGGTTACGTATTAATACTTGGGCTTTTACAAAATAAGAATATTATTTTGAAACATTCAGGGTAGAAGAAACAAAGAAGGTTAGTAGGGGAGGTACATACGAATGTCTGCTATTGTTGGCAATGAGTCCAGATTCGGGTTTTTGAGAAAGGTACGACGCACCTTTTGGCAAAACATTTTTCTCTGGTCTTATATGCATATAATTTTCGTCTCCATTCTCCAAATTCATGGCAGTGGCGTAAATGAACTTCCTATGGTTACGCATTAATGCATTTTATTCCAATTATACTAAATTCTATTCTTTAACCTGGTAGAGTTTCCACCTACTTAAATCAGGTGCTTGTCCCTCGGTTCACACCTTCTACAGTGCATTTGACGTATAACTATTTTAAACTTTTTCATCTTGCTCCTCTTCTTCTAGATTACACTACATTACATTTTCTTATCACGTTTTTGCGTTTTAAAATACAATTTTGAAAGCACTTCACTTCGTAATATGGTATAAATGCATAAAATATTCACACTTTGGACCGCGTAGAAACTCATTTAAATTAGATAAGATTACATTGTTTTGTAGTGAAGTTCCTCTAAGGAGGCCCTGAGGCACTTAGACCTATTGGCCCAATGTGCCAACCACCCTTCCGAGGAAATCACTCATTAAGGTCAATCACCTTGCTGAAGGCCTACGTAAAGGCCAGCCTTTGTTTGGCCTTTTTTTGCGGGCTGCCAAAGTAGGCGGGCTGCCAATTTTTAACAATGCTTCACAAAAGGCGTCATAGTCAGACCCTTGCCCCACAATCTTTGCTGAGATGAGAGATAAAGGAAATTCTGACAGAGAAAGGTAAATAACTATGAGACAAAACGAAAGAAATCAGCCTCTCCACAATTATCAACTCCTTGAAGGCACTTAAATCAGATCTTAATCGGAGAGATTCCGTCCATATGCAGACACCAGTCGCTCTTGCCCTAGAGGACATTTCATTCACCAGGCATGATTTAGTAAATTTGGCGCGTTTTGTTGTTACAACAGCAATTAATCAAGGCTAATCAAGGCACTCAATAATGTTGTTTTAACAACGAAACTCGTCGTGCTAAGTAATATCTGTGGAAATATTGCAATGCCTTCCTTTATCAATTATGTGAGTTACATCGCCGTTACAATTACAAAAGGTAATTTATGTGTACGCCCAGGCCTTGCATAAATACCATTGGCTCATGAAAACATTCTCACTTTTTACGGTTTCCGTTTAGGAAAGCGTGCCCACGTTATTAAAAGGTAAGGTCAAAACACGTGTTAAAAACAGGTTAAATAAACATTTTGGCAAAAAATTTTGGATGACAAAACACGCAGTTCACGAGAAAAAAAGTTCAGCAGAAAAAAGTGTTCATATAAAAATGGTTCAGTATGAAACACCGTTTATGCAGAAAACACCGGTTCAGGAGAAAACACCGGTTAATCAGAAAACACCGGATAAATCTATTGAACCGGTGCACTGCCGTCGCAAACGGATTTTTTCAGAACCAAGAACCGGTTCAGTATTCCTGCACCGCCCAGCCCTAGTAAATGGTGTCGAAGCATGCTAAAGTGCCGAAAATTTTCCTAAAGTTCCCCATACGAGGAGAAAAAAGAAAGTGATCACCATTCGGGGATTAAATAGCTTTCTCAAACGCTTGAACGTACATTTTGCAATTTTAACGGAAGAAATATTACATAAAAAATAAATGGAAGCTCGGACCCGGATTAAACTACGGCAGTGGCAAATTGCATTATTTAGTCTGTGATAAGCCCTTTGTCCCGAGTCCCTTGGAGTATATTATTAGGAATTCGCTATTGCCGACGCCGGATTTTACTTCATGCATAACCCCGTTTCTGAAAAAAATTCCAGATTTTACGTAATTGTTCACTTAATCCAAATGACCAAATAATCTTTGGAGACAGATGAGTATTTAGTAAAGGAATTAGGTAAAAAATTGAGACGAGATGTAAATTGAGTAAAGGAAGTAGGCATACTTCTCGAATGGAGAAACAACTCTATTGAGTATCCCATACATTTATATTTTCATATGAACTACATATTCGCTTGCATTTCCGAGGATTTTCACATAAGATAGAGGCCTTCATACCTCCAGAGGAATGTTATAGGTCCTTTGAAGAGGCACGCAGCTGGCCAAGGACTGATGTCGGTGATGTTTCCAAAAAATAAATAATTGATGGGTTGGCACACAAGGTTTTTTTAGCTGAAACAATTATTTGCACGCAAAAATCTATTATAAAATAGGATGTCAAATCCTCAAAACCCGAGACCAGACATTCACGTCCTGAATCACAACGTAGTCTTTCTTTGCAAGGTGATAACTTTTTAATCCTTGGTTTGCTAGGTCATAAAGCTCCTGGCTGTGTGAGTGACATTGCCGAATATTTAACGTCAACTCAACGTATTTAGTAGATCATTAACAATATATTAAGTGAACTGGGGCTGAGGTTTTGGAATTCATTTTCCCGTAACCACTAGTTTGCCATACAAGTTAGTCAGGCCGAAAAGCTTTCTTGATATACCGCAAAATTTTTTATAGCTAGGAAGTATTTACGTTCATTTTGCTGGCGGAAACTATCACATTATGAAGTCTTTCGATTTTTAGAGGAGGTATCCAAAGATTTAAACCGCACTTGAATACGGAAGGGAAACGCCAATGAGGAAGCTAAATTTTAAACTAGAAAACCAGCAACAGAGTGCCGTTGCATAGCGCGAGGATAGGTTTCTTGAAATAGTCACACCTTGTAAAATCGCTCTTTATCAAATACTTATGCAAGAGCATCCAGTAGAATGATATTGACTTTTTAAAATAAGAAGTTTGCTATTTAATGAATCACTTTAGCATTGATGATCATATTGACACTGGGGCCTACAAAGGATGAGGTCAAATTGCCTCAATATAATATTTAAAAAAATATTGCTCAACATTTTATTACCTTCTTTGATAGGACTATGGAAAATGTAACAATCAGCTTTTCCTCTATTTGTGCGTTATAATCCTTAAAAAGGAAACAAAATTAACGGTAATTGGGCTTTTAACAAATGCGTGAGAGGTCTTGAAATTGAAAAAACCAATTGGAAAATAAGTTCAAGGGAACGTCATTGGTGGACAAAGTGATAATCAGGAACAAAATTTTCACGGATCGTAAAAATTGCTCATCATTTTGTAACGGTAAAATTAATGCAATTTATTCAGACAATTTTAATTTAAGCTAAGTTAAGCGTTATAATTCCATAGTGTTCTAGGTTATCCTCGGTAGAAGATGTAGAATTGCTAAAACCAAGGGTTAAGGTGAGGGGCAACGTGCCTTTTGAGACGTAACCTCAAGGAAGTATACAATTCAGCTCTGGTTTTCTTCACTCTTCATACTTTTCTATAGCTCTCAGTCAGGTGATAAAGCTTCCATGAATCAATCTTTGCTTTTCAAGCTCCTCTCTATGCAAGTATAAACCCTAATAATTTTTTCTTGGTATATGTCAATTGCGTTAAACACGTCGTTGAGAGAATTAACGGTCAATTTAATGCATTCAATTTCATCTGACTTCACTGGCTCCTCATCGCTCCTTTTTGCTAGCCGGAAACATTTTCATTAATTCTCCTTCCATTACAACCTTCTGATATGGTTTAGGTGATTTTTCTTTTTTCTCTTGCAGCTAGAAAATTATTCTCCCCTAACAGCTTTTGCAATATCTACGATTTCGCTGATTTCCTCGTCGGCTGAAGAAAATACGAGGAAATTATTCACAACCTCTAGACAAAGACTTTTCCAGTAAGATTCAATTCAGACTTATTAACTTCATTTCATGAATGCAATATGATGTTGATTTCATCCATTATTAATTGAATAATGGCCAAAAATTCATGTTTGAGATTAGGGGCTCATCTTCAAACGCCTACAACAATAATTCCGAAGTTCTCCTAGTGTAGTAGGATTTAAATGTATTCATATGTCCGTGATCCAGTGGTTGTTAATGGATGCCGTACTGGAAGGAATAATAAGTACTAAATGCTTTCCTCGGCATTTTGCAAAATAACCAGGGGCATTGTCTAGTGTTTGTAGGATATGAAAATCTAAGATATTATTTTTGAGATTTGGAGTAAGATGAGACGCACTTCCCCCGCTTATTTCATGTACCAGTTATTGCATCGCTTCTTAAACTCCCAAAAACATCCAGGACTCGCAATAAAATTTGTACTGTTAGAAGACTATGTTGTATAAAAACACTGCCTTATCACGTACTAAAACTGAACTCAACGTCTCACTCCTTTTGTTTTGGTTCTTAATCCTCAGGGACAAACATTTTTGCACCGTACACAGATTTACATTCCTTTTGGAAATCCTTTTAATTATCAACTTATCTGTACCCCAACAGGTAATTTCAAAAAAATCTGAAGCGCTGCAACCTTTGATGGACGAAAAATATCTCTAAATACCAGTTGAAACTGCCTTAAATACTCACTCACTTAAATAACTTTTCATTCGCAATGTAAAATTATAAATAAAATAGCTGAAGGTGTCTGTTGAAAATTAAACGGGAGGGAGAAATATAAAAAATACAAATGGTGTTAAGAAATGTTACCATGTTTCTTGAAGGGGCGAAATATGTGTGGAAGGGAAGAAATTAGGGAAGAAACTTTTGCTATGGAGATAGCTCCAAGTCGGTATTGGAACCATGAGTATAATTTAAAGCAATATAAACATATAATTGCTGCCTGGAATAATACCTGGGCTTTTACCAAAAAAAAATAATATTTTTCAGTAACTTTCAGACCAGATGAAACAAAGGAGGTTAGAAGGGGATGCGCATACGAATGTTTCTCTATTGTTGACAATGAGGCCACATAAGGGTTTTTGGGAATATTAGGAATCAAATCATCGGCAAAAATATTTTTCTCTGGCCTTTAATGCATGTTATGTTTATCTCAATTCTCCAACTTCATGACAGTGGCGTCAACGAACTTCCTGCGGATACTTATCAATACCTTTTATTCCAATTAGATTAACCTATATTATAACCTCGTACAGATTTAGAAGGATGGAAAAAGCAGGCCTCATATGAGATACATGGTACAAGTTGTGAAGGGTGTAAAAGAGAGGAATTACGCCAATATGAAGAGGTTTGCCGATAGAAGAATAGAGTGGAGAGCTGCGTCAAACCAATTCTAGGATTGTTGACCGATAATGATTATGAAATCAGGTACTGGTCGCTCGGTTGTCTATGTTCACACCTTGTGCGGGATATTTGATGTATCACTAAATTACAATTTTTTTCATCTAGCTGCTCCTATTTTAGGTTATTTTTGATTCATAATCTTAATCTGGGAGTAGCGCAAAAGTTATCCCGAAAGATTTTGCCGGATGAAATAGCCGATGTAGATTCAAGAATCAGCTGCGATGTCTTTTTTAATAACTTTCAATTACTTCACGAAAAGAGCAACACAGTTTATGGCATCTCTTTTGGACGAACTTTTTAGCATCATTGCAATGGCAACAATAAACAACCCACGGATACGTTATGAGAAATTTTTTTTTACATTGGGATTAGGATTTCATTCCTTGGTTTATGTTAGACAATCTTTAGCTAATTCGGTAGATGACGATTTCGAAAGCATTCCATGTCTTCTCTTCACGTCCCTGGTTGGTTTAAATGCACCAACCCGTAAAGAATTAAAAAAATTCACATTTTGGACACCACTGAATCATTCATTTAAATACACCTAATTTTAACCGAATGCATAACCTATTAAATCTGTGAGTAGCACTAGCAGTCAGCACGTATCCTTTTGTGGAAAAATATGGCTGATCTCGCTTCACGAATAGCCTACAATGCCTTCAGTACCTTCATATATTATCGCGAAAAGCACAATGCCGTTTGCGGCATTTAGCTATGACTAACTGCTAAAGTATCAACGATGTTTTCATTTCAGAGACGACAATGGCAATGACCTTAGCAACTCTCGGAAAAGAACCGAAAAAAACAGTATATTTAAACAAATTACACAATGCCAATAAACCTGGAAAGCAAAGAGTAATTCAGTTAAAAGAACAGGAAGGTTAAACATTTTCCCGTTAAATACAGAAAGAATAAATTAGTTATTTTACTGATTTATTTAATAATATTTAGTTTTTTTACTGATCCAAAGGAAAAACTCTTGCGCAACCAAAAATTTGATAAAGCCTATTTATACCATTGTAAATGCATAATTGGCGCCAGGAATGGAACCTGGGCCCTAAGCCTTTTTTATATTGCCTATAGCACCTTCTAGTGCATACGGTAGAATTCTAGAAAACTTCAGCACAATCGGTTCTGTAGTTTTTGAGGAGATGCTTACGCATAAAGCTGGCAGGCAGACAGACAGATAAGGTAGCCATTCATCCCAATCCCTTTGTTTAGTCTCCACAAAATGGGAAGGGACGTTCATTAAAGTTCTATAGCTAGGCTCAACCATGCCGTTGCATGCCGGGTGATACGAAGTAGTTTGTAACTTCTTCACTCCTAACTGTTAACACACTTCTTTCATGAGACGGTAAGTGAAATTTGCACCTTTTTCCGTGAACAGTTGTCTTGGGGCACCATGTCTGAGAATAATATGGTGGACAAAAGCTCGAGCAATTGTTTCGGCTTTTTGGTCGGGGAGGGCGATTGCTTCAGGGTACTTAGTGAATGCATCTATAAACGTAAGGATAAATTTATTTCCAAGAAAAGTAGGAGGCATCGGTCCAATTACATCCATAGATGTGCGCTCGAGAGGAAAAGTGACATCCTGAAACTTTTGGAGAGGCGCTCGAGGGTGTTTTTGTGGACCTTTCCGTTCCTGGCATGTTATGCAGCGCTTTCAGTATTTTATAATGTCTCTCCGCATCCTAGGCCACCAAAAATCCTTTTAATTGCACCTAGTGTCCTCTTGACGGCAAAATGTCCTGCCCATGGAGCGTCATGATATGCCCTCATAATTTTATTTCGCATAGCCTTAGGGGCTATTAATTGCGAGTTACCTTTGTACAATAAACCATCACCATCAACCCATACATCACTGTCGCTTTTTGCTCGCTGGCATTCCTCTTCCTTCTCCTGCTCTTCCTTTATTAAATCTCTATCCCACACAGGTTCATAAACACTTGAAATTACAGGGATAATTGCACGAGAAAGAGTGTCCAGATTCTGATGGATTTTGCCCTATCTATGAATTACTTCAAAGTCATATTCACTTAATAGTAAAGACCAGCGAGTGATTCTTGAAGAATTTAGTAGATATAGACCATAACCAACGAAGGCTTTGGTGGTCAGTGATGACAGTAAATTTCGACCATACAAATAGCATCGAAAATTTTTAACAGCCCATACTATACCTAAGCATTCTCTCTCGGTAGTAGGTACTATAATTTCGCTCGGCATGGTTCAATTGCCGACTCGCTTAGGCTACAACATATTCTCCATCCTCATCTTTCTGAGCTAAAATTGCTCCTAAACCATCGCCCAATGTATCTGTATAGAGCAGAAAGGGGTTTGGAAATTCAGGGTAGCGAAGTACGGGTTCATGACATAAGGCGTCCCTTAATGCAATGAATGATTCCTTCTCCTTATCTCCCCAAGTAATCTTTACACCCTTTCTCGTCATTTCAGTGAGGGGTTTGGCAATCTTAGAAAAGTTTGGAATAAAGCGTCTGTAGTACCCTACAAGACCCAAATATCCGCGGAGAGTTTTTAGGCTATGAGGAAGGGGGAAATTTTGAATGGCCTCAATTTTCTGAGGATCTGGCTTGATGCCGTCTGCTGAAATGATATGTCCAAGATAATAATTTCTGTCCGGAAAAAATAGTATTTACGGGGTTTTAATTTTAAACGTGCACTTTCTAACCTTTGGAATACTTCCGTTAAATTTTGAATATAATCGTCCAAATCACGGCCTAAAAGGCAAATATCATCAAGGTATACTTGGCACTTAGGAGCCTTCAAACCTGAAAGTACTGCATCGACTACGCACTGAAAAGTGCTACTGGAATTCACTAAACCCATAGATTGAAGCAAGTATTCAAAATGGCCGTCGGGGGTGGAGAAGGCACTTAATTCCATACTTTCGGGGTCCATTCCTATTTGCCAAAAGCCTTGACCCGTATCCAAAGTTGAAAAAAATTTAGCTCCACCCAATTCCTCAAGTGTTTCTTGTATATTAGGGAGGGGATAGTAATCGCGAATCGTTACTTTATTTAAGACTCGAAAGTCAGTAAAAAATCTAAGCTTATCATCTCCGTCGATTCCTTTTTTAGCAACAAGAACCACAGGGGATGACCAAGGAGAAATTGATTCCTATATTATTCCCTGTTCGAGAATTTCTCTAATATGTTCCCCAATGACGGCGCGTTGAGTCTGCGGGACACTATAGGGTGGCCTGGCAATGGAAGTTTTACTACGCACGCGAATGTTATGGGTCACAAGATCTGTCTTCCCGAGGGGCTCTCCGTATCAAGGGGGGCTCCTTTCACTAATTCATCCAAAGCTTAAGGGGAAAGAGGTTGAACATTTTTACTTTCATCGGGAAGGGCTCAAGGAAAAGAAAACCTATCAGATAATGTACCGACTATGGTTTTAGCAGGAAGGGTTAATTCCTGTTCGGATAAGTTTACGAGTGTTACGGTTATTGTCCTATCATTATTCCCGGTAATCAAACTTCGTTCCGACATTACCCCACTAACCAAAATTTCGTTCGGCTCCATTACATATTCTTTTCCAATTTCAATTTTAAATCCTTGAGTGGAACCTCGGGTGATTACTTCACTACGGGGGGGGGAGCTTAATCTGTTTTCTAAGACATACCGCCCGGGAAATATCCCTCTTCCTCTTACAATTAGGCCAAAAAATGTACTTACTTGTACGAAAGAACAGCATCCAGAAAGTCAACAAAAGAATACATACACTTGACGCTATATTTAACCCAAAATTTGAGTTTAAAGATGGAAGATTGAAGGAAAGTGGAAAAATCATACAAAGACACTAGCCAAAATGAATCATGGGGAAAACAATTTCTTGGAGGAGTAAACCAAACAAGTTACACAGGAAAACCATTAAGGTGAGACACACGCTTTCACCTGAAGTCATTTGTAACATGTCATTTACTAGCCATGTCATACTCGGGATTCAAGGGGCCACCATCTTAATTTTTATGCGGAGATTTTATACAGAGTCATAGGGAAAAATGGCGTCGGGCTCTGCAATGACTATTTAGTAATGAACGCGGTGATCCGGGGCATTCGCGAGTTGCAGTCCTCAACAAAAGGAAATGTAACCGATCCTATTGCTGGTCGTCGCGGCAAGATACGCAGGGAAATTATATTTGGGCCGAGCGTAAACAATGAGCGAGCTTACTATACAAAGAGGAGCGGAGAGCGAGAAGGGGGGTCTAGTCCAACAATCCTCCCGATCGGAGCGGAACCCATGTCGGGTGTTTGTATGATATAAGGATAAAAGAAAGCCATCGAGGTCTATGAATTTGCCGGTGGGAAGCTGAATCCACGTCGGGGAATGATCTGGCGGAATTGCAGCAAAGTCGAGACGCGCGGGAGATCTTCAGCCACCTAGGCAGAGAAAGCAGGGTGCAGAAAGAGGCAGGGATCGCATATTGGAGGACACAGCCGGGAGCTCCGAGCGTACTTGAGGAATAAAGCGGTCCACTCCCCACTGATATTGTATGTACGTAATTTTAAGAGGGTATTTGATGATATGTGTGTGCAAAGTGAACAGTGATGCGGCTCATGAATATATGTGAAGTGATATATGCCCTGTCTGTTAGAGCCTGAAGAGAGAAGAAAGTGAATGTAATATTGCAAAAGAAAAGGAGGGTATTGTTTATATATTTATATTTATATATTTATGTTTATGTTTTTATGTTCTGAGATGAAGAGTTATTGTGTATGACGATAGTAAAGGAGGTGACATAATTTAAATTCAATAAATAAAACGATTAATAAATTACACTTTAGTTCTTCGCTCGGCGTCTTCTTCCCTACTTTAGTCTTTTTATTAACTCGTCTAGAATCGTTAATTAGTTTGGTCACTTGAGTAGGCACAGTTTCTACCTCCTTCAAATAAATCACTTCGCCTCTGATAAATAATATCTTTTTGAATAAGTCTATTCTACCTCTAATCTTTTCTATTAAGTCCACTCCAAGTAAACCAACACTACAGAGGGGAATATTATCTTTTACCACAAAAACGTTATGGGAGTAGGTCTCACTGCCTAGTTTAAATTTAATTTTCTTAGTACCTAAAACTGAGAGTGCGTGACCAGTGACTCCATAGAGTTTCATTGTAGGGGATTTTAGGGGGGAAAGGGAGGGGAGGGCACTTAGCTTGACCGTGGAGACGGCAGCACCGGTGTCGAGCAGCAAAGAAAGATGGAATCAGCAAAGGATGCCAGGGGGAAGGGGGGAAGGATAGGGGAAGGGGGGAAGGATAGGGGAAGGGGGGAAGGATAGGGGAAGGGGGGAAGGATAGGGGAAGGGGGGAAGGATAGGGGAAGGGGTGGCCACTGTACCTGGCATTCTCGGGAGAAATGTCCAAGACGTCCACATCGGAAACAGGCTGAAGGGCGGCCTTGGCTGCTCCCGGGGGCGGTGTTGTGTTGACATCTGCTGCAGCTGGGTGGGTCCCGCGCTGAAGAAGGAGGTTGGGGGACACTTTCACTGGGGAGGGGAGGGGCGGCTTCCGGGGTGGTGTGGTGACACACGACACTGAGAGCCCTATCTTCGAATTGTTCTTCTCGACACGCCATAGTAATTGCCTCGCCAAAGTTCTTGGGGTCCCTAATATTTACGAATCTACGCAAATCTTTCCTCAACTCTTCCGAAAATTGATTGAGAACAAGGTCTTTAATTGCTTCTTCTCTCCCTACTCTCTCCCTTGGGTCCGTAACTCCTTCGTGGTCCCTATCCAGGAATGTTCGTAGGCGATCAGCAAATTCGCGAACGCTCTCGTGGCGGCCCTGCACACAATTTACAAGATTTCTTAGGCTAACAATTGGTTTAATTTTCTTAGAAAACCGGGATATTAATGCATTTTTGTACCATGCCCAGTCCAAGTCGGAGGTACAAGTATTTAAATATTGTTGTGCTCAGCCCTGTGTTTTGAGTTGGAGGACTAAAACTTTAATGCGAGGGGTCCATTGTCCTAATTCTGCTGTTCGTTCAACAGCATTCAAAAAGTCCTCTACACTCACACTATCGTATCCGGAGTAATCTGGTACTAAGTGAATTAATACCATCACGGGGGAAGAAACATTACATGGTTCCGTCATTTTGCAATTTATTTGGCCAGATTTTCAATGAAGTTGCGCAGCAAGTGCCTCGAGAATAAGATTTCACTTTCAACTTAGCACTTCCCCTTCACCAAAAAACATCCTCCTTTTACCTTCTATATAATGGCGTGTACGGTGGATTTTAGGAGATTGGTGAGGAGGAGATTGGTGAATCAGTTGCAGTCAAAATGTAGTCCATCATTGGAGACCGATGCGCGGACCGTTGGGTCCGTGCTCTATGCCGCGCTATCCACCCATACTGAACGCGCATTCTCTTCTATCCTCCCGTCCTTAGGGTAACGTGAGATAACTCTTTTGGCTATTCGAGACGCGATTGGTTTAACTTTTGCTTCCTTCTTTCTTACTTTCCTCTTTAGCACGAACCTTTTACTTCATTACTTGTTCCCGACACCAAGGCCAAGAAGCCACAAAAAAAATATGTTGGAAGATTCGAGCCCCGTGCGGGGCCGATCCACAACAATGGCAATACAGAGGGAATTAGCCCCTAATTATTTAAAAAATAATATAATAATAATTTGTTGAATAAATATTTTTTATTGATAAGAGTAAGTATTTGAAATTATTTCTTCGTCAAATTTTCTTCTATCGCCTTGCTGATATGAGGAGCCCCTTATAACTTCAATGCAAATCCTCCTACTGTACCAAAGAGGACGAAAAGACTAATTCCATATAGTATATGAAGAAAAGCGATGGTTTGATCATTATTTTCGAGGACTGTAACCTCCATTAGTGGCTTTGTGTACTCTTCCTTGAAAATGGCAATTGAACTTCATGACCGCAGAATATTTGTCGGTAGCAAAGATATATTTTTACGTAATTAATGCGTTTTCTATTCAGGTAATTCGCTACCACTCTATTACGTTTTATACACATGTCATGCATTCCACGTTTTGAGGTGAAACTATATAATTTTCCAATTTTTTAACCATAAATTCCATCAAAACAAAGGAAGTTTTTGTCTTAACCCTTTAACGCCGAGCGTGACCGTATGGTTACGGTAAGAAGTTAATTTTTAATCACGAAACAATAAAATGTCGCAGGGCCGCCGTCATTCGTACACGCTTTTACTTCGTCGCGACGGGAATTTGGGAGTCTGACAGGCAGTTTTCAGACTACTATAATAACTTTTGGTGCTGTCAAGCTCGTGAGATCTTTCTCGTGCCGTCGAAGCTCCTCCTAAGGGATTTTCGTCTTGTGTAAGTATGGTCTTACAGAAATACTATGGTAAATGTATGTATTTTATTTAACAATATTAGCATGTTTAGGTTCATTTTTATGTATTTATATATAATATGATTTGTATTTGCTATAGCAGATATTTTATGAGTAGTTTTTCACAGGTGTGACCATATGGTCACGCTAGGCGCTTATGGGGTCGATTGTTTTGAAATTCGGGGGTCACTATTTTCTTTTATTTTACTGGATATGAAAATATAATCTGTCCTAATATGAATGTATCTATATACATGTGCAAGTGTCAACCTAATTTTTAATTAAATAAGTTTATATTTTTGTACAGACTTGACATTGCCAGTAGTTCTTGACATTTTGGAGCATGAGGATGTTGATAAAATATAAATCGAGCCTCCAGATGTAAATGACCTCACGGTCGAAGACTTTGCCGATGAGGATGATGGCAGTTTGTTTGATAATCTAAGCGGCCGACAGCTCCGGTACCCTGCGGAAGTTGTACTGTCCAAAGCTTCAACGACGGAAGCTATCCCAGATCACAAGGTGGTCACAAAAAGTATGCTCATGGCGAAGAAGTTAAAGAAAACATTGGTCCATCGGGAATGGAATACAGCGGGACTGCAGAAAACTATCTCTTTTTTTCCTCATCCAGAGTACACAGAGAATGCAATTTGATTCCAGTAGAATTTTTTGAATCAATCGTTGACAATAATATGGTTCATTTTCTTTGTGCCGAATCAAATAAGTACGCCCGTCAAAAAAAATGTCCACGCCCAAATATAAGCATAGAAGAGATGAAAACTTTCATCACTATATTGCCCTTGTTTAGATGCAACAACGCTCCGTCTAAAAGATCATTTTGGGAAGCAAAAAGAGAAACTCACAATGGCCTAATTTGTAATGCTATGCGCAGAGATATATTTGTCAAAATGTGCTGTTTTGCTCACTGCCAAGACAGTACGATATCGGATCCTAATGATGAAATATAATTTGAGGCCCTTCTTTGATATTTTGCCGGACAAATTTATGTCTAAGTTTAGAAGTGATTCAGCATACAGCATGTAAGTCATGGTGCCGTAATTTGGCCGTCATGTATATAAATAATTCATCCGAGGATCCGATTTGGCTATAAGATTTGGCGCATAAAACCTCCAGCAGGTTATCTAATGTCATATGATTTTTGCCATGGAAAGTACCTATTCTAATCCTTACACTTAGCATAAGAGTGATTTTGGTAAGGCTGCCACACCCATGCTCAAGATTTTTGATAAGTTTCCTGAAAAAATGAAATTACTGCCATTTCAGCTATACTTTGACATTTTTTTACTGGATTTACTCTCCTCACTCGCCTGAAAGACCGAGGATATGGAGGTACAGGAACGGTTCGCGAAAACCGAATGCCTAGTGATGTCCCAATTACTCCGGTAAAAACTATGAAGGAGACGAATAGGGGGTCTCTTCATAATATTGCAAGCAGCGACAAAATCTCAATGGTACGCAGGGTTGTCATCTCAGTTGTTGCAATCATATGGACGCCGTATGGAGAAAATTTTACGGTTGATGTGAAACGATATTCAAGGGAATAGAGAAAAAGGATTCTTATTCCCCGTCATCGCACATTTCCAGCGTACAACAAATTTACGCGAGGTACTGATCGAATGGATCAGAACATCAGAACAGAACAGGATTGGCATTAGGAGAAAAAAGTTGCGGTGGCATCTCTTTGCGTGGACGATCGACGCTACCACGCACAATGCATGGATCCTCGCCGAAAAAGCTGGAAATAAAATGTCTCAGCTCAAATTGAGAAGAGAAATTGTTGAGACATACCATACAAGGTACCAAAAGGCTCCTAAGAGTAGAGGAAGGAAGCCAGTTACTACAGGTTCAATCCAAGCCAAGTTGTAGAGAGTGTGCGAATGAATGGTCCGCCCGTCGTTTAGTTTGTCCGTCCGCTACTTTAGTCTGTCGATGCGAGAGTGAAAAAAGATATTTCCGTGCGTTATGTAGATCCTCGATGTGCACGGAATGTGTTAAGTGCAGCGTTGGTTTGTGCAATGAGTGCTTTACTGAATTTCACACAAAATGACACCACGATAAGAAATAAGTCATTCAGTAATTTAAAACCTTTTCTAATGAATTTCCTATGTTATCTTAAAACTTGTATTCTGCTTAATTTCAAGGTTCCGTAGTTTTTTTCATATTCAGTGACTTCGTAATGCGCATCGAGTTTTATTGGGTACTTTCTTGAATTTCGAAATTTTCGAATTGAATTAAAAATGAAAATATTTGTGCATTTGTTTAAAAACAAGTTTATAATCATTAATAAATCACTAATGATTTAAAATTATATTGTTTGTCGGTGTTTTTGTGTAAGATGAATAAACCTCAGTATAATAAAATAAATCGTTTTCATTTGGAAAAAAATTGACCTCACAAGCGCCTAGCGTGACCATATGGTCACACCCCATAACTCAGCCATTTTGAATCCTATTAAGCTAAAAATTTGTGATACTTATATATAGGTGCTCTAAATAGTTATATGTAAAAATCAAGAAAATCGGACAAAAAAAATTTCCTCGGCGTTAAAGGGTTAACTGACAAAAAGTTCATCCATATCAGTCATTATCCCATCAAGAATATAACGAAGCGTATTCCACAAACCTACTTTACTTTCTCACTTATTCGCCGTTCGCTTCTTAGCCCTTTTCGTAGCAATGCACTTGCTTTTTCAATCTCATTTGCATGCATATACATCTTCATAATACCCTGCAAGCTACCATAAATGTGTGTGGTAGGGGGTGAGTTCACATCAAACATGCATTACATATCATGCATAAAAAAGATGTATAGAAGTTCTCCACCTGAGAAGTGAGCTAGTTGAAAACGGCAGTCACGAGATTTTCACCATCTTCAAATCTTCCACTAACCCTTGCTTCAAGTGCAAGACGAAATAATAGTAGCTATAGGGACTGTAAGGTGGGTGATCGAAAAGTTCCCAAAGGAAATCCTGAATCTTATCTCTGGAATGGACAGCGGAGTGAGGACGCGCCATTTCATAGAAGTGGACTCTCCCGGATGACAGTTTACCGAGATATTGGATGGCACATGTCCGTGACTATTGTTCAAATATTGGTGCGTCCTATAAGGTAAATTTCCCATCCCGAGCAATAATAATCAATCGTCGATGAGATCGCAGTTTTTGGTCCACTTTTTCCGATTTTAATAGTTTGGATACTGGACCTGCCACTGTGCTCCTCATCATATACATTTCTGCGGCTGCGGCTGCGGCAAATCCTCCTAATATACCAAGAGAGGACGACAAGACTAATTCCATATACTATCTGAATAAAAGCGATGGTTTGATCATTATTTACCAGTACTGCAAATTCAAAAGGTGGCTTTGTGGACTCTCCCTTGAAAATGGCAAGTGAACTTCATGACCGCAGAATGGTTGTCGGGAGCAAGCATATATTTTTACGTAATTAATACGTTTTCTACACAGGTAATTCGCTACCACTCTATTAAGTTTTTTACCCATGTCATACATTCCAGGTTTGGAAGTGAAATTATATTATTTTTCAATTTTTTACGATAAATTTCCTCAAAACAAAGCTAATCTTTGTATTATCTGACAAAAAGTTCAACCAGATTATTCATTATCTCATCAACAATATACGAGGCGTATTCCACAAAACTCGCGGCTGAGCTTAAAGCCAGCGAGTGCGTCCACCGGGTTGCGGATGGTGGGTCGACCTCTAGATATAGAGGTTAGCTGCGAGATAAGAGAGTTTACTCGTCGAATAAGCAGTCGTGGACAAAAAGCGACGGCATTTCGAGGGTGTATTGGTCTATCCCTGGGTAAGATAGGCCTCTAAACAATACAGGACCTGTGAAGATGCCGTGACTTGGCGACGGGAGGCCGCCAATAATTACGCTTCTCATCACCCGGAGGATAGGGCAGCAGCTCGTCTTCACATGAGTGAAGGTGGAGACCACAGTGGTCGGTACAGTGACACTAATTTCACTACAGGCGTGGTAACATTTACTTTAACGGCTGTAGTACTGCGATGTGAAAGGCAAGGGGAAACCACCACATTAATATCCCGAGGAGTCGCAGCTACTCCACTCTTTTCTTTCTTATCAAGACGTGATGGAAACCTCTCGAGTAAAATATTTCGGAAGTAAAATAGTCCCCCATTCGGATCTCCGGGCAGGGACTACCCGAGAGAGTACAACAGTCAAATGTGGTACAATTTTTAGGGTAGAAACATGGAATATGAGATCGCTTCGGACTTATGGAAGACTGGAGAACCTGAAGGTAGAAATGCGAAGAGTGGATCTCTACGTATTAGGAATCAGCGAAATGAAGTGGCCCGAAGAAGGAGACTTTTGGAGTGGAAGCTACAGGATTATACATACAGGATCATTAAATGGTAATGCTGGAGTAGGGATCATACTCAGAAAGAGCGCCGGAATGCATGTGAAGAGCTTCCTGCAGTACAATGAAAGGATAATAATGGTGAAGATCGAGACCAAACCTGTAGATACCGTGGTGGTGCAGGTTTACATGCCTACGACGGACTATGAAGATGAAGAAGTGGAAGACGTCTATGAAGATATCACGGAAGTTATAAAACATGTAAGAGGAGAAGAAAACCTAATTATTTTAGGAGACTGGAACGCTATCGTCGGCGAAGTTCAAGATGGAAGAATAACTGGAAAATACGGATTGGGAAACCGAAACGAAAGAGGAGAAAGGCTGCTGGAGTTCTGCACTCAACTTAAGTTAGTGGTTGCCAACACATTATTTAAAAATCACAACCGAAGAAGATACACATTGAACATACCAGGAGACAGATAAAAATGCCAAATAGAATTTTTTGATAGAATGCCAAATAGAATGCCATTTTAGTGAAGCAGGGATTTAGAAACCAAGTGAAGGACTGCAAAAGCTACCCTGGGGCAGACATCGACAGTGACCATAATTTAGTGATGATGAAATGCCATCTAAAATTCTAGAAATTGAAGAAAACAAAGAAGAATATATGGCAAGTAGATAAACTAAAGGAGGCTCAACATCAGCTGGCATTTCAAAAAGCAGTGCGAAACAACATAGGAGAGAACCTAAATGAGAAATCAGTGGAAGAGCGTTGGGAAAATATTAAATGTGGACTACAGGAAGCCGCAAAAGAAGTTCTTGGAAGAAGAAAAGTTGCCAAGAAGACGCCATGGATCACGGACGAAGTCTTAGAATTGATTGAAGGAAGAAAAAAGTACAAGAATGCGAAAACTGAAGAAGGGCAGCTCGGCTACAAAAGAATAAGGAACGAAATAAGTCGCAAAGCTAGGAAAGCTAAAGAGATGTGGTTGAAAAATCTATGCGAAGATGTACAAAGCAACCTTGCTCTTGGAAAGGTGGATGCGGCCAACAGCATAGTGAGAAACCACTTCAAGGAACGGAGCGCAAGATGCAATGCCATAAGGGACAAGAATTGAGAAATTTTGATTGAAAACGAGGACAAAGTGAAGAGATGGAAAGAATATCTGGAAGAGCTATGAAATGGAAAAAATCTCAGCACAAAAGGTATTGAAGGGGAAAGCGAAGTGGAAAAAGATGATATGGGGGCATCAATATTAAGATCGGAATTCGACGCTGCCGTAAGGGACCTTCGGATGAATAAGGTCTCAGGTATTGATGACATCCCTGCAGAACTAATTAAAAATGCAAGAAAGAAGACATTAACACATCTCTACAAAAGCATCTGCGACATGTATTCAACAGGAGAAATTCCAAAGGACTTCGAGAAAAACATCATCATTCCTATTCCCAAGAAGAAGAGAGCGGAGAAAAGCGAACATTTTTGGACTATAAGCCTGACGACACACGCATCGAAGATACTTACCAGGATCATCTACAGAAGAATAGAACGAAAAGCAGAGGAATTCCTGGATGAAGATCAATTCGGGTTCAGGAAAAGTAAGGGTACAAGGGAAGCAATATTGGCCCTTAGGCTACTCATAGAGAAGAGAATGGAGAAGAACAAACCGACGTTCATTGCATTTGAGGATTTAGAGAAGGCCTTTGACAACGTGGATTGGGATTAAATGCTTGGAATTCTGAAGGGAATTGGAGTGTCCTACAATGACCGAAGAATTATACACAGTCTGTACAAAAACCAAGTTGCTGTGATTAAATCTGGACCCAGCTGTGAAGAGGCAAGAATAAGGAAAGGAGTGAGACAAGGCTGCGCACTGTCTCCCGTAATTTTTAATGTTTACATCGAGAGAGCCATAAATGAAGTCAAGGAGAAGTGTTCTGGAGTGAAAATCCACGGAGAAACAATCAGTATGCTACGATTCGCTGATGACATAGCTCTCATAGCAGAGACAGAGAAGGAGCTGAATAAGATGCTGACAACCATGGAAAGGACTATGGCCAGATATCAGCTGAAGATCAATAAGGAGAAGACTAAGATATTGGTGTGCAGCAAAAGAGAAGAGGCGAAAACCAACGTTAAACTAGGAAAACAGAAACTGGAAGAGGTGAAAGAGTTCTGTTACCTGGGAAGCAGAGTAACCAACGATGGACGAAGCAAGAAAGAAATAGTGAGTAGAATAGCCCAGGCAAAGAGGGCATTCTTTCAAAAGAAGAATCTACTTACAGCAGGAAATACAAGCATAGAAGTAAGGAAACAGTTCATCAGAACATACATGTGGAGCATGTTTCTTTACGGCAGTGAGACATGGACGATGACAGCAGCGGAGAAGAAAAGGGTAGAAGCATTTGAAATGTGGTGTTACAGAAGAATGCTGAAGATTAAATGGATCGACCGAGTAAGTAACGAGGAAGTGCTAAGAAGAGTAGGAGAAAAGAGAAGTCTGCTGACAACTCTAAAAAGAAGAAGGGAAAACTTAATCGGCCATATCTTGAGACACGACGGCCTGATGAAGATTATCGTCGAGGGAATTGTGAACGGGAAGATTGGAAAAGGCAGACCTCGTATGAGATACCTGTAACAGGTTGTGAAGGATGTGAAAGAGAAGAATTACGGCACAATGAAAAGGTTGGCCGATAGAAGAATCGAGTGGAAAGCTGCGTCAAACCATTCCTAGGATTGTTGACCAATGATGATGATGTTTCCACAAAACTACTTTACTTTCTCACTTATTCGCTGTTCGCTCCTTAGCCCTTTTCGTAGCAATGCACTAGCTTTTTCAATCTCCTTTGAATGCATTTACATCTACGTAATACCCAGAAAGCTACCATAAATGTGTGTGGCAGGGGGTGAGTTCACACTAAAAATGCTTTATACATAAGCATAAAAAGGATGCAGAAAAGTTCGCCTGAGTAGTGAGCTGGTCTCCAGATCTTCGCCATCTGCAAATCTTCCACTAATCCTTGCTTCAAGTGAAGGACGAGGTATATCTATATCCACATAATACCCTGCAAGCCACTATAAAGGTGTGTGGCAGGGGGTGAACTCTCACCAAACATGAACTACATATCATGCATAAAAGAGCATTAGTTCTTGTATAGGTACTGTTCAAAACTACGCTATTTAAAAAAAGATAAAAATAGCAAAGCATACATGCAAAAACATGCTGTTCGTTAGGTTAGCATTAAGTCCCTAAACAAAAATGCAGCTGCCAATGTTATCCATTGCTACACTCGTACTGGATATATTTACAAAAAAATGGGACAGAGTCTCGAACCAGAGACTCCAACATTGCGTAGTGAGTACTTTACCCCTAACCCAAACTGCACTAAGTGTGTAAGGTAACAGTAGCTATAGGGACTATAAGGTGGGTGATCGAAAAGTTCCCAAAGGAAATCCTGAATCTTATCTCTGGTATGGACAGCGGAGTGACGACGCGCCATTTCATAGAAGAGGACTCTCCCGGACGACAGTTTACCGAGATATCGGATGGCACGTCTCCGTGAGTATTGTTCAAATATTTTTGCGTCCAATATAGTAAATTTATCATCCCGAGCAATAATAATCAATTGTCGATGAGATCGCAGTTTTTGGTCCACTTTTTGCGATTTTATTAGTTTGGATACTGGGCCTGCCACTGTGCTCCTCATCATACACATTTCTGCGGCTAGTGCTATAGTCTCGACACCATTGTCTATACAATTCTTCTCTTATCACTGTAAGGACAAGAACTAGGCACAACTCCTGATGAACTGGAGTAGCTGTAGATCATTTTGCAAACAAAAATCGAATTAAAGGACGCTCTTCGCAAACGGCCGGAGTAACGATTTTCGAATATATTTGCAAATAACCAAAGCTGTTGACGCACCCAAATAAATACTACTATTCGAAGCCATTGTTATGTGTTATCAGGGTCAGTCAAAGGAATAATGTATCAACTTAATGACTTCAGTGTACTCTAAACAATCAATAATTGGCGTAGCATTCAAGCAACTTTGTTCTAAGCTGCCAACGTTTGAATATAAGCAAACGGTTCTTGCTTTTCGAAAACACATTGTAATTCAGTCCGTTTTTTAGAATTTGTGACTTTTTATTTCTAGTGTTCGTAAATTGTATAGATTACATGTCTAGCGTCGTTCACGGAACTCCATCATGAAGGAAATTGCGTTATCGTTATTTTTTTATGCAATATCGTGTTATCATTTGATCTGGCGTAGGTACGGATGCGCGCTAGAACAATGAAAGCTACAATAATGGGCTTCCAGAATTAGAATTTGAAATTCCTCAAGAGAAAAAACTTGCAAAAATGATATCCGTAGCATTATACATCTACATCTACAATACAACCTGCAAGCCACCACAAGGGTGTGTGGCAGGGGGTGATTTCTCACCAAACATGCACTACATATCATGCATAAAAAAGGAATAGTATTAATATAGTAGTCAGAACTACACTATTTAATATTATATAGTTGATTCACTCCAGTAAAACATTCAAAGTTACATCACGCAGCAATGCGCACAGGAGGAAGCGCATCAGCACACCTGCATCCGAATTAGCACCCTCTGTCTGCTTTGACTATACCTGTCTTGACTATATTAACTGTCAATCTGCTATCTGTCATTAAAATTGCTCAAAAAGGTTATTATTTGCTATTTGATGATGCAAAATGTTGGTAGATGAGAATGTAGAATCAGCGTTTAATACTCAGGAAGTATGGCATAAACGTTTGGGACATCTTAATCTACCAGGTATGCTTTTGTTAAGAGATGGATTAGCCACTGGCATTAATTTTAAAAAAGAGCAAGTAAAACCTTGTATCCCATGCATTGATGGGAAGCATCAAAGTGCCAATTTTCCTAAGGGATTAAATAAAAGAGTGGATGAAAGTTGAAATTAATTCACTTGGACAATTGTGGTCCAATGTCTGAAACCAGCTGGAATGGTGCTCGTTACTTCATAACATTTACTGATGATTTTTCACGAAAAACTTTTGTATATTTTTTGAAGTCTAAAAATCAATATGAAGTATTAACTAAATTCATTGGATTCAGAAAGCTTGTTGAAAATCAAGTTGGGATGAAAATTAAAAGATTTATAAGTGATAATGGCTCAGAGTACTGTAATAAGTCATTTGAAAATTACTTGAGAAATAGTGGTATAATTCATGAAACAACAGTTCCATATACTCCCCAACAAAATGGAGTTTCAGAAAGGTTGAATCGAACAATAATAGAAAAGTCCAGGTCAATGTTAAAAGACTCAGGTTTATCCATAAATATTGGGCTGAAGCAGTAAATACCGCTGTTTATCTAAAGAATCATAGTCCCACTGCATCGATAAGAGATGGTACACCAGAGGAATTATGGGTAGGGACTAAAGTTAACTTGAGTTACCTCCGTGTTTTTGGTTGTAAACCATATGCTTTAACTCCTCAATGTCAGCGAAAGAAATTAGATTCTAAATCTAAGCAATACATTATGATGGGCTATTGCGATTATACAAAGGGTTGTAGACTGGCAGATCCCCAACAGCCAGGCAAAGTAATTAATGCACGTAGCGTTCATTTCCTGGAAAATATTGCTGGTAAAGTTCCTGAACCGTCTAATGAAAATTTAAATTCTACAGATACTATTGTTCCACTGTCTGTAGAACCTACAATTCCTGATGTTAATGACACATTAGTTGTTGGTGATGTCGAACCTTCATCAGAAGAAGTTGTAGATGACACTTACAAGTGTAGATGATAATTGTTCCTTACAGCCACAACAGAGAAATGCGAGACCCATTAGAGAACGTCATCCTCCAAAGTGGACACAGGACTATGAGATGAATGATATATCTTTTACTGTAATGAAAAGTCTTGCTGAACCCATAAATTTTGAGGACGCTGTTTCTTGTGACGATAATATAGAATGGAAGAAAGCAATGGACAATGAATATGAATCTTTAATTTCAAATGATGTTTGGGAATTAGTGGATCGTCCTAGGGATCAAAAAGTTATTCAGTGCAAATGGGTGTATAAAAGGAAAATAGATTCTGATGGAAATATGTCAAAATATAAAACCTGATTAATTGCTAGGGGTTTCTCTCAGAGATACGGAATAGATTTTGATTAAACCTTTGCCCCAATTGTACGTTACTCTACCCTAATACTTTTGTTCGCCATTGGAGTAGAACGAAACATGGACATAGACCATGATAACACAGAAAGAAAAACACGAGCCAAATCCATAAAAATAAACTTTACTACGACCCGGGTTTCACTGTATTACAGCATCGTCAGGTAGCGTATATCAAAGATGCACAAACATATATATGAAAGAACCGAAATGGGGGGGGAAGGGAGGGAGGAAAGGGGAGGAGCATGGGAGTGGACGGTTATTGGTGGTCAACAGAAGTAACCAGTGTGGGGAAAAAGGGAGTGTGGGAGACGTGGGTAACAGGGGGTGAGGTGGTCACAAATGAGTGGCAAATATAAAAAAAAAACAAAAGTCTCGACAGGTTCCTTTGAAGACAATCCTTCTCTAGAACTTTGTTGCAGCACCGGACCCCGTCCGTTGGGTGCTACGTTGAGAGGTCGTAAATGTGGGAGGGGCAGACCCCTGTGTGATGGGACCCCCTTTACAAAGGGTGTGAAATGCGATGACTCCCTTCCTTGCTGTGGGTTGAGCGGTTCCGATGATGGAGGCCTCCGTTCGTTTGCCCCCTTTTCGAAGGAGCAACAACCGAGTGGGGTACCCCACCCCTGCTGGTGGAACTCGGTGCAGCTCCTTGTCAGTCAGATGTCCCGTGGAGGAGTCGCAAAGGATGGGCCCAGAGAGGGTGGGGGGGACGGTATTTGGGCCAGTAAGGGGGGGGGGGGGAGTGGACGACACGAAGAATCCTTTCCTTTGCCAAGGAATGATGTGGTGCTGTGGTTCCTTTCCTCTGGTGGTACATGTGGAAGCAATGGTGAAAAAGGTCCTTCGGTACTGTTGGTGAGGTCCGAAGAAGATGTAGGAGTTGAGCCTTAAGCGCATCGGAAGGAGGTGAAGCGGGAAAAGCATGAATGAGTTGGTGAGGGGAGGGGAGTGGGGGGGGGAAATTGGGTAGGGGTGTTGGTGGACTGACTAGGAAGTCGTGGTCTGAGTTTGATTTTGGTTAAAGTTGATGGAAAGAAGGAGAGAATTAAGGTTATATAAAAATTCATTGAGGAGAGGGATATTTTTCTTGGCTCGCTCGATTATTTCGATCTCCTCCAAAGCGTCCAATCTTTTACCCTTCTTTTCAAAATGGAGAACTTTCACTTCAAAATTGCACCTATGCCTTGTCTCTATCAATTGCCCGTCTCCGTGCACTTTTGGTGTTCTTTCATCCGCGTGAAAAAATCACGCCCAGTCTGTCCGATGTATGAAGCATCACACTCGCACGTTACTTCATAAACGCCACTTTTCCTACCCTTATCCATGGGGTCCTTGTTATTGCAAAGGAGCCTATTCAAAGTAGTAGGCGTATAAAAGGCATCCTTAAACTTGTCTTTTGGGATTATGTTAGCTATTTTGTTCGATAGCTTGCCCATGAATGGTATTTTACACCACTTGCGTAAATTCGTACTGCTTTCGGGTTGGAGGGAGGTGTTTAGGCTTAACGCTTTCTTCCGTTTCTTCGCCAGAAGGGAATCAATTATTTTAATACTATAACCATTGTTCACTGCTATGGTCTTGATCGTATGGAGTTCTTTATCAAAATTAATTTTGGACATGGGAATATTAACTAATCTGTGAAGCATTGAGTTGAAGCTGGCCAGTTCATGGGCTATGGGATGGCAGGAATCGGCGGGAATCACATGGTCGGTGAATGTGGGTTTTCTATAAATGCATAATTCATGTTTGAGACGCCGTATGTCGATTGTAAGGTCCAGAAAGTTTATATTTTTATCTGTTTCTAATTTCATGGTGAATTTGATGGATTGGTGTTGTGAATTCAGGAATCCCAAGAATAGGTCTAATTGTCTATAGCTGCCCGTCCAACAACAAATCACATCATCTCCATATCTATACCAGTAAAAAACGTTCCTGATGTGGTCGTTTGCTGTGTTGAAAATTCCCTCCTCAATTTTGTCCATTTCAGCCAGGATTGGTGAAAGAGGAGATCCCATAGCCAGCCCCTCCTTTTGTTGGTAGTGCACACCATTGAAGAGGAAGTAATTTTGGTCTATGCAAACTGTCATTAGTCTGTGTAATTCCATTGATATGTTTGGGTTGACATTAGCCTTGAAGAGAATATCAATAGCAAACGAAAGTGCTTCTTGGGTGGGATTGGATGTGAATCAACTTTTCACGTCGAAAGACAAAAGCTTGCCGTTAGGCAGTAGCACCAAATTCTAAAATTTTTTTGTTAAACTTTCTGAATTCTGGATGGCGTACTTAGCAGAGTACTCAGTCAGTTGTCGGAAAATTGAATTGACTTTAAATGCTAATTTATGTGTTGGAGCATTAACACTGGATATTACCGGTCTGATCGGGGCTTCATTTATATGTAGTTTAAGTAATCCGTATAATCTTGGAGGCATAGGGTTCATTGTAGTCAGGTAAAATTTTTCTCTATCACTGAGTAGGACCGAGCATGAAGGAATAGCTGATTTCACTCGCTTCTGGAATTGCTTGGTAGGATCATGGTTCAGCACCTCCAATTGGTTTGAAGAAATAAAATCTGTGCACTTACTTATTTAATCCGCTTTATCCATGATCGCCAAGCAGCTGCCCTTGTCAGCTTTGGTGAGTTGATTCCTCTCCAGGCAAGCCAGTTTCTGGTTGGTCGTATCCAACTTACGCTCACCAATGTCTCTTACCAGGTTTCTTGCATATTGGTCCAGGGCGGAAAACTCTTCATAAGGGATACCATACTTCATACCACGACTTCCTAATCAGTCCACCAGCACCCTTACCCAAATCTCCCCTCCCCCCTCACCCCCCCCCCTCTCCAACTCATTCATGCTTTTCTCCCTTCCCCTCCTTCCGATGCGCTTAAGGCTCCACTCCTATATCTTCTTCGGACCTCACCAACAGTACCGAAGGACCTTTTTCACCATTGCTTCCACATGTACCACCAGAGGAAAGGAACCACAGCACTACATCATTCCTTGGCAAAGGAAAGGATTCGTCGTGTAGTCCACTCCGCCCCCCCCCCCCTACTGGCCCTCATCCCCTCCCCTCACCCTCTCTGGGCCCATCCTTTGCGACTCCTCCACGGGACATCTGACTGACAAGGAGCTGCACCGAGTTCCACCAGCAGGGGTGGGGTACCCCACTCGGTTGTTGCTCCTTCGAAAAGGGGGCAAACGAACGGAGGCCTCCATCATCGGAACCGCTCAACCCACAGCGAGGAAGGGAGTCATCGCATTTCACACCCTTTGTAAAGGGGGTCCCATCACACAGGGGTCTGCCCCTCCCACATTTACGACCTCTCAACGTAGCACCCAACGGACGGGGTCCGGTGCTGCAACAAACTTCTAGAGAAGGATTGTCTTCAAAGGAACCTGTCGAGACTTTTGTTTTTTTTTTATATTTGCCACTCATTTGTGACCACCTCACCCCCTGTTACCCACGTCTCCCACACTCCCTTTTTCCCCACACTGGTTACTTCTGTTGACCACCAATAACCGTCCACTCCCACGCTCCTCCCCTTTCCTCCCTCCCTTCCCCCCCATTTCGGTTCTTTCATATATATGTTTGTGCATCTTTGATGTACACAACCTGACGATGCTGTAATACAGTGAAACCCGGGTCGTAGTAAAGTTTATTTTTATGGATTTGGCTCGTGTTATTCTTTCTGTGTTATCATGTTTCGCTTCCACTCCATATCGCCTGAATCTTCAGAATTTGACATAGACCATATTGACGTTAAAACTGCTTCTTTAAATGGTGATCTCAAAGAAAGATGGTACATGGAACAACCAATAGGTTACAACAAAGGTGATAAGAACAAGGTATGTCTATTAAAAAAGAGTTTATATGGTTTAAAACATGCCAGTAGAGCTTGGAATGAAAAAGTCCATCATGTTTTGATTAGAACAGATTTCAATCAATCGAAGTGTGAACCACGTTTATACTAAAGGTAGAGGGTAAAAAGTTTTATATTGCCTTGTATGCTGATGGCAATTTTGTTTTTAGTGATGATGTAAAAGAAAAACAAGCACAGATAGATGTATTACATAGCAATTTTGATGTAAAATTGTTAGGTCCTGTAAAACATTGTTTGTGATTAAGAGTTGACAGAGATAGAAAGAGTGGCATTTTAACACTATGTCAAGAAGAATATACTTAGAAGATGTTGGTTAAATTTGGTATGGAAAAATGTAAAATCACGTCAACCCCTATGGAAATAAACTTTAAGTTAGAGAAAGCATCTAAATGTGAAACTAAATACCCATATCAACAACTAATTGGAAGTTCGATGTATTTAGCTGTATGTACTAGACCTGACATTGCATATGTATGTAGTAAATTAAGTCAGTTTAACAATTGTTTTGATAAAATCCATTGGGAGGCAGCAAAAAGGGTACTCAGTTACCTAGCCGGTACAGTGAATCATAAATTGTTTCAAAAGAGGTGAGAGTAATGTCCAGATATTTGCCGATGCTGATTGGGCAAATGATATTGACAGAAAGTCCTACAGTGGTTGTATTGTAATGTTTGGTAACTCACTCATTAATTGGGAATCGAGAAAGCAGCAATCAGTTGCGTACTCCAGCACTGAAGCTGAATATTATTGTTTAGGTGATGCTACCAAAGAAGCTTTATTTATAAAAAAAGTACTATCTGAAATTTGGTGTGTTCAACTCCCAATAATCTATATATATAAAAATGAATGTATGTGTGTGTGTGTGTGTGTCCTTTATGCATTACTACACCATTCATCGGATCGCCATGAAACTTTGGGAAGTTGTTGAGTACATTCCCGAAAAGTGGACTACGAAATCGATATTTCAATATCGATACTTTATCGATATAATATCGCTAAAGTATCGATAAATTGATACATTATTGATACAAAATTGAGGTGAAATTATTTAGTTTTTTAAAAGGAATGTATCGTTGCAATATCGATACTGTATCGTATGTATATAATGTGTTTGTCCTTTATGCATTACTACACCATTCATCGGATCGCCATGAAACTTTGGAAAGTTATTGAGTACGCTCCGCGAAGGTTTCTACAAAATCGATAGTTCAATGTCGATACTGTATCGATATAATATCGATGAAATATGGATACATCGATACATTGTTGATGCAAAATTGAGGTGAAATTATTAGGTGTTTTGTATCAAAGTTTTATAAAGTATCATTACAATATCGATACTGTATCGATACAATATTGATAACTTCATGCATTACCACAACATTCATCCAATATCCATGAAGCTTTGGTTAGTTGTTTTGTTCACTCCATGAAGGTTTGTACAATATCGAGAATACAATATCGACACTGGAGACGGGATGTGCATCCCATTGAACTTGCAATCATTGAAACACTCACGTGCAACATATTCAGATCAACCGGCATGGGACAAATATTTCAGAAATGCCAACTTATTGCTTGGGATGAATGCACAATGGTGCACAAAGCATCGCTCGAGGCTCTGGATCGATCATTGCAAGATTTCCGTGGAATCCTGAGACCATTTGAGAACGCATTAATATTGCTTGCACGAGATTTCAGGCAAACATTACCTGTAATTCCTCGATTGACACTAGCGGATGAAATAAATGCTTGCCTGAAATATTCTACTTTGTGACGACATGTAAAGACGTTAAAATTATATACAAATATGCGTGTCCAGCTGCGAAACAATCGATCAGCTGAGATATATTGTATACCCATAAGAATTGTGAAATTAAACATACTATAAACGTGCGCTTTCCATTTAACCAGATTGAGCCACAGCAACGCGTGGCCGGGTCAGCTTGTTGTTTATAATGACAATCAGAGTTCCCACAAGATAGTGGAGAATTACCAGCAGCACAAACGAACTAAACATATTGATATTCGACATCATTTTTGAAGCAAAGTAAATTTGTTAAATAATAATCGCGGATCAAATTAAAATAAATGTTTTGTTTTTCCATGGTTGTCATGGGGGAAATAGTTTGTTGATAACGAGGATTCGGGGCATAACGATATTGAACACGAAAGAGAATGGTTGTATCATTGATTTGAATAAAACTTAATCCAACAATTTGGTAGCAGAGCGTGGTTATAAGATACACGAGTGAAATTTCCAGGAGGTCAAGAAAAGTGACAAGGGAAAATGTCAGACTTTGGAGTTTCAAGAATCGAGCCTCTAACAAACAAGAATTATGGACTTTGGAGCATGAGATTGGTTGCAGTTCTTAAGGCGAAAGGATTGTATCAAGATATCATTTTCGGTGATGAACCAGAGAAGAATGGTGCTGATGCGGCGGCTGTGGCGAAGTGGGAAGCCTGGTCAAAGAAGAACGACGAGGTCAACATGCTGATCATTATGACACTTTCGGCGGAGCAGGCGTTAGCGTGTCAAGGTATTTCCAATGCAAAAGAGTTGTGGCTTTTGTTAAAGAAACGTCATGACGGTGTTGAGAAACATAGAAAGACTCAGTTAATGATTGAATTGGCTAAATTAGAAAAATTAGAGAAAGAAAGCATTGACGGTTATTTAACTAGAGCTCAAACATTAGAGACTCAACTTAAGGAAATGGGTAATAATATTGAAGATTATGAATTAATTATGTACGTAATCGAGGGTCTACCAAAGAGTTTCAGTGAAGTTGCAACAGCGATTTCTTCCAATCCAACGGTGGATTTCGAATTCATGAGAGGAGCACTTTTGCGATATGAGGAGAAAAACAAGAAATCAACCAATGAAGGAGAGGTCAAGGCTTTTAAGGCGAAGGTGCAGACTAAGAAAAAATGTTTCTGTTGTGGCAAAATTGGACATTTTGCTCGTGATTGCTGGCACAAGGACAAGGAGAATTCAATTGAGACTAAAGAAAATTCAAAGGATTTTTACAAGAATAAGAGCAAATTCAAGGGAATTTTCAAAGGAGGCAAGAATCAACATGCATTTGAAGTGAGGGAGCATCACAAGATAAATGCAGAAAATGGAGTCACTTGGATGCTTGATTCGGCGTGCACATCTCACATGACTCATCAAGAGGAGTTATTGATTAATAAGAGGAAAGACAATGTGGAGATCGTGACGGCTGAAGCAGGCAGAAAGATTCACGCTGAATTTCGAGGAGAAATTGAAGGAACCAGCTATCTTGACGATGGTGAGGTAGCATTAACTATAAGAGACGTACTTTATGTTCCAGATTTAAACAGCAACTTGATGTCAGTTCCAAGTCTGGTCAAGATGGGCAAGAAAATAGTTATTGATGAAGATGGATTTGGAATTTATGACAAGAAAACAGGAGAATTAGTTGCACAGGGGATCTTTGAAGCAGATGCTTTTATGTTTCGAATGAGCACGGACAGCGATGAACGAGAGCTGAAGAAAGAAGTTTGCTTTAGCACAAGCGAAATAAATAGTAATTTATGGCACCAGAGGCTTGGTCACATTAACAATAATTATCTTTCTAGATTGGCGAAAGAGAATCTTGTCAGAGGACTCGAAAATGTGTCGATCAAGGACGACAACTGCGAGGATTGCATTCAAGGGAAACTGACGAGAGCACCATTCAAAGAAGTCGAAATCGAAGGTGCACAGCAGATCTTGGAAAGACTGCACGCGGATTTATGTGGTCCAATGCAACAAGAATCAATTGGAGGGAGTAGGTACATGCTGACTATTGTGGACGAGTACAGCAGAAGATATTTCGTCGATTTTTTGAAGAGTAAAAGTGAAACTGCCGATAAACTGATCGAGTTTATTGAGAGAAAAGAGAACGAGACAGGACAAAAGGTCAAGAATTTTCGCTCAGACAATGGTACGGAATTTACCAACGACACATTGCAAGAATATTTCAAGAAGAAAGGCATCAAGCACGAGAGAACGACGATCTATTCTCCACAGAGCAACGGAATTGCTGAGAGAGCCAATCGAACGTTGGTGGAAATGGCTCGAACGTTACTCATTGCAGCTGGATTAACACTGATGTTTTGGGCAGAAGCCGTGTGGACTGCGAGCTACTTGCATGATCTTTCACCTACGAAGAAGAGGGATCAAGTTCCACTTGAGATTTGGAAAAACAAGAAACCATCGGTCAGACATCTCAGAGTTTTTGGCTGCAAGGTCTTCTACAGAAATGAAGATGTTCAAAAAAAGAAGCTTGACGTGAGATCAAAGGAAGCTGTGTTCGTGGGATACTCGAAGAACAGGAGAGCCTACCGAGTATTTGACTTGAGTGACAGGAAGATTCACGAGAGTCGAGACGTAAAGTTCATTGAAGAAAAAATGGGTTTTCAGAAGAAGGAAGAAGACGTTGGTTATGACGAGACTAACTACGTTTTTATCCCAATTGAGAGGCAAGAGAATCGAGACGAACGACACGAGGAAGAAAACAATTCAGGAATTATCCATGACGTTGTTGAAGATTTTCAAGGACAATTCGACAGTGATGATGATTCATCTCATAAAAATCCGTTGGTAATTGTTCAAGCTGGAGAGAGAAGAAGAGGGAGAAAAAAAGGTGACACGAACGATGTCCTGAAACAGAGACACCAAGAAGAATTAAAAGGAATAGAAGATGAATTAAGACAACAAGGAGTAAGAAGGTCAACGAGAGAGAAGAAGGAGCCCGATTGCATTGTCAATATGGTGCAAGAAATCAATCCAAGGAACTACAAAGAAGCAATCGAGTCCAAGGACAAGATCAAATGGATTGAAGCAATGAACAAGGAATTGAAAAATATGAAAAATTATCAGACTTGGGAAATTGTTAACAAGCCAAAAGAGGTAAAATTAATTCAAAGCAAATGGGTTTTCAAGAAAAAGGGAACCGAAGATGCAGAAGTATTCAAGGCAAGACTGGTAGCTGATGGTTCACGACAGCGAATGGGAGTGGATTACAAAAGCTCTTACAGTCCAGTGATGAAGCAAGAGTCATTGAAGACACTGTTGGCAATTGCAGCGAAGAAAAATTACAAAGTGGAGTTCATTGACGTCGAAGCAGCGTACTTGAACGCAGAATTGGACAGGCATGTGTACATGAATCCACCAAAAGGAGTAAACATTGAAGAAGGGAAGATATTTAGACTAAAGAAGAGTTTATATGGACTTCCAGAAGCAGGAAGATGTTGGTTTAAGAAATTATCTGGAATTTTGAAGGAATTGGGATTGAAACCATGTAAAGCAGATCCATGTGTATTTGTCGAAGAGTCAAAGAAGGGATTTTTGGCAATTGGATGCTACGTGGATGACTGTATAATTGTTGGTGACAGTCAAAAGAAGATTGATCAACTGGTGGAAAAACTGAAAAAGCAATTGAAGATTAAGGTGTCAAAGGAGGATGAAGTGAAGTTCCTAGGAATAAAAATCAAAGAAGAAAAAGAAGGATTTATCATGGAACAATCAAGCTACATCGAAGAAGTTATTGAGAGATTCGGAATGGAGAATTGCAATGGAGTGAAGACACCAGCAGCAAGTGGAGTCAAACTTGACGATTACGAAGATTCGGAGAAAGCAAACAAGGATTTGTACCAAGAAATACTTGGATGTATTGGATATTTGGTGAGAGGGACGAGGCCGGACTTGGCATACACCTACAGCAAACTATCGCAGTACTCAAAAGATCCAAGGATGATTCATTACGAGGCGTTGAAGAGAGTTTTGAGATATTTGAAGGGGACCAAAGGGTATCGTTTGAAGATTGGCAGAGAAGTTGGAAGACTGGAGATTAGTTCAGATGCCAGTTGGTGTACCACTTTGGATTCGAAATCATTTGGCGGATATTCAGTGAAGATTGGAGACGCATTGATCAGTTGGAGAAGCGGAAAGCAGAAGATGGTAGCTTTATCAACTATGGAATCGGAGTTGGTGGCATTATGTGATGGAGTTTGTGAGGGCATCTGGTTGACAGAGTTGTTAGAAGAGCTGGGACAATTTGAAGTTGTTGAACGACCAATAAAAGTTCGAACTGACAGTCAATCAGCATTGAATTGGAATAACAATGAGAAGATCAACAAAGAAAACAAGCACATCAGAAGAATGTATCATTTTGTCAAGGATGAAATCAAAAATGGTGAGGTGGTTCTTCATCACGCGGGTTCAGCAGACTTGGAAACTGATGTTTTGACCAAGGACGTCAGCGAAGCATTAATGAAGAAGCACATTCCAAACTTGAGTTTAATTATTTAAAATTTGTCACGCGAAAGGAGGAATTTGAAGCAAAGTAAATTTGTTAAATAATAATCGCGGATCAAATTAAAATAAATGTTTTGTTTTTCCATGGTTGTCATGGGGGAAATAGTTTGTTGATAACGAGGATTCGGGGCATAACGATATTGAACACGAAAGAGAATGGTTGTATCATTGATTTGAATAAAACTTAATCCAACAATTTTGACAAAGATGCTGTTGAAAAAGGTATTGTGAAAGTTGTTTATAAATCAACAAATGATATGTTGGCAGACCTATTAACTAACAATAAGGCAATGCCAAAGTGTAATCATATGGAGTAAACACTGAAATTGGGTCTGATTAAGTAATTTTTTGATTGTTGCAAGAATGACATATTTGTGTAAGGGGAAGTGTTGTAATTGACCCGAATTTGTGCCCAAATATGTTTTGTTGTTCAATTGTTCTCCTTTTAACAGTCTTGCAATCTTGTACTTCTTTTGTTTTCGTTGCTATCCCCTGATCAACAGTAAAGCTTCTCTGTTATGTTCTATGCGCTGTAGACTATGCCTTATGTATATTATATGTGTTCTCGTCATTAAATCACCATTTTTAACATTTTTTAATCATATTTGAAAATGCCCAGAAACGTTTTCGCTCTATGATGGTTATTGGCAACAGTTTAAGGTTATCAAAACAAGCCGACAAGATAAGATAAGACAAGTTTATTTTACTCTGGGACTATATAGTCCCATGGAGCACAAGTACATGAGATTTACATTTATTTATATTTTATACTTATTTTAAGCTGCTGATTAAATCTACATTGGCAACGTATGATAATAGCTACACAATTACATACAGGAGGAATAATATTAGAGATTGCTGGAAAAATTACATAAAAAAATTAAAGGCATAACACAATACTTTATCTAAACAGCCACTAATATTACATAATTAACAAAAAATATAACTAAGAACTAAGCAAATATTAAATATTATATACTAATATTTAGAGCATAAATACTGTATCAGAGCTCTCTTGAATACATACACAGATGTCAACAACTTGATATTCTCTGGAAGAGAATTCCATAATTTACATGATGTAACATAAAATGATTGTTGTTTTATATGTTGTTGTTCTATGGCATGGTATAGTTAAGTTTGGATTATTTCTAGTCCTCCGCTTTTTTTCCTTATTAAATACATATTGATCATATAAATACAATGGTATCTTTACATTTAATAATTTAAAAGTAAATACACCCATTTACAGCATACGTCTTTCTTCAATTTTGAACCAATTAACATCCCATAATACGGGCTGACATGTTCATCACGTGAGATATCATATATTTATCGCATACAAAAATTCCGTAGTCTTTGTAGTTTGGCAATTTTTTCTTTTGATATATTTGTGAACACCAGCGAGCAGTAATCTATATGTGGTAAAACTAAAGAAGTTAGCAGTTTTTGACGTAGTGGTACAGGTGTTAGGTGTCTGAATTGCTTCAGCTGATAAAGTGTTTTCAAAACTTTATTAGAAAAACTATGAACATGTGAGTTCCAAGTTAAAGTTCTATTTATAATAACACCGAGATCATTTACTTCATCAACATAATCAAGTTGTACTCCTTCAACAGTAACTTTAGGGAGGCTATCAAAATTAAGAGGGTTTATAAATGAAGGACTTCCTATTATTATCGGTTTTGTTTTTTGAGAGTTAAGTTTTAGGTCGTTGCCCGATGCCCATGAACATATAGCGTGAATATCCTTATTAAGCAACGAAACTGTTTCCCCAATGCAATTACAATAACATTCTACATAAACTTGTAGGTCATCCGCGTAAAAATGGTACTGACAGGTGCGAATCACATTTGATAATTTCTGGACATAAATATTAAATAATAATGACCCTAGAATGGACCCTTGTGGTACTCCGAAGGGCAATGGGGATGGATCAGAACCAACGCCTTCCAAATCCTTCACCGCCTGTTGGCGATCGGAGAGGTAAGATTTATACCATGCTAGGAAGGCATTAGAGCACTTCAGCTTGCGTAATCGTGCCAAGAGAATGTCATGATTTACACTGTTTAAAGCTTTGCTGAAGTCAAATAGAACGAGTATGACTATTTTTCTATTATCTATAGCATGACGAGTATCATCAGTAATTTTAATTAGTGCAGACTGCCAGCTATGATCTTTGCGAAAATCTGATTGATATTTGTGTAACAAGTTATTGCGAGAAAGGTGCTCTATGGTGTGATTAAAGACAAATCTCTCCAGAGGTTTGGATAGGGCGCATAATATGGATATGTGGCAATAATGAGACATATCTGTTGGGTTTGAATTTTTCTGTATAGGTCTAATAAGGGCAAACTTCCATATTGCGGGAAAAATAGAATAATTCAGGGAACAATTGTAAATATTTAATATCATAGGTAATGCAAGCGGGAGAATCATTTTAATAATTTTGCACTAATGAAATCAATACCGGATGCATTGGACTTTATCGTTGACATATATTCAAGCAGCAAATCGGGGGTAAAATGAGGAAAAAATAGCAAATCGTTTTTGTCTTCGAAATTCTCTACAAATACACGGATATGAATCGGGCTACTTTGTCCCTCATGTAACAAAGGATCAATATTTTCAGTACTATTTCCAGCGGTTGAGGTAACTATGAAATACTCATTAAGTTCGTTCAACGGAAAATTAATATTAACCTGCACTTTACGAGTGTTCCCAAGTCCTAAGCGCCGTATTTATTGCCACACTGAGCGTGAGCTGGTTTTGTCAGCAAAACACTGGACATAGTAATCTTTCTTTGCCTGAGTTTGCATCTTCTTTGCTGTATTTCTTAATTCCGTATATGTTTCCCAACAAGAGACAAGTTTTGTTCTTTGAAACGCATTACGTGTTTGATCTCGTTGAGCCATAATAGCTCTAATCTCCCCTGTAATCCAGGGAGCAGGCATTCCTTTAACCTTTACATTTTTCATTGAAGCATGAATTTCTAACAGACTGGGAGCAAAATAATTAAACTGCGTGATTTTTTCCTCAATATTATGGGTTGTAAAAAACGTTTGCCATGGTAAGGCATACCAGTCGTGTGTAAACTTCGAGAGATCGAATCGGCTGAAATCACGGAAACTGATAAGTGAAGAATTGATAAGTGAAGACTACGGAATTGTTGTATGCGATAAATATATGGTATCTCACGTGATGAACATGTCAGCCCGTATTATGGGATGTTAATTGGTTCAAAATTGAAGAAAGACGTATGCTGTAAATGGGTGTATTTACTTTTAAATTATTAAATGTAAAGATACCATTGTATTTATATGATCACTTGGGAAGATCACTTAGGAAATTTAAACCTATATTTAACATAAACCAGATCATGCTCGGACAGAAAGTTTACAGAGCACTGACCAAAATCAAAAATCTTAGACATATAATCAACAATAACTAAATCCAGCAATGTGTTACTTCCAGGCAGGTTGTATGTTGGTTCTAGTGGCATAAGGTAGAGATCATAACTATGCAGAAAATTCTTTAAGTACATACTCTCATAAGTATGTTTCAGCATATCTACATTAATGTCACCACATAATATAACATTAAAATAAGTAGAGAGGTACCTATTTTGAAATAGCATCTTCAAATTCTTTCATTACATAACTAATTTTTGGTGGTCTATATAAGACACAAAGCAAAAGTTTACCTTCTGGAGCAGTTATTTCAATAAAAAAATATTCAGGTAGATAAGGAACAGTATCTGAAATTTCTATGATTTTAAAGTTAAGTTTCTCCTTTATATATAAACACACGCCCCCTCCAACTCTACGGACACGATCGTGACGAGCGAGTTGATATCCTTGAAGCCCTACCACATAATTTGTAATGTAACTAGTCAACCACGATTCAGAGACAGAGATCACATAATAACCCCTTGTTTGAACAATAGTCACGAAATTCATCAATATGCGCTGGAATAGATTGAGCATTAACATGGCACAGGTTAATACATAACATATATTGTTAGGCCGGGAGTTATTAGGGGTGACATTGGAGGGCACCGGATTACAGGCAAAGTTGTATCAGTTGAATTTAATAACTTTTCAAAGATATTAAATTCAACTGAAGTATGGGAAATATTCTTCAATGTGTGCATAACGTCCAAAGAATCAGTTCAATTATACCAAAAATAGGTGGCAGGGAAGTGTTAAATTTTTCTGATCATGAAATTTGTGCGAAGTGAGATTAAAACCACTAGATATAAGGTAGAGGCCGCAAGGGATATAGTTTAAATCGTTACAATTCAAGTTGTATTGCAAAAACATTCTATGTGTGGACAGTAGCGATTTACAACTGTTTTCTAAGTGGTGAGATAGCTTAGTTTACTTAATCATAATAAACACTCGCCATTATGCAAGAACAGTTCCTCGCAGTCTTAAATTTTTCTAGATGTATTTTCAATGGATTCAGATGCACTGGCATGTACGCGCTAAATTACAATACTAGCGATGCCGCGGTTAAAATCTGAAGCGAAAATAACCTTCTGGATGGATTTACGAGAATTAAATGTGACGAAGCACGTGATATAAAGCAGAGCTAATGTTAACTCAGAAACGAAAACGGGACAAAAGGCGGGAAGGGGAGAGAAGAAACGGAAGGATAATGAATTTGGGAAATTAAAGAGGTGTATTGGACGTGGAGCAAAGATAATGATGTGTTCGGCGACACAGCTCGCAGGTTAATCGATTGATATCTAAGCTCGCGGAAACCTGAGAGCAATTCAATATTTCAAAGTCCCTAATGTTCATGGCTGGTTCTTTTAGGGTCACAAATGAGAAATTTTATTTTCACCAAGCCACAAGTATTGTATCAGATCCACGAGGAGGCCCAGAAGTTAGAAGATGGGATGTATTTTTTTACCGGATACCATTTCCAAGGCACGAACAAATTGGAGTTATTAAAGGGATTAAAGACCACGGGTAGAACCGGTAACCTCTCCGAATATTTCTCCCTCCACTTTGCGTAATGGAAGCTCTATCCTCTCTCTTGGTGATAAAAGGGATCGCAAGCATGGAAGTCAAGGAATGCAGAGAGAGAATTGATGAAGCGTGAACGACAGATTATTCATCACGGAAGCCAAGATCCCGACTGAATGTATGCAAGTAAAGCATTATTCGTTCCCCGTAAACAAAGGTTCATTCCTACAATTAGATGCTGTTTTGCTACATTTGCCGGGCGTGAACGGGCAATTTCGTGTGTGCGCGTTGTGTCGTAGGTGGAGGGTGTCAACATTGCGCCTACACTACCGACTCTCCTACACTACCGACTGTGATGGTAGATGACTTTCTCTTCATAAGTTTTTCACGGATCTAGCGGCCGATAAATACCCCTAGTAAATACTTTGTTTTCAAGTATATAATTCATAGGACTTTCATGGCACTGGAAAAAGATACATTTATGGCTAATATTACTTCGCAATAAAAATGCTGCCAAATTACCTTTCATGCTTTCATATACACTAAACTATTTTATACCATTTTTCATATATACTTAATTATTTACTGTAATATATACGCAGTTGATATTTGGTAGAAGTGTGTGGATATAAGTGAGCGATGAAATGCTGACTACTGTTCATTTAAGCAATTCTATTATCCGGTATAGTAAAATCTAAAAAAGGGGAATTCAAACAAAGAAGAAAGTATGCCTATTGAAAAGGCAATGTCTAACTTATTGCATAAAATTGAGAATAGTTTCTCATTTTTATTTTTTATGCGATGCAATTTTTAACCGGTTTGGATGAAGGTAAACCTTGTGGATAAATCAGGGCCATTCGCCTTGTGCTCTAGTAGTTTTTTCTGCTGGTTATGCGTCTGCATTTTCAACTCACTCCAGCTGCAAGGATAGAGCGAAGATTCAGTTCTCAGAATAGTGTTGCCCGCACGCATTGATAGAGGTCAAGATGAATTTGTTATGCTTTGCAATATTTTTACCATCGCTATAATTGTCTTGGATAATAAATATTAATGTTAAAAAAATAATTAAAATCCAATTACGATTAAACTAGGAATGTGTAGGAAAATTTCAGCCACTTAAAAAGTACCAATTTCATTTGAAAATTAATTGACTGTGCATAGAACGTAGATTTTAACTATAGTCTATATCTATAATCATATTTCCCAATCAAAAAATCCATTAACGAGAATGATGAACAATACTAGATTGGTTTGGTAGAAGAAACAATTCAATTAAACAACACCATTATTTTTCCTTACAGTTTAACTTTGTGTTAATTCAGATTCAAATATTTTGAAAAAAGCCTATGTTTCTTGATTGTTAATATATAAAGAAGAAAATTTCACTCAATGACACATTTAGTACTTCAACTTACGATAATTGGATCACATGTCAGATTCGTAATCACTCACTCTATAGGTTGTTAAACAGTACAAATGGCTATTTTTTAATAAGGAGACAAAAATTTTAGTGAACTAAAATGTATCTCTCTTTAAATGAGAATAAACGTTATATCTCCGTAAGAATATTTTTTGAAATTATAATAATAATTGAATGAGTTTCCTACAAATGCATACACTGCAAATGTTGGCGAATTCATACACTGCAAGTGCTTGCAAATGTATATACGACACGGATATACAACTATTTTTTCAATAATCGATCTTAAGCCGAAGGATTCTATTGTGCAGAGGTGAATTTTTTGAAGCCTTGTTTTTCACTACGATATATATCATATGTAGCTGAAGATTTCATGACATATTTTATTAACTGGTAGTTTTCGAAGTACCAAATGAAATCCCACGCGTCATTTAGCTAGCAATCAATTCCATACTGAATTGAAAAATTTTAAGACATTTTTCTCATTCATCTACATCTACATAATATCCTGCAAGCCACCCCAAAGGGGTGTAGCAGGAGGTCATTTCCCACCAAAAATGCACTACATATCATGCATAAAAAAGGAATCTACATCTACATCTACATAATACCCTGCAAGCCACCGCGAGGGTGTGTGGCAGGGGGTGAATATCACCATGCATGCACTAATAACATGCAAACAAGAAACTAAAGGGTCTCATGCAACTAGATTGTTAGTATCTAGAGTATTTAAGTGGTTAATACATGCATCATGCACTACACACTACTCTTAAATATTTCCCCTACCTATTCCTTTGCTATGCTGCCTATTTTGTTCTCTTATAGTAAGAGGGATCAATGCCACTTTGAATCTATTGGTACGACAATCTATCTCTCTAATCTTGGTATTAATGGAATGGTATTAATATACTAGTCAAAACTTCACTATTCAATAAAGATAGAAATTTTCAAAAATATTTAAAAAATATAGAAAGCAAATATTAAAAACATTCCCTTTGCAGGGTTATCTTTATTTTCCTATTTTAATTCATTTAATAGACTGGTTACGGTAATATAATTATCGTGTCGTCCCTCTACAAATCTTGCCGATCTTCAATGTCACGTTCAAGTTCATTATTTAGACCGATTTCGTAGGGATCCCATACACTCGCAGCATATTCCAAATGAGGTCTACCAAGGGAAAAGTATCTGATTTCTCGTACATGATCGTCACATTTACCCAATACTCTTTTGATGAATCCCAGTTTACGATAATCTTGACCAATTATTTCACGCATGTGTTTTCTCAAGATAAGATCATGTGTCAGTCTTATTCCGAGATATTTGATGGATTCCACGATTATACTTTCATTATTACTTATTTTGTATGTGGTAGGAGGAGAACTATTCTTTTTCCAAAAATTCACGCATTTTTACGTGTTTTTTACGCATTTACTACGCATTTTTTAAAATTTAATTCTAACTGCCTTGTATCACACCCATTTTCAATTGCTTGTAGTTCATCATTTAAATATTCTTTATCGTTTGGGCTGAGAATTTCCCTGTACACAACTGCGTCATCGGAAAAATAAACGAAGCTTACTTCTTACCACCTCTGAAGTATTTGTACATCCTTTGCGCCTCTGTACATCTGCCAGCCCTGTAGGATTTCTATAACGTGTCTCTAGAATCTTTAGAGAGCATAACCGCCAAGGGACATATGACCTTAACTTCTCCCTCCCTTGTTGTTGCCCTCCTTCCAGTTGATTTCCTCATGTGCGTCATCACCTTCCTCTCGCCTTGCGTCAGAGTAGCCCAAATCATCGCAGCATCTGCTTCAGTGATTGACCACATTCGTTTCATGCATCATTAACTAAGATCCGCCCTCAGGGGGGAGAGGATTATAGCCTGGTGTGAGCGAAATTGATGCCCTCCTATTGGAGCTCTCAGTCACTTACGCAAATCCGTCCCATTGGTTTCCTTACATTCCCATGCTAATTTAAGTCCTCTGGCTCGTTTATTTAACAATGGTTCCTCAAAAAAATGAACAAATAAAATCATTATAAGGAGATGGGAAGAGGCAGAATATTCATTTTTTACGGCATTTAAAAAAACAAACTAAAAACCAAAGGAATATCCAGGGGGAAAATGCTACTAAATATGTAAGAATCTGATTTGTTTGATTTTAAATTCTTTAAAAGAATATACTTCCATCTAGAATCGATATATAGTCCCTTGCAATAATACATTTTGCTAAAAAACTATATTTAAAGTAATTTGTTATGATACTGCGAGAATACTTTACTATCTATTCCTAGTAGTAGAAAAAGGGTGAGTAAATAAATGTTTCTTGTGTGTATACGAAAGTTAGTCCTGGAATGACGGTATATAGACTGGTTTTATAGACTTGTTCCACCAAATTTAAAGATGCAGATATAAGAATTCATATTTAATGTTTTAGCTCCATACATACGTTTAAAAGTTGAATTGGTGTAGCAAGGGTTGAGTACCCTGATTCTTACGACTACCCTCTAAGCTTCTGGTTCTCTTTCCTACTTGAATAAAAAAAATGCTTACAGTTTTATTTTCAAACATTTTAGCTAAGATAAAAATGATATTATATGAATGAAGACATAAATGAATAATTGAGGTTATAACTTTCTATAGGCTATATACATCCTATAGTTATTTTAGATTATCTATAATTAATTCTAATATTAATTTGATTATCTATTATTAACCTATTATTTAGATTACATCTAGATTTAAGTTACTTCTACGCAGTCAAAACTTTTAAATGAGACTACTAAGATAAAAAAGATTTTGCATACTTTTGTAGCAACCAAAATTCAGTGAATTAACAAAGTGGTCAAAGCAGGTTTCGATGAAATTCTACGAGTAAGCCAAAGCAGCAAGTGTGAACGCCGCCAACCGCCTTGATCCCGTGGATGGGTAGCGACGACTCCGTACATTTACTCCCCTGGTGAGAGGTTTATCCAATTCTTAATAATTACTGTGATAATAACATTGCATATAGATTCCAAACTTCTCCGAGAAAAAAATATTTCCGAAGAATCAGGCATCAATATTTATAGCTTCATTGTTCGGAAAGGCACAAGTATCCTTTGAACTATGTGAGAGGCATTACATAGCCAGGGTTAGAAAGCCGAACTTCGTGAGTGGAGTGACTACATTTAAATGTACGCGGGACGGTTTTCCAGTGTCCCCCCTGTACGGATTCCCCAAAAAACTTCACCCGATTCCCTCTCCGACGCCTCCTATGCCCGCAAATCGCCATTTTCTATTGTCTCAAAATGAGATTCCTGTCACCGAAATTACTCCCATTAACACTTTTTTCCTAGAAACTACCGCTAATTATTTGCGGTTTCACCTATTATTTATTGCCGCAATCACACATTTTTAAATTTTTTTATTGTAGCTAAAAATGATCAAGATTTGATAAATGATGAATTACATAAATATTTGAAGATGACTGTGCGTCAGGGCGGATTGGAAAAATCCATTTCTCGCGGGGAAACTTGGCCCTCTGGAATAAGTTGTCATAATGACTCCAAATGAGGCCAAAACAATGTGGGACCTCAAGGTCAACCCTAGACTCTCGCGCCTTGGCCATTTATTGTGAGGGGGGCTGAAAATGGAAAAGTCATGTTTTTAGAGCGGTTCCCTAATAATTTTGCCTCATTTGGAGTCATTTTGACAACTTATTCCAGAGGGCCAAGTTTCCCAGCAAAAAATTGATTTTTCCAATCCGCCCTATTGTGCGTGTTATCTGTGGGAATTCCATTCGTGTTCATTAAAAAAAGCAATTTCGTGAGATAAATTTCACCAGGGAAAAAACGAAGAAGAATATATGTGAATAAAATAAATGTCCTTACGTTAATTGAAAGCAATGTTTCATAAATACGATGATTTTTATTTTGCAGGTAAATATTTTTATCGGTCAAATACATAATGGTGTGAGTGAAAAATTTGCGTACCTACTTGTGGGTAAAGTATTCATGAAATGGTTAAAAAATGGTTTTGTTCCTTATTATAGAATACAATGCACTTTTGTTCATTTCAAAATAAAGGTTTTTGAAATTGGTATCTATGAAAAACATAACGTTGATTAAAAATATTTGGGAGTTTACGGGGAACTAGTTTTTGATCTGGTATACTCACATTTACTTTATGACGTTTAATATCAAATTTTTCACTATTCCTCTTAATATATATTTTTTGTAACTATGAGCGTGAATTTCCTTATAAGTTTTTTTTAAATTTTCTATTTGAACATGGAATTTTGCAACATAAAACAACTTTTCAAATTCATTTTGCTCTTCATTAATACATATTTTAAAAACAGTCACCTTCCGTTACAAAACCCACTCTGTAGAACAAAAATGTGGCTAATACACGTTTCATCAGGGTAAATTGTATGTAATATAGTCAACGCTCCTTTAGAAATGACGCACCTGTTACCTGTGAAATTTTTTTTGATCTTATTTAATAGTGGTAGGCAGTAGAGATAACTACTTACCTACAAATATTTTGAATTCGTCAAAAATTTGGGTATCCAACGAGTATGCGGAAAAACCCTACATAGAAAATTTTTCTATGGTCATAAAAACAAAATATTAGGGATTTATATATAATTATAAAGAAGCTTATTTACAACTCCGAGTAAAAAACGGGGTGTAACC
This sequence comes from Platycnemis pennipes, assembly GCA_933228895.1. Taxonomy (NCBI): domain Eukaryota; kingdom Metazoa; phylum Arthropoda; class Insecta; order Odonata; family Platycnemididae; genus Platycnemis; species Platycnemis pennipes. The sequence continues at coordinate 25,285,084 of OW121849.1, forward strand.
TTTATAGATAGAAAACAAGATAAAAATCTCTCCAATTGAGGATGGCTTCCTCTATTTAGTGACATGCGTTTTCCGTGGATTCGTAAGTAGTACTGTCCGCTTTTTTCAAACCCCTGTCCTCAGCATGGGAAGCCACTACTCCAAACTAAACCCCGGAGCCGAGCCATTTCACTTCGAAATTGAGAACCCACAAATAACATGAATCAAACAAATAAAAATAGGGCATGAAATTTCCAGAGCCATGCGCTTTTCTTTAAGCCATTGTATATAATGATCACAACTGTTGAGTTTTATTACTCCTATTAAGAGTAGTTTAACAAAAAACTAATTTCGAGAGAAAGCAGCAACATGTCCAAATAAATAGTAGAGGTATTAAAAAGTAGATTGGAATAAATATTAACTTAGAATCCGCTGACATTTTGGGCTGAAGCATATTAAAATTATTGTAACTTATCCATAATGTTGTTTTCCCAAAGCTACTTTAACCCATTGTATTCTTATAAACATTATTCCCTCATGGAGCTTAACAGTAGAGTCGAAATAATTTTGTAGTACATTTGCAACTCTCCCTGCATGAAAATGTTATGATTTTTTCCGTCGGAAACGAAATTTTCCAGTAATTCCTCAGTAAATCTTATCCTTCTCTATGGATTCCTTTTTCAGCAGTAACATCTCTGTAAACAAAGGGGTATGTAACATTTATCATCCCATCTCCATCTGAGACTAATCAGTCTGCAGAAACTGCCAGAAAAAGCAGTTTTTGCCTACGAAGCGATCTTCGGGAAAACGTGACTTCCGCTACTCTTCTCGCTGTCCGCAATTGAAACCTTTTCGATGACGTTCCCCAATTCAGTAATTCAGTCACCGTATTTCGATCACAGGAAGGGAGCAGTATGTTATCTGCCAATATGTCTTTTAGTGTTGTGTTCCGTTAGTTGTATATACGCTCAAACGTTGAAGCGGTCAGTGTCTCTGCGAACCAAGTCCTATTTTTAGGGTTGAACTAATTAATTGAAAAGTAATCGGTAATCGTTGATATCGAACATTTTGCCGATTTATCAGTATCTGCGATTTGGCAGATTGATTGTCTTCGATAATTGGTCTTTTTTTGTAATGTGGTTTGTCCCGAGCTGGAAAGAAGTATGATAGATTCCGGTTACACACTTATAACTTACATGAAAAAATGAATATTAACAAAGCGTCTTCCTAGCAAGTTATTTCATTACACATTTTAATATATAAAAACAATATTACTTTTACTTTTTAAATATTCATTCCTTTTTAACCATATAAAAATTTTCTTTTATTTCATCCTACAAAAATTGAAAGAATCATAATTCAAAATTTGATATTTTAAAATTGTAATACGAAAACAAATTTGAAATTTAAATTGTAAGCAAAAATTCGAAATTATTAAATTTCAATCTATAATTTGAAATTTTTGAATTGTGATACAAAAACATGAGCATTTTTCCATTTCCAGAGCTTAGCCTATTTCTTGTCGCCGCATAAATTTTTCCTCCAGTTCTTAAAAGTCTCTCACTTTTCATAGAAAATGCAGGGCCACCAAGATATAACACAGCCAGTTCGCTTAAATTTGTAAAAAGCTCTTTTCAACTTTTCTACCACAAGAATGGGGTACTATGTTTTGGATTTTTCATATTTTTGCTAGTTAGTATATTTTTTTCTTTCCTTTGGTAGGCATGCTTTTCTTCCTTATTTCGTTTACCACAAGCAATGGCATCAAATAACTTGGCAATACTTAGATTTTCTCCTCTTAGTTCTTCATCTCCAGAACTGGAAGCTTCAGAATTCAATATTTCGTGAAATTTAGAATTGTTTACATTTTCTAGGCCATGTCTTGTCTAACATTTTATTTTCTTTATGATATCCTCTTTTTGAAATTTCTCTTTTAATCTTGGATATTGAAGATGACATGCATAAACACTTGTTATCTAGATATTATATAAATCTTTTCTTCATTGGAACTTATAGTTCCTAAACTGTGGAAAAAACTATCCTACAGGAGCTGCTGCTCTTTGTTTTAGACAAGAATAAATTCAGTCTCTTTTACGGGAAGTATTAAAGATGTTGGGATTTCCCGTTTACCTACTGGCTTCCACAGTAAATTACCCGATTGGTTTAAAAAGTAGTACCTAGTACTATTTTAAACGTGGGCCCACTGATAGGAGCGCAGCGAAGGATTTTTATGATGTATATCACATTTTTTCATATATCAGACTTGGTCTTTTTGCTGTATCCAGATGTTTGGAATTGAATTACCCCATATCATTTATGTCAATCTCTTTATGTGAATTTACGGCAGACTTATTGCCTTGTACCTTCCTCACGTACTACCAACTTTTGATTTTCCTTTAATGTTCCCCAAGTATTTTTCTTTTGAATTCTGTAACTGCCTTTACATGAGCGTCCTTTGCAGTCGATTTGGCAATTTATAATTTTGATGCTCACGTACGCTCATCGGTGGGCATATGTTTACTATTTATTCGTTTTTTCAGGGCATACTCGCTGTCGTCTGAGGGATTGTCTCACTTCCGCATTGTATCACCTTTTTTCAATGCTTTCCATTTTTAAAATTACTAGGGATACATTTACTAACTCCGTGCTCGTCATATGCAGGAACGACTTCTATAAGCTCTCCGCTAATAATCTTTTGGGATAACTTTTACAATCTTTAAGGAAATCTCTCATATAACTTTTAATAGTATCTAAGTCGGTTAATGGTAGTTTAGCGGGGCCGTCGTTCAGGTAGCTAGTGGGACGGAGGTCAGGACCGAGGGTCCACACTCGATCTCGTCGAAAATCGACCCTCGCCCATCCCGAGAGCTCAGCCGAGGTAGACCTTTCCCAGCAGGTGGGGTCCTCGGGGAAATTGACCACTAGACATGGTTAATCGAAGTTATAATCGAAGGTGTAGTAATCCTTAGCTGCAATAAAGAAGAACATATAGGAGTCACCTAGAGGAACGTAGCTTTCTTGTCACGTGAATCGGAAACACTTACTAAAATAATCAGCCGAAGAATGGAAGGAAAGATTGGAGGAAACCTCTCGGAGAACCTATATATGGTAAATGATTTTGGAAAATATTCATTATCTGCGATTTCGTTTGATAACCAACTTTCTGTCCCTATAATTACATCCGCATCGGTGCCTTTAATGATATGGTAGCATTAAACTAGTTTATTTTTATACTACGGCAGTTTAGTATCACCAAATTATTATTTCACCATTTAGCAACTTCTCTGGTCGTTGATAGTAACCTCCATTAGCCATCTTAGGAAAACAAATTGCCAATAATTTGTCATCACTGAAAAATTACTTCTGAAATTCCTCATCTTTCCCGTGACTCATGTGAAAGCCTCCATCAACTAGCCATTTCACAACGTGGAATGGAATAAGATGTTCAAGATACCGAAAGCAGTTGAGATGGACTACAACGACAAATAAATACTCTGTCGCCTCCGCAAGAATCAGGTCACAACAGTACGAATGAATGATGGAAGGAAAATAGATACCAAAACAAATGAGGAGTTAGACAAAGATAGAGCCTCTCGCCATTATTATTTAATATAATATATAACTAAAAGAATCAAAACGAGAAGCAGAAGAAATTGGTATAAAAGTAATCAAGGTTAATGTTGAAGAAATAAACATGCTTCCGGTTCGGAGATGGCTATCGCAGTTCTAACAGAAAGGCAAGTGGACCTGTAAACATCTTGGAATATTACGGACCTAGTAATTTAGGAAATTAATGTGAGAATCAACAAAAAGAAAGGAGCGAGGCACTCTATGGATCAGAGACATGGACCATCGAACATTGAGATCCCAGAATAATAGAAGACTCGCACGGTCTGTCTTTTCCCGCTCTCTTTTTCCAAACTCGCCCTCTCAGGTAGCAACGTTGCCACATCCCATCCGCTTTTACGCGAAAAATAGGAAATTCCTTAATTTTCATCGTAGAGCATCAATCAAAAAACGTTTTTTGACGTCTTGGAATGAACGATACAATGAAGAAGATAAATTGTTGATACGTTCCAAAGTTTATAACTTCGATTAACCATGTCTAGTGGTCAATTTCCCCGAGGACCCCACCCGCTGGGGAAGGTCTACCTAGGCTGAGCTCTAGGGATGGGCGAGGGTCGATTTTCGACGAGACCAAGTGTGGACCCTCGGTCCTGACCTTCGTCCCACTAGCTACCTGAACGACGGCCCCGCTAAACTACCTACCATTAACCTCTATGTCTGCTATTTTAATATTGTCGATCTTTCATTTTCATTCACAACTGGTTCAAAATTAAATAGAATTTCTCAGTAGGTACCCTGTGGTCTTTAAGTCCCACAAAGGTCTCAATGTTTGTCGCTTGTTGTGGGATATTGGTTGCCAGAAAGTCAAAAATATTGTCCCCTCTATTAGGTGAAGTATTTCATCGTTGTAACTTCTTTTAAAAATTCCTTTGCTCCTCTTTTGTATACATATGGATATTGAAATCTGGTTATCAAGCAAATTTTTATTGTTTAAAAGGAAGAAAGGTTGATAAATATGGAACTCGAATAAGGAGATTGAATGAAACAATTAAACAATGCATGCCTATATCCGTTGAATGATAAAAAGTTCTATATTTTGAGTGCAACTAATTTCTTAATGCACAGAAAGAAACATCGACACCTAATTCAATGCTTTTCTTGTGGGAGTAAAAAATAAATAGAATGAGGTTTAAACCACCCAAAAAATTGGATTACGAAAAAATTCTTTTTAGCGTGCTCCTAGATCATGATAGCTATATTTCGTCGAAATTTTACGTGTAGTTTGCGCTGTGCGTTGATAAGTTAATAAATCAGTCAGTCTGGACATTTCATTTTATGCACATAGAAGACTACGGAAGTTGTGGTACCAAAGAGATCTGGGGTACAATATGTCCTCCAATACTTCGCAGGTCGGGAAATATCACTTCACCTAAGGATCCGTTGGACGCTCCAAGCCAAACATCGGAAAGAAATAAAACAAAAAATGCCTGACCGTACTCACCCTAAGATCTGTTGTTCCTTTCTGAGTTATTGCGCACCTCTCTTCATCTCACCCTGAGACGGAATACAATTGTAGACCCAGCTTCCCGCCAGCTATACTTTCGACAGATCACCGAAAAATGCTCTCAACATGCTCAAAAGTTTACCCGATTATAGAGAGTAAATGAAATTAACGTTCATGATATGTTCCTGCCCTAAAAAATCTAGGTTCTAACAATAACCCAAACAAATAATTTTCGTATCTAATTTTATCCAGCAAAGAACCTTCCCAGCTAAAATAGTCTATTTTCAGGTAATTTCTCTAATTTACTTCTTCAAGGTGGTTGGTTACAAGTAAATGCGGAAACATAAGTGTCCTAGCTACATCTTTCTAGCGTCAAATGGCGAAAACATGACATTTTCATCTGTTAGCACGTAACCATGTCGAAGGCAGAAGGCAGGAAGAAAGTCTGAAACCGACTTTTTAGGCGTGTTAATCAGGCCCCTTAACTTTTATCTTCACGGTTCTTACTTCATTTTTATTGCTTTATCAAGTGCCCTTTCAGCAATTAAACTGGTTGCAAATACAGGTACCAAAAATGACACGACTCTCTCGCATTGGAGTCTTGTCCTTAGGAAAGGCACGTGAGAAAGCCAAAGATTTTCAGCTCTCTAACTGACGCGAGATTAAAGCTTTCTGTTTGCCGTCCCTAGAACAGCGCCTATTGTTTTTGAAAGTCTCCAAACTTGAGTATAATTACGAGCTAATTATTATGATGCCAACATAGAGAGTTCAATACTTTAATATAACATTTGCAAAGAGGGCCTCGTGAATAATTTTGCCCAATTATACGAATGTATTATTTAAGAGAGGAATATATAAAACTAATTTCTTTTCAAGCTTATTCCTCAAATGCATTACCTGTCTTAAGTCAGCTTTACACGATAAAATTTTTTGTACAACTTCATACAAACTATTGTATGAGGAAAATGTACCGTGTAAAGCGGCTTTTTTTGCAAACGCTTGTGCGATTGTCTGAATGACTGAACGGGAAATAGAACCTCTTCAATTTCCATTCAGACAAACATACAATTTCATTCAGTTTATACAAGCATTTGTACATGATACTGTACAAATAATTGTATCGTGTAAAGTGGCCTTTGCGGATTTTGAAAATTATACTGTACCTCTTTTAACTCTTTAAAGAAGGATTCTCACAGATAACATATGCATTTATAGCACAAGTGGATGATGTCGTACGCCGTTACAGTGGATTAATGTACAGAGGAATTCGCAGAGGTTCCAAACACATTGTTTTTAATACGTCTAAGTTACGCCCAACGGGCAAAGGTCGAGTATGAAATCACCAATTATGTAGTGTAAAACATTTTGAGCATATTTGAGATCATAAGCATAATATACTAAAATGAAACTCAATAATGAGGTTAGGTAGATAGGTGAGATTTTTTTGTTCCTGAGGAGAGCAGAATATCAGAAAATGAATTGCCAAGAGAGGGCAGGATAGTTAATGGTATCAGTTTCACGTTTTAATGTATTCCGAATGAAAGGGCCGCATCAAACCCTAATTTTATCCTCAGTTTAGAAGTGAATAGCCTCATGGTATCCTTGAAGAGCTCCGCAAGATAAAAGGCCCTTCAACACCAAGGAACTACCGGAAATTCGGCCCTCATCCCACACAAAGTTTGACATGGCCAAGGGAGGGGGTCGTTTGAAAATTCAGTGGCGGGCTGGGAAGATTTTTATTTTTCTCGAGGAAAAACATGATTTAAATGCCCACTGATCGTATAAAAGGGGATACTGGTTCTTTTGAGCCGTAGTTCTCCATAGACCTTCGTTTGGAAAAGAAGTTTGCCTTTCAGGGATCATTACTTATCCAGTAAGTACGTTTTTCCACTCTAGTTACTAATTTGTAAGTGATACTCAGTGTTTGTTACTCTAAAACATTATCAAAGTGTTTAGCAGTGTTCCAAAGATAAGTTTGCGTAAGTGTTGGCAGCAGTAGAAGGAGTCCGGTTCTTAAAGCGATGGACGTTTTTTAAGCAATTTGCATTATTCTAGTGAAATACAATTTTCCCATTATTGTTGACATATGAGAAGCATAACACATTATTAGCTTTCACTAAGACGGATAAAGGGAGCTTACAGGACTGAAATGGTTGGAGACTCCAAGACGTCTAAAATATGTGAATATTTGTTGATAGTGCATGCAAGTCGTTATTTTTAAAACTACATCAAAATAGAATCAATGAGCGTGTGGCGGTGTGTATGTGCACATAAAATGTCTGTATTTATACAATAAGTTCTATGGACGTTTACGGAAGGGCATCACTTCATCCTCAATGTGAAAAAGGTATTTTCACGATCGTTCGCGAGCAATGTTAATCTAGGATTTTTATCTTTTCCTTGGACATCTGCATGAGACGAACGCGTTTTTTCGTATACACCTGAGACAAATAGTTACTACCAGGTTTACTCAACCTCAGGCGAGAGAGATGAGAGTAGAGCATTATTTGTAAACATTACAAAACTTAAAAATATATCTAAGTGCATGAAAAAAATATCTAAAAAATAAATATCTAAATATTAGATGGTATTGAAGTTTTAAAAGTTTGTTTTACAAAATAATCATCACTAACACTTTATAAAACTCATCAGAGTAATATTATGGCGTGTTCATATATTAGAGTCGGAGCCATAATTTCTGATATAAATAATAATTAAATGCATTCACTAGTAAATTTTGTATGCTATTAAAGACGTGCAGTTCATTTATATAATATACTAGTGGAAGCGTGGATTCTCAACGGGAGTGATAAATGTAGGAATTAATACAGTAGTTTTAATATTAATGAAGGGAATCTAGCGTCTTAAATTGATTATTTTACAGAGTTGAATTTGCCTAAAACGTCGCTTCTTTTTTATTCTGGCGTCTTAAGTTTCATTCGCTTTACATTTCTGTTGCCAATCGTCCATCGTGGAATAATATGGTTGAAATTAGTAGATGTAATAAAGTTGATGTAATTTTCAAATTCCAAGGGTCAAACAAAAAAACCTACTTATTTATACTGGTGTTTTGTTATCAGGGATTCAGAAAGAGAGGAAATGAAACAAAAAATAATCACAAATACCGACTAATACTAGAAAATACATATCACATTCAGGTGTACAATCAAACAGCAATGGCGATAAATATTAGCACAAATAATCCAAAGCAGTAAGTATAGAGCCACAAACGTAAGTCTCAGTCGACGAACCGTATCAAACTTAATTGTAAAAAAAAGCCTTCGGTCGCCATAGGTAACAGGGTCCCTGTTTGAACAGTAAAATTTAAGAAAGTGCAGCTGAAATATTCAAAGTTCAGGGAAATTTTAGGCAAAAGAGCATTCAGCGATAAAATTAGGAATTGTTAATATAATACTTTTCGGCTAGTGTGCTTCTAAAGTTTATGCAAAGAATATTTCTAATTAAGAGTTAAAAATTCTCAAGAAATAAGACCTTTACCTGTAGAACATCGTATGCGAACGATTTGACTAGTATATGATCGAACTGGTGTTATTATTTACTATTATTTCTATTAATTTATACTATTATTTCATAAAAAGTAAACAAATTACTTTGCATGATTGACATTAAATTAGGTTCAAATTTTAAATGCCGTAATACGTTAGGTTCTCGAGTTTTATGCAAATGAATATGCCTACAAACATGCCTACATTCCACCTCAGTAGTAGTAGTATTAGGGTTTATCGGGTGCGTCGACTGCTTGGGCCATTTTGCACAACACAGAACTCAAAACTATCCGAATAACCTTAGCTCTGGCCCATCATGCATGAACTTTAAAGTCCCTGTTAAAATTATGTATTTTGCAGTTTTAGCACTTGTCAAACGTATAGCAGGATAAAACGGTTAGAATAAGTGGCTCTTTCTAATTTATAATGCAACTAGCTGAAGATGCCTGTTGAAATTCAATGGGAGGGAAAAATATAATAAATACGAATGGCATTGAGAAATTTAAAAATTTTTCAAGAAGGGGCGAGAACAAACTTGTCTCATGTATTTAGCTATTGCTCCAAGTGAGCATCGGAACCATCACCAACTTCATCATCGGTCAACTATCATAGGATTAGCTTGACGCAGTCCTCCAAAGTACTTTATATTATCCTATCGGCCAACCTCTTCATGTTGAGTTAACTCCTCTCTTTAATATACCTCACGAACTGTTCTATATAACTCATACGAGGTCTGCCTTTTCCATTATTACCGCTCATTTTTCCCTCAACGATGTCTTTATCACGCCATCGTGTCTTAAGATGTGACCGATAAGTTGTCCCCTCTAATTTTTAGGGTTTTCAGTGGAAATTTCGTTTCTCTCACTCTTCCTAAGACTTCTTTCTTTCTTTGTTTGTAATTCGGTCGATCCATTTTATCGACATTATTCTTCGGTAGCTCCACATTTCAAATGCTCCCAGCTTGGACTTCTCTGCTGCAGTTTTCGTTCATCCTTTGCTGCCATATAGTAGCATGCTCCAAATGTATGTTATGATGAAATATGTCCTCACTTCCACCCTTATATTTGTAACTGTAAGCAGAATCTTCTTTTGGTAAAATGCCCTTTTTGCTTGGGCGATTTAATTTGTAATTTCTCTTTTACTTCGTCTATCCCTGGTTTATCGGATTCCCGGGTAACAGTACTCTTCCACCTCCAAGTTTTCTTTGTTTTTCTGCCTTTGTTTTCATTGGTTCTGGCTTCTTTTCTCCTACTGCATACCAATACCTTAGTTTTCTTTTTATTGAACTTCATTGTAACCATAAATGTAATTTAACTAGAAGAAACAAAGTAGGTCAGTAGGGGAGATACATACGAATGTCTGCAATTGTTGACAATGAGTCCAGGGGCGCGATCATGGTTCTTTTCGGCGCGTTATCGCTATCGCTAACCTTAGCGCTAAATCCCGCTGTAGCGCATTCTTCGCGATCATGGTTCTCTGGCCTTGCGCTACAATGGCAAGATAGCGTCTGCGCACTATGAAATACAAAAAATCAACACCCGCGTGAGAGGCTAAGAATTTTGACCAATGAGAACCACGGAAATAATGGCGGTCAATTGAAAACATTTGAAAGCGGTAACTATGAAATGTTTACTTTTTCGATTCCCCGCGGAAATTACCTCAAATATCAAGTACGAAAGAAGATCTGAGGAATCAAGTTTTTAAAATTGATTCAGAGAGAACGTGTTATGGAAGGAACTAAATTCGCTAGGTAAGTATTCTTTTAAATACCTCATTATTTATATTTCAGTTGTGTTGCTCTAATGGAAATGATCTTTCGGAAATATTTAATTTAAAATATGAGCGAGTTGAATTGTGTATGCAACTACTGAGCATGAAATAATTACACCGGGTGGAGGTAATTTAGTAATGAGTGAAATTGCTCATGACTAAAGTCGGTACATGTCATATGCATACGCTTGGTCCTTGAGTTAGGGGGCAATTGCCATAAAAGGGAAAAATTGTATAGTGGGCATCGCATCACGGCCAAATTGTTGGGCCCGATGGGTGAAAAGGTATTTCGAGACCCCCAGGGCGTACGCATATGATAGGTACGGTCAATTTTAAAATTCCACTTTTTCCCAATTTCATTATATCTAAAAATACATATTGAAAATTTTCAAACGAAGATGCCGTGGAGCAAGACTTTCGCCGAGTCAAAAAGAATTAATGGCCGACTATATGGTAAAGTACCCTGAGTTGGCCAAAAATAGGGCTTCTGGTCCTTGTGGACGAGCAGCTCTAGCCAAACTATGGCAAAAATTTGCTGACGAGGCCAACGAATTGGGACCTCCAAAAGATGTGTCCCATTGGCAAAAGGTATGCTTGACAAATATAATATTGAATGATTCATTAAGAAATTTGAAACTTTAGTGAGGGCAAGGGGTTTATTTTTTTTAGGCTTGGACGGACACCAAAAGCAGAGTGAGGTGCAAGGTTGCCTCTATAAATGCAGCGAGATTGAAAACTGGGAATACAGAGGGAATTCCACTTTTAAGCAACTATGAGAACAAGATTATGGGAATCTGAGGCTCAGAGGGATGCCAGGGAACCCCTGGAAATGATTCCCTTCCCGAGGACCACGTATGTTTATTTTTTCTCTGTTACCTTTGATTTGCAGCAAATTTGCACTGTGGTTCAGTAGAACAATTTCCAAAGGAACCTTATTATTATATTTTATAAAGTACAACATAACTACAAACAAAATAAGAAGGATTTGCAAGTATCATAAATCCCGAAGAGGAGATATCTGACTTTTATCAATATCTTAATTTATACTTACTGTAGAAAGATAAAATTCATCACATTTGCTGGTCAGAGCTGGCCTAACAGAGCGATCAAGGAAGTAAAATTTTCCCGAGTGGAACGTGTTGCATTCCAACACACATCAGTATTCAAACGTAGAATATTCCACATAGCATATTTTAGGCATTTTGATCGAGCCTCTATTACCTACAACCTTCTACATTTCCAATGAATGAAATTATCACTACCATTTACTTTCATCCCCACAACCCTCAAAATACTATAATTCTCTGAAGCCAAATGGTATTGTGCCTTTTGGTGGTTGTTTCCTTTTTTAATACTAATACTGGATGCTCAGAGGCTTGCAATATTATGTTCATGGAAAAATCTTTCATGATCAAAGCTGTGAATGCAATTGGAGATATATGTTAGAAAGTTACATAAGGCAAAGGCATGCTTGCAAAGAATAATTCAGAATGTTAGATTATGTTATCAGTTTCATGTAAAAGTTTTATTATGGACTTTTTTTAATTAGCATATGAAGAGAGAAAAATAACAAAATATCAACATATACAAAAACATTATTAACTCCTCTACTCTAGGCGTCACTCATAAACATCATGGATGGTCTGCCCATGAGTTTGGACGGGGATGCAGACCTCAGTCCAGGTGATGCCTCTGAAGGTGAACAAATTCATTAATGTACTGCTAAGATATTTTGCTGAAAATTCAGCCAATTACATAGGTGTTATTATCAATCTCCATTTTAATGTAAGCCATTTACTTGGAAGCATATTTAAACCAATAATTTTCAATTTAAATTAACAAATGCTCATAATAATGCAGACATGCCAAATATTTATGCTACCAATCTCTCTGATTTGCACAGTCAGTATAGTGCTGGATGAATGTACGGTAAATTTTGGAGCCAGCACCTCCATTGCCATACCCCCAGAACCTTCCAGGGTTGAAAGAGTGAAAAGGAAGGCAAGCCATCGTGAGTAGAAAATAGTAAATTAGAATTATATTCTGAAATATATTAATCCAAGCCCAAAAAGTAATTAATACCATTATCTACTATGTTACAGTACCATGCCCAAGGGAGAAAAAAAGCATGAAAGATCAGCTGGCTGATTCTAGAAGGGAATTAGTAATCCTCCAAGAGAAGCAAAATGATATATTCCAGGTAGTGATAGGTTTTATCATTACCTTTGTCATTATATGGCAGTATTCATGACATGTGTCTTTTTAACATTTCAGACAGTATCAGAAAGGCTATCAGAGATTCGAGATGAGTCCAGAAAAAGAAATAACCTACTCAAACGACTCTGTGAGGCAGTTGAAAAAATCAGTGAAGACAAACTATAATATAATAATACAAGTATCTTTTTTTTAATGGGTGGGATTTTTTTGCGAAGCATATTTAAAAATAATTCCATTGTTTTCATTTCAAAATACATTTACTTAACAGAATATTTCAATTCATTTGACAATATGGTATGCATGCTTTCATTCAATCAACCCTAAGCCTATAAGTATAATAAAATACCTAGGAAACAGAAGAAATACCTACTAGAAATTGAAATGTTCCATTATCAATGCCCTCCTAACACGGTGGCCCTCAGCAATACGGGCCCGACCTTCTGCCCTAACTTCTTCCTCAGGGTCCACCACATTGAGGACTGGTACACCCTCATCTTCATCATGCAGCTCTGGCAAACGGTACCTCAACCGCATATTATGCAAAACAGCACATGCCAGAATTATCTTGGATGCTTTTCTAGGCTCATACATTAGAATTCTCTGGCGGGATAGGCATCGCCATGTAGCCTTCATGACACCAAATAATCTTTCCACTATTGCCCGAGCTTTGCAGTGTGCGATGGTATACCTATTTTCTGGGGACATGGGCTCAGCGTGAGGCAGTGGTGTAAGCAGCCAAGGCTCATTGGGGTACCCTGAGTCACCTTCACAAATAATAGATTATCATACTATAATCAAGGCTAACTTTTGAGAACATGCTTTATGAAAAACTGATCCCTCAAATGTTTTTAAAAAAAAGCAGACCAATACTGGTATCCCTGAGTTGTAGGTTAGAATAGGCTATATTAAGAATAAATCAATCTATTTTCTCCATAATAATTACTCAAACTTCTCCTGCATTTATCAAAACCCATAACTTATCAATGAAACACCAGAGCTTTTTAATGTTAGATGCAATAATAACAGAAATAATTAGGAAGTGAAGAAATGAATTAAGTAAATTCTAGTGGCAGTTATGATCTTAGATGATCGTACCTAAAATCCATATATTCCTCTCACCCCTACCATGCCACATCTCCATTATTGCTCTGGCTGGACACTGCATCCAAATTCCAGCATCATGACGAGACCCCGGAAATTTTGCACACACATTAAAAATTTTCATGTCAGCACCACATATCTAATTAAAGAAGAATTAGTGAGAATAATGGACCATTTATTTGAGACTGAGATAAATTAAAAATTGACTAACATATCCCACATGATCCTATATGTCTCAGACTAACATTTAGGGAAATTGAAACATGTACCTACCATTTGAACATTGAGGGAGTGATACCCATGCCTATTTATATAATTCTCTTCATGATCTTTGGGGGCAAGGATGGGTATGTGAGTGCAATCAATGGCAGCCATTGCACCTGGGAAAGGATTGTTGGCGAGCCTAAAATTTCTTTGTGCCTTATTCCGGTCAACTTGTGTTGCTGGAAACTTAATCCACTGCTGCACCAAGTGACGATGCATTGCTGCAATTACTTCACCCAATACAAGGGATGTGGTAGATTGGCTTACTGATATTAAATAATCTTGTCCAACAGGCCGCTGGTAGGAACCAGTGGCAAAAAACCTGAGAGCACACAATACCTGTTGTAATGACAATGTAAATTATTTTAGGAAGGTACTACCGAGTGTGAAATTTGACAAGTAGTGTCCAGAAAGATAAATGCCTGCAATTCCACAGATAGTCCATGTGACCGTGACCGTGTAATGTAAGGTCTGAGTTCATTGCTCAAGTCTCTGGCCATAATCTTTGATACTCGAAAGAGCTGATGAAATTGGTCCTCTTCCAGAGTGAAAGGATCCATAGTATCCCTTAATCTCCTCCTCTGAATTCTAACATCCAGTCTGGCAACATAGTACTCCACAAAATCATCCAGAAAAAGCAATGCTTGAGCCATTTCTGTGTAGCTGTTAGTAAGACATAAGGGGTTGTTGCAGAAATACACACTAGGTACCCTCAGTGAAATACTATAAAAAAGTTGCTCTAGTTCGTGAACTCACTTTCTACAAACTATGAGTGCAAGCCAAATGTATTTTTAATCAATATAGAACTGTCTCCAGGCCTTAAATTAGAGATCAAAAGTGTATCAGTAGATGTTAGAATAATGTAGTCATTAAGTCAAAAAATAAAAGTAGCAAAACTAATAACAATTTACATAATACTGTTATGGACGTTTGCAAAGAGAGACCAAAGTAAGATAAGTGTCTGCAGTTCCACAGAAGCCCAAGAGACCACTGCAATATGGTAGTGTCTGTTTAGTGAAAATATCCTGATCCGTCTTTTTTGTTGTTCAAAGAGGAGAAAAAATTAATCCACCAGGGCAAAAGGGATCCATTGCAACCCCTTGAATGCCTCACCTGAATTCTCCCTTTATTTCTAACAACATAATGTTACACAACACTATCCAAAAATAACACAGCAATTGTCATGAAGCTTTGGCAAGTGATGTAGCAGAAATAAACAAAAGAAACCATCAATGGCAGGGCTTCCCAATTTCCATAACAGAATATTATGATTATTAACTCTTTAGTCATTAAAAACAAGGTGAAATTTCAGTGCAAGGTACCAGCCTTACATTTAATCAGGGGGCGACTATCCTATGGCAGAGCCAGAGGAAATTAAATAACATAAGCAGGACAAAAGTTAGAAGGCACAGGAAATTAAAGTGAGATTTTACTGAATATGAGACTTGAACGCAGGGATAATTTTATTCACTCAGTAATCAACACGAAGTTTGGTTTGATTAGTGACGGTGGAGTTAACATAGTAATAAATAATAACCTCGGTAAGGATTAATGTCAAAGAAAATCAGTAATTTCTAGAGGGAAGGTTATCCGAAGATGGAACTTAAAAGTAAAAGCAGCAACCCAAAAATCGCCAATCGATTTACGATTGATGTAAGGAAAACATAGATTTACGGCCACAAATGATTTGTAAATGAATTAACACAAGCGATGTACATAACATACGTCCAAATTGTAGTACATGGCATTCTTCGGGAATAACATGCAGTTCAGCAAAAACATTGTATAAATTGTCACAAGAGACACAACCAAACCAAACATATTTGAACTGTAAGCATAAAATGTTTATGTTTAAAATGTAAGCAAACACTACCTCCTCACGTGAGAATATACCTTTCATTCAAGTACAACATTCAATAGCACCATTCAAGTTCTAAAACGCGATTGACAAGGCATTGAAATTAATGTTTTGACAGCAGTAAATCGTCTTTTTGTGTGTTTACGGAAGACATTAAACTAAGTAAAAATCACTGCACTAAGTAACAGCAACACAAATATCACTAATAACCTTGTAAATATAAATATTATAGACCACAATATCACAGCGATCTCTTACCATAATTATGATTGGTTGATACGTACAAATTAAGAAACGATATTTCACTTTGAGCAAATATTTTTAATAAAAAATAAATACGACATACGTAACCTTGATTAATAAGTTAAGTAATTGTCCACTATGGGCAAAACAAGCTGGAAATCAGGAAATTGAAATCTGATGTGTAACACGCTTTCCACCATATTTCTTCATAACGCGGAGTTAACGCCACCTTTACAAAAGCTTTACCATATCGCTACGAAACAGGTTTTCCTGAGCCCGTAGCGCGAAATTTGAAGAACCATGATCGCACTTTCGTTAACTTTTGCGTTAGCTGCCGATAACGATAACGCCATCGCGTTATGAAGAACCATGATCGCGCCCCAGATTCGGGTTTTTGGGAATGGTACGACCCACCTCTTCGCAATTAATTTTTCTCTGGTCTTTTGTGATTGCTATGTTCGTCTCCATCCTCCAGCTTCAAAACTGTGGCGTCAATTAACTTCCTATAGTCGCAGCTTAAACCTTTGCAGGCTCTAATTTGTGGAATAATGGCATGATGGGAGAAAGGATTCACTTTGTACTTATTCCACGAATTTTATTTTACCCAACCGGTTTTGACGTTAGCACGTGATCATCAGGGGTACAATCTTCCTATACCCCTGATGATCACGTGCTAAGGTCAAAACCAGTTGGGTCAAAATAAATTCGTGGAATAAGTACAAAGTGAATCATTTCTCCCATTCTATGGTTACGTATTAAAACTTGGGCTTTTACAAAATTAGAATATTATTTTGAAAATTTCAGGCAGAAGAAACAAAGAAGGTTATTAGAGAAGGTACATTCGAATGTCTGCTATTGTTGACAATGAGTCCAGATTCGGGTTTTTGAGAATGGTACGACGCACCTTTTCGCAAAATATTTTTCTCTGGTCTTTTATGTATGTTATTTTCGTCACCATTCTCCAGCTTCATAACAGTGGCGTCAATGAACTTCCTATGGTTACGTATTAATGCATTTTATTCCAATTAGAGTAAATTCTATTCTTTTAACCTGGTAGAGATTTAGCCTACTTAATCCAGGTACTTGTCGCTCGGTTCACACCTTATGCAGTACATTTGACGCATAACTATTTTAAACTCTTTTCGTCTAGGTTATCCTCTTATCTTCTTAAAGATTACACTACAATAAATTTTCTTATAACGTTTTTGCTTCTTAAAAGACAGTTTTGAAAGCAATTCACTTCGGAATACGCTATAAATGCTTAATTATTCACCTTTTCGACCCCGGAGAAACTCATTTAAATTAGATAAGATTAGATTGTTTTGTAGTGAAGTTCCTCCAAGGTGGCCCTGAGGCAGTTAGACCTATTGGCCCAAGGTGCCAACCACCCTTCTAAGGAAATCACCTATTAAGGCCAATTGCCTTGCTGAAGGCCAACGGGTAAAGGCCAACCTTTATTTGGCCTTTTTTTGCGGGCTGCCAATTTTTTACAATGTTTCACAAAAGGAGTCACAGTCAAACCCTCACCCCATAATCTTTGCTAAGGTGAAAGATAAAGGAAATGCTGACTAAGAAAGGCAGATAACTATGAGCCAAGACGAAAGAAATCAGCCTCTCCACATTCCGAATTCCTTGGAAGTACTTGAATCAGATCTTAATTGGAGAGATTCCGTCTGTATGCAGACACCAGTCGCTCTGGCTCTAGAGAGCTTTTCATTCACCAGGCATGAGTTAAAAACTTAGAATGGCGCGTTTTGTTGATAAAAATAGCATTAACATCAAGGCTAATCAAGGAACTTGACAATGTTGTTTTAATAACGAAACTCGTCGTGCTAAGTAATATCTGTGGAAATTTTACAATGTCTTCCTTTATGTGAGTTACATCGCCGTTACAATTACAAGAGGTAATTTATATGTACGCCCAGGCTTCGCATAAATACCATTGGCTCATGCAAACATTTTCCCTTTTACGGTTTAAGTTTAGGAAAGCGTGCCCACATTATTAACAGGTAAGGGCAAAACACGTCTAAAAAACAGGTTAAATAAACATTTTTGCAAAAAACTTTTGGATGTCAAAAAACGCAGTTCACGAGAAAAAAGAAGTTCACCAAAAAAAAAGGGTTAGTAAAAAAATGGTTCAGTATGAAACACCGTTTATGCAGAAAACATCGTTTTAGGAGAAAACATCGGTTCAAAAGAAAACACCGGTTTGATCTATTGAACCGGTGCACCACCGTCGCAAACAGTTTTTTTTTTCAGAACCGTGACCCGGTTAGGTATTTCCTACACCGCCCAACCCTAGAAAATGAAGTCGATGCATGCTGAAGTGCCGATAATATTCCTAAAGTTCCCCACATGAGGAAAAAGAAGACTGTTCTTGAATCAAACGCTTCAACGTCCATTTCGCAATTTTATCGGAACAAATGTTTTGTAAAAAATAAGTGGAAGCTCGGACCCGGGTTATAATATTGGCATTGGCAAAGTACATTATTTGGTCTTTGATAAGTCCCTTGTCCCGAGTCCCTTGGAATATATTATTAGGAATTGGCCTCATGACCCCGTTCCTGAAACATTTTCCAGATTTTACTTAAGTGTTCACTTACTCCAAATGACCAAATAATCTTAGAACACGGAGCGAGTATTTAGTAAAGGAATTTGTTAAAAAAATGGGACTTGAGATGTAAATTGAGTAAAGGAAGTAAGCCGGCAATCAGAGGATAAAGATTCTTCTCGAATGAAGAAACAACTAGATTGAGTGTCCCATAGATTTATATTTTCATCTACATCTACATCTACATAATACCCTGCAAGCCACCACAAGGGTGTGTGGCAGGGGGTGATTGCTCACCAAACATGCACTACATATCATGCATAAAAAAGGAATAGTATTAATATAGTAGTCAGAACTACACTATTTAAAAAAGATAGAAATTGCAAAGCAAACATGCAAAAACATTCTGTTAGTAGGGTTAGCTTTAAGTACTCATACCAACATGCAGCTACCAATGCTATTCATTGCTACTCTCCGATAGGACATATTTACCGTTATTCGTATCTCTTATTGTGCGAGGGAAAAAGGACATTTTGAATCGGTCAGTTCGGCAATCAATTTCTCTAACTTTATGATTATGGTCCAGTCTGCCATAGTAAGTTGGTGTTCGTAAAATATTTTTAACATCATCACTGAAAATATTGCCTTGGAATTTGTGGAAGAGATTAAGTCTAAATTTCAACCTGCGATCTGACATTTTCATAGGAACTACATATTCGTTTGGTATTCCGAGGATTCTCACATTAGATAAGAGGCCTTTGAACCTCCAGAGGTATGTTATAGGTCCTTTAAAGACGCACGCATCTGGCCAAGGACTGATGTCGGCGATGTTTCCAAAAAATAAATAATTGATGGGTTGGCACAAAAGGTTTTTTTAGCTGAAACAATTATTTGCACGCAAATATCTATTATAAAATAGGATGTCAAATCCTTCCAGACCCGAGTTTTTCACAGGTCTTCCGCCGAGGGGGGCGTGAATCGCAACGTAGTCTTTCTTTGCAAGGTGTATAAATAAATGTACTGCTTGTATGAGTGACATTGCCGCATAATTAACGTCATTTCAACTTATTTAGTAGATCATTAACGAAATATTTAGTGAACTGGGGCTGAGCTTTTTGAATCCATTGTCCCTTACCCAATAGTTCCCCTTATAAATTAGTCAGGCTGAAAAGCTTTCTTGAGATAACGCCGAATTTGTATAGCTAAGACGTATTTACGTTCATTTTGCGTGTGAAAATTATCATATTATGACGTCTTTCGATTTCTAGAGGACGTAACCCAAGATTTAATTCTTACTTGAATACGGAAGGGAAACACCAATCAGGAAACTAAATTTTAAACTATAAATCCAGCTACAGAGTACCGTCACATAGCGCGAGGTTTGATTCCTTGAAAAAGTCGCACCTTGTAAAATCGCTCTTCATCTTTTGCAAGAGCATCCAGTACAACGATATTGCCTTTTTAAAATAAGAAGTTTGCTATTTGATGACTCACTTTAACATTGTTTATCAAATTGACACTGGGGCCTACAAAGAATCTTGAACTTCTTGCAGATGCTTATCAATACGTTTTATTCCAATTAGATTAACCTATATTATAATCTAGTACAGATTTAGACGGATGGAAAAGGCAGGCCTCGTATGAGGTACATGTAGCAAGTTGTGAATGATGTAAAAGTGAGGAGTTACGCCAATATGAAGAGGTTTTCCGATAGAAGAATAGAGTGAATGGCTGCGTCAAACCAATCCTAGGAATGTTGACCGATAATGATTATGAAATCAGGTACTTGTCGCTCGGTTATCTATGTTCACACCTTTTACGGGATATTTGATGTATCACTAAATTACAATTTTTTTAATCTCGCTATTCTTATTTTTGGTTAGACTTCATTTAAGTTTCTTATTATGTTCGTGAGTCTCAAAATACAACAATTTAAAAAGCCGTTCACTTCGGAATACGTTATAAATCTAAAAAAATTCAATTTTTGAACCCCAGAGAAACTTTTTTTAAATACTTTTAGTTTTACCGAAAACACACTTACTTAATCTGGAAGTAGCACAAAAGTTATCCCGTATGATTTCGCCGGATGAAATAGCCGATGTAGATTCAAGAATCAGCTGCGGTGTCTTTTTAATAACTTTCAATAACTTCACGAAAGGATCAACGCAGTTTATGGCATCTCTTTTTGACGAACTTTTTAGCATCATTGCAGTGGCAATAAAAAACAACCCACGGATACGTAATGAGACATTACTTTACATTAGGATTAGAATTTCATTCCCTGGTTTTCGTTAGACGATCTCAAATCTCAAGCTACTTCGGTAGATGACGATTTCGAAAGCGTTACATGTCTTCTCTTCACGTCCAAGGTTGGTTCATATGCACAAACTCGTAAGGAATTTAAAAAATTAACATTTTGCACACCGCTGAAGCATTCATTTAAATACACCTAATTTTAACCGAATGCATAACCTTTTAAATCTGTGAGTAGCGCTAGCAGCCAGCACGTATCCTTTTGTGGAAAAATATGGCTGATCTCGCTTCACAAAGAGCCTACAATGCCTTCAGTACCTTCATATATCATCGCGAAAAGCACAATGCCGTTTACGGCATCCCGTTTTTATGAACTGCCTAAGTATCAAAGATTTTTTCATTTTAGAGATGACAATCGCAATGGCCTTAACAACTCTCGGGAAAGAACCGAGAAAAACAGTAAATTTCAGCATAAATTGCACAATGCCAATACATCTGTAGAACAAAGAGTAATTCGGTTAAAAGAACAGGAAGTTTAAACATTTTCCCATTAAATACAGAAGTTATGAAAGAAATCGACTAATATTAAGTTATTTTACCGATCCAAAGAAAAAACTCTTGAGCTAACGAAAATTTGATAAAGTCCATTTAAACAAATGTAAATACATAATTGGCGCCAGGAATCGAACCTGGGCCCTAAGCCTTTTTTTTATATTGCCTGTAGCACCTTCTAGTGCATACGGTAGAATTCTAGAAAATTTCAGCCCAATCGGTTCTGTAGTTTTTGAGGAGATGCGTAACATAAAGCTAGTAGACGGACATACACCAATTAATTTTTATATATTAGTATAATGATAAGAAATTGTGAATAGTATAAGAAAGAAAAATTAATAATGAGTACTAAATACTAAGTAATAAATCCAAATTCGATATTTGCAAATTTTATATTCCTCTCATTGTATGCATTGGTGAAATTGATGTAATGGCATATTTGAAATCTCTATTCTCTGTTAAAAATTTGGCTGATTATTTCTACATCAAATTTCGTATGTATGAGAAGATGGAGTAGAGCTGGAAATAAGTAGCATTTTCCGAGATTGAATTATGACACTCGGGGAGAAAAATACGTAAGTTTCAAAGAAACGGATAATAACGACGAAGTCATATAGCCTTACGATGGCCTAAGGAATGATTTAGCCCTTAAAATATTTTCAATCTGTGTTTCATTGGAGCATGTATCAAATAAAAATATATTAGCGTTGTGTTACCATTGAATTCATTTATAAGCAGTTTGTCACTTTTTACTGATATTTATCACGCCAACATTTATGCATGCTCGTATTTCTGTCTCATGATGTGGAGTATTTTAGTCCTAGTTTTGCAATGGGGGGGGGGGGGGGAGAGGGGGCATGTGAACCACAGCTAATTGCTTATGGGACTTAATGATTGATAGGTGGTTGAAATCAATAAAAGTGTTTAGGAGTGGAGAGAGAAAACAGTCGTTTATATTAATCTGTGCTGAACCAGCCTTTGTCACGCTTCAAAAAGAGTTCGGTTGCTTTTCCCACAACTTTTGGGCGGATTTCCTCAAAATCACCTCTCCATGACTATACAGTTAAAAAAGTCCTCCAGATGGTATAACAGTATTGTGAATACTTTTTAACGTACCTTGCTCGAATATCATGAGATATAGTCATTCTAGTTTCGTTTGACAGATTTCCCGGGCTAACTGAAGGGCTATAGAAAAACACTAATTTACGTATGAAACTACTGATACTAATTTGTATTTAACTCAAGTATCATTCTTTGCGCATTCCCGCACATTGATGGGCAAATCTTATATCAGTCAAAGCCCTCTATGATAATGCATTATTTCCCTCTCGCCCCGAAATTTATATTCTGATCCCATATCCAGCCCTCTATGTATCTCAAAGGGTAATTTACACAGAACAGGTGAATAGCCTTAAAATTTCCGCTTAAAAAAATGGAAAATAAAATAAACGAAATCAGGTGTAAACAAAATTATTGACTTGAAATCATATAGATGCGTATCTAATTTAATAGATATTCACATCAATAAAATATTATAGCACTAAGCCACAACAACTTCCGTCGTTTCTTCTTAATGAATTCCTACATACCTTATATTGTTTTCTCTTTAGTTTTAGAATTATTCAATGGCCATTCGTCAGAATCTAAATCCAGGGAGTTCTCTGAGCAGTCAGAAAGTTTACGTCATAGTTATGTAGTTCTATCTTAAATGCCTTAAACGCAAGGGTAATAACGCAAAGACGTGGTTAACTTCACTAAGCATAAATATAATATTAGTTAAACATTTGTGTTCTCAGTGGACTTTGAAATCTCAGTCATTAATATTGATTGAGAAAAGCAAAAGAATAAGGGCTGTGGATGAAAGGATGTAGATTAGCATAAAAATGTTATCCTAATGGGGAATCTGGAAGAGAGCTAAGTAGAACCATTCTGAGGACTGGTGGAAAATGTAGTGTAGGACAGAGGAGTATAATTCTCTTTGCTTATAATTAAATATTTGATTCTCCTTCTTCCTCTGAATTAGAATTAATAATTTATTTCTAAATAAATACGAGGATAGAAGTTTAAATAATGATGAGTTAAAATTATACTTCAAGTTCATGTGGTCATTTTCATTTGTAATAGGAAAAAAAGCTATTGTGCATTTTTTAGGATAGATACGTAGAAATTTTTTCAAGTAACTGAAGAAGTAAAGTGAAGCATAACGTTGACATTAGACTTTTTTCAAGGAAGAAATGGAGGGGCCGTATGATAAATATGGAACAAGTTACGGAGGATGTAAAATATAAGAATTACGTAAATATGAAGACGTTGGCCGGTTGGAGAATCGACTGGAGGTTTGCGTTTAACCATTGCAAGGATTGATGACCGAGGATAGTGATGAATTTTCTGTTTATCTGTTCATCATTTGCCTTTTTATTTTGCACTTTTATTTCTCAATTATTTGTGGGGGTACATCATCACAGATTTCTTCAAGTAAAATGATGTTTTTAAATTAATATAAATGTTTTCTACCATGTCATAATATCCGAGTACTTTTGTGTGAGCAATAATTTTCTTATTTATTATTTTTCGTAAGAAGGTTAATTGGAATGAATCTTTCTCCGAAGGATTATGGTATCAACTGCCAATATGAAGGTTCCTCACTTGCTGTATTCTACTCTCCTGGTTCTGATTGCCATAAATGGATCAAATGGTCAGGTATTTTCATTTGGATCGTGCGCAGCTCAAACATCCACCACCAGCTTTCTTTTGGCATATACCAACGTGAGTACATAATAATGGAAGACACTACTTATTTCAAGCTAATATAATTATAAAATTACCTTTGAAGTTTTCGAAAATGAAATTATTTTTTTTTATATAATAGTTTTACAAATTTTATTATTGAGTGATAAATTTACTCTGTTGTGTTATTCCGCTATATTTTATTTATACATGTGTATTGGCTAAAATGTAATAAATCACATAAAATACTATAAATCGTTATGTGCTTGACTTATTCACGCGGCAGATTTTTTATCAGTCTTAAAAGTTCACTTAACGTGCAGATGTACTCCATTAGACAGAAATAATTATCCAATAACTAATCCCCAAAACAAGGAGTGGTTTTTCAAAACGTAATTTTTTATACGTATTTAAATAGCGGGAATTGTTAAATTTGACCTAAAAATATGATTCTAATGGATAATAAATACATTTTGCGTTTTCACTACAAAAATGGAATAATATATGCAATATTCTATCAGGTAGTGCAATATATTTTTTTTATCCCCGAATTGATTAGAAATTACAGGGAAGGCTCAGTCTTGCAAGGCTTGAGAACTGTGAAGCAATTCTGTAAACAAGTATTGGTGGGTATGGAGATCAGAATATTTTATTGCATGTTACGCAATGCTGAAATGACACTTTTTATAGCAAAACAGATGTGAGAGAGCTCAATCATGGCGTGATGTACAACTAATTTACTTTGGTTGTTTTTTCTTTTGATTTTTTGCCAAATCTGAAGAATAACCCGTAAATTTTTATTGGAGAACAGTTCATAGAGCCCGAAGTATATTTTGGCTCTCATGAAAAAATATGGAAATAGGAGTCAGATGATTTATTTTCCAAACGCACCAATTTGTGATCTCATGTACAGTTAACTAGTGAAGCCCCTCCAGGCTTTGATCATGGTTTTTATCTACCTTTAATTTCATATTTTTAGTTGGTGGTAATGAAGAAAACATTTTTGCTTCTAACAAACTTTGAATCTCTTAGCCTTTCATAATCAAAGACAAAAAATCTTGGCTTGTCCTGCGAATTAAGGACTATTTAGTCCCACCCTGCCAAAAACATAAAGGCACAACATGCCTAAAATACACAGGTATTCTTGCTCCGGAGAGATAACATTCTCCTTGAATGGGATTCGAACCCTGAATCTCTAGATTCAGAGGTAAGAGTTACCGAGACCGGGAAATACTGAGTTAAAAATAATCTGGAGAGAGCATTTCTCCATTTCAAGCAAACCTTAGGCTAATGAACTATTTTTACAATCTACAGTTGAAGGTTCCGTTAGCACTCAAAGTTTTAGCATGAGAATTTTTAATGTTTTATGGAGTTCCATTACTATTCCCTTTTCATGGCACATGAATTAACGGTTAAACTAAAGCCTTAAGTAATACAATATATCAAGTCTTATTCGAGAGTTCAAAAGCATCACAACTGAAGCATATTCAAAAGTCTGTGCACATAATTCCTCGTTATTCACGCAAAATGGAGGTATTATGATTGGTTCTGCCTTTGCGTAACACTAAAGCATTCCATAACTACAATTCTGGCCAAAAATGGCCAGAATTGTTTTTTTTTCAGTGCGATGAGTCATGGTATATGTAGTCGCTTTACTCGGATGGTGGATGTGGGCTCCTCTCAACAATAACCTATACGACAAGTTTTTTACGAAATTTACAATAATAGCCGATATCTGTTAAAAACGTTTTGAATCTTTTTAAACGTTAAACTGTTTTGAATATTATTTTGCTGCCTAACGCCTCGAAAGTGAGATAATTCGTTAAAAGGAGAACTTTCAAGTAATTATCTACACCAAACAATTGGCGAAAAACATTTCCTCTCCAAAGTCTGCTTCATGTCTGCCACGTTTACATTGGGGAGAGGGAACTTATTTATTTTAGTGAGGTTGCATAAGAGGGGAGTGGGTTAGGCCACGGTGATTTTGGCTCTTGTAGAAATAATGGATATTTCCTTTGATTGAACTTCACACGTGGCGAAGGAATGGCATTACAAAACTCGGATTATCAGAGTTGAAACACTGCTTCTCCCTTATAAACATGCATGTTGTCAAACTCAACCTCTAAAACACAGACCCTAATTCTTTTGTACTCACGTCCTTTTAGGGTATTCCACGCACTAATACTAGGATAATACTTCCAGAAATATCATTTATATGACCTAATTTTTCACCAATAAAAGAACAACGAACTAGCCACGAATACCTTAGTGGAGTATCCCGCTGAAATGCATTTTGCTATATTATCTTGCTCTGCATTCCTAGTTGGATTCCCGTCTCCAAGAGCCATTATAATTCCTGCACCTCTCCAATGCACCTTTCGCCCCATAATCTATTTCTTACTGTTAGAAGTTAAATAATATCTTGAGATATCGGCTTTAAACTGAGATGTTTTAATAACGAGTCACAGACACATCCAAATTACAGTTTACAAATTGAACGACTGATAGAGAGTTGACAAAAACATTATAGATAAATAGTTACTGACATAAACAACAACATATGTTTCCAACCCATATTTAAACATTAGATTACAACTCTAACACTCTCACTTAATCTAATAGGTATATATATAAATCATTAAGGCAACCCCATTATATACCTTGTACAATATTTGTACTTTGGTTTGGGAATAGCTTTAGTTAATAAATCAGCAGGCATTTTCTGCGTAGACATCTGCTTAACTTCTATCTCTTTCTTTTGAGCTATTTCCCTCACATAGTGATACTTTATTTCTATGTGCTTCGTTCTCCCATGAAAAACAGGATTTTTCACTAGTTTCTCAGCACTTTGGTTGTCATTATACAACGTCACTGTACCAATATCAGTTCCCATCTCCTTCAACAATCCCTTAACATACATTATTTCTTTTGTACCCTCACAAAGACTCACATATTCAGCTTCAGTAGAACTTAAAGCGACTAATTTTTGCTTTCTGGAGAACCAACTAATACTTCCACCATTCAACATCAAAACACAACAAGTATAAGACCCTCTATCTACAACACAGCCTCCCCAATCAGCATCTACATACCCGGTTAGTTTGGTATGTGGTGTAGAACATTCATTTCCAGATTTGAAAGTCAGAGAGTAATCACTTGTTCCTCTAAGGTACTTTAATACACGTTCAGCAGCCTTCATATGCTCAATATTATTGCACGAATTGAACTGACTCAAGTAGCTCACTGCAAATGCTATGTCTGGCCTTGTGCATACAGAAAGGTACATTAAGGCAACAATTAATCTTTGGTAAGAATCAATTCTTCCTTGATTAGGATTTCCTTTAGCTTAACATTTACTTCTACTGGGGTTCCAATTGGAATACAATCCTCCTTGCCAAAGCATGCAAGAATCTTATTGCAATAATTACTTTGATCTAGCTTTATTACCCCATTATAGCGATCTCGGGTTACTCTCATGCCAAGGAATTCTTTAACTGACCCCAGATCTTTCATTTCAAATCGACTTGAAATTGCCTTCTTTACTCTCTGAGTTTCATCTTTACAATTTAAAAATATAAAGAAATCATCAACATGTAAGGCAATAATGACAATTTTACAATCTTTCCTTAATATATACACACAGTTATCACACTGACTTCGAACATAACCACAGTTAATCAGAACATCATGAACTTTTAGGTTCCATGACCTTGCAGCTTGCTTTAGACCATAAATTGCCTTGTTGAGCTTGCATACTTTACCCTCACTGCCTTTCTCAACAAAACATTTTGGCTGCTCCATGAATACCATTTCTTCAAGTTCCCCATTGAGAAAAGCTGTAGTAATATCAACATGATCAATTTCAAAATCAAACTGTGCAGCTAATGCGAACAAAATTCTAATTGACGTTAACCTAACAACTGGAGCAAAAGTCTCATTGAAGTCCTGCCCATATCGTTGTGAGAAACCCCTAGCCCCGAGTCTGGCATTATATCTCATGGACCCATCAATTCCCTCTTTAAGTTTGAGGATCCATTTGCATTTAACTACATTGACTCCAACTGGCCTGTCAACTAGCTCCCACGTACAATTCTTTTGAAGAGAAACAAATTCATCTTTCATTGCCTTCCTCCAAAGATCATGATCAGACCTATCAAGGGCATCTTCCACACTTTGAGGATCATCAAAATTTTGACAATAGAAAGAGTAGACCATATCATCATCCCTCTTAGGTTTCCTGTCTCTAATTGGATACCGCATGTCCTCCTCCTCTGGCAAGTCATCCTCTAAGTCAGCACTTTCCCTCTCGTCCATGTCGGTCTCACCTTCAGATTCAGCAGTAATAATGATACCTTCCCTGTCCTCAACCTCACATGATTTATTATAATCAGTTTGCTCCTCTACCTCAGATTCATCACCTGCATCTTCTTGCTGCATAATTGGAATATACTCTTGGCCCTCTCTTAATGAAGGATTTTCTATATTCAAATGATTATCCTTTACCATAGGTTGTTCTACAAACACTACATCCCGTGCCCTAATAATTTTTCCTGGATTTTCAGGATCCAACAACCTATAACCCTTAGTATCGTCACAATATTCACAAAAATATATGGTTTAATTTTAAAATCTAGCTTCTTTCGTAATTGTTTTGGTACATGAGCGTATGCAGCGCACCCGAGCACACGTAAATGACTAATATTAATCTTTTTATTTGACCATACTTCCTCTGGTGTTTTTCCCACTACTGCCTTGTGTGGAGACCTGTTGTTTAGGTATACAGCAGTATTCGCAGATTCTGCCCATAGTTTCTTTCTACAACCTGTATCCGCCAGCATGCATCTTACTTTCTCCATAATGGTTCTATTAACTCTCTCCGCTACACCATTTTGCTCAGGGGTGTATGGGACAGTGAGCTGATGCCTGTTCCCCTGTGACTTTAAAATGTTCTTAAAATTCTGATTAACATATTCTTTGCCATTATCTGATCTCAGGATCTTAATGACTTTACCTGTTTGTCTTTCAACCATCTTTCTGAATTCCTCAAATACTCTTGGAACCTGATCTTTTGTTTTGAGAAAATAGACAAACGTTTTTCTAGAAAAATCATCAATTAAAGTTAACATATACCGTTCTCCACTCCAGGACGATTCTGACATAGGTCCACATAAATCAGAATGGATCAGTTCCAGAAGATCTTTTGCCCTGGTTCCCCCAGTTTTCTTGAAACTTTTCCTTGTCTGTTTACCCTGTAGACATGGAATACATTCATCATAGCTATCCTCAGAAAAATCAATACCATCTGCCATAAAATTTTTTAAAAGCTTCATACTAACACCATTCAAATGACCTAATCGTCTATGCCATAGATTATAAGTTTCTTTAACCACAACACTACTGTAAGTATTCTCTGTTGCCTGATCTAATACATAGATCCCATCTCGATTGGATGCAGTTACTTTAACTTGCCCTTGTATAATACATTCATCGGCATCATACATTTGGCAAACATTTTCATTAAATAACCATTTTTACATAACAACCATAACGACAAAACCATTTTTAACAAGCTTACCTACTGAATGCAAATTTGTCGCTAGATTAGGAACATACATTACATTTGTAATCTTTTTAATCAAATCATCAGTTTCAAGCCTAATTGGAACATTACCCATACCTTCTCCATTCAATGTATCATTGTTAGCAACTGTAACCTTAATTTTTTCATCATCATTGAAATTCTGCAACCAGTCTTTCCTTCCTGTCATATGGGCCGTAGCTCCGGAGTCGATGAGCCAGTCAGCTTCACTCGCGATGTGCTTGGCTCCCAAGGCTGCCATAGAGAGAAGAGTTCTCTCCTTTTTCATCGCCGTACTCGGTAACGTTGATGGTTCCTGTGCAGTTCTGGACCCATACGATGAACCGCTACTGTGTGTCTCGTAGTTCCATCTGCTCCTGCATTTGGCTCTAATGTGACCAAATTTCCCACATTTGTAGCACTTAATCGGATTTGACGACTCGTTTCTAGCCACTTCATATATTCATATTTCAAAATCCGCCATATTTTCATCATTTCCTATCCCTATACACACTCATTCCCACGGTCTCTCTTTTGATAACTGCTTTTCCCTCTCAATACTTGAATCCCTACCGAACCATGCTAGCAAAATAGAGGTCAGGACTCGTGAGAATGCTTTTATTTGGGCTCTCCGTGCATTCGAGAAGCCCGGCTTGAATGTGCAGCATTAATCACCCCCAATCTCATCCCTCACCCCTCTTTCTCCCCTCCAACTGCCTTCACACCCCCGCCGCACCCAGTTCCTCTCCGGCTGACGAAGACTGCAGAGGCAGTCGAAAGCTTCCAACTATTTTAAATGTGAGTGTCCCGTTTTTTATATTTTTGTGTTTCTATGTTTTTCGTGTGCTATCATCGTGTGTGTTTCATCGGCTCTTCTGAGTGCTACTTCCGTGATACATCAAGCTATATATACATATATATATATATATATATATATATATATATATATTAACACATGACGCCAGTTCCTCTTTTTATCCACCATCCAAAGAAACATTTGAGAATTATTACAAACATGCATTATAGACATTGGTTTTTCTTGCAGGCATGCTTGAATAATATTGGTAAAAAAAGTAAAAAAACAGCATCTTAATTTCATCTCTACAGAAACTAATGTTCTCAAAAATAATGTGTACTCCAATTTTTAACATTAGAGTAAACTATTTTTGTCCAATCCATTTTCAACTTTCATAA
Organism: Platycnemis pennipes; assembly: GCA_933228895.1. Lineage (NCBI taxonomy): Eukaryota > Metazoa > Arthropoda > Insecta > Odonata > Platycnemididae > Platycnemis > Platycnemis pennipes. The sequence continues at coordinate 25,315,948 of OW121849.1, forward strand.
TTTTGAATATTCACTGATTCCATTCACTCTTTTCACTCTATTTTTAGCTAATTGGTACCTGGAGAGAAATTGCTCGTTCGCCCTCTCTTGATCGACATCCTTGGACTTGCGTCACCTACACAATAGCTCAAATTGTGGCGAGCTCATCCTATTCTCTCTCCATTGCCGGGACTCATAAATTGTAAGTATATCTTTAGACTCGTGTTTATGCTATTAAATGAAGTATATAAGTACGGATGCATGCCTTTCAGTTTATAATGTCTATTTTTCGATAGGTTTGGTGGAAATGGAAGTACTGTCACACTTATACAATGTAAACTTATTTAACGCAAATAATGTGCCAGTTTTATGATAAGAGACCTCATGAAATGTGATTTAATGGTTCAATATCAATAAAGAGAACGAAATACATGCAGTTCATGAACTTAGTTCTAGATTACTGGAAAGTAAGGTGAGCTTAGAATTGCGAGAGACAAGGAGAAAATAATGAGTTGGAGTTCTCAAGTTTCCTTTAGATTTAGAGATGGAATAACTAAATGGAAGAACGGGATGTATTATCAGTGGATAAAGCAGTTGCATGTTTGCCCTCGTTAAGTGGCAAAATGTGTATAGCAAAAGAATTTAAACAATATACAATATGATTTTAAAAGTACTATATGCTGAGAATCAAGTACATAAGATGTAATTAAAGTGCACCAAAGATATTTAGCATTATCTTTGTATCACAGACCTATTGCATAGACCTATTAAATGAACAAAGTAACTTTGTTCTTTCATATAAATTTACTATAAGACAACCTATGTTAGGTTCGGGCACGTCATACCATGTCATTTGTCCAAACCTAGGTCGTTGTGTAATAAATGTACATATATGGAAGAACGAAGTCACTCTTTTCATTTGCAATGTTAAGGAAATATCCCTATGTCACACTTCAGACAACAGTGATTTCACAGGCTCATTAGTTTCAGCTTCAAATAAAGGGGTTACATTGTTATTCCATTGCGGAACCTGAAACGCTATTAGAAAGGAATATAGTACAAAGCCTGGATGCAGGAGTGATTGAGATATTTGAGATGCAGAGAAAAGTTAGCTAAGATATTTAGGACATAAAGAATGATTTGTAGAATTACAAGAAACATTACCCGAATTTAACAAATTCATCGCCCAAAAAAGGGCAAATGAGTAAATTAACTGTTTAGTAATATCAAGTTTCCCTGTCTCCTACATATTAGAGAAATTCTGCAATCGCCTTTGGTATTTGCGTGAGTGTATTTTGCATAGATCGATTTTTCTTCTGCTTACACACTGGCACTGATCAAAGGAAATTCTAAAGCCACCTTTAAAACTTACTCTAGCTTCCTGCCACATCAACAGCTTCATACAAAAGTTAAAAACTTCAAAAAGAACCTAAGTAACGGTTTTCTAATCAACTATTTTTTCATCGAAGTACCAATCATGAACAAACGCATGTGACAGTTTTAACAATGGTGTCATAGTGCAGGTTTATTTGATTAGGCAGATCTGGTATACCGTATATTCCAATCAACAGAAAAAAAATGTAAAAATATGCTAATTTGAAATATACAATTGTTAATTGTTATTCCATTGCAAATCCATATCCTCCTCAGCCTATGACTCCAGTCATTTCTTACCTTTACGATGTTCTTATTTATTTTTATTTCTTTAATTCTGGAATTTATTTTTTTTTTAATTTTTCCATAATTTTTTTTCTTTATATCCATCTTCTAATGAGTTTAAATGCAATAAAATATACAAAAATGTAAAATGAAATATAATACATCACAGTTTAAGTCCAAAATATAATAAAAATTACAATAAATATGCAATTGAAATGTAATAAAAAAAATAACATGCAATTTAAATCCAGTTAATCCAGAGCGTCTTGTCAGCAGATGCCTTTTGTTAATTTTCCCATTTTTTCACGCTGTGTAGCCTTGGAACAATTTATCTTTGAAGCAACTTTTTCAATGGTTTTTTCAGTGCAGATATACATTTAATATCATGCATTGATATATTAAATTCATTTAATAACTCAGCTACTACATGTGCCAAAGACCTCTTGCCATGGAGGTTAAAATACTTAGGTACACACAACCTTTGTATTCGACGAATATGCAATGCCAGTATTAATAACACAATGTTTCATTAATTTACATTCAAAGAAGTTGTCACAGATTAACACATATTTATATAATTCTCTTAATGGTGACAAACTGATTTTACATACCTCTCCCACATTTTTCTCCTTGCTCTTCAAATGCGATATAATTTTATTTTGCAAGGTATTCACCTTCTTTAACAATGTGGAGTTTGTTCTACCACAAACCGTCAGATCATACCGTATTATAGCCTCAGCTAAACTTTGATACATTAATCTTTCAGTTCATGAGGCAAGGAATACTTAACATTTGACAGTTGAGACAAAATACACCTTAGTTTGTCACATATATCATTGGCATGGTTACTAAAAGAAAAGCATTCATCTAATATTATTCCCAAGTATTTTAGGTGTTTAACTTGGGTGATTCTTGTACAGGAAAAGTATGTGCACGTATTCCCTGGTTGGAGTGTAAAAAAGGATGGGTGTGTAATATTAGGTTTAAGGTTTGTTTCTTTCCATTACATTTAAAAACTGAATCCAGTACATCTTGATATTGTTGTTAATAATTTTGTTATCATGACACCACAGTTGCAAGGAATACAAATCGTCATTTAATTGCCGTTGGGCCACTTCAAAACATCTGCTTGTTGATAGTAAAACAATGAGGTGTGTAAGTGTATACATAAAAATCTTTCTGTTTCTAATGTGTTGAACAAATTCATTAACATATATAAGGGAGAGAATTGGTCCTAATATTGAACCCTGAGGAACTCCTGATTTGATTGTTTTCATTCCACTGCAATTATCAAGAATTTTTACAGTTGATTTTATATCAGAAAGGATTCTATCCAGTTCTTCGGTGGTCCACGCATACCAGCCCGTTCCAACTTGTTCAATAGTATGTGAATACCCATTGTATCGAAGGCTTTTCGGTACTCAATAAAGAATTCGAGAACGGAGTAGTTTTTGTTAAGTGTTGAGCGAACTTTCTCGCGAAAGTCTCCATTAACATTTCGGTACTTTTGTTTAATTCTATTGTGTAACCCCGAGAATGATAATTTTTGTTTGTATATAATTCCAGAGAAGATATGAATTAAAGAAAAAATAAAATAAATATACGTATATATTTTTCTAATCGCCTTATTTTACAGAACTGGCTCAGGATTGTCTAACGTTGGAACAATAACAGTTGGAGGGACGGCAGCAACAGCTGCCACAAGTGCCACCTATTTGACCATATCTGTTGATTATGGGAGTGAGTATCATTTCCAGCCAAAATATATTATGTTAGTTGGATAATTGGAAAATAATAATTATACATAAATGGTATACATATTCCTGCGTGGAAATTATAGCATTAAATGTACTTGAATTATTGAGTCATTATATGAAGGTAATAGTTATTATTACATGCAACTACTTTCATATTATATTCCTGTTGCAAAAATTTCCTATATTCAGCAAAGTGCTTGAGTTGCAACTGAACAAGGAGAGGGATGAATATGTGTGCTAGATTTAGGTGTTGAAACCTAGACATACAGATTTGAATAGTGATGAACTGTAGTTTTTAGGTAACATACAATGAAACAGTAACTAAGCATTTATATCGGCATCTATTGAGTTTTCTCGAGCCCACTAACATACGCGAATTATCAAGAGGGAGTTTAGTATCTAGATGGTTTTTATAAATTATAAAGATATAATTTTTCGTCTTTATTATTCAACTAGCTATTTTGTCGTCTTTGGCGTTTGTGTGGAGTAGATAAAGGTTGCTAGGTTTTAGAATTTTTTTTAAATTCATCTACCCAGTAAAGAAGTTACCTTTTGTGATTTAATATTGGTTTTGGTAGGGAAGACATTTTGACTGCATATGTAATTAAGAATTATAACATTATCATAACTATTATGAATACCATATCATACAAGTGACATTAGAATTGTATTCAACAGCATTTTTCATTGTATTTTCTCTGATGGAGTTCTTAGCTAAGCAATAGGTTAGTTTCCTTCACCTAGGAAGACAGAATTGATTAATGGCGATTCATGCCCCATAAATATTATCATTTAACACACAAAAATTGGTTTGAAGAATCGCAGTTTACTAGAGAATCAAATTTTAATTTACGTTTAATTGAAAAGCTCAGAAATGGCAGGATGCCCTCCCTTGTTGTGAACGTAACAGATGTATAATTTACGGGGCGAGGCATCGAAAATATTCTTCTTCTGAACTTCCGATTGTATTTCAGATCCCCTCAGCTCTAATAAATGTGTATCAATAACAATCAATTAATTAAATAAATATTTTTTTTATAATTAGGGAAATGTTAATGATGGCACATTAACTGGATTATTACACTTCATTTACTAGTTAATATACTGCATTGGAGTGCACCGTCTGCTTGTAAGCGTCCGCAGCACTACCTAGTGGCGGGTGGAGTAAAAAGTGTCTTATCACACGCATAATTTACCGGAATGCAATAATTTGCCATCGCGTTTCCGTGCCGTTTAATTTTGTTTAACTTTTAATTAATGAGGAAAATACTAAACGTCATTTTAAAACATAATGGCTTAAAATAAGCACACCAGAGGTTATGAAACTATAGCAGATATAATCTTAAATTCAACATTAAAGATGTAGCAATGAAAAATATAGTTATTCCTTAGTAATGGAAACACGTGATGTAATATGTTGTGGAGATTATTTTGTTCGAAAAACCAAAAATATATATTAAAAAATGATTCTCGTAGTTAGATTGTACACACATTGATCCATGTGAGTGGAATATGCGGCTAAAATTGAATGCCTCATTCATGTGAACCAATTGAATTAGTATAATTAAAATGGCAGTGAGAGAGGTAACACCACTATTAATAATAGGTTTGCAATCACAAGGTCTGCATGCTTTTAATAATATTAGAAAATAAAGTATATATTCGGTTCAATCATGAATGAAGCTCGGTAATGAAATATTTAACATGAGTTTTGATTAAGCAGCAGTTATCAGTACCTACTTAGTGTATTATCAACTGTTGATTATATCATATCGGTTTAAAATTAACAATAATGAAAGTTCAGCTCTGCACATAGAGCGAGTTTAATGAAGCATGGATTAAGGAATTGTATATCTTACAAAATTATTCGAAAAAATTTCTTTACGATTATTAGTTTTTGAGTAAAATTGGCGTTCAAAACACATATTGTACCCTTATTTCCCATAAAATATCTATAAAATACCTGAAAGCAATTTATTGGTAATCGTAATTTACACATGTAGTGCCAGTACACTGGATTAAAAAGTATTTAATAGATAGCTTCCCAAGTATAGTTTTTGTGTCATTATCTCTAATTTGGCTAAACCAATATTCGCAGTGAGCATGTTTAAGTCTTCTTTTACAGTACAAATGTCGATACCGATTAAATCGGGCAGAATTGCAAACTTAGCATTGAATAGTGATGAAACAGTCTACTTCGTTATGGTGACGATAAAAATTACTGAGAAATGTCATAAAATAAGTAAATGGTGGAACGCAAGCTCATGTGGCATTTTAAATCAAACATTTGTAATGTCATTAAGATTAAATCAATAGAATGTACTCTATAACGACAAAGAAAATATTCTTATATATTCATTAGATCATTGAGTAAACATTACTCATAATATCTTTTTGTGGATATACAATCCTAGGATCTGTGAATAGAGAAAACTGTCATGGGCTACATCCTATTATCATACGATATTGAACGAAAATTTCAATGGCGCAATAACCGCGATATTCCAGAAGACAAGGCACCAGTCTGATAATCTTGGTAGTTGACTTTGGACCCTTTCTCAGAAGACGTGAAAGATATTTGACGAACACAGTGTTTTATTCATCTTTATGGGTTTGGTATGAATTTGGTTTGGATGGTACATTGCACCCATTCTGTTGGAGTGCCTTAAAATCAAAATTTACCACTAAAGGAAAATGAAACATGCTGAAATTGTTAATCTGTCGGATTAATCTGTCCGATAATCTGTCGGAGTGCCTAAAAACCAGAATATACCCGAGGAGAAAAATGATGCATTTTGGAATTGTAAGGCCGAATTTAGAATAACAAACAACTTATATTATTTAAAGGAGAACTTTGATCTCAAAGAGTAACTCAGCGGAGAAGGGGGAGACATTAGCATGCGAAGGGCATGGCGTGTCATCGGCGTCACCAGGTTTTGATGAACGATTTTTGTACTCATGATCGTATCAAAGGCAAGAATATAGTTTGAATAATTCAAGTTATTGTGAGTTGATGTGTCCGTTCCTAAAAAAATGCATCAAGGCCACAGTTTTATTACAGTGCATTTTTACTTGTCAAAAATTGAGACTGCTTAGCAGAAGACCCTGGTATTTGGTACTTTGGAGACCAGGTAAAGTAAAGTAATATGGGAAGAATACAATTCTCATTGTGTCTTCTGCATTGCTAACTTTTCATCATATATATCATTATCACCATTGGTTGTGACTGTTTTTATTTTCAGTTTATACAAAAACCCTTAACTTCTACATCAAGGGACTTGATGCTGTATCTCCAACATATCTGGTTTTGTACGCCTGTGAAAATGTGGGAATAGGAAAAAAAGGCAAGTAAACTCTTTACAACTTTCTGTGCCTTTCTTGCAGTAGTGAAATTTGTAATACATATTATCAGCATATTCGGATATAAAGTGGATACCACTTTTCATTTTGAACTCTTCATTTCCATGTTATGGAATATTGTATTTCCTTTTCAGAATACGTGCTACTATTGGCTAAGGACACGCTAGTGGCTTCTTCGCTCCCAGCCGCTTTGAATGCCGCGGCTGCTGCTGGATTTCCCCGGAGAGCTCTCTCCTACAACTTTGTGCAAGGATGCTACACATAAGATATAGCTTCTATGAAAAGCGGGGGGGATAGCTGACATAATAAATTATTTTCATCTTAGCGTTGAGGACGAAATACAAATTAATTATTTGTGTAGAAGAATATTGATGCATATAAATACATATGCTTTCATTCAAGTAGGAGAAAATATGATAGAGTTTATCGATATATTTCGTGGAAATCTTGGGGAAATCTAAGGATAATTGATGATTTACTGTTATGCTAATGTCGTCCAACCAAGAACCAAGACAAAATATGGACAGAATATCAAGGGATAAATCTTCCATGCAAGGGAATTTTTTCAATCACTAGTAATGCTATTAAATGTAAAATGTGCCCCTATGCTGGAAAGTGATCGAAATTTTATACTATTCAGCACTTTATAAATATTAGATTTATTTCTAGCTCACTTTTTCTCTATAGAAATATTTCGTTACTTTTCACAGTTTTATAGTTTTATTTTTACATTTTTAGCTTACTTTTTATGACGTGTTTATGTTCCTTAGTATTTTTTGTAACCATAATTGGTTGTGGTTATTTAAACACGTTTGCTGAAACGTATTTTCTTAAATTATTACGGAATTTAATTCAAGGCGGTATGTATGCTTGCTTGAAATATTTAATCCTCTTTTCTGAAAGGAAAATAGAGTAATTTAACTTATTTTTAAATGTGCTAATGCATGTGCCACACCGCACTAGCTGTTGCTTAGCAATAGCTGTTACTTACAAATAAGTTAGTTTTAGCAGAAACATTTTAGTAGAAAGTCAAGTCAAACGATATTGAGAAGGAATGCTGTAATTGGCCTCATACTTTAAAATAAACTTCTTTATCATCTTGATCAGATTTAAATCATAAATATGTAATAGTGCAGGAAAGATTTGTGAGATAAATTATTTTCAACTGAGCACTATATATGAATGGTATATTGAATAATAAATGGTATATTGATCAATGGTGTATTGAGCCATTCATTGAAATGGAATTAAAATTTGTTTAAGGAAAAGTATAGAGAATAAAATGTTATTAAATACCATCTACGATACTTGAAGAGTCTACGCTACAATAATCGATGAGAAGACCTGCAGGAAAGCTGTGTGTAGTTTTGATAGGTATTTAAAAGTAAAAATGAGGGATAGATTAACATTAAATATGACTGTAATTTCTTCTTTCCAACCTCCAATCCGAACGCGGCAGCTTTAACAGAGGAACGCAGATGACAATGGAGACTATTGAAAGATTATTTTCATCTCGCACACTGCAATAAATGTCTCTTTAGTAAATCAGGATTGTGCAGAAGAGAATAAATAAGTTTGTAGGAAAACTAGAACAAGGAACATTACTCACTAATAATAAACTAGTTATTTTTGGCCTAAATTGGTTACGCCGTTACAGTTACCCCAATTTCAAGAGGTTGAACCTAATATGTACTATTACAAGGTCTAGCAATATTTCCATTATATTATGTGGTAATATGTTTTTTTCCAAATCAATAATCTATGTAAATTAATAAAATACTCATTTTTGTTTTAAAAGTGTTAATATCAATATATTATCAGGAAAATGCAAAACCCAAGGTGTGGCGAAGTTTAAATGCCTCCCCGCCACATAGAGTGTGTCAATTCATGCAAAATATAAGTTCCAAGATAACGCTAGGAGTGGAACTTGCCTCTCTTTGACTCGCATGATAGTGAATATTTTCGTATGTGACGAGCTTAAAGGAGAGGAGTACCAGCTAAAAGAGTATGAAAGGACTTCTAATGGCTGTGTCGGGTGCAGGGATTATTTTCTCACTCCTAGTTATCCCGACGTACTCTGGGATCTTTGAAAAGTCAAGTTTTACTTCATAACACTGGGGAACAGTTTTTAGTAAAATTTCTGTTGAGTTCGATTTTTCAGCCTCTATTTAAAGTAAAATACGCATGTTGGTTTCAAAACTATTGTTAGTTTTCTTCTATCCCGTTCAGTTTTTTCTCTACAGCTAATCTTAAGTTGACCTTACTCTACTGGAAAGAGCCTGAATCATAGGCCAAATATGTGGCAGTTTCACCATTCCAAGTCAAAGAACAAGCATCAGTGCATTTGGAAATTTAGTTTTACTTTCCTTGTGGATCAGTGCATTTGTCAGGTAAGCCTATTTGCATATTTTAAAGTAAAAAAATGTGATCAAGATAAAATTTGGGATCCAGATAAGATATGCAAGAAGTGTACAAGATTTTGCAGATGTGGACGAAGGGAACACGTGATAAATTTCAATTTGAAATAGGTACCTATAATTTGGCGAGAGCCCAGAGATGATTTTTATTTTTGCTGTTATTTTTGCACAATGAGAACGTCAGGATATAACAATAAAAACAAATGTAAAATAGAATATCCTAGTTTACCATCAGTATGCAACCAGTAATAAATTAAGCTGAAATCCAAGCACCAGTTTTCACAGAAATACCCTCTTTTGAAGAACAGGAAATCAAGTGCGGAAGAACAAAGTGAAATCGACGATGAAGATTTTGAAGTTAAAGATGACGCCGTTCGTAAAGGATTGATCAGGATGAGTTTGCTGATCAATCATCAAGCACGTTGAGTTGAATAATTTGGCAAGAGATTTCGGAATATCCAAAAAGGCTTCAGAACTCCTAGCGTCTAGGCTGCACGAGAAAAACTTGCTTGAAAAAGGAGCTAAGTTATCTTAATTTTGATCAAGACATACACTATTACTGCAATATTTTTCGAAAGGACGATGTGTTTGTGTATTGCCATAATTTACATTTTTAAATGAAGTAGTTAAAATTCCAACCTATGACACAGCTGCAGGCCGACTGTTCACAGATAGCTCCAAACGGAGTTTGAAGTAAACACTCCTTCACAATGGAAATTTATTTGGTGCTGTCCCAATAAGTCATTCAGTTTATTTGTATGAAGAGCATGAATATATAAAGAGAGTCATTGATTTTTTGCGTTATCACATGCACAAATGGGTCATCTGTGTTGACCTTAAAATGATCTGCTTCCTTCTTGGCCAGCAACGTGGATATACCAAGTATCCCTGTTTTTGTGAATGTGGGACAGCAGAGCTCACGAAAAGCATTCGGTTCAGTTGGAGGCGGAAGAAATAAAACGCACAATTATCGGTGTTGAACGAGTAGCAATTCTTCCCCAATTATTTTAAATAGACTTAAAAACAATATTTTGAGGAAACTTAAGCGAGTTGGTTAGTACTAGCAATAAGTTTTTAGTGTTAGAATGCAGAACTAAAACGCAAATGAAGATGACGTTGGAGTGGTGAAATTGATCAGAAATACTTTAAACCTAATTAACTCTATTTTTTAAACTAACAATGAAGATTGTAGATCATATTTCTTTTGTTATTATAATGGTATAACCTTCGGTTACCTATAACCTCTTGTTGTAGATCGATTGGTGTCCCATGCCCTAAGCTTCCACATGCGTAATGCATTCGGCGTTAGTGAATACCAAACCGAGCTGAAAATGCCACAATTCGATTATTTTTTCACATTTTTGTCATCATATTGTCGTGTCCCAAGGGGGGCCACAGGGGGTTCGTAACTCAGAGCAGGACCGTTACGGGTAGGTTGAGCTTTCCAGAATCAAAACACCACTCATTCTAAGTGAAATCCATTTATTTGACACACTTAAGGACTAATGCTTACATATCGAAGACTTGACGGAGTCTCAAGGGCGGTTGAAGAGTAGCAGGAATGGACCCGGGAGTCGGAGATAGAGTCGGATGACGGCTAGGTGCTCGGTGGTTCTTCGGGCAGCGTAACGACGTGGACACGGGTTCGGATCGAATGCGAGAGAGATGGAGCTGATCGTGTCCCTTGTTTATATAGGGTCAGGTGCCAACGCCCTACAATGTTCTGGAAAATTCCAAAGTTTCGTCAGAGGGATGGCTTGGTCTCTGCCCCCCTTCCCTAGGCCTGAGATCATCCCCATCCAGTTTACTTCCACGGAATTCATAATTACGCATTCCCGGCTTGCATGTGCAACCTGTGGTTAGGCTTCCCGGACGGGCCGCTGCCGGATTGCAAGATACTTTCCTTTGGGTCATCAATTCCCGTCTTAATATTTATGCCGTGAAAATATCTCTATGGAAAAATAGGAAAGTCAAGGGACCGAGAGTAATTCCCTTCTTAATAATTGGGACAAGGGGCCGAGAGTAATTCCCTTCTTAATAATTGGGCAGTGATGGTATCTCTATGGAAGGGTGGGAAAGTCAAGGGGCAAGTTAATAATTGGGCAGTGATGGTATCTCTATGGAAGAAAATTAGGGCACGGCAGGCTAGGCCAGGTTCGATCATGGTTTAGGGCGTGCAGGAGCGTGGGAGCGACCCGAGCCCCGATTAGAGGGGGGGGCAGAGGTAGGAAGGGGAGCCAAGCCGGCGAGGCAGGGCCATCTGCTCAAGACTCATCCGTTCGGGTCGCGACAATATTTCTTTGGAAACCGTTTATAATTAATGCCCATACTAGAGGACTTGTTATGAACAATAATTCTATGGCCTCAGATAAAACTCAAATAAATAAGTTCTCATTTTAATTAATAAAGAGTTATCAACAATTACCAACGCATTTGTTAGAAAAATGCAGTCTTTTTGCAGTTTTAAAGCCTCCTAATATGTCAATATCATTAATAAAGCAACTTTCAAAGAAATTAAATTCAACTTAATTAAGGTAAAAATTCTTCAATGTGTGCATAACTCTTGTAACGAACAAAGAATCGGTTCCGTAATACCAGAAATAGGTAACAGCGAAGTGTTATATTTTTCTCATCATGATTTATGTGCGAAATAAATTTATAACCACTAGATACAAGGTAGAGACCGAAAGAGTTATAGTTTAAATCGTCCTTATTCGGTCAAAGTCAAGTTTTTTTTGCCAAAATTACTATGCGTGAACGGTAGTGAATAACACCAGTTCTGTAAGTAGTGGGATTGCTGCGTTTACTTGATCATAATAAACATTCACCACAATGCAAGGAAAGTTCTTCCTTGTCTCAAATTTGCGTAGATGTATTTTTTATGAATCAGATGAACTGGCATGTACGCGCTAAATTACAATACTAGCGGAGCCGTGGTTAAAATCTGAAAAGAATCTAATCTTCTGGATGGATTTACGAAAATGAAAAGTGACGAAGCATAAAGCAGAGCTAATGTTAAACTGAGGAAGGAAAACGGGACAATAGGCGGAAAGGTAAGAGAAGGAATGGAAGGAGAAGGCATGATGATGAAGTAATGATGATGAAGGAATGAAATCTAAGCTCGCGGAAGCCTGAGAGCGATTCAATTTTTCAAAGGCCCTGCTTTTCATGGCTAGTCCTAGGAGGGTCAAAGATGAGAAATTTTATTTTCACCAAGCCACAAGTACTGTATCAGAGTCACGACGCTCAGAAGTTAGAAGATGAGATGTATTTTTTACCAGACACTATTTCCAAGGCACGGAAAAATTGGAGAACTTAAAGGATAATAACTGACGACGGGTAGAACCGGTAACCTCTCCGAATACTTCTCCATCCGTTTTGTATAACGGCAGCCTTCCCCTCACTCTTTGTGATAAAATGGATTGAAGTCATGGTAGTCTGTAAATTGATAAAGCGTGGACGACAGATTGTTCATCACGGAAGCCAAGATCCCGACAGCATTTAGGTAAGTAAAGCATTATTCGTTCCCCGCAAATAAGGGTTCCTTCTTAGTATTAGAGGCTGTTTTGCTACATTTGGCGGGCGTGAACGGCAACTGTCGAGTATGCGCAACGTGTCGTAGGCGGAGAGTGTCAATATTGCGCCTAAGCAGGCTCTCCTACACTACCGACTGTGATGGTAGGTTACTTTCTCATCAAAAGTTTTCAGCGATTTAGAAGTTGATAAAATTCCCAAAAAAATACATCAGTTTCATGAATTTCATTTAAAGTAATTTCATGGCACTGGAAAAGATTAATTTATGTATTATGCGACTTGGCAATAAAAATGCTGCCAGATTACCTTTCATTCTTTCATGTACACTCAACTATTTTGTACCATTTTTCATATATACTTAATCATTTACTGTCATTTATACCCAGTTGATATTTCGCCATGGTAGAAGTGTGTGGAAATCAGTGTGCGAGGGGCTTATTTTTTATATCAATTGAAATAATAGCCTTTTTACCACAGTAATGCTGACTACTGTTCATTAAAGTAACCCTTTTAGCCGTTATATTAAAATGGGCATTATATTTGTTAAATAGGGGTTATATTAAAAGAGGGATAAAAACAAAAAAGAAGGGACGTCTTTTAAAAAGGAAAGGTCTAACTTACTGCATAACATTGGGAAAAGTTTCTAATTTTTATTTTTTGTGTGATGCAATGTTTACCCCGCTAAAGTTTACCTTTAGATGAAGGTAGACTTTATGGATAAATCAGGGCCTTTTATTTTTGTGTTCTTGTAGTTTATTTTGCAGGTTATCTGTCTGTATCTTCAACTAACTCCAGCTGCAATTTTAAGGTTGAAAACCGACGGGTTAAACGCCACGGGTTAGCAGCACCCGCGGCGTGAATAGCAATCATTTATTAGTCAAACACGGGGAGTTTGGGATTACGCCCGGCGTAATAATGGTTGAAAAAGTGAAAGTAAGGAGGGGGCAACAATAAAACAAACAGCGTCAGTAGTTACGTGGCCACGAAAAAGGAAGGTCAGAGTGAGAATAACGCCAGGAGATCGTGAAAACAAGAATCCAGATAGGATTGAAAGATAAGGTGTACGCGTCAGCAGAGCAGTCCCGGGGACCCGTGAAAAGGGAGATATCGGCGGGACAGGTAGATTATTCCGGCGGACGCCCGAGAAAGGAGCGAGAGTCGAGGAGAGCGCAGGAACGAGGGATCATCGAGGAAAACCCTACGGGAAGGCGGTCCAGCGGATCACGGAAACCAGTAGCCACGATAAGTGGAGAATCTATGAACATTGGAATAATTATTTAAAATAAACAGCCCACTGCAAAGTTACTTATAAAGATTGCATTAAGATTACTAATTAGATTAAACATTGCTATTAATTTAAAAATGGGCCCAATTAAAACTAAAAAAAATTGAATATAGAGATGTTTGTGTATGAAATATAAATGTTTTCTTTGTCTAATTTCCTTGATCGAATAGTAAATTAAGGGTATATATATTGTGACGGGACACGTGGCTGGACGATTCGACCTCATCGCAGCCTGGGTTTGTCTCCGTACGGATCCTGCGGCCGGGCAAACCCCCCCCCCCCTTTCCCATTCCCTCCGTCAGCCACGAACGAGAACGTGCCAACGCCACTTCGGAGAAAGGAAAGGATGGCTTCACTCCTAATGAGAAGCGACAAGGGGTGCCACTCAAAGCCGGGGTCAAGCTGATCAGCAAGCAGAGATCAACGAGAAAAATACCTTAGGGTGAGGCCTTCGCGGAACTGCAGCATTACCCTCCGAGATCGACGGTGATCGGACCTGAAATCGAATGGACGCGGGTCACCGCGTTCGGGAGTAAAGGACGACTCGCGCTCACAGGAAAAACACCGATTTATTACTAGACACATAAGAAAATTACACTCCTATATTATAATGAGGGATGAATGAGTTGGTGATACGTGAAACATTAATGAAATATACCCAAATGATAGCTAACCTAACTAAGAACTAATGAATGATACAAAAATGAACAGTGAAACCCTTTGAAAAATGAAATGAAATGAAATTAAACCCTTTATACAATATTTACAAGCTCCTCGTCCTTTCGTTTGAAATATGGTTGAGGACCACTAGGACGGGAGGAGAGTGATACAAATTCAGTCTGCTTGGGACTGACTTTCAATAGACGTGCGCCCGTCTTAGAAAATGTGAGTTCACTTGCGCAGGACGGTGGAGTTGACTCAGGAGTTTGGTAGCGACGGCTTTCGCCCCGATTCACTGGGCGTCGAAGACGGGGTCGGAGTTCGATCGACTGTTGGCCGATCGGTTCGGGAGGTTTGATAAGAAAGTACTTATGCCTGGTAAGGTGTCTGGAGCATGCCCGGAAACGCGTGGGTTTCCCGGCCCTGGGGTGAGAAATCGTTGGCGCCGGTCCTCGGCCCAACCTTCTAGGTCCGCCTTAGAGCCAACAGGGAAATTGTCGCCTGGCTGCGGTGTCGTCCGCTTGCACGAGATGTGTCCTCTCAAGCGATGACTCTTACGCAGGTCCGCCTCTCCAGCTCCACGCCTTATGGCTGCTTTCAATCTGTCCTCCTCGCTTCTCCGTTCTCTGCGTCAGCTTGCGTCGCGTCGCTCTCCTTCCTTCGAGTCGTCTCTCTTTCCGTCTGCCGTCTTTCACTCTGGAGTCTGAGGTCTGGGGTCTGGGTCTGGGGCGAACTCACTGGGGAACCCCTTTTTATATCGTCGGTCATTGCGACCGGCGCTACAACTAACATTCAAAAATAATGGAGGATCGAAAAAATGGTGGGCGGTAATTTGAACCACCGCGCGAGCCGTCTCTCTCTCCGTCTGTCGCGCGCATCCACACGATCGCGCGGATACGCCGTGATCACACTCACACGAGTAGATCGTCACAATATATATATATATATATATATATATATGACGGAAGTAGCACTCAGAAGAGCCGATGAAACACACACGATGATGGCACACGAAAAACATAGAAACATAAAAATATTTAAAACGGGACACTCACATTTAATTTAGTTGGAAGCTTTCGACTGCCTCTGCAGTCTTAGTCAGCCGGAGAGGAACTGAAGAGTGCGGCGGGGGTGTGAAGGCAGTTGGAGGGGGGGAGGGGAGGGAGATGGTGTGAAGGCAATTGGAGGGGAGGAAGATATTGGGGGTGATTATGTATGTGTGTGTGTGATATATGTAACTGTGTAAGAGTGCGTGTGGAAGGAAACTAATGAGCTAGCCGGAAGACAACAAAGAAGGTAAGGTAACCGAAAGTTGAAAAGGGTTAGGGGTACAAGGTGAAGATTCAGTTCTCAGAATAGTGTTTCCTGCACTCATTGATACGAGTGAAGATGAATTTGTTATGCTTTACATTATTGTTACTATCACTATCATTGTCTTGGAAAATAAATAATTTTATTTTAGAGAAAAGAATTAAAATCCGTTTGCGTTTAAACTAGAGAATGTCTAACCAAATGTCAGATATTTAAAAAGTATTTATTTTATTTGAATATTAATTAATTATGCATAAAACGTAGATTTAATCTGTAGTCTATTATCATATTATTCAATGAACAAATCCATAAACGAGAATGTTGAGCAATACTATCTTAGTGTAGTGGAAGGAACAATTAAATTAAACAACGCCATTAATTTTCCGTTTAGATTAACTATGTGTTAATTCAGAGTTAAAATATTTTTATAGAAGCTTATGATTGTTTATTGAGAATAAATAAAAGAGCAGTATGTCACTGGTTGACACATTTAGTACTTTTAACTAATTATAATTGGATTATACAATAGTTCATAATCACTCTCTCAGCAGGTTGTAAAGTAGTATAAATTGCTAATTTGTAATAAGGAGACGAAAATTTTAGGGAACGAAAATGTATCTCTCTTTAAAGTAAAATGGCAAGTATGAAGGCATCCTATTTGCTGTATGCTATCGTACTGGTGATTTTTGACATAAATGGGTGAAACGGTTTTCTCACTGGGAACTTGTCCAGCACCGGCAACCACAGCTGATCCGGCCCTTACATACGTTTACGTGACTATATCATTCACCTGTGGTATAATAGAATCCATCGGCTTAAGGTCAATTATTGAACAAAATAGGCGTAAGTCCGTTTGTATATACATTTGCAAGAACTTGCATGGTATGCATTTGCAAACATTACATTCAATTAATATAATAAAATTTCAGAAAATGTTCATATTGAAATACAAAGTATTTTCTCATATTAATACATGAAAGCTACACAATACAAAAGTCACTGAATTCAAATGACATTAATATTAGTGTTTCAGTTACATACAAATACACTGTTCTGCAAAAAAAGTTCAATAAATGCTCGGCTACAACTTAGAGAGTTTCTGGCTAATTTTGGGTCGCTGAATCCGAAAATGACCTCCGTTTTTTCTTTACCTTCCATTTTTACGAGCAACCCCTAAATTGGGGAAACCAACCCCGTATCTAAACTTATCGCTTTTCAAAGGACTTTTACTAGTGTTATCTGCCTCTGATTCAAAAACTGACGTTTTGAGGCTATCAGGGGGGCCGATTGTATAACTTTACGTTCGAACGTAAAGAGCCGTATTCCATGGTGTTGTGGGTAATTCTTCGAAAACAATTGAAGGCGCGATTGTGTAACTTTACGTTCGAAGGTTTTTCGGCTCACGATCGAAGGAAAGCCGTCGATTGCTAGGTACTTGACGTTCCGGCCATTTTCAATCGTTAGAAGGTTTGTTTTTGTTTGCATTTTAATCTATAAGTGAAAAATTATCTTTGTGAAGATCATTGTTTGTACTATTAGGGGTTAAGAATGTAATTTAAAGTATCAAATTGCTTAAAAAGCAGTATATGATGCGACCGAGTGAATTAATTAGAATAGATATAGCAACGTTGAGTGGGTTAATGTTTTCCATGTTATAGCAATTAATAGGGATTATATCAATGTGCCTTGTTATTCAATGAATAGCAATTTAAAACAAACTATTGGACTGTTGCATATAATTTCAACTTTTAATTTCAGCATTGGCATCAACAGTTTCACTTGAGCAATGCCACTTACGGTGAGAATATTACATAGTGAGGATATAGCGTGTGTTGTGACTACACATTGTGGCAATTCAGCGATTAACAATGTTTTTAATGAACTGTGATGGATTGCATGTCTGTTTATGGTATCTATACAGATGTCAGAGAAAATTGTTGTCGGCAATTATTTCGTTGCTTCACCTGTTGCCTTAAATTAAGATTTGCAGTCTATGTGAATTGAAGTTAGGTGGATTCTTTTGTCTTGGAAGTGTGATTGTTTACGTCCCAGTGAAAGTGGTGAAAGGATAAACAGTGTAGTGCTTTGTTATTCTTCATTCAGTGAAATTTCCCACCCCAAGTGTCATCTTTTTATTTCATTGCATGGTGGTGTCCAATGTGATTGTGTTGAAATAAGGCAGGTAATGTCTAATTATCAATAAGCATTACGATTTGCCCTCGTTAGAGATTACTGTGTTGTTTGAGAGTGTTTTAAATTATGACTGTTGTTGTTTACATCCAAGTGAAAGGGTGATGATTTTTGTCGACTTATGCAACACATGCTGTCTCGTTATGCTTTATTCATTAAATTTTGCCTACTCAAAAGATAATCTTTTCATTCACTCGCTTTGATGTCATTAGCCATAGGATTGTGCCTTTATTTGTGTGCCGCTGTGTGTGCCTGGAGAAATTGTGGAAATTATTTAATGCTGCCTTATATATCTCACGGTAGGTTATCGTGTACCTACGTACAAGAAATATGGTTATGGGAAAATAGTTATGCTACAAGAGAGACAGGCGGCACGGAATTTTAAAAGTCAGTTTCATAGGTATTTATCTTTGATGTGATGGAGAACGCTGTGAAAGTGTTTCAATAGTAATAAAGGTTGACTATTGCTTTAATGCTGGGGACTAGATTGAGGATAGTATTTAATTGTGTATCTATAAATAACCTAATCAATTTATGTCTGAAGATGTATATATGTGCCAATATGGTGAGCGTAGTTTTGGTAAATGATATTTACAATGAACCGTAAAACATTAGTTAAATTAGATGACGAGAATATCCGGTGTGATATTGTGGAGTTTCAACATGATGTAGCACTTTTTATGCACTATCAGCAATAGAGAACTTATGAAATTATATGAAATTATATGATATTATAAAAATTATAATGAAATATTATGAGTTGCAAATTAAGCAGACGTTTTTGATAATTATCTGTGAAAACCTTGGTATGACAAGTAATTATGAATTGAGGACGCAATGAGGCCACTATTTAATACTCGTGAGGAAGTTATCTTAAATTTGCAGGCATTTTAATGTTTACTATTAATTCTTAATATTCAAAATGATTCAAAACAAATGCAAGCACTTCAAATTAAAGCTCTTTGCGCATGCGCACAAGAGAAACAAGTGCGAAATATGCTGTAAATCTGACAACACCGTAACTTTCGATTGCCTGCTGACGATCGAGCTTATACAATCGCACTTTTCCATTTTTCTTCGCTTTTTATTTCATATGATATGGTAGCTAATAGAAAAGTTTTTAAGGGATGAATACACTGTTCACCCCCCCCTTTTGTAAAGGATTAATATTACATAAAATATAAGAGGAGAAGGGGGGTATAGGAGGTGGTATAAAGAGCTGTTACAAAAAATCTGGATACAAAAATTAAATTTGTTTATAGATTACGTACTTGTGAAGTAAGAAAACAATTCAGTGATTTTTTCCAAGTAAAAATCCTAAAAGCAATGTAAAAAAAATACAGAAGCTGTATAATATTACCTAATGGGTTGTTCGTTTCCTTTTGTACTGCTCCTCTGGAACTTCTCTGATGATGCGTGCCCAACAGAAATCTCCCAACATACTCGGTGTCCATTTGCCAGCGTACCCTTTTTCCATGTTCGCGATTTCTTGATGGAAGCGTTCCCCCTGCTCGTTTGACACTTTGCCACAGTTTGCTGGAAAGTAGTTTAAATGAGAGTGCAAGAAGTGGACCTTCGGTGACATATTACATCCAAGTGACTCAAGACCGAAGTTCTTGAACTTGCTTTCGATATTCGGCTGATCTGTTGTTACCCAAAAAATTGTGACAGACGCTGGAGAATGCCAGCTATGCTCTTTTTACTTTTCTACCTAAACTTTGAACAAAGGTTTCGTCGTTAAAGAGGTTTTTGATTTGAGGTCCCACGTATACACCTTCTTTCAATTTCGCTTCACTGATCATCGGAAATTTCGTTTTCAAGTATTCAAATCCTTTCCCTTCTTTATTCATAGCTTTCACAAATTGCTTAAAGAGGCCTAATTTTAGATGGAGGGGAGGAATAAGAATTTTACTTAGGTCCACTAAAGCCTTGTTAGAGATATTTTTTTCCCCGATCACATGACTTGGACGCAAGGGCCAGTCTTTTTGCTTGTTATGTTTCGCGTATGCTCTGCTGTCCCATTCGCAAATAAAACAGGGATGTTTTGTATAGCCTCCTTGTTATCCTGCAATAATAGTTGGAACTTTCAAATGTGCACAAATAACCATTGGTAGCTTACGTAGTTGATTTTTTCCAGAGCTCTTTCCAAATTTTCGTAGGTTTCCTTTAAAATAGTGGCATATCCAACAGGAACCGAAGGTAAATCGTGGCCGTTGTTCAGTAAAACAACCTTTAAACTTGTCTTCGACGAGTCGATGAATAGACTCCATTGGTCTGGATCATACGTATTTGCTAATTCTCTCATCAGTCCTTCAATATCAGTGCAGTAAATCAGATCATCATTTTCACCATCCGTTGAAAAAAATGGAGTGAGGGTTGACTGTCTGCCTCTGTAATGAGAAACAATCACATCATCGGCCAAAAGATTCCACTGCTGTAAACGCGAGCCAAGAAGTTGTGCTTTACACTTTGGTAAATCTAAATCTCGTATTAGAATACTTAGCTCCTCTTATGTTATTGGATGAGGTGCCCTTTTTTGACTAGTCTGGGGTTCTTCCACATCAGGGTTGTAATCTTCATCTCGGCGGCTAGGACCTGCTTCCACTTCCGGTGTAGCTCCGTTCATTAAGACATCAGAATTATCGAGGGTGTAAGTAGCTGGAGCTTTAGGGATAGGATGAGCATCACTATGCTTCACCGGGCGAATTGCTGACGGTACATTCGGATAAATCATTTGAGCTTTGTTTTTTTTTTGAAAACCCCATAGTGTCTGTTTGGCAAAAATAGCAATCACTTAAATGGCAAGTGGGTTCACGCCGAACCATTGGCACTCCGAAATTTAGGGAACGATTTTCCCCGTTAAATCATTGACAAAGACTTCTATGACAACCACTGCAGCAGAATTTAGGGGCCCACGATGTGTCTTGGTCACCAATTTTAAACCCGAAATAAAGTTCATAAGATTTCTGCACAATTACAGTCATCACTTTCCTTTGGTCTTTAAACGTTAAATCCCCACAGATGTAACAAAATGAATTGGGATGATTTTTGCAAGATCGTGGCATGATCGCGAGAAAACACTTTATAGCCCGCAAAATAACACGCTAAATCGAACACACCACTAGAAAAATAAAGAAAGAACTTGGAAGATTATAACCCGACACGCACGAAAGAGAGTGACGTACTGAATAGACTGCTGGTTTATTTCATAGATGGACATCAGCAAGTGCGACTGCCAAGACACATGAAGACACGTTACAACGTGTCCAAGCGTGTCAAAACATGTGGTGAGTAAATTTTACAATGTATTTCCCAATGTTTCCCAATGTATTTACAATGTATTCACAATGTATTTACATACAATGTATTTATAATGTATTTCCCAACGTTTCTCAATGTATTAATTGGAAAGGTCTCAGCTCTTACTTTAAAAGTAAGGAGGTCAACGAAGTCAAATTATGAGCCCCCAAACGCTGTTACAATAATATTTTGACAAATCTGATTTGTCCAGATTTTTGCGGCAGCTCTTTATACCACCTCCTATATCCCCCCTTCCCCTCTCATATTTTATGTAATATCAATCCTTTACAAAAGTGGGGGGGGGGAGGGTGGGTAAACTGTATTCATTCCTTAAAAACTTTTCTATTAGTTACCATATCATATGCAATAAAAAGCGAAGAAAAATGGCTATTTCAATGGTTTTTTGAGTATTTTTTCCATTTTCACCCCCTAAATATTTTCAACTCCTGTCAAGTTTGTCTCTTTCATGACTCTGATAGCCTCAAAACGTCAGTTTATTTTATCAGAAGCAGATAACATTAGTAACAGTCCCTTTAAAAGCGATAAGTTTAGATACGGGGTTGGTTTCCCGAATTTAGGGGTTGCTCGTAAAAATGGAGGGTGAAAGAAAAAACGGAGGTTATTTTTGGATTCAGCGACCCAAAATTAGCCAGAAACTCCCTAAGTTGTAGCCGAGCATTTATTGAACTTTTTTTTTGCAGATCAGTGTATAATTCGTTCTTTGCTGCACTCGAAAAATATTTCCCTCCTGTGGTGGTGAATTTATTTGAACCCTTGTTTTTCTAATTAATATCGACAGTTTTTTTTTCTACGATATATATCATATGTAACTGAAGATTTCCTGGCATGTTTTATAAACCGGTAGTTTTCGAGGCACCCAATGAAATTCTACGCGTCATTTAGTTGGCATTCCATTCATTACTGAATGGAAAAATATTGCGAACGTTCTTTTTCATTCCTCGAAACAGAAAGAAAATGTTCATTCCTCCAATCGAAAAAAGATAAATGTATTTTTTCCAGCATCATTCTGGGCTAAATATTTAGCTTATACTTCAGCATAGAACGAATTGTGCAGAAATTCCTTACACTTGACAAGAGAGTTTCGTTTGTTGATGGTGGTTTGATAAACGGGCAGTCGATTTTTTAACTGCGAGTATACTGATAAAGGATAATTACAGTAGCCAGTCATACCTTAATTAAATTTTTTGACTGACAGAATGAATACCAAATTGGAATTGAAATCTGCGTGATTCACGCAGATATATGTAGATTTCTATCAGCGGCAAGCACACTTAAAATTCCTTAAATTAGGAGGAATCCTTGGATTGGTTCTTAATGCGCAAGGATTTATGGAGCGTTCATGTTAGGCGTGAGCGTATGTATTTTTGTCTGTGAGAGGTGATTTCACCGGTGGTAGCTGAAACGTTCACTGCTTCTGCAGAAATGAATGAGTGTGGCTGTTAATATGAGCAGTTAATAACTTAAATGTTTTTTTTCGTTCGAAATGCCTAAAGTATCAGAAAAATTAATTATGATAGCTATAGTTAAAGGAGTTTTCAATCGCTTAGAAATGATAATGTGATGCTTTTTAATAATCAATCCCGTTTTTCATTCTTCGCTCATGAATTCATCATCCCTATTGCTTTCAAAATTGAAAATTTCTCTCACAAAGGAAATACCCCTTTATCAAGACTATCCTTTAAATATTTCCAGAATAGCTACCAACAAAAATGCCCTCAGGAATTGAATTAAACTTGTCAAAACGTCCAACACCAGCTCTCAGCCTTATTTCCGAAAGCGCCTGCCATGTTGGATACCATTTGAATAACAAAAAAAATAACCGTTGCAATCTTTTGCGTTCCCTAAATACTAATAGATATATTTATACTTTTGCATTCGATGGCACATAATGTGGTCCGTAGTTCTCAAATCTCTGGAAGCGGACGAAAATTTTTCCAACGCCAACATGATGAGCATCTACAATAACAAGTATGGTAAAAATACCTGGTAATGATACCATAATATGTTGAAATACGTGTAATTAAGCTGTTAAATAAACCAGCGGTCACTACGAATCTTCTACCATTTCCGAAATGATGCCCTGAATTTGAATGGCTAACGGTCAATTCTGCACTTCGACTAAGCTGGATAACCGTAGGCTATTTCGGTATATCGATTGGTTATGGATACGCAAGCTCCTTTTCTTTTTAAATGTGAGATGACACATAGAAATGATGATCAAGCAACCTAAAGAGCGTGATAATTTTAATGGCGTTGAATCGAGCTTTTCTGTTATTCAACTCATCTTCTTTTAGAGTATAATGGCTTACTCAAACCTCTTTTTGATTCATTCACGGCTATTAGCATGTCAGGCCATTAAAAAAAAGTGAAAAATTAATGAACTGAAAAGTAACTTGATGTTTTAGTTCGAGTATTTTGTGAATTAGCCTTAACCACAAATACTGATAACAAAAGTTTTGACCACATAATGCATTTATATATTTGAGTACTAATAAACATAGAAGGCATGAGTGGCTTTTATTGATACAACTGTGTGGAAATTAAATTCTTTCATGCCTTCCTTGACTGACAAAACCTTACCATTAAGAATCATTTTCAAATTTTTGTGAATACGAAAAAGCAGAATTTCACATTCGAATGGAATAGTCATATCTAAATCATAATTGGAGCTGACCTCTTTCCTCGCTGACTTGGATTTATTTCAATCTATCCTTTTTATTTTTTTATTATATATTTCAACCACTCAGTCCTCAGTGTTACAAGTTACCATGGGCTTTTCTACCGGTCATTTGAATAGCAGACTATCGTATCCATAAGTAAGTAGCAGAGCCGGTGTTTATATCCCAGGAGATGTTTAATAGAATTACCAACTAGAATATGCGGATTGAAATAAATAGTGGTGTAAAATTCGAGTTGAAATAGGCTCCTCTTTTTTTAATTCAGTTAATTTATCCACATAAATGGAGAATTTTCCACCAGGACATTTTAGAAAGTAATCTAAAATCGAAAAAACCCCAGTTGATCACCTCATTATATGTGTATAAGTTATGCCTTCCATCTCTTAGAATTACTACTCAATTAATATGAGTGAGTTACTGCAGTTTTTCATATGCTAAGTTGTATCATAGGTTAAGTATAATACTTTTTATAATAATTTCTTTATAATTTATATTTTTTTTATAATTACTTATTTCAGTCGGATAAAACTATGGTTGTATCAACCTGCTATCCTTGCTCGTGCCAAATAGAATTCTCGAGCAAGCTTTTGGTATTTTGATCTATCTATCATGGTCTAATATTTTCTCATCCCAGGGAAAAGCTAGGTAAGAACCTGTATTTATCGTGTGGGTTGATGAAAGATGAGCTGAACTCCCACTAAAAACAACTTATCCGCGGTAAAATGCATGGCAGCTCCAAAGACCGATCACATGATTTGTCCCCTTCGATCTGTACATCCCAACATCTCCTCTCGTTTTTGCTATCCAAATCCTCTCTTTTATTCACCTCAACGGTATTTCTTGATCAAATGAAGATCAATATGCAAAAATAAGGAAGAGAAAGGATACAGATGCGATCAGCTCTACATTATTTAAATTTACTGTTTACAACGGTAGTAAGTACCATTATCCTATATTCAAAGTTTTAGAGATATTTTAATTGTGCTCTCAGGTGACACGTGTGCCTAAATTGTGTCTATAAATTAATGTAATAATTATTGTTTAATCGGGCATTTATTTAATTCCTTTTTTTTCTCAAGAAATATTTATATAATTCCCTGTTTGTTTAGCACATAGTTCCCTACTGTAAATGAAGCCACTAGCAAATCATATGATAGTTATTCGAGTCCGTCACCGAGTCGATGATCAAGTCGTCCGTCGTAGCCGAGTGTCGAGTCTATCCCGTCAAGTAAAATCAAAAACACTTTATTTTCCCAAAAGTAACATAGCATAAAATATACAACAAAATTTATCATTTGGGGAACCCTGTTGAAGATTTATTTTTCCTCTTCAGGGTTTTCTATTCTAATCTATTTTGACACAATATTTGTTGTGTATGACACACAATGTTTGTTGTAAACATTCAAGCTGAGTGTGTATTCACTGACCTTTGAGTACATTTCCACGGTAGTACTGTACTTGATGGTTGATTTTGTGCTATTAATTTCCTGTATTGGCACGAATCTGCGCACCTTCTTCAGTTTAAGGTATTGAGCTAATGCCTCGGTAACGAAGTGGGCTTGTAAACAAGAATATAGTAATGCTCTGCATACAAGTAACGTTACGTCATTATCTCGGATCCTTACCAAAGCAGTAGAAATCAAAACCTGAGACTGTGGCTTGCCTATCACAGAAAAGTATGTCATCGTATTGCTATGGGAAGACTCAATTTTGTCTCATGGAGCATCTAAGGCTGACCATGTAGCCTGCTGATAACTGGAACACAGTTTGTGACGCGAATCGAAGTGTTTCTTGAGTTCTATGTGAAGTGAAGATTAGTGTGATATTTCTGCTTACAAATATGGCAATTTCAAGATTTACATTCATTTATGCTGTGATTAGGTTGTAAACAGTTGAAGCAAAGACCCTTATTCTTTACAAATTCCTTCCTCTTCAGAACACCTTACTGGGTAAATGTTGCTCCTTTGTAAATTGTGTTATCATGCTGGCAAACTGGACACTTATGACTTGTTGTAACATAACTTTGGCTTGGAGTTTATACTCGATTGCATGATTCATATTGTTTACTGGTGCTTTCTTTTCCTTTCAGGGTTTGATTGGATTTGGCTACACCCAATGCCATTCACTTAGATTCTAAATACTCAATTAATACTTCTAACCTTGGGAAATGTTAGTTGTTTGCCTTCACTTCCCATTCCTTGTAAGTCTGTTCGTTAATCTCTTCCAGCAGAAGTTGAGAAAGTAACACTTCATGCAATAGCGTGTCATGTGGTAATGCCATGATCGCTGAACGATTACCGACTCCCGTTTTATCGATTTTCAATCAACAGGTCCGCTTCCCCAGTGAGAGCTGATAGTAAATAATGATACCGTTGGACGTCATACACCGAATCGTTTTCAATCACAAAACTATTTAAAGTATCGTACAAATACTTTATATCTATGACGCTTCCGCTAAAGCTTGGCTACTTGATGCATGGATGTTTTACGGCCCGTAGGTTTACTCGACCACTGCTGTGCCTAGACAGCAACGCTTTTAGTGTGAAGGCTGCGCTCCAAGACCCTTTTCCAATATGCAGGTCGTTTTACCTACCACTGTGTTCTCAAACTATCACCTCTACGCAGAAGATTTACAAATCTACCTTGACTGTCATCCAACAAAGATCGATAATGCCATTAAAAATTAATTGAATGTGTTAATCATCTTTGTAATTGGGCCAGGACGAATTTACTAAAACTTAACCCTCATAAAACTAAAGCTATTATTATTGGCACTGCTAAGTATGTCAAATAACTCGATTATTATAGAATATCGAAATTAAATTTGAAGGCATCGATTATTGGCTATTCAGACATGATAAAAAACTTAGGTGTTAATATCAACAATAGGCTAACGTGGAATGAACATGTATCTGCTATTTCCAACAAGGTACATAAAACAAGCACAGATCAAACAATTCAAACGCCTAATGCCAATAGAGGTACGAAAAAAATTGGTTAATACCTTATTGGTTTCACATATGCATTGTTGTTCTCTTTTGTTTTATGACCTACCCGGTGAATTATATAAGAAGCTGCAAACACTGTTAAATTCTATGATTAGATACATATAAGAAATAAATATCCAGGAGCATGACACTTCTTTTTACTCTAAGTTGCAGTGGTTGAAACCTCAACAGAAAACTAATTTCCAGTTATCTGTGTTTGTATACAAATTTTGTCATGTAAAACACATATTTATCTCTGTTAAATGATTATACGTAACCAGAGTGAAGATTGTAGAACAGTAAGAGCTAGAAGACGATGTAAAATTCTAAATTGCAGAACTACGGCGTACCAATTGTCAACCCTAAACTCTGCTTTAAGAATATGGAATAATATACCGGACGACATTTTTAACTGTGATACTGTAAATTAATTCGAATTGAAAATGTACTCAAATTTGATTGAAAATTACAATTGTAATTAAAATTTATTGTAATAATTAATTCGAATTGAAAATGTACTCAAATTTGATTGAAAAATACAATTGTAATTAAAATTTATTGTAATATCATATAATAATAATTAGAGATGTGCGAGTAGCACTTTTTGACCTCGAGTCGAGTATCGAGTCGAGTTGTAAAGTACTCGCAAGTATCGAGTCGAGTCGAGTTGAGTTTGTACGTTATTGTACACGAGTGAAGAGACCCAGTTCTTACTTAACTCATCGCAATTAATGTTAGCCAGCAATCTGACTACCAAATGGCAGGTAAATAAAAAATGGAATAGTAAAACTTGTAAGTTTTATACGATACCTATATCATCCGTAATGTCCTTATAATAGGATGCCTACCATCCGTTACAAAATTTCCTTCACCTATGAGTTTGAAGACCAATATCTCCAAGATGGTAAAAGCGATTCTAAAATAAAGTCTATCAAATTAAAGCTTGTTTAGTTATACGTTTACCGGTACTATTAAAATATTTTTAAAATTTTGTTACTGAAATACATGATTAAGAACGGATTTTTAGCGATTTTTTTTAAATACCGGATGGATCCTTCGAATTCGGGCATCGTAAGAACAACACAGATCGAGATATCAAACTTCCTTTTCACATATTGTAGCTAAGGGCTTTGTTAATAGTTATACGAAATTTCATACTATTACATTCATCAATATTTTTGTTATTGATGAATTTGTCAGACTGCGTTATTTTCCGTCCCGCGCGCTTTCCGTTCCGGAAATCACCGTTTGGACCTTTCTCTTGCTCTCGAGTCATTAATATGAATCCACTTATGAAATCTCAGTAGAATTGATTGTTTTATATCGATATATATTTATTTTCAGCTATAAAAGCACGCTCAAATGTCCAGAGCACGCCTGGAAATGTAGCGCGCGCGTGGAATCATCTGCTGCAAGCAGATCGCCTATCGCTGTGAATCAGTCATGTGTCAGTGTGTCATCAGTGTCAGTTTAAGAACTGACGGTATCTTTGGAAGCATACGGTCATTATGCCTCCTCGCGCAAAGATTTTGGAGACGGAGTTGAAGATAATTTAAAATGCAATTTGTTTCTTTCGTCGAGAAGCCGAGAAATGTGGGCACACAAGCTATCTCTCTTATCGCTGATTTTATTTCGGTGAATACTGCAACTTATAAACTTTTATTCAAGCATAGGCAAGGATATTTTTCCTGTACATACTAGAGAAATTTTCTCGCGTGGTGTTTGCTGCGCGCGGTACCTACGGTAGCTTACAACTTGACAACCTCGAGCAGCTTATCTCTTCAGGCCAAAAGTCCTGTCACGTGGAGCTCGCTTTCCGAAATAAATATATACACGTTGAAAGCATATCTCCCAATTTGTTAAGTCATTTTACACGTTCTTAGTTTTCAAACACGAAGAATACCATCAAAACGAACTAAATTTCCGACTTCCGAATGCTGAGATAGCGAATTTTTAAATATTATTCGTTACGTAATTAGTAACTAAGTAATCTATTTTAAACTTTGTTTAGTATAAGATAAATATATGTACCATATCTTATGCGAAAAAAGAGAAGTGGCTTTGTATGTGTATCTTCAAGTGGGCGTCAAACTTGCTTCCCGGAACTTGAATAATATCCGGCTATTTTATCTGCCTCAGTCGAAAAATTAATTAATATAAGCAACTAAAAATACGTATTTGACATTATTAAACGTACAAATAAACAAGATTTAGTTCGATATACTTTATTTAAAATTGAACTACTCCTTTTTGAGATGTAAACCTTCAAACTCAGGGGATGGAATTTTACAACGGACATTAGGTGCTTTGGGCTCGAATATAGTCCCCCACCCCAGACTTTTTCCGCGAATATTTCGGCCAATAAGGGGGGGGGGGGGGCTAGCTATATTCCGAGGAATACGGTACATATGCGGTTTCATGGACCGTGTTACCACCGATTCATCCATTCGTTCACGCAAACGTACATAAATCCGTTCACGTAAACGTACATGGAACCATTCACGCAAATGTAAATGAACGTACGTAAGTACATGTTCGTACGTGTTATCTACCGTGTAACCAGAGATTTACTCGATTTTGATGATAGCGCTTCCTGTCGGCAGATTTCTGAACCTATTAACCTTGGCGGCTCCGTCGACAAAAACTACTCGACTCGACTCGACTTTCGTAAAAATACTCGAGTGCTCGAGTCGAGTACCAACTACTCGACTCGACTCGAATTTTCGAGTACTCGTACATCCCTAATAATAATACAACATTGTAATGTAACATCATAATCTATAAATGTTTTCTAATATGTAAGATTATCAAATCCAGGTTTTCCTTTTCTCTTTATTACTGTAAAATATTTTGTAAAATTTGATATAAGGTAATCTTTAATTTTGTAGAATTGTACAATTGCATCACTGGCTAATTTCATTGAGTTACTTTATCCATTAATCTTGTTATTTAGTTACTTCGTCCTTCCGCAGTTGATGATTTCTGAAATGGTAAATTAAACTGTTTTTTGTTTGTGTAATCTCATTTACTTTTCTGTATTATCTCTTTTGTGGTGGTAAATGGCTGTTCTAAATCTTTTTGAATACTATAACGCTAAACCTGCCTTACAGAACACCAGCATCGAACAACGTTCCTTTTAGAAAAATTGTTTGTTGCGAGGCATTATCCGAAACAGTAATCACAAATGTGCATAGATTTGGAAAAATGTCAATTATAATTGACATGCCTTAGGCACAGGGTATAATTATTTCCCATTCAATTGTGAATATACTTATCGTTATGACTTTTTGTTTTTTTTTCTCCCTAGCCTATGACCCCTAAAAACTCGGTTTCCGATAGTCTTCATCCTTTTCCAACAGTTGAGTGCCAATATAAACACTTGACAGCACGGTCAATAAGATTTTTCCAGAGTTTAGCTAGTATGGTAAAACAATAAAATGACCGCAGCTGAAGAAATCATTCTTATTATTCCATTGTTTCCGCTATTCATTCAGATTGTATTTCCGGCAGTTCATATACGAAATGTGTATTTCACTGTAGATGCATTATAGATTTATAGATTTAACCTATGGAATTCTTTACCGTACGCAAAGAATATCGAAGATTTTATATAAGGGTAATTTAGGTCTTTATGCTCCATGGCCATATAAAAGCCCATGAAATTAAATTAAAACACTTTGTCAAATATACCATGGAAACAATTTTGCCTTCTATTTTATGTTTAAACATAAATAAGCAGGTAAATTAATTTCTTTAAAGTGAATTAAATACATGCTCTTGTTTTAAAATGGGCCAATGAAATACTTATATAATAGCTCTACAAGGAAAAGTAGTTGAGCATGTGTGATGATCATTCAAGATTGGTCTCCTACCAGCTGGAAGAGTAGGTTTTGATGGAGTGTCATTTCATTTATCAGGCCCTTTCATAGGCTATTTCTCTCATAAAAGCATTATGTGGATGTTGGTAAAACAATAAATATCTCTCTCTCGTAGTAGCCGCAGTATTTCTAAACTTTCTCATTTATCCTCACACGGTGTCCTAACTTCAACAACGAACTACAATATTCCAATCTTCCTAAATACCCGTTCTATGCTGTTGTTCTAACTTCACGTAGTCTTTTCTAACAAATTTTCCTCCTAGTAGTGGTTTTGGATTTTGGATGCTCTGACGACTATGTCACGCAGTTTAACTTCAGATATGAATGCTGGGGTAAACTTGACATTGAAACCCGCGGCTTTTAGGTTTCATTGGCAGTGCGTTGATGCCTTGGCCACTACGGCTGGCTCTTCCTTCCTCCCCAACGCTATTGAACACTTTTTCATTCGTCTTATTTTCTGTCTATTTCACCTTTTCCCCCATACCCACGTTTTTAGATCTTCTATTATTCCTTTTTCGTCCTTTCTCTAGAGTTCACGTCTTAGATTTATATAATGCCACGCTTCACGCTAAGCTTTTAACGACCCTTCTCTCTACATGTCTGCTAAAGTTTATAGTGCCAAACTATCTTTCGTTGATAATGCCTCCATGGGCAAATCCATTCTTCTCCTAATGTCACTACAGCTAGGCCCACTTTCGTGTCATGTGCCACCCGGTTAACGAAACGTTCCACCGATAGCCATCCTACTAGCCTACCCACTTCAATACGGCGTTTTTTTCTTCTTTTTACTCGGTTATCTCATAATTTTAGTTTTCTCGTGATTTATTTTCATCCTAAATCTTATCTCACACGGCTGTATTACTCTGGATTTAAATGGCGTAAGAATGTTTGTAATTCTTTGGCTTTTTCGCTCACCACTGGAAGATCGTAAGCAAATATCAAAGATCTAATGACAAATCACACTTTTTAACAGTGGCGTAGTGACCCTTTGGGTAGTGTTGGGTTGCTGACTGGAGGTCCACATTTCAAGTTTCAGGGAACCTTTGAGACACGTCCAACCAAATCCAAATGGGGTTATTTTATGGATAGCTGACATTTATTGGAAACCACAGTTGATACAGTGAAAGAAACTGGTCGAATTCACATGCATTTGCGTTAAGTTAATGCGAGGTGAACTCCGCACTCACCGGGCATATCCAAGCTTCAGGGTTAAACGTATACTTAATCACTTTCATATTTCCATAAGGTCCTCCCATACTTTTTCAGCAATTCGTCACATACATATTGGAAAACATTGGGGATTACGGGTCCTATGTAAAACTCCTTGCACTATTCTTGTTTATCCAGATTTTCCATCTGCCATCGTTAACTGAGCTCTCTATTCCAAATAATAAGATCCTATTAAAACGACTTTCCTCCCAAACCATTCCCTTATGAACCAGATCATTTATAGTTCCTTATTATTTATCCCAGTCAACTCTATAAAATATCTTTAAAATCTACGCAGGAAGCAAAAATATCCTGATCATTCGGGCTCAATATTATTTTTTTAAGTAAGTTCGCAGAATTATATAGAATGACGGGCTGCTCTATCTCTTCTAAAACTAAATTAATATCTGAGGACCCCATCTGACCTCCTCACAAGCATCCTGTTTCTTGTTCCCAGAACCGAACTTATTTCTCTAACTCAAGGAGACGCAGACAGGTGTACGAAACTTTAGGGGCAACTAAACTCAAGTTTTATCTTGTAGAAATACTTAATATATGGGTATTTAAAGTCATTCTATTCATCTCTTTCCAGGAAAGGTGGTCCTTAGTACGACTATCCCCATACCACTTACATTCGAAATATGTTAGGACTCTGAAAACATTTTTTTATCTCATATCTTTGAACAAAAAATACACTGAGTTTTATTTATAGCCTGGAATGTTTTATGGCTATCAAACAAGTATTTTTTTTAGATAAATTCATAGTTACCACGCAATATTACCTGCCGATAGGAACGAAATATTTCATCGTCCCGTGAATTACATTATTGGGTTAAACAGATGTAGTAGTTACAGGATACTTCAAGGGTAAATACAAATCCATACACATCTCCGTTAACAAAATAATATAAATAAAATTATTCAACTGATGTTGCTTCTCTGAATGCATATGGTGACCGAATTCTCAGGAACAAAGTCGTGTTTTTTGCATGCAGCCAAGCACTCAACGCTCACATAATATGGACATCAGCTGACTATTGATGGCCATGCGGTCAGCTACTTGAGCGCGAGTATTTAGTTACGTACACTCTAGGAAATAATATAAGTGAATTAATTTGAAAATTAATTTTTTCGGAAATTGAAATAAAAGTAAATTAATGTTTTCGGAAATACATGTATAATTAATAATCATCACACTAATTTTATATCATATCGATTCAGTGTTATTTACGTATAACATTTGAGGTGTCTATGGAATGCATATGTAACAGTTTCCACAAAGCAGCAGTATTATAACTATCTACCGCAGATTATTTTAAAGGGTAGTTTTATCCTGTAATTACTAAATTGGTTTCCACGCATTCCGTTCAGCAACTTTATCCTACCTAGAGTACGTATCTATTTACGTTCTATAAGGAAGGTGATGTTAAAGGTTTATTATTCAGCAATGAATATAATAAATGTACATATTAGCTACCACCCATTTGAAACAAAAATTATCTACCTAAATGTCATTCTTTAATTTTGAAATTGACCTAATTCCTATTCATTTAAATATTTTTATATCATTAGAAAGTCATTTTAATTTAACCATTATGGCATTTATTTATTAATTTTAAAGAGATCAGTTTTAACTTCGAACTTCCCCGGAGTGAAGAAAAAAGTTGCTCTTGTGCGAGATTCCGTTACTAAACTGAGATTGCAGTAACAGCAGGCTATGAGAACTGGGAAGGTGGAGGAGTTTTTGGAAGGAGAGAAATGGGAATATAATGGAATGCGGAAAATGACAGACCTGAATGGGACTAGAGCGAAGGAATTGAAGATGATAGATTAGCGGAAGTCTAAGACTGGCTTTTTTGGCCGTGGTGGCCCTACTTTCCATGGCTGGTTCTAGAAAGGTCGCTGATGGGATATTTTATTTTCATCATACCTCAAGTATAGCAGCACATCCTTGTGGCTCAGATAAAATATGAAGAGGTGTATAATGAAGCAGATACTTCTTTCAAACATTGAAATATTGGAGGTATTAAAGGGTAACATAATGACAGCCACGGGCAGAACCGGTAGCCTCTCAAAGTATCCCTCCCTCCTCTTCTAAGAGCAAAAGCCCTCCCCTCATTCTTGGTGATAAAAGGACTCGTGAGAAGGGAAGCTCAGGAATACAGGCTGAGAATTGCAAAAGCGCGGGTGTTGGAGTGATCATTGCGGAAGATCCGAGCGTAACATTTCTACTCATCTCTTCAGTAAGTCTACCAT
Source organism: Platycnemis pennipes (assembly GCA_933228895.1). Classification (NCBI taxonomy): domain Eukaryota; kingdom Metazoa; phylum Arthropoda; class Insecta; order Odonata; family Platycnemididae; genus Platycnemis; species Platycnemis pennipes. The sequence goes on from OW121849.1 coordinate 25,350,429, forward strand.
TATTCATTCCTAGCTTAGTAGTGATCATCTCCCTCTCTACTTATTAAACCCAACCAAAATTTGCAGTGATTGAACTCCATAGAAGTGCTAGGAGTATTAAATATTTTTTTCAGTCTAGTGTATTTTCAAAATTCAGCAGGCCAAAGATTCCAAAAAGAACTCCTGCTTTTTGCTAGCATATGTATCATTATCCGAAGTAATATATAATTGTGATGGCAGGCCCCAGAAATATGTTTAAAATCCGAAGATTAGGGAAATATGGAATTTTAAGTTAATAATGAATGAATATGGATACACGATTTCCTGCAGATAAAACAATTTTATTACTATCGGTTTCCATGCATATATCTCATCTTTAGGCGATGATCTCATGATGATGATTGATGCATATCTGAACCGTTTGTACTACCTACATTTTTTTTAACAGTGGGAAATGGCATTTTAAATTTCATTCTATTTAAAGTACGTTATCACAAAATTTATATCGGCCCTCGAGTTATGTACCTTCCTATCTGTACACCAACGTTTAATTTCAAAAAATTTGAAGCACTGCAACTTTTGATGGACAAAAAATATGTCTAAAAACCAGTTGCAACTAGCATCAATACTCACTCACTTACGGAACTTTTCACTCGCAATGTAAAATTATAGATAAATGATAGGAAGTTATAAATAGTAGTACGTGGACGAATAAGTAATGAGCAGTAAAAACACTAAATGATTAATCCAAATTTGAAAGCTGCAGATTTTGTATTCATCTCATTGTATAATGCTTTGGTGAAATTGATGAAATGGTATGTTTACGATAATTATTCTTCTGTTAAAGAATTTGGATTTCCCGTCCTCTTTAGTCATTCTTAACGTACTGTCTCAGCAAAAACAGAAGATTGTTTATGGATATGAACAAACTAGGATATCTTGTTACAGTTTTCATGGAGGAATCAGGGAATGATATCGTCTTAATTATGTGTTGTTATTGCTAGAGCAAGGAAATGAACACTCGCTGATCATTTCTACATGCAATTTTTCATAGGAAGATGGATTAGAACTGGAAATGAGTATTAGTACCCAAGATTGAACTCTGAGCCACGGGTAGAAAAAACACGTAATTTTCAAATAAATGGACAATAATGGCGAAGACATCTGACGTTGCGATGACCTAAGAATTATTAGTCCTTAAAATATTTTCAATATGTTTCATTTGAGAAATATAAAAGAAAAATATATTAGCGTTTTTATATCATTGAATTCATTAATGATCAGTTCGCCACTTTGAACGCCAACACCTTTTTATGTTTGTGTTGCTTTCTCAAGATATGGTGCATTTTAGTCGTAGATTTTCAAAGGGAAGGGGACTAGAACCACTGCTAATTACTTATGGTACTTATCCATTGGTAGGTGGCTGAATGTAATAAGAATTATTAGGTATGGAGAGAGAAAACTGTCGTTTAGTGTATATTAACCTTGGCTGAATCAAAGTTTTTGACAGGTTTCAAAAGAGTTCGCTTGCCTTTTCACCACAGCTTTGGGGTGGGGTTCCTCTAATTTACCTCTGCTACGGCCATAAATAAAAAAAATAGTGCTCTAGATGGTATTATAGCATTTTGAATACTACAAAAACCTAGATTTCCTCAAATATGATGAGATATATTCACTAATTTCGTTTGACTGAGATTTCCAGGGATAAATAAAGGGTTATAGAAAAACACGTGCAATTTACGTATGAAACTACAGGTACTAATTTATATTTACCTCAAATATCATTCCATGCGCAAGGAGGGCACTACTATTCGCACTTTGGTGGACAAATATCGTGTATCAGTCAAGCCATCTATGATTAAGGTGGATAATGCATCATCTCCCACAGGCCCTGTCGTACTAATGATGTAATTTGTCTTCTGATCCCATACGCAGTCCTCTGTGTCTCTCAAGGTGTAATTTACCCAGAACAGGTGATTAGCCTTGAAATTTCCACTCAAAAAATTTGATAAGAAAATAAACGAAATCAGGTGTAAAGGTAAATAATTTCTTGAAATCGTATAGATGCGGACCGAAATTAATAGGTATTCAGATCATAAAATATTAGAGCGCTTAGAAAATACAGCTTCCGTCGTTTCTTCAGAATGACGTCCCTACCTACCTTGTGCTGAGTTCTCTTTAGTTTTAGTTTTAGACCTATTCAATTGCCATTCATCAGAATCTAAATCCAGGGAGTTTTCTGAGCAGTCAGACAGTTTTAAAACAGGCCGCAGTTATGTTATTCTATTTTAAATATCTTAAACTCAAGGGCAATATCGCAAAGGGGCGACTAACTTGAGTTAACATAAGTAAAATATAAGTTGAATATTTATGCTCTTAGTGGATTTTGAAAATTCAGTCATTCATATTGATTGTGAAAGGCAAGATATTAAGGACTTTGGATGAAAGGACATAGGTTAGCATGAAAAAGCTTTCCTAAAGGCAAATATGGAAGGGAACTACGCAGAACCATTCTTAGGATTGATGAACAATGTAATGTAGGAGAGAGGAGTATTGTTCTATTTACTCATTAATAAATATTATTTTTTGCTGATGCTCCTTCTGAATCAAGATTCATATTTGATTTTTAAATAAATGCGAAGAAAAACCTGTAAATAACCATGAGTAAAAAGCATGCCAAAATTTCATGAGCTAATTTTTATTTGTAATAGGCAATAGGATATTGTGCGTCATTTAGGATAAATACGCAGAAATTTTTCCAAGAAACGGAAGAAGGGTAAAGTGAAGCATGGCACTGGCATTAGACTATTTTTAATGAAAGGCGCCAAGGAGATAACGTCTCATCCGACGGGCAGACTACTAGACTCGATATGCTCTTCACAATAGTGGAAACTGTTATGTCTAGGAAAAATCTTTGCCTCTCCCGTCATTCAAACTCAGTCCTAGGGAAGTAACCAACTAGTAATAAATAAATTCTCATATATTCAAATATTTTCTATGCCTTATTGCTTATTAGTAATGATTATGCTTTCTTAGGTGGAAATGATTTAGAAGTTGGAGAATAGACGTGATACTTTTATAAGAGATGCGAAATGCAGTAAGTAATTGTCAATTTGACACGATGGCCTGATGTGGGCAACCGTCGAGTGAAAAGTGGACGGGAAAAACAGAAAACGCTTCGCATGAGATATATGGAACAAGTTATGAAAGATTAAAAAAATAATAATTACGTAAATATGAAGAGGATAGCCAATAAGGAATTGAGGGAAGGGATGCGTCAACCCAATCTGAGGATCGTTAACCGAGGATAGTAATGAATTTAGGATAGATAGTCTAGCTGTTCATCATTTACTTTTATATTTCAAACTTTTATTTCAAGATTCGTTGTCAGGAGTTCTTATCACAGATTTATTCAAGTTTTCCGCTATTTTGAAATGAATATGCATGTTTTCTCCGGTCATAAGATCCAAGTGCTTTTGTATGAGAAATAATTTTTTTATTTATTATTACTCGTATGAAGGTTAATTTAAGTCAAACTTTCTTCAAAGGATTATGGTACCAACTGCCAATATGAAGGTCTCTTGCTTGCTGTTTTCTACTGTCCTGGTGCTCATTGCCATAAATGGATCAAATGGTCAGGTATTTGGTAATGGTCATTTGGAACGTGCCCAGCTTTAACGTCCACCACAAGTGCTGCTTTGACATTCGCCAACGTGAGTATACAAAAATAGAAGACACTTCTTGTTTCAAGCATATATAATTATGGATAACCTGTGAAGTTTTCAAATATTGAATAAAAATTTCTTAAATATATTATTTTCACGAAATATCTTAATGGGTAAAAACTTTACTGTGTTGAATTTTTCCGCTATATTTAAATTATGCATGTATATCAACTAACATTTGATTAATCATATTATAATAATATTACTAATCATTAAGTGTTTGACTTATGCGTGTGACAAATTTGCTAATGTCCTTAAAAGTTCACTTAACGTACAGGTGCATTCGATTAGACATTAATAATGATCAAATAACAAATCCCAAATAAGGAGTGGATACGCAAAAATGGAATCATTTTTATAGCTGTTAATATATCAGGAATTGTTAGATTATACCTTTATATATGATTGTAGTGCATTATAGCCATATGGAGCGGTTCCACCATGAGAATCGAATAATATATGCATTATTTTGTCAGGAAGAGGAATAAATGTTCTTTATTTGTCCCTCAATGGCGAAAAAAGATTATAAAATAAAGGGAGGGCTCAGTGTTAAAGGATAGAGAACTGTGAAGCAATTCTGAATTGCACTATTCTTCTATCTTCTCTCTATACACTTTAGATAGATAATAAAAGTAGCTAGTTATTAGATTATTTAGAGAGATCATTATTACTAGGATATCCATTACTACTGGAGTACTTGCTCTTCTAGATTCTGACTAGCATATACATTACTACTGGAGTAGCATATACATTCTACCGCTTTACATGGTACAATTTCCTCATACAAACGTTTGTACAAATAATTGTACAAATCATTGTATCGTGTAAAGCGGACTTAGGAGATTCTAAGTTTAATAGAAGCAAACATTTTTATTCGTTAGTAGCAACTAATCATATGAAATGAAATGTAGATAAAAACCATGATCAAAGACTGGTAGGGCTTCACTAGTTAGCTCTACATGATATCATTATAATCCACGAATTGGTGCTTACGGAAAACAAATCATTTGACTTATTTTTCCTTATATTTTCATTAGAGCCAAAATATACTTTGGACCCGATGTACTGTTTTCCAATGTATATCACGGGTTATTCTTCATTTTGCACAAACTCAAACAAAAAAAAACAAAGTAAGTTAGTTCTACCTCACACTATGATTGGTCTCTTTCACGCCTCTTCTACTATGAAAAGCGTAATTTCAGCATCAAGTAACACGCAATAAAATACTGTGAGATTCTGACTAGCATATACATTACTAATGTATATGCTAGTCAGATAATTCTAAATAAGCAATGAAGCCATGCCGTTCTACTCCAAAAATATCCACAGCAAAGGCATCTTGGAAAATATCTAAACACTTCATCTGAGTTTCTATGTACAGCAAAGTTCTTAAGTTCATTGCCTGAAACTTATTGCATCATGTAGGGCGGGCTAGGAGAATTCACGAAGTCGAAAAAGATAAGAGATGTAATAGGTCAGTAATAGTATCAATCAGTTCACGCAGCCAAGGACGACTACCAGATGACCGCTTATGGCGCAGCTGGATTTACCGTAGTACATCAGTTAATACATGTGAAGGGTGAAAGTCAGAGGTAAGTATTAGTATCGTGAAAAAGAGAGGAAATCATCAAATCAAGAGAAGAAAACTGGGAGACAGTACTCCCAGGAAAAAAAGGAATTTAAATGTGACATTGAAATCGTAGGACCAAACACTACATATTGATAAATAAAGTCCATAGATCAAGCAAATATCAGTTTTTAAAACTTGAAAACAGCCAGGAACCAGAGTATCTTATGTTCTACTGTGAGCCCGACGCCACGGCCGTTGGTAGTCATCACGCCTAAACTCAAAAATATTTTTCTTTCTTAAATGAAATATTACCTCTGGTAATATATTTTAATTTGTAGAAGAGGGTTGTATCTATTACATCTAAAAATTTAGCAGAATCGAGGGCATAGGTAAATCGTCAAATATCAATTTTAAAATTTTAATTTGTTATAAACATTATATATTTTTTTCTTTTACAACAAAATCATCACGTTATATTATTAAAATTCAAGACCTTTAAATAAGCTCTTTTGTAAACCTATAGCTTAAATAGTCTCGGAGATATACTTTAAAATTTGTAGTAACTTGTGCAAAATTCGATGTTTGCAAAATTGCAATATCTCGTAAACGGTTTCGTATTTTGCAAAACGGCTTTGGAATTTTAAGTTTATTATCGTAAGACGACGATTTGCCAAGTTTGGTCAAAATAGGTTACCCTAAGGGCAATCACCTGGTCGAATTGACATGGAATGACCAGATACTCATCATGGAATTTCCTCGAGGTCGTGTCGTGGGGGGTGAGTTCACACCAAACATTAACAAGGTAAATACGCTAACGATTATATATTATATATAGGAGAGATTTCTACGAATGTCATGCAGCACACACATCACCAGTTCCACTTTTTATCCACCATCCAAAGAAACATTTGAGAGGCAATGCAAACATGCATTATAGGCATTAGTATTTCTTGCAGGCATGCTTGAATAATATTAGTAAAAAATCCAGCTAATTAATTTCATCTCGTGCACAAAATAATATTCTCAACAAATACTGTGTACAACCATTTTTAACATTAAAGTTCTTTTGTTCAATACATTTTCAACTTTTATAATTTTGAATATTCCCTGATTCCATTCATTGCTTTCACTCTATTTTTAGCTGGTTGGTACATGGAGAGAAATTGCTCGGACGCCCTCTCTTGATCGACATGGTTGGACTTGCGTCACCTACACAATAGCAGCAGTTGTGACGGACTCATCCTATTCTCTCTCCATTACTGGGACTCATAAAGTGTAAGTTCATGTTTTCCTGGTAAAATGGCAAAATGCCTATTGTAAACGAATGGAAACGTTATAACCAATTAGATGCCAAAAGAGTACTAGGTGCTGAGAATTCAAGCACATAAAATGTAATTAAAGTGCAGCAAAGATATTTCACATCGCCTAATACAGATATTGCCATTGTATTGACTTGTTAAATGAGGAGAGTGACTTTGTTCTTCCATATAAATTTATCATAAGACGACCTAGGTTTGATTGGAAAACGTTATACCATGTGATTTGCTATCATCACACTTTATCCAAACCTAGGTCGTTTTCAATCATACCCTTTTCATTTGCAATGTTAAGGACATAAAACCATGTCTCGCCTCAGACAAATGAGAATTCACAGGCTTATAAGTTCGTGCTCCAAATAAATGGGTCAAATTGTTATTCCATTGCGAAATTTGAAACGCTATTAGAAAGGAATGTAGTGCAAAACCTGGAATGAGGAGCGAATAAAATGTTGGAGATGCAGAGAATAAAGTTAGTGAAGATATTTCAGGAACTAAGAATGAGTTGCAGGTTTATCTGATCATGTAGAATTGGTATACCGAATATTCCATTTAACTGAATCGAAATGTTGTAATATGCTAAATAGAAAAACACTATTGTCAATTTTCAATCATCGTATTTACATCATACTTCCTCATCCTATCCCTCCCATCATTTCTTCCCCTCATGATGTCTCAATGTTTATTTCAATTATAGCCCCCGAATAATAATTTTTAGTTTGTCTAATTCCAGAGAAGAAATGACCGAAAGAAAATAAATAAGCATGTAATTTTTTCAAATTTTCTTATTTTTCAGAACTGCGTTAGGATTGTCTAACACTGGAACAATAACAGTTGGAGGGGTGACAGCTGCAGCAACGGCTGCAACAAGTTCCACCTATTTAACTATAACTGTCAATAATGGGAGTGAGTATCATCGTCCAACCAAAATATATTATGCTGGTTGCATAATAGGGATATAAGAATTATACACTAATAATATGCATATTCCTACTAGGAATTTATAATATTTCATATGATTGAATTATTTAAAAGCCTTTTGGTCATAATTGTTATTACATGAAACCACATTTGTATCGTTTTCCTGTTGCAAAAATTGGCTATACCTACAAGCAATGTGCATAAGTTGAAATTCTACAAGGAGAGGGATGAAGGTGTGCTAGACTTATGTGTTGAAAGCTATACATCCATATTTGAATGTCAATAAATATGTAGTTTTTAAGTAACATTAAATGAAAGATAAACTTAAAGCATTTATATCAGCATCTCATGAGATATCTCGAGCCCACAAACATACGCAAATCATCAAGACGGAGATTAGTAACTCAAAGGTCTTAGTAAATTGGAGAATTAAACTTTTAATTATTAGTTAGTTATTAGTGTCTTTATTATTCAGCTACCTATTTTGTCCTATTTGGTGTTTGGTGACTTATTCTCAGTACAGAAAACATTTTGACTGCATATGGTATGATTATGCTTACAATACCATACAAGTGACATTAGAATGGTATTCAACAGCATTTGTCATGGTATTTTTTTGGATGAAGATCTTAGCTAAGAATTGGGGCAGTTTCCTTCATCCAAGAAGACATTGCGATTCGTGCCCCTACATAAATATTTTACATGGGCTGTCATGGGCTTCATCATTTTATCATACAATATCTATCACACGATTGAGAACGAAAATTCCGATTCCGTAATAATATGCCATAATGCCAGTCTGATAACCTTGGTAGTTGATTTTGGAACCCTTCCATGGTGACGTGAAGGATATGTTACGAACACAGTGTTGTGTTCGTCTTTATTGGTTTAGTATGTAGGTGGTTTGGATGGTACAATGCACCCATTCCGTTGGAGTGCCTTAAAACCAAAATGTACCACTAGAGGAAAATGATATATGCAGGAATTGTTAGGCCGAATTTAGAATACCAGACAATGTATATTATTTAAAGGAGAACTTTGGTCTCAAAGAGTAACGCAGCGGAGAAGGGGGAGACATTTGCATATGAAGGTCATGACACGTCATTGACGTCACACGTTGTTGGTGATGAACGATATTTGTACTCATAATCATATAATAGGCAGGAATTTGAATAATAATACTGTAATAATAGTGTGAATAATTCAAGTTATTGTGAGTTGATGTGTGCGTTCCTTAAAAAATTAATCAAGGCCGCAGTTTTATTACAGCGCATTTTTACTGGTCAAATATTGAGAATGCTTAGCAGAAGGCCCTGGTATTTGGTACTTTGAAGACCAGATTAAAAAAAGTAATATGGGAAGAATATAACTCTCATTGCTAACGTTTTATCATGTGTATCATTATCACTGTTATCAGTTTCAGTTTCTATAAAGACACTTAACTTCTACATCAGAGCAGCTGATGCTGCCTCTCCAACATATCTGGTTTTGCGCGCCTGTGAAAATGTGGGAATAGGAAAAAAAGGCAAGTAAACTCTTTCCGACTTTCAGGGCCTTTCTTGCAGTAATGAAAATTGTAATACATATTATTAGCATATATTGATATTCGGATTTGGAAGTGGATACGACTTTTCATTCTGCACTCTTTATTTCCATGTTTTGCCAATATTGATTTTCCTTTTCAGAATACGTGCTCCTATTGGCTAAGGACACGCTAGTGGCTTCTTCGCTCCCAGCCGCTTTGAATGCCGCGGCTGCTGCTGGATTTCCCCGGACAGCTCTCTCCTACAACTTTCAGCATAGGTGCTACACATAAGATGTATCTTATGTGAAGGGGGATGGGGGAATAGGTGGTTGTGACTCGGTGTGATAAGTTATTTTCATCTTAGCGTTGTGGAGGAAATACAAATTAAATGTATGTGTAGAAGAATGTTAATACATATAAATACATATGCATTCAAGGAAGTGAAAACATGAAAGAGTATATCGATATATTACGTGGAAATCTTGGGGAAAACCAAGGATAATTAATGATTTATGTTACACAAATATCGTCCAACCAAGACCGATATGGACTGAAAGTCATGGAGTAATGATTTCATATCAGGGAATTTTTTCGATAAATAACAATCCTACCAAATGCAAAATGTGCCCTGTTATACTGGAAAGAGATCAAAATTTTATGCTCTTCAACACATTTTAATACATAAGATTTAATTCTAGCTCACTTTTTAGAAATATTTCATTATAGTTCAGAGTTTAACAGTTTTATTTATACGTTATTCGCTTAAGTTTTATGGCATGTGAATGTTCTATAATACATTTCGTACGCATAATTTGTTTGGGCATTTGTAAACGTTTTTATACTTAAATATATTTCCTTAAAATATTACGGAGTTTTATTCAGTACAGTATGTATGCATGCTTGAAATTTTTAATCATTTAATCAACACCACGCTATTGCTGCTTCTTTAAAATAGGTTAGTTTTAATAATTAATGCATAAAAGTTTTAGCAGAAAGTTAAGTAAAAAGGATATTGAGAATATTGTTGTGCTTTGCCGTATACTGTAAAATTCGTCATATTGATCAGATTTAAATCATAAATACGTATTATGTAGGAAAGATTAGTGAGATAAATCATTTTGAACTATGGATGAAATATTATTTTCAATGGTATAGTGAACCATTCATTGAAATGGAACTGGGGCTGTTTACGAAAAAGTAAAGCGAATAAAATGTTCTCACATACGATCGATACTTCAAGAGGCTACGCTACGATAATCGATTAGAAGATCTAAAGGAAAGCTGTGGGTAGTTTAGATAGGTATTTAAAGTATAAATGAAAGATAGATTGGCATTAACCCTCATGTATTTACGAATTTAGTTACGTCGTTGGATTTAGGGCGCCGCAGCGGCGCTGCGTTATATTTTTAATTATAGTTCAAACTTAGCATTCCTTAGCATGTTGTCTGATGAATTATGCTAGTAACTTCTATTTTATTTATATCTAACCATGTTTTCCAAGATTTTACTCATTATTACACGAGTTATAGCTAAAAATCTTCAACACTGCATTATATTCCGTCTGTTATCGTAATACTTTTTTTGGTCCCTTATACGGTTGTTTTCAAATGAAGTTTTAATTTCGTGTGTAATGGTTTGTTAAATAATTTCTGGTATTCAATGCTGGACAAACTCCGCTTTACCATGTGCACATTGCTTTATTTTTTATATAGCCAAATACTAAAACTGAGGACCGAATAAAAGTCGGTGGGTCCATGTAAAATAATTTTGCTCCCCTACGTCCACCCACATGTTATATCTTTGCAGTGTGCGCCGAAGTCTGAGTTCTTAAACGTTTATACTTAATTGAAAAAAGGTAGGTGGATTTGGAAGAGACGAGTAATACCATCGTGATTTTGAGGGCTATATTCTGACGATCAATGTAAATGCAACGGACATTCTGGGAGCTTATATCCTGCCATTCCTAAATAAAGAAAGGATTAAAGTCAGATGTGTTGAGAAATATGAGGAATGTGGGACAATCAGCGACGCGTCAAAGAGTCCATCGCTGCAATGGAGGGGGGCTAGAAGAGCCGGTATTTTGGGCCTACAGCGGAGCCCATTCCATCACTGAGGATGTCTCCATAGAGATAGACTGGTAAAAGTTATGCGAGGGAGTGGGGCAGCTGAGGTTGTGCTTTTGGATTGGTGGTAAAGGGCAAAATAATTATTTCTAAGAAGTTTGGGTTGTATGTGGTAAGAAAGAAGGAGCAGTAAATGGAAAAAACATTGAATACGATGCGGTCCGGCGCTCCGTGAGGGACCGATGGAAGAGGAGCTAAGGTTCTGGGGTGACCAAAATACCCTCATGCTGGGAGGACCCCCCCGTCATTTTTTCTTTCCGTAGCATTAGACTGACCCAAACATTGAGACCATCCGTACTTTCCCACTAAGCTTCCTTACTCGTCATCCTCCGCCTACCTTCTTCCCCCCACAAAACTGATTGAACTTCTCCCCACCTCCAAAGACCCACCCGAGCTAGACCTTCTCGAAATGAAGGGAGGGTCACCTTGGGGATTCCCTGTCCCTCACGCAGCAAAGGAAGGATGAATAAAAAGCCTATTGCCGAATCATTAACCCAAAATATTTTCATACCATATTCATCCGGTTTTAATGGAATATATTGTCGGAAAGGACAACGCCCACGAAAGCCAATTAGTTGCTCATCAATAGTGAGTGAGAGTTCGGGCACAAAATAATGTTTAAAATATTTATTCACCGCATCCCATACGAAGCAAATCACAGCAAGTTAATATTTTTCTCTACTATCATCGCGCGTGGTTTTATCGTCAAAGCGTATGTATCGAAGCAATTTCTTGAAGCTATTTTCCTACATAGTTGCAGGGAAAATCATAGCACCGAACCATTTATTCCACAGGCCACTGATATTTACTTTTGACAATTTTAGGTCATCAGTCGCCAATATAAGTCCAAAAAAGCATACATTTCTTTAACATTTGTAGGTTTCCTAGTTGTTTTCAAATTTTTCTCTAAATGCACTCGAACTGCTTCCTGATTTGTGCAAGTGACGATTTCACAGATAATGTTTTTGTCAATATACAAACGGAATGCATCAATTGGTTCCTTAATAATGGGATTTCTTATCTTGGGATTGCTGCTTGGTATAATTCTCTACATAATAACATACTACAAAGGTGACTATCACCACAGCCGGTGCGCGGAGGCGTAGCGGAGATGGCACCCAAAAAAAAAAAAGAAATGCCGGAGGCCATGGAAAAAACACCCTTCAGCTATCGATGAGCTCCTAAGAATTATTTTTGCAAATAGATGAAGTTTTGTCACTGAATATTATAAACAGGCTAAAATTATGATCATTAGATCAAAGACGAAGCAAAGTTGCCATAGTATAATTTTCCCTTTGTTAAACAATTTATTTTTCTTATAAAGTTAAAAAATTAAATATTTTGATTATAAATAGAAGGTATCATTGCATACGAAACACAATAACTTTTAAATTAGTATTGTGAGTGCAGTTTTCGATACTGCGACGAGGAAACTCTCGGCGCCGCAGCGGTGCCGCGTAAATCCAACGACGTATCTTTTTTCATTAGAGGTCAATAAAATGAAAACTATTTACATTATACGTACAAAAATATATTTGTAGCCTAAGAAACCAGAAAATATAGACTGCTTAAGTCTTCAGACTTAAGACTTCAGAAGGATGCATGGGGATAAAAAAATTTAAAATCATTTTTAAAATCACAAGCGCCGTTAAGGCACAGAGAATCCATATGAGGGATATGACTATAATTTATTCTTTCCAACTTCCAATTCGTACGCAGCAGCTCAAACAGAGGAACAAAGGTGACTGCGGAGTCTAGTGAAATATTATTTTGACATCGCACTCTGCAATGAATAACTTTTCAATAAATCAGGATTGTGAAGAAGAGAGTGAATAAGTTCGTAGGAAGACTAGAACAAGAACATTACTCTCTAATAATACACTCCATATTATCGGCCTAAATTGGTCTCACTGTTCCGATTACCCCATTTCAAGGGGTAGAAGGTAGAACTTACCATTACAAGGTCCAACAATATTTCCAATGTATGATGTGATATTAGGTATTTTTACAAATCAATAATATTTTTAATTTAATAAAATACACATTTTTGTTTAAATATCATTTTAATTCAATTTTGTTTCAATTGAATATGCAATTTTGCTTAAATATCAATAAATTATCGGGAACATGCAAAAACCTCGTATGGTAAAGTTTAAATGGCTATCAGCCGCATTGAGCATGTCAATTCATGCAAGTTTCAAGAAAATGTCAGGAGTGGAATTTACTTACCTCACTTTGACTCGCATGGTAGTTTATATTTTCGTATGGGACGGGCTTAAAGGAGTACCAGCTAAAAGATAGTGGTAGGATTTCCGACGGCGTTGTCGAGTGTAGGGATTGTGTCACACTCCCAGTCACCCCGACATACTCTGGGATCTTTAAAAGTTGAAGTTTTACTCCATAATTTATGACAGCAGAAATTGTAGACGGGATTTCGTCTCAAAAACGGATCCTTTTTCCTTCTCTCTCCTTTCCCGTCGTCTTTGCTCCTCCCCTCAGGTCCCATTCTACACCATTTTCTTCCCTTCTTATCCGAGTACCCTTGGTAAACCCCGTTTTACCTTATCCCACCCAGAAAACCCAAATGGCACTCTGAATACATGATATTTCTCCTTACGTACTCCTCCGTGCTCAACAATTTTTTTATGGCGTACCAAGGTCTGTTTCCTGTTAACATTATAAAAATAACATGTTTGCAACGTCGAATTTATTTCAGATTAAGAATTATTTGTGGTTTACTCTTCAGGAGTGTTTTACTTTCATCATGTCAAAATTCCTCTTCCATACAATCTTAAGGAAGGCTTACTTTGTATGCAGAAATTGAGTCAATAAAGTTGCATTACTGCTGAAAAGAAAGTGTTTGATTACGAATGTTGAGTGAAAAAATATTTAATTGCTTGTTAGGTTTACGTAGGAGAGTTTGGCAGAGTGCCGTGGAGAAAAAAAATGACTGCGCTTATAAATTAAAAAGTGAATCTAAGAGGAAGGGGTTCAATTGGCATGTCACCACAAAGGTAAGTGCTACGCTCAAGTAGGGAAACATGTCATATAGAATGGGGGATTAGGAAAATAGAGCTGAGGGTGCAAGACAGAATAGCAGATGGATTATCAAGTTGGCTGCTCTTAGACAGGATTGGACCGTGTTGCTCATTGCCTTTCATGCTTATTCTCTGTAGAAGAGAAGATGAAAATAGAGTTGGAGGAACCTTTTTCTGCTTTGATTTTGACGCAAAAGTGGGAGAAGTTCTACCTATCCCTTAACGTAGCCGATGAAAGGATTACTTTCTTCTAGCCGGCATTAACGAATTCTTCTCTAGATCCTAGACGGAAATGTGAATAAAAATTGATATATAGGTATATTGAAATCACATTTGCATCTAAAGGTCTTAGAAGCTGAAATTGAAACTATCGGAAACCTTGGAGGTGTGATTGTGGTTTAGAATGAGAAAAGTACAATAATAGGAAAGGATAACAATGCAGAGCATCATAGAAAATAAAAAAAGTAATTGTCATAAATTAGGATGCAATAAATGAAGGAATTTTCCTGAAGACAGGAGAAGCTAATCTGAATTTAAAAATGGCGGTGGAAAGGTGCCGCAAGGAAATGGAATATGCACAAGTCCCTGTAGTAAACGAGTAGTAATTCTTCCCCAAATATTTTAAGTTGACTTAAAAGCAATATCCTGAGGAAACTTAAGAGAGTGGTTTAGTTTTAGCAATAAGTTGTTAGTGGCAGAAAGAAAACGCGAATGAAGATGACTTTGGAGCGGTGATATTGATCAGAAACACTTTAAACATCATGAATGCTATTATTTTAACTAATAATGAAAATGTAGACCTCTTTAATTTTGTTTTTATAAAAATATTTCCAGTGATTATCTAAAACATCTGCTGTAGATTGTTTGGTGTCCCATTCTCTAAGCTTTGGATTTGCGTAGTGCATTCGGGGTGAGTGAATCCCAAATCGAGCTTAAAATGCCTCAATTCGATTATTGTTGACCCCATTTTGTCAACATATTTCTTGGAAACCATTGAGAATTGAGACGTAAACTAAAGGACATGTTATGAAGAAATAATTGCTTACGCCTTAGATAAAATTCAATTGAATGAGTCTTCATTTTTATTAATAAAGAGTTACGAACAATTACCAATGCATTTGTTAAAAAAATTCAGGTTTTTGCAGTTATTAAGTCTCCTAATATGTCATTAGAATTAATTTAACCCTTTAAAATGCCATTAGCATTAATTTATTAATTAAATATCTAAAAAAGATGCTAAATTCAACTGAAGTATGGGAAATATTCTTCAATATGTGCCAACGTCCAAATAATCAGTTCCATTATACCAAGAATAGGTAACAGGGAAGTGTTAAATTTTTCTCATCATGAAATTTGTGCGAAGTGAGATTAAAACCACTAGTTATCAGGTAGAGGCCGCAAGGGATATAGTTTAAACTGTCCCAAGTCGGTCAAAGTCAAGTTGTATTGCCAAAAAATTCTATGTGTGGACAGAAGTGAATTACAACTTTTTTGTAAGTGGTGGGATAGCTTTGTTTACCTGATCATAATAAACACTCGCCACAATGCAAGAACAGTGCGTATTCTCAATGTATTTTCAATGGATCAGATGAACTGGCATGTACGCGCTAAATTAAAATACTAGCGATGCCGCGGTAACAATCTGAAGCAAAACTAACCTTCTGGATGGATTAACGAGAATTAAAAGTGACGAAGCACGTGGTATAAAGCAGAGCTAATGTTAAATCGGGAACGAAAACGGGACAAAAGGTGGGAAGGAGAGAGAAGGAACGGAAGGAGAATGAATTTGGGAAATTAAAGAAGTGTATTGGATGTGGAGCAAAGATAATGATGTGTTCGGCGGTACAGCTCGAAGCTTTGATAGCTAAGCTCGCGGAAGTCTGGGAGCAATTCAATATTTCAAAGGCCCTAATTTTCATGGCTGGTTCTATTAGGGTCACAAATGAGAAATTTTATTTTCACCAAGCCACAAGTAATGTATTAGAGCCACGATGAGGCCCAGAAGTTAGAAGATGGGATGTATTTTTTTAGCGAATACTATTTCCAAGGCACGAACAAATTGGAGTTATTAAAGGATAATAACTGACCACGGGTAGAACCGGTAACCTCTCCGATTATTTCTCCCTCCACTTTGCATAATGTCAGCCTTCTCCTCTCTCTTGGTGATAAAAGGGATCGCAAGCATGGAAGTCAAGGAATGCAGGGAGAGAATTGATGAAGCGTGGACGACAGATTATTCATCACGAAGCCAAGATCCCTACTGAATGTATGCAAGTAAAGCATTATTCGTTCCCCGTAAACAAAGGTTCATTCCTACAATTAGATGCTGTTTTGCTACATTTCGCGGGCGTGAATAGGCAATGTCGTGTCTGCGCAATGGGTCGTAGGCGGAGTGCGTCAGCATTGCGCCTACACTACCGACTCTCCTACACTACCGACTGTGATGGTAGGTGAGTTTCTCTTCATAAGTTTTTCAGGGATCCAGGAGCCGATAAATACCCAGAGTAAATACTTTATTTTCAAGTATTTCATTCATGGGACTTTCATGGCACTGGAAAAAGATACATTTATGCCTAATACGACTTTGAAATAAAAATGCATCCAAATTACCTTTCTTGCTCTCATATACACTAAATTATTTTGTATCATTTTCCATGTATACTTTGTTAGTTATCTATGGTCATACATACGCAGTTGATATTTGGTAGATGTGTGTGGATATGAGTGTGAGATGGACTTATTTTTTATATCAATGGAAATAATGGCCTTTTTACTACAGTAATGCTGACTATTGTTCATTAAAGCAATCCTTTTATCCGGTATATTAAAATCTAAAAAAGGGGAATTCAAACAAAGAAGAAAGGATGTCTATTGAAAAGGCAAAGTCTAACTTATTGCATAAAATTGAGAATAGTTTCTCATTTTTATTTTTTATGCGATGCAATTTTTAAGCGGTTTTGATGAGGGTAAACTTAATGGATAAATCAGGGCCATTCGTTTTGTGCTCTAGTAGTTTTTTCTGCAGGTCATACGTCTGCATCTTCAATTCACTCCAGCTGCAAGGATAAAGCAAAGATTCAGTTCTCAGAATAGTTTTGCCCGCACTCATTGAGAGAGGTCAAGATGAATTTGTTATGCTTTGAAATATTTTTACCGTCGCTATCCTTGTCTTGGATAATTGTTATTAATATTAGAGAAAAAAATTAAAATCCAATTACGATTAAACAAGGAATATCTAGGCAAATTTCAGCCACTTAAAAAGTACCGATTTCATTTGAAAATTAATTAACTGTGCATGGAACGTAGATTTTAACTAAAGTCTATATCTATAATCATATTTTCCAATCAATAAATCCATTAACAAGAATGAGAAACAATACTGTATTGGTTTAGTGGAAGGAACAATTCAATTAAACATCACCATTATTTTTCCTTAGAGTTTAACTTTGTGTTAATTCAGATTCAAATATTTTGAAAAAAGCTTGTGTTTCTTGATTGATAATATGTAAAGAATAAAATTTCACTGATTGACACATTTAAAACTTGAACATATGATAATTGGATCATATGTTAGGTTCGTAATCACACACTCTATAGGTTGTTAAGTAGTATAAATGGCTATTTTTTAATAAGGAGACGAACCTTTTAGTGAACGAAAATGTATCTCTCTTTAAAGTATAATGGCAAGTATAAATGCCTCCTATTTGCTGTTTTATACTATCCTGGTGATTTTTGCCATAAATGGGTCAAATGGCCAGGGTTTTTAGCTTGGAATTTGTCCAACATCGGCAACCACAGTAGATCATGCCCTTAAAATGGCTAACGTGAGTATATCATTCACCGGCATAATAGAATCATTCGGCTTAAGATCAATTATTGGAAAAATATTTGTAAATCCGTGTCGTATATACATTTGCAAGCACTTGCAGTGTATGAATTTGCTAACATTTGCAGTGTATGCATTTGTAGAAAATTCATTCAATTATTAATATAATTTCACAAAATATTCTTACGGAAAAGAAAGTTTATTCTCATTTTAAGTCATACATGCATATGACATGAATATAAGTGTTTCATTTACATAAAAATAATTCGTTCTTCATTGCATTCGAAAAATAATTTCCTCGTGTGGAGGTGAAGTTTTTGAAGCCTTGTTTTTCAAATAAATAGCGACAGTTTTTTGTCTACTATAAATATCATATGTAGCTGAAGATTTCATGACATATTTTATTAACTCGTAGTTTTCGAGGTACCCAATGAAATCCCACGCGTCATTTAGCTAGCAATCGATTCCATACTGAATGGAAAAATTTTAAGAAATTTTACATAATCTACATAATATCCTGCAAGCCACCACAAAGGTGTGTGGCAGGAGGTGATTTCTCACCAAAAATGCACTACATATCATGCATAATAAATGAATCTACATCTACATCTACATGATACCCAGCAAGCCACCCCGTGGGTGTGTGGCAGGGGCTGAATATCACCAAGCATGCACTAATAACATGCAAACAAGAACTAAAGGGTCTCATGCAACTACAGTGTTAGTATCTATAGTATTTAAGTGGTTAATATATGCATCATGCACTACAGACTACTCTAAAATATTTCCCCTACCTATCCCTTTGCTATGCTGCCTATTTTGTTCTCTTATAGTACGCGGGAATAATGCCATTTTGAATCTATATGTATGACAATCTATCTCTCTAATCTTGGTATTGATGGAATGGTATTAATAAACTAGTCAAAACTTCACTATTCACAAAAGATAGAAATTGCAAAGCAAGCATTCGAAAACATTCCGTTTGTCTTTATTTCCCATTTAATTCATTAAATAGACTGGTTACGCTAGTATAATTATCGTATCGTCCCTCTACAAATCTTGCCCATCTTCGCTGCACACGTTCAAGTTCATTATTTAGACCAATTTCTTAGGGATCCCATGCACTGGCAGCATATTCCAAATGAGGTCTAACAAGGAAAAAGTAGCTGATTTCTCGTACATGATCGTCCCATTTACTCAATACTTACTAAAGGATTTCTATAACGTGTCTCTAGAATCTTACGAGAGCATAACCGCCAAGGGATCAATGACCTTAACTTCTCCCTCCCTTGTTATTGCCCTCCTTCCAGTCGATTTCCTCATGTGCGTCATCACCTTCCTCTCGCCTTGCGTCAAGGTAGCCCAAATCATCGCAGCATGTGCTTCAGTGATTGACCACATTCGTTTCCTGCATCATTAATATCCATCCGCCCTCAGGGGGGAGAGGATTACAGTCTGGTGTGAGCGATATAGGCGCCCTCCTATTGGACCTCTCAGCCACTTACGCCAATCCGTCCCATTGGTTTCCTTACATTCCCATGCTAATTTAATTCCTCTGGCCCGTTTATTTTGCAATGGAATGGAAATGAACAAATAAAATCATTATCAGGAGATTGGAAGAGGCAGCATATTCATTTTTTACGAAATTTAAAAACCAAACTAAAAACCAAGGGAATACCCAGAGGGAAAATGCTACTAAATCTGTAAGAATGTGATTTGTTTGGTTTTAAATTCTTTAAAAGGATAAACTCCCTTCTACAATCGATATATAGTCCCTGGCAATAATACATTCTGCTAAAAAACTATATTTAAATTAGTTAGTTTTGATACTGCGAGAATACTTTACTATCTATTCCTAGTAGTAGGAAAAAGCCGAGTATATATATTTTTCTTGTGTGTATACGAAAATGAGTCCTGGAATGACGGTTTATAGACTGGTTTAAATATATCCTCATTGTTTCTTATTGACACTATTCCAATGTTACATCATGATCATTTTTTCGTCATTTATGGTGTCTCTCCATGCACGTTAATTAACAAATTGACTTTTGCCGCCAAATTTCGAGATGCAGATATAAGAATTCGTATTTAATGTTTTTTACTCCATATACACGTTTAAAAGTTGATTTGGTGTAGCAAGGGTGGAGTAACCTGATTCTTACTACTACCCTCTCAGCTTCTGGTTCTCTTTCCTACTTGAATCTAATAAAATGCTTGCAGTTTTATTTTCAAAACTATTAGCTCAGATAAAAGGGATATTATATGAATGAAGGCATAAATGAATAATTGAGGTTATAACTTTCTATAGGCCATATACATCCTTTAGTTATTTTAGATTATCTATAATTTATTCTAATATTAATTTCATTATCTATTATTAACCTATTATTTAGATTACCTCTAAATTTAGGTTACATCTACGCAGTCAAAACTTTTAAATGAGACTACTAAGATAAAAAAAATTTTGCATACTTTTGTAGCAACCAAAATTCAGTGAATTAACAAAGTGGTCAAAGCAGGTTTCGATGAAATTCTACGAGTAAGCCAAAGCAGCAAGTGTCAACGCCGCCAACCGCCTTGATCCCGTGGATGGGTAGCGACGACTCCGTACATTTACTCCCCTGGTGAGAGGTTTATCCTATTCTTAATAATTACTGTGATAATAACATTGCATAAAGATTTCCTAACTTCTCCGAGAAAAAAATATTTCCGAAGAATCAGGCATCAGTATTTATAGCTTCATTGTTCGGAAGGCACAAGTATCCTTTGAACTATGTGAGAGGCTTTACATAGCCAGGGTTAGAAAGCCGAACTTCTTGAGTGGAGTGACTACATGTAAATGTACGCAGGACGGTTTTCCAGTGTCCCCCCTGTACGGATTCCCCAAAAACTTCATCCGATTCCCTCTCCGACGCCTCCTTTGCCCGCAAATCGCCATTTTCTATTATCTCAAAATGAGATTCCTGTCACCGAAATTACTCCCATTAACACTTTTTTCCTAGAAACTACCGCTAATTATTTGCGGTTTCACCTAATATTTATAGCCGTAATCATATATTTTTAATTTTTTTATTGTAGCTAAAAATGATCAAGATTGGATAAATGATGAAATACATATATTATTTGAAGATGACTGTGCGTCAGGGCGGATCGAAAAAATCCATTTCTCGCGGGAAAACTTAGCCCTCTGGAAAAAGTTGCCACCTAGACTAGAAAAATTTGAGACCTCTAGGTCAACCTTAAACCCTCGCGCCGTGGTTCATTTATTTAGAGGGGAGCAGAAAGTGGAAAAGTCCCTAAGAATTTGGCCGAGTTGCAACCCAATGGACCAGCCAGTGAGCCATCGAGAAAGAACCACTTTTCCTGGAGTTTATCTGGCCATATTTTCCAAGCAAAATCCTTCTGACACAGCATTGGAAATTTCAAAAAGATATTGCTGGTCAGTGCTCAGCAACGTCGTCTACTTCGTGGGACATTTTTGTTGGAATTGACTCGAATCGTATGATATCAAGACTGTGGCAGTCTTTAAGGGCGGAGCCAATAGGTCCTGTAAACACATTGAGACCCTTAGTTTGCCCGTCTAATTTTCCTACCAAATGCCGCAGTGTTAAGAGGGCGCAGGAGAGGAAGCTTTCCGCAGCCTTCTCTCAACAGATGGCTCTGTTCGCAGCCCGCGACGTCGGATGTAGTTCCTACAATCGCCTACAGTCGCGCCGAGAATACGTCACCGGCGAGCGGGGGGAGGGGAGTGGAGTACCTCTCTCCCTCCCTTATGTCGCAACTTGCCTGCTCGTCATTCCTTTTCTCGGAAGACAAAAGACAGCGGAGTGACCTCTCAAATTACAATCCCAGCAGAAGCCATCGTTCTCACTATCGGGATATCTTCGTCAGGCCCATCGCGCATCTAATACTTCCGTAGAAAGGGAAATTTTGGGTGCTCGCCGAAATGGCGCATACAAAATGCTATTGACAACATTTATTTACTGTGTGCTTATACAATGATCATGCAATCAATGCATGAGTGCATGATTGAATGTACAGCTTACATATGAGACCCGCGGCAGACCTCTACAAAAATGAAAATATGCACGGAAAACGCCGTAACATTTAGAGGTGTTTATGATTTAAAAAATAACAAACTTTTACAAAATACCACAAAAAATGTTTTAAACAAACTTACAACCCGGGTTTCGTCCGAATTATCGTCATCATCAGGTAAAAATACAGGGTACGAACTCTCTTTATATACCAGCCAACAACCAGAGGTGGGGGGGGAGTTTGGTTAGGAGGAGAGGGAGGGGAAGGGGGGGAGTTGGTGAATTAGGGAGGAATATGGTAGAACTGCCTGGCAAGTTGCAAGCCGTTGTGAGGGGGTCAGAGGATAGGGAAAGGGAAGCAACTACCTTGAGGATCGGGGAGGAGGCGGGAAACAAATACTCATTGATGAGTGTTGCCCAGGGTCACCCATTTTCTTTAAAATTTCCAATTGCTCTCTCGAATTGAGCTCTCGTCTCCGATGGCACATACATAATATATTAACATTAAAATCACTCTGGTGGTAATTAACAATTAAATGTTTAGCAAAATTACTTTTCTTGTCACATTTGGTATTGAAAGCTTTAAAATGTTCCTTGGTCCGCGTGTTAAAGTTCCTGGATGTCTGTCCAACGTAAACCCCATCATAGTCACTACACTTTAAACAATACACACCACTTTTGGTCATGGGATCTAATGTGTCCTTGCATTTAACTAAAATGTTTTTAAGTGTCACAAGCGGTTTGAAAGCCACACGGAAATTTTCTTTTGGGAGTCTCTTAGAAATTTTATGAGAAAGCTGTCCTAAAAATGTGATTGGGACCCATTTCTTATCTCTGCTCGGAACATGTTCAGAGGAGTAAGTTAGATCGACGGCCCTTGACCTCTGTTTTTTGCGTATAAGTTTATCAATTAATGTACAAGAATACTCGTTTTGCCTGGCAATATGCTTGATTGTATCAACTTCTTTGTTGTAATCCTCCTTGGATAAGGGTACATTTACGAGGCGATGAATCATTGAGTGGAAGGGCATAAATTTTTGAGTAAAACAATGCCTAGAATCCGCAGGGATGACATGCGCAGTAAAACTAGGTTTTCGGTATATGGAGAAGGCATGTCTATCGTCCACTAATGCTATTGATAGGTCTAGAAAATTAATTGACCGCTCCGTATCAACCTCCGCCAATTAAATTTGTTGAACATATTTAATTGGCGGTCCGACCCATTCCATAGTACATTGTACTATGATGTCATTATCAATTAAATGTTTAGCAAACTTAAATTTGTTCAACAGTTTCCTCAATAAAATACCCGAAAATATCCTTTACCTGCGAGGTTGATATGGAGCGGTCAATTAATTTTGCACAGAATTGCACAGAAGATGACTTTGCTTCGACTGTGTGATCATCATCATCGCCTGATGAAAAAGTAACGAAAGAAATTCCGTTGATTCCGGATATCTGTCTGTTTTGGTGACATTTTAGTGACCAAAGAATATTTTTACCGTAGAAGATGATCTATTTCATAATGAGTAATTAATTAAACACATGCGATGAAAGATCATTGAAAAATAATTATCTTGAAAATGTTTCAGCTGATTATTTGCATTAAGGAAACAAAAAAAGTTGCATACAAAAATTCAGGTGGAGTTAAACTTCGATTTCTCCAGCAATGTATTTTAAAATTATGAAAAATTCACAAAATTTGAAAAGGAAAGGTGTTGAAAACCCATTATCATTACGTTGTAGGCCTCAAAGCGTCATCATGCGGCCTGAATATTGCACATTGCACGGCCTATATGAATGAATAAACGAATGACGGTCTTCCTACTCAATACTTTATGATACTGACATGTAGATGCACGATAGCTGGCAGTATTCGAAAAGCAAATAGACAGCAATAATCCCAGGCAAGTTAGGTAGATATTCTTGCTCAAATCCAGCACAGGGAGGGCGGTTTTTCAGAAAGCCGTTAGACCAGGAGACAAAGAGATGGGCATAAAAAGGATTTCTTTATCTACTATCCCCGATAATTTCTCTTAAAGCGGCGAAATGCGACTACCTTTCTGAAAGCAATTACAACAGTAGAAGATAGAACCATCCGCCTATCATGAGCTAAGATCCAAATTCCCTTGAACGACAAGACATAGGTATGCACGGCGAAAGAGAAGAATAGGTCGATGTAAACAAATGGCATTACATTCTTTTAACGTATCTTCGATATAAATATAAAATATGTATGCAGGGCTTTCGTAAAATAAAAAATGGTGAACGAAAAACATTCACCATCGTCATTTCTCAAATTGAAAACTTCGTATTTCCAGTCAGTTACATTACAGCTCGACCAATCCTCACTGACATTAACGGAACGGTTTCATGGTTTATATGGTCGTGGAAAATATTGAAATTCGTTTTTTGTTAACTTTTTCAAACGAGTGAAAGAGAGCGAAGAGGCGGACACCGGGAGAATCCCAGGATCTTTCCAGATTGTGGGAGAAGAAACGAAGCCTTCATAAAAAAGATAGGAAAGACGGATAATGTTATGTTTGGCGAGAACGAGATAGTTAAATACAGCGTTTAAAATGCATGCACGGAATAATATACGTCCGTTCTGGATGCAAACAGGTTTACATTTCGGAGCAGGCAAGCTGCCTGTATTCCGTTACATATCCGGGCCAGACAGGGTAAGGTGAGTCCATCACCTTACCCTGTTTGAAATTCCCCCGTGGTGGCCGAAATCTAAGTGTAATGTTCCATCAGAAAGGAATCCTATTTTCTCTCCGAGCGATAGTGGCGGCGATCAATTTATTGGGAAAATGTTTTCTCCCATAGTCCATCCACACCTTCCTGCTGCCGCAGTAATTTTATAACGCGTTTTTCATTGTCATATCCGGAATGCATGGCTGCAGTATTGATGTCACTGTATAACATTTTATTTTGCTTACTGAGGGGGCCGAACCGGTTGTTTTTCGTCGGAGGACATACGCTTCCGAAATTAGATACCGTCAACCGCTTTCTACGTTTCTCCATTCCAAGTTGGCAGCCTACTTGATCGACTGTGGTCTTTTCTAATGCGTCTCTCTCCAAATTTGCTAATTTCAGAGACGCAAAAAATTCCTGCGCTTCGACTGAATCCATACCACTGACTTAAATTGGCACATTTTGCAATTCAACGTAAACACTGACCTTAGCCCCTCCCTTTTTTCAAACATGGCCTACACAAGTTCGAAGGATTCAGGCTTAACTATGCGCAAATCCATAGTCACGGAGAAAAACAACAATAGATATTTCCATTCGTAAATTTATTGACAGAACAACTACTAGTTGCTACAACTAGTAGTTTCAGCGCTTCTGTGCCATCAATGGTTCCTTACTGCGCCATCGTCAGGTGCAATTTAGGAATGCAAATTGTTATTTTTCTATGGCCTCAATGTCCGAAAATCGACAGTTCATCGGACTATGGCACTCCAGCACAGCGATCTGCTTGAAAAAAGGCAATATCCATGATTCTTCTTCCAGTTACTTAGGCTTCCTCTGAGCCGTGTCTTCCGCATCATGAAACTCCTCGAAGACCACGTCGACGCGGGAATCACCAAATGCCTTCTCAACGTGATGGAAATCCTCACTGAAATCAATGTTGTTAAAAGGGTCATGCTGACTTGATACGCTTTTTTTAACCTTGTCTTTTTTCTTGAAAATTTTCAACTTATTGCGAGATAACTTCGAGTAAGGAACCCCATTTCTTCCCATTGTCACCAAAGCAGATAAATACCTACGTTGATTCTTAGACGACACTAACACACTGCCCTTGTCCCAGCGCTACCCACTCACGTGACCAACTCGAATGAGGAGACGGAGTAGGAAGAGAGAGAGGGGAGGGTGAAAAGGTAGCGCAGTGGTAGCAGTCACTCCGCTGTCGATACGGGATGTCCCCATGTTGCGAAACCGCTGAAGCGACCGAATGGACTAGTTGTTCCTCCTGCGGCCGGCAGGAGCCGCCACGTCTAGATGCATAAATTTTGCAAAACATATTCGAGCATTTTGCGTTAAACCGAAGGGTTTCAATAATACTTTTTTATTTCTTCTTTATTTAAATGATATTTCAGAGGTCTTGTGAGAGTCCAATTTTCGCGTCGATGCGTAGTTATCCTAATATAATTAACAAAAATGAATTAAAAACACAATTTCTCAAAGTAGCTATCACAGAACCTCGGGAATCTTGCCTTGGTTACGTACAAAGAATTTGAAAGCGATCTATTAAATATTAAGTCCAAAAACATTGGAAGAAAATTTAGACACCACTCCTGCGCCCTCTTAAGTCAATTAAGCATAAATGGTTAATAGACCACAGTAAGTGACGCTGGAGCAAACGGATGATGCTTCCTTTCTGAGCTGTATTCACTTTATTTATCGAATTTTTAGGGAAGTAAAAAGATTTGCGGGCAAATGCATCGGACACAAAAAGGTCAAATTCTTTTAGGAGATATTTAAAGGGGAACCCTGCAAACCAGTCCTTTGTCCATTGACACGTTCTCAATCAACTCACCAGGGTGAGGGATACAAACCCAAAGCAAGCAAATTTCTATTGTTGAAAAGAAAGAAAGGTTGATAAATATGGAACTAAAAATGTAGGTTTTAGTCAAAAACGAATCGAATAAGAGATTGAATGAAACAATTGAACAATAATTGCCATTATCCGTTGAATAATAAAAAGTTCTCTATCTTGAGTGGAACTAATTTCGAAATGCAAAAAAAGAAACATCGACACCTAATTCAATGATTTTCTTGTGGGAGTAAAAATAAATAGAATGGAGTTTAAATAACCCAAAAATTGTATTACACAAAAATTCTTTTTAGTGTGCCCCTAGACCATGATAGGGATATTTCGTCGAAATTTCACATGTAGTTTGCGCTCTGTATTGTTAAGTGAATAAATAAGTCAGTCTGGACATTCCGTGTTATGTGAGTAGAAGGCTACGGAAGTGGCGGTACCGAAGTGAGATGGCGTTAAATATGTCCTCCAATACTTCGCAGATCGGGAAATAGCACTTCACGTAAGGACCCATTGGACGCTCCAAGCTGAGCATCGGAAGGAAATAAAAGAAAAATCGCCTGGCCGCGACTCACCCCAAGATCTGTTGTTCCTTTCTGAGATATTGCGCACCTCTCTTCAGCTCAACTTGAGACGGAATACAATTGTAGACCCATGAAATCCGAACCTCAGAAGACTTTTTTTTCGGGCGATAAGAGGGAAGCCAGTGGAGGGGTGAGGGAGAGACGGAATAGGAGGTCCGCAGCCACGCCACTGGCAGCGCCGTCTTCCAGCCAGCATTACGAGCAACAGAGCACCGAAAAATGACCTGAACATGCTCAACAATTTCCGATCATAGGGATTAAATGAAATTAACGTTAATGACATTCTTCTGCAATAACAAATCTAGGATCTAACTTTAACCCAAACGAAGAATCATTTTCGTATCTCATCTTACTGTGGAGAACTTTTCCACCAAAAAAAGTCTATTTTTCCAAGGTGGTTGGTTACAATTAAATGCGGAAATATATGTGTTCTAACTACATGTTTCTAGCGTCGAATAGCCAAAACATAATATTTTCATCTGTTCGCACGTAACCATGTCGAAGGCAGTACCAACGGTCGACTTTTCAGGCGTGGTATCCAGGCCCCTTAACTTTTATCTTCGCCGTTCTTTCCTCATTTTTATTCCTTTATTAACCTGGTTGAGAACACAGGTACCAAAAATGGAACGATTGTCTCGCATGGGAGCTTGTCCTTAGGAAAGGCTGAAATCTTGCAAGTCTGAATGACTGAACGGAAATTAAACCCTCTTCAAATTCCATTCAGACAAACACACAATTTCGTTCAGTTTATACAAGCGTTTGTACAAGAAACTGTACAAAATTGTATCGTGTAAAGCGGCCTTTACGGATTTTGAAAAATATACTGTACTTCTTTTTAATCTCTAAAGCAGGATTCTCACAGATAATATATGCATTTGTAGCACATGTGGATGATGTCGTAGCGTAGTTGCAGTGGATTCATGTGCAGAAGAATACGCAGAGGCTCCAAAAAGATTGTTTTTAATATATCTAAGTTACGCCCAACGGGCAAAAATCGAGTATGAAATCACCGATTGTGTAGAGTAAAACATTTTGACCATATTTCAGATCATTTCGTTTAGCGGTAGAGTTAAATCATGCTGAGCACTTAAGCATAATATACTAAAATAAACTCAATAATGAGGTAAGGTAGATAGGTGAGAAATCTCTTTTCCTGAGGACAGTAGAATATCAGAGCATGTATTGCAAAGAGTGTGCAGGATAGGTAATGGTGTCAGTTTCGCGTTTTAATGTAAAGAGTGCAAAGAGTGTGCAAGTAAAAATTGCAAAGAGTGTGCAGGATAGGTAATGGTGTCAGTTTCGCGTTTTAATGTACTTCAAATGAAAGGGTCACATTAAAACCTAATTCCATCCTCAGTTTAGGGGTGAATAGCCTCGTGGTATCTTTGAAGATCTCCGTAAGGTAAAAGGCCTTTCAACCGTAAGAAACCACCGGATGTTCGGCCCTCATCCCACACAAAGTTTGACATGGCCAAGGGAGGGGTAGTTTGAAAATTCAGTGGTGGGCTAGAAATATTTTTATTTTTCTCGAGGAAAAACATGGTTCAAATGCCCACTGATCGTATAAAAGCGGAAACTGGTTGTTTTGATCCGTAGTTCTCCATAGACCTTCGTTTGGAAAAGGAGTTTGCCATTCAGGGGCCATTACTTATCCAGTAAGTACGTTTTTCCACTCTGATTACTAATTTGTAAGTGGTACTCAGTGTGTTTACAACATTATCAAAGTTTTAGCAGTGTCCCAAAGATAATTCTGCGTGAATGTTGGAAAGAGTAGAAGGATTCCGGTTCCAAAAGCGATCGACGATATTTTATGCAAATTGCATCATCCCCGTCAAATAAAACTTCCCCTTTTTCGTTGTAATATAGGCAGCATAACACATTAATAGCTTTCACTTAGAAGGATAAAGGTAGCTCTGGACTGGACTGGCTGGAGACTTCACGTCTCAAATATGTAAATGCTTGTCGATAGTGCATGGAAGTGGTTGTTTTTAAAACTATATCAAAATAGAACCTATGAGCGTGTGGCGATGTGAATGTCCAAAAAAAATGTCAGTTATTATGCAATACGTTCTATGGACGTTTACGAAAAGGCATCACTTCATCCATTCAATGTGATAAAGATATTTACACGATCGTCCGCGAGCAATGTTAATCTAGGATATTTTATCTTTTCCTTGGACATCTGCATGAGACGCACGCGTTTTTTCATATAAACTCGAGACAAATAGTCACTATCAACGCCAGTAGAGAGATGAGGGCAGAGCATAATTCGTAAAATTACAAAATTTATAAAAATATCTAAGCGCACGAAAAAAATCTCTAAAAAATAAATATCTAAAAATTAGATTGTAATGAAGTTTTAAAAGTTTGTTTTACAAAATTATCATCATTAATTTTTTATAAAACTGATCGGACTAATATTATGACGTGTGCATATATTACAGTCTGAGTCATCATTTTTGATATAAATAATATTTAAATGCATGGAATAGTAAATTTTGCATGCTATTATAGACGTGCAGTTCATCTATATAATATACTAGCGGAAGGTGCCCGTTGATTCTCAACGGGAGACATATAAGTTGGAAACAATTGAGTAGTTTTTTTTATGTAATGTTGAGTAGGGAATCTTACACCTAACGTCTTTAATTAATTACTTTACAAATTTGAATTTCCCTAAACCATCGCTTCTTTTTTATTCTGGCGTCTAAGTTTCATTTGCTTTACATCCCTATTACCAATCGTCCTTCGTGGCATAATATGGCTGAAATTAGTAGGTGTAACAAAGTTGATGTAATTTTCAATTTCCAGCGGCCAAACAAAGAAACCTACTTATTTACACCGGTGTTTTGTATTCAGGGATTCAGAAAGAGCGGAAATGAAACTAATATATATTCACAAATACAGACTAATACTGGAAAAAAATATCACATTCAGGTGTACAATCGAACAGCAATAGCGATAAATTTCAACACAAATAACCCAAAGCAGTAAGTATTGAACCAAAAACGAACGACTCAGTCGACAAACTATATCAAACCGGTTTGTAAAAAAAAGGCCCTCGATCACCATGGGAAATAGCTGTTTGAACAATAAAAATTAAGAAAGTGCCGCTGAAATATTCAAAGTTCTGGGAATTTTAGCGAAAAGAGTATTCAACGATAAAATTCGGAACCGTTAATAAAATACCTTTCGGCTAGTGTGCCTCTGAAGTTTTTGCAATGAATACTTTTAATTTGAATTTACAAATCATTTCCTCAAAAAATAAGATATTTACATGTAGTCTATCGTATGGGACTCGTATGTGATCGAACAGGTGCTATTATTTAGTATTATTTCTATTATTTTACACTTTTATTTCATGAAAAGTAAGCAAATTACTTTGCATGATTGACATTAATTTAGGTTCAAAGTTTGAATGCCGTAGTACGTATGGTTCTCGAGTTTATGCAGATGAATATGCCTACAAACATGCCTACATTCCACTTCAGTAGTAGTAACATTAGGTTTTATCGGGTGCGTCGACTGCTTAGGTCATTTTGCACCATACAGAACTAAAAATTGTCCCAATAACCTTAGCTCAGGCACATGATGCATGAACTTTAAAGTCCCTGTTACAAATATGTATTTTGCAGTTTTATCACTTGTCAAAAGTATATCAGGATAAAACGGTTAAAATAAGTGGATCTTTCTAATTTATAATGCATTTAGCTGAAAGTGCCTGTTGAAATTCAACGGGAGGGAGAAATTTAGCTGAAAGTGCTGTTGAAATTCAACGGGAGGGAGAAATATAATAAATACGAATTTCATTAAGAAATTTAAACTTTTTTCAAGAAGGGGCGAAAACAAACTTGTCTTATGTATTTAGCTATTGCTTCAAGTGAGCATCGGAACCATCATCAAAATCATCATCGGTCAACTATCATAGGATTGGCTTGACGCAGCCCTCCAAAGTACTTTATATTAATCTATTAGCCAACCACTTCATGTTGAGGTAACTATACTTACTTCAGGAACTGTTTTATATAACTTATACGAAGTCTGCCTTTTCCATTATCACCGCTCATTTTTCCCTCAACGATGTCTTTATCACACCATTGTGTCTTAAGATAAGGCCGATAAGGTGTCCCCTCTTCTTTTTAGGGTTTTCAGTGGAAATGTCGTTTTTCTCACTCTTCCTAAGACATCTTTCTTTCTTCGTTTGTTATTCGGTCGATCCATTTTATCGTCATTATTCTTCGGTAGCACCACATTTCAAATGCTCCCAGCTTGGACTTCTCTGCTGCAGTTTTCGTTCATCATTTGCTGCCAGATAGTAGCATGCTCCAAATGTATGTTATGATGAAATGTGTCCTAACTCCCACTCTTATATTTGTAGCTATTAGCAAAATCTTTTTTTAGTAAAATGCTCTTTTTGCTGGGGTGATTCAATTGGTAATTACTCTTTTACTTCGTCCATCCCTGGTTTATCGGATTCCCGGGTAACACTACTCTTCCACCACTTCGTTTTTTTTTGTTTTTCTGTTAATGTTTTCATTGATTCTGGCTTCTTTTCTACTACTGCTTACCAATACCTTAGTTTTCTGTTTACTGATCTTCATCGGAACCATAAATGTAATTTAGCAAGAAGAAACGAAGTAGGTTTGTAGGGGAGGTACATACGAATTTCCGCTGTTGTTGACAATAAGTCCAGATTCGAGTTTTGGGATTGGTACGACCCACCTCTTCGCAATTATTTTTCTCTGGCCTTTTATGCATGTTATATTCGTCTCCATTCTCAAACTTCATGACAGTGGCGTCAATAAACTTCCTATGGTTACAACTTCAACGGTTGCAGGCTCTAATTTGTGGATTGAAAGGGAGATTGTACCCCTGATGATGACGTGCTAACGCCGAAACCGGTTGGGTCAAAATAAATTCGTGGAATTAGTACAAAGTGAATCATTTCTCCCATCCTATGGTTACGTATTAATATTTGGGCTTTTACAAAATAAGAATATTATTTTGAAACTTTAAGGCCAGAAGAAACAAATATGGTTAGTAGAGATGGTACATTCGAATGTCTGCTATTGTTGACAGTGTGTCCAGATTCGTGTTTTTGGGAATGGTACGACCCAAGGTGAGTAGATAATTATATTATATTCTTATATTATTATTATTATAGTATTATAGTCACCTTGGGTACGACCCCCCTTTTCGCAAAAAATTTTTCTTCGGTCTTTTATGTTATTTTCATCTCCATTCTCCAACTTCATGGCAGTGGCGTCAATGAACATCCTATGGTTATGTATTAATGCATTTGATTCCAATAAGGGTAAATTCTAAAGCAGTTCACTTCGAAATACGGTATAAATCATAAATAAAACACCTTTTGGACCCTGTAGAAACTCATTTATATCAGATTAGATTAGATTGTTTTGTAGTGAAGTTCCTCCAAGGTGGCCCTGAGGCACTTAGACCTATTGACATAATGTGCCATCCACCCTTCTAAAGAAATCACCCATTAAGGCCAATCGCCTTGCCGAAGGCCAACAGGTAAAGGCCAACCTTTGTTTGGCCTTTTTTTGCGGGCTGCCACAGCTTGCGGGCTGCAAATTTTTTACAGAGTTTCACAAAAGCTGTCATAGTCAGACCCTCGCCCCATAATCTTTGCAAAGATGAAAGATAAAGGAAATGTTAACTAAGAAAGGCAGATAACTATGAGCCAAGACGAAAGAAATCAGCCTCTCCACACTTATCAACTCCTTGGAAGCACTTAAATCAGATCTTAATTGGAGAGATTCCGCCCGTGTGCTGACACCAATCGCTCTGGCTCTAGAGAGCTTTTCATTCACCAGGCATTAGTTAATAACTTAGAATGGCGCGTTTTGTTGTTACTACAGCATTATCATCAAGGCTGATCAAGGCTCTTGATAATGTTGTTTGAATAACGAAACTCGTCGTGCTAAGTAATATCTGTGGAGATTTTACAATGTCTTCCTTTATGTGAGTTAAATCGCCGTTACAATTACAAGAGGTAATTTATATATACGCCCAGGCCTTGCATAAATACCATTGGCTCATGCAATTATTCTCACGTTCTACGGTTTCAGTTTAGGAAAGCGTGCCCACGTAATTAAGAGGTAAGGACAAAACAAGTCTTAAAAACAGGTTAAATAAACATTTTGGCAAACAATTATGGATGAAAAAAAACGCAGTCCACGAGAAAAAAAAGTGAAGCAGAAAAAAGGGTTCATAAAAAATGGTTCATTATGAAACTGTTTATTTAGAAAACACCGGTTCAGGAGAAAAAACTGGTTCAGGAGTAAACACCTTTTTAGGAGAAAACACCGTTTCAGATTAAAACACCGGTTAGATCTATTGAACCGGTTCACCGCCGTCGCAAACTGTTTTTGTTGGGTGTGTGGTGTCGATGCATGGTGAAGTGCCGACAATTTTCCTAAAGTTCCCCATATGAGGAGAAAGAAGAATGTGATCACCATTCGGGGATTGAATAGCTTTCACGAGCGCTTGAACGTCCATTTCGCAATTTTATCAAAAGAAATATTACATAAAAAATAAATGGAAGCTCGGGCCCGGGTTTAAATTACGGCACTGGCAAAGTACATTATTTAGTCTGTGATAAGTCCCTTGTCCCGAGTCCCTTGGAATATATTATTAGGAATTGGCTAACGCCAACACCGGATTTCACTTCATCTATAACCCCATTCCTGAAAAAAATTCTAGATTTTACGTAATTGTTCAATTACTCCGAATGACCAAATAACCTTGGAAGACGGACCGAGTATTTAGTGAAGGGATTTGTAAAAAAAATAAGACTTGAGATGTTAATTCAGAAAAACAAGTAGACGGGCAAGCAGAGGATAAAGATTTTTCTCGAATGGAGAAACAACTCGATTGAGTTTCCAATAGATTTATATTTTCATAGGAATTATACATACATTCGTTTGGTATTCCGTGGATTCTCACATAATAAAGAGGCCTTTGAACCTCCAGAGGAATGTTATAGGTCCTTTAAACAGGTACGCAGCTGGCCAAGGACTGATGTCGGCGATGTTTCCAAAAATAAATAATGGATTTGTTGGCAAAAAAGGATTTTTTAGCTGAAACAATTATTTAACGCAAAAATCTATTATAAAATAGGATGCCAAATCCTCCAGACCCGAGTTTCTAACAGGTCTTCCGCCGAGCAGGACATGAATCACCACGTAGTCTTTCTTTGAAAGGTGAGTACTTTTCATCCTTTGTTTGCTAGGTCATGAAGCTACTGGTTGTATGAACGACATCGCCGTATAATTACCGTCATTTCAACGCATTTAGTAGATCATAAACAATATATTTAGTTTATAGGGGCTGCGGGTTTGGAATTCATTGTCCCGTAACCACTAGTTCCCCCTATATGTTAGTCAGGCCAAAAAACTTCCTTGACATACCACCGAATTTGTATAGCTAGGAAGTATTTATGCTCATTTTGCTGGCGAAAATTATCACTTTATGACGTCTTTCGATTTTTAGAGGAGGTTACCAAAGATTTAAATCGGAAATGAATACGGAAGGACACCAATCAGGAAACTAAACATATAAACTATAAATCCAGCTACAGAGTACCGTCACATAGCGCGAGGTTAGGTTCCTTGAAATAGTCGCACCTTGTAAAATCGCTCTTTATCAAATACTTTTGCAAGAGCATCTAGTAGAACGATATTGCCTTTTTTAAATAAAAAGTTTGCTATTTAAAGAATCACTTTAGCATTGATGATCATATTGACACTGGACTCTACAGAGGATGAGGTCAAATTGCCTCAATATAATATTTAAAATAAATATTGCTCAACATTTTATGACCTTCTTTGATGGGACTACGGAAAATGTAACAATCAGCTTTCCTCTGTCTGTGCCTTATAATCGGTGAAAAGTAAATAAAATTAACGGTAATATGGCGTTTAACAAATGCGTGGGAGGTCTTGAAATTGAAAAAAAACTCATTGGAAAATAAGTGCAAGGGAACGTCATTGGTGGACAAAGTGATAATCAGGAACAAAATTTTCACGGATCGTAAAAATTGCTCAGAATTTTAAAACGGTGAAATTAATGCCATTTATTCAGACAACTTTAATTTTAGCTGAGTTAAGCGTAATAATTCCATATTTTTCCAGGTCATCTACGGTAGAAGATGTAGAAGTGCTAAAACCAAGGATTAGATGAGGTGAAAAGTGCCTTTTGAGACGTAAGCTCGAGGAACTAATTAATTCAGCTCTGGTTTCCCTCACGCTCCATATTTTCTATAGCTCTCAGTCAGGTGATAAAGCTTCCAGAAATCAATGTTTGCTTTTCAAGCTCGTCTCTATGCAAGGAAGTAATTAATTTTATTGGTATTTGTTAATTGCATTAAACACGTCGTTGAGAAAATTCACGGTCAATTTAATGCATTCAATTTCATCTGACTTCACTGGCTCCTCATTGCTCCTTTTTGCTATCGGGAACCAATTTCAATAATTCTCCTTCCGTTACAACCTTTTTATATGGTTCTGATGATTTCTTTTTTTTTTTCTCCTGCAGCTAGAAAATTCTTCTCCTCTAACAGCTTTTGCTAGGTTTACGATTTCGCTGATTTCCTCGTCGGCTAAAGAAAATCCGAGGGAATTATTCACAACCTCTGGACAAGGACTTTTCCAGCAAAATTCATAGTAGACTACTTCAATTCATTCCATAAATCCCATTTGATGTTGATTTTATCCATAATTAATTGAATGATGGCCAGAAATTCATGTTTAAGATTAGGGTCTCATCTTCAAACGCCTACAACAATAATTTGGAAGTTCGCTTAGTGTAGTAGGATTTAAAAGTTTTCATAAGTCCGTGGTCCAGTGGTTGTCAATAAATGCCGTGCTGGAAGGCATAATAAGTACTACATGTTTTCCTGGGCATTTTGCAGAATAACCAGGGGCATTGTCTAGTGTTTGTAGGATCTTAAAATCTAAGATATTCTTTTTGAGGATTGGAGTAAGACGAGACGCACTTTCCCCGCTTATTTCATGTTCCGGTTATTGTATCATTTCTTAAACTCCTCAATCTATCCAAGAGTCGAAATAAAATTTGTACTGATAGATGACTATGGCTTTTGTGCCGATAACTTGTTGTATAAAAACACTGCCTTATCACTAGCTACAGCTGAACGCAACGTCTCACTTCTTTTGTTTTAGTTCTTAATCCACAGGCAAAAACACTTTTGCACCGTATACAAATTTACATTCCTTTTGTAAATCCTTTTAATTATCAACTTATCTGTACCCTAACAGGTAATTAAAAAAAATCTGAAGCGCTGCAACTTTTGATGGACAAAAAATGTCTCTAGCTACCAGTTTTCAATCGCAATGTAAAGCTATAAATAAACTAGCTGAAGGTGCCCGTTGAAATTCAACGGGAGGGAGAAACATAAAAAATACAAATGGTGTTGAGAAATTCTGGCATTTTTCTTGAAGGGGCAAAATATGGGATGGGAAGAAATTAGGGAAGAAACTTTTGCTATGAAGATAGCTCCAAGTCGGTATTGGAACCATGAATATAATTAAAAGCAATGTAAACATATAATTACTGCCTGGACTAATGCCTAGGCCTTTACAAATATAAGACTATTGTTTAGTAACTTTTAGACCAGATGAAACAAAGGAGGTTAGAAGGGGATGTTCATACGAATGTATCTCTATTGTTGACAATGAGGCCACACTCGGGTTTTTGAGAATGTCAAAAAACAAATCTTTGGCAAAAGATTTTTCTCTGGCCTTTCATGTATGTTATGTTTGTCTCAATTCTCCAACTTCATGGCAGTGGCGTCAATGGACTTCCTGTGGATAGGTACTTATTTTTTCCAATTTTATTTTATTCCAATTCCAAGTCTTTTATTCCAATCAGATTTACCTATATTATAACCTAGTACAGATTTAGAAGAATCGAAAAGGCCGGCCTCGTATGAGATCCTTGTGAAGAATGTAAAAAAGAGGAGTTACGCCAATATAAAGAGGTTTGCCGATAAAAGAATAGTGAATGGCTGCGTTAAACCAATCCTAGGATTGTTGACATGAGGTATATATGAAATCAGGTACTTGTCACTCTGTTATCTATGTTCACTTCTTTTACGGGATATTTGATGTCTCACTAAATTAAAATTTGTTTTATCTTGCTACTCATATTTTTGGTTTGACTTCATTTAAATTTCTTATCACGTTCTTGACTCTCAAAATACAACTGTGAAAGCGGACCACTTTGGAATACGGAAAAATCTATAAAATATTCACTTTTTGAATCCCAGAAAATATTTCATTTAAATACTTTTAGTTTTACAGAATGTACATCTACTTAATCTAGGAGCAGCAAAAAAGTTATCCCGTATGATTTTGCTGGAGGAAATAGCCGATGTAGATTCAAGAATCAGCTGCAATGTCTTTTTTAATAACTTTCAATACTTCACGAAAAGAACAGCGCAGTTTATGGCATCTCTTTTGGACGAACTTTTTAGCATCATTGCAATGGCAATAATAGACAACCCACGGATACGTAATGAGACATTACTTTACATTGGGATTAGAATTTCATTCCTTATATTAGACTTTTACAAATCTCAAGCTAATTCGGTAGATGACGATTTCGAAAGCGTTCCATGTCTTCTCTTCACGCCCGAGGTTGGCTCTGATGCACAAATCAGTAAAGAATAAAAAAATCACATTTTGCACACCGCTGAAGCATTCATTTAAATACACCTAATTTTAACCGAATGCATAACCTTTTAAATCTGTGAGTAGCGCTAGCAGTCAGCACGTATCTTTGCGTGGAAAAATATGGCTGATCTCGCTTCACGAATAGCCTACAATGCCTTAAATACCTTCTTATATCATAGCAAAAGCACATTGCCATTTGCGGCATCCCGCTATGACGAACTGCTGAAGTATCAACGATGTTTTTATTTCAGAGACGACAATGGCAAAGGCCTTAGCAACGCTCGGAAAAGAACCGAAAAAAACAGTAAACTTCAACATAAATTACACAATGCCAATAAACCTGGAGAACAAAGAGTGATTCGGTTAAAAGAACAGGAAGTTCCCCTTTAAATACAGAAGGAAATAGACTAGTTATTTTACTGATCGAAAGAAAAAACTCTTGCACTACCAAAAATTTGATAAAGTCCATTTAAACCAATGTAAATACATAATTGGCGCCAGGAATCAAACCTGTGCCCTATGCCTTTTTTATATTGCCTGTAGCATCTTTTAGTTCAAACGGTAAAATTCTAGAAAATTTCAGCCCAATCGGTTCAGTAGTTTTTGAGGAAATGCGTAGCATAAAGTTGGCAGAGAGACAGAAACCATTTCATTTTTATATATTAGTATAATGATAAGAAATTGTGAGAAGTATTAGAAAGAAAAATTAATAATGAACTATAAAACGCTAAGTGATAAATCCAAATTAGATAGCTGCAAATTTCATATTCCTCTCATTGTATGGCATGGTGAAATTGATATAATTGCATATTTGAGCTCTATATTTTCTGTTTAAAATTTGTCTGATAAAATTTGTCTGTATTTCTACATAAAATTTCGTATGTATGAGAAGTTGGAGTAGAGCTGCAAATAAGTAGTATTTTCCAAGATTGAACTCTGACCCTCGGGTAGATAAATACGTAAGTTTCAAGGAAACGGACAATAATGGCGAAGGCATATAGTCTTGCGATGGCCTAAGGATTGATTTAGCCCTTCAAATATTTTCAATATGTTTCATTTGAGCCAGTATCAAAGAAAGCTATATTAGCGTTGTGTTATCATTGAATTCATTAATGAGCAGTTTGTCACTTAGTACTGATATTTATCATGCCAACATTTTTCCATGCTCGTATTGCTGTCTCATGATGTGGAGTATTTTATTCCTGGTTTCGCAATGGGTGGGGGATATGAACCACTGCTAATTACTTATGGTACTTAACGATTGATAGCGGGTTGAATGTACTAAATGTGTTTAGGATTGGAGAAAGAAAACAGTTATTTATACCTGCACTGAACCAGCCTTTATCAATCCTCAAAAGAGTTCGCTTGCTTTTCTCCATAAAATTTTGGGCGGGGTTCCTCTAAATTACCTCTACTATGACTATATATTTAAAAGAGTCCTCCCAATGGTATAACAGAATTATAAATACTATTTAAACCTACTTTATATTTAACCTCATTTGTATTTAACTCAAATATCATTCTTTGCGCATGCCAGCACATTGATGGGCAAATGTGATATCAGTCAATGCCCTCTATGATAATTTATTCTTTCCCTCTCGCCCCGTAATTTACATTTTGATCCCATATCCAGCCCTCTGTTTCTCTCAAAGGGTAATTTACCCAGAAAAGGTGAATAGCCTTAAAA
This sequence comes from Platycnemis pennipes, assembly GCA_933228895.1. Lineage (NCBI taxonomy): Eukaryota > Metazoa > Arthropoda > Insecta > Odonata > Platycnemididae > Platycnemis > Platycnemis pennipes. Next base: position 25,390,024 of record OW121849.1, read on the forward strand.
TTTCCGCTTAAAAAAATGGAAAAGAAAATAAATGTAATCAGGTGTAAACAAAATTATTGACTTAAAATCATATAGAGGCGTACTTAAATTAATAGACATTTACATCAACAAAAAATATTAGAGGACTGAGCCAAAGCAAGTTTCGTCGTTTCTTATTAATGAATTCCTACCTACCTTGTGTTGTTTTCTCTTTAGTTTTAGAATTATTCAATGGTCATTCATCAGAATCTAAATCCAGGGAGTTGCCAGAGCAGTCAGAAAGTTTAGGTTGTAGTTATGCACCTCTATATTAAATCCCTTACACGCAAAGACAATAACGCAAAGACGCGATTAACTTCAGTAAGCATAAATATAATATTAGTTAAACATTTGTGTTCTCAGTGGACTTTGAACGTTCAGTTATTAATATTGATTGAGAAAAGCAAAAGAATAAGGGATATGGATGAAAGGATGTAGTTTAGCATTAAAATGTTATCCTAATGGGGAATCTGGAAGAGAGCTATGTAGAACCATTCTTAAAACCGATTAAAAATATGGTGTAGGACAAAGGATTCTTTGCTAATTAATAAATATTATTGATTCTGCTGCTTATTTAATCATAATCCATAATTTATTTCTAAATACATACGAGGATAAAAGTTTCAATAATGATGAGTTAAAGTGTGCTTCATGTTCATGTGGTAATTTTTATTTGTAATAGGAAGTAGGCCATTGTGCATTCTTGACGAATAATATGCAGAAATTTTACCAAGACACGGGAGAAAGGTAAAGTGAAACATGAAGTTGACATTAGACTATTTTTAATGAAAGGCTCCAAGGAGTTTATTGTCTCATCCGACGACCGGAGTACTAGACTCGATATGCTCTTCACAATAGTTGGAACTGTTAGTCTAGGAAATCTTTGTTCTAGGTTAATCTAGGTTAATTTTTGCCTATGAAAATACATGTGATACTTTACAAGAGAGGCGAAATACAGTAATTGTCAATATGACGCGATGGCCCGGTGAAGGCAATCATCGAGGTAAAATGAGACGGGAATAATGGAAAATTCAGGCGTCGTATGATTAACATGAAACAAGTTGTGAAGGATGTTAAAGATATGAATAATGTAAATATGAAGATGTTGGCCGATGGGAGAATCAAGTTTACCCATTCTAAAGATTGATTACCGAGGATAATGATGAATTTTCGGTTCATCTGTTTTATCCCTCCATTCACTGTCGGTATACCTCATCACAGATTTCTTCAAATTTGCTGTTTTTAAATTAATTTTGAATGTTTTCTCCGGTCACAAGATCCAAGTACTTTTGTATCACTGATACTTTTTTCTATATTATTTTTCGTATAAAGGTTAGTTTGAATCAATCTTTCTCCGAAGGATTATTGTATCAACTGCCAATATGAAGGTTCCTTACTTGCTGTATTCTACTATCCTGGTGCTGATTGCCATAAATGGATCAAATGGTCAGGTATTTTCATTTGGAACGTGCCCTGCTTCATCATCCGTAACAACTTTTGCTTTGGATTTTACGATGGTGAGTACATAATAATGGAAGGCAATACTTGTTTCAAGCAAATATAATTATGAAATTACCTGTGAAGTTTTCAAATATGAAATGAAAATTTTATTTATAATATTGTCACCGAATAATTTATAATAAATTTACAAATAAATGAATTTCGTCTTGAAATTTTCCACAATATTTTGATTATACATGCATATTGGCTAAAATGAAATATATCGCATAAAATACTACTAATCGTTATGTGTTTGACCTATTTGCGCTGCAGATTTGTCATTAGTCTTAAGTGTTCATCTACCACGCAGGTGTACTATATTACACAGAAATAATTATTCAATAACTAATCCCCAAACAAGGAGTGGTAGCTCAAAAAGGGATTCTTTTTTATAGGTGTTGAAATATCGGGAATCGTTAAATTTGACCTTGAAATATGATTCAAATGGATAACAGACACATTAAGCGATTCCACCGCAAAAATGGAATAATATTTGCAATATTCTATCAGATGGTGGAAATAATGTTTTTTTATCCCCGAATGATAATAATTGATTAGAAATTAAAGGGAGGGCAAGGTCTTGCAAGCTTAGGAAATATGAAGTAATTCTGTACACTAGTATTAATGGATATGGAAGTCAGAATATATTATAATTACGTAATGCTGAAATGACACTTTTTATAGCAAAAGAGGCGTGAGAAAGACCAATCATGGAGTGAGGTACATACAACTTATTTACTTTGGTAGTTTTTAATTTTGAGTTTATGCCAAATATGAAGAATAACCCGTAATTTTTTATTGGAGAACAGAACATAGGGTCCAAAGTATATTTTGGCTCTCATGAAAAAATATGGAAATAGAAGTCAGATGATTTGTTTTCCAAACTCACCAATATGTGATCTCATGTACAGTTAACTAGTGAAGCCTTCCAGGCTTTGATCATGGTTTTATCTACATTTAATTATATATTTTTAGTTGGTAGTAATGAAGAAAACATTTTTGCCTCTAACAAACTTTGAATCTTTTAGCCTTTCATAATCAAATATAAAAAAACTTGGCTTGTCCAGCGAATGAAGGACTATTAAGTCCCACACTGCCAAAAACGTAAAGGCACAACATACCTAAAATACACAAGTATTCTTGCTCCGGAGAGAGAAAATTCTCCTTGGATAGGATTCGAACCCTGAATCTCCAGATTCAGAGGTAAGAGTTACCGAGACGGGAAATACTGAGTTGGAAATAATCTGGAGAGAGCATTTCTCCATTTCAAGCAAACCTAAGGCTACTGAACTATTTTTACAATCTGCAGTTGAAGGTTCCGTTAGCACTCAGAGTTTTAGCATTAGCATTTTTAATGTTTTATGGAGGTCCGATATTATTCCCGGCTTATGGCACATGAATTAACAGTTAAAAAAAGCCTATAGTGGTACAATATATCAAGTCTTATTCGAGAGTTCAAAAGCATCACAATTGAAGCACATTCACTTTATTATTGTCGGAAATTGCGATTGTTCAAATATAATTTCCATTCGAACAAACTTCATCTCAATATTTAGTATGGAAATTATGTTTTTTATCATATGGAAGAGATACATTGGAATCTATGGAATATAGCATTCAAATAAAAGCTATATTCTATAGATACTATTTAGGCCAACAATGGCCAGGGAGAGGCCACGGTGGTTTTGGCTCTTGTACAAATTATAGATTTTTCCTTTGATTGAACTTCACGTGTGGCGAAGGAATGGCATTACAAAACTCGGCTTATCAGAGAGGCCGTTGAAATACTGATTCTCCCTTGTAAACATGAATGATGTTAAACTCATCCTCTAAATTACAGACCCAACTTCTTTTGTTCTCACGTCCTTCTAGGGTATCCCACGCACTAATACTAGGATAATACCTTCAGAAATATCATTTATATGACCTAATTTTGCACTAATAAAAGAAATACGAACTAGCCACGAATACCTTAGCGAAGTATCTCACTGATATGCATTTTCCTATATTATCTTGCTTTGCATTCCTAGTTGGATTCTCTTCTCCAAGAGCCACTGTAGTTCCTCTCACTCTCCAATGTGTCTTTCGCCCCATAATCTATTTCTTCTGAACCACATTTCCGTATGCGACGAGAATTGTTTTCAGCTTTGAATTTAAATACCTTTCATAGTTCATATCCAAATTTATATTCCTAAAGTTGAAACCTAAATTCTCCCTTTCTCTCTTTTTCTCCCTTTCTTCTCTTGAGCATAAAGCTGGCTCCTGAGTTGAAGTTGTAATCCTCCACGACTGTGGCTGAATACCATCGTAAATGCGCATTTTGTGTTCCTATGTTTTGTTATTATTTGAGTCGTCATCCATTCCTTCACTTTTTAAAATTGATTATATCTGTATCCAGCTCTTCATAATACCCGCTTTTTCGAGGATGCGAGGGTTTTTTAGGGGGGGGGGGGGGTTATTTCACATCAAAAATTTACATGTAAAATTGTAAAATGCGTAGATGTTTATACATACCATATACCTGAGGAGAGATTTTTATCAATAGCATGTAGGAGATACATCACCAGTTTCACTTTTTATCCACCGTCCAAAGAAACATTTGAGAGGTATTGCATACGTGCATTATAGGTATTAGTATTTCATGCAGGCATGCTTAAATAATAGTAGTAAAAAAGGTAAAAAAACAGCATCTAATTTGGAATTGGTGCTTTCCCGTCGTGTCTGCTTCAAGAAGTTTTCTCGGGTTGTCCACAAGGTTAGGGCGTCGATTTTAGCCGACGTTTCGGTCCTCGACTCGAGGGACCTCATCAGGGCAAGATGGCATTCTACGATGGAAATTAGCACCCAATTTCATCTCTATACAAAATAAGGTTTTCAAGAAATAATTTAATAACTAATACTCCAATTTTTATTATTAGTGTGATGTATTTTTGTCCAAAATATTTTCAACTTTTATAATTATGAATATTCACTGATTCCATTCATTGTTTTCACTCTATTTTAGCTGGCTGGTACGTGGAGAGAAATTGCTCGTTCGCCTTCTCTTGATCGACATTCTTGGACTTGCGTCACCTACACAATAGCCGAAGTTGTGGCGGACTCAACCTATTCTATATCCATTACTGGGACTCATAAATTGTAAGTATATTTTTAGCCTCGGGTTAATGCCAAAATTTGAATTATATAACTAGAAATACATGCCTTCCAATTTGTAATCACTATTTTTCGATAGGTTTGTGGAAATGGAAGTACTGTCACACTTGTACAATGTGAACTTATTTATCGCAAATAATGTGCCAGGTTTATAATAAGAGAACTCATGAAATGTGATGGAATGCTTCGATATCGATAAAGAGAACGAAATACATGCAGTTAATGAACCTAGTGTCAGGTTACTTGAAGGTAAGATGAGCTCAGCATTGCGAAAGATGAGGAGGAAATAATGAGTTGTAATTCACAAGTTCCTTTCGATTTACAGATGAAATAACTGAATCGAAGAGCTGGATGTATTATCAGTGGATAAAGCAGATTCATGTTTGTCCTCGTATAGTGGCAAAATGTCTCTCGCAAAAGAATTCGAACAATATACAACTGGATTTTACAAGTAGTATGTGCTGAGAATCAAGCACATAAAATGTAATTAAAGTTCACCAAAGATATTTCACATTATCATCTATGTATCAATCATTATCATTTATTGTAAGACGACATAGGTTAGGTTAGAGCACGTCATACCATGTGATTTGCAATCATCACACTTTGTCCAAACCCAGGTCGTTTTGTTATTAATTTATATGAAAGAACAAAGTCCCTTTTTCATTTGCAATGTTAAGAAAATATTACCATGTCACACCTCAGACAACAGTGATTTCACAGGCTTGGTAGATTGGGCTCCAAATAAAGAGGTTAAATTGTTAATCCATTGCGGAAACTGAAACGTTGTTACAAAGGAATATAGTGTAAAACCTGGAAATAGAAGTGGAATAAATGTTATACATGCAGAAAAAAAAGTTAGCTCTGATATTTTGAACATAAAGAATGAGTTGTGGAAACACAATAATCATTGCCCAAATTTAACAAATGTATGTCCCAATAAAGAACTATATGAGTAAATGAACTCCTTGGCAATATCAATTTTCGCTGTCAACTACATATTAGAGAAGTTCTGCAATCGCCATTGGTACTTGAGTGAGAATCATTTGCATTGTTCGATTTGTTTTCCACACTGGCACTGATCAGGGGAAATTCTAAAGCCACTTTTAAAAATACTCTAGATTCCTACCGCTTCTGCAGCTTCATACAAAAGTTAAAAACTTCAAAACGAGCCTAAGTAACGTTTTTCTAATCAATGAACTATTTTTTCATCAAAGTACCAATCAAAAACAAACGCACGTGACAGTTTTATCAATAGCGTCATAGTGCAGGTTTATCTTATTCGGCAGATCTGGTTTACCGGATATTCCAACTAAAAGAACCAAAATTTAATAATATGATTATTTAAAATATACAATTGTTACTTTTCAATCCATTGCAAATCCATGTCTTTCTTTGCCTTGACCTTTATGGTGTCCTCTTCAATTTTTCATTCTTTAATTCAGGATTTATTTATTAATTGATTTTTCTATGAAATTATTTTCTTTGTATTCATCATCTCATGAGTTAAAAATGCAATAAAATGTACAATAAATAATTAATAAAATATAATAAATTACAGTTTAAGTCCAATTTTCATAACATTACAATAAAATTACAATAAATGACAATAGAAATGTAATAAATATAATAAAATGCATTGTAGATCCACTTAAGCCAGAGTGGCTTGTCAGCAGGTGTCTTTTGTTAATTTTCCCATTTTCCAAGCTGTGTAACTTTTAGACAATTCATCTTAGCAGCCACTCCTTCAATGATTTTTTCAGTGCAGATATACGTTAAATATCATGCATTTACATATTAAATTCTTTAAAAACCTAGGGACTACATGTGCCAAAGAGCACTTGCCATGGAGGTTAAAATACTTAGGTACAGGCAACCTTTTTATATGTCGAAGATGAATGTCATTGTTAATCACACGATTCTCTATTAATTTACCTTCAAAGAAGTTCTACAAGATTAGCAAATATTTATATAATTCTCTAAATGGTAAAAAACTAAGATTTTTATTCACTACTCTCACAGTTTTCTCCTTGCTCATGAAATGCATTATAACTTTATTTTGTGAAATTATAGCGCAATTGCCTCCATGTTTTTTGCTTTTTTCTCAATTTGTTTCTTTCAAGAATTTTCTCGCGAAAGTCTTCATTAACATTTCGGAACTTTTGTTTAATTATATTGTAAAGCCCGAGAAAAATAATTTTTTGTTTGTGTATAATTCCAGAGCAGATATGAATTGAAGATAAAATAAAATAAATAAACGTATATTTTTTTCTAATTGCCTTATTTTACAGAACTGGCTCAGGATTGTCTAACGCTGGAACACTAATTGTTGGAGGAACGGCAGCAGCAGCTGCCACAAGTGCCACCTATTTAACCATCTCTGTTGATTATGGGGGTGAGTATCATTATCCAGCCAAAATATATTATGCTAGTTGAATAATTCGAATATAGTAATTATGCATATTCCTGCGTGAAAATTATAGTATTTAATATACTTGAATTATTGAACCAATTTATGTAGAAAATAGATATTATTACATGCAACTACTTTTAAATTATGTTCCTGTTGCAAAAATTGGCTATATCCAGTAAAGTGCTTGAGTTGCATCTCAACAAAGAGAGGGATGAATATGTGCTAGATTTAGCTGTTGAAACCTAGACAAATTTGAATAGTTATGAACTGCAGTTTTTCAGGTAACATTCAATGAAACAGTAACTTAAAGCATTTATATCACCATCTGTTGAGTTTTCTCGAGTCCACATACATACGCGAATTATCAAGAGGGAGTTTAGTATTTAGAAGGGTTTGGTAAATTATAAAGATTAAATTTTATTTTAATATCTAGCGTCTTTATTATTCAGCTAGCTATTTTGTCGTATTTGGCGTTCGTGGGGTGTAGATAAAGGTTAGAAGGTTTTAGAATTTGTTTCAAATTCTTCTGCCAAATAAAGAAGTTACCTTTGGTGGTTTAATATTTTCTCGGTAGGGAGGACATTTTGACTACGTATGCAATTAATAATTATAATATATTCATAACTATTATGAAAACTATATCATACAAGTGACATTAGAATTGTATTCAACAGCATTTTTCGTGGTATTTTCTCTGATGGAGACCTTAGCTATGCAATAGGGTAGTTTCCTTTCATGTAACAAGTTTATTTTTAAAGCTCGAAATGGCGGGATGCCCTGCCTTGTTGCTGAAGTAACAGATGTATAATTTACGTTGCGAGCCATCAAAAATATTCGTCTTCTGAACTTACGATTTTATCTCAGAGTCAGCTCAAATAATTGTGTATCAATAACAATCAATCATACGAATAAATAATGTAGGATAATTAGGTAAATTTTAATGATGGCACATAGACTGGATTCCTACTCTTCGTTTACTAGTAAATAACCTGTAACGGAGGGCACTGTCTGCTTGTAAGCGTCCGCAACACTACCTAGTGGCGGGTAGAGGAAAGAGTATCTCATCACTCGCATAATTTACCAGAATGCAATAATTTGCCGTCGCGTTTACGCGCCGTTTAATTTGGTTGACTTTTAATTAATGAGGAAAATACTAAACGTCATTTTAAAACCGAATGGCTTAACATATGCACTCCAAAGTTTATAAAACTATATCAGCTATGACCTTAAGGCTGTTCTATACCAAACCAATATCTCTTGAGTAACCGTCAAGAGGGTTAGTTCCGAGAGCCGCCGCTTCAGTTTCAGTGGGATGGGTAACTTTACTGGGAGGAGGGGGTCATCTTTGAGGGGTGTTTGGGGAGTGGCTTATTTATTCAGTCACCAATGAGTGACCACCGGTCGAGATGTTCCTTATCGCTTATTGCGTCACACATCGTCACTCGATCCCTTCGAGGAAGGCCGAGAGAATCTTTGTTTACGAGTGATTCATTCGTATTCCTCATCTTAGCTATCCGCTTATCTTTGCTACTCACCTAACACAAACGTAACTTGTCTATAAGTGGGATTTGATTTAGTCCATCCTCGCTACCAGGTAAAATATGCGGGGCTATTTGTTTTCAGTACAGAAGTAAAATGCTTCTCGTGTCTTCGACCTAATTCCTTTATTGCAAGATTTTTCCAATACGAGTGTAACTCCGTCTAACGTTTGTCCAGAAATTAAATGGGATCGAGTAAAAACTAAAACACAACGTCATTGTTAAGTGTGAACTGGAGCAAAAATGTTTATGGACTACGGTAAATTATATTTATTCGATAGATGAAAAGTCCAAAGAGAGAACCTTAAAAAAGAAAATTGAGCATCATTAATTCAATGAAATAAAACTGACTGACTGATGGCTCGTCACCCTGGGGTGACTTTATTTCATGGTATGCCGAAAACTGGCTCATTCTATGTGTCATTTTAATTCCGGAACCGACTAGGATCTTTAATTATTCATTAAAATATTATTCAGTCTATGGAAACTGTCAAATTGATTGTTTTTTTAATGCTGCACATTCCATAGCTGTGTTTTCACTGTTTTCTATCGTTTTGTAGTAATTCGTACTTTGATTTGTTATTATTTTTTCTAGTGGGTCAATTTTAGCTTTTTCGTATACTGTGTCATTTGCGATCCATTATTTAATTCCATGCATGTTTCATAGCATCCTTCGGTCCATCGCCTTAATATTGCCTATCTTGTTTCTGTGGAGTTAGCTTTCTTAGCAATTTCTCTCAACCTCTTACAGTAATTTCGCGGCAAGTGATTGGTGCATTCTATTTTAATGACAGGGAGATCAACGCCGTAAGGGAGAAGTTCGGCCAATTTCTTGGTAGCACTATTGTCGCCATCCCCTACGAATGAAATGGAAATTTTATCGTATATGCGTGAAGAAAGATAAAACTAATTACACAACACCCATTTATAAGATTTATGACAAGCACATCATATTATACTTCAAATTGTGCATCTCTACTCTTGTTTTAAATCCCTGGACAATTATGTCGGCTTCCATTTCCGTCGAGGACTTGTTCCAATTCTTGAAGCACATATGCTGTTTGGCCTGTGTTTTCATAGTTCTGCATTTCGCACATATACTGCAGTATTTGCAGCTAAATGGTGCATTATTTCCCAGAGAACAGAGAAGTGAACTAACAGAGAAAGCTTCTCAGCTAACAGAGAAGTGAAACGGTGTCTTATATCAAACATTTTTCTTCTAGAAGGCTCATAAGCTGTCTCCTTCCTTTGTCTCTTCAGTGGTATCACTTGAAGTCAAGCAGGAATTTACGTTTGTAAATTGGCCTTTCAAAAGTTATTGAACCGCAGTGCCCTAAGGACATTTCAGAGGGATGAAATGTCTCCGATATTTTTTTGAAATATACGAGAAAAACTAAACTGCAGTTCTACGAAAATGTTGATTATATTCGTAAGATTCGGATTTTTTTCCAATTCGGACGTAAACGTAAAATACGCTTCCATTTAGCATTATTTACATAAACAAGATTGGTGCTTGAAGGAGTCAACCCCCTGTACTTTTATCCAATATGTGTTGGAAGCAATTTTTTCCGATCCTAAATAGTACAATAGTTTGCACGAGTAATCCAGTTACTGTAGATCCATTCTAATGCATTAAATAGGAAATATTAAATTTCACGGTAAATGGTTACTCGGTCGGACCAGGTGACCATTATTCTGCGTTTTACTGTCAGCTTATTGAACACAAGCTCCCCATTTTAACTATTTTACCTCAATTCACTTTTCTCAATTTACTTTCGAGAACAGGGCCTGGGGCCCCGAATTTCCCAGGCGATACGGAGGGGGACCCGAAACTTTTTCCAAGAAATTTTATCGTTCTGATTTTAACTGGGCATGATAATCCGGATTAAACTGCTTATATTTCATGTGCTAAGTGAAAAGTAACATCGCTATTTTGTCTTCTCGTCACATTTCCCAAGTACTCTTTTTATAAATCCTAGCTTTCTCTTCGCTCGGCCGCATATTTCCCGGATGTGTCTTCTCCACGATAAATCTTTAGTGACTGTTTCACCTAAATACCTCATGGTTTCAACGCTTTCGACCTTCGTGTTATTAATTTTATAGGATCGCTCTATAGAATTATTCCTCCTCCATGTCGTGAATTATATCTAAATCCTTGCTTCCTGTCTTCTTCGGATATACCCCTGCGCACTACAGTATCGTCTGCATAAAGTCTAAGCGTAAAACTAACTACGCTACCCTGGGGAACTCCCGATGTGACTTTGATTGTGTCTGACATGATACCATCTATGACAACCCTCTGCTCTCGCCCACTTAAGAATTCTTGTATCCAACACACAACGTCATTATTTAAACCAAAACTCTCTAATTTCAAGATTAATTTATCATGTGGAACTTTATCGAATGCATTTTTAAAATCTTAAATCTATCGCATGAACTTCAGTACTGTTTTCGCCGTTGACTATAATATCTTGTACAAATAAAGCTTATTGTGTCTCGCAGGATCTACCTTTCCGGAACCCACGTTGTCTGTTTATGAGCAATCCCTAACTATCCAAATGCCCCATGATTGTACTGACTACAGTGTGCTCAAATACCTTGCAAGAGATTAACGTGAGTGAAATGGGTCTGTAGTTACTAGGTTCTTTCCTATCACCGCTTTCAAAAATAGGTGAAATGTTAGCTACTTTCCAATCCTTGCGTACAGTGCGGTTCTTTAGTGTTTTATTGAATATTATTTCTATATAGGGGGCTATTTCAGAAGCTAATGTTTTATATACCCGGGAAGGAATTTGATCGGGACCTGGTGATTTGTTTTTACTAATGTTTTTTAACTGCTGCTCTATTCCGCGACATGAAATTTTTAATTCGGGCATTTGCTCACTGAATGTTTTCGGCGGAGGTTCGATGTGTGACGATGAGTTGAATACGCTTTGGAAGAAGGCTTTTAAAGTATTGGCATTTTCTAAACCCTCAGGTGACTCTAATTCCTTTATCATTTTTAAGTGTGTGTACCTACTGTGGACCTATTTCCCTGAAGTTCTCTCTCTCACATATGACCAAAACGCTTTAGGATTGCTATCTAAATATTCTCCTAACATCTTGCTCTTGAAATGTGATAACGCTTGCCGACATGATTTCCTTGCTAATGCTCTCGATTTTTTATAGTTTAGAACTAACTCATTTTTTTCCTCTACCGATAGACCCTGTCCTTCATTTTTCATCTCAGCTTGGCATACCCTTCGACGCTTTAGTGATTTCCTAACCTCCGCGTCATACCACCTATGCTCTGTATTACCAATTTACTTGGTATATATTTATTAACTGCTTTACTGGTGACCTCAAGAATTTCTCTCCCCGAATCCTCTATATCTAATCCTTTGCTTTGTTCGCTAAATCCATTAAACGATTCCCTTAATTCCTCTTTCATACCGTCGTTAATTAGCCTTGCCAAATAAGTATACCCTCCTCCTTGGTTTATAATGTTTTTCAACGCCTACATTAAATATCGCATGCACTATTTTATGATCACTTATTCCTGTCTGTAGCTACATTTAGAACTTATTCGGGTATATTTGTTGCGAATAAGTCTAGTATGTTGTCTCCCCTGGTCGGTTCTTTTACTAGTTGTTGTAAAGTTTCGTCGTACCGATGGACTGAAAAGCAGCCGATGTAACACCCATTTTTAAAAGTGGTGATAGGGAGCAGCCACCTAACTACAGACCTATATCCCTCACATCCATTTCATGCAAGGTCCTGGAACATATAATTATTAGTTCAGTCATGGGACAACTATATAGCCAGAATTTATTGTCCAATGTTCAGCATGGGTTCCGGAAGAGCAAATCATGTGAAACTCAACTTGCTCTCTTTTCTCACAATATTTTAGTTTCTGGCGAAAATAATATTCCAGTGGCTGCTATATTTCTCGATTTCAAAAAAGCTTTCGAGAAGGAGTCTCATAGCAAACTAATCTTGAAATTAAAATATTATGGCATAGACAGAAACATTAAATCATGGATAAATGATTTCCTGCATGATCGGGTGCAAAGGGTTGTTTTGGACGGTGTTACCTCACCGGCAATTAGAGTCACTTCGGGTGTCCCATCAGGAAGTGTGATAGGTCCACTCCTGTTCCTCCTGTACATAAATGATATCAATAAGTTTGTCATAAGTAAGCTTCGTCTATTTGCCGATGACACTGTAGTGTACAGGGAAATTCTATGCCCAAACGATTAAGAATATTTAAATGATGACCTACAAGCAATTGAAGATTGGTGTGATACATGGCACTTAGAATTAAAATTTAATAACTGTCTCTTGATGAATTTTTTGAAAATGAATAGCTCTCCTCTTAGCACTTGAATTGAAGAAGATCGTAGCAGATTGAAATTTAGACATAATCTCTTAAACAAATTCCAAGACCATATTTTCAGTGATGATGTTAAAAATATTTTGTGAACCCCAACTTACTATGGTAGGCTGGACCATAATCACGAAATTAGAGAAAATGATTGCCAAACTGACAGATTCAAAATGCCCTTTTTTCTACGTACATTGAGGGATATGAATAACGGTAAATATATCCAGTACGAGTGTAGCAATGGATAACATTGGTACCTGCATGTTGGTATAAGGACTTATAGCTAACCCAACTAACGGCATGTTTTTGCATGTATGCTTCGCTATTTTTATCTTTTTTTAAATAGCGTAGTTTTGAACAGTACCTATACGAGTACTATTCCTTTTTTAATGCATGATATGTAGTGCATGTTTGGTGAGAATTCACCACTTACCACACACCTTTATGTTGGCTTGCAGAGTATTATGTAGAAGTAGATGTAAAAAATGTGACGTAAAGGTGTTCAACAGTGATTCGCAGAGTTACTTATCCTTACCTCCTGTTATAAAACTACACGTATTGCAGCCTATCGAAGGGAGATTGAAATCTCCGCCTACTATTATTCCTCTGTAGGTATTTGTTCCGAGAAATCAATGTTTCTATCTCTGACTCTAGTTCCATTATAGAATTGATGTCTGCATCCGGTGGTGGAACACCAAATACTTACTACATTTCGCTCTGAAATAAGTTTTCTTCTACTAACATACGGGTCCTTCACAGCTATAAATAATACTCCTCCGTTTCTGCTTACTCTATCCTTTCTGTATACGGTAAAACACTTAGGGAATACTTCATATCTGATATGTCCTTCGAAAGCCATCTTTCTGTGCGTACGATTATATCAGCATCAGTACTTTTTATGAGGTGGTGAAATTCGGCTACTTTATTTCTTAAACTACGACAATTCACTACTATGACTGAAATTATTTCTCCCAATCTATTTCTCTCCTGGTGCTCTTTTTCAACTAGAATTTTCCCAGATAATTATTTTACCGACCCACTATTTACTCTACCAATCTGATATGTATGTATCTGTAGTAATCTGATATGTATGCATGATTTGAACTTCTGTTCTGGGGCCGGTTAAATTAACTGCTTCATGACAGGATAAACAGTGAGCTTAACCAGAGAAAACAGATAGGAATGGGCACTGTGAAAGCAAATACCGAGCACTGAAAATGAAGGAAGACATTTGTTTCATGTCGGTACCGACGGGCAAGGCTGAATTGAAGTTAGGCTAAACGTGCTAAACTTAGCCCCCCCCCCCGAAGCAAATTTCTGGCTACGTGCCTGCCTGCTACTGAAAAAATATCCCTTGCTGAGCTCGCTCGGTCTGAGGGCTCTGGCTTTCGACAAGGGGCCGGAGGGAGGCGAAGTGGCTCGGACGTGGCCTTGGAATGGTTCAAGAGAGAGAGAGAGATAAGGAGCCAGGAGGTGGAGGGTGACGTTAGCGGGAGTGGGGGGGGGGGGCTATGAGCAGCGCTACGGAACGAAAGATTTTTAGCACGTAAAATAGTGAAAACATGGTTCGGAAAATAATAAATAGCAACTTTAGTATGCACCTAAGGTCTTTGAGTTTGATATAATAGTAGAAGAGAAGGATGAATCCCAGCGGATAATTGAACACATGTTTCCATTAAGGTTTCAATGTCAAAGGAAAAAAAGTTGAAATCAGGCTATTTTTACGATTTTCAGTGCCTGAAGCTCTTTAATGAGTACTGCTAATGAAAATTCTGTTCAAATAGCCGCTCACATTGATCCTTAATCTAACGATCAGTGAAACCCGATCAGCTCTGCGACTTATAATAAACTCGTTATCTTCGATCTCGCAAGGGTCTGCAGAGCCGTTTTCTGCGGAGGTATAGAACACCCTTAAATGCGAAATTATTGATCAATTAAAAATGGATGGATCAGATGGATAAATTCAAAATATAATTATTTCTTTTTAACGGGCATAAGTGATATAATATGATGGAGAGATGGTTTGGTTCGAAGACCAAAAATAGTTTTAAAAATTTGACTCTCGTAGATGTACATACGATTACATGCAACTACCTTTAAAGTACATGATCCGTGTGAGTGGAATGAGCGGCTAAAATTGAATTCCCTATTCATGTGAACCAATTGAACTGGTTTAATTAATATGGCATTGATAGGATTAAAGCCACTATTAATAATAAGGTTGCAATTAAAAGGTCTGCCTGATTTTAATAATACTTAGAAAAGAAAGTGGGTAATTGGTTCAGTCATGAATGAAGCTGGGTAACGAAATATTTAACTGGAGTTTTGATTCATTAGCAGGTATCAGTACTTAATGAGTTATCAACTGTTTATTACATCATACCGGTTTAAAATTGACAATAATATTTGTTACGCTAGGCCGCCACAACTACTTCATTTTAAAATTTTTTCGCATGAAACTATGGTGGATACTTTACGTATTCTCTCGCACAGTTCCGATTGCATTGATCTCAAAATATGCTGAAACGTTGAATAGCTTGGGCTAACAAAATTAATTGTTAATATCAATAGCATATCTTAGGCGGATCGTGTTCAAACTTCGTAGGTTGGTAGAAAAAGAAAATTCATTAGGTCCGAGCATTCGGAAAAGTGTCCAATATGCCTTAGTTTTCGAAATATTGGCAGTCGAAAATCTTTAAAAAGAAACATAAAAAGACTCATGACGCAACCCGCACTACACATACCAAGGCCCTGCTCCTTTCTCGGTGTAACCTTCAATGGATACAGCGATGAAGCGGATTGGTCATTGTGAGACTCACACAAAAGCCAATGCTTTGTGTGCAGCATTGCCCGTATTCACCACTCGTCAGAACAATTACCACGACTTTAGTATCGGTATACGCGTTCGTATGCTGGATGCACATTGGCCTTGATGCTTTCAGGTGTAGACGAAGCTCCTTGAATAATATCTGCAACGAAATTATTGCATGAAATGGGCATCAATCGACCTGAGATGGACAGTGTTCTTCACTCTTTTCCTTAATTGGTAATAGACCTTCTTGAAAAATTTAGTCTCCGAATTTCGTTCTTAATTTTTGTTCGAATCGGACTTAGGCCATTCATAAATTTTGTTTTTCTTCAGTTCATTTTGAATTTCCGCCCTGTTCCTGTCCCCGGTTGTCGGCACTCACTTGTCTAGTATATTAGTGTGTGGTAGCGTCGACAGGTGTCATTTTTTTTATTTTAAAAATTTGTACCTCAAGCCGAGGGTCAGACGGAGAAGATTTTTCAATGAGTGCAGTTGGAACCGTTTGCAACCCCGGGCCCGGAAGCGATTAAGTTGGAAGACACCAAAGGTAAGTGAGTGCCTTTCTTCCTTTTTCATGCTTCCTCCCTTTCCTCTCCCACATCATGACTCTTTTTTTTCCTTTATTTCTCTTTCTCCGATTCACACCAGACCCATTCCCAGTTCCCCTTTTTTGTCGAATGGAATAAGTCCCGTGATCGAACATTTTGGTGACCCTGACGTGATAGTGGTAATTTATTCGTCTTCTTCTTTCGATGGTCATTGTTTCGCTTTCTTTATTTTATCGTCATATCTGAACATGCCTGACGGCAAGAAGGTGGTTCGCAAAGGAGTTGCTACTCGGGAACAGTTTGACTCTTGGCTCAAGTTGTTACGGTGCCAAAGAGAACAATTTGAAGCATCAATATCCGTTGCCTACGGGTTGGCAGAGCAATTGCATTTGTCCGCGGATCCGTTGTCAGCTTCTCCTAAGTTTCCAATGTTTCGTACTCGTTGTCTGCACCTTAAAGAGGCAAGAGACATTTCTTGAGGATCAGAGGAAGATATATGAAAACTGCCTTCGTTTTAATTCGACGGAATCATATGAACCTGATCGATTACTTGGTGTTACTCTCGATGAAAGGTATTAAATTATTCCCTCAGTCTATGATCGTTCACCAGTTTCGGCTGTTCAAAATCCTTCGGGCCCTTTTGACAGCTCTACCTAGATGACCACAATTTATAAGTGTCGGCTACCAACTATTCATGTCCCGCGGTTTTCGGGTGCCTTTGACGAGTTAGAATCATTTCGCGATCTCTTCTGATCAGCAGTTCATGATAGAGCAGATTTAGCACCTATTGAAAAGTTCAGCTATTTGAAGTATGCTCTTTCTGGAGATTCTTTGGCAATAATCTCTTCCGTTCCCTTTGGGGACACTCATTATGATTCTGCGTGGAAGGAGCTGTGCGATCATTTTCATAACCCACGAGTGCTGGGATTTAATTATTTAGATAAATTGTTGCATTTCAACTCCTCGTCTTCGGGTGCATTGCAGTCCCCTCAGAATTTCTCAAATGTCTTTTTTGAAATTTATTCGGCACTCCTCTTATTTCAATATCCCCAACCTTGGGGAACTAATTTTATTCAGACTGGCTGCTACATCATTAGACACTACGTGCTCACGCATTTTGAAGAAACTGGCATACGAGACTTTTCCCTGGGTTTCACAACTTCTATCTTTTAATAAAAGGCGTATTAAACTCTTGCAAACTTCTCGCGGAATAATTGAGAGGAGTTTTCAAGCTCGTAGTTCCAATCTCAGGAGCATGACCGTAATGTCTACTTCCGTTGGGATAGATCCTTCAAACTCTAATGCATCTTGTCCAAGTTGTGACTTATCTCATCTTTTAGCTGATTGTCCAAAATATTTAAACATGAATTCTTAGCAAAGGGGTAATTTGTGCGTTCAAAAAACTATGCTTTAATTGTTTGAGGAGTGGTCACTGGGCACCGAAATGTCGATTTTCAAACTTGCGGTGTCAAACATGCAAGAGATATCACCATACCACCCTCCATTCCGTCGTTGAGCATAGGGAGCGGAATGCTCCCGTCACGGCAGCTAATAGCCAGCCTTCGTCCTCTGCCCACCTTCAAAGCTCGTCGCCACCTAACTTATCTTCGAGTCAGCGGTCCGCCGAAGCGATCCCACAAACGTATTCGTCATGCGTTGAATGCGAACTTTCTTCGGCTGTTGTCTTAGCGACTGCAGTGGTCAATTTTTTGGATGGCGATGGAAAATTGCAACCTCTTAGAATTATGCTTGACTCAAGTTCTTAGATTTCGGCGATCTCTGTCGATGCTCTTACGCGTTTAAAACTGACAATGTCTGCGTATCATGGGGCGTTGTTTGGGCTGTCTCAAACCCCTTTAAATCGGCCGGTCGGTTCCGCGACGTGCCGTCTTTTTCCCAAGCATTCTTTCAGTTCTGGGTTGAGAACAAGGGCGATAGTATGCCATAAATTGTTGGAAAAGCTTCCTGGGGTTCCTCTTCCACAGCTCATAAGGAACCATGTTGACCATTTGGATCTGGCGGATCATCATTTTGACCAGCCATCGCAAATCGATTTTATTTTAGGAATGGATCTTTATCCCAAAATCATGTTTGCGGGACAGAAATCGTTTCTAAATGGCGAACTGATTGCAGTAAATTCTATCTTTGGTTGGGTTATTTGTGGCTCTGTATCCGCCCTACCTGTGGAAGAAGGGTCTGGTACCTCGTCCTTCTCCATTGTGGAGGATAGGGAATATTTAGAAAATGAAATGAAATGATTTTGGGAAGTGGAAGAACTTCCATCTGAAATCTTTCATGACCCAAAAGATATTCAATGTGAACAGCATTTCTTAGAAACTTTTCGAAGAGATGATTCTGGAAGATTCATTGTTTCACTTCCTTTCCTATCTTTTCTACCTAAGCTCGAGGATTCATACTCTCAAGCGTTTTCACGTTTGATGAATCTCGAGCATCGCTTAACTCGCCGAAAGGAGTTGCATGATAATTATTGTGACTTTTTGAAGGAATACCTTCGTCTTGGTCATATGTCCGAATCAAAATCCCAAGGGAAATATTATATTCCGCATCATGCTGTCTATAACTACGTTAACTCAAAATTTCGTGAAGTTTTCGACGCCTCTGCCCGTACATCTACGGGTGTCTTACTCAATGATGAATTACATACAGGCCCCAAGTTGCAAAGCGATATTTTTGATATTTTGTTAACCTTTCGCATCCATAAAGAACCCTTTATTACAGATATTTCAAAGATGTACCGGCATATTTTAGTCACCCCAGAGCACCGATGCTATCAGCATATTTTGTGGCATGATGATGCGACTCGAGCATTGGTGGAATATGAATTAAATACAGTCACCTATGGAGTTTCTTCCGCACCGTTTTTAGCAATGCGAGCTGTACGTAAATTTGTCATTGATAATGGTCATAAGTTCCCTCTGGCAGCTCAAGTACTCAATATCGAAAGTTACGTTGATGATACAGTGACCGGGGCTTCTTCTATCTCCGACGCGCTAATGCTTCGACAGCAACTGATTGATTTATTGTCACTTGGGGGATTTCCATTGAGTAAATGGGCGAGCAACTCTACCGAATTCTTAGTGGGGTTTTCTCCTAATGATATTAAGCAAATATTTAAATTTGATGCTTTTGAATCTCCCTTGCTCAAGGTGTTGGGTTTAAGTTGGATCCCGGCTCAAGATACCTTTTCTTATCAAGTATGTTTCGAGGTCTCGGGGAATTCAAAGCGAAGGCTTTTATCGAATATTTCTAGAATATTTGACTCTATTGGTGGGTTGTCTCCTATTGTCTTTTGGGCAAAATGTTTGATGCAGTCAGTGTGGACTTTAAAATTAGGTTGGGACGAGCCCTTTCCTGACGTTATTCATTCTCAGTGGAGTGAATTTGTTTCTCAAAGTTCGTACTTATCCCAAATTCATTTGCCACGAAGAATTAACTTAACTGATTCAAAGGTTCAACTATAAGGGTTTTGTGATGCATCAGAGCGTGGCTTTGGTGCCATCTTATGCGTCAGAACTGTGGCATGTTCCGGGGAATTTAAAAATCTTTCTTAACTGCAAAATTGAGAGTTGCACCTTTGAAAACTATTTCTTTACCAAAACTAGAATTACTCGGAGCTTCATTGCTCGCAAAACTCATGAAGAAAGTAGGCGACGTATTTAAAAATCGTGTTCATTTTGAGGAATTGTGTGCTTGGTCTGATTCACAGATTGTATTATCTTGGCTAAGGCTCCCACCACACCGGCTAAAAACTTTAGTTGCGATTAGAGTCAATAAGATCATTCAACTTTTGCCTAATTGCTCTTGGCGTCATATAGAGTCCGGTCAGAATCCAGCGGATTTTATCACACGCGGTCTTTTTGCAATGCAAGTTCTGGAGGCAAATTTATATTGGGAAGGGCCGCAATTCTGCTTACTTGACACTGGATTTTGGACTCCTGAGGTTGAATGTGAATTGCAGCTTTCATTCCTCCCAGAGATTAAGCAGCAAAGTTTAACTTTCAGCGCAATTTGTGAACAGAGTGATGCTCTTGCAAGGATAAAACAATATTCCTCATTTATAAAAGTTGTCAGAGTAATGCCTTATGTTCTGAGGTTTGTAAAGGCTTTCAAGGGAGTACGTTTACCTCCTTATTCACCTCAATCGAGCAAAGAACGGCAGGAGAGTCTGTTGCAACTGGCAAAATTAATTCAAAATTTTCATTTTCAAGAGGTTTAAGTGTCCTTACGAAAGGGAAAGAGATTTTCAGGCTCGATGAGAAGCCTTCGTCCAATTTTGGACTCTCAAGGCTTAATTCGTGTGTGGGGTCGCCTTCGTCATTCATTACTTCCAGCCGCAGCGTGTGAACCTCTGTTGATTCCTTCTGATAATTATTTTTCTATTTTAGTTGCTCGTCATTAGCATTTAGTGTCATTACATGGTGGTCCAAGGGCCGTGAAATCAATTATCTCAAGACAATTTTGGATTCCATCGCTGCGGAAAATAATTCGGTCACATATAGCTAAATGCGTTACTTGCATCCAGTATATAGGAGCCACTCAACACCCTTTAATGGCTGATTTGCCTGCTGCACGCGTTGTCCCTGAACGGCCAATTTCATCAGTGGCAGTCGATTATGGGGGACCATTTCTCTTTATAATGAGTAATAGACGAAATGCAACAGATTCAAAGGCGTGAATGTAGCCTTATTCATTTGTCTTAAATGTAAGGCTCTCCCTTTAGAGCTTGTCACAGCTCTAACGACTGACGCATTCGTCGCCGCATTACAACGTTTTATTGCTCGTCCGGGAAACATTACAGTCATTTATTCGAACTGTGGCACAAACTTTGTGGGGGCTAATCGATTATTGTCAGAATTCTATAAATATATTCGTCTAGTCATCACAAGGAATATTTGTTGTCTTTCCCCCAATTTTTAGTATCGAGTGGAAATTAAACCCACCTATGCTGCCCATTTTGGGGGATGATGGGAAGCCGGCATAAAATCGGTAAAGTATCATTTGCGTAGAGTTGTCGGGGGACATGCTCTTAATTTTGAAGAATTTTCCACCTTATTATGTAAAATCGAAGCAGTGTTAAATTTATGTCCTCTGACTCCGCTCTCTTCCGATCCTTCAGAAATTAATTATTTGACTCCTGGACATTTTCTTGTCAGTCAGGCCTTGCTGGATTTACCCGGAATTCAATCCTCAGATCCCCTTCCTCTGCCAGTTCGTTGGCAATTGGTTGAATGGATGAGAAACCACTTTTGGAAAAGGTGGTCACAAGAGTATTTAGACACTCTTTAACAACGGACCAAATGGACTCAGGCCTCCCCTAATGTAAAATTTGGGGATTTCGTTTTAATTCGGGATGCTAATATCCCACCCTCTTCGTGGAGGATAGGCCGGGTAACTAAAACTTTTCCCGATTCGGAAGGAACCGTCCGAGTAGTCGAGTTTCGTACTCCATCTGGCCTCTTGATAAGGCCTCTTGATAAGAGTGAAGCTAGTGCTTCTACCCATTGAAGAGTAGCAACTTCAATCCTTCCATCCACTCCAAAAATGTCATTTGATTTATTCATTTTTTATCAGTGCTTAGTTATTTTTATATATTATCCATGTGAATTATCGGGGTAATTCACGGTAGGCGGGATGTTCGAGCCGGGCTTAGGCCATTCATAATTTTTTTTTTGCTTTAGTTTGCTTTTGAATTACCCCCCTATTCCTATCCCCGGTGGTTGGCGCTCACTTATATAGTATGTTAGTGTGTAGTAGCGTCAACAGGTGTCATTTTGTTTCATTTTAAAAATTTGTACCTCGAGCCGAGGGTCAGACGGAGATTATTTTTCAATGAGTGCAGTTGGAACACTTTGCAACCCCGGGCCCGGAAGAATTCAATTTGGATGACACCAAAGGTGAGTGAGCGCCTTCCTTCCTTTTACATGTTTCCTCCCTTGCCTCTCCCATATCACGATTCCTTTTTTTCCTTTTTTTCTCTTTCTCCGATTCACGCCAGACCCAATTCCCAATTCCACTTTTTTGTCGAATGGAATAAGTCCCGTGATCGAACAATTTTCCTAATATTTTAATAAAACCTCAGCAGCTTTACCTCTTATTTTCCATACACTATTATCAATCAGTTGTCTTGGAATGCGCAGCTTGAGTTTCAAGGGTAAATCCTGGGGAAATATTCACAATGCTTAAAAAATGCGGTCGGAAAAAAATATATCTTACACATTTAAACTTGGCAAAAATCTGTTATGTAAGCAAATTAAAATCTTTAAAGATTCGCTATATATTTTTTGAATGTAAAATTGTTCACTGTAAGAAATTTTGCATAAACATTTCGTAATTTCATTCCCCAGAACAGTCACTTGGGTCATAATTATCATAAAAACAGGAAAAACAAAATTACTTTTTACACCAAGAACATTTAATAAATGCTCCATTCCCAGAGTTACATAATTTTTTTACCAGTTCTTCAGGAAATGAAACGTAATTTATGTTAAAGAACACTTCAAGATCTTCGGGCAACTGTTGAGGCGTACCATGCATAGCAAACAATTTAATCTCTCCACTTTAAGGCACTTGCAAAAAGTCTAAGGATAAGTCCAACTAGTTGGCTTGAAAAATCCCTGAAATTGTTACCCGTTCTGCTGAGCAATAGTTTCAAAGTGCATTGTTGTTTCTATAATCAATCCGACAATAGATACATTCTGCTGAGCAATATTTTCAAAATGTATTGTGGTTTCTTTAATCAATGCAAAAATAGACACATTCTGCTGAGCAATATTTTCAAAATGTATTGTTGTATTTATAATCAATGCAACATAGACACATTTCTCTGAAGAGTACCACAATATATTTGCTTATGTTGCATGCATCCGTCAACTGCGTGAAAATATAACATTTTACTTGCGAGAAGTTTCCTGAGTGCAATATTATGCTTTCAACTATGCACCGTAAATGATAATTGTTAATGGTTAAAATGATAATTGTAATGTTTATTAAGTATCATTGAAAATAGTTTTAGTGAAGTTTTAGGATCTGGCAACGGAAAAAGCACTAAAAATAAAAGTATAAAATGTTATTTAAACTTCAACGTCTGGGGAAATGATGGTTTTTTTAAATATTGAATTTGATTGCTTTAGAAGGAATTATATAGGTATATTATTGGAGAATATAATACAGCGCAGTGCTTTGCAGTTCAGCTGCAGTGTATTGGTAGCGAGGAGTCACGACAACAAAACAAATACTCGATGAATCCCTTACAGTTGGATGTGAGAGCCAACTGCTCGCAAACTGTAAATCCAAGGAAGTTGTTTGGTGCAGCCAAGTCCGATGCAACATTTTAAGATGGCTCCATCAACCAAATAAATGGACGACGCCCCAGTATCCATCACAATTGGTTGCCCTGCCCGATTCTGGGTTGCTGAACCCAATCTTTTTTTAGTGTACATAATGAAAAATTTCACTGGCAAATCACAACCCTAGAAAGCAGCGGAAACCTTGGCCGCAATAACCCTTGAGTTGTTTTAACTGCGCTCAGCTGGAGTGAACACACATATCCTCGCTTTTCTCCTAGCTTCTCTCCTCCTTTTCTCCTCCCCACTTATGGCTGAAGCCTAAGTCTCAAAAAGCCCTGCTGCGTGATGCTACGACATTTATACATACGAAGCCACAATACGTTTTTCTTTGTAAATATTTATGTAAAATTCTCCGTATAAACATTTACGTGACGTAACTCGAATTTTTATTGCACGGTTTTACTGCGATGAAAGGTGGGTGCGACGAAGAAAATGCTTCTTTCGGAGAAGAAAAAAAATTTGCCTTTTGGGAACCTCGAACCGGAGGAAAATTAGAATCCGAAGAATTAGTGTATCCGAAGACGTTAGCACCCAGACACAACTTCTTTCGTGTTCTGGTTATTTAAATTATAACATATGTAAAGTGCCAACTGGTGTATAGCGGGTTGTGTCATGCGTCTTTTTAAAAAAATTTAACATATTGCAATGCAAATATCTCGAGAACTAAAGCGTATTGGGCGCTTTTTCGAAGACACGTATGTAATGAATTTTAATTTTCTACCACCCTACAAAGTTTGATCGCGATCCGCCGGTAACAGTTGGGAACCTTTCCTTGTAAGATTTGTATGCATATTACAATCAAGTAACATTTCAAAGAACAGAAACATAAGGCTGGTCAAACATATGCAAGAGAATGAGTAAATCAAAGACGTAATCAAAGGCGTAAATTGTGGAAATAAAAGTTATTTATGGCTGAAAACGGAAAAAACAAGCGTAAAACAGACCAATTATTTTCGGTTGCTAAAGAAAGTAAAAAAATAAAAAAGAGAGAAGGAGTGTCGGTTGAATCATTAACAACATGTTGAAAACAAAAATAAACGTGGTAGACGACTAGAGTCAAAATACCCACTACGAAATACAGACATTTGCGGCACGAGGCTTTATCCGCGTTTCCAACTTGGGAAGCGATTTTCATCTGCGGCTGTAGTCGCTTAGCCTACTTAATGGGTTAAGCATTCCTTTACAGCATAAATGTCGGTACCGATAACATCGGGCAGCTTTGCAAACTTAGCTTTAAATAGTGATGAAACTGTCTACTTCTTTATGGCAACGATGAAAAATCATTGACAAATTACATATGATAAGTTAAATGGTGGAACCCAAGCTTATGTGGCATTTTAAATCAAACAATCGTCATGTTTTTAAGATGAAATCTATAGAACGTACTATATAACCACCAATTATTATTTTTTTATATTTATTAGGTCATTTAGTAAACATTACTTATGACATCTCTTTGTGGATCTAAGTACAATCCTAGAATCAGTAAATAGACGAACTATAATTGGCTACATCATTTTTTCAAACGATATCTATCATAAGATATTGAACGAAAATTTCAACGCCGCAATAACCACGATATTCCATAAGACAAGGTGACAGTCTGATAACCTTGGTAGTTGATTTTTGACCCCTTCACTGGAGACGTGAAAGATTGGTGTCAAACACAGTGTAGTGTTCGTCTTATGGGTTTGGTATGAAGTTGGTTTGGATGGTACAATAAACCCATTCCGTTGGAATGCCTTAAAACCAAACTTTACCTCTAGAGGAAAATGATATAGGCTGGAATTGTAAGTCCAATTTAGAATACCAGACAATGTTTATTATTTAAAGTAGAACTTATGGTCTAAAAGAAGAGTAACACAGTGAAGATGGGGGAGACATTTGCATATGAAGAACAAGGCGCGTCATCGATGTCACTAGGTGTCGGTGAGGAACAGTTTTTGTACTCATAATCATATCATAGGCAGGAATAAAGTTTGAATAATTCAAGTAATTGTGAGTTGATGTTTCCGTCCCTCAAAAAATGCATCAAGGCCGCAGTTTTATTACAGCGCATTTTTACTGGTCAAAAATTGAGACTGCTTAGCAGAAGACCCTGGTATTTGGTACTTAGGAAACTAGGTAAAAAATGTAACATGGGATAAATATATCTCTCATTGTGTCTTTTGCATTTGTAACTTTTTTATCATGTGTATCATTATCAATGTTATCATTGGTTATGACTGTTGTTATTTTCAGTTTATGTAAAGACACTTAACTTCTACATCAGAGCCCTAAGTGCTGCCACTCCTACATTTCTGGTTTTGTACGCCTGTGAAAATGTGGGAATAGGAAAAAAAGGCAAGTTACCCTTTTCCGACTCTCAGGGCCTTTCCTGCAGTAGTGAGAATTGATATATATATATATATATATATATATATATATATATATATATATATATATATTATTAGCATATAGTGATATTCGGATAATGGCAGTGGATACCACTTTTAATTTTGCAGTCTTCATTTCCATGTCTTGCCAATATTGTTTTTCCATTTCAGAATATTTGCTCCTATTGGCCAAGGACACGGTAACTGTTGCTAATCTCATAACCGCTTTCAATGCCGCGGCTAATAATGGATTTCCCAGGACAGCTCTCTCCAACAACTTTCAGCAGCAATGCTATATGTAAGATATAACCACTATGAAAAGGATAGGTTGCGTGACAAATTATTTTCATCTTAGCATTGAGGACGAAATACAAATGTATTATTTGTGTAAAAGAATACTGATGTATATAAATACATATGCATTTTTTTAATGAAGGGAAAATATGAAGGAGTTAATCGATATATTACGTGGAAGTCTTGGGGAAAACTATGGGTAATTGATGATTTATTGTTAAACAAATATCGTCCAACCAAGCCCAATTTGGACTGAAAGTCAAGTGGTAAGGTTTTCATGTCAGAGAATTTTTTCGATCCCTTATAATGCTACTAGAGGTATAATGTGCCCAGTTATACTGAAAAGCGATCAAAATTTTCTACTCTTCAACAATTTTTAAAATATTTCATTTATTTCTAGCTCGCTTTTCAGCGATGGAAATATTTCCCTTGTATTTAACAGTTTTAAAGTTTTATTTATGCGTTTTTCGCTTGCGTTTTATGGTATGTATATGTTCTATAATATGCTTTGTAGGTATAAATTGTTTTGGTTATTTATAAATGTTTACCTTATATATTTCCTTAAAAATTTCGGAATTGTATTCAATACAGTATGTATGCATGCGTGCTTGAAATTTTTAATCATTTTTCCTGAAAGGAAAAAAGAGTAATTTAACATTTTTTTTAAATGTGCCGATGTATGTGCGACAGCACGCTATTGCTGCTGCTTTAAAATAAGTTATTCTTAATAATTTATGCTTAAACCATTCATTAGAAATTAAAGGTTTTTTTTACTTATTATAAGACATTGAGCAAGATTACTGTGATTGGCCTTATACTGTAAAATAAACATATTCATCATTTTGAACAGATTAAAAAATAAATATGTAATAATGCAAAAAAGATTATTAATTTAAATGAGATAAATCATTTTAGTCTTAAAGCTATGGATAAAATAATTTTTTTAATGTTATATTTAACCATTCATTGAAATGGCATACAACTTAGGCTGTATACGAAAAGTAAAGTGAATAAAATGTTCTTAAATACGATCAGCGATTATTCAAGAGGCTAAGCTACGAACGTTATCGATTATAATAGATGAGAAGACCTGCAGGAAAGTTGTGTGTAGTTTGGATAGGCATTTAAAAATAGAAATAAGAAATAGAATAGAGTGACAGATTAAATATGACTGTAATGTCTTATTTCCAACATCCAATTCGAACGCGGCAGCTTGAACAGAGGAGAACAGATGACTATGGAGACGAATGGAAGATTATTTTGAAATCACCAACGACAATGAATGTCTTTTAAATAAATCAGGATTGCGCAGAAGAGAGTAATTAATTTCGTACGAAGGCTAGAATAAGGAACATTACCAATTTGAACTTACCATAACAAAGTCCAAAAAGAATTCCAATATATTATGTGATATAGTGTTTTTTCCAAATCAATAATCTTTGTATAATATTAAAAAACACATAAGTGCTTGAGTATCAATAAATTATCGGGAACATCGAAAAACCCACGTGTAATTAAGTTGAAGTGCCTACCATCCGCATTGAGTGTGTCTATTCATGCAAAACATAAGTTCCAAGAAACCCCTTTTAACCTTATCCCTCACAGAAAAACCCAAATGGCACACTGAATACCTGATTTTTCTCCTTGCCTACTCATCCGTGACCTTAAGGAAGGAAATATTTAATAGCATACCATGGTATGTTTCATGTGAACATCATAGAAATAACGTGTTTGCAGCATTGAATTTATTTCAGATCAGGAATTATTTGTGATTTACTCTCTAGGAGTGTTTCCCTTTTACCTCGTCAAAATTCCTCTCCCATTTTGTCTTACGCAAGGCTTACCTTGTATTGAAAATTAAAGTCAATCAAGATACCAAAGTGTTGAAAAGAAAGTGTTTGCATAGGAATATTGAGTGAAAAAATATTTGATTTCTTCTAAGGTTTATTTAGGAGAGTTTGGCAGAGTGCCGTGGACAAAAATAATTACTTCTGTAATAAATAAAAAAGTGAATCTGAGGAAAAGGGTTCAATTGGTATGTTCCCTGAAAGGTAAGTGCTACGCGCAAGTAAGGAAAAATGCCAAATAGAGTGTTGGGATTTAGAAAACGGAGCAGAAAGTGCAAGACAGAACAGCAGATAAATTATCAAGTCGGCTGCTCTTCGACAGGATTGGACCGTGTTGCACATTGCCTTTCATGCTTATTCTTTGTGGAAGAGAAGATGAAAATAGAGTTCGAGGAAACTTTTGCTGCTTTGATTTTGATGCAAAAGAGAGGGAAGTGCAACCTATCACTTAACGTAGCCGATGGAAGGATTACTTTCGCCTAGCCGGCATTAAAGAATTCTTCTCTAGATCCTCGACGGAAATGTGAATAAAAATTAATGCAGATTGAAATCACATTAGGATCTAAAGGTCAAACTCTGAAATTGAATCAATCGGAATCCTTGGAGGTGTGTTTGTGGTTTAGAATGAGAAAAGTACAAGGAAAGGAAAGGCGAACAATGCAGAGCATCATGGAAAGTAAGGAAAGTAGTTGTCATAAATCAGGATGCAATGAATGAAGGAATGTTGCTGAAGACGAGAAAACCTAATATGAATTTTTAAAATGGCGGAGTAAAGGTGCCTTAAGGAAATGAAATATGCACAAGAATCGGTGGTAAACGAGTAGTAATTCTTCCCCAATTATTTTAAGTGTACTTGAAAGGATTTGAAATTTCTGGAAAAACTTAAGCGAGTTGGTTAGTTGTAGCAATAAGTTGTTAGTGTTAGAATGCAGAAAGAAAACAAGAATGAATATGACTTTGGAGCGCTGACATCGATCAGAAATACTTTAGAAATCATGAATGATATCATTTAAACTAATAATGAATATTGTAGATCATATTTATTTTGTTGTTACAATGACATATTACCCGTATTTATCTAAAACATCTGGCTGTACATCAATTGGTGTCCCATGCCCTAAACTTCCAAAAGCATTTGCGTAATGCATTCGGGGTGAGTGAATCCCAAATCGAGCTGAAAATGCCTCAAATCGATTATTATTGTCCCATTTTTGTCATCATATTTCTTTGGAAATTATTGATGAATGAGACGTATACTAAAGAACGTGTTATGAAGAAATGTCTTAGATAAAATCCAATTAAATGAGTCTTCATTTTATTAATAAAGAATTACCAAAAGTTACCAACGAATTTGTTATAAAGATGCAGTCTTTTGCAATTATTAAGCCTCATCATATGTCATTAGCATTAATAAAGCAACTTTAAAGGAAATAAAAATGAACTTAAGTATGGGAAATATTCGTCAAGGTCTACATAACCTTAGGCGCGTCCAAAAAATCAGTTCCGTAACACCAAAAATAGGTAACAGGGAAGTGTTATATTTTTCAAGAACAGTTTGCAAGAACAAGTTTTGCAACAACAATTTGCTAGAACAGTTCTTCGTTGTCTCAAATTTGTGCAGGTGTATTTTCAATGAATCAGATGAGCTGGCAGGTACGCGCTAAATTACCATTTGAGAGATTCCGCCGTTAAATTCTTAAACGAAACTAACCTCTTGGAAGGATTTACTAAAATTAAAGGAGACGAAGCAAGTGGTATAAAGCAGAGCTAATGTTAAACTGAGGGACAAAAGCGGGACAAAAGGCGGTAAGGTGAGAGAAGGAACGGATTGAGAAGGAATAACGATGAAGGAATAATATCTAAACTCGCCGAAGCCTGAGAGCGATTCCATTTTCCAAAGGCCCAAATTTTCATGGCTGGTTCTAAGAGAGTTACAGGTGAGAAATTTTATTTTCACCAAGCCACAAGTACTGTATGAGAGCCAGGAAGCTCAGCAACTAGAAGATGAGATATTTTTTTTATCGGATGCTACTTCCAAGGCCAGAACAAAAAGGACAATAACTGATCACGGGTAGAACACGTAACCTCTCCGAAAATTTTTTCCCTCCACTTTGCAGAATGGCAGCCTTCCCCTCATTTTTGGTGATAAAAGGGATCACAAGCATGTAAGTCAAGTAATATGGGCTGAGAATTGAAAAAGCGTGAATGGCGGATTGTTCATGAGGGGAAATTTTATGGATAAATCCGGAATTTAGTTTTGTGCCCTAATCATTGATTCAGCAGGTCATCCCTCTGCATATTCAACTCACTCAAATTGTAAGGATAAAGTGAAAAATCAGCGCTCAGAAGAGTGTTTTCTGGACTTATTGATATAAGACCCCGATAGCATTTAGGTAAGTGAAGCATAATTTGATCCCCGCAAACAAAAGTTTCTACCTATTTTGGCGCGCGTGAACAGGCATTGTCGTGTGTGCGCAGTGTGTCGTAGGCACACGGTGTCAACACTTCGCCTACAATACCGACTCTCCTATACTTCCGAAGGTAGTAGGTGACTTTCTCTTCAAAAGTTTTCACGGATCTAGCAGCCGATAAATAACCCAAAGAAATACTTAATTTCAAGTATTTCATTTAAAAGAAGTTCATGGCACTGGAAAAGATAAATTAATGGATAATACAACATGGCAATAAAAATGCTGCCAGATTCCTTTTCATGCTTTCCTGCACATCCAAATATTTTGTAACATTTTTTATATATGCTAAATTAATTTCTGTCATTTGTACCCAGTTGATATTTGGTCATGATAAAAGTGTATGGATATCAGTGTTCGAGGGACTTATTTATTTATTTCAATGGAAATAATGGCCTTTTTACCACAGTAATTCAGACTACAGCTCATTAAAGCAGCCTTTTAGCCGGTAATGTAAAATGTTCAAAAGGGGCATTAAAACAAAGAAGAAAAGATGTCTTTTAAAAAGGAATGGTCTAACTAATTACAGAAAATTGAGAAAAGTTTCTCATTTTTATTTTTTAAGTGATACAATTTTTTTCCACCTATAAAATGGATTGGTAGCACTAATGGACAAAAACAATGCAAGTGGTGCAATCCATTGAGAAATAATGGAAAGCGAGGCAGTTTGAAAAGTATTCTAAAATAATAAAATCGTAATGTGTTGAAAAAATATCTCAGAGTCGCTAAAAACTTTCGCTTCGCCCGTTTTATTTGCGTCTTATCACGATCGCTTCCTGCAAACACTTCTTACCTCCCCCCCACCCGGGTGAGAGCGATAATCCGAGCGCGCGCCGGATGGGTGTTGCCGTGGACAATCAGTCCCGTTCCAGCAGTTTACGACGTAAGTACTATTATATGTATGTGCATTTGTCATTATTTTCGTATGAAACCATTATTTTGTTTATTTGATGCGATATTTTCTTTTTCAGATGGAGGCTCTTCACATGAAACCTTCAAACGTCAATTTCAACACCCCAACATTCCCCTGAAAGGATGAACTGGTTGTTTGGATCCCGAATACGGCAATACAGTTGGAGAAGGAACACACAAAACATGGGATGACCCGGGTGGGGACGTTGAATCAACAAGGAACTGTCAAAGGGAAAATTTTCCTCACAAAGAGGTACCTGGCTATATTTGAAAATGAGGAAGAAGTGACAAAATACAACATGGCCACGGAAGAACAGTGATTTCAATTGGTTTGGGACGGGGGGAGATTGGATTTGACAGGGAAATAAAGGTAATTTTTAATTACTTTATTCCTTGCATTGAATTTTTTATTTGTATATTCATATTTACAATTTTTTTTTCTTTCAAGCTCCTCACTCAAGTTTTCTTTAGGAAGTACCTTACGATGGACCTGAAGGAAGATTATGAAAAATCAAAAATGTAAAGAGGAAAAGAAATAAAGTGAAAAGGTTATTAAGTGCTTTCCTTATTTGCTTATAACCAAAAAAATTCCCGTTCCTGAGCCGCAGCAAAGATTATAGATAGAATACGTAAATAAATATGAACATTTGCAAATGGAATTCACAAATAAGGTTAGTGGATAATTTAAACAACATTAGGAAAGTGTATGTAGGGTAAAAAGGGCTTGTGTTAGTTGTGTGTTTTGACGAGTTGTGCTAGGCAAAAGGCGGTGGTCGTGTCATATAGTGTTGAGAGTGAGCTCATCTTTTCGACGATACTTAATGTGTTTATTTAGCTAGGGAGGAGTGTTTCAGTTCTAAATTAAAGTTTTGAGGGAAATGGTATGCATCCCGGGAAAAAAGTGAGTATACTATGTCTGTGAAGTGTTTTAAAATGGCATGGTGGTTTTATTTTTACGGTTAAGAGTGATGATATGTTTTCATAATTCTTAAATGTGCGTTTCTAGGTTGTAAAAAGGGGTGTGTTTCAGTTCTTAATTAAAGTTGGATAGGATATCAAATGTGTAAGGTAAGGATGTTTAAATGTTCCTTGTGAGTTTCGCACTGTGGCGACCCTAACTACTGCATCAGCCCCTGGATGCGCCTCGTCGATAACTGCAAGCTCCCATGCCAATGGGGGTGTATTGTCGTCCTTGAGTAAGAACACCATTTCAGGGCGAATGTTGTTCGATTCCCTTGGCCACTTGGCTCATTGTTGCAGATGTTTCAAAAATCTTGACCAGATCTTCCAATATTATTGAAGCTTTGCTTGAAGTAATTGCCACCTGGAAAGCAAAGGAATACTCAGATCTGGCTTGGGAAGGGAAGTCAAGGGAGATCCGATGAGAAATTGACCAGGTGTTAAGGGCAAGACATCATTTGACAAGGGTACCAATGTTCTGGAATTAAGGCATGAACCACAAAGGTTCCAAAAATGCAACGACTGTCTCGCATGGGAGTCATATCCTTAGGAAAGGCACGTGAGAAAGCCAAAGTTTTTTAGCTCTCTAGCTCATCATCATCATCATCATTGGTCAACAATCCTAGGATTGGTTTGACGCAGCTTTCCATTCGTTTCTTCTATCGGCCAACCTTTTCATTATGACGTAATTCTTCTCTTTTACATTCTTCACGACCTGTTCCATGTATCTCATACGAGACCTGCCTTTTCCAATCTTCCCGTTCACTTTTCCCTCGACGATAGTCTTCATCAGGCCATCGTGTCTCAAGATATGACCGATTAAGTTTTCCCTTCTTATTTTTAGAGTTGTCAGCAGACTTCTCTTTTCTCCTACTCTTCTTAGCATTTCCTCGTTACTTACTCGGTCGATCCATTTAATCTTCAGCATTCTTCTGTAACACCACATTACAAATGCTTCTGCCCTTTTCTTCTCCGCTGCTGTCATCGTCCATGATTCACTGCCGTAAAGAAAAATGCTCCAGATGTATGTTCTGATGAACTGTTTCCTTACTTCTATGCTTGTATTTCCTGCTGTAAGTATATTCTTCTTCTGAAAGAATGCCCTCTTTGCCTGGGCTATTCTACTCACTATTTCTTTCTTGCTTCGTCCATCGTTGGTTACTCTGCTTCCCAGGTAACAGAACTCTTTCACCTCTTCCAGTTTCTGTTTTCCTAGTTTAACGTTGGTTTTCGCCTCTTCTCTTTTGCCGCACACCAATATCTTAGTCTTCTTCTTATTGATCTTCAGCTGATATCTGGCCATAGTCCTTTCCAGGGTCGTTAGCATCTTATTCAGCTCCTTCTCTGTCTCTGCTATGAGAGCTATGTCATCAGCGAATCGTAGCATACTGATTGTTTCTCCGTGGATTTTCACTCCAGAGAACTTCTCCTTGAATTCATTTATGGCTCTCTCGATGTAAACATTAAAAATTACGGGAGACAGTGCGCAGCCTTGTCTCACTCCTTTCCTCATTCTTGCCTCTTCACAGCTGGGTCCAGATTTAATCACAGCAACTTGGTTTTTGTACAGACTGTGTATAATTCTTCGGTCATTGTAGGACACTCCAATTCCCTTGAGAATTCCAAGCATTGAATCCCAATCCACGTTGTCAAAGGCCTTCTCTATATCCACAAATGCAATGAAGGTCGGTTTGTTCTTCTCCATTCTCTTCTCTATGAGTAGCCTAAGGGCCAATATTGCTTCCCTTGTACTCTTACTTTTCCTGAATCCGAATTGATCTTCATCCAGGAACTCCTCTGCTTCTCGTTCTATTCTTCTGTAGATGATCCTGGTCAGTATCTTTGATGCATGTGTCATCAGGCTTGTAGTCCTAAAATTTTCGCATTTCTCCGCTCTCTTCTTCTTGAAGCCTGTCTCCGCTCTGTTTTTCTCGAGGTCCCTTGGAATTTCCCCTGTTGAATACATGTGGCAGATGGTTTTGTAGAGATGAATTAATGTCTTCTCTCCTGCATTTTTAATTAGTTCTGCAGGGACATCATCAATACCTGAGGCCTTATTCATCCGAAGATCCCTTACTGCAGCGTCGAATTCCGATCTTAATATTGATGCCCCCATATCATCTATTTCCACTTCGCTTTCCTCTTCAATAGCTTTTGTGCTGAGATTTTTTCCATTGTATAGCTCTTCCAGATATTCTTTCCACCTCTTCACTTTGTCCTCGTTTTCAATCAAAATTCCTCCATTCGTATCCCTTATGGCATTGCCTCTTGCGCTCCGTTCCTTGAAGTGGTTCCTCACTATGCTGTAGGACGCTTCCACCTTTCCAAGTGCAAGGTTGCTTTGTACATCTTCGCAAAGATTTTTCAACCACAGCTCTCTAGCTTTCCTTGCTTTGCGACTTATTTCGTTCCTTATTCTTTTGTAGCAGAGCTGCCCTTCTTCAGTTTTCGCATTCTTGTACTTTCTTCTTTCTTCAATCAATTCTAAGACTTCCTCCGTGATCCATGGCTTCTTCTTGGCAACTTTTCTTCTTCCAAGAACTTCTTTTGCGGCTTCCTGTAGTCCACATTTAATGTTTTCCCAACGCTCTTCCACTGATTTCTCATTCAGGTTCTCTCCTATGTTGTTTCCCACTGCTTTTTGAAATGCCAGCTGATGTTGAGCCTCCTTTAGTTTTTCTACTTGCCACATATTCTTCTTTGTTTTCTTCAATTTCTTGAATTTTAGATGGCATTTCATCATCACTAAATTATGGTCACTGTCGATGTCTGCCCCAGGGTAGCTTTTGCAGTCCTTCACGTGGTTTCTAAATCTCTGCTTCACTTAAATGTAATCTATTTGACATCTTCTTCTGTCTCCTGGCATTTTCCATGTGTATCTTCTGCGGTTGTGATTTTTAAACAATGTGTTGGCAGCCACTAACTTATGTTGAGTGCAGAACTCCAGCAGCCTTTCTCCTCTTTCGTTTCGGTTTCCCAATCCGTATTTTCCAGTTATTCTTCCATCCTGACCTTCACCGACGATAGCGTTCCAGTCCCCTAAAATAATTAGGTTTTCTTCTCCTCTTACCTGTTTTATAACTTCCGTGATATCTTCGTAGACGTCTTCCACTTCTTCATCTTCATAGTCAGTCGTAGGCATGTAAACCTGCACCACCACGGTATCTACAGGTTTGGTCTCGATCTTCACCATTATTATCCTTTCATTGTACTGCAGGAAGCTCTTCACACGCATTCCGGCGATCTTTCTGAGCATGATCCCTACTCCAGCATTACCATTTAATGATCCTGTATGTATAATCCTGTAGCTTCCACTCCAAAAGTCTCCTTCTTCGGGCCACTTCATTTCGCTGATTCCTAATACGTCGAGGTCCATTCTTCGCATTTCTACCTTCAGGTTCTCCAGTCTTCCACAGGTCCGAAGCGATCTCACGTTCCGTGTTCCTACCCTAAAAAGTGTATCACATTTGACTGATGCACTCTCTCGGGTAGTCCCCGCCCGGAGATCCGAA
The DNA here is from genome assembly GCA_933228895.1 of Platycnemis pennipes. Lineage (NCBI taxonomy): Eukaryota > Metazoa > Arthropoda > Insecta > Odonata > Platycnemididae > Platycnemis > Platycnemis pennipes. The sequence continues at coordinate 25,426,101 of OW121849.1, forward strand.
TGGGGGACTATTTTACCTCCGGAATATTTTACTCGAGAGGGTGCCAACTCGTCTTGATAATAAAGGAAAGAGTGGAGTAGCTGCGACTCCTCGGGATATTAATGTGGTGGTTTCCCCTTGCCTTCCACATCGCAGTACTACAGCCGTTTAGTGGGGGAGTTAGTGAGAGGTACCTTGCATTTTGTGATTAAAGAATGCCACTTTGCACACGTGTTCCTGGGACCACATAGGACCATTTAAAATGTGTAGCAACTGCCGGCAACAGTGCAGGGGCAGTGTATTGCGGGTTGCATATCTCACCGGCGAAGTACTGTGTTTTGGTCATACACGACTATGTTGCGTGATTTGCACGCAGAAAGGATTGTTTCCGCGTATATCTGACGCGTATATGACGAATATGAATGCACAAATTAAGCTAATGATTAGACAATTTCCACGTGACAGTCGAAAAGCAGTTCTTAAGTATGCGAGTCCGCTGGCTGCATATTCTGCAGGTGCCGAATCCGATCCTCCATCGCAGATGCCTAACTCTCGTGCTACTTACTGTATCTTCTGGTGCCGATTCCCGAGGCAAACCTAAAAAAAGAAAAAAAATTTTACGTGCCACATCAAATATTGAGTGCTCTACCCTCACAGAAAAAAACCTAACCTGCTTCTCTAGGCAGTCTGTGCTACATAAGAGTGATAGCTGTTCCATGGAAAGCAGTTTGCGCTGTGGCCGATGACGGATTGCGGCCGACATTATTGACAGCCGCAGTTGTGAATAGGCCTTTCTTGACTTATGGGGGACAGACCACACCATCCCGACGGTAAGTCGCGCACACCTCATTAGCTCTTTCAGTAATGATAGACTGCAGTCGGTGATAGGAAATGCCCATACCTAGCCGATACGTGCTGTCGATAAGTCCCTTCTTGCGAGTTTCTGCATAAAGTTTCGTCGCTAGGTAAACAGGGGTAGCAGTCTCTTGGCTTCTGTTTTGTTGCTTTGCCTCGCCCCTCTTTGTATTCTTGACTGAATGGTAGAATATGAGCTCTGCTATACGCTTTGCCTCATTGTGATCACTGTGGGCAGACTTTGATGCCGAGGAAGGGCCGTTGATAATCATTCTCAGCAAAGCTACGAGAGATGCAGGTACACCGCCGTTGCAGTTACCGTCTTCAGTATTCCCGCGGAACATGTCAGATCTCACTATCTTCGCAGCTTCACACAAAGGGGCAACGTCTGAATCAAAATCTCGGGCAGCCATAGAACGTACTGCAAAGTCGACATTTTCCCTGAAAGTTATGAGACTTTCCAATCCTTCCCGGTCGCAAGATTGTAGGTAAGGACATTCCTCCAATAATTTGTCCTTAAGTCACGTTGAATGTACGTCGTAGTTATACCCGAGCTCTTTCATAGCACCTGCCAGTAGCTTCGCAAGATCTGCCATGCTGAAGACTGCATTATCTCTGGCCGTTTCGCGAGTTTCGTTGATGTAAGCCACGAGACCCGCGAAAGCGATGCTGCAAATCTGGCGCCGCGGCGCTAACATTACACTCACAACTCACAACACTACAACCACAACTACACTACAACTCACGGCGCGCCATGAGTTGTTAGCACTTAAGTCATTCTTTTCACTGGCTCTTCTCCTGTTTTTGTACTCAGTGAGACATTTATTGTGGTATTGTGCCTCTAATGATATTAAGTCACAGCGTTCAGAAATTTTTGCTAAAACCTTCGAATCTTTGAGTGCAAGGGCACAGTCAGTAATAGTTTGACAGTAAGATGTCATCCTCACGTTACTCAGGTTATTTAATCTGGAGCCCGGCAAATCACAAAAGAGGCAGGTTCCTTGTTTGTACTCGGTAGAGTGGCACCTTCGAGTTTTGACTGGTGACGCATGCGAAGGACCTGCCTCTTGTCTCCTCTTGTTAGCTCTCTCCTGAGCTCTCTGAAGCTTTGTGCTGTTGTACTCTAAGTAACATGATTTGTGCCACGATGCCTTGTTTTCAATCATAGTTTTCTAAAGTAAAAACAGTAGATTTTTCGCTAGTGAATCATAACCTTCATTTATTGTGGACCGTGTATATTTTGTAGGATTAATCAGCCTCTCATTTGTGTTGATTTGACACAGCATGCAGCGTTCCCACTCGATGCCTGACATGATACAACTATGCCAATAACACCCAACCCCCTTCAAACTTACAGTATCCTCCACCTTAAACTAAAGGAAAAAAGAAGGCATGGTTCGTAACTGTCACCATCAACAACTAATACCATCCAAACGCCACACTGAAAACCTCTGTGAATAGGAAGAATAATGATCGTTATTACTTACATGTACGAAGTAGAGCTTCACAACACTATAGCGGAATATCCATACAAACACCTAACTTATAAACGCACACTACCGCACACGCTGAACTTACAGCTTATTGTCGGTCTTCACCACTTTTCTCACTCAAAACACGACTGGACGTATGTGACTTGCAACGACGGTACTACAGCGCAAGCGTCCGGCGAGCCCAGCGTACGACATGAGCGCCAGTTCCTCTGAGTATTGTTACTGTGTCTTAAGTATATAAAATGTATACTTTGAGTGACAGAACACTTAATCTGTGCATTCATATTCGTCATATACGCGGAAACCATCCTTTCTGCGTGCAAATCACTCAACATAGTCGTGTATGACCAAAACACAGTACTTCGCCGGTGAGATATGCAACCCGCAATACACGTCCCCTGCACTGTTGCCGGCAGTGGCTACACATCTTAAATGGTACTATGTGGTCCCAGGAACACGTGTGCAAAGTGGCAGTCTTTAATCACAAAATGCAAGGTACCCCCTGAAATAGGACATTAACGCCCCCACTAGTTAAAGTAAATGTTACCACGCCTGTAGTGAAATGAGTGTCGCTGTACCGACCACTGTGGTCTCCACCTTCACTCATGTGAAGAAGAGCTGCTGCCCTCTCCTCCGGGTGATGAGAAGCGTAATTATTGGCGGCCTCCCGTCGCCAAGTCACGGCATCTTCACAGGTTCTGTATTATTTAGAGGCCTGACGCGAGGTTAATGCTTTCTGTTTGCTGTCCCAAGAACAGTGCCTATAATATTTGAAAGTCTCCAACATTGAGTGTACAATTACGAGATAATAATTATGATTCCACCATATATAGTTCAATACTTTTATAGAACATTTGCAAAGAGATCCTCATGAATAATTTTGCCCAATGGGGAACTTGCATGGGTCGACGATTGCTATATAAACTATTTTGAACAGGTAAAACGGAAATATTAGCTCGCAAAAATACCTAAATTATCTCCATTCATCATCAGAAGAAATAAAAAATTGACTTAAAAAATCAAGCAAAATTTCTCGAAGCCGACCACTGCGCGAAGACACCCGAACTCTGCCGAGGCTAGGTGTGACGTCATCCGTGCCTAATCTGCCGTCTGAGTCGGGAAAAACACCAACGCATGCTGTAAACATTGTTTTGGTGGAGGATTTAGTCGCTCACCGTCACTTGTTCGTGTGCTGTTATTCTTGGGTAAGTTTTCCTATTGTTATTGTGCCACGATTATTACTTGGGATATTAAAAATGCACTTTCGGGATGATAAAATAGACTTTTTACCTCGAATATTTCAGGTAAAAAAAATGGATGATTACGTTGCCGCTCGTTCGGACAATATTCCTGAAATTGATGCCATGACCCTCATGGCATTTGTTATGACAAATGATTGCTATACGTCGGCGGAAAAAAAAGAAATTTTTTCTCCTGACCGGATGGGAGAAAACTCTCGTTATGAAAAATTTGTAAGGCGAAGCTGATGAACTTCGTAAGGACCAATGGAAAGTCTCGTACCTTAAAATGATGATGGCTACAGCTGTTTTGCTTCGGTAATTTTGCAAACAAACCTTTGGACAAGAAGTAATGTAGCTCAATGAGGTTATGCGAGTGATTTTTTCGTTATTTGCTTTCGATAATACTTGTGTGACATCGTGGACATGTGTGCATTTAAAGCCAGCGGCATGAAGTTACCGTCGTTTGCCTCAAATTTTCGATTTTTATGAATACAACGAGAATAAATGAGAGATATTTACTTTGAATCCTTTGTTTATAATACTTATTAATGCGGAGAATGAAGGTTAGTTTATCAGAGCGAGGCACAAATCTAGAGGATTGGCCTTATCGGGAATGACTTACCCTTGATTTAATAGTCCGTATGAAGTTCATTATAGGGAATGGACTTCCCAGCGTACGATTTATTTTCTTCAATGAAACTAAATAGTATACTGGTAATAATTAATTACGTTATAACAAGAATAGTTGTCTTGTTTTCAAAACCAATAGTACGAAGCACGTTTATCCACGTCATGCTGTTGGATGTCAGGTAAAAGGAAGTTGAAGCATTACTTATCTTATTACATATCTTTATTTTCGCCAGAAGTATCACTGAATTTTGAAAGTCATAACCCTTATGCTCACATTTACCTCTCCACCAACATTCACCGGTTTAAGTGCTGTGCTATGATTTAGTTATTATCATCGGACATTCAGCAAAATACATTGCAATAGTCTTTGTCAAGAAAAACAACACTAACATCAATATCAGAAGGAAATGTCAATATTTTTACCTTCAGTAAATTCATTTAGGAATTTAAAGTGCAATTTTAAAACATAAAACCTGATCTTGATCGTCCTTCTTTGCTGAATAAATACATTGGGGGCATTGGGGCATGATCCCATAATTCTATCCCATACATTAAATGGTAGTGGAATAAGGAAAAGTAGCACCTGCTATTCAAAACATTCAACACAAATGAACCCGCTTATTGATTTAAAAATCATTACCGTCCGACACCCCAATCTATGGAAAGGCATTAGTATAAGCTAAACAGTGTTCTTTAATCATCACCATATCACATTCAATGCCAGCATTAAGGTTGTAAACGGCTATAATAATTCAAAGACCTGAATTTTTTCAAATGTACTTTGTAGCCCTTTAATTAAATACCTATGTGGGCCACAAACAACTTTTGTGGCAGAGTATAGTATAGCATTACCTTAATGTAATTCTCATGAACATAAACACTATAACTACGCCACCGAAACATAAAACCATTCTCAAGTCTCGATTACATACATATAAAAAGACACAATGACCCTGGGTCTTATACTTGCCTCATGTCATGCTAAAGAGATTATGATGAGCACTGCACTACGCCGCTACATAACGTTACAGATCGATGTAATTGTATTAAGATAAAAAAAACTTCGGCACCAAATCAATAGCAAAATATATCTACCTTGTAAAGGCATTGTTTTATTAACTTGAGAGCATCAGACCTAATACACACGTTCTCAAAGAAACACATCGCACAGTGAGTACATTTCAACTCAGCTGGCACGTAAAAGGATTCGGAAATTAAACTATCTTGACTCTAACTTGTAACTCGTATCGAGTAACAATACTATCTGTCACCTAATTTGCCAATAAAATTACTAAAACACCACTCAGGGCCGAAAAATTGCTTCTGACGATTCGCAGAGCAATGAATGTTTTGGAAGTAATCAACAAATCACTGTCGAGATGCGCACTTTCTCCAAGGGAGAAAGAGATACGTTGGGCTCTTGAGTGGGACGCTTAAACCTCACCTTTGATAGAAGTCTGGGTTAGTCAGTCACTTATTGACATTGTACATACGTTTCTTCTTGCGTTTGTAGGCAACCTAATAAATAGCTTATTAGGCACCTTGGTTGAGGTATTTTTACAGCCAGGTGTTAAACAATACTTATGCCTCGAACTCATCTCGCTGGCTAATTACAATGCTAGGGAGTTGGGTCGATGTATGGAGCGGGCATTGCAAAAGTAAGATGAACTTTCGAGATTTAAACTATCTTGCCTACATATTACTCATTATTGACTCGAAATATCAACTGTATACCATTAAATTATTGCCTACTCAATTAAAAATCAGAGGTGGGCTCACTTTTGGGTTGAATAGGCTCGCTTGAATCACCCGTGTTGTTGCGCTGTTAGCCCAGCTGCTTCGGGCGATTGTTCGGCACTGTTGACGTCATCGGGTATTCTTCAGCAGTGGCTTGGTGGGGAGGGAGTTTTCGGCGCACTTTAAAATGTCGCTACATTTAGCATTCAATATCTCGCGAAGGAAAACTCAGATTTATATGCAGTTTTCTTTGTTGAATCGAGAAAATAATTTTCTGTCCGCCTGTTAAATAAAAAAAAATCATGCAAGTTCCCCATTATACCAATATATTATTTTAGGGTATTATATATAAAACTAATTTCCTTGCGAGCTTATTCCTCAAATACATTACCTTTCTTAAGTCCGCATTACATGATACAATTTTTTGTACAATTTCTTACAAACTCTTGTATGAGGAAATTGTGCCGTGTAAAGCGGTATTTTGTGCAAACGCTTGTGCGATTGTCTGAATGACTGAACGGGAATAAAAACCTCTTCAAATTCCATTCAGACAAACATACAGTTTCGTTCAGTTTATACAAGCGTTTGTACAAGAAACTGTAAAAAAATTATATCGTGAAAAGTGGCCTTTACGGATAGGTAATGAAAAATATACTGTACCTCTTTTAACTCTTTCAATCAGGATTCTCACAGATAATATATGCATTTGTAGCACATGTGGTTGATGTCGTAGCGTAGTTGCAGTGGATTCATGTGCAGAGGAATTCGCAGAAGCTCCAAAAAGAATGTTTTTGATATATTTATGCTACGCCCAACGGGCAAAGATCAATATGAAATCACCGAATATGTAGTGTAAAACATTTTGAGCATATTTGAGAACATAAGTATAATATACTAAAATGGAACTCAATAATGAGGTTAGGTAGATAGGTGAGAAATCTCTTTTTTCCTGAGGACAGCAGAATATCAGAGCATGTATTGCAAAGAGATAGCAGGATATTTAATGGTGTCAGTTTCACGTTTTAATGTACTTCAAATGAAAGGGTCACATTAAACCCTAATTCCATATTCTGTTTAGAGGTGAATAGCCTCGTGGTATCTTTGAAGATCTCCGTAAGATAAAAGGCCTTTCAACCGTAAGAAACCACCGGATATTCGGCCCTCATCCCACACAAAGTTTGACATGGCCAAGGGAGGGGTAGTTTGAAAATTCAGTGGTGGGCTAGGAAGATTTTTATTTTTCTCGAGGAAAAACATGGTTTAAATGCCCACTGATCGTATAAAAGCGGAAACTGGTTCTTTTGAGCCGTAGTTCTCCATTGACCTTCGTTTGGAAAAGAAGTTTGCCATTCAGGGATCATTACTTATCCAGTAAGTACGTTTTTCCACTCTAGTTACTAATTTGTAAGTGGTACTCAGTGTGTTTACAACATTATCAAAGTTTTAGCAGTGTCCCAAAGATAATTCTGCGTGAATGTTGGAAAGAGTAGAAGAATTCCGGTTCCAAAAGCGATGGACGATCTTTTATGCAAATTGCATCATCCCCGTCAAATAAAACTTCCGCTTTATCGTTTACATATAGGCAGCATAACACATTATTAGCTTTCACTTAGAAGGATGAAGGTAGCTACTGGACTGGACCGGTTGGAGACCCCACGTCTCAAATATGTAAATGTTTGTCGATAGTGCATGGAAGTGGTTGTTTTTAAAACTGTATCAAAATAGAATCTTTGAGCGTGTGGCGATGTAAATGTCCAAAGAAAATGTCTGTATTTATGCAATACGTTCTATGGACGTTTACGGAAGGGCATCACTTCATCCATTCAATGTAATAAAGGTATTTTCACGATCGTTCGCGAGCTATATTAATCTAGGATATATTATCTTTTCCTTGGACATCTGCATGAGACGCACGCGTTTTTTCATATAAACTTGAGACAAATAGTCACTATCAACGCCAAGAGAGAGATGAGGGCAGAGCATAATTCGTAAAATTACAAAATTTAAAAAAATATCTAAGCGCACGAAAAAAATCTCTAAAACAATAAATATCTAAAAATTAGATTTTATTGAAGTTTTAAAAGTATGTTTTACAAAATAATCAATATTAATTCTTTATAAAATTCATCAGAGTAATATTGTGGCGTGTGCATATATTAGAGTCTGAGACATCATTTCTGATATAAATAATATTTAAATGCATGGACTAGTAATTTTTGTATGCTATTGAGGACGTGCAGTTAATTTGTATAATATGCTAGCGGAAGGTGCCCGTTGATTCTCAACGGAAGTGATAAAAGTAGGTAATAATAGAGTAGTTTTTATTTTAATGAAGGGAATCTAGCGTCTTAAATTAATTATTTTACAAAGTTGAATTTGCCTAAACAGTTGCTTCTTTTTTATTCTGGCGTCAAAGTTTCCTTCACTTTACATTAACATACTGTTACCAATCATCCTTCGTGACATAATATGGCTGAAAAAGGTAGATGTAATTTTCAAATTCCAGCGGCAAAACAAAGAAACCTACTTATTTACACCGGTGTTTTGTATTCAGGGATTCAGAAAGAGCGGAAATGAAACTAATATATATTCACAAATACAGACTAATACTAGAAAAAAATATCACAATCAGGTGTACAATCGAACAGCAATGGCGATAAATCAGCTCAAATAATCCAAAGCAGTAAGCATAGAACCACAAACGAAAGTCTCAGTCGACGAACCGTATCAAACTTATTTGTAAAAAAAGCCTTCAGTCGCCATGGGAAATTCCTGTTTGAACAGTAACATTTCAGAAAGTGCCGCTGAAATTTTCAAAGTTCCGGGAAATTTTTCCTAAAGAGTATTCAGCGATAAAATTACGAACCGGTAATTAAACACCTTTCGGCTGGTGTGCCTCTGTAATTTATGCAATGAATATTTCTAATTTGAATTTACAAATCATTTCCTTAAGAAATAAGACGTTTACATGTAGTACATCGTATGGGAACGCTTTGACTCGTATGTGATTGGACATGTGTCATTATTTACTATTATTTCTATTAATTTCTACTATAATTTAATGAAAAGTAGACAAATAACTTTGCATGATTGACATTAATTTATGTTCAAAGTTTGAATTCCGTACAACGTTTGGTTCTCGAGTTTTATGCAAATGAATATGCCTACAAATATGTCTACATTCCACTTCAGTAGTAGTAACATTAGGTTTTATCGGGTGCGTCGACTACTTGGGTCATTTTGCACCATACAGAACTCAATAACCTCAGCTAAGGCACATAATGCATGAACTTTAATGTCCCTGTTACAAATATGTATTTTGCAGTTTTAGCACATTTCGAAAGTATATTAGGATTAAACGGTTAGAATAAGTGGCTCTTTCTAATTTATAAGGCAACTAGCTAAAGGTGCCTGTTGAAATTCAACGGGAGGGATAAATATAATAAATACGAATTGCATTAAGAAATTTAAATATTTTTCAAGAAGGGGCGAAATCAAACTTGTCTTATGTATTTAGCTATTGTTTCAAGTGAGCAACGGAACCATCATCAAAATCATCATCGGTCAACTATCATAGGATTGGTTTGACGTAGCCTTCCAAAGTACTTTATATTATCCTATTGGCCTACCTCTTCATGTTGAGGTAACTCCTCTCTTTAACATACTTCACGAACTGTTCTATATAACTCATACGAAGTCTGCCTTTTCCATTATCACCGCTCATTTTTCCCTCAATGATGTCTTTATCACGCCATCGTGTCTTAAGATGTGGCCGATAAGGTGTCCCCTCTTCTTTTTAGGGTTTTCAGTGGAAATGTCGTTTTTCTCACTCTTCCTAAGACATCTTTCTTTCTTCGTTTGTTATTCGGTCGATCCATTTTATCGTCATTATTCTTCGGTAGCTCCACATTTCAAATGCTCCCAGCTTGGACTTCTCTGCTGCAGTTTTCGTTCATCCTTTGCTGCCATATTGTAGCATGCTCCAAATGTATGCTATGATGAAATGTGTCCTCACTTCCACTCTTATATTTGTAGCTATTAGCATAATCTTTTTTTAGTAAAATGCTCTTTTTGCTGGGGTGATTCAATTGGTAAATTCTCTTTTACTTCGTCCATCACTGGTTAATCGGATTCCCGGGTAACACTACTCTTCCACCTCCTCGTTTTTGTTTGTTTTTCTGTTTATGTTTTCATTGATTCTGGCTTCTTTTCTCCTAGTGCTTACCTTAGTTTTCTTTTTATTGATCTTCATCGGAACCATAAATGTAATTTAACAAGAAGAAACATAGTAGGTTAGTAGGGGAGGTACCCCGTCCACAATAAAATGTTACCACCTTGGAGGCCGAAATTTTCTAAGTCCCGAGTTGAAGGAGATTTGGCAACACTGTCTCTTGGCGCAGAGTTTAAATGCCCAGAGCTCTCGCTGCTCTCGCCATTTATTGGGGGTACCCTTCCCTCGAGAACAATTCCCTTTTCGCCCTTTCTCAAGTGAACAGCAGACCGCCTTGACCCACGACCACGATATTTGCTAGAAGACGAGTCGCCCGAGACACATAGGTACCCGTGGCCACAGAACGGGAGAAGGGGCACGTGATGAGTTCCAATCACTTTTCGACACATTTCTTGTAGGAACATGATAGAAAATGACACTCGCTTTATAACCTCTTTCGAAAATACCTAACATTTATTCCGAGACCACTTTGGAGTCCTATGACAACTGGACGATTTTCCGAGGGTAATGATTTACGTGCTAAATGGTCGTTGCGCTTCCACGGGTATTATAAGACCGTAAAATATGCAATGTTCTGGTTGAAATTTTATGTCCTCTTAAACTTAAAACTTCAAAACGCCTACATTTATTCATCACTAAGTCACCAATTAACTTAGATTCATCCAACGTTCATGTCGCAGAGCGTAGGTGTGAAGAAAGTCTTAGGAAGGTGTAAACAGAAAGCCTTAGGTTTATTATTCCGTAGCTTTTTTCTACTGATCACTGCTTCAACTGCTGCAACTGTCCGAAGGAGAATTACGTTGGTTAAAGAGACGTTTTGTCACAGAGGGGAATACATGACAGGCTTGGTTGACTCGTCCTCTAGCAGATATCGCGGATAAGGCGGCTTAATTCAACTATGGCTCTCTTTTCCATACCTCGGTTGATGATTTTAAGCATACGCTTAGCAGCATGAGAGATTCAGTTGCCTACGCATTTCCTTGTTACTCTCGTTTCCGTTCTAGATGTCAATACAGTTTCTACAAAATCCTCCGACAATATATTCTCCTCCCATATCCCACGGGCGAGTCCATAAAAATCTTCTAGGCCTTTTTGCACAGTCGTTCAGTAATTCCACGTATTCCTTCTAATTACGTAGAATGTGTTCTGGTCACATTGTAAAATTACCCGTCCTGTCCTTAATACACATTTCCTTTTAACATTACGATAAAACGTTGTAACCTTAAAATTGAGGGCGATTATTTCCCCCTGCGCTTTGCGCCACGCAGTACTGAAGTACGGACTGCTGGGTTTCGAACAGAGACCTACGAATAGGAAAACACTGAGTTTTGACCAATGCATCTAAGAGACGTCCAATCTGTTCCTAATAATCTCCTTAATACTTTTATCTATTAAGTGAGTTTTATTTTATTTTTAAAATAGCATATACTACGATATGAATTGTCGATGAGTATTCATTCTGAGAAATAACCAAACGAGTATGCGAGAGTGCGAGAATTGTGTGTAATTTGGAAAAAAATTCTAAATATATCCGCGATGATTTTTCCTCATTTATTACCCAATTAAGCTTGGAACTTAACCCTAATATTCCGTAAAGACGTCCACTAAGTCTTCTCTTTTCTTGTTGAAATCTGTATGTGTCAGTTGTGGCGTAAGTATTTTTGCCATTTACTATACAAGCGCAGTTTTCGAGCTCATCGCGCAGTCAAATAAAATTCACCGATGATTTAAAAATAACACCGATCGTTAACAGATATAAAAATGCTGATAACATAATTCGTCTGTTATTTATGTTATAAAATCAAAATTTTCTACGACGAAATAAAGGAAAAAATTCAAAAATTTCAATGAAGAAAGAATAGCATGATCTATTAACACAAGGATTTGCCTTTAAATTACCTAAGCTTCAAATATTTTTAAAGCATTTTAGTGCTATTCCATTAAAAAATGCCGGACGCTGTTCTCAGATAAAATTTTTACAAAATGTAGAGAATATCTAGCGTTTTTGGGAAAGACCTGTCAAGTGACTTATATCAGACCACTCGTTGAAGACTCACAAGCAAGAAACTGAAGAGAAATTTAAAATAAATCTGCGGCACCGAAAAATAATTATGATTTTCCGATCGCGTCTCCGGGGTCTGGCTCCGTGACTCGCTTACATTGTTCCAGTGGCATGGACCCTAAGGCTTCCAATTCATCGTTTTTCAGCTGTACTCCTTGTAACTAACCTCCACTGACCTATGTTGATGAAATCGCTAGAATATTGAATCGTGCCCCCGGATAAGTTTACGCGGAATCACATTAAGTTATTTCTCTTTGCGTATGCTCCGGGAATATACTTCTAATTCACGCCCTTCAGTCCTTGAAAAGAGTGGAGTCTTTCTAGGGCCCATGTAACATTCCAGAAATACACTAATTTTTCTTTTTAATTTCTTTCGCCCCCCTCTTTTTATTCACGCTGCAAGAATGCGTTGCAGGGACAGTGCCAAAGATACGGTATGAAGATAAATCAGAATAAAACGAAAGTAATGCGATTTTCAAGAACAAAAAGGGCCAGTATAACCATAAAAGTAGGAGGTCAGAAACTAGAGCAGGTGGAGCAATTTAGCTATCTAGGTAGTGTGTCTGAAGAAAAAGGGTATAGTAGCATTGAGGTGAGAACGAAAATAGCAGGCAGGGGGTTCCGGGTTCGAGAACCCGTCTTGGTGTATTTTTCCTCTAAGGATAATCCGCTCTAAACCCTTTTTGTAATGTAATACTCGCTTCATGGATTAGTAAATACTTACCACCTAGTTATACGTGACTCTTATTTCTAACATGTCTCCGTGAAGTAGTGGCACTGTAGCTCTGAATTGCTTGTCAGTATTTCATATTGGACGAGCTTCACCCTCTGCCACACGCCCTCGAGGTGGCTTGCACGTTAAAACGCAGATGTAGATGTTAACCTGTTGATAAGTATTTTCAGATTGGTTCAAATGTTGTTTAATCGATTATCTAAATTTAAAGCCTCAAGCTCCCTAAGATAGACCGAAGTAAAAAAATTCCTAATTTCAAAACATTCACCTCTGCTGCTTAAACGGCATTCACAACTTCCATGAGTCTAAATGAGAAAGGAAGCATTGCGATAGTTATATTACTATAGGAAATAACAACCCCCATACGAACAAGGATAACAAAAGATTTGTGGGAAATGTGATGCTGTCCAAGTTGAGATGTCATGTGAGAAGGCTTTTCCACAAGAGTCAATATAAAACACCGATAGCGCTAGATTGCCATTGCGTATAGTCTAGCTATGGCCGAAAACTACTAGCTAAAAGCGCAGTATACCCGATAGGTAAAATAATCACCGATAATGTGTGCAAAATAAATCTACTACCCATACTGAATCACAATTCGCCAAGAATCCTAGCGTGTGTCCAATGTTCATCCACTCGGTTATTAAATAAAATTTGCGTGCGTTTTTAGGGAAATGTAGGAAATCACTCCGTGAGGATATTCACCGGATATTAGGGAATTAGACCGCGAGGATTTTAGTTCGGGGTGTCCCGAGAGTCTTCACCCTCCAGTCCGCATTGCTCTTCGTTTCCTCAGCCACCTTTTCCCCTTTCCTCAAAGGAGAGCTGAATGCCAAATGGGGGGCGGCATGTTCCCTCTGACCACTCTGCTGATTCCCTGTACTGAGACAATGAATATGGGGAGGACCGGTCTCCGCAAGGAATATTTTTCCACTGCCCAAAAACCTTACTCTTTACGTTTTATTGCACCCACGACCCCTTGCACACGGTATGCTTCAGGTCAACAGCCTGAGTTTATGCCCTTGCAGCCCAGTGCCCATGCATAAGGGGTGATCCGGAAGCAGGTAAAACATCGCAGACGTCTGTCCATCCACTCTTCCACCTGATCGCTTTTAGGTTTGTAAATTGATAAAATTTTGTGATACTATTACAAGAGAAGCAAAATAGAGTACGTAATTGTCCATGTGAAACGACGGATCGGTAAAGGTAAAAGGAGACGGGAAAGAAGCTGTCAAGGTAAAAGGAGACGGGAAGAATGGGAAATGGAGGCGCCGTACGATAAATATGGAATAAGTTATTAAGGATGCAAAAGATATGAATTACGTAAATGTGAAGAGGTTGGCCGATGGGAGAATCAAGTGGACGGTTTCGTTTACCCAATTTAAGATTGATGACCGAGGATAATGACGAATTTTCAGTTTATCTGTTCGTCATTTAACCAAATATATTTCGCACTTTTATCCCTCCATTCACAGTCGGTATACCTCATCACAAATTTATTTAAGTATTATGCTGTTTTTAAATTAATTTTAAATGTTTTCTCCAGTCACAAGATCCAAGTACTTTTGTTTCACTAATGCCTTTTTTATTTTTCGCATGAAGGTTGATTTGAATGAATCCTTCTCCGAATCATTATGGTATCAACTGCCAATATGAAGGTTCCTTACTTGCTGTATTCTACTATTCTGGTGCTCACTGCCATAAATGGATCAAATGGTCAGGCAGTTTCATTGGGAGCGTGCCCTGCTTCATCATCCGTCGCAACTCCTGCTTTGAGATTGTTTAACGTGAGTACATAATAATGGAAGACACTGCTTATTTCAAGCAAATAAAATTATAAAATTACCTGTGAAGATTTTTGAGTATGAAATGAAAATATTTTTGTATTATAATTTCACGAAAGAATTTGTAATGAATTTACTCTGTTGAATTTTTCCGCTATAATTTGATTATACGAGGTCTGTTCAAAAATACGCGGACTGTTTAATAGCCGGCTCCAGTTGGTTCCAGGTACATCCACTTGGTGTCACTAGATTTGTACAGAGCAGCTGATAATAACGCCGTTTCCCGATTGGAGATATCTTCATTTGTTCAATTTAGCAACGTGGTCTTCAGTCAAGTGCGGTTGTTTCGTTTGTTGGATTTCACAATGAATGACCTGAATGAGCAAAGTCTTGCTGTGAAATATTGTGCTAAACTTAGAAAATCTGCAACTAAAACATTTGCTATGCTCAAAACGGCTTATGGTGATGTTGCCCTGAAGCGTACGGCAGGTTTCAAGTGTCTTGAACGTTCTAAGGGTGGTCGACATTCGATCGACGACGATGAGTGTCCTGGACGTCCTTCCAAGTCAACTGACGACCCACACGTCGACAGAATCAACACCTTGTTGCGGGCAAATTGACGTCTGACCGTTAGGGAGCTTGCTGAAGAGTGTTGGGAATCACTTGTATCTTGTAACGAGATTTTGACCGAAACATTGAAGTTGCACCGAGTTGCTGCGAAATTTGTGCCACGCATGATGACGGATGACCAGAAACCCAATCGCGTCCAGGTATCTCAGGAACTGCTCGATCGTTCAGAACAAGATTAAAACTTCTTGTCAAGGATCATAACAAGCTTCCCCACCCCCTTACTCAACTGCCCTTGCTCCTTGTCATTTTTTATTGTTCCCCAAACTCAAAAGACCCTTGAATGGAAGAAAATTCCTGAGATTAAAGCAAATGCAACGAAGAAGCTGAAGGACAGTACAAAAGAAGCGTACCAGGACTGTTTCTGCAAGTGGAAACACCGTTGGGAATAGAGGGTGCGTTGGGGAGGAGAGTACTTTGAAGGGAACCCAGACATGTAACTTCTAAATAAAGTGCATTTTCTTTTATGACGTCAGTCCACGTATTTTTTGAACAGACCAAGTACATGTGTATTGGCTAAAACGTAACACAAACAAAAAATACTACTGTTCATCATGTGTTTGACTTATTCGCGCGGCAGATTTGTTATTAGTATTAAAATTTCATTTAACGTGCAGGTGTACTCGATTACAGAGAGATAATTATCCAATAACTAATCCCCAAACATGGAGTGGATGCTCAAAAAGGGTATCTTTTTTATAGGTTTTGAAATATCGGGAATTGTTAAATTTGACCTTGAAATTTGATTATATGGATAATAGCCATATTGAGCGTTTCCTCCACAAAAATGGAATAAAGTATGCAATATTGCATTAGGTAGTGGAATGTATGTTTTTCTTATCCCCGAATGATGACAATTGATTAGAAATTGAAGGGAGGGCTCAGTCTTGCAAGGTTAGAGAACTGTGAAGCAATTGTGTAGACGAGTATCAATGGATATGGAAGTCAGAATCCCTCGAGAAGACCCATGTAAACATGCATGTTGTCAAACTCTACCTCTCTAAATTACAGACCCTACTTCTTTTGTGCTCACGTCCTTCTAGGGTATCCCACGCACTAATTCTTGGCCAATACCTTCAGAAATATCATTTATATGACCTAATTTTGCACCAATAAGAGAACTGCGAACTAGCCACGAATACCTTAGCGGACTATCCCGCTGAAATGAATTTGCTATATTATCTTGCTCTGCATTCCTAGTTGAATTCCCGTCACTAAGAGCCACAATAGTTAAGGTGACCAGATTTCTGATCTGCTACACCGGGACAAACTTTCACTTCTTCTGAAGCATAGGTAATTTTACATGTATGTAATTATACATGCATCGTTGGTCAAGTAAGAGCGTTAGAAAAGTTGTCACTCTGAGTCCTACACAACTCACTTTTCCAGCACCCGAATTGGTGCAACTTTCTCATGCTACATATTTAAGAGTTAAATATATTATAAAGTAAGTATACATATTAAACATTTTTAATTCATAATAACAATAAAAGAAATCAAATATTAAGGAAAAAGATTTTTGATTCATTTTAATGCTCATAAAATTATTTTTTATTAAACTTTTCCAATAGATTTTTATTCACAACACAAATTCACAAAAATCACACTTTATTTATGATATTTTTCGGATGAAAGAATATTTTAAGTAATTTTATTCTTCAGGACTCTATCAAAAATGACTTACAACTTTCATCTTTAGAATTTTCTTTAATTTTCATTATTACTTTTATTGCATCCACTTTCTACTGGATTTTTCTTCTGACCAGACACTGTTCATAATACTGAAGACATGTTCAATGTCACTATTAGATCCTGGTAAGCAGAAAGCAAACTAAGCGCTTAACTTCATGAACTGGAAGGGTATAAACATTTCCTGAACATTTTTAAAAATTTGGTTCCATCTATAACTTGAAGACTTCTGATTCCACTCATCTGTCTTGAGTTTTTCTTCTAAGCACTTCTTAAGTCTAGAGAATTCAGAAAAGAGACATTCTTCATCTATTGAAGGAACTGGATGTACTGCAATCTAAAATATTCACAGGGTTCGAGTCCCGGTCAAAGCGGATGATTGTTTTCTCTGTGGAATATTTGCTATAGTGCAATTTCAGCAGGTAACGCCGTTAAAAATTTCACTGCTAGTACGTGATCTTTGAATTGGTTAAGATATTTATTAACTAAGTTCATTGATTTCGAAACATCTTACCACTTCGGAATTAAACTAAGTAGTGTCAATTCAAGCACAGAAAGAAGTTTCAAGTTTCCAATCCATTCTTTTAAATAATTCAGTGCAGTCTGGAAAAAAGTATTAACTGTTTTATAGAATGTCTCAGATACCGACTCACCTTCATCTTCAAGTGATTCGACCATCATTGACACCTTTGTCCCAACAAACTTGGCTTCTTGTCTTTCCACCCACTGGTTTCTCAAATCGGTCAGGATAACATCTATTTCCATCAAAGTTATGTTCTTCTTTTCAATTCTAAGAAAAGTGTCATTAAATAGTTTTAATTGAATCAACCATAATGGGGATGTTTACCATGTTATTTTTATTGCCGAATATGATAGAGTTTGTAAAATAAAAAGACCCGTATTTTTCCGTTTTTTGATCCGTCAATTAGTTCTGGAGTGATAGGCGTCGAAAAACTGATGTTTTTATCCCTTTCGGAAAAGTGGGTGTGGTGCAACCTCTGACGTATATCGACTTCGTCCAATCACAACTGAGCCCGCGAAGACACTTCGCCTTATCGCAAAGGGGGGGACACAGCTGACTCTGCAATCGGAGCAGTTACGACATCATCTGTGCGAGCAGACCTTCCGAGAATCCCCCTCCACTCCCTCCCCTTCCCATACGAGCAGTCCCGGACGGGAGGAAAGTGACGTCAATGTTATCACAGAAGCATTTTCGGTGGGCGTCACCTTTTGCTTATTTTAGTTTTTTATTTATGAGTGAATGGTTGTGGTTAGAAGATTAATTTTTTCACTTAATTTCTTTTTTCGTTTCCATCTAACAATTTCGTGTACAAAGTTGCGATTTTGGTTCCGAGTAAACGCCCCCATTCGTATGGGGTAAAATATTTCACCATAACTGGAACAAATTTTAAATCATGATGGTTTGAAGTATCTGCGGATAACGACATAAAGTTACATTCATTCAAATCAGCTTTAACTTCCTCTTCCAAAAATGGATGAAGTACATTTAAAACTATTGTCTCAGTTTTTGTAGGGGCACAGCTAAATCATTTTTCATACATGGCTTTAGTAAGTTGAGATGCACAGTCCATAGACCTGAAGCTGTGGCCATGCATTACAGAGTGATAGGAAAATGTAGCTTCTTTTGCCACTAAAACAAAATCAGATTCTCTCATTTCCTGCCTTTTAAAAAAAGGCAGTAGTGTTACTCTTGAACTTGCTACATTCAGAGCTCTTTCATGCTTTTTTGATGATATATGATCAAAAAATCAGTACGACCACCATGGGCAACTGAAAAGTTTGTTTCACAACCTGTACATCGCACTTCATGTTCATTTTCAGGTTTTACTTTTTTAATAAATTCAAACTGCTTCTGCACATTATCATTGAATTTACATTTCCTACGAGGAGCCATGATATTATAGGGGTATTTTCCACTTGTTTATAATCTAAATAAAGAAAAAGACCATGCTTTTCCTTTGGACGTTTCACACCATGAAATCAGACCTAAAGGAATAGAACATGTTATTTACACAATGAAGTATTCAATGTTTCATTTCATACGAGATGATGTTCAAAAAACCCTATTAGTTGAGAAAGTCATAATACATACTACAGTTTAAAGAAAACAATTTCAACTTTATTTTAATTACTTATTAAAAATATCTTACCTTGTGGATCCAATTAAAATTCTATGCGTCTTCACATCCAAAATGAGCAAGTTAAACATCCTGGAATACTGCAGAATAAACAGAGCAAAAATAAAATGGCAAATTATAATGAATAAAAATGAAACCTTATAAATGGTTACAGAACAGTTACTGACATTTTAGTGCACTGCAGAAGTAAGTGATTCTTTACTGCTCCAACGCAATTTGCCGGCACGAAGAAATTCCAAATCACCTTCTCTCAAAAAAAAATTTCCTCATGAGTACAGTTCCACCACACTATAAATTACCACTCCCATCAGCATTCATCGAGAAGGAGCGAATGAGAATCTTTTACAAGTTATTCCCCCACACACGCAGTTCCGCCACTCCATAAGTAAGCGGTTCTTGACGGGAGCCATTTGGCCTCCAAGACCACTGGATTACATTAAAAACAGTGCAGCAGATAAAGTATCTTTTTTACAGTAACAATGACAACAACAAAGGTTAAAAAAACACTGCGTTAAAAACATACCAAAATCACGCACTTTAGACGTCCCATCTACCAATCCTTCTTTGATAATTCATACAGATTTAATGCTTTTATGGGTTAAAATGTACATACATACATACAAACGACTTTGATAGGCGAAATTGAGACAGAAATGTAGATGTTTAGCAAAAAAGTCCCTTTAAGCCAATTTCAAATGCATACCAACAAAAAATATTTAAACGTGAATTGAGAACAATAAAAAAGTACAAGAAAATGATCGACAATTTTGTTGAAAAACTCTACAAGGGGTGAGCAGGAGGACATTTAGGAATGAACCAATCATTAAATTACGTTGATCCAGAAAGAGGAAGCTAAACTTATATTATAGCAGGAAATTGGAATTGAATAAATTTTTCTGCTCAGCTAAAACGAACTAAAGGATTGGTAGGCTTACGACTTGTTCGGTTCATGATTAAAAGATAACATTCTGATAACTATTGCTGAAAATTATTCAATATATTACTTTGATTTTAAAAATAGTTTTAAATGGTATATATTGACTTTAACTAAATAATTTTATTCTTTTTTGTTTTTGCAGTTACTGTATCAAACATATGTACGGATTTTTCATGTAAGATGCTGTTTGAAACATTATTTTTACCAGCGTTTAAAAAAAAGACCAAAATATAAACACAAACATATTTTGATAGCATAAATCCAAAGACCGGTACAAATTAGTATTTTTGTTTAGTCTTTCGGGACACCGGGACATGCACCCCAAAACCGGTACGTATGGTCACCTTAACTATAGTTCCTTTCACTCTCCAATGATACTTTCGCCCCCTGAACCACGTTTCCGTATGCGACGAGAATTGCTTTTAGCTTTGAATTTAAATACCCTTCATAGTTCATATCGAACTTTCTATCCGTAAAGTTGAAACCTAAAAGATAGCCCTTTCTTCTATTGAGCATAATTGAGAATAACTGAATTCTACTTGTAATCCTCCATTACTGTGGCTAAATACCCTCCAAAATGTGCATTTTGTGTACCCATATTTTGTTATTATTTGAGTCGTCATCCAATCCTTCACTTTTTAAAACTGATTATATCTATATCCAGCTATTCATAATGCACGCGTTTTGAGGATGTGTGTGTGGGGGAGCGGCTGCTTTCACACAATACATTAACAAGGTCAATGCGCAAACGTTTATAAATATATATATAAATGTTCACCGGAAATTCGCAGTGCGAGACACAAATAGCAAAAATGCTATTTGTGATTGTAATGCATTAAAGGAGCCGTCTGTCTTTCTTTCTTCTTCTCATACTTTTTCTCATACCCTTTCCATTCCCCCTCTTCCATACCCCTCCTTTCCCTTACTTCCACCTTTCACTTGTTTCCTATGTTCCTGTATACTTTTGTCACACCTGTGACCAGCATTTTTGCTATATATATATATATATATATATATACAAGTCTTGGGAGAAGCCACAATCGTGGAAAATAAACAATATCACAGGTGTGAAAATAAAACATAGAAACACAGAAAAAGAACACTCACACGTATAGTAGAATATTTCGGTGGTCACAGACACCTTCCTCAACAAGAAGAGGAATACAAGTGAGGAGACGGACGGTTGGAAGGAGAGAGGGAAAAGGATGGCTTGGGGGAGAGGGTGCTCGTGAGGGTAAGGGAGAGGATGGGGGAGAGGGTGGAGGGAAGGGTGGGGGAGGGTTAATGCATCGCATTGATTCCAGGATATTTACATGCATCTAAAAGATAGATGCATGTTAGCTCAATAGTGTGCAATTTAACGGGTGGATCTGTAGGAGGGAGAGAGGAAAGAATTGAAACTTTGAAACACGAGTTGAACGAAGAATCATGTTCTGAGACATGTTTGGGGACAGGGAGAGGGAAGTGCGGAGAGGAGGGATTGCAAGAAGCGCGGTGATTATTCATGCGAATATTAAGGGGTGTGGTGCATTGGCCAATATAGAAAGCGGGGCAGAGACTACATTGAAGGTGGTAAATAACATTACTGGAAATACAGGAGGAAGATGGAAAGTGAGGGAGAGAGTTAAGAAGATGAGAGAGAGATGTGGGTGGTGCAGTGAAAATAGGGCATGTCTTGCATCTCGCGCGATTGCATGGAGTCGGGGTGGCTTTAATGCTGTGGGAGTCTTTGAGGAGAGGATTAGTACTTTTGAAAATACTGCTAAGGTTGGCTGGGCGTCTGTAGGTAACTGAAGGGCAGACAGGGAATATTTTGGAGGTGGAGCTGCTGTTGGAAAGGATGGGGAAGAGTTCCTTAAGTATAAGTTTGAGGGAATGTGAGCCAGGGAAGTAGGTAGTGCAGATGGAGGGGATGTTGTGGCGATTCGGAAGAGGAGGTTTAGGTTGATGCGGAGTTTTAAGGATTTTTTTGTTTAGAAGGGATTCTGGGTAGCCACGGCAGAGAAGAGACTTATGAAGGGTCGAAAGGAATTCATGTAGGGAGTCCGGGTTATTACAAATGCGGTGGCCGCGGATGGAGAGAGAGAAGGGAATAGAGCGTTTAGTGTGGGAGGGATGGCAGCTGCTATAGTGTAGATATTGAAGTTTATTGGTTGGCTTTATGTGGACTGCGGTTTTGAATTTATTGTCTGAGAGGGAAATGTTGACATCGAGGAAAGAGATGTTAGTGGTAGAGATGGTTGAAGTGAAAGAAAGAGACGAAGAGTCATCAAGTGAAGAAATGAAAGTGTTGAGGGAATCAATGTCATGCGGCCAGAGGAGGAAAATGTCATCAATGTATCTCACCCATAGTAGGGGTTTAAGTGGGTAGTGGGGAAGAAAGTTCTTTTCAAGGAAGCCGAGATACAGATTGGCGTACGAGGGGCTGAACCTACTTCCCATGGCACAACCTTTGGTTTGAAGATAGTGTTGATTGTTGAACGAGAAGGCGTTGTGGGTGAGAATGAAGTAGGATAGGTCGAGTAGGAATTCAGTGCTAGGGACGTGGGGCGTAGGACGTTGTGATAGGTAGTGGCGGAGAGCGGAAAGGCCTTCATCATGTGGGATGGAGGTGTAGAGAGAGGTAACATCTATGGTAGCCATGATAATGGGTTGGTTGGGGGGAAGGGTGATGGAGTTCAATATGGAGAGAAAATGATAGGTGTCACGGACGTATGAGGGTAGGGACTGGACATGAGGTTGGAGATAGTAGTCCACGAAGGCAGAAATGCGTTCCGTGGGCGAGTTGCACGAGGAAACAATTGGGCGGCCAGGATTGTTCTCCTTGTGAATTTTAGGAAGGAGGTAAAAGTGAGGGGTGCGAGGATGTGGGGGAGAGAGAAGAGAAATTTCTTCATTAGTCAGGCCTTCTGTAGGGCCTCTGTCTTTGAGGAAGGAGGTGATGTCAAGGTGGAAGTTCGGGTTAGGGTCTTCTGAGAGCATGGTGTAAGAGGAGGAGTCAGACAGTTGTCTTGAGGCTTCTTTTAGGTAGTCTGATTTATTAAGGATTACAACAGTGGAGCCCTTATCTGCTGTGGTGATAACAATGTTAGGGTTATTGCGGAGGGATTTGATGGCAGAAAATTCTGCTGGGGAAAGGTTCTTGTTAGGTTGGAGAGATTGTAAGAAGGAGTCGCAGGAGACTTTGGAGAGGAGACGGGTGATGAAAATTTCAACGGGATGATTGGCGGGATAGTTTGTCGGCTCGCGGGAAGAAGGTGGTCGAAATTTTAAAAGAGAGTCGTGAACGGTGGAGGGACGTTGCTGCTGTGTTGCCGGTTGGGAATCCCAGAAGACCTTCCACCTTAGGTGGCGGCAGAAGTTCAATGTGTCGGTGAGCAATGTGGCATGGTTGATTCTGGGTGTCGGAGAAAAGGATAAGCCTTTGTTTAAAACGGAGAGTTCTGTGGGGCTTAGGGCGGTCAAGACCGCGAGCCCTCTTCCGCCCCCTCCCCCCCTCCCATTGACGACTCTGTCGCCTCGCCGGCGGACCAGGTGGTCAACTTGTCCTCGACCGCCCTAAGCCCCACAGAACTCTCCGTTTTAAACAAAGGCTTATCCTTTTCTCCGACACCCAGAATCAACCATGCCACATTGCTCACCGATACATTGAACTTCTGCCGCCACCTAAGGTGGAAGGTCTTCTGGGATTCCCAACCGGCAACACAGCAGCAACGTCCCTCCACCGTTCACGACTCTCTTTTAAAATTTCGACCACCTTCTTCCCGCGAGCCGACAAACTATCCCGCCAATCATCCCGTTGAAATTTTCATCACCCGTCTCCTCTCCAAAGTCTCCTGCGACTCCTTCTTACAATCTCTCCAACCTAACAAGAACCTTTCCCCAGCAGAATTTTCTGCCATCAAATCCCTCCGCAATAACCCTAACATTGTTATCACCACAGCAGATAAGGGCTCCACTGTTGTAATCCTTAATAAATCAGACTACCTAAAAGAAGCCTCAAGACAACTGTCTGACTCCTCCTCTTACACCACGCTCTCAGAAGACCCTAACCCGAACTTCCACCTTGACATCACCTCCTTCCTCAAAGACAGAGGCCCTACAGAAGGCCTGACTAATGAAGAAATTTCTCTTCTCTCTCCCCCACATCCTCGCACCCCTCACTTTTACCTCCTTCCTAAAATTCACAAGGAGAACAATCCTGGCCGCCCAATTGTTTCCTCGTGCAACTCGCCCACGGAACGCATTTCTGCCTTCGTGGACTACTATCTCCAACCTCATGTCCAGTCCCTACCCTCATACGTCCGTGACACCTATCATTTTCTCTCCATATTGAACTCCATCACCCTTCCCCCCAACCAACCCATTATCATGGCTACCATAGATGTTACCTCTCTCTACACCTCCATCCCACATGATGAAGGCCTTTCCGCTCTCCGCCACTACCTATCACAACGTCCTACGCCCCACGTCCCTAGCACTGAATTCCTACTCGACCTATCCTACTTCATTCTCACCCACAACGCCTTCTCGTTCAACAATCAACACTATCTTCAAACCAAAGGTTGTGCCATGGGAAGTAGGTTCAGCCCCTCGTACGCCAATCTTTATCTCGGCTTCCTTGAAAAGAACTTTCTTCCCCACTACCCACTTAAACCCCTACTATGGGTGAGATACATTGATGACATTTTCCTCCTCTGGCCGCATGACATTGATTCCCTCAACACTTTCATTTCTTCACTTGATGACTCTTCGTCTCTTTCTTTCACTTCAACCACCTCTACCACTAACATCTCTTTCCTCGATGTCAACATTTCCCTCTCAGACAATAAATTCAAAACCGCAGTCCACATAAAGCCAACCAATAAACTTCAATATCTACACTATAGCAGCTGCCATCCCTCCCACACTAAACGCTCTATTCCCTTCTCTCTCTCCATCCGCGGCCACCGCATTTGTAATAACCCGGACTCCCTACATGAATTCCTTTCGACCCTTCATAAGTCTCTTCTCTGCCGTGGCTACCCAGAATCCCTTCTAAACAAAAAAATCCTTAAAACTCCGCATCAACCTAAACCTCCTCTTCCGAATCGCCACAACATCCCCTCCATCTGCACTACCTACTTCCCTGGCTCACATTCCCTCAAACTTATACTTAAGGAACTCTTCCCCATCCTTTCCAACAGCAGCTCCACCTCCAAAATATTCCCTGTCTGCCCTTCAGTTACCTACAGACGCCCAGCCAACCTTAGCAGTATTTTCAAAAGTACTAATCCTCTCCTCAAAGACTCCCACAGCATTAAAGCCACCCCGACTCCATGCAATCGCGCGAGATGCAAGACATGCCCTATTTTCACTGCACCACCCACATCTCTCTCTCATCTTCTTAACTCTCTCCCTCACTTTCCATCTTCCTCCTGTATTTCCAGTAATGTTATTTACCACCTTCAATGTAGTCTCTGCCCCGCTTTCTATATTGGCCAATGCACCACACCCCTTAATATTCGCATGAATAATCACCGCGCTTCTTGCAATCCCTCCTCTCCGCACTTCCCTCTCCCTGTCCCCAAACATGTCTCAGAACATGATTCTTCGTTCAACTCGTGTTTCAAAGTTTCAATTCTTTCCTCTCTCCCTCCTACAGATCCACCCGTTAAATTGCACACTATTGAGCTAACATGCATCTATCTTTTAGATGCATGTAAATATCCTGGAATCAATGCGATGCATTAACCCTCCCCCACCCTTCCCTCCACCCTCTCCCCCATCCTCTCCCTTACCCTCACGAGCACCCTCTCCCCCAAGCCATCCTTTTCCCTCTCTCCTTCCAACCGTCCGTCTCCTCACTTGTATTCCTCTTCTTGTTGAGGAAGGTGTCTGTGACCACCGAAATATTCTACTATACGTGTGAGTGTTCTTTTTCTGTGTTTCTATGTTTTATTTTCACACCTGTGATATTGTTTATATATATATATATATATATATATATATATACAAAACACCATTCATACGCAACGCCATAGGCGCAAACACACAAATATAAATTCAGACAGAAGGTGAAAGAAAGAGACAGTGAACATACCGTTGTTTTCACTGTTTATTGTATGTTCACTGTCTCTTTCTTTCACCTTCTGTCTGAATTTATATATATATATATATATATATATATATATATATATAAATGTTCACGGGAAAATCGCAGTGCGAGACACAAATAGCAATAAAGCTGGTCACAGGCGTGACAAAAGTATAAAGGCACATAAAAAAAGGACACCCACAAAAATAATTTCCGATATTTCGGTGGCCACTACCACCTTTCTCTAAGGAGAGGAGAGAACTAAAGGGGGGGACGGCAGGTCGAGGAAACAAGTGAAAGGTGGAAGTAAGGGAAAGGAGGGGTATAGAAGAGGGGGAAGGGAAAGGGTATGAGAAAAAGTATGAGAAGATGAAAGAAAGAAAGACAGACAGACGGCTCGTTTAATGAGCCCTGTTAATTCCTGGTTTGCGGAATGCATGGAAGAGCCAAATAAGAGAATGCTCCAGCGTTTTAAGTTGAAGGGGAGACGCTGAAGGTGGGAGGGAAGCCAGTATGCCCACCTTGAAGCAATTGTTAAAGTTGGAATCGTGGGAGGAGGCATGTATGGCTACTGGAAGAGAATAAGAGTGGGAGGAGGGATTATTGTAGGAAGAGCGGTGACCATTCATGCGGATGCAAAGCGCGGTGGTGGAGAGGCCGATGTAGAAAGCGGGACAGAATTGGCAGAGAAGAAGGTAAACAGTATTTTCAGTCGTGCAGGAAAGTGAAGGCATGGATGGAAGTGGAAAAGAGAGGAATTGTTTAGGGAGAGGCTCGGTGATAAGGATAGGACAGGTTTTTCATCTAGCGCGATTGCAGGGGGAAGGGGGTGTTTTTGGAAGAAGATGGGATTTGGACAGAGGTCTGGTGGTTCTCAGAATACCCGAGAGGTTGGCGGGACGTTTGAAGGTGAGAGACGGGCATTTGGGGAAAATATTGGTGGTGATAAGGTTATCAGAGAGGATAGGGAATAGGTCTTTGAGGATGTGTTTAAGGGACTGAATACCAGGGAAGTAGGTTGTGCATAAGGAGAGGTTGTCTTTGGTTTTGCGAGTAGGGGCTATGGGGGAGTAAGGTTTGTTGGAGATTTTTCCGTTGAGAAGGTGCTCAGGGTATCCTCTTCGGAGGAGAGACTGATGTAGGTTAGTAAGGAATCTATTAAGGGAGTCTGGGTTATTACATATACGGTGGCCACGAATGGAAAGGGAGTAAGGTAAGGATGTTTTGGTGTGGTAGGGGTGGCAGCTATTGTAGTGGAGGTATAGTTGTTTATTAGTGGGTTTGATGTGAACAGATGTGTTAAATTTGTTATTGGAAAGGGAGATGTCGACATCAAGGAAGGTAATGTTGGAAGAGATATGTAAGTTGGAGATATGAGAAGTGAAGGAAACTGAGGAGAAAGCGTTGAGAGAGGCGAGGAATGAGTTTAGGGAGTCGGTGCCGGTGGCCAGAGAAGATAAATATCATCGATATATCGGAGCCAGAGAAGGGGCTTGAGGGGGCATGTGGATAGAAAGGATTCTTCAAGGAGGCCGAGAAAGAGGTTGGCATAAGAGGGACTAAACCTACTTCCCATGGCACAGCCCCTAGTTTGAAGGTAGAATTGGTTATTAAAGGAAAAGGAATTGTGGGTAAGGATGAGGTTGGTAAGGTCAAGAAGGAAGTCAGTGCTAGGAGTGTGTGGAACAGAACGTAGGTTTAAGAAATGGCGGAGAGAGGAGAGGCCTTCTGAGTGAGGAATAGAGGTATAGAGAGAGGTAACGTCAATGGTGGCCATAATGATGTTTTGATCATTGGGAATTGGAGTGGAATTGAGGCGGTCAAGGAAGTGGTAGGTATCTTTGATGTAAGAGGAGAGGCCATGGACTAGAGGTTGAAGGTAAAAATCTACAAAGGCGGAGATTCGTTCGGTGGGTGAGTAATAGGAGGAGACTATAGGACGACCGGGATTATTGGGCTTGTGAATTTTTGGTAGGATGTAGAAATGGGGGGTGCGGGGATGTGGAGGGGTGAGAAGGGAAATATCGCTCTTGGTGAGCCCTTCATTTGGGGCCTTCTCATTCAGTAGTGTGACTATTTCAGTGAGAAATTGTGGGTTAGGATCACTGGGTAAAGGGTTGTATGAAGAAGTATCGGATAGTTGCCTGAGAGCCTCATTGGTGTAATCGGAGGAATTAAGGACCACAACGGTGGAGCCTTTATCACCTTACTTCCACCTTTCACTTGTTTCCTCGACCTGCCGTCCCCCCCTTTAGTTCTCTCCTCTCCTTAGAGAAAGGTGGTAGTGGCCACCGAAATATCGGAAATTATTTTTGTGAGTGTCCTTTTTTTATGTGCCTTTATACTTTTGTCACGCCTGTGACCAGCTTTATTGCTATATATATATATATATATTTTTTTTTTTACATCATCAACAGTTCCAATTTTATCCACCATCCAAAGAAATATTTGAAGGTATTACAAACATATATTATAAGCATTAGTATTTCATGCAGGCATGATTAAATAATATTAGCATAAAAATAAAAATCCAGCATCTTAATTTCATCTCTGCACAAATAATTGTTCTCAAGAGATAATGTGTACTCCAATTTTTAAAATGAGGATAAAATATTCTTGTCCAATTCATTTTCCACTTTTATAACTTTGAATATTGACTGCTTCCATGCATTGTTTTCACTCTATTTTTAGCTGGCTGGTACCTGGAGAGAAATTGCACGGACGCCCTCTCTTGATCGACATTATTGGACTTGCGTCACCTACACAATAGCAGCAGTTGTGACGGACTCAACCTATTCTCTCTCCATTTCTGGGACTCATAAATTGTAAGTATATTTTTAGCTTCTCATTTATGCTAAAATTTGAAGTATGTAGGTACAGATGCATAACTTTGTTGTCTTTGCCGATTTGTATGTCTACTTTTCGATAGCCTTGTGGAAATGGAAGCACTGTCACACTTATGCAATGTGAACTTATTTAACGCAAATAATGTATCAGGTTTATAATAAGAGAACTCATGAAATGTGATGGAATGCTTCGATATCGATTAAGAGAACGAAATACATGCAGTTAATTAACCTAGTTTCAGATTACTTGAAGGTAAGATGAGCTCGGCATTGCGAGAGATGAGGAGAAAATAATGAGTTTTAATTCACAAGTTGCCTTTAGATTTAAAGATGGAAAAACTGAATCGAAAAGCTGGATATATTATCAGTGGATAAGGCAGATGCATGTTTTCCCTCATAAAGTGGTAAAATGTCTATCCCAAATGAATTTAAAAAATATATAAGATTTTAAAAGTACTATGTTCTGAAAATCAAGCACATAAAATGTAAGTAAAGTGCACCAAAGCTATTTCACATTATCGTCTATGTATTGAAGACCTATTAAATGAAAAGAGTAACTTTGTTCTTCCATATACATTTATTGTAGGACGACATAGGTTAGGTTGGAGAACGTCATACTATGTGATTTGTAATCATCACACTTTGTCCAAACCCAGGTCGTTTTGTAATTAATTTATATGAAAGAACAAAGTCACTCCTTTCATTTGTAATGTTAACGAAATATCACCATGTCACACCTCAGACAACAGTGATTTCACAGGCTTGGTAGATTGGGCTCCAAATAAAGGGGTTAAATTGTTAATCCATTGCGGAAACTGAAACGTTGTTAGAAAGGAATGTAGTGTAAAACCTGGAATTAGGAGTGGATGAAATGTTAGACAAGCAGAAAAAAAAATTAGCTCTGATATTTCGAACATAAAGAATGAGTTGTAGAAATACAATAATCATTGCCCAAATTTAAGAAATTTATGTCCCAATAAAGGACCATATGAGTAAATTAACTCCTTAGCAATATCAATTTTCGCTGTCAACTACATATAAGAGAAGTTTTACAATCGCCTTTGGTACTTGCGTGAGAATCTTTTGCATATATCGATTTGTCTTCCGCATACACACTGGCAGTGATCGAGGGAAATTCTAAAGCCACTTTTAAAATTACTCTAGTATCCTGCCGCATTTGCAGCTTCATTCAGTAGTTTAAAACTTCAAAAATTGCCTAAGTTATGTTTTTGTAATCAATGAACTATTTTTTCGACAAAGTAACAATAAAGAACAAACGCACGTGAGAGTTTTATCAATAGTGTCATAGTGCAGGTTTATCTGATTCGGCAGATCTGGTTTACCGGATATTCCAACCAAATGAACCAAAATGCAATAATATGCTAATTTGAAAAATATAATATTTACTTTTCAATCCATTATAAATCTATGTATTACACAGCTTTTACCTTAATGGCGTCATTTTTCTTATTTCTTTATTTCTGGATTTATTTATTTATTATTTTTTCTAAGAAATTTATTTCTTTGTATCCATCCATCATCAATAAATATATAATAAAATATAATAAATTACAGTTTAATTCCAAAATTCAATAACATTACAATAAAAATACAATAATTTACTATAAAAATATAAATAACTACAATAAAAATACAATAGAAATGTGATAAAAATAATAAAATGCATTGTAGATCCACTTAAGCCAGAGCGGCTTGTC
Organism: Platycnemis pennipes; assembly: GCA_933228895.1. Lineage (NCBI taxonomy): Eukaryota > Metazoa > Arthropoda > Insecta > Odonata > Platycnemididae > Platycnemis > Platycnemis pennipes. The sequence goes on from OW121849.1 coordinate 25,456,898, forward strand.
AGCAGGTGCCTTTTGTTAATTTTCCCATTTTTTCCCAATTGTGTAGCTTTTGGTCAATTTATCTTAGCAGCCACTCTTTCAATGATTTTTTCAGTGCAGATACACATTTAATATCATGCATTGGCATATTCAATTCTTTTAACAACCCAGGGACTACATGTGCCAAAGACCACCTAATATTGAACACTGAGGAACTCTTGATTTGATTGTCTTCATTCCACAGCAATGATCAAGAATTTTTACAGTTAATTTTCTATTAGAAAGGTTGGGTTCTATCCAGTTCTTCAGTGGTCCACGTATACCAGCCCGTTCAAACTTGTTTGATAGTATGTGAATATCGATTGTATGGAAGGCTTTTCAGAATTCGATAAAGACTGCGAAAAAGGAGTAGTTTTTGTTTAGTTTTGATCTAACGTTATTGCTAAAGTCTTCATTAACATTGAGGTACTTTTGTTTAATTCAATTGTAAACCCCGAGAATAATATTTTTTGTCTAATTACAGAGAAGATATGACTAATAGAAAAAATAAAATAAATATACGTATATTTTTTCAAATTGCCTTATTTTACAGAACTGGCTCAGGATTGTCTAAAGATGGAACACTAACAGTTGGAGGGACGGCAGCAACAGCTGCCACAAGTGCAACCTATTTAACCATATCTGTTGATTATGGGGGTATGTATCATTATGCAGCCAAAATATAGTATACTACTTGGATAATTGGAATATAATAATTATGCATATATAGTATCATATTCCTGCGTGAAAATTATACCATTTAATATACTTGAATTATTGAGCCAAAATATGAAGAAAATAGTTATTATTACATGCAACTACTTTTAAATTATGTTCCTGTTGCAAATCATGGCTATATCCAGTAAAGTGGTTGAGTTGCATCTCAACAAATGGGATGAATATGTGCTAGATTTAGGTGTTGAAACCTCGACATAATTTGAATAGTAATGAACTATAGTTTTTAAATTTTTTTCAAATTCATCTACCCAGCAAAGAAGTTATCTTTTGTGATTTATTATTTTTTCGGTAGGGAAGACATTTTGACTACGTATGCAATTAATAATCATAACATATCCATAACTATTATGAATACTTTATCACACAAGTGACATTAGATTTGTATTGACAGCATTTTTAGTGGTATTTTCTCTGATGGAGATCATAGCTAAGCAATATGGTAGTTTCCTTTCATGTAAGAAGTTCATTTGTAAAGCTCGAAATGGCCGGATGCCCTGCCTTGTTGCTGAAATAACAGATGTATAATTTACGTTGCGAGGCATCAAAAATATTCGTCTTCTGAACTTAGGATTGTGTTTCAGAGCCAGCTCTAATAAATGTGTATCAATAACAATCAATCAATTGAATAAATAATGTTAGATAATTAGGTAAATTTTAATGATGGAACATTAACTGGATTAGTTCACCTCGTTTACTAGTTAATAAACTGTGACGGAGTCCACTGATTGCTTGTAAGCGTCCGCAGGACTACCAAGTGGCGGGTAGAGGAAAGAGTGTCTCATCACACGCATAATTTACCGGAATGCAATGATTTGCCGTCGCGTTTACGCCTCGTTTAATTTGGTTTACTTTTAATTAATGAGGAAAATACTAAACGTCATTTAAAAACCGCATGGCTTAAACTATGGACTCCAGAGTTTATAAAACTACAGTAGCTATGATCTTAAATGCAAAATTATTGATCAATTAACAATGGATGGATCAGATGGATAAATGAAAAATATAATTATTCCTTGGTAACGGGCATAAGTGATATAATATGATGGAGAGATGGTTTGGTTCGAAGACCAAAATATTTTTTAAAATTTGACTCTCGTAGATGTACATACGATAACATGCAACTACTTTTTAAGTACATGATCCGTAAGAGCAGAATGAACGGCTAAAATTGAATGCCCTATTCACGTGAACCAATTGAACTGCTTTAATTAAAAGAGCTTTGTTAGAGATAACACCACTATTAATAATAAGGTTGCAATCAAAACGTCTGCCTGATTTTAATAATACTTAGAAAAGAAAGTGGGTAATTGCTTCATTCATGAATGAAGCTGTGTAACGAAATATTTAACAGGAGTTTTGATTCAGCAGCAGTTATCAGTACTTAGTGAGTTATTATCTGTTGATTACATCATACCGGTTAAAAATTAGGAATATTATTTGTTACTCTAGGCCGCCACCAGTACTCCTTTTTAAAAATTTTTTTGCATGAAATTCTGGGGGATACTTTACGTATTCTCTCGCACAGTTTCGATGGCATTGATCTCAAAATATGCTGAAACGTTGAATACCTTGGGCCTACAAAAGTTATTGTTAATATCAGGAGCATATTTTTGGTGGATCGTGTTCAAACTTCGTAGGGTGGTAGAAAAAGAAAATTCATTACGTACAATTCTTCGGGAAAGCGTCCAACTTGCCTTAGTTTTCGAGACATTTCATTCGAAAATCTTTAAAAAGAAACATAAAAAAACCTACGACGCAACCTTCAATACACATACCAAGCCCCTGCTCCTTTCTCGGGGTAATCTTCAATGGATGCCAGCGATGGAGTGGATGGGTCATTGTGAGACTCACACACAAGCCAATACTTTGTTTGTGGCAATGCCTGTATTCACCACTCGTCAGAACATTTGCCACGACTTTAGTATCGGTATGCGCGTTTGTATGCTGGATGCACATTTGTTTTGATGCTTTCAGTTGTAGACGAAATTCGTTGAATAAAAGCTGTAAAGAAATTAATGCATGAAATGGGCATCCATCGATCATAGATGGAGAGTGTTCTTCACTTTTTCCCTCAATTGGTAAAAGACTTTCTTGAAAAATTTATAGTCCCCAAATTTCGTTCCTTAATGTTTGTTCGAGCCGGGCTTAGGCCATTTATAAATTTTGTTTTTCTTCAGTACCTTATTTCCCCTCTATTCTTGTCTCCGGTGGTCGGCGCTCACTTGTCTAGTATAATTGTGTGTGGTAGCGTCAACAGGTGTCGTTTTGTTTCATTTTTAAAATTTGTACCTCTAACCGAGGGTCAGACGGAGATGATTTTTCAATGAGTGCAGTTGGAACACTTTGCAACCCCGGACCCGGGAGCGATCAAGTTGAAAGACACCAAAGGTGAGTGAGCGCCTTCCATCCTTCTTTTTTCATGCTTTATCCCTTCCCTCTCCCACATCACGACTCCTTTTTTTCCTTTATTTCTCTTTCTCCGATTCACGCCAGACCCATTCCCAATTCCACTTTTTTGTCGAATATAATAAGTCCTGTGATCGAACAATTTTCCTAATTTTTTAAGTATACATAAAAAAATTTACCTCTTTTTTTCCATACACCATTATCAATTAGTGTCTTGGAATGCGCAGCTTGAATTTCAAGGGTAAATTCTGGATAAATATTCACAATGCCTAAAAAATGCAGTCGGAAGAAAATATATCTTCCATATTTAAACTTGGCACACAATCTCTTATGTAAGTAAATTAAAATATTTAAAGATGCGCTTTATTTTGTAAATGTAAAATTGTTCACTGTAAGAAATTATGCATAAAAAATTCGTAAATTCATTCTGCAGAACAGTCACTTGCGTCATAATTACCATAAAAACAGGAAAAACAAAAATACTTTTAATGGAACATAATTTATGTTAAAGAACACTTCATGATTTTCGGTCAACTTTTGAGGCGTACTAACAAGGAGAGGTCGTGTAATATGACTCACGGAATGGGCTGATTTTTTTTTCAGTGAAACTAGAAGAAAAATAAAGAGATACGTGTCTCGGCTTTCTTCCCCATAGGCCCGGGTTCGCGAGAAAAAAAATAAAATAGAAACGCAAATATGCACCGCGGGTTGCCTACATTCGCCGGCCTCGGGTAAGCCGACAATGGCTGAGTGGATGACAACGGGAGAGTGCGTTCTTTCCTCGTCGTCGTGGTATGATGTTTTTCTTTCAGCCATTGTATCTAAAACTTTATCATCATCAATTTCCTACCCTTACGTGTGAACACTTCCTGTTTTCTAACATTATAGTGTAAACTAGATTTACAAATGTCCCCATAATTCAGAAATGCATTGTAAACTTAATGCAAAATTCCGCGATTATAAGTATGTACAAAATACTTTCCCGGTCACTTTCTTTAGGGCAAACTTTTATTATTTTCATGTTCATTTTATTGACATGTAAATTGACATATACATTCTAATAATCCATCTCTTTTATGTGCCTACTGTTACTTAACAGTGGTTTTCAAGTGGTTTCAAGGTTCGGACTGGGAGGAAAGGTACAGGGATGGGAAAAGAATGGAAAGGTGGGCATTTAATTGTACAGTAGGGTAAGACAAAGTTAATGATACGTAACAGATAGGAAAATTGTTGAAAACCGGTAACGACTTCCTGACTATTGTTCAAAATCATTTCCATACTTTTTTACGCAAATTACCTGAATCCTCTTCCTCCTATAATACATCTTACTTTTACTATTATACGTAATGAAGGTCGATATTTCATTTCTTTTGAAAATCTTTTAGTTAGAGATTATGCTCGTGTATATGAGGTACATTAATTTGAATTGCTATGTACTGATACGAATGCACGGCACGTTTTTGGATGATATGCATCATAAAAACACATTCTTAAACACATTTCGATTAGAAAATAATTTTGATGCATACCATGCGTACTTTATCATGTCGTGAAAAGCTGGTGAAGACAGTTGGTTAAGCACTATTGCATGCATTTTAATATTATCCTCACGAGAAGCAATCTCTCTTTCTTCTTGAAGCAAAAATATGCTATTCTGTAGTCGTGAGATGAACTGCTTTACCTGTCTGTAAAAATTAACATCCCAGAGTTCGGCTTAAAAATGTGCGTCTTGGTGGTATGCTTTTCAAAGTGCATGCTGGATCACCATTATCATCTTGAAATATCTCCTCATAAAGGGCACTCTTTTTTTGACCCCTCACGAATCAACAATCTGCAGAAAATCTTTTTTATTCCCATACAATAAAGTTCTTAAGTTTCCAGATTTCGATCGTGTAACAACCACATTGGCATATTCAATTCCCAGATTTTTTACTTTTTCATTCACTCGTGGACCAAGTCACCCCCAGGTTCCTGCATACACAAAAAAATGTTCGGAAAAAGCTTTCGAGACGCAGTTATTGCATATTGCGCCTTGTACGTATGTGTCAATTTGCTCATGCTCCCGACTGCAACTTGCACTATTTTCTCTCCCTTTAGTGCAAATGATCTTATATCCACCCGGTAAGAACAACCCTTCTGATCGGCATTGATCATAAAATCACTGTCATACTGTGAAATTAACTTTTTTGCATGTTTTTGGAATAAGTCTGCTGATTTCACTACGTCTTCAAATGAAGCCTACTCGCTCGAGGAGACAAACTTCGTAATTTTACGCTGCACTACGTGGAACCTCTTTTTAAAAGATTTGACCCATGCTGCACTTGCCGAGAATTCAAATTTTGGCGATGTATGCTGAACCGCCGCCGACAGGGCCCACTCCTGCAAGGTCGTGGTCGTCACTGATTCATTCCTTTTCCTGGATTCAACGAAGCGATCATGTACCCATTCATTTATCATCTGCAGCTTATCGCGCCTTGTGCCACCCAGTTCTATGTCTTTTTGCCAAATAGGAAGGATCGCTTTACGTTTCAAATAAACTGAACCTTGATGCTGCAGGGTAGAAAGACTCCAATTTGGATGTTCTCTTGCATGGTTTACCACCTTAATTTTCACGTTGAGGATCACTTGCTGATACTTCGCAGCTTTCGGGCTGGGCTCGTATTCACTTCCCTGCGACGGCGATGGATCGGGAGTTGTGCTAAATCCAGCAGCCTCCTGCAACTCCTTATCCAAAGAATGACGGTTTCCATCACTCTCGTAAGTCTCGCGATCTATGTACAGCTCGTCTTTCCTAACTAACTGATATTGACCAAGCATTTCCAGAAATCTTTCAAGACCTTCTTTAGCGATGATTATTGAACGCGGCGAAACATCAAACCCCGAAACGACTTCAATCGTTCCCATTTCCAGTAACGTTTCTATATAGTGCATATAGGTTTCAGGTTTAAATCGATAAAAAAAACTTTTTTAACATGTTAAAATTTAGATGAAGGATTCGGGAGGAAATTGAATTCCAAAAGCCAATTGAAGGAAGGAGAAATCATCCCCGATACCGATATTTCGGCTACTTTGTTGACCTCCCGAATCTTTCATCTACATCTTTGGTTCGTGTAATATTACTTACTTACTTATCCCCAAAATTACGAACAGAACCAGATAATACTATCCTATCGTAATGACATAATACCGACGTAAGACTTCTTACAAAAATGTACAGCTGATGAGCCGCTACACGTGGAGGGTCCAGCAATTACTTCTGTCTCCATTTAAGTTCCTTTTAAATAACTCTTCAGCTTTTACCAATGTACTTTTCAATACGTTCGATTCTGTCTTCTGCGCTTTTCTTCCGCTCTGGATTGTTCAGTAACATAAGTTTAACTGATAACGCAGGGTTCAAAATAAATGTGTCACAGTTGCAGCCACGAAAAGCAAAGGAAACGAAACGGAAGTAAAAAGTAGTAACCTTTTAATAGCTTCATTGTCTAGGAGCGAATTGTAGAAGCAAAACTTAATTGGATAAAATCCAAGGAACTTAACTAATGGGCTAAATAATATCTGGTGCTCACACTCGTGGTTTGATGAGCGTCGACAATGGGCCTTCAAAACAGTACCATACATTTCATGCATTCATCATGTTTTATTAGACGAAGGCAAAACAATACAATAATTCATTGTTTATATCTCATTTCCCTAGCCACAAGACAAATACATCCTCATCCATGGGTTAAAACTAATAAAACTTACTCCCCTCCACCCAGGTTTTGGGGCTGAAAGTTAATTAGGAGCAAAAGAATTACGAAAACTATCGTTTCGTTCTCGAGATGAAGTTACTCCTTGGTCTAAACAAAACTACCGAGTGCATTCAATGTTATAATGGAATGGAAAAAAATGGGACCACATGTTAACGTTTCAATACCGGATTGAAACGAAATATATTTGTTTATTTTCGGCAGCCATCCTTTGCTTCAACCTACCCGTTTTATTGCCAATAACAACTTTAGGAATTACTCATGGTGTTAGAAACCCTAACCTACTCTATATTTACAGCAAACTATTCCAGTAGATACTCAAAGAACAATATTTGGCAACACTTTTGCCGTTGTAAAGCACATTTAACACTTTTTGAGAGGGCCATCCGTCGATAGAACTATGTCTTACCGAAGCCATACAGCCCATGATACCGGTAGACACATCAAAGAGATAGATTATTAGAATGTCTATGCAATTTTCTTATCTGTCACGTAGCATTAACTTTGTCTTACCTTACTGTACAATTAAATGCCCACCTTTCCATTCTTTTCCCATCCCTGTACCTTTCTTCCCAGTCCGAACCTTGAAACCACTTGAAAACCACTGTTAAGTAACAGTAGGCACATAAAAGAGATGGATTATTAGAATGTATATGTCAATTTACATGTCAATAAAATGAACATGAAAATAATAAAAGTTTGCCCTAAAGAAAGTGACCGGGAAAGTATTTTCTACATACTTATAATCGCGGAATTTTGCATTAAGTTTACAATGCATTTCTGAATTATGGGGACATTTGTAAATCTAGTTTACACTATAATGTTAGAAAACAGGAAGTGTTCACACGTAAGGGTAGGAAATTGATGATGATAAAGTTTTAGATACAATGGCTGAAAGAAAAACATCATACCACGACGACGAGGATAGAACGCACTCTCCCGTTGTCAGCTACTCAGCCATTGTCGGCTTACCCGAGGCCGGCGAATGTAGGCAACCCGCGGTGCATATTTGCGTTTCTATTTTATTTTTTTTCTCGCGAACCCGGGCCTATGGGGAAGAAAGCCGAGACATGTTTCTCTTTATTTTTCTTCTAGTTTCACTGAAAAAAAAATCAGCCCATTCCGTGAGTCATATTACACGACCTCTCCTTTAAGCATAGCAAACAATTTAATCTCTCTCACTTTAAGACACTCGCAAAGAGTCTAAGTCCGACTAGTTGGCTTGAAAAACCCCTGAAACTATTACACCGTTCTGCTGAGCAATAGTTTCAAAGTGCATTGTTGTTTCTATAATGAATCCGACAATAGACACATTCTGCTGAGCAATATTTTCAAAGTGTATTGTTGTTTCTATAATCAATGCAACAATTGACACATTCCGCTTAGCAATATTTTCAAAGTGCATTGTTGTTTCTATAATCAATGCAACATAGACACTTTTCTGTAAACAGTGCCACAGTGTATTTGTTTATGTTGCTTACATCTGTCAACTGCGTGAAAATAAAACATTTTACTTGCGAGGAGTTTCCCGAGTGCAATATTTTGATTTCACCCATACACCGTAAATGATTATTGTTAATGGTTTAAACGATAATTGTAATGTTTATTAAGTATCATTGAAAACAGTTTAAGTGAAGTTTAAAGATATGGCAGCGTAAATAGCACTAAAGATAAAAGTATAAAATGTTATTTAAACTTCAACGACTCTGGTAATGATGTTTTTTTTAAATGTTGGTTTTGATTGCTTTAGAAGGAATTATATAGGTATATTAATGGAGAATATATTACTGTGCAGTGCTTTGCAGTTCAGCTGTAGTGTATTAGCAGCGACAAGTCAAATACAATGGTGATGTTGATAGAATAAATTGCAATGGAAGTGGTAATGCGTGTTTTGATTGTGACGAGTTGTGTACATTGTGTTTAGAAATTAATCATTGTCAGTTTGGAAGACGATCTATGTTAATAGTGGTCACTTACAAACTTTCCAGCCGGTCATCTTTGTGAGTATGCTGAAAAATAATTCATGTTTGGCCTTCAGGCTTGTAGTTCGTTAGCAACCTACCGGATAATATATCACCTTCTGTAGAAATGAATACATCCGTGTTTCATTTATAAAAATATGCTAACTTAATTAACTTGCAATTTCTGTGTGATAATAAAACTACCTCATATTCAATAATGATTACCCAAGAGAAGGAATGAATACGTAGTCACGACAACAAAACAATTGCTTGATGATTCCACTACAGTTGGATGTGAGAGCCCACTGCACGCAAACTGTAAATCCGAGGAAGTTGGTTGGCGCAGCCAAGTCCTTCCCCACTTGGGAAGCGATTTTCATCTGCGGCTATAGCCGCTTAGCCCACTTAACGGGTTAAGTATTCCGTTACAGCATAAATGTCGATACCGATAACATCGGGCAGCGTTGCAAACTTAGCAATGAATAGTGATGAAACAGTCTACTTCGTTATGGCAACGATGAAAAATCATTGAAAAATGACATATTATAAGTTAAATGGTGGAATCCAAGCTCATGTGGCATTTCTAATCAAGCAATCGTAATGTCTTTAAGATGAAATCTATAGAACGTACTATATTACGACAAATAAATACTTTTTTATATTTATTAGGTCATTAAGTAAACATTACTCATGACATCTCTTTGTGGATGTAAGTACAATCCTGGAATCAGTAAATAGACGAACTGTCATGGGCTACATCATTCTATCATACGATATTGAACGAAAATTTCAACGCCGCAATAACCGCGATATTCCATAAGACAAGGTGACAGTCTGACAACTTTGGTAGTTGATTTTTGACCCCTTCACTGGAGACGTGAAAGATACGTGACGAACACAGTGTTGTATTGGTCTTTATGGGTTTGGTATGAAGTTAGTTTGGATGGTACAATGCATCCATTCCAATGAAGTGCCGTAAAATCAAAATTTACCACTAGAGGATAATCATATACGCTGGAATTGTTAGACCAAATTTAGAATACCAAACAATGTTTACTATTTAAATGAGAACTTTGGTCTCAAAGAGTAACGTAGCGGAGATGAGGGAGATATTTGCAATTGAAGGACATCGACGTCACCAGGTGTTGGTGAGGAATGGATGTTTGTACTCATAATCATATCATAGGCAGGAATAAAGTTTGAATAATTCAAGTTATTGTGAGTTGATATGTCCGTTACTCAAAAATGCATCAAAGCCGCAATTTTATTGCAGCGCATTTTTGCTAGTCAAAAATTGATAATGCTTAGCAGAAGACCTTGATGTTTGGTACTTTTGATAGCAGGTAAAGTAAGATGGGAAGAACATAACTGTTATTGTGTCTTCTGCATTTGAAACTTTTTATCATGTGCTTCATTATCACTACTGTGACCGTTTTTATTTTCAGTTTATACAAAGACACTTAACTACTACATCAAAGCCCTTAATGATATTTCTCCAGTATATCTGATATTGTACGCCTGTGAAAATGTGGGATTAAGAAAAAAAGGCAAGTATACTCTTTCCAAATTTCAGGGCCTTTGTTGCAGTACTGAGAATTGTAATATATATTATTAGCATATAGTGATATTAGGATAATGGCAGTGGATACCACTTTTCATTTTGCAGTCTTCATTTCCAAGTTTGGCCAATATTGTTTTTCTATTTTAGAATATTTGCTCCTTTTGGTTAAGGACACGGTAACTCCTGCTAATCTCAGAACCGCTTTTAATGCCGCGGCTAATATTGGATTTCCCAGGACAGCTCTCTCCAGCAACTTTCAGCAGCGATGCTACATGTAAGATGTAACTTCTATGAAAAGGATAGGTGGCATGATAAATTATTTAAATCTTAGTGTTGAGGACGAAATGCAAATGTATTATTTGTGTAGAAGAATATTGATGTATATAATTACGTATGCATTAATTTAATGAAAGGAAAATATGGAAGAGTTTATCGATATATTACGTGGAAATCTTAGGGAATACTATGGGTAATTGGATGATTTCTTGTTATACAAATATCGTCCAACCAAGCCCAATTTGGACTGAAAGTCAAGTGGTAAGGTTTTCATGTCAGGGGATTTTTTCGATCGCTAATAATTATATTAGATGTAAAATGTGACCAGTTATACTGGAAAGCGATCAAACTTTTCTACTCTTCAACAATTGTTAAAATATTACATTTATTTCTAGCTCGCTCTTTAGCTATGGAAATATTTCCCTTGTATTTTATTGTAAAACAGTTTTATTTATGCGTTTTTCGCTTACGTTTTATGGTGTGTATATGTTCTATAATATGTTTTGTATGTATAATTATTTGGTTATTTATAAATGTTTGCTTTATATATTTCCTTTATAAATTACGGAATTGTATTCAATACAGTTTGTATGCCTGTTTGCTTGAAATTTTTAATAATTTTTCCTGAAAGGAAAATAAAGTAATTTAACATTTTTTTAAATATGTGCCGATGAATGTGCGACACCACGCTATTACTGCTGCTTTCAAATAAGTTAGTTTTAATAATTTATGCATTAACCCCTTATTAGAAATTCAAGGTTCTTTTTACTTATTATAAGACATTGAGCAAGAGTGCTGTGATTGGCCTTATACTGTAAAATAAACATATTCATCATCTTGAACAGATTAAAAAAATAAATATGTAATAATGCATAAAAGATTATTTATTTAAATGAGATAAAACATTTTCAGCTTAGAGATATGGATTTAATATTATTTTTAATGTTATATTGAACCATTCATTGAAATGGCATACAACTTAGGCTGTATACGAAAAGTAAAGTGAATAAAATGTTGTTAAATACGATCAGCGATTATTCAAGAGGCTAAGCTACGATAATTATCGATTATAATAGATGAGAAGACCTGCAGGAACGTTATGTGTAGTTTGGATAGGTATTTAAAAATATAAATAAGAGATAGATAAGGGTGATAAATTGAATATGACTGTAATGTTTTCTTCCTACCATCCAATTTGAAAGAGGCAGCTTGAACTGAGGAGAACAGATGATTATGGAGACGCATGGAAGATTATTTTGAAATCACAACTGCAATGAATGTCTTTTTAATAAATCAGGATTGGGCAAAGAGAGTAATTATTTTCGTACGAAGGCTAGACTAAGAAGCACTACCAATTTGAACTTACCATATCTAGGCCCAAAAATATTTTCAAATTATTATGTGAAATTGTGTTTTTTTCCAAATCAATAATCATTGTAAATTAATACAAAACACATAAGTGCTTGAATATCAATAAATTATCGGGAACATGCAAAAACCCACATGTTGTGAAGTTGAAGTGCCTACCAGCCGCATTGAGCGTGTAATTTCATGCAAAAGATAAGTTCCAAGAAACCACTTTTTACCTTATCCCACAAAGAAAAACCCAAATGGCACTCTGAATACATGATTTTTCTCTTTGCCTACTCATCTGTGCCCTTAGGGAAGGAAATATTTAATAGCCTACCATGGTATTTTTCATGTTAAAATTATACAAATACGTAATTGCAGCGTTAAGTTTATTTCAGATCAGGAATAATTTGTTATTTACTCTCTAGGAGTGTTTCCGTTTTTCCTATTCAAAATACCTCCCCCATATGGTCTTACGTAAGGCTTACCTTGCATTGAGAATTAAAGTCAATCAAGATACCAAAGTGCTGAAAATAAAGTGTTTGCATTGGAATATTGAGTAGAAATAATATTTAATTACTTGTTGCGTATACTGAGAGGAGTTTGACTTAGTGCCGTGTAGAAAAATAATTACTACGCTTATAAATTAATAAGTGAATCTGAGAGGAAGGGGTTCAAGGGGTTGGCTTTTTCTCACTATGGTAAATGCTACGTGCAAAATGCCATATTTAATGAGGGGATCGAGAAAATAGAGGAGAGGGTGCAAGTCAGGACAGCAGATGGATTATCAAAGTGGACATGATAGGATCGGGTTGCACATTACCTTTCGTGCCTATCTTTTTTAGAAGAGAAAATGATAATAGAGTTTGATGAGCCTTTTGCTGCTTTGATTTTGATCCAAATGTGGGAGAAGTGCAACCTATCAGTTAACCTAGCCGATGGAAGGATTACTTTCGCCTAGCTGGCATTACCAAACTCCTGTAGATCATCGAAGGAAATGTGAATAAAATATTAGGCATATTGCAATCTCATTTCGATCTTAAGGTCTGAGGCTGAAATTGTAACTATCTGAAAACTTGAAGGTGTGATTAAGAATGAGAAAAGTAAAATGAAAGAAAAAGAGTACAAAGAGTTATATGCAGAGCGTTGTGGAAAGAAAGGAAAGCAGTTGTCGTTAATTAGGATGCAATGAATGAAAGAATTTTCCTGAAGACAGCAAAGGCTAAACTGAATGAAAATAATGCCGGTGGAAAGGGGCCGCAAGAAATGAAATATGCACAAGAATCGGAGGTAAACGTGTAGTAACTCTTCCCCAATTATTTTAAGTGGACTTGAAAAGACTTGAAACTTTTGAGAAAACTAGTTGTAGCAATAAGTTGTTAGTGTTAGAATGCAGAAAGAAAACGCGAATGAAGATGACTTTGGAGTGGTGACATCGATCAGAAATACTTTAAACATCATGAATGATATTGTTTTAACCAGTAATGAATATTGTAGATCATATTTATTTTGCCATTATAATGACATAGGTATTACCAGTGATTATCTAAAATATGTGGCTGTACATCAATTGGTGTACTATGCCCTATACATCCAAAATCATATGCGTAATGCATTCGGGGTGAGTGAATCCGAAATCGAGCAGAAAATGCCTCAAATCGATTATTTTTGTCCCATTTTTGTCATCATATTTCTTTGGAAACCATTGAGAAATGAGACGTATACTAAATAACGTGTTATGAAGAAACGCCTCAGATACAATTCAATTTAATGAGTCTTCATTTTGTTAATGAAGAGTTACCAAATATTACCAACGAATCTGTTATAAAAATGCAGTCTTTGGCAATTATTAAGCCTCATAATATGTCATTACCATTATTGAAGCAACTTTTAAAAAAATTAAATTAAACTAAATAATGGGAAATATTCCTCAATGTGTTCATAACTTTAGGTACGTCCAAGGAATTAGTTCCGTAACACCAAAAATAGGTAACAGGGAAGTGTTATATTTTTCTCATCATGATTTTTGTGTGAAATTAGTTTAAAACCACTAGATACATGGCAGAAGCTGTAAGGTTTATAGTTTAAATCGTCCCAATTCGGTCAAAGTCGAGTTGTTTTGCCAAATTTGCTATGAGTGGACAGTCGTGAATAACAACAGTTCTGTAAGTGTGTGTTTAGTTAACTTGATCATAATAAACACTCACAACAATGCAAGAATAGATCTTCGCTGTCTCAAATTTGTGTAGATGAATTTTCAATGGATCAGATGAACTGGTATGTACGCGCTTAATTACAATACTAGCAATGCCACGGTTAAAATCGGAAACGAACCTAACCTTCTGGATGGATTTACGAAAATTAAAGGTGACGAAACACGTGGTATAAAGAAAAGCTAATGTTAAACTGAGGAACGAAAACGGGACAAAAGGCGGAAAGGTGAGAGAAGGAACTTAATGAGAAGGAATGTTGATGAAGGTATGAAATCTAAGCTCGATGAAGCCTGAGAGAGATTCCATTTTTCAAAGGCCCTACTTTCATGGCTGGTTCTATGAGGGTCACAGGTAAGAAATTTTATTCTCATCAAACCACAAGTATTGTATGAGAGCCAGGAGGCTCAGAAGTTAAAAGATGAGATATATTTTTTACCGGATGCAATTTCCAAGGCACGAACAAATTGGAGATATTAAAGGACAATAACTGATCACGGATAGAACCCGTAACCTCTCCGAATATTTTTCCCTCCACTTTGCAGAATGGCAGCCTTCCCCTTACTCTTGGTGATAAAAGAGATGGAAAGCATGTTAGTCAACTAATAGAGGCTGAGAATTGAGAAAGCATGGATGACGGATTGTCCATTAAGGGAAACTTTATGGATAAATCAAGGATTTCGTTTTGTGCCCTAATAACTGATTCAACTGCTCATCTGTCTATATTTTCAACTAACGCCAATTGTAAGGATAAAGTAAAAAGTCAGTGCTCAGAATTGTGTTTTCTGGACTTATTGATATAAGATCCCAATAGCATTTAGGTAAGTAAAGCATTATTCGATCCCCGCAAACAAAAGTTCCGTCCTATTTGGGGGTCGGGCATTAACAGGCATTTTCGTGTGTGCGCAATGTGTCGTAGGCGCAGGGTGTCAACACTTCGCCGACAACCGACTGTTCTACACTTCCGACGGTAGTAGGTGACTTTCTCATCAAAAGTTTTCACGCATCTAGCGGCTGATAAATAACCCAAGGAAATACTTTATTTTCAAGTATTTCATTTAAAGGAAGTTCATGGCACTGGAAAAGATATATTAATGGATAAAACGACTTTGCAATTAAAATGCTGCCAGATTCCCATTCATGCTTTCATGTACATTTAATTATTTTGGAAAATTTTTCATATATGCTAAATTAATTTCTGTCATTTATACCCAGCTGATATTTGGTCATGATAGAAGTGTATGGATATCAGTGTTCTAGGGACTTATTTATTTATATCAATGGAAATAATGGCCTTTTTACCACAGTGATTCAGACTACTGCTCATTAAGGAACCCTATTAGGTTTATTAAAATGTAAAAAATGGGCATCAAAACAGAGAAGAAACGATGTCGTTCAAAAAGGAAAGGTCTAACTTACTACAGAAAATTGAGAAAAGTTTCTCATTTTTATTCTGAAGTGATGCAATTTTTTATTTTTTCTCCCTCTCGAATGGATTGGTAACACTAAATAGACAAAAACATTGCAAGTGGTGTTTTCCATTAAGAAATAATGGTAGCGAGGCAGTTTGAAAAGTTTTCTAAAATAATAATATCGTAATATGTAAAAAAATATCTCAGAGTCGCTAAAAACGTTCTCTTCGCCCGTTTCATTTGCGTCTTATCACGATCGCTTCTTGAGAACACTCCTTACTTCCCCCCCCCCTGCCCCATTTGAGAGCGATAATCCGAGCGCGCGCCGGTTGGGTGTTGCCGTGGACAGTCATTCCCGTTCCAACAGTTAACGACGTAAGTACTATTGTAGTTGCATTTGTCATTATTTTCGTATTAAACCATTATTTTGTTGATTTTATACGATATTTTCTTTTTAAGATGGAAACTCTTCACATGAAACTTTCAAACGTCAATGCCAACACCCCAACATTCCTCCGAAAGGAGGAAATGATTGTTGGGAGCCCGCATTCGGTATTTAAGTTGGAGAAGGCACACACAAAATATGGGATGACCCTGGACGGGACGTTGAATCAATAAGGAACAGTCAAAGTGAAAATTTTCCTCCCAAAGAGGTACCTGACTATATATGAAAATGAGGAAGTAGTGAGAAAATACAACATTGCCACGGAAGAACAGCAGTTCCAATTGGTGTGGGACGGGAGGAGATTGGATTTGATAGGGAAATAAAGGTAATTATTAATTACTTTATAATTTTTTTTATTTATTTATTCATATTTACAATATTCCTTTTTTTCTGTCAAGCTCCACTCTCCAGTTTTCCGAACGATGTGCCTTCCAATGGACCTGAAGGAAGATTTTGAAATGTCAAAAATCTAAAGAGGAGAGGAAATAAAAGTGAAAATATTATTAAGTGTTTTCTTTCTTTGTTTACAGCCAAAATAAGTCCCTTTCCTGAGCCGCTGCAGAGATTGCAGATGGAATATTTAAATGAATATGAAGATTTGCAGATGGAATTCACAAAAAAGGTTGGTGGATAATTTAAACAACATTAGGAAAGTGTATGTAGGGTAAAAAGGGCTTGTGTTAGTTGTATGTTGTGACGACTTGTGATGGGAAAAAGGCTTGGCGGTGGTCGTGTCGTATAGTGTTGAGAGTGAGCCCATGCCCATAACACAAGTTTGTTTTTGCCTCTTCATGAAAAATGTTAAGATTTCTTAATACAATTGTTTTTACTATATTTCTCCCTCTCGTTGATATCAATGGCCACTTTCAGCTAGTTGACCTGTAATTTTTCATTTGACTAATGAGCCAGAGTGGGGGGGAAGCGCCCTACCCTGCCCCACCGTGGCTACGCCCATGATGCTGGGCGATGCTTGATTGTTGATTTGCTAGGAAAGACTCTGCCAATTCACGTTTTTCTTTAGCGGCACCTACAAAGTTAGTGCCATTGTCACTGCATATCTTGTAACACCTTCCTCGTCTTGCAATAAATCTTCGTAATGCAGCAAGGAATGATTGGCTTGTCGTATGACTCACAACTTCAAAGTGATGCGCCTTAGATTCCAAACAAGCAAATATGGTAATGTAACTTTTTACCTTGGTTTTGGATCGCCGTGAACCAGACTTGATGAGTAATGGTCCAGCATAATCCACTCCTGTATTTAAAAGTGGACTTTTGGCCCTAAACAAACATTGTGGAAGTTAACCTTCAGGCGGGCTCGTACGGAGTACACGACGGTCGGTTTTTGGTGGGGAAAACCCTTTTATCGTAAGCGGACCAACCCAGGACCCCTTGCTATTCCTTCATTTTATGACTACCCTTCGTGGTGTGTGTGCATTTTATTTTAAGTAGCAGTTTCTAGTGCACCAGAGAACGAAACGTATCGAGAAGACCGCACAAAGTGCGCTGAGGTGAAGGCAGAAGAAATCAACGCCTGTGAGTATATTTTTCCTGCAATCCATCCTGCGGCAACTTTTATCAATTGTTACAACTATTTTATTTAAAGCAATGCTATCATTTGATATTTCTTTTTATTATTCTGTAGTATAACTAGAAACGAAACCTGTAGGGAGGCTTTGACATCGTGTACGCTGACGTCTATGCAGGCAATGAAATTCCTTCCATGTAAGTATATTTTGTAACTTTTATGTAGTTAATCGGGTAAAATTCACTTCTAATATTTAAAAAAATGAAATGATTCTGCATACATGCCTTTCATAATCGTAAAATTTTCGCATAATACTCTATACAGAAGCCATTGCACGATTGATTCGAAGTTACTTCCGGACTTCGAAGAAGGGGAAATGGACGACAATGCCATTGACGATGACGGCTCTGAAGGCGAAGCAGAGTAAATTGAGCAGGAAGATTTGGAGAGCGATTCGGAAGAAGAGGTTTCCGAAGGCGAAGATCCTGAGGCTGCATCCGCTCCGAGCGTTGAGGATTTCTTTATTGGCAAAGGGACAAAAAGTTTGTCGCCACAACGACGGACTCGTGCACGCAAGGATAAAACCGGTACATCTAAGGCAGTGGTTTCCAGTATGGATGAAAAGTTCAAGTGAAGAAAAATACCATATACAACGAAGACAAAAACGAAGGAAAAAAAATATTGTGAAAATTATGTCAGGCCTGAAATCTTATGCAAAAGACATCACCGATGAAGTGAGCGCATTTCAGAAAACGATTGATGGTGACATGATCGAGAAAATTGTGAGGCACAGAAATGCTTTTATGGAGCGTAAATGTGCTGATGTGGCCTATTCTAGAGAGAGAGATGCTAGAATTACTTTAAAACCGAAATTCTTGCTTTGTTTGGGGCTATATTTCTGATTGGCATAACATATGGTCATCACACGGACGTCTTGGAGTTATGGAATCCAGATGGTAGTTCTATTGTGGCACTTACAGCAGCAATGAGCTATAAGAGATTTTTGTTTCTGTTACGATGCCTCCGTTTTGATGATTCTGCGAACAGAGCAGATAAAAGAAAGACCGATAAATCTGCGGCTATTTGTTCGATTTTAGATCGATTTGTAGGGAAATGCGTAAAAAAATATACAATGAGCGAGTACATTGCGATGGATGAGTTGTTGCACCCGTTTAGAGGTAGATGTAGTTTTGTGCAGTATATCCCAAGTAAGCCTACAAGATATGGACTGAAAGTATTTGCTTGTTGTGACGCTAAATCTTTTTACACTGGAAATTTAAAGGTCTACTTTGGGCAACAGATGGATAGCAATGCAAAGTATCCAGTCACTCAACCGACGTAGTCATGCTTCTCGTCGAGCCATTCCAAAATGCTAACCAAAATCTAACAACAGGTAATTGGTACACGGACTTTGAAGTTACTCAGTATTTACTGCCAAAAAAATAACATTCTTGGCACCATTCGAAAATAAAAACATGAAATTTCTCTGGAATTTTTGCCAAATAAAGCTAGGAAGATTAATTCATCTTTGTTTGGATTTCAAAGGAAAACGGCGCTAGTGTCTTTCGCACCTCGATCAAAAAAAGCCGTGATATTACTATCCACAATGCATGATTCTTCTTTTAGAATGATATACGCAGGTCTTTCAGAATGATTTCACTTCCACAAGGTCCAATTAAGTTAATTAGCTTATTAACAAAATATTTGGACAAAAATGCCTAGAGAGAGGCCCGACCAATCTGACTTTAAGTCCATTCTCCAGCATCTGATATTTTTTCTTTGCTTTTATTCTATGCAGTTTGTTCTCTTAAATGCATTTTCTTACGTAATTTTGCAAAATCACGTCGTAGCTTGCAACTAAAATCACCAATATAAGGAAATTTCCGACTTAATTATCAACTGATACATGAGTTCATAGTGTTACAATTTGATCAGCAATTAGTCTTTACGGTGTGGCGAGGAGCTGTGACGAGGGTAGGTATGGAAATTAGACATAGCATCATGTTTTTTTCAAAGGTTTTGAAAAGTATTCTAATTCATATCTACTTTATTTTAAAAAACATAAGAAATAAATTTTTTTTTGGGTTTGCTAGCATACTTCGAACTCATTCTCCGCATCTGAGCACGTAGAAAACCATGACAACATCTTTTTTGGAAATACAGTTGTTTTCAACTATTTAATTTTCCAAATAAATAAAAAATGTTAAACAAATTACTACCACGTGTAGAACATTTTTAGCCGCTATAAATAATTCACTTACGCAATAACATTAAAAAATTGCCTTCTCTAATTTTCTCGTTTTCGTAATTTGTGGTGATGTAGGAATAAAAAGGTAATTTTCAGAATTCACAGAACAGTACGCGTCTTAATTTCAAACAACAAAATCTTGCATATTGGTGATAGCCACTGATTTTCCTAGTGCTCAGTACGTCTCCAAAAGTTTCCTTCACTTCCCCGTAAAAAAAGAAACAGCAATTTCTTTAATCGCTAATTGCAGAAAAACCGAGAGCGTAAACCTCTAGTAGATTTATTTATTTTTAAAATTAGTGATTTAAACTGTATTGGGACCTTGAAATGAAATTTTAATGATGATAGCGATTCAAGTAAGATAAACGTTACTTTTCAACTGCTCACGCTTAGTATAGTCTGGTTGGATGGCAATTGTGGAGTGAGTCAGTTGTCGTGAGGCGCGATGCTGGACTAACTTCTGTCCTTGCTAATATTGTTGGTACCCCCAGACGGGGGCCCCCATAAGCAACGCCATCTAGATACAGGCCGGAGCGCTTGGGGGTTACGTCATCAGCAGGAGGTCTTTCAGCCTTATGCACGGCGGGGCAAGATTCTACGGATGGATCAGATCTTTTAAAAGCGTTTACATATCTGAAAGACTAAAACTGAATTGATGATGTAACTTAGCCAATAATTAATGTCACTAGTATTAAACTGATAAGGGGAGTGTCCGAGTTCCGGGTCTAGGATTTTGACGAAATTTGCCAGGCAGGTAGTCCTTGATAAGTTATTTACGAATCACCCCCCATATAGGGTTATATATCCAGAAACTTCGTCAAAAAACGAGTTTGAAATATTTGATTGCAATGATCGGGCGAAATATTCGGGTGGGAGAGAGTTTCGAATCAAGGACCTCGCTTGGAAATTGATAAAAAACCAGCGGTAACAATTAATTTTGAAGAATTAATGTATTGCACCTTTTCAGGAGCATGTTAGAATCACCCGAACATTTCGGTAGATACTTACAATTATATGAGTACAGAGCTTAAGTTCTTTTTTTCTCTTGCGATTAGTTTTTCCAAAAAAGCACAGCGCTGGAAAATCACGGCACCAGGCGAATTAGAACAAGTGTTGTACGTGCGTCGGGACTGCGTAGCCAAAGATACGGAAATTCAAAATCACGATCACACTTTATGCTCTTCCGTTAATTTCATTCACAAAAAGGACAGGGCGTGCGGAAGTAATTCCGCCACGTACTAATTACGTGATTTAGGTAAATAACGTAATTAACTATTTTACGTACTTATTACGTAATTTGCTAAAATTACGTAATTATTACGTAAAATAGTTAAAATGCATCCCGGGTAAACAGATTAAAAATATGTAAAACCAGGGAAAGTCGTAGGAAGAAATTGCGATGGAAAAAAAATTTGGGCACGAAGAGTCTCGAACTTGGGGCGTCGACATTGTGAAGGTTCAATTTTTTTTTGTATTGCGGTGGATTTCTTTCGTGTCCAGAGGACATACAAGTACATATCTTCAAAAAATTAGCACACTCAAAAATTAGTTTACAGTGACAAAGTAAGAACAAACAGAAGGTGAAATCTTAAAAGAAAAAGGGAGCAAAAAACATGGGAGTGAGTTGGTAGAGGTCTCAAAAAGAGGGGAGGTGGCGGGCCGGACACCTCGTCTCCTTGTCGCACCCGACCCGCGTCATTCTGTTGGCGACCAGTGCACAGTGTCTTTCACGCTGATGCTGCTCAGTCCCCAAAGCTGGCCCTGAGATGCTCACGCACCTGCCTCTTCACCTCCTCGGGCACTTCCCGGAGCACTGGAGAGTGTAAGCATCGCAGGAGAAGATGGTGACTAGAATAGTCGGTTTAGTCGAAACGGTTTAGTCGGGCGTGAACCAGGGAGGACACTAGTGTGGCCAATGTGACCGCTTTAAAAAAGGGGAAAGGCCGGAAGTTAAGGGTAATTAAATTTTGCAGTGAAATTACACAATTGCCAAAGATATCAAACATTTTGTAGATTTTCTTTAGCACCTCCCATTCGAGTAAACGCTCATCGCAGCCCACTACGTAATAAACCAATGAGTCCACCCGCCGGCAAAGAGGACAGCGGGGAGAGTCGGAGAGTCTCATTTTGAATTTATTCTCGAGGGTGGGCAGCGGGTTGCCAATAACCGCGTACATCGTACACCGCAACTGAGCATCCTTACAAGACGCATTCCAGTTGCGGAACGAAGGCGCCGATCCTGTGCCCGCCGCTACTACATGAGGACGAACCATCCGCCGGTACATCACCCTCGAGACGAAGGCTTCTCCAGGCATCAGGGCGTCCACGGCTCGCAACATAAAGGTTTCCGCCTGCCTGAAGGGCGGGCTGTGATGTGCGAAGTCCAGAGCATCTTTCGCCATCTCCCTCCACGCCGGCCGATCGTCACCTAGAGCGCCGGCGTGGAGTTTCGCGTACATAGTGTGAGCCTTGACTAAAATATGAGTGAGGCCTAGTCCGCCCCGTACTGGGGGACTGTAAAGCTGCACCCTCGAGATTTTCTTTACGTGATTTTTCCAAATAAACCTATTCGTAGCTATAATCAACTCAGCGTGCACCCGGGGGGATAACGGCCAGATGTGGGCCACGTGCCAGATCCTGGGCAGTATGAACTGCTCCAGGAGACGAACCCGGGCCGTGAGCGGGATGTTCGGTGACGAATACACTCCCGCCGTCCACTTCACTTGCCGGGCCGCCTCCCCCCAGTTACGATCCAAGGCAACCTGCAGGGAAGGATCCCAATGGTGGCCAAGGATCTTGATGGGGGGCGTGGCAAGCCGCCAGTTGTACGCGGATGGACTCTGGAGACTTCCCTCGAAGGGGAGATTACATGATTTTTCGTTGTTCACGAAGAGGCCACCGGGCTCGTACTCGGAAAAGACTTCTCTTATCACGCGAAACTGATCCCGGTGACCTACAAACAGAGTCAAATCATCCGCATACAACACTCCGGTGTGCAATGCACCACGAAGTTCCACCCCCACCCCCCGCCCGGCCAAAGCCCGGATCACAGGATCCATGGCGAAGCTAAACAGGAGCATGGAGAGCGGACACCCCTGACGCACCGAGTTGGATATAGCGAATGGTTGGGAAATTTCCCCCTGGAATCTAATTCGAGACGTGACGTTAGAATACAAAATTTTGAGTACGCGAATGAAACTTTCCGGGAAAGCCATCTTTCGAAGGATCAATACGATGAATTCAAAGCGGACGAAGTCAAATGCTTTTGTCAGGTCAACCGCAAGCAAAGAAACCGGAACCGAGTGTTTTTGTGCAGCGAAAATGGCGTTTTGGATATACAAAGCCGCGTCCAAAATAATCCGGGACGGGGAGACCGCATGTTGGAGATCAGAGAGGACGAATTTGGAGACCGAATAGAGGCGCGCACGGAGAACATGCGTGAATATTTTATAATCCGAGTTAAGAAGGGAAATCGGCCGGTAGTCGTGAAGCGATGCCGGGCGTCCCTTCTTCGGGATCAACGAGATCAGCGCGTCAGTAGATATCAAAATGATCGAACGAGCGCGAGGTCATCCGCGAAGCTCTTTTCCCTTTCACTTTTGCGCACTCTAGCTGAGCTAGGCTTACGTCACACCCCTAGACTAATAACAACATCTCCCCCCTCCCCCCATAAACTCTGTGGAATTCCGCCCGGGCATGAGCATGAGAGCACAGCCCGAGGATACCATACCACCCAACTGCAACGTGTTAAAAAAAGGTCAGACCCGGTGAAGGGAATTATTCAGGTAATACGAGTCATATGATCTATAATAATAAAGACGATTTTATTTTTATTCTCAAATACCTCCCATCCACCCATCGTCACGCACTTACATAACTTTTCACTTCGCATAGGTAGCGTTAGACCGAGGTCACACCCCGGGACAATGACAGCATACCGTTCCAAGGTAATCCACGTTTGGATGACGTCCAGATCATTTCCGCATTCCTTCCCACAGCTGCAGCCGCTTACATAATTACGAAGCCAGATCGTTCCCCACGTAATATATCCCCCTCCCTATCCATCTACTCGGACAATATAAAAGCGCGTTTGATCAATGCGAGACATCGTTTTACCGCCAAGTAAGCCACCAAACAGTGCGCAGAATATATTCAACTGAACGGATCCCGCTGCTGTGGAACTTCTCTCAGATCGCTCGTGGTGCTAAAGGTCGCTAGCGAAGATGTCTCCCCTACTCTCCGTGAAAGCTGAGCTTGGTGGAAATCACCAACTAATCGTTCGCAAATTGAAGGATAATGTAAGCAACATATATGAAGTGCTCCTCCCATTACCGCTACTGGGCAACAACGAGAAGAACGATCTTAATCTCAGCCTAGAATTCCAGGAAAAATACTTTACAGTGTTCAAACATATGAGCAAAACCATAAATATCGTGGGAAAAAGTGTAATATTCTCAGGGTTTGAAAATCCTGAAACAGAGGAAGTGGAGCGTTTCAACGTGTCCACGATCAAGCAGCTGAAACTCGAGGGGGATAACCTGGAGAAGGCCGAGAGACAAGACCCATCCATCACGTGTCACGTCTACGATATAAAAAAGAAGAAGAAGATCGTATATTCGGGTGTATTCGCAAATGGAGGAGGATCCGAGTTTATTTCAAAACGTGACTGTTTATCAACAGATGGTGACCAAACTGATTTCGCCCCACCTGTGACGTTTACAACTGGAGAAAAGTCGAGAATCAACTACCATAGAGTTTATGATGAACGAGGGAAGCATTTGGAAACGTATACTTTTATACTGAATGTTGTACCGACTGAATATACTTTGTTCTAAATAAAAAAAATTCAAACCTATTCATCTAGTTATCATTTCTTACTATCTAGTCCTTAATATTAAGAGGAAGGGTTATTCAATAAATGAAACACATCGCATATAGGTTTTACAAAAATTTATTTCATTTTTAACATATTTTATTTTTCATACACCAATCTGCTAGCTTATGGCAGTTTTTTCTAGCACACTGCAGATTATTTTGAGAATGCGACTCGATTAAACAGCCTTCATTTGTCGCTAATTTCTTAAGTGAAGGACAACCGTACATTTCCAAATTAACCACGCAAATTCCTTTGGGAAGAAGACTGGTCAAGAAGGATGCCTTTTGAGCACCTTTTGAGAATAGAAACTGATAATCCCTCGTATATTTAAATAATATACTCTCCAGTTCTGAATAATCTACATCCCCAGAGTATTCATTCAGACCATGATAGTTGTTCTTTAACCAATACGAGTCTTTCGCGTACAGCAATCTTGCTGGCGATTTGAAAAGCCATGTATTACAACATTTCGTTTGCACATTAATGATAGCTAATTCCTTGACTATGTATCCACCATCAATTTTAGTGAATCCTTGAAATTCGATAACGGCACTCATGACGTAATCTCTCAAACTTGCGAGATTTTTTTCATCTAACGCCAGAGGTTCAAGAGATTACAAGAGTTTCTGACTTGCAGAATTTCACCTCGTGCCAGAGGTCAGAAACCCTTTGCATACACTCATGTAATCAAAGTACAACCAAGTTATACCTTTTGATTACCAGACACATCATTCAACATGAGCACCACCTCAAATTTCAGTCTTTCCAGATCATATTCAGTGTTATCGCTAGATAACCCGGTAGCGAGAAATTGTCTAACCTTATCACGGTTGTCCGAAAGTCTCCGGAGGAATAGATTTATCAGAGTGGAGAGTTTTAACAGCTTTTCCCATTCATCAACATTAAGAGTAAATGAGCTCTTTGATAAAATATTTTTTATGGACAAATGTCGCTTCCCAAAGTAATTGGCGTAGGACAAGCACTTTGAAGAGAGCTGATCTTTTAAACCAATATATAGATAATTACTCACTGATTTTTCTAAATTTATAACATTAGTCCATTCACTGTGTGAAACAATAACACTTTTCTTATTTGCTTGATTAAATTGCACTACTGGTTCAAAGTCTCTGCCGGGATCGTAACCCACACAAACACTTTTTGAATTTACACCATTCAGATAATACACCGTTTGAAGCAGTAAATTATCGCTGTCACAAGATGATCGAGGAACGGGATGATGTCCAGACGGTCTCTTCCTTTTCACTGGCAGAGACTCCTTGTGCGATGACGACAGCATGACGACTGATGCGTGACGGGAACGCACCAGGCTAGTCTATTATCAACTCTCCCATGCATGGGGGGCACTAATGACGTACACCTTTACTAAGGAAGCGAAAGCGAACAACTCGATGAACTAATTATCGATAAATTTATCTAAAGACGACTCTTCATTTTTTTTAAATGTCAACTGAGTATTACTTTAGTTGGAGAGAATATCTTCCATTCGTGAAACTAGGCTTTTTAAATCGTTTGCTATGATGGAAAAATCGGAAGGATATTTAGTGGGGCAAGGTATGTCGAATAACCTGAGATTATTTTTACCTGCTCTGACTAAAGTGTTATTAAATTCACTGTATTCGTACACGGTTTTTTCACGGAAGAAATACAATAAGCCATTCGTGTATCTAAATGCTGAATGAATGCCTGAAGGTATCTGTGGAAATACTTTCTTATGTCGAACCTGATCTTTAGGTCTGAAACGACATTCATCCATTTCTATGATATATTCCTCATCATAAAATATCAACGTACGACCCGAGTACGTGTTAACTATTGCTTGTACTCTAGCACCTCGATGTAAACCGATATCGACATTATTTACAGGGTATCCATCAAGTAATTCCATTACTGGATATTTCACCATGTAAATCATATTGTTAGCAAATATCGCGATTTCTCCACTCGGCCTATAATAAATAGCATCGAAACCCTTGAAATTTCTTTCAGGTAAGAATGGAAGCCAATCTGTAATGAGACGAGGACCTACAATGACTCTTTTTTCTGTTTCCATATCCACGAACCAAAACCATTTTGCGTGAAAAATATACATCAAACTATTGACGACGAGAAATTGATCAACACTCTCGATATCACACAACTCTGGCGGTTGAAGGGGTCCATCGTTCCCTCCTCCACCTCTTTCCGTATTTTCCCTATGTACATTACTTTTTTCCGACGGATTCTCTCTATTCTCACCTTCAGGAGGTGCGCCGTAGAGGTATTGCGCCGCTCGTATATCATCCTCATGTAACGTAAGTCGGTAATTATGATAGTTATAGTATGGGAACATCACAGCGTTCTCATCGTTGGAATGTGAGATGCCAAGCGTGTGTCCTATCTCGTGGATTAGGACCGCCAGTAGACTAACTTGCCTATCGGGCAATTCGACTTGATGCTTCCCCAAATACCATTCTTCATCTTGATCGATGTGGATTTCCAATGGTGAATCATGCCCTGTCGGATAATCCGCATGGCCTAATGTACCTCCTGATCCATCCAAGGGAGCAGGGCAGAATCCTTTTCTATGGTAATATTTATGAATGATCCGCGTATTCAAAATGATAATATCTGGGCTATGAGAATCTTGTTCAAACCTTAAATTCATCGCCTGACTCCATATTTCAAATGCTCTATTTGCCACTTCTATGTAGGTTTTGTTCACCAGGGCGTAGTGCCATTTCACAACGCCTTTATCCCATTTATAATGAGACAACGAAAACCCGGAATCATCGACAACGCCGCATCGGGGTCTATTAGTTAAATTTAGAGTCATCTCGTTTAATTCACCATCTTTGGTTATATTATAATATTCTTGAAAAATTTTAAGAGCTTCCTTAAAAGCGGTAGGATCAATGTTAGCTAATTCGTTCTCAATTACGTTCAAGTATCCATAATGACGTAGATATTCAGCGACGCAAAGCGTTTGATTGGTGCTGTTTTTATCCGAAATGACTATTTGCACCCCCAGCTCACTGAAGAGCAGAAATAAGACAAAAGCAATCATTCTATGAGAGTAGAATGATGCGTGTGTTCAATACCACGCAAAAGGAAATAATGAGCCCTTCCTTCAATACTGCTATCGATTTTATAGTTGTTTGCTCATTACGCAATCGTTTATCATTAAAAGAATCATTTTATTAGCACGCTTTAAACCATTTCTCTTAATATTAAAATACCTCCACGCAAGTGTGTTAATCCAATATTCGAAAATGAAGCGTTCATCACCACTGACCTACACCCGTAATCTTATCCCACCGTTCTGACATATGTTAGGGGTGAATTCTCACCGGAACCATCTCAACGCTCAATGATCTATAAACTAATATTACGTCTTTTTTATAAAATGCAATGGTGGAAGATTGCTCGTCACTACGAAATGGAATTGGATCTCCGAGTTTGTTTGTCAAAAGAATTTCAATGCTCTCAATGTTATTTTTTCGGTAGAAAATGGGATTGTATGTTTAATATTCACGGTTTTCTTTCGCGAAAAATATCATTAAATACCTCGACTACCTCCTCTGATCTTTTTGCTCGTAAAGCTCTCGCCCACGCATACCTCGAAAATAAATCAATCACCGTCAAAATATAACAATGTCCTCTGTTGAATTTTTTCAAACTTCGCATATCGTTCAGATCACATTGCCGGCATTCATCAATGTATGATACGATGTAACGATTTCTAGGGAATTTCTTCCTCGTCGGTCTGTGGCGTGTGTATGCGTCTTGAGAATCTAACCACTCGCGTATTGTCTTTCTCGAAATTCCAGTCGCTCGATTTAATTTCTCGACAGTGGAAAAACCCGCAGAGTGTTCTGGATCATTGTACACCTTCTCGATTATATCGTTATCCACTCGTCTCCGAATTTTTTCGGTTTCCTTTGTCGACTGCTTCGCCTCGGTATTGCTCTTGGTGACTTTTCTTTTTCGCTTCGTTCTGACCTCTTTCTTTTTCTTCTCTTTAGCTGTTTCGATAGATTTCCCACCGCGTCTAGTCTTCCCTCTATACGTTCCCATGTCTTATCCAAATCAGCATTCGCTCGTTTCACATCGGCAAGCGATTTCCTCAGTGCGTGGGTCTCCTCCTCCTCACTGTCCTGTGACTCTGAATGTGACTGGCTCTGAGCAAAGGATTTCACTATCGGAATATGAATGGGCGATTTAATCTCGGAAACTGTGTTCAGATATTTATCTAGCACACGCTTGTACATGTGCCATTTGTCTATATCCTTTACACCTCTTTTCATCAAGATGGCTTTCATTTCAACATCTAATGCATTCAATCTCCTCTTCATTTGACCTCGCTCAAAAGCCTCAGGGTCGACTACGAGCATTTTACGCAAACTCATTTTCCGCCAATGAGGCTACCTATGACACCACTCAATATGGATCCGAG
The DNA here is from genome assembly GCA_933228895.1 of Platycnemis pennipes. NCBI lineage: Eukaryota > Metazoa > Arthropoda > Insecta > Odonata > Platycnemididae > Platycnemis > Platycnemis pennipes. The sequence goes on from OW121849.1 coordinate 25,486,126, forward strand.
TAGCATTGGCAGAAATCCTCCTTTTGTATACGAGAATCTTTTTTTTAATGCTTATGCCACGCAAAGCCAAGTCTCTCAAAGTATATCGATGCTTGAATAGTTTTCGCTTTAGCCTATTATTTATCTTATGTCTACGTTCAAGCGTATTCAAACAGCATTCAGAGATGGCTTTAATCAACTCCGCATCCGATTCTCTTTACTATAGCTGAACGCAACTTTGGTTTGGTAGATTTTAGCACATGGAGCAAATGATTATTGTTCTCCAATCTTTTCATCATGCACGGGCATGTAGATTACTGTGACCCTGTCTTCAGGAAAGATTTTAGTACGGAATCTAAACCTTTTGCCCGCGTCCTGTCCGAGGTCTAGGACCAAATAACCGAATGGTTCTTACTTCACCTCTTGATATACCCTTTCCAATTACTGTAATTTTTCAATTGATATGATACAAACGGTAGCAATACCGCGTCTATTATCACTCGCAGTTTAATCAAAGTAAGCAATCAACTTACGAGAACATCAATACTTCAGAGACCAGAACTTAGCGTACATTATTACGCATACACACACGGAAATGCAACGCAGTTCACCTTGAACGGTGAACTCTTTCCTTTCATACCGTGCTCAAACGCGTTCTTTTGATGAATGTATAGTTAACATTCGAACTCAGTCGTTCTATATCTCACGAAGCAGCAGCGGTGAAACAAATACCCTGCATTATCAAGTGTCAGCGTCAGGTGCCTGGAAGAGAGTGTCTTATATAAAGTCTCGGATTTGGTACAGCTTAACACTGGATGTTGGTGGGCATCTTGATCTATTCCTACAGAGAAGATACTCTCACAACCGATAGAACTATTAAATGGTAGTGAAAGTTGTCCAGTGTAAAACGTGTATTTGGTGTAGGTGTGAGTGTGAAAATAACGTGAAATTATGGATCACGCAATGGATGGTCTGGAAACTATTATATTTTTTATTTGTGATAATATACACTTTTTCGAATGCATTATTGGTATTATATTTTTTATATGTCTAGGAATGGAAATACATAATAATATCAATGATGGTGTTAATAATAATCAAACTAAATTCAATATTACGAATGGGCTTTAAACCTTTTGAGAGATAAAAGGTTTGTGTACATTAAAATAAAAATTATACAGAGTCAATGCTTGTTATTTAATTCCTACCCAGAAGGCTCTAAGTCGGGATCATTACTCTCCTGAATAAACCTAATCCGTTCTTGTGACCTCATTAAGATTCGAGCCCCCGGGGCATTGTATGATGGGTGATCGCCAGACCAAAGCGGTTGACCTTGGCTTTTTGCTTTCCGCTCGCTCCTCTGCGTACGTGAGGTTATTCTTGCGGATATTTTGACGGGCGACTCGCTCGTTATATGATCTCATCTGCTACGGTACATATATGGTAGGTAGAGATCACTACCTGATACAGCTTTCAGAGTTTGATGGAAAGACTAAAAACGGTAGGTACTAAAAACATGGTGACAATTTGGTAGAATCAATAGACTCGCCTATCCTAGTCACGCGACATTACGGACTAGTTAACGATCGTTTCGGAGCGGTTCATCGAATATTAATAATGATATGTATGATGGTTAATATGTGCAGCCACTTGAAGACTATATATCAGACTGTGTATTGGACTATGCATTCAGGAAGGAAGACATTTACCGAGTTGATTACAGTGAGGAAAGAGTTAATCATAGTACTACTGCGTTCTTTTTTAGCTTGACTCTTTCGCTGGTATGGATCCGAATACTCGCGAATTTAAGATATATATCGATAGTCGACTCTACTGTACCAGATACTCTATTATTCTGGAATTTTACTATATAATTATTTGAATTTCCCGCTTTTTTTCAGAGAAGCTGATTGGTTGATTTTTAGATCATCTCCACCAATCAGGAGAAGCTTTTTTACTTAGCGATAGCATTTCAAGACGATGCAGAAGACAAAAAAATTACCAGTTCCATACCAACTAACGAAAAAGTAATCTCGAAAGAGTAAGAATGATGAGTTGAACACCTTGTTCAAGACGATTAAGGAGGAACCATCATTTTGGGCATGCCCGAAAACCTACCCTGATTTTAACATATATTATAGTTCATCGTTTTCCCTTTCGAATGGTGTAAAAATATTGCTATGTCATAGACCATTTAACCAACATATATGGATTTGAATGTGAAGGATTTTCACGTGGAAATGCATTGTCCTTATGATAGTATGATGACCCCGAAAAAATTTGTTAAAAACTAAGGAAACGTGCACGATATGTTATGCACATAATATATTTTTCCTGCACAGGTCATCGGATGTTTAACGTTAGTATTTAAAGTACATACTTCCGAGCAAGGAGACGGTAAGTTGCGATGAACATGGCAACGTACTCTTGTTCAAATTCTGTTACTTATCATTTTTGTTATTATTATATAACTCAATGTAAAGACCTTAGTGCTATTTGTGGAGTTTATTAAGTAAATAAAATATGAAATGGGGTATAGAAGTTAAGCAGACGCCTTGAATTTAATCTTCATAATGCCTATGTATATCGAATTAATATCAGACGGTACTCTTAGAAAATGCTGGCAACGTCTTTGTTAAAATTGATTAATTTGCGCATACTACGTTGGTAACTTTTTTAATGCTCCAAATTACTTTAAATCAGAATTTTTAAACCTATGAGTTCAGAATATTAGGAATTTATCAGCACCTCTAATTTATCGATTTCATTTGCGGTAGACGTTTTTCTTAATGTGAAGGCCTCTGTATACAGTAATGTAAATGCACCTATACATGTACGTACATATTCATGCAATCACGTGTTTCGATCAGATTCAGATAAACATAAGAGTCCTGCAGTCTCCTAAAACTGGTGATTGATTGATAAGCGGGTGTTAAATAAAATCGGGTCTCAGGCAGTAGCGAAAACTAAGATGAAAGCATCTCAAGTATTTATTAAGGTACCTTACCATTGACGATAATAGGAAGCAAACCTGTACATTGATCTCAATTATAAAATTAGAATGCATAACTCGACTTTATGGGTTCAGATAATTCACGTTTAATAAATGTTGTTCGCAGAAATTCATTTTTTTATTGTAAAGCTAATGGATTGACTACATTTTTTGTTTGTCCGTTTTCTGCATAAACATAACGATTTATTTATAGTTATAGCGAACACAATGCATATTGGAAGTTGAAGTCCTTAAGTCTAGTCCGTAATTTATTAAAACTTTGAACTTTTTTTTTCATAAACCAACCTTATGTCGAGTAAGGCTATCCATTCTAAGGAATTAGATTCAATATGTTTGATTAAGAAAATGAAATCAATACGATTCCACCAAAAATGAGATGCCGAAAAAGTGATGATGAATTTGATGTATGAATGATGTCACGAATAAATGATTGAAGTGAAAAATAATGCAATTGATCACGAAAATAAACTGTCAAGATACATTTTAAAACGTTTTAGAACCAAAAATAATTATTTATTTTCCTTTGTTCATTAATAAATATTGTAATCAAATTTTGAGAGGAAATTCTCATCGATAACGGATATATAGCTAGAAAAATATCTGCCTACTCGGAGAATTACTGCTGCATGAATGATGTTTTTCTTTAAGTTTATTAATAGTCCCATTCATTTTATTACAGGTATTTCGTTTTATAACGCTGGTTCTCTTAGATGGCTTGACGAAGAAAATTGGTTGAATTGTATTCTGAATAAGATTAATGTGAATTGCCAGGGTTGTTCTAGGATAGATCATTAAAGAAAATATCTATATGTATAATGAGTATAAACGTCACTAGTAGTGACGACGTAAAAATCTATTTTAAATATATAATACACTGCTAACCACCTCTGAGATACGAGGAAAGTGGTGATTCCGCACGTGGCATGTTCCACCGTCGAGTGCAAAATTCTAGTTATTAAGTTTAAACAAGTATTTATCCGTTGGAATTCAAGCAGTATTATGTGCACCTACAGTTATGCTCTCAGAATGCATGATGGGCACCGAAATTACGTTACGCAAATATTCGTTGTTACACGCCCGAATTTTAGGGAAATGTCGAAAAACAACTACATTTATGTTTGGCCTGGAGTGTCACGCATGTATGCAATATGAATTTAGAACGACAATACCCTCTCTTCATTAGTTTAACCCCTGAACTTTGGTTAGCACACCGTAATATTTCTCAATAATCTTTAGTCAACAATCCTTAGATTGGTTTCACGCAGCTCTCATATCACATAACCCTTTATTACTCCTGTGTTAAGGAGTTTTACACGTACTCATAGCATATTCCGAAATTTTATGCATATCAATGCCTGTTGGATCTTTCATTCTCAATTCAGTCAGGAACCTAATAAATGCGTTCGAACTTAACTCTTCTGAAAAATCGTTAAAAGAATACGTATTTCAACTCATCTAATGATGTTGACATTACAAAAGACTATAAAACCGGTCATAACCTAGAGACGCGAGAGATGTGACTATATCTTGAATATGTTTTAAGGAATGGAAGGTGCTCTTCATTCACCATATTTAAATCATAACGTGGGGGAGAACTTTATCCATATATTGAAAGTCTCCGCATTCGAAATGCATTTATTGAAACTCCACCTAAGAAGGAAACTTGATAAATTAGATTTTTCTTTTGTTTGATTACGTAGATACTATTTTTATGTATTTCTCTCGTTGGCTCATCTTTGATCGTACGCTAATTCATATGTTAAGACTCAATTGACCCAAGAGATGATGGGTCAGAAAATGGTAATCTGAACTCTGAGAGTAATCTTGAGCGGAGCAGTGGTTGTTGGTCAGAGGAGCCCCAGCTCTCTCTATTATGGGGGAATAAGAAGCTTCCTCGGTGGTGCTAGATGTGACGTTAAAAATGTCGTATATTATACATTAACTGAGACCAACCAGTAAATGTGTGTTTATAGTGTCGAGACTGCTCAGCTGTCTTTCGTCCTCAATGTAAGTCCATTACGGAGGATGATATTAAGACGTTCGAGTTCGAGCAGCCCTTCCTCTTAATATTAAAGATAAGGTATTAAGAAATGATAACTAGATGAATAGGTTTGATTTTTTTTATTAGTTGCAAATCCATACAAAGATGTAGTTTTAAAATATAATCATTTCATCTTCGATGGCTAATACAAACTTTATCGCTCGGAGCCGAGCTCCCTTGACAGCGTCAGTAGTACCATATTTCACAAGAGACTTTTTATGATCTGTATAACAAATCGGTTTACATCCATCCATAGCTAGTGAACCACCACCCTTTGATATCACTCTTGTATATTCTCCTGATGCTCCATCAACGTCGGTTCTCCTTGGTATATCACCTCCTTTGGGTAATGAGATTGGCTTGTTTTTCTCATATACGTCCAACCAGATGACCGGGAGCTGCTCTTCAGCCTTCCGCCGTTTCTCAGGGCAACTGATGTCTTCGTCCACGGTGATATTAAATCGCTCAACAACTCCGTTTCCATTTTGAAAGCCAGAAAATGTTACTTCTTGGCCGACGATTTCGAATTCTCGGTTTTGATGCCTGAACACACAGTAATATGCCCTTTGAAAGTCTATAGTAAGCATAAAATCTGTGTTCGCAACCTTTAGACGATCTTTGGGGATATAAATCTCATAGATGTCCCCATCTTTCTGTCGCTCCACTCGCAAGTATGTGCTTCCCAAGCAGGCTCTGGGGATGTGCTGCAAGGCGGCAGGTTTGTACTCCATTCTCAGAAGGACGTCTTGGTTGGTAGCTTGGAAGAAAGCTGATGTTTTAGCTCTGATTTCACCGCTCTTTTATATTGTCCGAGAAGATGGATAGGGAGGGGGAATTATTACGTTGGGAACGATCTGACTTCGTAATTATGTAAGCGGCTGCAGCTGTGGGAAGGAATGCGGAAATGATCTGGACGTCATCCAAACGTGGATTACCTTGGAACGGTATGCTGTCATTGTCCCGGGGTGTGACCTCGGTCTAACGCTACCTATGCGAAGTGAAAAGTTATGTAAGTGCGTGACGATGGGTGGATGGGAGGTATTTGAGAATAAAAATAAAATCGTCTTTATTATTATAGATCATATGACTCGTATTACCTGAATAATTCCCTTCACCGGGTCTGACCTTTTTTTAACACGTTGCAGTTGGGTGGTATGGTATCCTCGGGCTGTGCTCTCATGCTCATGCCCGGGCGGAATTCCACAGAGTTTATGGGGGGAGGGGGGAGATGTTGTTATTAGTCTAGGGGTGTGACGTAAGCCTAGCTCAGCTAGAGTGCGCAAAAGTGAAAGGGAAAAGAGCTTCGCGGATGACCTCGCGCTCGTTCGATCATTTTGATATCTACTCGCGTCTCATTGACTTTCAGTCAGAGAGCCGCGCGAAATAATCGCGTTAAACAAGCGAGCCAAAAGGGGGCGTAGGGATTCCCAATATGCGGTGTAGAACTCGAACGGAAGGCCATCCCAGCCGGGCGCTTTCCCTGTCGGGAAGGAGCTAGAAACGGCATCCAACTCCGATTCCTGAATTTCCTTCGTCAGGTCATTAATCGCGTCAGAAGGTAAGGTAGGGAGGTTTGGGAGGGAAGGGCAGTCCTCCTCCCTCCACGCCCCGTATCGGTTGAAAGTCGCTTGATAATAATCAGCGGCGGAAGACAAAACGTCTCCCTCCGCGGCAGCGCCTTGTGGCATGGAGCCGGGATCGCTCATGCGGAGAGACCGCTTGAGTTCTGCCAGCGTAAGAGGACCCCAGATATCCGGGTCCATCTCCCTCTGCCAACATTGCGGAGCGTGCCTTTTCAACTCGAACTGCAGCAGTCCACTCTTGAGACGATGCAATTGCTCATAGTATCTCGGTGGACGAGGGTCCAACTCGAGAAACTCAGAGAGAGCAGAACGGATAAAGGCCACGGTGTTCGAAAGGCTAATTTGCCACTGCCTCGTCGCCCGGCGGAGGGACCGTGCGATCTCACGTTTGAAGACGCGGTCCCACCAATCGACGACGTCAGATGATCCCAAAGGCGCGGTGGCGAGAAGCTCGCCGATTCTCGCGCCAATGCTCTCTCTGTGAGCTTCCTCCAAGAGGAAGTTACAATTCAGACGCCAAAGCTTACCGATGCGAGGCGTATACGAGGGGGGTCGAGGCGGCAGGGAGAAGCGGGCAAGGATAAAGTGGTGGTCGGAGAGGGAATGGGGAGAGGTTTGGGTATTTTGGAAAGAGGGTGTAAGGGATTTGGATAGGAAGAGGTAATCAATTCTCGTCCACGAGGAACGGCTGACTCTGGTGTAAGGAATCACGGGTGCAGGAAATAAAACTGCAGCGTCGTCGCGCGAATCGCGTCGAGCAAATGCTCGAGCGCCCGGCTGGGACGGTAGGTCAGGCGGTCGCGATTTGAAATACTGTCCTCCCGTCGATAAATTGTATTAAAGTCTCCTCCGAGGATGGCTTTCCCGGAGAAACAGGGCAAATAATTCAAGAGCGAGACCAAGAAGAAAGACTACCTCTCCGCTCGACGTCCCTCACCAGCGGGGGCATAAATGTTGATGAAATGAATACCCGCTGCAACAAGCGCTATAATCCGGCCGTCAGGGTGGCGCCGCACCGCGCGCACAGGAATTGTGCGACGCACAAGTGTGGTGACGCCACCCCTTCGACCGTAGAAATTGCTGAATTCATCGTAGACGGCGTCACGCCAAACGACGCCGTCTACCGTTTCCTGAAGTAGGATAACGTCTGCCTGAAGGGCCAAGAAACAGGATTTAATGACGTTAATTTTCGACGGCGAGAAAACCCCCGCCGTGTTGAAAGTGATGACACAAAGACTCATAATGGAGGGAACTAAGCGTAAGCTACTTAGAACCCTTGTTCACACCCGACCCACGTGGCCGGCAGCGCCTCGTCCTGTTCCGGGTCTGTGGTGTCCTCTGCGAGTCGGTCGTAGACGCGACCGACTCGGCCATCGTGGCGTTCCCCATCTCCACGGACCCCGCAGCAGACAAAGGAGGCGACGGAGACGGCGTGCCGGGAGACGAGGATGGAATGGAAACTGTCAGGGGCTGACACAGCGGGAAGGAGAGTGCTAATGGGGCCATGGGGTCCAGCTCCTGGCTCCGACCCGCCGCAGACTCCACCGAGGACCCGCCCTCGCCCACCTGGGTACATATCAAAACAGATCCAGTACTAAGGGAGCCAAAGGCCGCTTGTTCTCCGGCGGAGATTATCTCATCAGGGAGATCGGGTGCCAAGGGGAGCACGGCTTCGGCCGTCCCCTGCTCCGACAGGATGTAGGAAGCGGCGCTCGCGCTGGCCGTCGTCTCCGGGTCTTTCGGTTCCCTCCCGGCTGTGTCGGCTCTCAAGCGCTGTCCGGGTGGAGCTCCGTCATCTTCTCCACTGCTGCTGGCCCGAGAGTGCTTACCAACAAGGGGCTGGGCCGTAAGCAGGGGGGCGCACTCGGTCTCAAAATGTCAGTCGGCGACTTTGTCACCGGAACAGGAACTGTTCGTGTAACGGGCATCAGTAACGATTCCGTGGAACCGAACAGTCACTGGGGACCCCCCAAGCGCTCTTCCCAGGGTTACGGTGGTGCGTGGGTTTTCCGCGGACGGGAACGGCATACTGCTTCGCCATTGCCCGCATAATAGCTTCGCCATTGCCCGGTTGAAAGTGTCGTCATTCAAAAATTTCACATAAACTTGAGCACGGTTGTTACCAAACATTAAACTACTGAGGTCATCGTATCGTAGGCTCAACGTGTCTTCGCAAAAGACGTGTGCCTCGTACGGTGTCGCGTATTTCACTCCATGGGTCGTTTCTATGCACAACGATCGGGTTCTCATGTCAGGTATGACCTGCGTCATCTCAAAAAGTGGTAGAATTATATCCACTATCACTAGAAGCACAGCACTGAAGCAGGCCGCCGAGACGGCTTGCGCGAGGGCGATTAAAAGGTAGCCTCTCGGAGGGCGGTCTGCACAATGTCACAGGTAAAGTCACAGAAATCAGCGGAAAGCGCAGGAAGTCACTGATAGTAACTATAGCAGTACACTATGCAGGTAGCGGCAACACCGCACAAAGTCACTGGTGGGGGCCTCCCCCCTCCACCGGCGGCGGTTTGGAGGAGCTCCACGAAAACACGTCCGTTCACCAAGACACCGAAGCGAGTACTTTACCCCTAACCCAAACTGCACTGATTGAACATGGCTAATTATTGGCTTTATATTTGCAATCAAATATTTCAAACTCGTTTTTTGACGAAGTTTCTGGATATATAACCCTATATGGGGGGTGATTCGTAAATAACTCATCAAGGACTACCTGCCTGGCAAATTTCGTCAAAATCATAGACCCGGAACTCGGACACTCCCCTTGTGAGAGAAGTGATTATGAAAACAAAAAAGAATGACATAGGCATTGTTTGCGCCAGTAATTTTGATTGGCCGGGAGCCTCACAGGGAGCGAGGGTGTCGCTCGCCTTTTGTTTGTGTTTTTTTTTTTTGTTGCTCACGCGGCCGAGTGGTGCGCTGGTGTTGTGTACATGTGTGTGTCGTTTGAATGGTTGTGTATTTGTAGCAGTCCTAAGGTGTGTGTCGAGGCGTCAAGTACGCCGGACGGAGAGTTTTGTTCGAGCCGCCGTGGTCTGGTGGCGGGGCCAACACTACACGAGGTGAGTGATAACTTTCGCTCGTGAGGCTCCCATAATAGGTAAACGGATTAAAATTGGCATAATACAGTCCACTAAAAAATTGGTTAATCACCATCGATTCGGACTCGTACAAAGTTTGGTCCTTCGGGCCGGATCCTATGGATTTCGGAAGAGTTTGTCGTTAGTTTAGTATGGCTCCGATCGATGAGTTGTTGGTAAAAGAGGAGTTGACGTCGCAAAAAATTATTCGTATCGAAGAAGTATCTCGCGCAGTTGAAAGCGATCCCAGTGATGTGAAACAAGTAGCTTTATTCCAGGCGATGACGGAAGGATTGGATGAATTATGTGAGCGCTATTATGAGATTGTGTCGAAAATTTTATTGCAGCTGAAGAAACAAAATGTTGACCAAGCTGAGGAGTTTAAAGCCAAGATCGCGCAGTTTGAAGCTAGATATTATTACATTAAAACGATAATGGCTATGGTGTTTCACTCTGACGGTTTAGGATCAAATAAGTCTGGTGTCACTGCGTCGACTCACGCAGCCCCCGCCGGTATGTCGAGAATTGCCCTTCCAAAGTTGAACTTGGTCGAGTTTAATGGGGATTTAAAGTCATGGCCGAGCTTTTACGATGTGTTTGAAGCGGTGATTCATAATTCGTTAGAATTATCGGATGTCGAAAAATTCATGTACTTGCGCTCATGTCTGAAGGGGGAAGCATTGTCGTTGGTGTCGTCTTTGCCCCTCGCTGGTGCCAATTATTCGGTGGCTTGGGATTCGCTAAAGTCACGCTATAATGAGCCCTCATTGTTGACAAACGCCTATTTGGAGGCATCGTTGAGCTTGAAGAATGTGGATCGCGTTTCGGAACAATTACGGACCTTCTCCACATTGTTAATTGAATATACGGGCGCGTTAACAGCGTTGGGGCATCATGTCGAAGATTGGGCAGTACTGCTGTTATTTCTTTTGAGGAAGAAGTTAAGTCTGGATTTGAGAGAAAAGTGGGAGAAAGAAGGGTCGGTGACCGTGAAATGTTTTATTTCATTTCTAGAGCGAGAGGCTCGAGTGCTGGAGGCGGCCAAATGCGGCCCCGCAAAGGGAGGGTTTCCTGGCCAAAAAATATCGGGGATGCAAAGTGAAAAAAAATCAAAGTCGTTTTTGGTCGGAACGAGTTCTTTGGTGACTAGCACAGACGTGGCTCGTGGTCCCGCTTTATTGAAATGCGTATTATGCGAATCTAATCACCCACTATATTCATGTGAGAAATTTAATGGCTTGTCTGCCAATGAGAGGTTTCGCGTAGCGAAAGAAAACCGTCTTTGCTTAGGTTGTTTGCAATGTGGGCACACCATTAAATTCTGTCGACGCCGAAATCCTTGTCGCCATTGCTCGTTTAAACATAATTCTTTGTTGCACTTCACGCCGCGAGAGAAGGATTCGACTGGTAAGACAGGCGCCGTGCACGATGAAGGAGGAGCTATCGTAGAAAGTGACCGCGGGGAGAAGGGGAATAATATGGGTGCTTCCATAACTTTGACTACTCCTGTCGACTCGGTTACTAATTCCTCCAAGGCTGTTGTGGGAAGTACGAAATGCATTGTACTGTTATCAACCGCAGTTGGTAGGGTGCGAGACCAACACGGCATATATCAACGCGTAAAGATTTTGATCGACAGCGCGAGTCAGGGCTCATTTATAACCAAGGCTTGCGCTCAGCGTTTGGGATTGCCTATTGAAAGTGCGGTTACATCCATTTTCGGTTTGGCCCAAACAGCAGTTGGCGTCGCTCACGGGAAATTGACTGTCGCATTTGAACCGACTCCGAAGGGTGAGTTATTAGAAGTTGAAGCTTTAGTAATCGAGAATATAGCGCGTTGCCCTAAGATGGAGGTAAAAATGACGCAGTGGCCGCATATACGTAATCTTCCACTGGCGGATCCGCAATATTTTCGACCTGAGGCTATTGACATACTTTTGGGTGCCGAATGGTTGGGCACTGTAATGATTGGGAATACGGTCACAGGTCCGAAGGGTACTCCGAGTGCGATAGAGACGCTCTGGGGATATTGTTTAGTGGGAAAGGTGCAGCAACCGGTTGATGGTATTGACTCATTTTGTTTGCATATGGAGCCCCAGTTGGATTACATTATTAAGAAATTTTGGGAAATGGAGGAACCACCCGCCGTTCATTACCTGAGTGAGGACGATAAGAAATGCGAAGCTCATTTTCAATCCACTGTTAGTAGATTAGAATCGGGTCGTTATGTAGTTGAACTTCCTTTTCGGAGTGATGCGCCGATCCTAGGGAATAGTCGAAATAGCGCATTACGTCGGTTTCTCCAACTTGAACGGCGTTTGGATAAACGGCCGAAATTAAGGCAATGCTATAATGCGTTCATGGCAGATTACGAATTGCAAGGTCATATGATTCGGGCGTCGGAGCCACCTAAAATTCCCATACCCTTTTATATTCCTCATCATTGTATTTATCGTGGAGAGGACAACCTTGAAAAATTTCGTGTAGTCTTCGATGCCTCTATGACCACGGAAAATGGTCCTTCATTAAATCAAATTTTGCATACTGGACCAAAGCTTCAATTAAATATTGTAGATATTTTGTTGCTATTTCGAATGTACAATATTGTCGTTATCACAGATATTCGCCAAATGTACCAAAATATTAGTATTAGTGAGAGGAATTATGAGTTCCAACGAATATTTTGGAGGTCAAGTTCTGACACACCACTTGGCGAGTATAATCTTACGACCGTTACATACGGTGTTGCATCCGCCCCATACTTGGCAATCAGAACGTTAGGAAAATTAGTTGAGGATGAAGGGGCGGTTTACCCTATGGCATCACATGCGCTTACCAGATCAACCTATATGGATGACATCGTGTTATCTATGAAGTCCACAGAGGAGGCGGTAAAGTTAAGAGACGAATTGATAAAATTATTGTCTCTAGGGGGATTTTCATTGCGAAAATGGGTTAGCAACTGTTCTGCAGTGCTGAATGGCATTCCGTTGGAACACCAGGCCAAAAATTCTGATTCCTACTCATTCGAAGAAAATTCCGATGGTTATGTTGGAAAAATATTGGGGTTGATTTGGCATACTATATCGGATGACTTCTCGTTTAACATTCAATATGTTCCGGGACCTATTACAAAAAGATCCATTTTATCGGAGATAGCACGATTATATGACCCGCTGGGCTTTATCACGCCTGTTTCGTTCGTGGGAAAATGTATCCTTCAGGAACTGTTGCAATTAGGGATAGGATGGGATGACATTCTTCCGGCTGACGTGATAAAAACATGGGAAATATTTCGTCGAGACTTGCCAACGATAAGTAAGTTTTCCCTCCCCAGAGAATTAAGGTTCGATTTTGCATTGAATATTCAAATTCATGGCTTTGCAGATAGCTCCGAGAAAGGGTATGCCGGAGTTGTGTACTCAAGAGTGATGTTAAATAATGGGGAAGTTGTAGTTAACTTACTTATGGCGAAGTCAAGGGTGGCACCACTGAAAAGAGTGACGCTACCACGTCTTGAACTGTGCGGTGCTTTATTGACCGCGAGATTATTGGATCACGTCACCAAAGTTTTTGCCTTGCCAGGTTTGAAAGATTCTGTCACTTTATGGAGTGATTCCACTGTCGCTATTAGTTGGATTCGATCGTCACCACACAAATGGAAAACCTTTGTCGCCAACAGAGTTAGTGAAATTCAGGGTTTGATTTCGCCGGCAAATGTTAGGCATGTGCCGTCCGAATTTAACCCAGCTGACTGCGCCTCGAGGGGTCTGTTGCCGTTCGAATTTTTGAACCACAGTCTGTGGCTGAAAGGCCCCCCATGGTTGTCAAGCTTAGAATCGAGTTGGCCGTCAAGGGGTGGAATTTGTGACCAGGAATGTCACTATTTGGGATTAGATGAGGTAGTAGTATGTAATGCGCAGGTCGTCAAACCTGAAAATGAGGACGAGATATTAAGTAAATACTCGTCATTTTCTAAGCTTAAGAGGATAACAGCCTTATGTTTAAGGTTTGCCTTTAATTGTCGTAATCCTCAAAATCGGGTCAGTGGTGCCATTTCCTCCCAAGAATTGCAAAATGCAATGGTGACATGGATTAAAAGGATCCAGAATCAGGAATTCTCGTCGGAGCTGAAGGCACTTCGACTGGGAAGTGTCTCTTCCGCCCGCTTAAGAAAATTAAGCCCATTTATAGACTCGAACGGGATTTTGAGGGTGGGCGGAAGGCTAACACATTCCTCTTTGCCATATGAGCAAAGGCATCCGATATTGTTGCCTGGCCGTCACCAGTTTTCAAAATTACTCATAGATTATTTGCATGAAGTTTATCTTCACCCAGGGCCGTTGAACCTGCACGCTATTATTCAGCGTCAGTTTTGGCTTTTATCCGCGAGGAATGTGATCCGTCAAAGGGTGAGAAAGTGCGTGAAGTGTTTTCGCGCACATCCCAAAACAGTGCACGGGATCATTACGAGAGGCGTGAGGAACCTTTGCCTGTTACCGATAGATTAATTTAATGTTTGTGTGCACCAGGTAGGTTAGATTGTTATTCCTTTTCCGAGGTCTTCCTTTCCCTTTGTTTAAGTCTTCCCAATAGCCCCTGGGGAGTGAAGATTTAATATTTTTTCCTTTATGTTGATCACCTTTCCTGATCCTTGGTAGGTAAATATATTTTCGTTGTTATTAACGTAAGGTGCACACAAGGTATGTTAGGTTACTTAGGACTATAGTTTAGGCGCACATTTCAAATTAGGTAGTTTGTTGGACTAGCGTGCCAAGGTGGGCGGCTTGTTTGCGCCAGTAATTTTGATTGGCCGGGAGCCTCACAGGGAGCGAGGGTGTCGCTCGCCTTTTGTTTGTGTTTTGTTTTTCTTTGTTGCTCACGCGGCCGAGTGGTGCGCTGGTGTTGTGTACATGTGTGTGTCGTTTGAATGGTTGTGTATTGTAGCAGTCCTAAGGTGTGTGTCGAGGCGTCAAGTACGCTGGACGGAGAGTTTTGTTCGAGCCGCCGTGGTCTGGTGGAGGGGTCAACACTACACGAGGTGAGTGATAACTTTCGCTCGTGAGGCTCCCATAATAGGTAAACGGATTAAAATTGGCATAATACAGTCCACTAAAAAATTGGTTAATCACCATCGATTCGGACTCGTACAGGCATGGTGACCGACATATTTCATTCTCTAATTGCCACAGAAACTCCTACGAGGCTAATGTTACCAGCTTCCTGTTCTTTGATAGTTGTGACCAAAGGACACTTGATTTTTCTCTCTTTCTACAATAATTCTTCAGAAGAGTAGCTCTTAATTACACCTCAATACGCATTGATTGCCAGTCGTTTCCGTTTGAAGTTCCGCAACCCAAAAAAATAAATGAGTCCCTGCACACTCCTTTCAATCTACCCTCGACCAGATCTAATCACTCAGTCAACTACTCTACTCGGTAAACACCAGTTAAATAAACTACACATTGCTTATAAAATGAATTCACCTGTCCGAGAGTTCTCGGTAATTTTGTAGTCCTCCCTGGGGATTGATGAAAGCCATTTCATATTTAAGTTCTCCTCTCAAGGAAAGTTGAAAAGATGCCCTTCAGGAATACAGCACTTATTAACCAATGAATTCACTAACCAAGCACTAAAATATTGTTAACGAAGTAAAAAATGAAGACCAAAAAAAGACTCATTCACAACACCACTCAACACCAGCACGAAATCTTGATAACGTTCTACTGCTCACTACGTGGTCTCACAAAAGCAAGCTCTGGAATACGTAAGAATTACTTTATACACACTTTAAAACCGTTTAAAAGCACGCAACAGAGAAAATAATTTTATTTTTCGACAACTGAAAGTAAAATTTACTTACGTTGACAGTAAAAATTGTTTTATTTATTTAGGAAACATTCGCTGATTTTTCAGTGAAATTTACCATTTCAAGCTTGTTCTGCTAAAATACGTCATGCTACACAATATACCTTATTCATACACAATCTTGGATACAGAACTTTCACCAGGGCAGGTTTCACCGACACTTTTGCCGGCTTGATCATAAAAATATCTTGATCATATAAAAATCTAGCAAGTAATTTAATTTTTATTAGTATTACCGAAAAGCAGTACAAGCGTGAAACATGAAAATTGTTGTTGGTAAAAGATATATGTTCAATTAGGTCGGGAACTTCATTTAGTTCTATGCGAGAAGCACTGCATAATAAAAACGCTACTGAGGTTTTCATCATTCAAAATATTCTCGGCAGCCATTTAACCACGAATACAATGTGAATGACAAAGGTGGTAAGAAACTAAAAGAAATTTAGCTGTCAAGCTTACCTCAAGGTGAAGAATACTGTGAAAATACTAATGCAAACATAAAGTAAACAAATTAAGTTAAACTAAACCGCAACGGCTTTAAGGACACTGAATGGAATTTAACTTGCAACCTAGTGCTCTAATGTAAAGAATGATATAGGTATGCTAATTACCTCTCTAATTTTGTTTTCCGTCGTTCACTTCACCGTCTTAGGATCCCAAAACTGCAAAGAAACATGTAAAATGATAATATTGCACAAAAAAGGCCAATAAACGCTTCTAAAACACGATTGAAACAGCACGTTACACACTCCCAACCATGAGCATACAGATATCAACAATAAAAGTCCTATAAACAAGCCGGTAAACAATTGAGCAACAACAGCCTTGCTAGGCCTCCTGGCCGTGACGTCATCGGACTTTCGGGTTCCTGTGTTCCGGCCTGCATCTAGGTGGCGTTGCCATAAGCCGCCTCGGGCCGGGGGACCTCGGCGTTCGCCGACCTGCCCACCTAGCCAGACCGTCCCTGGATGCAATGTGATAATCGTGCAGCTGAGTCATTCATTAAGATATTAAATATCTGAGTGACTTAGCAGTTTTGTTCACGAAGCTACGGAGCTTTGAGACGTTGAAATCTTTCGATATCTTTCGTTCGTGGTTAGGCAACTAGGGTCGCAGGTGCAGACGTAGCCGCAGCTCGAGAGGGTTTGATGTCCCACGCGGATCATATTACCAAGACTATATATAGATTCATTGTGTTTTGAAATGCCTTGAAAATAAATATGCCCCAAAAACTCATTAATAACCTAGCGCAAATTTAAACTGAACAACCTTCAACTGCAATTGACACAATGGCAGGCGGAAATAAAAATTTTGTGCTAAGAAATACGTAATGCACCATAAAAATAATCCTTTTTCTTGGCTTTTTGCGATATTCGTATCCTGAGATGAGTTGATACTACCTAAATAACTATGCTTCATATTAATCGCTTCTCGTATTCTCTCGGACCATCACTTATTTTTCACTCGACACTTTTCCTCGTGAAAGTGATTGATTTTAGTTCATTGTGAACAACCAAAATGTGAGTATATCCATAAATTTGTAAAAAAAAGCAAAAGCTATATTCGCTCTTTGTCTTACAATCTACAGTCATATTGTCTTTCCGAAAATTTTAGTTTTATTTATTGTCCTACACCAGACATGAACCAGATGAAAAAAGTACCGTAAAAATGTAATCCTTAACAAGAAATATAGTTGCCTGTTTCAATCATGAAAACTTCCATAAAATAACTGTTGCTCAATTGTAAATTAAAATTAAATAAAAAGAGAAATGTTGAAATGAATTTGAAATGGAAATGCATTTTTGGTTTTTATAACCTGTATCTTCACAACCAATGGAATGGTTAAAGTTGGCTATCATAACAATTCATGCAGAAGACAAGCCTTTACAAGGAGATTAGATGTACTTGAAGCAACATCACAGTTGATTCGTGACCCAAGATCGGCCATTTTGTTAGGCACGGAGAGTTTGGGGAAGGTAAGCAGATGCAAGGAGGTTACAAGGTACTGAAGATAGCTTCACATCTGCTTCCCGAGGCAAGGATGACCATTTTCGATTGGCTCAAACATATTGAATCTTCATGGATGATTTTGTTGAAGTACGCGGTGAAATCAGGAATGGTAGATAGAATTCGGAGTAAAATTCGTGAAAATAATAGAAAAAGTGACAAAGCAGGCAAACGTATCTAATTCTAAGAGTTTTAATTTGTACAAGAAGTTAAGGAAAGAATTATCTTCTAGGGGAATAAAATACATTTATACTTTTCTAAATTTTTCTTTACAAAGACTGCTGACGCCGCCGAAATGTATTTCGGACACGATACTCTTGGAGGGTAATAATAGTCGTAATTATTTAGAGGAGGCAACCGGAAGCTATAATCATTTGCACAATTGTTAATAAGTGAGTAATTGCGTAGAGAAGAGACTTTCATGTAACGGAAGATGGGAGAAGAAAACGCGGAGTTAGCCTTCACCAAAAGTAAGTCTCCAAGGGGCCCACTGTGTAGCGTCCCATCCGACAGATGGAGAACAGAACATGGAGATCTCTCTATCCAGCACTAAGTAGGGACCGAAAAACCACTGAAAAATTGCTTCTAAAGCCGGGAATCGAACCAATTCCTGATGGTGAATACCAGTACTCAACTGTCATGACCACCTAATCTCTATCTCGATTGTTATTCATATTCTCATATGCGTAAAATTTCCATAAGAGGCTAAAGAAAACGCTAGCTTTGGTCCCAAGGAGTTGGGGCCTAATCGATTTTCTGCCGTCATTGTCACTCGTAGGCTAGCAGGTATATACCCTCTTCTGCACCTTCTAATCTCGTTCCGTCTACGAGAGTTGCATGGGAAATTGTGTCGACAAACCATCCTAAACTTCTGTCGCTGAACAATGAAAAATATTTGCATAGCGAGTGTAAAGTGAAGGGGGCTGGCACACCATAGCAATATAGAGGGAATTTCCCCCTAATTATTTATAAAATAATGTAATATAAATTTGTTGAATAAATTTATATTTATGATAAGAGTATGTGAAATTATTTTTTCGTCAAATTCTCATCTATTGCCTTCCTGATATGAGGAGCCCCATAAATCTTCAATGCAAATCCTCCTACTGTACTAATGGAGAACGACAAGACTAATTCCGTATAGTATCTGAAGGAAATCAATGGTTTTATCATTATTTACCAGGACTGTAACCTCCATTAGTGACTTTGTGAACCCTCCCTTGAAAATGGCAAGTGAACTTCATGAACGCAGAATGTTGTTCGGGAGCAAGGATATATTTTTTACGTAACTAATACGTTTTCTATTCAAGTAACTCGCTACCACTCCATTAAGTGTTTTACCCATGTCATACATTCCACGTTTAGAGGTGAAACTATATTATTTTTTAATTTTTTAACGATAAATTCCCTCAAAACAAAGTAAATATTTGTCCTAACTGACAAAAAATTCATCCAGATGATTCAATATATCATCAAGAATATACGATGCGTATTCCACAAACTTACTTCACATTCTCACTTATTCGCTGTTCACTCTTTAGCCCTTTTCGTAGCAATGCACTAGCTTTTTCAATCTCCCTTGCATATACATCTACATAATACCCTGCAAGCTACCATAAATGTGTGTGACAGGGGGTGAGTTCACACCAAACATGCATTACATATGCATAAAAAGGATGCATAGAAGTTCTTCGCCTGAGAAGTGAGCTCGTTGAAAACGGCAGTATGGAGATCTTCACCATCTACAAGTCTTCCACTAATCCTTGCTTCAAGTGCAAGACGAGGTAAAAGTAGCTATAGGGAAACTAAGGTGGGTGATCGAAAAGTTCCCAAAGGAAATCCTGAATCTTATCGCTGGTGTGGACAACGGATTGAGGACGCTCCATTTCCTAGAAGTGGACTCCCCCGGAGACAGATTACCGAAATATTGGATGGTATGTCTCTGTGACTATTGTTCAAATATTGGTGCTTCCAATAGAGTAAATTTATCATCCCGAGCTCTAATCGTCGATGAGATCGCAGTTTTTGGTCCACTTTTTGCGATTTTATTGGTTTTGATACTGGGCCTGTCACTACGCTCCTCAACATGCACATTTGTTATTGTCTATCCAATTCTTCTCTTATCACTGCAAGCTAATGAACTAAACACAACTCCTGATAAAATGGAGTAGCTGTAGATCCTGTTGCACACAAAAATCGAATGACAGGACGCTCTTCCCAACTGGTGGGAGTAACGATTTTCGAAGCCATTTGCAAATAACCGAAGCTGTCGACGCACGCAAAAAATACTACTACTCGAAGCCATTGTTACGTGTTATCAGAGTCAGTCAAACGAATACTGTATCAACATAATGACTTCATTGAACTCATAAACAATCAATAGATGGCGTAGCATTCAAACAACTTTGTTCTAACCTGCCAATGTTTGAATATATATGCAAACGGTCCTTACTTTTCGAAAAAACCTTGTGATTTAGTGCGTGTTCTGGAATTTGTGACATTTTATTTCTAGTGTTCGTACGGAACCCCATTATGAAGGAAATTGCGATATCGCTATTTTTTATGCAATATCGTTTTATTATTCGGTCTGGTGTGGTACGGATGCGCGCTAGAACAATGAAAAGCTACAACAATGGGCTTCCAGAATTAGCGTTTCACATTCCTGAAGACAAAAAACTTGCAAAAATGATATCCGTAACATTATATAGTTTATTCACGCCAGTAAAAACTTCAAAGTTACGTCTCGCGCAGCTATGCGCAGAGGAGGAAGCGCATCATGTAAACCAGCATCCGAATTACAACCTTTTGTCAGCTTTGTCCATACCTTTACATTATAAGCACGGGTTGTGAGACACGAAACAGAAACTGCAATATGCTGGTCGAAATACTGCGAAACGCTGACTCAGTCTTTTCCGTAAAACACGTCTGTAGATGAAGATGCGAAGCGCTTCAAAAAATCCCGTATATCTCGATTTGTGCACAACATGATCCCTCGATCTATTTTCATTCGCAAACCATGGTGATTGAGGATATTTCCAACAAGTAAACTAATAATTTGTTGTAATTTATGCTCTTATTATTTATTTTCCTTGGAAGTATTACAGACACGTTTACAATACAACTCAACCAATCAAATAACAAGAAGTATATTATTGCCTCACCGTAACTATAATACCAATCAACATATTTCTTTTGGTTTTTTTACATATGAGAAATAGCACACTCTAACACTCCTCCTCAATTTCTCATTCATCTATACCCTTATATTTTAATTTTATTCATTTAACACAATATCCCATGTAGCACAGACGGTTGGGCCAACGTTGGGGAATGGTTAGGTGCCACGGTTGGCCAACTGTTATTTATGTCCGTTTTGCCAACTGTTCCCCAACCGTTGGCCCAACTGTTCCCCAACCGTTGGCCCAACTGTTCCCCAACGGAACAAAATTGAAAAAAAAGGGAAATGATCGAGGGTCTCACTCGATGACTAGTTGTAATTCGCATACTACAGATACGTATACGTTAGGTAACGTATACGTATCTGTAGTATGCGAATTATACGTTAGCTAACCTACACTTCACTCATGTGTATCCTTTCATCCTTTGATGTACGACCTGACACATTTTCCAATAACGGGCATGAGGCTGGGAGGCCATATATATACAGCTGCTGGTTGGCATTATGTCGGTGTGATTATTAACTTTACTAAAAGGTTGACACGGATAATTTGCTCCGTTAAAGCATTTCCCTAATAACCATTTTGTGGTTAAAAATAAGCATGACCATTGTAAATATACATAACTGATATTCTTTCAACTCCAGAAGAGATAAATAAGAATATCCTCCATAATGCTGAGAACCTGTTTCCCGGCGAGCGCACCAGTATTTTCTCTAAGTCCGATACCGTCTACGAGGGGCTGAGAAAAATCATCCATTCATGGATATCCATTTGAAAGGATATGAGATGAATATGATATTTGAATCCATATAAGATGGATAAAAAATAAAATTTTCAGATCTAGGAGATGTCTAAGATATTTTCTAGACGTCTTGTAAACATTTAAGATATTTAAGACATTGAAGATATGCTGTCGATATATAGTAGACATTTTGTGCTATATGTGTACTAATGATGACAGTGATAAACACATAATGTATATACATTAGCACAGTACATTCGTTGAATATAACTGAGGTCAGGTAAATGGTAAAATATAAGGTCAACAAGGGAGGAAAGCTATGCAACGGATGCGTAAAATCCAGTAATATAGGATGGATGAAGAGAAACGTGCAAATAGGTGCTTGAAAAAATTATTACTTAAAGGGTCATTATTCACAGTTGTTCCAAACGGATTCACTACATCTCGGCTAAAACTCTTGGATAACAAACGCCATGTAGCTGAGAACGTGCTAAGTGAGATAATATCCAGCTTGGCTCCGCTGTAATCAGGCAGTCCCCTTGCACAATCTCCCAACGTTGGCCCAACGGATCATAAATAACCGTGCGAATGGCACCGTTACCCAACGTTGGCCCAACGATTCATAAATAACCGTGCGAACGGCACCGTTTCCCAATGTTGGACCAACGGTCGTAAAGTAACTGAACCGTTCCCCAACCGTGGCACAGTTTCCCAACGTTGGCCCAACCGTCTGTGCTACATGGGATACAACTTTACGTCATTATCCTTCAGTCAGACCAAGTTCTGCTCTGTGGTTTACAAATGATATGGTAACACTATGGTGAAAATGTCTTATACTTGACAATCAGTGGGTAGATATTGAACATCTAACAACTTCTTATTAACTTAATCTCTTACAAAATTGTATTTTACATCGATATGCTTCAGTCTCTTTTGATTCCATTTTGACAAAGAATTAATACAAGCTTCATTATCTTCATATATAACAATTGGATGTTTTACCTCAATTTTCAATTCAATTAGTAAATTATACAACCATTGCAGTTCTGCAGGAGCTGAAGCTAGGGCATAAAACTCAGCTTCAGTAGATGAAAGTGCAACTGTGCGCAGTTTTCTTGAAGCCCAAACAACTGCATCTCCAAAAACTTTGAAAACATAGCCTGACACAAATTTTCTATCATTATGATTAGCATAGTCTGCATCAGCATACCCAACAACATTTCTATCAATAACAACGAATAACAACCCATGAATGCCCTTGAATAACAACCCATAGTTCTTAGTTCCTTTTAAATAACACATAACTCTTTTTAAACCAGTCCAAAGAGCTTTAGTGGGTTTGGTCTGATGTTGACCATAAAAACTTATTGATGCCGAAATATCTGGCCTTGTTGCTACACATGCATACATAAGTCCTCATAATAACTCTCTATATCTATTATGTTGAATTGTTTCTGATAAAACATCACAGAATTTACCATATGCCAAAGGAGTATCTCTTGGATTTGCTGTAACCATATTAAACCTCTCAAGTAATTTTTCAATATATTTAGTTTGACTCCAAGATCTCTCATTTGAAATTCTTTTCTTGATTTTCTTACAGTATGTACTCTCAATTGACCCCTTTTCATTACTGGCAACAATTATATCATCTACATACACAAAACATAGTCAATAGTAGAACTTAGACATCTTACATACAAACATTTGTCACTTACACATTGCTTTACAAAGTTTGGTTATAAACTCATGAAACCTAAAGTTACATTCCATAGGAGACTGTTTCAGTCCATATAAGGTTTTCTTTAACTTACAAACCATGCCTTCTTTAACTTTCAAACCTTCAGAGGGTATCATATAGATATCTTCTTTCAGGACTCCATTCAAAAAAGGGTTCCTTACGTCCAACTGATGGGTATACACATTTTTATGATTAATTACACTTAACAGAGTTCTAATTGATGACCGTCTTGCTACAGGTGCATATGCCTATGCATAATCTATAACCTTTTTTGTGAACATCCGTTTGCCACTAATCTAGCTTTATATCTAACTATTTCTCCATTACCATCTCTTTTTAGAGCAAAAACCCACTTACATTTAATCGGTTTTCTATCTGGTGGACATTGATTAATTCCCAAGTTTTAGTTTTCTGAAGTGCATTCATTTCCTCCTGAACAGCCCTCATCCATTCCTTATATTCACTCCTACCTTTTATCTCATCAAACTTTTCAAGAACGTTGTCAGAAAAAGCTATTGCATTTAAAACTAAATTAGAATTTTCTTCAATCGCGTGAGCTAGAGGTTTAGTGTTTTCATCAGTAAGAAAATGAGTCAACAAGCAGTGTTCTATTTTATCTTGATCCTCTCTCTGAATCAAGTCATTATAAGCTAATGTCACATGACCTCCAAGATAAGTAGGTCTTTTTACTACACTTGTGCTCCTCCTCAATCCTTGATATTCTTCCACATTCTCAGTTTCATTCGCTTTCTTCTACATTTTCATTCTTACTCTCATTCCAGAGTTCTACATAATTTTCCCCATCAAATTTAGTCTTATTTTCATTAAATATAACATCACATGCCGAGATCACCTTAATCTCAGTTAAACTCCACAACTTAAACCCATTGAGACAATAAACTATAAAAATATATTTCTTAGTCTTTTCATCAAATTTTCCTATAGGTTCATTTTTATTCTTTTTAACATAGGCAACACAACCAAAAAACTCTCAGTTTCCTTCAATTTTGACGAGTGCCATACAAGAGTTGCGCTGGAACTTTTAAAGAATCAATAGCCTTAGTCGGTATTCTATTAATTAAATACACAGCTGTTAAGGCTGCTTCAATCCAGAAAGATTTCTTTAAGTTACTGCCAATAAACATACACTTAGCTTTGTTCTTAATTGTTCTGTTCATACGCTCAGCTACTCCATTTAATTGAGAAGTATAAGGGATCGTAAGTACCCATTGAATCCCTTGTTCCTCAAAAAATTTTATTAATTCTTCATTTACATATTCCCCACCATTATCACATCCGAACTGAACTACTTTACAATTGAATCTACTTGTTGCCATTGCTACATACTATTTTACAAATTCTGCAGCTTCTGATTTCTCCTTAAGCCCATATGTGACACAAAAATGTGTATAATCATCAACAAAACTCATCAAATATCTGACCTATTATAAGCAGATGGAGTATTAGGGCCAGTTAAATCAGAATGAACTCTTTCTAGTTCCCTTGTAACTCTTTCTCTGGTTTGAGTATGTGGAACACTAGTTTGTTATCCTGAAATACAAATTTCACACAAATCTTGACTTACCTTATCAATGGAATCAAAATCATCCACACATTTAACTAATTTCTACATTACAATATCACTGATATGTCCGAGTCTCCTGTGCCATAAATCACCGGAAATAGTAGCATTATAACACTGACCAGTTAGATTCAACTCTAATTTATACAGACTACCATCCCATGTACCAACTCCTACAACTCTATTATGTTTCTTATTAACAATTGTAAATTCACCATCATCAATGAGCATTTTATTACCTTTGTCTTCAAGTATGGAAATAGAAAGCAAATTGCACTTCAATTGGTCAACCATTAAAACATCTGAGAAATTAATGTTTATAATCTTACCATTTACTAGTGTGGAAGCATGAATGTCACATCTTTTCAGCAATTATATAATCTTTGGTTCTAGCAATGAGTATTTTTACTGGTTTTTCAAGAATTCTAATATTACTAGCTAGGGTATCAGTTCTCACCAATTGTTTAGATGCACCAGAGTCCATAACCCAGTCATCTTTGGATACATTCTCCTTATCAGCTTTACCCACAATATAGCATGCTTCAACTTTAGTTAAAAAATTAT
Organism: Platycnemis pennipes; assembly: GCA_933228895.1. Classification (NCBI taxonomy): domain Eukaryota; kingdom Metazoa; phylum Arthropoda; class Insecta; order Odonata; family Platycnemididae; genus Platycnemis; species Platycnemis pennipes. The sequence goes on from OW121849.1 coordinate 25,511,520, forward strand.
AAGTTATTTCTTCACTATTTAGTTCATTAATTTGGTAATTTTAATTAGTATTGGCTCTCATATTTGTAAGATGAGCTTGATGACTACGTCTATTATTATCATTCATACCACCTCGGCAACGATTGTTGTTTGAATTCCGATCCTGATGGCCACCGCTGCTCTGCTGATGCTGATTCCCACGGCCTCCCCAAAAGGGACCGCATCCTTCGCGTCCACCACGTCCTCGATGCTGTTGATACCCGGTACAACCATCCGGTTGGAAGCAGTCAGCAATCTTGTGTCCAACTCTTCCACAATAATTGCATGGAAATCGGAAAATTGGCTTTGGCCTCTTCCTCTGAACCCAGAAAATGCCGTTGGCTTGAAATTCACATCTTTCAGTTTCTTCTTTCTGTCATGGCCTTGCTCATATTCTTCTATTTGCTGTCTCACTATTTCCATATTTAAATCTTGAGTTGCAGCAACAGTTCGTAATGAAGTAACTACACGTTCATATTCACTTAGCATAGTAATGAGAAAATGGATAATCTGTTACCTTAGATCATACCTAGTTGCCGCTTTATAAAGTTCACGAACAGTCTTATCGAATTCTGTACAAAATTTCACAAACGTGTTTTGATTGGGCATATATCTTTGATTTTGAATTTTCTTTGTGAGACTAATTACACTCGCCATGGATCTTTTCTCGTATCTATTTTTCAGAGCAATCCACATTTTGTGAGCAGTGAAGAAACCTTTAACTATTTCCAACAGCTCCATTTTGATTCTTTCAGCGATATATCTCTTCGTTCTCTTATTATCTCTCTCTTATATTCTTCCAATTTCACTTCTCTTGATTACTTTGCTGCTGTGGTTTCACCCTCAGGGGAAATTGCGTAAGGTGCTATTATTTCTGAATACGGCTTCTCTATTATATACCTTACGTTCTTTTCGTCCAGCATTAACTCCATTAAGAATTTCCAACTATCGTAATTCTTCCCGTCAAGTTGTTGTATCATAAATTTGCCTTCTTCTTCCATATTTAAGGTCTCCAGTTAAACAGAATAATCTATATTCACTTTCTTCAATATTCCACAAAACGCGTGAGACACCGCGGCCAAGCACTGAGTTAAGCAGATCCACATAAAACTTTTCTTCTTCTATAACGTGTCTGGGCCCATACCCTGTTGTAATATATGTTCTTTTTAAGTTCAACAGATTCAGGCGAGATATCGTGGAAGTTCTTCATAATGTAAGAGAAACAACTGCACTTTTCCACAAATTGGTTTATTGCGTACAACGCGTTTCGGCTCACAGAGCCATCATCAGGTACAAGACAAAGTTATAAGAGAGTACATTGCATATATATGTCTTTTCCGAGGAGGGGGGGGGGTAGTGGGAGGAGACCAGAGAAGGAGGGGAAGGAGGAGGTAGTGGCTGGGAAAAATCAGGAAAAACCAAGGGAGGAAAGGGGGGGGGGGGGGAGACGGACTAACCCGTGAGAGAAAGGCCAAGAAACAGCAAGGGGTGAAAAAATGTGGGTAAGGGGGGGAAGAAGGTAGGGAATAGGCATGTCATTAGAACGTAGGGAAGCGGCGCTAGGGAAAGGAGGGGGAAAGAGTGCACCTGTGGGTAATTAGGAAAGGGGGTATGAATAGGAAGGAATAAGGTGGGTACCGCCCGGCTCAAGGGTGGAGTGCCTGGGTGAGTGGATGGGAAAAAACCCTCAAAGGGAGGGGGGGGGAAGTCAGTTGGGGGGAGGGTGAATAGGAGTTTGGCTGTTTCTTTTGGGAAGGGGAATTTTGAGGAGAGGAGAACGGGTAACAAACACTTGTTCATTTAAAAGAACATCCACATCTGACTGCATGATTTCCAAGGATTCTAAAACGTCCAATCTTGTGCCTTTACTTTCAAGGTGGAGAAATTCAGGTTGAAAGCTGCAGGAATGAGACGTTTCTATCAGGTGCTTGGCTAAAAGTGACGTTTCATCATTGTTTTTCCAGCACCTTTTGTGTTCCTTAGTCCTGATGCTGAAGTTTCTACCTGTCTGGCCGACGTAATATTTATTACAAGAATCACAATGTATTTTATAAATGCCAGATTGAAGGAGGGGATCTATTTTGTCTTTATTGCTGCTTAGAATTTTTCCCAGCGTTAAAGGATTATACATGGAAACATGGAATTTATCTTTTGGAAATTTACGAGCGAGCTTATTGGACAGATCGCCCACAAACAATAATCGACACCATTTTCTAGGCTTATCACATACGGGCGAAAGAGAGCATAGCTGTGAAATAGCTTTGGTTTTTAATTTTTTATTTAAAATTTTTGTTACTGTGTTCACGCTGTAGCCATTGGAAACTGCAATTGATTTTATGATGGCCAGTTCAGTGTTGAAATTGGTTATTGATAAGGGTAAATTTACAAGACGATGTAGCATTGAGTGGAAAGCCGAAAGTTTCTGGGCAGTCGGGTGGCATGAGTCACTTGGGATGATAACATCACTGTAACAAGGTTTTCTGTAAACACCAAAATCATGTTTATTGTCTTTGATAGAAATAGAGAGGTCAAGAAAGTTCAACTGTTTTTCGGATTCTATTTCCATGGTGAAGCTTATCTGGGGGTGTTGGGCATTTAGAATATTAAAAAAGCTGGCTAATTGTCTTTCACTCCCTGTCCAGCAGCAGATGATGTCGTCCACATAACGGTACCAGTAGAGTACGATGGCTAAATGGGATGTCTTGAATTGAATAGCTGGGATTCTAAATTGTCCATAAATATTTCCGCTAATAGTGGTGAGAGGGGAGATCCCATCGCAAGGCCGTCTGTTTGGTGGTAGAACTTATTATTGAAAAGAAAATAATTTAATAATTGAAAAGAAAGTAATTACGTAAGTGTTACCAATCCTTCATTGCAATAAATTATCATACATTTTAAGTAATCAATCTGAAATGGAATAACATTTGGACGGTTTCTGTGATGACGGCGCTAAATGCACCTGAAAATGAATTCGTGCAATGTGCGACAACGTTACCCACACCATGAAAGGATACGCCTAATTCTGCCCCTAATTTTTTCGATTGTGAAAATGTGACGGAATTCGGGATGACTTGCCACTATCATTGATTTATCTCTTTTTTAATTATATTTGTAAATGCCCAGAAACCTTTTCACTCTATGAAGATTATTGGCAACAGTTTAAGATTATCTTAATAAGCCGACAAGATCCATGTCATCGAGAAAGCGACTCAAACATAAGTACAGTGGTTATAACCTGCGGCTTAATTTTACCGCAAAACGTATCTCCCGACGTTACAGGGTTTCCACAAGGTATAATTAGCCGTTGTTCACGAATACTTACAACAATAGAGGATGAAATATACACATCAGTCACACCCCTAACGGATGCTATGTATTTTGAATATCGCTCCGACAGTATGATGCTGCGTTAATTTTTACCGCAGATTAAAAGTTGTATTAATCAATAAGTACCGGCCGTTAAAGCAGGGTAAATAACGTATCAGCCAAGAAACCAAAATAATCCGGGTTCAAGAACCTTGTGCGTGGTGTTTTTACTAGCGTTACGCGGAAATGTGTAATACAATGTCCACATTTGGTGTAACATATTCCCATTTCAACGCCTAAGAATTTAACCCAATTCATAGGAAAAATTTAACCCATTTCACAGGCGTGTTTAATTCACACATTCATGGTAGGGGGGGCACTTACTTTCCGTGGGCCACCTGCGATTTCCTACGATGTTCTGACTAGCAGAAAATCGAATCACGAGGATTTTATGTGGGGGCGTAAAGCCCCTTGAACCCGAGACACTCCGGTCGGTAGCTCAGTGCTCTACCCACTAGGCCACCACGAGACACCCTGTAAAGACCCAGATTAGGTTATTTCCTATTGGAATACGCGTCCTAAAGGATACTCACGAATTCCTAGAAACGGAGTTCCACAACCAAGGCAGTACCAAACCTTGAGCGGATGACGAAATCGGTGAGTGGACGACCAAATACCCCCTCCACTAGGCTGTCCCAAAAAAACTTCTTTTTTTAAATTTCAAAATCGTCAATCGGATTTCGATGACCCTCGGGTATACAAGGATAGGCAAAAAAAGATTTTTGAAAAATGTTAAATAATTAGTTAGCGAGAGGCGCCTAAATACCAGCACCCTTAATTTGTCATACGATTTCGTAAAAACTGTCAAAATAATGGTAATCAGGGTAAGTTATGACCCATTGGGCAAATATTTCGTCGGTTTTTGCGTATCTTTCACCGTTTAGGCTTTGCGGCCCGCGCAGCCTGGCGCCAAGAGTGGCGCTAAGCGATGTGGCTCGCGCGACGCGGCGCAACAGACGGCTGAGGCCGTCCCCCTCCCCTCCCTCCTCACCTACGGTCGCCCGTTATAACCAAATAGATTTCAAAATTAATAGGTGCTGAGAATTCAAGCACATAAAATGTAAATAAATTGCAGCAAAGATATTTCACATCGCCTATTACAGACCCATTGCATACACTTATTAAATGAAAGGAGTGAATTTGCTCTTCCATATAAATTTATCATAAGATGACCTAAGTTTCACTGGAGAACGTTATACCATGTGATTTGCTAACAATCACACTTTGTCCAAACCTAGGTCGTTTTGTAATAAATTTATATGGAAGAAAGAGGTTGCCCTTTTCATTTACAATGCTAAGGACATATCACAATGTCACGTATCATACCAATGTGAATTCACAGGCTTATTAGCTCGTGCTCCAAACAAATGGTTCAAATTTTTATTCCATTGCAAAAATTGAAACGCTCTCAGGAAGGAATTTAGTGCAAAACCTGGAATGAAGAGCGGATAAAATGTTAGAGATGCAGAAAAAAGAGTCAGCGAGGATATTTCGGGAACTAAGAATGAGTTGCAATAATAATTGACAGACTTTTACAAATTCATTGCCCAAAATAGGGCAATATGGGTATATCAGCTCCTTAACAACATCAATTTACTTTGTCAACTAAATATTAGAGACATTCTGTAATTGTATTTGGTACTTGCGTGAGAATCTTTTGCATAAATCGATTTGTTTTCTTTTTACACACAAACACTGATCAAGAGAAATTCTCAATACACTTTTTAAATTACTCTAGCTGCCCCCCACATGACCAACTTCATACAAAAGTTAAAAGCTTTAAAAGAACTATAGTAGCGTTTTTATAATCAATTAATGATTTCTTCATCAAAGTACAAGTTAAAAACAAACGTATGTGACTGTTTTATTAATATCGTCGTGTAGGTTTATCTGATGATGCAGGAGTGGTTTATCGGATATTAACATCAACTGAATCAAAATGTAGTAATATGCTAAATTGAATAATACAATTGTTAATTTTCAATCAGCGTAAATACATGTCTTCCTCATCCTATGCCTCCAATTATTTCTTCCCCTCATTATGTCTTTATTCTCAATGTTTATTTCAATTGTAGCCCCCGAATGATAATTTTTAGTTTACGTATAATTCCAGAAAAAATATGAGTGACATAAAAAAAATAAGCATGTACCTTTTTTCAAATTGCCTTATTTTGCAGAACTGCATTAGGATTGTCTAATACTGGAACAATAACAGTTGGAGGGACTACAGCTGCAGCAACGGCTGCCATAAGTTCCACCTATTTAACCATCTCAGTCAATAATGGGAGTGAGTATCATCGTCCTACCAAATTATATTATGCTAGTTACGTAATAGGGATATAATAATTATAAACTAACAATATGTATATTCCTACTAGGAAATTATAGTATTTTATGTACTTGAATTATTTAAAAGCAATTGTATGAAGGTCATAATTGTTATTATATGCAACCACTATTGTATCGTTTTCCTGTTGCAAAAAATGACTATACAATCTATATTCATAAGTCGCAATTCTACAAGGAGAGGGATGAAGGTGTGCTAGACTTATGTGATGAAATCTAGTTATCCATATTTGAATATTAATGAATATGTACTTTTTAAGTAACATTCAATGAAAGATTAAATTAAAGCATTTATATCAGCATCTCTTGAGATTTCTGGAGCCCACAAACATGCGAATCATCAAGACGGAGATTAGTAACTCGAAGGTCTAAGTAAATTGTAGACTTAAACTTTTAATTATATATATTAATTGTCTTTATTATTCAGCTACCTATTTTGTCCTATTTGATATTTGGTGATTTATTATTTTTCTCAGTACAGAAAACATTTTGACTTAATATGTCAAAATTATGCTTCATATATCATACAAGTGACATTAGAATGGTATTCAACAGCATTTTTCATGGTATTTTTTTCGGATATAGATCTCAGCTAAGAAATGGGGCAGTTTTATTCATGTAAGAAGACATTGCAATTCGTGCCCCTCCATAATTACATTCATTTTACATGGGTTGTCATGGGCTTCATCATTTTATCATAGGATATCTATCACACGATAGAGAACGAAAATTCCGATGTCGTAATAATATGCCATAATGCCAGTCTGATAACCTTGGTAGTTGATTTTGGACCCCTTCCACGGAGACGTGAAGGATAATTGACGAAAATAGTGTTGTTTTGGTCTTTATGGGTTTGGTATGAAGTTGGTTTGGCTGGTACAATGCACCCATTCTATTGGAGTGCCTTAAAACCAAAATTTACCACTAGAGGAAAATGATATATGCTGGAATTGTTAGACCGAATTTAGAAAAACAAACATTGTATATGTTTTAAAGGAGAACTTTGGTCTTAAAGAGTAACGCAGCGTAGAGATGGGTGAGACATTTGCATATGAAGGACATGGCACGTCATTGACGGCTAGGGAATGGGACACTTCGGCGCGGCCACTTCGGCGCGGCCACCTCGGCGCGGCCGTTTCGGCGCAAGCCACTTCGGCGCAGGCCCATCTCGGCGCAGGCCCACCTCGGCGCAAGCCACCTCGGCGCAGGTCCATTTCGGCGCGGAGAACAGAGATGTTAAGTACCGGGACAGATGCTCATGTAAAAATACTACAACGAAGGAATATTGTGTTTTTTCGTCGTAATCAAAGAACTGTTGGCAAACATTGATTCAAAACGAAATAAATTTAGATGTGAGTGCAAATAAAAAAAGAAATATGTACTTGAAATTCCTGAACTACTACACTTCACTGTTTATCAATGTATCAAAAGTATTACAAATATTAAAAGTAATAGAAGTAGTGAATCATTATAAAATCGTCAGTTGAAATACAAATCAATACCAGCGTACAATTGCAGGTTCCACCATGAAGATACAATTCGAGAGATACATCTACATAATACCCTGCAAGCCACCATAAAGGTGTGTGGCATGGGGTGAATTCTCACCAAACATGCACTACACATCATGCATTAAAGAGGATTAGTATATATATACTCTTCTAAACTCCACTATTTAAAAAAAGAAAAAATAGCAAACCATACATGCAAAAACATGCTGTTAGTTGGATTAGCTTTAAGTCCTAAAGCCAACCTGCAGCTACCAATGTTATCCATTGCTACACTCATACTGGATATATTTACCGTTATTCATATCCCTAATTGTACGAGGAAAAAAGGACATTTTGAATCGGTCAGTTCGGCAATCAATTTCTCTAATTTTGTGATTAGGGTCCAGTCTACCATAGTAAGTTGGGGTTCGCAAAATATTTTTCACATCATCACTGAAAATATGGTCTTGGAATTTGTTTAAGAGATTAAGTCTAAATTTCAACCTGCAATATGACAATGATTTCCAATTTAATTTATTTAATAGACTAGTTACGCTAATATAGTTATCGTACCGTCCCTTTACAAATATTGCCGATCTTTGTTGCACACGATGCGTCTACAGATACTCAATAAATATTGTCTACATCTACACGCAAGCTACCCTGCAAGCTACCTCGAGGGTGTGTGGCAGGGGATGAAGAGCACCACAAATCCAAAATTTACATTTTGCTATAGATATTTAAGGCCTTCGCTTTAGAAGAAAATCACGACGAAGCGAAAGGAACGGATATATTTTGGGATTTGAAAATCCGCATTCCCGGAGGAAAGTTTTAACCCTTTCGAGACGGCAGAATTCACTGCCATTCGCGTATACTAATCTGAGTACCAAGAGACTCTCTCTTCGCCTTTGTAGGGAGCACATTTGAGAAGTTGATAATTGAGATAGTTCTCAAAATGTTCATACCAAAATATTTGATCTGACCCCATTTCTCGGCCGATGGGCGGAGGAAACCTCGACCCTTCTTTGCATTGGGAGCTGCACTCCCGGCATGTGTCTGCGGTCAAAAACTGTTTTGTTTCAATACATTTGCTAAATAAATATTTGTTTCATACTCGGGATATACAGGCTCAGAAGTCCATTTCTTTCGTCTCGCTGAGGAAATAAATTTTTTTAATGCAACGGTACTGTGAGTATAAACGGAATTGTGATCGAAATGGGAAATTATCCCACAAAAATTATTTGAGAATTTTATATTTCAAGGCGAAGAACCAAGAGAGAAATGTTGTATCTTACAATGAATTCCAAATTTTCCGATTCCGATCTTCGCTGGACACGTTCAAGTTCGTTATTTAGACTGATTTCCTAGGGATCCCATACACTGACAGCTTATTCCAAATAAGGTCTTACAAGGGAAATGTAGCTGATTTCTCGTACATGAACGTCACATTTACCCAGTACTCATTTGATGAATCCCAGTGTATGATTAGCTTGACCCATCATTTCACGTACGTGTTTACCCCAGGAAAGATCATGTAAGTATCAGTCTTATTTCAAGATATTTAATGGATTCCACCTTTGTTAATTCAATATTACTTATTTTGTATGTGCTATGTGGAGAGCTATTCTTTTTCCAAAAATTCATTATAGACGTGATGTTTGTACTACTTAGCAGTTAAGACTAATAAATTAGATGATAATTAAGAAATTAGCAATAATAGCTATCGAAAACTCTCAATAATTTGAGAAAAAAGTCTAAATATACATTTTCCATTACTGCTAATATGGTCTGTTATTGTTATATGCCCGATATACAGTCCATTACACTAATTTTGTGTTCATGCTCTAATCTACCGTAGCAGGATATATTGGGAACCGTATTTTTTTTATCTAGCTCTACGTTAACATAGTACCCTGCAAGCCAGAATGGTTATTTTCAATTACAAATCACCCGATTATAAGAATAAGAAATTCTTCGAAGCCAATGTTATAACTTCAACATTTGTGTACCTCGGGATTCGAAGGACTGCCAGGAATCACTGCATTCTTTAGGCGGAAACCATTGACCAAAGAAAGGAAGTGAAATAGTCAGCTGTCATGATTATATTATAATGAGTAATTATAGGGAAAAATAAACATTGAAACTCATGAAATAGTAAGCTGTCATGATTATATTATAATGAGTAATTATAGGGAAAAATAAACATGGAAACTCATGAAAAATATGGCCATCAACTCATACGAGAAAATAACATTCAGTTGTTGAATCGAAAGACATAATAACTCCCTAACTAAATAAAACCTTGAAAAGATCACTCATAACCAAATAAATAACTTTAAAAAATTTGTTCGGAGATTCCTTTACTCACCAACTACGCTAAAAATAACGGTAGAGCTCCGTTTAAAATTTGTAGTTTTAGAACTAAACATAAGGAATGAACTTATAATGCTCAATTTGCCAATTACACAATAACTTCTAAGTTTGTTATTCTACTGCACCAACAAGCAATTGACCGCAGACCCCAGCTGGGAGTGGGGCGCGCACTGCGACGAAAGGTCGGGATAATCCTCTCCCGCGGACCGAGAAAGGGTACCTGAAGCGTCCCAAGAAGAAGGCCTTTATAACAAACACCTTTTCGGCCTGCTTAGGGCTAGCTTAGCGGCAACGCCTTTTAACGCGGCTGAAAATTGGTGTGATGCATGGCAGTTAGAATTAAATTTGAAAAAATGTCTAGTAATGAATTTTCGGAAAAAGAATAGTTCTCCTTCTAGGACGTACAAAATAAGCAATAATAAATTAACAAACGTGGAATCCATTAAATATTTTGGAATAAGACTGACACATGATCTTTTCTGGGGTAAACACATACGTGAAATAACGGGTCAAGCGAATCGTAAACTGGGATTCGTCAAAAGAGTATTGGGTAAATGTGACGATCATGCACGAGAAATCAGCTACTTTTCCCTTGTCGGACCTCATTTGGAATATGCTGCAAGTGTATGGGATCCCTACGAAATCGGTCTAAATAACGAACTTGAACGTGTGCAGCGAAGATCGGCAAGATTTGTAAAGGGACGGTACGATAACTATATTAGCGTAACCAGTCTATTAAATGAATTAAAATGGGAAGCATTGTCAGATCGCAGGTTGAAATTTAGACTTAATCTCTTAAATAAATTCCAAGACCATATTTTCAGTGATGATGTTAAAAATATTTTGCGGACCCCAACTTACTATGGTTGACCGGACAATAATCACAAAATTAGAGAAATACTGTCTGTAAAAAAAAGCAAGACACCCGAGTTTGAGGAGCTCTATCGTTTAAACGGAGTGATCAATTTCAATGCAACAAAAAGCAAACCAGAGAGAGTTTATTTCTACGTTGGATTATTTACTTTAAAAAAATCTTCGGCTGCATAGTATTTCCTGTACTGAATTTTTTCTCAAAAAAGTACCCGTTTTTGCGCGTAAAATCAGGTTGTCCAACTTTGAGCGCTTGGTATTCCCGTAGTTTTCGTTCCAATAACTTGCGATTTTAATATAAGGAAGCCAGATCTAGTAGTAACAGATTGCAGAAAACAAATAGTTTATACCACTAAAATTGATGGATTTGTTGTAAATAACGCAAACCCCTGCTAACTTCGAAACCAATGGGTCAATTGAAAATTGATTGTTACTGTTCTATGCTGTACAATGAATGCAATGCTGGTACTTATAACATTCACATTAAATATCACTAATAAGGTCAATATCGCTTATTATTTATCTAGATGTTTATATACGCGTACCGGCAACTCCGTCGTGGGAGAGGGAGGAGAAAAGAGGCGCGTGGTTGCCACCGACTCGGCAGTCGGCGCGCTTCCTTTAAATGACCGGCACGTACGGTAAAAGTATCTGTGTTGCTCCCTTCAGGTAAATTTAAGGATGTTAGGTTGGGGTGAGCTTTCATCAACATGCTTTTCTACGGCGTAACTTCTAAGAGATAATTGTGTATTCTTTCGGAAGATAATTGCCAGTAACTATTTGAATCAATTCCCATCAGCCTTAACTTTGGGAGAGAAACGTGAGCAATCGGGTACATTCTCTAACAAGTGATCCATCAACCTGCTTAATGTAGGAAACGTATTCCTCAAATAGTACCCGTACACCCATAGTCTAATCATGACTAAAAGCAAACGTTTGGAAGCAACCAGTGGATGATTCATAAACTGCCAGGGTACTGCCCATCACGATGCACGATTTGGCAACTACGCACGGCTTCGAGAGACTTTCTCTTTTCTGTTGCTTTGTTATGACCTGCCTTGATAGGCAGAGAAAAAGCAACGAACAAAAATAATTATCAAACAATATTGAATATACTGCTGACATTTAACGTGTATGCTCTACGTACCTGCATTCATTACATTCTACGGCAAACAGCAGTACCAATCAATTTTCTATTGACCAATTGGTTTCGAAGTTAGCAGAGGTTTGCGTTATTTACAACATCTCCATCAATTTTAGTGGTATAAACTATTTGTTTTCTACAAACTGTTACTACTAGATTTGGATTACTTATATCAAAATCGCAAGTTATTGGAACAAAAACTACGGGAATACCAAGCGCTCAAAGTTGGGCAACTTGATTTTACGTGCAAAAAACGGGTACTTTTTTGAGAAATAATTAAATACAGGAAATACTATGGAGCCGAAGATTTTTTAAAGTAAATGATCCAACGTAGAAATAAACTCTCTTTTGTATGCTTTTTGTTGCGTTGAAACTGATCGCTTCGTTTAAACGATAGAGCTCCTCAAACTCGGGTGTTTTGCTTTTTTTACAGACTAGTAGATTGCCGAACTGACAGATTCAAAATGTCCTTTTTTCCTCGTACAATTAGGGATATAAATAACGGTAAATGTATCCAGTACGAGTGTAGCAATGGATAACATTGGTACCTGCATGTTGGTATAAGGACTTAAAGCTAACCCAACTAACAGCATATTTTTGCATGTATGCCTTGCTATTTTAATTTTTAATTACAAATTTTATGCATGATATATAGTGCATGTTTGGTGAGAGTTCACCCCCTGCCACACACCTTTATGGTGGCTTGCAGGGTATTACGTAGATGAGATGTAGATGTACGCTGCACAGTCTAGTTCTCTGATCAAACCTAATTCATACATATTATACTATACTATATTATACATACCTATTCGTACTAAGGATTATAACGGTATTAAAGGATTAAGGGATTAAATAGTGAAGTTATGACTAGTATATTAATACTATTCCTTTTTTATGCATGATATGTAGTGCATGTTTAGTGAGAAATCACCCCCTGCCACATACCTTTGTGGTGGCTTGCAGGGTATTATGTAGATGTAGATTACATACAATCATGCACTACTGACTATTCTAAAATATTTCCCCTGCCTATCCCTTTGCTATGCTGCATTTTGTGTTCTCTTATGCCTAGTGCGGGGGAAAAATTATATTTTGAATCTACCAGTACGACAATCTGGATATAAACCCAAGTAAACAAACTAACTCCTACACTTCATTTTAAATGTGGCACATATATATTTCCTCACTTAGAAACATCCACTATAAAATAAATTCCCGCTCCGAGGTGGCATGCGCCGAGATGGGCCTGCGCCGAGGTGGCTTGCGCCGAGGTGGGCCTGCGCCGGGATGGGCCTGCGCCGAGGTGGCTTGCGCCGAGACGGCCGCGCCGAGGTGGCCGCGCCGAAGTGGCCGCGCCGAGTTGTACTAGACCCTGACGGCTAAGGACACGCTAGTGGCTTCTTCGCTCCCAGCCGCTTTGAATGCCGCGGCTACTGCTGGATTTCCCCAGCAGCTCTCTCCTACAATTTTTAGCAGAGATGCTACACATAAGATTTATCTTCTATGAAGGGGGAGGGGGGGGGGGGGTCGGTGGTGTGATTCGGCATTTTAAATTATTTTCATGTTAGCGTAGTGGACGATATATAAATTAAATATATGTGCAGAAGAATTTTAATTCATATAAATACATATGCATTCAAGGAATTGAAAATACGAAAGAGTATATCGATAGATTACGTGGAAATTATGGGGAAAACTAAGATAATTAATGATTTATTTTACACAAATATCGTCAAACCAAGACCGATATGGACTGAAAGTTAAGGGGTAAGGATTTCAATTCAGGGAATTATTTCGATCAATAATAATGGTACTAAATGTAAAATGTTCCCAGTTATACTGGAAAGTGATCAAAATTTTATGCTCTTAAACGCTGTTGAAAACATTGGATTTATTTCTAGCTCACTTTTTAGCTATGAAAATATTTCATTATATTACACATTTTTATTAATACGTTTTTCGCATAGGTTTTATGGCGTGTGTATGTTGTATAATATATTTCGTATGCATAATTTGTTTGGGTATTTATATACGTTTTAATAATTAAATATATTTCCTTAAAATATTACAGTTTTATTCATTACAGTATGTATGCATGCTTGAAATTTGTAATCATTTAATCAACACCACGATATTGCTGCTGCTTCAAAATAAGTTAGTTTTAACAATTTATGCATAAAAAGTTTAGTAGAAAGTCAAGTAAAAAGGATATAAAATGATTGCTGTGATTGGCCGTATATTGTAAAATTCATCATATTGATCAGATTTAAATCATAAATATGTATTAATGCAGGAAAGATCAGTGAAATAAATCATTTTGAACTATGGATGAAATATTATTTTCAATGGTTTATTGAACCTTTCATTGAAATGGAACTTAGGCTGTTTAACGAAAAATTAAAGGGAATAAAATATTCTAATACATATGATATACGATCTGCGATACTTGAAGAGGCTACGCTACGATAATCGATAAGAAGACCTGCAGGAAAGCTGTGGGTAGTTTAGATAGGTATTAAAAAGTAAAGATAAGTAAAATAAAAGATAGATTGACATTAACCCTCATATGGATTTACGAATTTAGTTGCGTCGTTGGATTTAGTGCGCCGCTCCGGCGCTGCGTTATATTTTGTCATTATATTTCAAATTTAGCCTTTCTTAGCATGTTTTCTGATGGATTATGCTAGTGACTTCTATTTTCTTTAATACATATAACAATGTTTAGCTAGATTTTACTCATTATTACCTAAGTTTTCGCAAAAAATCTTTAACACTGCATTATTTTCCGTTTGTTGTCGTAATACTTCTTATTGGTCCCTTGGACGGTTATTTTCAAATAAAGTTTTCATTTCGTGTGTAATGGTTTGTTAAATAATTTCTGATATTCAATGCTGTAAAAATTCCGCTTTATCATGTGCACATTCCTTTATTTTTAATATAACAAAATACTAAAACTGAGGACCGAATAAAAGTCGGATGGGTCCATGTAAAATAATTTTGCTTACTCCGTCAACCCACATGTTATATCTTTGCAGTGTGCGCAGAAGCCTGAGTTCTTAAACGTTTATACTTAATTGAAAAATTGTAGGCGAATTTGGAAGAGACGAGTAATACCTTCGTGAATTTTGAGGGCTATATTCTGACGATCAAGGCAAATGCAACGGACATTCTGGGAGCTTATATCCTGCAATTTCTTAATAAAGAAAGGATTAAGTCAGATGTGTTGTGGAATATGAGGAATGTGGGACAATCAGTGACACGTCAAATAGTCCAGCGTCGCAATGGAGGGGGGCAAGAAGAGCCGGTATTTTGGGCCTACAGTGGAGCCCATTCCGTCACGGCGGATGTCTCCACAGAAATGGACACTGTTGGACAGGTAACAGTTATGCGGGGGGGTGCGGTTGGCTTCTGGATTGGTTGGAAAAGCCAAACTAATTATTTCTTAGAATTATGGGTTGTAGATGGTAAGAAATAAGGAGCAGGAAATGGAAAAGAACATGGACTACGATGCGGTGCAGCACTCCGTCAGGGACCAATAGAAGAGGAGCAAAGGTTCTGGGGTGACCAAAGTACCCTAATGCAGGGAGGACCCCTCTCACCTTTTCTTTTCGTAGCATTAGAATAACCCAAACATTGAACCATCCGTACTTTCCCACTAAGCTTCCTTATTCGTCATCCTCCGCCTACCGTCTTCCCACCACAAAAACAGATTGAATTTCTCCCCACCTCCAACGACCAACCCGAGCTAGACCTTCTAGAAATGATGGGTGGGCCACCCTGGGGATTACCTGTCCCTCACGCAGCAAAGGAAGAATGAAGAAAGAGCCTATTGCCGAATCATTAACCCAAAATATCTTCATATCATATTCATCAGGTTTTGATGGAATATAATGTCGGAAAGGACAACGCCCACGAAAGCCAATAAGTTGCTCATCAACAGTGAATGAGAGTCCGCGCTCAAAATAATATTGAAAATATTTATTCACCGCATCTCAGACAAAGCAAATCACAGCAAGTTCATATTTTTCTCTTCTATCGGCACGCGTGGTTTTATCGTCAAAGCGTATGTATCGAAGCAATTTCTTGAAGCGATTTTTCGATATAGTTGCACGGAAAATCATAGCACGAAACAATTTATTCTACAGGCAACTGATATTTACTTTTGACAATTTAGGTGTTCACACGCCAACATAAGTCCAAAATAAGGTTATACATTTCTATTTCATCCTTAGGTTTCCAAGTAGTTTTCAAATTTCTCTCTAAATGCACTCGAACTGCTTCCTGATTTGTGCAAGTGACGATTTCACAGATAATGTTTTTGTCGATATACAAACAGAATGCATCAATTGGTTCCCTGATAATGGGAATTTTTTTCTTGGGATTGATGCTTGGTATAATTCTATACATACTAACCCTGTGATGTCCCCAAAGGTGACCATCACCACAGCCGGTTTGCGGAGGCGGAGCGGCGATGGTACCCAAACAAAGAAATGCCGGAGGCCATGGAAAAAAGAACCCTTCAGCTATCCATGAGCTGCTAAGAATTATTCTTGCAAATAGATTAAGTTTTGACACTGAATAAAATAAACAGGCTAATTTTATGATTATTTTATCTGAGACGAAGCAAAGTTGCCATAGTATAATTTTCCCTTTGTTAAACAATTCATTTTTCTTATAAAGTTTAAAAATTAAATATTTTTATTATAAATAGAAGGTACCATTTAATACGAAACATAATAACTTTTAAATCAGTATTGTGATTGCAGTCTTATATTTCGACGATATTGCGACGAGGAAACTCTCGGCACTGCAGCGATGCCGCGTAAATCCAACGACGTAACTTTTTTCATTAGAGGCCATTAACATAAAAACTATTTACATAGTACACACAAAAATATATTTGTAACCTAAGAAACCAGAAAATGTAGATTACTGAAAGTTTCAGAAGGATCCATGGGGATGAAAAATTTTAAATCATTTTTAAAATCACGAGCGCCGCTAAGACGCAGAGAACCCATATGAGGGTTAAATATGACTGTAATTTATTCATTCCAACTTCCAATTCAAACGCAGCAGCTAAAACAGTGGAACGCAGATGTCTGCGGAGTCTAGTAATATTATATTTACATCGCACTCTTCAATGAATATCTTTTTATTAAATCAGGATTGTGCAGAAGAGAGTTAATAATTTCGTAAGAATACTAGAACAACGAACATTACTCACTAATAATACACTCGTTATTATTGGCCTAAATTGGTTTCGCCAATCCAGTTACCCCAATTTCAAGAGGTAGAAGGTAGAATTTACCATTACAAGGTCCAACAATATTTCCGATATACGATGTGACATGTGTTTTTCTCCAAATCAATAATATTTGTAAATTAATAAAAAACACATTTTTGTTTAAATATCAATTTAAATACAATTTTGTTTCAATTTAACATGCAATGTTGCTTTAATATCAACACCTTATCTGGAACATGCAAATACCCACGCATGGTGAAGTTTAAATGTCTATCAGCCGCATTGAGCATGTCAATTCATGCAAAAGATAAGTTCCAAGAAAACGTTAGGAGTGGAATTTACTCACCTCACTTTGACTCGCATGGTAGTTTATATTTTCGTAGAGGACGGGCTTAAAGGAGTAACAGCTAAAAGACAGTGAAACGATTTCCTACGGCCTTATCTAGTGCAGGGATTGTGTTCCCACTCCCAGCACCCCGACATACTCTTGGATCTTTAATAGGTGAAGTTTTACTCTATAATTTATGACAGCAGAAATTGTAGACGATTTTTCGTCTCAAAAACGGATCCTTTTTTCTTCTCTCTCCATTCCCGTCGTCTTTGCTTCTCCTCTCAGGTCCCCTTCCACACCTTTTTGTTCCCTTTTTATCCGAGTATCCTTGGTAAACCCCTTTTTACCTTATCCCACCCAGAAAACCCAAATGGCACTCTGAATTCGTGATTTTTCTCCTTACCTACTCCTCCGTGCTCTTAAGGAAGCAATTATTTAATAGCGTACCATGGTGTGTTTCCTGTTAACATTATACAAATAACAATTTTGCAACGTTGAATTTATTTCAGATCAGGAATAATTTGTGATTTACTCTCTACGAGTGTTTCCCTTTTACCTCGTCATATGGTCTCACGTAAGGCTTGCCTTTTATTGAGAATTAGAGTCAATAAAGATGCAAAAGTGATGAAAAGAAAGCGTTTGCATTGGCTAATTGAGTAAAAAAAATAGTTATTGTTAGTTCCTTGTTGCGTTCATTCAGAGAAGTTTGACAGAGTGCCGCGTAGAAAAATAATTACTTCGCTTAGAAATTAAAACGTGAATCTGAGAGGAAGGGGTTCAATTGGAATGTATTGGCATTTTATGCATGATATGTAATGCATGTTTTATGAGATTTCACCCCCTGCCACACACCTTTTAGTGGCTTGAATGGTATTATGTACATGTAGATGTAGGTAGGGGAAATATTTTAGAGTAGTCTGTAGTTCATTTTGCTTGTATTAAAGCCTTAAATACTGTAGGTACTAACAATCTAGTTGCATGAGACCCTATAGTTGCTTATTTGAATGTCGGTAGTGCATGCTTTGTGATATGCACCCCCTGCCACACACCCTCGCAGTGGCTTGCAGGGTATCGTGTAGATGTAGATGTACGTAATACCCTGCGAGCCACCACAAGGGTGTATGGCTGTGGGTGAAGAAAAGCATTAGCAAAAACAAATCACCAGGTCCCGATCAAATTACTTCCAGAGTATATAAAACATTAGCTTCTGAAATAGCGCTCTTTCTAGAATAATATTCAATAAAACAGTAAAGAACCACACAGTACCCAAGGATTAGAAAATAGCTAACATTACACCTATTTTTAAATGCGGTGACAGGGATGAACCAAGTAACTACAGACCCATTTCACTCACGTCAATCACTTGTAAGATATTTAGTATTGTAAGGTAATTATGTACGACATTTAATAGCAAACATGGGTTCCTAAAAGGTAGATCTTGCAAGACACAATTAGATTTATTCGTACACGATATTTTAGTCTACGGCGAAAACAGTACTGAAGTTGATGCGATATGTTTAGATTTTAAAAAGGCATTCGATCAAATTCCTCATGATAAATAATCTTGAAGTTAGAGAAGTTTGGTATAAATAAAGGCGTTGTACTTTGGGTAAAGGAATTTTTAAGTGGGCGAGAGCAGAGGGTAGTCATAGATGGTACCTTGTCGGACACAATCAAAGTCACATCGGGAGTTCCCCAGGGTAGCGTAGTAGGTCCGCTTCTTTTTATTTTATACATAAACGATTTGGGGAACTGTAGTTAGTAGTAAGCTTATACTTTTTGCAGACGATGCGGTAGTATATAGAGGTATATCTAAAGAAGAAGACAGGACATCGCTATTAAGGATTTAGATGCAATTCAAGAGTGGTGCGACAAATGGCAGTTAGAACTTAACCTTAAAAAGTGTGTAACTGTCAATTTTTGGAGGAGTAATAATTCGATAGAGCGATACTATAAAATTAGTAACACGAAGAACGAAAACGTTGAAACCAGACAATCTTTTTTATATTTTTAGAGAAATTGATTGCCGAACTGACAGATTCAAAATTTCCTTTTTTTCCTCGTACAATTAGAGATATGAATAACGGTAAATATATCCAGTACGAGTATAGCAATGGATAACATTGGTAGCTGCATTTTGGTATAAGGACTTAAAGCAAACCCAACTAACAGCATGTTGTTGCATGTATGCTTTGCTATTTTTATCGTTTTTTCAATAGCGTAGTTTTGAACAATACCTATACAAGTACTAATACTTTTTTATTCATGATATGTAGTGCATGTTTGGTGAGAGTTCACCCCCTGCCACACACCTTTATGGTGTCTTGCAGGGTATTATGTAGATGTAGATGAGATTTAGGTGTAACAATCACTAAAGATTTATCGTGGAGAAGACACATCCGGGAAATGTGCGGCCGTGCGAAGAGAAAGCTAGGATTTATAAAAAGAGTACTTAGGAAATGTGATGAGAAGACAAAAGAGCGATGTTACTTTTCTCTAGTTAGGCCCAACCTTGAGTATGCAGACAGTGTATGGCATCCAAATGAATTAGGTTTGATCATAGAACTATACAGTGTGCAGCGTAGTGCAGCTATGTTCGTTAAAAGTTGTTACAATTGGTTGAGTAGCGTTTCAGAATTAATAAAATAATTAGGGTGGTAATCATTACCAGAGCTTAGGTTAAAGTACCGATTAAATCTATTAGAGAAATTTAAATTGAATAGCTTTACTGAAGGTGTTAGGCACATATTAAAAAAACCAGCGTATTATCCTAGATTCGACCAGATAAATAAGATTAGAGAGATAGATTCAAAATGGCATTTTTCCACCGAACTTTAAGAGAACAGAATAGGCAGCATAGCAAATGGATAGGTAGGTGAAATATTTTAGAGTAGTCCTTATTGCATGTTGCATATATTAATCCCTTAAATACTATAGATACTCACAATCTAGTTGCATGAAACCCTATAGTTGATTGTTTGCATGTTGGTAGTGCATGATTGGTGATCTTCACCCCCTGCCACACACCCTCTTGGTCGCTTCCAGGGAAGGTATAGATGTAGATGAAGATCACCACACATGCACTTTTGACATGCAAATACGATATTAAATGGGTACATGCTAGATAAAACTGCCACAAGCAGCTAGATGGTAGCAGCTGCATAATAAGAAAGGGATTTTTGGTTGTTATCACATGCATCATGCACTACAGATGTCTTTGACTATATTTCACCTACCCACCCCTTTGCCACGCTGTCTAATGTTCTCTCTAATGGTTCGTGGGAAAAGTTACATTTTAATCTATCGGTACGACAATCTGCCTCTCTAATTTTGTCCACGTGATAAAACCTAGCAAAATACGCAGGTGTTCTTCATATGAATATATCGAACGTTTTCAGGGAACAAATCGGATTTGAATTTACTTAAAAGTTTTAACCTAAATTTAAACCTGTGTTCTGACAATAATTCCCATCCTAGTTCTTCCATTAAACTCGTGACACTTGTACAATTATCGTAACGGCCTTCAACAAATCTAGCAGATCTCCTTTCCACACGCTCTAATTCTTTTATCGTACCTTCATCGCACGGACCCCATACACTAGCGGCATATTCTAAATGAGCCCCGGCAAGTGTAAAATCCTTCTTTCTTGTACTCTCTCATCGACAGCGTTACATATCATTCATTACATATCACTCTTTGACGTCAATAACACGAAAATGAAAACTATACTCAGTAGTTGTCCGTACACATAACGAGGAAAGCGTCAGAAAAACTCGGAACCTATTCAACCTTCGCGGAACCCCTTCCATTTTACTGTGAGGTTGCCATTTTTCCGGCAGTCGCCCACAGCATTTTTACAAAAATCTATAAAACTGTAATTTTTCATCGTAGAACGACGATTAAAAGACGTGCGTACTTGCACGATTATCCGGAGTACGACGAAAACTGGTATTTAATGCAATATGGCATAGCTGTTAAAGTTTAAATTATACTTGGTACGGTCAGTTTTTGCCGTGGTAGCCCCCGCCGCGTGGGTCGTGGAGAGAGGCCAGCGTTGGACCTTGGAGCTCGGGAAAGGGTCGAGGTTTAGGACCTTTCCCGAGGTGGGACAAATGACTATCAAAGGACCCTTCTGATGACTACCTGTGACACGGTCCCAGATCATCACTTTTAACCTTACTGAGAATATAAATTAAAAAGTGAATCTGAGGGAAAGAGGTTCAATTGGTATGTCCACACAAAGGTAGGTGCTACGCACCTACCTTTGTGTGGACATACCAATTTTCCCTACCAAGTAGGGAAAAATGCCATATAGAATGTGGGGATTGAGAAAACGGAGCAGAGGGTGCAAGACAGAACAGCAGATGGATTATCAAGTTGGCTGCCCTTAGACAGGATTGAACCTTTTGCTGCTTTGATTTTGATGCAAAAGAGGGGGAAGTGCAACCTATCACTTAACGTAGCCGATGGAAGGATTACTTTCGCCTAGACTGCATTAACGAATTCTTCTCTAGATCCTCGACGGAAATGTGAATAAAAATTAATGCATATTGAAGTCACATTTGGATGTAAATATTTAAGACTCTGAAATTGAAACAATCGGAAACCTTGGAGGTGTGTTTGTGGTTAAAAATGAGAAAAGTACAAGGAAAGGAAAGGCGAACAATGCAGAGCATCATGGAAAGTAAAGAAAGTAGTTGTCATAAATTAGGATGCAATGAATGAAGCAATTTTCCTGAAGACAGGAGAAGCTAATCTGAATTAAAAAATGGCGGTGGAAAGGTGCCGCAAGGAAATGAAATATGTTCAAGACTCGGAACTAAACGAGTAGTAGGTAATTCTTCACCAATTATTTGAAGTTGACTTAAAATCAATATCCTGAGGAAACTTAAGCGAGTGGTACAGTTTTAGCAATAAGTTGTTAGGGGCAGAAAGAAAACACGAATGAAGATGACTTTAGAGTGGTGACATTGATCAGAAACACATCATGAATGCTATAATTTAAAATAATAATGAATATTGTAGACCATATTTATTTTGTTATTATAATGACATATTAACAGTGATTATCTAAAACATCTGCCTGTAGATTGATTGGTGTTCCATTCTCTAAGCTTCTAAATAATGTCCTTAGTGCATTCGGGCTGATTGAATCTCAAATTGAGCTGAAAATGCCTCATTTTGATTATTGTTGTCCCAACTTTGTCATCATATTTCTTTGGAAACCATTGAGAATTTAGGCGTATATTATGGACGTGTTATGAAGAAATAATTGCTAACGCCTTCGATAAAATTCAATTGAATGAGTCTTCATTTTATTAATAAAGTGTTATGAACAATTACCAACGCATTTATTATAAAAATTCAGGTTTTTGCAATTATAAAGCCTCCTCATATGTCATTAGAATTAATTGAACCATTTAATATGGCATTAGCATTAATTTAATAATTAAATACCTATAAAATATATTAAATTCAACTGAAGTAAGGGAAATATTCTTCAATGTGTGCATAACTTTAGGTACTTCCAAAGAATCAGTTCCACTTTACCAAAAATAGGTAACAGGGAAGTGTTAAATTTTTCTCATCATGAAATTTGTGCGAAGTGAGATTAAAACCACTAGTTATCAGGTAGAGGCCGCAAGGGATATAGTTTAAACTGTCCCAATTAGGTCAAAGTCAAGTTGTATTGCCAAAACATTCTATGTGTGGACATTAGTGAATTACAACTTTTTTGTAAGTGGTGGGATAGCTTTGTTTACCTGATCATAATAAACACTCGCCACAATGCAAGAACAGTGCGTATTCTCAATGTATTTTCAATGGATCAGATGAACTGGCATGTACGCGCTAAATTACAATACTAGCGATGCCACGGTAAAAATCTAAAACGAAACTAACCTTCTGGATGGATTTACAAAATTTAAAAGTGAAGAAGCACGTGGTATAAAGAAGAGGTAATGTTAACTCAGGAACGAAAACTTGACAAAAGGCGGGATGGAGAGAGAAAGAACGGAAGGAGAATGAATTTGGGAAATTAAAGAGGAGCATTGGATGTGGAGCAAAGAAAATGATGTGTTCGGCGATACAGCCCGCAGGTTAATCGATTGTTATCTTAGCTCACGGAAGCATGAGAGCAATTCAATATTTCGAAGGCCCTAATTTTCATGGCTGGTTCTATTAGGGTCACAAATGAGAATTTTATTTTCACCAAGCCTTAAGTATTGTATCAGGGCCACGAGGAGGCCCAGAAGTTAGAAGATGGGATGTATTTTTTTACCGGATACCATTTCCAAGGCACGAACAAA
Source organism: Platycnemis pennipes (assembly GCA_933228895.1). Lineage (NCBI taxonomy): Eukaryota > Metazoa > Arthropoda > Insecta > Odonata > Platycnemididae > Platycnemis > Platycnemis pennipes. The sequence goes on from OW121849.1 coordinate 25,535,012, forward strand.
TTGGAGTTATTAAAGAATAATAACTGACCACTGGTAGAACCGGTAACCTAACCGAATATTTCTTCCTCCACTTTGCATAATGGCAGCCTTCTCCTCTCTCTTGGTGATAAAAGGGATCGCAAGCATGGAAGTCAAGGAATGCAGAGAGAGAATTGATGAAGCGTGGACGACAAATTGTTCATCACGGAAGCCAAGATCCTGACTGAATTTATATAAGTAAAGCATTATTCGTTCCCCGTAAACAAAGGTTCATTCCTACTATTAGATGCTGTTTTGCTACATTTCGCGGGCGTGAATGGGCAATGTCGTGTTTGTGCGCATTGTGTCGTAGGTGGAGGGTGTCAACAATGCGCCTACACTACCGACTGTGATGGTAGGTGACTTTCTCTTCAAAAGTTTTTCAGGGATCTAGCAGCCGATAAATACCCCTAATAAATACTTTATTTTCAAGTGTTTCATTCATAGGACTTTCATGGCACTGGAAAAAGATACATTTATGGCTAATAGGACTTTGCAATAAAAATGCTGTGAAATTATGTTTCATGTTTTCATATACACTTAACTATTTTGTACCATTTTCCATACATACTTAGTTATTTACTGTCATATATACGCCGTTCATATTTGGTATAAGTGTGTGGATATGAGTGTGCGATGCACTTTTTTTTAATATCAATGGAAATAATGGCCTTTTTACTACAGTAATGCTGACTACTGTCCATTAAAGCAATCCTTTTATCCGGTATATTAGAATCTAAAAAAAGGGAATTCAAACAAAAAGAAAGGATGTCTATTGAAAAGGCAAAGTCTAACTTATTGCATAAAATTGAGAACAGTTTCTCATTTTTATTTTTTATGTAATGCAATTTTTAACCGGTTTTGATGAGGGTAAACTTTATGGATAAATCAGGGCCATTCGTTTTGTGCTCTAGTAGTTTTTTCTGCAGGTCATGCGTCTGCATTTTCAACTCACTCCAGCTGCAAGGATAAAGCGAAGATTCAGTTCTTGGAATAGATTGATTGACTCGCACCCGCACTCATTGATAGAGGTCAAGATGAATTTGTTATGCTTTGCAATATTTTTAACATCATTATAATTGTCTTGGATAATAAATATTAATGTTAAAAAAATAATTAAAATCCAATTACGATTAAACTAGGAATGTCTAGGCAAATTTCAGCCACTTAATAAGTACCGATTTCATTTGAAAATTAATTAACTGTGCATGAAACGTAGAATTTAACTATAGTCTATATCTATAATCATATTTCCCAATCAAAAAATCCATTAACACTTGAATGACCGGGGACGGTCAATTGACCGTTCGCGTTTTTCTTTTGCGCACCACTTTGTTATCTTACAACAAATGAGGTTGAGCTTTTTTGACTTTTATTATTTTAGAATAAATAATGCAAAAATGAAGTTTTTTTGGGGGGGATGCTTCAGGTCCAGAGCAATGGCAGCTTTTACTTACAATGACCGCGTGCGGTCAGTTGACCGTTCTTTTATTTTATACCATTATTTCGATCTCTTTGTCGATTCTTGGTGTCAAATGTGTCAACTATCGTAACGTGCACCTCACTCTATAAGTTGTTAAGTAGTATAAAAGGCTATATTTTAATAAGGAGACGAACATTTTAGTGAACGAAAATGTAATTCTCTTTAAAGTATAATGGCAAGTATAAAGGCCTCCTATTTGCTGTTTGCTACCGTCCTGGTGATTTTTGCCATAAATGGGTCAAATGGCCAGGCTTTTTACCTTGGAACTTGTTCAACATTGGCAACCACAGAAGATCCAGCCCTTACAATTGCTAACGTGAGTGTATCATTCGCCTATGGTATAATAGAATCCTTCGGTTTAAGATCAATTATTGAAAAAATAGTTGTAAAATCCGTGTCGTATATACATTTGCCGTACTTGCAGTGCATGAAATCGCTAACATTTTGCAGTGTGTGCATTTGTAGAAAATTCATTTAATCATTATTAAAATTTAACGAAATATTCTTACGGAAATATAAAGTTTACTCTCATTTTAATTCATGAATCCTACGGAATACATGCATATGACCTGAATATAAGTGTTTCATTTACATAAAAATCATTCGTTCTTCGCTGAATTCGAAAAGAATTTCCCTCGAATGTGGGTGAATATTTGAAGCTTTGTTTTTCAAATAAATAGTGACAGTTATTTCTCTACGATACATATCATATGTAGCAGAAGATGTCATGACATATTTTAATAAACGGTAGTTTTCGACGGTACCCAATAAAATCCTACGCGTCATTTCGCTAGCAATCGATTCCACACAGAATGGAAAAATTTAAAGAATTTTCTTTCATTTATCTACATCTACATAATATCCTGCAAGCCTCCACAAAGTTGTGTGGCAGGAAACGATTTCTCACCAAAAATGCACTACATATCATGCATTAAAAAGGAATTTAAATCTACATCCACACGATACCCTGAAAGCCACCGCGAGGGTGTGTGGCAGGGGGTGAATATCACCAAGCATGCACTACTAACATGCAAACAAGCAACTTAAGGGTCTCACGCAACTAGATTGTTAGTATCTATAGTATTTAAAGGGTTAATACATGCATCATGCACTATATACTACTCTAAAATATTTCCCCTACCTATCCCTTTGCTATGCTGGCTTTTCTGTTCTCTTATAGTACGGGGGAGTAATGCCATTTTGAATCTATTGGTGCGACAATCTCTATTATTGGTATTAATGAAATGGTATTACTATACTAGTCAAAACTTCAATTCAGATAGAAACTGAAAAGCCAGCATTCAAAAACATTCCGTTAGTAGGGTTATCTTTAAGTAATCATACCAACATGCAGCTACAAATGCTATCAATTTCTACTATCCAATTGGACATATTTACCGTTATTCGCATCACGTGGGAAAAACGACATTTTTAATCTATCATTTCGGCAATCAATTTCTCCAATTTTATGATTTTTGTCCAGCCTGCCATAGTAAGTTGGGGTTCACGAAATATTTTTAACATCATCATTGAAAATATTGTCTTGGAATCTATTTAAGGATTAAGTCTAAATTTCAACCTGCGATTGACAATGATTCCCAATTTAATTCATTTAATAGACTGGTTACGCTAATATAATTAACGTATTGTCCCTTTTCAAATCTTGCCGATCTTCGTTGCACACGTTCAAGTTCATTATTTAGACCGGTTTCGTAGGGATCCCATACACTGGCAGCATATTCCAAATGAGGTCTATCAAGGGAAAAGTAGCTGATTTCTCGTACATGATCGTCACATTTACTCAATACTCTTTTGATGAATCCCAGTTTACGATTCGATTGACCCATTATTTCACGTATGTGGTTATTCCAGTAAAGATCATGTGTCAGTCTTATTCCAAGATATTTATTTGATTTCACGATTGTTATTTCTTTATTACCTACTTATTTTGTATTGCTAGGAGGAGAACTATTCTTTTTCCAAAAATTCACGCATTTTTACGTGTTTTTTCTAATGCATTTACTTCGCATTTTTTTTAAATTTAATTCTAACTGCCTTGTATCACACAAATTTTTATTTGCTTGTAGGTCATCATTTTAATATTCTTTATCGTTTGGGCTTAGAATTTCCCTGTACACATATTCGTCATCGGCAAATGAACGAGGCTTACTTCTTACCACCTTATTGATATCATTTATGTACAAAAGGAACAGGAGTGGACCTATCACACTACCTTGTGGAACCCCGTAATGACTTCAATTCCCGGTAAGGTAACACCCTCCAAAACAACCCTTTGAACCAGATCATGTAGAAAATCACTTATTTATGATATAATGTTAGTCTAACCCATAAGATTTTAATTTCCAAATTAGTTTGCTATGAGACACCTTGTCAAAAGTTTTTTTGAAATCGAGAGAAACAGCATCCACTGGAATATTATTTTCACCAAAAACTAAAATATCGCGGGAAAAGAGAGCCAGTTACATTCAAATATTTCTAGTTGTATAACTTTTTTAATTTTTTTTTCAGTGTCATACTATCTTACTTATTTTTTTCTCATTTTCATTGCAATTTTTTTTGCAATGTAATTGTATATTTTTTGAGTATTTAGAAAAACGTTTGTATGTAAATATATGCTGTATTTCATGCATTGACGAAGGTTTAAATGGATGAGGGGACTTTTTAAGCTCAATCTCGCCCGAATAAAGACGCTTATCTATCTATCTATCTATTTCTTGCACGTTCTCATGATTATGTGCTTGAAAAATTAAGGTCAAATCAGGATATAAATGTAACAAATCGTTGCGTAGACGTTTATATGCATAGATATAAAACTTAATTTTAACTTTTTGTCTAGTATCTACCACTTCAGCATTTAAACTGGCCGCAGAGGAAAGAAATGTATCTGAAGTACTTGTACATCCTTTGCACCTCTGTACATCTGCTACCCCTATAGGATTTCTAAAACGTGTCTCTAGAATCTTTAGAGAGCATAACTGTCAAGGGACAAATGTTCTTAACTTCTCCCACCCTTGTTGTTGGGTCCCACCCTCCTTCCAGCCGATTTCCTCATGTGCGTCATCACCTTCCTCACGCCTTGCGTCAGAGTAGCCCATATCATCGCAGTATCTGCTTCCGTGATTGACCACATTCGTTTTCTGCATCATTAACAACCATCCGCCCTCAGGGGAGAGAGGATTACAGTCTGGTGTGAGCAATATAGATGCCCTCCTATTGGAGCTCTCAGTCACTTACGTAAATTCGTCCCATTGGTTTCCTTACATTCCCATGCTAAGTTAATTCCTCTGGCCCGTTTATTTTGCAACGGTTCCAGAGGAAATAACCAATAAAATTATTATAAGGAGATGGGAAGAAGCAGCATATTCATTTCTTACGAAATTTTAAAAACCAGACTAAAAACCAAAGGAATACCCAGGGGGAAATTGTTTGATTTTAAATTCTTTAAAAGGATATACTCCCATCTACAATCGATAAAAAGTCTCTGGCAATAATAGATTTTGCTAAAAAACTATATTTAGCTAAAGTAGTTCGTTATGATACTGCGAGAATACTTTTCTATCTATTCCTAGTAGTAGGAAAAAGGCGAGTAAATAATTTTTTCTTGTGTGTGTACGAAAGTGAGTCCTGGAATGACGGTATATAGACTGGTTTAAATATATCCTCGTTATTTCTTGTTGACTCTATTCCCATGTTACATCATGATTATTTTTTCGTCATTTATGGTGTCCCTCCATGCACGTTAATTAACAAATTTACATTTGCCGCCAAATTTCAAGATGCAGATATATGAATTCGTATTTAATTTTTTATCTCCATACATACGTTTAAAAGTTGATTTGGTGTAGCAAGGGTGGAGTACCCTGATTCTTACTGCTACCCTCTCAGCTTCTGGTTCTCTTTCCTACTTGAATCAATTAAAACGCTTACAGTTTTATTTTCAACTATTTTAGCTCAGCTATTTTAGCATAAAAGGGATATTACATAAATGAAGGCATAAAAGAATAGTTGAGGTTATAACTTTCTATAGGACAAAATACATCCTTTAGTTATTTTAGATGATCTATAATTAATTCTTATATTAATTGGAATATCTATTATTAACCTATTATTTAGATTACAGCTAGATTTAGGTTACTTCTGCGCAGTCAAAACTTTTAAATGAGACTACTAAGATAAAAAAGATTTTGTATACTTTTGTAGCAACCCAAATTCAGTGAATTAACAAAGTGGTATAAGCAGGTTTCGATGAAATTCTACGAGTAATCCAAAGCAGCAAGTGCGAACGCCGCCAACCACCTTGATCCCGTGGATGGGTAGCGACGACTCCGTACATTTACTCCCCTGGTGAGAGGTTTATCCTATTCTTAATAATTACTGTGATAATAACATTGCATATAGATTTCCTAACTTCTCCGAGAAAAAAATATTTCCGAAGAATCAGGCACCAGTATTAATAGCTTCATTGTTCGGAAGGCACAAGTATCCTTTGAAGTATGTGAGAGGTATTACATAACCAGGGTTAGAACGTCGAACTTCGTTAGTGGCGTGACTACATGTATATTAGGGTGGGCCGAAAAAAGGTTTTTTTTCCGGATCAAATTTGCCCTATGCGGGAAAGTTGTGTACTGATATCAGGATCTCGCATGCAAATTTTTTTCGAAATCGGATAATATTAACCACTGCCGCCCGAGCTCTAAAGTTTAAAATTTTGCGAAAATTCAGGCGGAAATGGGAAACAAACGGTTATGGAGAATGATTTGTTGCAAATACTGGAATATTGGTAAATATCAACGGTAGATACATGTTTTTAGATGACAACACTGAAATGTGAGGTTTATTTGACGAAATCTATGGCTTACAAGATGCCTAAGAATAAATAGCTAATTTAGAGTGTAGACAACCCGCACAACAACAAAAAAGTTTTACACGTCCAAGCATCACTTCAAATAGATCACTTTTGGGAGCCGTATTTGGGATAAATTAATATTTTTTCGAATGCAGTTCCTTTATAAATGTCTCATACTTCATTTGGGTATCAATAATACTTTAAAACAGACGAAAAAGTGGTACGTTTTCAAACTTACTTAAATTATTGCGAAGAATCATGGCCTGATATTCATCACAGTGGTGATTCAAACATTTAATTTCCTTGGTATATACTGCAATATCCAATAATTGCCTCTGCCTCCCTGAGCTGCAGATATTCTTCGCAAATCCAACGAATTCGTGTGTCATAAATGCTCGTGAATTAGATTGCAAAAGGAGTAGGTGTTCACTCGGAGACAAAGAGGGCTGTGCGCTGGGAAAGATACTACGAATCAGACATTTTAATGCACTAGTGGAGTCCAAATGAATTCTTTTGTTAAAAAAGGCTGATATAGCTACGATCTTCTCTTCAGAAGATAGTAGATTTTTCTAAGAACTTTGATAAAATGTAGTGGTTCACGGTAGGATATGATAAACCGAAAAGTTCCATAATCAACGCATTATCTCTGTGTACGGTATATACATGCTCCTCCAACCGGCACTTTCTTGGAAAACCGGGAGTTAACTAGTCCCTAAGCGATAGTAGGTACAGCTAGTTCGACGTGAGTCAGGTATGATAAAGATGGCCAGTGGTAGAGCTAAGGAAAGTATGAATGAGACGAAGGACGGAGGTTATCCTTATCTGGCCCCACTGATGAGCTGATCGTGAATACTTCGGTGATAAAATGACATAGAATTCTCATACAAGACATATTCCATTGTAAACCCTCGTAACTGATGTTTAAACTCCCTCATCTCATGCTGTTACTATCGTTACTCATAAACTCGCCATATTCGCTGCAATATTTTATTTTCCTTGGGGATTCCCATCCGTTGTCAGGCAAGATGCTTATTTCACTTCATAAGCTTGAGGTAGTCAGTCAGTTGGTATTCATTGCTGTGAGTGAATAACTACATGGTGCTGTGTACTGTGGTTTTGGTTGCAAGAAGATTAAAGGAATGGCGAAAATACAGAAAAAGCTTAAAAGGTGTGGATAGGAGTGTCTGATATTTGGTGCATCATTTGCTGATAGTTCGCGGGTAATGTTTTTCCTACTTATGAGGAGATGATGAAAATGTATTTGTACTCTCGGTACATGCAAGAAGAATGTGGAAATACCGATACATCTGTGCCGGGAATCGCGGAGACGGTGGCTTATGCCATTGAAGACATATGGAATAGACCCTCTATACCAGTTGTCGAACATAAGCAAATTGTGAGACGAATTATTCTATACCATAGAAAATACCGCAATAATCTTCGATCTTTCAACAAGAAGACTTTCGTTAATCTGAAGCAAGACTTTCTTCGTCACGCGTGTCAGCTGTTTGATGTTGCGGCATGTAAATTCTCTAGTGGAACTGATTGTGTTTGTGATAATACCACCAAAGTGCCATTTTTAGAACGTGCATTCCTTCAGGACCAGAGAAGTGATAGAAAACCAAATATCAGTGCCATTGATGTCCAGGAAACTAACAAGAGGAAATGAAATAGGTTAGAAATAAAAAGATCATTAGAATGTTCCACGCTACCTGAGCAAGAAGTTCCTGAGATGTGGAAAGACTCAAGTGATGAAACGTCTGCAGATGAAGAATTACGCGACGCAAGTGATGCTGATGATTTTTTGGAAAAAAGGTGGGTGTAAATAATTTAAATTTGTCTAGATTTGCGTCTGCCTGTGAAAGATTCTGTATGTCGAAACGAGCTGCTGCAGCACTCGCATCCGCGCTTCTAGTTGATATCGGGATGGTTTTTCAAGGAGACCACGTGCTTTTTCAAGTGGAGAATGCCTGGAGAGTCTTTCAGCGAGAAGTCCGGGGAAAATGGTTCATTCCAGGTGGACATCTACAGCAATTCGTATTCTTCGATTATATGTTTCAATCAAAACTCCTTCAAAAGAACAGATGACATTGGCAACTTTTGTGACGAAAGTATAAACTCCTATGTGGTTCGCGATAAAATTAATACCACAATGCACGGAAGGTCCGAAGAATATATCATGAACATGAATCATTTCATGAAATATATGAATAGAGACATCAAATTACGCCTTTACTCAATCATTCAGGGAAAGGCTCTTTTTGCTCACCCAGAGAATATTCTGCTTGCAATGCAGGCCGAAAATAGAAGACCGATCCGTGAAAAGGCCGTCGAAAAAATATTAAAATCAGAGGAAAATCAGAAGAAGGAATTTAGGAAATTCGAACTTCCAACTATGAATTTTGATGCACAAGATTACGTCCACATAGTTGACTGGAAAACAGTAGCAGGAACTCAACTACCTTTAATAGCTGATATCATAAGCAAAGATTTGGGAGATATTCTGAAGGAAGGGGCTTTGTTGAAAGTACCTCCATTTGCATGCCACACACAAGCAGTTGAAAGGATGGTACAAATGATCACGGTGGCGTCAAAATCCGTGTGCAGTCCAGAAAGCACGCATGGATGGGCATTATCATGCATAAAAGGCCGAAAACTTCAACCGAACTTTGAAAATAAAGCACAGCATAAGGTATAATAAGAACCGGTGATAGCCAGATACCTACAAACGTGCACCATGGAAGGGTGGTTTGGGATGGCACGGGTGGAACTCGATAGTAGCCACCTCCTCGTGGTGAGTTCTGGGTAGTTTCTCCACGAAAATAGAAAAAAGCTACTTACATAAATATTTGGTGATCAGGCTGTGCCTTAATCCTACCTTGATTAACTGATTTTTTTTGTGGTAATAGCTCAACATGCATAAAATTCTTCATCATAATTGAGGTTAGTTTAAAAAAAAATTAACTTTACCGTCTATTTTACTGTATTATCTATACCCAAATGAAGTATGAGACATTTATAAAGGAAATGCATTCGAAAAAATATTAATTTATCCCAAATACGGCTCCCGAAAGTGATCTATTTGAAGTGATGCTTGGACGTGTAAAACCTTTTTGTTGTTGTGCGGGTTGTCTACACTCTAAATTAGCTATTTATTCATAGGCATCTTGTAAGCCATAGATTTCGTCAAATAAACCTCACATTTCAGTTTTGTCATCTAAAAACATGTATCTATCGTTGATATTTACCAATATTCCAGTATTCGCAACAAATCATTCTCCATAACCGTTTGTTTCCCATTTCCGCCTGAATTTTCGCAAAATTTTAAACTTTAGAGCTCGGGCGGCAGTGGTTAATATTATCCGATTTCGAAAAAAATTTGCATGCGAGATCCTGATATCAGTACACAACTTTCCCGCATAGGGCAAATTTGATCCGGAAAAAAAGCCTTTTTTCGGCCCACCCTAATGTATATGTCCGCGGGACGGTTTTCCAGTGTCCCCCCTGTTTGGATTCCCCAAAAAACTTCATCCGATTCCCTCTCCAACGCCTCCTTTGCCCGCAAATCGCCATTTTCTATTATCTGAAAATGAGATTCCTGTCACCGAAATTACTCCCATCAACCCTTTTTTCCTAGAAACTACCGCTAATTATATGCGGTTTCACCTATTATTTTTAGCCGTAATCGCATATTTTTAATTTTTTTTATTGTAGCTAAAAATGAACAAGATTTGATAAATGATGAAATACACATAATATCTGAAGATGACTGTGCGTCAGGGCGGAGCGGAAAAATCCATTTTTCGCGGGGAAACTTAGCCCTTTGGAAAAAGTTGTCAACTTGACTCCAAATGAGGCCAGAAAAATTCGGCAAATCTAGGTTTACCCTAGACTCTGGCACGTGGCCATTTTTGGGAGGGGGTTGAAAATGGAAAAGTCTAAAGGTTTTTACAGCGGTTCCTTAAGGTTTTTGCCGAGTTGCGTCCCAATTTTTTTCAGCCAGTGATTCAGAAAGAAAGAGCCACTTTTCCTAGAGTTTCTCTGGCCATATTTTCCAAGCAAAATCCTTTTGACACAGCTTTGGAAATTTCCAAAAGATACTGCTGTTCAGTGTTCAGCAATGTCGTCTACTTCGTGGGACAATTTTGTTGGAATTGGCTCGAATCATATGATATCAAGACTGTGGCAGTCTTTAAGGGCGGAGCCAATAGGTCCTGTGAACAAATTTGGACCCTTAGTTCGCCCGTCTAACTTTTCTACCAAATGCCGCAGCGTTAAGTCAATTAAGCATAAATGGTTAATAGACCACTGCAAGGGACGCTGGAGCTGTGCTTCCAGCAAACGGATGATGTTTACTTTCTGAGCTGTATTCATTTTGGTGCCGTCGCATCCAATCTCTTTGAAATTTGAATGTTCAATATTTTCGTTCGCAAAAAAATTAAGAATTGCAGATCTGATGTTTCTTGCAGATCCTGCTGTGGGGGGACAAACCCTAAAAATTGGGAGCCTGGCTCTTCAACTAAAACGACATGTCCCTCCCTAACCTTTTTATTGATAAGTCCTCTAGCCTATTTTCTCCAGTTTAATTCTTTCATCCTTTCTGCCATCTACGCCGTCTAAGCCATCTAGGCTTTCTTGTACTTTTTCTTAATCCGTAAAGCGCCGTATGGTACCGTAAAATCATTTTAATCACACCACGTTCCGGAATGATTGGAACAGAGGCGCGTCTAAAAAGTTCGGACACTTTTCGCCACTAGACTAGCTACTTGACGTAGGCTCCTTGCCTGAATTTTCTTATATAAATATGTCGAAAACAAAAAAAAAAATGATCACTTCTTTAAAAGTTGGTAACGTTGATTCGTTTAATGTCGAAGAGACACCAAAAAAGGTTAAAGTGTAAGGGTATAGAAGTGTTGCATTAATTTAAAATAATTCTTGCGTTATTATTATTCCCAGAAAATTATGTATTATTATATTAATTATATAATACTAGTTAGACCTTCGACGGAAACCGCATTCATTATGAGTTTTTCTGCATTTGCGCCGAGCGGGCAGGAGACGCGAGTGGACTGCTGACCGTAGCGCTGTGACATGGCGTGGGTGTTACATAATTACTTGCGCCCGTGCACTCAAAAAAGACAATTTGGGGCATAACAGCTGTAGATATGTCCAAAGGAACGATATGTTTGTCCGAAAATGTTCGAAATGTCCGTAAGGGTCGCAACTCGGCTACATCCATGGGGAACCGCTGTGAAAACAGGACTTTTTCCATTTTCAGCCCCCCCTTCCAATAAATGTCCACGACGCGGGGGTCTAGGGTTGACCTATAAGAGGTCCCAAATTTTTCTGGCCACACTTGGAGTCACTTTGACAACATTTTCCAGAGGGCCAAGTTTCCCGGCGAAAAATCGATTTTGCGATCCGCCCTACTGTGCGTGTTATCTGTGGGGATTCCATTCATGTTCATTAAAAAAAGTAATGATAAATTTCAGCAGACAAAAAATGAAGAAGAATATATGTGAATGAAATAAATATCCTTTCGTCAATTGAAAGTTTTTTTTTATACATGCGATGTATTATGTTTTTCAGGTAAATATTCTTCTTATCGTTCAAATACATAATGATGTGAGTGATAAATTTGCGTACCTACTGGTGGGTAAAGTATTCATGAAATGGTTAAAAATAGTTTTGGTCCTTAATATAGAATACAGTGCACTTTTGCTCATTTCAAAAGCAAAAGTTTTTGAATTTGCTATCTTTGAAACACATAACGTTCATTAAAAATGTTTGGGAGTTTTTGGGGAACTAGTTTTGGATCTGGTATATTCACCCTTACTTTATGACGTTTAATATCAAATTTTACACTATACGTAATAATAAATATTTTTTGTTACTGTAAACGTGAATTTCACCAAAGGTTAATTTTCTATTTGAACAAGGAATTTTGTACCAAAAAACAAATTTTCAAATTCATTGTGCTATACATTAATAAATATTTTAAAAGCACTCACCTTCCGGTACAAAACCCACTCTGCAGAACGAAAATCGGGCCAATACACGTTTCATCAGGGAGAATTGTATGTGATATTGTCACCGCTACTTTAGAAATGACACACCTGTTACCTGTGAAAATGTTTTTGATCTTATCTAATAGTGGTAGGCAGTAGAGAAGAGTTCTTAGCTAACAATATTTTGAATTCGTCAAACATTGGGGTATCCAACCAGTATGCGCAAAAACCCTATTTAGAAAATTTTTCTATGATTATAAATACCAAATGTTAGGGATCCTGCACCACTGTGCACCGACCGACTGCGGTAGACATTTGCACTAGTTAAAACAGTAGGGTAATAATTATATACTTGAATAGGCCGTGTTTCGGAGAAACAATGTTTAAGATGAAAACCAGGCCTAGGACACACCCTTATCTCCAACGAAAGTCACCAGTTATTTACGTCAATTGTGTAGTATAGTCTACTACGGAATCCTTAGACACTAAGCACGAATCTAGAAATTTGCTTCGGGGAGGCTAAATCTAGCGTGCATACACATAATACCCTGCAAACCATCATTGAGGCACGTGGCAGGGAATGAACTCACAACAATTATGCATTGCATATCATGCTTAAAAAGGATTAGTAATAGTATTTTACCCTGAACTTCACTTTTTACAAAAGTTATAAATAGCAAAGCAGGCATGCAATGTCATACGGTTAGTTGCGTTACCTGAAATCCTTATACCAACATGCAACTACCTATACAAACTATACTATCTAATATTGATACACTTGTATTGGATATTACCGCTATTCATATCCCTAATTGTACGAGGATAAAAGAACATTTTGAATCCGTCTACTGGGCAATCAATTTCTCTAATTTTGATATTAAGGGTATTGATAGATCCGAAACACGGCATATTCCGGCGTATAATCATTTACCCTCATGTTTTACATAGTGCAAATGATCTCAGGAGTTGGTCGGCGTCCCTAAATTAAATCAAATGCAACGAAGTGAAGTGGGCATTATTATTTTAATGAATTATTATATTATTCACAATTATTATCTCATTATTAATATTACCGATATAATACATTTCGCACATCGACTCCTTGAGTTCTCCGTGGAAAAAAACTTCCCGTAGAATCAGATATCAGGATTAACAGCTGCATTGTTTGGAAGACACAAGTAACTTTCGGAGTATGGGGAGACGCGTTACAACACCCCGTAACCTGGGAGTGGAATGAGTATATGTCAATGAACGCGGGACGGTTTTCTAGGGATAACCAAAAAAATTTTATTCGTTTCCCTCTCCAACGCCTCCTTTGCCCGAAAATCACCATTATTTATCATTTATTTTATTTTCTCAAAATGCTATTCCTGTCACCGGAAATACGCCCATCAATCGTTTCTCCATAGAGACAAACGCTAAATGAATGTGACCAAATGAAATTCCATGAAATATCGTGAATCCTCACGCTGAGAATTTTGAAATTTTCGACGGAATATCCCTCTCTTACGTGGAAATTCCTAAAATCCACGATTGTACACATGATTTTGATCCGGAAGCACACATTTTTAATATTTTTTGTTTTTCATAGTAGCTGAAGATGATAAAGATTTGAGGAATGATCAAATGCTTGAAGTGATAGTGAGTGTCATTTGTAGGGATTCATTTCATGTTCATTTAAAATGAAGCAATTTGCAGAGAGAAATTCAATTAAGGAAAAAATATACAAGAATACATGCGAATGAAAATTAAGAGGACTACAAGTAATTACAACATTGTTCCATGAATATGACATATTTTTTATTCCAATGATTTGCGTGTTTAATATTAATGATGGTAAAAATGAATAATGGTGTGCATGATTTTTGTTTCTTAAGGAAATTTTTTTCAGTAAAAATTTTATTAGTTCATTTATTATTGATAACTTGATGACACAACAGTTATTGAAGACAATTTATTTTACGCCCTTTGCTATAGGGAGTTTAATTGGAAACGGGAATCACATTCATAGGGAAGGAAAAATATTTGCGGGCAAATGAGGCATCGGACACGAAAAGGTCAAATTCTTTTAGGAGATATTTAAAGGGGAACCCTGCAAACCAGTTCTTTGTCCATATACACGTTCTCAATCAACTCACCAGGGTGAGGGATACAAACCCCAGGTTTCACGTTACATTGTCACAACCTTCTGCGATGGTGCTCACCTAGCTGATAAGACGCCCAAGCATCATATAAGGAATATTAGTTTTTCAGAGCTTATTTCGTTGGATTGCAGTGCATCAAACGTGAATGTTCCATTGATGTAAAAGGGAGTTTGAGGTTTGTCGTATTTTACGAGCGAAATAAAAAAAAGTTTTTGAGCGAAATTACTGAATGTGGTAAAGAGAAAAATAATATTTTTAACATATTACTATTTATGTTGTTAGATAAGATGGCCTAGGATGAGGCAGGAACACCCCTCATCAACTAGTGGAATAATTCAGGTACTAGAACTACTCCCCAGATGAAGGGGAGTGGACAATTTAAGACATTATAAGTAAACAAATCAGGTAAAGAACTGGCCTAAATTGCGAGATAGTGTAAAAAAGAAGCTGTTTATGAATAAAGTAAAAGATATTGTGCAGGAGGATGTAATCAAAAATTTGCACAAAAAAGACTAATAATAATACGTACATACACATACGAAGAAAGGACAATGCATGAGCTCTATGTGGAGACACTTTCAATTTAGTAGATATATATATTTAAAACGAATACACTTGCGCCTTACTAAGAGTCTCATATAAAGCCAGATTTCAAGTAATTTCACAGATTTCAAGATTTAAAAATCCGACAGCAAAAGACACGGGTTTGGGCAGAAAATTAATCATATCAACCCGCTAAGGGAAAATCAATCCTAATATTTTTCGGATATTTCTCTTTAATGTTAGAGGGAAAACAGAACAATATAAAAATTATTTCAAGGATTTAAAACTCGGGTGACTTCTGACATGAGTTGTCTCACCAAGTAAAAAGCAAAGTGAGCAGAAGGCTAGTACGTTTCATCAATATGCATTAAATAGGGTTGCGCCGATTCAATGATGGCTTTCTTTATTGGCCATATTATAATTGGCAAGTATGATTCTCCAAAAACTAACAAGGTCAATAACAATCGCTGAATTTTCCATTGGTTAAAAATTATTTACTAGAGTTCTATCGCACTAACAGTCGGACGATATGTCATAAAATAATTTGAAATATTCTATCCCATATTAAAGCGACTGTTACAAAAAAATCAGCAATAAATTAACAGGACGAGGGGTCAATAGAAGAAGAATCAGTAATATACGAACCGAATGTACCACGTTTTGGAATGAAAATTGCGTCTTTTGCACTTAGATATTTTTTTTTAATGTTGTAAGGCTTACGAATAATGACACCACCCTCGTCTCTCACTTGGCGTTGAGTAAATCTGGTAGTGACTATTTGTATCAGGTGTATACGAAAAAACGCGTGCGTCTCACGCAGATGTCCAAGGAAAAGATAAATCATCCTATTTTAACATTGCTCGCGAAGGATCGTGAAAATACATTTATCACACTGAATGGATGAAGTGACGCCCTTCCGTAAACGTCCATATAACTCATTGCATAAATACAGACATATTATGTGCACATACACACCGCCACACGCCAATTGATTCTATTTTGATATAGTTTTAAAAATAACCATTTGCAGGCGCTATCGACAAGCATTCACATATTTTAGACATGGTGTCTCCAACCAGTCCAGTCCAGTAGCTTTCTTTATCTTTCTAAGTGAAATCTTATAATGTGTTATGCTGCCTATATGTTAACGGAAAAGGGGAAGTTTTTTTTACGAGGAAGATGCAATTTGCATAAAAAATCGTCCATCGCTTTGGGAACCGGAATCCTACTACTGCTGCCAACACTCACGCAGACTTATCTTTGGAACACTGCTAAACACTTTGAGAATGTTTTAGAGTAGCACACACTGAGTATCACTCCCAAATTATTAACTAGAGTGGAAAAACGTACTTACTGGATAAGTAATGATCCCTGAAAGGCAACCGTCTTTTCCAAACGAAGGTCTATGAAGAACTACGGTTTAAAAGAACCAGTATCCCCTTTTATACCATCAGTGGGCATATAAATCATGTTTTTCCTCGAAAAAAATAAAAATCTTCCCAGCCCGCCACTGAATTTTCAAACTACCCCCTCCCTTGGCCATGTCAAAATTTGTGTGGGATGAGGGCCGAATCTCCGGTGGTTCCTTAAAGTTTGAAGAACGCATTAACCTCTGTATCGTGTAAAGCGGCCTTTGCGGATGTTGAAAATTATACTGTATCTATTTTTAATCTTTAAAGAAGGAGTCTCACATATAATATATACATTTATAGTACACGTGGATGATGTCGTAGCGCCGTTACAGTGGATTTATGTGCAGATGAAATCAGAGAGGTTCCAAACACTTTGTTTTTAATGCGTCTACGTTACGCTCAACGGGCTCAAAAGTTTGAAGAACGCATTAACCTCTGTATCGTGTAAAGCGGCCTTTGCGGATGTTGAAAATTATACTGTATCTATTTTTAATCTTTAAAGAAGGAGTCTCACATATAATATATACATTTATAGTACACGTGGATGATGTCGTAGCGCCGTTACAGTGGATTTATGTGCAGATGAAATCAGAGAGGTTCCAAACACTTTGTTTTTAATGCGTCTACGTTACGCTCAACGGGCAAAGGTCGAGTATGAAATCACCAATTATGTAGTGTAAAACATTTTGAGCATATTTAAGATCATAAGCAAAATATGCTATAGAGAGGGCTGGACAGTTAATGATATCAAGTTCACGTTTTTATGTACTTCAAATGAAAGGGCCGCATTAAACCCTAATTCCAAGACTAAGGGGTTTAGAGGTGAATAGCCTCGTGGTATCTTTGAAGAGCTCCGCAAGGTACAAGGCCCTTCAAACATTAAGGAACCACCGGAGATTTGGCCCTCATCCCACACAAATTTTGACATGGCCAAGGGAGGGGGTAGTTTGAAAATTCAGTGGCGGGCTGGGAAGATTTTTATTTTTTTCGAGGAAAAACATGATTTATATGCCCACTGATGGTATAAAAGGGGATACTGGTTCTTTTAAACCGTAGTTCTTCATAGACCTTCGTTTGGAAAAGACGGTTGCCTTTCAGGGATCATTACTTATCCAGTAAGTACGTTTTTCCACTCTAGTTAATAATTTGGGAGTGATACTCAGTGTGTGCTACTCTAAAACATTCTCAAAGTGTTTAGCAGTGTTCCAAAGATAAGTCTGCGTGAGTGTTGGCAGCAGTAGTAGGATTCCGGTTCCCAAAGCGATGGACGATTTTTTATGCAAATTGCATCTTCCTCGTAAAAAAAACTTCCCCTTTTCCGTTAACATATAGGCAGCATAACACATTATAAGATTTCACTTAGAAAGATAAAGAAAGCTACTGGACTGGACTGGTTGGAGACACCATGTCTAAAATATGTGAATGCTTGTCGATAGCGCCTGCAAATGGTTATTTTTAAAACTATATCAAAATAGAATCAATTGGCGTGTGGCGGTGTGTATGTGCACATAATATGTCTGTATTTATGCAATGAGTTATATGGACGTTTACGGAAGGGCGTCACTTCATCCATTCAGTGTGATAAATGTATTTTCACGATCCTTCGCGAGCAATGTTAAAATAGGATGATTTATCTTTTCCTTGGACATCTGCGTGAGACGCACGCGTTTTTTCGTATACACCTGATACAAATAGTCACTACCAGATTTACTCAACGCCAAGTGAGAGATGAGGGTGGTGTCATTATTCGTAAGCCTTACAACATTTAAAAAAAATATCTAAGTGCAAAAGACGCAATTTTCATTCCAAAACGGGGTACATTCGGTTCGTATATTACTGATTCTTCTTCTATTGACCCCTCGTCCTGTTAATTTATTGCTGATTTTTTTGTAACAGTCGCTTTAATATGGGATAGAATATTTCAAATTATTTTATGACATATCGTCCGACTGTTAGTGCGATAGAACTCTAGTAAATAATTTTTAACCAATGGAAAATTCAGCGATTGTTATTGACCTTGTTAGTTTTTGGAGAATCATACTTGCCAATTATAATATGGCCAATAAAGAAAGCCATCATTGAATCGGCGCAACCCTATTTAATGCATATTGATGAAACGTACTAGCCTTCTGCTCACTTTGCTTTTTACTTGGTGAGACAACTCAGTCATGTCAGAAGTCACCCGAGTTTTAAATCCTTGAAATAATTTTTATATTGTTCTGTTTTCCCTCTAACATTAAAGAGAAATATCCGAAAAATATTAGGATTGATTTTCCCTTAGCGGGGTGATATGATTAATTTTCTGCCCAAACCCGTGTCTTTTGCTTTCGGATTTTGCAACAGGCAAATAAAGCAATGCTGCATGATTTCCTGATTACCTCAGTATATTTATTGGACATTCCAATAGCATTCCATTGCATCCAATTTAAGTGCACATTGTTGGTTCCTTTTGAGTTGTTAATGGATAACATTTTTTTCGAATTATTATTGCTTCTACCACACGGACAATGTTAGTATCTCTTTGAATAAGATTTTTCCGGTGATTAAGTGGAGCATAATTAAAGAAACGTGCCACTTGGCTTCCAACTGTCAAATTCTGAACGGTTCGTCATCAGTCAATGTTGTATCATTAGTGTCACAGTGTCATCCGTAATAAAAGTCAATTTAAGATTATTATTCTGCTTCTAGATTATTACTTTCGTTTTTAATTCCCTATAATTTTTTAAGTTAAATTTTATAAATTTTTCGTGGTTCCCAATCAGTCATCCACCACTAACGCGATTGTTAAGATTTATTTTTCCATGGAAGGATATAGTACCTATAGAACAGTTTGCAAAAAAATGAAGCCTCCGATACCTGCGTTACAGGAAAAGCAGCGTGTTTGTAGGTGTGACTCATATTGCATTTGCAAGTATTAACACGTGCTAATCTTTCGCACCAACGAGGTTCACGTGCTTATTATGAAACTTTGGATTTGCTGCCCTGGGTTGCCCAAGAGCCAAGGAAAAATGCTTTCATTATGTCCTGAGGTGGTTATCTATGCAGCGCACTTGAACTCTCGTCGACATGTAACCAAAGATAAAAATGTATCACTTATTGATAACTAGATGAAGGTTCCCATTGAAATTCAACGGGAGGGAGAAACATAATTACTACAAATTGTATTAAGAAATTTCAACATTATTCATGAAGGAGTGTAAACAAATCTATGTTATAAAACAAATAGTAGAGCTATTGTTCCAAGTCACTTTTGGAACCATAAATATATTAATTTGTATTTTTTTAAACCAATGTAAACATCAAACTACTGCCTGGACTTATACCTGGGCCTTTACAAGTATAAGAATATTATATACAAATTTTCAGTCTAGAGGAAAAAAAGGATGTACGAAGTGGGGTTCATACGAATGTCTATCTATTTTTGACAGTGAGAACAGATTCGTTTTTTGAGAATGATAGCACTCACCTCTTTGGCAAAAAAAAGTCTCTGAACTTTTACGTGTGTTATGTTTGTCTCCATTCTCCAAATTAATGTCAGTGAGATCAATGAACACCCTACTGATACGTTTTAATTCATTCTATTCCTATTAGTTTAAATTCTATTCTCATTACCTAGAACATATTTAGCCAACTTAAACCAGGTACTCGTCGCTCGGTTGCGCATATTCAGACCTTCTACTGTTTATTTGTGGCATAACTATATCATTTTTTATCTTGCTACTCTTATTTTTTATTAAACTTTATTTACTTTACTTGTGACGTTCTTGTGTCTCCAAAGGCGACAATTTTGAAAGCATTCCACTTCGGAAAAAAGTAAAATACCATAAAATATTTCCCTATTGAGCCCCGAAGAAACTCTTATTTAAATGCTTTTAGTTTTGATATAAGAGTAGCGTGAAAAGTAGATCCGTATAATGTTTTCGAGTGAAATGGCCGATCATGATTCAAGAATTAGTTGCGAAAAGAACAATGCCGTTTACGGCTTCGCTCTTATATCATAGATTTTAGCATCACTGCAATGGCATCAATGAACATCCCACGGATACGTCATGAGTAGAGTGCGGAAAAAGTCTTTTGACTTTTTGTAAAAGTGGGACTTTTGTGGTTTTAAATGCAAATCTTCACCAATCCCATAAAAGAATCAGTTTTTAATGACTTACGTATAGACTTTTTGGGACTTTTTTTGGCGTGGCGGGACTTTTACGATTAAATGGGACTTTTATGGGCCTTTTTATTTAAACCACAGGCCTAAGTTAATATTTGGCTGTTGTGATCACATTTGTTCAACTGTGTGTTGTACGCATCTGTGTTTTTCATGCGGTACTACACGGAGCAGTGATGTACTGTAAAATGTAAGCTCCTAACAATTGTTAATGCGAAATTTTAATAATAGCTCCGGAAATAGCAAATAAATTCTTTCTATTGCTCCACCGTTCACGAAATAATCACACTCACTCAGTGCTTCAACCCGAAGGGTGGTTTGAATAGGTGAGTGTAGAGCTCACCCCGTACTTATCCATTTGCATGTGAAATTCACATATTGTTCCTTTCCCTTGACCACCTCGCACTTCGATTTTTTTTACTGAGGGTGTCCAAAGACTTCACAAAGGGATAGATTGATCTGAAAGAATGCATTAATCTAATTATGAACCAGCTTATTTGAACCCGGGTGGTCTGCTGACAAGCCGACAGCGCTACGGTGTATGCTAGCACTCCGCTTTTGTTCAGGAGATTAGTGGAAAAACGATACAATTATATGAAAGATCATCTAGAATTTCCGAACAGGTGAACACGTCACATTGTGTGCAGATGAACATTAAATGAGCCTAAATTGTAGTGAGGCAAGCATGACGTAGATGAACCTGGACCCTCGGCTGCGATCAAGCGGAGAAAAAGATTTTAAAATTATCGCGAAAAACAAGAGAAAAATGTCATCATCTTCCCCGAAAATAGGGGTCCTGACCTGTGCAATGGACAACAAGTAAGTAGTTTTTTCTCATTTTCGGTTTTTCTTGAACAGAAAACTAATTTTTGAACTATTAAATATTGTTTCAACTGCCTTATAACATTATTGATCCTATGTAAAAACTTGTTTTGCATTGTATATTATAAAATTTTCCCCTTTAAATTTGACTGAAAAACGCCGTTTCCAAGATTTTACAATGGAGTGTACTTCCACCCTCTTTGTCATCTAATGGCTTTTTAGTAAGAGATAGGGTGCTGGGGACTTCCACATATTAAAATAGAGGAACAATAAGATGGGAGGGTGAGTTTCGAAGAAAATGAACCATGGGGAGACGGGAGAGCGAATATAAACTACGTGAGTGGTTAAGCGGGGTTGCATAACTTGGAGCATACAGACCCGCGACGCCAAAGCGCATGTTTCAGGGCGCGCTGGCGCCCTGTTCGTCCTACGTCAAAATGTTAAGAATACCTTTTTTAAAAATAAATAAGAAATACTTGGGCTTCATTTGGTGGAACCGCATGGTAGTTAATAAAATGATTACTTGGTAATTTTGGAATTTGTGGAATCTTACCCAGTAATCATTTTATTTACAATGCCCCTTTTGTTGCTTATATTGTCTACTTTCCGATTATCTGATAAGTTTTTCCCAAAATCAAAACTAAACGATTTAAAAACTAAAAAAGCCATTTTTGGAGTGTTATTTTCAAAATTTGAGGTGGTTGCGGGGGGAATTTTCGGTGGGAAGTTATAAATTCCGATTCAGCGACCCAAAAAGCATAGTATAAATCAATTTCCAGAACTACCTCTAATTTTTCCAAGTAAAATACCCTAATTCCTGGACTAGCATCTCTAGGCTATTTTCTCCAACAATTCAGTTAAATTCAACAACTTTCTCACGGAAATAACTCAGACTTTTGAGAGACTTTTTTCGAAATTATTGGTGACTTTTAAGGCGACTTTGTTTGCAAAATTGAAGACTTTTTTTCCGCGCTGTAGTCATGAGACATTATGCTTCATTGGGATTTGAATTTTATTCCTTTGTTTTTGTTTAACTATCACAAATCTCAAGCGATATTCATCAAAGACGATTTCGAAAGCGTTCCATGTCTACTCTTCATGTCCCACGTTAGTTCAAATCCACAAACCCATAAAGAAAAAAAAACATTCTTAATTTGAACACCGCTGAAGCATTCATTTCACAAATTCTAAATTTAACCGAATGCAGACCTTCTAAATCCGTGAATTGTGCTAGCAGTCAGCATGTATCTTTTTGCGGAAAAATATGGCTGATCTTGCTTCGCGAATAGCCTACAATGCCTTCATTACCTTCCTATATCCTCTCAAACAGCAGAATACCGTTGACGGTATCCTATTACGATGAACTGTCTAACACTAGAATGACTGGGGTAAGCCGCATACCTACTATGACCGCCAGCGGTCAATTGACTGTTCGCCCTTTTCTTGCGCTGTTTCGTTCGTTTTCCCTTCGGAAGCTTTTTCTATCTATTGTAGAAGTGTTCTGATAAAGTGTTTACGGTTAGGCGAAGTGTTAGGAAAAAAAATGTACTACACTGCAAACAATATTAAATACACTGATAAAATTTTTTATTGAAAATAAAAAAGTGCCTCATTTACATCGGTAAAAAAAATCATGTCATGTGTTTTAAAACACAATTAACATTTTAAAACACCTTATTTGTCGCATTTTATGGGATAAAAACATGATATCAGAGAAAAATGAATTAGAAAAGACAGCGTTGCAATGAAGCGCTAAAATGTGGTCTCAAGGTAAGTATATAATTACTCTTGTGAGCACTTTTTTCAAATTTTCTGATTATTTGGGAGGGCAAGATATCTTGGAGCGCCTTTATGATCTCCGCCTCGGTCTGTCCACGTCGACGACCCATCGTGCTCTTCCCTACCGCAGTGTGGAATGAACTAAGCGAATGGGTTATGGAAGCAAATGGGTTAAGCGAATGGCAGTTAGAACTTATCTTTAAAAAGTGTATAGCTATTCATTTTTGGAGAGGGATTAATTAGTAACACGAAGATCGTATGCATTGAAACCATAAGGTATTTAGTGGTAACAATCACTAGAGATTTATCGTGAGGAAGACATCCGATAAATATGCGGCCGAGTGAATAGAAAGCTAGGCTTTATTAAAAAAGTTCTTGGGAAATGTGATGAGAAGACAAAAGAGCGATGTTACTTTTTACTTTCCACTAGTTAGGCCCCACCTTGAATATGTAGCCAGTGTATGGGATCCGAATGAATTTGGTTTGATCAGAGAACTAGGCAGTGTGCGGCGTAGAGCAGCTAGGTTTTAAAGGTGTTACGATAGGTTGAGTAGTGTTTCAGAATTAATACAAGAGTTAAGGTAGAAGTCATTACCAGAGCGTAGGTAAAATTACAGATTAAATCTATTATAGAAATTTAAATCGGATAGCTTCACTAAATATGTTGGGAATATATTAAAAACACCAGCGTATTATGCTAGATTCGACCATATAAATAAGTTTAGAGAGAGAGAGATTGTCGTACTGATAGATCCAAAATGTCATTTTCCCCATGCGATAACAAAACACAATAGGCAGCATAGCAAAGGGATAGGTAGGGGAAATAATTTAGAGTAGTCTGTTGTGCATGATGCATGCACTAACCACCAGTCCGTTAAATACTATGTAGATACTAATAATCTAGTTGCATGAGACCTTATAGTAGCTTGTTTGTATGTCAATAGTCCATGCTTGGTGATCTTCATCCTCTGCCACACACCCTAGCGATGGAGTGCAGTGTATCGCGTGGATGTAGATGAAGATGTTAGGCATATATTAAAAACACCAGTGTATTATCCTAGATTCGACCAGATAAATAAGATTAGAGAGATAGATTGTCGTACCGATACATTCAAAATGGCATTTTCCCCCGTACTATTAGTGAACAGAATAGGCAGCATAGTAAAAGGATTGGTAGGGGAAATATTTTAGAATAGTCTGTAGTAGGGATGTTCAAAAAATATCGATATATCGAATATTCGATATGTACGAGTCCGAATCGATGGTGATTAACCAATTTTTTAGTGGACTGTATTATGCCAATTTTAATCCGTTTACCTATTATGGGAGCCTCACGAGCGAAAGTTATCACTCACCTCGTGTAGTGTTGGCCCCGCCACCAGACCACGGCGGCTCGAACAAAACTCTCCGTCCGGCGTACTTGACGCCTCGACACACACCTTAGGACTGCTACAAATACACAACCATTCAAACGACACACACATGTACACAACACCAGCGCACCACTCGGCCGCGTGAGCAACAAAAAAAAACAAAACACAAACAAAAGGCGAGCGACACCCTCGCTCCCTGTGAGGCTCCCGGCCAATCAAAATTACTGGCGCAAACAAGCCGCCCACCTTGGCACGCTAGTCCAACAAACTACCTAATTTGAAATGTGCGCCTTAACTATAGTCCTAATTAACCTAACATAACTTGTGTGCACCTTACGTTAATAACAACGAAAATATATTTACCTACCAAGGATCAGGAAAGGTGATCAACATAAAGGAAAAAATATTAAATCTTCACTCCCCAGGGGCTATTGGGAAGACTTAAACAAAGGGAAAGGAAGCCCTCGGAAAAGGAATAACAATCTAACCTACCTGGTGCACACAAACATTAAATTAATCTATCGGTAACAGGCAAAGGTTCCTCACGCCTCTCGTAATGATCCCGTGCACTGTTTTTACATCTACGACTCGTATAATGCCATCCTTCCCAGGATGTACCTTCACTACGCGACCTAGCCTCCAACGTAGGGGCGGAAGGTTTTCATCTGTCACTATTACGAGGCGACCCTCGACCATATTCGGGGGCGTTTTAAACCATTTTTCCCGCTGCTGGAGTGTCCCGATATATTCATTCTGCCATCTTTTCCAGAACGAAATCATAATTTGCTGTAAGAGTTTCCATCGGGCTACTTTATTTATTGGTTTTCCTAACGAGTCCATTTCTGTGAATAATTCCGGTTGTCCTTGAAAAAGGAAATGTCCAGGAGTCAATGCCTCCAAATCGTCAGGACTAGAGCTAATTGGCGTTAGGGGTCGAGAATTTAAAGTAGCTTCTATTTGAGTAAGTACCGTATAAAATTCTTCATACGTCAACACTTGGGTGCCTATAGCAGCCGTGAGCAGCCTTTTCACACTTTTAATCCCTGCTTCCCAAATTCCGCCAAAATTCGGTGTAGCCGGCGGAATTAAAGTCCATTTAATTTCCTTCTCACTAAGCCAACCTGCTAGCTTAGTGCGGTACTCCCGCGATTGAATAAAACTCTGTCCTTCCTCTAACCAACGTTTTGCTCCGACGAAATTTGTTCCACAGTCGCTAAATATTTCACTAACTTGTCCTCTACGCGAGATAAACCGGCGAAATGCCGCGAGAAAGGCTTCCGTCGTGAGTTCAGACACCAATTCCAAGTGAATAGCTTTGGTTGACAGACAAACAAATAAGCAAATGTACGCCTTGTACTTGCGAGCGTTACGCAGTCTTCCTAGAGTTATATTATAAGGCCCTGCGTAATCCACTCCGCAAGCATTAAATGGTTTAATCTGTTTAAATCTTACAGATGGCAAATTTCCCATTTTAGGCTGCACTGTTGTGGGATGTGTGCGAAAACACTTCACGCACTTTCTCACCCTTTGACGGATCACATTCCTCGCGGATAAAAGCCAAAACTGACGCTGAATAATAGCGTGCAGGTTCAACGGCCCTGGGTGAAGATAAACTTCATGCAAATAATCTATGAGTAATTTTGAAAACTGGTGACGGCCAGGCAACAATATCGGATGCCTTTGCTCATATGGCAAAGAGGAATGTGTTAGCCTTCCGCCCACCCTCAAAATCCCGTTCGAGTCTATAAATGGGCTTAATTTTCTTAAGCGGGCGGAAGAGACACTTCCCAGTCGAAGTGCCTTCAGCTCCGACGAGAATTCCTGATTCTGGATCCTTTTAATCCATGTCACCATTGCATTTTGCAATTCTTGGGAGGAAATGGCACCACTGACCCGATTTTGAGGATTACGACAATTAAAGGCAAACCTTAAACATAAGGCTGTTATCCTCTTAAGCTTAGAAAATGACGAGTATTTACTTAATATCTCGTCCTCATTTTCAGGTTTGACGACCTGCGCATTACATACTACTACCTCATCTAATCCCAAATAGTGACATTCCTGGTCACAAATTCCACCCCTTGACGGCCAACTCGATTCTAAGCTTGACAACCATGGGGGGCCTTTCAGCCACAGACTGTGGTTCAAAAATTCGAACGGCAACAGACCCCTCGAGGCGCAGTCAGCTGGGTTAAATTCGGACGGCACATGCCTAACATTTGCCGGCGAAATCAAACCCTGAATTTCACTAACTCTGTTGGCGACAAAGGTTTTCCATTTGTGTGGTGACGATCGAATCCAACTAATAGCGACAGTGGAATCACTCCATAAAGTGACAGAATCTTTCAAACCTGGAGGGGCAAAAACTTTGGTGACGTGATCCAATAATCTCGCGGTCAATAAAGCACCGCACAGTTCAAGACGTGGTAGCGTCACTCTTTTCAGTGGTGCCACCCTTGACTTCGCCATAAGTAAGTTAACTACAACTTCCCCATTATTTAACATCACTCTTGAGTACACAACTCCGGCATACCCTTTCTCGGAGCTATCTGCAAAGCCATGAATTTGAATATTCAATGCAAAATCGAACCTTAATTCTCTGGGGAGGGAAAACTTACTTATCGTTGGCAAGTCTCGACGAAATATTTCCCATGTTTTTATCACGTCAGCCGGAAGAATGTCATCCCATCCTATCCCTAATTGCCACAGTTCCTGAAGGATACATTTTCCCACGAACGAAACAGGCGTGATAAAGCCCAGCGGGTCATATAATCGTGCTATCTCCGATAAAATGGATCTTTTTGTAATAGGTCCCGGAATACATTGAATGTTAAACGAGAAGTCATCCGATATAGTATGCCAAATCAACCCCAATATTTTTCCAACATAACCATTGGAATTTTCTTCGAATGAGTAGGAATCAGAATTTTTGGCCTGGTGTTCCAACGGAATGCCATTCAGCACTGCAGAACAGTTGCTAACCCATTTTCGCAATGAAAATCACCCTAGAGACAATAATTTTATCAATTCGTCTCTTAACTTCACCGCCTCCTCTGTGGACTTCATAGATAACACGATGTCATCCATATAGGTTGATCTGGTAAGCGCATGTGATGCCATAGGGTAAACCTCCCCTTCATCCTCAACTAATTTTCCTAACGTTCTGATTGCCAAGTATGGGGCGGATGCAACACCGTATGTAACGGTCGTAAGATTATACTCGCCAAGTGGTGTGTCAGAACTTGACCTCCAAAATATTCGTTGGAACTCATAATTCCTCTCACTAATACTAATATTTTGGTACATTTGGCGAATATCTGTGATAACGACAATATTGTACATTCGAAATAGCAACAAAATATCTACAATATTTAATTGAAGCTTTGGTCCAGTATGCAAAATTTGAATTATGATGAAGGACCATTTTCCGTGGTCATAGAGGCATCGAAGACTACACGAAATTTTTCCAGGTTGTCCTCTCCACGATAAATACAATGATGAGGAATATAAAAGGGTATGGAAATTTTAGGTGGCTCCGACGCCCGAATCATATGACCTTGCAATTCGTAATCTGCCATGAACGCATTATAGCATTGCCTTAATTTCGGCCGTTTATCCAAACGCCGTTCAAGTTGGAGAAACCGACGTAATGCGCTATTTCGACTATTCCCTAGGATCGGCGCATCACTCCGAAAAGGAAGTTCAACTACATAACGACCCGATTCTAATCTACTAACAGTGGATTGAAAATGAGCTTCGCATTTCTTATCGTCCTCACTCAGGTAATGAACGGCGGGTGGTTCCTCCATTTCCCAAAATTTCTTAATAATGTAATCCAACTGGGGCTCCATATGCAAACAAAATGAGTCAATACCATCAACCGGTTGCTGCACCTTTCCCACTAAACAATATCCCCAGAGCGTCTCTATCGCACTCGGAGTACCCTTCGGACCTGTGACCGTATTCCCAATCATTACAGTGCCCAACCATTCGGCACCCAAAAGTATGTCAATAGCCTCAGGTCGAAAATATTGCGGATCCGCCAGTGGAAGATTACGTATATGCGGCCACTGCGTCATTTTTACCTCCATCTTAGGGCAACGCGCTATATTCTCGATTACTAAAGCTTCAACTTCTAATAACTCACCCTTCGGAGTCGGTTCAAATGCGACAGTCAATTTCCCGTGAGCGACGCCAACTGCTGTTTGGGCCAAACCGAAAATGGATGTAACCGCACTTTCAATAGGCAATCCCAAACGCTGAGCGCAAGCCTTGGTTATAAATGAGCCCTGACTCGCGCTGTCGATCAAAATCTTTACGCGTTGATATATGCCGTGTTGGTCTCGCACCCTACCAACTGCGGTTGATAACAGTACAATGCATTTCGTACTTCCTACAACAGCCTTGGAGGAATTAGTAACCGAGTCGACAGGAGTAGTCAAAGTTATGGAAGCACCCATATTATTCCCCTTCTCCCCGCGGTCACTTTCTACGATAGCTCCCCCTTCATCGTGCACGGCGCCTGTCTTACCAGTCGAATCCTTCTCTCGCGGCGTGAAGTGCAACAAAGAATGATGTTTAAACGAGCAATGGCGACAAGGATTTCGGCGTCGACAGAATTTAATGGTGAGCCCACATTGCAAACAACCTAAGCAAAGACGGTTTTCTTTCGCTACGCGAAACCTCTCATTGGCAGACAAGCCATTAAATTTCTCACATGAATATAGTGGGTGATTAGATTCGCATAATACGCATTTCAATAAAGCGGGACCACGAGCCACGTCTGTGCTAGTCACCAAAGAACTCGTTCCGACCAAAAACGACTTTGATTTTTTTTCACTTTGCATCCCCGATATTTTTTGGCCAGGAAACCCTCCCTTTGCGGGGCCGCATTTGGCCGCCTCCAGCACTCGAGCCTCTCGCTCTAGAAATGAAATAAAACATTTCACGGTCACCGACCCTTCTTTCTCCCACTTTTCTCTCAAATCCAGACTTAACTTCTTCCTCAAAAGAAATAACAACAGTACTGCCCAATCTTCGACATGATGCCCCAACGCCGTTAACGCGCCCGTATATTCAATTAACAATGTGGAGAAGGTCCGTAATTGTTCCGAAACGCGATCCACATTCTTCAAGCTCAACAATGCCTCCAAATAGGCGTTTGTCAACAATGAGGGCTCATTATAGCGTGACTTTAGCGAATCCCAAGCCACCGAATAATTGGCCCCAGCGAGGGGCAAAGACGACACCAACGACAATGCTTCCCCCTTCAGACATGAGCGCAAGTACATGAATTTCTCGACATCCGATAATTCTAACGAATTATGAATCACCGCTTCAAACACATCGTAAAAGCTCGGCCATGACTTTAAATCCCCATTAAACTCGACCAAGTTCAACTTTGGAAGGGCAATTCTCGACATACCGGCGGGGGCTGCGTGAGTCGACGCAGTGACACCAGACTTATTTGATCCTAAACCGTCAGAGTGAAACACCATAGCCATTATCGTTTTAATGTAATAATATCTAGCTTCAAACTGCGCGATCTTGGCTTTAAACTCCTCAGCTTGGTCAACATTTTGTTTCTTCAGCTGCAATAAAATTTTCGACACAATCTCATAATAGCGCTCACATAATTCATCCAATCCTTCCGTCATCGCCTGGAATAAAGCTACTTGTTTCACATCACTGGGATCGCTTTCAACTGCGCGAGATACTTCTTCGATACGAATAATTTTTTGCGACGTCAACTCCTCTTTTACCAACAACTCATCGATCGGAGCCATACTAAACTAACGACAAACTCTTCCGAAATCCATAGGATCCGGCCCGAAGGACCAAACTTTGTACGAGTCCGAATCGATGGTGATTAACCAAATTTTTAGTGGACTGTATTATGCCAATTTTAATCCGTTTACCTATTATGGGAGCCTCACGAGCGAAAGTTATCACTCACCTCGTGTAGTGTTGGCCCCGCCACCAGACCACGGCGGCTCGAACAAAACTCTCCGTCCGGCGTACTTGACGCCTCGACACACACCTTAGGACTGCTACAAATACACAACCATTCAAACGACACACACATGTACACAACACCAGCGCTCCACTCGGCCGCGTGAGCAACAAAAAAAAACAAAACACAAACAAAAGGCGAGCGACACCCTCGCTCCCTGTGAGGCTCCCGGCCAATCAAAATTACTGGCGCAAACACGATATTTTTTCGGCAATACTTTGAAATTGTCGAATAAAATTTTTTGGTAAATATATCGTAATGAATATTGAAAAAAATATTCATATCGAATACTTTCGGGAAAAAGCAAATGAATGTCTTCATGGCTACATATTTAGCTGTTATATTTTGGAGAGAAATGGGAATGCTGCTTGTATACTTGGTTGAGTTATCAGCGTTATTTTTTGATGAAGGAAGTGGTAAAGAAAAGGCTAACTGAAGCAGAATCAGTGTCCTTGACATGTGATATTTGCACTATCCAAAGTACAACAAGGAGCTTTCTTGTCATCACAGCACATTACATTGATCAAGACAAACTTATGCCCATCACCTTATCGGCAGTCCATCTTACAGAACGCCATAGAGGTGATACAATTGCTGCAGTTTTTAGGGAAGAATTTGAGTCTTTCGGAATTAGGGATTTACAGGTTGTTGCTGTGCTAGCCTATGCTAGTAAGGATAAACACATCCCATGCTTTGCGCATAAATTAAATTTAGTTGTTCAATACTGTTTGAATGCAACTCAGGGACTTGAAAATATTGTTAGAGGAGTAAAAAGTATTGTAACTTATTTTAAACCAAGTACCATAGCAGCAGACAAACTGAGAGAAGAGCAGCTGAAAGAGGGAAAAACAGAAGGCTCTGTTCTTTATCTCACTCAGGATATCAATACCTGATGGAACTCAGCTCATGCTATGCTGGGAAAGTTTGAAAAGTTATCAAGTGATGTGGCAGGAATATTAGCCAATCCGGATTATACGGATGGACCGCAGATGCTTACAGGTTCCCACGTAGAAGTGGTATCTGAAATTGTTGCCTTACTAACCCCTTTTAAGGAAGCAACTGTAGAAACTTCAGTCGATAACTATGTCACAGGCAGTATCATATTGCCCATTGTGCATTGCCTTGTTGGAGCTCTTCCGGACATTAAGCCCAGAACTCGTATTCCCCTGGACTTGGAAGTCAAAACTTGAGGAACAAATTGATAAGAGGCTGATGCCCCTTGAACAAAATAAGTTACTATGTATAGCGACATTGCTTGATCCGCGGTTTAAGAGAGTTAATAGTTTTGTTCCCACATGCCAAGCGTCAGCAATGACAACCTTATGCTCTCTGATCAATCAAGACCGACGTAATTTGGGTTCCCTCTCTTCTCCAATTCTACTTCTGAGTACGGGTAATGATATTCCAAATAGTTCGTTATGGCAGCAGCATGAGGTGGTCAACCAGGTGGGGAATGAAGAGCCTCAAGGTAATCTTCCTTCAGATTTAAAAATCTACTTGAATACCCCATGCATTCCCCGGACACATGATCCAATCACATACTGGACCAATACAAGCATCATGACACCAGTATTTTCCAGCATTGCGAAATTATATTTAACGATACTTGGGACATCACTTCCATCGAAAAGAGTTGTATCTGCCATCAATAATGCAGTTCTAGAGAAGAGAAGCCGTACAACATCCAAGCATATAAAAGAAAGGGTATTGCTCTCTGCACTGCCAAGGGACTTATGGAACATGTCATAGAAGATAGCATCAAAGCTTTGTATTTCATCTCGTAAAATAAATGTTTTTCCTTAAATTTGAAATTATAACGTGCAATTAGTTGTATTTACATGTTTGTTGTTGTGAATTGGTTAGCAGAATTCATGATTAAAAATTTTCATATTATGGTAAGAGTAAATTTTATTAATTCTTAATTTTTTACCGACTCGGCCATTCCTACTACAAGTTATATTCGATATATCTAATATTCGATATTTTTACTCCGATATATTGAGTGTGAATAGTATAAATACTTTTAAAAATACCGATATATTCATTATTTGATATTTTTTATCGTTATGAGCAACACTAGTCAGTAGTACATGATGCATTTATTTAAACCAATCCCTTAATTACTACGTAGATACTAACAATCTAGAGTCCTGAGTCCCTATAGTAGCATGTTTGCATGTCTATAGTCCATGCTTGGTGATCTTCACCCCCTGCCACACTCCCTTGCGGTGGCTTGCAGGAAATCGCGTAGATGTAGATGAAGAGGAATGGGTGACTACAGCGTTTATGACGAGTCACCGACCGGCATGCAAGTAGTAACTCATTTGGAATGGTATTCCCCACGCTCTCTCAGGCAGTCCAGCAGGCTACGCGGCGGGCAGGGTTAGCGGGGTGCGGCGCCGCGGCGCCTGGCTTGGCTGACTGGCGCTCCCGCACCCCGGCTGCCAGGCTACGCACAAACGTAACAGCGCATTTCAGCTAAAGGAGTGATCACAACTGTCCATAAAATAATTAGTAGCGACTCTTTGCGACGCAACATACTATGGTTTTGCTAATGTGTCTCTCCTTCACATAAACAGTAAAATCGTATGTAAAAACGGTTTTGTAGACATGAGTCAAATTTGAGTACCTAGTGTGCGTGTTTGGTAAGGTGCACGTTATGATATTTGACACATTTGACACCAAGAATCGACAAAGAAATAGGAATAATGGTATAAAATACCAGAACGGCCAATTGACCGCTCGCGGTCATTGTAGGTAAAAGCTGTCATTGCTCTGGACCTAAAGCATTCCCTCCAAATAAAACTTCATATTCGCATTAAGTGTTCCAAAATATTAAAAGTCAAAAAAGCTCCCTATATTGTAAGATAACGAAGTGGTGCACGATAGATCGTCATAGATAGGGTCATCGTTATGGGACGGTAGATGCCGTGAAAGCTGCTGCGACAAAGTGTCTTAAGGAGGTTCCCCTTAACGTGTTACAGGAAGCGTACCCGAGCACAATCGCTGGAAAAAGTGCATTAACGCCCAAGGGTGCTATTTTTCAGAATACTAAACAATAGAACTTTTATTTTCAATAAATTGTTCTACACGGAAATTTTCAACTTATTTTCCGGATATACCCTGTATATGTATGATATTGTCCCCATGCATCTGTCACTTACTACAAATGAGATAATACCTAGCGTATCCATATATCTGGCACTGATTACAAATGTACTGTAGCATGATGTTGCCTCTACGTAATATTATACAAATTTTGCATATAGGTTATGCGCAAAATTCTATAGTATAATGCATATAAGAATTTGTCTTAGTCCTTCAACCCAAAGTGATGACTTTCAAGAGAAAACTCGGAACATCACTGACACATATTTTCTATTTGTAGAACTTCATCAAGCATCTCATCTCCATATATTTCGTTTTTTTTGTTATAACATAATACGCAGTGCATGTTGTTTGGACCTCTCCAACACTCTTCAGCTGTCAGCCACGACGAGTTAAATAGAAAAAAATATTCCTGAGAAAGAAAATAGTTGTCATTTAAGCTACGAGAGATAAAATACATTGTTAACAATTATTTTTCTTAGTATTCCAGCAAAAATTGAATTGTAATGAAATTTAACAAGTTTGTTTGGCAAAATAATCATCACTAATGTTTTATAAATGTCATCAGAGTAATATTATGGCGTGTGCATATTTTACCGTCTGAGCCATCATTTCTGATATAAATAATATTTAAATGCATGGACTAGTAATTTTTGTATGCTATTATAGACGTGATTTTCATTTATGTAATATACTAGCGGAGGGTGCCCGTTGATTCTAAACGGGAGAGATGTAAGCAGGAAATAATAGAGTTGTTTATATTTTAATGAAGGGAATCTTACACCTATTGTTTTAAATCAATTATTTTACAAAGTTGAATTTACCTAAACAATCGCTTCTTTTTTATTCTGGCGTCTAAGTTTCATTTGCTTTACATCACTGTTACCAATTGTCCTTCGTGGCATTATAAGGCTGAAATTAGTAGATTTAATAAAGTTGATGTAATTTTCAATTTCCAGCGGCCAAACAAAGAAACCTACATTTTTACACCGGTGTTTTGTTATCAGGGATTCGGAAAGAGGGGAAATGAAACTAATAAATATTCACAAATACCGACTAATACTAGAAAATAAACATTACATTCAGGTGTACAATCGAACAGCAATAGCGATAAAAATCAGCACAAATAATCCAAAGCAGTAAGTATAGAACCACAAACGAACGTCTCAGTCGACGAACCGTATCAAACTTATTTGTAAAAAAAAGCCTTTGTCACCATAGCTGTTTTAACAGTAAAATTTAAGAAAGTGCCACTGAAATCTTCAAAGTTCCGGGAATTTTAGCCAAAAGAGTATTCAACGATAAAATTAAGAACTGTTAATAAAATACCTTTCGGGTAGTGTGCCTCTGAAGTTTATGCCATGAATATTAGTTAGTTCCAGCGGCGTTCCATGCCATGAATAAAAGTTAGTACATCGTATGGTAACGCTTTGACTCGTATGTGATCGAACAGGTGTTATTATCAGTTCAGTTCAGGCCTCCGTCGAGTTCGGACGTCTTGTTCCGCTCTTCGACTCAAGGCTATGCTTTGCTAAGTGTGTTTTGTCCTTACTGGCTCGTGAAATCGTGTTCGTAGATCTGGCATGAATAGTGAATCTACTTGTGCACCGATTAAAAGTGCGTCCCATAGTTTTCCATCAGATACAGTTTAGATCTCTTTAAAGAAATCAAAGCTGATCTAAACCATAGGCGCCGGCAGAAAAATTGTCAGGTGGGTGCACTGGGGCGTTATGTTGCCAGGTGTGGCGATTTATCAGAATTATTTACTAGAATCACCTACTTGCATCGTAATGTTATATTCCATGAATTTCATACTGCTTAACAAATAAAAAATATAACATAGGACAGGATATTATTTCTTGCCTCGATATACGTGAACTGTTGTATTATGGTAGACCAATGGTGGCATCCTTTGTTTCATATTTGGTCCTTCAAAAAAGTGACAGCAATAAGAAAAGGAGAACTCTCTGCTACCACTTGAAACTAATTTTCGTGATGCTAAATTGGACATTTGAATATACATGGGCAATAATCCTCAACCCAGTTCGTCTTGAATTATTGAGAAAACCATGGACCCCTGATAAAACATACAACTTCAAAAATGATTTAAGCCCTCATGCTAAAAGAGTATTTCGTTGGGAGTGGCTGCAAACCTTCCCTTGGCTGGCTTATTCGGCTGTCGCCAGAGGACCTTTATGTAGATTATGTGTGTTTTTTCGGCCTCCGGTTCAGTGTGGTGTACAAGGACAATTCATAATATTTCCCTGCCTTAAATATAACAAGTTTAATGAAGCTGCTCAGTCCCACGCAAAATCCCTGAGGCATCATGAAGCTGTCTCATCTTCCAATCATTTCCAGAATATTATGGATAGACAGCACCTGAGTGTTCATGAAGTCTTAGATTTAGCATATCATAAGGAAGTAAAAGAAGACAGAGTAAAACTTCGCTCAATAATATCAGCAATTTTGTTTTGTGGGGTACATCGAGGAAAATTAGACGCAGGCTCTCTTTTTACAGATATGCTATATTTCAGAGTCGAATCTGGTAATACATTGTTGAAAGGCCATTTGGAATCTGCGGGTGAAAACAGCCTGTATATCGCATCAGATACAAAATGAACTCGTCCAAACATGCGCCAACATTTTCAAATCAGAGATCATCGCGGAAGTAAACCGTACGACAGCATTTTCCGTGTTAGCTAATGAGACTGTTGAAATTGGAGGGACAGAGCAGTTATCAATTGGAGTAAGATATGTGAAATTATGGAAGGAAATAAACCAATTGCCCATGAAGAATTTCTTGGGTACGAAACATTGAAAGGACTGAACGCTAAATCAATATCAGAAACAATAATTCAGTTCCTGATCAGAAGTAATGTCGATTTGAACAAGCTTGTTGGCCAAGGGTATGATACCCGATGGCATTATTCTTCCATTGTGCAAGTCATGTATTGAATCTTGTCATAAATGATTTGAATACTGTTAGTGAAGTCAGGAATACTGCGGGTACAACAAAGGAAATAATAACATTTTTTATAGGAAGCCCTTCGCGACGGCACAAGATTCCAAAAATCCCCCTTTTGTGTGAAACACGATGGTCCTCAAAATATAAGAGCATTAGAATATTTTTTGATAATTTTTTAATGATCGTGCTAGCTTTAAAAGATCTCGCACAAAATGCAACCAATCAACAAACCAGGACCACAGCTAATCAACTATGCGTAGCAGGAACTCCCGCAAACTATATCGTAACACTAGTAGTGATTGCTACGTACTCCATCAAGCTAGAACCTGTTTGTAACTAACTTCAGGGAGTTAAAATGAATATAAAAGCCGTGCTTGAGCACATTAATAAGTTAAAAAAATGTGTTTCATACTCACCAAGTAGATGCTTTTGCAGAATTTGCCACAATTTATAAGAAGCCAGAAGATATTTGCAATTAGCTAGATATTGAATTGAAGCGGTCTCGAGCTTTTTCTAGACAATTTCATAAGGCAGATCACATGTGTGAGATTTTAAAAGATTTCTTCAGGATAACAATCTTCATACCCTTCTTATATTCACTCATCTCGTTCTTAAGTGATCGCTTCTCTCAATTACAGGAAAAGACTTTCTCACTTATGCAGCTTCACCCAAAGGAAATGAAAAAGCTAGACAAGCAATCCTTTTTACGCGACACAGAAAACATCATAAGTGTATACGGCAATCTGTTACCGAATTTTACAGCTAAACCCGTGACATGGTTTGAAATTTGGAAAAATGAATTAGAAGCAGATGCCAACCAGGTTGCTTGTTGTGACTTGATTATACATGCCACCCCATTCTTCCCAGCTATAGAAGTGTATGCACTAAAGATTGGCCTGACCCTCCCAGCAAACACCTGCACAATTGAACGTTCGTTTAAGGCGAATCATGTATAGGAACCGAAATACAATGGGAGACAGAAGATTAAGCGGCCTTAGCATGATCAGTGTTCACAGGAAGAGGATAGATTCAAAAAAATTATTGACTCAGTTACAGACAAATTTGGTGCAGAATCAAGAAGGCTGAAGCTTTTGTTTAAACAGTAAAACAATAGTAGTTTTGGTAAAAAGGACCTTTTTTAGTTGTTCTTATTTGTAATGTTTTCCTTTTATAAATATACTGTTCCTATTCAAATTACAAAATTAGTCGGTACAATCATTTCCCAAAAATTTTCATGAGCCAGGGGGGTGCAAGTGCACCCCCTTGCACCCCCCTCCCATGATCTAAAGTCAACAGAGTCTAATCTTGGAGATTCGATTAACAAATTGTATGATCGGTTGGACGATTTATCTTCGGTGCTTGAGGCTCATAGTAAGCGATTCGACGAGTGCTTTGCTAGAATGGACTTATTAGGAAGTGTAAATCGATTCAAATGAAGCAAATTGCGCTTCTTGCAAAACAGTCCGATGGCCTTGAGCAACGCAGTTTAGTAAATTCAGTCGAGATTTACGGTACCCACTTCAAAAATTCGAGGACCGTCCGAGCATAATTAGTAATATTGGGGCCGAGTTGGGGGTTATAGTCAAAGCGGACGACATTGACAGCTGTTACCGCTTCAAACCCAAGTCGGAAAGTGGGCAGTGTGGCATCCACGTTAAGTTCCTCCGTTAGCACATCAAGGAAGATCTACTG
This sequence comes from Platycnemis pennipes, assembly GCA_933228895.1. NCBI lineage: Eukaryota > Metazoa > Arthropoda > Insecta > Odonata > Platycnemididae > Platycnemis > Platycnemis pennipes. The sequence goes on from OW121849.1 coordinate 25,573,401, forward strand.
CCAAAAAGAAGAGTAAAGAGGGACTTCTCAACGCGGCACCTGAACCTCGATGTGACACTCACCCCTCTCTACATTAACAAAGCCCTTTGTCCAGGGAGGAGAAAAGTGCTGCATGCTGTAAGGGCAGTTAAGAATGAGAAAGGCTATACATATTTGTGCATACGTGGAGGTAAAGTTTTAATGCGAAAAGCGAAGAGAGAACCAGTGTTTGTTTTGACAAGTTTGGACGATATAATTTTTTTATAAAATTAAGAATGTTAGATTACACCAATATTAAGTTATTTCATAGCAGTATATAATGTATTGTTCATCAAAATATCTGTAGTCTCAGATCAAACTTTGATTTATTTGAAACGTATCTACATGGCCTTTCTTATTTACCGAGTATAATCATCCTGAGTGAAATATGGGTTTGTGAACTAGAACTTGACCATTAAAAATTGAAAGGTTATAAATATTTTGCCGAATGCACTAGTAGTAGTCGAGCAAGAGGTGTTATTGTTTATGTGCAACGTACAATTGATTGCTACTGTAATGTAATTAAAGCTGTTATTGCTGATTTTGTCCAGGTGACCCTCAAACTTGAAAAATTCGAATTACAGTTAATTTCTCTATATAGAGATCAACATTTTCCGATAGCACAGTTTTTATCTGAATTTGAACCGCTAATGTATAGTTTAAAAGGTAATATAATTGTGATTGGTGATGTAAACATAAATATTATGGTACCTTCTTATGATTCTGATCATTACTTAACTTAATGAGCTCCTTAAGATTAGCGTGTCTGATTGACTCGCCAACTAGGATAATAGGACACTCCGCTAACTGCATTGATCACCTGTTCGCTAGGTTGTATAAAATGTGCACGCATGACCTCCAAATAGAAGTGCTTCATGAAGCAATAACCGATCACTCTTTGATTCGCTGTTCTATTTGTGTGAAAGGACCGTTATGCAAAGAAAAATTAACGACTACTCCAGCCAAAGCTAAGATTGACTATGAATATATTAAAATCAAAATAGCTAAGGTAGATTGGAGTCCAGCTCTAAACTAAGTAGGCACATCAAAGGCTTTTTCGTTATTTCATGACTTACAAATAGGTGTTATATCTGCATCAAGAACCAAAGTCAATAATTACGACATAAGAAAAAAATTAAAGCCATGGATAAATAGTCATCTTCTAAACCTTTTTGAAATTACTCTAATTGATCAAATAATCTTAGAAGTCGGAGCGAGTATTTAGTAAATATATTAGATTAAAAAACGAGACGAGATGTAAATGAGTAAAGAAAGTAGGTGGGCAAGCAGAGGATGAAGATTCTCCTCGAATGGAGAAACAACTCTATTCAGCATCCCATAGATTTATATTTTCATAGGAACTACATATTCGTTTGGTATTCTGAGGATTCTCATATAAGAAAGAGACCTTTCAACCTCCAGAGGAATGTTATAGGTCCTTTAAAGAGGTACGCAGCTGGCCAAGGACTGATGTCGGCGATGTTTCCAAAAAAAAAATAATTTGATGGGTTGGCACATATGGTTTTTTAAAGCTGAAATTAATGTTATTTGCACGCAAAAATCTATTATAAAATAGGACCACTAGTTCCCCTTATAAGTTAGTCAGGCCGAAAAGCTTTCTTGGCATATCGCCGAAATTGTATCGCTAGGAAATATTTTCATTCATTTTTCTGGCGAAAATTATCACATTATGACGTCTTTCGATTTTTAGAGGAGGTAACCCAAGACTTAGATCGTACTTGAATACGGAAGGAAAACAACAATCAGGAAACTAAATTTTAAACTAGAAATCCAGCTACAGAATGCCATCATATAGCGCGAGGTTAGGTTCCTTGAAATAGTCGCACTGTGTAAAATCGCTCTTTATCGAATACCTTTGCAAGAGCATCCAGTAGAGCGATATTGCCTTTTTAAAATAAGAAGTTTGCTATTTAATGAATTACTTTATCATTGTTTATCATATTGACACTCTAGGGTGTACAAAGGATTCGGTCAAATTGCTTCAATATAATATTTTTTTAATATTGCTCAACATTTTATGACCTTCTTTGATGGGACTACGGAAAATGTAATAATCAGCTTTTCCTCTATTTGTCTTAAAATCGGTGAATAGAAAATGAAATTAACGGTAATTTGGTATAGCGTGGAGGGTCTTGAAATTGAAAAAGCTCATTGGAAAATAATATCAAGAGAACGTCATTGGTGGACAAAGTGAGAATCAATTACAAAATTTTCACGGATCGTAAAAATTGCTCAAAATTTTGTAACGGTGAAATAATTGCCATTTATGCAGACAAATTTGATTTACGATTAGTTAAGAGTCATAATTTCATTGCTTTCCAGGTCATCCTCCGTAGAAGATGTAGAATTGCTAAAACCAAGTGTTTAGGTGTAAGGTAAAGTGCTTTTTGAGACGTAACCTCGAGGAACTAATTAATTCAGCTCTGGATTCCTCACTCTTCATACTTTTCCATAGCTCTCAGTCAGGTGATAAAGCTTCCACTTCCAGCTTCTCTAATAAAATATTAGAGCACTGAGCCTAAACAACTTCCGATGTTTCTTCTTAATGAATTCCTACCAACCTTGTGTTGTTTTCTCTATAGTTTTAGAATTATTCAATGACCATTCATCAGAACCTAAATCCAGGGAGTTGCCTGAGCAGTCAGAAAGTTTAGGTTGTAGTTATGTACCTCTATTTTAAATCCCTTAAACGCAAGGGCAATAACGCAAAGACGCGATTAACTTCAGTAAGCATAAATATAATATTAGTTAAACATTTGTGTTCTCAGTGGACTTTGAAAGTTCAGTTATTAATATTAATTGAGAAAAGCAAAAAGAATAAGGGCTGAGGATGAAAGGTTGTAGTTTAGCATAAAAATGATATCCTAATGGGGAATCTGGAAGAGAGCTATGTAGAACAATTCTTAGAACCGATAAAAAATATGGTGTACGACAAAGGATTCTTTGCTAATTAATAAATATTATTGATTCTGCTGCTTCTTTTAATCATAATCCGTAATTGATTTCTAAATACATACGAGGATAAAAGTTTAAATAATGATGAGTTAAAGTGTGCCTTATGTTCATGTGGTAATTTTTATTTGTAATAGGAAATAGGCCATTGTGCATTCTTGACGAATAATATGCAGAAATTTTACCAAAAAACGGAAGAAAGATCAAGTGAAACATGCCGCTGACATTAGACTTTTGTTAATGAAAGTCTCCAAGGAGTTCATTGTCTCATCCTACGAGCGGAGTACTAGACTCGATATGCTCTTCACAATAGTGGGAACTGTTAGTCTAGGAAATCTTTCTTCTAGGTTAATCTAGGTTAATCTTTGCCTATGAAAACACATGTGGTACTTATACAAGAGAAGTGAAATACAGCAATTGTCAATATGACGCGATGGCCCGGTGAAGGCAATCATCGAGGGAAAATGAGACAGGGATAATGAAAAATTCAGTCGTCGTATGATAAACATGAAACAAGTTATGAAGGGTGTTAAAGATATGAATTACGTAAATATGAAAATGTTGGGCGATGGGAGAATCAAGTTTACCCATTCTAAAGATTGATTACCCAGGATAATGATGAATTTTTGGTTCATCTGTTTTATCCCTCCATTCACTGTCGGTATACCTCAACACAGATTTCTTCGAATATAATGATGTTTTTAAATTCATTTTAAATGTTTTCTCCGGTCACAAGATCCTAGTACTTTTGTTTCACTAATACTTTTTTATATATTATTTTTATTATAAAAGTTAGTTTGAATCAATCTTTCTCCGAAGGATTATTGTATCAACTGCCAATATGAAGATTCCTTACTTGCTGTATTCTACTATCCTGGTGCTGATTGCCATAAATGGATCAAATGGTCAGGTATTTTCATTTGGAACGTGCCCTGCTTCATCATCCGTCACAACTTTTGCTTTGGATTTTACGGCGGTGAGTACATAATAATGGACGACAACACATGTTTCAATCAAACATAATTATGAAATTACCTGTGAAGTTTTCAAATGTGAAATGAAATTATTTTATATAATAATTTCACCGAATAATTTATAATAAATTTACAAATAAAGAAATTTATTCTTGAATTTTTCCACTATATTTTGATTTTGCATGCATATTGGCTAAAATTAAATATATCACATAAAATACTACCAATCGTCATGTGTTTGACTTATTCGCGCGGCAGATTTGTTATTAGTCTTATGTGTTCACTTACCACGCAGGTGTACTCTATTAGACCAAAATAATCATCTAATAACTAATCCCCAAACAAGGAGTGGTAGCTCAAAAAGGGATTCTTTTTTATAGGTGTTGAAATATCGGGAATCATTAAATTTGACCTTTAAATATGATTCAATTGGATAAAAGACACATTGAGTGATTCCACGGGAAAAAATAATAATATTTGTAATATTCTATCAGATGGTGGAAATAATTTTTTTATTCCCGAATGATAATAATTGATTAGAAACATAAGGGAGGGCTCAGTCTTGCAAGATTAGAGAAATATGAAGTAATTCTGTACATTAGTATTAATGGATATGGAAGTCAGAATCTTTTATTGCTTGTTACGTGATGCTGAAATGACACTTGTAGGATTGAATAGGAATAGGATTGAACCCTGAATCTCCAGGTTCAGAGGTAAGAATTACCGAGACCGGGATAATGCTTTTGAAATAATCTGGAGGGAGAATTTCTCCATTTCAAGCAAGTCTTATGCTAATGAACTATTTTTACAATCTGCAGTTGAAGGTTCCGTTAGCACTCAGAGTTTTAGCATGAGAATATTTAATGCAATATAGAATTCCACAACTGTTGCCGTTTTTATAGCACATGAATTAGCGGTTAGAAAAAGCCTTATGTATAAAAATAGTTGTTTCAGGCTTGATTTGGTGGAATATCGTGACGAAAGAAAAAGACGCAATTTTCCATATAAATAAGGTTTTTACTCGACCGGTTTTGGTCGAGTGATGATGATGATGGTGTTGTACAACGAAACTGGTCAAGTAAAAACTTTATTATTGTGGAAAATTGCGATTTTTCAAATATAATTTCTATTATAACATACTTAATCTCAATACTTAGTATGGAAATTATGTTTTTATGATATGGAAGAGACACATTGGAATCTATGGAATATAGCATTCAAATAAAAGCTATATTCCATAGATACTATTTAGGCCAACAATGGCCAGGGAGAGGATTAGGCCACGGTGGTTTTGGCTCATGTACAAATTATAGATTTTTCCTTTGATTGAACTTCACGTGTGGCGAAGGAATGGCATTACAAAACTCGGCTTATCAGAGAGGCCATTGAAATACTGATTCTCCCTTGTAAACATGCATGTTGTCAAACTCAACCTCTAAATTACAGACCCAACTTCTTTTGTTCTTACGACGTTCTAGGGTATCCCACGCACTTATACTAGGATAATACCTTCAGAAATATCATGTATATGACCTAATTTTGCACTAATAAAAGAAATACGAACTAGCGACGATAACCTTAGGGGAGTATCCCACTGATATGCATTTTCCTATATTATCTTGCTTTGCATTCCTAGTTGGATTCCCTTCTCCAAGAGCCACTGTAGTTCCTCTCACTCTCCAATGCGTCTTTCGCCCCATAATCTATTTCTTCTGAACCACATTTCCGTATGCGACGAGAATTGTTTTCAGCTTTGAATTTAAATACCCTTCATAGTTCATATCCAACTTTATATCCCTCAAGTTGAAACCTAAAAGCTAACCCTTTCTTCTCTTGAGCATAATGCTGGCTCCTGAGTTGAAGTTGTAATCCTCCACGACTGTGGCTGAATACCATCGTAAATGCGCATTTTGTGTTCCTATGTTTTGTTATTATTTGAGTCGTCATCCATTCCTTAACTTATTAAAATTGATTATATCTATATCCAGCTCTTCATAATGCACGATTTTTCGAGGATACGTGTGTTGTTGGGGGAAGGGAGGTAATTTCACATCAAACATTTACAAGGAAAATGCGCAAATACATACCATATACCTAGGGAGAGATTTTATCAATATCATGCAGGACATACATCACCAGTTTTACTTTTTATCCACAGTCCAAAGAAACATTTGAGAGGTATTACATACGTGCATTATATGCATTAGTATTTCATGCAGGCATGCTAAAATAATAGTGGTAAAAAAAGTAAAAAAACAGCATCTAATTTGTTATTTGATGAACTGGATAAAATCCTACCTTACCAATAGAAAATTAACTGTAAAAATTCTCGATCACTTCAGTGTAATGAAAACTATTCAATCTGGAGTTCCCCAGGGTTCAATATTAGGACCAATTCTGTTTATAATATATATAAATGACATTATTCAACATATTAGAAACTGCAAGATTTTTATGTATGCAGACGACATTGCATTACTATCCACAAGTAGATGTTTTGAGGTGGCCCAGCGGAAACTAAAATACGATTTGTATTCCTTGCAGTTATGGTGCCACGATAATAAAATAATCATTAATAATAATAAGACATACTCCTTGTAGTTTTTAAATGTGAAGGAAAAAAGGCAAACCTTAGACCTCACACTACACACACACCTTTGTTTACACTCCAACCAGGGTGGCCAACCGAGAAATACGTGCAATAAGTACTTTTCGTGTGCAAAAATTACCCAGGTTAAACACCTAAAATACTTGGGAATAGTTTTAGATGAAAAATTTAGTTTTAGTAATCATATTAGCTATATATGTGACAAACTAAGGTGTATTTTGTTTCAAATGTCGCACCTCAAGCACTATTTGCCTAATGAGTTGCAAAAATTAATGTATCAAGGCTTAGCTGAGGCCGTAATACGTTATGGTTTGACGATTTGGGGTAGCACAAACTCCACCTTGCTGAATAAGGTTATGACTTTACAAAATAAAATTGTTGCGCATATGATGGTCAAGGAAAACAATGTGAGAGAAGTATATAAGAATCAAAGTCTGTTACCATTAAAAGAATTGTATAAATATGTGTTAATTTGTGACAACTTCTTTGACAGCAAATTTATAAAGCGACGTGTGATTAATACTGACATGCAACTGCGGCGAATAAATAAGTTGTCTGTACCTAAGTATTTTAACCTCCATGGCAAGAGAACTTTGGCACATGTAGTCCCTGTGTTGTTAAACAACTTACCTATGTCAATGCATGATATTAATAGCATATCTATTCTTAAAAAATCACTAAAAGAATGGCTCATTGGCTAATACTGTTAAGTTCTTTGTTGTCCAAAACGCTACACAGCAATAAAAAAATATATTTTCACTAAAGGCACCTGCTGACAAGCCACTTTGGCTTAGCAGGACCTTAACTGCATTGTTATTTTTTTTATTATTATTTATAAATTATTTATTTATTTATAATAAAACTTTGGCACAATCCTTTTTTGTCATGAAATATCGTAAAAGAGTTTTTTGTAATACGATTTGTTTGGAATTAATCATACCCAACCGAAGTTTTTGCTTTTTAAATTTGTGTTGGTGAACTGCAATACTTGTGATCTGCTTAAAAGGTTTTGTCCTTATGTTGTAAATGTTTAATTAATTGTATGTTACATTATAAGAGATTAATAAATAAAAATATTAAAAAAAAAAAAAAAAAAAAATTGGTGCTTTCCCGGCATGTCTGCTTCATGAAGTTTTCTCGGGTTGTCCAACGGGTAAGGGCGTCGATTTCAGCCGACGTTTCGGTTTTCGACTCGAGGGTCATCTTCAGGGCGAGAATGCATTCTATGATGGAAATTGGCACCTAATATTATCTCTATACAAAGTAATATTTTCAATAAACAATGTAATAACTAATACTCCAATTTTTAATATTAGAGTAAAGTCTATTTGTCCAAAATATTTTCAACTTTTATAATTTTGAATATTCACTGATTCCATTCATTCCTTTCACTCTATTTTTAGCTGGCTGGTACCTGGAGAGAAATTGCTCGGACGCCCTCTCTTGATCGACATTCTTGGACTTGCGTCACCTACACAATAGCTGAAGTTGTGGCGGACGCAACCTATTCCATGTCCATTACTGGGACTCATAAATTGTAAGTATATTTTTAGCCTCGAGTTTATGCCAAAATTTGAAGTATATAACTACAGATACATGCATTCCAATTTGTAATCACTATTTTTCAATAGGCTTGTGGAAATAGTAGTACTCTCACACTTATACAATGTGAACTTATTTAACGCAAATAATGTGCCAGATTTATAATAAGAGAACTCATGAAATGTGATGGAATGCCTCTAAGTCATTAAAGAGAACGAATTACATGCAGTTAATGAACCTAGAATCAGATTACTTGAAAGTAAGTTGAGATCAGAATTGCGAGGGATGAGGAGAAAATAATGAGTTTGAATTCTCAAGTTGCCATTAGATTCAGAGAAGGAATAAGTGAATGGAAGAGCTGGATATATTATAAGTGGATAAGGCAGATGCATGTTTTCCCTCATAAAGTGGTAAAATGTCTATCCCAAATGAATTTAAAAAATATATAATATTTTAAAAGTACTATGTTCTGAAAATCAAGCACATAAAATGTAAGTAAAGTGCAACAAAGATATTTCACATTATTATCTATGTATTAAAGACCTATTACATAGACATATTTAATGAAAAGAGCAACTTTGTTCTTCCATATACATTTATTGTAAGACGACCTAGGTTAGGTTGGAGCACGTCATACCATGTGATGTGCAATCATCACACTTTGTCCAAATCCAGGTCGTGTTGTAATCAATTTATATGAAAGAACAAAGACGCTCTTTTCATTTGCAATGTTAAGGAAATATTACCATGTCACACCTCAGACAACAGTGAATTCACAGGCTTGTTAGTTCCTGCTCCAAATAAAGGGGTAAACTATTAATCCATTGCGGAAACTGAAACGTTGTTAGAAAGGAATGTAGTACAAAACCTAGAATGAGGAGTAAATGAAATGTTAGACAGGCAGAGAAAAAAGTTAGCTCTGATATTTCGAACATAAAGAATGAGTTGTAGAAATACAATAATCATTGCCCAAATTTAACAAATTTATGTCCCAATAAAGGACCATATTGTAAATTAACTCCTTAGCAATATCAATTTTCCCTGTCAACTACATATTAGAGAAGTTCTACAATCGCCTTTGGTACTTGCGTGAGAATCTTATGTATAGATCGATTTGTCTTCCGCTTACACACTTGCACTGATCAAGGGAAATTTTAAAGCCACTTTTAAAATTACTCTAGATTCCTGCCGCATCTGCTGCTTCATACAGAAGTTAAAAACTTGAAAAAGAGCCTAAGTAACGTTTTTCTAATCAATGAACTATTTTTTCATCAAAGTACCAATCAAGAACAAACGCCGTAACAGTTTTATCAATAGTGTCATAGTGCAGGTTTATCTGATTCGGCAGATCTGGTTTACCGGATAATCCAACCGAAAGAACCAAAATGTAATAATATGCTAATTTGAAAAATACAATTGTTACTTTTCAATCCATTTCAAATCCATGTCTTCCGCAGCCCTTACCTTTATGGTGTCCTTTTTTATTTTTCTTTCTTTAATTCTGAAATTATTTATTTATTATTTTTTCAATGAAATTTTTTTATTTGTATCCGTCATCGCATGAGTTTAAAATGCTATAATATTTACAATAAATATTATATAAAATATAATACATTACAGTATAAGTTCAAAATGCAATAATATTACAATTAAAATACAATAAATTACAATAAAAATGCAATAAAAATGAAATAATAAATAATAACATGCAATTTAGATCCAGTTAGGCCAGAGCGGCTTGTCAGCAGGTGCCTTTTGTTAAGTTTCCCATTTTTTCCCATTTGTGTAGCTTTTGGACAATTTATCTTAGCAGCCACTCTTTCAATGATTTTTTCAGTGCAGATACACATTTAATATCATGCATTGACATATTCAATTCTTTTAACAACCCAGGGACTACATGTGCCAAAGACCACTTGCCATGGAGGTTACTTAGGTACAGACAACCTTTTTATATGTCGAAGATATATGTCGGTGTTAATCACACGATGTTCTATTAATTTACTTTCATAGAAGTTGTCCAAGATTAAATAATATTTACATAATTCTCTTAATGTTAACAAACTTAGATTTTTTTCACTTCTCTCACATTTTTCTCCTTGCTCATCAAATGCGCTATAATTTTATTTTGTGAAATTATAGCGCATTTGTCTGCTTGTTTTTTTTCTCAATTGGTCTGCTTGTTGATTTCACTTCTTTAAATAAATGGAGTTCGTAATACCCCAAACCGTCATACCATACCGTATTACATCCTCAGCTAAATTTTTATATATTAATTTGTTCCGTTCATGAGGCAAGGAATACTTAAGATTTGACATTTGAAACAAAATACACCTCAATTCGTCACATATATAATTGACATGATTGCTAAAAGAAATTCATTCATCTAATATTATCGCTAAGTATTTTAAATGTATAACTTGGGTGTTTCTTGTACACGAAAAGTATGTGCACGTATTCACTGGTTGGAGTGTAAAAAAGGTTGGGTGTGTAGTATTAGGTTAAAGGTTTGTTTTCTTTCCGTTACATTTCAAAACTGAATCGAGTAAGTCTTGTTATTGTTAATTAACATTTGTTATTATTATACCACAGTTGCAAGGAATACAAATCGTCATTTAAATGCCATTGGGCAACTTCAAAACATCTGCTTTTTGATAGTAAAGCAATGTCGTCTGCATACATAAAAATCTTTTAGTTTCTAATGTGTTGAACAATGTCATTTACATATATAGGAAGACAATTGGTCCTAATATTGAACACTGAGGAACTCCTGATTTGTCTTCATTCCACAGCAATGATCAAGAATTTTTACAGTTAATTGTCTATTAGAAAGTTTGGGTTCTATCCAGTTCTTCGGTGGTCCACGTATACCAGCCCGTTCAAACTTGTTTGATAGTATGTAAATATCGATTGTATGGAAGGCTTTTCAGAATTCGATAAAGACTGCGAGAACGAAGTAGTTTTTGTTTAGTTTTTATCTAACGTTATTGCTAAAGTCTTCATAAACATTTTGCTTAATTCAATTGTAAACCCCGAGAATAATAATTTTTGTCCAATTCCAGAGATGATATGTCAGAAAGAAAAAATAAAATAAATATATGTTTATTTTTTTAATTGCCTTATTTTACAGAACTGGCTCAAGATTTTCTAACGCTGGAACATTAATAGTTAGAGGGACGGCAGCCGCAGCTGCTACAAGTGCCACCTATTTAACCATATCTGTTGATTATGGGGGTGAGTATCATTATCCAGCCATAATATATTATATTAGTTGGATAATTTAAATATAATAATTATTCAAATTTCTGCGTGAAAATTATAGTATGTAATATACTTGAATTATAGAACCATTTTATGAAGAAAAGAGATATTATTACATGCAACTTCTTTTAAATTATATTCCTGTTGCAAAAATTGGCTATATCCAGTGAAGTGCTTGAGTTGCATCTCAACAAAGAGAGGGATGAATATGTGCTAGATATAGGTGTTGCAACCTATCCATAATTTGAATAGTAATGAACTGCAGTTTTTCAGGTAACATTCAATGAAACAGTAACTTAAAGCATTTATTGACTTAAAGCATCTGTTGAGTTTTCTCGAGCCCACAAACATACGCGAATTATCAAGAGGGAGTTTAGTATCTAGAAGGGTTTGGTAAATTATAAAGATAAAACTTTATTTTAATATCTAGCGTCTTTATTATTCAACTAGTTATTTTGTCGTCTTTGGCGTTTGCGTGGTGCCGGTAAAGGTAGCTAGGTTTTAGAATTTGTTTCAAATTATTCTGCCCAGTAAAGAATTTACCTTTGGTGATTTAATATTGTTTCGGTAGGGAAGACATTTAGACTACGCTTGCAATTAATAATTATAACATATTCATATCTACTATGAATACTATATCATACAAGTGACATTAGAATTGTATTCAACAGCATTTTTCGTGGTATTTTCTCTGATGGAGATCTTAGATATGCAATAGGGTAGTTTCCTTTCATGTAAGAAGTTCATCTGTAACGCTTGAAATGGCGGGATGCCCTGCTTTGTTGCTGACGTAACGAATAATTTACGTTGCGAGGTATCTAAAATATTCGTCTACTGAACTTACGATTGTATCTCAGAGCCAGCTCTAATAAATGTGTACCATTAACAATCAATTAATTGAATAAATAATGTTAGATAATTAGGTAAATTTTCATGATGACACATAAACTGGATTACTACACCTCGTTTACTAGTTAATAAACTGTCACGGAGTCCACTGTCTGCTTGTAAGCGTCCGCAGGACTACCAAGTGGCGGGTAGAGGAAAGAGTGTCTCATCACACGCATAATTTACCGGAATGCAATAATTAATCGCGTTTACGCGCCGTTTAATTTTGTTTACTTTTAATTAATGAGGAAAATACTAAACGTCATTTTGAAACCGAATGGCTTAAAATATTAACTCCAGAGTTTATAAAACAGTAGCAGCTATGATCTAAAATGCAAAATTATTAATCATTTAAAAATGGATGGATCAGATAAATTAATTCAAAATATATTTATTCCTTGGTTCCGGGAATAAATGATATAATATGATGGAGAGATGGTTCTCTTCGAAGACCAAAATATTTTTAAAAATTTGACTCTCGTAGATGTAGATACATTGATCCGTGTGAGTGCAATGAGCGGCTAAAATTGAATGCCCTATTAATGTGAACCAATTGAACTGGCTTAATTGAAATGGCATTGATAGAGGTAACACCACTATTAATAATAAGGTTGCAATCAAAACGTCTGCCTGATTTTAAAAATACTTAGAAAAGAAAGTGGGTAATTGGTACAGACATTAATGAAGCTGGGTAACGAAATATTTAACAGGAGTTTTCATTCAGCAGCAGTTATCAGTACTAAGTGAGTTATGAACTGTTTATTACATCATACCGGTTTAAAATTAACAATAATATTTGTTACGCTAGGCCACCACCTCTACTCCTTTTTAAAATTTTTTCGCATGAAATTCTGGGGGATACTTTACGTATTCTTTCGCACAGTTCCGATTGCATTGATCTCAAAATATGCTGAAACGTCGAAAGGCTTGGGGACTACCAAAGTAATTGTTAATATAAATAGCATTGTTTTGCGTCTGCCTATTCGGAGTGAGAGTGGGGACCAAGATCGAAGGACTTGTGAAAACTGACACGTCAATGCCTTCAAGGCTTACAACTATTTGAGTGTTCCTTCCCATGTAAATTAGCATTTTTCTCGCGTGTTTGGTTTTGGAATCACATAATTTAAATGATTACGTACGCATTCCCGAACGTTTTGGTATGTAAACCATCCAACCGAGACGATGGTTCCAAAGTAAATGGTTTTTGTCAACAGATAGCAGCCGAACAGGAGTGTAGCTCTCTCAAATGCTTTTCAAGAAATCACTCATAATGGTATTTATCTTGTAAAGGTTTGCATAAACTTGATCTCCTGTGAGATGAACCATATTTTTTGCAAAGTGCAAAAACTCGCGCAGCAAAGTATATCGCTTCTCGGTCATTATTTCATTCAATATTGGAGAAAGTGGTAATTTATTTTTGGAAAAAGTAGGGCATTTATTTTTGCTTCTCTATTATCCCCAGTAAAGAAGGATAGGAGGATGTCATAAAATAATTTAGGTTCCTCTTCCAAACTACTCATTTCCTCGAGTTTTTCTTTTGAACTGTCGCCTGCTACTTTTTTTCTTTTATTTGTTGATTGACATGCAAATTGGTCTGGATGGCAATCATTTCACAATCATTTTCACCAAAAAAATGTGCAAATGTTTCAACAGGCTTCTTCTTGCACAAAGCTCGTGACTCAGACCCGGTGTATATTTGCTTGAAACTGCGGTCGAGTTCCACAGTTATCAATCCTCTCTATACCCGTTGTGTCCGACCACATAGATTCCTCGACGCTGCTGTCCTCTTATAAGCTGCTGCTAAAAGAGTCGCGAGGCCCCCCTGCCATTCATTCTCATAGCAGAATCAACGGTCCTCGGTCCAGTGACTCCTAAGGACAATAAAATGTCCTCACTCTCCAAAGCTGTCTCCACCACTAATTGTAAGATGTAACATTTTTGCTATGCCGATTACAGCTTATCAGTTTTAGCCTTACTAATGAACTTTTTTACTAAATATTTGTGCAAATATTACATGGCTTATAAACAAATGTTTCATGATTGCTCACTACAATGGATGGCCTTTGAGTAGGGAAAAGTTAAAACTTATATTTTAGCAAGTTAAATATCCTTACCCAAGTATTAGGGACGGTTGGCCACCGAATTGTAGAAAAATAACTGCAGGCGTGTGCAATACATTCTTAGTATAAGTATCGGTAACGAGATAACACATACTCATAGCTGGTTCAGGTTTCCTAAACATCAACAGACCGTTTGTGTGAGAGCCCAAAACTTTCGTGACGACGAAAATGTAGGAAAAGACCCTTCCATTGTAAGGACAATGCCAATGAAAGGGACCACTGGTGCAGGCTCGGATTTTACCTTCAAAGAAAAGAACTATGGAGATGAGTTGAAGGGACTCAGAGGCACGGAATTCCGCCATTGGCCCAGGACACACTTAGTGGAAAGTAACCCTACCGCACGAAACAAAGACGATTTGGACTGAGGGAATGGGAGTCCAAAGGATGACGAAGGGAGATGGCAGGTGCAGGGCGGCCATAGCTCACTCCCTCAAATCATAGAGCTAAGAATATTGAAACTTTTAAATCGAGGTAAATATTGTATGCTCTTGGTAAAATTGGATAATTCAGTAATTGAGTCTAAATTGATATTCAAAATCATAAATTACATTACACGAAACATTTTTGTGTCTGAACTATTCTAAAAATGTAGAGACTTACCGTAATTGCAAAACCACGGTGGTATAGATAGTTTAAAATACACAATACGATTGCTATTCGGTTGATTACGGAGAGAAATTACGTCACGATTTTGTCCAAGTTCTCAGAATAATAACCACCAATTCGAAGGTTCAGTGATCATTCGAGGTAGGTGAAACTTCAATAACAAAGCTGTAAACTATAGTGGTAAAAACAAATACAAAGTAGCAAAAATTGGTAAATATTGGTGCCAATAGTCAATGTATTACGTTATAAACTATTTACCGTCGATTGAGGAAAAAAGTAAAAGCACCTGAATTTTTTTTGTATTTTCGCGATTTAATTACAACCAAAACTAACAAGGGAAGATTCCCAACTGTAACCGGCAGATAGCGATCAAACTTCGTATGATGGTAGTAAACGAAAATTCATTACGTAAGAGTCTTCGGAAAAGTGACCAATATTTCTTAGTTTTCGAGATATTTGCATTCGAATCTCTTAAAAAAAAAGAAGAAGACTCCTGACGCAACCCGCGATGCCATACCAAGCCCAAGCTCCTTTCTCGGGGTAATTTTCAATGGATGCCAGCGATGGAGTGGATAGGTCATTGTGAGACTCATACACAAGCCAATGCTTTGTGTGCGGCATTGCCTGTATTCACCACTCGTCGGAACATTTACCACGACTTTAGTATCGGTATACACGTTCGTATGCTGGATGCACATTTGCCTTGATGCTTTCAGTTGCAGACGAAGCTCGTTGAATAAAAGCTGTAAAATTATTGCCTGAAATGGGCATTCATCGACCTTAGATGGAAAGTGTTCTTCACTCTTTTCCTGAATTGGTAAAAGACCTTCTTGAAAAATTTATATTCCCCGAATTTCGTTCCTTAATTTTCCTAATTTTATAAGTAAACCTGAGCAACTTTACCTCTTATTTCCCATACACAATTATCAATCAGTTGTCTTGGAATGCGCAGCTTGAATTTCAAGGGTAAATTATGGGGAATTTTTCACAATGCCTAAAAAATGCGGTTGGAAAAAAATATATCTTACACATTTAAACTTGGCACACAATCTTTTATGTAAGCAAATTAAAAATCTTTAAAGATTCGCTTTTATTTCTGAATGTATAATTATTCACTGTAAGAAATTATGCATAAACATTTCGTAATTTCATATTTCAGAACAGTCACTTGGGTCATAATTTTCATTAAAACATGAAAACAAATACCTTTTACACCAAGAACACTTAATGAATGCTCTATTCCCAGAGTTACATAATTTTTTTACCAGTTCTTCAGGAAATGAAACATCATTTATGTAAACGAACACTTCAAGGTCTTCGGTCAACTTTTGAGTCGTACCAAGCATAGCAAATAATTAATCTCTCTCGTTTTAAGTGGAAGTAGTTGGCTTGAAAAACCACTTAAATTGTTACCCCGTTCTGCTAAGCAATAGTTTCTAAGTGCATTGTTGTTTCTATAATCAATGCAACAATGGACACATTCTGCTGAGAAATATTTTAAAATTGCATTGTTGTTTTTATAATCAATGCAACATAGACACATTTCTATAAACAGTGCGAAAATGTATTTGCTTATGTTGCTTACATCTGTCAACTGCGTGAAAATATAACATTTTACCTGAGAGGAGTTTCCCGAGTGCAATATTTTGCTTTCATCTATACACCGTAAATGATTATTGTTTAAACGATAATTGTAATGTTTATTACGTAACATCGCAAATTGTTTTAGTGAAGTTAAAGGATATGGCAGCGGAAATAGCACTAAAGAAATTAGTATAAAATGTTATTTAAACTACAACGACTGGGGTAATGATGTTTTTTTTTTATGTTGGTTTTGATTTCTTTAGAAGGAATTATATAGGTTTTTTAATGGAGAATATAGTACAGTACAGTGCTTTGCAGTTCAGCTGCAGTGTATTAGCAGCGAGGAGTCAAAAACAATGGTGATGTTGATATAATAAATTGCAATGAGATGGTAATGCGTGTTTTGATGGTGACGAGTTGTGTATATTGTGTTTAAAAATTAATCATTGTCAGTTGGGAAGACGATCTATGTTAATAGATCTTACTAACTTAAAAACTTTCCAGCCGGTCATCTTTGTGAGCATGCTGAAAAATAATTCGTGTTTGGCCTTCAGGCTTGTATATCGTTAGCATACTACCGGATAACATGTGACCCTCTGTAGAAAAGAATACATCCGTGTTTAATTTATAAAAATATGCTAACTTGATTAACTTGCAATTTCTGTGTGATAATAAAACTACCTCATATTCAATAATGGGTATCCAAGAGAAGGAATGAATACGTTGTCACGACAACAAAACAAATACTTGATGAATCCCTTACAGTTGGATGTGAGAGCCACCTGCTCGCAAACTGTAAATCCAAGGAAGTTGGTTGGACGGCGCCCCAGTATCCATTAAAATTGGTTGCCCTGCCCGATTCTTGGTAACTGCACCCAATCTTTTTTCAGTGTTCATAATGCAAAATTTCACTGGCAAATCACAACCCTAGAAAGCAGCGGAAACCTTCGCCGCAATAGCTCTAGAGTTGTTTTAACTGCGCTCAGCTGGAGTGAACACATATATCCTCGCTTTTCTCCTAGCTTCTCTCCTCCTTTTCTCCTCCCCATTTATGGTTAAAGCCTAAGTCTCAAAAAGCCCTACTGCGTGACGCTACGACATTTATGCATACGAAGCCGCAATACGTTGTCCTTTATAAACATTTATGTAAAATTCTCCGTTATAAACATTTACGTGACGTAACTTGAATTTTTAATGCACGATTTTACTACGATGAAAGGTGGGCGCGACGAAGAAAATGCTTCTTACGGAGGAGAAAAAATTCGCCTTTTGGGAGCCTCGAATTGTAAGAAAATTAGAACTATCCGAAGACGTTACCACCCAGCCACAACTTCTTTCGGGTTCTGGTGATTTAAATTATAACATAAGTAAAGTACCACGTGGTGTATGGCGGGGTGCGTCATGCGTCTTTTAATGTTTTTTTTTAAGATATTGCAATGCAAATATCTCGAAAACTAAGACGTATTAGGCGCTTTTCCGAAGACACTTATTTAATGAATTTTAATTTTCTACCACCCTACGCAGTTTGAACGCGATCCGCCGGTAACACTTGAGAACCTTCCCTTGTAAGACTTGTATGCATATTACAATCAAGTATCATTTCAAAGAACAGAAACATAAGGCGGGTCAAACATATGCAAAAGAATGAGTAAATAATCAAAGGCGTAAATTGTGGAAATAAAAGGTATTTATGGCTGAAAACGGAAAAAACAAGCGTAAAACCGACCAATTTTCTGTTGTTAAAAAAGTAAAAAAATAAAAAAGAGAGAAGGAGTGTCGGTTGAATCATTAACAACATGATTAAAACAAAAATAAACGTGGTAGACGACTAGGGTCACAATACCCACCACGAAATACAGACATTTGCGGCACGAGGCTTTATCCGCGCTCCCCACTTGGCAAGCGATTTTCATGGCTATGGCCGCTTAGCCAACTTAACGGGTAAAGTATTCCTTTACAGCATAAATGTTGGTACCGATAACATCGGGCAGCTTTGCAAACATAGCGTTGAATTAGGATAAAACAGTCTACTTCGTTATGACGATGATGAAAAATCATTGACAAATGACATATGATAAGTTAAATGGTGGAATCTAAGCTCATGTGGCATTTTAAATCAAACAATTAATGTCTTTAAGATGAAATCTATAGAACGTACTACATAATGATAAATAAGATCCTTTTTATACTTATTAGGTCATTAAGTAAACATTACTCATCATATCTCTTTGTGGATTTAGGTACAATCCTAGAATCAATAAATAGACGTACTGTCATGGGCTACATCATTTTATTAAACGATATCTATCATACGATAATGAACGAAAGTTTCAACGCCGCAATAACCGCGATATTCCATAAGACATGGTGACAGTCTGTCAACTTTGGTAGTTGACTTTGGACCCCTTCATTGGAGACGCGAAAGATACATGTCGAACACAGTGTTGTGTTCGTCTTTATGGGTTTGGTATGAAGTTAGTTTGGATGGTACAATACATCCATTCCATTGAAGTGCCGTAAAATCAAAATTTACCACTAAAGAAAAATGATAAACGCTGGAATTGTTAGCCCAAATTTAGAATACCAAACAATGTTTATTATTTAAATGAGAACTTTGGTCTCAAAGAATAACATAGCGGAGATGAGGGAGACATTTGCAATTGAAGGACATGGCGCGTCATCGACGTCACCAGGTGTTGGTGAGGAACGATTTTTGTACTCATAATCATGTCATAGGCAGGAGTAAAGTTTGAATAATTCAAGTAACTGTGAGTTAATATGTCTGTTCCTCAAAAATAAATCAAGGCCGCATTTGTATTGCAGCGCATTTTTACTGGTCAAAAATTGAGACTGCTTAGCAAAAGACCCTGATATTTGGTACTTTGAAGACCAGGTAAAGTAAAGTAATATGGGGAATATAGCTCTCATTTTGTCTTTTACATTTGTTACTTTTTTATCATGTGCATCGTTATCACTGTTATCATTTGTTGTGACCGTTTTTATTTTCAGTTTTTGTAAAGACACTTAACTTCTACATCAGAGCCCTTAGTGCTGCCTCTCCAACATATCTGGTATTGTACGCCTGTGAAAATCTGGGATTTGGAAAAAAAGGCAAGTTTACTCTTTCCAAATTTCAGAGCCTTTGTTGCAGTAGTGAGAACTGTAATATATATTATTAACATATAGTGATATTCGGATAATGGCAGTGGATACCACTTTTCATTTTGCAGTCTTCATTTCCATGTCTTGCCAATATTGATTTTCCATTTCAGAATATTTGCTCCTATTGGCTAAGGACACGGTAACTGTTGCTAATCTCATAACCGCTTTCAATGCAGCGGCTAATAATGGATTTCCCAGGAGAGCTCTCTCCAACAACTTTCAGCAGGAATGCTACATGTAAGATATAACTTCTATGAAAAGGATAGGTGGCGTGATAAATTATTTTCATCTTAGCGTTGGGGAAGAAATACAAATGTTTTATTTGTGTAGAAGAATATTGATGTATATAAATACATATACATTAATTTAATGAAGGGAAAATATGAAAGAGTTTATCGATATATTACGTTGAAATCTTGGGGAAAACCTAGGGTAATTGATGATTTATTGTTATACAAATATCGTCCAACCAAGCCCAATTTGGACTGAAAATCAAGTGGTAAGATTTTCATGTCAGTGATTTTTTTCGATCGCTAATAATGCTACTAGATGTAAAATGTGTCCAGTTATACTGGAAAGCGATCAAAGTTTTCTACTCTTCAACACTTGTTAAAATATTAGATTTATTTCTAGCTCGCTCTTTAGCAATGGAAATATTTCCCTTGTATTTAACAGTTTTATTTATGCGTTCTTCACTTGCGTTTTATGGTGTGCATATGTTCTATAATATGTTTTGTATGTATAATTATTTGGTTATTTATAAATGTTTGCTTTATATATTTCCTTAAAAATTACGGAATTGTATTCAATACAGTATGTATGCATGTTTGCTTGAAATTTTTAATCATTTTTCCTGAAAGGCAAATAGAGTAATTTAACATTTTTTAAAAGTGCCGATGAATATGTGACACCACACTATTGCTGCTGCTTTCAAATAAGTTATTTTTAATAATTTATGCATAATTCATTTATTATAAATTCAAGGTTTTTTTTACTTATTAAAAGACATTGAGCAAGATTGCTGTGATTGACCTTATACTGTAAAATAAACATATTCATCAATATGATCAGATTTAAAAAATAAATATGTAATAATGCATAAAAGAGTATTTATTTAAATGAGATAAAACATTTTCAACTTAGAGATATGGATTTAATATTATTTTTAATGTTATATTGAACCATTCATTGAAATGGTATACAACTTCGGCTGTATACGAAAAGTAAAGTGAATAAAATGTTCTTAAATACGATCAGCGATTATTCAAGAGGCTAAGCTACGATAATTATCGATTATAATAGATGAGAAGACCTGCAGGAACGTTATGTGTAGTTTGGATAGGTATTTAAAAATAGAAATAAGAGATAGATAAGAGTGACAGATTAAATATGACTGTAATGTCTTATTTCCAACATCCAATTCGAACGCGGCAGCTTGAACAGAGGAGAACAGATGACTATGAAGACGAATGGAAGATTATTTTGAGATCACCAACTACAATGAATGTCTTTTTAATAAATCAGGATTGTGCAGAAGAGAGTAATTAATTTCGTACGAATGCTAGACTAAGAAGCACTACCAATTTGAACTTACCATAACAAAGTCCAAAAATATTTCCAATATATTATGTGATATAGTATTTTTTTCTAAATCAATACTCTTTGTAAAATAATAAAAAACACACAGGAGCTTGAATATCAATAAATTATCGGGTACATGCAAAACCCCCCTTGTAGTGAAGTTGAAGTGCCTACCATCCGCATTGAGTGTGTCAATTCATGCAAAAGATAAGTTCCAAGAAACCCCATTTTACCTTATCCCACACAGAACAACCCAAATGGCACTCTTAATACCTGATTTTCTATATTAAATATATTCGATAGCATACCACGGTATGTTTCATGTTAACATTATACAAATACGTGTTTGCAGTGTTTAGTTTATTTCAGATCAGGAATAATTTGTTATTTACTCTCTAGGAGTGTTTCCCTTTTACCTCGTCAAAATTCCTCTCTCATTTTTTTACGGAAGGCTTACCTTGGATTGAAAATTAAAGTCAATCAAGATACCAAAGTGTTGAAAAGAAAGTGTTTTCATAGGAATATTGAGTGAAAAAATATTTGATTTCTTGTTAGGTTTACTACGGAGAGTTTGGCGGAATGCCGTGGGGAAAAAAAAAGACTGCGCTTATAAATTAAAAAGTGAATCTGAGAGGAAGGGGTTCAATTGGTATGTTCCCACAACTGCAAGTACTACGCGCAAGTATGAAAACATTTCATATAGAATGGGGAGTTAGGAAAATAGAGCAG
Source organism: Platycnemis pennipes (assembly GCA_933228895.1). Lineage (NCBI taxonomy): Eukaryota > Metazoa > Arthropoda > Insecta > Odonata > Platycnemididae > Platycnemis > Platycnemis pennipes. The sequence continues at coordinate 25,595,447 of OW121849.1, forward strand.
TGGGTGCGTGACAGAACAGCAGATGGATTATCAAGTTGGCTGCTCTTAGACAGAATTGGACCGTGTTGCACATTACCTTTCATGCTTATTCTTTGTGGAAGAGAAGATGAAAATAGAGTTGGAGGAACCTTTTGTTGCTTTGATTTTGATGAAAATGTAGGGGAAGTGCAACCTATCACTTAACGCAGCCGATGGAAGGATTACTTTCCTCTAGCCGGCATTAACGAATTCTTCTCTAGATCCTCGACGGAAATATGAATAAAAATAAATGCATATTGAAGTCACATTTGGATCTAAATATCTAAGACTCTGATTATTGAAACAATCGGAATCATTGGAGGTGTGATTCTGGTTTATAATGAGAAAAGTACAAGGAAAGGAAAGGCGAACAGTGTAGAGCATCATGGAAAGTAAAGAAAGTAGTTGTCATAAATCAGGATGCAATGAATGAAGGAATGTTGCTGGAGACAGGAAAAGCTAATACGAATTTTAAAAATGGCGGTGTAAAGGTGCCTTAAGGAAATGAAATATGCACAAGAATCGGTGGTAAACGAGTAGTAATTCTTCCCCAATTATTTTAAGTGTACTTGAAATGATTTGAAAATTTTGAGAAAACTTAAGCGAGTTGGTTAGTAGTAGCAATAAGTTGTAAGTGTTAGAATGCAGAACGAATGAATATGACTTTGGAGCGCTGACATCGATCAGAAATACTTTAAAAATTATGAATGATATCATTTAAACTAATAATGAATATTGTAGATCATATTTATTTTGTTGTTACAATGACATATTACCCGTATTTATCTAAAACATCTGGCTGTACATCAATTGGTGTCCCATGCCCTAAACTTCCAAAAGCATTTGCGTAATGCATTCGGGGTGAGTGAATCACAAATCGAGCTGAAAATGCCTCAAATCGATTATTGTTGTCCCATTTTTGTCATCATATTTCTTTGGAAACCATTGATGAATGAGACGTATACTGAAGAACATGTTATGAAGAAACGCCTTAGATAAAATCCAATTGAATGAGTCTTCATTTTGTTAATAAAGTGTTACCAAAATTTACCAACGAATTTGTTATAAAGATGCAGTATTTTGAAATTATTAAGCCTCATAATATGTCATTAGCATTAATAAAGCAACTTTAAAGGAAATGAAATTGAACTAAAGTACGGGAAATATTCGTCAAGGTCTTTATAACTTTAGCTGCGTCCAAAGAATCAGTTTCGTAACTCCATGAATAGGTAACAGGGAAGTGTTATATTTTTCAAGAACAGTTGCGAGAACAAGTTTTGCAAAAACAGTTTGCTAGAACAGTTGTCTCAAATTTGTGTAGGTGTATTTTTAATGAATCAGATGAGCTGGCATGTACGCGCTAAATTACAATACTAGCGATGCCGCGGTTAAATTCTAAAAAGAAACTTACCTTCTGGATGGATTTACGAAAATTTGAGGTGACGAAGCACGTGGTATAAAGCATAGCTTATGTTACACTGAGGATCAAAAACGGGACAAAAGGCGGTAAGGTGAGAGAAGGAATGTTGATGAATGTATCATATCTAAGCTCACGGAAGCCTGAGAGCGATTCCATTTTTCAAAGGCCCCTCTTTTCATGGCTGCTTCTAGGATGGTCACAGATGAGAAAACTTATTTTCATCAAGCCACAAAGATTGTGTGAGAGCCAGGAGGCTCAGAAGTTAGAAGATGAGATATATTTTTTACCGGATGCATTTCCATGGCACGAACAAATTGGAGATATTAAAGGACAATAACTGATCACGGGTAGAACCCGTAACTTCTCCGAATATTTCTCCCTCCATTTTGCATAATGGCTGCCTTCCCCTCACTTTTGGTGATAAAAGGGATCAAAAGCATGTTAGTCAAGGGATATAGGCTGAGAATTGAAAAGCGTGGATGACGGATAGTTCATGAGGGGAAACTCTATGAATAAATAAGGGATTTCGTTTTGTGCCCTAATAATTGATTCAGCAGGTCATCCCTCTGCATATTCAACTCACTCAAATTGTAAGGATAAAGTAAAAAATCAGTGCTCAGAATAGTGTTTTCTGGACTTATTGATATAAGATCCCGACAGCATTTAGGTAAGTAAAGCATTATTCGTTCCCCGCAAACAAAAGTTTCTACCTATTTTGGCGGGCCTGAACAGGCATTGTCATGTGTGCGCAGTGTGTCGTAGGCGCAGGGTGTCAACACTTCGCCTACAATACCGACACTCCTACACATCCGACGGTAGTAGGTGACTTTCTCATCAATAGTTTTCACGGATCTAGCAGCTGATAAATAACCCAAGGAAATACTTCATTTTCAAGTATTTCATTTAAAGGAATTTCATGGCACTGGAAAAGTTAAATTAATGGATAATACGACTTTGCTATTAAAATGCTGCCGGATTCCCTCTCATGCTTTCATGCACATTCAACTATTTTGTAACATTTTTCATGTATCCTAAATTAATTTCTGTCATTTATACCCAGTTGATAATTGGTCTTGATAGTATGTGTATGATATAAGTGTATGGATATCAATGTTTGAGGGACTTATTTTTTTATATCAATGGAAATAATGGCCTTTTCACCACAGTTATTCAGACTACAGCTCATTAAAGCAACCCTTTTAGCCGGTATATTAAAATGTTCAAAAGGGGCATTAAAACAAAGAAGAAAAGATGTCTTTAAAAAAGGAATGGTCTAACTTATTACAGAAAGTTGAGAAAAGTTTCTCATTTTTATTATTAAAGTGATACAATTTCCCCCCCCCCCCCCCCCCCTCAAATGGAATGGTAACACTAAATAGACCAAAACAATACAAGTAGTGCAATACATTAAGAAATAATAGGAAAGCGAGTCAGTTTGAAAAGTATTCTAAAATAATAATATCGTTTTGTGTTCAAAAAATATCTCAGAGTCACTAAAAACGTTCTCTTCGCCCGTTTCATGCGTCTTATCACGATCGCTTCCTGAGAACAGTCCTTACTTCCCCCCTCCCAGTTGAGAGCGATAATCCAAACGCGTGCCGAATGGGTGTTGCCGTGGACAGTCATTCCCGTTACAGTAGTTTACGACGAAAGTACTATTATATGTGCATTTTTCATTATTTTCGTATTAAACCATTATTTTGTTGATTTGATACGATATTATATTTTTAAGATGGAAATTCTTTACATGAAACTTTCAAGCGTCAATGCCAACACCCCAACATTTCTCCGAAAGGAGGAACTCGTTGTTGGGAGATCGCATTCGGTAATATAGTTGGAGAAGGCACACACAAAACATGGGATTACCCGGGTGGGGACGTTGAATCAACAAGGAACAGTCAAAGGGAAAATTTTCCTCATAAAGAGGTACCTGGCTATATTTGAAAATGAGGAAGAAGTGATAAAATACAACATGGCCGCGTAAGAACAGCAGTTCCAATTGGTGTTTGACGGGAGGAGAATGGATTTGATAGGGAAATAAAGGTAATTATTAATTACTTTATAATTTGTTTTGAATTTATTTGTATATTTATATTTACAATATTCCTTATTTCTTTCAAGCTCCACACTCCATTTTCTTGGGGAAGTACCTTCCGATGGACCTGAAGGAAAATTTTGAAAAGTCAAAAATGTAAAGAGGAAAGGAAATAAAAGTGAAAAGGTTATTAAGTGTTTTCTTTCCTTATTTATAACAAAAAAAATCCCGTTCTAGAGCCGCAGTAGAGATTGAAGATGGAATTTATAAATAAATATGAACATTTGCAGATGGAATTCACAAAAAAGAGTTGTGGTTAATTTAAACAACATTAGGAAAGTGTATGTAGGGTAAAAAGGGCTTGTGTTAGTTGTGTGTTGTGACGAGTTGTGCTAGGCAAAAGGCATGGCGGTGGTCGTGTCGTTTAGTGTTGAGAGTGAGCCCTTGTTTTCTACGATTCCTAATGTGTTTATTTAGCTAGGGAAGAGTGTTTAAGTTCTTAATTAAAGTTTTGTGGTAAATAGTATGTTTCGCGGGAAAATAGTGATTATGTTATGGTTGTAAAGTGTTTTAAAATGGCATAGTGGTCTTTTTTTACGGTTGAAAGTGATGGTATGTTTTCACAATTCTTAAATGTGAGAATTTAGGTTGCAAAAAGGGGTGTGTTTCAGTTCTTAATTAAAGTTAGATAGGAAAGCAAATGTGTAAGGTAAGGACGTTTAAATGTTCCTTGTGAGTTTTGCACTGTGGCCACCCTAACTAGTCCATCAGCCCTTGGATGCACCTCGTCGATAACTGCAAGCTTCCATGCCAATGGGGGTGTATTGTCGTCCTTGAGTAAGAACACCATTTCAGGGCGAATGTTGTTCGATTCCCTTGACCACTTGGCTCGTTGCTGCAGATGTGTCAAATAATCTTGACCAGCTCTTCCAAAATTGTTGAAGCTTTGCTTGAAGTAATTGCCACCTGGAGAGCAAACGAATACGAGCATTACTCAGATCTGGCTTGGGAAGGGAAGTCAAGGGAGATCCGATGAGAAAGTGACCAGGTGTTAGGGGCAAGAGATGATTTGAAGTAGGTACCAATTGTCTGGAATTAAGGCATGCCCGTATTTGGGTTAACAGGATTGTTAATTCTTCAAACGTTATACAGTTGGTTCCCATATCCCGTCTCGAGTGATGTTGCAAGGATTTTCCTCCTGTCTCCCAGATGCCACCGAAGTGTGGAGCTCTTGCATGAATAAAATGCCATTAGATAAGTACTTGGGCACTAATGCTGGTCAGTGGCATAGTCAGGATGTTCTCCAGGGGGGGGGGATATAAGCTAAGTTAACCATCCAAAGCACAAGTTTGTTTTTGCACTTTCATGAAAAATGTTAAGATTTCTTAATACAATTGTATCTATTATAATTCTCCCTCTCGTTAAATTTCAATCGGCACCTTCAGCTAGTAGACCTGTAACTTTTGATTTGACTAATGAGCCAGAGAGGGGGGGGGGGGGCAAGCGCCACACCCTGCCCCACCGTGGCTACGCCCATGATGCTGGGAGATGCTTGATTGTTGATTTACTAGGAAAGACTCCGCCAATTCACGTTGTTCTTTAGCGGCACCTACAAAGTTTGTGCCATTGTCACTGCATATTTTGGAACACCTTCCTCGTCTTGCAATACATTTTCGTAATGCAGCAAGGAAAGATTGGCTTGTCATATCACTCATAACTTCTAAGTGATGCGCCTTAGATGCCAAACAAGCAAATATGGTAATGTACCTTGTTAACTTCGTTTTGGATCGCCGTGAACCAGACTTGATTAGTGACGGTCCAGCACAATCCAATCCTGTATTTAAAAGTAGACTTTCAGCCTTACCATACATTGTGGAAGTTAAATTAATGGATTAAGGTGATACTTTGTGGAAATTACGAACGTTAAAAATGGTAAATGAAACATACTTTCTGCTTTTCACACAGCTTTATATGTTCCCCGATCATTTTCAACGACTAAGCGTCATTTTCAAGGGGGCCAGCTGACAAAACATTTCAACAAATGCCATTTTATGTTACCCTGAGGAGTGGGGGAAGGACTCAAACAGAGTGGGAGGGAGAGTTCAGGATGGGAATGAGGGAGTTGGTCGAGTGGGTGAGTGAGGAAGGGAGTTGGGTTCCATCAAGGACAGCAGTGTGGATACAATTAGGGGTGAGGGTATTGTGGCGGGCAATAGGGTAAGGGGACAAGTCGGATTTTAAAACTGTTAAAAACATCTGCGAGGATTGAAAAATTTGTCATATCGTTTAAAATACATGCATGAGGTGATATGTAGTGTCTTAAAATTTCTACAATTTCTAAATAATTTAACTTACAAGTTTTATCATATTTATGCAATATTTTTATGTTAAAGTCACTTTTATGTTCAGTCTCGAGCGGGAATAACACTTGAGAAGCTTGGAGGAGAATCTCCCAGCCGAAAGAGCTGTCTGCTCTTAGGAAAGTGTTAACCCTCAAACGGTACGGTGGGGGTCGGATCCGACCCTAGCATTTAATTTTCCGAGCCCCTGTCCCCCCCTCTCTTCTTAGGAGGATGAGTTGGCCAGGAACCCTATCAGTCAGTCGTGCTAAATGTGTAGGAGTGGTTTCAGCGACCTTCTAAGTGACTTTGGCTACCTACATTCAGTTTTCCCATGCGCTCTCTTGTTTTGGGTCGCATCCGACCCTACCGTACCGTTAATGTTACAAAATTTTCTCTTTATACGCTTTACTCTTTTTCGTAGTTCAGCCCACAAAATCGCTTCAAAATAAGTATTTCGAACCCCTGAGGACGTGATAGCCGAGTTACTTCGTCTGCAGACTATAGACTCTGATGATGAAAGAGAGGACGTACCTGGTCAGGAGGAATCTGTCTCAGAATCGGAGGATGAAATTCTGATGAACAGTGATATCGAATAAGATGTTTTTGACTGTGCTGAAGAGAATGAGAACTTCGAGAGAAATGTAGAACCAAATAATGACGAAGGTATGTCAGATAATAGGAATTTTGAGCTAGGGAAAGACGAAGAAACATTGGGAACGGATGAGCCATTACGCTCAAAATTTTCGCGAACCTCATCTTTGAACATGGGTACTCATTTGCCTGGACTGAAAGAGGATGCTCGAGGAGTAACAGATGAAGAAAAATTACTTTTATATTTCATAACTGATGAAATGATAGGAATTATTGCTCGTCACACTAATGACGAAATAGAGCTCTCTCATCTCAATTATTCTGACGTCCTCCTTTCCTTTTTACGTCCTACAGACGTGGCTGAGATGAAAGCACTCATAGGTCTTTTGTTTATGAGTGGTGTCTTGAAGGATTCTGGTTTGAACAAAGATATGTTTTTAGAGATTTATGGACCACCTATCTTTCGTTGCACTATGTCTCAGAAGAAATTGGCATTCCTTCTGCAAAATTTGAAATTTGATGGTAAGGAGACTAAGGAGTCAAGAATGGCTAAAAATAAATTTGTTGCTTGTCGAGAGACATGGAATACGTTTGTTAGCCACTGTCTGATGTATTATAGCCCTTCAGAAAGGTTGACGGTGGATGAGACATTGCTTAGTTTCCGAGGTCGATGCCCCTCCAAGATGTTCATAACATCAAAACCCGACAAGTATGGTTTAAAAATTGTCACTGTGTGAAGCCAGGACATTCATTTTCGTCTCAGGTATACCAAATGTTGGCTAAGATAAAACGAAAAAGAGGGGCGATTTATCCTTACCGACTCAGTCTGTTCTACGGATCACAGAATCAGTTACTGGGAGTAATCGAAATGTCGCAGCCGATAATTGGTTCACTTCATGAGTTGATACAGGAACTATGTTAATGGCTAAGTATTGTTGTCAGTGTAATCTTTACCACAATTTTTGGTAAGGCGGAGTCGTTTTGAGTAATACTTTTCGTCTGTAAATATCATGAATGGGTCTTCATATTGGAGTAAACGATGCAAATAAGACAATGTTCTGAGAAGGTGACGAGAGGGGATGAGGGTAGTTCGATGGTCGACTATGTACCACTTGGAGCCGCATGGAATTTTAACTTGCACAACTGATGTTACATTGACATAAAATATCAAAAAAGATGCGAATAATTCACAGATGTGGCCGGTCGTTTCGGTGGAAATTGACTCGGTGTTTTCAGACATATTTAGTGAGCGGAGGAGTTTGGAGGTCTTCAAAGGTTTCAGGCTGTACGTAGTGGAATTGCAGCTTTCCACACCCAACCACACGGTATTTAAGTAGTCCACCGCGGTTTCGACGCTACCAACGCTACGGCGTCATTTTCAAGACAACATTGTTCAAGATTTTATTATCCAGATGCACAGAGTAGGGAGAGGTCGATGGAAAGGGAAGGGTGATGACCACGGTCGACGAAATAAATATCGACTGGAAATACTAAGTCTACTCTTAACTAGAAACAGGTGCGTCTTCATAATTTTCGGTTAGTAAATATTATTATGCAATAAAAATGCTAACTGCGCACTTATTTCTATCATAAACCTCATCAAAAAGAGTTCGGGTCGGATCCGACCCAACCGTACCTTCTATTTCGTCTCTCACCACTGTACCGCACGAGGGTTAACGATAAAGGTACACAGTGGATACCTATATCAATATAATGCAGATGATGAGCCTTATAGAGAGATGAATATCAAAAGTCAAAAAACGTGGGCTTTCGCGGCAGAAAATTAATTATGAGAAATGAAAATATCCTATCAGTTTCAGAAATTTGGGCGCAAAGATGGTAAAAATATTGGAAATGTAAACAAACAATTAAATGCCGGAAATATTAGGGATAAGAAGGAAATCAAGGAAATAAATTACGAGGCAGTAAGTATATTAAAAGGTAAGTACATTTTATTCTGATGTGATCCCACATTACTGAAATTTTTGGAAATAATAGGCCCTTAACTGCTTCTGTATTCAAAACGCGTTGCACACTCAATAATATTCAAGCTGTAAGAATTGTTGATATATATCAAATCAGTAACAAAATACATAGTAATAACAATTTAAAAAATTACACGTAAAAATAGCATGCTGTAAAATGTCTTTGTAAGACATTTTTAAGTGGAAATTTTATAATTGACTTCACTTCATCAGTGATCCACGGGATGATCATTAGCTGAGCAAAGTAAAGTTTTGGTTGTGTAAAACACACGAACATTTTTATCTCAGTACTCATTCGAAGATAAACATCTGCATGAAGTAGGTATATCATTTGATGAGCCATTGGAATTCCGTGAAATCGAATTAATTGAAAATGACCATTAACCTTGCAGGTTACAACACTTTACAAAATAAAATAAGTTACTGAAAAATTTAATTCCTTAGACAACATTGTAATGTCCACTCAGTCTTGCAAAATACTAGCATATTAAAGAATACCATTAAAGAGCGTAACCTTCCAAGTGGTTTTAAAGAATTTACTCCTTCTGTTTTAAGTGTTCTTCCAAGTTGTTTAATGGTCCTAGGAGAATGAGTAAAGATTTTCCATTTCCTCAAAGTCAATATTCACGGGATCTTGTGATGGAAATTAAACACTCTACTGATATACATACTCTACTAAAGATGAAGCTTGATGATCCTAGTGCAGCGTACATGATGGTTACAGCACTTGAAAATAGCAAGCCTCATTTTTCCGATGACGCAGTAGTGTATGAGGAAACTAGAAATGAAGAGGGAAGGTGGTCTTCAGTAATATATTTAAATGCGAAGATGATTGGTATGTTAGTTGGTGGCTAAAATTAAATTTGAGAAAGTGGGTGATAATGAGGTTTTGGAAAAAGAATAGTATTCCCCGGAATAAATATTTCCTCAAAGAACAGAAGATACTTACCGTAGAATATACTAAATACCTAGGCGTCACCTTCACTGAAGACATGTTGTGGGGGATGCACATCAGAGAAATAACTAGTGTTGCACGCTTTAGATTATGATGCATAAAAAGGGTTCTGGGCTAAACGAGAAAGAAACTGTTTTTACTCTTGTGAGGTCTCATTTAGACTATGCCACCTTAACGACCTTTAAAACCTAGATATTTCTACCGAAAAAAAGACCTAGACTTTGCATAAAACAACAGATCTTCGAAATTTACCATTATACCATAGTCATGTAACAACTCTCAGGTATATTTGCGTTGTCCACCGCGGTAGTCAGGTTTGTACCATTAGGCTGTCCCAAAAAAAAAACATTTTTTTTTAATTTCAAAATCGTTAATCGGATTTCGATGACCCCCGGGTATACAAGGATAGGCAAAAAAATATTTTTGAAAAATGTTAAATAATTAGTTAGCGAGAGGCGCCTAACTACCAACACCCTTAATTTGTCACATGATTTCGCGTAAACTGCCAAAATAAGGGTAATCAGGGTAAGTAATGACCCATAGCGCAAAGATTTCGTCGGTTTTTTCGTATCTTTCACTGTTTAGGCTTTGCGGCCCACGCAGTCTGGCGCCAAGTGTGGCGCTAAGCGATTCGGCTCGCGCGACGCGGCGCAACAGACGGCTGAGGCCGTCCCCCTCCCCTCCCTATCCTCCTCACCTACTGTCACCCGCCATGCTCACATGCTTCAGTGACTCGTTCTCTCCGAAATTCAGATTTTGAACTCGTTTCGTAGACCAAATCATGTCGGCACGTATGGTAATCAATCTTAACTTTATTTTGGAAACTCATAACAAATTTATTAACCTACTGAGAAAATTATTCAACAAAGCCAGGTTTCAGTTGAACAGGAACAGGCAATATTGCTTTTGTTATTCGTCGTTAGTAATACTGCTATTGAATTCTGTGATTAGGGTAGGTACCCCCCTCTCGGCCACATCATTCACCACCTTCAACTGTTTGTCACCTGTCGAGCTGCTTGGTAGCTTTCTGTCGTTTCCCAATCCTTAGGATCTTCGTTCTAAAATTCATGCGGTAGCTAAAGAGTTTTAAAAAAATTCATGGAACATGATGACACAGAAAATGATAAATCTTTACTGTGATAATTTTTAGGCACGGGTACCCTTTTCAGACACTGTATGGAATCATTTTCACGTTCATGCATTCGTTTCACCATTTTTATTTTAATATGAAACGGTACCCTATTATCAAAAAACGACATTCACTAGCTCCTCGCTTAAGTACAACAAATAGTTAGAGAATTTTTCTTTAGCTATCAAGAGTTACTCATTGAATTTCGGCCTCTGATCAGTGACACTCAGAGACTTGAGAAATATCAAGTCATTAAATGGAGCCATAACCGCCACTGGTGTTGTAAACCAATACCGCACGTACACTTTCACTATAAATGCGCATAAGCATTTCAGCTTCATCTTGTGTTCTGGTATAACCTGCGGGCATTGTCTGCCAAAGATGAATATCAAAAGAGCGTATATTACACGGTCAATCCACCGAGCTTCGTGGGTGGGTGGTGGGGCTCTGAACTTGAGCCAGTAATCCTGGCCTACTGGCCAGTAATATAAACACTATTGATACTGCATGTTTTTCAGAGTAATATCACTTCTCAATGGTCCAATTGAGTTTATTAGTAATGCCATAATATGTCTCACTGTCATACTTTACAGCTTCTGGCGTTTTCTTAGAGTTCTCACCAATGTCAACGACAGGGTGAAGAGAGCTGAGAACAAAAACACACTTTCTTGGTTTGTCCTGATAAACGGTAAGTGTTGCGTCACCGTTTTTGCACAATTTAGTAGAGTACAACTCTTCCCTAGAAGCTTTAACTTCAACAGATATTTCTACCCTTACCTAATTTACGGTTCCCATTAGATTTGTACTTATTTTCAGCTATTTAATGAGCACAAGTGTTGTGAAATAGTTGTCAGTTGTGACATTTCAGCCCTTGCTCAAGTACGAATGCATAAGTATCATTACAACATGATCTGCAACGCAATCGCCAGCATGACGAGAGTCGTCCTTGCCAAGGTTATGAAATCCGTGTATAAAATATATACTGTCCTTATCTACTACAAGCCAGTATTTTTGCCCATGTTTATCAGGCTTTGATACCATGTATCGCGTAAAGGAGAACCTAACTTTTAGTCAATAGTAATGAACGGTCCAGGGTTATAGAATACAACAGAGTTATTAATAACTGTCTTCCACACATCTGAAAACATCGCAAATTTGTCTGTCTGCAACCGTGCACAGGGACTTGACTTTTCGTCAAAGCAAAGATAGCGTATTTTTTTCACAAAACTCAACATCTTGATCAGACCGTTTCTTGGACTCGTCTTCAGAAATGTTATTTAGTAGATACGGCCGTAATTTTCTCCGGCCTAAGACCTCTACGTGGCACCATAACTAAGACGCAAACTATTTCAATGCAACCACCTCGACGCAAGGCGAAGTCACGACCGACCGGTCACGATACCTTAGCCAGCCAGACAGCCAGCTACAGACGCTTGGCAGTTGTCATCTGTATTGTCATCCAGCACATTGTTGACGGCAACAGTGCTTCTTTATGGTAGATTCTTTCCATTCACGGCTTTTTTACATCCCTGTGTCGCCGCGACAAAAGGGCTGGTTTGAAGGCGAATCATTTGGAAAAAAGTAATGAAAAAATGGACTTACTTCAAAAGCTACTAAATTTTTGAAAAATATAAAAACAGATTATTTTTATCCGAAATATGTAGCTTTAAACAAATGCAAACGTAATGTAATGTTTTGATACTATCCGTTTGCCTAATACTTTTCAAATCGCTTCCAAAGAATCACCTAAAACGAAAGAAAAAAAGTTAATATTTGCTGGGTGTCAAAATGACACCTTCTGGCATTTACGGTAAATTTTAATTTTTAAGATGAAAAAAAGGTGGGGGCTATCTGTCACACAGTGGTCTTGTTTTGCCCTGAAAATGAGTAAAAGTCACAAAAGATTTTTTCATCAATACAGTTTCATGGGCAGCTCTGCAAACAAATGTAGGTGTACGGTGTCAAAATGTCACCCTTCGGCATTCTAATGTTAAACATAGCATCATGTTTTTTTAAAAGTGACTGAAAAGTATTCTAATTCATATCTACTTAAATTTAAAAATCAAAGGAAATAAAATTTTTTTCGCTTTGCTTGCATACTTCGAACTCATTCTCCGCATCTGAGCACGTAGAAAACCATGACGCCATCTGTCTTGGAAATGCAGTTGTTTTTAACTATTTAATTTTACTAATATATAAAAAAACCTTAAACAACTTACAACCGCGCATAGAAAATTTTTACCAGATATTAAGATTTCACTTACGCAATACCATTAAAAAATTGCCTTCTCTAATTTTCACGTTTTCGTGATTTGTGGTGATGTAGGAAATTGAAGGTAATTTTCAGAATCCACAGAACAGTACCCCTCTTCATCTCAAACAAAAAAATCTTGCATGTTGGTGATAGCCACTGATTTTCCTAGCGCTCAGTACGTCTCCAAAAATTTCCTTCACTTTCCCGTAAAAACAGAAATAGCAATTTCTTTAATCGTTAATGTTATATAAAACTCGAGAGCGTAAACCACAGATAGATTTCTTTATTTTTAAAATTAGTGATTTTAACTGTATTGGGACCCCGAAATGAAATGTTTATGATGATAGCAATTCAAGTACGATAAACGTTACTTTTCAACAGCTCACGCTTAGTATAGTCTGGTTGGAAGGTAATTAGCTGTCGAGTGAGTCAGTTGACGTGAGGCGCGATGGTAGACTAACTTCTGTCTTTGCTAATATTGCTGGCACCCCAAGACGGGGGCCCCCAAGAGCCGCCTCGGGCCGGGAGCCCTCGGCAATCACCGACCTTCCGACCTTCCTTGAAAAAAAATATGCCCCTCAAACACATTAATAACCTAGCGCAAATTTGAATTGAACAAACCTACATCTAACACAATGGCAGGCGAAAATAAAAATTTTTTCCTAAGAAATACGTAATAAACCATAAAAAATATTCCATTTTTGGCATTTTGCAATATTCGGATCCTGAAATGAATATGTGCTACCTAAATAACTAAGTTTGATATTAATCGCTTCTCGTATCCTCTCGAAACCATCACTAATTTTTTACTCGAGACTTTTCCTCGTGAAAGTGATTGATTTTAGTTCATTGCGAACAACCAAAATGTGAGTATATCAATAAATTTGTAAAAAAATAGCAAAAGCTATATTGGCTCTTTGTCTTACAATCTACAGTCGTATTGTCTTCCTGAAAATGTTAGTGTTATTTATTGTCCTACAACAGACATGAACCAGATGAAAAAAGTACCATAAAAATCTTATCATTAACAAAAAATATAGTTGCCTGCTTCAAATCATGAAAACTTCCATAAAATATTCCGTTGCTCAGTTGTACATTAAAATTAAATTAAAAGAAAAATTTTGAAATAAATTTGAAATAGAAATGCATTTTTGGTTTTTATAAACTGAATCTTCTCAACCAATGAAATTGTTAAAGTTCGCTATCATAACAGTTCATGCAGAAGACAGGCCTACACAAAGAGATTAGATGCACTTGAAGCAACACCACAGTTCATTCGTGACGCAAGATTGGCCATTTTGTTAGGCACGGAGAGTTTGGGGAAAGTAAGCAGATGCAAGGAGGTTACAAGGTACTGGAGGTGGCTTCACATCTGATTCCTGAGGCAAGGATGACCATTTACGATTGGCACAAACATATTAAATCTATACTCGCAGTCTTTATGGATGATTTTATTGATGCACGCGGTGAAAGTAGGAGTGGTAAATAGAATTCAGTGTAAAATTCGTGAAAATAATGGGAAAAGTGACAAATCAGGCAAATGTATGTAATACCAAGAGGTTGAATCTGTACCAGATGTTATCGAAAGAATTATCATCTAGTAGAGTAAAATACATTTATACTTTTCTAAATGTTTCTTTACAAAGACAGCTGACGCTGCCGAAATGTATTTTAAACACGATACTCTTGGAGGGTAATAATAGTCGTAATTAATTAGGGGAGGCAACTGGCAGCTATAATCATTTGCGCAATTCTGAATAAGTGAGTAATTGCGTAGAGAAGACGCTTTCATGTAACGGAACATGGGAGAAGAAAACGCGGAGTTAGCCTTCTCCAAAAGAAAGTCTCCAAGGGGCCCACTGTGTAGCATCCCATCCGACAGATGGAGAACAGAACATGGAGATCTCTCTATCCAGCACTAAGTAGGGACCGAAAAACCACTGAAAAATTGCATCTAAAGCCGGGAATCGAAGCCCTGATGGTGAATACCAGTACTCAACTGTCATGACCACATAATCTCTATCACGATTGTTATTCACATTCTAATATGCGTAAAATCTCCATAAGAGGCCAAAGAAAACACCAGGTTTAGTCCCAAGGAGCTGTGGCCTAATCGATTTTCTGCCTTCGTTGTCACTCGTAGGCTAGCATGTATATGCCCTCAACTGCACATTCTAATCTCGTTCCGTCTACAAGAGATGCTTGGAAAAATTGTGCCGACACACCATCATAAACTTCTTTCGCTGAACGATGAAAAACATTTGCGTAGCGAGCGTAAAGTGAAGGGGGCTGGCCCGCATTGCAATACAGAGGGAATTGCTCCCTAATTATTTATTAAATTATATAATATTAATTTGTTGAATAAATATTTTTTATTGATAAGAGTTTGTGAAATTATTCTTTCGTCAAATGTTCCTCTATCGCCTTGCTGATATGAGGAGCCCCTTATAACTTCAATGCAAATCCTCCTACTGTATCAAACAGGACGACAAGACTAATTCCATATAGCATCTGAAGAAAAGCGATGGTTTGATCATTATTTTCGAGGACTGTAACCTCCGTTAGTGGCTTTGTGGACTCTCCCTTGAAAATGGCAAGTGAACTTCATGACTGCAGAATGTTTGTCGGTAGCAAGGATATATTTTTACGTAATTAATGTGTTTTGTATTCAGGCAATTCGCTACCACTCTATTAAGTTTTTTACCAGTGTCATACATTCCACGTTTTGAGGTGAAACTATATAATTTTTCAATTCTTGAACGATAAATTCCATCAAAACAAAGGAAGTTTTTGATATAACTGACAGAAAAATTCATCCATATGAGTCATTATCCCATCAAGAATATACGAAGCGTATTCCTGAAACCTACTTTACTTTCTCACTTATTCGCTGTTCGCACCTCAGCTCTTTTCGTAGCAATGCACTAGCTTTTTCAATCTCCTTTGCATGCATATACATCTACGTAATACACAGAAAGCTACCATAAATGTGTGTGGCATGGGGTGAGTTCACACCAAAAATGCTTTATACATATTCGTAAAAAGGATGCAGAGAAGTTCGCCTGAAAAGTGAGCTGGTCTCGAGATCTTCGCCATCTACAAATCTTCCACTAATCCTTGCTACAAGTGAAGGACGAGGTACATATATATCCACATAATACCCTGCAAGCCACCATAAAGGTGTGTGGCAGGGAGTGAACTCTCACCAAACATGAACTACATATCATGCATAGAAAAGGATTAGTTCTTGTATATGTACTGTTCAAAACTACGCTATTTAAAAATAGATAAAAATAGCAAAGCATACATGCAAAAACATGCTGTTAGTTGGGTTAGCATTGAGTCCTAATACAAACGTGCAGCTACCAATGTTATCCATTCCTACACTCGTACTGGATATATTTACCAGAAATTGAGACAGAGTCTCGAACCAGAGACTCCGACATTGTGAAGCGAGTACTTTACCCCTAACCCAAACTGCACTAAGTGTGTAAGGTAATAGTAACTATAGGAACTATAAGGTGGGTGATCGAAAAGTTCCCAAAGTAAATTCTGAATCTTATCTCTGGTATGGACAGCGGAGTGAGGACGCGCCATTTCATAGAAGAGGACTCTCCCGGACAAAGGTTTACCGATATATCGGATGGCACGTCTCCGTGACTATTGTTCAAATATTGGTGCGTCTAATATAGTAAATTTACCATACCGAGCACTAATCCTCAATTTTCAATGAGATCGCAGTTTTTGGTCCACTTTTTGCGATTTTATTAGTTTGGATACTGGGCCTGCCAATGTTCTCCTCATCATACATATTTCTGTGGCTAGTTTTATAGTCTCGGCACCATTGTCTATCCAGTTCTTCTCTTATCATTGTAAGCCATGAACTAGGCACAACTCTTGATGAACTGGAGTAGCTGTAGATCCTTTTGCACACGATAATCTAATTACAGGACACTCTTCCCAACTGGCGGGAGTAACGATTTTCGAAGACATTTGCAAATAACCAAAGCTGTCGACACACCCAAAAAAATATTATTATTCGAAGCCATTGTTACGTGTTATCAGGGTCAGTCAAACGAATACTGTATCAATAAAATGTCTTCAGTGAACTCGTAAACAATCAATAGATGGCGTAGCATTCAAGCAACTTTATTCTAAGCTGCCAACGTTTGAATATAAGCAAATGGTCCTTACTTTTCGAAAACACCTTGTAATTCAGTCCGTTTTTTTTTGAATTTGTGACTTTTTATTTCTAGTGTTCGTAAATTGTAAAGATTACATATCTAGCGTCGTTCACGGAACTCCAACATGAAGGGAATTGCGTTATCGTTATTTTTTTATGCAATATCGTTTTATCATTTGATCTGGCGTAGGTACGGATGCGCGCTAGAACAATGGAAAGGTACAACAATGGGCTTCCAGAATTAGCGTTTCACATTCCTTAAGGTAGAACCAGTGCTTCGAAGCACTACTTTCATAGGACGAATATAGCATGCCGGAACAACATAAAATTGCTCAAAATGTTGTTAATAATAATTAAAAACGATTTTCAACTATTCAACATGGCTATACGAAACATGAATTCTCTTCCAACTGAAGTAATTTGGTGATATGAAGAAAGGCTTTTACATTGACGCCATGTGTCAGAGGCACTTAAAAAACATTATCAGGAGCAACAATTAAATTTCATAATAATAAATTAAGATATGAAATAAAATAACAGTCCTAAAAATCGCTTTTAATCTTTTGTTAAAAACTTAATTGCAACAAGTTTATTAGACAAATTTTCTGACGACGAAATGGACAACACCGTAAAGAACGTGTAAATATTGACATAGAAACCAAATTTTCACACCAATTGGACACCAACGTTCGCCTGCGCTACCTCATTGAGATTCGTTGCCTTCTGCTATTAGTTTTCAAGCATTTCTCTTCAGTTTTACAATACGGTATTTTGTATTGTAGTTACAAATTACACTTGCTCTATTACATTATAGTGCGATAATTTTTATAACTGAGCTCTCTTGGGCAGTGAAATTTGCCTTTTTGAATCGCCAATTTCATTTGAGGGCTAGAGTTATGTCTTCATAAGTTCGTTTTAAAGGCAACTTTAGGTCTTAATATACTTAGACTAATTGTTTGTAAAATCTAAAGGAACAGAATATTGATGAAAGTATTTTTCAAATCAACTCTTTGAGTGCATTTATTGATGGATGTCGAATCGTAGAAATCGATGTTTTGGCTAAGCTGATTATTTGTACTGCATGTAATTCAGTGTTAACGTTAATTGATATAACAGAAGAAATTCTCATCGGACTGGAATGTAATTGGAGTATAAAATGTTGAGTGAACGGCATTGTAAATACTGTATTCACATCAAAATCTCAAGCCAGCCCGAAGAGGAATAAGCAGTATTTCGATATTAATTTGAAAGCTACCATTTCTTAATGGCAGCTTTAAAGTTATTATCACCTTAGTCTTATATTATTTTAGCCAAAAAATGAAAAAATAGGTACTATTAATAAAAAGAGGGAAGAATTTTCTACACATCCTATTGCTGTTTACAGTATGGTGGGTGGAACGTTACCGTTTACATGGATAAAGGCAAGGCTGTGGTGAGTGGAAGGGGAGGGGGCTGTAAACTCCCGCCAAATTTTCATTTAGAGGGTAAATGTATGAAAAGTTGAAGAAGAAAGTAGCATAGAGGTGAGATTATTTGTTGTGTATGACAGATAATAAAAAGGCAGTAAAGATGAATTACTATTTTGGTACTGTAAAAAACATTGTTTTTCTAGAGGACATAGTCTTTAGATCCCAATCAGTAAATCCTTCCTCAATTTTTGTCCTGGCTACGGGCTTGGTAAAAGGTATACTGATACTACTAGTACGGGCTTCATGGGTATATACAATATTGTTCATGTTTGATAAGTGGTTATATGGTTTGACCCGTATCAGAAAATTGTTAGGGTTATGATCTATCAGCTAAGTTAACTGCCAATAATCTGCCATGATGACTGGGATCTCGCGAAACAGATTTACGGCTAAGCAACTTTCTTTTGGAGGAACTAAAATTAAGATTTCATCAGAACTCAGAACTTCATTTTCATCAGTTTTCCCTTGAGAAACTATTTTATTCTCTTGGAGAATGCTTGTATAGTTGATCAGTGAGCAGGTTTGGGAAATTATATTACCAAACATATTGGTGCCTATTAACAGTATGCATCGAGTCTAGTTTCAAATTCCTACAACCATATTATTGACTTATATTTTCAATTTTACTTATTTGGAGAGAAATATATTATGCGGGTGATAATAAATACGTATTCAAAACAAAGTATTATTTAGTGCTAGGTGGAAACGATGACTTTATACTACAAAATATACATTAAAATATTGTAAATATTCTTTTAAAGAACTAATATACCATCGTGAGTAGCAATAAAGAAGCGACTTTAGCGTGTAAACAGTGTTATACCTATTATTTTCAGGGATCTATGATATTCCGTGTATCACGACTGCTATGTGTAAAATATTTTAGCGCACTCAGGTATTCTTCAAGTAACCAGTACTAACAGGGAGTACAGTACAAATGGTACTAATCAAAGACACACTTCATAGCATAAATCGTCTGCAATCGTGACGTAAGGAATAAATGACGGAGGTACTGGGCCAGTTTGTTTCCATTACTCCCCTAACATCGTTGCCAGACTTCTGTCACTATGGTGGCTAAGGAACGGAAGTTAGACTTTTCATCGTGTTTCAATCATTAATATTAGCCTTAAATGGCCGATGAGGCATCCTAAAAAAAATACATATTATTCGTTAATTATTCAGCCACAATATATTAGTTTTTGAGATGGTGTTTTCAGGGGAAATTTTGAGAAATAAAATTTTTAAGGGAGGGACGTCACCATTCTTCCATAAGAGCAATGTAATTTGAGGCTGAAAATGACGATTTTCAAATCCTGTAATAAGCGTAAATTGGCCGATTACCCCCAAATATTTTTTCATGGATTGACGAAGGAATGATTTCTCTACAATATATCACAATATCAAGGAATGTTTTCAGAGGAACTTGTAGTAGAGGTTCTACCTTAAGAGAAAAACTTTCAAAAATGATATCCGTAGCATTATATAGTTGATTTACTCCAGAAAAACATTCAAAGTTACATCTCGCGCAGCAATGCGCACAGGAGGAAGCGCATCAGCAAACCAGCATCCGAATTAGCACACTCTGTCTGCTTTGACTATACCTTTACCATATAAGCACGGATTGTGAGACTCGAAACTGAAACTGCAATATTCTGTTCGAAATACTGCGAAACGCTGACTCAGCCACTTTCGCAAAAGATGTCTGTAGATGAAGATGCGAAGGGCTTCTAAACAACCCGTATATCTCGTTCCACTGTCTTGTGCACAGCATGATCCCTCGATCTATTTGTCACTCGCAAACCATGGTGATTGAGGATATGCCGAAGAAATTAACTTAAGAATTTGGTACTTAATTTACATGTATACTAATATCATTTAATGAACTCTGCTTGTAGTAATTGCGTAAGTGTTACCAATCCTTCATTGCTATAAAGTATCATACGTTTTATGTAGCCAATCTCAATTGGAATAATATTTGGACGGTTACTGTGATGACTGCGTTAAATGTGCTTCAAAATGAATTCGTGCTATTTGCGATAACGTTACCCACACCATGAAAGGATACGTGATTCTGCCCCTAATTTTTCGATTGTGAAAATGTGACGGAATTCGGGATGACTTGCCACTATCATTGATTTATCTCTTTTTTAACATATTTGTAAATTCTCAGAGACGTTTTCGCTCTATGATGGCTACTGGCAACAGTTTAAGGTTATCAAAACAATCCGACAAGATCTATGTCATCGAGAAAGCGACTCAAACATAAGTACAGTGGTTATGACCTGCGGCGTAATTTTACCGCAAAACGTATCTCCCGGCTTTACAGGGTTTCCACAATGTTTAATTAGCCGTTGTGCTTGAATACTTACTACAATATAGGATGAAATATAAACACCAGTCTCACCCCTTAACGAAAGCTATAAATTTTGAATATTCGCTCCGACAGTATGACGCTGCGTTAAATTTTACAGCAGATTTAAAGTTGTACAGTCAAAAAGGTCCGGCCGTTGAAGCAGGATAAAGAACGTACCGGCCAAGAAACCAAAATAATCCGGGTTCTTTTTAGTTTCCGCTAGTTGGCTATGAGGGTAACAGGAAAACTAATTTGCATTTTTTTTCACATTAAGAATTGCTAAATAAGCAATGCGAGTAAGTGAATGCCATAATTTGATAGTGCTTTCATAAATTATCGGATTAAGTCTTGAGACACGGTGGCTAGCATCCGACGAAGCTGTAAAAACCAGAGTCATGATGATGGCATTGAGAAAAAAAGGTCTTGGACGGTGAAATTTAACGCGTTTCCCGTACCGATATATCTTATCGTATTGACGCAACCACTTTACTCTCTCCACTGTTATGTTGCAATAAGAAAACTCGACAGAATTACCATAAAAATACGTAATCTCTTGTTCTTAAGCGAGTGTAAACGGATTTCAATAAATCATAAATAAATTCTCACTAAATGATTCAAAAATAATAAAAAATATTCCCTTTTAGATAAGAAAATTTCAGCAAATTCTACGAAATTCTAGATGTGAACTCTAAATTCCTCTCTAATTCCCGGTGTTCAACCCAAAGATTGATCTTTGATATGTCAGAGTAGAGCTCACCCCGTACTAAGCCATTGGCGTGTAAAAATCACACATTCAGGGTAGGGGGCCACTTACTTTCCGTGGGCCACCTGCGATTTCCTACGATGTTCTGACACGCAGAAAATCGAATCACGAGGATTTGAGGTGGGAGCGTAAAGCCCCTTGAACCCGAGACACTCCGGTCGGTAGCTCAGTGCTCTACCCACTAAGCCAAAACGATACACCCTGTAAAGACCCAGATTAGTTTATTTACAATTCGAATACGCGTCCTAATGAACCCTCACGAATTCCTTGAAACGGAGTTGATGAACCAAGGCAGTAAAAAACGTTGAGAGGATGGCAAAATTGGTTAGTGGATGACCAAACAACCCCTCCACCTTGTAACCTATGACAGAGTTCGAATGGACACGGACCTATTTATACAATCAAGTATGCAACACGATTTAAAAGGACAGATATTCAACACACAAATTCAAATTATAGAATATACTCTCCCATCCATGCAACAACATATAGCTACAAATCAATACATGTTCCGATGGCGGAAACAAAGCAAAATATCTTCAATACCTCCAAAACTATCCACGTCACTTTATCAACCCAAATACCATATGCTCCGCCACAGCACCGATCGGTCCATACAGTTCCACACTTCGCCTTCCCACTCCTGCCAGTCAATGCACTTCTCACTTGCTACTCCCACCTCCTAAACTTCCTCCTTCCCCCAATAAAACAGCCAAAATTCCAACACCAATCTCCGCCTCACTCGTGCGACGTGCCGCTCTCGCTCCTCTTCCTCGACTCCCCGTTGTTGATTCTCACCTAGCGACCGCGAACTACTATGGCGGCCTTGCGTTATGTTACAACCTTATGCCACGTTCCCGCAGGGTCAACGCTGGGGAGGATAAAATTCATAACGGCCTCTTACGCCTCAACAGCCACCGGAAAAATTAAGATTTTCGGCGAGCAGGGGTTCACCACTTTAATGACAGCGGATTTAGAAACTATTTCTGACCTATGTGCTTAAAGGTGATTGTAGAAGAAAAATGTCACAACATGTTGATTTTTTTCATTGTTGAAAGTCTATTTTCGAACCAAGTTTCAATAAGCCAAAGTTCAGCTTGATTTTACCGCTAACCTCGAGAAATGTTTTTTTTTTGTTGGAAAGATAACTTCGTACTTATTGACTGCTCAAAAACAATTTTATTCAGACAAGAGCTCCATTTAAGTACACTGTCAATAACAACCAATTGTTGCGGTCAACAAAGGCAAAAGAAAAACACACTCCATTATGTATTGAATGAAAACTACGAAAAAAATACAATTCCAACACTCCTCCTTCATCATACAATACAAGAATCTCAGATCAATACACAAACAAATATATACATGTCTTTCATAAATCAAGCTATGCCCATATTTATAACACAGAATTTATGCTTTGGGCCTGCTAACCCTTTAGTAAATACATCTGCAATCATCTTCTCATTTGGGACATATTTTAATACAATATCATTATTATGAATAGCATTTCGAACAATATGATATCGAATGTCAATGTGTTTACTTCTTTTACGAAACCATGGATTTGAGGCAAGCTTTTGTGCACTTTGACTGTCATTACATAAAACAATAGGCCCTGGATGATCACTTAATTCAGTTAATAAATCTTTTAAATGAATTGCTTCCTTAACAGTCTCTGAAATAGCAACATACTCTGCTTCAGTGCTGGATAGTGCAATATTTCTTTGCTTTCTTGCTTCCCAAGAAATTACCACACCACACAGTTTGAATGCATAGCCAGAATATGATTTTCTATCAGTTAAATCATTTCCCCAATCAGCATCTACAAAACCAATTATCTTTTCCCCTGTTTGCTTATACAATAACCCCAAGTCAATTGTACCCTTAAAATATCTTAACACACGTTTTAGAGCTTGCCAGTGCTCATTGGAATGACACAAATTAAATTGACTTAAGTGACTAATTGCATAGGCAATATCAGATCTTGTCCAAACTGCTAAATACATTAATGATCCTATCACATGCTGATAAGGGACATCAAATCTTTGATCATTACCATCATTTTCATAATTCAATTTTTGACTACAACACATTGGCGTAGAAACAGGTTTAGCATTTAACATCCAAAATTTATTCAAAAGTTTTTCAATATATTGTTTTTGATCAATCTTAATTTCCTTCTTTGACCTGTCTCTCTGGATATGAATGCTAAGAAAATGTTTTACTTCACCCAGATCCTTAATCTTAAATCTTTTCATTAGCTCCTCCTTAATCCTTATCCTTTCACAATGATTATTTGAGATTAGCAAAAAATCGTCAACGTACAGAGAAATAATTACAATTCCACTATTTGTAAATTTAAAATAAACACAATTTTCATTATCTGATTGCTTGAATTCTAAATGTAACAACACTTCATGCACCTTTTCATTCCATACACGTGCAAATTGTTTAGGACCATACACTGCTATTTTTAAAAAACATACCTTATCCTTATTCTTTTCATCAACAAACCCTTCAGGTTGGTACATATAGACAGTCTCTTTTAATTCCCCATTCAAAAATGCCGTAGACACATTAAGATGCCATAACTCCAGATCAAATTCTGCTGCTAATGCAAATAGCATTCTTACTGTCAAATTCTGTATAACTGGTGAAAATGTTTCCTAATAATCAACTCCCTGAAGTTGTGAACAACCCTTTGCCACCAACCTAGCTTTGTATTTTAATACATTTCCACTAGAGTCCTCTTTCTGCGTGAAAACCCATTTGTTCGTAATAATCCTTATACCTTTTGGTGTCGGCACAAGTTCCCAAACATTATTTTTTAGCATTGCATTATACTCTTCCTTCATAGCTTCATACCATCGATCCTTGTCATATCTTTCCAATGCCTCACTTACTGTCTCAGGATTATCTAAGTTTGTAACTGTCTGATAGAGTACAAAATCTGGAAATTGTTTAGCTGTTCTTTCCCTCCTAGGATATCTTGGTTCACTTACCCCTGGAAGTTGTTCAGGTTGCTCCTCTACCTCAGATTCATCACCTGCATCATCTTGCTGCATAATTGGAATATACTCTTGGCCCTCTCTTTATGAAGGATTTTCTATATTCAAATGATTATCCTTTACCATAGGTTGTTCTACAAACACTAGATCCCGTGCCCTAATAATTTTTTCTGGATTTTCAGGATCCAACAACCTATAACCCTTAGTATCGTCACAATATCCCACAAAAATATATGGTTTACTTTTAAAATCTAGCTTCTTTCGTAATTGTTTTGGTACATGAACGTATGCAGCGCACCCGAACACACGTAAATGACTAATATTAACCTTTTCATTTGACCATACCTCCTCTGGTGTTTTTCCCACTACTGCCTTGTGTGTAGACCTGTTGTTTAGGTATACAGCAGTATTCGCAGCTTCTGCCCATAGTTTCTTTCCACAACCTGTATCCGCCAGCATGCATCTTACTTTCTCCATAATGGTTCTATTAGCTCTCTCCGCTACACCATTTTGCTCAGGGGTGTATGGGAAAGTGAGCTGATGTCTGATCCCCTGTGACTTTAAAATGTTCTTAAAATTCTGATTAACATATTCTTTGCCATTATCTGATCTCAGGATCTTAATGACTTTACCTGTTTCTCTTTCAACCATCTTTCTGAATTCCTCAAATACTCTTGGAAGCTGATCTTTTGTTTTGAGACAATAGACAGACGTTTTTCTAGAAAAATCATCAACTAAAGTTAGCATATACCGTGCTCCACCCCAGGACGATCCTGATATAGGTCCACATAAATCAGAATGGATCAATTCCAGAAGATCTTTTGCCCTGGTTCCCCCAGTTTTCTTGAAACTTTTCCTTGTCTGTTTACCCTGTAGACATGGAATACATTCATCATAGCTATCCTCAGAAAAATCAATACCATCTGCCATAAAATTTTTCAAAAGCTTCATACTAACACCATTCAAATGACCTAATCGTCTATGCCATAGATTATAAGTTTCTTTAACCACAACACTACTGTAAGCATTCTCTGTTGCCTGATCTAATACATAGATCCCATCTCGATTGGATGCAGTTACTTTAACTTGCCCTTGTATAATACATTCATCGGCATCATACATTTGGCAACCATTTTCATTAAATACTACAACAAAACCATTTTTAACAAGCTTACTCACTGATAGCAAATTTGTCGCTAGATTAGGAACATACATTACATTTGTAATCTTTTTAATCAAATCATCAGTTTCAAGCTTAATTGGAACATTACCCATACTTTCTCCATTCAATGTATCATTGTTAGCAACTGTAACCTTAATTTTTTCATCATCATTGAAATTCTGCAACCAGTCCTTCATTCCTGTCATATGGGCCGTAGCTCCGGAGTCGATTAACCAGTCAGCTTCACTCGCGATGTGCTTGGCTCCCAAGGCTGCCACAGAGAGAAGACTTCTCTCCTTTTTCATCGCCGTACTCGGTACAGCTGATGGTCCTTGTGCAGTCCTGGACCCATGCGATGAACCGCTACTGTGTGTCTCGTAGTTCCATCTGCTCCTGCATTTGGCTCTAATGTGACCAAATTTCCCACATTTGTAGCACTTAATCGGATTTGACGACTCGTTTCTGGCCACTTGCACCGCTTTACCAGATTGTCGCCCGGAAACCCCTTTACTTTTTGCCCACAACGCGGACTCGTCATTTTGGCCCCACCGACTGTCCTGAATTAATTTGGATTTAACAAAATCACTAGTTATTGGCGTACCGGAACTCTCTAATGCCATTATCACTGGATTAAACTCCTCTGGCAACCCGTTTAGCCTAATTACGCCTATAAATTCATCATCTACCGGTGCATTAATATCTGCTAATTTTTGAGCAATGCATATAATGTCACTCACATATGCCTCCATGGATGGATATTGGTCCAGTTTTACTGAGAATAACTTACGATGTAAGCCTAAACGTCTGGTCAGCCCCTTGTCTTCGTACGCTTTTTCTAAATTCTCCCAGGCTTCTTTTGCTGTTGCTGCATTCCTCACGTGAGCAACAGCGGACGGTTTTAACGTAAGACCTATCTTAGCTAGATCTCGCGAGTGGTTTTGCTCGTTGCTCACTCGTGGATGAGTCATCTCCGGCGTAGCCTTCAACGCAACTCCACAAACCTTCATGCACTAAATACATCTTCATTTGGAATTTACAAATATTGTAATTGTCCCGTCCATCCAATTTTTCCAAGGATGGCAAACCGGTTCCAACTGACGCCTTAGCCATTTCTTGCTTTAACGATATAATACGTACAAAAAATGCACTCGCGTAATGTTCCAGTACTATTTAAGCACAACTGGTCATTTTCGGTCGCCTGGGCCCATAACCTATTGGAAAGATAATTTCGTACGTATTGACTGCTCAAAAACGATTTTATTCAGACAAGAGCTCCATTTAAGTACACTGTCGATAACAACAAATTGTTGCGGTCAACAAAGTCAAAAGAAAAACACACTCCATTATGTATTGAATGATGACTACGAAAAAGATAAAATTCCAACATTTTTCTTTTCAATCATTATGTACATCTTCTGAATAAAATAAAGAAAACTGAAAGTCTCTATCTTTCATATTTATCCCGTAGCTGAGTGATATATAAACACGGACAGAGCGAAAAAAGGTCGCAAACGGTCGCCTAGGCTACAGCGATGTTTTCATTTCGGAGGCGACATTGGCAAAGGCCTTGGCAACGCTCAGAAAAAAACAGTAATTTTTAATGTAAATTACACACTTCCCAGAAACATCAACCACAAAGTGTGAAATAGTTAAAAGAATAAGAAGGTTTCAATATTTTTTCATTAAATACACAAAAAATGAAATAAATCTATTAATGTTTATTTATTTTACTCAGCGAAATAAAAAGCTCTTGCCCTACCTTAATTTTAAAAAGTCAATATAAACCAATGTATATACGTAATTCCGCCAGGAATCGTACCCGGGCCCTGAGCCTTTTATGTATAGCCTATAGATCCTTATAGTGTATACGCTAGGATCCTACAAAATTTCAGCTCAATCAGTTCAGTTGCTTTTGAGGAGATTCGCGACGAGCAGAGAACCGGCGGAAAGACAGACTTTTAAAAATGTTTTCTCCCAGGCAACTCTATTAAATGTATTTTAAATCTACGCAGTAAGCAAAAATACCCTCATCATTCGGGCTCAATATTGCTGTTCAATAAATTCACAGAATTATATGGATTGACGCGATGCTCTATCTCTTCTTAAAGTAAATTAATATTCTAGTACCCCATCTGACCTCCTCACAAGCATCCTGTTTCTTGTTCTCAGACCCGAACTTAAATCCCTAAATCAAGGAGACGCAGGTAGGTGTAAAAACTTTAGGAGTACCAAAACTCAATTTTTACCTTGTAGATGAGAAATACTTAATTGATGGGTATATACAGCCGTTCTATTCATCTCTTTTCAGGAATGGTGGCCCTTAGTACGACTATCCCATAAATCTATTACAGAAATTTCAATCGGATAGCTTTACTGAAGATGTTAGGCCCATATTAAAAAACCCGACGTATTATGCTAGTTTCGACCAGACAAATAAGATTAGAGAGATACATGTGGTACCGATAGATGCAAAATGGCATTTTTCCCCCGTGGTAGGCATAAGAGAACACAATAGGCAGCAGAGAAAAGGGATAGGTAGGGGAAATGCTTTAGAGTATTCTGTAGTGCATGATGTATGTATTGACCCCTTAAACACTATAGATACAAACAATCTAGTTGCATGAGACCCTATAGTTGCTTGTTTGCATGTTAGTCGTGCATGCTTGGTGATCTTCACCCCCTGCCACACACCCTCGCGGTGGCTTGCAGGGTATCGTGTAGATGTAGATGTATTCCCATACAATGTACATGTTAGGACTCTGCATAAAGTTTTTTTAAGTCATATCTTTGAACGATAAATTCACTGAGTTTTATTTATAGCCTGGATTGTTTTATTGCTACATTTAATAAGTACATCGCCCCGTGAATTATATTATTGGATAAAACAGATGTAGTAGTTACAGAATACTTCATGGGCAAATACAAATCAATACCCCTCTCCGTTAACAAAATAACATAAATAAAATTATTCAACTGATGTTGAGGAATGGTAATATAATGGAATGCGGAAAATGACAGACCTGAATGGGACAAGAGCATAGGATTTGAAGATGATAGATTAGCGGAAGTCTAAGACTGGCTTTTTTTGGCTGTGGTGGCCCTACTTTCAGTGGCTGGTTCTAGAAAGGTCACTGATGGGATATTTTATTTTCATCATACCTCAAGTATCGCAGTACATCCACGTGGCTTAGTTAAAATATGAAGAGGTGTATAATGCAGCAGATACTTTTTTCAAACACAGATATATTGGAGGTATTAAAGGGTAACCTAATGACAACCACGGGCAGAACCGGTAGCCTCTCAAAGTATCCCTCCCTCCTCTTCGAAGAGCAAAAGCCCTCCCCTCATTCTTGGTGATAAAAGGACTCGTGAGAAGGGTAGCCCAGGAATACAGGCTGAGCATTGCAGAAGCGCGGGCGTCGGAGTCATCATTGCGGAAGATCCGAGCATAGCACATCTACTCATCTCTTCAGTAAGTCTACCATTATTCATTCCTAGCTTAGTAATGAGTAATGATCTTTTCCCTGTCTACTTCTTAAACCCAACCAAAATTTGCAGCGATTGAACTCCATAGATTTGCTAGGAGTCTTAAATATTTTTTCAGTCTGGTGCATTTTCAAAATTCAGCAGGCCGAAGATTCCAAAAAAAACTCTGCTGCTTTTTGCTTTGATATGAATGTATGTGTATAATATATTGATTCCAAAAACTCTGCTCTTTGATAGCATATGTATCATTATCCGAAGTAATATTTAATTGCGATGACAGGCACCAGAAATATGTTTAAAATCCGAAGATAAGGGCAATATGGAATTTTAAGGTAATAATGAATGAATATGGATACACGATTTTCTGCAGATAAAACTATTTTAACACTATCGGTTTATATCTCATCTTCAGGCGATGATCTCATGATGATGATTGATGCATATCTGAACCGTTTGTACTATCTATTTTTTTTAACAGTGGGAAATGGCATTTAATATTTCATTCCATTTAAAGTACGTTATCACCAAATTTTTATCGGCCCTCGAGTTACTTACCTTCCTATCTGTACACCAACGTTTAATTTCAAGTAATCTGAAGCGCTGCAACTTTTGATGGAGAAAAATATCTCTAAAAACCAGTTTCAACTAGCAACAATACTCACTCAGTTACGGAACTTTTCAATCGCAATGTAAAATTATAAATAAATGATAGGAAATTGTAAATAGTAGTGCGTAGACGAATGAGTAATGAGCAGTAAAAACGCTAAATTATTTATCCAAATTTGATAACTGAGGATTTTATATTCATCTCATTGTATAATGCTTTGGTGAAATCGATAAAATGGCATGTTTACGAACATTATACTTCTTTTTAAGAATTTGGATTTCCCGTCCTCTTTAGTCATCTTTTTTAACGTACTGTCTCAGCAAAAACAGAAGATTGTTAATGGATACGAACAAATTAGGATATCTTGTTACGGTTTTCATCAAGGAATCAGGGAATGATATCGTCCTAATCATGTGTTGTTATTGCTAGAGCAAGGAAATGAACGCTCGCTGATTATTTCTACATGCACATTTTTGTGGTTTGATGGATTTGAACTGGAAATGAGTATACGTACCGAAGATTGAACTCTGAGCAACTTGTAGAGAAAATACGTAATTTTCAAATAAATGGACAATAATAGGCAAGTCATCTGACGTAGCGATGACCTAAGAATTATTAGCCCAGAAAATGCTTACAATATTTTTCAATAGAGCAGTATAAAATAAAAATATATTAACATTCATGTATCATTGAATTCATTAATGATCAGTTCGCCACTTTGAATTCATATTTATCACGCCAACATTTTTGTATGTTTGTGTTGCTGTCTTATGATATGGTGCATTTTAGTCGTAGCTTTTCAAAGGGAGGGGGACTAGAACCAGTGCTAGTTACTTATGGGACTTAACCATTGGTAGGTGGCTGAACGTAATAAGAATTATTAAATGTGGTGAGAGAAAAATATCGTTTATTTTATATTAACCTGGGTTGAATCAAAGTTTTTGACAGGTTACAAAAGAGTTCACTTGCCTTTTCACCGCAGATTTTGGGCGGGGTTTCTCTATATAACCTCCGCTACGTCCATAAATAAAAAAATAATCCTCTAGGTGGTATTATTGTATTCTGAGTACTACAAAAACCTATATTTCCTTGAATATAATGAGATGTATTGACTATTTTCGTATGAATAATATTCCCAGGCATAAGTAAAGGCTTATAGAAAAACACTACTATGCGTGCAACGTAATTGATTTCTAAATAATTACGAAAAAAAATCCTGTGAAAAAAGATGAGTTAAAAGCATACCAAAAGTTCATGAGCTAATATTTATTTGTAATAGGCATTAGGGTACCGTGTGTTATTTAGGATAGATACGCAGAAATTTTTCCAAGGAACGGAAGAAGGGTAAAGTGAAACATGGCACTGGCCATAGACTATTTTTAATGAAAGACGCCAAAGAGATAACGTCTCATCCGACGGACAGAGTACTAGATTCGATATGCTCTTCACAATAGTGGAAACTGTAGGAAAAATCTTTCCTCTCCCGTTATTCGAACCCAGTCCTAGAGAAGTCACCAGCTAGTAAAAAGTAATTCTCATAATTTCAAATATTTTCTATTCCTTGTTGTTTATTAGTAATAAATATGCTTTGATAGGTGGAAAGGATTAAGAATTTGGACAATGCACGTGATACTTTTACAAGTGATGCGACATGCAGTAAGTACTTGTCAATTTTGCACGATGGCCTGGTGTGGGCCAATCTTAGGATTGTTAACCGAGGCTGTTGATGGTTTACTTTTAGATTTAGAACTTTTATTTCAACATTCGTTGTCAGGAGTCCTTATTAAAGATTTGTTCAAGGTTTCCGCTATTTTTAAATAATATACATGTTTTCTCCGGTCAAAAGATCCAAATGCTTTTGTGTAAGAAATAATTTTCTTACTAATAATTTTTCGCATGAAGGTTAATTTGAGTCAATCTTTCTTCAAAGGATTATGGTACTAACTACCAATATGAAGGTACTTACTTGCTGTTTTCTACTGTCCTGGTGATCATTGCCATAAATGGATCAAATGGTCAGGTATTTTCATTTGGATCGTGCCCAGCTTTAACGTCTACCACAAGTGCTACTTTGACTTTTGCCAGCGTGAGTACACAAAAATAGAAGACACTTCTTGTTTCAAGCCAATATAATTATGGATAACCTGTGAAGTTTTCAAATATTGAATTATAATTTCTTATGCATAATATTTTAACTAAATAACTTATTGGGTAAAAACTTTAATGTGTTGAATTTTTACTCTATATTTCATTTATGCATGAATATCAGCTAACAGTTGATTCATCATATTACATAAATATTACTAATCATTAAGTGTTTGACTTATGCGCGCGAAAAATTTGTATTGGCCGATTAGTTCACCTAACTTACAGGTGCATTCAATTAGACAGTAATAATGATGAATTAGCGAATCCCAAATAAGGAGTGAATACGCAAAAATGAAATCTTTTTTATAACTGTTAAAATGTCAGGAATGGTTAGATTTGACCTTTATATATGATTGCAGTGCATTATAGCCACATGGAGCGATTCCACCATAAAAATGGAATAATATGTGCCATATTCTGTCAGGTAGAGGAAAAAATGTTCTATTTTGTCCCTGAATGACGAAAATAGATTAGAAAATAAAGGGAAGGTTCAGTATTAAAAGGATAGAGAACTGTGAAGCAATTCTGTACAATACTATTCTTCTATCCTCTTCTATCTTCTCTCTATACTCTTTAGATAAATAGTTTAGATTGCTAGTTATTAGATAAATTAGATAGAAGAGTATCACTAGCATATCCATTACTACTTGAGTAGTAATGGATATGCTAGTCAGAATCTCACAGTCTTTTATTGCGTGTTACTTGATACTGAAATGACGCTTTTCATAGAAAAAGAGGCGTGAAAGAGACCAATCATGGTGTGAGGTAGAACTAACTTACTATTTTTTTTGTTTGACTTAATGCAAAATCTGAAGAATAACCCGTGATATGGATTGGAGAGCAAATCATCGGGTCCAAAGTATATTTTGGCTCTCATGAAAATATAGGGAAAAGGAAGTCAGATGATTTGTTTTCCGAACGCAAAAATTTGTGGATTGTAATGATATAATGTAGAGCTAACTAGTGAAGCCCTACTAAGCTCTCATCGTGGTTTTTATCCACATTTTATTTCACATGTTTAGTTTCTAATAACGAAGAAAAATATTTGCTTCTATTTAACTTAGAAGTCGGTTAAGGCCGCTCTACACGATACATTTTTTTGTACAATTACTGGTAAAACAGTTTGTATGAGGAAATTGTACCGTGTAAAGCGGCAAATTGTAGAAAAGCTTGTTCGATTCGGTAAATTTTGTGATTGTCTGAATGCCTGAACGGGGAATAGAACCTGTTTTAATTCCATTCAGAAAAACATAATAATAATAATTTCTTTATTGCTTACAGGTTCCCCCATTTACGTGCAATTTAAAACATGGACATATCACATTTAAAAACACCCATGCCCTGGATGGGCCCTGGATTTCTACCCGGGGGGGACTCGAACCTGCGGCCTTCCGTTTGGCAGGCGACGATTTAAACCCACTGCCACCGAGGCCGGCCATACCGGCATACAGTTTCGCACAGTTTATACAAGCGTTTGTACAAGAGATTGTACAAAAAATTGTATCGTGTAAAGCGGATTTTAGCCTTACGTAATCGGATATAAAAGAAATTGGCTTTATTTTTTCAGTGAATTAAGGACAATAAAGTCCTGCCCTACAATTGAATGCCTAAAATACACAAGTGTTCATGCTTCGGAAAATGAAAAAAAAAAGTTTAAGAGGTAAGATTTACCGAGAAATTCAATGTTTAAAATAATCTGCAGAGAGGCTTTCTCCATTTCAAGGAAGTCTTATGTTAATGAACAATTTTTTCAATCTGCACTGAATTGGTTTCTTTTTCAGGGCGACTAGCCATGGTATAATACGGTCCATTTCCTCAGATGGTGGATGTGGGCTTCCCTCTGCATTAAACTTTACGATAAGTTATATATATGAATTTGTCAATAGTTGAGAATATCAGTTAAAAATGGCATTGTTCATCACCTTTTCAGGCCTAGCTTCTTGAAAGCGAGAGATTTTGTAAAAATGAACGCTTGCGGGTAATTATCCACACCAAGCAATTGACGAAAAACGTTTCCTCTCCAAAGTCTGTTTCATGTCTGCCATGTTTGCATTTGAGAGAGGGTACTTACATATGTTAGAGAGTTGGCATAGTAGTTGAATGTATTAGGCCTCGGTGGATTTGGCTCTGGTAGAAATTATTTTACCTTTTTTTATATTACCTTTGATTGAACTTCACGCGTGGCGAAGGAATGGCATTACAAAACTCGGCATATCAGAGAGGCCGTTGAAATACTACTTCTCCCTCGTAAACATGCAATTTGTTAAACTCTTCCTCTAGCAACTATAGTTCCACTTGCTCTCGAATGACCCCGCCATAATCCCTTTCTTCTAGACCACATTTCCAGTCTGACGCGACCATTGTTTATAGCTTTGAATTTAAATACCCTTCATAGGTCATGTCCAACTTTCTATCCCTAAACTTGAAACCTAATACCCTTTCTTCTATTGTGAATAATACTGGCTCCTGAATTCTAGTTATAATCCTCCACCACTGCGGCTGAATACACTCACAAATGTAGATTTTTTATTTTTCATGTTTTGTCATTACTTGAGTCATCATCCATTCCTTCGCTTTTTAAAATTGCTTATATCTGGGTCATTTCACGTCAGTTTGACCTGAAAAAATGACCCTTAGGGTAAAACCCACCGATTTTGACCAAACGTGACAAATCGTCGTCATTTGATCGTAAAATTAAAATCCCAAAGTGGTTTTGTAAAATACGCAGCACGCACCGTTTACGAGATGTTGCAACCTTGCAAAATTCGAATTTGGCAAAAGTTGTTGCACATTTTAAAATATATCTCCGAGACTATTTAAGCTATAAGTTTTCAGAAGAGGTTATTTAAAGGCCTTGAATTGGAATAATACAGGATGTGGCAACATCACTTCCTTTTTTGTCCATTATTGCGAGGTTATTTTTTAAAATATAAACAATTTTATAATGTTTATAATAGTTTTAAATTTTCAAATCGATATTCAAATCAACGAGAAATCGTAGGGCCAAACATGATCTATTCATAAATTAATTCCATAGATCAAGCAAATATCAGTTTTAAAAAAATGAAAACAGCCAAACACCAGAGTACCTTACGTTCTACTGTGAGCCCGACGCCACGGTCATTGGTGGGCGTCACGCTTACACTCAAAATATTTTTCTTTCATAAATGAAATATTATCTCTGGCAAAAAATCGTAAATAGTAGAAATAATGTGTACTCCCAAACACAAACAAATAGTATCTATAACATATAAAAATGAGCAGAATCGAGGGCATAGGTACATCGTCAAATATTGACTCGAAAATTTAAAATTTTTATAAATATTATAAAATTGTTTTTTTTATTTTTCAACACATTCATGTTATATTATTACAATTCAATTCCTTTAAAATAAGCTCTTTTAAAAACTATAGCTAAATAGTTTCGGAAATATACTTTAAGAAGTGTAGTAACTTTTGCAAAATTAGATTATTTGCATCTCGTCAAACTGACCTGAAATGAAAAAATTCAAACTTTGCAACGTTGCAGTATCTCGTAAACGGTTGCGTATTTTGCAAAACAGCTTTGTGATTTAAATTTTCTATCATATGACGATGATTTGCCAAGTTCGGTCAATATTGGTTACCCTAAGGACAATCACATGGTCGAATTGACATGGAATGACCCATCTATAACCAGATTCTCATAATGGAAATTCCTCGAGGGTGTGTCGTGGGGGATTAGTTCACACCAAGCATTAACAAGGTAAATGCACTAACGATTATATATACTATGTACCTAGGGAGAGATTTCTACGAATGTCATGCAGCACACACATCACCAGTTCCACTTTTTATCCACCATCCAAAGAAACATTTGAGAGGCAATGCAAACATGCATTATAGGCATTAGTATTTCTTGCAGGCATGCTTGAATAATACTAGTAAAAAATCCAGCTAATTAATTTCATCTCGTGCACAAAATAATATTCTCAACAAATACTGTGTACAACCATTTTTAACATTAAAGTTCTTTTGTTCAATACATTTTCAACTTTTATAATTTTGAATATTCCCTGATTCCATTCATTGCTTTCACTCTATTTTTAGCTGGTTGGTACATGGAGAGAAATTGCTCGGACGCCCTCTCTTGATCGACATGGTTGGACTTGCGTCACCTACACAATAGCAGCAGTTGTGACGGACTCATCCTATTCTCTCTCCATTACTGGGACTCATAAACTGTAATTATATTTTTAGCCTTATTATTATGCTAACGAATGAAGTACATAAGTACATATCCCTTCTAATTTGTTATGACTATTTTTAGATAGGCTTGGTGGAAAAGGAAGAACTTATATGGACTTAGATATTGTGAACTTATTTAATGTAAATAAAAATGTTCCAGTCTTATTAAGAGAACTCACGAGGTAAGATTGAATGCTTAGTTATCGATAAAGAGATCGAAAGACAAGAAGTTACTGAATCTGGGTCTAGATTACTTTAAAATAACCTTAGCTCAGAATTACGGGAGATGAGGAGAAAATAATGAGTTTGAATACACAAGGTTTCTTTAGATTTACAATAGAATAACTGACTGGAAGAGCTGAATATATTATCAGTGGATACATCAGATAACATATATTATAGTGGATATATCCCTGGTAAAATGGCAAAATGTCTATTGTAAACGAATGGAGGTAGGTAGGTAGGTAGAATTATTTTAAGGTGCTTCGACTGCTTAGGTCATTTTGCACCTTTACTTTTCCAGTTTACAAGCAAGTGCTAGAAAACCAATACCGTGTAAGTATAAAGCAATACGTATGAATGATATTAACTATCATAGGGCTCGATAAGTTTAAGTCTCTATTAGTGATAGTCATGTGTCAAAAGAGATTTAGAGTTTTAAGGCAATTTGCAATTAGTCTTTATGGGCCTCAAATTTTGGGTAGTAGATTCACTTCGTGGAGAAATTTAAGAACGCAATCGATAAGATTGCAATTGTCACCCAAAACCCTACTCAGATCCCCACATATTTTGTGGCGTTCGCGTTGTACCCGATACTTAACACAGTCGACAAGCAGGTGTTTCACAGTCAAACGGCAGTTACAGCTATCGCAATTTGGTGCGTTCTTTTCGGGGGTAAAGAGATATGAGTGAGTCAGGGCTGTGTGTCCTATTCTTAGTCTGGTGACAATAACCTCTTCCCGTCTGCTATCCCTGACCGAGGACATCCAAGCTCTTACATGCTCTTTGATTTCCCTGGGTTTGTTCGACGTTGCGTCGCACCATGACTTAGCCCAAGAAGCGAGAAGTAATTTCTTCAGGTGAGCTCTTAAATCTTGGCTTGGGACATCACCAATGTAATTCTCGCCGCTGTTGATGGCCGCTCGTGCAGAAGCGTCTGCTGCTTCATTACCAGTAACACCCACGTGGCCAGGTACCCACAGGAATTTTATGTGGATGCCCTTAACATAGAGGCTGTTAATGCATGTT
Organism: Platycnemis pennipes; assembly: GCA_933228895.1. Classification (NCBI taxonomy): domain Eukaryota; kingdom Metazoa; phylum Arthropoda; class Insecta; order Odonata; family Platycnemididae; genus Platycnemis; species Platycnemis pennipes. The sequence continues at coordinate 25,632,830 of OW121849.1, forward strand.
ACTATGTCTTGGGCCACAGGATGTGAAGGAGAGAGGCTACAAATACTTTGAAGTGAGCTTTGGGAGTCTGAGCATATTAAATAAGACACACTGCTACATTCAACCTCTTTAAAGGCTTCAATGGCATCTAGCGAGGCTAGCATATATTTTGTTAAAATATGATGGAGTTTTATTCAATAGGGTATGTATTCATTCCTGAAATTTTCAATCATTTATGCAACACCACGCTAATGCTGCTGCTTTGAAATAAGTTAGTTTTAATAATTTATTAGTACAAATTTTAGTAGAAGTCAAGTAAATAGAATATTGAGAAGGTTGCTGTGATTGGCCGCAGACTGTTAAAATTCATCATAATGATCAGATATAAATAAAAAATATGTAGATATTAACGCAAGAATGATTAGTGAGATAAATCATTTTGAACTATGGATGAATTATTGTTTTCAATGGTATATTGAACCATTCATTGAAATGGTACTAAGGCTGTTTACGAAAAAGTAAAGCGAATAAGATATTCTCAAATACAATATGTGATTTTTGAAGAGGCTGCGATACGATAATCGATAAGAAGACCTGAAGGAAAGCTCTTGGTAGTTTATATTGGTATTTAGAAGTAAAAATGAAAGATAGCATTGACATCAACCCTCATATGGATTTACGAATTTAGTTACATCGCACAGTGTGCTGATATCGAAAATAAATAACCAAAATTCAAAAAGTGATAGTTTTAAGCAAGGAATCAGAAACATTAAATTAATATGCTCAAAATACCTGTGAATCCGATTATTTAAGTCATTTTTCAAAGTACTCAACATTCAACCATTTGCATGAGGTCAAAGATGCACAAATTTCGCAAAAATAGTCAACACTCAATTTTCTCACGAAATCTTCAAAATCAAGCCATTGCTGAACCTTTATGGGTGATTAATTTGAATAAAATGAGACTTCATCACACGTAAAAGTTTCTTATCTTTTTTTAATGTAGTCAACACACATTAATGTTACTAATTACCGAAGAAATTAAACAAAATGGCGGACCCTCATTTTTTTGTCATTTTTGGTCATTTTCACTGTAAACTATTTTCAATTTGGTCATCATAAACGAAATAGTAACTATCGTTAGAGCTATGCTAATATACGCTTTCATGTAGATTGTACATATATTGGTTTGGGGACGATTGAGCGTGGAAGCGCTTTAAGGAAGAAATTTCTTATTAAGTCCAAAAACCCTGATGAAATCATTGCCATGTATTACATTCTCTCGATCATTAGGAAGGAGAGGAGCATAAGAATTCACAGAGATATACCCTTTGCGTCTTTGGCCTGGTCGATAACTTCCCGAACTAAAGTCTCGATTCGAATTTCAGCTTGGCTGCTGGTGTCCATATTGTTATATGATTAGTGGTAGCTCGATGGTTCGGGTTTTGAAATTTCTCCCTTCCTGTTAAGTGTCCTTAAATTGCTACGTAATAACCAGATAGGTGGTTGTAACATGGTGAATAGTATACGTAACTGGAAACTTTCCTTAAATATATTGACTCACTCTTACTGCACTATCACATGTATGAAATATTAGTTATTTTTGGGAAAGAAACTGATGCGCAAACCATTAGGTAGTAAATATTATGCCACGGAGTCGATGCATATATGACAATATCAAATCACATACTCTATAAGCAGTCTTAATAGAGTAAACAAATCTTGAAAAATCGAGAAATCTTGAAGTGGTTAGCAAAGTATCCACACGATTAGGAGTTGTAGCGAGAATTGAGAGAGATCCAATCCTGAGACACCAGCACGAGTGAAATGCATGCTGAAGTTTCGAAAACTTATAATTTACACCACTGCAAAAATTAAATTCAACGCTCTTGAACTATATTTGGAGACTAGAAAACGTTCTCCCAAATATATCCGCAAATAACTGCGTAAAGAGCTCCTTGGTGCCATAAAACGACCCTTCGCCTTACACCCAACCACGGCACTGAGGGCGTGGGAGTTGCAGCCATGCGACACCATCTGTGGATCGGTGGCATCGAAGTGACAATAATCCTGTGTGGTACGCATGCTGTCTCCGTGAAAAGTGTACGTATTCGTCAGTAGGTCATGTCAAGATGGTAAGAGGTGTAACGCAGGAGTCTTTCAGTACCTACTAGACCTTTACTCCATTAGATTAAATAAGTACTTTTTTCCGCGAGTTCATCAAAATGTACTAGATGGAGGCTCTTGTCAATGTTTTTTATTCGAAAATCTCCATAGCGGATTGGATGCGGCTACAAACCATTCCACACACTTGCCCCGTTGCAGGCAGATTGGACCATGACTCGATGTCAATTTTTACCCTCTCCAGCCCATTACACTTTCGGTCAAATCTGAAGTTAGTCATAATTTCCTTGTACCTTATTTCCTTAGGCATAGTATTGCTAAAAAATGAAAGACCCCACGTTGTATTTCAGAGTGAATCTAAATTGTACACCCGACTAACATATGCCCATAAGGCAATGCAATGAACGATTCTAGTTCTGAAAGTGAAACTGTCGAGTTTTCATCGTTGGTGATTCTCCTCATCCTCCCTTCTGGTGGGCCTCGTCTTGTGTGAATGCCAGTACGTGCCTTAGCATTGCACCAGAAAAAACCAAACGATAAGCGCTAAGGGCACAACCATTCTCCACACCTCATTTTCCATTAGGCGTTGGATCTGAATTTTCACTCACTATATTTCTAACTGCCGTCCGACCGGGAGCTCCTACTCCAATTTCACGCACCGCACAGTGACCATTCCATTTTTTGATATAACAGTCTCACCCACCTTAGGGAGAGCCAAATTACGCAATCCTGAATTTTTTCCATCACCTTCTTGATGTCCACCCGCACACACAGCACCTTCAACCACAGTTGATGCAGTCTCATCTTCATCAGTATCCATGCAGTATGCAGTATCATCTTCATCTGACTCGAAATTCACTGGTCCCTGTCCACAGGTCCGAATTCGTCGACTGCTACACGGCCTGTTTTGGTTTGCTGCATTCTCAAGGAATGAGCCAGTTGTTCTTCTATATCGTCCTCTACTCGTTTCAAGTAAAATAAAATACAGCAACAATTGCATTATGATACAAAAATCATACTAATGGCGTTGATGAGTGCCCACAATATTTACAATATTTTATTTCAATCAGCTCTTGTGACACAAAAAATGCAATACCAACCTTATACCACCTCAGGTTGATCATCGGTGAAGTCTTCTTCAGTATCGAAATCACTGTCTCCTTCCATGTCACGTGGTAGATAATCCTGATTACTATCACTCAACTCGGAGTCTCACTGACATCTGATTCATTTTCTGAAATTTATTGCATTATGTTCAAAATCTTTCTTGGAGATACAGCGTCGTTTCATGGTGGCATTTTTTCCCTCTCCAATATCAGGTGTTTGTCACGGATGACAGTCTCATCTCTCCTTTCCCCTCCCCCTTCATCTGACACCACGTCTTACCTACCCATTCTTCCCGCCTCCCTATGTAGAACTTGTGCATACGTGACATAAATCGGCAATTACAATACTTAAAATGTAATAAGTGTAAAACAATGTAGAAACACCATCGATTGTAAAAATGGTAGGTGAAACTAAGGCTATTAACTCTTCGGGTCAAAATGACCCGGGCGGGCCTTCACTGTAATATTTTAAAATTGGACTGAAAATATTATGGTATACAGATAAAATTTTACTCAGAGCTGAATAACGTCATTCCATGAAAAGTCACGGTTAATTTTCCCATTATTTGAAAATTTATGAACGTAGTGGCACATTAAAAGTCCCGTAGGGTCAAATTGACCCGTACGGGCCTCCGTGTGTTAATATCTTCGGTAATTAAAGACAACTATGGAAATTTGTGGATCTTTTACCTCATGCAAATTGTTGATTGTTGACAACTATGGAAAATGCCTTAAATAATCAGATTCAGAGTTATTTTGAGCATGTTTACGCAAATTTTCAGATTCCTGGCTTGAAAATATTAATTTTTGAATTTTGGTAAGATGTTTTGATTCCAGTCTACTGTGCGTCGTTGGATTTAGAGCGCAGCAGCGGAGCTGCGTTATATTTTGTCATTATATTTCACACTTAGCCTCTCTTAGCATGTTTTCTGACGGATTATGCTGGTGACTTCTATTTTATTTATATATAACCATGTTTTGCTGGATTTTACTCCTTATTACTGAAGTTACTGCTAAACTTTTTAACACTACATTCTTTTCCGTTTGTTGTCGTATTACTTTTTTTGGTCGCTTAGACGGTTATTTTCAAATGAAGTTTTATTTTCGTGTGTAATGGTTTGTTAAATGATTTTTGATATTCAATGCTGGATAAACTCCGCTTTGTCATGTGCACATTGCTTTACTTTTTATCTATCCAAATAGGTACTTAAATTGAGGACCTAATGAAAGTCGAAGGGTCTTTGTAAAATAATTTTGCTTCACTACGTCCACCCACATGTTATATCTTTGCATTGAGCGCAGAAGCCTGAGTTCATAAACGTTTATACTTAATTGGAAAAGGGTAGGTGGATTTGGAAGAGACGATTGATACCTTCGTGATTTTTGAGTGCTATATTTCTGGCGATCAAGGTAAATGCAACGGACATTATGGGAGCTTATATCCTGCAATTCCTAAATGAAGAAAAAAGATTAAAGTCAGATGTGCTGTAAAATATGAGAAATGTGGGACAATCAGCGACGCGTCAGCGAGTCCAATGGAGGGGGGCTAGAAGAGCAGGTATTTTGGGCCTACATGGGAGCCCATTACGACACTGAGGATGTCTCCATAGAGATGGACAGGTAAAGGTTATGCAAGGGAGTGCGCAGATGAGTTTTTGCTTCTGAATTGGCAGGAAAGGCCAAAATTTTGTCGAAAATGTGGGCCCGGCCAGTCGCCAATATAAGTCCAAAAAACATACATTTCTATATCACCTGTAGGTTTCCTAGTTGTTTTCAAATTTCTCTTTAGATGCACTTGAACTGCTTCCTGATTTGTGCAAATGACGATTTCACAGATAATGTTTTTGTCAATATACAAACGGAATGCATCAATTGGTTCCCTATTAATGGGATTTTTTATCTTGGGATTGCTGCTTGGTATAATTCTATACATACTAACTAGGGATTGGAAATATAAATCCAGAATCGATTTTCGATTAATCGACTTTCGATAATGGTTTAAAAAATCGATTTTCTAAAAATTCGATTTTTTGCACAAAATAATCGAAAAATTGAAATTGAAATCGATATTTTTATATAATAAAGTAATTGTCCGCAGAAATACGGATGTGCTGTTGTAACCAAATGCAAAATATGGGTTAATGGAAGCACTAGGGATAGGAACTGAATACGGTTAAATTTATTAATACAATATATTATTTTAAAGATATCAATAAGGTATGCAGGAAAGTAGTAATCCATACAAGATACTTTTATACATATAGGTAATATTGCTAGCAAATTACATGTAATTTAGCAACAATAAGAATTGTATATTGAGAAGTGGGCATACCACAAAATGAAAAAAGAATTTTATTTATTTCTTGTGTACAAAGCAGAGGAACCAATGTTCCTCAGGGATGTACCTTAAAAAACTAACATAGTCAAATGATTGCCGGATAATCGATTTCGCACCTGAGTTGCAATTAACCCGACGTGAGAAAATAGTCGCTCACACGGAACGGAAGAGACAACTACAGATAAAATCATGCTGCCTACTTCGTATATGTGGGGATATTCTCCATTAATCTCCTGCCATGCTTGTAGAGATGGACTTGCGATCGACTGGAGGGCGGTTTGCGAACTGGCGAAGCTCGATTGGCACGCCACCAGCCCGATCCAGATCTGCGTTAGCTTCAACACCCCACACTAGTGTGTTGTGTGAAAGAAAGCCGAGTTTGGAGTATGTAGTATCAAACCTTACCAATCTTCTAAACAGTGAGTTCACCAGAAAATGCAGAGGCATTGCTGAATCATCTGTCTAGAGGTCCGAAAATGTTACCGCGACTACCTGGACGAGAGGGTCCTGAAGAATCTGCTCCGCTTGGAGGTCTTAATCGTGCAGATGACGAGGGTGGTGAGAGCATTAACGATTGAACTGACGGAAATCGACGATGGGAACAAGCCTATGGATACACATTTTCATATACTACAGCATCTACTTACTTTTCAAAAAATTATAATTTACAAGCAAGACAATATTCTTTACCCTAGCCCTCAAGTATTGTCGTCTCGTCGTCCGTCCTGAAAATGTTAATAGTAAAAAAACTTCGGTACATTGCAGTAAACGAACTTTTTTATTGGCTAATGCACTTTTGACTATTTACTTTTTTCGAGATTCATCCCGCGTTTATTCAAATAGTATAACAATATTTCACTAGCTCTCCTGCTAGCTTCGTCAGGCTAATCAAAGAGGCTATAGAAATAGCGAAAAGGCAATCGAAAATCAACCGTGAAGACTGTTATGCATTGAGGAACAATTTTAAACGAATTTTTTCAAATTTAAAATTCAGGCAACAATGGGGTCCACTCCTAGATATAGGACGACGAGCGAGGAAACGACAGATCAGATAACCTGACAAAGCTAGCAGCAGGGATAACAAAATATTGTTATACATACTATTTAAATAAACACGGAATGAATCCCGAAAAAAAGAAATAGTCAAGAGTGAATCCGCGGAAGCCTAAGAGTTAAACTTCCGTGCACTTACCTCATCTAATAGAGGTGATGGCGGAGGTTATGGAAATACTGCTGTTGCTGCATCAGAATCACTAGCCCGGTCCCTTTCTTCCTCAGACGTATTATCATATTCACTGTTTGTCGTTCTCTTTCTTTTTGGCGCACCAACATAAACCTCAATCTTGTGCACCTTCCTCTGAATACTGATCATAGTACTACTAGTCGAGCCACAGTATGTCAAGCTCAGTTGACACTTTGAACACTTAGCGAGGGTTTTATTATTAATTGTTTGCTTGCTAAAATACTGCCAAACAGCACTTGGAGGAGCCATGGCTGATGCAAAGGGCGGCAAACAGCTCTCCGATCGGCACGACACGAACGCAACATAAGTAGCCCGGTGATCAAAAAGTACGCATACTGGCTAACGCACGCAGCCCACTATACGGTGCGATTGAAACTTCGTGGCCCATGCGCTGAAGACCATATTCGCAATGGACGAATCTATTTTGAAGAAGGCGAGTGCTCTGAAGCAATTTATTGATAAAACGTTTACAAAAAAGGCACAATGTCAACGCATATTATCATTTCGAATCTTCGTCTCGCGGTCTACAATGTATTACAAATTTCGACCGCGAGTACCCGCCGGAAAGACTATAATTGTAATAAAAATCCTTTGTCTCCCCGCCAATGTTCCCCCAACTGCGATGTAGATTGAAATAGCACGGCGCGGAGCAAAGCGAGGCGGCAAAATTCAAATTCTGTAGCAAGCAAAAAATCGAAAATCGATCGGCTAGAATAGATTATGATCGATTGTTCAAAACAAAAGTCGACTTCGATTAAATCGAAAATCGGAGTGTGATAATCGATTTTCGATTAAAATCGAAATCGATTTTACAATCCCTAATACTAACCCTGTGATATCCCCAAAGGTGACCATCACCACAGCCGGTGCGCGGAGGAGGAGCGAAGATGGTACAAAAACAAAAAAGAAATGCCAGAGGCCATGGGAAAAACATCCTTCAGCTATCGATGAGCTCCTAGGAATTATTTTTGCAAATGGATGAAGTTTTGTCACTAAATATTATAAAAAGGCTAAAATTATGATCATTAGATCAAAGACAAAGCAAAGTTGCCATAGTATAATTTTCCCTTTGTTAGACAATTTATTTTTCTTATAAAGTTTAAAAATTAAATATTTTGATTATAAATAGAAGGTACCATTGCAAACGAAACATAATGATTTTTAAATTAGCATTGTGAGTTCAGTTTTTGATATTGCGGCGAGGAAACTCTCGAAAGTGGAATTTACTTACCTCACTTTGACTCGGATGGTAGTTTATATTTACGTATCGGACGAGCTTAAAGGAGTACCAGCTAAAAGACAGTGAAAGGATTTCTTACGGTGTTATTGAGTGCAGGGATTGTGTTCACAATCCCAGTTACCCCGACATACTCTGGGATCTTTAAAAGGTGAAGTTTTACTCCATAATTTATGAAAGCAGAAATTTTAGACGGGATTTCGTCTCAAAAACGGATCCTTTTTTCTTCTCTCTCCATTCCCGTTGTCTTTACTCCCCTCTCAGGTCCCTTTCCACAACTTTTTGTTCCTTTCTTATCCGAGTAGCCTTCGTAAACCCCTTTTTACCTTATCCAATCTAGAAAACCCAAATGGCACTCTGAATACATGATTTTTCTCCTTACCTACTCCTCCGTGCTCTTAAGGAAACAATTATTTAATGGCGTACTATGGTCTGTTTCCTGCTAACGATATACAAATCACATGTTTGCAACGTTGAATTTATTTCAGATCAAGATAATTTGTGGGGTACTCATCAGGAGTGTTTTACTTTCATCATGTCAAAATACTCTCCCATACAATCAAGCAAGGCTTACCTTGTATGCAGTAATAAAGTCAATAAAGTTGCATTAGTGCTGAAAAGAAAGTGTTTACATACGAATATTGAGTGAAAAAATATTTAATTGCTTATTAGGTTTACGTAGGAGTGTTTCGCAGAGTGCCGTGGAGAAAAATAATTACTGCGCTTATAAATTAAAAAGTGAATCTGAAGGAAAGGGTTTCAATTGGTATGTCAAAACAAAGGTAAGTGCTACGCGCAAGTAGGAAAACATGTCATATAGAATGGGGGATTAAGAAAATAGAGCAGAGGGAGCAAGACTGAACAGCAGATGGATTATCATGTTGGCTGCTCTTAGACAGTATTGGACCGTGTTGCACGTTGCCTTTCATGCTTATTTTTTGGGGAAGAGAAGATAAAAATAGAGTTTGAGGAGCCTTTTGCTGCATTGAATTTCACTCAAAAGTGGGAGAAGTTCTACCTATCACTTAACCTAGCCGATAGAAGGATTACTTTCGCCTAACCGTCATTATCGAATTCTTCTCTAGATCCTCGACGGAAAATTAAATAAAAATTGATATATACATATATATATTGAAATCACATTTGCATCTAAAGCTCTTAGACTCTGAAATTGAAACTATCGGAAACCTCGAAGGTGTGATTGTGGTTTAGAATGAGAAAAGTACAATGAAAGGAAAGGAGAACAATGCAGATCATCATAGAAAATAAAAAAAGAATTTGTCATAAATTAGAATGCAATGAATGAAGGAATTTTCCTGAAGACACGAGAAGCTAATCTGAATTTTAAAAACAAAAAGCGGTGCAAAGGTGCCGCAAGAAAATGAAATATGCACAAGACTTGGTAATAAACGAGTAGTAATTCTCCCCCAATTATTTTAAGTTAATGTAGCTTTGTAACAAAATTTATGGAATTGAATTACCCCATATCATATTTTTCAATCTCTTTATGTGAATTGACGTCAGATTTATTGCCTTGTACCTTCCTCACGTACTACCAACTTTTGGATTTCCCTTTAATGTTCCACAAGAATTTTTTTTTTTTTAATTCTGTAACTGTATTTATATGAGCGTCTTTTGCAGTCGATTTGGCATTTTATAATTTCGACGCTCACGTACGCTCATCGGTGGGTATATGTGTACTATTTCTTCGTTTTTTCAGGGCCTACTTGCTGTCGTCTGAGGGATTGTCTCACTTCCGCATTGTATCACCTTGTTTTAATGCTTTCCATTTTTAAAATTACTAGGGATACATTAACTAACTCCGTGCTCGTCATATGCAGGAACGACTTCTATGAGCTTTCCGTTAATAATATTTGGGGATAACTTTTACAATCTGTAAAGGAATCTCTCAAATAACATTTAATAGAATCTAAGTCTGCTTTTTTAATATTGTCAATATTTCTTTTTCATTCCAAACTGATTCAACCTTTTTCAGAGAGAATTTAATCAACAGAGAATTTCTCAGTATGTACCCTGTGGTCTTTATGTCCAACAAAGGTCTCAATATCTGTCGCTTGTTGTGGGATATTGGTTGCCATAAAGTAAAAAATATTGTCCCCTCAATTAGATGAAGTAAGCGGTCGTTGTAAGCTTTTTTAAAAATTCATTTGCTCTTCTTTTGTACGGTGATATCATACAATGCAATAGGGCCCCCTAAAAAAACTTAATGACACACGCAACAATTTAAATGTTGCATTAGCATCTTAGGTTCACCACTGGAAAAGCCAAAGAAGAAAAATGCAAAATCAATGGTAGTGTGATTGCGGTGTTAAAGTTTGTACTGGATTCCACTACCATTAGTATAATTCAATGGCAGTGTAGGTGCACTATGCGCGGACCGTTCTTGAACCATCTCATGCAAAGAGAGGTTTACATTTTCAAATCGCATTTAAATGGATATTCAAACCTGGTTGCCAGGCCACTTTCTGTTGTTGAAAAGGAAGAAAGATTGATAAATATGGAATTATAATTTTACGATTTAATCCAAAACGAATCAAATAAGAAAATTGAATGGAACAATTAAACAATGCGCTCCTTTATCCGTTGAATGATAAAAGTTCTATATTTGGAGTGCAACTAATTTCTAAATGCACAAAAAGAAACATCGACACCTAATTCAATGCTTTTATTGTGCGAGTAAAAAATAAATATAACGGAGTTTAAACAACCCAAAAAATTGGATTAAGAAAAAATTCTTTTAAGTGAGCTCCTAGATCATGATAGGGTTATTTCGTCGAAATTCCACGTGTAGTTTGCCCTGTGCGTTGATAAGTGAATAAATAAGTCAGTCTGGACATTCCGTGTTATGACCATAGAAGACTAAGGAAGTTGCGGTACCGAAGGGAGCTGGCGTAAAATATGTACTCCATTACTTCGGAGGTCGGGAAATAACACTTCACGTAAGGATCCGTTGGACGCTCCAAGCCGAACATCGGAAGGAAATAGAACAAAATCGCCTGACCGCGACTCACCCCAAGATCTGTTGTTCCTTTCTGAGATAATGCGCACCTCTCTTCAGCTCACCGTGAGACGGAATACAATTGTAGAAGCATGAAGTGCGAACCTCAGAAGACTTTTTTTTCGGGCGATAAGAGGGAGGCCAGCGGAGGGGCGAGGGAGAGACGGACTAGGAGATCCGCAGCCACGCCGCTGACAACGCCGTCTTTCCGCCAGCATTACGTGCGAGAGAGCATCGAAAAAGGCTCTGAACATGCCCAACATTTTACCCAATTATAGTAAATGAAATTAACGTTCATGAATTTCTCCTGCACTAAAAATCTAGGATCTACCAATAACCCAAACGAAGATTCATTTTCGTATCTCATCTTATCCTGCAAGGAACCTTTCCAGCAAAAATAGTATATTTTCAGGTATTTTCTCTAATTTATTTCTCCAAGGTGGTTGGTTACAAGTAAATGCGGAAACATAAGTGTCCTAGCTACATCTTTCTAGCATCAAATGGCGAAAACATAATATTTTCGTCTATTAGCACGTAGCCATGTCGAAGGTTGTACCAACGGTATGAAATCGACTTTTTAGGCGTGGTATCCAGGCCCCTTAACCATTATCTTTGCGGTTCGCACTTAATTTTTATTGCTTTATCAAGTGCACATTCGGCGATCAAACTGGCTGCAAACACAGGTTCCAAAAATGCAACCACTCTCTCGCATGAGTGTCTTGTCCTTAGGAAAGGCACGTGAGAAAGCCAAAGATTTTTAGCTCTCTAGCTGACACGAGATTAACACTAGGAATACCGGACTTGACACCCCTCCTAGAACTACCAAATGGTGTCATTTTGACTCCCACCTTATTATTGCTTTTTTTTGCAGTTTATCTCTGCTTTTATTGTTACACTACTTTAGTTTATCATTTTTGTTTATTATTGTACTATTTCAAACTTGGTTTTAGCAAAAAATGATGAAATTTTTTAAATGCGAGATCCGACATTATTGCTTTGAAATTATTTTTTCTTACATGTTTTGTTTTTTTAATGGGATTATTACAAAGGAACTTGATAATACAGCAAACATAAACTTTTGAAAATCTTTTATTATCATCGTTAAATGGACAAACGTATTACGTAGACTACATGGAAGGCGGGAAGATAATTGAAGAAGAGCGAGAAATAAGAGAATAGATATGCATATAGAATAAAATGATTTTTATTACAATCGGTAAGCCACACATTTGTCTAAGATGCATCACAGTTCAAGCATCGTCGTTCATTTACGGCGGCACATTGTCCACGCAAAGATTTTCGGCAGGTCATACAATTTCCGACTGATCGATTCTTTTTGCATTTTTGTTTTACCTGGAAAAATTTTGTTTGCAGAATCCCATCAGAAGAATCTGCGGCATTGGACAGGCCACGCTTTTGTCTAGATCTAAAATAAGGATCAGCCAACTCTGTAACGAGCTTTTTCAAAAACGTTTTGCGTGAAATCTTTTCGGAGGTAGTTTTCTTGTACACTATCCAAGAATTTATGCCTGCTAAGTCGAGAGTATTTTCAAACGAGTGGATAGGCCATCGCCGAGTACATATTCTTGTGGTATATTTGCGCGCCATTTGATCTACGACATCTACTCCGTATTTAGTTTCATTGTAAAACTTCACCGATTCAGGAGTTTTTTAGCGGAATCAGAAGCAACGTCGTCATCGAGATGGTTGGAACTAATAATTATGACATTCTTGTTTGGTTTACTTTGGTATACAGTAAGTGTGAAATCATCTTTGTTTTTAAAAACTTTAGAGGTATACAAGTTTTCTTTCATTGATTTGATCTCTTTTGGTACTTCTCCTCTTTCTTTATTTACCGTTCCCACAATGCTAGTACCCTGACTTTTTAGCTGTTCAGCGAGTTCCACTGAAGTAAAATAATCTACGGTAACATTTCGCCTTTTTTTCAGAAATGACTGCATTAATTTCAACACTACGTGATCAGCTAAACGGCAATCGGCATAACGTGAATTATCTTTTCCAACATAAGGGAAGCCGTTTGAAAGATATTTGTTATGCTTGTCAACAGCTAGCCAATATTTATGGCCGTATTTGTCCAGCTTAGAAGGAATGTACAGAGTGAAAGGACACCTAGTTTTCCTGGGGAAAAGTTGTTCATCAACCGTAATGTACTGACCAGGTTTGTAACAAGCAATGCAATTATCAATGAATCTATCCCACACTATTGAAAAGAGAGCAAACTTGTCAGTTTTGAGTCGCTGGGATCGATTAGACTTCTCATCAAATCTTAGATATTGCAAAATATTTACAAAACGGTTCCTAGACCTCGTCGTTTTACAAAATGGTATTCCCCAGTCGTTTGACCAAATACTTGTAATAGAGTGATCATTTGTGCCTGATATTCCGCGGGCGTAAAGCATGGCTATAAATGTATCTAGCTCCTCATTGGAAAGAGTAAAATCTTCATCCTTTTGCCTTCGTGCTTCCACAATTGCACATCGCTTTATGTGAGTCAGTATAAATGAGTCGATAAATAATCGCCATGCTCTCAAGGACTATCACTAGCGATATTTCTTCTCGCGTGGCCTGTAGGTCCCGGCGCTTCTCTAAGTACGTTTTGGTTTACACGCCTAGCTGATAGTGTTCTCCAATCTTCAGCGGTTTCCATCGAATTCCGTCAGCTGACACAAGCGTTCTTCGAGAGTCATCATCGCCAACTGTGGTTTTATTTCCTCCATCGTCTTCACCGCCGGAGTCATTTGGTGAAGATGCAATTTTGCGTCGTTTTGTAGATTGTTTCCTTCCTCGGCCTGGAGGATTTTCCTGAGGCAACAACGCCGCACGATCGTGATCCCGGGTTGATGAGGTTGCAACATCCGGAAAACATGTATTGTTGAACATTTTGCATCTTTGTTTTGTAACCTTTTATGAAAGGGGAAGTAAATGTAAATAACTGCTTACCTTCCGCACTGGTTTCGTCTAAATCTTTTGAGTCACTAGAAATGTTTTGAGGAATAAAATCTTCGACATCGTCAGAGACGAAATGATCTTCCGTTTCGCATTCCGATTCACCTTCCGGAATAGAATACAAAATAGAAAGGATTTCTTCACGCTTTAGCCTACTTCTTCTAGTCATATTGCCAGTCAGGAAAATTGAAGGCCGTACTTCACACGAGTTATGCAGTCCACTCAGGAGTTCACTGGATTCACTAACGCAAAGGGCAGCGCACGGTTGTCCTGTGCGGCGCGCGGTAGCCAGCGCTGGCAGGGCAGAACATACTAGGACAGCAACGTTTTCTCTTTCCATTGATTAATTTTCCTGTGCATCAGTATATCAATGGAAGGATACGAAGTCCCTTTCAGGTTTGAAAATCAACTTCCACGTAGTGGAGGCTGATAGAATGGAGCATGCTAGACAGTATTGCGCTGCGGCGAGACTGACGGGCGACGAGAAGGGAAGGGGAAGGGAAGAGGGGCAGACACGACGGCTTCCAAACACACGTATTTGAAACTGTTTCATATGGATGACATACTCACCACTTTATCATAAGGTAAAATAATATCAGGACATACACATGGTTTGTAGTTCCAAACACGGACCCATAAATTAAAAATGCCTTCAAAGTCTCGCAAATATTTGCCAAAAAGCATAATAATTATAGATTTAAGCCAAGAATTGATTTAAATTAATTATGAACAAAAGAAAAAAATAAAAAAAACGAACAAATATTACTATTTGGCGAAAAAACTAGCAAAATAAAGTAAGGAGTCAAAATGACTCCCTTTGGTAGTCAAAGGTAAATTTGGATAAATGGGTTTGATTTTTTTTTCAAAAACGTTTTACATCGCATAGTATTCTTTATAAACTTCTTTTGTATCAAAAATGAATAAAAGTCACGGAATTTCAAGCCGGAAATCGGAAAATTTTAGTCAGGGCAGAGAAATAAATATCGCGAGGAGTCAAAATGACTCCATCGGAAGTTCTAGCGTTAAAGCTTTCTGTTTGCGGTCCCTAGAACAGCGCCTATTGTATTTGAAAGTCTCTAAACTTGATTTTATAATTACGAGCTAATAATTATGATGCCAACATAGATAGTTCAATACTTTTATTAACATTTGCAAATAGGTCCTCGTGAATAATTTTGCTAAGTGTACCAATGTATTATTTTAGGGTGGAATGTATAAAACTAATTTCTTTTCAAGCTTATTCCTCAAATGCATTACCTGTCTTTAGTCCGCTTTACACGATGCAAATTTACAATTTCATACAAACTCTTGTATGAGGAAAATATACCGTGTAAAGTGGCATTTTGTGCGAACGCTTGTGCGATTGTCCGAATGACTGAACGGGAAATAGAACCTCTTCAATTTCCATTCAGGCAAACATACAATTTTGTTTAGTTTATACAAGCGTTTGTACATGAAACTGTACAAATAATTGTATCGTGTAAAACGGCCTTCTCGGATATTGAATATTGTACTGTACCTTTTTTAACTCTTTAATGAAGGATTCTCACGGATAATATATGCATTTATAGCACATGTGAATGATGTCGTAGCGCCGATACAGTGGATTCATGTACAGAGGAATTCGTAGAGGTTCCAAACACATTGTTTTTAATACGTCTTACAATTAGTTACGCCCAACGGGCAAAGGTATGTAGTGTAAAACATTTTGAGCATATTTGAGAACATAAGCATAATATACTAAAATGGAACTCAATAATGAGGTTAGGTAGATAGGTGAGAAATCTATTTTTTCCTGAGGGCAACAGAATATCAGAAAATGAATTGCAGAGCGAGGGCAGGATATTTAATGGCACCAGTTTCTCGTTTTAATGTACTTCAAATGAAAGAGCCACATCAAACCCTAATTCCATCCTCAGTTTAGGAGTGAATAGACTCGTGGTATCTTTGAAGAGCTCCGCAAGGTAAAAGGTCCTTCAACCCTAAGGAACCACCGGAAATTCGGCCCTCATCCCACACAAAGTTTGACATGGCCAAGGGAGGGGGTCATTTGAAATTCAGTGGCGGGCTGGGAAGATTTTTATTTTTCTCGAGAAAAAAAATGATTTAAATGCCCACTGATCGTATAAAAGGGGATACTGGATCTTTTGAGCCGTAGTTCTCCACAGACCATCGTTTAGAAAAGAAGTTTTCCATTCAGGGATCATTACTTATTCAGTAAGTACGTTTTTTCACGCTGGTTACTAATTTGTAAGTGATACTCAGTGTGTGCTACTCTAAAACATTCTCATAGTGTTTAGCAGTGTTCCAAATATAAGTCTGCGTGAGTGTTGGCAGCAGTAGAAGGAGTCCGATTCCCAAAGCGATGGACGTTTTTTATGCAATTTACATCATTCTAGTCTAATACAATGTTCCCATTATCTTTGACGCATGGGAAGCATGAAACCTTATTAGATTTCACTATGACGGATAAAGGTAGCTTACTGGACTGAACTGGTTGGAGACTCTACGTCTAAAATATGTGAATGCTTGTCGATAGAGCATGCAAGTGGTTATTTTTAAAATTTTGTCAAAATAGAATCAATGAGCGTGTGGCGGTGTGAATTTCCACAAAAAATCTCTGTATTTATGCGATAACTTCTATGGACGTATACGGAAGGGCATCACTTCATCCTCAATGAGAAAAAGGTATTTACACGATTGTTCGCGAGCAATGTTAATCTAGG
Source organism: Platycnemis pennipes (assembly GCA_933228895.1). Taxonomy (NCBI): domain Eukaryota; kingdom Metazoa; phylum Arthropoda; class Insecta; order Odonata; family Platycnemididae; genus Platycnemis; species Platycnemis pennipes. Next base: position 25,649,569 of record OW121849.1, read on the forward strand.
ATATTTTATCTTTTTCTCGGACATCTGCATGAGACGCACGCGTTTTTTCGTTTACACCTGAGACAAATAGTTACTACCAGGTTTACACAACGCCAGAGGAGAGATGAGGGTAGAGCATTATTTGTAAACATTACAAAATTTAAAAATATATCTAAGCCATGAAAAAAATATCTAAAATAAATATCTAAAAATTAGATTGTATTGAAGATTTAAAAGTTTGTTTTACAAAATAATCATCACTAACTCTTTATAAAACTCATCAGAGTAATATTAAGGCGTGTGCATATGTTAGAGCCTGAGCCATCATTTCTGATAAAAATAATAATTAAATGCATGGACTAGTAATTTTTGTATGCTATTAAAGACGTGAAGTTCATTTAAATAATTAACTAGCGGAAGGTGCCCGTGGATTCTCAACGGGAGTGAAAAAAGTAGGAAATAATAGAGTAGTTTTTATTTTAATGAAGGGATTCTAGGGTCTTAAATTGATTATTTTACACGGTTGAATTTGACTAAAACGTCGCTTCTTTTTTATTCTGGCGTCTAAGTTTCATTCGCTTTACTTTTCTGTTACCAATCGTCCGTTGTGGAATAAAATGGCTGAAATTAGTAGATGTAATGAAGTTGATGTAATTTTCAAATTCCAATGGTCAAATAAAAATACCTACTTATTTATGATAGAGTTTTGTTATCAGGGATTCGAAAGAGAGGAAATGAAACAAATAAATAATCACAAATTCAGACTAATACTAGAAAATACACATGACATTCAGGTGTACAATCGAACAGCAATGGGGATAAATATCTCTTTGGTTCTCGAGTTATATGCAAATGTATATTCCTACAAACATACCTACATTCGACTTCAGTGGTAGTAGTATTAGGGTTTTTCGGGTGCGTCGACTGCAAGGGTCATATTGCACCACACAGAACTCAAAGCTATCCAGATAACCGTAGCTTAGGCACATCATGCATGAACTTAAAAGTCCCTGTTAAAAATATGTATTTTGCAGTTTTAGAACTTGTTGAAAGTATAGTAGAATAAAACGGTTACATTAGGCACATCATGCATGAACTTAAAAGTCCCTGTTAAAAATATGTATTTTGCAGTTTTAGAACTTGTTGAAAGTATAGTAGAATAAAACGGTTACAATGCAATACTGCAAATGCAATTCTTATTATAAGGCAACTAGCTGAAGGTGCCTGTTGAAATTCAACGGGAGGGAGAAATATAATAAATACGAATTGCATCAAGAAATTTAAACATTTTTATAGAAGAGGCGAAAACAAACTTGTGTTATGGATTTAGCTATTGATTCAAGTGAGCATCGGAACCATCATCAAAATCATCATCGGTCAACTATCATAGGATTGGCTTGACGCAGCCCTCCAAAGTACTTCATATTAATCTATTTGCCAACCTCTTCATGTTGAGGTAACTCCTCTCTTTAATATACTTACTTCAAGAACTGTTCTATATAACTCATACGAAGTCTGCCTTTTCCATTATTACCGCTCATTTTTCCCTCAACGATGTCTTTATCACGCCATCGTGACTGAAGAAGTGACCGATAAGTTGTCCCTTTTTTTTAGGGTTTGCAGCAGAAATTTCGTTTCTCTCACTCTTCCTAAGACTTCCTTCTTTCTTTGTTTGTGATTCGGTCTATCCATTTTATCGTCATTATTCTTCGGTAGCACAAATGCTCCCAGCTTGGACTTCTCTGCTGCAGTTCTCGTTCATCCTTTGCTGCCATATAGTAGCATGATCCAAATATATGTTATGATGAAATATGTCCTCACTTCCACGCTTATATTTGTGACTGTAAGCAGAATCTTAATTTGGTAAAATCCACTTTTTGCTTGGGCGATTCAATTGGTACGTTCTCTTTTACTTCGTCCATCCCTGGTTTATCGGATAACACCGGTATCGGTAACACTACTCTTGCACCTCCTAGTTTTTTTTCCGTTTTTGTTTTCATTAATTCCTGGCTTCTTTTCTCCTACTGCATGCCAATACCTTAGTTTTCTTTTTTTTAACTTCATTGGAACCATAAATGTAATTTAGCAAGAAGAAACAAAGTAGGTTAGTAGGGAAGGTACATACGAATGTCTGCTATTGTTCACAATGAGTCCAGATTCGGGTTTTTGGGAATGGTACGACCCACCTCTTCGCAATTAATTTTTCTCTGGCTTTTTATGCATGTTATGATCGTCTCCATTCTACAACTTCATGACAGTGGCGTCAATAAACTTCCTATGGTTACAGCTGAAACGGTTGCAGGCTCTAATTTGTGGAATGACGGCAGGATGGGAGAAATAATTAACTTTGTACTTTTTCCACGAATTTATTTTGAACCAACTGGTTTTGACGTTAGCACGTCAGCATCTGGGGTACAGGGTTATGTATGGTTACGTATTAATACTTGGGATTTTACAAAATTAGAATATTATTTTGAAATTTTCAGGCTAGAAGAAACAAAGAATTTATTAGATAAAGTACATTCGAATGTCTGCTATTGTTGACAGTGAGTCCAGATTCGGGTTTTTGAGAATGGTACGACGCACCTTTTCGCAAAATATTTTTCTCTGGTCTTTTATGTTTGTTATTTTCGTCTCCATTCTCCAACTTACTGACAGTGGCGTCAATGAACTTCCTATGGTAACGTATTAATGCATTTTATTCCAATTAGTGTAAATTCTATTCTTTAAACCTGGTAGAGATTTAGCCTACTTAAACCAGGTACTTGTCGCTCGGTTCAACCCTTCTACAGTATATTTGACGCAAAACTATTTTAAACTCTTTTCATTTTGCTTCTCTTCTTATAGATTACACTAAAATAAATGTTCTTATCACGTTTTTGCGTCCTAAAAGACAATTTTGAAAGCAGTTTACTTCGGAATTTGGTATGAATGCATAAATTATTCACCTTTTTGACCCCGTAGAAGCTCATTTAAATTAGATTAGATTGTTTTGTAGTGAAGTTCCTCCAAGGTGGCCCTGAGGCACTTAGACATATTGGCCCAATGTGCCAACTACCCATATAAGGAAATCACCCATTAAGGCCAATTGCCTTGCTGAAGGCCAACAGGTAAAGGCCAACCTTTGTTTGGCCTTTTTTTGCGGGCTGCCAATTTTTTTACAATGTTTCACAAAAGGCGTCATAGTCATACCCTCACCACATAATCTTTCCTACGATGAAAGATAAAGGAAATTCTGACTAAGAAAGGCAGATAACTATGAGCCAAGGCGAAAGAAATCAGACTCTCCACACTTATCAATTCCTTGGAAACACTTAACTCAGATCTTAATTGGAGAGATTCCGCCCGTATGCAGACACCAATCGCTCTGCCTCTAGAAAGCTTTTCATTCACCAGGCATGAGTTAATAACTTAGAATGGCGCGTTTTGTTGTTACAACAGCATTATCATCAAGGCTAAACAATGCACTTGATAATGCTGATTGAATAACAAAACTCGTCGTGGTAATATCTGTGGAAATTTTACAATGTCTTCTTTTATGTGAGTTAAATGCCGTTACAATTACAAGAGGTAATTTATATGTACGCCCAGGCCTTGCATAAATACCATTGGCTCATGCAATTATTCTCACGTTCTACGGTTTCAGTTTAGGAAAGCGTGCCCACGTTATTAAGAGGTAAGGACAAAACAAGTCTTAAAAACAGGTTAAATAAACATTTTGGAAATAAATTTGGATGAAAAAAACGCAGTCCACGAGAAAATAAAGCTCAGCAGAAAAAAGGGTTCATAACAAAATAGTTCAGTACTAAACACCGTTTATGCAGAAAACACCGGTTCAGGAGTAAACACCTTTTTAGGAGAAAACACCGTTTCAGATTAAAACACCGGTTAGATCTATTGAACCGGTTCACCACCGTCGCAAACTGTTTTTGTTGGGTGTGTGGTGTCGATGCATGGTGAAGTGCCGACAATTTTCCTAAAGTTCCCCATATGAGGAGAAAGAAGAATGTGATCACCATTCGGGGATTGAATAGCTTTCACGAGCGCTTGAACGTCCATTTCGCAATTTTATCAAAAGAAATATTACATAAAAAATAAATGGAAGCTCGGGCCCGGGTTAAAATTACGGCAATGGCAAAGTACATTATTTAGTCTCTGATAAGCCCCTTGTCCCGAGTCCCTTGGAATATATTATTAGGAATTGGCTAACGCCAACACCGGATTTCACTTCATCTATAACCCCGTTCCTGAAAAAAATTCCAGATTTTACGTAATTGTTCACTTACTCCAAATGATCAAATAATCTTAGAAGACGGAGCAAGTATTTAGCAAAGGGATTTGTTTAAAAAATGAGACTTGAGATGTAAATTGAGTAAAGGAAGTAGGTGGGCAAGCAAAGGATAAAGATTCTTTTCGAATGGAGAAACGATTGAGTGTGCAATAGATTTATAATTTCATAGGAACTACATGTTTATTGTGTATTCCGAGGATTCCCACATTAGATGGAGGCCAATCAACCTTCAGAGGAACGTCGTAGGTCTTTCACGCAGCTGCCCAAGGACTGATGTCGGCGAAGTATCCAAGAAATAAGTAATTGATGGGATGGCACAAAAGGTTTTTTGGGCTGAAAAAATTATTTGCACGCAAGTAAAGATTATATAATGAAACCCCACATCCTGCAGACCCTAGTTTTTCGCAGGTCTTCCGCCGAGAAAGAAGTGAATCACAACGTAGTCTTTCGCTGCAAAGTGAGTACTTTTTCATCCTTAGTTGGCTAGGCCATAAAGCTTCTGGTTTTGTGAGCGACAATGCCGAACAATTAGAGTCATTTCAATATGTAGTATTCAATAGGGGTCTTCAGAAATACGTTGAGTATTTATTAGATTAACAACAAAATATTTAGAGATCTGTGGCTTCAGTTTCGGAATCATTTTTACCGTAACCACTAGTTCCCCTCATAAGATAGATTGGCCAAGATTCTTTCGTGAGATACCGCCGATTTTTGTTTAATGAGGAAATATTTAGTACTATTCCATGTATCTCATACGACAGCTTCATTTCTCGTACTTCCCTTTAACTTTTCCCTCAACTATTGTCTACACTAGGCCATCGTATCTCAAGATATGGCCGATTAGGTTGCCCCGTCTTCGTTTTAGATTATGTTCTAGGTTTCGACTTACACAGTCATTATCATGGTCCTTGATATTGACTGTGTCGAAACTAGGTTGGTTTTAATACATCTGTGCAATTTTACAAAGTGAATTAATTTACGTTACCAATATGTGGTTCCACGAAGTCAAGCCTATCAATTTGTTATATATTCGTTTTATTCCAATTAGAGTTAATTCTTTTCTTATAACCTAGTAAAGATGTAGCCTATTTAAACCTGGGCTTTTCGCTCGGTTGCGTATATTCACACACCTTCTACTGTATATTTGACGTATAACAATATTAAAATTTATACAATCTTCTTCCCATCATCAACGGACAACAATACTGGGATTGGTTTGACGTTGCCCTCCACTCAATTCTTTTATCGGCCAGCCTCTTCACATACGTCTCGTCATTCCTCTCTTTCAAACCCTTCACGACCTGTTCCTTTTTTCTTTCACTCAGTAAAATAACTAATTATAAGTCAATTTTATTTAATCTTTCTGTATTTAATGGGAAAAAATATAGACTTTCTAATGATGTTGACTGAATTACTTTTTGTTCTCCAGGTTTTTGGGAATTGTGAAATTTATGTTGAAATACACTCTTTTTTCGGTTTTTTTCCGAGCGTTGCTAAGGTCTTTGCCATTGGCGCCTCCGAAATTAAAACATCGTTGAGGCTTAAACAGTGCGTCATAGAAGAATGACATAAACGGCATTGTACTTTTCGCGAGGATATAGGAAGGTACTGAAGGGATTGTAGGCTATTCGTGAAGCAAGATCAGCCATATTTTTTTGCACTAAGATACGTGCAGACTGCTAGCGCTACTCACGAATAAGATGGCTTGCATTCGTATTAAATTAGGAGTATTTAAAAGAATATTTTAACGGTGTTCAAATTGTGAATATTTTTTTTCATTTCTTTACGCGTTTGTGCATTTGAACCGACGTGGGACATGAAGAGAAGAGAGGAACGCTTTCGAAATCGTCATCAACCGAAATAGCTTGAGATTTGAGACAGTTTAACATAAACCAGGGAATGAAATTCAAAAAGCAATGTAACGTAATGTCTCATTACGTATCCGTGGGTTGTTTACTATTACCACTGCAATGATGCTAAAAAGTTCGTCCAAAAGAGATGCCGTAAACTGCGTTGCCCTTTTCGTGAAGATATTGAGAGTTATGAAAAAAGATATCGCAGCTGATTCTTAAATCTACATCGGCTATATCATCCGGAAAAAATTATATGGGCTTACTTTTCGCTAGTCTCAGATAAAATAGGTTTGCATTCGGTAAAACATAAAAGTACCTTTTTAAATAAAACTTTCTGCGGGGTTCATAATGTGAATATTATATTGGATTTATATTCTATTCCGAAGTGGACTGCTTTCAAAATTGTTGTCTTTTGGGACATAAGAACGTGATAATAAACTTAAATGAAGTCTAATCATAAATACGAGAATCTTCAGAAAGGAATTGGATTGTCCTACAATGCCAAGGAATTACCTACGATTTGTATAGAATCCAAGTAGCTGTGATTAAATCTGCACCTAACTGTGAAGAAGTAAGAATAAGGAAAGGAGTGTGACAAGAATGTGCACTATCTTCTGTAATTTTTAATGTTTACATCGAGAGAGCCATCAATAAAAATCAAAGATTAGTCTTCTGGAGTGAATATCGACGGAGAAAAAATTAGCATGCTGCGATTCGCTGATGATATAGCACTCTTTGCAGAGACAGAGAAGGATCTGAATAAGACTCTAATACCCATGGAAAGGACAATGGCCAGTTATCAGATGAAGATCAATAAGAAAAAGACTAATATATTGGTGTGCAGCAAGACAGAACAGGTCAAAACCTACGCTAAACTAGGAAAACAAAAAATGGAGGAGGTGAAAGAGTTCTGTTTCCTGGGAAGCCAAGTGACCAACGATGGACGAAGCAATAAAGAGATAGTTGAATATCCACGCAATGAGGGTAGGTATTCTATCAAAAATAGAATCTACTTACATCTGGAAATACAATTGTAGAATTGAGGAAACAATTCAACAGGACGTACGGCTGGAGAATGTTTCTTTACGGCAGTGAGGCATCGACGATGACAGCAGCGGAGAAGAAAAGGCTGGAAGCATTCAAATTATTGTGCTGCCGAAGAATGATGGAGATAAAATTGATCGACTGAGTGATAAATGAAGAAGTATTTAGAAGAGTTGGAGAAAAGAGAAGTCTGCTGAAAACTATAAAACGAAGACAGGGCAACCTAATCGGCCATATCTTGAGACACGATGGCCTGGTGTAGACAATAGATGAGGGAAAAGTGAACAAGAAGAACGAGAAAGGAAGGTATCTTATGAGATGCATGGAACAAGTTATGGCGGATGTAAAAGATAAGAATTACGTAAATATGAAAAGGTTGTCCGGTGGGAGAATCAATTGGACGGCTGCGTTTAAGCAATCTAAGGATTGATGACCGAGGATAGTGATGAATTATCAGTTAATCTGTTCATCATTTACCCTCCCTTACATTTCGCACTTTTATCCCTCCATTCACTGTCGGTATACCTCATCACAGATTTATTCATGTATTTTGCTGTTTGTAAATTAATTTTAAATGTTTCCTCCGGTCACAAGATCCAATTACTTTTGTTTGAGTAATTCTTTTTTTATTTATTATTTTTCGTATGAAGGTATAATTTACATTAATCTTTCTCCTAAGGATTATGGTATCAACTGCCAATATGAAGGTTCCTTACTTGCTGTATTCTACTATCCTGGTGCTCATTGCCATAAATGGATCAAATGGTCAGGTGTTTACATTTGGATCGTGCCCAGTTGCAACATCCATTTTTGACAATTCTTTAAATTTTTTTTTTAACGAGGTGAGTATATAATAATGGAAGTCACTACTTATTTAAAGCGAATATAATAATGAAATTACCTGTGAAGTTTTTGAATATGAAATTAAAATATTTTGATATAATAATTTCAACAAATAGTTTATTGGGTAATAAATTTACTCTGTTGAATTTTTCCGCTATATTTTGTATATATATATATATATATATACAATAATTCGCACAAGAGGACACTTAACAAAAAACATAGAAACACGAGAAAAGGAGACACTCACAAAATAGACTGGGAGACGTTTCGACGCTCATGGCGCCATTCTCGATCCGGAGAGAGTGATGTTCTCCGCGTAGAGTGAGGGGGTGGAAGGGAAAAAAAAGAAGGGGGAAGAGGGGCTGGTGGAGGGGAGGAAAAGGTGACCAATGGGGGCTCTCCGTATGAATGGCCATCGTCACTCCACCAAGTCTCCCCCCTTCCTCGATCCCATTCCGAAGCATACCGCTTCCCACGGTCACCCCTTCGACCATTGTTTCTCTCTCAATATTATTGAAGTCCTCCCTGAATCTGCCGGCAATATAGAGGTGAGAACAAGAGAATCTGCCCACATTTGGATTTCTAAGGCATGGGAATATCCAGGCCTCAATCTTCAACATTGAGAGCCCCCATTGGTCACCTTTTCCTCCCCTCCACCAGCCCCTCTTCCCCCTTCTTTTTTTTCCCTTCCACCCCCTCACTCTACGCGGAGAACATCACTCTCTCCGGATCGAGAATGGCGCCATGAGCGTCGAAACGTCTCCCAGTCTATTTTGTGAGTGTCTCCTTTTCTCGTGTTTCTATGTTTTTTGTTAAGTGTCCTCTTGTGCGAATTATTGTGTATCCGCCTAGTGCGTCCTCTATGTGAACATATATATATATATATATATATATATATATATGTGTGTGTGTATTGACGAAAATGTAATACATCACGTAAAATACTACTAAACGTTATGGGAGATTTGTTATTAGTCTTAAAAGTTCACTTATCGTGCAGGTGTTCTCGATTACACAGGAATAATTATCCAATAACTAATCCCCAAACAATGAGTGGATGCTCAAAAAGGGTTTCTTTTTTATAGGTGTTGAAATATTGGGAATTTTTACATTTGACCTTGAAACATGATTCTAATGGATAATAGCCACATTGAGCGTTTCCACCACAAAAATACAATAATATATGCAATAATCTATCAGGTAGTGGAATATGTTTTTTTATCCCCGAATGATGACCATTGATTAGAAATTAATGGGAGGGCTCAGTTTTGCAAAGTTAGAGAACTGTGAAGAAATTCTGTAGATGAGTACTAATGGATATGGAAGTCAGAATATTTTATAATTACGTAATGCTGAAATGACACTTTTTATAGCAAAAGAGGCGTGAGAAAGACCAATCATGGAGTGAGGTACAGCTTATTTACTTTGGTAGTTTTTAATTTTGAGTTTATGCCAAATATGAAGAATAAGTCGTAATTTTTATTGGAGAACAGTGCATAGGGTCCAAAGTATATTTTGGCTCTCATGAAAAAACAAGGAATTAGAATTCAGATGATTAGTTTTCCAAACGCACCAATTTGTGATCTCATGTACAGTTAATTAGTAAAGTCCCTAGAAACTTTGATCATGGTTTTTATCAAAATTTAATTTCATATTTTTAGTAGGTACTAATGAAGAAAACGTTTTTGCTTCTAACAAACTTTGAATATCTTAGCCTTTCCTAATCAAAGATAAAAGAACTTGGCTTTAATTGTCCAGCAAATTAAGGACTATAAAGTCCCACCCTGACTAAAACCTAAAGTCACAAGTTGCCTAAAATACATAAGTATTCCTGCTCCGGAAAGAGAAAACTCTCATTGGGTGGGATTCGAACCCTGAATCTCCTGTTTCCGAGGTAAGAGTTACCGGGATCGGGAAATTCTTGTTTGAGATCTGAAATAATCTGGAGAGAGCATTTCACGATTTCAAGCAAGTTTTATGCTAATGAACTATTTTTAGAAACTGCAGTTAAAGGTTCCGTTAGCACTCCGAGTTTTAGCATGAGCATTTTAAATGCTACATTGAATTCTATAATTATCGCCTTTTTATGGCAAATGAAGTAGTGGTTGGAAAAACCCTTATGTAGTACCTACAATATATCAAGTCTTATTCGAGAGTTCAAAAGCATCACAATTGAAGCTTATTCAATGGTCTGTGCACATAATTTCCCGTTATCCACGCAAAATGGAGGTATTATAATTGATTCTGCCTTTGCATAGCACTTAAGCATTCCATAGCTACCTACTATTTCGGCTAACAATGGTCAGAATGGTTTTTTCTTTTTCAGGGCGATGAGCCCATGGTATATATAGTCGCTTTACTCAGATGGCGGGTGTAGGCTCCTCTCCACAATAACCCTTACAAGTTTTTTACGAATTTGCCAATAAAGCCGATATCTGTTAAAACGGAATTTTAAATCTTCTTTTCATGGCTAAATTCTCGAAAGTGAGATAATTCGTTGAAGGAGCGCTTTCGGGTAAGTATCCACACCAAGCATTTGCGAAAATCGTTTCCTCTCCGAAGTCTGCTTCATGTCTGCCATGTTTGCATTTGGGAGAGGGTACTTCGTTATGTTAGTGAGGTTGCATATGATGTGAATGTTTCAGGCCTCGGTAGTTTTTGCTCTCGTAAAAATTATGGATTTACCTTTGATTAAACTTCACGCATGGCGAAGGAATGGCATTACAAAACTCGGATAATCAGAGAGGCCGTTGAAATACTGCTTCACCCTTGTAAACATGCAAGTTGTCAAACTCAAACTATCTAAATTACAGACCTTACTTATTTTGTCCTCACGTTCTTCTAGGGTATCTTACTCACTAATACTAGGCCAATACCTTCATAAATACCAATTAAATGACCTAATTTTGCACTGATAAAAGATCTGTGAACTAGCCACGAATACCTAAGCGGAGTATTCCGCTGAAATGCATTTTGCTATATTATCTTGCTCTGCATTCCTAGTTGGATTCCCGTCTCCAAGATCCACTATAGTTCTTTTCACTCTCCAATGCGCCTTTCGCCCCGTAATCTTTTTCTTCTCTGCCACATTTCCGTATGCGACGAGACTTGTTTTTAGCTTTGAATTTAAATAGTCTTCATAGCTCATATCCAAGTTTCTATCCCTAAATTTGAAATATAAAAGCTAGCCCTTTCTTCTATTGAGCATAATGCTGGCTCCTGAGTTCTAGTTGTAGTCCTAGCGGGTGAATACCCACGTAAATGTGCATTTTGTGTTCCCATGTTTTGTTATTATTTGAGTCGTTTTCCATTCCATTACTTTTGGAAATGATTAAATCTATATGCAGCTATTCATAATGTACGGTTTTTCGAGGATAAGTGTGTGGGGGGGGATGATTTTACACCAAACATTAAATTAGCAATCGTTTATATATACCATAAAACTAAGGAGAGATTTCTATGAATATCATTCAGGACACCATCACCAGTTCCACTTTTTATCCACCATCCAAAGAAACATTTGAGTGGTATTACACACATGCATTATAGGCATTAGTATTTCTTGCATGCATGCTTGAATAATTTTGGTGAAAAAAATAAAAATTAAGCATCTTAATTTCATCTTAGAACAAAATAATGTTCTAGATAAATAAAATGTACTCCAATTTTTAACATTAGGATATAATATTCTTGTCCAATCGATTTTTCACTTTAATAACTTTGAATATTCACTGCTTTTATACATTGCTTTCACTCCATTTTTAGCTGGTTGGCACCTGGAGAGAAATTGCTCGTACGCCCTCTCTTGATCGACATGGTTGGACTTGCGTCACCTACACAGTAGCTCAACTAGTGTCGCAAAAATCCTATTCTCTCTCCATTACTGGGACTCATAAATTGTAAGTATATTTTTAGACTCAGGTTTATGCTAACAAAAGAAGTATATAAGTATAGATGCATGCCTTCAAATTTGTTATGACTATTTTTAGATAGGTTTGTTGGAAATGGAAGTACTATAAAACTTAAACAATGTGAACATTTTAATCGCAAACAATGTGCCAGTTTTATAATAAGAGTACTTATGAAATGTGATTGAATGCTTTAATATCGGTAAATAGAACGAAAGACATGCAGTTATTGAACCTAGTTCTAGACTACTTGAAAGTAATGTGAGCTCAGAATTGCGAGAGATGAGGAGAAAATAATTAGTTTGAATTCACAAATTGCTATTAGATTTACAGGTGGAAGAGCTGAATGGATGACCTGGATACATTATCAGTGGATAAAGCAAATACGTGTTTTCCCTCTTAAAGTGGCAAAATGCCTATCGCAAAAGAATTTAAACAATAAACAATTAGATCTTAAAAGTTCTATGTGCTGAGAAATCAAGCACATAAAATGTATTTAAAGTGCACCAAAGATATTTCACATGATCTATGTATTTAAGACCTATTTCATAGAATATTAAATGAAAAGAGTGACTTTGTTCTTCCATATTAATTAATTTTAAGGCTACCTAGGTTTGGTCGGAGCACATTATCATCGTGTGATTTGCTATCATCACACTTTGACCAAACCTAGGTCGTTTTGTAATAAATTTATAAGGAAATATCACCATGTCACGCCTAGGAAAACAGTTATTTCACAGGCTTATTAGTTCGAGCTCCAAATAAAGGGCGTTAAATTGTTATTACATTGCGGAAACTGAAACACTATTAGAAAGGAATGTAGTGCAAAACTTGGAACGAGGAGTGAATGAAATGTTATAAATGCAGAGAAAAAAGTTAGCTAAGACATTTCGGACATAAAGAACGAGTTGTAGAAATACAAGAATCATTACCCGAAATTAACAAATTCATGGCCGGAAAAATGGCAATATTAGTAAATGAACTCCTTAGCAATATCAATTTTCCCTGTATACAACATATAAGAGACATTCTGCAATCGCCTTCGGTACTTGCCTGATAATCATATGCAAAGATCAATTTGTCTTCCGCTTACACACTTACGCTGATCACAGGAAATTCTCAAGCCACTTTTAAAATTACTCTAGTCATTCCATTTTAAATCCACCAATTTTTCGAAAAAATGGCACCTCACCATTTCAGATTTCAACGAAATTCGGCTCGTAGGTAGTGCCTACCCTTTTGTCCCATAATCCGTTGACTAAATTTATAGAAAAAAAAAATTGCCCCTGAGTTACAGGCAAATGTACATCACAAGGACGCTTGAAAATCGCCATTTTATGCTAAATTTGTAGGAGCTCCTGCACACTTATTTTACTTTACACAAATATGAAAAAGGTATCAATGGAAATAAAATATTCTATACTTGATTATATTGATCTTGAACGTTGAATTTGTGTATGTTTTAAGGCCTCTTCAACTGCTCTAATTCAAAGTTCAAAATGTCGTTCTTTTGTGTTTTTGGGCAATAAATAAACCAAGATGGAGTTAAAGTAACAGGATAATTTTTCTCGTGTAATAACTCACGTGTGTGTACTGTATGAATAAGAAGTAAAATATAAATTTTAACCTACCTTCTAGGAGGAAATATCCCAAGAACCTTAGAAATTTGGCAAAAAATGGTTTTTCGGAGTTAAAAAAATCCATGTGGCACTGGTTTTAAAAATCAGGTGATTACTGAATTAGCGACTTGTAAAGGTGTTCTTTCAAGAAAAAAGAATTTAGTACTGTTTTTTAGGGGTTGGATAGATATAGGGATTGGAATTTGTGTAAAATACAACGTTCGAGAGCCACAAGAGATGTACTTAAATAATACAGGTATTCCATAAACAATGATGTAATCAAGTTAGGAATGGTACGAAAACGAGCAAAAAACGTTTCTCGGGTCACTGATACCTTGTAGAAGAGGTAGAATGGAATGTGGGGTGGTACAATTTTTTCGAGGTGGAAAGAGGTGGGGACCATTGAATGATCTCGTAAACTGCCTTAAGTCCTCGATGATCATGTATCAATGGAGTGGACCTGCTATACATGCCTAAGGGAAACCAGGTTTGTTGTATTACATTGTATCATGTTGTACGGATTCACATCACCTTCACCGTGCCCAACTAATGGAATGTCCTCTTTTGTGGAATGGGACATGCCAGTGCATGTCTGGCTGGAGGAAGTTCCTTGTTTCTTCAATTTATTTTTTAAATTTAAGTATTTTGCTTGCTTTTTGCTAGTGAAATGATTTGCTTTTAATTGTTATAACAAAAATGGAAACCCTGAAAAATGATGTTTGTATTGACTTGGGGGATTTTTCAGAAAACATGTTTTTTGTCCTGCAGGATGAGGTTCTCTCCTATCATTGGTCTAAAGTACAGGCGACATTGCATTCTTTTGTGAAATACTAAAGAGATAATGGACAGTTAAGACACAGAAGCTTTTTCGTAATAAGTGATTCACTGGAATACAATACAACTTTTTACTCATCTGAAAAACTGGTATTGAGTAACTTAATTCTTTTTACCACACGTACGAAAAATTATATATTTTTCCGATGGGTCAGCTGCTCAATATAAAAATAAAAAAAAACCTTAACCTATCCTACCATGAAGAAGATTAATGGCATTTTTTTGCCTAATCTAATGGCAAAGGGACATGTGAATGATTCGGTGGATCCGTTAAAAGCATTGTAAGGAGTAGGTAAAAGTCTCCAAAGGACTGTTACTAACCACATCACAAACCCTATTGATATGTTTCACTTTTGCGCCGAAAATATGAAACATTTTCATTTTTTCTAATGCCCAGCAGCTAATATTGAAGAGACAAAAAATCTTCCTGCAGTCCAGACATGCACTGGCATGAAATCTGAGATGGTGAGGCAACGACCATTTGTCGATTTAAAATGGAATGACCCCCTAGCTTCCTACCGTATCAGCAGCTTCATACAAAAGTTAAAAACTTCAAAGAGAACCTAAATTTCTTTTTTCTAATCAATGAACTACTCTTTCATCAAAGGACCAATCAAGAATAAACGCACGTGTCAGTTTTATCCATAGTATCATAGTGCAGGTTTAACTGATTAGGCAGATCTGGTATACCGAATATTCCAATAAACAGAACCAAAATGTAATAATATGCTAATTTGAAAAATACAATTGTAAATTTTCGATCCATTGCAAATCCATGTCTTCCTCAGCCTATGCCTCCAGTCATTTCTTATTTTTATGGTGTCCTTATTTATTTTTCTTTCTTTGATTCAATTTTTTAGTTCTATGAATATATGTTCTTTATATCCATCATCCCATGAATTAAAACGCAATAAAATATGCAATAAATATATAATAAAATATAATAAATTACAGTTTAAGTCCAAAATACAATAAAAATACAAGAGAAATGTAACAAAAAATAATAAAATTCAAGTTAGATCCTGCTAAGCCAGAGCGGCTTGTCAGCAGGTGCCTTTCGTTAAATTTTCTTTTTTTCAAGCTGTTTAGCTTTAGGACTATATATGTTAGCAGCCTCCCTTTCTATGATTTTTTCAGTGCAGATATACATTTAATATCATGCGTTGAGATATTGAATTCATGTAACAACCCAGGGATTATTTGTGCCAAAGACGTCTTACCATGGAGGTTTAAATGCTTAGGTACGGAAACCTTTTTATTCATCGAAGATGCATGTCAGTATTAATCACACGATGTTTTATTTATTTACCCTCTAACAAGTTGTCACAAATTAACACGTATTTATATAATTCTCTTAACGGTAACAAACTTAGATATTTATACACTTCTCTCACATTTTACAGAACTGGCTCAAGATTGTCTAACGCTGGAACAATCACAGTTGGAGGGACGACAAACACATATAATGACATAAGTTCCACCTTTTTAAGCTTCTCCGTCGATTATGGGAGTGAGTACCATTATCCAACCAAAATATATTGTTGCTAGCTGGATAATTTGAATATAATAATTATACATAAATAGTATGCATATTCCTGTGTGTAAGTTCTAGTGCTTAATATACATGATTTATTGAGCCATTTTATGAAGGTAATAGTTTTTATTACATGCAACTACTTTTATATTATGTTCCTGTTACAAAAATTGTCTGTACCAACAGAGTGCTTGAATTGCATCTCACCAAGGAGAGGGATGAATATATGCTAGATTTATGTGTTGAAACCTAGACATACAGATTTAATAGAAATGAATGTAGTTTTTCAGGATGCATTCAATGAACCATTCAACCATTTAGTCAGCATCTGTTGAGTTTTCTCGAGCCCACAATAAAACGCAAATTATCAAGAGGGAGTTTAGTAGTATCTAGAAGTGTTTGGTAAAATTATAAAGATAAAGTTTCAATTTGATATCTATCGTCTTTATTATTCAACTAGCTATTTTTTCGTATTTGGCGTTTGTGTTGGTGTAAATAAAGCTTGCTAGGTTTTTGAATTAGTTTCAAATTCATCTACGCAGTAAAGAAGTTAACTTTGATAAATGGTATCGGTAGGGAAGACATTTTGACTGCATATTTAATTAATAATTATAACATATTCATAACTATTATGAATACTATATCATACAAGTGACATTAGAATTTTATTCTACAGCATTTTTCATGGTATTATCTCTGATGGCGATCTTAGCTAAGCAATAGGGTAATTTCCTTCATCTAAGAAGACATAATTCATTATTGCCGATGCATGCCCCTCCATAAACATTATCACTTTACACAGAAACATTGGGTTGAGAAATCGCAGTTTACTAGAGAATGAAATTTTATTTAACGTTCATTTGAAAAGCTCAAAAATGGCAGGATGCCCTGCCTTGTTGCTAACGTAACAGATGTATAATTTACGGTGCGAGGCATCGAAAATATTCGTCTTCTGGGGCTTAATTCTGTAAAGTCGAATTCGAGATTCCGACGTCACAACAATACCCATATATGGAAAATACGTCATAATTTGTAGTAAAAACCGTACTCCCTTGATGCCGGGACGGTCGCCTCGGCTCAAAGTGACGGAGTCGGATCATGTCGTTCATAATCCGTGGCCAAATATTTTCTGGCGAGCAGGCGCTGCTATTGCGGTGGGCACCGATAGAAGCTACGATTTAAGCAATGACTTTTTCATATTTATCCCGCGGGATACAAGGTGAGAATGTATCTAATTCTAGCTAATGATTAAACCTTTCATGTGTCCGTTTCCTTGCCGCTTATACAGTAAAAGGTACATAAAACTATTTGTTTTGTTTTCAATTGTCGCCATGCAATGCTTTGTTTAATATTGATTAAAAATTGTCGAGTAGACTAGACATAAGTATAAGTTTTTTATTCGTGTAAAACTTCTACGTAATATTTTAATGCTGCTGCAGGGGCAATCTATATTATAGAGAGAGATGGTATCATGTTGGAAATTACATTGTTTGAGCAAATGTCATTATGCTGGCAATTGCTTTGTATGAGTACCTTTCTTTGTGTAGTTGTGTTCAACCGACAAATTCTGACATTGTATGGAAGTCCTCCCAGAAATATATGCACGAAGATGTAATTATTCACTCGAGAAAACAATATTATTACAGAAGCTGTCGACGCAATCAATTGATAAAAAAAAAATTCGTGATTTAATTCGAAAGGTGCAATCATTTTCAATTTTCAGAAAATTCACTATCTTAACAAGTCAGCCTCTATTCCATACCAGCATATATTGTTATATTTTAAAGCGAAAAGATTGATTGCAATCATCAACAGTAAGTCATGTTGAGTAACTATTGTTAATTACCTCAGCTTCTTCCCTCCATTGTAAAAATGGCGGGCTGGATAGACATAACGCTGGATAAACAGTCAACAGTTATGCGTAATTTCGGCGGTGAACGATGTTCGCGAATCGTTCGTCCCAGTGACCCACGACCCTTCATATGAGCCGAATTCTCTCGACTTTACAGAATAGGCCCCCTGATCTTACGATTGTATTTCAGAGCCCCTCAGCTCTAATAGATGTGTATTAATAACAATCAATCAATTAAATTAATAATTTTAGATAATTAGGTAAATAATTATGATGGCACATTAACTGGATTATTACACCCCATTTACTAGATAATAAACTGTGACGGATTACACCATCTGGTTGTATGGGCCCTTTCATAGCTCGGCGATGCGTTGGCGTTGGCCTAATTGCCTCGCTGAGATTGATGACAGCATACGCTGGCCGGCGTCAGACGCATAAAGTTCTGTCTGGCAAGACTTTTCTGCGTTGGGAGCGCGAAAACACGCAGTGCTTGAAATGTGAAGCTTAGCTGGGCAGTCGTCAGTGTGTTTGTTACTCACCATATGTGACAAAGACTTATTTGTATCGATTTGCATTGCTACTGTCTTGTATCTTCTCCTGACTCTCTTTCACATCTTCCACTTCTAACTCCCATATAACCTTCCTGGATGTCAATATTATGCTTGAAAATAACAAATTCCACACCTCAGTCCATATAAAACCCACCAACAAGCAGCAATATCTTCATTACAGCAGCTGCCATCCCTCACCCACCAAACGCTCCCTCCCTTTTTCCCTTTCCATTCGTGGCCACCGCATCTGTAATAATCCCAAGTCCTTAACAAATTCCTCACCAAATTTCATCCGGAAAACGTTCTTCACAATAAAATCATCAAGCACTCCCCCACCCCAAAATCTCCCTCTACAAAGGCTACCCACAGCCTGTCACTATGTACTACCTTTTTTCCAGGCGTCCATGCCCTCAAACCTATACTTAAGAACCTTCACTCCATCTTTCTGAACAATAAATGCACCGTGAGTATATTTCCTACCCAACCTCCCTCACTTTCAAACGCCCAGCCAACCTGTCAAACATACTAAAATCCACTAATCCCCTCACCAGGACCATTTCCGCCCCCAAAAACAAGCCCTCACCATGCCACCGTCCAAGATGCAAAACCTGACCGATTTTCACATGACCTCCTCCCACTGCCTTGCTTCCACCACCTCCCCCCTCCACCTGCACCTCCAGCAATGTGGTCTACCGGTTACAATGTAAACATTGCCCAGCATTGTACATTGGTTGATCCTATACTCCACTAAACATTAGGATCACTAATCACCGCTCCTCCCAATACATTTTTCTTAAATTTGTGCCTTTCATTCCTAAACACCCAGATTACAAGCGATTAACACTTAAAAATACGAAAAAAATACTATTCCTGGAAGGTAGGCAACCGGATGTTCTGAAAGTGAGACTGCGTGGTCCAGAATGGTTCCGGGTGACAACTGACTTCAAACAATGTCACTTTCGTTCCATAAATTTTATTGTACGGTAATTAACAGAGCTCTGAAGTGCAAAAAGGTGCCAATTTTGGGCAAATTCAGTATTTCAAATTTCCCGCGCCCTGCGCGACCAATAAAAATTATCGCACGGACTTCCGGTTATGGATTTGAGATCGGTATATAAAACCGAAACTTTTGATCAATCCACCCCTCACATTTTTACCCACTTTGCGGATATGGACCACCCTAATATTACATAGTGAAGAGACGTTGAATGCATGTGTTGTGATTACACATTGTGGCAATTCAGTGATTAACAATTTTTTTAATGAACTGTGATGGATTGCATGTCTGTTTATGATATCTATAGAGATGTCAGAGAAACTTTTTGTCGTTAATTATTTCGTTGTTTCACCTATTGCCTTACATTAAAATTTGCAATCTATATGAATTAAAGTTAGGTGGATTTCTCTTGTATTGTGTGTGATTGTTTACGTCCAAGTGAAAGGATAAACAGTGTAGTACTTTGTTATTCTTCATTTAGTGAAATTTCCCACCCCAAGTGTCATATTTATATTTCATTGCATAGTGGTGTCCAATGTGATTGTGTTCAAATAATTTTTTCGTTTACGTTTAAGGCAGATAATGTCTAATTAGCAATAAGCATTACGATTTGCCCTCGTTGGGGATTACTGTGTTGTTTGAGAGCGTTTTAAATTATGACTGTGGTTGTTTACGTCCAAGTGAAAGGGTGATGATTTTTGTCTACTTATGCAACACATGCTGTCTTGTTATGCTTTATTCAGTAAATTTTGCCAACTCAAAAGATAATATTTTCATTCACTCACCTTGATGTCATTAGCTATAGGATTGTGCCTTTATTTGTGTGCCGCTGTGTTTTCCTGGAGAAATACTGGAAATTATTTAATGCGAAGATGTATATGTATATGTGCCAATACGTTGAGCGTAGTTTTGGTAAATGATATTTACTGTGAACCGTAGAACATTAGTTAAATTAGATGACGAGAATATCCGGAGTGATATTGTGGAGTTTCAACATGATATAGCATTTTTTATGCACTATCAGCAATAGGTAATACGATTTGAGTGATAATGAAATATTATGAGTTGCAAATTAAGCATACGTTTTTGATAATTATCTGTGAAAGTCTTGGTACGACAAGTAATTATGAATTAATTTATCAGTTGAGAACGCATTAAGGCCACTGTATAATACTCGTGAGGAAGTTATCTTCAATTTTCAGGCATTGTAATGTTTATTATTAATTCTTAATATTCAAATTGATTCAAAACAAATGCAACCCCTTCAAATTAAAGGTCTTTGCGCATGCGTACAAGAGAAACAAGTGCGAAATATTCTGTAAATCTGACAACACCGTACCTTTGGATTGCCTGCTGACGATCGCCCTTATACATTCGCACTTTTCATCCTCGTTCGAAGACGGCGAGCTCGATCGAGAGTGAACGAGTCACTAACCATCGCCGAGTTACACAATCGGCCCCCAGGTAGAGCTGGACGGGCCAGAAAATGCTGAACCGGTTCTCGGTTCTGAAAAAAACAGTTTGCGTTGGCGGTGCACCGGTTCAATAGATCGAACCGGTGTTTTCTACTGAACCGGTTATTTCTACTGGGGGCCGATTGTATAACTTTACGTTCGAACGTAAAGAGCCGTATTCCGTGGTGTTGTGGGTAATTCTTCGAAAACAATTGAAGGCGCGATTGTGTAACTTTACGGTCGAAGATTTTTCGGCTCACGATGGATGGAAACCCGTCGACTGCTATATACTTGACTTTACGGCCATTTTCAATCGTTGGAAGCTTTGTTTATGTTTGCATTTTAATGTATAAGTGATAAATTATCGTTGTGAGGAACGTTTTTTGAACTATTAGGGAATAAGAATGTAATTTGAAGTATCAAATTGCTTAAAAAGCTGTGTATGATGTGACAGAGTGAATTAATTAGAATAATTATAGCAACGTTAGGTGGGTGAATGTAATGAATAGCAATTTAAAACAAGCTATCGGACTGTTACATATAATTTCAACTTTTAATTTCAGCACTGGCATCAACAGTTTCACTTGAGCAATGCCACTTACGGTGAGAATAATACATAGTGAAGATATAGCGTGTGTTGTGACTACACATTGTGACAATTCAGCGATTGACATTGTTTTTAGTGAACTGTGATGGATTTCATGTGTTATGGTATCTATACTGATGTCAGAGAAAATTGTTGTCGGCAATTATTTCGTCGTTTCACCTATTGCCTTAAATTAAGATTTGCAATCTATGTGAATTGCAGTTAGGGGGATTTCTCTTGTCTTGTAAGTGTGATTGTTTACGCCCCAGTGAAAGTGGTGAAAGGATAAACAGTGTAGTGCTTTGTTATTCTTCAGTCAGTAAAATTTCCCACCCCAAGTGACATATTTTTATTTCATTGCATAGTGGTGTCCAATGTGATTGTGTTGAAATAATTATTCCGTCTACGTTTAAGGCAGGTAATGTCTAATTATCAGTAAGCATTACGATTTGCCCTCGTAAGGGATTACTGTGTTGTTTGAGAATGTTTTAAATTATGACTGTTGTTGTTTACGTCCAAGTGAAAGGGTGATGATTTTTGTCGACTTATGCAACACATGCTGTCCCGTTATGCTTTATTCATTAAATTTTGCCTACTCAAAAGATAATCTTTTCATTCACTCGCCTTGATGTCATTAGCCATAGGATTGTGCCTTTATTTGTGTGCCGCTGTGTATGCCTGGAGAAGTTGTGTAAATTATTTAATGCTGCCTTATATATCTCACGGTAGGTTATCGTGTACCTACGTACAAGAAATCTGGTAATGGGAAAATAGGTATGCTACAAGAGAGACAGGGAATTTTAAAACAGGAGAGACATGGAATTTTAAAAGTGAGTTTCATAGGTATTTATCTTTGATGTGATGGAGAAAGCTGTGAAAGTGTTTCAATAGTAATAAAGGTTGACTATTGCTTTAATGCTGGGGACTAGATTGAGGATAGTATTTAATTGTGTATCTATAAATAACCTAATTAATTTCTGTCTGAAGATGCATATATATGTGCCAATACGTTGAGCGTAGTTTTGCTAGATGATATTTACAGTGAACCGTAGAACATTAGTTAAATTAGATGACGAGAATATCCGGAGTGATAATATAGAATTTCAACATGACGTACCATTTTTATGCATTATCAGCAATAGAGAACACAATTTGAGTGATAATGAAATATTATGAGTTGCGAATTAAGCAGACGTTTTTGATAATTATCTGTGAAAGTCAGGGTATGACAAGTAATTATGAATTAATTTATCAATTGGGAACGCATTGAGGCCACTGTATAATACTCGTGAGGAAGTTATCTCAAATTTTCAGGCATTGTAATGTTTATTATTAATTCTTGATACCTATTCAAAACAAATGCAACTACTTCAAAATAAGATCTTTGCGCATGCGTACAAGAGAAACAAGTGCGAAATATGCTGTAAATCTGACAACACCGTAACTTTCGATTGCCTGCTGACGATCGAGCTTATACAATCGCACTTTTCATCCTCGTTCGAAGACGGTGAGCTCGATCGAGAGTGAACGGGTCACTAACGATCGAACGTTAGCCGAGTTACACAATCGGCCCCCTGAACTGGTGTTTTCTACTGAACCGGTTTTTTCTACTGAACCGGTGTTTTTTACTGAACCGGTGTTTTCTACTGAACTGTAATTTTTTTAGTGAACCGCGTTTCTTGTCTTGTCTTGTCTTGTCTTGCGCTTTATTTTACCTGGGCAGGTTGAGGCCACAATCCGGCCCCCTCTTCCACCTGCCCAGGGCTCTTTTACAGAGTTTACATCATTGTTTTAATTCCTTAATAATTCCTTAATATATATAATGAAGCAGTAAATAATTAAAAACTGGGAATAAATAGATACAAAAGCAAGAAATAGTTGAAAGGTAGAAAATAAATAGATAATATAGTCAATAAATAATAAATAAATGGAGTATAAGTGGATATTAAAGGCAATAAATCGGTGAAAACAGAAAATAACTACATAGCAAATAGGCATTAACTAGATAATAAAAATATAAAAGAATACAAGTGAAAAATAAATAGTATTCAAAAAAAAAGGAAGAGGGATCCTCTGGGGCTCATGTCTGGAGGAAACCTTGTGTCAATAGGAGTTTAACCACACTCGTCTTCGAAAAATTGCCTTTCACATGCATAGGGAGCGCGTTATAGGCTCGTGCGAAAGTGGCCATAAAGGAGCCAGACATCCTCGCCGACCGATGACAGGGTATCATGAAGGAGTGCGGCGCGTTTCTAGTATTTATATTGTGGATTCTGCTCATAAGTGTCATATTTATGTACACGAAGGACGGCAACTGCGTCTTCCAGACCCTGTACCCCGCTAGCAAGTTACTTAGTAATCTCCTCTCCTTCATTCGGAGAATCCCCTCCCGTTTGTAGTGGGGGGTCATATGCTCAGTGTAGCCAGGGCGCAGGGCGTATCGGAGACAGGCATTTTGAGCTACCTGGAGCCTGCCCAAATCCCTCCCCGACAGGTCGCTACAAGGCACCAAGCAGTAGTCCAGGATGGGGAAAAGGAGGGTCTTAACTAATATAAGTTTAAGTTTTTTGCAAGGTCTAAACTGCATGCCCCTTAGCCTTTTAATTCCCCAGTGGACTCGGGAAATCACTTGTGAGACCTGTTTCTCCCATGACAGGTCACAAGAGATAGTGGTCCCTAGATACCGTATGGACGTGGAGTAGGGAATAGGACAATTTAAGATTTTGATGGGTGGGGTTCTGGCCCCTACAAATTTATCCCGTATCCTTTTATTCCCGAGTATAATCGCAGTACATTTACGATCGTTAACGGCCATCCCCATCCCGTTCAGCCATTCACACACGCATTCAATATCCGCATTCATTCGCATCACACATTCATTCAGATCGGGACCCGTTGCATCTTGGACAAGGAGGATGTCGTCTGCATACAACATGATTCGAGAAGAGGTCCGCAGCCTAGAGACACCATCTATAAATAAGTTAAATAAAATTGGCGAGAGGCAGGACCCCTGCGGCACGCCAATGGGGAAGTCCCGCCAGGAAGACCGCTGCCCTTCCGGCATCCGAATTTTCGCCCGGCGGCCCGTCAGGTAGCTCTGCACCCAGGTCACCGCTCCGCCGTCAAAGCGTAGCGACCTCAGCACCTCCAGAAGTAGGTTGTGGCGCACGGAGTCGTACGCCCTCGCCAGGTCCAGAGAGGCCACCACACTCAATCTCCTCTGGTCGACCGCTTCGCGGACAGGATCGAGGACTCCTACAAGGGCCAGCTGCGTGCTGTGGTTCGGCCTGAAGGCCGACTGCGATGTGCTGAGCATCCCGCAGTTGTAGACGTGAGTGGAGAGCTGCTCCAAGGCGATCAGGTCAAAGACCTTTCCGAGGCAGTTACCCACGGCAATGGGGCGGTAGTGGCAAGCCTCCGTGGGGATTGGCGTTTTGGGCAGGGGGATAATGAGGGAGTGCTTCCACTCTTCAGGGTACTCCCCCCGGCGGATGCTGGAGTTAAAAAGGGTGGAGATCGGTTTTTTAAGGGCTGGGAGGAGGAGCCGGATCGTGGCCGGAACAATACCGTCGGGACCGGGGGTGCAGGTATGGAGCTTCCCCACAGCCACCTCCACATCATCCTCACTGATGGGGGAGAAGGTGAAGGCCGGGTAGTCGTGGATACGAAAAGGAGGGTGTCTCCGCGAGGCATCCACGGCAGACGGGGAGGATGCGAAGAGGTCAAGGAGGGCATCGGGCGGAACCACTATATCACCCATGCTCCCCTTCCGTAGTCCCCCCTGCCCCCTTACAGTCCTCCAAAACCCTGAAGAACCCTCCCTCATCCTCTCCTTAAAGAAGCGCCCCTTTGCATTGCGGATGAGTTGCTTGGTGGAATTACGGGCCCGTTTGTATATGTTCCACGCATCCACGCTCTTCGAAATGGTGAAAGTCCTATAGGCTCTGTCCCGATCACGCATGGCCTCGCGGATATGTCCGTTTAGCCATGGGGCAGGCGGTCTCCTGACTAATTTAGTTATCTCCGGGGCATGTATGTCCATCGCGGCGAGGATAACACTCCGCAACATCGTGGCCTGAGAGTGAATGTCCTGATCTTCTGTGATTTCCTCTAAAGGATTAAGGACGGGGTCGCTCAATAGGGCGGGGAGGTCAATGTTTTTAAGCGGTCTGAACTTAACAGTTTTGCGAAGGGGTCTCGGAGGCACCAAATTTAGGGAGCAGAAGATGAGGTCGTGCCTCGAGATCCCCGGTGCGGGAAATTGCCCATGGTGACACACTTTTTCGGGGTTGAGGACGATGATGAGATCCAAGGTGTTATGGGAGGTAGCAGTGTGGAAGGTCGGCCGCTTAGCTAGGATGGCCAGACCGTGGTCCCTTACAGTACGCTCAAAGGCCCGTGACGAGGAAATGTCCTTATTAATGGGAACGTTGAAATCCCCGATGAGGACAGCTTGAGAGCACCGTGCGGAAGTGGCCGAAAAATGCTGCAGGACCGTAGCGGGTGAACGGGCCTTCGGGGGGCAGTAGGCGACTCCTACCAACAACTTGACCCCGGTCACATCCGCCTCGACAAATAGGAATTCCTCGCGATCAATCGGAGATGCTGTCGATTTCATATGTATGTCGTACATACAGGGCGACTCCTCCCCCAGCCCCATACTGTCGGTCATTCCGTAAACATTTATACCTGGGGAGCTCGTAAGCTTGGCTCCCGAACTTCGGAGACAGGTGCGTCTCGGTGACCGCAATAAAAGTCTCATCACGGCCTTGAAATATATTGACGAAGTCTGCCCAGTGCGCCCGTAGGGACTCTGCATTCACGTGTGCAATGTTGGTGAGATTGAGTGTAGATTGCGCATTATTTTTCCCCACTGCTTTTATAGCCATTATGATTCAAACGAATCAGGGCAGTGGCGTTTAAGGAGGGCCCGATATCGAGCTCTTTTCTTGCTATGTCGCCCTCCTTCTCTTCCAAAGGTCTTCTCATCCAAAATATTTTTTTGGCCAAATTTTTATTGAACCAGTTTATTGAAGATTTTTTTTTCTTAAAGAAGATACTTCTTTATAACGCGGATATGCTTTCCTAACTGAGCAGTAAAATCTGAGAATGATAGCGAGAGCCAATGGTTTCTGTACGAGGCCTGGGCGTACACATAAATTGGTTTTCTGAAGTGTTAAAAAATTCACCTAAATTTGTTGTTCTGCCGAATTCAAACCTGCCACATGAATGGCGATGAAATTCACATTATTTTTGAATGACGACATTGCAAAATTTCCTCTAATATTTATTTATTTAGCACGACGCGTTTCGTTGTTAAAAACATAAGCAATTGGCTTGATCAGTCTCGATGATATTGCTATTGTAGCAACAAAACGCGTCGTGCTAAATTAATAACACATCCTTGGTGAATGAAAAGCTCTCTAGAGGCAGAGCGACTGATGTCTACGTAGGGACGAAATCTTTCAACTTAATGTGATCTGATTTACGTACTTCCAGAGAGCTGAGATGTGTGAAGAGGCTGATTCCTTTCGTCTGAGATTCATAGTTATCTGCCTTTCTTAGTCGACATTTCCTTTCTCTTTCATCATGGCAACGATTACGAGGCGAAGGTCTGACTCAGACGCCTTGTGTTTTCTTTGGTGGCTTAATTTTTTTCCGCCTCGGAATCACCTCTTCGCTGATTCCTTCTTTATTTGTCCATGACTTCTAGCTCACGTGAGTTGTCCGAAAAGCAAATGCAAGGCGCTCTGGTAGAGAGGAGTGAAGTCAGTTCAGATAATAATTCCAAGGATTATTGGATACCCTCTGGTTTCCTGCTCCAGGCAGGAAAAGGAAACATTTCTTAGTTAATTTATAATGCAAGAGACGGGGAGGGAGGCGGTGGCGTGAAAGCCGAGCAGCGAACGATCATCGGTATTGAAGAACCGCTTCCCAGTGCACCGGTTCAGAACCGCTTCCCCGGTTCAACGGTTCAGGACCGCTTCCCCGTGGCGACGGTTCAGAAACGCTTCCCCGGTGCACCGGTTCAGAACCGCTTCCCCGGAGCGACGGTTCAGTCCCGCTTCCCCGGTGCGACGGTTCAGAATCACTTCCCCGGTGCACCGGTTCAGAACCGATTCTCCAGGGCACCGGTACAAAACCGATTCTCCAATGCACCGGTTTTTTTTACTAAATCTGAACCGGCCCTCCGGTTCCGCAAAAACCGAACCGCTTAATCGGTGCACCGGAGAACCGCCTAGCCCTAAGCTCAGGGCTCGGCACGTGGTGCGGTGTTGTAAATTTTGGCGCTTCCGGAGGCCCGGCCGCGATCAGAATCTCCTTAGGTGTTACGCCGTTTGGGACGGTGACAGGGTCAGGGGGAGCCGTTGATGCTGGTGGCGTCGGGGAAGGGGGAGCCTCGAGCTCGGCGATAGCGCGTGCTCGCCGTTCCCGTTCATCCTCGTCCTCTGGTGACTCATGAATCGGCTGGGCTGCGTCGGCGTAACCCCGCGGTTGGTTGTTCCTGGGACATTTCTTCCGTTCATGTCCCGTCATCCCGCAACGGGCACAGGTTCATTTCTGCCCGTGGTAGACCACAAGTGCTGTCTGATCCATTATCTGTATATACGAAGGATTGGGTCGTTCGATCACCATTTTCACTACTCTTGTTCCAGTTTTTATGGGCATCAGCCGATCGCCGTGCCACGTACTGTGCGTCAGATTCAATGTACGGCCATAGTTTCTCATGGTGTCGAGGATTGCCATGTCCAGTACCTCCTCTGGGAAACACTGGACCCGAACATTCACCGGGGACCCCCCAAGAGCTCTTCCCAGGGTTAGAGTGGTGCGTGCGTTTTACGCGGAGGGGAACGGCATGCTAGGCTTCGCCATTGCCCGGTTGAAAGTTCGTCATTCAAAAATTTCACATTAACTTCAGCACGGTTGTTACCAAACATTAAACTACTGAGGTCATCGTATCGTAGGCCCAACGTGTCTTGGCAAAAGACGTGTGCCTCGTACGGGGTCACGTATTTCACTCCATGGTTCGTTTCTATGTACAACGATCGGGTTCTCATGTCAGGTATGACGCGCGTCATCTCAACGAGTGGTAGAGCTATATGCACTGTCACTAGGGACACAGCACTGTAACAGGCCCCCGAGACGGCCTGCGCGGGGGCGATTAAAAGATAGCCTTTCGGAGGGCGTTGTGCACAATGCCACAGATAAAGTCACAGAAATCACCGGTAAGCGCAGAAACTGATAGTAACAATAGCAGTACCCTATGAAGGTAGCGGCACACCGCACTTAGTCACTGGTTGGTGGGGCATCACCCCTCCTCCGACGGCGGTGTGCGGGAGCTCCTCGAAAACACGACCGTTCACCGAGACACTATGCGGGCCTCTTGTACGAAAAGGCATTCTTTTTGTTTCGTTCCCTTCTTGTATGAGAAAAACCCTCGAGACTGAGACCGAAAGTTAAGTCTTGCGATGGTCCTACCAACCAAAGATCGGCCCAAGAAGATTGTGGACTAGAGGTTATTCGGCAGTGCATTCCTTCGGCTGGGGCTTCTGTCCCTTGCGTTTATTTGGTCTATTTCACTCGTTTCGCTAGCCCTGTTCGAAGAGCCGCCTTACCTACTCGTCGGCCCCCAGTGACATACACCTATTCCAGCTAACGCCGAAGCTGTATGCCAGCCCAAAACTGTTTTCCAAGTCGACCCCATTCAATTCAAAGGTAAATTGGGGCGTGTATAGATACTTTTGCAAATGATAGTACATATGACATATGTACTATGATTCATATGATACATATGATACATATGGTAATACACATGATACATATGATAATACATATGATACATATGATTCATGTGAGTGTAATAAGATGCTAAAATTTAATGCATCATTCATAAGAGCCAATTGAATTAGTATAATTAAAATGGCAGTGAGAATGGTAACGCCACTATTAATAATAGGTTTGCAAAAACAAGGTTTGCCTCCTTTTAATAATACTTGGGAAAGAAAGTGGGTAATCGGTTCAGTCGTGAATAAAGCAAGGTAATGAAGTATTTCACAGTTTGAGTTTTGATTCAACAGCAGTTATCAGTACTTGGTGAGTTACCAACTGTTGATTACATCATACGAGTTTAAAATTAACAATAATGAAAGGTCAACTCTGCACATGGAGCATGTTAAATTCGAAACAATTTCTTTATGATTATTTTGTTTTGAGTAAATCTGGCGTTCAAATAACATATCGATTCCTTCTTTCCCAGAAAATTTCATAAAATACCTGATGACAATAATTTTATTGTTAATTGTTATTTACAATTGCAGTGGAAATGCACTGGATAAAAGAGTGTTTAAAATATAGCGTCCCAAGAATAGATTTTGGGGTATTATCTCTAATTTGACTAAACCCATATTCGCAGTGAGAATGTTTACGTTTTCTTTTACAGTATAACTGTCGATACCGATTACATCCGGCAGCTTTGCAAATTTAGCAATGAATAGTTGTGAAACAATCTACATCGTTATGGCGACGATTAAAAATCATTCAGAAATGTCATAAAATAAGTTATATGGTGGAATCCAACCTCATGTGGAATTTTAAATCAAACACTCGTTATGTCTTAATTATTAAATCTATAGAATGTACTCTATAAAGACGAAGAAAATATTCTAATATTGGTCATTGTGTAAACATTACTATTGATATCTCTTTGGGAATGTACAATCCTAGAATCTGTGAATAGACGAACTGTCATGGGCTTTATCATTTTATCATAAGATATTGAACGAAAATTTCAATGCCTCAATAACCGCGGTGTTCCAGAAGAATAGACGCCAGTCTGATGAACAAAAATTTCGATGCCGTAATAATATGCCATAATACCAGTGTATTAACATTGGTAGTTGATTTTGGGCCCCTTCACCGGAGAGGTGAAAGATATGTGACGAACACAGTGTTGTGTTCATCTTTATGGTTTGGTAATAAGTTGGTTTAGATGATAAAATGCACCCATTCTGTTGGAGTGCCTTAAAACCAAAATATACCCAAAGAGGAAAATGATGTATGCTGGGATTGTTAGGTCGAATTTAGAATGCCAAACAATGTATATTATTTAAAGGAGAACATTGATCTTAAAGTGTAACGCAGCGGAGATAGGTGAGACCTTTGCATATGAAAGGACATGGCGCGTCATCGACGTCACAAGTTGTTGGTGATGAACGATGGTCGTACTCATAATGATATCATAGGCAAGAATAAAGTTTCAATAATTCAAGTTATTGTGAGTTGATGTGTCCATTCCTCGAAAATGCATGAAAGTGGCAGTTTTATTACAGCGCATTTTTACTGGTCTAAAATTGAGAATGCTTAGCAGAAACCCTGGTATTTGGTACTTTGGATACCAGGTAAAGTAAAGTAATATGGGCCGAATGTAACTCTCATGGTATCTTCTGTATTGTTAACTTTTTATCATGTGTATCATTATCTCTGTTATCATTGGTTGTGACCGTTTTTATTTTCAGTTTCTATAAAGACACTTAACTTCTACATCAAAGCAAATGATGCTAAAGTTCCGACAATTCTGGTTTTGTACGCCTGTGAAAATGTGGGAAGAGGAAAAAAAGGCAAGTTAACTCTTTCCGACTTTCATGGTCTTTGTTGCAGTAGTGAGAATTGTAATATATATTATTAGCATATATTGATATTCGGATATTGAAGGGGATACCACTTTTCATTTTGCACTTTACGTTTCCATGTTTTGCCAATATTTTGTTTTCCTTTTCAGAATATTTGCTCGTATTGGCTAAGGACGGGGTGAGTGGTACTGCGATCATAAACGCTTTGAATGCCGCGGCTAATGCTGGATTTCCCCGGACAGCTCTCTCCTACAACTTTCAGCAGAGTTGCTACACGTAGGGTATATCTTCTTTGAAGAGGAGAGGGGGGGAAATAACTTATCACGCCTATTCAAACCACGAATTCGGTGTTGTGAATAAGCGCGATAAGTTATTTCCATCCTGGCGTTGCGGACGAAATACAAATTAATAATTTTTTTAAAAGAATATTGATATATATATATATATATATATATAAATACATTTTATTCATTCAAGGAAGGGAAAATATGAAAAAGTTTATCTATATATTACGTGGAAATCTTGGGACAAACTAAGGATTATTGATGATTTATTTTTATACAAATATCGTTCAACCAAGACCAATATGGACTGAAAGTCAAGGGGTAAGGCTTTCATGTCAGGGAATTTTTTCGATCATTAGTAATGCTATTAGAGGTAAAATGTGCCAAATTATACTGGAAAGCGATAAAAATTTCCTACTCTTCAACACTTGTTAAAATATTAGATTTATTTCTAGCTCGATTTTTAGCTATTGAATTATTTCCCTTATATTTCATAGTTTTACAGTTTTATTTATGCGTTTTTCGCTTGCGTTTTTTGGTGTGCATATGTTTTATAATATGATTTGTATGCATAATTTGTTTTTGTTATTTAAGAATGTTTACTTAAATATATTTATGAAATGTAATACAACTTAGTCTGTATACGATAAGTAAAGTGAATAAAATGTTATTAAATACGATCAGCGATACTTGAAGAAGCTAAGCTACGACAATTATCGATTATAATCGATGAGAACACCTGCAGGACAGTTGTGTGTAGTTTAGATAGGTATTTGAAAATGTAAATTAGTGATAGATTAACATTAAATATAACTGTATTTCTTATTTCTAACATCCAATTCGAACGCGACAGAGGAGGGCAGATGACTGTGTAGACGAATGGAAGATTATTTTGAAATCACACACTGCAATGAATGTCTTTTCAAGAAATCATGATTGTGCAGAAGAGAGTAATTAATTTCGTACGAATGCTAGAGTAAGAAACATTACCACTTTGAACCTACCATTACAAGGTCCAACAATATTTCCAATATATTATGTGATATTGTGTTTTTTTTCCAAATAAATAATATTTTTAAATTAATAAAAAAACAAATAAGTGGTTAAATGTCAATACATTATCGGGAACATGCAAAATCCACGTGTATTGAAGTTTAAATGCCTACCAGTCGCATTGAGAGTGCCAATTCATGCAAAAGATAAGTTCCAAAAACCGTTGGGAGTGGAATTTACTTACCTCACTTTGACTTGCATGATAGTGAATATTTTCGTATGTGACGAACTTGAAGGAGAGGAGTACAAGCTAAAAGACAGTGAAAGGATTTTCTACGGCATTATCAAGTGCAATGTTTGTTTTCCCACTCTCAGACATCCCAACGTACCATGGGATCCTTAAAAGACGAAGTTTTATTCCATAATTTATGATAGGAGAAATTCTAGACGGGATTTAGTCTCAAAAACGGATCCTTTTCCCGTCCTATTTGTTCCTCTCCTCAGCTCCTCTTCCATACCTATTAGCTCACTTCTTATCCAACTACCCTTGGTAAATCCATTTTTACCTTATCCCACACAGAAAAACCCAAATGGCACTCTGATACCTGATTTTTCTCCTTACCTACTCATCCGTGCCCTTAACAAAGAAATTATTTACTAGCTCACCATGGTATGTTTCATGTTAACATTATACAAATAACGTGTTTGCAGCGTTATTTTTATACATCAAATCAAGATACAAAAGTGCTCAAATGAAGCGTTTGCATTGGAATATTGAGTAAAAATAATACTTAATTGCTTGTTGCGTTTACATAGAGGAGTTTAACTGAGTGCCGTGTAGAAAAATAATTACTACGCTTAGAAATTAAAACGTGTCTCTGAGAGGAAGGGGTTCAATTGGCATGTTCTCACTATGGTAAGTGCTACGTGCAATTAGAAAAAAATGCCATATTAAATGAGGGGATCGAGAAAATAGAGGAGAGGGTGCAAGTCAAGACAGCAGATGGATTATCATAGTGGCCGTTCTTGGACAGGATTAGACGGGTTGCACAATGCCTATCATGCCTTCTTTTATAGAAGAGAAATTGAAAATAGAGTTTAAGGAGCCTTTGATTTGACGCTGCTTTGGTTTTGACGCAAGGAGAAGTGCAACCTATCAGTTAACCTAGCCGAAAGAAAGATTACTTTCACCTAGCTGGCATTAACAAACTCTTCTCTAGATCCTCGAAGGAAATGGGAATAAAAATTGTTACATATTGAAATCTCATTTGGATCTGAAGGTCTGAGACTGAAGTAGTAACTATCTGAAAACTTGGAGGTGTGGTTAAGAATGAGAAAAGTAAATTGAGAGAAAAAGAGGACAAAGAGTTAAATGCAGATCGTTGGGGGAAGGAAACAAAGCATTTGTCATAAATTAGGATGCAATGAATGAAAGAATTTTCCTAAAGACAGGAAAAGCTAATCTGAATGAAAAAAATGTCGGTGGAAAGGAGCCGCAAGAAAATGAAATATGCACAAGAACCGGTGGCAAACGAGTAGTAATTTTTCCCCAATTATTTTACGTGGACTTGAAAACAGTATTTTGAGGAAACTTAAGCGAGTTAATTAGTTGCTGCAATAAGTTGTTAGTGTCAGAATGTAGAAAAAAACGCGGTTAAATATGACTTTGGAGCGGTTAAATTGATCAGAAATACTTGAAACATAATGAGTGCTTATATTTAAACTAATACTGAGGATTGTAGAACATATTTCTTTTGTTTTTATAATGATTCATTACCAGTGATTATCTTAAATATCTGGATGTACATGTTGTTATCCAATGCCCTAAACTTCCAAAATCATATGCGTAATACATTCGGGGTGAGTGAATCCCAATTCGAGCTGAAAATGCCTCTAATCGATTATTGTTGTCCCATTTTTGTCATAATATTTCTTTGGAAACCATTGAGAAACATTATTTTACGTTCCAGAGGGACACTATTAAGTACTTCTTTCCGTTTTTTTGCCCCTTTGCCCCAGCAGTCCAAGCCTTTGACCCTGCTAGGAGATTCATGCAGAAAGGTATATTTTGGACACCGCGGAGATTTCGGTTGTTCATCGAGAAAATCTACTAAAATCTTTCCTTTTTCCTGCGATAAAATATTCATATCCCTGATTTATACCTCACATTAGACTGTATTCTTCTAGGAAAACTTTCGTTTCCTCTTTACTTGAATTGTGCACACAGGAAGGAAACAAATTATCGAAAATAGCTTAATATTGAGGCACAACAAAATATATTCTGTTCGTCAAAACCCTTAACTTTTTAACACTAACATTATTTTTACCCATTCCCTGCTTTTATGTTTCATTGACAGAGTTTAATTGAAAGCCAAGCTTAGTAGTTGTGAATACCCTCCATTTATTTTAATTTGGTGGAGATATAATTATCTCCGTATTTCCGAAAGGATGGGAGTAGTTGTGGATATGCTAATTTTTTTTAAAAAAGGAAAAGTACTTTTTATATATGAGCTCATAATTACGAAAGTGTTCTAAGTCAAATTTAAAAAAAAATCAGTTAATCAGTTATTTCTTACATCATTATTTTAAACTAAATTAATTCACTGTAATTTTACGATATTGTCAAAAATGAACCATTAGATAATGGTTGTAATTTAGACATTATATGGAATTCACTTAATGTTAAATATGAAAGTGGTCTAAATCTAAAAATTAAAGAAATTATGTAAACATGACCTTAAAATGCCACGTGATCTCTTTGGCACTTGTTTTAACTACACAATAAGACGACAAATGACAATCAAACGATAACAGAAACGACAATACTTTCCGGTCTACCTTACAATATATGGAATTCATTTAGTTCTTTTGTGAAAGTGAATTAACCCATTTTCGGCCAAAGGTGCGAAAACGAACCATTTTTGTTTTAGTTCATAACAAATTCACTAAGAAGAATTCTCCACCTTTTCTTTTATTTATTCTTTTATAAGGTACTAAACTTATTTTTCAAGGCGTTATATTTTTGATTCTAGCTAATGTCCCTTTGTTATTGATTTTTAAATTTGCCTAAATTCAGGTTCAATGAAGGGCGATCAAATAATTTTCTTTATAAAAATGATAATGCATGCATATCAATAATTGAAGTCGCCAAAATAGAATACTTATAATCCCACGTCACATAATGATTCATATAATCATTTATTTTATCATTGAATAAAAAAATTGTTTATTGAATATAATGGTTCGTTTTTGCACCTTTGGCGAGAGCAGGGTATAACAGCAAACTGGTTCTGGAAGGAAGGATTGCCAACCGTGGTCTTATAACAGTGTATATCCTTATGTAACAGTGTAATGGCATCTAGTTTATTTATAATGCATACAATGTTAAAGTTAAACTGACAATTATAGGTTTACACATAATTTTTTTTTTACACAGTACTCTCAGAGTACCCTCTAATGCAACAGAATTGGGTCGGATTTTTGATAGATGAAGCGAAATGAGCTCATGAAAAATCAATATCAAACCGTAAGCAGTTGTCTCACATTTTATGGCAGTTTTTTTACCAGAGCGGCCTGATATTATGCTTGGAAGATACTCCTTCTGCCAAGCAGCTGGGTATAATGGTGTATTCATGGGGGAATGTAGGAAAGACTTATAACTCCCTCAACCAACTCCATCTAGGAAATTCAGTCTACGCAGAAGTCCTCGTTCACTCTTATTCCTAGAATATCAGACGCAGAAGGACACCTATGTCACCGTCAAATAGTTTGTGTTTTCATCCCTATTCTCACCCTTTCCGCGATATGCAGGATGGGTTTTTCAGAGAGCGTGTGGTGGTGGTTCGGCACGAGTGTGTGCAGTCATAACGATGAAGATGTACAAGGATCTTCGATATCCAGAGACCACAAGTTTCCAAATGAAGGGGCAAGGGCAAACCCTGATAGGCTGCATTTAGGTTTGGGAAATCAGGTTGTTTCAGATTTCTTGAAAGTTATTCCAGATCCGTCGCATCAACGATTTTTATGGGTAAAGTTTTTGTTCTCCTTGTTTCGTGCCTATCTTTAAAAACTGATATTTTTGCAACTTGCACGGTTCAGGGAAATAGTACTGGGTAATGTCTGCCAGAAGATTCAATGACCATTGGAAAAAAACCTTGTGGATTTTTTGATTATGTATATGATCCAGAATCTAAATGTCTGTTGTGAAATGGAATTATAATACAGTTGTCATTGTCGCAAGAAATAATATTAAAGTTTTTCCACGACGAAGTGAAAAATATTTAGCCGAAAGAGGAGGCTTTTATCCCCCCGCCTCATGTGATAGGGAAGTACGATAAGTAGGATACTTCGGAGTAGGCCTTCATGGCAATAGAAATACGAACTACTGAGTAAAATCAGGGGAAAGAAGTAGTAGTGGCCATTATTTATTTATCAATTGGCCAGTGTATACAAAAATTCTTGGAAAATATAACAGGGAATTATATATCACAAATTTAGTTTACATTGTATGTTGAAAAATGAAAAAAAAACGTCTCTACGGCTGTATGCAAATAACAAATGAGGAAATATATCCCCAAATCCGTATTCTTAAGGGGGCAGAGGAATAAAAAAGGGGGAGAGGGGTAAGTAAGGAGTATATGCAAAGTAAGGGAGCTCTCATCCACTCGAACAAAATCAAGCATACAGGGAAATTTAAATGGAAGTAAATGACATAGTCGCACACTTACTCATATTGTTACAAACAATCGTCCAACTCAAAATTACGGGAATCAAGGTAAAAATAAAAACAAATAGTGACTCATACAATCACTCAGGTTTGTACGCTAAATACAGTCACCTTCATGAATTCAATCATTCACACAATCAGGGCTTACGAGCATTTCTCCAATATCAGTGACCCGCCATACCCACAAGATAAAAATAAAAGTGGGGGATAGTAAGTTGAATTGAATAAAAAGGAAAACTAAATAAAATAAAATTGATAATGACTTTCAAGCACTCATTCACATGGGTTTGCATACGATGCACAGCGTAATTCTGATTCACACATTCACATACATGCAGGGTTCAGGGACTTTTTCCTCAATCACGCACTCGGGTTTGTACTATCACAGAGTACTACCCCCTCATGAACCACATTCACACACGCAATAAGGGTTTACGAGGAATCTCATTCGCAAGTGACCCGTCACACACACAGGAGAAATTAGTAAGGATGCCCAACGTCAAAAACTTATGATAAGTTGCGCTGACCCAAATGAAAAGTAATAAACTAATGTTGGTCAAGGAGCAGGAATGTCAAGCTACCCAAAAACAGGTGGGCTATCGCGTTTGTCCTTACCACTGTACGTAAGAAAAGATAAAGTAGATCATCTAATTGAGAAAGTGAATCCAGGAGAAGGTACAGGTAATGCAAAACTCACACTATATTTACATGCGTAAAACGTACCCCTGCATCCAAAATATTTTCTTGATTTTCACCCATGAAAAGGCCACAGTTATGAACACATTGCTTTCCAAAACTATTGTAATCATTCTTAGCAAGTATATAAACTATCATAAAAAGTTTAATTACTCGAGTTATGGCTATAAATGCAAATAAATATAGCAAAATAAATTATAATTTTAATATCACCTCAGCATCCAAGAAGTCTAAAACTGCCAAAGGTGCAAAAACGCACCATTATTTTTTTTGCATAAACAAATTTTTTAGGGCATCAACTTTGATATATTTTCTTTTCGGGCATATATTAAGAAGGAATATGAAGAAAAAAGCTAAATTTGCAGTGCAATAATGACCTTGGCCGTAAATGGGTTAAGTCAGTGGGCTCTTTTGAACTAATTATTGGCGGAAAAATAATTTATATATTATACCACAATGTCAACAGATACCGGTTGAGGTAAGATAATGATAATGTACTCATTATGTGAATATGTTAATTATTACTCGGATATGATGTGGTTTGCAGATATTTTACGACCACGTAATACTTCAAATATATGGAAAAGAATATGAGAATTATCATCTTCAGATAAATCATACCAAGACTTCACTGCAAATTTAGAAACCCCAGAAATGGTGCACGGCAAAACAACAGAAATGGTACAAGGCAAGAAAAGAAAGTGGACAAGAAATGAAGGTAGTTACGCGCAAAATATCAGAAAAATTAAGAGAAATAATGGCGAAATATACACGACAAAAAATCAAAACTTATGAGTGCTAAACGTTTTTAAAATAAGGATTGCTTTTGCTCAAGAAAATGTTTAAACCGCGTAGAATATAATGAAAGAAAATCCTATTTTAATAATTTCTGGAAACGAAAAGATTTTGAAACCCAAAATCTATATCTATGTATTACAGTTGATCAACGATTAATAAAAAAAAAGAGGCCCAGAACATTTGAAAGACATTTGAAAAAATGCAGCTACGAATATTTCCTGTCATGAAATCATAATTTAGAAGTGTCGGTTTGCAGGAAGTTTTTTTAGATATATTTAAAATTTTTGTAGGGCGATTAACTCATGCTCTGAATGCTGAAACACCTGGGACTGATCGTCGTGGGACGATGCCTGTATCTTCACGAAAAACAGATGAATTTAAGATAAAAGCTGTACGAGAACATATTTTAAGTTTCCCACCATGTGAGAGCAGGGCTCATCGCACTCCTGGTCGAAAATATTTGAGTCCTGATTTAGATATTCGTAAAATGGCTAGCCTATATGTGTATAAATGTGAGGAAAATAACCAACCACTTGTGAAGGAGTGGATCTACAGGAAAGTATTTAATACTGAATTCAATTTAAATTTCCATGCTCTTCGAAAAGAAACGTGCAAAAAATGCTATTTATTGAAGGGAAAAATCGAAGCATGTGGTAATGAGGGAGAGAAGTTACATCTTAGACGAAGTCATGATTTACATTTGCAAAATGCCGAACGAGCTAGGAACACTCTTGCAATAGACCAGAAAAAAGCAAAAGAAAATCCCAAGGAATATTATACATTCTCTTTTGATTTGAAAAAAGAACGCCCGCATCCAATACTTTCTGTTTCGTTAGCTTATTATAAGCGAAATATGTACGTATACAACTTGAAAATCCATAAATTCCATGATGACAATGTCAAGATGTATGTATGGGATAAAACAACAGCTTCAAAGGGTGCACAGGAAGTAGCATCATGCATTTTAATGCATATGGAGGATTTAACTACTCAAAAACACGTAATAGCTTGCAGTGATGCTTGTTCAGGCCAAAATCGTAACATTAAAGTAGCATTAACGTGGATGACAATTGGTCAGTATTCAAATAATAATATTGAAACGATAGACCACAAATTCAATGGATGAGATTCTTGAAAAATGAACCTTATAAGATGTTCCTTAAAACTTCTTTAGATGATTCTAAATTCCAAGTTTTGGATCTTTCACCCAAAAGAGGAAGACCAAAAATATACGGAAATATTAAATTACTTCCATTATACACTACCACTAGACCAGTTACGGAAGAAAAACATAAAGATATTATGTGTTTACCAGCATACGTCCCTCCATTTTTTTAGGAACATTTCAAGAATTTCACAAAACTCATAATGATAAAATGGTTTACTTTTAAAAATAATTAATTGTTGTTCATGAACTATTTCAGTAAAATTATTGTTTATGATAAAACTCATACATTTTTATTGCTTTAATTCCTTAATGGGACATTCAGTTAATTTTGAAAATGGTCTGAGTCCATTCCAACTTTAAAAACAACATTTTCGAATGAAATTCACACAAAATTTCATATTCATAATAACTTTCCATTATTGAAGACTAATAAAATTTTAAATTAAAATAATGCATAATGTAAAAATGTTTATTAATTTATTCAAATCCAAATCATTAAATGTCTAGGAACAAGAAATATGTGACTTAGACCACTTTCATAATTATGGGCACATATGGCTTTTTATAAAATTTTCAAGTTCAAGTAGGTCCTAGTTTTAATTTTTAGCTATGAAGAAGGTGTATTTCAGTTGTTAATTAAAGTTTTGTGAGAAATTGTATGTGTCGCCGGAAAATAGTGATTATGTTATGTTTGTGAAGTGTTTTAAAATGGCATTGTGATCTTTATTACTATTGAAAATGATGGTATGTTTTTACGATTCTTAAATGTGCATATTTCGGTTGGAAAAAGGAGTGTGTTTCAGTTCTTAATTAAGGTTGGGTGGGAAAGCAAATGTGTAGTGAAAAATATAGAAAAGGTAGTAGGAAATGCGTGTTTCTGTTCTCGCAACTGGGAAACGGTGTGAATACTTAGAGAAATTTATTTGTCGAGCAATGGTCAAACATTTGAAATTACTCTGCAAACAGATTGTTTTAAACGAGGTGATGAATCAGAACTTTACAAAGGCGTGTGAAAAAAATTAACTAATTGCCAATCCCTTATATTTTAATTGCTGAATTGATAATTCCTATGGAAGATAAGTTTTTATATAATATATGAGACCGAAAGATATTTGATTAATGAGCGTAACAAGCGGGTTTTAGTCAAAAAAGGTAGTGGGTGGTGACGTCATTGTGCATTGGCAGGAAGAGCTGTTCACGGAAAGGCCGATGGCGTTTGACCCCGCCCAATATCATATTATCATTGATTGTTCGCGATGAGTGGAACCTATAAAACTTTGTTTGATGTGTGCCATACCTATTATAGACATATATCCTGTCACGAATCGTAGAGCGTTCATCGCCGACATTTGCTGAATCAGCTGGGTGCAGTGGAACTAGAGTCTGAAATCCGAAACGGATTGAAAACTTATTGCGTAAGTGAATGCGAAGAACTGAGCGATGATGTGACGTTTTCTGGCAGCTTTAAACCTGTACTCTGCGCAAAATCAAATGTGTATACCTTGAAGGTAGTGAACAAGAGCT
The DNA here is from genome assembly GCA_933228895.1 of Platycnemis pennipes. NCBI lineage: Eukaryota > Metazoa > Arthropoda > Insecta > Odonata > Platycnemididae > Platycnemis > Platycnemis pennipes. The sequence continues at coordinate 25,690,738 of OW121849.1, forward strand.
GGAGGATCATACCGATTTACTGTTCCTGACGACAGCCGGAAAGAGTCACTATTGTTGGATTAAGAATTTCAATAAATTAGTTCGAAGTCTGATGAGCGGGGCGCATCATAGCGTGAACGTTTGCAAACGATATTTCAAACCTTGTTATTCAATGGAATCTTTTGAAAACCACAAGATAGATTGCAATCAAAATTCAAGCGAGGTGGGACGTAACTTAATGCGGATAGCTGAAGAAAATTAGTAAGAATGGTGGGAGCAGGCCTGCCCACAGCAAAGAGGCCACACAAAGCAGCGAATATGATGGATGTTCCATCTCCTCCTGCTATTAAAACGAGAAAAGGACGAGGAAGCAGAAAAATTCAAACGCAGGAAACAAAAGAAATCTCAAGAGGAAAGGACAACTGAAGAAGAAGAAGGAATCACCAATCAAAAAGAGAATGAAGCTGCAAAGTGGTGGCGGTGGGAAGATATGTTTGCATAAATAAGTGACATTGTGAGACAATTACGACAGTCTTTCTCGAGTGTTGGTAGAGTGAGCAATAACAAAGAGTGGACAATGGAGCAGGTTATTTCTTCGTGTTTAGATCTGTTCAAACACATACCCATCCAAAGTAGCATTCAGGACTGCAGCATACAAACCAGTCACTGCAACCAAAACGTACTATGAATTGAAATTTTGGTCAAGGGTATGGTGATCAATACCTCGATCTAAACGATATTTGTCTCAATGTTAAATTAAAGTCACTGAAGACTGGAAGGGCGGTTTATGGGAGTGGCAACGAGAAACAACCGGGAGTCGTGAACATCATCTCGCATTCTATGTTTCAAAACTGTAACGTGATCTTAAACGGGAAAAGGGTGACAACCTCGGAACATTATGGTTACCGAAGGTATCTGGAAAAGTCGTTTAACTATGGTGATATTTCCGCTCGCACACATATGATTTGTGATGGATGGGAACGTGATGAAGGAATGGATTTAGATAAAATTGAAAACCCCAACGTAGGTTTTCTGAAAAGGCAAAAGTGGTTGAATGATAGTTCCTTGATAGAACTGGAAGGGAAGTTATGCGCGGATATACTGAATCACCCAAGACTGTTGATCAATAATGTCAACGTCGATATAAGGTTATCATTCGCAAAGCCAAAATTCTTTCTGGTGGAAGAAGAGGATGAAGCCATTTTGAAAATGGAAGAAGAGACACTGTATACGACGCATTACGAACTTGATCCCTAACTTTTCTTGGCTCAAGCAAAACTTTTGACCGGAGGAGCACCGTCAGTGATGCCTAACAAGCGAGTAGAAACAAAAACCTTTACAATTCCTGCAAATAGCAGCATTTTCAACAATGATAACTTAATATTAGTTAGGATTCCAATATCACTCATTGCCGTTATGACGGATACTAATTCATCTTAGTATCATCATTTCTTGGTAAAAGGAATAAACATCCATTTAATTTTCATCATTATAGCTTGTACGAATGACCAAGAATATCCTTCTGGTGGATACGAACCTGATTTTGATACTAGTTCCAAAAGGTTTTGCACACGTGCATTCCGCCAATTGTACCTAGCATTGATACTCCATTATGGCGATGGTGGAAACGAAGCAACTAAGGAAATGTTTGAACATGGTTATTTCGTCCTGGCATGGAATCTGACACGCGACGCTTCGGGACACGAGATCCATATTTACCCCTCTCGGATGGGAAATTTACGTCTGCAGGGAAAATTTAAAAATTCACCACATAATGCAGTAACCGTTCTCGTTTATGCAGAACACGATTCGGAGCTTTGATAACTATAAATAGGAATATTACTATACTTTTGTCATAAGATACGAGCGCTTGAGAGGAAAAACATGCAAACTCATGAGATTGAGCGCGTCCTCGGACGTAATCCACTTACCAGTGACTCTTATCAGGAGGTCTTAGCCTCCGATTCTCTACCAAAATACTGAATAAAACCAGGCACATAAATAATTAATTTCGACCCATCCAACAGCCCCGGAACACATTGGGTTCCTATACTCGTCATCGACTCGCAGCGTGCAGAATACTCCACTTCTTATGCGATCGAGCCTTTCGTGCCCGGTATACTCACCTTTTTCTCAAAATTTAAGCTATTTAAAACGAATTCCAAACAGCTGCAAAATTTCAAAATAAATTTTATGACCAGTCTCGAGGAGATTATTCGAAAAATATTATTAGCAATCACTATGGTTCACACTTAGTTTTTTCTCCTTGACTCGGGTTTTAAATTTCCTACCCGTTTGCCCCACATACACTCCATTGCACTCACCACAATGTAGCACATACACCCTCTTCTGTCTATCACATCCACTGGGCCTTTTGAATTAGAAATCACTTTCACTATGGATGTCGGAGAGTAAAAACACACTCGATACTTGTCCTCCGGAATATTTTGCCAATCATCTCCTCGAGACTGGTCATAAAAGTGATTTTAACATAAAAATTTTGCATGCATATGATAAAAGTTGTAAATTAAAATATTTAGAAATTGTAGAAATTTGAAGACACTCCATTTCACCTAATGTATGTATTTTAAACGATTTGACAAATTTTTCAATCCTCGCAGATGTTTTTAACAGTTTAAAATCCGACTTGTCCCCCTACCCTAATGCCCGCCACAATACCCTCACCACAAATTGTACCCACACTGCTGTCCTTGAAGGAACCAAACTCCCTCCCTTCCTCATCAACACCACCACCCCCCTCGTTCCCATCCTAAACTCTGTCTCCCCCTCGGTTTGAGTCCTTCCCTCACTCCTCAGCGTAACATATATGCCTTGTGTTGAAATGTTTTGTCAGTTGGCCCCCTTGAAAATGACGCTTAGTCGTTGAAATCGATCGGGGAACATATAAAGCTGTCTGGAAAGTACAAAGTCTGTTTCATTTACCGTGTTTAACATTGTGGAAGTTGCCCTATTAGTTGTTTTGCGCCTTGCGACTTCAACTTATAGCATGTCATGCAATGATGAATGATTTGTTTTATAGATTTCTTGCCGTTGATGATCCAGTACCTTTGTTGCAGAGATGAATGCACTGATTGACAACCAGCGTACAACAGTATTATGTGTTCTTCCTCAATAATCTATTTCGTGAAATGATGTTTAGAAGGTAGAATCACTTGATGTTTCTGGTCAAATGGAAGTTGGGACGCTAGCAGCCTTCCTCCGTTTCAGAGAATTTGATTTTCACAAAAAAATGGATGCAATGACTTCAGTTTGTTTGAGACTGCTGTTTGAGATTTTGCCAATAGATCAGTTATTTTGCCTGCATACTCCAATGGTTGCACTAACTTGATGCATACGGTTAGTGCTTCTTGCAGCTCCAGAGTTGTGAGTGATTCACGTCTCCGTTGTGACCGTTCACAACGTACGTTGAAGATAAATCTCAACACGTAAGATAATAGTAAGTAAGCTCTTTGCAGTCTATGTAAACTAGAGAATCGAAGTGGGTTTTCCTCCTGAGTTACTGATAGACAAACAGTGTTTATCTTTTTCTATTCGTGATGAATCTTCTCAGCTAATACCTCATGTTTGGATGGCCACTTTACAGGTGACTCCACCGTCTATGCCGGCCCATGCCACCACAAGTTACAATGAATGAGGGTATGTCCAGTATTTCCCCTAGAAATTAAGTCTGCTGGATTCTCACCAAATGAGATGCTCTTCCACTTGCATCCATTGATGTATTTTCGTGAATTTCAGAGACCCGATATTCTACGAATGCCTTCCATTTTGTCCGGCTTTTTGCGTTCCAATGCAACACTACTCGGGAGTCAGTCCATAAAAAACATTCAGAAATCTCTACCTTTAATTCATTTATCACCTTCTTGTACAGGCATGAAAGTAGAAGGGCTCCGCACAACCACAGTCTCGGAATGGAAATCCTTTTCTCAGGTGCTACCTTGGATTTGGCGCATAGACGTTTGACACTGACTTTTCCGTTAATGTCAATTGACCGTATGTAAATGCATGCTCCGTAGGCTGTCTATGGGTTGAAATCAATAGGTAAAATTAAGTAAAATTGTGGAGTTACACAGTTATTTTTCTTAACATGTTCAGTGCAACTAAGTTCCAACAAGTATCGCCTGCCTTCGTTGACATAATTGGTATTTTTTGTAATTAAATATATATATACCGTTAGGAGCTACTTGTATTTCTATTAGCTTGTACAAATCAAACCTTTTAAAACTATATGGGTGTTCGTTTGCGTTCACACTTATCACTGTTTATTTGACGGACTTTTTTATGACAGTTCATTACACCTTAGCGTTATTCTTGTTGAGTTATTTTCGTCTTTCTCTTTGCGTTTGCATTTATTTGAGGATCCCAATATTAATAGTAATAACCTTAGTTTTACCGACTGCAAAAATCCTTGATCCATGAGTAGTGCGAATAAAAATCTCTTCTTCAAGATACACATTTAGGTAATACCTTGGTAACATCCACGACGGTGTATGGTAGGGGGTATATGGGAAAAATAGTGTGTAAAATCCATAGGCAAAACAATATATCTCTAATTTTTATTATCTGGTCGAATCAAGCATAATACGGAGGGCTTCTTAATATGTATCTCACCTCGTTAGTCAACCTATCCATTAAAAATTTCTGCAGGATATTTAATTGATATTTAAACGTATAATCTGATAATGATTCTCAACCGGACTTACCTATTAATTTTGACACAATTCTAATCCTATCGTAACATTTTATAACAAACGTAGCTGCTCTACGCCGCGCTGCACACTCATGTTCTATGATATAACCTCATTCATTCCGCTCGAAATCTCCGAAAAGTTGAACTTAATCCTTGGCCTTTGTGTAAGGTTACATTTCCAGGAAAGTATGTCAACAAGAGTATCGTTTTCTCTACGAGTATCATCCATCTAGAATGTATCTTGGGATCCTTTGGAATCCGAAAATTCTATTTTCACCTGGGGGAAAGAACCAAGTCTTGGTTATATTGTTCATAAGAAATAGAGATATAGACAGATTTGCTGCACTTGCAATGCAGTAGAATGAATACCCAATTAATAACATTTTTTCATCTTTCTGTTGTTAATACGTGATACTAGAACTGAAATATTTCAAAACTTTTGGTCAAGTCCTAATGATACCTATTCATCATCACCATAATCATCATCAACGGTCAACAATCATAGGATTGGTTTTAGTGGGGGAGTTAGTGAGAGGTACCTTGCATTTTGTGATTAAATAATTCCGCTTTGCACACGTGTTCTTGGGACCACATAGGACCATTTAAGATGTGTAGCCACTGCCGGCAACCGTGCAGGGCCCGTGTATTGCTGGTTTCCCCAGGGAAGGCACATTTCCACTTAAAATATGTTTTTTTTTAAATTATGATTGCCTTTTTGGGATGCTTTCGGTTGAAATACCTATAGAACTAGTAAAAGAACATTTTAAGTAAACAACTGCACGTGTTGTATACCATTTTATTTATTACAGAAGTAAAATATTACAGATCAGCGTATGCTTTCTCATGCGCGTCCTCTAATTTTGTGGATCATGAGAGTTGAACTCTCCATTGCAAATACATGGTTCTGTACACTTCAGTTTGCGCTTCATACAATTGCATCGTGATCCACAAGCTGTTTTACATCTGCAGCGAACAAGCTCCCTTGCAAACCTAGCTTGCAACTGACAAGGTGGTCCAACCGGTATCCATAGTCCTCCATCCTTCCTACAGGCCCACTCTGATGGACTAGGCAGAACTTGTTCTAGTTTGAGAGACTGACCCCACACGTTTACTCCCTGATACATATCACGCAAGATGTGCTGATGCAAGGCATCAGAAGTGGGTGGTATATTTTCCAACTGCCAGTCTTTTTTGGTAAAAAGGTATCTCCTGCAGTCGTTGACAGTGGTACACTGGTTTGATCTGTAATCACATAAGAATAAGTAATTAAAGCCTAGGCTCCCGTTCTGTCCACAGAGGAATATACATGTTACATACCTGTCGTACATCGTCACTACAAATTTCTACAGGATTGATACCGCCTCGTCCATTCGTTCCTGAGCAGCTACCTTGATACCATCTGTCGCCTGAGGATAATACATCCAAGCATGAAATGTCTTTTTTCGTCTCATACTGAATGCCGACACAGAGTCGCAATCTGAAACGGAATGAAACAAGGGCAAAACCGCCGCCCTTTCTGGACCTACATAAAGCGGAAAAAAGTAAATGATTAGACAATTTCCACGTGGCAGTCGAAAAGCAGTTCTTAAGTATGCGATTCCGCTGGCTTACCTAGTGATGCTGCGATATCGTGGCATTATATGTATTGATAGTGCTTTCCTGTGTCTATGTAAACCCATAGCTCCTCCAAATCACGCAGCCTAGAAACGCACGCAACGCCCAGTGCGACGACATCAGCATCTACCGTGCGAGTCATGATTCTTGAATGACTGAGTGCTACAACATCAGATACATGTATCATAATCCTTGAGTCGGCCTCGTCATGATTACACGGCGCCAAACAGCCTGCTAGGTCGTGGGATGTGCTGCTCAAAACATGCAACCAATCTGTTGTATACAACTCCTTTTCACTGACAATATCCATGGAATTTGAACTAATGGCCAGCAAGTGAAACAGCTCTTCTTTGTTTTTGCCTTCGCGAAGGAAATTAGCCAAACCCTTCGGTAAATTAGTGTCAAGGCTGACTCCAGTCCTAAGACCAGTGCCACGCTTCTCTCTAGTGGCATTCTTTAAACTGTCTTTGTCATACCTATGCCACACAAGATCAAGCCTCTGGACATCTGACTGTTCTCTTCCCAAGAATGGCAAGAATACTGTGTCAGCGTATTCTCTGAACGTTTTACTCTGGCCAGGGATCATATTGATCACTGCAGCAGCATCCAGAACTTTCACAGAAACAGCCGGAGCACTCGGCGCTGTTGATCTGTCGCAGGTGTTCGTGAGGCACTTCAGAAGGTCTGATTCAGTGCAAGTTCGCATCATTCCCATGACTGAAAGTGAAGGAGAGCTGCATTGATTTTCTTGCGCTAAAAATGCCTCGAGATCTCCAGATCTGTGCTCACATGTCACAATATATAATTTACTGAATAGACTGCAATCGTTTTTTATACCAGCCATTTGGGCCTTTGCCTTGTTTTCGGATGGTTTTGGAAATGTGCTAAGGAGGGTCCTAATATTTCACACACTTGTCACTACCTCCGAGGAAGACACCTGCTTTGTATCTATGCTGTACAAATCCATTGACTCCTCGAGAAAAGGGTTTCCTCTATCCTCACAGGTTGTCACGAAATATCTCACATCCCGCAAGAAAATTTTGTGCCTGGCAGCAGTATCAGAATGATGGATTTCGAACATCTCGGAGCTATGGATGTTAAGAATTTCTCTCTGGAAATTTTGAATCATAGATGCTACCTCAGGGCCAGGAATAGGCCAGTTCCGTAAGGCGTCCGTGTCCTCAGTCAATCCAACCAAACCTGTCGAGCAGAGAAAAAATATTACTAATGTCACCGACTGCTGAGTGCACTAGTCCGCAAGATGGGTTGCCTGACAAGCGCCTTATGATGATTCAATGCAGCCTCCAATAGCCATACCCCAGGACCTACAATGTGTCTTTCGTAAGGGGTAGGTAAGTAACCCAACCTACAAACCTGTTACTACTTTCATCACCTCCCGGTATTTTCCCTTTACCTCCATCTCCCTTATGAGAGGATTCATCTGCTCGTGTGCCTGGTCCAAAGCCATGGCTCGGGAAGGCCTATTGCTAATCCTGGCGACAAATATGCCAGTTCAAAGAGCTCTACCAGTTCGGGGTGGTCGCCTTGCAAGTGTCGTGATGGTCACCATGGTCGTGAGTGAATAAATTATATATTTTGTGGAAGTGCATTTTATCCTTACCCTCATCCTGAAGGAATTCTACGTAGTCAAGCCAGACACCGTCAACTTCATCAAGTTTGCCAGCAACGCAAAGAAGGATAACATCTACCGGAATTTAACCATCAAGCACCAGATTGCGTCTCTAAACATCTACTTTAACAGCGAATGCCTCTCTCGTGGGGTCACGCCGAAATATGTAAATATCAACTGCAGCTCCAAGTCGTCGGCAGCGAAGTTCGCCATTGAAGCCGCCAAACTTATATAAATCAAGAGGGAACTGCACGAGTGGTTCTTAAAAAGGAATGCAATCTCACACTACCTATATGTGCTAACCATTGAGTTGACCAGATGCCTACATTGGTTAGAATGGACTGTTTTCGATGATTGTGTACGCGAAAGAGCGAGTGAAATTGCCTTCAAAATAGGTCCGTTCTGGCCAAAAAAATGAAAATGATACCTTCAGTCCTAAAACCAGATATTTAAAGACCATCCACCTCCATCTCGTTCAGTGAAATGTTCATCAATCTGTCTAACTACAGCTTCCAGCCAGAAGAATGTAACCTTCTCCAAAAAGATCTCAAATATGGCCCCCAATTATCAGTTACAGTTAAGAACTTGAAAAATCTTGCAGTGGACGTTCATCTAGCCCTCCACAAGGACAACTCCGGCGCCAAGGAAGCCATTTCCAGAGAAATATTAAAATTAAGTAAGTCCGTAAAATCTTCCATTGACTATTTCACTCGTAAAGAACTCTTATCTGTTTCATCCTTAAGAGATATCATATCTAACAACAATCTAACTGTCTCTAAAGCTGGCAAGGGAAATTCAGTAGTGGTTTTTTGCTAAAGAGGCATGTTCCGAGAACTGAGACAATTTTATCCAATCCAATAACTTCACCGTTCTTCCTCGATACCCAACAGCTATCTTCCAGAAAGCAGTCAAAGATTCATTATCTACTTGTGAAGTGGTTTTAAAACCAAGTGAGAAACGGCAACTCGTGCAAATGAACCCTAGGATACCAAGATTTTTCGGCCTACCAAAAACCCAAAAGGTTGGAATGCCCATTAGACCCGTGGTGTCCAGTATTTCTGCACCAAATTACCTACTCGCGCACAAATAAAATTTTTTACAGAGGCAGTTTTCAAAAATTTTCCCCCAAATATCGAATCAAGAACTGTTACGAATTTCCAGAAACGTTATCCCAAAAAGTGTTACCCCGAAATTGTAATTTGGTGTCCTTTGACGTGGTGAACCTTTTCACTAGTTTCCCAAGAAAGAAGCCATCGCCTTAGCAGAGCTTCCTCTTCAAAGGAAAGTATTACAGTCAACAAGAAGGTCTTGCAATGAACTCCACTCTTATCTGATATATACATACATGGACAGTCTTGAAAATCAACTTTTCTCTATAGGTCACCCCCTCTTTAATGACGTTTGGTACTGTTGCAGATATGTGAATAATGTCTAGTTAGTCTGAAGTTAGTCTAGTTTTTGCGGTATGCCAAAATGCATAAAACTGACATCCCCATCAGCCCGGTGATTTCTGGAATTTCATCGCCGGTGCACACTCTTGCCAGAGTGTTGAAGTGCAAATTTATGGAGTATTCTCATTTCATTAGCACACACAGTATAAAAAATTCCATTGAACTAGCCACCGAATTGCAGAACGTTACAACTCCTAAGAAACGTATGTTAGTGTCCTTCGATATAGTGAGCCTTTTCCCCGTGTCCCCAAAGAGAAAGCAGTGGAGCTTGCGGAGGAAGTGATGACGCAATCCCAAGCCCCTCAAAATATAGTAAACGAACTAATGCATCTCATTAAACTCTGTGTTAAACAAAATTATTTTGTTTTCAATGGCAACCATTGTCAACAAGAGAACGGTTTGGCTATAGGTTCCCCCCTATCGCCCTTATGGGCAGAAATATTTCTGAATAATTGGGAAAAAGATTTATTTCAATGCAACCACCCACTCCTGAAGAAAGTCCATTATTGGTTCCGTTATGTGGATGACATTTTGTGTCTATGGACAGGAACCAGACGGTAAGTGATTAATTTTTTTGGAAATAATAAATACCCTTAATGAAAACATTAAATTTACAGTTTAGTTCCAAGACAATGACAGACTAAATTTCCTTGACTTAACAATATCCATTCGGGATGGAAAACACAAGTTGGGTATTTAAAGAAAACCAACATGCACCGATCATGTTATCCATGCCACCTCAAAACATCCTCCTAGTCAAAAGCTAGCAGCCTTCCACAGCATGGTCCACAGAGCCATTATCGTTCCCCTCACCAATGAAGAATATTGTAAGGAGATATCCCTCATCAAATCTATAGCCAGAGCTAATGGTTTCCCGGAGGCTATGACAGATAACCTGGTAGTGAAAAAGAAAAAAGAAATTTCGCTTAGGCAGATTTATTCAGTCGAACCAGTAAAAGCACAACGCAGGCGGAAAATAAATTATATCGGCAATGTTTCTCTAAGAGTCGGTAAATTCCTGAACCACCTTGGCCTCAAGCCAGCCTTCCATAACAAAACAAACCTTAAATACCTGCTTCCCAATGTGAAAGACTACATCAATATCAGTGACCAAAGTGGAATTTACAGGCTAAAGTGTGGCAAATGTATGGCGTCTTTTATTGGACAGACGGGAGGAAGCTTGAGGGTCCGAGCAGGCGAGCACAAGAAGGACTTTGAACAGAAGGAGGGGAAATCCCAGTTCGTGGCTCACCTCTTGGCAGAAGGATACCAGGCTGATTTTATACCAGAAATGCTTCTCAGAGAGAAAAAGGGGACCAGAATGGACATTTGGGAACAATTGTTCATCCTTTCGGCTGTAAATATGAAAGAAAACACCACTAATGACCACGTTTGACCTTCGGCTGTGAAGTAGTAATTTGTGGAGTTAGTTGTAACGGTTCGCCAAACATTTTATGTTAATAGGCTTTCGCATATCATCTTAAGTCTCGCATTTTATTCCCAAGTAACACAATTTGGATGCCTGAGAGCAAAGGAAAATTTTCCGCCACCCTATTATACTTTACCCTTCAATGATCTCGAATTCCTCAGGCTATTCCAGCTCCGGATACTTGTTATATTCCAACTCAACACCTGACTGACCTTGCTAGTTACTTCCCAAAACCTGCGGCTATTGGAAGAATAAAAATAACTTCAGGCCTATTAAGGCAGTTCACTAACAATCAGGTTATTCTCATATTTAACGTACGTGAGCAAAGGTACGAAACGAAAGAAGTAGGAGTGAAGAATAATCCGGCATAAGTCTTGACAGATTATAGAGACAAATCTCTCAGGCGTTCACTGTTTTGCGCCCCATCCGACAGACGGATTGCAGCACTACGCCGAAAATCTCCTCAAAGTAGGGAGTAGAATGCCCCGGAAGAACCTTGGCCTCTGAGATCCATATAGTCATATTTAATTTCATTCTCGCCACTGATTCAAGAGTAAAGGTGTTTCGGTTATGAAATAAGATGACTCATGTATTTTTTATAATGTCTTCGCCACTACTTGCCTAGATCACTTGTAAAATTTTTACCCTTTGGTAGTGAGGAACTTTGAATCAACGATCCCAGCCTTTGCTGTCCAGGAAACCCGTTATTTAAATTTTTCGGTTTTGCTGTCATGATTGTGTTACCCATAAAAAACTACGTATTCATGAGAGCGAGAGCAAAATACACGCTTGAAGACCCATTTCATTTCCGTTATATCCATACAAATATTTACAAGTAATAGGATGGCGTATTTTTAATATTTTTATGTATAAGGCCTTTTTTTACCAAGGATCGCTACCTGGCTGAGGATCACACTTTTGCGAAAGTCATCGTGAACAGAGTGGTATGATAATCGCGGTGCACTAGAAGATTCCACGGCCAAGCAGAAGATATGCAGCTTTTCCAAAGAGAGGCAATAGAGGAGCATGTATTGGTGACAGAAAACTATTTTGATCACTCGGAACAAAATATCTGTCGATTTAGTCACATTTAATTTAAAAGAGATCAATGCTGTATGTGTCGTGGTGGATAGTTTCGCAATTTTCCATTTCATCGTTTGCATACAGTCATTTTGCGACTACTAGCATATGTTAGGTACATATGCCAGTACATACTACATACTTGCCTTACCACGTCCCTACAGATAGGAAAGAGATTCGCACATCCAAACTCCCTCCTATCCTAAAAGGGCCCATCTCTAAATATGTACCACAACGCTAATTTTCCACTTTTACCACCACCCCTTTTCTCCCTCTCGTATAATTTGTATCCCGTTTTTGACAAAAATCAACGATGAACTTTATCTTTTTTGTATATAATAAAACAAATGTTGAATATTGTATTGACTCCAGAATGGAAATACGTGTTCCAAACGCTTTTATTTATTTTCTAATTAATATCTGAATCATCATCATTATTATTTGAAAAGGGAATGAATTATTTCGTGCTTTTTCAAATTTCTCCAAAGGTAACAGAAGGCTTGACTCCAAATCTTGTTGATGTTTTGTTGCACAGGTTTTCTTGGCCTCCTCCTTATCTAAAGAGCTGCGTATTTCATGGAAGGACACTAAAGCCACTTTGTTTTCCCAAATTAATCCTAATCCCTACGAATTGACGGGTATTTTAACATGAGCATTCCAACTCGATCACTAGGAAAGTTACATTACGTTTGTTTGTTGCTATAGCATAAATTACTAAAACCTTTAGCTTTTGTTAATAATGCCCCTATGGGCTGAATATATTAAGACGCCCTACATTTTATCTTGGGCTCTGCTGTTCTCTGTTTTATATGGTGTTACAATGCCCTAGTTTAAGTTCGCTAAGTCATCTTTATTACTGTAATAATTTATTCTAACCTCCGTTGTCACTTCCTTGAAGGGCAGTTGGTATGAAATCCTATACATGTTGACTTATTGATTCCATTGATATTTCACTATCGGGTTTGAATTAGGTGAATAAGTGGATGTTGACCACTGACATAAATATGAAATGATTACATAAAAGGACGTACATTTTTCAATCCAACAACTAAAAATTAGAGATTAAATGGTAGGGCTGAGCGGTTTTCTGGGGCACCCATTCAGCGGTTCGGTTTCTTTCAGAACCGGCAGGCCGCACAGTGGGCTTAAATCGAGATTAGACGGAAAAAGTCCAAAACAGCTTTTTTTGAGATAACGTCTTGAAACTTGGCTAATATGCAAAAAAATGATTGGTAATTATGGAATGGTAAGTCATTTTTTATAGGCATTATCCGTTACTTATATAGATAGTTAGGTATATTTATTTGTTCCAGGACATTATTGTCCCTTGATACATGTACATAAAAACATTTGCATAGTCTCATTACAACATCAACAGGGTAATATTAATATTAGAAATGAGTATCTGTCTATGTATTAATCAATACAAGATGTCAATGATTGAACTATAATATTATAATACAACCAATTTAACAACAAATAGTATAGTACCGAGAAATATAATAGAACCAGGAAAAACTTATAATGCATATAAAATTACTTATAATGCTTATACATACATAAATTATTTTATTTGTATTGCATAAGAGGTGAGTATAAACGATTTTTAAACATATAAATGTTTTCGGAATACCTTATCCCATCAGGTAGTGAATTCCATAACCTACAAGATGTTGCATGAAAAGAATTAAAAAACACATTTTTGCGGAAATTTGGTATTAATAATAACTCAGCATTGCGTGTCAGCCGTTTAAGCGTGTTAGAATTAAAGATAATTTTTTCAAAAAAGAACTTGGATCTTCAGTTTTAATTAACTTGTACATTAACAGATTTATTTCATACTCTCGTCTCTTTTCTATCTTCAACCATCTGAGTGTGTCGTAATATGGTGTAACCTGTTTATCATAAGGAATAATGAATATCAATCCTATTCCACAGCTTTGTAACCTCTGAAGTTGTTGATTTAGCTCCATAAAAACATTGGTATAGGCGAGTGAACAGTAATCAATATGACGCATTATTAGGGTATTTAACAATTTGATCCTTGAATTGCTTAATCATATATAATATTTTATGCACTTCATTGGAAGTTGTTTTAATATGTTCATGCCAGGTAAGTGTACGACTTAAAGTTAAACCAAGACTTGTTACTGTATTTGAATATTCAATGTCAACACCGTTAACATAGATTTTTGGTAACAGATTAATTCCCATTGAATTGATGTATTGTGAGCTTCCAATAATGATGGCTTTACCTTTTTTTTTGCATTTAGCGTGAGAAAGGTTTCAGAGCTCGAATTACATATGGACTGTATGTCTTGATTAACTACTTCTATTGCATAATGTATTTCATGAGGATGACAGCTGGAGTAAATTTGCAAATCATCAGCATAGAAGTGGTACCTACAATTTGTGATTGCATTAGGTAGTGATCTAATAAATATTGTAAACAGCAGAGGGCCAAAAATCGAACCCTGTGTAATGCCACATGGAACTGAAAAAAAGGAGGACTGCTTTCCATTGGGGCCGTTAACTGCTTGCATACTTTGAGAGAGGTATAATTTAAACCATAACATAGCTGAGTGCGAGAGACTCATTTTGCCTAACCGGAAAAGCAGAGTTCCATGATTCACCGAATCAAACGCCTTGGAAAAGTCAAAAAATACCATTAATGTGACCTTTTTTTATCAAAAGATGACCTAATATCATCAGTATTTTTAATGAGTGCCGTCTGGGTGCTGTACCCTTTTCGGAAACCCGACTGGTATTCGTCAAAAAAATTTCTTCGGGAAAGGTGTGACACTCTTTCGTTATACACATGTCTCTCGAAGATTTAGAAATACCACAGAGAATAGATATTGGACGAAGATTAGACATATCTTTTACAAAGGCGGTTTATATACAGAGGTTCAAACACAACATAATTTCGAAAAAAAGCGTCCGCTATTATTTTTCTTCGAAAATCTTAAAAGTTGACCAGATATAAGAGTAATTGAACGATTTTTATGAAATAATAAGTATTACCAATTGTGAACAAGGTACTTTGTCTATACAATGCATAAGTTTCAGACATTTTTGCCATTATTTGAGTGCCATTACGCAAATATTACATAAAGTAGACAATATGATCCTTATCGGAAAATGGTCTCTGGGATACTTCATTAGATTATAAATTAAAGATATTTCTAGGTTATTCTGTAAAAACATTTGAAAAATTTGCGACGCCGAGAATAAACTCCAGTTTTCGATCGCGTGTCGCGGCCCGGCTCCGTGCGGCGGGACCGGACTTTCTGTTTGCGGTCCCTAGAACAGCACCTATTGTATTTGAAAGTCTCCAAACTTGAGTTTATAATTACGAGCTAATAATTATGATGCCAACATAGATAGTTCAATACTTTTATTAACATTTAAAAAAGAGGTCCTCGTGAATAATTTTGCCTAAGTATACCAATGTATTATTTTAGGGTGGAATGTATAAAACTAATTTCTTTTCAAGTTTATTCCTCAAATGCATTACCTGTCTCAAGTCCGCTTTACACGATGCAAATTTTGTATATTTTACACGATTTGTACATGAAGCTGTACAAATAATTGTATCGTGTAAAACGACCTTCCCGGATATTGAAAATTATACTGTACCTCCATTGTACCCCAATTAGTTACGCCCAACGGGCAAAGGTCGATTATGTAGTGTAAAACATTTTATGTATTGTAAAACATTTTGAGCATATTTGAGAACACAAGCATAATATACTAAAATGGAACTCAATAATGAGGTTAGGTAGATAGGTGAGAAATCTCTTTTTTCCTGAGGGCAGCAGAATATCAGAAAATGAATTGCAAAGAGAGGGCAGGATATTTTATGGTATCAGTTTCACGTCTTAATGTACTTCAAATGAAAGGGCCACATTAAACCCTAATTCCATCCTCAGTTTAGGAGTGAATAGCCTCGTGGTATCTTTGAAGAGCTCCGCAAGGTAAAAGGTCCTTCAACCCTAAGGAACCACCGGAAATCGGCCCTCATCCCACACAAAGTTTGACATGGCCAAGGAAGGGGTTCATTTGAAATTCAGTGGCGGGCTGGGAAGATTTTTATTTTCCTCGAGAAAAAACATGATTTAAATGCCCACTGATCGTATAAAAGGGGATACTGGATCTTTTGAGCCGTAGTTCTCCATAGACCTTCGTTTGGAAAAGAAGTTTGCCTTTCAGGGATAATAACTTATCCAGTAAGTACGTTTTTCCACTCTGGTTACTAATTTGTAAGTGATAGTCAGTGTGTGCTACTCTAAAACATTCTCATAGTGTTTAGCAGTTATCCAAAGATAAGTCTGCGTGAGTGTAGGCAGCAGTAGAAGGAGTCCGGTTCCCAAAGCGATGGACGTTTTTTATGCAATTTACATCATTCTAGTCTAATACAATTTTCTTATTATCTATGACACATGGGAAGCATAAAACCTTATTAGCTTTCACTAAGACGGATAAAGGTAGTTTACTGGACTGAACTGGTTGGAGACTCCACGTCTAAAATGTGTGAATGCTTGTCGATAGAGCATGCAAGTGGTTATTTTTAAAATTTTGTCAAAATAGAATCAATGAGCGTATGACGTTGTGAATTTCCACACAAAAGGTCTGTATTTATGAAATAAGTTCTATGGACGTTTACGGAAGGGCATAGCTTCATCCTCGATGAGAAAAAGGTATTTTCACGATTCTTCGCGAGCAATGTTAATCTAGGATATTTTATCTTTTTGTCGGACATCTGCATGAGACGCACGCGTTTTTTCGTATACACCTGAGACAAATAGTTACTTCCAGGTTTACACAACGCCAGGAGAGAGATGAGGGTAGAGCATTATTTGTAAACATTACAAAATTTAAAAATATATCTAAGCGCATGAAAAAAATATCTAAAAAATAAATATCTAAAAATTAGATTGCATTGAAGATTTAAAAGGGTGTTTCACAAAATAATCATCACTAAATATTTATAAAACTCATTAGAGTAATATTAAGGCGTGTGCATATGTTAGAGCCTGAGCCATCATTTCTGATAAAAATAATAAGTAAATGCATGGACTAGTAATTTTTGTATGCTATTAAAGACGTGCACTTCATTTATATAATATACTAGCGGAAGATGCCCGTGGATTCTCAACGGGAGTGAAAAAAGTAGGAAATAATAGAGTAGTTTTTATTTTAATGAAGGGATTCTAGGGTCTTAAATTGATTATTTTACACAGTTGAATTTGACTAAAACGTCGCTTCTTTTTTATTCTGGCGTCTAAGTTTCATTCGCTTTACTTTTCTGTGACCAATCGTCCATTGTGGAATAATGTGGCTGAAGTTAGTAGATGTAATGAATTTGATTTAATTTTCAAAATCCAGCAGTCAAACAAAAATACCTACTTATTTATACTAGTGTTTTGTTTTAAGGGATTCAGTAAGAGAGGAAATGAAACAAATAAATAATCACAAATTCCGACTAATACTAGAAAATCCACATGACATTCAGGTGTACAATCGAACAGCAATGGAGATAAATATCTCTTTGGTTCTCGAGTTATATTCAGATGTATATTCCTACAAACATACCTACATTCGACATCAGTGGTAGTAGTATTAGGGTTTTTCGGGTGCGTCGACTGCTAGGGTCATATTGCACCACACAGAACTCAAAACTATCCAAATAACCTTAGCTCCGGCACATCATGCATGAACTTAAAAGTCCCTGTTAAAAATATGTATTTTCCAGTTTTAGAACTTGTTGAAAGTATAGTAGAATAAAACGGTTAGAATAAGTGACTCTTTCTAATTTTAATGAAACTAGCTGAAGGTGCCTCTTGAAATTAACGGGAGGGAGAAATATAATAAATACGAATTTCATTAAGTAATTTAAAAATTTTTCAAGAAGGGGCGAAAACAAACTTGTCTTATGTATTTAGCTATTGATTCAAGTGAGCATCGGAACCATCATCAAAATCATCATCGGTCAACTATCATAGGATTGGCTTGACGCAGCCCTCCAAAGTACTTTATATTAATCTATTTGCCAACCTCTTCATGTTGAGGTAACTCCTCTCTTTAATATACTTACTTCAGGAACTGTTCTATATAACTCATACAAAGTCTGCCTTTTCCATTATTACCGCTCATTTTTCCCTCAACGATGTCTTTATCACGCCATCGTGTCTGAAGAAGTGACCGATAAGTTGTCCCTCTTCTTTTTAGGGTTTTCAGTAGAAATTTCGTTTCTCTCACTCTTCCTAAGACTTCTTTCTTTCTTTGTTTGTAATTCGGTCTATCCATTTTATCGTCATTAATCTTCGGTAGCACAAATGCTACCAGCTTGGACTTCTCTGCTGCAGTTCTCGTTCATCCTTTGCTGCCATATAGTAGCATGCTCCAAACATATGTTATGATGAAATATGTCCTCACTTCCACGCTTATATTTGTGACTGTAAGGAGAATCTTCTTTTGGTAAAATGCTCTTTTTGCTTGGGCGATTTAATTGGTACGTTCTCTTTTACGTCGTCCATCCCTGGTTTATCGGATAACACCGGAATCGGTAACACTACTCTTGCACCTCCTAGTTTTTTTTTCCGTTTTTGTTTTCATTAGTTCCTGGCTTCTTTTCTCCTACTGCATGCCAATACCTTAGTTTTATTTTTTTTAACTTCATCGGAACCATAAATGTAATTTAGCAAGAAGAAACAAAGTAGGTTAGTAGGGAAGGTACATACGAATGTCTGCTATTGTTCACAATGAGTCCAGATTCGGGTTTTTGGGAATGGTACTACCCACCTCTTCGCAATTAATTTTTCTCTGGTCTTTTATGAATGGTATTTTCGTCTCCATTCTCCAACTTACTGACATTATCGTCAATGAAATTCCTATGGTTACGTATTAATGCATTTTATTCCAATTAGAGTAAATTCTATTCTTTAAACCTGGTAGAGATTTAGCCTACTTAAACCAGTTACTTGTCGCTCGGTTCACCCCTTCTACAGCACATTTGACGCATAATTATTTTAAACTTTTTTCATCTTGTTTCTCTTCTTATAGATTACACTAAAATAAGTTTTCCTTTCACGTTTTTGCGTCTAAAAAGACAATTTTGAAAGCAGTTTACTTCGGAATTTGGTATGAATGCATAAATTATTCACCTTTTCGACCTCGTAGAAGCTCATTGAAATTAGATTAGATTGTTTTGTAGTGAAGTTCCTCCAAGGTGGCCCTGAGGCACTTAGACCTATTGGCCCAATGTGCAACCTACCCTTATAAGGAAATCACCCATTAAGGCCAATTGCCTTGCTGAAGGCCAATAGGTAAAGGCCAACCTTTGTTTGGCCTTTTTTTGCGGGCTGCCAATTTTTTACAATGTTTCACAAAAGGCATCACAGTCAAACCCTCACCCCATAATCTTTGCTAAGATGAAAGATAAAGGAAATTTTGACTAAGAAAGGGAGATAACTATGAGCCAAGACGAAAGAAATCAGCCTCTCCACACTTATCAACTCCTTGGAAACACTTAAATCAGATCTTTATTGGAGAGATTCCCCCAGTATGCAGACACCAATTGCTCTGGCTCTAGAAAGCTTATAATTCACCAGGCATGAGTTAATAACTTAGAATGGCGCATTTTGTTGTTACAACAGCATGATAATCAAGGCTAAACAATGCACTTGATAATGTTGTTTTAATAACGAAACTCGTCGTGCCAAGTAATATCTGTGGAAATTTTACAATGTCTTCCTTTATGTGAGTTAAATCGCCGTTACAATTACAAGAGGTAATTTATACGTACGCCCAGGCCTTGCATAAATACCATTGGCTCATGCAATTATTCTCACGTTCTACGGTTTCAGTTTAGGAAAGCGTGCCCGAGTTATTAAGAGGTAAGGACAAAACAAGTTGAAAGAACAGGTTAAATAAACATTTTGGCAATTAATTTGGGTGAAAAAAACGAAGTCCACGAGAAAATAAATCTCAGCAGAAAAAAGGGTTCATAAAAAAATGGTTCAGTACGAAACACCGTTTATGCAGAAAACACCGGTTTAGGAGAAAACACCTCTTTAGGAGAAAACGCCGTTTCAGATTAAAACACCGGTTAGATCTATTGAACCGGTTCACCACCGTCGCAAACTGTTTTTGTTGGGTGTGTGGTGTCGATGCATGGTGAAGTGCCGACAATTTTCCTAAAGTTCCCCATATGAGGAGAAAGAAGAATGTGATCACCATTCGGGGATTGAATAGCTTTCACAAGCGCTTGAACGTCCATTTCGCAATTTTATCAAAAGAAATATTACATAAAAAATAAATGGAAGCTCGGGCCCGGGTCAAAATTACGGCACTGGCAAAGTACATTATTTAGTCTGTGATAAGTCCCTTGTCCCGATTACCTTGGAATATATTATTAGGAATTGGCTAACGCCAATACCGGATTTCACTTCATCTATAACCCCGTTCCTGAAAAAAATTCCAGATTTTACGTAATTGTTCACTTATTCCAAATGATCAAATAATCTTAGAAGACGGAGCAAGTATTTAGCAAAGGGATTTGTTTAAAAAATGAGACTTGAGATGTAAATTGAGTAAAGGAAGTAGGTGGGCAAGCAGAGGATAAAGATTCTTCTCGAATGGAGAAACAAATCGATTGAGTGTCCAATAGATTTGTAATTTCATAGGAACTACATGTTTATTGGGTATTCCAAGGATTCCCACATTAGATGGAGGCCAATCAACCTTCAGAGGAACGTCGTAGGTCTTTCACGCAGCTGGCCAAGGACTGATGTCGGCGAAGTATCCAAGAAATAAGTAATTGATGGGATGGCACAAAAGGTTTTTTGGGCTGAAAAAATTATTTGCACGCAAGTAAAGATTATATAATGAGACCCCACATCCTCCAGACCCTAGTTTTTCGCAGGTCTTCCGCCGAGAAAGAAGTGAATCACAACGTAGTCTTTCGCTGCAAAGTGAGTACTTTTTCATCCTTAGTTGGCTAGGCCATAAAGCTTCTGGTTTTGTGAGTGACAATGCCGAACAATTAGAGTCATTTCAATATGTAGTATTCAATAGGGGTCTTCAGAAATACGTTGAGTATTTATTAGATCAACAACAAAATATTTAGAGATCTGTGGCTTCAGTTTTGGAATCATTTTTACCGTAACCACTTGTTCTCCTCATAAGTTAGATTGGCCAAAATTCTTTCGTGAGATACCGCAGATTTTTTTATAGTGAGGAAGTATTAATGCTGTTCCATGTTTCACATACTACACCTTTCTTTCTCGTACTTCCCTTTAACTTTTCCGTCAACTATTGTCTACACTAGGCCATCGTGTCTCAAAATATGGCCGATTAGGTTGCCCCGTCTTCGTTTAAGATTATATTCTAGGTTTCGACTTACACAGTCATTATCAAGGTCCTTGATATTGACTGTGTCGAAACTAGGTTGGTTTTAATACATCTGAGCAATTTTACAAAGTGAATTAATTTACGTTATCAATATGTGGTTCCACAAAGTCAAGCCTATCAATTTGTTATATATTCGTTTTATTCCAATTAGAGTTAATTCTGTTCTTATAACCTAGTAAAGATGTAGCCTATTTAAACCTGTGCTTTTCGCTCGGTTGCGTATATTCACACACCTTCTACTGTATATTTAACGTATAACCATATTAAAATTTTTACAATCTTCTTCTCTTCATCAACGGACAACAATCCTGGGATTGGTTTGACGCGGCCCTCCACTCAATTCTTTTATCGGCCAGCCTCTTCATATACGTCTCGTCATTCCTCTCTTTCAAACCCTTCACGACCTGTTCCTTTTATCTTTCGCTCAGTAAAATAACTAATTATAAGTCAATTTTATTCAATCTTTCTGTATTTAATGGGAAAAAATATAGCCTTTCTAATGATGTTGACTGAATTACTTTTTGTTCTCCAGGTTTCTGGGAATTGTGTAATTTATGTTGAAATACACTCTTTTTTTTGTTTTTTTCCGAGCGTTGCTAAGGTCTTTGCCATTGGCGTCTCCGAAATGAAAACATCGTTGAGGCTTAAACAGTGCGTCATAGAAGAATGACATAAACGGCATTGTACTTTTCGCGAGGATATAGGAAGGTACTGAAGGGATTGTAGGCTATTCGTGAAGCAAGATCAGCCATATTTTTTTGCACTAAGATACGTGCAGACTGCTAGCGCTACTCACGAATAAGATGGCTTGCATTCGTATTAAATTAGGAGTATTTAAAAGAATATTTTAACGGTGTTCAAATTGTGAATATTTTTTTTCATTTCTTTACGCGTTTGTGCATTTGAACCGACGTGGGACATGAAGAGAAGAGAGGAACGCTTTCGAAATCGTCATCAACCGAAATAGCTTGAGATTTGAGACAGTTTAACATAAACCAGGGAATGAAATTCAAAAAGCAATGTAACGTAATGTCTCATTACGTATCCGTGGGTTGTTTACTATTACCATTGCAATGATGCTAAAAAGTTCGTCCAAAAGAGATGCCGTAAACTGCGTTGCCCTTTTCGTGAAGATATTGAGAGTTATGAAAAAAGATATCGCAGCTGATTCTTAAATCTACATCGGCTATATCATCCGGAAAAAATTATATGGGCTTACTTTTCGCTAGTCTCAGATAAAATAGGTTTGCATTCGGTAAAACATAAAAGTACCTTTTTAAATAAAACTTTCTGCGGGGTTCATAATGTGAATATTATATTGGATTTATATTCTATTCCGAAGTGGACTGCTTTCAAAATTGTTGTCTTTTGGGACATAAGAACGTGATAATAAACTTAAATGAAGTCTAATCATAAATACGAGAATCTTCAGAAAGGAATTGGATTGTCCTACAATGCCAAGGAATTACCTACGATTTGTATAGAATCCAAGTAGCTGTGATTAAATCTGCACCTAACTGTGAAGAAGTAAGAATAAGGAAAGGAGTGTGACAAGAATGTGCACTATCTTCTGTAATTTTTAATGTTTACATCGAGAGAGTCATCAATGAAATCAAAGAGTAGTCTTCTGGAGTGAATATCCACGGAGAAAAAATTAGCATGCTGCGATTCGCTGATGATATAGCACTCTTTGCAGAGACAGAGAAGGATCTGAATAAGACTCTAATACCCATGGAAAGGACAATGGCCAGTTATCAGATGAAGATCAATAAGAAAAAGACTAATATATTGGTGTGCAGCAAGACAGAACAGGTCAAAACCTACGCTAAACTAGGAAAACAAAAAATGGAGGAGGTGAAAGAGTTCTGTTTCCTGGGAAGCCAAGTGACCAACGATGGACGAAGCAATAAAGAGATAGTTGAATATCCACGCAATGAGGGTAGGTATTCTATCAAAAATAGAATCTACTTACATCTGGAAATACAATTGTAGAATTGAGGAAACAATTCAACAGGACGTACGTCTGGAGAATGTTTCTTTACGGCAGTGAGGCATGGACGATGACAGCAGCGGAGAAGAAAAGGCTGGAAGCATTCAAATTATGGTGCTACCGAAGAATGATGGAGATATAATTGATCGACTGAGTGATAAATGAAGAAGTACTTAGAAGAGTTGGAGAAAAGAGAAGTCTACTGAAAACTATAAAACGAAGACGGGGCAACCTAATCGGCCATATCTTGGGACACGATGGCCTGGTGTAGACAATAGGTGAGGGAAAAGTGAACAAGAAGAACGAGAAAGGAAGGTAACGTATGAGATAATTGGAACAAGTTATGGCGGATGTAAAATGTAAGAATACGTGAATATGAAGAGGTTGTCCGGTGGGAGAATCAAGTGGACGGCTGCGTTTCACCAATCTAAGGATTGATGACCGAGGATAATCATGAATTATCAGTTAATCTGTTCATCATTTACCCTCTTTTATATTTCGCACTTTTATCCCTCCATTCACTGTCGGTATACCTCATCACAGATTTATTCATGTATTATGCTGTTTGTAAATTAATTTTAAATGTTTCCTCCGGTCACAAGATCCAATAACTTTTGTTTGAGTAATTATTTTTTTAATTATTAATTATCGTATGAAGGTATAATTTAAATTAATTTTTCTCCGAAGGATTATGGTATGAACTGCCAATATGAAGGTTCCTATCTTGCTGTATTCTACTATCCTGGTGCTCATTGCCATAAATGGATCAAATGGTCAGGTGTTTTCATTTGGATCGTGCCCAGTTGGAACATCTATTTTTGACAATTCTTTAAATTTTTTTTTTAACGAGGTGAGTACATAATAATGGAAGTCACTACTTATTTAAAACGAATATAATTATGAAATTACCTGTGAAGTTTTTGAATATGAAATTACAATATTTTGAAATAATAATTTCAACAAATAGTTTATTGGGTAATAAATTTACTCTGTTGAATTTTTCCGCTATCAGGTAGTTAAATAGTAAATTCCCTAGAAACTTTGAGGGCTTAGTTTTGCAAAGTTAGAGAACTGTGAAGAAATTCTGTAGATGAGTACTAATGGATATGGAAGTCAGAATATTTTATAATTACGTAATGCTGAAATGACACTTTTTATAGCAAAAGAGGCGTGAGAAAGACCAATCATGGAGTGAGGTACAACTTATTTACTTTGGTAGTTTTTAATTTTGAGTTTATGCCAAATATGAAGAATAACCCGTAATTTTTATTGGAGAACAGTGCATAGGGTCCAAAGTATATTTTGGCTCTCATGAAAAAACAAGGAATTAGAAGTCATATGATTAGTTTTCCAAACGCACCAATTTGTGATCTAATATACAGTTAATTAGTAAAGCCCCTAGAAACTTTGATCATGGTTTTATCAAAATTAAATTTCATATTTTTAGTAGGTACTAATGAAGAAAACATTTTTGCTTCTAACAAACTTTGAATATCTTAGCCTTTCCTAATCAAATATAAAAGAACTTGGCTTTAATTGTCCAGCAAATTAAGGACTATAAAGTCCCACCCTGACTAAAACCTAAAGGCACAAGTTGCTTAAAATACATAAGTATTCCTGCTCCGGAAAGAGTAAACTCTCATTGGGTGGGATTCGAACCCTGAATCTCCTGTTTCCGAGGTAAGAGTTACCGGGATCGGGAAATACTTGTTTGAGATCTGAAATAACCTGGAGAGATCATTTCTCGATTTCAAGCAAGTTTTATGCTAATGAATTATTTTTAGAATCTGCAGTTGAAGGTTCCGTTAGCACTCCGAGTTTTAGCATGAGCATTTTTAATGCTACATTAAATTCTATAATTATCGCCTTTTTATGGCAAATGAAGTAGTGGTTGGAAAAACCCTTATGTAGTACCTACAATATATCAAGTCTTATTCGAGAGTTCAAAAGCATCACAATTGAAGCTTATTTAATGGTCTGTGCACATAATTTCCCGGTATCCACGCAAAATGGAGGTATTATAATTGATTCTGCCTTTGCATAGCACTTAAGCATTCCATAGCTACCTACTATTTCGGCTAACAATGGTCAGAATGGTTTTTTTTTTCAGGGCGATGAGCCATTATATATATAGTCGCTTTACTCAGATGGCGGGTGTGGGCTCCTCTCCACAATAACCCTTACAAGTTTTTAACGAATTTGCCAGTAAAGCCGATATCTGTTAGAACGGAATTTTAAATCTTCTTTTCATGGCTAAATTCTCGAAAGTGACATAATTCGTTAAAGGGAGCGCTTTCGGGTAATTATACACACCAAGCATTCGGCGAAAAACATTTCCTCTCCGAAGTCTGCTTCATGTCTGCCATGTTTGCATTTGGGAGAGGGATTTGCATTCGTTATGTTAGTGAGGTTGCATATGATGTGAATGTTTCAGGCCTCGGTAGTTTTTGCTCTCGTAAAAATTATGGATTTACCTTTGATTAAACTTCACGCATGGCGAAGGAATAGCATTACAAAACTCGGATAATCAGAGAGGCCGTTGAAATACTGCTTCACCCTTGTAAACATGCAAGTTGTCAAACTCAAACTATCTAAATTACAGACCTTACTTATTTTGTCCTCACGTTCTTCTAGGGTATCTTACTCACTAATACTAGGCCAATACCTTCATAGATACCATTTAAATGGCCTATTTTTGCACTGATAAAAGATCTGTGAACTAGCCACGAATACCTTAGCGGAGTATTCCGCTGAAATGCATTTTGCTATATTATCTTGCTCTGCATTCCTAGTTGGATTCCCGTCTCCAAGATCCACAATAGTTCTTTTCACTCTCCAATGCGCCTTTCGCCCCATAATCTATTTCTTCTGTGCCACATTTCCGTATGCGACGAGACTTGTTTTTAGCTTTGAATTTAAATAGTCTTCATAGCTCATATCCAAGTTTCTATCCCTAAATTTGAAACATAAAAGCTAGCCCTTTCTTCTATTGAGCATAATGCTGGCTCCTGAGGTCTAGTTGTAGTCCTAGCGGGTGAATACCCACGTAAATGTGCATTTTGTGTTCCCATGTCTTGTTATTATTTGAGTCGTTATCCATTCCTTCGCTTTTGAAAATGATTAAATCTATATGCAGCAATTCATAATGTTCGCTTTTTCGAGGATAAGTGTGTGGGGGGAGGGGATGATTTTACACCAAACATTAAATTAGCAATCGTTTATATATACCATAAACCTAAGGAGAGATTTCTATGAATATCATTCAGGACACACATCACCAGTTCCACTTTTTATCCACCATCCAAAGAAACATTTGAGAGGTATTACACACATGCATTATAGGCATTAGTATTTCTTCCATGCATGCTTGAATAATTTTGGTGAAAAAAATAAAAATTAAGCATCTTAACTTCATCTTAGAACAAAATAATGTTTTAGATAAATAAAATGTACTCCAATTTTTAACATTAGGGTAAAATATTCTTGTCCAATCGATTTTTCACTTTAATAACTTTGAATATTCACTGCTTTTATACATTGCTTTCACTCCATTTTTAGCTGGTTGGCACCTGGAGAGAAATTGCTCGTACGCCCTCTCTTGATCGACATGGTTGGACTTGCGTCACCTACACAGTAGCTCAACTAGTGTCGCAAAAATCCTATTCTCTCTCCATTACTGGGACTCATAAATTGTAAGTATATTTTTAGCCTCACGTTTATGCTAACAAAAGAAGTATATAAGTATAGATGCATGCCTTCAAATTTGTTATGAATATTTTAGATAGGTTTGCTGGAAATGGAAGTACTATGAAACTTAAACAATGTGAACATTTTAATCGCAAACAATGTGCCAGTTTTATAATAAGAGTACTTATGAAATGTGATTGAATGCTTTGATATCGGTAAATAGAACGAACGACATGCAGTTAATGAACCTAGCTCTAAATTACTAGAAAGTAATGTGAGCTCAGAATTGCAAGAGATGAGGATAAAATAATTAGTTTGAATTCACAAGTTGCCTTTAGATTTACAGGTGGAAGAGCTGAATGGAAGACCTGGATACATTATCAGTGGATAAAGCAAATACGTGTTTTCCCTCTTAAAGTGGCAAAATGCCTATCGCAAAAGAATTTAAACAATAAACAATTAGATCTTAAAAGTTCTATGTGCTGAGAAATCAAGCACATAAAATGTATTTAAAGTGCACCAAAGATATTTCACATGATCTATGTATTTAAGACCTATTTCATAGAATATTAAATGAAAAGAGTGACTTTGTTCTTCCATATTAATTAATTTTAAGGCTACCTAGGTTTGGTCGGAGCACATTATCATCGGGTGATTTGCTATCATCACACTTTGACCAAACCTAGGTCGTTTTGTAATAAATTTATAAGTAAATATCACCATGTCACGCCTAGGAAAACAGTTATTTCACAGGCTTATTAGTTCGAGCTCCAAATAAAGGGCGTTAAATTGTTATTCCATTGTGGAAACTGAAACACTATTAGAAAGGAATGTAGTGCAAAACTTGGAACGAGGAGTGAATGAAATGTTAGAAATGCAGAGAAAAAAGTTAGCTAAGATATTTCGGACGTAAAGAAAGAGTTGTAGAAATACAGGAATCATTACCCGAAATTAACAAATTCATGGCCCGAAAAATGGCAATATGAGTAAATGAACTTCTTAGCAATATCAATTTTCCCTGTATACAACATATAAGAGACATTCTGCAATCGCCGTCGGTACTTGCCTGAGAATCATATGCATAGATCGATTTTTCTTCCGCTTACACACTTACGCTGATCAAAGGAAATTCTCAAGCCACTTTTAAAATTACCCTAGTCATTCCATTTTAAATCGACCAATTTTTCAAAAAAATGGCACCTCACCATCTCAGATTTCAACGAAATTCGGCTCGTAGGTAGTGCCTACCCTTGTGTCCCATAATCCTTGGACTAAGTTCATAGAAAAAATGCCCCTAAGTTATAGGCAAATGTACATCGCTTGTACGCTTGAAAATCGTCATTTTAGGCTAAATTTATACGAGCTCCTGCATACTTATTTTACTTAGCAGAAATATGAAAAAGGTATCAATGGAAATGATAAATCCTATACTTGATTATATTGATCTTGAACTTCGATTTTGTGTATGTTTTAAGGTCTCTTCAACTGCTCTAATTCAAAGTTCAAAATATCGTTTTTTTGTGTTTTTAGGGGGAATAAATAAACCAAGATGGACTTAAAGTAACAGGATGATTTTTCTCGTGTTAATACTCACGTGTGTGTACTGTATCATTAAGAAGTAAAATGTAAATTTTAACCTACCTTCTCGGAGGAAATATCCCAAGAACCTTAGAAATTTGGCAAAAAATGGTTTTTCCGAGTTACAAAAAATCCATGTGGCACAGGTTTTAAAAATCAGGTGATTACTGATTTAGCGACTTCTAAAGGTGTTCTTTCAAGAAAAAAAAATGAGTAATGTTTTTTAGGGGATAGATATAGGGATTGGAATTTGTGTAAAATACAACGTTCGAGAGCCACAAGCGAT
Source organism: Platycnemis pennipes (assembly GCA_933228895.1). Lineage (NCBI taxonomy): Eukaryota > Metazoa > Arthropoda > Insecta > Odonata > Platycnemididae > Platycnemis > Platycnemis pennipes. Next base: position 25,719,584 of record OW121849.1, read on the forward strand.
GGACCTGATTAATGCAGGTATTCCATAAACATTGATGTAATCAAGTTAAGAATGGTATGAAAACGAGCGGAGAACGTTTCTAGGGACACTGATACCTTGTAGAAGAGTTGGAATAGAATGTGTGGTGGTACAATGTTTTCGAGGTGGGGACCATTGCATGAACTCTTAAACTGCCTTAAGTCCTCGATGATTATGTATCAATGGAGTGGACCTGCTATACATGCCTAAGGGAAACCAGGTTTGTTGTATTATATTGTATCATGGTGTATGAATTCACATCACCTTTAGCGTGCCCAACTAATGGAATGTCCTCTTTTGTGGAATGGGACATGCCAGTGCATGTCTGGACTGGAGGAAGTTCCTTGTTTCTTCAATTTATTTTTTAAATTCAAGTATTTTGCTTGCTTTTTGCTAGTGAAATGATTTGCTTTTAATTGTTATAACAAAAAAGGAAACCCTGAAAAGTGATGTTTGTATTGTCTTGGGGGATTTTTCAGAAAACATGTCTTTTGTCCTGCAGGATGAGGTTCTCTCCTATCGTTGGTCTAAAGTACAGGCGACATTGCATTCTTTTGTAAAATACTAAAGAGATAATGGACAATTAAGACACAGAAGCTTTTTCGTAATAAGTGATTCACTGGAATACAATACAACAACTTTTTACTGATCTCAAAAACTGGTATTGAGTAACTTAATTCTTTTTACCACACGTACGAAAAATAATATATTTTTCCGATGGGTCAGCCGCTCAATATAAAAATAAAAAAAAACCTTAACCTATCCTACCATGAAGAACATTTAATATATTTTTTTTGCCTAATCTAATGGCAAAGGGACATGTGAATGAATCGGTGGAGCCGTTAAAAGCATTGTAAGGAGTAGGTAAAAGTCTCCAAAGGACTGTAACTAACCACATCACAAACCCTATTGATATGTTTCACTTTTGCGCAGAAAATATGAAACATTTTCATTTTTTCTAATGCCCAGCAGCTAATATTGAAGTGACAAAAAATCTTCCTGCAGTCCAGACATGCACTGCCATGAAATCTGAGATGGTGAGGCAACGACCATTTGTCGATTTAAAATGGAATGACCCCCTAGCTTCCTACCGTATCAGCAGCTTCATACAAAAGTTAAAAACTTCAAAGAGAACCTAAGTTACGTTTTTCTAATCAATGAACTACTCTTTCATCAAAGGACCAATCAAGAATAAACGCACGTGACAGTTTTATCCATAGTATCATAGTGCAGGTTTAACTGATTAGGCTGATCTGGTATACCGAATAATCCAATAAACTGAATCAAAATGTAATAATATGCTAATTTTAAAAATACAATTGTAAATTTTCGATCCATTGCAAATCCATGTCTTCCTCAGCCTATGCCTCCAGGCATTTCATACTTTTATTGTGTCCTAATTCATTTCTCTTTATTTGATTCTGGATTTCTTAGTTCTATGAATATATGTTCTTTATATCCATCATCCCATGAGTTAAAACGCAATAAAATATGCAATAAATATATAATAAAATATAGTAAATTACAGTTTAAGTCCAAAATACAATAAAAATACAAAAAAAATAATAAAATTCAAGTTAGATCCTGCTAAGCCAGAGCGGCTTGTAAGCAGGTGCCTTACGTTAAATTTCCATTTTTTCAAGCTGAGTAGCTTTTGGACTATTAATCTAAGCAGCCTCCCTTTCAATGATATTTTCAGTGCAGTTATACATTTAATATCATGCGTTGACATATTGAATTCATTTAACAACCCAGGGATTATTTGTGCCAAAGACGTCTTACCATGGAGGTTTAAATGCTTAGGTACAGACAAACTTTTTATTCATCGAAGATGCATGTCAGTATTAATCACACGATGTTTTATTTATTTACTTTCTAACAAGTTGTCACAAATTAACACGTATTTATATAATTCTCTTAATGGTAACAAACTTAGAGTTTTATACACTTCTCTCACATTTTACAGAACTGGCTCAAGATTGTCTAACGCTGGAACAATCACAGTTGGAGGGACGACAAACACATATAATGACATAAGTTCCACCTTTTTAAGCTTCTCTGTCGATTATGGGAGTGAGTATCATTATCCAACCAAAATATATAGCTGGATAATTTTAATATAATAATTATGCATAAATAGTATGCATATTCCTGTGTGTAAATTCTAGTGCTTAATATATATGATTTATTGAGCCATTTTATGAAGGTAATAGTTTTTATTACATGCAACTACTTTTATATTATGTTCCTGTTACAAAAATTGGCTATACCAACAGAGTGCTTGAATTGCAACTCACCAAGGAGAGGGATGAATATATGCTAGATTTATGTGTTTAAAGCTAGACATACAGATTTTATAGTAATGAATGTAGTTTTTCAGGATACATTCAATGAAACACTAACTTCAAGCATTTATGTCAGCATCTGTTGAGTTATCTCGAGCCCACAAAAATACGCAAATTATCAAGAGGGAGTTTACTAGTATCTAGAAGTGTTTGGTAAATTATAAAGATAAAATTTTAATTTGATATCTATCGTCTTTATTATTCAACTAGCTATTTTTTCGTATTTGGCGTTTGTGTTGGTGTAAATAAAGCTTGCTAGGTTTTAGAATTAGTTTCAAATTCATCTACCCAGTAAAGAAGTTAACTTTGATAATTTAATAATGGTCACGGTAGGGAAGACATTTTGACTGCATATTTAATTAATTATTATAACATATTCATAATTATTATGAATACTATATCATACAAATGACATTAAAATTTTATTCTACAGCATTTTTCATGGTATTTTCTCTGATGGAGATCTTAGCTAAGCAATAGGGTAATTTCCTTCATCTAAGAAGACATAATTCATTTTTGCCGATGCATGCCCCTCCATAAATATTATCACTTTACACACAAACATTGGGTTGAGAAATCGCAGTTTACTAGAGAATGAAATTTTATTTAACGTTCATTTGAAAAGCTCAAAAATGGCAGGATGCCCTGCCTTGTTGCTAACGTAACAGATGTATAATTGACAGTGCGAGGCATCGAAAATATTCGTCTTCTGGGGCCTAATTCTGTAAAGTCGAATTCGAGATTCCGACGTCACAACAATACCCATATATGGAAAATACGTCATAGTTTGTAGTAAAAACCGTGCTCCCTTGATGCCGGGACGGTCGCCCCGGCTCAAATTGACGGAGTCGGATCATGTCGTTCATAATCCGTCACCAAATATATTCTGGCGAGCAGGCGCTGCTATTGCGGTGGGCACCGATAGAAGCTTCGATTTAAGCAGATGACTTGTTCATATTTATCCCGCGGGATACAAGGTGAGAATGTATCTAATTCTAGCTAATAATTAAACCTTTCATGTGTCCGTTTCCTTGCCGCTTATACAGTAAAAGGTATATAAAACTATTTGTTTTGTTTTCAATTGTCGCCATGCAATGCTTTGTTTAATATTGATTAAAAATTGTCGAATAGACTAGACATGAGTATAAGTTTTTTATTCGTGTAAAACTTCTACGTAATATTTTAATGCTCCTGCAGGGGCAATCTATATTATAGAGAGAGATGGTATCATGTTGGAAATTACATTGTTTGAGCAAATGTCATTATGCTGGCAATTGCTTTGTATGAGTACCTTTCTTTGTGTGGTTGTGTTCAACCGACAAATACTGACATTGTATGGAAGTCCTTCCAGAAATATATGCACGAAGATGTAATTATTCACTCGAGAAAACAATATCATTACAGAAGCTGTCGACGCAATCGATTGATAAAACCAAAAAAATTCGTGATTTAATTCGAAAGGTGCATCACTTTCAATTTTCACAAGTTTCACTATCTTAACAAGTCCGCCTCTATACCATACCAGCATATATTGTTACATTTTAAAGCGAATAGATTGATTACAATCATCAACAGTAAGTCATGTTGATTTACTATTGTTAATTACCTCTTCTTGTTCCCTCCATTGTAATAATGGCGCGCTGGATAGACATAACGCTGGATAAACAGACAAATGTTATGCGTCATTTCGGCGGTGAACGATGTTCGCGAATATGTTCCTCCCGGTGACCCACGACTCTTCATATGAGCCGAAATTCTTTCGACTTTACAGAATAGGCCCCCAGGGGGCCGATTGTGTAACTCGGCTAACGTTCGATCGTTAGTGACCCGTTCACTCTCGATCGAGCTCACCGTCTTCGAACGAGGATGAGAAGTGCGATTTTATAAGCTCGATCGTCAGCAGGCAATCGAAAGTTACCGTGTTGTCAGATTTACAGCATATTTCGCACTTGTTTCTCTTGTACGCATGCGCAAAGAGTTTATTTTGAAGTGGTTGCATTTGTTTTGAATATCAAGAATTAATAATAAACATTACAATGCCTGATAATTTAAGATAATTTCCTCACGAGTATTATACAGTGGCTTCAATGCGTTCCCAATTGATAAATTAATTCATAATTACTTGTCATACCCTGGCTTTCACAGATAATTATCAAAAACGTCTGCTTAATTCGAAACTCATAATATTTCATTATCACTCAAATTGTGTTCTCTATTGCTGATAATGTATAAAAAAAGGTACGCCATGTTGAAATTCTATATTATCACTCCGAATATTCTCGTCATCTAATTTAACTAATGTTCTTCGGTTCACTGTAAATATCATTTAGCAAAACTACGCTAAACGTATTGGCACATATATATGCACCTTCAGACAGAAATTGATTAGGTTATTTATATATACACAATTAAATACTATCCTCAATCTAGTCCCCAGCATTAAAGCAATAGTCAACCTTTATTACTATTGAAGCACTTTCACAGCGTTCTCCACCACATCAAAGATAAATACCTATGAAACTCACTTTTAAAATTCCGTGCCGCCTGTCTCTCTTGTAGCATACCTATTTTCCCATAACCATATTTCTTGTACGTTGGTACATGATAACCTACCGTGAGATATATAAGGCAGCATTAAATAATTTCCACAATTTCTCCAGGCACACACAGCGGCACACAAATAAAGGCACAATCCTATGGCTAATGACATCAAGGCGAGTGAATGAAAAGATTATCTTTTGAGTAGGCAAAATTTAATGAATAAAGCATAACGAGACAGCATGTGTTGCATAAGTCGACAAAAAAATCATCACCCTTTCACTTGGACGTAAACAACAACAGTCATAATTTAAAACACTCTCAAACAACACAGTAATTTCTTACGAGGGCAAATCGTAATGCTTATTGATAATTAGACATTACCTGCCTTATTTCAACACATTCACATTGGACACCACCATGCAATGAAATAAAAAGATGACACTTGGGGTGGGAAATTTCACTGAAAGAAGAATAACAAAGCACTACACTGTTTATCCTTTCACCACTTTCACTGGGACGTAAACAATCACACTTCCAAGACAAGAGAATCCACCTAACTTCAATTCACATAGATTGCAGATCTTAATTTAAGGCAACAGGTGAAACAACGAAATAATTGCCGACAACAATTTTCTCTGACATCTGTATAGATACCATAAACAGACATGCAATCCATCACAGTTCATTAAAAATATTGTTAATCGCTGAATTGCCACAATGTGTAGTCACAACACACGCTATATCCTCACTATGTAATATTCTCACCGTAAGTGGCATTGCTCAAGTGAAACTGTTGATGCCAATGCTGAAATTAAAAGTTGAAATTATATGTAACAGTACAATAGTTTGTTTTAAATTGCTATTCATTGAATAACAAGGCACATTGATATAATCCCTATTAATTGCTATAACATGGAAAACATTGACCCACGCAACGTTGCTATAATTATTCTAATTAATTCACTCGGTCACATCATACACTGCTTTTTAAGCAATTTGATACTTTAAATTACATTTTTAACCCCTAATAGTACAAACAATGATCTTCACAACGATAATTTTTCACTTATACATTAAAATGCAAACAAAAACAAACATTCTAACGATTGAAAATGGCCGGAACGTCAAGTACCTAGCAATCGACGGCTTTCCTTCGATCGTGAGCCAAAAAACCTTCGAACGTTAAGTTACACAATCGCGCCTTCAATTGTTTTCGAAGAATTACCCACAACACAACGGGATACGGCTCTTTACGTTCGAACGTAAAGTTATACAATCGGCCCCCTGATCTTACGATTGTATTTCAGAGCCCCTCAGCTCTAATAGATGTGTATTTATATCAATCAATAAATTAAATTAATAATTTTAGATAATTAGGTAAATGTAACAAGTGGAATGGCACATTAACTGGATTATTACACCACATTTACTAGATAATAAACTGTGACGGAGTGCACCATCTGGTTGTATGGGCCCTTTAATAGCTCGGCGATGCGTTGGTGTTGGCGTAATTGCCTCGCTGAGATTGATGACATCATACGCTGGCCGGATATTGCCTATTGGCAACTATTGCCTTAAGTTAAAATTTGCGATCTATATGAATTGAAGTTAGGAGGATTTCTCATGTATTGTGTGTGATTGTTTACGTCCAAGTGAAAGGATAAACAATGTAGTGCTTTGTTATTCTTCATTCAGTGAAATTTCCCACCCCAAGTGTCATCTTTTTATTTCATTGCATAGTGGTGTCCAATGTGATTGTGTTTAAATAATTATTTCGTCTACGTTTAAGGCAGATAATGTCTAATTAGCAATAAGCATTACGATTTGTCCTCGTTAGGGATTACTGTGTTGTTTGAGAGTGTTTTAAATTATGACTGTGGTTGTTTACGTCCAAGTGAAAGGGTGATGATTTTTGTCTACTTATGCAACACATGCTGTCTCGTAATGCTTTATTCAGTAAATTTTGCCATATCAAAAGATAATATTTTCATTCACTCGCCTTGATGTCATTAGCTATAGGATTGTGCCTTTATTTGTGTGCCGCTGTGTTTTCCTGGAGAAATACTGGAAATTATTTAATGCGAAGATGTATATGTATATGTGCGAATACGTTGAGCGTAGTTTTGGTAAATGATATTTACTGTGAACCGTAGAACATTAGTTAAATAAGATGACGAGAATATCCGGAGTGATATTGTGGAGTTTCATCGTGATGTAGCATTTTTTATGCACTATTAGCAATAGGGAACACGATTTGAGTGATAATGAAATATTATGAGTTGCAAATTAAGCATACGTTTTTGATAATTATCTGTGAAAGTCTTGGTATGACAAGTAATTATGAATAAATTTATCAATTGAGAACGCATTAAGGCCACTGTATAATACTCGTGAGGAAGTTATCTTCCATTTGCAGGCATTGTAATGTTTATTACTAATTCTTAATATTCAAAATGATTCAAAACAAATGCCACCCCTTCAAATTAAAGGTCTTTGCGCATGCGTACAAGAGAAACAAGTGCGAAATATGCTGTAAATCTGACAACACCGTACCTTTGGATTGCCTGCTGACGATCGCCTTTATACAATCGCACTTTTCATCCTCGTTCGAAGACGGCGAGCTCGATCGAGAGTGAACGAGTCACTAACCATCGACCGTTAGCCGAGTTACACAATCGGCCCCCAGGTAGAGCTGGGCGGGCCAGAAAATGCTGAACCGGTTCTCGTTTCTGAAAAAAACAGTTTGCGTTGGCGGTGCACCGGTTCAATAGATCGAACCAGTGTTTTCTACTGAACCGGTTATTTCTACTGAACTGGTGTTTTCTACTGAACCGGTTTTTTCTAATGAACCGGTGTTTTCTACTGAACCGGTGTTTTTTACTGAACGGGTGTTTTCTACTGAACTGTAATTTTTCTAGTGAATCGCGTTTTTTCTCATCCAAAATATTTTTTTAGCCAAATTTTTATTTAACCAGTTTATTGAAGATTTATTTTTCTTAAAGAAGATACATCTTAATAACGCGGGTATGCTTTCCTAACTGAGCAGTAAAATGTGAGAATGTTAGCGATAGCCAATGGTTTTTGTACGAGGCCTGGGCGTACACATAAATTGGTTTTCTGAAGTGTAAAAAATTCACCTAAATTTCTTGATCTGCCGAATTCAAACCTGCCGCATGAATGGCGATGAAATTCACATTATTTTTGAATGACGACATTGCAAAATTTCCTCTAATATTTATTTATTTAGCACGGCGCGTTTCGTTGTTAAAAACATTAGCAATTGGCTTGATCAGTCTCGATGATATTGCTATTGTAGCAACAAAACGCGTCGTGCTAAATTATTAACACATCCTTGGTGAATGAAAAGCTCTCTAGAGGCAGAGCGACTGGTGTCTACGTGCGGACGTACCCACTTAATGTGATCTGATTTACGTGCTTCCAGAGAGCTGAGATGTGTGGAGAGGCTGATTCCTTTCGTCTGTGATTCATAGTTATCTGCCTTTATTAGTCAACATTTCCTTTCTCTTTCATCATGGCAACGATTACGAGGCGAAGGTCTGACTCTGACGCCTTGTGTTTTCTTTTGTGGCTTAATTTTTTTCCGCCTCGGGATCGTCTCTTCGCTGATTCCCTCTTTAATTGGCCATGACTTCTGGCTCACGTGATTTGTCCGAAAAGCAAATGCAAGGCGCTCTGGTAGAGAGGAGTGAAGTCAGTTCAGATAATAATTCCAAGGATTATTGGATACCCTCTGGTTTCCTGCTCCAGGCAGGAAAAGGAAACATTTCTTAGTTAATTTATAATGCAAGAAAATAATTGGGAAGATATCGATAATGCTTATCATCCTTTGACTTTCACGTTTGATTTAGTTGGTATATAAATAATACCAGTTCAGTGTTCTGAAATATTTCGAGTTTATTTTCCGTGACGGTTTTACTTCAATTGAGGTTGCTGAAACGAAGTGATCGGAATCGTGGGTATTGGAAAAGCTCAAAGGACAACCCCCGAATACCGAAATTGAATGCAAGAGATTGATAAGTCAACAAGAAACCCCAAAACTGGAAGTCGCAAGAGCCATCGATCCGCTAAGAAATTTACGTCAAAGTGTACACTAAGTATTCAATCCCTTTCCCATTAAAGCACCCTGAGCGTTTAAAATACCTTCGATTAAAGTTACCCCGAAGGCATGGTATTGAGTAGACGCATATACTGCGTCGCATACTCTTGAAGGGTTAAAACGCAGGCATTCTCATCTAAAATGAACAGTAATAGAGCATGTTTGGGGAGCCAATGGTTTTAGGTTAGGCCTGGGCTTATATTTATGTTCACAGTTTTAAAGTTCCAAACGAAGTTCCTACATGTCTGATTTTTGTTTCGGAAAAACATCCCAGTGACTTCTTCAAGGAAATAAAATGCTGTTCTATTAATGACACATGGAGCTGTATTTTATCAATTACTGGATGGTTGAGAACAAATTGATTGTCAAAATTTACATTTTAATACAATTTCTGATGCTAAATTACAATTTTCAATTACTAGTAGGGATGTGCGAGTAGCACTTTTTGACCTCGAGTCGAGTATCGAGTCGAGTTGTAAAGTACTCGCGAGTATCGAGTCGAGTCGAGTTGAGTTTGTACGTTATTGTACATGAGTGAAGAGACCCAGTTCTTACTTAACTCATTGCAATTAATGTTAGCCAGCAATCTGACTACCAAATGTCAAGTCTACCTACCTAATGCATAGTTATAAACAGTCAAATTAATATGGCATGTAGCGCAGGCCAAAAGACATAATGGAAATTTTCCGGTAGCTCTCGAAATAAGAAAATAACCTTCATTCCAAGGATTACTCAAAATGTGTAAATTAGCTTGCAGTACGGTACCTAGAGTGTACTTAGGCATATAATGAGGCCTATATGAGTGACATGCCCTATTAACTTGAAAGTAAGCCAGGAAGCAAAATATTTTTTCTTAAAGAATACATAAGCCTAGATAGAAGACCATTCCGCATATTTCGTATTCCTATGCATTTCTTTTCAGAGCTAAACGCTTTCTCAGTGATGTCGTGTATGCCGGGGTTAGTCCAACAGTACAGTGAATTTCATACAATATGCCTTATTTATGCAGTAAATATTTGATAAGCTCGCGCCTCAAATTTATGATTGCCGTTAATTACATAGTTAGTTTTTTAACATACTTATACTTTTCTTTCTCTTCCAATTAATGGCACCATCTCTTCAAAATTGGTGATTTCTGCCTAAACATGATAGAACTTAGAATCATAAAAATGATGTGTCAATCACCCCCATTTGCACGATGCATGAACACCCAATAGAAGCACGGGTTATTTCTAATATCCATTATTGCAAGTTAATAATGATTGAACAATGAATTTTCATTCACGGATGAATGTGAGCAGGTATATGAATTTTGTATAGAGTCCTGTGGATTAAAGTTTTCGATTTCTAAGGAAATATAATTGTACAAAAATTTACTATAGATAATTATCTATTTTAAGATATGACTAGGAACTTGAAATCAATGATGTAATTAATAATCCTAAATAGGAAATAAAAAATGGAATAGTAAAACTTGTAAGTTTTATACGATACCTATATCATCCGTAATGTCCTTATAATAGGATGCCTACCATCCGTTACAAAATTTCCGTCACCTATGAGTTTGAAGACCAATATCTCCAAGATGGCAAAAGCGATTCTAAAATAAGTCTATGAAATTAAAGCTTGTTTATTTATACGTTTACCGGTACTATTAAAATATTTTTAAAATTTTGTTACTGAAATACGTGATTAAGAACGGATTTTTAGCGATTTTTTTAAAATACCGGATGGATCTTTCGAATTCGGGCATCGTAAGAACAACACAGATCGAGATATCAAACTTCCTTTTCACATATTGTAGCTAAGGGCTTTGTTAATAGTTATACGAAGTTTCATACTATTGCATTCATCAATACTTTTGTTATTGATGAATTTGTCAGACTGCGTTATTTTGCGTCCCGCACGCTTTCCGTTCCGGAAATCACCGTTTGGACCTTTCTCTTGCTCTCGAGTCATTAATATGAATCCACTTATGAAATCTCAGTAGAATTGATTGTTTGATATCGATATATATTTATTTTCAGCTATAAAAGCACGCTCAAATGTCCAGAGCACGCCTGGAAATGTAGCGCGCGCGTGGAATCATCTGCTGCAAGCAGATCGCCTATCGCTGTGAATGAGTCATGAGGACTCGACAACAGCGGAAAAAGGTATCGCCTTTAAGTATGCAAGTCAGTGTCAGTTTAAGAACTGACGGTATCTTTGGAAGCATACCGTCATTATGCCTCCTCGCGCAAAGATTTTGGAGACGGAGTTGGACATAATTTAAAATGCAATTTGTTTCTTTTGTCGAGAAGCCGAGCAATGTGGGTACAAAAGCTATCTCTCTTATCGCTGATTTTATTTTGGTGAATACTGCAACTTATAAACTTTTATTCAAACATAGGCAAGGATATTTTTCCTGTGCATACTAGAGAAATTTTCTCGCGTGGTGTTTGGTGCGCGCGGTACCTACGGTAGCTTACAACTTGACAACCTCGAGCAGCTTATCTCTTCAGGCCAAAAGTCCTGTCACGTGGAGCTCGCTTTCCGAAATAAATATATACACGTTGAAAGCATATCTAATTGTCCCAATTTGTTAAGTCATTTTACACGTTCTTAGTTTTCAAACACGAAGAATACCATCAAAATGAACTAAATTTCCGACTTCCGAATGCTGAGATAGCGCATTTTTAAATATTATTCGTTACGTAATTAGTAACTAAGTAATCTATTTTAAACTTTGTTTAGTATAAGATAAATATATGTACCATATCTTATGCGAAAAAAGAGAAGTGGCTTTGCATGTGTATCTTCAAGTGGGCGTCAAACTTGCTTCCCGGAACTTGAATAATATCCGGCTATTTTATCTGTCTCAGTCGAAAAATTAATTAATATAAGCAACTAAAAATACGTATTTGACATTATTAAACGTACAAATAAACAAGATTTAGTTCGATATACTTTATTTAAAATTGAACTACTCCTTTTTGTGATGTAAACCTTCAAACTCAGGGGATGGAATTTTACAACGGACATTAGGTGCTTTGAGCTCGAATATAGTCCCCCACCCCAGACTTTTTCCGCGAATATTTCGGCCAATAAGGGGGGGGGGGGGCTAGCTATATTCCGAGGAATACGATACATATGCGGTTTCATGGGCCGTGTTACCACCGATTCATCCATTCGTTCACGCAAACGTACATAAATCCGTTCACGTAAACGTACATGAAACCATACACGCAAATGTAAATGAACGTACGTAAGTAGGTGCATGTTCGTACGTGTTATCTACCGTGTAACCAGAGATTTACTCGATTTTGATGATAGCGCTTCCTGTCGGCAGATTTCTGAACCTATTGGCCTTGGCGGCTCCGTCGACAAAAACTACTCGACTCGACTCGACTTTCGTAAAAATACTCGAGTGCTCGAGTCGAGTACCAACTACTCGACTCGACTCGAATTTTCGAGTACTCGCACATCCCTAATTACTACTAATTTTATTCTAGAAATCGGCTAGCACATGGTGCTGGTTCATGGAAATGAAAATTAGTACTTCGGCGTGTTCGCCTAGTAAACACGTTCGAAATTTATTTATAACAAGTCCTACCAAACTGAAATTTTTTCGGATTCTGCTGATATTGCTGGTATAGGAAGATATTTCCTGGCCAGCCCTGCCAGTAGGAGAAGGTGGCATCATGGAGCCCCCACCAACTGAGAATGTCTTCATTACATTATTGTACATTAATAATCAACATCAATTTGTTCAAATTTTGTTTGCATTTGGCACTTCTTAGCACGTGTGGCAGGGGTAGATAGGAACTTGAAACAATGCTCCATCCTCCACAAAGTCTCCTAAAACCGACAGAATTGGTTTAATAAAAAATGCTACTGCACTAGCTTGAATGATAATGAACTGTTTGGTTGTTCACCTGAACGAACTTATTCGTTTTAATTGTCGACAAAACAAAATTACATAAAAATACGAAAAATCCCTTTGCGTTACTTATGTGACGATGCTTTAGATGGGCGAGTGCTCGCTCTGCACTCTAGTGGTCGATTATTTGTGAGGCGATAGGGAGACAAATCATAACACAGAGGGGATAGAAAAGTTCACAGGCGTGGACGCAAGCCAACCCAGCTGCGAGCAGAGACGGGGAGGGAGGCGGCGCGCAGTGGTCGATTTCAATGATTTAGCGGGACAAAAGTATAAAATGCAAGTTCCTTGTATTCATGTGTAACTGTGTTTAGTATGTAGCCAATGAACCAATAAAGGCTACAGTGAAGCAATTATATTAAAAATGTTGGTTTGTTTGACGTTGGTGGTACATTGAATTGGAATAATCAATTTCTGGGCCTCTAGTCGCCCTCAGTGGCCACAGCGCACCAGTCACATTCGGAGTGCATATCGGTTCGAGCTTAAGTGATATTTTGAAAACCTTCACGCTAGATAGAGAAGATATGTCAAGTGATTATTCGCAAATTAATATTCAAGAAAATTTGCAAGGTTATGTGTGATAAGTATCGCTGAACAATTCGTGAAAAATAATAATTAATTTTTGCACGATGGATTTTTAGCGCTGGCGAACAAAAAAAGTTTCACAAGGTTTCACGTAAAAATTTGGTACATTTTAATCCTTCATTAGGTATCTGTGAACCAGTAACAGCGGTATTTGCGCACACTTGCGCCGGATGAAGCTATTCTCATTTTTCAGGAGCCGTGCACGCCATCTCGCAAAGAAAATTTCTAATTCGAGAGTAGTATCCGTCATGTAAAACGTTCTTATTGTTGGTGATTGCTGGTATTTTTGGTTAACTGTTCGATCATGGTGGAAAGTGATGTTTAAGGTAAATACTCAATAGTAATTTTGCTGAAGTTCCCGATATAGCCCTCGTTAATATATTATCGAGGGCTATATCGATAGAACGGTAGAATTGAAATTAACAAAACTTCAATACCTACATCTCTTTGAAAAAGGGAGCTAAAGAAAGAAATTTTTATGTTTACCTTTCGTACCACTCAGTTTTAAAGGCAAAAATGGATTGTTACACTATACAGGAATCGTTCATTGTATCAGAAACCTTAGTGGAGGTTAAATTACAAAATTTATTAGATCATACAACGTTAGGTCTAATGAAAGTACAATTATCAATTAAAAGAACAATACGATACAACAAAGTAATTCAAATGAGTAATGTATGGGGCTGCGATGGCAGTTCAGGACACTCCCTTTCAAAGCAAAGATTTTCTGAAAATCGGCTACCTATGGATTCCGACGTTCTTCTGACGTCAATTTTTCCTTAAAACTTCAACTTGAGGAATAAGAAATGAATCAAAAAGTGAATGCATGGTAAAATCGTCCTCCACGAGATTTTGCAGGCCTATTCGTTTTTAATTCGTGAAGGAAACTCCAGATAAAATTAGAGGAGAAATCCTCTAAATTGAGAAGTAAATAGCTAATTTGATGTCACCTAAATAAAACATTGCAAATGAAGAATTGAGAGAATTATTGAGCATTTGTTTGTAAATTAATGGTAGATGGCAAAGTCTGCAACTCTTTGACCAATAATTAATCAGCGCAAGTGTGCTACATTTGTTGGGCTTTAGAATTGGCTATTTAGAAACTATTAAAAAACGACCTGTTAATATGTTAGAATTTAACTTTTGCTTATCTACACTCCATGCTCTATTCGATTTTTTTAGTGTCTTGCATATATCCTGCAGGCTAAAAATTCAGAAATGGCAAGTCCGTGGAAATCAGAGAGCAAAAGATGCTTATCAGTTAAGGAAAAGAGAAATAATAAGTAAGTTTAGAACAGAAAGGGGCCTCCTAGTTGATGTAATAAAACAAGGACTTGGAACCACCGACGATGGTAACACCTCTCGCCGATTCTTTGAAAACCAAAGGAAAGCTGCGGAAATTACTGGAGTTGACGAGACGTTGAACGCTTCTCCGTTATTTTGCAAGCCATATCAAGTGGATATAGACTTAGCGCAGAAGCCTTTGGAGTATACACATGACACTTTTAAACTATACGTTAGCCTTTGAAATTAGCTTTAAAAGCCTACTAGTGTCCATAAAATTTTGATCGGTGGAGCAGACGTGATTGAAATCATGGTTTTACAACTTGCCAACTACCAAAGGATGTGCATGAGACGTGACACAAGGAACATCTCTTTCGAAAAATGTCAAGAGAGGACACAATCAAGGCATGTAGAATCTAATATTAACATGTTCCGACCCAATAATTTCGGCCCTCAGAAAATTACCAATTGAATAGTGTAGTCAACTGCCCAATGCTGTGATAAGTATACTAAAAACTCCTGTACGTGTTGTGAATGACGCCTCAAACGGATACGGGGAGAGAATGAGTATTTTTGAATGAATTTTAAGGAGATAAAATTGATTAAAATATTTTATGCATTAAACATTTGCAAGAAAACATGTTAATGTTACAACAATATATTGAAATACCTGTATTATTATTTTTTATTCGTATAGTAACAAATTATTTGTTTTCTTTTTGAAAACAAAGCAGAAACTTTTATAACATTAATTTTTAGATGATAACACAGACAGGCAACAACGTAGAATTACTCATGGAGCCCACTTTTAATGCAATATTTTCATGTTGTGCTGCTTTTCCGGTCATAATTCCAGAATTTTCCACTAAAATAAGGCGTTTATATCGCTTAAACTGAAAAAATAATTTTGTCCCTCTAATACTCGAAAATCGACCACTGTGCGGCGGCGTGAAAGCCGTGCAGCGAACGATCATCGATATCACAGAACCGCTTTCCAGTGCACCGGTTCAGAACCGCTTCCCCGGTTCAACGGTTCAGGGGGCCGATTGTATAACTTTACGTTCGAACGTAAAGAGCCGTATTCCGTGGTGTTGTGGATAATTCTTCGAAAACAATTGAAGGCGCGATTGTGTAACTTTACGTTCGAAGGTTTTTCGGCTCACGATCGAAGGAAACCCGTCGACTGCTATATACTTGACGTTACGGCCATTTTCAATCGTTGGAAGGTTTGTTTTTGTTTGCATTTTCATGTATAAGTGATAAATTATCGTTGTGAGGAACGTTGTTTGAACTATTACGGAATAAGAATGTAATTTGAAGTATCAAATTGCTTAAAAAGCTGTGTATGATGTGACAGAGTGAATTAATTAGAATAATTATAGCAACGTTAGGTGGGTGAATGTAATGAATAGCAATTTAAAACAAGCTATCGGACTGTTACACATAATTTCAACTTTTAATTTCAGCATTGGCATCAACAGTTTCACTTGAGCAATGCCACTTACGGTGAGAATAATACATAGTGAAGATATAGCGTGTGTTGTAACTACACATTGTGGCAATTCAGCGATTGACAATGTTTTTAGTGAACTGTGATGGATTGCATGTAGTATAGTATCTATACAGATGTCAGAGAAAATTGTTGTCGGCAATTATTTCGTCGTTTCACCTACTGCCTTAAAATAAGATTTGCAATCTATGTGAATTGAAGTGAGGGGGATTTCTCTTGTCTTGTAAGTGTGATTGTTTACGTCCCAGTGAAAGTGGTGAAAGGATAAACAGTGTAGTGCTTTGTTATTCTTCATTCAGTAAAATTTCCCACCCCAAGTGACATATTTTTATTTCATTGCATAGTGGTGTCCAATGTGATTGTGTTGAAATAATTATTCCGTCTACGTTTAAGGCAGGTAATGTCTAATTATCAATAAGCATTACGTATTGCCCTCGTAAGAAATTACTGTGTTGTTTGAGAGTGTTTTAAATTATGACTGTTGTTGTTTACGTCCAAGTGAAAGGGTGATGATTTTTATCGACTTATGCAACACATGCTGTCTCGTTTTGCTTTATTCATTAAATTTTGCCTACTCAAAAGATAATCTTTTCATTCACTCGCCTTGATGTCATTAGCCATAGGATTGTGCCTTTATTTGTGTGCCGCTGAGTGTGCCTGGAGAAATTGTGGAAATTATTTAATGCAGCCTTAAATTATATCTCACGGTAGGTTATCGTGTACCTACGTACAAGAAATATGGTTATGGGAAAATAGGTATGCTACAAGAGAGACAGGCGACACGGAATTTTAAAAGAGAGTTTCATAGGTACTATTTATCTTTGATGTGATGGAGAACGCTGTGAAAGTGTTTCAATAGTAATAAAGGTTGACTATTGCTTTAATGCTGGGGACTAGATTGAGGATAGTATTTAATTTTGTATCTATAAATAACCTAATCAATTTCTGTCTGAAGATGCATATATATGTGACAATACGTTGAGCGTAGTTTTGCTAAATGACATTTACAGTGAACCGTAGAACATTAGTTAAGTTAGATGACGAGAATATCCGGAGTGATAATATAGAATTTCAACATTACGTACCATTTTTTATGCATTATCAGCAATAGAGAACACAATTTGAGTGATAATGAAATATTATGAGTTGCGAATTAAGCAGACGTTTTTGATAATTATCTGTGAAAGTCAGGGTATGACAAGTAATTATGAATAAATTTATCAATTGGGAACGCATTTAGGCCACTGTAAAATACTCGTGAGGAAGTTATCTTAAATTTTCAGGCATTGTAATGTTTATTATTAATTCTTGACATTCAAAACAAATGCAACCACTTCAAAATAAGCTCTTTGCGCATGCGTACAAGAGAAACAAGTGCGAAATATGCTGTAAATCTGACAACACGGTAACTTTCGATTGCCTGCTGACGATCGAGCTTATACAATCGCACTTTTCATCCTCGCTCGAAGATGGTGAGCTCGATCGAGAGTGAACGGGTCACTAACGATCGAACGTTAGCCGAGTTACACAATCGGCCCCCAGGACCGCTTCCCCGTGGCGACGGTTCAGAATCGCTTCCCCGGTGCACCGGTTCAGAACCGATTCTCCAGGGCACCGGTACAAAACCGATTCTCCGGTGCACCGGTTTTTTTTACTAAATCTGAACCGGCCCTCCGGTTCTGCAAAAACCGAACCGCTGAACCGGTGCACCGGAGAACCGGTGCACCGGAGAACCGCCTAGCCCTATGCTCAGGGCTCGGCACGTGGTGCGGTGTTGTAAATTTTGGCGCTTCCGGAGGCCCGGCCGTGATCAGAATCTCTTTAGGTGTTACGCCGTTTGGGACGTTGACAGGGTCAGGGGGAGCCATTGATGCTGGTGACGTCGGGGAAGGGGGAGCCTCGAGCTCGGCAATAGCGCGTGCTCACCGTTCCCGTTCATCCTCGTCCTCTGGTGACTCAGGAATCGGCTGGGCTGCGTCGGCGTAACCCCGGGATTGGTTGTTCCTGGTACATTTCTTCCGTTCATGGGGCCGATTGTGTAACTCGGCTAACGTTCGATCGTTAGTGACCCGTTCACTCTCGATCGAGCTCACCGTCTTCGAGCGAGGATGAAAAGTGCGATTGTATAAGCTCGATCGTCAGCAGGCAATCGAAAGTTACGGTGTTGTCAGATTTACAGCATATTTCGCACTTGTTTCTCTTGTACGCATGCGCAAAGAGCTTATTTTGAAGTGGTTGCATTTGTTTTGAATTTCAAGAATTAATAATAAACATTGAAATGCCAGAAAATTTAAGATAACTTCCTCACGAGTATTTTACAGTGGCCTCAATGCGTTCCCAATTGATAAATTAATTCATAATTATTTGTCATACCCTGACTTTCACAGATAATTATCAAAAACGTCTGCTTAATTCGCAACTCATAATATTTCTTTATCACTCAAATTGTGTTCTCTATTGCTGATAATGCATTAAAAAATAGTAGGTCATGTTGAAATTCTTTATTATCACTCCGGATATTCTCGTCATCTAATTTAACTAATGTTTTACGGTTCACTGTACATATCATTTAGCAAAACTACGCTCAACGTATTGGCACATATATATGCATCTTCAGACAGAAATTCATTAGGTTATTTATAGATACACAATTAAATACTATCCTCAATCTAGTCACCAGCATTAAAGCAAGAGTCAACCTTTATTACTATTGAAACACTTTCACAGCGTTCTCCATCACATCAAAGATAAATACCTATGAAACTCACTTTTAAAATTCCGTGCCGCCTGTCTCTCTTGTAGCATACCTATTTTCCCATAACCATATTTCTTGTACGTAGGTAACCGATAACCTACCGTGAGATATATAAGGCAGCATTAAATAATTTCCACAATTTCTCCAGGCACACACAGCGGCACACAAATAAAGGCACAATCCTATGGCTAATGACATCAAGGCGAGTGAATGAAAAGATTATCTTTTGAGTAGGCAAAATTTAATGAATAAAGCATAACGAGACAGCATGTGTTGCATAAGTCGACAAAAATCATCACCCTTTCACTTGGACGTAAACAACAACAGTCATAATAATAATGTAAAACACTCTCAAACAACACAGTAATCCCTTACGAGGGCAAATCGTAATGCTTATTGATAACAAGCTGACCCGGCCACGCGTTGCTGTGGCTCAATCTGGTTAAATGGAAAGCGCACGTTTATAGTATGTTTAATTTCACAATTCTTATGGGTATACAATATATCTCAGCTGATCGATTGTTTTGCAGCTGGACACGCATATTTGTATATAATTTTAACGTCTTCACATGTCGTCACAAAGTAGGATATTTCAGGCAAGCATTTATTTCATCCGCTAGTGTCAATCGAGGAATTACAGGTAATGTTTGCCTGAAATTTCGTGCAAGCAATATTAATGCGTTCTCAAATGGTCTCAGGACTCAACGGAAATCTTGCAATGATCGATCCAGAGCCTCGAGCGATGCTTTGTGCACCATTGTGCATTCATCCCAAGCAATAAGTTGGCATTTCTGAAATATTTGTCCCATGCCGGATGATTTGAATATGTTGCACGTGAGTGTTTCAATGAATTGCAAGTTCAATGGGATGCACATCCCGTCTCCAGTGTCGATATTGTATTTTCGATATTGTACAAACCTTCATGGAGTGAACAAAACAACTAACCAAAGCTTCATGGAAATTGGATGAATGTTGTGGTAATGCATGAAGTTATCAATATTGTATCGATACAGTATCGATATTGTAATGATACTTTATAAAACTTTGATAAAAAACACCTTATTAATTTCACCTATATTTTGTATCAATAATGTATCGATGTATCTATATTTTATCGATATTATATCGATATAGTATCGATATTGAATTATCGATTTTATAGAAACCTTCTCGGAGCGTACTCAACAACTTTCCATAGTTTCATGGCGATCCGATGAATGGTGTAGTAATGCATAAAGGACAAACATTATATACATTCGATACAGTATCGATATTGCAACGATACATTCCTTTTAAAAAACTAAATAATTTCACCTCAATTTTGTATCAATTATGTATCGATTTATTGATACTTTAGCGATATTATATCGATAAAGTATCGATATTGAAATATCGATTCCGTAGTCCTCTTTTCGGGAATGTACTCAACAACTTCCCAAAGTTTCATGGCGATCCGTAGAATGGTGTAGTAATGCATAAAGGACACACACACACACACACATACATTCATTTTTATATATATAGATTAGACATTACCTGCCTTAAACGTAGACGGAATAATTAATTCAACACAATAACATTGGACACCACTATGCAATGAAATAAAAATATGTCACTTGGGGTGGGAAATTTTACTGAATGAAGAATAACAAAGCACTACACTGTTTATCCTTTCACCACTTTCACTGGGACGTAAATAATCACACTTACAAGACAAGAGAAATCCCCCTCACTTCAATTCACATAGATTGCAAATCTTAATTTAAGGCCATAGGTGAAACGACGAAATAATTGCCGACAACAATTTTCTCTGACATCTGTATATATACCATAATACATGCAATCCATCACAGTTCACTAAAAACATTGTCAATCGCTGAATTGCCACAATGTGTAGTCACAACACACGCTATATCTTCACTATGTATTATTCTCACCGTAAGTGGCATTGCTCAAGTGAAACTGTTGATGCCAATGCTGAAATTAAAAGTTGAAATTATATGTAACAGTCCGATAGCTTGTTTTAAATTGCTATTCATTACATTCACCCACCTAACGTTGCTATAATTATTCTAATTAATTCACTCTGTCACATCATACACAGCTTTTTAAGCAATTTTATACTTCAAATTACATTCTTATTCCGCAATAGTTCAGACAACGTTCCTCACAACGATAATTTATCACTTATACATGAAAATGCAAACAAAAACAAACCTTCCAACGATTGAAAATGGCCGTAACGTCAAGTATATAGCAGTCGACGGGTTTCCTTCGATCGTGAGCCGAAAAACCTTCGAACGTAAAGTTACACAATCGCGCCTTCAATTGTTTTCGAAGAATTACCCACAACACCACGGAATACGGCGCTTTACGTTCGAACGTAAAGTTATACAATCGGCCCCCATGTTCCGTCATCCCGCAACGGGCACAGGTTCATTTCTGCCCGTGGTAGACCACAAGTGCTGTCTGATCCATTATCTGTATATACGAAGGATTGGGTCGTTCGATCACCATTTTCACTACTCTTGTTCCAGTTTTTATGGGCATCAGCCGATCGCCGTGCCACGTACTGTGCGTCAGATTCAATGTACGGCCATAGTTTCTCATGGTGTCGAGGATTGCCATGTCCAGTACCTCCTCTGGGAAACACTGGACCCGAACATTCACCGGGGACCCCCCAAGAGCTCTTCCCAGGGTTAGAGTGGTGCGTGCGTTTTACGCGGAGGGGAACGGCATGCTAGGCTTCGCCATTGCCCGGTTGAAAGTTCGTCATTCAAAAATTTCACATTAACTTCAGCACGGTTGTTACCAAACATTAAACTACTGAGGTCATCGTATCGTAGGCCCAACGTGTCTTGGCAAAAGACGTGTGCCTCGTACGGGGTCACGTATTTCACTCCATGGTTCGTTTCTATGTACAACGATCGGGTTCTCATGTCAGGTATGACGCGCGTCATCTCAACGAGTGGTAGAGCTATATGCACTGTCACTAGGGACACAGCACTGTAACAGGCCCCCGAGACGGCCTGCGCGGGGGCGATTAAAAGATAGCCTTTCGGAGGGCGTTGTGCACAATGCCACAGATAAAGTCACAGAAATCACCGGTAAGCGCAGAAACTGATAGTAACAATAGCAGTACCCTATGAAGGTAGCGGCACACCGCACTTAGTCACTGGTTGGTGGGGCATCACCCCTCCTCCGACGGCGGTGTGCGGGAGCTCCTCGAAAACACGACCGTTCACCGAGACACTATGCGGGCCTCTTGTACGAAAAGGCATTCTTTTTGTTTCGTTCCCTTCTTGTATGAGAAAAACCCTCGAGACTGAGACCGAAAGTTAAGTCTTGCGATGGTCCTACCAACCAAAGATCGGCCCAAGAAGATTGTGGACTAGAGGTTATTCGGCAGTGCATTCCTTCGGCTGGGGCTTCTGTCCCTTGCGTTTATTTGGTCTATTTCACTCGTTTCGCTAGCCCTGTTCGAAGAGCCGCCTTACCTACTCGTCGGCCCCCAGTGACATACACCTATTCCAGCTAACGCCGAAGCTGTATGCCAGCCCAAAACTGTTTTCCAAGTCGACCCCATTCAATTCAAAGGTAAATTGGGGCGTGTATAGATACTTTTGCAAATGATAGTACATATGACATATGTACTATGATTCATATGATACATATGATACATATGGTAATACACATGATACATATGATAATACATATGATACATATGATTCATGTGAGTGTAATAAGATGCTAAAATTTAATGCATCATTCATAAGAGCCAATTGAATTAGTATAATTAAAATGGCAGTGAGAATGGTAACGCCACTATTAATAATAGGTTTGCAAAAACAAGGTTTGCCTCCTTTTAATAATACTTGGGAAAGAAAGTGGGTAATCGGTTCAGTCGTGAATAAAGCAAGGTAATGAAGTATTTCACAGTTTGAGTTTTGATTCAACAGCAGTTATCAGTACTTGGTGAGTTACCAACTGTTGATTACATCATACGAGTTTAAAATTAACAATAATGAAAGGTCAACTCTGCACATGGAGCATGTTAAATTCGAAACAATTTCTTTATGATTATTTTGTTTTGAGTAAATCTGGCGTTCAAATAACATATCGATTCCTTCTTTCCCAGAAAATTTCATAAAATACCTGATGACAATAATTTTATTGTTAATTGTTATTTACAATTGCAGTGGAAATGCACTGGATAAAAGAGTGTTTAAAATATAGCGTCCCAAGAATAGATTTTGGGGTATTATCTCTAATTTGACTAAACCCATATTCGCAGTGAGAATGTTTACGTTTTCTTTTACAGTATAACTGTCGATACCGATTACATCCGGCAGCTTTGCAAATTTAGCAATGAATAGTTGTGAAACAATCTACATCGTTATGGCGACGATTAAAAATCATTCAGAAATGTCATAAAATAAGTTATATGGTGGAATCCAACCTCATGTGGAATTTTAAATCAAACACTCGTTATGTCTTAATTATTAAATCTATAGAATGTACTCTATAAAGACGAAGAAAATATTCTAATATTGGTCATTGTGTAAACATTACTATTGATATCTCTTTGGGAATGTACAATCCTAGAATCTGTGAATAGACGAACTGTCATGGGCTTTATCATTTTATCATAAGATATTGAACGAAAATTTCAATGCCTCAATAACCGCGGTGTTCCAGAAGAATAGACGCCAGTCTGATGAACAAAAATTTCGATGCCGTAATAATATGCCATAATACCAGTGTATTAACATTGGTAGTTGATTTTGGGCCCCTTCACCGGAGAGGTGAAAGATATGTGACGAACACAGTGTTGTGTTCATCTTTATGGTTTGGTAATAAGTTGGTTTAGATGATAAAATGCACCCATTCTGTTGGAGTGCCTTAAAACCAAAATATACCCAAAGAGGAAAATGATGTATGCTGGGATTGTTAGGTCGAATTTAGAATGCCAAACAATGTATATTATTTAAAGGAGAACATTGATCTTAAAGTGTAACGCAGCGGAGATAGGTGAGACCTTTGCATATGAAAGGACATGGCGCGTCATCGACGTCACAAGTTGTTGGTGATGAACGATGGTCGTACTCATAATGATATCATAGGCAAGAATAAAGTTTCAATAATTCAAGTTATTGTGAGTTGATGTGTCCATTCCTCGAAAATGCATGAAAGTGGCAGTTTTATTACAGCGCATTTTTACTGGTCTAAAATTGAGAATGCTTAGCAGAAACCCTGGTATTTGGTACTTTGGATACCAGGTAAAGTAAAGTAATATGGGCCGAATGTAACTCTCATGGTATCTTCTGTATTGTTAACTTTTTATCATGTGTATCATTATCTCTGTTATCATTGGTTGTGACCGTTTTTATTTTCAGTTTCTATAAAGACACTTAACTTCTACATCAAAGCAAATGATGCTAAAGTTCCGACAATTCTGGTTTTGTACGCCTGTGAAAATGTGGGAAGAGGAAAAAAAGGCAAGTTAACTCTTTCCGACTTTCATGGTCTTTGTTGCAGTAGTGAGAATTGTAATATATATTATTAGCATATATTGATATTCGGATATTGAAGGGGATACCACTTTTCATTTTGCACTTTACGTTTCCATGTTTTGCCAATATTTTGTTTTCCTTTTCAGAATATTTGCTCGTATTGGCTAAGGACGGGGTGAGTGGTACTGCGATCATAAACGCTTTGAATGCCGCGGCTAATGCTGGATTTCCCCGGACAGCTCTCTCCTACAACTTTCAGCAGAGTTGCTACACGTAGGGTATATCTTCTTTGAAGAGGAGAGGGGGGGAAATAACTTATCACGCCTATTCAAACCACGAATTCGGTGTTGTGAATAAGCGCGATAAGTTATTTCCATCCTGGCGTTGCGGACGAAATACAAATTAATAATTTTTTTAAAAGAATATTGATATATATATATATATATATATAAATACATTTTATTCATTCAAGGAAGGGGAAATATGAAAAAGTTTATCTATATATTACGTGGAAATCTTGGGACAAACTAAGGATTATTGATGATTTATTTTTATACAAATATCGTTCAACCAAGACCAATATGGACTGAAAGTCAAGGGGTAAGGCTTTCATGTCAGGGAATTTTTTCGATCATTAGTAATGCTATTAGAGGTAAAATGTGCCAAATTATACTGGAAAGCGATAAAAATTTCCTACTCTTCAACACTTGTTAAAATATTAGATTTATTTCTAGCTCGATTTTTAGCTATTGAATTATTTCCCTTATATTTCATAGTTTTACAGTTTTATTTATGCGTTTTTCGCTTGCGTTTTTTGGTGTGCATATGTTTTATAATATGATTTGTATGCATAATTTGTTTTTGTTATTTAAGAATGTTTACTTAAATATATTTATGAAATGTAATACAACTTAGTCTGTATACGATAAGTAAAGTGAATAAAATGTTATTAAATACGATCAGCGATACTTGAAGAAGCTAAGCTACGACAATTATCGATTATAATCGATGAGAACACCTGCAGGACAGTTGTGTGTAGTTTAGATAGGTATTTGAAAATGTAAATTAGTGATAGATTAACATTAAATATAACTGTATTTCTTATTTCTAACATCCAATTCGAACGCGACAGAGGAGGGCAGATGACTGTGTAGACGAATGGAAGATTATTTTGAAATCACACACTGCAATGAATGTCTTTTCAAGAAATCATGATTGTGCAGAAGAGAGTAATTAATTTCGTACGAATGCTAGAGTAAGAAACATTACCACTTTGAACCTACCATTACAAGGTCCAACAATATTTCCAATATATTATGTGATATTGTGTTTTTTTTCCAAATAAATAATATTTTTAAATTAATAAAAAAACAAATAAGTGGTTAAATGTCAATACATTATCGGGAACATGCAAAAATCCACGTGCAGTGAGGTTTAAATGCCTACCAGCCGCATTGAGTGTGTCAATTCATGCAAAAGATAAGTTCCAAAAACCGTTGGGAGTGGAATTTACTTACCTCACTTTGACTTGCATGATAGTGAATATTTTCGTATGTGACGAGCTTGAAGGAGAGAAGTACCAGCTAAAAGACAGTGAAAGGATTTCCTACGGCGTTATCAAGTGCAAGGATTGTCTTCCCACTCCCAGACATCCCGACGTACCATGGGATCCTTAAAAGATGAACTTTTACTCCATAATTTATGACAGGAGAAATTCTAGACGGGATTTAGCCTCAAAAACGGATCCTTTTCCCGTCCTATTTGTTCCTCTCCTCAGCTCCTCTTCCATACCTATTAGCTCACTTCTTATCCAATTACCCTTGGTAAATCCATTTTTACTTTATCCCACACAGAAAAACCCAAATTGCACTCTGATACCTGATTTTTCTCCTTACCTACTCATCCGTGCCCTTATCGAAGAAATTATTTAATAGCTCACCATGGTATGTTTCATGTTTTAAAATTATACAAATAACGTGTTTGCAGCGTTATTTTTATTTCAGATCAGGAATAATAGGTGGTTTACTCACAGGAATGTTTTCCTTTTACCTCGTCTTAGAGTCTTACGCAAGGCATACCTTGTATTGAGAATTAGAGTAAATCAAGATACAAAAGTGCTCAAATGAAGCGTTTGCATTGGAATATTGAGTAAAAATAATACTTAATTGCTTGTTGCGTTTACATAGAGGAGTTTAACTGAGTGCCGTGTAGAAAAATAATTACTACGCTTAGAAATTAAAACGTGTCTCTGAGAGGAAGGGGTTCAATTGGCATGTTCTCACTATGGTAAGTGCTACCTGCAATTAGAAAAAATGCCATATTAAATGAGGGGATCGAGAAAATAGAGGAGAGGGTGCAAGTCAAGACAGCTGATGGATTATCAAAGTGGTCGTTCTTGGACGGGATTAGACGGGTTGCACAATGCCTATCATGCCTTCTTTTATAGAAGAGAAATTGAAAATAGAGTTTAAGGAGCCTTTGATTTGACGCTGCTTTGGTTTTGACGCAAGGAGAAGTGCAACCTATCAGTTAACCTAGCCGAAAGAAAGATTACTTTCACCTAGCTGGCATTAACAAACTCTTCTCTAGATCCTCGAAGGAAATGGGAATAAAAATTGTTACATATTGAAATCTCATTTGGATCTGAAGGTCTGCGGCTGCAGTAGTAACTATCTGAAAACTTGGAGGTGTGGTTAAGAATGAGAAAAGTAAATTGAGAGAAAAAGAGGACAAAGAGTTAAATGCAGATCGTTGGGGGAAGGAAACAAAGCATTTGTCATAAATTAGGATGCAATGAAGGAAAGAATTTTCCTGAAGACAGGAAAAGCTAATCTGAATGAAAAAAATGTCGGTGGAAAGGAGCCGCAAGAAAATGAAATATGCGCAAAACCCGGTGGCACACGAGTAGTAATTTTTCCCCAATTATTTTAAGTGGACTTGAAAGCAGTATTTTGAGGAAACTTAAGCGAGTTAATTAGTTGCAGCAATAAGTTGTTAGTGTCAGAATGTAGAAAAAAACGTGGTTAAATATGACTTTGGAGCGGTTAAATTGATCAGAAATACTTGAAACATAATGAGTGCTTATATTTAAACTAATACTGAGGATTGTAGAACATATTTCTTTTGTTTTTATAATGATTCATTACCAGTGATTATCTTAAATATCTGGATGTACATGTTGTTATCCAATGCCCTAAACTTCCAAAATCATATGCGTAATGCATTCGGGGTGAGTGAAACCCAATTCGAGCTGAAAATGCCTCTAATCGATTATTGTTGTCCCATTTTTGTTATCATATTTCTTTGGAAACCATCGAGAAATGAGACCTATACTAAAGACCTATATTAAACTTCTCAGTCACACCCTCAAAGACTTAAAATTCCTGTATTTTTCACATGAAACATTATTTTACGTTCCAGAGGGACACTATTAAGTACTTCTTTCCGTTTTTTTGCCCCTTTGCCCCAGCAGTCCAAGCCTTTGACCCTGCTAGGAGATTCATGCAGAAAGGTACATTTTGGACACCGCGGAGATTTCGGTTGTTCATCGTGAAAATCTATTAAATTTTTCCTTTTCCCTGCGATAAAATATTCATATCCCTGATTTATACGTCACATTAGACTTTATTCTTCTAGAAAAACTTTCGTTTCCTCTTCACTTGAATTGTGCACACAGGAAGGAAACAAATTATCGAAAATAGCTTAATATTGAGGCACAACAAAATATATTCTGTTCGTCAAAACCCTTAACTTTTTAACATTAACATTATTTTTACCCATTCCCTGCTTTTATGTTTCATTGACAGAGTTTAATTGAAAGCCAAGCTTAGAAGTTGTGAATACCCTCCATTTATTTTAATTTGGTGGAGATATAATTATCTCCGTATTTCCGAAAGGATGGGAGTAGTTGTGGATATGCTAATTTTTTTAAAAAAAGGAAAAGTACTTTTTATATATGAGCTCATAATTATGAAAGTGTTCTAAGTCAAAATTTAAAAAAATCAGTTAATCAGTTATTTCTTACATCATTATTTTAAACTAAATTAATTCAATGTAATTTTACGATATTGTCAAAAATGAACCATTAGATAATGGTTGTAGTTTAGACATTATATGGAATTCACTTATTGTTAATTATGAAAATGGTCTAAATCAAAAAAATTAAGAAATTATGTAAACATCACCTTAAAATGCCACGTGATCTCTTTGGCCCTTTTTTTAACTACACAATAAGATGACAAATGACAATCAAACGATAACAGAAACGACAATACTTTCCGGTCTACCTAATTATATATGGAATTCATTTAGTTCTTTTTTGAAAGTGAATTAAGTCAGTCGGCTCTTTCGAACAAATTATTGTTGGAAAATTAATTTATATATTTTACTACAATGTCAACAGATACCGGTTGAGGTAAGTTAATGATAATGTACTCATTATGTGAATATGTTAATTATTACTCGGATATGATGTGGTTTGCAGATATTTTACGACCACGTAATACTTCAAATATATGGAAAAGAATAAGAGAATTATCATCTTCAGATAAATCTTACCAAGACTTCACTGCAAATTTAGAAACCCCAGAAATGGTGCACGGTAAAACAACAGAAAGGCAAGGAAAGAAAGTGCAAGACAAGAAAAGAAAGACGGTGCAAGGCAAGAAAAGAAAGTGGACAAGAAATGAAGGTAGTTACCCGCAAAATACCAGAAAAATTAAGAGAAATAATGGCGAAAAATACACGACAAAAAATCAAAACTTATGAGTGCTAAACGTTTTTAAAATAAGGATTGCTTTTGCCCTGGCGAAAATACAAACGGTAACTGGGTGATTAATCCCGTATATAAGTGTTTTTGAGCGTTCTTACATGTACTTCCGCGTATGCTGAGCGTTTGAAGTGCGCCTTTTCTCAATGCGCTCATTTAAACACCCCTTATCGCTCAAAAGAGTGTTGTGAAAACGCTGTACGAAACGCCCATAAGCGCCTTTTGCAGGGCGCTCTGTGAACACCCTTTTGCGCCTTGCAGCACCGAAGAGAGCGTAGCTTAAACACTGTACGAAACGCCCATAAGCGCCTTATATGGCTTTGGTTTGCATGTTTGCATCATTTCATTGTTACTTCTGAAAACAAAAGCGCGTCGCACACGTTTCCCGTCACCCGGTATTTATTTATTCTTTAATCTCAACTTTTTGTTTATTATAAAATGGAAAATATGATTGGAAGTGAAGCTGAAAATAGTGATTTGACTACTTGGTGGGCCCATGTGAAATATGCCAATGATCAAGGCGAGGAAGACTTGCCAGTTACCAAGCTTTTCACTCAGCACGTAAAGAAAGGCAAGAAAAGACTGAAAGTTTTTAATCCCTCAAGCCTAGAAGACTTAAATCCCCATGAATGGTACGTAGCATTAAGCAGCCAAGACACAATGGATGGCGTTGAAACCACATGGCATGCCCTAATAGGGAAACTAGCAGGTAAGTCATACAAATCTTAGGTTATGATCTTAAAATTTGCAATTTTACTTAGGTATTTTCAGTCGAGGTTTCCCAATTTTCCACCCATAGTGACCCATTCGTTAATTTGATCGTTAGCATATCATTCATAGTCTGATCACTTACTTTCAAAATTTATCGGAGTGCATACTTTAATGATGCATTACAGTATCCACTGCACAGTTAAGCAGTATAGCTTTGCCTTCGTTTTTCTTTTATCTCAACCTATTCTTATTTCAAGTCTCTGTCTGCTCTTACGAGATTCTTTCATGTTAATTATGGGTACATAACACTAATTTGGTCTCGTTTAGAAACTGAAGAAGGACTAAAACCCGGAGAGGCAAAGGGTAAAGGAAACAGGCTAAAATGGCCCAATGTCCCATCGCCTGTGGAGGATCCACCGTCTGCTGCTGAGTTATCCAGTCATGAGCAGAGTGTTGTGATGAAGAGGAAAAAAGATCGAGTAAGTAAGAGTGATGATCTTTAGATTACGAGAATAGTAGTGAATCAAAATACCTATTCAGTAATGCTTTCGCTGTAATGAAGTTAAAAGCATAAAATAGTTGTTTGCATGAAAAGAAGTCAGAATTAGGTTTATGTGCCAAATTTTATTTTGTCTTTGTGCCAAAGATTGAGAGATGTGGTCAGAATGATAAAATTAAGAGTGCTATCCTATATTTAAATAGGTACATAAACAATTATCAGTCTTGATTCCATGAGTGCTAGCATATTAATTTTATAAAGCATGTAAATTTCATAAAGTGATTCTGATACATCTTCAGCACACATCCCACAGTCGCTTATTTCAAGCTTCATAATTTAGTGTCCATACCAGATCGCTCTAATTTGTGCAACTTGGGATCTCATCACTAAATATTGAGCGATGTGAACTTGCTCAATCTTAGAGAAAAATATAGAGATTGTGGGGTTGAATGTTCTAGACAAAGATATTGCTGAGATTAAGAAAGTGGTGGTTAACCTAGGAGTAGAGTTAAATATTAAGGACATGTCTGTAAGAGATATTGACGATTGTTATGTTATTAATCCAAAGAAAAAAGATAGAAAGCTGAAAGTTATTGTTCGATTCCATTCCATGTCTCTCAAAAAAGAATGGATCAGCAAAAAGAGGATACTAAGATCTGGTGAATTGAGTGGTGTTCATAAGAATAGTACTAAATTTGTCAATGACCACTCAACCTGGTTTTTTAGGGATCTTTTATGGAAAACTAAAAACAAATGTCCACAGTACCTATAAATATGTCTGGTTTATAGAAGGAAATATATTTGTAAAAAAGACTATAATGCTGCTGCCATAAGAGTTATTAACGAGAATTCATTAGATAGACTTTAATAACAGTAACATCACTATAATCTATGTAGTTTGCAAGAAAGAGATTAAGCTATGGATGTATACAATATTATTAAGGATGAAAAAGTTATTGTTAATGTTTTTGAAAACCTAAAAGATGTTGAAACTGGTAGAACTAAAGTTTCTGACACAATAATTTTCTCGAATGTTAGATCATTGAGAAAGCAATGGGATAGTTTAGACTATCTTTTTAAATGTTTATTACAGGTAATAAAGGTTTATATTTTGGTTGTGGCTGAGATAGATATTACATCTCAGGAAGCTTGTATGTATAATTTTGATGGTTATAATCAATTCTGTAAAACTAGGAATAATGGAAGATGTGGTGGAATTATGATGTTGGTGAGGAAAGATATAACTTTTCATGTTAATGATATTTAAACTTTTAGCTTCGAATGCATTCATGGATGTGCTATAATCTGTCGCTCAACTTGTTGTGCATGAACTCTGCAGCCACAATTTAGCTATACCAAAACGTCAAAAGATATGATCCAGTATTTTGGCACTATGTATTATGTTTTTAATTTAATGCTTATTGATTCATTTTATGTTTTCCATTTCAACTCTGTACTTAATTTCAACTTGAGACAGATTTATTATTTTTGTAAATGACTCCTTTCATACCAACTTCTAATAAGTTGATGCATGAGTGGTCAAAGTAGCAGGTTGACTCAATGATAATAAGAAATTCTTCTCCATGAAGCTGTTGCTCTTCATAGAGAATGGCAAGAGAAGAAAATTTTGAGAGTCAACATATTCAGAGGCTTTTAATTTGAAATGTCAGAAGTACCTCATGTCTCCCCTGTATTGTTAAGGGGTTAGATTTTTTGCAAACACACCACTGTCCCAAAGCTCTTTTTGTCTTGCCTCGTAACATGTTTATATTCTGTCCACAGGCAAAGGCAGTTTCGGCCAGGGAGGGAGTAGCACCAGTGGCGTGTCCTCCGCCTCCTGTACCGTGACTGATAAGAAGGTAAGCTGATTAGAATATCTCCTTTAAAAGGATTGCATTTAGGTCCTCGTTATTATTTTGTCACTCATTGGAATATATTTGCTCCCCAGAT
Organism: Platycnemis pennipes; assembly: GCA_933228895.1. NCBI lineage: Eukaryota > Metazoa > Arthropoda > Insecta > Odonata > Platycnemididae > Platycnemis > Platycnemis pennipes. The sequence continues at coordinate 25,752,099 of OW121849.1, forward strand.
TCAAATACAGGATGGCTCCATCCTAATATGGGAGAGCCACTACAGGGCTATGAAAAAGACGCAGGACCCCCGGGAGTGGCAGATGTCACTCCTAGAGGGGGTCTACGGCGAGGAGGGGCACATAATGCGCTGTAAAGTAATAAGGGACAGCGGGAACAAGGCGTTCGGGCACCAGTTCCTTATTAGCGCTAAAGGTATGTATCACCTTATAAATGGTGACTGTGTTGGTATTATTGATTCTGTTTAGCTTTGAGATTTTAATGTCTCTTTTTTTTCTAGCGGAATACCGAGAGTGGCACGTGCGGCTCGGGACCTACTCTAGTGCACATATTGAAGAAAATGTGGGGAAGCTCCCTTCAGATTTAGGCGATAGGTGCCTAAATCTTAATGGACCGCGGGGGAAGTGGAGGACGGTGAAGGATCTGCCCGAGGCGGGTAGCGACCCGTCCGAGCTGCTTCTTCAAATGAAGAGAAAAGCCGCAGAGGCTCAGGAGAAGAGGCAGCGGGAGGGGAAGCAGCAAATGTAACACCACCAAGCGGCTTCCCAAACAATCACAGCACCTTCACCTCCCTCTCCCTCCACCAAACCCACTTCCTCAGCCTGTGCACTCGGATCAGGGGACAGTCTTTGGTACTACCCCCCCGGTCTCGGGTCCCATGGCTACAATGGTGCCGGACCTGCAGCTAAACGGTGAACACGGCTGGGATGTACTTCATGAATTATATTGATAGCTTCTTTTTATCTATATTTTTGTATGTATCTTTGTTAATATTTTACCTTTGTTCTTTTCTTGTTTTTATCCTATATTCCTCCTTAAGATGTCTTTTAATTTCAATAAATGTTAAATGCATACATCGTACAAGTAATAGACGTTTTTTGATCACAAAAACCGAATTTTTCCATGATGGTGACCAAGCGGCGCCGGGAATCCGTTTGCGTAACAAAATTCAGGAATCCGTATGAGGGTTAAAGGCGGCCCCTGCTACGTAAATTCTAGACGATCCCTCGCCAACATGCTCTCTAAACGCTTTTGAATTCATTAAACAAGCGTTATTCATTGCAAAAGAGTGCAATCAAAGCACCCTAAAAGCGGGAAAAGCACCTGCTCACGCTCATATGAATGTATCTAAAGCGCTTATAAGCACTTGTCCATCGGACAGGAAAGCGTTCATAAGCGCTCAGACACACACCCACAACACTTTCATCGCTGTACCTTGAGCGTTTCGGAGTGTAAAAGAAAGCTCTCTTCACCACGGCCGATATGGCCTTCAACGCTCTCGGAGCACTCATCAGCACCTTAATGAGCGTAGCTAAACCCTCAAACATGTTCACAAATGCACTCTGAAACGCCCTTGTAGAGCGTAATTCAGTGAAACGCAGTGTTGAGAAACGTGGAACTGAATGTTTAGAAACTCTCTATTACCGTTTGTATTTTCGCCAGGGTGCCCAAGAAAATGTTTAAATCGCGTAGAATATAATGAAAGAAAATCCTATTTTAATAATTTCTGGAAACGAAAAGATTTTGAAACCCAAAATCTATATCTATGTATTACAGTTGATCAACGATTAATAAAACAAAGGCGGCCCAGAACATTTGAAAGACATTTGAAAAAATGCAGCTACGAATATTTTCTGTCTTGAAATTATAATTTAGAAGTGTCGGTTTGCAGGCAGTTTTTTTTGATACATTTAAATTTTTGTAGGGCGATTAACTCATGCTCTGAATGCTGAAACACCTGGGACTGATCGTCGTGGGAAGATGCCTGTATCTTCACGAAAAACAGATGAATTTAAGATAAAGGCTGTACGAGAACATATTTTAAGTTTCCCAGCATCTGAGAGCCACTACACCAGGGCTCATCGCACTCCTGGTCGAAAATATTTGAGTCCTGATTCAGATATTCGTAAAATGGCTAGCCTATATGTGGAGAAATGTGAGGAAAATAACCAACCACTTGTGAAGAAGTGGATCTACAGGAAAGTATTTAATACTGAATTCAATTTAAATTTCCATGCTCCTCGAAGAGACACGTGCAAAAAATGCTATTTATTGAAGGGAAAAATCGAAGGATGTGGTAATGAGGGAGAGAAGTTACATCTTAGACCAAGTTCTGATTTACATTTGCAAAATGCCGAATGAGCTAGGAACACTCTTGCAATAGACCAGAAAAAAGCAAAAGAAAATCCCAAGGCATATTATGCATTCTATTTTGATTTGCAAAAAGAACGCCCGCATCCAATACTTTCTGTTTCGTTAGCTTATTATAAGCGAAATATGTACGTATACAACTTGGATTTCCATAAATTCCATGATGACAATGTCAAGATGTATGTATGGGATAAAACAACAGCTTCAAAAGGTGCACAGGAAGTAGCATCATGCATTTTAATGCATATGGAGGATTTAACTACTCAAAAACACGTAATAGCTTGCAGTGATGCTTGTTCAGGCCAAAATCGTAACATTAAAGTAGCATTAACGTGGATGACAATTGGTCAGTATTCAAATAATAATATTGAAACGATAGACCACAAATTCAATGGATGAGATTCTTGAAAAATGAACCTTATAAGATGTTCTTTAAAACTTCTTTAGATGATTCTAAATTCCAAGTTTTGGATCTTTCACCTAAAAGAAAAAGACCAAAAATATGCGGAAATATTAAATTACTTCCATTATACACTACCACTAGACCAGTTACGGAAGAAAAACATAAAGATATTATGTGTTTACCAGCATACGTCCCTCCATTTTTTTAGGAACATTTCAAGAATTTTACAAAACTCATAATGATAAAATGGTTTACTTTTAAAAATAATTAATTGTTGTTCATGAACTATTACACTAAAATTATTGTTTATGATAAAACTCATACATTTTTATTGCTTTAATTCCTTAATGGGACATTCAGTTAATTTTGAAAATGGTCTGAGTCCATTCCAACTTTAAAAACAACATTTTCGAATGAAATTCACACAAAATTTCATATTCATAATAACTTTCCATTATTGAAGACTAATAAAATTTTAAATTAAAATAATGCATAATGTAAAAATGTTTATTAATTTATTCAAATGCAAATCATTAAATATCTAGAAACAAGAAATATTTGGCTAAGACCACTTTCATAATTATGGGCACATATGGCTTTTTATAAAATTTTCAAGTTCAAGTAAGTGCTAGTTTTGATTACTGAAAAATGATAGTGTAAAGTGTGTTACACCGTCAAAAAGTTTTCATTTTGAAATTGTTTCCCCATTCCATTCCACTGACATTTATTTAATTTAAAAAAATGACCATTTATAGTAGATCAAAAGGTCATGTATGACAGTGTGCAAGTTTCTACTGCAGAAAAAGCTAATAATCAGGTCTTGGTTATAAAATAACCTGAAAGTTCGCAGTTCTGGTCTAAATACAGCTAGGGGGTTTGTCTGGATTTAGGGGGCCTGGACCACTCAGTTGCCCAGGGGACCGAAAATCCTGTGACCGGGCCTGTTTTGACGCGTTGTGCTAGGCAAAAAGCGTGGTGGTCGTTTCATATAGTGTTGACAGTGAGCCCATGTTTTCGACGATTCCTAATGTGGTTATTTAGCTATAAAGAAGGTGTATTTCAGTTGTTAATTAAAGTTTTGTGAGAAATCGTATGTGTCGCCGGAAAATAGTGACTATGTTATGTTTGTGAAGTGTTTTAAAATGGCATTGTGATCTTTATTACTATTGAAAATGATGGTATGTTTTTACGATTCTTAAATGTGCATATTTCGGTTGGAAAAAGGAGTGTGTTTCAGTTCTTAATTAAGGTTGGGTGGGAAAGCAAATGTGTAGTGAAAAATATAGAAAAGGTGGTAGGAAATGAGTGTTTCTGTTCTCGCAACTGGGAAACGGTGTGAATACTTAGAGAAATTTATTTGTCGAGCAATGGTCAAACATTTGAAATTACTCTGCAAACAGGTTGTTTTAAACGAGGTGATGAATCAGAACTTTACAAAGGCGTGTGAAAAAATTAACTAATTGCCAATCTCTTATATTTTAATTGCTGAATTGATAATTCCTATGGAAGATAAGTTTTTATATAATATATGAGGCCGAAAGATATTTGATTAATGAGCGTAACAAGCGGGTTTTAGTCAAAAAAGGTAGTGGGTGGTGACGTCATTATGCATTGGAAGGAAAAGCTGTTCACGGGAAAGGCCGTTGGCGGTTGATCCCGCCCAATATCATATTATCATTGATTGTTCGCGATGAGTGGAACCGAGAAAACTTTGTGTGATGTGTGCCATACCTATTATCGACATATATCCTGTCACGAATCGTAGAACGTTCATCGCCGACATTTGCTGAATCAGCTAGGTGCAGTGTTCCACCCCAGAGTGGAACTAGAGTCTGAAATCCGAAACAGATTGAAAACTTATTGCGTAAGTGAATGTGAAGAACTGAGAGATGATGTGACGTTTTCTGGCAGCATTAAACCTGTACTCTGCGCAAAAATCAAATTTGTATACCTTGAAGGTAGTGGAACAAGAGCTGGAGGATCATAGCGATTTACTATTCCTGACGACAGCCGGAAAGAGTCACTATTTTTGGATTAAGAATTTCAACAAATTAGTTCGAAGTCTGATGAGTGGGGCACATCATAGCGTGAACGTTTGCAAACGATGTTTCAAACCTTGTTATTCGATGGAATCTTTTGAAAACCACAAGGTAGATGGCAATCAAAATTCAAGCGAGGTGGGACGTAACTTAATGCGGATAGCTGAAGTAAATTAGAAAGAATGGCGGGAGCAGGCCTGCCCACAGCAAAGAGACCACGCATAGCAGCGAATATGATGGATGTTCCGTCTCCTCCTGCAATTAAACGAGAAAAGGACGAGGATGCAGAAAAATTAAAACGCAGGAAACAAAAGAAATCTCAAGAGAAAAGGACCACTGAAGAAGAAGAAGGAATCACCAATCAAAAAGAGAAAGAAACTGCAAAGTGGTGGCGGTGGGAAGATATGTTTGCATAAATGAGTGACATTGTGAGACAATTGCGACAGTCTTTCTCGAGTGTTGGTAGAGTGAGCAATAACAAAGAGTGGACAATGGAGCAGGTTATTTCTTAGTGTTTAGATCTGTTCAAACACATACCCATCCAAAGTAGCATTCAGGACTGCAGCATACAAACCAGTCACTGCAACCAAAACGTACTATGAATTGAAATTTTGGTCAAGGGTAATGGTGATCAATACCTCAATCTAAACGACATTTGTCTCAATGTTAAATTAAGGTCACTGAAGACTGGAGGGGCGGCTTATGGGAGTGGCAACGAGAAACAACCGGGAGTCGTGAACATCATCTTGCATTCTATGTTTCAAAACTGTAACGTGATCTTAAACGGGAAAAGGGTGACAACCTCGGAACATTATGGTTACCGAAGGTATCTGGAAAAGTCGTTTAACTATGGTGATATTTCCGCTCGCACACATATGATTTGTGATGGATGGGAACGTGATGAAGGAATGGATTTAGATAAAATTGAAAACCCCAACGTAGGTTTTCTGAAAAGGCAAAAGTGGTTGAATGATAGTTCCTTGATAGAACTGGAAGGGAAGTTATGCGCGGATATACTGAATCACCCAAGACTGTTGATCAATAATGTCAACGTCGATATAAGGTTATCATTCGCAAAGCCAAAATTCTTTCTGGTGGAAGAAGAGGATGAAGCCATTTTGAAAATGGAAGAAGAGACACTGTATACGACGCATTACGAACTTGATCCCTAACTTTTCTTGGCTCAAGCAAAACTTTTGACCGGAGGAGCACCGTCAGTGATGCCTAACAAGCGAGTAGAAACAAAAACCTTTACAATTCCTGCAAATAGCAGCATTTTCAACAATGATAACTTAATATTAGTTAGGATTCCAATATCACTCATTGCCGTTATGACGGATACTAATTCATCTTAGTATCATCATTTCTTGGTAAAAGGAATAAACATCCATTTAATTTTCATCATTATAGCTTGTACGAATGCTGTCTTCGTTGATGACCAAGAATATCCTTCTGGTGGATACGAACCTGATTTTGATACTAGTTCCAAAAGGGTTTGCACACGTGCATTCCGCCAATTGTACCTAGCATTGATACTCCATTATGGCGATGGTGGAAACGAAGCAACTAAGGAAATGTTTGAACATGGTTATTTCGTCCTGGCATGGAATCTGACACGCGACGCTTCGGGACACGAGATCCATATTTACCCCTCTCGGAGGGGAAATTTACGTCTGCAGGGAAAATTTAAAAATTCACCACATAATGCAGTAATCGTTCTCGTTTATGCAGAACACGATTCGGAGCTTTTGATAACTATAAATAGGAAGATTACTATACTTTTGTCACAAGAGACGAGCGCTTGAGAGGAAAAACATGCAAACTCATGAGATTGAGCGCGTCCTCGGACGTAATCCACTTACCAGTGACTCTTTTCGGGGTGTCTTAGCCTCCGATTCTCTACCAAAATACTGAATAAAACCAGGCACATAAATAATTAATTTCGACCCATCCAACAGCCCCGGAAAACATTGGGTTCCTATACTCGTCATCGACTCGCAGCGTGCAGAATACTTCGATTCTTATGCGATTGTGCCTTTCGTGCCCGGTATACCCACCTTTTTCTCAAAATTTAAGCTATTTTAAACGAATTCCAAACGGCTGCAAAATTTCAAAATAAATTTTATGACCAGTCTCGAGGAGATTATTCGAAAAATATTATTAGCAATCACTATGGTTCACACTTAGTTTTTTCTCCTTGACTCGGGTTTTAAATTTCCTACCCGTTTGCCCCACATACACTCCATTGCACTCACCACAATGTAGCGCATACACCCACTTTTGTCTAACTTTTGTCCCCGGGGCTTTTGAGTTAAAAATCACTTTCATTATGGATGTCGGAGAGTAAAAACACACTCGATACTTGTCCTCCGGAATATTTTGCCAATCATCTCCTCGAGACTTGTCATAAAAGTGATTTTAGTATAAAAATTTGTATACATATGATAAAAGCTGTATATTAAAATATTTAGAAATTGTAGAAATTGTAAGACACTCCATTTCACCTAATGTGTGTATTTTAAACGATTTGACAAAATTTTCAATCCTCGCAGATGTTTTTAACGGTTTTAAAATCCGACTTGTCCCCCTACCGTAATGCCCGCCACAATACCCTCACCACAAATTGTACCCACACTGCTGTCCTTGACGGAACCAAACTCCCTCCCTCCCTCACCCACACCACCACCCCCCTCGTTCCCATCCTAAACTCTGCCTCCCCCTCGGTTTGAGTCCTTCCCCCACTCCTCAGGGTAACATATATGCCTTGTGTTGAAATGTTTTGTCAGTTGGATCCCTTGAAAATGACGCTTAGTCGTTGATTCGATCATAGAACATATAAAGCTGTGTGGAAAGTACAAAGTCTGTTTCATGTACCGTGTTTAACATTATTTTGCTGCCTCTGCCTTCAACTTATAGCATGTCAAGCAATGATGAATGATTTGTTTTATAGTATTCTTGCCATTGATGATCCAGTACCTTTGTCGCAGGGATGAATATACTGATTGACAACCAGCGTGCAACAGTATTATGTGTTCTTCCTCAATATTCAATTTCGTGAAATTATGTTTAGAAGGTAGAATAACTTGATGTTTCTGGTCAAATGGAAGTTGGGACGCTAGCAGCCTTCCTCCTATTATGAGAATTTCATTTTGACAAAGAAATGGATGCAATAACTTCAGTTTGCTCATGCTTGAGGCTGCTGATTTTGCCAATAGATTATTTTGCTTGCATACTCGAATTGTTACACTAACATGATGCACACGGTTAGTGCTTCTTGCAGCTCCAGAGTTGTGAGTGATCCACGTCTCCGTTGTGTCCGTTCACAACGTACGTTGAAGATAAATATCAACATGTAAGATAATACTTTTTGCAGTCTATGTAAACAAGAGAATCGAAGTGTGATATCCTCCCGAGTTACTGATAGACAAACAGTGTTTATCTTTCTCACACTTAACTTTCTCACACTCTCTTCGTGATGAATCTTCTCAGCTATTACCTCTTGTTTGGATGGCCACTTTACAGGTGACTCCACCGTCCATGCCGGCCCATGCCACCACAAGTTACAATGAATGAGGGCATTTCCAGTATTTCCCCTAGAAATTAAGTCTGCTGGATTCTCACCAAATGAGATGCTCTTCCACTTGCATCCATTGATGTATTTTCGTGAATTTCAGAGACCCGATATTCTACGAATGCCTTCCATTTTGTCCGGCTTTTTGCGTTCCAATGCAACACTACTCGGGAGTCAGTCCATAAAAAACATTCAGAAATCTCTACCTTTAATTCATTTATCACCTTCTTGTACAGGCATGAAAGTAGAAGGGCTCCGCACAACCACAGTCTCGGAATGGAAATCCTTTTCTCAGGTGCTACCTTGGATTTGGCGCATAGACGTTTGACACTGACTTTTCCGTTAATGTCAATTGACCGTATGTAAATGCATGCTCTGTAGGCTGTCTATGGGTTGAAACCAATAGGTAAAATTGAGTAAAATTGTGGAGTTTCACAGTTATTTTTCTTAACATGTTCAGTGCAAGTAAGCTCCAACAAGTATCGCCTGCATTCGTTGACATAATTGGTATTTTTTGTAATTAAATATATATATACCGTTAAGAGCTATTTGTATTTCTATTAGCTTGTACAAATCAAACCTTTTAAAACTATATGGGTGTTCGTTTGCGTTCATACTTATCACTGTTTATTTAACGGACTTTTTTATGACAGTTCATTACACCTTAGCGTTATTCTTGTTGAGTTATTTTCGTCTTTCTCTTTGCGTTTGCATTTATTTGAGGATTCCAATATTAATGGTAATAACCTTAGTTTTACCGACTGCAAAAATCCTTGATCCATGAGTAGTGCGAATAAAAATCTCTTCTTCAAGATACACATTTAGGTAATACCTTGGTAACATCCACGACGGTGTATGGTAGGGGGTATATGGGAAAAATAGTGTGTAAAATCCATAGGCAAAACAATATATCTCTCTAATTTTATTTATCTGGACGAATCAAGCATAATACGGAGGGCTTCTTAATATGTATCTCACCTCGATAGTCAACCTATCCATTAAAAATTTCTGCAAGAGATTTAATTGATATTTAAACGTATAATCTGATAATGATTCTCAACCGGACTTACCTATTAATTTTGACACAATTCTAATCCTATCGTAACATTTCATAACAAACGTAGCTGCTCTACGCTGCAGACTCATGTTCTATGATATAACCTCATTCATTCCGCTCGAAATCTCCGAAAAGTTGAACTTAATCCTTGGCCTATGTGTAAGGTTACATCTCCAGGAAAGTATGTCAACAAGAGTATCGTGTTCTCCACGAGTATCATCCATCTAGAATGTATCTTGGGATCCTATGGAATCCGAAAATTCTATTTTCACCTGGGGGAAAGAACCAAGTCTTGGTTATATTGTTCATAAGAAATAGAGATATAGACAGATTTGCTGCACTTGCAATGCAGTAGAATGAATACCCAATTAATAACATTTTTTCATCTTTCTGTTGTTAATACGTGATACTAGAACTGAAATATTTCAAAACTTTTGGTCAAGTCCTAATGATACCTATTCATCATCACCATAATCATCATCAACGGTCAACAATCATAGGATTGGTTTTAGTGGGGGAGTTAGTGAGAGGTACCTTGCATTTTGTGATTAAATAATTCCGCTTTGCACACGTGTTCCTGGGACCACATAGGACCATTTAAGATGTGTAGCCACTGCCGGCAACCGTGCAGGGCCCGTGTATTGCTGGTTTCCCCAGGAAAGGCACATTTCTACTTAATATATGTTTTTTTTTTCAATTATGATTGCCTTTTCGGGATGCTTTCGGTTGAAATACCTATAGAACTAGTAAAAGAACATTTTCAGTCAACAACTGCACGTGTTGTATACCATTTTATTTATTAAAGAAGTAACATATTACAGATCAGCGTATGCTTTTTCATGCGCGTCCTCTAATTTTGTGAATCATGAGAGTTGAACTCTCCATTGCAAATACATGGTTCTGTACACTTCAGTTTGCGCTTCATACAATTGCATCGTGATCCACAAGCTGTTTTACACCTGCAGCGAACAAGCTCCCTTGCAAACCTCGCTTGCAACTGTCAAGGTGGTCCAACCGGTATCCATAGTCCTCCTTCCTTCTTCTAGCCCCACTCTGATGGACTAGGCAGAACTTCTTCCAGTTTGAGAGACTGACCCCACACGTTTACTCCCTGATACATAGCACGCAAGATGTGCTGGCGCAAGGCATCAGAAGTGGGTGGTATATTTTCCAACTGCCAGTCTTTTTTGGTAAAAAGGTATCTCCTGCAGTCGTTGACAGTGGTACACTGGTTTGATCTGTAATCACATAAGAATAAGTAATTAAAGCCTAGGCTCCCGTTCTGTCCACAGAGGAATATACATGTTACATACCTGTCGTACATCGTCACTACAAATTTCTACAGGATTGATACCGCCTCGTCCATTCGTTCCTGAGCAGCTACCTTGATACCATCTGTCGCCTGAGGATAATACATCCAAGAATGAAATGTCTTTTTTCGTCTCATACTGAATGCCGACACAGAGTCGCAATCTGAAAAAGAATGAAACAAGGGCAAAACTGCCGCCCTTTCTTGACCTACATAAAGCGGAAAAAGTAAATGATTAGACAATTTCCACGTGGCAGTCGAAAAGCAGTTCTTAAGTATGCGATTCCGCTGGCTTACCTAGTGATGCTACGATATCGTGGCATTATATGTATTGATAGTGCTTTCCTGTGCCTATGTAAACCCATAGCTCCTCCAAATCACGCAGCCCAGAAACGCACGCAACGGCCAGTGCGACGACGTCAGCATCTACCGTGCGAGTCATGATTCTTGAATGACTGAGTGCTACAGCATCAGATACATGTATCATCATCCTTGAGTCGGCCTCGTCATGATTACACGGCGCCAAACAGCCTGCTAGGTCGTGGGATGTGCTGCTCAAAACATGCAACCAATCTGTTGTATACAACTCCTTTTCACTGACAATATCCATGGAATTTGAACTAATGGCCAGCAAGTGAAACAGCTCTTCTTTGCTTTTGCCTTCGCGAAGGAAATTAGCCAAACCCTTCGGTAATTTAGTGTCAAGGCTGACTCCAGTCCTAAGACCAGTGCCACGCTTCTCTCTAGTGGCATTCTTTAAACTGTCTTTGTCATACCTATGCCACACAAGATCAAGCCTCTGGACATCTGACAGTTCTCTTCTCAAGAATGGCAAGAATACTGTGTCAGCGTATTCTCTGAACGTTTTACTCTGGCCAGGGATCATATTGATCACTGCAGAACCATCCAGAACTTTCACAGAAACCGCCGGAGCACTCGGCGCTGTTGATCTGTCGCAGATGTTCGTGAGGCACTTCAGAAGGTCTGATTCAGTGCAAGTTCGCATCATTCCCATGACTGAAAGCGAAGGAGAGCTGCATTGATTCTCTTGCGCGAAAAATGCCTCGAGATCTCCAGATCTGTGCTCACATGTCACAATATATAATTTACTGAATAGACTGCAATATTTTTTTATACCAGTCATTTTGGCCTTTTTCCTTGTTTTCGGATGGATTTGGAAATGTGCTAAGGACGGCAAATTCTTTGAGCTTGATCGGATCATGCAAACTTATTGCACTTCCACTGCAAAGTCTCTCTTCTGCAAACTGTAGATACTGGGCTTCACCAACGTTCTCCATGTTTCACACACTTGTCACTACCTCCGAGGAAGACACCTGCTTTGTATTGAAATTTTGAATCATAGATGCTACCTCAGAGCCAGGAATAGGCCAGTTCCGTAAGGCGTCCGTGTCCTCAGTCAATCCAACCAAACCTGTCGAGCAAGGAAAAATATTACTAATGTCACCGACTGCTGAGTGCACTACTCCGCAAGTTGGGTTGCCTGACAAGCGCCTTATGATGATTCAATGCAGTCTCCAATAGCCATACCCCAGGACCTACAATGTGTCTTTCGTAAGGGGTAGGTAAGTAACCCAACCTACAACCCTGTTACTAACTTCATCACCTCCCGGTATTTTCCCTTTACCTCCATCTCCCTTATGAGAGCATTCATCTGCTCGTGTGCCTGGTCCAAAGCCGTTGGCCTATTGCTAATCCTGGTGACAAATATGCCAGTTCGAAGAGCTCTACCAGTTTGGGGTGGTCGCCTTGCAAGTGTCGTGATGGTCACCATGGTCGTGAGTGAATAAATTATATATTTTGTGGAAGTGCATTGTATCCTTACCCTCATCATGAAGGAATTCCACGTAGTCAAGCCAGACACCGTCAACTTCATCAAGTTTGCCAGCAACGCAAAGAAGGATAGCATCTACCGGAATTTAACCATCAAGCACCAGATTGCGTCCCTAAACATCTACTTTAACAGCCAATGCCTCTCTAGTGGGGTCACGCCGAAATATGTATATATCAACTGCAGCTCCAAGTCATCGGCAGCAAAGTTCGCCATTGAAGCCGCCAAACGTATATAGATCAAGAGGGAACTGCACGAGTGGTTCGTAAAAAGGAATGCAATCTCACACTACCTATATTTGCTAACTATTGAGTTGACCAGATGCCTACATTGGTTAGAATGGACTGTTTTCGATAATTATGTACGCCAAAGAGCGAGTGAAATTGCCTTCAAAACAGGTCCGTTCTGACCAAATAAATGAAAATGATACCTTAAGTCCTAAAACCAGATATTTAAAGACCATCCACCTCCATCTCGTTCAGTGAAATGTTCATCAATCTGTCTAACTACAGCTTCCAGCCAGAAGAATTTAACCTTCTCCAAAAAGATCTCAAATATGGCCCCCACTTATCAGTTACAATTAAGGACTTGAAAAATCTTGCAGTGGACTTTCATCTAGCCCTCCACAAGGACAACTCCGGCGCCAAGGAAGCCATTTCCAGAGAAATATTAAAATTAAGTATATCCGTAAAATCTTCCATTGACTATTCCACTCGGAAAGAACTCCTATCGGTTTCATCCTTAAGAGATATCATATCTAACAACAATCTAACTGTCTCTAAAGCTGGCAAGGGAAATTCAGTAGTGGTTTTTTGCTAAAGAGGCATGTTCCGAGAACTGAGACAATTTTATCCAATCCAATAACTTCACCGTTCTTCCTCGATACCCAACAGCTATCTTCCAGAAAGCAGTCAAAGATTCATTATCTACTTGTGAAGTGGTTTTAAAACCAAGTGAGAAACGGCAACTCGTGCAAATGAACCCTAGGATACCAAGATTTTTCGGCCTACCAAAAACCCAAAAGGTTGGAATGCCCATTAGACCCGTGGTGTCCAGTATTTCTGCACCAAATTACCTACTCGCGCACAAATTAAATTCTCTACTGAGGGAGTTTTCAAAAATTTTCCCCCAAATATCGAATCAAGAACTGTTACGAATTTGCAGAAACGTTATCCCAAAAAGTGTTACCCCGAAATTGTAATTTGGTGTCCTTTGACGTGGTGAACCTTTTCACTAGTTTCCCAAGAAAGAAGCCATCGCCTTAGCAGAGCTTCCTCTTCAAAGGAAAGTATTACAGTCAACAAGAAGGTCTTGCAATGAACTCCCCTCTTATCTGTTATATACATACATGGACAGTCTTGAAAATCAACTTTTCTCTTTAGGTCACCCCCTCTTTAATAACGTTTGGTACCTTTGCAGATATGTGAATAATGTCTAGTTAGTCTCGTTTTTGCGGTATGCCAAAAGTGCATAAAACTGACATCCCCATCAGCCCGGTGATTTCTGGAATTTCATCGCCGGTGCACACTCTTGCCAGAGTGTTGAAGTGCAAATTTATGGAGTATTCTCATTTCATTAGCACACACAGTATAAAAAATTTCATTGAACTAGCCACCGAATTACAGAACGTTACAACTCCTAAGAAATGTATGTCAGTTTCCTTCGATATAGTGAGCCTTTTTCCCAGTGTCCCCAAAGAGAAAGCAGTGGAGCTTGCGGAGGAAGTGATGACGCAATCCCAAGCCCCTCTGATCACTTCCGAAGGTGAATTTCTAGCTCAAAGTGGACTGTATAATTTGCTATTACGAAAATTATTAGTGAAAAAAGGTTGAGCCACGACAAACTGCCACTCACCGATCGCGTGCCCGACCGACCGATGGCGATGCGGCAAGCAGCTGGACTCCACAGGGTTGCTTCTTTCACTTGATCCTCACTGCTCAGCGTTCACAGGTAGACTCTGTTACACACTCATTCAACATCCACTCACTAGGCACACAAACAAATGATAATCGAAAACCGACGTCCAGTGGCACGGCCAAGTGGTGGCGCGGCTCAACCTTGACAAACCATTTGAAAACACAACTGAACATCCCCCCGCCCTTGGAACAACGTTCCAAAAAAAACAAACCAACTAGACAATAATTAAATTAATTGAGAAATAGAAAATCAAACAATTAGGGTATTCCCCCCTTCGATGTGATCATGTGATCCAAACTAACTAAATCACACAACGGGAAAGGGAAAAACATGGAAAACAAAAACCAAAAAACAAAAAGGGGAAAGGATTTATCTTCACTCCAAGGGGGCTATCAAGGAGATTTATTAGGAAGGGGAAGCCCACGGAAAGGTTCACAAATACTAATAACCAACAGTCAACTAAATAAACAAACCTAACTTTACTACACTACCGAATCCTACTCACTAACATTAATTATCTTTTATTGGTAATGGACATAAGTCCTTCACTGACCGTCTATACACCCCCTGCTTGGTTTTAACCTCAGCGACTCTAACTAGGCCATCCGTTCCCGGGAAACAATTGCTAATTCGACCAAGTCGCCACCTACAAGGGCTACATTTCGGGTCCTTCAATATTACTAGGTCGCCCTCCTTAATATTACTACTTTTGGTAGTCCATTTCTCTCGCCTCTGGAGAGTAATTAGATAATCGTCCTGCCATCGCCTCCAGAATGTCGCCACTACTTGTTGCAGTAAACTCCATCGCCTTCTATATCCCCCTGGACCATGCTCCGGTTCTTCAGGAAGTGTGTAAATTGGCTCTTGCAGGAGAAAGTGGCCGGGAGTAAGAGCCTCGACATCGGTAGGATCCGTACCAACTGGAGTAATAGGTCTCGAGTTCAATACAGCTTCTATCTGAACGAGTACTGTGTAGAATTCTTCGTACGTTAGTACTTGATCGCCAAGTGATGCTGCCAAATGTCTTTTCACCGACTTTACACCGGCTTCCCATAGTCCTCCCATATGGGGGCTGCCAGGAGGTATGAATCTCCATGCGATTCCTCTATCACCCAGATACCGTTCGGCTCTACTATTGAAGTCAGCTGATAACGTTACTTTCCTCCAAGTCGCCATCTTTCTCTGCGCCCCTAAAAAATTCGTTCCATTGTCGCTATGAATTTCGGTCACGGCGCCTCTTCGCGAAATAAACCGCCTTAATGCGGCTAAGAAACAATCGGAACTCAAATCCGAGACAAGTTCCAAATGTATTGCCCTTGTTGCGAAACAAACGAACAAGCAAATATATCCATTTAATATCTTTGCTTTGCGTATTTTCCCCATTTTTAGGGCATACGGCCCGCCAAAGTCCACGCCTGTTATGCAAAATGCATTAATTTTCTCCAATCGAGAGGGAGGTAGATTACCCATAAACTGCTCTTTCGGTTTGGGGTTTGCACGAAAGCATTTCATGCAGTGCAATATTCTCCGACGAATAACCTCTCTAGCATTTATGATCCAAAATTTAGCCTTGATAAGGCAGTGCAAATGAAGTGACCCAGGGTGTAGGTGAACCTCATGATAATAATCAATAATCAAAGTCGTTAAATGATGAGACTTCGGAAGCAGTATTGGGTGTTTCTGGTTGAATGCAATCTTGGCATGCTTCAATCGGCCTCCAACCCTTAGGACTCCTTCCTTATCTACGAATGGGTTCAAATTTCTCAACCAACTGGGCACTACTTCATTTCTTAATAAATATAATTCCTTTTGAAATTCAATTCGTTGCACTAAAATTACCAAACGCACCTCTGCCTGTGCTAATTCTTCCGTAGTGAGATAACCACCATATTTCTCCTTGGGGTCCTTACAATTATGAATGAACCGCAGGCAATATGCAGTAATTCTCTTCAAGCGTGAAAATGAGGAAAACTTCAACAACCAAGCTAGTGTATCCTGTTCTAGTACCATATGGAGATTAATTGTTCGAGCTTCCACTTCAAGGGCATCACACTCCGTGTGGTTAGCTAGTTTTGGAGCCCTCGGCCACCCCTCCAATGGTTGACTCAGCCATATCGGGCCCGTCACCCAACTCGCGTCCTCGATAAATTGACGAGGAAGGGCTCCTCTTGATGCTATGTCACTAGGGTTAGAGTCTGATGGCACATACCGAAATTTTTTTGGAGATAATTTCTCTTGAATCAGCGTCACTCTATTTGCAATAAAGGATTTCCAGCGGTGAGGGGACGACTTTACCCACTGAAGAGCAACCATAGAATCACTCCATACGAAAACATCTGAAATTATGCAGTGATGGTGCCATATATATCTCTGGCATACTCAATAAGGTTAGTAGCTAAAACCAGGCCTAACAATTCTAATCGAGGCAGTGATATCCGCTTGATCGGTGCTACCTTTGACTTAGCTATCAGTAATGAGGTAGCAACAGTCTGATCGGCCTTCACACCTCGTAAATAAACCACCGCAGCATAGCCCCTCGCTGAACTATCCGCAAAAGCATGTAACTGCAGGTCGATTGCCGAGTCTAAATTCAAGCAACGACGTAATTCAAATTTCGAAATGAGTGGCAACTCACTGCGGAATTGCCTCCATTTGGCAACTACTTCCTCTGGGAGAGGGTCATCCCAATCAAGTCCGCTATGCCAAAGATACTGGATGAGCCATTTTCCATAAAATGTGACGGGACTAATAAAACCAAGCGGATCGAACAAGCGGGCAACCTCCGACAATATGGTTCTTTTCGTAATATCACCAAACCCAGCATCAAACTTATATGAAAAATTATCCTTTCTAGGATTCCAAGTCAAACCCAAAATTTCCGCGGCAGGTTGGTTTTCATATTGAAAAGTAAATACCTCCGGTTTCAGAATGCAAAACTCTGAGGGTACATTTTTTAGCAGTTCGACCTTACTGCTCAACCATTTGCGCAACTCAAAGCCTCCACGATCCAAAAGCTTCTTTAATTATTGACACTGCAATTTTAACCCTTCGTCGATGGTTCGAACTGAGGAAACTATGTCGTCCATATACGTATTTTCTCTAATTATTCGAGATGCAACTGGATATTCTACACCTTCATCGCATACCAATTGATGAAGTGTACGAATTGCCAAAAACGGGGCCGATTTCAGTCCATAACTTACGGTGGTCAAGCAGTACTCTCGCAAATCCTCCTCGGGACTAAATCTCCAAAATATCCGTTGCATATCGTAATTGTCCGGATGCAGTTTAATGTTTCTATACATTTGGCGGATATCTGCGATCACCACAACCTCATGCAATCTAAATCGTGTTAATATATCGATTAGATCCACTTGCAATTTGGGACCCTTATATAACGCATCGTTCATGATATGCCATTAGTGGTTTTCATTGAACAATCGAAAACCACCCTAAATCGAGAGAATTCCTCCCTCGAGCGATAAATACAATGGTGCGGAATGTAGTAAGACAGTACCAATGCGGGACCAGATGCCTCAATCATATGGCCTTGCGTTATGTAATCCTTCATAAATTCATTATACTTGGCTCGTAAAGCGGCGTTTTTCTTCAATCTATTTTCTAGCATATAAAATCTTTGCAGAGCTAAACCATAACTTTGCCCCAATTCTGGTATATCTGTAATAAAAGGTAACCGAACAACATATTGTTTAAATTCACGAGCTACATTTTTCTGATAGTGTTGTACACAAGCATCATCTTCCGGACTGCACTGGTATCTCCTCGGAGGTTCCTCATATTCCCAGAACTTTCGCACTAAACTTTCAATGCTCTCACCTAGCGTTGAGCAAAACACCTGGATTTTATTATCGATATTTTCGATTTTCCCTATCAGGCAATGACCAAAAACTGTAGGTAAAATGTCAGGTGTCCCTGCCGGCCCAATTATTGGCGCGTCAACTACCACGCGCGCAAACCATTCGGCGCCTAATAGTACATCTATCGTTTCCTCATCGTAATACCTCGGGTCCGCAAGTTTCAATCCCACAATATGCGGCCATGTTCTATTAACGACCGATATTTTTGGACACTGAGCAATATGAGGGACCACCATAGCGTTGATATCATATTTCAACGTGCTTTGGGAGGAAGGTTTTATTTTCAAACTGACCATTCCAGAGGATACTACGGCGTTATTATTTCCAAACCCGAAGATGGGCGCTCTAATTTTATTGGAATTTAGCCCTAACCGCCGAACGCAGGATTCAGTGATAAATGTTCCCTGACTTGCGGTGTCAAGCAAGAGTTTAATGGCACGACCTTTGCCATTAGTATCCAATACGATTGCCCTAGCAGTTGCAAGCATCACTACGGACCCCGACCGATGAGTGCAAGTTTGAAGTGTGGAAACCTCGTTAACCGGATTTTTTTTCGTCTCGCCTGAGTCCGCGCTCGCTAATTGAGGGTTATGCTTTCGATACTCTGCCGTAGCATTACCTTTAGCCTCACATTTCGAACTTGAGTTCCCACGATTGGCAAAGCAAAGCAATTCATTATGCCGCATTTTACAGTTGGGGCATGGCTGTTTGACTTCACAATCTTTTAAAAAGTGTTCTTGGCTAAAACAAACTAGACAACAACCTTTTGCTTTTACTACCCTCAGCCGAAAACCTACAGGTAATTTCAAAAACTTACTGCATTTCTCCAATGAGTGCGACAATGAACAATTTGGGCACGATTTCTGGCTGTCCGTGTTAACAACCATACTCGTAGATTTTCTAAACGATTGTGCTGGCTTATGGGGCCTTTTATGCAATCCAGTTTCCACCGGTAACGATGAAGATGCCTCCAAAACTTTGGCTTCCTAATTCAAAAAATCAAAAAAGGTTTGTAAAGACAGCTCTACAACGTTCAATGCTGTCTTTTCCCATCGCTCTCGCAACACGGAATTGAATTTTCGACGCAACAGAAAAATCATTGGTACAGACCAACTTTCGACATTGTGCCCCACAGCGCTTAACGCACCAACATACTCAGTGATTAACGTGCAAAATTTACGAATAGCTTGAGCTTCCCTGCTGATTGGGGTCATATCAAACAGAGCCTCGAGATAGGCATTTGTCAGCCTATTAGGATCCATAAAGCGTGATTTCAAACTCTCCCACACGACCGAATAATTTCCCGAGGACACAGGTAGGGATGAAACACACGACAATGCTTCCCCTTTAAGAACAGATTTGAGGTACAAAAATTTCTGCACGTCACTCAATGAAGGATTATCATGCACCGCGGATAGGTATAAATCATAAAATGCCTGCCATTGCATTAAATTACCGTTAAACTCTATCAAATCGAGTTTAGGGAGCGCTACTGCATGAGTAACATTACTCTCCACGGCAGCATGATGCCCCGTTGACCTTAAGCGAGGCTCCACATCGGGGAAGTGAAAGAGGAGAATTGCCTTCGTATTGTAGAACATCGCCTCGAACTCCTCAGTTGACTTACGCAATTCTTTGTCCTTTTCAATCGGAGGGGACTGTTTCGCGTACAACGCAGCTAATTTTGGAATGCCCTCATTAAAATCGTCCGCAATTTTATCAATCTGGTCTGTCATAGCTCGTAATAAATTCCTCTGTTTTACATCACTCGCATTCTTTTCAAACTCTTTAGCGACATTATCGATACGACCCATCTTCGCAAGGAGAGATGCAATACGAAACTCTAAGTCGTCGATCGCCGGCATTTTCTATTACCTGTTAAACCAAGCAAGGGTGAAAAACCGACCTAATCCTATCGATATCTACACTGGTATTTAACGATATCCGGCCAGAAGGACCATATGATCACTTCCAAAGGTGAATTTCTAGCTCAAAGTGAACTGTATAATTTGCTATTACGAAAATTATTAGTGAAAAAAGGTTGAGCCACGACAAACTGCCACTCACCGATCGCGTGCCCGACCGACCGATGGCGATGCGGCAAGCAGCTGGACTCCACAGGGTTGCTTCTTTCACTTGATCCTCACTGCTCAGCGTTCACAGGTAGACTCACTTACACACTCATTCAACATCCACTCACTAGGCACACAAACAAATGATAATCGAAAACCGAAGTCCAGTGGCAACGCCAAGTGGTGGCGCGGCTCAACCTTGACAAACCATTTGAAAACACAACTGAACACCCTCAAAATATAGTAAAGGAACTAATGCATCTCATTAAACTCTGTGTTAAACAAAATTATTTTGTTTTCAATGGCAACCATTGTCAACAAGAGAACGGTTTGGCTATAGGTTCCCTCCTATCGTCCTTATTGGCAGAAATATTTCTGAATAATTTGGAAAAAGATTTATTTCAATGCAACCACCCACTCCTGAAGAAAGTCCATTATTGGTTCCGTTATGTGAATGACATTTTGTGTCTATGGACAGGAACCAGACGGTAAGTGATGAATTTTTTGGAAATATTAAATACCCTTAATGAAAACATTAAATTTACAGTTGAGTTCCAAGACAATGACAGACTAAATTTCCTAGACTTAACAATATCCATTCGGGATGGAAAACACATGTGGGTATTTAAATAAAACCAACATGTACCGATCATGTTATCCATGCCACCTCAAAACATCCTCCAATCAAAAGCTAGCAATGTTCCACAGAGCCATTATCGTTCCCCTCACCAATGAAGAATATTGTAAGGAGATATCCCTCATCAAATCTATAGCCAGAGCTAATGGTTTCACGGAGGCTATGACAGATAACCTGGTAGCGAAAAAGAAAAAAGAAATTTCCCTTAGGCAGATTTATTCAGTCGAACCAGTAAAAGCACAACGCTGGCGGAAAATAAATTATATCGGCAATGTTTCTCTAAGAGTCGGTAAATTCCTGAACCACCTTGGCATGAAGCCTGCCTTTCATAACAAAACAAGCCTTAAATACCTGCTTCCCAATGTGAAAGACTCCATCAATATCAGTGACCATAGTGGAATTTACAGGTTAAAGTGTGGTGATTGTATGGCGTCTTATATTGGACAGACGGGAAGAAGCTTGAGGGTCCGAGCAGGCGAGCACAAGAAGGACTTTGAAAAGAAGGAGGGGAAATCCCAGTTCGTGGCTCACCTCTTGGCAGAAGGATACCAGGCTGATTTTATACCAGAAATGCTTCGCAGAGAGAAAAAGGGGACCAGAATGGACATTTGGGAACAATTGTTCATCCTATCGGCTGTGAATATGAAAGAAAACATCAATAATGACCACGTTTGACCTTCAGCTGTGAAGTGGCAATTTGTGGAGTGTTGTAACGGTTCGCCAAACATTTTCGCATATCATCTTAAGTCTCGCATTTTATTCCCAAGGAACACAATTTGGATGCCTGAGAGCAAAGGAAAATTTTCCGCCACCGTATTATACTTTACCCTTCAATTATCTCGAATTCCTCAGGCTATTCCAGCTCCGGATACTCAACTCAACCCCTGACTGACCTTGCTAGTTACTTCCCAAAACCTGCGGCTATTGGAGGAATAAAAATAACTTCAGGCCCAATAAGGCAGTTCACTAACAATTAGGTTATTCTCATATTTAACGTATGTATGTACGTGAGCAAAGGTAAATCTTAACGAAAGAAGGAAGAGTGAAGAATAATCCGGCATAAGTCTTGACAGATTATAGAGATAAATCTCTCACGTGTTCACTGTTTTGCGCCCCATCCGACGGACGGATTGCAGTACTACGCTGAAAATCCCCTCAAAGTAGGGAGTAGAATGCCCCGGAAGAACTTTGGCCTCTGAGATCCATATGGTCATATTTAATTTCATTCTCGCCACTGATTCAAGAGTAAAGGTGTTTCGGTTATGAAATAAGATGACTCATGTAATTTTATAATGTCTTCGCCACTACTTGCCTAGATCACTTGTACGAGGGCAGTTTTTTTTTCAACCTCCGATCGCACAGCATAAACGCCAGACAAGCGCTAGGCGGGTGGTATGCAAATTAGGCAACAGTGCATTACCCGTATCACATGCTCTATCACTGCCGAGCCTAAGTCGTCAGCCTGTTCTGAGTGGCAGCCACATAAACATGGCCGCCTCAATTGATTCTCCCGCCAAGTGCGAATTTCGCAGTGTTCTCCGAGCAGAGCAAGCAGAAGGGAATAGTGCTGTAGAAAGTCATCAACGAATGAGCCGAGTGTATGGAGAAAGCATTATGAGTAGTGGTGTTGTCCGTGAATGGTGTCGAAAATTCAAAGACTGATGTGCATGATGAAGGGGGTCAAGGACGCATGCTGACTTCTGGAATTGTTTGGATCCATGACAATGCGCGCACTCACAGTACTGGTGCAACCCAAAGACTCCTTGAGCAATTTCAATGGGACCTTTTCGATCACCCGCCATACAGTCCCGACCTAGCGCCAAGTGACTTCAATCTTTTCCCTGAATTGAAGAAGTGGCTAGGAGGGTAGCATTTCCAAACTAACAAGGAGCTTCAAGACAACGTCAAGACTCATTTCTATTCAATGGCGGCAACTTTTTATGAAGAGGGTATTGTCAAGCTTGTCCACATGTACGACAAATGCCTCAATGCTTATGTTGAAAAGTAACCATAAGTGTGCATAACCTTTGGTAGTAAAATAAATTTTACTATTCAATTTGTGTTTCACTTATGGCCCATCGGAGGTAGAAAAAAAAACTGCCCTCGCCCTTTGGCGGTGAGGAACTTTGAATCAACGATCCCTAACCTTTGCTGTCCAGGAAACCCGTTATTTAAATTTTACGGTTTTCCTGTCATGATTGTGTTACCCATACAAAACTACGTATGCATGAGAGCGAGAGCAAAATACACGCTTGAGTACCCATTTCATTTCCGTTATGTCCATACAAATATTTACAAGTAATAGGATGGCGTATTTTTAATATTTTTATGTATAAGGCCTTTTTTTACCAAGGATCGCTACCTGGCTGAGGATCACACTTTTGGGAGAGTCATCGTGAACAGAGTGGTATGATAATCGCGGTACACTAGAAGATTCCACGGCCAAGCAGAAGATATGCAGCTTTTCCAAAGAGAGGCAATAGTGGAGCAGGTATTGGTGACAGAAAACTATTTTGATAACTCGGAACAAAATATCTGTCGATTTAGTCACATTTAATTTAAAAGAGATCTATGGTGTATGTGTCGTGGTGGATAATTTCGCAATTTTCCATTTCATCGTTTGCATACAGTCATTTTGCGACTACTAGCATATGTTAGGTACATATGCCAGTACATACTACATACTTGCCTTACCACGTCCCTACAGATAGGAAAGAGATTCGCACATCCAAACTCCCTCCTATCCTAAAAGGGCCCATCTCTAAATATGTACCACAACGCTAATTTTCCACTTTTACCACCACCCCTTTTCTTCCTCTCGAATAATTTGTATCCCGTTTTTGACAAAAATCAACGATGAACTTTACCTTTTTTGTATATAATAAAACAAATGTTGAATATTGTATTGACTCCAGAATGAAAATACGTGTTCCAAACGCTTTTATTTATTTTCTAATTAATATTTGTATCATCATAATTATTATTTGAAAAGGGAATGAATTATTTTGTGCTTTCTCAAATTTCTCCAAAGGTAACAGAAGGATTGACTCCAAATCTTGTTGATGTTTTGTAGCACAGGTTTTCTTGACCTCCTCCTTATCTAAAGAGCTGCGTATTTCATGGAAGGACACTAAAGCCACCTTGTTTTCCCAAATTAATCCTAATCCCTACGAATTGACGGGTATTTTAACATGAGAATTCCAACTCGATTACTAGGAAAGTTACATTACGTTTGTTTGTTGCTATAGCATAAATTACTAAAACCTTTAGCTTTTGTTTATAATGCCCCTATGGTTACTTATATAGATAGTTAGGTATATTTATTTGTTCCAGGACATTATTGTCCCTTGATACATGTACTTAAAAACATTTGCATAGTCTCATTACAACATCAACAGGGTAATATTTATATTAGAAATGAGTATCTATCTATGTATCAATCAATACAAGATTTCAATGATTGAACTATAATATTATAATACAACCAATTTAACTACAAATAGTATAGTACCGACAAATATAATAGAACCAGGAAAAACTTATAATGCATATAAAATTACTTATAATGCTTATACATACATAAATTATTTTATTTGCATTGCATAAGAGGTGACTATAAACGATTTTTAAACATATAAATGTTTTCGGAATACCTTATCCCATCAGGTAGTGAATTCCATAACCTACAAGATGTTGCATGAAAAGAATTAAAAAACACATTTTTGCGGAAATTTGGTATTAATAATAACTCAGCATTGCGTGTCAGTCGTTTAAGCGTGTTAGAATTAAAGATAATTTTTTCAAAAAAGAACTTGGACACTCAGTTTTAATTAACTTGTACATTAACAGATTTATTTCATACTCTCGTCTTTTTTCTATCTTCGACCACCTGAGTGTGTCGTAATATGGTGTAACCTGTTTATCATAAGGAATAATGAATATCAATCCTATTCCACAGCTTTGTAACCTCTGAAGTTGTTGATTTAGCTCCATAAAAACATTGGTATAGGCGAGTGAACAGTAATCAATATGACGCATTATTAGGGTATTTAACAATTTGATCCTTGAATTGCTTAATCATATATAATATTTTATGCACTTCATTGGAAGTTGTTTTAATATGTTCATGCCAGGTAAGTGTACGACTTAAAGTTAAACCAAGACTTGTTACTGTATTTGAATATTCAATGTCAACACCGTTAACATAGATTTTTGGTAACAGATTAATTCCCATTGAATTGATGTATTGTGAGCTTCCAATAATGATGGCTTTACCTTTTTTTTTGCATTTAGAGTGAGAAAGGTTTCAGAGCTCGAATTACATATGGACTGTATGTCTTGATTAACTACTTCTATTGCATAATGTATTTCATGAGGATGACAGCTGGAGTAAATTTGCAAATCATCAGCATAGAAGTGGTACCTACAATTTGTGATTGCGTTAGGTAGTGATCTAATAAATATTGTAAACAGCAGAGGGCCAAAAATCGAACCCTGTGTAATGCCACATGGAACTGAAAAAAAGGAGGACTGCTTTCCATTGGGGCCGTTAACCGCTTGCATACTTTGAGAGAGGTATAATTTAAACCATAACATAGCTGAGTGCGAGAGACTCATTTTGCCTAACCGGAAAAGCAGAGTTCCATGATTCACCGAATCAAACGCCTTGGAAAAGTCAAAAAATACCAATATGGTGACTTTTTTTTATCAAAGGATGACCTAATGTCATCAGTAATTTTAATGAGTGCCGTCTGGGTGCTGTACCCTTTTCGGAAACCCGACTGGTATTCGTCAAAAAAATTCCTTCGGGAAAGGTGTGACACTCTTTCGTTATACACGTGTCTCTCAAAGATTTAGAAATACCACAGAGAATAGATATTGGACGAAGATTAGACATATCTTTTACAAAGGCGGTTTATATACAGAGGTTCAAACACAACATAATTTCGAAAAAAGCGTCCGCTCTCATTTTTCTTCGAAAATCTTAAAAGTTGACCAGATATAAGAGTAATTGAACGATTTTTATGAAAAAATAAATTTTACCAATTGTGAACAGGGTACTTTGTCTATACAATGCATAAGTTTCAGACATTTTTGCCATTATTTGAGTGCCATTACGCAAATTTTACATAAAGTAGACAATATGATCCTTATCGGAAAATGGTCTCTGGGATACTTCATTAGAATATAAATTAAAGATATTTCTAGGTTATTCTGTAAAAACATTTGAAAAATTTGCGACGCCGAGAATACACACCAGTTTTCGATCGCGCGTCGCGGCCCGGCTCCGTGCAGCGGGACCGGACTTTCTGTTTGCGGTCCCTAGAACAGCGCCTATTGTATTTGAAAGTCTCCAAACTTGAGTTTATAATTACGAGCTAATAATTATGATGCGAACATAGATAGTTCAATACTTTTATTAACATTTGCAAAGAGGTCCTCGTGAATAATTTTGCCTAAGTATACCAATGTATTATTTTAGGGTGGAATATATAAAACTATTTTCTTTTCAAGTTTATTCCTCAAATGCATTACCTGTCTTAAGTCCGCTTTACACGATGCAAATTTTGTATATTTTACACGATTTGTACATAAAAGTGTACAAATAATTGTATCGTGTAAAACGGCCTTCGCGGATATTGAAAATTATACTGTACCTCCATTGTACCCCAATTAGTTACGCCCAACGGGCAAAGGTCGATTATGAAATCCCCAATTATGTAGTGTAAAATATTTTGAGCATATTTGAGAACATAAGCATAATATGCTAAAATGGCACTCAAATATGAGGTTAGGTAGATAGGTGATAAATCTATTTTTTCCTGAGGGCAGCAGAATATCAGAAAATGAATTGCAAAGAGAGGGCAGGATATTTAATGGTATCAGTTTCACGTTTTAATGTACTTCAAATGAAAGGGCCACAATAGGCCAAAACCCTAATTCCATCCTCAGTTTAGAAGTGAATATCCTCGTGGTATCTTTGAAGAGCTCCGCAAGGTAAAAGGTCCTTCAACCATAAGGAACCACCGGAAATTCGACCCTCATCCCACACAAAGTTTGACATGGCCAAGGGAGGGGGTCATTTGAAATTCAGTGGCGGACTGGAAAGATTTTTATTTTTCTCGAGAAAAAACATGATTTAAATACCCACTGATCGTATAAAAGGGGATACTGGATCTTTCGAGCCGTAGTTCTCCATAGACCTTCGTTTGGAAAAGAAGTTTGCCAGTCAGGGATCATTACTTATTCAGTAAGTAGGTTTTTCACTCTGGTTACTAATTTGTAAGTGATACTCAGTGTGTGCTACTCTAAAAAATTCTCATGGTGTTTAGCAGTGTTCCAAATATAAGTCTGCGTGAGTGTTGGCAGCAGTAGAAGGAGTCCGGTTCCCAAAGCGATGGACGTTTTTTATGCAATTTAAATCATTCTAGTCTAATACAATGTTCCCATTATCTTTGACGCATGGGAAGCATAAAACCTTATTAGATTTCACTATGACGGATAAAGGTAGCTTACTGGACTGAACTGGTTGGAGACTCCACGTCTAAAATATGTGAATGCTTGTCGATAGAGCATGAAAGTGGTTATTTTTAAAAATTTGTCAAAATAGAATCAATGAGCGTGTGGCGGTGTGAATTTCCACACAAATTGTCTGTTTTTATGCAATAAGTTCTATGGACGTTTACGGAAGGGCATCACTTCATCCTCGATGAGAAAAAGGTATTTTCACGATTCTTCGCGAGCAATGTTAATCTAGGATATTTTATCTTTTTGTCGGACATCTGCATGAGACGCACGCGTTTTTTCGTATACACCTGAGACAAATAGTTACTTCCAGGTTTACACAACGCCAGGAGAGAGATGAGGGTAGAGCATTATTTGTAAACATTACAAAATTTAAAAATATATCTAAGCGCATGAAAAAAATATCTAAAAAATAAATATCTAAAAATTAGATTTTATTGAAGATTCAAAAGTTTGTTTTACAAAATAATCATTACTAACTCTTTCTAAAACTCATCAGAGTAATATTAAGGCGTGTGAATATGTTAGAGCCTGAGCCATCATTTCTGATAAAAATAATAATTAAATGCATAAACTAGTAATTTTTGTATGCTATTAAAGACGTGCAGTTCATTTATATAATTTACTAGCGGAAGGTGCCCGTGGATTCTCAACGGAAGTGAAAAAAGTAGGAAATAATAGAGTAGTTTTTATTTGAATGAAGGGATTCTAGGGTCTTAAATTGATTATTTTACACAGTTGAATTTGACTAAAACGTCGCTTCTTTTTTATTCTGGCGTCTAAGTTTCATTCGCTTTACTTTTCTGTGACCATTCGTCCATTGTGGAATAATGTGGCTGAAGTTAGTAGATGTAATGAAGTTGATGTAATTTTCAAATTCCAGCGGTCAAACAAAAATACCTACTTATTTATACTAGTGTTTTGTTATAAGGGATTCAGAAAGAGAGGAAATGAAACAAATAAATAATCACAAATTCCGACTAATACTAGAAAATACACATGACATTCAGGTGTACAGTCGAACAGCAATGGCGATAAATATCTCTTTGGTTCTCGAGTTATATTCAAATGTATATTCCTACAAACATACCTACATTCGACATCAGTGGTACTAGTATTAGGGTTTTTCGGGTACGTCGACTGCTAGGGTCATATTGCACCACACAGAACTCAAAACTATCCAAATAACCTTAGCTCCGGCACATCATGCATGAACTTAAAAGTCCCTGTTAAAAATATGTATTTTCCAGTTTTAGAACTTGTTGAAAGTGTAGTAGAATAAAACGGTTAGAATAAGTGTCTATTTCTAATTTTTAATGAAACTAGCTGAAGGTACCTCTTGAAATTAACGGGAGGGAGAAATATAATAAATACGAATTTCATTAAGAAATTTAAAAATTTTTCAAGAAGGGGCGAAAACAAACTTGTCTTATGTATTTAGCTATTGATTCAAGTGAGCATCGGAATCATCATCAAAATCATCATCGGTCAACTATCATAGGATTGGCTTGACGCAGCCCTCCAAAGTACTTTATATTAATCTATTTGCCAACCTCTTCATGTTGAGGTAACTCCTCTCTTTAATAAAGGTACTTACTTCAGGAACTGTTCTATATAACTCATACAAAGTCTGCCTTTTCCATTATTACCGCTCATTTTTCCCTCAACGATGTGTTTATCACGCCATCGTGTCTGAAGAAGTGACCGATAAGTTGTCCCTCTTCTTTTTAGGGTTTTCAGTAAAAATTTCGTTTCTCTCACTCTTCCTAAGACTTCTTTCTTTCTTTGTTTGTAATTCGGTGTATCCATTTTATCGTCACTATTCTTCGGTAGCACAAATGCTCCCAGCTTGGACTTCTCTGCTGCAGTTCTCGTTCACCCTTTGCTGCCATATAGTAGCATGCTCCAAATATATGTTATGATGAAATATGTCCTCACTTCCACGCTTATATTTGTGACTGTTAGCGGAATCTTCATTTGGTAAAATGCCCTTTTTGCTTGGGCGATTCAATTGGTACGTTCTCTTTTACGTCGTCCATCCCTGGTTTATCGGATAACACCGGTATCGGTTACACTACTCTTGCACCTCCTAGTTTTTTTTCCGTTTTTGTTTTCATTAGTTCCTGGCTTCTTTTCTCCTACTGCATGCCAATACCTTAGTTTTCTTTTTTTTAACTTCATCGGAACCATAATGTAATTTACCAAGAAGAAACAAAGTAGGTTAGTAGTGGAGGTACATACGAATGTCTGCTATTGTTCACAATGAGTTCAGATTCGGGTTTTTGGGAATGGTACGACCCACCTCTTCGCAATTAATTTTTCTCTGGCCTTTTATGTATGTTATGTTCGTCTCCATTCTACAACTTCATGACAGTAGCGTCAATAAACTTCCTATGGTTATAGTTGAAACGGTTGCAGGCTCTAATTTGTGGAATGACGGCATGATGGGAGAAATAATTCACTTTGTACTTATTCCATGAATTTATTTCGAACCAACTGGTTTTGACGTTAGCACGTCATCATCTGGGGTACAGGGAGATTGTACTCCTGATGATGACGTGCTAACGTCGAAACCGGTTGGGTCAAAATAAATTTTGGAATAAGTTCAAAGTGAATCATTTCTCCCATCTTATGGTTACGTATTAATACTTGGGATTTTACAAAATTAGAATATTATTTTGAAAGTTTCAGGCTAGAAGAAACAAAGAATTTTATTAGAGAAAGCACATTCGAATGTCTGCTATTGTTGACAATGAGTCCAGATTCGGGTTTTTGAGAATGGTACGACGCACCTTTTCACAAAATATTTTTCTCTGGTCTTTTATGTATGGTATTTTCGTCTCCATTCTCCAACTTGCTGACAGTGGCGTCAATGAACTTCCTATGGTTACATATTAATGCATTTTATTCCAATTAGAGTAAATTCTATTCTTTAAACCTGGTAGAGATTTAGCCTACTTAAACCAGGCACGGTTCACCCCTTCTACAGCACATTTGACGCATAACTATTATAAACTCTTTTCATTTTGCTTCTCTTCTTATAAATTACACTAAAATACATTTTCTTATCACGTTTTTGCGTCTTAGAAGACAATTTTGAAAGCAGTTTACTTCGGAATACGGTATGAATGCATAAATTATTCACCTTTTGGACCGCGTAGAAGCTCAATTAAATTAGATTAGATTGTTTTGTGGTGAAGTTCCTCCAAGGTGGCCCTGAGGCACTTAGACCTATTGGCCCAATGTGCCAACCACCCTTATAAGGAAATCACCCATTAAGGCCAAATGCCTTGCTGAAGGCCAACAGGTAAAGGCCAACCTTTGTTTGGCCTTTTTTTGCGGGCTGCCAATTTTTTACAATGTTTCACAAAAGGCGTCATAGTCAAACCCTCACCCCATAATCTTTGCTTATAAGAAGGATAAAGGAAATTCTGACTATGAAAGGTAGATAACTATGAGCCAAGACGAAATAAATCAGCCTCTCCACACATATCAACTCTTTGGAATCACTTAAATCAGATCTTAATTGGAGAGATTCCGTCCGTATGCAGGCATTAGTCGCTCTGGCTCTAGAGAGCTTTTAATTCACCAGGCATGAGTTAGTAACTTAGTATGGCGCATTTTGTTGTTACAACAGCATTATCATCATGGCTGATCAAGGCACTTGATAATGTTGTTTTAACAACAAAAAGGGTCGTGTTAAGTAATATCTGGGGAAATTTTCCAATGTCTTTCTCTAACAATAATGTGAGTTTCATCACCGTTACAATAACAAAAGGTAATTTATATGTAAGCCCAGGCCTCGCATGAATACCATTGGCTCACGCAAACATTCTAACTTTTTGCGGTTCAGTTTACGATAGCGTGCCCGCGTTAAAGAGAGGTAATGACAAAACATGTCTTAAAAAAAAGGTTAAAAAAACATTTAGGCTGAAAATTTTTAAATGAAAAAAAACTCAGTTCACAAGGAAAATAAGTTCAGCGGAAAAAAAACTAATGTAAAACGGTCCGGTATGAAACGCCGTTTAAACACAAAACGGCGGTTCAGGAGAAAACACCCGTTTGATCTACTGAACCCGTGCACTGCCTTCAAAAACAGTTTTTTGGGAACCAAGAACCAGTTTAGTATTTCGTGCACCGCCCAGCCCTAGTAAATGGTGGTGATGCATGCTAAAGTGCCGAAAATTATCCTCAAGTTTCCCACATGAGGAGGAAGAAGAATGTGATCGCAATTCGGGGATTGAGTAGCTTTCTGAAGCGCTTGAATGTCCATTTCGCAATTTTATCGGAAGAAATATTACTTAAAAAATAAATTGGAAGCTCGGACACGGGTTATAATTACGGCAGCTTATTCATCATCACACCACTTTCTGTAATTTACTAATGAGAGGATAATCCTTAATTCTTAATCATCGGACAACAATCCTAGGAATGGTTTGACGTGGCCCTCTACTCAACTTTTTTATCGGCCAACCTCTTCATATGAACGTAATTCCTCTCTTTCAAACCCTTCATGACCTGTTCCATGCATCTCATACGACACCTTTTATTCTCCTTCTTATCGTTCACTTTTCCCTCATCTATTGTCTACACCAGGCCATCGTGTCTCAAGATATGGCCGATTAGGTTGTCCCGTCTTCGTTTTATAGTTTTCAGCAGACTTCTCTTTTCTCCAACACTTCTAAGGACTTCTTCATTTATCACTCAGTCGATCAATTTTATCTCCATCATTCTTCGGTAGCACCATAATTTGTATGCTTCCAGCCTTTTCTTCTCCGCTGCTGTCATCGTCCATGCCTCACTGCCGTAAATAAACATTCTCCAGACGTACGTCCTGATGAATTGTTTCCTCAATTCTGCAATTGTATTTCCAGATGTAAGAACATTCTATTTTTGATAGAATGCCTACCCTCTTTGCCTGGCTATTCTACTGACTATTTCTTTATTGCTTTGTCCATCGTTGGTCACTTGGCTTCCCAGGAAACAGAACTCTTTCACCTTCTCCAGTTTGTGTTTTCCTTGTTTAACGTTAGTTTTGCTCTGTTCTGTCTTTCTGCACACCAATATTTTAGTCTTCTTCTTATTGATCTTCATCTGATAACTGTCTATTGTCCTTTCCATGAGTATTTGAGTCTTATTCAGATCCTTCTCTGTCTCCGCAAAGAGTGCTATATCATCAGCGAATCGTAGCATGCTAATTTTTTCTCCGTGGATATTCACTCCAGAAGACTACTCTTTGATTTCATTGATGGCTCTCTCGATGTAAACATTAAAAATTACAGAAGATAGTGCACAGTCTTGTCACACACCGTTCCTCATTCTTACTTCTTCACAGTTGGGTGCAGATTTAATCACAGCTACTTGGATTCTATACAAATCGTGGGAAATTCTTTGGCTTTGTAGGACACTCCAATTCAATTCAGAAGCTACTCGTATTTATGACTAGACTTTATTTAAGTTTCTTATCACTTTCTTGTGTCCCAAAAGACAACAATTTTGAAAACGGTCCACTTCGAATTAGGGTTTATATCCAATAAAATATTTACATTTTGAACCCTGCAGAAACGTCTTTTAAATTGGTACTTTTATATTTTACCAAATGCAAACCTATTTTTTCTGGGAGTAGCAAAAAGTAAGCCAATGAGATTTTTCCGGATGAAATAGCCTATAGAATAAAGCTTACGGCATATCTTTTGCACGAACTTTTTATCATTATTGCAGTGGCAATAGGAAACAACCCACGGATACGTAATGAGACATTACGTTACATTGCTTTGAATTTCATTCCCTAGTTAATGTTAAACTGTCTCAAATCTCAAGCTAGTTCGGTTGATGACGATTTCGAAAGCGTTCCTCTCTTCTCTTCATGTCCCACGTCGGTTCAAATGCACAAACTCGTAAAGAAATGAAAAAAAATATTCACAATTTGAACACCACTGAAATATTCTATTAAATACTCCAAATTTAATACGAAGACAAGTCATCTATATTCGTAAGTAGCGCTAGCAGTCTGCACGTATCTTTGTGCAAAAAATATGGCTGAATTTGCTTCACGAATAGCCTACAATCCCTTCAGTACCTTCCTACATCCTCGCGAAAAGTACAATGCCGTTTATGTCATTCTTCTATGACGCACTGTTTAAGCCTCAACGATGTTTTCATTTTGCAGACGCCAAAGGCAAAGACCTTAGCAACGCTCGGAAAAAAACCGAAAAAAGAGTGTATTTCAACATAAATTACACAATTCCCAGAAACCTGGAGAACAAAAAGTAATTCAGTCAACATAATTAGAAAGTCATTTTTTTCCATTAAATACAGAAAGATTAAATGAAATTTACATATAGTTAGTTATTTTACTGAAATAAAGAAAAAACTCTTGCGCTATCAAAAATCTGATAAAGTCCTTTTAAACCAATGTGCATTCATATTAGGCGCCAGGAATCGAACCCCGGTCCCGAGCGTTTTTTATATTACCTATAGCACCTTGTACTGCATACTATGTATTCCTAAAAAATTTCAGCTCTTGGTCTCTTATAGAGTAATTTATCCAGAACAGGTGAATAGCCTAGAAATTTCTGCTTAAAAATTTGAAAATAAAATAAACGAAATCCGGTGTAAACAAAATTAGTGGCTTGCAATAATATAGATGCATACCGAAATTAATAAATATTTACATCAATAAAATATTAGAGCGCTATGCAAAAACAGCTTTCATTGTTTCTTCTTAATGAATAATATTGATTTTGAAAAGCAATAGGATAAGGGCTGAGGATGAAAGGATATAGTTCAGCATAAAAAGTTATCATAATGGAAAATCTGGAAAGGAGCTATGTAGATCCATTCTTAGGACTGATGGAAAATGTAGTGTAGGACAGAGGAGTATTATTCTCTTTGCTTATTAATAAATATTATTGATTCTGCTGCTTCTTCTAAATTAGACTTCATAATTTATTTCTAAATAAATACGAGGATAAAAGTTTAAATAATGATGAGTTAAAAGTATACTTCAAATTCTTGTGATAATTTTTATTTGTAATAGGAAATAGGATATTGTGCATTCCTTAGGATAGATGTGCAGAAATTTTTCCAAGGAACGGATTAAGAGTAAAGTGAAACATGACGTTGACATTAGACTATTTTTAATGAAAGGCTCCAAGGAGTTCATTAAGTCTCAGCCGACTAGCGGAGTACTAGACTCGATATGCTCTTCACAATATTGGGAACTGTTAGTCTAGGGAAAATCTTTGCCTCTTCCGTCATTTAAGCCGGGTCAAAAATAGGGTAGTAATCAGCTAGTAATGTGTAAGTTCTTATATATAATTAAGTCTTCAATATTCCTTATTGCTCATTGTTAATAATGATGTTTTCTTCGGTAGAAATTATTATAAATTTGGGAAATACATTTGATACTTTTACAAGAGAAGCAAAATACAGTACGTAATTGTCAATATGATACGATGGCCTGGTGAGGGCAATCGTCGAGGTAAAAGGAGACGGGAAGAATGGAAAATGTAGCCGTCGTGTGATAGACATGGAACAAGTAATGGAGGATGTAAAAGACAAGAATTTCGTAAATGTAAAGAGGTTGGCCGATGGGAGAATCAAGTAGACGGCTGCGTTCAACCAATCTATGGATTGATGACCGAGGATAATGATGAATTATCAGCTCTGTTCTGTTCATCATTTACCCTTATATTTGGCAATTTTATCCCTCCAATTACTGTCGGTATACATCATCACAGATTTATTCAAGTATTATGCTGTTTGTAAATTAATTTTAAATGTTTCCTCAGGTCACAATATCCAAGTACTTGAGTTTGAGTAATATTTTTTTAAATTATTTTTCCGTATGAAATTATAATTTAAATTAATCTTTCTCCGAAGGATTATGGTATCAACTGCCAATATGAAGGTTCCTTACTTGCTGTATTCTACTATCCTGGTGCTCATTGCCATAAATGGATCAAATGGTCAGGTATATTCATTGGGATCGTGCCCAGCTCAAACATCCATCACATCTACTACTTTGACATTTAACAACGTGAGTACATAATAATAGAAGTCACTACTTATTTCAAGCGAATATAATTATGAAATTAGCTGTGAAGTTTTCGAATATGAAATGAAAATATTTTGATATAATAATTTCACCAAATAATTTATTGGGTAATAAATTTACTCTGCTGAATTTTTCCTCTATATTTTGATTATACATGAGTATTGGCTTAATTGTAACACATAACGTAAAATACTACTAATCGTTATGTGTTTGACCCATTCGTGTGGCAGATTTTTTATTAGTCTTAAAAGTTCAGTTAACGTGCAGGTGTACTCGATTAGACAGAAATAATTATCCAATAACTAATTCCCAAACAAGGAGTGGATGCTCAAAAAGGGTTTATTTTTTATAGGTGTTGAAATATCGGGAATTGTTAAATTTTATCTTGAAATATGATTCTAATGGATAATAGCCACATTGTGCATTTCCACCACAGAAATGGAATAATATATGCAATATTCTATCAGGTAGTGGAATATTTTTTTTTATCCCAGAATGGTCACAATGATTAGAAATTAAAGGGAGGGCTCAGTTTTGCAAGGTTAAATAACTGTGAAGCAATTCTGTAGGCGAGTGTTAATGAATATGGAATTCAGTATCTTTATTGTTAGTTAATGCTGAAATGACAACTTTTATAGAGGCGTGAGAATACAAAAGAGGCATGAGAAAGACCAATCATGGCGTGAGGTACAACTAATTTACCTTGGTAGTTTTTAATTTTGAGTTTATGCCAAATCTGAAGAATGATCCGTAATGTTTTATTGGAGAACAGTACATAAGGTCCAAAGTATATTTTGGCCCTTATGGAAAAATATGAAATAGAAGTCAGATGATTTGTTTTCCAAACGCACCAATTTGTGATTTCTGTACAGTTAAGTAGTGAAGCCTCTCCAGGCTTTGATCATGGATTTAATCTGTATTTAATTTCATATTTTTAGTTGGTACTAATGAAGAAAACATTTTTGCTTCTAACAAACTTTGAATCTCTTAACCTTTCATAATCAAAGATAAAAAAACTTGGCTTTAATTGTCCAGCGAATTAAGGACTATAAAGTCACACCCTGACAAAAACCTAAAGGGCCAAGTGGCCTAAAATACACAAGTATTCCTGCTCCGGAAAGAGATAATTCTCCTTGGGTGGTATTCGAACCCAGAATCTCCAGTTTCCGAGGTATGAGTTACCGGGATCGGGAAATATTGAGTTTGAAAAAATCTGGAGACAGCATTTCTCCATTTCAAGCAAGTCTTATGCTAATGAACTATTTTTACAATCTACAGTTGAAGGTTTCTTTAGCACTCAGAGTTTTAGCATGAGAATTTTTAATGCTATATAGAAATCCATAATTATTGGATTTTTATGGCAAATGAATTAACGGTTAGAAAAAGCCTCATGCAGTACAATATTGTAAGGCTTATTCGAGAGTTCAATAGCATCACAATTGAAGCTTATTCACTAGTCTGTGCACATAATTCTCTCTTATACACGCAAAATGGAGGTATTACAATTGATTCTGCATTTGCATAACACTTAAATAACTACTATTTTGGCCAACAATGGTCAGAATGGTTTTTTTGATTTTCAGTGCGATGAGCCATGGTATATATAGTCGCTTTACTCAGATGGCGGATGTAGACTCCTCTCAACAATAACCTTCATGACAAGTTTTTTACGAATTTGCCAATAATAGCCGATATCTGTTAAAATGGCATTTTTAATCTTCTTTTCATGCCTAACTTCTCTAAAGTGAAATATTTCGTAAAAAGGAACGCTTTCGGGTAATTGGCGTCAAACAATTGATGAAAAACGTTTCCTCTCCAAAGTCTGCCATGTTTGCATTAGGGAGAGGGAACTTATTTATGATAGTTAGGTTGCATAGGAGAGGAGAGGATTTGGCCACGGTGGTTTTGGCTCTTGAATAAATATTGCATTTTCCTTTGATTGAATTTCACCCATGGAGAAGAAATGGCATTACAATGCTCGGCTTATCAGAGAGGCCGTTGAAATACTGCTTCTCCCTTATAAACATGCATGTTGTCAAACTCAAACTATCTAAATTACAGACCTTACTTATTTTGTCCTCACGTTCTTCTAGGGTATCTTACTCACTAATACTAGGCCAATACCTTCATAGATACCATTTAAATGGCCTATTTTTGCACTGATAAAAGATCTGTGAACTAGCCACGAATACCTTAGCGGAGTATTCCGCTGAAATGCATTTTGCTATATTATCTTGCTCTGCATTCCTAGTTGGATTCCCGTCTCCAAGATCCACAATAGTTCTTTTCACTCTCCAATGCGCCTTTCGCCCCATAATCTATTTCTTCTGTGCCACATTTCCGTATGCGACGAGACTTGTTTTTAGCTTTGAATTTAAATAGTCTTCATAGTTCATATCCAACTTTCTATCCATAATGTTGAAACATAAAAGCTAGCCTTTTCTTCTATTGAGCATAATGCTGGCTCCTGAGTTCTAGTTGTAGTCCTAGCGGGTGAATACCCACGTAAATGTGCATTTTGTGTTCCCATGTTTTGTTATTATTTGAGCAGTCATCCATTACTTCACTTTTTATAAATTGATTAAATCTATATGCAGCTATTCATAATGACGCTTTTTCGAGTATGTTTGTGTGGGGGGAGGGGATGATTTCACACCAAGCATTAACAAGGTAAATGCGAAAACGTTTATATATACCACATACTTAGGAGAGATTTCTATGAATATCATCCAGGACACACATCACCAGTTCCACTTTTTATCCACCATCCAAATAAACATTTGAGAGGTATTACAAATATGCATTATAGGCATTAGTATTTCTTGCAGGCGCGCTTGAATCATATATGTAAAAAAATAAAAATCCAGCATTTTAATTTTATCTTTGCACAAAATAATGTTCTAAACAAATAATGTGTACTCCAATTTTTAACATTAAAGTATTTTTGTCCAATCCATTTTCCACTTTTATAACTTTAAATATTCACTGCTTTTATACATTTCTTTCACTCTATTTTTAGCTGGTTGGCACCTGGAGAGAAATTGCTCGTACGCCCTCTCTTGATCGACATGGTTGGACTTGCGTCACCTACACAATAGCTCAAATTGTGACGAGCTCATCCTATTCTCTCTCCATTACTGGGACTCATAAATTGTAAGTATATTTTTAGCCTCATGTTTATGCTAACAAAGGAAGTATATACGTATTATAGATGCATGCCTTCAAATTTGTTATGACTATTTTTAGATAGGTTTGTTGGAAATGGAAGTACTATGAAACTTAAACAATGTGAACATTTTTATCGCAAACAATGTGCCAGTTTTATAATAAGAGTACTTATGAAATATGAATTGAATATGATGAAATATGAATTGAATATGATGAAATATGAATGAAATATGATTGAATTCTTCGATATCCGTTAATAGAACGAAAGACATGCAGTTAATGAACTTAGTTCTAGATTACTTGAAAGTATGGTGAGCTCAGAATTGCGAGAGATGAGGAGAAAATAATCAGTTTGAATTCACAAGTTGCCTTTAGATTTACAGGTGGAAGAGCTGAATGGAAGACCTGGCTACATTTTCAGTGGATATAGCAGATGCATGTTTTCCCTCGTAAAGTGGCAAAATGCCTATCGCAAAAGAATTTAAATAATATACAATTAGATCTTAAAAGTACTATGTGCTGAGAAATCAAGCACATTAGATGTAATTAAAGTGCACCAAAGATGTTTCGCATTATCAATGTATTACAGACCTATTGCATAGACCTATTTAGTGAAAATAATGATTTTATTCTTCCATATAAATTTATCATAAGATGACCTAGGTTTGGGTGGAGCACGTCATCATCGGGTGATTTGCCATCATCAAAATTTGTCCAAACTTAGGTCGTTTTGTAATAAATTTCTATCGAAGAACGAAGTTACCCTCTTCATTTGCAATGTTAAGGACATATCACCATGTCACGCCGCAGACAAAGGTGATTTCACAGGCTTATTATTTTGTGCTCCAAATAAAGGCGTCAAATTTTTATTCCATTGCGGAAATTGAAACGCTATTAGAAAGGAATGTAGTAAGAAATCTGGAATTAGGAGGGAATGCAATATTAGAGATGCAGAGAAAAAAGTTAGCTGAGATATTTCGGACATAAAGAATAAGTTGTAGAAATACAAGAATCATTACCAGAATTTAACAAATTCATGGCCCAAAAAAGGGCAATATGAGTAAATTAACTCCTTAGCAATATCAATTTTCCCTGTCAACTACATATTAGAGAAATTCTGCAATCGCCTTTGGTACTTGCTTGAGAATCTTTTGCATAGACCGATTTGTCTTCGGCTTACACACTTGCACTGATCAAGGAAAATTCTCAATCCACTTTTAAATTCAATCTAGCTTCCTGCCGCATCAGCAGCTTCATACAAAAGTTAAAAACTTTAAAAATACCTAAGTAACGTTCTTCTAATCAATGATCTATTTTTTCATCAAAGTACCAATCAAGAACAAACGCGCGGACAATTTTACCAATAGTGTCATAGTGCATGTTTATCTGATTAGGCAGATCTGGTATACCGGATATTCCAATCAACTGAACCAAAATGTAAATTAGAAAAATACAATTGTAAATTTTCAATCCATTGCAAATCCATGTCTTCCTCAACCTATGCCTCCGGTCCTTTTTTACCTTTGGTGCCCTTATTTATTTTTCTTTCTTTAATTCTGGATTTATATATTTCTTTCATTTTTTTCTATTGTTTTTTTCTTTATATCCATCATCATGAGTTTAAAATGCAATAAAATGTAAAATAAATCTGTAAATCTATATATATATATATATATATATATATATATATATATATATATATATATATATATATATATATATACAAGTCTTGGGAGAAGCCACAATCGTGGAAAATAAACAATATCACAGGTGTGAAAATAAAACATAGAAACACAGAAAAAGAACACTCACACGTATAGTAGAATATTTCGGTGGTCACAGACACCTTCCTCAACAAGAAGAGGAATACAAGTGAGGAGACGGACGGTTGGAAGGAGAGAGGGAAAAGGATGGCTTGGGGGAGAGGGTGCTCGTGAGGGTAAGGGAGAGGATGGGGGAGAGGGTGGAGGGAAGGGTGGGGGAGGGTTAATGCATCGCATTGATTCCAGGATATTTACATGCATCTAAAAGATAGATGCATGTTAGCTCAATAGTGTGCAATTTAACGGGTGGATCTGTAGGAGGGAGAGAGGAAAGAATTGAAACTTTGAAACACGAGTTGAACGAAGAATCATGTTCAGAGACATGTTTGGGGACAGGGAGAGGGAAGTGCGGAGAGGAGGGATTGCAAGAAGCGCGGTGATTATTCATGCGAATATTAAGGGGTGTGGTGCATTGGCCAATATAGAAAGCGGGGCAGAGACTACATTGAAGGTGGTAAATAACATTACTGGAAATACAGGAGGAAGATGGAAAGTGAGGGAGAGAGTTAAGAAGATGAGAGAGAGATGTGGGTGGTGCAGTGAAAATAGGGCATGTCTTGCATCTCGCGCGATTGCATGGAGTCGGGGTGGCTTTAATGCTGTGGGAGTCTTTGAGGAGAGGATTAGTACTTTTGAAAATACTGCTAAGGTTGGCTGGGCGTCTGTAGGTAACTGAAGGGCAGACAGGGAATATTTTGGAGGTGGAGCTGCTGTTGGAAAGGATGGGGAAGAGTTCCTTAAGTATAAGTTTGAGGGAATGTGAGCCAGGGAAGTAGGTAGTGCAGATGGAGGGGATGTTGTGGCGATTCGGAAGAGGAGGTTTAGGTTGATGCGGAGTTTTAAGGATTTTTTTGTTTAGAAGGGATTCTGGGTAGCCACGGCAGAGAAGAGACTTATGAAGGGTCGAAAGGAATTCATGTAGGGAGTCCGGGTTATTACAAATGCGGTGGCCGCGGATGGAGAGAGAGAAGGGAATGGAGCGTTTAGTGTGGGAGGGATGGCAGCTGCTATAGTGTAGATATTGAAGTTTATTGGTTGGCTTTATGTGGACTGCGGTTTTGAATTTATTGTCTGAGAGGGAAATGTTGACATCGAGGAAAGAGATGTTAGTGGTAGAGGTGGTTGAAGTGAAAGAAAGAGACGAAGAATCATCAAGTGAAGAAATGAAAGTGTTGAGGGAATCAATGTCATGCGGCCAGAGGAGGAAAATGTCATCAATGTATCTCACCCATAGTAGGGGTTTAAGTGGGTAGTGGGGAAGAAAGTTCTTTTCAAGGAAGCCGAGATAAAGATTGGCGTACGAGGGGCTGAACCTACTTCCCATGGCACAACCTTTGGTTTGAAGATAGTGTTGATTGTTGAACGAGAAGGCGTTGTGGGTGAGAATGAAGTAGGA
The DNA here is from genome assembly GCA_933228895.1 of Platycnemis pennipes. NCBI lineage: Eukaryota > Metazoa > Arthropoda > Insecta > Odonata > Platycnemididae > Platycnemis > Platycnemis pennipes. Next base: position 25,793,952 of record OW121849.1, read on the forward strand.
TAGGTCGAGTAGGAATTCAGTGCTAGGGACGTGGGGCGTAGGACGTTGTGATAGGTAGTGGCGGAGAGCGGAAAGGCCTTCATCATGTGGGATGGAGGTGTAGAGAGAGGTAACATCTATGGTAGCCATGATAATGGGTTGGTTGGGGGGAAGGGTGATGGAGTTCAATATGGAGAGAAAATGATAGGTGTCACGGACGTATGAGGGTAGGGACTGGACATGAGGTTGGAGATAGTAGTCCACGAAGGCAGAAATGCGTTCCGTGGGCGAGTTGCACGAGGAAACAATTGGGCGGCCAAGATTGTTCTCCTTGTGAATTTTAGGAAGGAGGTAAAAGTGAGGGGTGCGAGGATGTGGGGGAGAGAGAAGAGAAATTTCTTCATTAGTCAGGCCTTCTGTAGGGCCTCTGTCTTTGAGGAAGGAGGTGATGTCAAGGTGGAAGTTCGGGTTAGGGTCTTCTGAGAGCATGGTGTAAGAGGAGGAGTCAGACAGTTGTCTTGAGGCTTCTTTTAGGTAGTCTGATTTATTAAGGATTACAACAGTGGAGCCCTTATCTGCTGTGGTGATAACAATGTTAGGGTTATTGCGGAGGGATTTGATGGCAGAAAATTCTGCTAGGTTCTAAGTTTTCCAATCTTTGTCTCTCCTACAGCCTGTTGTAATCCTTAATAAATCAGACTACCTAAAAGAAGCCTCAAGACAACTGTCTGACTCCTCCTCTTACACCATGCTCTCAGAAGACCCTAACCCGAACTTCCACCTTGACATCACCTCCTTCCTCAAAGACAGAGGCCCTACAGAAGGCCTGACTAATGAAGAAATTTCTCTTCTCTCTCCCCCACATCCTCGCACCCCTCACTTTTACCTCCTTCCTAAAATTCACAAGGAGAACAATCCTGGCCGCCCAATTGTTTCCTCGTGCAACTCGCCCACGGAACGCATTTCTGCCTTCGTGGACTACTATCTCCAACCTCATGTCCAGTCCCTACCCTCATACGTCCGTGACACCTATCATTTTCTCTCCATATTGAACTCCATCACCCTTCCCCCCAACCAACCCATTATCATGGCTACCATAGATGTTACCTCTCTCTACACCTCCATCCCACATGATGAAGGCCTTTCCGCTCTCCGCCACTACCTATCACAACGTCCTACGCCCCACGTCCCTAGCACTGAATTCCTACTCGACCTATCCTACTTCATTCTCACCCACAACGCCTTCTCGTTCAACAATCAACACTATCTTCAAACCAAAGGTTGTGCCATGGGAAGTAGGTTCAGCCCCTCGTACGCCAATCTTTATCTCGGCTTCCTTGAAAAGAACTTTCTTCCCCACTACCCACTTAAACCCCTACTATGGGTGAGATACATTGATGACATTTTCCTCCTCTGGCCGCATGACATTGATTCCCTCAACACTTTCATTTCTTCACTTGATGATTCTTCGTCTCTTTCTTTCACTTCAACCACCTCTACCACTAACATCTCTTTCCTCGATGTCAACATTTCCCTCTCAGACAATAAATTCAAAACCGCAGTCCACATAAAGCCAACCAATAAACTTCAATATCTACACTATAGCAGCTGCCATCCCTCCCACACTAAACGCTCCATTCCCTTCTCTCTCTCCATCCGCGGCCACCGCATTTGTAATAACCCGGACTCCCTACATGAATTCCTTTCGACCCTTCATAAGTCTCTTCTCTGCCGTGGCTACCCAGAATCCCTTCTAAACAAAAAAATCCTTAAAACTCCGCATCAACCTAAACCTCCTCTTCCGAATCGCCACAACATCCCCTCCATCTGCACTACCTACTTCCCTGGCTCACATTCCCTCAAACTTATACTTAAGGAACTCTTCCCCATCCTTTCCAACAGCAGCTCCACCTCCAAAATATTCCCTGTCTGCCCTTCAGTTACCTACAGACGCCCAGCCAACCTTAGCAGTATTTTCAAAAGTACTAATCCTCTCCTCAAAGACTCCCACAGCATTAAAGCCACCCCGACTCCATGCAATCGCGCGAGATGCAAGACATGCCCTATTTTCACTGCACCACCCACATCTCTCTCTCATCTTCTTAACTCTCTCCCTCACTTTCCATCTTCCTCCTGTATTTCCAGTAATGTTATTTACCACCTTCAATGTAGTCTCTGCCCCGCTTTCTATATTGGCCAATGCACCACACCCCTTAATATTCGCATGAATAATCACCGCGCTTCTTGCAATCCCTCCTCTCCGCACTTCCCTCTCCCTGTCCCCAAACATGTCTCTGAACATGATTCTTCGTTCAACTCGTGTTTCAAAGTTTCAATTCTTTCCTCTCTCCCTCCTACAGATCCACCCGTTAAATTGCACACTATTGAGCTAACATGCATCTATCTTTTAGATGCATGTAAATATCCTGGAATCAATGCGATGCATTAACCCTCCCCCACCCTTCCCTCCACCCTCTCCCCCATCCTCTCCCTTACCCTCACGAGCACCCTCTCCCCCAAGCCATCCTTTTCCCTCTCTCCTTCCAACCGTCCGTCTCCTCACTTGTATTCCTCTTCTTGTTGAGGAAGGTGTCTGTGACCACCGAAATATTCTACTATACGTGTGAGTGTTCTTTTTCTGTGTTTCTATGTTTTATTTTCACACCTGTGATATTGTTTATATATATATATATATATATAAATATACAAGTCTTGGGAGAAGCCACAATCGTGGAAAATAAACAATATCACAGGTGTGAAAATAAAACATAGAGACACAGAAAAAGAACACTCACACGTAAAGTTGGATATTTCGGTGGTCACAGACACCTTCCTCAACAAGAACTCTTCCTCAACAAGAAGTTCTTGTTGAGGAAGGTGTCTGTGACCACCGAAATATCCAACTTTACGTGTGAGTGTTCTTTTTCTGTGTCTCTATGTTTTATTTTCACACCTGTGATATTGTTTATATATATAAATAAATGTATGTCTGTGTGTCCTTTATGCATTACTACACCATTCATCAGATCGCCATGAAACTTTGGGAATTTGTTGAGTACATTCCCTAGAAGAGGACTACGAAATATTTATTTCAATATCGATACATTATCGATATAATATCGCTAAAGTATCAATAAATCGATATATTATTGATATAAAATTGAGGTTAAATTATTTAGTTTTTTTAAAAAAGAAAGTACCGTTACACTATCGATACTTTATTGATACAATATCGATACAATATTGATAACTTCATGCATTACCACAACATTCATCCAATTTCCATGAAGCTTTGGTTAGTAGTTTAGTTCACTCCCATGAAGGTTTTTTACACTATCGAGAATACAATATCGATACTGTATACGGGATGTGCATATACATGTTTACTTAATTTTGTAAATTTATATTATATATTTATTGTTTAAAATTATCAAACGATACAATGTAAATGGAATGCTAACATAACGAGTCTCCTTGGATTTCCTTTCTTCTGAGATCGCAGCAACGCAATGACATAGCCTTAGTTCTTGCGTCGTCTGGAATAGCTGCGACATGGCTACCAGGTGGAAGAACTTCTCATTCCTCTTTGACATTCCCATTGAACGTGCAATTCATTGAAACTCACACGTGCAACATATCCAAATCATCCGGCATGGGACAAATATTTCAGAAATGCCAACTTATTGTTTTGGGATGAATGCACAATGCTGCACAAAGCATCGCTCGAGGCTCTGGATCGATCATTGCAAGACTTACGTGGAAACCTGAGATCATTTGTGATCTCATTAATATTGCTTGCAGGAGATTTCAGGCAAACCATACCTGTAATTCCTCGATCGACACTAGCGGATGAAATAAATGCTTGCCTGAATTATTCTATTTTGTGACGACATGTAAATACGTTAAAATTAATTACAAATATGCGTGTCCAGCTGCAAAACAATCGATCAGCTGAGATATACTCACATAAATTGCTGTAAATTGGGAACGGAAAGGTGCCGGTTGATCTGACCACAGGGAAAATTTCATTGCCTCATAACGTTTGCAATTTAGTAACGTCAAAAAAAAACTGTTTGAAAAAGTATTTCCCAATATTCAAATCAAATATAAGGATCACTATTGGCTAAATAAACGAGCTATTCTTGCGGCCAAGAACAAAGACTTCCACGAACTTAACAATATTATTCAGTCTAACACTCTAAGCGACGGTGGCACATATGTACAAGACCGTCGACACTGTTGTGGAAGCAGACGAGGCAATTTGTTATCGAACGAATTTTTTAATTTACTCGATCTGCCAGGGATGCCACCGAACGTACTGTAATTGAAAATCGGCGTGCCAATTATCATGTTGCTAAATATCAACCAGCCAAAGCTTTGCAACGACAGGCTGCTTTCATTAAATACATTAATGAGCAACGTCATAGAATCCACAATCTGGAAAGGAAATTTCAAGGCGAAGATGTCCTCATCCCTCGCATTCCTATGATTCCAGCATATATGCCATTTCAATTTAAGTGATTTTAATCCCCATTCGATTGGTATTTGCATTCACCATCAACAAAGCTCAGGGCCAATCTTTAGAACTATGCGGTTTAGATCTAGGCACGGATTTCTTCTCACATGTACGTGTATTTTGTTGCGTGTATGTTGAGTGCTCTACGTGTATATTTCGTGTTCTAGAGTCGGCAAACCAGACAATCTCTATATCTGCATAGACAATGGAACAACAAAAAATATTGTATACCCATAAGAATCATGAAATTAAACATACTATACACGTGCGCTTTCCATTTAACCAGACTTAGCCACAGCAACGCGTGGCCGGGTACAGCTTGTTTATAATAAAATATAATACATAACAGTTTCAAAATATAATAAAAATTACAATAAAATACTATATAAATTTAATAAAAAATATAAAATACAATTTAGATCCTGCTAAGCTAGAGCGGCTTGTCAGCAGGTGGTTTTTGTTAATTTTCCTATTTTTTCAAGCTGTGTAGCTTTTGGACAATTTATCTTAGCAGCCACTCTTTCAATGATTTTTTCATCGAGATATACGTTTAATATCATGCATTGAAATATTTAATTCATTTAACAACCTGGGGACTACATGTGCCAAAGACCTCTTGCCATGGAGGTTAAAATGCTTAGGTAAACAACCTTTTTAGTCGTCTAAGATGCATGTCAGTATTAATCACACGATGTTTTATTGATTTACTTTCAAATAAGTTGTTACAGATTAACGCATATTAATATAATTCTCTTAATGGTAACAAACTTATCTTTTACTTACCTATCCCACATTTTTCTCCTTGCTCTTCAAATGCGCTATAATTTTATTTTTTAAGGCAGTAACCTTCTTTAACAAGGTGGAGTTTGTACTACCCCAAACCGTCTGACCATACCGTATTACAGCCTCAGCTAAACTTTGTTACATTAATTTTTTCTGTTCATAAGGCAAGGAATACTTATGATTTGACATTTGAAACAAAATTCACCTTTACTGTCCGCGCCAAAATCTTGTAGACTCGAGTTTAAACCTAAATAACTCCGAAACCGTTCATCGGATTTTCACGTTATTTATATAATAATTTAGATAATTTTCTGAAAAAAACGCAGCGCAGAAAAAGCGCAGCGTTGTTGGGTGAGAGTTCTGTTCTGCCTCGCGCGTTTTTCAGGAAACGTGAAATTCGATATAAAATAAGGTGCTAACTTCTGCTAAATGTTAATATCTGATTCGTTCTGGAAATTTAAAGAGGGAGATGACAGTTTTAGTGTCGTGGCGCCATGATGCTTAGTTGCCGAGAATAAGTGATGTTATAAATGGAATACCATACCAATAAGAAATAAAGTTAAAACCTTGAAACTTCGTAAACGTAATAATAAAGATATAATTCACCTTGTGTCAAAAATTTGTTTTATCCAAACGCATTGCTTGGAAGTTATTAGACGTCAAATTGACGCATGGTGCCGTAGCGCTAAAAAAAATGGACCCTTTTTTTACTCTAACGTCAGAAACAGGTCTAAATTTTTTTTTAACTATTCTAACAATATACTCAGTCAACAACAACATTATATAATTTATTATGTAGATAACCTGAAAACTCGATGAATGGTTTCGGAGTTATTATGGTTTAAACTCGAGTCTACAAGATTTTGGCGCTGACAGTATTTTGTTACATATATAATTGACATGGTTACTAAAAAAAATCATTGATCATATATTATTCCTAAGTATTTTAGGTGTTTAAATCGGGTGATTCTGGAACATGAAAAGTATGTGCACGTAATTACCTATATCTAACAATAAGACATACCCTGCAAGCCACATCGAGGGTGTGTGGCAGGGGGTGCATCCAAACCAGGAACAATGACACAAAAAACAAAAATGAACAACACAAAACAAACACCACCCAATCATGCAGGACACACCTACGAATACCATGCATGACTTGAAATCCGACATCAATTCAATAGTAGTTTAATAGTATTCCCTGGTTGGAGTGTAAACAAAGGTGGGTATGAGTATTAGGATTAAGGTTTGTTTTCTTTTCATCACATTCAAAAACTATATAGAGTAAGTCTTGTTATAGTTAATAATAATTTTGTTATCATGACACCACTGTTGCAAGGAATTCAAATCGACATTTAATTGCTGTTGGGCCACTTCAAAACATCTCTTGTTGATAGTAAAGCAATGTCGTCTGCATACATAAAAATCTTGCAGTTTCTAATGTGTTAAACAATGTCATTAACATATGTAAGGAACAGAATGGATTGCTGTTATTCCATTGAAATGATCAGGAATTGTTTCAGTTAATTTTCTATCAAAAAGGTAGGATTCACGAACGTGCATTATATCCATGTTCATGGTAGGATTCTATCCAGTTCCTCGGTGGTCCACTTATACCAGCCCGTACCAACTTGTTCAATGATATGTGGATATCGATTGTATCGAAGGCTTTATGGAACTCGATAAAGACTGCGAGAACGGGTTAGTTGTTGTTTAATTTTGAGCGAACGTTCTCGCTAAAGACTTCAATTAACATTTTCGTACTTTTGTTTACTTCAATTTTAAAACCCAAGATTAATAATTTTTTGTTTATATCAAATTCCAGAGAAGATGTGTATGAAAGAAAAAATAAAATAAAAAAATATATATTTTTTCTAATTTCCTTATTTTACAGAACTGGCTTTGGATTGTCTAGCACTGGAACAATTACAGTTGGAGGGACGTCAGCCACAACTTCTGCCCTAAGTTCCTCCTATTTAACCTTCTCTGTTAATAATGGAAGTGAGTATCATTATCCAGTTAAAATATATTATGCTAGCTGGATAATTTGAATATAATAATTATACATAAATAGTATGCATATTCCTGTGTGTAAATTCTAGTGCTTAATATACATGATTTATTGAGCCATTTTATGAAGGTAATAGTTATTATAACATACAACTACTTTTATATTATGTTCCTGTTACAAAAATTGGCTATACCAGCGAAGTGCTTGAATTTAAACTCACCAAGGAGAGGAATGAATATGTGCCAGATGTATGTGTTGAAACCTAGACATACAGATTTTATAGTAATTAATGTAGTTTTTCATGATACATTCAATGAAACACTAACTTCAAGCATTTATATCAGCATCTGTTGAGTTTTCTCGAGCCCACAAACATACGCGAATTATCAAGAGGGAGTTTAGTATTTAGAAGGCTTTGATAAATTATAAATATAAAAGTTTAATTTGATACTCAGTTTCTTTATTATTCAACTTGCTATTTTGTCGTCTTTGGCGTTTGTGTGGTGTAGATAAAAGTTGTTAGGTTTTAGGATTTGTTTCAAATTAATTTACCAAGTTTTACCAAGAAATTACATTTGGTGATTTAATATTTTCTCGGTAGGGAAGGCATTTTGACTGCATATGTAATTAATAATTATAGCATATTCATAACTATTATGAATACTATTTCAAAAAAGTGACATTAGAATTGTATTCAACAGAATTTTTCATGGTATTTTTCTCTGATGGAGATCTTAGCTAAGCAATAGTGAAGATTCCTTCATCTAAGAAGACAGAATTCATTAATGGTGATTCTTGCCCCTCCATAAATATTATCATTTTACACACCAAATTGGATTGAGAAATCCAAGTTTACTAGAGAATGAAATTTTAACTTAAGTTCATTTGAAAAGCTCAGAAATGGCGGGATTTCTGCCATGTTGCTGACGTAACAGATGTGTAATTTACGTTGCAGGGCATCGAAAATATTCGTCTTCTGAACTTACGATTTTATTTCAGAGCCTCTTAGCTCAAATAAATGTGTTTCAATAACAATCAATCATTTGAATGAATAATTTTAGTTAATTACGTAAATGTTTATGATGGCAAATTAACTAAAATTATTACACCTCGTCTACTAGTTAATAAACTGTAACGGAGTGCACCGCCTGCTTGTAAGCGTCCGCAGCACGGCGTAGTGGAGGGTAGAGGAAAGAGTGTCTCATCACACGCATAATTTACCGGAAGGCAATAATTTGCCGTCGCGTTTTCGTGCCGTTAAATTTTGTTTTACTTTTAATTAATTAATGAGGAATATACTAACCGTCATTTAAAAATCTATCGGCTTAAAAATAGCACTCCAGATGTTATAAAACTATAGCAGCTATGATCTTAAATGCAACATTAAAGATGGATCAATTCAAAATATTGTTCTTCCATGGTAATGGACACAAGTGATATAGGGTAAAGGGGGGTGAATGTGGCCACAAAAAGGAAAATCGTCGATTTCCTCGTTTGTGTAAACAGTTACATTCTGAAAGTATTATCAGCAAAGGACTTGATGTTTTTCCAGTTTAAAACGCAATTTTCAGCGTGGTTGCTCTGAATAGAACGGTCCTGGAGCAATTTCTTCAAGAGACTGCATGGTCCTATTCGCCCGACGACTAGGAGGGCGAATCAGACCAGATTAGAGGCTGAATCGGACCAGTAAAATAAGGTTATACATTTTAGTTTTCTTAAGTTTTATTCCATAAAATTTTGAAATTTTGCATCATTGCTTTTAACAATGTAGTGCAGTCTGGAGATATTTCGACGACACCTTCTTAGAGTCAAACATAACTTTACAAATAGACATACATCACCAAATCTGAACATATAGAACAAAATAGAACATATTTACCAAAACATTTAAGCACATTTACCACAAGTAAATTTATCTCGCCCCTTAGCACCTACACACAGCTCATGGTACCGACAATTACACTTCATGCACTTAATCCAGTCTCTAAACATTGACGAATTCGCACAATTATAAGGCTTGGAGCAGAAGCCACAAAGCGTATCATCAGCTGAGCTTTCCCCATTCTCAATATTGCCATCCCTATGTGAAGATGATTCATATAAGTTTCTGCAAGTTCCTTTCGCGTTCCTAATATTTTGTTTCTTCAGTCGTTGCCTTGTTTCCTCTATTACAGCTGGAAAAGTAAGTATTTGAGCAATTTGCTTTCTTGACCTTTTCACATTGACTTTCATTCTTTTTTCTGGTGTAGGTAGTAAATTATGGAAAGACCTACCCAAAGTATTTGACGATTCCTCAGATGTTTATGTCGAGGATTGACTTTCTTCATAGGGACTGGCAGTTAATTTTTGATCGGAAGATGGATTTGTCGAAAAAGGAGTTGATGCTTCTTCTGGGGCGTGTGAGCTTCCGAGATTAGAAGGATGAAGATCTAACTCCGTCAGGATACCCGGATTCAGAGGGAATATTCCTGTTGATCGGAATCCATTTTCAGCGTTGCCGATTGTTGCAGCTTTGCTCCATGCATTTCGAAAAAGCCGACCAAAATTAAATTTAGTTATCTTTCTACTCCCCTTACAAATAGTCATGTACGCATTTGTTTCAATATCGTAGTATGTCTTTAATGGTTTATAAAAAGACCTGTCCAGAGGTTGCAACCTTTGTGTAGTGTGGCTGGGCAGTGATAAGAGAGTGATCTCATTCCTTTCTCAGAACAGTAGAACAGGAAGAGTCTTGTGTGATGCGTGGCCATCGAGGACTAAAATGCATCGGCCAGGAATCCTGTTTGCTTGAAAGTGCTTTAGCCACTCCAAAAAAAGATCCTCATTTATCCACCCTGAATCGGACATAAAAATTTAAGATCCCAACGGAAATCCATCCTCCCATTCCTTATGGAACTTTTTCCCCTTAAAAATTACAAAAGGTGGTATGTAATGTCCACTTGCATTGCAGCACGCAACAACTGTCACCAATTCCCCCTTTTCCACTGACGTCTGTTTTATGACTACCTTAGATCCTGTTCTTACAACAATCTTTTGGGTTTGGCGATTATTTAATACACATCCCGTTTCGTCAACGTTGTATATAAGGTGGGGCCTATCCATAACTCCAGCCTCAGCCATCGAAATAGTTAACTTTGAAAAAAAATCGTCTACATCTTCCTTATTTAAACCCTCAGCTCGAGCCACTGACAAACCTTCGGATTTTCGAAGACTTAAAGGATGTCTAGATATAAAATTCATGAAGGAATCCTTGCCTGCTCGTTTTTTTAACGCACAGAAATTGTTTTTTATGTTGTTTTCAATGGAAAATTCATATGCCACCTTCATGACATCATCTCTTGTCAATCCGAACCCAATTTCACATAACCTAAGAATTCTTCTAATTAATGCTTCCTATTCTTCCACTGAGAAGACATTTTGCCCCAAGATGGATCATTGCCAGGAATATTACTCTTGTATTCAATTTTTCCGTATCCGCTACTATCCTACGATAGAGGCAAGAACGGGGAACATGGAAAAGTTCGGCAGAATGCCTCATGTTTCTTCCCTCTCTGAAAGCTTTCAGCGCCATTCTCATATCCTCCTCTGTCCATGTCTGTTCCGTTTTTCGCCGGTACTTCCCCATCTTAATCCAAAAGGAAAAACATTAACGGTAAGCGAAAATTATCACTTTCATAAATACGTTTTAAATGAAATTTTGCTAATGTTACGCTATTAAAAGGAGGTTGTAAGGCGTTCCACAACTAATTCTGTTGCCATATATAATATTTAATACTCTGGCAATCCCTCTATTGGAAAATATAGACCACTGAGTAATGTAGAATGTATAGGTATGGAACTCAATGTGAATTATTAACAATAAATTTCCATCACGAAATGCGTATGTTTTATGGTATTGTTTCAGCGAATAAGTGGTTAATATATATAGAACACTACACAACATATGTTACATCAAACGAAGGTAGCTTACCTCTCGCTCAGCCTGTAAATCATGCTCGTCACCGTAATAATTCACCTCTATGACGGGGAAAATCTCTTTCCTCCTCCTCGTTATACGTAATAAATATCTATAACGTGATATAGAATAGCATTAAGATTGGTTTATTCCATTCCAGGAGTTTTGATTCAGCAGCAGTTATCAGTACTTAGTATGTTATCAAGTGTTGATTACATCCTACCGGTTTAAAATTAAAAATAATGAAATTTCAGCTCTGCTCATAGAGCGTGTTAAATGAACCATGGATTCAAGAATTGTAGATCTTACAAAATTAATCGAAACAATTTCTTTACGATTATTAGTTTTTGAGCGAATTTGGCGTTCAAAAGACATAGTCTTGTTATTTCTCAGAAAATGTCTATAAAATACCTGAAAGCAATTTATTGGTAATCGTAATTTACAATTGCAGTGGAAATGCACTGGATTAAACAGTGTTTGATAAATAGCTTCCCAAGGATAGTTTTTGTGGCATTATCTCTAATTTGACTATACCCATATTCGCAGTAAGCATGTTTAAGTCTTCTTTTACAGTATAAATGTCGATACCGATTACATTGGGCAGCTTTGCAAACTTAGCATCCAATGGTGATGAAACAGTCTACTTCGTTATGGCGACGATAAAAAATTATTGAGAAATGTCATAAACTAACAAGTAAGTAAATTGTTTGTAAATGTTTGTAAACAAACAAAATGTTTGTATTTATTTATTAGGTAATTGAGTAAACATTGCTCTATCTATCTTGATCGTTGATATACTCTATCTTGATATCTATCATACAATATTGAACAAAATAATAATAATAACCACATATTCCAGAAGACAAGGTACCAGTCTGATAACCGTGGTAGTTAATTTTGGACCCCTTCACCGGAGACTTGAAAGATATGTGACGAACACAGTGTTGTGTTCGTCTTCAGGGTTTGGTATGAAGTTGGTTTGGATGGTACACACAATGCACCCATTCTGTTAGAGTGCCTTAAAACCAAAATATGCCCAAAGCGGAAAATGATATATGCTGGAATTGTTAGGCCAAATTTAGGCCAATATATATTATTTAAAGGAGTACTTTGGTCTCAAAGAGTAACGCAGCGGATAAGGGGGAGACATTTGCATTTGGAGGTTATGGTGCGTCATCGACGTACCAGGTGTTGGTGAGGAACAATTTTCGTACAAACAATCATTATATATCAGTAAAGTTTGAATAATTCAAGTTATTGTAAGTTGATGTGTCCGTTCATCAAAAATGCATCAAGTTTTATTGGAACGAATTTTTACTGGTCAGAAATTGAGACTGCTTAGCAGAAGACCCTGGTATTTGGTACTTTGAAGAGCATTTAAAGTAAAGTAATATGGGTCTAGGTGCCTCAGGACCTCCGTTGTGAGGAACTCCACCACTATTACAATCTATCTATCTAAAGTAATATGGGAAGAATACAACTCTCATTGCGTATTCTGCATTTGTAACTTTTTATCATGTATATCAATATCACTGTTGGTTGTGACCGTTTTTATTTTCAGTTTCCATAAAGACACTTAACTTCTACATCAAAGGAGTTGATTCCACTCCAACATATCTGGTTTTATACGCCTGTGAACCTGCGGGAATAGGAAAAAAAGGCAAGTAAAGTCTTTCCTACTTTCAGGGTCTTTGTTGCAGTGGTGACTGTTGCAATATATATTATTAGCATATATTGATATTCGGATACGGAAGTGGATACTAATTTTCATTTAGTACTCTTCGTTTCCGTGATTTGCCAATATTGTTTTTCCTTTTCAGAATATTTGCTTCTATTGGCTAAGGACGGAGTAACTGGTACTTTGCTCAAAACCGCTTTGGCTGCTGCGGCTGCTGCTGGATTTCCCCGGACAGCTCTCTCCTACAACTTTCTGCATAGATGCTACACATAAGATATATATTCTATGAAGGGGAGAGGGGGGGGTGTTAATAGGTGGTTTGATCAGGCGTGATAAATTATTTCCATCTTGGCCATCGGGACGAAATACAAATTAAATATTTTTTGTAAAAGAATGTTGATGTAATTGAATATTGATGTATGATTTCCACGTAATATATCGATAAACTCTTTCACATTTTCCCTTCCTCGAATGATTGCAAATATATTTATTACAACAAATACATATGCATTCATTCAAGGAATCGTAAATGTGAAAGTGATTACCGATATATTACGTGGAAATATTTTGTCAAACTATGGATTATTGATAATTTAATGTTAAACAAATATCGTCCAGCCAAGACCAATATGGACTGAAAGTCAAGGGGTAAGGCTTTCATATCAGGGAATTTTTTTGATCACTAGTCATGATACTAAATGTAAAACGTGACCAGTTATACCGAAAAGCGATCAAAATATTATACTCTTTAACACTTTTTAAAATATTCGATTTATTTGTAGTTCGCTTTTTAGCTATCGAAATATTTCGTTAATAATTCACAGTTATACAGTTTTATTTATGCCTTTTTCGCTTACGTTTCACGGCGTGTATATGTTCTATAATATGTTTTGTATGCATAATTAGTTTGGCTATTTATAAAAATTTTTATACTTAAATATATTTCCTTAAAATATTACGGAGTTTTATTCAATACAGTATGTATGCATGCTTGAAATTTTTAATAATTTTTCCTGAAAGGAAAATAGAGTAATTTAGCACGTTTTTTTAAATACGCCAATGAATTTGCAACACCAAGCTATTGCTGCTGCTTTCAAATAAGTTAGTTTTAATAATCTATTCATAACAGTTTTAGTAGAAAGTCAAGTGAAAAAGATATTGAGCAAGATTGCTGTGATTGGCGTTATACCGTAAAATAAACTTCTTCATCATCTTAATCAGATTTAAATCATAAATATGTAATAATGCAGAGAAGATTAGTGTGATAAATCTTTTTGAACTTACCACTATGGATAAAATATTATTTTCAATGGTATATGGAAGCATGCATTGAAATGGAATAAACTTAGGCTGCTGACAAAAAAGTAGAGTAAATAAAATATTCTTAAATACGATCTGCGATACTTGAAGAGGCTAAGCTACGACAATTATCGATTATAATTGATAAAAATACCTGCAGGAAAGTTGTGCGTAGTTTAGGTAGGTATTTAAAAGTATAAATGAGCGATAGATTAACATTTAATATGACTGTAATTTATTCTTTCCAACATCCAATTTGAACACGACAGCTTAAACAGAAGAACGCAAATGACTGTGGAGACGAATGGAAGATTATTTTGAAATCACACACTGCAATCAATGTCTTTTTAATAAATTAGTATCTATTGTGCAGAAGAGAGTAAATAAGTCTGTACGAAAGGTAAAACAAGGAGCATTATTCACTAATAATGAATGCACTTGTTATTATTGGCCTAAATTGGTTTGGCCGGTGCAGTTACGCCAATTTCAAGAGGTTGAACGTAAAGTTACCATTACAAGGTCCAGCAACATTTACAATACATTTTGTGATTTGGTATTTTTTTCCAAATCTTTGTAAATCAATAAAACACACATTTTTGTATAAGTATCAATTTTAATTCAATTTCATTCAATTTAATATTCAATTTTGCTTACGCCGCGCAGTGAGGGGTAGGGCTTTAATCAGCCCCGCAGTGAATGTGTTAAATATCAATACATTATCGGGAACATGCAAAAATCCACGTGTGGTGAAATTTAAATGCCTACTAGCCGCATTTAGTGCGTCGATTCCTGTAAAAGATAGGTTCCAAGAAAACGTTAAGAGTGGAATTTACATACCTCAATTTGACTCCCATGATAGAGAATACTTTCGCCTGGGACGATCTTGAAGGACATGAGCACCAGATAACCGATTATGATAGGACTTCTTATGGTGTTATAGGGTGCACGTTAAGATGTAGCTATAGCGTCTTCTCACTCCCAGTCATCCCGACGTAATCTGGGATCTTAAAAAGGTGACGTTTTACTCCATGATTTATGACCGGAGAAATTGTAGACTCGATCGATATAACTCTTTGTGTTTCAAGTAGTGAATTTTGGGCCAGTGGTAATTTGGGCCACTTCAGTAATTTTGATGTGATCTGGCTACGTTTAAAGATTTAATCATTCAAGAAGTTTCAAAGACAATTTTATAGTTTGGAGAAGAGTTAACGTACGTCAAATGATAGATCACATAAAGTACATTAAACTACCGTAACGTAAGAAATAAGAAATCGTTAATGAAACATATCTTCAATAGTACCATTGGTGACAATGGAACCAAAAGTTAGATCTCCGAGTAAATTACAGACAGAGAAAACATCCCCAAAGTTTTTTCATATACAGATGGCAAAGATCACATAAAGAGGACGTTGGAGTATAATTAACCATAGCTGTCAGCTTTCAATTAAATAAGCACCCTTATCTATTTTTTACATTAAAATAACAAAAACAGTGTCATAGAAGTAATAGAAAATTATCATAGAAGAACAGTAGTATGATAGTTAAATATAGATAGTTAAAAGAAGCTCGAAAGGCAAAAATGAACTCTTTGCTCAAAATATAATACAAAGGCAATTACAATCTCTTTATAATTTATGCAGAAGTGTGGGGTATTTACAGCCAAAAGCCATTCTGGTATTTTTGTCAATTTTTAGTACACGAGAAGACAAGCCCTCCGATTGGAGCATTGGTAATAAATATACAAATCTCAAGATGTTTTCTAAAATAGCATATTTAGAACCCATTGAGCTAAATGGTGGTGAGCTGAATTCACAGCAGCACTGAACGCAAATTTTCAGCTATAAAAAGAGATCGGCGCTCGTAATCTTCTACAGATTTGGCCTAAAACACAATGCCTTGGGCTGAGGTGGAGAGGTAACCAATCCATTGGCGTAGAAGGAGGAGGTGGGAAAAAGAAGAGGAAGGAAGGGGGAACCGTTAGGGAACAGGTATAAAAGACACCCGTCCTTGAGACGTTCATATCCTCCAAGGCTCCTCCACATTTTAAGAGGTAGGTGTGAAGCTCGCAATATTTCTGTATGTTTCATTCTTAGAATCACATAAATTGGAAGTATTATGTTCGTTTTTACGAACACGACGTTTACGACGTATACGACGTTACTTTTAGTGGATGTTGGACGTTTGATTGTGAGTTGTATCAATATATTTTATCCTATCTCACATGCGTGGTGTGATAAAAAATATCGGGAATAACATCTCACTGTTTAATTTGATTTCAATGGTAATGGCGTAGTTCATCATAAGTTCCTACTATATATGTCAATACGATCAATAATGAATACTGCCTAAAAGTTATGCGCCGTTTGCGTCAAGCAATCCGACGAAAATGCCAATAATTATGAGGGAACAACTCGTGAAAATTGCACCACGATAATTCTTCTGGGAAAAAAACGAATCGTTATTTTGCCACAGTCACCGTAATTAAAGGACATGGTACCCTTTGACTTCTTAGTATTTCCGAGTCTGAAGAGAACTATGAAAGGACGATGTTATGCCACCATTGATGAAATCAAAACAAAATCGCTGAAGGAGCTACACTCTATACCGACAAGTGAGTTACAGAAGTGCTTCCAAAATTGAAAAAAAAAACGCTTGCACTAGTGTATTATATCTGAGGGGGATTACTTTGAAGGAACAAAATTGACAGTGATTAATAAATAAACATTCTTTTAGAAAAACAAAATTTCCTGTTATTTTTTTTATCACACCACGTTTTTTCAAACATAGAATTCAGACGGGTTCATAATATTCGTGACCAAGTATTTTAGCAGGAAGACAAAATTGTCTCTTGGGTTCATTTTAGATAAGAAGTGTTAGTTTGTATGAAACATTAATGTTACCAACCAAAGTTTAAACTTACGTTGATTAATTCAACCCGTGGCCTAGATCTGTACAGTTCGGGGACTATGAGGAAAAGAAGAGAAGGAAAAAATGGGAGACATATTATAGTTCAATCCTTGCAGTTACTCTATTTTTATAGCAACTGTTTTTTTATGGTATCCTTTCATGGCTAATTTTGAATAACGGAGCCTTTCAGTAGCTCATGTAAATTTAATGTCAATGCAATCGTTATAGGTAATAAGGGTCGTAAAATGTTAGTACACATTAGAAACCATAGTAGTCTAAAACATAAAAACATTTCCTTAGATATATATAACCAAGTAGGCTAAAATGTACTAAAGTTAGCATTGGCATGCTGACCAATGGGATATATTGTAGCCAGAATGGAGGATTCTTAGGAAGGATTAAGCCCCACAAAATCGCTCGAGTTCTAACTCTGACGGTCTTGATCTTGAAGTGCTCTTCATGTAACACTCAATTAGTGACTGATATACTGCTAAAACTCTCTGCCATTTCCGGATTCAAAACCGTAACCTTTGGATGGGATGCTGATTCTCAACCCACCAAACCATTCAGATATCAAGACCTATATTATTCATGTACTCGCATTTTTATTAAAGTTCCACGCTGTAATTTTTTAAAGAAACAATTTTCATCTTCAGGTAACCTCCGGCAAACGCAACCGATATGACCTCAACAAATGCTTCTACCTTGATGTTCCTGACCTTTATCGGAGAAAATCTTGGGCAAAAATCAGCTTTGGCTCATGTCCTACAGTCGCGGATCAAACGCTGGATATAACCCTTCCTCCGGTAAGACATTTTCAAGTTTTTAACTGTTTTGGCTAAAGTTTTTGGAACAATGAAAAATTACGGGTATATTTGAACCAACTAAATTGCCATTTAGGGGATCGAATACCAACGTTTTGTGCAAGACTTGTGACAATTCAAATGAATTCAAATAAATTGAGCAATTCACTTCCTTACTCAGTGTTATTAACGATAAATTACTAAAGAAACAGTATCCATTTATTTGGTGATAGATACCATGTACCTACTATTCATGCAATGGGTATTATAGTAAGCCCGCTGACTCATTTTCGACCACAAAAGTTGGGTGAAATATATTAGTACCTCATCATCATCATTAGTCAGAAATCCTGAGATTGGTTGATGCAACTCTCCACTCAATTCTCCTTCCAGCTCATCTCTTCATGCTTACGTCATTTTTTCTTTTACATCCTACATTATTTGTTCCATATATCTCATGAGAGGCCTTCATTTGTTATTCTTCCCGTACTCTTGTCCTTCAACGATTGTCTTTATCAGCCAGTCAAGTGTCACGGTGTGGTCGATTAGGTTGTCCCGTCTTCCCCGTGGGGTTAGCCTAAGATTTTTTGTGAAACTTGTGTTATGGAGGTAGCTATGGATCAAGGTCAGTATCAGAACCATAATTATAACTTAAACCAATGTAAACATATAGTTACTGCCCTGACTCATACCTGAGTTTTTTTAAAATAAAAATAAGAATATTACTTAGAAACATTCAGGCTAGAAGAAACAAATTAGCTCAGAAGATATTGTATTCATCATTTACACTTTCATCACCCATTATTTTCCACCTCAATCTTGGCATGATTCAAATAAAAAATTCATCATCACCTTTTCTTTTTTTGGTGGTGGTTTTTGGTATTGATTTCATTCTTTAAGGTTTATGAAAAAAGAAAGTTCAAAGTTTTAATAACTTACGGACTAGACTTATGGACTTCAACTTCTAATACACCTTGTATTCGCTATGACTATCAATGCATTTCAACGTAAAAAACCTTCATTTCCAAATCCATATATCTTGGTTAAATAGCCGATTACATAGCCATATTTTACACTATTCGACAGGGAAAACGATAGACTATAATATATGTTAAAATCGGGTTAGGTTATCGGAAATGCATAAAATGATGGTTCCTCCTTTATCAACATCAACAGCATCATATTTTCATTTCGGAGACGACAGTGGAAAATGCCTTTGCAACGCTCGAAAAAGAACAAAAAAATGTAAATTTCAACGTAAATTACACATTGCCCTCGACAACAAAGTGTAAATCGGTTAAGAGAATAAGAAAAATTAAACATTATTCCATTATATTTAGCAAGAATGAAATAAATAGATTAATATTTAGTTATTTTACTGAGTGTAACAAAAAATTACCATAAATTGAAAAAGTCAATTTACACCAATGTAATTACATAATTGGATCCAGGAATCAAACCCGGGCCCTGAGCCTTTTTATATAGCCTACAAGCTGTTCCCGGCCACGCGTTGCTGTGGCTTAATTTGGTTAAATGGAAAGCGCACGTTTATAGTATGTTTAACTTCACAATTCTTATGGGTACATAATATTTTTTTTGGTTCCATAGTCTGTGTAGATATAGAGATTGTCTGATTTGCCGACTGTAGAAGACGCAACATACACGTAGAACACGCACGCAACAAAATACACGTACATGTGAGAAGCAATCCGTGTCTAGATCTAAACCGCATAGTTCTAAAGATTGGCCCAGAACTTTGTTGATGGTGAATGCAAATACCAATCGACTTGGGAATACAATCACTTAAATTGAAATGGCATATATGCTGGAATCATAGGAATGCGAGGGATGAGGACATCTTCGCCTTTGAAAGTTCCTGTCTAGATTGTGAATTCTACGACGTTGCTCATTAATTTATTTACTGAAAGCCGCGTGCCGTTGCAAAGCTTTGGCTGATTGATATTTAGCAGCATGATAATTGGCACGCCAATTTTCAGTTGCAGTACGTGCGGTGGAATCCCTGACAGATCGAGTAAAATCAAAAATTCCGTTCGATAACCAATTGCCTCATCTGCTTCTACAACAGTGTCGACGGTCTTGTACTTATATGCCTGCGTCGCTTTGAGTGTTAGACTGAATAATATTGTTAAGTTCGTAGAAAGTCTTTGTTCTTGGCCGCAAGAATAGCTCGTTCACTTAGACAATCGTGATCCATATAATTGATTTGAATATTGGGAAATACTTTTTCAACCATCTCTTCTTTTGACGTTACTAAATTACAAAAGTTATGAGGCAATGAAATTTTTCCTAAGGTCCGATCAACCGGCTCCTTTCCATTCCCAATTTTCAGCAATTTATGTGAGTATATCTCAGCTGATCGACTGTTTTGCAGCTGCACACGCATATTTGTATTTAATTTTAACGTCTTTACATCTCGTCACAAAGTATAATATTTCAGGAAGCATTTATTTCATCCGCTAATGTCGATCGAAGAATTACAGGCAATGTTTGCCTGAAATCTCCTGCAAGCAATATTAATGCGTTCTCCATAGGTCTCAGGTTTCCACGCAAATCTTGCAATAATACAACCAGAGCCTCGAGCGATGCTTTGTGCACCATTGTGCATTCATACCAAGCAATAAGTTGGCATTTCTGAAATAAATGTCCCATGCCGGATGATTTGGATAAGTTGCACGTGAGATTTTCAATGAATTGCACATTCAATAGGATGCACATCCCATATCCAGTATCGATACTTATTGTATTCTTTATATTGTACAAACCTTCATGGGAGTGAACTAAACAACTAACCAAAGCTTCATGGAAATTGGATGAATGTTGTGGTAGTGCATGAAGTTATCAATATTGTATCGATACAGTATAGATAATTATTGATAGTGTACGATACTTTCCTTAAAAAAACGAAATAATTTCACCACAATTTGTATCAATAATGCACAGATTTATCGATATTTTATCAAAATTATATCGATACAGCATCGATAATGAATTATCTATTTTGTATAAACCTTTGCGGGAGCGTACTCAACAACTTTCCAAAGTTTCATGGCGATCCGATGATTGGTGTGGTAATGCATAAAGGACAAACACATGATATACATTCGATACAGTAACGATATTGAAACGATACTTTCTTTTAAAAAAAACTAAATAAACTAACCATGTTGGCTGTTTATGAGCAATCTCGGACTATTCAAATGCCCCATGATCGAACTGACTACAATGTGCTCAAATACTTTACAAGAGATTGACGTGAGTGAAATGGGTCTGTAGTTTCTAGGTTTTTACCTGTCACGGCTTTTAATTAGAAGCATAATGTTAGCTACTTTCCAATCCTTGGGTACTGTGTGGCTCTTTAGTTTTCATAATATTATTTCTAGATAGGGGGCTATTTCAGAAGATAATGTTTTATATACTCTAGAAGGAATTAGATCGGGACCAGGTGATTTGTTTTTACTAATGTTTTTTAACTGCTGCTCTATTCCGCGACATGAAATTTTTATTTCGGGAATTTGTTCACTGAATGTGGTTCCACTGCGTTGTGTGACGATGATTTTAATACGCTTGGATGAAGGTGCTTAAAGAGTTGGTTTTTATACACTGCTGGTGACTCTAATTCCTTTATCGTTTTTAAGTGCGTGTACGGTGAACCTATGTTTCTGAAGCTCTCTCACATATGCCTGAAACGCTTTAGGAATGCTATCTAAATTTTCTCCTGATATCTTACTCTGGAAATGTGATAAAGCTTTCCTGCATGATTTCCTTTCTAATGCTCTCGATATTTTATAGTATTCAACTAACTCATATTCTTTCTACCGATAGACCCCGTCCTGCATTCTTCATCCTAGCGTGGCATACCCTTTGTCGCTTTAGTGTTTTCCTAACCTCTGCGTTTTACCACCTTGGCTCTGTATTATCACTTATGAATTTACTTGGCTTGTATTTATTAACTACTTTACGGCTGACCTCAAGCAATTCTCTCCACAAATTCTCTGTATATAATCCTTTGCTTTGATCGCTAAATACATTAAACGATTCCATTAATTCTTCTTTCATACTATCGTAATTTGCCTTGCCAAATTAATATACCCTGCTCCTTGGTTTATAATGTGTTTATACGCGTAGAATAAATTTCGCATACACTATTTTATGATCACTAATTCCTGTGTCTGTGACTATATTTAGAACTTTTTCGGGTATATTTGTTGCTAGTAAGTCTAGAAAGTCGTTTCCTCTGGATTGGTCTGTTACTAGCTGTTGTAAAAAATGTGAGGTGAAGGTGTTCAACAATGATTAGCTGAGTTCCTTATCCTTACCTCCTGTTATAAAACTACACCTATTCCAGTCTATCGAAGGGAGATTGAAATCTCCAAGTACTATTATTCCTCTATCAATGTTCCGAGAAAGTAATAAACGTAATTCTGACTCTAGTTCCATTATAGAATTGATGTCTGCATCTGGTGGCCTGTAATATGCACCTACATATATATTTTTTGCATTACTACTTTAAGTTTTCACGGATCACCAAATATATTCTACATTTCTCTCTGAAACAAGTTCTCTCCTAATGACATACGGGTCCTTCACAGCTATAAATACTCCTCCTCCGTTTCTGCTTACTCTATCCTTTCAGCATACGGTAAAACACCTCGGGGATACTTCATAATCTGATATGTCCTTCGGAAAAGAGCTTTATGTGCCTACGATTATGTCTGCATCAGTACCTACTTTTTATGAGGTGGTGAAATTCTGCTAATAATTTCTTAAATTACGACAATTCACTACTATCACTGAAATTCTTTCTCCCAATCTGTTTCTCTCTTGGTGCTCTTTTTCAACTAAAAATTTCCTCCTATAATTCTTTAACGGACCCACTATTTGATCTTCCTATCTAATTTGATGGTTTAACACGTTCGTCCTTTTTATGTTTTTTTTCTGACCTTCTAAAACTACTCTGCATGTTCTGTCGATTTATACGTAGGAGCTTTCAAATTTCTGCCGGTTCATTAGTGTTTAAGGAGATGCATAACGAATATAGACCCGGCAGACAGACACCACTTCATTTTTATATATTTTTTTAATGATAATTGTTTATTTTCACATCAGCAATACCTGGATAAGTAATTTAACAGGGTTTCAGTGGTTGTGAAGGATATTTAATTGCAGACTAACTGAATCTTGAAATTCCCGCAAACCTGAAATCATCATTTAGTTCAAGTTCTGGCATTATAGTAGTTTCATGCGCCCTATGGATTTTTCAGTTCACCACTCCTAACTATGAATTTGCTGCTTCATCTAATCTGGTTCACCATGGCTGGAAATGTAATATTTGGAACATCGGAGTAAGCTTCACAAGAACATTTGTCTTCACTATATCCGGTTATAAGTATGGGTAAGTGTGTAATGCACGTGTTTGAACCATGATAATATTTTCTCACGTAAAACGCTAATAACGTTGCACAAACATACAGAGAAATTAGATGATATATCATCAACATATTACAAGACACAGAGGACTCTCCTCCACCTGTTTTATTCTTTTGATGACAATGGAAATTGATCCATAATTTGATCTCAATTAGTTCTTCTTGTATTTATATGGGCGATATATGCAGATTAATTTGGATTCTTAAATTCCTTATATTTAATCAAGCTTCTCAACATTCCAAATTACAATTATACTATTGACTTTGATTATATATATATGCTACATAGCACTTATTATTTATGCAAAACAAATTTATCTGTCAAATGATACTGAAATTAAAGGAACAGGTTATGCAAGGTATAGTTACAAGCAGACCCCCCAAGAAAAGAGACTTCCTAGTTAATGGACAGCATTTTCATCTTCAATAGATTTTTGGGAGACTATACAGTATTCAGTAATATATAGTGATCATAAATAATAAATGTACAACTCTGATAAAATTTTAATGAAAGGGAAGATCATTTCAGGATGGTATTGCAGTGCATGAATAATAATTCGTTTAGCATGCCATGATTATTTAGTTTTGAGTTAATTTTACTTATTAAGAGTGAATGAATATGATGTAGCTTTTGTCTTTATTACATAAAAGGCAGGTCTCACTGTGGTCACAAATTGGCTGCTTACAGACAGAGACATGTTACACAAGGAATACAAAATTATCGAATAAAAGTTTCAAAACAACTTCAAGTGTGCCCATAATTTTTCATTTCCTATACCTGTTTTCATATTATTATTCGTATTTTTTTATCTTTGTATTTATCTCATTCTCAGAATACCAGTGGCCGAAACAGGAACAATAACATTTGGTGGAGATATCTCCACCTCCGGTGGCTCCCCCCCTGCTGACATTTTCACGGGAACTATTTCGATCTACTACAGCACCGGTGAGCATCAAATTTCGCTTTAATTCCTTTCATTTTTGGAGCGTAAATTCACTCCCTATTGTTTATGATGATATATTGTGTGCCCTTAGTAACTACTCGGTAAGTCATCTCGACAGATATGTCAAGGTAGTGAGAAATTTCCAAACATGCATTGAACATGCATTAAAATTTACTCATACTACGTACCTATGTATTGGTTACCATGAATATCATGAGAAAAATCACTACGAATTCCTCTTTTCATCCAATATCCAAAGAAATATTTGAAATATACAGCAAACATGCAAACAGGTATTATGGTTAGTATAGGATTTCGTTCTTTCTCGGTGAATTTTTTATCCATGCATTATGTTTATTAAGGGACCGTGTGCTTAAATCCTCACAGAGCCACCATTTTCACCTAATCTCTGTTTTCTTGCTTTCTACCATTAGTTAGATGTATGTACCTAATTGCATGTTCACGCTCAAGGATATGAATTTCGTGAAGATATCGTGGGAGAATTCTCACACGATGTCTTGGCTCAAGCCAAGATTCTGTTATGATCGCGATCGTTGCTAGGAAAGAACGAATACTTGGCTGTATCTGTAAGAAAGATATTTTCTCCAATCTGATCTAAGTGGTCCTGTCTACCAATGGGACCTTTGTAATCAATTTGGTGTCAGAGTTAATGCATTTGCTCTGTGCCTAAACCTTTACTCTGGCTTGCTGTCTTCGGGTAGGAGGGAATTAATTTACGAGGTTGACAAGTAAAATAGCCCGGTGCCCCGTTTAAAATTATAAAGTAACGGGACATACGAGGTTGACAAGTAAAATTATTCGGTGCCCCGTTTAAAATTATAAAGTAACGGGACATACGAGGTTGACAAGTAAAATTACCTGGTGCCCCGTTTAAAATTATAAAGTAACGGGACATACGAAGTTACTATTGCAGACCAGCGATCGCTCTTTAATGGAATTTGGTTAGAGATACATGAAATTCTTTCTCCGAACAAAGATAAGGAATAAATATCAGGTGAGGACCCAAAGGCCCTTTAATACGCCAGAATATGTTTAGATATATTTTGGGCAGTAAGGACAAGACTCTGCGAATCAATTTTGTGCACATTTATGACAGTATTAACATCAGTTCGTCAACTGGGTACTGGGTAAATGTAACAATCGTGTACCAGAAAATATCTAATTTTTTTCTTGTTAGACCTCATTTGGAATACGCTGCCAGCATATGGGATCCCTACGAAATCGGCAAAAATGATGAACTTGAGAGTGTGCAGCCAAGATCTGCAGGATTTGTAAAGGGACGGCACGATAACTATATTAGCGTAACCAGTCTATTAAATGAATTACAATGAGAATCAATGTCAGATCGCAGGTTGAAATTTAGACTTAATCTCTTGAATAAATTGCAAGATAATATTTTCAGCGATGAAGTTAAATATATTTTGCGATTCCCAACTTACTATGGTAGACTGGGCCATAATCACAAAATTAGAGAAATTGATTGCCGAACTGACAGATTCTAAATGTCCTTTTTTCCTACAAAATTAGGGATATAAATGGCGGTAAATTTATTTATACGAGTGTATCAATGGATACAATAGGTAGTTGCATGTTGTTATAAGGTGTTTAAGCTAACCCAACTAACGGCACGTTTTTGAATTCTTAGTAAGCTATTTTTATCTTTTTTTAAAGTGAAGTTTATTGTATTATCACATATATCCGTGATTATTACTAATCATTTGTTATGCAATAGGTACTAATATATTACTACTAATGCTCTTTTATACATGATGTGTAATGCATGTTTGGTGAGAATTCACCCCCTGCCACACACCTTTATAGTGACTTGCAGGGTAATATGTAGATGATAGATGTAGAAATTCAAATGAGAAAATATCTGAAAGGGCCGAATTTTTCCAATGCAATGGAAACTTTCAGTCGAAAATGGGCAATTACCGCTGTCATCCTCATCATTGGTCAACAATCCTAGGATTGGTTTGACGCAGCTTTCCACTCGATTCTTCTATCGGCCAACCTTTTAATTGTGACGTAATTCTTCTCTTTTACATTCTTCACAACCTGTTCCATGTATCTCATACGAGGCCTGCCTTTTCCAAACTTCCCGTTCACTTTTCCCTCGTCGATAGTCTTCATCAAGCCATCGTGTCTCAAGATATGGCCGATTAAGTTTTCCCTTCTTCTTTTTAGAGTTGTCAGCAGACTTCTCTTTCTTCTACTCTTCTTAGCACTTCCTCATTACTTACTCGGTCGATCCATTTAATCTTCATCATTCTTCTATAGCACCACATTTCAAATGCTTCTACCCTTTTCTTCTCCGCTGCTGTCCATGATTCACTGCCGTAAAGAAACATGCTCCAGATGTATGTTCTGATGAACTGCTTCCTACTTCTATGCTTGTATTTCCTGCAGTAAGTAGATTCTTCTTTTGATAGAATGCCCTCTTTGCCTGGGCTATTCTACTCACTATTTCTTTCTTGCTTCGTCCATCGTTGGTTACTCTGCTTCCCATGTAACAGAACTCAGTCACCTCTTCCAGTTTCTGATTTCCTAGTTTAACGTTGCTTTTCGCCTCTTCTCTTTTGCCGCACACCAACATCTTAGTCTTCTTCTTATTTATCTTCAGCTGATATCTGGCCATAGTCCTTTCCATGGTTGTTAGCATCTTATTCAGCTCCTTCTCTGTCTCTGCTATGAGTGCTATGTCATCAGCGAATCGTAGCATACTGATTGTTTCTCCGTGGATGTTCACTTCAGATCACTTCTCCTTGACTTCATTTATGGCTCTCTCGATGTAAACATTAAAAATTACGGGAGACTGTGCACAGCCTTGTCTCACTCCTTTCCTTATTGTTGCCTCTTCACAGCTGGGTCCAGATTTAATCACAGCACCTTGGTTTTTGTACAGGCTGTGTATAATTCTTCGGTCATTGTAGGACACTCCAATTCCCTTCAGAATTCCAAGCATTGAATCCCAATCCGCTTTATTTACCGCTGTATTCGAGCAATAATTTTTAGGTGATGAAATAATTACGACCACGATAGGAGAAAAATAAAGAGACAAACATTTGATTGCGAATTATTTTTAAACGTTATTTTGTTCATTAATAATACTGGAAAAGCTCTGATATGAATAAAAATTATTATTTCTCCACAGTCCTCCGTTCACCCCAGGAATTTACATATCATATTGTTGGAGTAACTGATCCCTACACGGTCGTATACGCATGTGAGAACAAAGGACTAGGAAAAATAGGAGACGTATATTTTAAGTGTACAATATTTTAATTTAAAAAAAAACTACAGACTATTGGTATTTATAAATTAATTTACTTTCCAGTAGTTACTTTTTCCCTTGTAAACTTCCTTCTTCATTACTGCCTCTGTTGGCTTACAATGTCCCTGGTGTAACTTTCTACCGCTGATTTAAGTGTGAAACAGAACTATTATCAATCAATCAATAACGCAGCCTCGGCAGCATTCTAGATTGCTTCTTAATTTCAATAAGCATTAATTCATCCCATCACACCAGGAAATCACAATGCACGGTTGAGCGTCGGTCCCGTTTCCGTATGTCTAGAAATGAGAATTGCCTCAATGGTATAGGACAAGGACCGCTGGATGAGAGGTCTACAACCTCGTGACATATCTCCGATATTTTTAGAACTGAGTTGCTTCAGAGAAGTGACACTTGACCGTTTATGGATTTGGTTCCGTAACAGATATAATTAAGAGCCAAAATCGTGGAATTAGGACAATGCTCGGACTATATATGAATCAAAAAAATATAAACACTCACGCGTATTTGAATATTCCAATGGCCAGAGCAACATTTTTCGACAAGAAGAGGAATACCATTGAAGAGAGGAAAAGGCGAGAGACGGTTGAACGGGGGTGATGGCGAGTGGAGTGGTAAAAACTTAGAGGGGCTAGTCTGCCACATTTAGGCATGGTAATAATCTTCCAGGAGCCTTAAAGAAGAAAATTATATCATGTAATGTTTAACGGGCGGTCTGCGGGAGGAAGTGGGGAAAGCATTGAAACTCTGAAACAATTTTTAAAAGAAGAATCATGTTGTGAGACATGTTGAAGGACAGGAGGAAAGGAGTGCGAAGAATTAGGGTGGAGGGACGCACGTTGTTATTCATTCGGATACGCTTTAAGGGGAGTGATGCACTGGCCAATATCGAAAGCGGGAAGGGATCCTTCGTTAAAGGTATGCTATGCTATTAGTAATGCGGCAATTGAAGGCGCTGAATCCTTAAGGTACTTGGGCGCAATAATTACTAAAGATTTATCGTGGGAAAGAAATATCCGTGAAATATGTGGCCAATAGAAAGGTAAAATTTATTAAAAGAGTACTAGGGAACTGGGGCGTGAAGACAAAACGATGTTACATTTCAATAGTTTGGCCCCACCTATAATATGCAATCAGTGTACTGTAGTGGTCCATCGGCCCGCCCGGATGAGACTATTGGGCCGAAATAAACACGTACAAAAAAAATAAGTAAACCTTCGCGAACCTTTCCCGCGCTAGGTCCGCGGAGCCAAACTGCGTCACCTGGTACGAAAAAGAAATAGAAATATGCCTCTTTAAGAGAGGGTAAGCGGGTAGGGGGTCCCCGACCTTGTGCAATTTCACACGCTCTCTGGCTTTACCGCCGGGGCAGGACGTATGGAGGGTAGGAATGGAATATGGTAGGGGGTGATAAGGAGCCTCGCCTTCCGACCCGTGGAAAAAGACGACGCACACACACTTTCCCATTCACTTAAACACACATTATTATTCCAAAACAAAAATTGATACATTTAACAAAAGATGATGATCCCTTTTTCTAAAGGTAATGAGGAATGAATGAATAAAATGATTTCATGAACATTGATGGTGACAGAAAATGCGACAATAATATTGCGAAAAAAATGACACCGTCATAGGCGGTGGGCAAGGGCACTAATTTAGCGATTACGGCCTTTTGGCGGGAGGTAATTATGAGTACTTCCCTCTTTCTTTCTTTAAACACTCGTTCAACTTCAATAATGTTTAGTACATAGTGGCAAGGGTATTCATGGAGATGCGAGTGCTGCAGCTGAAAACAGGGGGGGGGGGTTTGTATTGAAAGCCTGTAAGGCGGCGACAACCTTACTTGGCCGCACGGCGACAACCACGTCCTGGAGATCTCACTGCATTTACTTCTCCGACCGCAGGCTCCTCCGCGTCGGGACAGGAGCGGCGTCTGGCACTCGATGCATGGGAGTCTCCTTCAGGACGTTTTTCCTCTTGTCGTCCGCGAAGCAATCTCTCCAACTTGACGGGCTTGGTGACGGGCATAGGCTCCTCACGCGGATCGCTTTATTTTTTAAGTCTCTCCTCAGGCGTTGCTGCCCCTTGCCTTATATACCCCACGAATCACGATGGGAGGGGGGGTTCTCGATGTGGGGGGGGGGGGGGGTTGAGGTGTGGGTCAGGCAAAAGGCCCATATCACTTCACTTGTCCTTGAACACTGACTCATTCACTCCCGCTCGCACTCTGTCTCACCTTCCTCCACGGGTCGAGTTTAGAGGGGGTGTGGTGAGGGTATGATGGGGGTGAGGGTGTGATGCGGTCGAGCCAGAGAGCATTGCATAATGGGGCGAACCATTACAGTACTGAACCCGAATGAATTAGGGTTGATCTGAGAACTAGACAGTGTGCAGAGCGTAGAGATGCTAGGCTTGTACAAAGGTGTTACGATAGGTTTAGATGTGTATCAAATTTAAAAGAAGAATTAGGTTGGAAACTATTAACAGATCGTGGATTAAAATACCAATTAAATCACCTGCAGATATTTACAACGGATAGGTTTACTGAATATGTTAGATATATATTACGAACTTCTGCTCATTTCCCTGTATATCTCATCCCCAAGTCCTGGTATTACATTTTTGAAGCGTTGCCATTGTTTAATTCAATAACTCTCTTATATTCAGTAAGCATTTCCAATTTGTGAAATATGACATGATGCTTCAAAAGCGTAAAAATCATTGTTTCTTTCATTTCAGAGGACCTGATTATCCTAACAACGTCATCCACAACAGCAGGTGACGATATAGCAGCCGCAATAGGAGATGCTTTAACAAACATAGGCACAGACCCGTACACAGGATTAAAGTTACTCTACTCTCTCAAATATATATATCCCAGGAAAATTGCTGAACTGAAATAAAAAAACACTTGAAACAGATGAAATGAATGGAGATCCGAGCACCCAACGGCAATATTTCGTGAGATAATAGCAAATATAAGATAGTAATTTTAATATAAAAGCCATCGCAGGAATCCCATTGGTACCAAATTTACCAAGACACGGAAAAGGTCTAAAATGAAAAGTAAATAGGAGCTTCGTGATCATTGTCACGAAGGTTCTTTTTATTTATATTTTTAATTTTTTCCGGACACAGAGATGGTATCACACTAACTATTATGCGCTCCTTGATTCCGTAAATATTTTAAATTTTTAATTTTATACTGGTTGAGAATACCACGGGTAAGAAGTTTCAATTCGTTTTTCTCCTTGCAGAAGCAACGTCAGTAACAGCTACGTAGTGTTACACATGTTTCAAATAATATTTTCTGGCTCATTGGCTACATCTTTTTTCAATTCCTTTTTCTTTGCCATATGCTGAAATATGGAAATGTGATTCGTTTACCTTTTCATATAACCACTGTCGGAAAGCAATTTATCGTCGCATCGATATGTTCTACTATCGATTTCAATTTTTTCAAGTATTCTCAAGGAGCTCCTTTCGTAACTGGGAATACTATTTGCCACTAGAACTCTTTATCTTAATTGAAATCTTTGTAAGTCGTTATGTATCTCGCGAATATTTTTCGTTTGCATATGGATTGCATTAGCTCAGATCGCCAAAATATTCGTCTTAGTCAAATGAAAATTTCAAACGGGATAAGGAAAGATTTTTCATTTGCATATATTATGCCCTGCTGGCTGTTGAAAAGGTACGCTGCAGGGGTAATCCTTAGTTTTTTAAGACAGTCCTTCGGTTTAACACAGTATTAAACAAAGAACAAGAACAATAATGGCAAATAGTGCTTGACTTGGTCCGGCATAAGGACTAAGTAAGTTTATCTAATACCACAGGTTTTGAACACTTTATTTTTGAACATGCATGGTCATTGTTTTCCGTCTGCTATACACCTTTGTGGCTGCTTGTCGGGATGTATTGCACATGTAGGTGAAAAATCTTTGATTATCTTGTTTGAGACTTCCAATAAAGTATGATTGATTCCTTAACGATCATGGGTTATAGCAATTAATATGTGAATGAAAAATATTGTTGGAACACGTAACTCCTTAAGGCCGCTTTACACGATGCAATTATTTGTACAATTTCTTGTACAAACGCTTGTATAAACTGAGAAAAATTGTATGTTTGTCGAAGTGGAATTAGAACATGTTCTGGTTAGAGGTACTCAGGTGGGAACTACCAACAGTCAAGCCTGCTAATAAGGGTCCTACCTCGACTCCAAGTAGAATGCAGTTTAAGTCGAGGTCCTACCTCGACTCAAACTGCAGCCCTACTTGATCGCATGGCGAATTTGAGGGAATAATTAGCTCTTAGTATGGTGTCGCAAGAATCCTTTTGATGCCAAAAATACCAAGTTAGGGAAATTGCTTGAATGGAAAATAGTAAGATAGGCCACCTCAAGTGGTGATTGATCATGATCATGACTCAAGTTTATATTTTTCTTTTTAAAACTTTTGCGAATATAGAGAAGTTTCACATTATATATGACTAGATTGTTTATTTCATAAATATTTCAGACCTTTTCTGCTACATTAGGGGCAAGTAAATATGGGGAAATATGTTCCAAAATAGTTTTTTTCCTGAAGATTTAGAGACAGAAAGCGATGCGCACCTACTGTCTCGCAAAATTAACCCACACAAATTTAAAACAAACTATGATTCATTTCCGTATCAATATAACTGCCGGATAGTATTTGCGCATGCCTGGGTATGGATTACCTCCTGATACATACATTTTCGGTAGCTTGAATGTTATTATAAAGACGTAGATAGATAATTGATAATGCCATGACGTTGCACGTAAAGAATGATCTTCATCTCCCTGAACAGCATCCCTACATGAATAACTGAAAAACGATTCGGTTGAAATAGGGTTCGTAAGGGTTGCCGGACAGTTCTGATTATTATTGAAGAGAATTTCTTAAGAATTATTCCAGCTTTTTTCTATTGAAGGCCTTGTAAAGGCCGCTTTACACGATACAATTTATTGTACAATTTCTTGTACAAACTCTTGTATGAGGAAATTGTACCGTGTAAAGCGGATAATTGTACGAACGCTTGTGCGATTGTCTGATTGACTGAACTGGAAATAACACCTGGGTTAGATCTACTCAAGTGGGGATTACCGAATTCAAACCCTCTTAATGAGGGTCCTACTCCGACCCTAATCCGACACTTCGCGAGCGAGTCGAGACCCTCACCGAGGCCCATCTCTCCACGGGTGGTCAATAAGGCTGAGCTGGACCGATTGCAGTTAAATTTCAACATTATTAACTATAATTGTTACAAACAATGTGTCAATTTGTTCGTGCTTTCCATTGCAACACGATTACAGGCCTTTTTTGATCGAAAAATTAAGACTTTTGTAAATTAACATGGAAATCATAGTTCAGACTTGGCAACGCTGTACGGGAAAACGTGATTTCCATGACAGAGGGGTGTGAGGAATTTTACGGGTGTAATGGAGAAGAGATGAAGGGAATGAGAAGTGAGGAATCTTACGGGTGCACTAATTTTTGCGTACGCTGCATGAAGTAAAAGTAAAAGTAGTAACGCAAAAATGATAGATGGAGTTGCATATCACAGGCCATCGGAAGCATATTCTAAAATGGAACTAGAGTCAGAGATAGGTATATGACATTCTCGGATCAATGATAGAGGAATCATAGTAGGCGGAGATTTCAATCTCCCTTCGATAGACTGGAATACGTGTAGTTTCTTAACAGGAGGTAAGGATGAGGAACTCTGCGAATCACTGTAGAACACCTTTACGTCACATTCTTTGCAACAGCTAGTAACGGACTCGACCAAAGTTCTAGACTTATTAGCAACAAATATATACCGGAAAGTGTTCTAAATACAGTTACAGACACAGGAATTAGTGATCATAAAATAGTGCATGCGAAATTTAATGTAGGCGTTAAAAGACATTATAAACCAAGGAAGAGGGTATACTTATTTGGGAAGGCTCATTACGACGGTATTATAGAGGAATTAAAGGAAGAGTTTAATTTATTTAGCGAACAAAGCAAAGGATTAAATACAGAGGATTCGTGGAGAGAATTTCTTCAGGTTACCAGTAAATTAAATAAGTTAATAAATATATACCAAGTAAATTTATCAGTGATAATACAGAGCTGGGGTGGCATAACGCGGAAGTTAGGAAATCACTAAAGCAACAAAGGGTTTGCCACGCTAGGATGAATAATGCAGGACGGGGTTCATCGGTGGAGGAAAAAAATTAGCTAGTTCAAAACTATAAAAAAAAATCGAGAGCATTAGCAAGGAAATCATGCCAGCAAGCGTTATCGCATTTCAAGAACAAGATATTAGGAGAATATTTAGATAGCAATCCTAAAGCATTTTGTTCAAATGTGAGAGAGCTTCAGGGAAATATGTCCACAGTGCACACACTTAAAAATGATAAGAGAATCAGAGTCACCAGCAGTGTAGAAAAAGCCAATACTTTAAACACCTTCTTCCAAAGTGTATTCAACTCATAGTAACCAAACGCATTGGAACCACCGCCGAACACTTTCTGTGAGCAAATGCCCGATATAAACATTTCATGTCGCGGAATAGAGCAGCAGTTAAAAAGCATTAGCAAAAACAAATCACCAGGTCCGTTCAAATTGCTTCCAGAGTGTGTAAAACACTAGCTTCTGAAATAGCCCCTTATCTAAAAATAATATTCAATAAAACACTAAAGAACCACACAGTATCCAAGGATTGGAAAGTACCTAACATTACAACTATATTTAAAAGCGGTGATAGGGAAGAACCAATTAACTACAGACCCATTTCACTCACGTCAATCTCTTGTGAGATATTTGGGCATAGTGCAGTCGGTTCGATCATGGGGCATTTGGATAGTCATGGATTACTCATAAACAGCCAACATTGGTTCCGGAAAGGTAGATCTTGCGAGGCACAATTATCTTTATTCGTACACGATATTTTAGTCCACGGCGAAAACAGTACTGAAGTTGATGTGATATTTTTAGATTATAAAAGGGCTTTCGATAAAGTGCCTCATGATAAAAGAATTTGAAGTTAGAGAGTTTTGCTATGAATAAAGACGTTGTATGTTTGGTAAATTAATTCTTAAGTGAGCGAGACCAGAGGGTTGTCATAGATGGTATCATGTCAGAAACAATTAAAGTCACATCTGGAGTTCCCCAGGGTAGCGTAGTAGGTCCGCTTCTATTTCTTTTGTACATAAACGATTTTGGTACCCTAGTTAGTAGTATGCTTAGACTTTTTGCAGGCAATGCGGTAGTGTTCAGGGGTATATGAGAAGAAGAGGACAGGAAATCGCTTAGCAAGGATTAAGATGCAATTCAAGAGTGGTGCGACAAATGGCAGCTAGAGCTTAACCTTAAAAAGTGTGTAGCTATCAATTTTTGGAGGAGGAATTATTCGATAGAGCGTACCTATGAAATTAGTGACACGAAGATCGAAAACGTTGAAGCCATAAGATATTTAGATGTAGCAATCACTAAGCATTAATCGTGGGGAAGACACATCCGGAAAATTTGCAGCCGAGCGTTGAGAAAGTTAGGATTTATAAACCGGTCAGTACCGGTGAGGCCTTATATTCCAGCTCCCAATCGCTGCTTCCAGTGCTAGTGCTTCGGCCACATCGCCACGCGATGTGAGGGCGAAGCCACCTGCCCACGCTGCGGCTTGGATGCGCGTAGGGAGAAGACTGTATGCAAGGTACACACTGTGTCAACTGCAAGGGTGCACACCTGGTGTACTCTCGCAAATGTCCGAATATGCTGGAAGAAAGGAAAGTTATGGAAATAAAGACCCTGGAAAAAATAACGCATTTCTAGGCGAGGAAAAATTATAGGCCATTGACTACTCCCGTCTTTTCCGCTCCTTTGCCTCAGGGCCGTAACACCAGTCCCTATAGAAACAATAGCTATGCAAACGGAAAATAGTGAAAAATTAATTAAAGTAGCGACAATGAAATTGGCAAAGCCGGCCAAAAAGTTGACACCGGCTCGTAAAGTAACTAACAGTTCTGCGGGTTCTCCCAAGAAGACTCCCATTAAAAATAATTCCGCGAACGCCAATAACTCGCGCAAAAAGACGCTACCATCCGGTCCATCCGGTGTGTCCAAGTCCGGACAGCCGGGAAGTATGGAGGTGGATGAAAGTCCCTCTGAGACACAAGTCCTCCTCGCAAAACAGATGGGAAGAAGGCGTTGATCCTCCCGTTGCACGGATAGCTCGATCATAGCATAATTCTATGTTTATATTTTATACTATTAAATATGGCTTTTATCTTGCACCACTATCATCTTGCTATCATCTTCCCATTTCCTCCCAGCTAATTCTCTCTTCATTTGAAATTCAACCTCCTCACAAGAGGCCATCACTTCATGCCTCTTCGGCACTTAAATAAAAGACCGCAGGGCAGGGGGAAGACGGAGGAGTGGGGAGAATCTATAACTCTACCTCACCTCCTTTCATTCTCTATTATTATATTTATTCGTCAAACTCTCTATATTCATTCGTCCAGCTTGAGACCACAATTGGATGTCGGTACGTACACTTTTAATCCCCCCGCTCCTAGGTGCTGCCACCTTTCGTTTACGGTAAGTTAATACTTACACCGTGTCACCCTCCACCCCTGCCCCCAATTGGTGAAAATATCAACATTGACCAAATTACTCACCTCTTCGTAGCGGTGAAAAACACTCAAGTTGTAACTGACCTCCTTGGAGCTATCAAGTGCCACAGATCGACGCTGAAAGTACACTTTTGGGAGGGTTCTAAGTGGTGACTTTTGGGTTAATAGGCCAATGTAGGGCTAATTTTGTATGTGGTTCGGCTATCTTTGCATATTAATCTTTAAAGAAGTTTTGAACACAAAATAATAGTTCCGACAATAGTTAACGTACAGAAAATGGGAGATAAAATAAAGTGCAACAATACTGCCGTGGTGTAAAAAAAAACATCGTTTCAGGAACATATCGAATACCTAGCCCAAATGGTATCATTTGAACTGAAAGTTAACTCTCTTAGAAAATTACGGACAGAGAAAACATGCAAAAAAGTTTTCACGTAGTCAGTGGTCTAAGATCATATAAGAATAAAATAGGTGGATAGCTAAATAATGGACAATCTTAGCCATCTGGTCCCACTTTTCAAAAGCTCTAAAGGCAAATACCAACGCTTTGTTCAACAAGTAAAAAATATAATATTAGAATTGCTGGAGACACCATGCAGTTGCATGAGCTATTTACAGCCAAAGACCATCTCTGATATCCTTGTCAATATTTAGTACTTGAGAATGCAAGCCCTCAGAAAGGGATGGAAAAGCCTTCCAAATGGCATATATTGGCAATCGATATAAATATCTCGAGATTTTACGATTGTATCTTTTGACAAATTTACCTACCTAAGGTCCATAATCAATGATGGTCCTTTACACATATGCACAACAGGAGCTGGATGCATACTTTCAGCAGTTAAAAGGGCCGGCGCTCATAAAAAATATTCTGCAGATTTGGCCTATTAATTGATACCTTTGACAAAGTTGGAAGAGCAGCTATTGCACTGACGTAAGAAGCAGAGGTGGGAGAAAAATTAGGAGGGAAGTGGGGACCGATAGGGATCAGGTATAACAGACACCCGTCCTCAATTTAGAAGGTTAATATCCGCCAGAACTTCACATCTCAAAGAGGTGGGTATAAAGATATCAATAGGTAAGCATGTTTCGGGCATAGAACCACCTAGATGGGGTATATAATTTTCTTTTTTTGACGTTAATTGTAGCGGATAGTGTACGTTTATTTGTGATGGTTGTATCGAAATATTTTATCCCATCTCACATATTTTTAAGCATAGAACTGAGAACAGGGTATTAATATGCGTGCCCTAGTTATTATACCAGCAAGATATTAGGTGTCTCTAGGGTTCATGGTGGGGTAACTAATGTTTGTTCACAAGCAGCACTAATTTTGCCGACTATATTAAACTTACGTCGATTAAATTAATATTTGTCCAACATGGTAAAATTCAGTGACCTTTGAGGAGAATAAGAGAAGGAAAAACGTAGATACATATTGTAGTTCAATCTTTACGGTTGCTCTTTTTTATTTCAACAGCTTTTTTCCTATTATCCTTTCATGGTTGATTTCGAATAACTAAGCCTTTCAGTAGCTCATGTAAAGTTGGTTTCAGTGTTATTACTACAAGTAGTTATTATTGTAAAATGTTATTAAGTATTATAATTACGAAAATCATAGGACAAAGAATTATTTTCTAAGATAATTACAGCCAAGGAGATTAGATGCACTGGAGACGGGTACTATTGGCACACTAACCTATGGGAGATTTTGTAGCCAGAATAGGGGTTCTTGGGAAGGAACCACGTTCACGTCCCATTTATGACGGACTTGATCATGACATGCTCTTCATTCAGCACACAATCAGTGAAGGTATACTACTGAATAATATCTGCCACAGCTGGGATTAAAATCCGTACCCTTGGCACGGGATACCAATTATCTATCCATCACACCACTTCAATATCATTACCATTATTAATATTAAAGTATGCACATATGTGTGACGTTCCTTCATATTTACGTAAAGTAATTTGTCTGATTGTTTATCGTGTTATTATGAGAGGGACAATTTTAATATTCTAGGAAGCATTTGGAAAGACAACAGATATGACCTCAGCACGTGCTTAAGAAGCATATATATTTTTCGTTGCGAGGCAAAGGAAATATTCCACTTCTGAACTCACAATTATATTGCAGCTCCCCTCGGCTATAACGAATATGTATATTCATAATAGCCAATGAAAAGTGCTAGAGTTCAAAAAGTCTCCTCCGTTAAACGGAGTATAATAGCCTTTTATGGACTCCAGGGCATACTGCTCGTGGAATCCTCTGCTACTGCGAAGCATGGCGTGAGGTTCGCGCGGCTATGGGCCAACTTCACGGTGCGCCTAGTGAAATGACTTATTGTTACCAACTGTTTTAAATGAATCAATTTCATAAATAATTTTTAATGAATAAATAAAAGTTAATCATAATAAATTAACTGAATAATACCTCTGGTAATAGTTAATAAGCTTTAACGGTGTGTAGTCTGCTTGGAATTGTCCGCAGCACCATCCAGTTGCAGAATGTCTCGAAACATGCATAAGTTACCGGCATGCAATAGTTTTTCACCGCGTATTCGCGCCGTTGGACTTTTTTTTCAATTATTTAATAATAATAAAAATTATGTAAGCCATTTTTAAATCGAGCGGATTAAAATATGCACTCCAGAGGGAGGACAATAAAAAAATATGGGAACTAACCTATTGTGTGGGATTGATTTAAAAATTGGTATTATATCTAATATATTCTCATTGCATATTGTGATATAGCATATGATAGTATCGAATTTCATTGAGGGGTGTTGGTATGGGCCTGGTCTTTCAATTTGCCCGATGATGTGAAGTGTAATTATGGCGTGTAGTGTACAAATTAAATTTCCCTACGAAATTATTACCTATGCACAAAACAAGCAAACCTGCAAATTTAAAAAAAATTAAATTATGCATTTAACGATCAAGAAACATGGAAGATTTTGAATCTCTCAATTTCTTCATCCTTGTTTAATTTATTCCATATGTCCATTGGGTATAGTTAATTTCTTTGATTAAAAAAATTATAAAACTTGTTTTCAATTTAATCCGTCATATCCGTTCAAAAAGATCAACATGCCCTCAAATATTGATAAAAACGGTATCTCCCACGAGAACGTTTTCATAAGTCGGAGTGACGAGCAGAATAGGCAGAAGCTTTTCCATCCCGTGTTTATAAGCTAACAGGTTTTTGGAAATTTTTACCAATAGAACAATGAGATGACTTCACATTATCCGACAGTTAATAAAGAGTATGGATGCCGCAAAATAAAAAAATATTGCGTTGATAATTGAATTATTAAGTATAAACAGTATCTATGGCCAGGTTTCAAAAAATTGACTTTCGAACGATTCAGGTTGATGGCAATTAAGAAAAAAAAACAGGTTTTCTTTCACATAAGACTTATTACCTAATTAGTGCTAAATAATGAGCTGAATCTATTGTTTTAATGCACATTATGTAAGAAATTTAGTGCATTTTATATCAAAATGGGTAATGGATGTAGGTCTTTCCACTAGAAGCAGAATCAATGAAGATATTATAGCATTGCTTGGAGGGGAATACATTCTTTTGTAGTACTCCGCATGACTCAAGCAAATTAATTCCTATTATGGAGGTTTTAGCAATGGAATAAGTGAAGAATTCACGAGCCTCACCAATCTCAAAGAAATTTGGTGATGATACCAAAGGTCGATAGGATAAATGTGTTAGTTTCACTAAATTATTAAATGGCCTCGGATGGGAATCATTACCAGAGCCTGGGTTGCAATTTAGACAATCATTTATGTAAATTTGAAACAAATTTTTTTACCGACAACGTTAAGAATATATTGATAAAGTCATCGTTATTTGCTGGATTCGGCTCCAGGAAAATGTATTTAGCGATTAGGAAGGCGTAATATTGGAAGCGTAGTTCGAAGAGTTAATGACAATAGCTCTATCCACTCAAATTCATTGCTACGTGCATATGATTGAGACGTAATCATCATTGCCTAATAGACGAGATAGCCGTGAAAAATCAGCGGGAGAAAAAATCTAATTTACACATTGTTTTTTAGGAAATTTTAATATTTTTGATGAATACGCATTACCTAACTTGTGTATTGTTTCTAAGTCACCAGGTTTATATGTACTATCTAAGTTTCCAGGTTTATATCGAGACCATAAGAATCAAAAAACAGTAAAGCTTATGGTTATTTACACAATTTAGAGTAACATTAAAGTAAATATGAAATCAGTTGAAGGAATAAGAAAGTTCAAAATGTTTACCACGAAATACCTTAAGAACAGATAAAAATATGCTGTTTTTTCTGTAGCCTTTATATGTTTTAATTCCGTAACTTCACTGCAATAGCGTCAATGAACTTCCTACGAATACGTAATAATGCAACCTTCATTTAAATTCTCTCAGTTTTACCAAATGTCTACCCACCTACTTGGAGTAGCGCCAGTAGTCGCGAAAGACACAACAAAGTTTACAGCATCCCTTTGCGACGAAAAATTTGTGCACTATTCATTTCGGAGACGACAATAGCAAAGGCCTTAGACCTTAGCCTTAGCTCCGAGGAGAACCGAAAAAAACTTACACAATTTACAGAAATCTTGAGAGCAGAGTGTAAATCGATTGAAAGAATAATAAGTGTTTATTTTGTGTCAGTCAAATACACAAGGATGAATGATTAACATTTAGTTATCTTACTCAGCGAAAAAATAAAATCTTGCACTATCATAGTATATATCTCCTTAAAAACGTGAAAAAATCTAGTATATTTTTAGACCATCAAAGACCATTCCGAACTTTTTTGGACTTTTTGGGGCCCTTAGTCCACTAGCAATTTTTGTCCTGTCTTTAACTGTTATCACAGATTTCTTAGTTTTAGTATCTACCTATAAATAAAAACTCAGACGAGAAAAACTGCAGAAATCCAGGGATACAAGTGATCCGTAATCATCCAAATGAAATTTGGCATCGTACCTTATCAAAGTGACTTTTCTGCTAAATCAAACGAGCACGATAAGTAAACATGGAATTGTGTTCTGATATAAAACCAATGTGTTATGTAACCCACAAGAAGAAAACTAAGATAATGGTATGCAACAAGAGAGATGAGGCCATTACCAGTGCTTATCTAGGAAAACGAGAGCATTAGTTAACCAGCAATGGATGAAGAAAAAAGAATAGCTGAACATCTCAGGCGAAGAGGACACAACCAAAAGAAGAATATACTTACAGCTGGCTATACAAGCGTAGAAGTAAGGAAGCAAATTCATCATAACTTACATCAGGATGTACCATGTATATTCTTAGCAGTGAGGCATGGACGATGACGGCAGAAGAGAAAAAAAAGGGTGGAAACATTCGAAATGTGGTACTACGAAAGAATGATGAAGTTTAAATTGATTGACCGTTTGGGTACAAGGAAATCCTCTGAAAAGTAGGGAAAAAGAGAATTGTTTTGAAAACCCTAAGAAGAAGTCTAGACACTTGATCGGCCACATAGTGAGACATTAGGGCCTGATAAAGACAATCATCGTCGAAGGAAAAGTCCACGGGAAGAACGACTAAGGATGGCCGCGTATGAGATGTAAAGCACAAGTGATGAAGGATATGAAAGAGGAGAAATACGTAAAAATGAAGAGATAAGCTGATAGGAGACTTCATTGGAGAGCTGCGTCAAACTAATGTGAGGATTGTTGACTGATGATGATGACACTAATCTAAGGGTTTTACAATCTCTTTCTGAGGGTCTTTACCCTATCGTGTACTAAAAAGTGACAGAAGTGCCAGATATTGGCACTTCTGTCTTGGCTGTAAATAGCATGCAATGGCATGCAACTGCGACTGCATAGAGTCTCCAGCGGTTATTTTTGTATTTTTTAGCATATTAAAAAGCGTTGATTTTTGCCTTTCGAGCGAATGTAAGCTCTCTAGATTGGACACTGGGGCCTATAACACGGGAATTCTACAGTATTTTTATGATTAAAACAATGATTTTGCACCAAGTACTATTTCATTTTTCCATATACATAAGAGTGGCTACTGATCTGAGAGTTGACAGCTATGAATACTTCACTACCCTGTGCATGTGACACGTGGCATCTGTTTAGGTATGTCAAAACCTTTTGGGGAGGATTTGAGAAGGTCACCATCCTATTGAATATACGTTCCTTGATCTCTAATGTCTTACGCTAATACCATTGAACACAATATTGTGATCTAAAGTTTGTTTTTTGTCATATTTTCTACAAACTTTTATATTTTATTAATCGCTTCTTGTAAGATTAATTAATTATAGATAGCCGAAATAAATTTAAAATTAGCGCTTCATTGGCCTATTAGCCCGAAAATCAACGCTAAAATCCTCCCAAGAGCATATATTCAGCGCAGGTTACAGATCGGTGAACAGATCCGGGGAGTTGAGTACAATTTGAGCCATTTACGGCGCTATGAATAGGTGAGAAAATTGGTACAGGTTGATATTATTCCAAGAATGGAGACAAGGGTGAAGGGCAACTCGGGGTTGGCATCAGCTAACCCTTAGCAAAAGGCGGTGACAGCTTGGGGATTTCGGGGGTTTAAAGTTAAAGGCACGGTCATGCATGCATCGATGCAATTTATCGAACAAATATTGGGAAAGGGAGGAAATAAGGAGGAGTTTTGATCGCTTCTTTCCACTCTCCCTCGTGTCTGCTTCCCTCTCCTCGGCCAAGGTGCGTCTCGGCGTCCAAGAGGCAGGAAGTGATGGCCGCTTGTTGGGAGGTTAAATCTTTAGGAGAGAGGGAATTGACAGATAGAAAATGATAAATCGCACATTCTGTGGGATTCTATCAGAAAATAGCTTCTCTGGTCATTGGGATGTATTACTTTTACTTATACCACTTCTTGTGAAGAAGCCTTTAAATGGAATACCACAAAGTTATGAATGAGTTAGTTAATAGCTTCTCTTCATGGTGGGATAGATTCATGTTACCATCCCTCAAAACAAGTTCTAGGATATCCTAAGTCATATTCGAGAGTCACCATCAGATAGTGGAATTTTGCACTCATTGCATGTCAAATCTGAGAGTGGTCATCTAATGGAGGAATTTTGTATTACAATGAAATGCAAGCGATCAACCAAAATCCGAATTCCACTCTGAAGGTTACTAAGAGCCAACGGGACATTGAGATGACACTATAACCTTTAGCCATCATTACTCGACAAAATAATGACACTAATAAACTAGGGATGTGCGAGTAGCACTTTTTGACCTCGAGTCGAGTATCGAGTCGAGTTGTAAAGTACTCGCGAGTATCGAGTCGAGTCGAGTTGAGTTTGTACGTTATTGTACATGAGTGAAGAGACCCAGTTCTTACTTAACTCATTGCAATTAATGTTAGCCAGCAATCTGACTACCAAATGGCAAGTCTACCTACCTAATGCATAGTTATAAACAGTCAAATTAATATGGCATGTAGCGCAGGCCAAAAGACATAATGGAAATTTTCCGGTAGCTCTCGAAATAAGAAAATAACCTTCATTCCAAGGATTACTCAAAATGTGTAAATTAGCTTGCAGTACGGTACCTAGAGTGTACTTAGGCATAATATGAGGCCTATATGAGTGACATGCCCTATTAACTTGAAAGTAAGCCAGGAAGCAAAATATTTTTTCTTAAAGAATACATAAGCCTAGATAGAAGACCATTCCGCATATTTCGTATTCCTATGCATTTCTTTTCAGAGCTAAACGCTTTCTCAGTGATGTCGTGTATGCCGGGGTTAGTCCAACAGTACAGTGAATTTCATACAATATGCCTTATTTGTGCAGTAAATATTTGATAAGCTCGCGCCTCAAATTTATGATTGGCCGTTAATTACATAGTTAGTTTTTTAACATATACTTTTCTTTCTCTTCCAATTAATGGCACCATCTCTTCAAAATTGGTGATTTCTGCCTAAACATGATAGAACTTAGAATCATAAAAATGATGTGTCAATCACCCCCATTTGCACGATGCATGAACACCCAATAGAAGCACGGGTTATTTCTAATATCCATTATTGCAAGTTAATAATGATTGAACAATGAATTTTCATTCACGGATGAATGTGAGCAGGTATATGAATTTTGTATAGAGTCCTGTGGATTAAAGTTTTCGATTTCTAAGGAAATATAATTGTACAAAAATTTACTATAGATAATTATCTATCTTAAGATATGACTAGGAACTTGAAATCAATGATGTAATTAAATATCCTAAATAGGAAATAAAAAATGGAATAGTAAAACTTGTAAGTTTTATACGATACCTATATCATCCGTAATGTCCATATATAAGGATGCCTACCATCCGTTACAAAATTTCCTTCACCTATGAGTTTGAAGACCAATATCTCCAAGATGGCAAAAGCGATTCTAAAATAAGTCTAT
Source organism: Platycnemis pennipes (assembly GCA_933228895.1). Taxonomy (NCBI): domain Eukaryota; kingdom Metazoa; phylum Arthropoda; class Insecta; order Odonata; family Platycnemididae; genus Platycnemis; species Platycnemis pennipes. The sequence goes on from OW121849.1 coordinate 25,838,670, forward strand.
GAAATTAAAGCTTGTTTATTTATACGTTTACCGGTACTATTAAAATATTTTTAAAATTTTGTTACTGAAATACGTGATTAAGAACGGATTTTTAGCGATTTTTTTTAAATACCGGATGGATCTTTCGAATTCGGGCATCGTAAGAACAACACAGATCGAGATATCAAACTTCCTTTTTAATATTGTAGCTAAGGGCTTTGTTAATAGTTACACGAAGTTTCATACTATTGCAATCATCAATACTTTTGTTATTGATGAATTTGTCAGACTGCGTTATTTTGCGTCCCGCACGCTTTCCGTTCCGGAAATCACCGTTTGGACCTTTCTCTTGCTCTCGAGTCATTAATATGAATCCACTTATGAAATCTCAGTAGAATTGATTGTTTGATATCGATATATATTTATTTTCAGCTATAAAAGCACGCTCAAATGTCCAGAGCACGCCTGGAAATGTAGCGCGCGCGTGGAATCATCTGCTGCAAGCAGATCGCCTATCGCTGTGAATGAGTCATGAGGACTCGACAACAGCGGAAAAAGGTATCGCCTTTAAGAATGCAAGTCAGTGTCAGTTTAAGAACTGACGGTATCTTTGGAACCATACCGTCATTATGCCTCCTCGCGCAAAGATTTTGGAGACGGAGTTGAACATAATTTAAAATGCAATTTGTTTCTTTTGTCGAGAAGCCGAGCAATGTGGGTACAAAAGCTATCTCTCTTATCGCTGATTTTATTTTGGTGAATACTGCAACTTATAAACTTTTATTCAAACATAGGCAAGGATATTTTTCCTGTGCATACTAGAGAAATTTTCTCGCGTGGTGTTTGGTGCGCGCGGTACCTACGGTAGCTTACAACTTGACAACCTCGAGCAGCTTATCTCTTCAGGCCAAAAGTCCTGTCACGTGGAGCTCGCTTTCCGAAATAAATATATACACGTTGAAAGCATATCTAATTCTCCCAATTTGTTAAGTCATTTTACACGTTCTTAGTTTTCAAACACGAAGAATACCATCAAAATGAACTAAATTTCCGATTTCCGAATGCTGAGATAGCGCATTTTTAAATATTATTCGTTACGTAATTAGTAACTAAGTAATCTATTTTAAACTTTGTTTAGTATAAGATAAATATATGTACCATATCTTATGCGAAAAAAGAGAAGTGGCTTTGCATGTGTATCTTCAAGTGGGCGTCAAACTTGCGTCAAACTCAGGGGATGGAATTTTACAACGGACATTAGGTGCTTTGAGCTCGAATATAGTCCCCCACCCCAGACTTTTTCCGCGAATATTTCGGCCAATAAGGGGGGGGGGGGGCTAGCTATATTCCGAGGAATACGGTACATATGCGGTTTCATGGACCGTGTTACCACCGATTCATCCATTCGTTCACGCAAACGTACATAAATCCGTTCACGTAAACGTACATGAAACCATACACGCAAATGTAAATGAACGTACGTAAGTAGGTGCATGTTCGTACGTGTTATCTACCGTGTAACCCGAGATTTACTCGATTTCGATGATAGCGCTTCCTGTCGGCAGATTTCTGAACCTATTGGCCTTGGCGGCTCCGTCGACAAAAACTACTCGACTCGACTCGACTTTCGTAAAAATACTCGAGTGCTCGAGTCGAGTACCAACTACTCGACTCGCACATCCCTATAATAAACTAATTTGGTAACTTCCATTATATAAGAATTGGTCATGCGTATCCTTTGAAGTCAGCAGGAGAAAATTTGACGTCTAACTTTCTCAAGCGATTTTAGCGCTTAAATCTAATCTCTGGAGTGAAATGAAGGTGGTTCTATGCGCTTTTTATCATTTTTCTCTATGGAAACAATTTTCGTCTTCCGCAAACAATTATCTTCAGAAATACACTAATTAGGCTTCACCTACATTCCGAGAAAAATGAAATATTAAACCTTTCTCCTCTACTTCCTATTTATCTCATTTTATACCAATGTTTTAACTTTCTGTATTATTCAGGGTGTGTTTGTAATATGTATCTTTAACGTCAGCAGAAATTGGTAGATACTTAAAATTTATAGAGTGAATTTATTCATACTTCAACTTTTGATAGTGTAGTGATTTCCAAACTAATTTTTTAAACGTTTTGGACACCCCGTTAAACATATCACAACAGCTAGTCACTTAAGCTGCTACTTTCCAGCTCAGAAATAAGACCTACCTCATCACACTCACTCACTCAGTGATTCAACACGAAGGTTAGTTTTGATCGGTGAGGGTAGAGCCCACCCCGTACTAAGCCAATGGTGTGTGAAATTCACATATTCAGGGTAGGGGGGCCAGTTCCTTTCCCTGGGCCAACTGCGATTTCCTACGAAGTTCTGAAACATAAAATTGAATCGCGAGGATTTTAAATGGGGGTGTCCAGACGGGCTCTTGCCCGGGATTTTAACCCGGGACACCCCGGTTAATAGCTCAGTGCTCTACCCACTAGGTCACCACGACCCCAACTACCTCATATGGGTCTTATTTTCTAGCTCAATGTAAATAAATTCATTTTGTAAAATTCCACAAATTTATTAAAACTGACATAGGTTTCGACTTGCACAGTCATTATCAAGGTGACAATTGTGCATCACGTGCCCTTTATATGCAGAATTGAGTGTGGGAGGAGGGGCGGAAAGTCGCAGGGGAGAGGGAGGGAGTCTACGTGTGGGAAGTGTATGCTTGGTCTAAGGTGGGAGTGGGGAATCGGGGACATTTGAGCGAGCTTTGTAAGGAATTGCAGTACGGTAGGGGGCAAATGTAAGGTTAGGAGAGGAGATGGGGTAGAGAGCATATCATTCAGCACACATGCATTAGATTTTTTGGAATACAAAAAATTTCGAGGTTTTCCATATACTCCAACTTGTGGGCCTTGCACTGCGAATGAAGGACTTTTGGGATGAAAGACTTTATACAATCCTGCACGTTGAATAATATTTGAATATTATTCAACGCGCTGAATAAGTGGGCGAGTTCTGATCAGAAATCCACGTGTGTGACCAAAAGGGGTAGGGGAGATCAAACCGGAATGAAAACTTGATTCCTTAATTCAGAAATAACACCAGAAGGACCGTAGAACCAATTTTCAAAAGAGTTTGATAATTGACAAAACTAAAACATGAAATTCCTCGGAAGAGATTATTTCATGCAGAATTCAATGCAAATGCAAATGGTGGTAATTGTAGTTTTGGTACCTTTTCATCAGTGACCATCGGAGGTATGCTGATTGGATTAAAAAAACTGTGATTCAGTCTACGCGTGAGCAAAATGAAATGGGCTTTCACATCGGTGATCAAAAACTTTTTTAATGATGGACGGCATTCTAAAAGCGACAATGAAAACCGGTTCCTCTCCCATAACCCATTTGGGAAGTAGCGTGGTCCTGGAGCACTCTGCTGGAGATTAAACGTTTCCCCTCTCACAAAACGTTTCTCCTTAAAGCTTCCCGTTTTAAGTCAATGTATATTCATCGTCATTATTCGTCAGTAATCCTATAATGGTTTGACTTAGTTCTCCATTCTATTCTCTCGTTTACTAACCATTTTACACACTAATGATGATTTTATTTCACATCCTTCTCTACTAGCTCCATATATTTCATCCAAGCCTTTCCTTTTCCATTGTATCCAATCACTTGTGCCTGAACAAGTTTCTTCATCAGTCCATTATGTCTCTAAATATGGCCGATTAAATTATTCAGTTTTATTTTTCACTTTTTCAGCATACCTCTCTTTAATCTCATTCTTCTTAAGACTTCTTCATTAGTTTCTCGGTTGATTCATATGATCTTCATCATTCTTCCGTAGCATCAAATTTTAATTACTTCCAGCATCATTGATACTATTATTGTCTATGCATTACAATCATAAATGATATTTCTTCATTGGTATGTTCTAATGAAATCTTTTTTTGCTAATATCCGCGGCTTTACATCAACTGTAAGTATATAACTTGTGTATAATGCCTTTTATCCAGCTAGGTAGTTATTCTTCCTGCTTCGTCCATTACTACCTACTCGGCTTCCCATTTAACAATGCAGTTTCACATCATCAAGCTTTTTGTTTTCCAACGTTAGTCTCAACCTTTCATCTCTTAGTGCATTCCATTATTTTATTTTTTTTTTATCGCATTCAGCTCATTTTGGCCATTGTTCCTTAGCTATTCTATGGCTATTCTTCTTGAAGTCCGTGAGTATCTCTCCTAATAGATACATGCCCTCAACTATGAAGATAATAAAAGATGTAATTAAAATTCGACTAAATTTAAATTAAAATATCACGAGCAAGTATCGAGCAACATTGTTTTCTTGAGATCCGAGGTGAAATGCATTGGAAAGTTATACTAGTGTACAAATAACGTAGTATTACACTGGCCAGCTATAATGTTATTATTTTACTCTCCGAACCCTAGTGTTTAGGTACTATTTTACACGAAATATACGTATTTAGTAAGATAATTTAGTTCCGTTTATCATCGCTCAATAGAAAACAAGTTCGTTTGAACTATAGCTCTATATTTTAACGTTTCTCAACAAGTGCAGAACGTCACACAAAAGACAATGAGGGATTTTCTTATGTATAATGACTAAAAACCTAATACGATCTTTCGGTTATCAGCGAAGCAAGGGCTGAAAATCACTGAAGTAGTATTACAAGTAGGGTTTAACTTTTAGCATTTGGAATAATGAATGATGTTATTCCCCATATTATTAATATAAATTAATTATGAACTCATGTCAATTACCATAGTATTATTTCATTGCATAATAATGCTCAGATACTTGTCTATGATTTTGACGCATTTTTCAATAACGAAACAAATGGGACTAATTTCAGGCTTAAAATGTTTCTTACTGCTCAATTTTCCCATAGACATCAGAATAACAAAGCGCAAATAAGCTTCCCACAATTACTCGTCGGCCTCGGCGGTGGTGGGGTAAATTCTCACCAGTCAATCCCAGGGTTGCGGGTTCCAATCCCACCTGGGAAGGATTCTCTCTCCCCGGAACATGGATAGTTGTGCATGAGTCTATTATTGGAACAAAAGCCCATTTTAAAAGACCATAAATGCTATTTTTGCGACCATAAAACAATTAATATCCCAAGTGAATAAAAGAGATAAATTTTTTCCTAGTTTCAAAACCATTGTTGGAGATGGGTGGCAACAATTAATAATTTCGCAATGAAATCTCTGAATTTCTAAGTTTAAGACGCATCTCCCAGTCACAAGATTCCTAAAAAAATCTTTATCTCACACACTCGCTCCCTTAGCACCAATAACAGTTTGTAGGCCTAAATTACTAAAATCGTTTTCTTTTTAAGCCATTATAAAAAAGTTCAGAATTACATAGATTTTGCAGTTGAAAGGGCCATTTTCGCATCTGATACTCTTGCCAATCTTCACTGAATGAGATGGATAGATCTAAGAAAGAGAAATAAAAGACCTCAGATTAGTATTTTGGTGTTCATCCCTCAATTTGCCGAAGATGCGGCCTCAAAACAAAGCGTTCATTGGCTAATTTACAGCCGGGTCGCAGGTGGAGATGGTAAAGGAGAAATAAATTGCGGCACCGGGGAACACGGACGTGCGAAGAGAAGGGTAAGGTGGGCGCGCTGAATAGGTGGGCGAGTTCTGATCAGAAATCCACGTGCGTGACCAAAAGGGGTAGGGGAGATCAAACCGGAATGAAAAATTGATTCCTTAATTCAGAACATTCTTCCAAAGTCAAGTTCATTGGGCTTCGGAAGAGATTATAGAGAAGGAAGGGGGTGGGAATGAGAAAATTTGAAAACTTATCAATCTAGGTTGAAATTTCATCGGACGTCAAAAACAACTACCGTAAAATTGCACATAGTTGTTCTACTTTGTCACTACTTGTACTTACTACACGGATGTCGATTTACTGTTGGAATAAAGATATACGGATGATACTATGCTATTAAGTTTGGAAGGGTAACAACTGCTTTCAGGCAACATCCACGAAAAAATACAATTTGTGATATTTCATCAATATAAACAATCATACTTAAAAAAGTCAGTGAATCGCGTCCTACTTACATCATCAAGGACATTTAATTGTATGAGGAGCTTGTGAATTATTTATACAAGCTAATATGGCCTTCACTCCATAATCATATCTTTGACGCACCTGCCGAGTTTTTGAAAACATGTTAGAAAAGAGAGTTAAGCGATGTTTTGCTTTCGGAATTATTCACTGTAATACAGACCAGAAGTGGAAAACACAAAAGTAATGGCAGGGACATATCTCCTTCTGCCTGTTCCATTAAGTTACCGTGATAAAAACAGTTGAGTGACTTTACCCACGGGTACAAAGCTAACATACTGGGGAGTAGGGATGCATTATCGCACTACTAGAGTGAGGTAATGAGAGGGTCAGCGACCCTGTCTCCTTTTCACTCTGTTCTTTTTGAGTGAATGTTTTTTTAAACGTCCTCCAGGACCACGCTACTTCCCAAATGGGTATTGGGAGAGGAACCGGTTATCATCATCGATTTTAAACCGCAGTCAGTCATTTAAAAAATTTTGATCACCAATGTGAAAGCTCATTCCATTTTGCTCAAGCGATAGACTGAATCACAGATACTTCAAGCCAATCAGCATAACTCCGATTGTCACTGTTGAAAAGGTACTAAAACTACCAGAACCACCATTTGCGTTTGCATTAAATTCTGCATGAAATTATCTCTTCCGAGGAATTTCATGTTTTAGGTTTGTGAATTATCAAACTATTTTGGACTTGGTTCTCCGGTAATTCTGGTGTTGTTACATGTTGTGGATTGTTTAATCCTTCCCAGTGATTAATACTGTGAAAAATAAATAGAAAGATGTTTGCTAATGTTATTCCGCAGATGGAGTCTAAACAATGGTGATAGGAATTGTAGATACAACCACAGAATTCAAGATTTAGATACCAATCAGAGATAATTATAGCTAGTAAATGTAGAGGAACGTATCGAAAAAGAAGAGATTCCTACATTTCATTGATCTTTTTGCAAACGCCGAACGGAATATTATTAGACAATAATACAACACTTTATCCTCCAGGATTCATGTTTGGTATGGTCTCTCCCTCATTCCAATTTTCATGTTCCCACGAAAATTCATTGCGATGCTGGCTAGGAAAATACCACTTTTTACCATTTTTATTTTTTCCCCTCTACATTTACTAGCTATAATTATCTCTGATTGGTATCTAAACCTTTAATTTTGTGGTTGTATTCTACAAGTCGTATCGCCTTGCTTAGTCTCCATCTGTGGATTAGGACTTTATACAATCCCGCACGTTGACTCCCTCCCTCTCCTCTGCCACCTTCCGCCCCCCACTCAATTCCGTATAAAAAGGACTCGTGATGTACAATTGTCACCTTGATAATGGCTGTGTAAGTCGAAACCTAGGTTGGTTTTAATAAATCTGTAGAATTTTACAGAGTGGATTTATTTACATTGCAGCTAGAAAATTGCACCCATATGAGGTAGTTGAAGTCGTGGTGACCTAGTGGGTAGAGCACTGAGCTATTGACCGGAGGGTCCCGGGTTAAAATCCCGGGCAAGGGCCCGTCTGGACACCTCCATCTAAAATCCTCGCGATTTAATTTTATGTGTCAGAACTTCGTAGGAAATCGCAGTTGGCCCAGGGAAAGGAACTGGCCCCCCTACCCTGAATATGTGAATTTCACACACCATTGGCTGAATAGCTGGAATTTTTGCATCATTTGTTCAAGCAGAAAAATTTCTTCGTTTTTCTATCTCACTCTTTTTATCTCTATAGACAAATTTACTGCCAACTCGGATTTCAGTGTCCAAATATTTTTATCCATGAAAAAACATTTCATTTTCAATTGGAGTTGAGAGCCTGCAGCTGTGACTTTTCGTGCATTGAGACGTATTCCGTAAACGTTGCTCTCTCTAAAAAGAAATATTTTATGGCACCTACGGATTAGGGCAAGAGGGTAAAAAACTTGCCACTTCCTTTCAGAACCATATTTTTATGACCCCGTTGGTGGCCAATTCTGCCCATTCCGCTATTCGCCTAAAAGCTTGAAGGAAGACCATCTAGCTTCCCATGTTTTTGTTGACAGCCGCGTTTGTTCACGAGAGAAGTCTCAGTTTGTTTTGGTCTGTCACCACGTGTCCATCTCCTTATTCAAGAGCTGTCTGCCTTCTCTTTTTTCTCGTACATAGTTTCTTAAACTAATTGTCAAAATTGTGTCAAAATTTGCTCCATCGGCGCAGTGAGAGGAGGAAAGTGCTCGCGAGACAGTGTCTTTAAATGTATCGAAGAGATCTGCAGCTCATCGAGGATAGAAGTGGTGTCATAGTGGAAACCGTGTGCGTTAACAGTGAAAAATCGTTTCTTGCTTTCTTTTCAAAGCGTCAAAAACAGTGTTGTTATCCATTGAAACTACATTGCATTATCCGTAGTGCTAATTTATATACAATTACTGCCACATATTACAAATCAAAATTTTTCAGCACTAGACAGATGTCTTGGGTCGAGGGTAGAAAATTGTGTCGTCAGTGCAGAGTGTATCTGAATAAGGGAGTCGCGAAAGGTAACAAACCAAGGTATCCCATCAGTCATCAAGAAGACGTTCCTGAGCAGCTTGTGGCTGCAGAAGCAGTACTGACACAGCCGGGGCCTTCTGGTTTTCAATTTGCGGAAGCTCATGTATCCCTACCTTCAAACAGCTCCAGCAAAGACAGTGACTCACAAGGAGAGAGCAATGGTGCACCTTATTCACCTCGTCAAGCTGTGCTAGAAAAAATGAACATGAGTTTATCTGAAATCGGTACATCACCAGTAATTAGAAAAAAATTGAGAAGTAGAAAGTACTCTGAAGAAAAAATTCATAAAATTACTTCTGTTTATCGGAGAGCAATCAGAAAAGTAGGGGGAAAAGCAAAAACTTCCTTCGGCCCATAAGAGTTAGTAGGGTGTAAAATACTAAGTCAACTCAAGGAAAAATTTGCTGAAGCTAATTTCTACAGTGCAAAAATTTTAGTCCTGTCTAGACTGCCTAAAAGCTGGAGTGTGGCAAAATTTCAAGATAAATTTGGATCAACTCAATATTTCGCTCGAAAAGTGAAAGAACAAATAACAATTGTTGAAAACAATTATAGAGTATAATATATTTTATCTCATATAACCACGGCCTTGAGCAATTAGGGAATTTTTAGGCATGCATCGCGTGTCTGCTGCATGTATTCCAATGGGGGAGCCGACGGGCCGCGAGAGTGAAAATTGTAAATGTTTAAATATTTATAAAAAACGCATTTATAAATTCCCACTGAATTTTATTTTTGTAGTAGTTAGCTGGGTATGTTTAAATTACGGAAAAAAAGTTTCGGCCGATTCTAAGATGGAGTATTTGAGAAAAGTTTATTAACAATTTTTTAAACATTAGTCATTAATAACAATAGAGTTTAGAAGAAAATTATTTATTAATGATATATTTGCATTCAATAAAGATTAAGCTTTAAAAAGAGCTATTGATCATTGCTGTATGACAATTACAAGCGGAGATATAAGTGATAATATGATTTAATGCTCGGTTTTTTGCTAAAAATGCGAAAAAATTAATGCATGCATAATTCACAAAAAAATTTTTTTTTCACAAAACTGTTTGAGATGACTTAGTTTGAGTTGATTTTGTTCCCATACACCAATTTTTATCAAAATCTGAGACCCTAAGGGAAAAAAGTTTGTTGATTTGAGGTGGAATGACCCATATATATAATATTGGGTAGGTATATACACTTTCTTCGAAAATCACTCTGGTGAATAATAGTTCAATATAGGTTTATCACAGGCGTGATGACACAAAAATAGAAAATAGTGAAAGGACTCACTTGTATATTCTTAATTTTCGGCGGCGCAACCGCCTTCTTCAGAGGGTAGAGGAGAGAATAAATAATTCACTCAATTATTATTTTAACTTCACAAAGTATTCTTACAAATATATAAGTTTATTCTCATTTTAATACATGAATGCTACACTATGCATGCATATGCGATGAATATAAGTGTTTCAATTAAAACGTTAAAAATGATTCTTTCTTCGCTGCATTCGAAAAATATTTACCTCGTGTGGAGATGAATTTTTTGAAGACTTGTTTTTAAATTTTTTCCTCTACGATATATATATTTCTACGACAGTTTTTTCTCTGCGATATATATCATATGTAGCTGAAGATGTCTTGACATATTTCAGTAACCGGTAGTTTTCGAGGTACCCAATTAAATCCTACGCGTCATTTAGTTAGAAATCGATTCCATACTGAATGAAAAAATATTGCGTTTTTTTCATTCCTCGAATCAGAAAGATAATTTTTTATTCCTCAAATTGGAAAAATCGCCTACCATGTTGGATACCATTGAAATAACAATAAAAAATAAGAGTTTACATCTTTTGCCTTACCCAAATATTAGAGATATTTATACCTTTGAATACGATGGCACATAATGTGATCTGTAATTCTCAAACCTCCGGAAGCGGTGGAAAATTTTCCCAACGACAATATTATGAGCTATATACATCTATAATAACAAGTATGTTAAAAATACCTGGTAAGGACACAATAATATGTTGAAAAACGTGTAACTAAACTTCTAAATAAACCAGCGGGCAGTAAGAATCTCTTACCATTTCCGAAATGATGGCATGCAATTAAATGGTTTACGGTCATTTCTGTACTTCGAATTGGCTGGAGAACCACGTGGCTATTTTGACATATCGATTGTTCATGGATACGCACGTTCCTTCTGTTTTCAAAATGTGAGATGACACCTAAAGTTACTGATCGAGCAACTTAAAGAGCGTGATAATTTTAATGGTGTTGATTCGAGATTTTCTTTTATTCACCTTCTTTTTTATTTTGATTTTTTTATGAAAATGGATTTTTTTTTATTTTTCATATGATAGCTTACTCAAAGTTCCTTTTTGATTCATTGACGGCCATGATCAGGTCAGGCCAGTAGAAAGTAAACTTTGATGAACTTAAAAGTAACTTCATATATATTAGTTTGAATATTTTGTAATTTTTATCTAATGCCATGAATGTTTTTCAACATTTCAAGCTGGTTGGGACTTGGAGAGAAATAGCTCGCACGCCGTCGCTCGATCGACATGCTTGGACTTGCGTCACCTACACCATAGCTGCAGTAGTGACGGACTCATCCTATTCTCTCTCCATTGCTGGGACTCACAAATTGTTAGTATATTTTCAAACAAGTGTTTGTGATAGAAACATAAGTATAATAGCGTTAACCACTAATACATTTCACAAAGGTTTTGGCCACAAAATGCATTTCGATGCCTTGATTACTAATAAACTTAGAAGGCATAAGTGCCTTTTCCTGATACAACTGCGTGGAAATTAAGTTATTCTTTGCCATACTTGACTAACAGAACTCTACCATTAACAATATTTTCAAAATTTTTGTGAATACGCTAAAGCAGAATTTCACATTTGAACGGAATAGTCATATCGAAATCATAATTGGAATGACCTTTTTCCTCGACGACTTAGATTTTTCTATTTCAACCACTTGATTCCTCAGTGTTACCAGTTACCATGGGCCTTTCTACCGTAGATTGGAATGGCAGACACTATTGGATCCAAATAGGGTCGTAGCAAAGACGGTGTTTGTATCCCAGGAGATATTTAATAGAATTATCAACTAGAATATAAGTATTGAAATAGATAATGTGGTAAAATTAGAGTTGAAATTAGCTTCTCTTTTGTAATTCAGTTAAGGTATTTATATAAATGGCTAATCAGAAAATAACGACCACTAGCCTTGAGAATTTTCCACCAGGTCATCTTAGAATATAATTTGAAATCGGAAAAACCCCAGTTGATCACCTCATTACATGCGTATAAATTATGCCTTCCATGTCTTTGAATTAGTACTCAATTAATATGAGTGAATTCCTGCACTTTTTCACATGCTAAGTTGTATGATAGAGTAGGTATAATATTTTTAAATTAATTTCTTATATAGTTTATATCTTTTATATAGTATCTTAATTCAGTTGGATACTACTCTATGATTGTATCCACCTTCTACCCATGCGGGTGCGGAATACAATTCTCCAGTAAGATTTGGGTGGATTCATCTATCTATCATGGTCTAATATTTTTCTCATCCGAGTGAAAACCTAGGTACAAGCCATCGTCCGGGTTGACGAAGGATCAGTTGTTGTAGCCAATATAAGAAGATATTCTGAAACAAAAAGGATTCGTTATTCCAGGTCAGTGAGTAATCTGAATGCATTCAGTAAATAATTCAGTAAAAACTCAGGGATTTGGAAAAAAATGTTTTTCACTCTCAGCGCCAAATCACAGTTATTTTCACTTGGTACAAATAACATAACTGTATGTTTGAGCTTAAATATGAGAAATTTTACTCGCCTGTTTCTCCAATTCCCAAATTCTCACAGGCGTACAAAACAAGATAAGTTGGGTCAGCATTGTCATCTTCTATTATATAGAAATTTAGAGCCTTCATAAAAACTGAAAAAAGAAAATAGGTATTTCTATGAATGGTTAAATACATAATTGCGGAATCACGGTTTTCTCTAGTGTAAGGGTTTTTCTTGGAAATGAAAGCATACATGTAGCAGATTATGCCCAAACCTTGGCAGCAATCTGCTAATATAATATACTGTGAACCATATCTCAGATCACATCATTCCAGCTTCTAAGATAAATGAATTCTTAAAAAAATATACTTTCTTTTGACATTTAAAAACAATTCGCTCGATTTCAGTTTTATTTTTGGCTGATATGGTACATTTCATGAATTTTTTTTCTGAATTGAATGCTATCACAAGACGCCAATATATGTGGATATCAAATTCCGGGGAATAGTAACATAGCTAGCACAGAGCAAAGTAATTAATTATACAGAAATAAAGCTGTTTTATTTCATTACATTTGTGGCACAGGAGATTAATATCTACCCAATGGGTTATTCCGCTTGCACGTTTGCTGTAAAATTAAAGCGAATGAAATGCAACAGTAGTTGCTGGATGGAAATTCCGACGAAATTTGTGCAAAGCATTCATATAAATCAAGTATAACGTGGCAAAATAGTGAACATTTTTCTACTCCCTGGTAGTTACAGTGATGTAAAAGGAAAAGTAGTGAATTCATACGCATAATGTCGTTTTATCAATTGGTAAGTACCTATTAGGTGAGCAACGAAGTGGACTTGTAAAGAAAGGTTTGATGCTTCCGCGGCGAATGCAGTAAATGAAAGTTATTCGGGTTTTACGCTGGGTCAAATCCTTAATGGTTGCCGACGATTTGATGAACGAGCCGTCCATCGCCCTCCTGGCAGAAAGTCAAGTCTGCTCCTCATCATACTCTCCGCGTCTGTAGACGTGACACAATATATCGTCCCCTGGGCGTTTCCCACACAGCCTTTACATTACATTATGTGAGTGATAATTGCGAGCGGGCACAGCTGATTAGCAAGTGAAACAGAAACTTACTTACTACGCCACACAACGGTGGTAATGAACATACAATGGACCTATAGTTAACAATTAAATGACGTAATAGAGTGACCTCCGTATGCAGTGGAGACTGCCGAGTTCAATTAGTAGACTCTGTCAAAAGACACATTTCTGCACTAACTCTCTCTCTCTTACCTAACAAACATCTTGTGTTTTGAGTCAGATGACGCCTGATTGGTCCGTTTTCCGCGTCTTTTTCCGCCGTCTAGTACACTCTGTCGTGTGGGACCCCAAGAATAACTGAGAAAGTATCCTGAGATACGGTTAGTGTTATTGACACCTAGACTTGGACAACCTGATAATTTGGCAGGTCTATTTACCTTGACCATGCCATAATGTGAGCCACGTATAATATACTTTGCTTTGCCAACAATTTCTGGTAAAGACTCAAAAGAAGATATTGAGATCCAACCGGCCAGGAATATGTAATCGATATATCCGATATCATGTCCAGTCGTATTATAAGAAATATTGTATGTTAAAATAGATTAGAATAGAACACCCTGAAGAGGAAAAAAATCTACAACAGAGCACCCCAAATGATAAATTTTGAGGTATATTTTATGTTATGTTATTTTGTGGAAAATAAAATATTTTTGATTTGACTTGATGGGTTAGACTCGACACTCAGCCCTGAGGACGACGAACGACTTATTTATCGACTCAGGGACGAACCCGAATTACTTTCATATGATTGGCTAGTGGCTTCATTTAGAGTAGATTATAAAAATACATTGAATTATGTAAAAAATTTTCTTGAAAAATATAAATCAACGTATTTAAACAAATTCCTGGTTAAAATATTATTATTACATTAATTTATAGACACAATTTAGTCACAAGTGTCACCTGAAAGCACATTCAAATAATCTCTAAAAATTTTAATATAGGATAAGGTTACTTACTACCGTTGTCAAGAATGTGGAACTGATTGCAGCTGTAGCAGCGGCTGTTGCTCCTCCGACGGTAATAGTTCCAGTGTTCGACATTCCTCCAGCAGTTCTGTAAAAAAATTGGTCCAGTATTAAGCAATTATTTTCTCTTCCTTTTTTTGCATATTGTTGTAACTTTGATTAATAACTACCGTTGAGGTCCACAAAAGAGAGGATTCTGTTAGTAAAACGAGAGGAGTTGTTGGGATGCTCAGATCGAAGGGGACAAGTCATTCGATCGGTCTTTGGAGCTGCCATGCATTTTACCGTGGACAGGCTGCATTACATATGTTACATATGATATAGAACATATGTTAACATATGTTCTATATCTTTCCTACTGTGTGTGTGAGTGGAACTTCTATCATTTCCTCTTCTGTGTATTCTCTCCGTTGGTGGGTGGAACCATGCCCTCGCGCCATCTCTTGGCCGCTTCTATGGGCTCATCTGGGGGGCACTTGGTGCTATAAACCCCCCGTCGAATTCACTGGAAATTAGAGTAACCTTGGTAGCACGGTGGTCTATGCAGTCGCCCGGCAAGCGAAAGGTCCGTGGTTCGATTCCCGGTCAAGGTGAAATTTTTTCCATGTGTTTTCGACCATCATTTCATCTCCACACCACCGTTGTGTTCAATGTTTTATGTATGTTCACTATCTCTTTCTTTCACCTACTGTTTGAATTTATATTTGTGTATTTGCGCCTATGGCGTTGTGTATGAATGGTGATTTGTGTATATATATATATGTTATATACACAAATTATATATATAATATATATATATATATTATATATATATATATATATTATATATACATTATATATATATAATGTATATATATATACTTATATATTATATAATTATACATTATATATATATATAATTATATATTATATAATTATACATTATATATATATAGAGAGAACTCATTATATATATATCATTTCCTATCTGTTTCTGAGTGACGCTTCGGAAAACAAATCGGTAAAGGAAAGGGCTACAGTTGGAAGAAATTCCACGCTTGAGAGAACTCATTATATATATATATAATGAGTTATATCTCTCATTATATATATATATATATATATATATATATATAATGAGTTATATATATATATATATATATATATATATATAAACACCTTGTTGCTAGCATTTATTAGGACATCTCTCCTCTCTCTTCTACATATTTTATATATATAATATATATATATAATGAGTTCTCTCAAGCGTGGAATTTCTTCCAACTGTAGCCCTTTCCTTTACCGATTTGTTTTCCGAAGCGTCACTCAGTAAACCTTAGATCTGACGGTGTAAACAGCATGTTTAAGAAAATATGTGAAAACATTATCATAATATTCATTCCAGAGTATTGTGCACTGCTTCATTCTCGAAATTGGTTCCATTGAAATGGGAGGAATTCTAGAGTGATATCTCCCATGCTTTCTCTCTCTAAAGCACGCTCTCATGCTTATATGCTCAAAAAATTAAGGTCAAATCAGGATTTAAAAAGTAACAAACCGTTTAGTAGACTTTCCATGCACAAATATAAAAGATAAGCTAAACTTTTTGTCTAGTATCTGCCACTTCAGTATTTTAACGGGCCGCTGAGGAATGTATCTGAAGTATTTGTAAATCCTTTGCATCTCTGTACAACTGTAGGATTTCTGTATAAAACCCTGTAGGACTTTTATAACGTGTCTCTAGAATCTTAAGTGAGCACTACGGCCAAGAGACCAATGACCTTAACTTCTCCCTCCCTTGTTGTTGCCCTCCTTCCAGTCGATTTCCTCATGTGCGTCATCACCTTCCCCTCGGTTTACGTCAGAGTGGCCCAAATCATCGCAGCATCTACTTCCGTGATTGACCACATGCGTTCCCTGCATCATTATTCTCCATCCACCCTCAGGGGGGAGAGGTCTACATTTTGGTGTGAGCGATATAGATGCTCTCCTATTGGAGCTCTCAGTCGCTTACGTCAATCCGCCTCATTGGTTTCCTTGCATTCCAATGCTAATTTCATCCATCTGTCCCGTTTCTTTTGCAATGGTTCCGCAAGGAAATCAGCTAATCAAATCATTATAATGAGATGGAAACAGGTCCCGTATTCATTTATAACGACAGTTCTCGTCAATACATCTATCTTTTGGCCTAAAAGTCAAAGCAATACCCGAGGGGAAAATGCTATTAAATCTGTAAGAATCTCATTTTTTTAATATAAATTCTTTAAAAAGGAAACACTTGCACCTATAATCGATATTTAGTCCCTGGCAAAAATATATTTTGCCAGAAAAAATACAATCACTTAAAGAAGTTAGTTATGATACTGCGAGAATTCTTTACTTCTATACTTCTATTCCTATAAGTAGGAAAAAGATGAGTAAATTCATTTTTCTTGTGTGCATACGAAGGTGAGTCTCGGTATGACGGAATATAGATTATATATATTATATTTATTTTGGTTTAAATATATTCTCGTCGTTCATTATTGAAACTATTTCCATGTTTCATCATGATCATTTTTCCGTCATTATGGTGGCTCTCTATGCAAATTAAATAACAAATTGACTGTAGCTGCCAAATTTCAAGACACAGATATCAGAATTCGTATTTTATGTTACAGCTCCAAACAAAGGTACGTTTCAAAGGTGATTTGGTGTGGCGAGGAAAACAAAACTTGAATCTTACCACTATCCTCTGAGCTTCAGGTTCTCTTTCCTACTTGAATCAAATAAAATGCTTAAAGTGTTTTTTCAAACCCTTAGCTCAGATAAAAGAGATATGACATAAATGAAGGCATACATGAATAATGGACCTTCCTATAAACCATATACATCGTTTAGTTATCATCATACCTCAATGCAGTCAAAACTTTTAAATGAAACAGCTAAGTTAAAAAAGATTTATTATACGTTTTTAACAGCCAAAATTCAGTTAATTAACAAAGTGGGAAAAGCAAGTTTCCATGCTCAATCATGATCATAAGTAACTACGAATTAGCCTCAGCAACAAGTGTGATCTTTACAATTTTTATATTATTGTAATCATAAGTAGAATTCTTGGCTTTAAGAATAATAGAGCCAAGGTAGTCAGAGAATTATAGTCTTTATTCACGTGAACATTTTTTTTTATATTCTTCGGAAAATACCTGGCTGATACAATATTCCATTGCCCTTTTGATATTTTTATAATTATCCATTCCTCTTGATTTTATCTTGAATTAATTGTGAAGCATGGCTGCATGAGGTTTCTCGGTCAATTTACATCTGCAGAATGGCAATGTGAGAACTAGCACTTTTCTGACAGACCGGCGTCGCGGAGTATAATGCCACAGGTTTCCTCTGATGGGGAAGCCTAGGTTGCCGATGGGAGATGGAAGCGACACTACGATCGTTCGCATAGCCAATGATGTCAAACCCGGATGCTAAGGTAAGCAGGCATCCGGAAGACTGTGGAGTGTAGTTCGTCGCTCATGTTGGACCTCCATCGAGCGGTGCTGCAAGGGTGTGGAAGGGCACCACCAGCAATAACCTCGGTGCGCTAACAAAAGTTGGCGGCAATAGATTTATCACCGCACCATTTGCAGCTGAGAAGTCTGCATTCTCTTGTTTTTTTTAACAAAAAACTGGTTTGAATGCGAAGGGAGCATAATTTCCTATGGTAGGATGAGGAATTGTAGAAAACTATGATAAGATTTTACATCAAACAAAATCAATCATCATTTAAAAACTGGAGCAAACAATTGACAACAACTAAGAAAAAAAACGAGTGAATATTATATAGGAGATGAACTACCACTGTAATTACTCTCAATGAGATTCGTTTTACATTTAGTTTCATATGACCTACGTAGTACTCTGCAATCCAGGCAAGGCAGCGGTTTCCCCAAATATAAAGCATGCATTAATGTCCTTAAGCAATTCAGTTGTCAGTACCTAGAATGCGTACCAAAAAGAATTTAGCCTTTTACTCTCGTTATTCGGGATGCATATTAAGTGCTCTAGTTAGAGGTTATCTGCTAAGAATTGAAGATTTTCGAAACCAACTCATTTCACATTATATACGGTCATGCACATCTGAGGTAAATTAGGAGTGAATTTCTTTGTATGTTAAATGCGGGAAACACGTGAAAAATGTTTTCACTCAAAATGAGGCAACTCAAAGATTTTAATCAAATCATCCTTACCGACCCCCAAATAGGTCCTACGATAAAGGTTGAATACAAATCACTTTGAGAATTCGTTAGTTCGTGATGATAAATAATTCGTATTCATTTCATATATTCCTCATTTACTACTACACATCATTCAAACAGCTTTGAATCTTTGTTCATACACTGTAAAAAGTTTATGTGATTTAAGATACAAAATCGATCTGAATTTCAGATAAAACATTTTTAAGACAGTGTATGTTGAATGTCAGATCTCAATTTCAGATGCAACATTTTAAAGACAGTGCACTAATAACTTGTCTAAAGATAAGGCAGATATATATAAACAAGGTAGGTATATAGTAATAGGATCAAAGATTTTGAGTCGAATAATTAATCGATCAACCATCATCAACTTTCTGTAACTGGCAAAAGGTTTTAAAAATATTTCAGAGATTCTAAACTAATGTTTTATCGTTAATCATTATCAGTTGTATAGCGAATGTGTTCGGGTGAGAATTGGAAGGCTGGTTTTATTGTTATTACTTATATTTATGGTGTTGGTAGTTTGTCTTAGGATGCAGGATTGAAATCATAATAATTTTCCTTTTTGTCTTAGCTATAACAGTCATTGGTTTTCTTATTGTACCCTAAGAGCCTAGCATATTTGGTCTTGGCGGGTGAGAGGAGAAGATCGCTGTCAGCAATGATCACAGAGTTGCACCAAGAAAGGAGGCGGCAGACTCCGGAGAGGAGGAGAATCCGAGGTGATCATAATCTGAGGCGAGGGATGAGGATTTTTGGCTGTGTTTCAGTCTCCAAGCCCATAGACTACCTGTGTAAGACCAACTTTGAGGAGGAGGAAATCTTAAGGCTTAAGTGTGTAAACTCAGGTAATGATTTCAGTGTGAAGGTGTTCCATATTAATTATGAATGTATATTTCATATATCTATTTAATTCTGCCGGGGGAAATCGATCGCTGTGCATCGTTTTCATATGCATTGTACGCGTGTACTGAGGTAAGCTTCAAATATTATTTCCTCATGTTATTGTGCAGAAATTCATTTCTATACATAGTCGTAGGTCCACATAACCATTTTTCTATCTTCGCGAATCCCTTCTATAAGGAGCCATTAATAGTTCCCTTCTCGATTTCGCAATCCGGCGAGTGAATAATTGACATGATTACATGTAGGTGATTTCTCGTTACTAACCATATTCGTATCCTCATGAGGCAAAACATTTTTGACGGTTAAATTGCAGAAGCTAATGTTTGAGTAAAAACCAACCGCTCGAGTTGTCATAATGTGATTTCCATTCCTGTCATAACTCCTCTATGAGCAGCGTCCATGTATAACCATTGTTTGTTATCGCAAAACACTCCCTTAAAAGCCAATTATATACAGATTATGTCCTTTTTTTAGTTAAATACGGCGAGTAAAACATGATTAGATGACTTGCTTGTAATTCACGTTACTGAATACTTACGGTCATTGAATGAATTTTAAAATTTTGATCAACGCAATAGGTTCGCAGTTTATATTTCTTAACTGTTGTTTTCAAAGTTAAATCTTACATGTTGTATTGAAAGTAGACACTTGCTACCCTCCGGTTCCAGGCAGAAGGAGGCTACCATGGAGGGGTTGGATTTTTCCCTATCTGTAAGTCAGCCTTCTAGGGGCAACTGTGTAAAAAGAGTTACAAGAGGGATCTGTGACATTCTCTCGACAGTAAATCAAGTTCCCACAGACAAATGGGAAAGAGTAGAAACCGAATAGAGGTTTGATTTGTGTTAACATATTTATATATATATTCATAATTCTTTCTATTTACTGCTCTGCATAGACAGTTAAGTTTCCTAGATTGTTTCCTCGGACTGGGTTCCCTGGAGTTATTGGTGCAATTGATTGCACACATTAGCTTTGGTGACTCCGAGGGTCAATGAAGAGGTCGACGATTTATAAATATAGAATGAATTCCATTTACGGTGCCACTTCCTGAGGTTGAGAATTTCACTGAGGTAAACTATAATGGCCATGGGGATAGACTAACCGTTGGCATAAACTACCAGCAGCAAATTATTCATCAATATTTCACCTAGGTTGTGAATGGCAAAGTTTTACAATAGGTATGTAAAGACCAATAGCACCATTGGAACTATAGTCCTGTACTGTTATTTGCTTTTTTCACAGGAAAGTCCCTTTGACACAAGCACAGATGTGAATGCTACTGCATGGAACTATATTTTGTTACAGAATTAATGCCACATACCTGACAAGTAGGTTAAAAACAGTTCCAATCATCTTCATAGAAATATTTAAGCAGTTTTGTTAGGTGATCTTGACTGCAATAGTTTATTCACATTTATATGAGATTGGAAGCCTTGCTTTTGGTGTAAGATATTAATCACAGTCAAAGCACATGGTTTTTTATGACTCCTCATATGGAAAGGGACATAGGAATAATAACTTTAATTTTTCATGTTACTGGAACAATGATAAATGTATTTTATTGAATGTAATGTCTATAAGATCTAGTATTTTCCCAGCGAATACTATGAGGGAATGGTTCTCGAGCTTGCCAGTGAATCGTAGGCTCTGGCATTACTGCCAACGTTATCAAAGAGTGACTCGCTCTTTACCTTCAGGGCTTCTGAGTACAGTTGGCAGTACTCGAACTTATTAACCAGTGGTAAGCCCGAGAAACATTCCTTCACAGAATGAAATGTCTGTTTACTTTATCTGGGTACTGTGGCAACAATGGGATCAAAAGGGTTTTGAAAGAGCATATTAGCTGATAAATCACCTCTCAGTCTCTGAAAATCAACTGAACACCCTCCTTTGCGTGGTGATCCTGCTAAGGCAACGTATTATACATGTGCATAGGTAAAGCCAAAGTTGGTGAGCCAATCGGTGTTGGGGTATCACGTCAGTTTCTTTACTTATGAATCTATGGAATGCACACCAATGAGAGTCTCATTTTCTAATGGAAGAATCAATTCATCTCTGTTGATCTCTCCGGCAGTTGTCATCATAGGTGTTCGTCCAGCAGTAGTTGGTTTATAAATGAATAAACTCGGCCTTCTAATTCTCACAAATTCACAAGACAAAATCCCTCTTGTAATCTGCATATTTCCTTGTGTTAATTTACTTATTGGAATGGGCCTCATTTTTTTACAAATAATTGAAAACTTGAATGCTCTATCTATTTAAAATATAGTTAGTACTTTTCTTTGAATAAAATTACCATTCTATAGTGACGATACATGCAAGTTATTTTTACATTGTTTTTTTTTGCTATGGAATAGGGATTGTAAATTTAAATCTAGAAACGATTTTCGATTAATCGACTTTCAATTATGGGTTTTAAAATCAATTTTCTAGAAATTTAAGTTTTTGCCCAAAATAATCAAAAAATCGTAATCGAAATAGATTTTTTTTAATAGTAAAGTAAGTGCCGGCTGAAATATGGATGTGTTGTTGTAACAAAATGCAAAATATTGGGTAATGGAAGCACTAGGGATAACAACTGAATACGGTTAAATTTATTAACACAATATTTTACTTTAAAGATATCAATAAGGTATTCATGAAGGTAATAATTCATGAAAGATACTAATGTACATAGAGGTAATATAACAAGCAAATTACATATAATTTAGTAGCAATGAGAATTTTATATTGGGCCTACCACAAAATGAAAAACAGAATTTTATTTATTTCTTGTTTGCAAATCCGTGGGACCAGTTTTCCTCAGAGATGGACCTTAAAAAAACTAACATATTTAAGTGATTTCCGGACAATCGATTTCGTACCTAAGTGGCAATTAATTCGACGTGAGAAAATAGCCGCTCACACGGCTCGGAAGTATAGATAAAATATTGCTGGCTACTTTTTATATCAGGGGATATTCTCCATTAATCTCCTCCCAGGCTTGTAGGGTTGGCCTTGCGGTCCACTGGAGGGCGGTTTACGAACTGGCGCAGCTCGATTGGCACGCCACCAGCCCGATCCTGATCAGCGTTAGCTTCAACACCTCACACTAAAGTGCGTTGTGTGAAAGCAAGCCGATCTTCGAGCGTATAGTATCAAACCTTACCAATCTTCTGAACAGTAAGCTCACCAGGGGGGTTATTCGCTATCTCCGAATGAATGTGAACTATTTCGGAGAACTGATGACTCTTCAAAAGAATGGCTCTTAGGACTCCTTCGCGTCGCAGAGGAATGATGATGACGTAGAAACAGTTGAGTGACGAATAGCGAAACGACCTACCGCCGCAATTAAAATGGAAGGAACTAGTCGATGGAAGTAATTATAATAGCCGATGCATAACTTCAGCGAAAATATAGTGAATTGAAGGTGTTAGACAATAGATGGCATGCGTGATACAAATATTAAATCTTCCAAAGGTAAATTCATACGATAAACGCATGATACTACATGCGGTGTTACTATAGAAGCCGATATTTTAGCTGTCTAAAGTTATTGGTGTCAAGTTTTTTGTTTAGAAACCAGTAACTTCATTTATTTTTTAGTTTTGTGACTTAATACCTCCAAGCGTATATTATGTACTTTATTCACTAATCGTTTTTTAATCGGTACTTTGACTTACAATGTGCAGATCTAATTACTATTTGTGCAAGTCGTTGTCAGTCTTAACTTAGGAAAAACCCCTCCAACCGTGGTGGAAAGGGAACACTTTAAACTGTGGGAGTTATCCTTACAGAATTCCATTCAAAATAAAATCATAAATTTTGCTAATGACCATGGCCATTTGCCTTATTTTACTGATGTCGGCATATGAAGGATGCTCTTTCACATATCTCTATGCATCGTTCAGAAACTTAAGGCGATCAACTTTGTCAACATCTTCACTGACTTAAGTCACAAATGTGAATAAATTTGTGAGGTACTCGTAGCGTAATTAAATTCCTTCATATACTTCCTTGGTGGTAGGTTTTTCAAAAATATATTTGTTTGCATGAATGACCACCTTTTGAAGTTTAATTTTTGTTGGTTTGGCATACCAAGGTATTCCTGTCATACAATAAATGACAGGAGGTGAACACTTTTTTATATTGCAGTTTCTGCTTCCTTAGACTAACATTAATGCCAGGCTTTATTGCACCCATTACCAGACACTTTTCTTCATTCATGATACATGAATTCATCTTTTTATCCTATTATTAGTCCACTATACACCCTCATCATAAAACTTCCCCATTCCATGCATCAAAAACCACTACTGCAGACTGAAGCACATATAGAATTCTACTTCCGTCGGGGTGATAAAAGTGCTATTTTCTTCTTATTGCACTTTAATCCTCCTTAACTTTAAAATTTGTTAATTCACCTTTCTGGCTACCAGTGAGCAACTGTGAGTTAGTTTTCCTGGCTAGTTCTCTCATTATGTCATTTATTGCTTTTAATACTTTTTCCTCTTATTTATGGTCCAGTGCACTTTGTTTTTTTACTGTGTAGTCATTGTATTATTCTTTAAAACCTTTATTGGTAATAGATGGCTGTAATGATTGTCCTTTTATTTCACATTCATAACCAGGTTGGTTGGTTATTTAGGGGAGGCGACCGACAGCTGAAGTCATTTGCGCCATATATGATAGGTGGGTAAATGGGTAATCGTAGGAGTTTTTAGGGAGTTCAATATTTAACTAGTGTGAAAAACGATGGGAAACAATACAACAACTTCAACATGATTGCCGTTGACATTATTGTCGTTGACGTGTGAGGTGCGCACGTTGACAGGTGAGATTATCCATTTCAAATAGAGCTAATAAATAGCTAATAAAAGGAGGAAGGGTGGAGAGAAACCCGGCGTAGGCTAATGCCTACCTTTTAACGAAAGGCGCCAAGGTGACCTTAACGTCCCATCCGACGGACGGAGTACTGTACTTGAAATGCCCTCCACTAGGCACTCAAGTGGGGACCGGTTTTCCACTGAAACATCCGCCACTGCCGGGAATCGAACCCGGGCCCTCGGGATGGGAGGCCAGTACTCTAGCCACCACACCAGCCCGATCCCCACACATTCATAACCATTGACAAATATTAACAAAGATAATTCATGACATTTGTCATAAGACAGAAGGATAGCACATGTGGGAGAAAAATGTTTAATGAATTAGATGACAAATCAGTCTGGTAAGCAGAATTACCATTGATAGGAGACGATAGTGATTGGAAGGCCATGCCCAGGCTGTGAGGAGGCATTTTCTTCTGTTGTAATCTTATTTTAATGCAATACATATTCCCTTGTGGGAAAGTTGTTCAGTTCTAAGGCTGTTTTTGTGTTTATTTTATGGCCCCGTCTCCCTCAGTTTTGCCAGACCAATTCAAGGACTACGAATTTATTGACTGTGTCACAAGGGAACACTAGCCAGAAGATAAGGAAATATTCAATCATATCATGTATTCAGAGTATGCTCCTTATGTGATTGATAAATGGACACTCCTGGCCATAGAAAGGGAAAGATTGGGAGCATTTGGAATATGGTGAGCCTTGTTGAGGGAATATACAGAGTGTCCCATTGATCGTGTGTCATTTCTGACCTGTAATTTTAGACACTTCCTTTCGAGCCACATGGATGAAATTTGGTACCTGGCTAGAAAAAGGATGTAAGTTTTGTTGAGTATAAACAAAATATTAAAAATATGACCTTTTGACCCCAGAAATAGGGTCCAACCAAAAATCCAAATTTTGCCTTAAGGGCTTTCAATGTTAAAATATTCGAAGTACAAAAAAAACATAATTATTTAGCGAAACTTTCGACTAATTGGTTTTTGGACACGAAGAACACGATGGAAGAACTATTGAGGTCGAAAATTGCAACCGTGACCCCTGAAAGGTCACAGTCAAGGTCACAGGGGTTACAAAAAATGAATCACCGCTTCAAACCTGTCGAATCATAGGTTTAAAAAGGTGCCAAGGTTGATTTTAAGGTCTTCAGATCTCTCATTTCATCCCTTGACCTTCAAGGGTTACTCAGGGGTCAAAGGTCACAGTGGTTACAAAAGGTGAAATGATGCTACGAAAATGTCGAATCATAGGTTTAAGAAGATGCCAAGGTCGATTTTAAGGTCTTCAGATCTCTCATTTCATCCCTTGACCTTCAAGGGTTACTCAGGGGTCAAAGGTCACAGTGGTTACAAAAGGTGAAATGATGCTACGAAAATGTCGAATCATAGGTTTAAGAAGATGCCAAGGTCGATTTTAAGGTCTTCAGATCTCTCATTTCATCCCTTGACCTTCAAGGGTTACTCAGGGGTCAAAGGTCACAGTGGTTACAAAAGGTGAAATGATGCTACGAAAATGTCGAATCATAGGTTTAAGAAGATGCCAAGGTCGATTTTAAGGTCTTCAGATCTCTCATTTCATCCCTTGACCTTCAAGGGTTACTCATGGGTCAAAGGTCAAAAAGTGACATAAGGTGAAATTATGCCAAAAACGTATCGAATCATAGGTTTCAAAAGGTGCCAATGTCGATTTTCAGGTCATCAGATCCCTCTATTCACCCCTTGACCTTTAAGGGTTACTCAGGGGTCAAAGGTCACAAAGGCGACAAAAATTGAAATGAGGCTATAAACGTATCAAATCATATGTTTAAAAAGGTGCCAAGGTTGATTTTAAGGTCATCAGATCCCTCTTTTCATCGCTTGACCTTCAAGGGTTATTCAGGGGTCAAAGGGTGACAAAAGGTGAAATTATGCTAAAAACATATCGAATCATAGGTTTCAAAAGGTGCCAATATCAATGTAAAGGTCATCAGATCCCTCTGTTTATCCCTTGGCCTTCAAGGGTTACTCAGGGGTCAAAGGTCACAAGGGTGACAAAAATTGAAATGAGGCTATAAACGTATCGAATCATATGTTTAAAAAGGTGCCAAGGTCGATCGTAAGGTCTTCTGATCCCTTTTTTCTTCTCTTGATCTTCAAGGGTGACTCAGGAGTCAAAGGTCACTGGAGTGTCAAATTTCGAATCGGGGCTACAACGAAGCATTTCTTTTAATAGTGCCTAATACGATGGTAAAATCCCACAAGGATATCTCTGACCTGGAACGGTTGGGTAGGGGTCAAAGGCCACTATGTGTTGCGAAAAAAACATTTTCGGGCATCGAAGAAATAAAGAAAGAAATTACAACGGGTGCAGAGTCCATATCTCCGAATATGCTGGAACACAGATTAACACACGCTCTTATTGCGCGAATTAAATTGTGCCTGGCTTGGAATATCGGATACGTAGAAAGAATAAGAATTGATTTTCATTTTTACCGCTTCGATATTTTCATTTTAAATTTTAACATTGATTGAATTTTGGATAATTAAAATACTTTTTAGATAAAACATATGAGAAAGTATTTTTAACTGAATAACAGTAATTAAATTGAAATTACAATTGAATTTTTTCATTGATTAATAAACTCGAAATCAACGACTACCATATGACCAAAAGGGTTAAAGGGATGGCAGTTGGGATCTGAGTACCTTAACATTGACTTTGGCAGCCTAAATAATCTCATTCTTATCATGTTCCCCGTCTTGCAATATTTAACATCTGTGACCAATAATCTCAGTGTAGCCCTTTGAGGTCAGGAGACAACAAACAGGACCAAGGTACTTCATTTAATTCTTCACCCTTTCGAAGCTAGAATTCGACGCGTCTGTTGCCCTAATTCGAGGATACACGTAGTGACCTTTTATCCTCTCCCAACCCTTCAATGACAGATAATTCCTGGAGGGACTTTACCATCCCATTGAACACTCTTTGAAACCTATGATTTGATACGTTTATAGCCTCATTTCACTTTTTGTCACCCTTGTCACCTTTGACCCCTGAGTAACCCTTAAAGGTTAAGGGATAAAGAGAGGGATCTGATGACCTTTCCATCGGCATTGGCACCTATTGAAACCTATCATTCGATACGTTTTTAGCCTCATTTCAATTTTTGTAACCCTTGTGACCTTTGACCCCTGAGTAACCCTTGAAGGTCAAGGGGTGAATAGAGGGTTCTGATGGCCTTTCCGTCGACATTGGCACCTTTTGAAACCTATGATTCGATATGTTTTTAGCATAATTTCACCTTTTGTCACTCTTTGACCTTTGACCCCTGAGTAACCCTTGAAGGTCAAGGGATGAAATGAGAGATCTGAAGACCTTAAAATCGACCTTGGCATCTTCTTAAACCTATGATTCGACATTTTCGTAGCATCATTTCACCTTTTGTAACCACTGTGACCTTTGACCCCTGAGTAACCCTTGAAGGTCAAGGGATGAAATGAGAGATCTGAAGACCTTAAAATCGACCTTGGCATCTTCTTAAACCTATGATTCGACATTTTCGTAGCATCATTTCACCTTTTGTAACCACTGTGACCTTTGACCCCTGAGTAACCCTTGAAGGTCAAGGGATGAAATGAGAGATCTGAAGACCTTAAAATCAACCTTGGCACCTTTTTAAACCTATGATTCGACAGGTTTGAAGCGGTGATTAATTTTTTGTAACCCCTGTGACCTTGACTGTGACCTTTCAGGGGTCACGGTTGCAATTTTCGACCTCAATAGTTCTTCCATCGTGTTCTTCGTGTCCAAAAACCAATTAGTCGAAAGTTTCGCTAAATAATTATGTTTTTTTTGTACTTCGAATATTTTAACATTGAAAGCCCTTAAGGCAAAATTTGGATTTTTGGTTGGACCCTATTTCTGGGGTCAAAAGGTCATATTTTTAATATTTTGTTTATACTCAACAAAACTTACATCCTTTTTCTAGCCAGGTACCAAATTTCATCCATGTGGCTCGAAAGGAAGTGTCTAAAATTACAGGTCAGAAATGACACACGATCAATGGGACACTCTGTATATATAGGCTGTGATATTAAATTCCTTATGAAAATATAATTTGTGAAATGTTGCATTCAACTATCAAAAAGAAAAACCAAAAATTTATAAGGTGAACTGTTAACTATACATGTGACACCTATTACACATATAAACACATATTATGGCAGGCGACTAATAATAAATTGTCTCTTATCCATCATTCTTCCTGCTGCCAGGGGCAAGGGGGGACTATACAGCTACATTCTTCACCTCCTTCGTAGTCTGATTCTTGATTCCACAAAATTTAGAATGAGAAGATAGCTTTTATTTGAATTCAAATAACCATGAGCAATTGCCTGTTCTGATTGATGAAAAGGGAAATATATGTAACGTTGTATCTGACAAAGAAAACCCTTTAAGTGTGAATCTCGTCCTATTCACATTACCAGTAGCAATGATTATCTGTCATTCTATTTTTATAAGCAAACAAAGCCGTCTTTTAGATGGAAATAACAACAAACATTCTATTCACTGCTTTGTAAAAACATGTAACTTGTGGTACGTACTCCTTCAGACATATGGGTGTTCAACGTGTGAAATACTGACATCACTTATATAAATTTTCAATAACTGCGAGGGTAAACCATATGCCGGGACCAACCTTAACGTTATGTGAAGAGACTTTTGGTCGTACAATACAGTACACATGCGTCGAAAAGATTAAGACATTGATCGCGGAAGTAGGTAACAACTATATTTAGTGACGCACGGTGAAGTACGCGACATAACCTGAATAAACACACATAACTGAAGATTTAATCACACCAAGTTAAGCAACATATCGGTAGTCGGTTCTTCCGATTGATATGCAAGAATAGCAGGAAATAAACTTTAAGAAACAACATCAAATAAGCAAGCAATGACGAAAACAGCATATCTTATGACGATAACAATATAAATATCAGTAGTGTTTGTCAGCATTACTTTTGTTATACCCATCAACAGTTTTCCAACATGCTAGCAAAATTAAAGCTGTTGCAGTGTATCAAATTGTAATAAAGTGTTGACGTTTCAAGCAAGTATCAACAAGCACGACTCTCACAGGCAAATTATGGTTGTTTCTACATAAACCCAAGTTGCACTAGAATTGAAACATCGTCCATATTTTATTTGAAGCAAAGGTCAGCACACCAAATCCAAAACTAAACGCCAAAAGTATGAAATACGATATATCCTAGTGCTTCACCTCAATTAATCGACAGCATTGACAGTATGGAGCATGGCCTTAACTAGATTATGCATCACAAATATCACCACGATATACACATCCATAACTAGAACTATATGCGTTACCTGCACATTAAGGATAAAAAAATGGTCGCAATCCAAAACCGATATTTTACTGAACCTTAGTCAGCCGTCGAATAAGCCAGAATAGCCCCTTCCTCCTAAATGACATTTATCACACAGGCTACAGTATTATGTCACTTAAAAAATTAATCTAATGTCATGGAAAAGACGGTACTAGTCATTAAATTCTTCAAAATTCAATCTACCATAACAACCTTCAACCCTCACCCTTCCTTCGCAATAACAATAGCGCCAGTCTGCCTGCCTCGTATTAGGCGGACCCTGAAGCTCGAATTTTTCGGAGAAATGAACCAATCCCGTCGCCGCACAGTGGTGCAGGATCCCTAATACTTGGTATTTACGAGTCTAAAAAATTTTCTATATAGGGTTTTTGAGCATATATGTTGGATACACCGATAATTGACAAATTCTAAACCATCTCCGGTAAGCATTTATTGCTGTAATTACTCCTCTGGTAGATAAGATAAGAAAATGTTGCACTGGTAGCAAGTGCATCATTTGAAAACGAACAGACACAGCTTCACTTTCAATTCTCTCTAATGTAACGTGTATTGCTCCGATTTTGGTTCTGCAAAATGAATTTTGTAACTGAAGATAAGCGTTATTGAAATATAATTAATTATTATTATTATAAGTATTCTACCGGTGAAGGTAGGTTTAAATGGACATTTAATTCTTCCCACCCCCTAAATTTCACACGATGTCCCTCTTCAGCCCCTCATACCTCCTGCCACCTTTCATTCCATCCAAGCTACCCGTTCTTTTTCTCCCTCTTCCCCGCTTACCCAACGCTCTTCCCTCAATCACCTCCTTCAAAACACCATCCCCTTTTATTACCTTTTCCATCCACACCTTCTGCCTTCTCCTAATTTCATCTATCAAATTTCTTTCCTCTCCTACCAATTCTAGCACTTCATCGTTCGTCTTCCTTTCCACCCACTTTATCTTCTCCATCCACCTCCAAACCCACATTTCAAAAGCCTGAAGTCTATTTTCCTCTTCTTTTCGCAAAGCCCACGTTTCCGCCCCATATGTTGCAACGCTCCATATTAAACTTTTCACTAGTCTTTTCTTCACTTCCCTACTCAACGCCCCTGTCATTAGCTCACGCCTACGCGTAAAGACTTCTTTTGCCAATGCAATTCTCTTTCTCACTTCAATGCTGCTATACCCTTTTTCTTCCAACACACTACCTAGATAGCTAAATTGCTCTACCTGCTCTAGCTTCTGACCTCCCACTTTTATCGCTATACTGGCCCTTTTTGTTCTTGAAAACCTCATTACTTTCGTTTTATTCTGGTTTATCTTCATCCCGTATCCTTCGCACTGTCTCTGCAACGCATCCAGCATTTTTTGCAAGCCACGGGCAGACTGGCTGACTAGCGCTTGGTCATCCGCAGACCTGACTGATTTTATCAATTTCCCCCCGACCTTTACTCCAGCCTCCAGTTCATCCCAAGCCTTTCTCACCATTTCCTCCGAGTATATGTTGAAAAGTACCGGCGATAAAGGACAGCCCTGCCTAACTCCCCTCCCTATTGCTGCCCAATTCGTTTCTCCATCTGCTACTCTCACTTGCGCCTTCTGCGCCATATATAAATTCCGGATCAGTCTCCTGTCTCTCCAGTCTACTCCAATCTTCCGCAATATTTCCATTAACTTGTCCCACCTCACTCTGTCGAACGCCTTTTCGAAATCAACAAAGCACACGAATACGTCCTGATTGTGCTCTAGATTCCTTTCCACTAGTATTCTCATCACTGCAATCGCATCCCGAGTGGCTCTCCCCTTCCGAAATCCAAACTGATCCTCGCCTAGGAATTCATTTGCTCTCTTTTCCATTCTCCTATTGATGATTCTAAGCAATACCTTTGCCGCATGAGAAATCAAACTTATCGTTCTATAGTCTTCACATTCCTTTGTCACCCTCTTTTTCGGTATAGGTATCAGCACGGTTTTTACAAAATCCTCCGGCCAAGCCCCCTCCTCGAATATTCTACGAACAAGTTCATAAAATCTGTCCCTTCCCCCTTTTCCTATGTTTTTCAGAAGCTCAGCTGGGATGCTATCAACCCCCACCGCTTTACCTGCCTTCATTTCTCGCAGTGCCTTCTCTATCTCACTATCCAGTATTCCGGGGCCCACGTCATCCTGATCTACGTCCTTTTCCTCTTCTATGTCCAAGTTGCTAGGCCTATTTTCGCTATCATACAGTTCCTCAACATATTCCCTCCAACGACGTTGGATCTCCTCTGGCTCCATTGCTAAATTTCCCTTTCTGTCTTTGATGCACGGGACCGTTTTCCATTTCTTGATTCCCGATAACATTCTAACCTTTGAGTACAGACTGCCTATTTCTCCTTCTCTCTGGAGTCTCTCCAGCTCCTCGCATTGCCGACTCCACCACTTTTCTCTTGCTCTCTTTGTTTCTCTCCTAAACCTGTTGTTAATCTCCTTATAACGCCTTTTGCCTAGCTCTGTATTTACATTTTTCCATTTCCTTCTTTTGTCTATCCTTTCCATCATTTCCTCTGTTACCCATGGTTTCTTGATCCTCCTAGCGTCTACTGTTCCTATTGTTTTCTCAGCTGCTTCTTTTATGCCCGTCTTTATCATTTCCCATCTTTCATCTATTGTTCCTCTTCCCTCCTCTTCCCTCATGCATCTATCCACAATCTCCTGGTATTCCTTCCTCTTCCCTCCAATCAGTGCTCCTACATCCCACTTTTTAATTTTCCTTCCTACTTTCAACATTTTTAGTCTCATCTCACATTTCATCACCACCAAGTTATGGTCGGAGTCGGCATCTGCACCTGGGAAACTATGCGAGTTCTTTACACTATTTCTGAATCTTTGCCTAATCATGATGTAGTCTAATTGGTACCTTCCAGTATCCCCCGGCATTTTCCACGTGTACCTACGCCTAGGGTGGTGTTTAAACCATGTGTTTGTAATCACTAAATTATTCCTCCTACAGAACTCCACTGCTTTCTCGCCCCGGTCATTCCTTACACCCAGACCATACTCCCCTACTTCACTTCCGTCCCTCCCTTCCCCTACTACAGCGTTCCAATCTCCCATAACTATTAGATTCTTCCTGCCCTTTACTTTCCCCATTAATTCTTCCAACTGGTCATATACTTCGTCAACTTCCTCTTCTCTATGCCCCCCTGTCGGCATGTAAACCTGTACTACGACTACATTTTCCGGCTTAGCTTTTATTTCGATAGCTAGTATTCTATCGCTTACCTGTTCCACATTCAACACCCTTTTTCCTAATGTTGCATTCAATACGACTGCTACTCCCCGCTGGCTCTCTTCCCCTCCACTGTATATAACCCGGTGCTTTTCACTCCAGAAGTCCCCCTGGTCTCTCCATCTTACTTCGCTTAGTCCCAACAAATCGATCTTTCCCCTCTCCATTTCGCGCTTAATGTTCTCTAGTTTTCCTGCCCTTAAAATAGTCCTAGCGTTCCATGTCCCGATCCATAGAATTGTTGCTGTCTTCTCTGGTTTATTCCTCCCCGCCGCTGCTGCTGTCTTTCTCTTCGTGCAAGGATTTCGTGAGATGACGACCGCAGAGTCCCTGCTTACCCTGCTGCCGGGCACGACACCCGTTCCATTAATTTGGTCCCGGGCCCCGTAGTTGCCAGGATTCAATTCTCTATTGTTCAAGTCCATTGTGATCTTGGGAGAGTTAAATTGAGGTGGTTTCCCGTTGCCTGCCTCAATAGTGTTTTTAGCGTGACACCATCACTTGTTAGGCCGCCCCACTGGGGTCAGACGCCTTCTCACAGCCGCCTCACTGAGGAACAGACGCTGCGAGTACGGTACGTGGACTACCTTTCGTCAGGCTCCTACCCTTCGACCTGTCTGGCATGGGTGACCCTACCAGGAGCAGTATTAGTTACTCCCGCCAGTGTAGCTCTAGGGGTCACGGAAACACGCAAGCCCCAATCCCACCGCCACAAGGCGTAGTCCATGGGGAAGGGATATAATTAATATATAGCAAATTAAATTTGCAAAATTATTTTTTTGCATAATTACTTGTTCAAAAATAAAGAAAAATTGTATTGAAAATTCACGTTCAAATTTACAAAAGTATATATATTTTGTGATATCCCGAAAAAATTATATTGTACCTCATAAAGTATACAATTACGCATATACCAGATCCGAAAAACGTTTCCCCAAACCACTCCAAAAATTTTAAATCAACATTATACTTTTCCTATAAACCAAATTCAAAACAATTTGCTTCTGAAATGAACAAAAGTGCAATTTATTTTCAATATAAAGGAACAAAACTTTTTTATCCTTTTCTTGAATGCTTTACCTTCAAGTAAATACATGCTTCTTTTCTTGAAATTAATTTTATAACATAATGTTAATATTAAAAAAATGTATTATTCAGTCCATTCATTTGGATAGTATATATTAGCTCTCGAAATAACTTATTCTTGCAGTAATTTGCAAAATCAACCGATCTACAAGCCAAATGCTATTTTAGCTTTTCACTCTTCCTTGGTTGACGTAGGATGTTATATATTCACACAATCATAATTTTTTTCTTATGAATTCAGTGAGTATAAACTGAGAAAAATGAAAAAAGTAGGAGTTATAGGGAGTTGTGTACATGTTTGTGCATGGGAATGTCAACCATTTGGATCTTTCGTGGTTAGGTTCTTACTGAGAGGTATCTGGGATGACTATTGTAAAGATGTACATAGTGAGCACTTATGTATGCATTGATGCAATATCAATAAACCTACGGTCTACCGTCTAAAAACGGTTTACCTGAACATCACTTAGTCAAATATCAAATAATGCAGAGTGACTTTTAGTACAACAATGCTCAGCGAAGCTTACAATCAACAGAATTATGCTAATGTCTTTAGAGATAATGAAGGGCTCCCTGCATTGCTGCTTCCATTGCTCTCTCAGTTAATACTTTCATGCTCTCTCACCATGTCAAGGTGAATATCCTCAACAGAGATAAAGCATAAATACAGAAATGACATAAAAAACTACTTGAAAGTAATGGCACCTTTTTGCGTTTACAGATTAAGAATAAATAAAATCATAGAAATAGCGGTTTTCTTTTACCATAAAGGTAAAAAAATCAAAAATAATAATAATTTTGATAATTTCCTACCCAAACGTAAGATATTTAAACTAAAAAAACAATGATATATGGAAAAAAAATTATAAGTCAATACTTAAGTAACAAAATAATATTTAAACTTTCTAGAATTTACCTCTTCTGCAGGCTAATAGAAAAATGTAATAAAAATAAATATAGAGAAAATATAACAAAAAACTCGTGCTCCAAATAAAGGGGCCAAATTGTTATTCCATTGCGAAATTTGAAACGCTATTAGAAGGGAATGTCATGCAAAACCTGGAATGAGGAGCGAATAAAATGATTGAGATGCAGAGAAAAAAGTTAGCAAAGATATTTCGGAAACTAAGAATGAATCACAGAAGAACAATAATCATTTCCAGAATTGACCAAATTCATAGCCCATAATAGGGCAATATGGGTTAATCAGCTCCTTAACAACATCAATTTTCTCTGTCAACTACATATAAGAGACATTCTGCAATTGTATTTGATACTTGCGTGAGAATCGTTTGCATTAATCGATTTGTCTTCCTCTTACACAAATGCACTGATCAAGAGAAATTCACAAGACACTTTTAAAATTACTCTAGCTCCCTCGCACATGACTAACTTCACACAAAAGTTAAAAACTTCAAAAAGAACTAAAGTAACGTTTTTATAATCAAGTAACGATTTTTTCATCAAAGTACCAATAAAAAACAAACGTACGTGATTCTTTTATCAATATCGTCGAGAATGTTAATATAATGATGCAGAACTGGTATACCGGATATTCAAATCAACTGGATCAAAATGTAGTAATATGCTAAATTGAAAAATACAATTGCTAATTTTCCATCATCGTAAGCAAATGTCTTCCTCATCCTATGCATCCAATCATTTCTTCCCCTCATGATGTCTTTATTCTAAATGTTTATTTCATATATACCCCCCAAATTATAATTCTTAGTTTATGTCTAATTCCAGAGAAAATATCACTGAAAGAAAAAAATAAAACATATTTTTTTTCTAATTGTCTTATTTTACAGAACTGCATTAGGATTGTCTAACAGTGGAACAATAACAGTTGGAGGGACGACAGTCGAAGCAACGGCTGCCATAAGTTCCACATATTGGACCCTCTCAATCAATAATGGGAGTGAGTATCCTTGACCAACAAAAATATATTATGGTTGTTGCATAATAGGTATATAATAATTATGCACTAATAATACGCATATTCCTTCTTGGAAGGTATAGTATTTAATATATTTGAATTATGTAAAAGCCATTTTATGAAAGTTACAATTTTTATTATATGCAACCTCTTTTGTATCGTTTTCCTGTTGCAAAAATCGGCTACACCAGAAATATACGTAAGTTGCTTTCTACAAGGAGAGGAGAGGAGTGTGCTAGACTCAGTGTTTCAAGCTAGGCATCCGTATTTGAATAATAATGAGTATATAGTTTTTAAATAACATTAAATTAAAGATAAACTTAAAGCACTTATATCAGCATCTCTTGAGATTTATCGAGCCCCCAAAATTTACCGAATCATCAAGATGGAGATTCGTAACTGGAACGGCTTAGTAAATTGTAGAGTTAAACTTTTAATTACATAAATTTAGTGTGGCCTTTTCATCAAGTCTGATGAAAAAGCCACACTATCAATCAATTTAACCCATATATATTAACCACGACATTCCAGAAGAAAAGGCGCCAGTGTGATAATGAAAGTAGAATTCAGATACCTATTTGGTTGCCTTTTGGGTTTAGTGATTTATTATTGTTCTCAGTATAAAAAACTTTTTGACAAAATATGTTATAATTATGCTTACTATATCATACAAGTGACAAGTGAATGGTATTCAACAGCATTTGTCATGGTAGTTTTTCAAATGAAGATCTTAGCTAAGGAATAGGGCAGTTTCCTTCATCAAAGAAGACATTGCGATTCGTGTCCGTCCATACATATATTCATTTTACATGGGTTATCGTGGGCTTCATCATTTTATCATACGATATTTATCACTCTATAGAGAACAAAAATCACATTGTCGCAATAACCACGATATTTCAGAAGAAAAGGCGCCAGTCTGATAACTTGGTAGTAGATTTTAGACCCCTTCCACGGAGACGTGAAGGATATATGACGAACACAGTGTTGTGTTCATTTTTAGGGGTTTGGAATGAAATTGGTATGGATGGTACAATGAATCCATTCTGTTGAAGCGCCTTAGAACCAAAATGAACCACTAAAGAAAAATGATATATGCAGGAATTGTTCGGCCGAATTTAGAATATCAGACAATGTATATTATTTAAAGGAGAACTTTCGTCTTAAAGAGTAACGCAGCGGAGATGTAGAGACATATGCATATTTTGGACACAACGCGTCATCGACGACTTAAGTTATTGGTTAGGAACGATGTTTGTACTCATAATGATATCATATCTGGTTTTGTATGCCTGTGAAAATGTGGGAATAGGAAAAAAAGGCAAGTAAACTGTTTCCGACTTTCAGCGCCTTACTAGCAGTAGTGAAAATTGTAATACATGTTATTAGCATATATTTATATTCGGATATGGAAGTGGACACCACAATTCATTTTGCACTCTCTATTTCCATGTTTTGCCAACATTGATTTTCCTTTTCAGAATACGTGCTCCTATTGGCTAAGGACACGCTAGTGGCTTCTTCGCTCCCAGCCACTTTGAATGCCGCGGCTACTGCTGGATTTCCCCGGACAGCTCTCTCCTACAACTTTCAGCAGAGATGCTAAATATAAGATGTATCTTATATGAAGGGGGAGGGGGGAAAAGGTGGTGCGATAAACTATTTTCATCTTAGCGTTGTGGACGAAATGCAAATTAAATGTATGTGTAGAAGAGTATTATTACATATAAATACATCTGCATTCAAGGAAATGAAAATTTGAAAGAGTTTGTCGATATATTACGTGGAAATCTTGGGAAAAACTAAGGTTAATCAATGATTTATGTTTCAAAAATATCGTCCAACGAAGACGAATATGGACTGAAAGTTAAGATTTAAGGATTAGGTACATGTCAGGGAATTTTTTTGATCAATAATAATGCTACCAAATGTAAAATGTGCCCTGTTATACTGGAAAGTGGTCAAAATTTTATACTCTTCAACAATTATTAAAACTAGCTATGGAAATATTTCATTATATTTCATAGTTTTATTTATACGTTTTTCGCTTAAGTTTTATGGCGTGTTAATGTTCTATAATATATTTTGTATTCATAACTTTTTTTGGGTATTTATAAACATGTTTATGCTAAAATATATTTCGTTAAAATATTATGGAATTTTATTCAATAGGGTATGTATTCATTCTTGAAATTTTCAATCATTTGAGCAACATCACGCTATTGCTGCTGCTTTTAAATATGTTAGTTTTAATAAGTTATTAATGAAAATTTTAGCAGAAGGTCCAGTAAAAAGAATATTGAGAACATTGCTGTGATTGGCGGTATACTGTAAAATTCACCAGAATGATCAGATTTAAGTAAAAAATATGAAGATATTAACGCAGGAGAGATAGTGAGAACTATGGATGAAATATTATTTTCAATGGTATATTGAACCATTCATTGAAATGGTACTTAGGCTGTTTACGAAAAAGTAACGAGAATAAGATATTTTTAAATACGATCT
The DNA here is from genome assembly GCA_933228895.1 of Platycnemis pennipes. Classification (NCBI taxonomy): domain Eukaryota; kingdom Metazoa; phylum Arthropoda; class Insecta; order Odonata; family Platycnemididae; genus Platycnemis; species Platycnemis pennipes. Next base: position 25,877,301 of record OW121849.1, read on the forward strand.
GCAAGTTTTGAAGAGGCTGCGATACGATAATCGATTAGAAGACCTTAAGGAAAGCTCTTGGTAGTTTATATTGGTATTTAGAAGTAAAAATGAAAGATAGCATTGACATTAACCTTCATATGGATTTAGGAATTTAGTTACGTCGCACAGTGGGCTGAAATCGAAAATATATAACCATATTTCAAAAAGTGATAGTTTTAAGCAAGGAATCTGAAACTTTAAATAAATACGCTCATTATACCTGTTAATCCTATTATCTAAGGCATTTTCCATAGTACTCAATATTCAACAATTTGCATGAGGTCAAAGTTGCACAAATTTCGCAAAAATAGTCAACACTCAGTTTTCTCACGAAATCTTCAAAATCAAGCCCTTGCTGAACCTTTATGGGTAATTTATTTTAATAAAATGTGACTTCATCAGATGAAAAAGTTTCTTATCTTTGTTTTAATGTAGTCAACACACATTAATGTCACTGATTACCGAAGAAAATAAACTAAATGGCGGACCCTCATTTTTGGTCATTTTTTTGGTCATTTTTGGTCATTTTTACTGTAAAATATCTTCAATTTGGTCATCATAAATGAAATAGTAACTATCGTTAGAGCTATGCTAATATACGCTTTAAGGAAGAAATTTCTTAATTAGTCCAAAAACCCTGATAAAATCATTGCCCTGTATTATATTCTCTCGATCATTAGGAAGGAGAGGAGCATAAGAATTCACAGACCCTACGTGTAGCGTCTTTGACCAGGTCGATAACGTCCCGTACTAAAGTCTCGATTTGAATTTCAGCTTGGCTGCTGGTGTCCATATTGTCATATGATTAGTGTTAGCTCGATGGTTCGATTTTTGAAATTTCTCCTTTCTTGTTAAGTGTCCTTAATTGCTACGTAATAACCATATAGTTGACTGTATTATGGTGAATAGTATGCGTAACTTGAAATTTTTCTTAAATATATTGACTCATTCTTTCTGCACCATCACAATCATGAAATATTAATTATTTTTGGCAAAGAAACTAATGCGCAAACCATTAGGTAGTAAAAATTATGCCACAGAGTCGATGTATATATGATAATAACAAATCACATACTCTATAAGAAATATTAATAGAGTGCACAAATCTTGAAAAATCGAGAAATCTTTAATGAGTTAGAAAAGTATTCACACCACTAGGAGCTGTAGCTAGAATTGAGAGAGATCCAATCCTGAGACACCAACACGAGTGAAATCCGTGCTGAAGTTTCAAAAACTTATGATTTACACCACTGTAAACATTAAAATGAACGCTCTTGACATTTATTTGGAGACTAGAAAACGGTCTCCCACAAATATCCGCAAATAACCGCGTAAAGACCTCCTTGGTGCCATAAATCGACCCTTCGCCTTACACCCAACCGCAGCGCTGGGGGCGTGGGAGTGGCAGCCATGCGACACCAGCTGTGGATCGGTGGCTTCGAAGTGACAATAATCCTGGTTTGTCCGAGGACTAAGAATTTTGCTTGAATCGAACAATCGGCAAAGAAAGTTTGGTAAAAGGTGTTATAGTGACGAATTCGTGGGGATGGATGAGTGGTTTAGGGAAGGATAGTGAAAAGGTGATTGAATTGTCAGGAGCCCGCTACCAACCACCCTTTCCTTAACCGCTCCCTTACCCACCCTTGCTAATCCCTCATTACAACTTCCTTTGCCGTCCCTCCACCCTCCTTTCATTTTCTCCGGGTATTCCCTTTTTGGGTTTTTCCCTTCATTGCCGCAAACAGACCTCTTCTCTCCCTTATCTCTCTCAAGGAGCGTATCGGTACATGTACGTACAACCCACCTCCTCTAACTGTTTTTCACCTTCTTAACCATTATCAATTATAAACATGGTGTGTGCTTTCAGAAATGTGTTCACTACCTGAAGAGGACTCGGTGAGTTAAAACTAAGGATGCTCTGAGGGCGAAATTCATTTGAGATAATGATGTTCATGTTATTTTCAGTATCTTACTAGTAATGGCATTTCATTTATATTATTGAATTGATTTTATCGGTACTGACAATATCAAAATGTATTTAAGTCATTCTCGTTATTGCCATCCTCTTTTCAAATTAATTTCTCTTTTTAAACCATAATTAATAGATAGCGCAGCAAATTCTATGCAAAAAACATCAGTTTTCCAGTTTTGTTTAATACATTATAGATTAATCTAATTGTTTCGTCTATATTACTTTACTTTACGTCGAGAGCAATGCAATTTGACATTATTACATTGTGTGATCAGCATTACGCAATAAAAATGCAAAACCACTGTAACCTTAAGTTTAAATGAATCCATCCCTCAAACCTAATGATCCAGTATCTCACTCAATACAAACAGATGATTAAGCGCACAACAGAACTTTCTGTAAACAGTCATGAAATCATGCTGATTTTAAACAGAATTTCAACTTCATTGTAAGATGCTATAATGAATGATATTGTGAAAATGATTCCCTTTAGGTAACCCTTAAAATTAAATATCAATTTTCATAGATTGTAAGCTCCAAGTAACTTATAGGAGAGTATCCCCTAATATGATTTCTGACGCTCAAATATTCAGATAACAAAGCAACAACAAGTTGTAATTTGCCAAGCACGCATGTTTTTTTTAAGACTGCACAATTTCATAAAACGATCCGTTTTGCGCCACGCTCCTCGGGTAGTAAAGGCGTAGGATGTAGTTCGGGGTGAAGAGGGAGAGGGTAAAGGGAAAGAAGGGAATCCCAAATGTTGCTATTTTATGGAGAACATGCATGGTTCCCCGAGAACCGGCATTCTTGCTCAAGAGCTGAAATACGTTCATTATTTTCAGCATGATTCCGAAAATTATCCAAATAAAAAAATTACCGCAGTTACGAGTGCACTAATCCATTCTCTAGAACCAATATCCTGGAAAAATCTTCAGTATAGAATCTTTAGAAATCAAAGACAGCATGCAAAGCCTGAAAAAGTTATATTCGAGGAGTTATTATCCACACAACATGAACAATCCAACGGAGTCTCGGTATTTCCAGGTCCCGCTGCGCAGAGCCGGGCCGCGACGCGCGATCGAAAAATCGAGTTTATTCTCGGCGTCGCAAACTTTTTTTACGGAATAACCTAGAAATATCCTCAATTTATACTCTGATGAAGTATCCCAAGGACCATTTTCCGAATAAGGATTATATTGTCTACTTTATATAAAATTTTGCCTAAAAAAAGGGTCCACCATTTCGTGACAGAATAGCACTCAAATATAGGCAAAAGTGTCTAAAATTATGCATAGTATAGGAAAAGTATTCTGTTCACAATTGGTGATGTTTTTTTATTTCATAAAAATCCCTTAATTACACCTATATCTGCTCAACTTTTAAGATTTTCGAAGAAAATGAGAAATTTTTTCGAAATTTGGTCGTGTTTGAGCCTCTGTATATAAGTAACGGGTAATGCCTATTAAAATGACTCACCATTCCATAATAAGCAATCGTTTTTGTGTATATGTGTCAAATTTAAAGACGTTATCTCATAAAAAGCAGTTTTGGACTTTTGTGCGGCGGAAAACCCAAATAACTTTCATATACTGCATTCGCCGGGGAAGCATTAAACCTTTCTTTACGAGTCCATAACGTTGTACACCTGCAGTACAGCTACCCATTGATACTTCGATAATATGCGAATGAATTCACTACTTTTCCTTTTGCATCACTGCAACTACCAGGGAGTAGAAAAATTTTCACTATTTTGCAACGTTACAGTTGATTCACATGAATGTTTTGCACAAATGTCGTCGGCATTTCCATCCAGCAACTACTGTTGAATTCAACTCGCTTTAATTGTATAGCAAACGTGCAAACGGAATAACCCATTGGGTAGATATTAATCTCCTGTACCACAAAAATAATGCAATAAATCAGCTTTCATTTGGTATAATTAAATACTTTGCTCTGTGCTAGCTATGTTACTATTGACATCCACGCATATTTGCATCTTGTGATAGAATTCAATTCAGAAAAATAATTTCATGAAAGGTACCATATCGGCCCAAAATAAAACTAAAATCGAGAAAACTGTTTTTAAATCCAAAAATTAAGTATTTTAAAGAAATATTTTCCACCAGAAGCCAAACTGATGTGATCGGAGACGTGGTTCCTAGTATATTATATTTGCAGGCTGCTGCAACGGTATGGGCATAATCTGCTACAGACATGCTTTCATTTCCAACGAAAACCCTTGCACATGAGAAAACTACGATTGCGTGATTTTTTACTTATCAGTTCATGGAAATACGTTTTCTCCTTTTTCAGTTTCTACGACGGCTCTAAAGTTGTATGTAATAGCAGATGACAACGCTGACCCAACTTATCTGGTTTTGTACGCCTGTGAAAGTTTGGGAATTGGAAAAAAGGGCGAGTAAAATTTCTCATATATTAAAGTTGTTCGATCATGGGACTTATTCCATTCGACAGGAAAAAAGGGGGAATGGGAATGCGTCTGGCGTGAATCGGAGAAAGATAAATAAAGGAAAAAAGGAGTTGTGATGTGGGAGTGGAAAGGGAGGAAGCAGGACAAAGGAAGGAAAGCGCTATATATTAAAAATTATTCCCACATGGGGCCAAGCATTAGAATCTAAATAATTTTGTAGTACATTTGCAACTCTCCCTGCATGAAAACGTTATGATTTTTTCCCCCTGAAACGAAATTTTCCAGTTATTCCTCAGTAAATGTTATCTTTCTCTATGGATTCCTTTTTCAGGAGAAGCATTTCTGTAAATCATATTTGTTACATTTATCATCCCATCTCCATTGGAGACTAATCAGTCTGGAGAAGCTGCCAGAAAAGGCAGTTTTTCGCCTACAAAGAGATCTGCGGTGAAAACTTGCCTTCCGCTGCTTTTCTCGCTGTCCGCAATTGAAACCCTCTCTTTGACGTTCCCCAATTCAGTCACCTTATTTCGATTACAGGAAGGGAACAGTATATTATCTACCAATATGTCTTTTGGTGTTTTATTCCGTTAGCTGTATATACGGCCAAACGTTGACGCGGTCAGTGTCTCTGCGAACCAAGTCCTATTTATAGGGTTGAACCATTGACAAGTAATCGGTAATCGTCCATATCGACCATTTTGCCGATTAATAGGTTTCGGCGATTTAGCAGATTGAACCTCTTCGATATTCGGTCATTTTTTTTGTAATGTTTTATGGTCCCGAGCTGGAAATAAGTATCATAGATTCCGGTTACACATTTATTACTTGCATGAAAAAATGTAAACAAACAAAGCATCTTCCTAGCAAGTTATTTCATTACATATTTTAATATATGAAAGCAGTATTACTTTTACATTTAGGGAATTCATTACTTTTTAACAATATAAAATTTATTTATTTTATTTAATTCTACAAAAATTGAAAAATTCAATATTCTAAATTTAAAACTTTAAATGGTAATATAAAAACAAATTGAAATTTTAAACTGCATGTAACAAGTTTGAAATTTATAAAATGCAAACAAAAATTGGAAATTTTTAAATTGTAATACAAAAACATGAGAATTTCACCATTTCCAGGGCTTAGCCTATTTCTTGTCGCCGCATAAATGTTTCATCCAGTTCTTAAAAGTCTCTCACTTTTCATAGAAGATGCAGGGCTACCAAGATATTTCACAGCCAGTTCACTTATATTTGGAAAAAGCTCTTTTGAACTTTTCCACCACAAAAATGGGGCACTATGATTTGGATTTTTCATATTTTTGCTGGAACCCGAATTTCATTATTTCTTTCCTTTGGAAGGCATTCTTCTCATCATTATTTCGTTTACCAGAATCTTATTCATCAATTAACTTGATAATACTTAGATATTCTTCTCGAAGTTCTTAATCTTCAGAACTGCAATCTTCAGAATTCAATATTTCTTGAGATTTGGAACTGCTAACATTTTCTAGGCTATCTTCTCCAACATTTTATTTTTTTTACCATATTCTCTTTTTGAAATTACTCTTTTAATCTTGGATATTAAACATGACAAGCATAAACACTTGTTTTCTAGATATAATGTAAATCTAATCTTCATTGAAACTTATAGTTCTTATACTGTGGTGAAAACTACCCTTAAGATGCCGCTGCTCTTTGCTTAAGACTAGAATAAATTCAGTCACTTTTACGGGAAGTATTAAAGATATTGGGATTTCCATTTTCCCTTTTACCTACTGGTTTCCACAGTAAATTCCACGAATGGCTTTACAAGTAGTGCCTAGTACTATTTCAACGTGAGACCACTGATAAGGGCACAGCGAAGGATTTTTTATTACCAATATCATATGCTAGACTTGGGCTTTCTGCTGTAACAAAATTTTTGGAATTGAATTTTGAATTTTATGTGAATTGACGGCAGAGTTTTTGCTTTGTACCTTCCTTACTTAAGATCAACTTTTGGATTTTCCTTTAATATTCCCCAAGTATTTTTCTTTTGAATTCTGTAACTGCAGTTATATGAGTGTCCTTTGCAGTTGATTTTGGCATTTTATAATTTCGATGCTCAAGTACAGTCACCGGTGGGCATATGTTTACTATTTCTTCATTTTTGCAGGGCATACTCGCTGTCATCTGAGGGATTGTCTCACTTCCGTATAGTATCACCTTGTTTCAATGCTTGCTCTTTTAAATTACTAGGGATACATTTACTAACTCCGTTATCATCATATGCGGGAACGACTTCCATTAACGCTCTGCTAATAATCTTTTGGGATAACTTTTATAATCCTTAAAGGAATCTCTCAAAAAACTTTTTATAGTATCTAAGTCTGCTATTTTAATATTGTCAATCTTTCTTTTTTATTTAAAACTGGTTCAAAATTTAAAAAAAATACTCAGTGGATATCCTGTGGTCTTTAAGTCCCACGAAGGTCTCAATGTTTGTCGCTTGTTGTGGGATATTGGTTGCCATAAAGTAAAAAATATTGTCCCCTTTATTAGATGAAGTAAGCTGTCGTTGCAAGCTTTTTCAAAAATTCTTTTTCTCCTCTTTTTTACGGTGATAGTTCATACAATGCAATAGGGTTCCCTAAAAAAACTTGATGACACACGCAACAATTTAAATTTTGCATTAGTATCTTAGGTTCACCACTGGAAAAGCCAAAGTAGAAAAATGCAAAATTAATAGTAGTGTGATTGCGGAGTTAAAATTTGTACTGGATTCCACTATCATTAGTATAATTCAACGGCAGTGTAGGTGCACTATATGCGGATCGTTCTTGAACCATCTCATGCAAAGAGAGGTTTACATTTACAAATCGCATTTAAGTGGATATTCAAACCTGGTTGCTAAGCAAATTTCTATTGTTGTAGAGGAAGAAAGATTGATAAATATGGAATTATAATTTTAGGTTTTAGTCTAAAACGAATCAAACAGGTAAATTGAATGAAATAATTAAACAAGGCATGTCTTTATCTGTTGAATGATAAAAAGTTCTATATCTTGAGTGCAACTAATTTCGAAATGAACAAAGAGAAGCATCGTCACCCAATTCAATGCTTTTCTAGTGGGAGTAAAATACAAATATAACGGAGTTTAAACAACCCAAAAAATTATATTACGCAAAAAATCCTTTTAGTGTGCCCCTAGACCATGATAGGGATATTTCGTCGAAATTCCACGTGTAGTTTGCGCTGTGCGTTGATAAGTGAATAAGTCTGGAGTCAGTCTGGACATTCCCTGTCATGTACAAACAAGACTTCGGAAGTGGGGGTACAGAAGGGAGCTGGCGTAAAATATGTACTCCATTACTTAGCAGGTCGGGAAATAACACTTCACGTAAGGATCCGTTGGACCCCCCAACCCGAGCATCGGAAGTAAAAAAAAAAACAAAAATCGCCTGATCCCGACTCACCCCAAGATCTGTTGTTCCTTTCTGAGATAATGCGCACCTCTCTTCAGCTCACCGTGAGACGGAATACAATTGTAGACCCATGAAATGTGAACCTCAGAAGACTTTTTTTTCGGGCAATAAGAGGGAACCCAGCGGAGGGGCGAGGGAGAGACGGACTAGGAGATCCGCTGCCACGCCGCTGACAGCGCCGTCTTCCCGCCAGCATGACGTGCGACAGAGCATCGAAAAATGCTCTGAAAATGCTCAACATATTACCCGATTATAGAGCGTAAATGAAATTAACTTTCATGACATGCTCCTACACTAAAAAATCTAGGATCTAACTATAACCCAAACGAAGAATCATTTTCGTATCTCATATTATGGCGGAGAACCTTTCCAGCAAAAATAGTATATTTTCAGGTAATTTCTCTAATTTATTTTTTCAAGGTGGTTGGTTACAAGTAAATGCGGAAACATATGTGTTCTAGCCACATTGCTCTAGCGTCGAATGGCGAAAACATAATATTTTCATCTGTTAGCACGGAACCATGTCGAAGACAGTACCAACGGTCTGAAATCGACTTTTCAGGCGTGGTATCCTGGCCCCTCAACTTTTACCTTCGCGGTTCTTACTTCATTTTTATTGCTTTATCAAGTGCACTTTCGGCGATTAAACTGGCTGCGAACACAGATTCCAAAAATGCAACGACTGTCTCGCATGGGAGTTTTGTCCTTACGAAAGGAACGTGAGAAAGCCAAAGATTTTTAGCTCTCTAGCTGGAGCGAGATTAAAGCTTTCTGTTTGCTGTCCCTAGAACAGTGCCTATTGTATTTGAAAGTCTCCAAACTTGAGTTTATAATTACGAGCTAATAATTATGATGCCAACATAGATAGTTCAATACTTTTATTTAACATTTGCAAAGAGGTCCTCGTGAATAATTTTGCCCAATTATACGTATATATTATTTTAGGGTGGAATGCATAAAACTAACTACTTTTTGAGCTTATTCCTCAAATGCATTACCATTCTAAACACTTTTAGGACCACTTCGTACCCGGGGCCAACCAAAAACATTTTAACGTGGATGCAAATATACTTCTACTATGCGTTTAACGTCAATTATAATCATTTGACGCAAATTCGTATTGATTGGGAAGAAAAAAGTTTGGCCGCATACGCTGCGTCGTCGGCGGCGCCTTCATTTTTTCTGTGACGTCATCACATATGCCTAATGGATGGAGTTTTTCTCAAATATTAATTAGTTTCAATCCTTTTTTTAACATTTAATCCAACTCTATGAATAAATACAAGGTTACTCTCTTCCATGTTAATATTTCCAAAGTGTTTTACCTCTCGACCCCGAATATTTACAATTCTTTGAAATATCTCAGATTTGGTTTTCAAGAATCATAATTTCAAATGTTTTCCAATATTTAGTTATAAATTTCTCTTTGTAATAAGGGCCTAACGGAATTACCCTAATAATGTTAAGTATGCAGAAGCACAGGATTACATTGGAGGAAAATAATCATGGACCTGGACTGACTTACTTGCAATGCTCCGATTTCCCGTCCAAATTACCTTCCATTATAAGCTTCGCCTCAAAAAAGAGGAATTTTCTCTCCAACCATTTGGGTGGAGTGCGACCGCGAGCACGGAATGTGTGTGAAATTTGAAAGGGCGAAATATTTCGGGATTACCATCCTGAGACGGAGCACGACGGGGCAGCTTTGTTAGCGAGGGTTAGGAACGGGAGGGGGTGTCCTAGGGTAGGTGACGTTGAGACTGTGAAGCGGTCATTGAACCCTCTTTTATGTGGGTGAGAGCGTAGGAAAAAGATTTGGAGGAGTCGTGGGTTCCGATAGGAGTGGTGACTGCTGATCCCATGGCGTAGTACGTGAACGCATTCATTTCCGAGTGAATATATGCATACTTATACGTATATATGCATGAACACATACATACTTTCATAGAAGAGATTTCTTGCAAATTTATATAAGAACACCAATAGTTATATCATTTCTTGAAAGAAGGGAAATTATTTCCATTTTATAATTTAAAAATAAACATTTTCAGAAAAAGGAACAATTAATATTTTCAAAATGTACATGCACACATTATAAATTATATTTACACCGTAAAATGTGGACCATTCACACACATTCAATACATACATACCATGCATACATACATACCATACTTGAGGAACAATACATAAACATACATGAACGAGATAAAATTTACTTAATTACAAGAAATGAAAAAAATACAAAACAACTAATATTTATGATGCTGTCGGAAGCAATCTTCAAGGCAGAGGCCGGGTTGGTTTGCACAGTCCGGGCAATAATAGTTGGTGTCTTTCCTCAACCCTTTTTCTCTGCAGACGACATATTTTTTCCGGAGTGCCCGATGTGTGTCAGGGTTTCTAGGGACTATGGATGGAAGGTGGGTTTTATATTTTCGAGCAGGTGGTGGTGGTAGGGGTGTTTGAAGACGGGAGGCCAAGAGAGATTTTATAATTTCTAATCTGAATTTGTAATAACTTGATTTATGTGTACGTTTGTAGAGGTTGTAAGAGTTTATAAGAATCAAATGGAAAATGTGTATTCCTACCTTTTTATACCACCGCAGAGTTTTTCTTTCGATTGGGTAATAGGCCAACATTTGGTCTCGTTGGTCTATTCCCCCCATCGACTTATTGTACTCAACAACGATTTTTGGTTTCGTTGCTTTTTCACCCCTGCGGTTTTCGACTTCTACCATGGAAGTACCCTGATCAGAAGATATAACCAAAACTTCCCTTCGATCCTTCCATTTCATAACGCAAATACCTTCTTCAGCACGCCTATGCACTTCTTCCCACTTTTTCAACTTTTTAATTATAACCTTGGTGGGATTATTCCTTCTGGTTGAACGAAGGATTCCAGTGCAATAGGTATCCTGGGAAAGAAGGTATTTGGCCAGATCCACTGAGTTGTAGAAGTTGTCCATGTGGACTGAATGGTCAAGTCCCAATTTATTCGTCATTAACTTCTTCACGACATTGGTTACATAAGCACGACCCCCAATATCCTTATCTCCGGTCCCTGCATACACCATGAATTTTAGGACCAAGCCATTTGGCTCAGTCAACATATACAGTTTTACGCCATATGTGTGACGTTTGCTTTTGATGTAACACCTAAAAATCAATCTACCCCGCCATAAAATCATCGACTCGTCGATTGATAATTCTCTAATCGGAGAATAAATTCTTTCCATTGTTTCATTGAAGAAATCAATGATAGGACTTACTCTCCGGAGTCTATCACTCGACTCGTCTTCATTTACTTTGGAGAAATGCAGGGCTCTCAAGATAAGTATAAAGCGGTTACGGGACATGCAATGACTAAAGACTGGTATATTGAAGAGGACATCTTTCCTCCAGTAGTCTTTCAGCCTATTCAGTCGGATGGTACCCATATGAAATAGAAGACCGAGAAAAATTAGGATTTCCTCCTCTGTCACGGGATTCCATGGCAAAACTCTTTTCAACTTCCGAGATTCAAAAGCAACGCTACCGTACTCGTTTGTCGAGGATACAACAAGTTTGAAAAACTCTGCGGCGGCAATCATAAAGAAAAAGCTTTTTGGACAAGAGGTTTCGGGTGCGTCCTGAAGGCCAGGAGACCCTCCAAAAGGAATTTGTGGTCGGTGTGGGAATGGGAGTTGTTCGGACCAGGTGGGTGTGAATGAGGTTGCAGTTGGTTGGTGGGGTGGAGATTTGCTGGGTCGGGAAGTAACGGGTTGGGAAGGACCTGGTGACATTTCCAGACTAACCGCGCCGGCCTCTGCCTCATCTCCTTCGTCGCTACCATCCTCTCCGGACTCGCCGTCGCTGGATTCGGAAAACACCATTTCCTCATACTCCTCATCCGATGACCACTCTTCCATTGCCTTTTCGATGGTCTCCGGCAAAAGCTTTTCTTGATGGGCGTCCGTGGCCTCTTTATGTCCGAAGGCTCAGCTCCAGAGTCAGATATATCTCTGAAAAATATTCAAGAAATTAATATGTGCAATCAAAGCATTGGTGACGTACAAAATTTCATGAAATGCATTGCTGAGAAATTATTTTGCTAAAATTTATTATTATTTCTACCAATAAAAATACTTATCTATGCATATAGAGAAGCAGAAAAAAATTACCGAAAGGTTTTGGGTGCTGCACGCATTTATTGGAGGAGGCAATAGAAGAAAGGCAAAAAGAAGAGAAACTAACGACCCCGAAAGCCTAAAAGTTAATTTTTTAATGTGGATGTCTATTACATTTTACAGTACATATGTATTGTAGTTCATAAAACATATAAGTTACGGCACTCTCGGACGAGCGAGGGACACTTGAAATTTGTTAGAGTCACTAATATAGTTTCACGGCAAATGTCTCGTAAAAATCTCAATTCATATATTTTTGCGAACAGGTAAGCTGCAATACAGGAATGCTCCTTTTGAAATAAACCAGTAATATTGCTACATTTTGTCACCGAGTAGATTATACTCTCATTATTGAAAACTAAATATGCCGAAATAAGCATTCAATAATGATCAGTGTATCATAAAATTACATGCGGCTTTCCATGTTCACAAACATGATTTAAGAATTTATTATTTAAAAATGTATTTAAAAGTACTTACATAAGGGGCAGTGAAAATTCTTCGGAATGAGGAAAGTATCAACTCCAGCGTTGAGAGCTAACTGCATTATAAATAAAATATGTTAGCTTACAAGCAAAATTAGCGGACGAATAAAAAAATACGTATTACAAAAGATTAAAATGTTTACACACATTGCCTTGTAAATCCAGAATTCCTGGGCGAAAAACTTTTTAGAATTAAAAAAAGCAGAAGAACCTAAAATAAAACATGTAGAGTTGATTGATATTTTCCATAAATGCAAAAGAAATTGTCATAAAAAAAGTATTTCAAAGCAATTTACACTTACCGTAAAGTTGCTTCAAGAAAAAAAATTGGGAAAAAAACCAGAGGCCAATGCATCCACTAGGAGGGCAGGGCAACAACTGAGGCCCACTACAATTTTCACCACTTTCCTAGCTCACCGCTTGAGCTGGGATACCGTTAGATTCTGAGAGCGCTCGAGCACACACGCTGCGGCGCTGGGCCCTGGCGGGAGAACGCCTGAGCGCAGCGTATGCGGCCTCGGTCCTGAACGTAAGTCCGCTTTACACGATCAATTTCTTACAAAGTCTTGTATGAGGAAATTGTACCATGTAAAGCGGTATTTTATGCCAACATTTGTGCGATTGTCTGAATGACAGAACGGGAATTAGAACCTCTTCGAATTCCATTCAGACAAACATACAATTTCGTTCAGTTTATATAGGCGTTTGTACAAGAAACTGTACAAATTATTGTATCGTGAAAAGCGGCCTTTACGGATATTGAAAAATATACTGTACCTCTTTTAAATCTTTAAAGCAGGATTCTCACAGACAATATATGCATTTGTAGCACATGTGGATGATGTCGTAGTGTAGTTGCAGTGGATTCATGTGCAGAGGAATTCGCAGAGGTTCCAAAAAGATTGTTTTTAACATCTAAGTTACGCCCAACGGGCAAAGGTCGAGTATGAAATCACCAATTATGTAGTGTAAAACAATTGGATCATATTTGACATCATTCCGTTTAGTAGTGGAGTTAAATCATGCTGAGTACTTAAGCATAATATAATAAAATGAAACTCAATAATGAGGTTAGGTAGATAGGTGAGAAATCTCTTTTTTCCCGAGGACAGCAAAATATCAGAAAATGAATTACAAAGAGAGGGCAGGATAGTTAATGGTATCAGTTTCAGTAGTAATGTACTTCAAATGAAAGAGCCACATTTAACCCTAATCCCATCCTCAGTTTAGGGGTGAATAGCCTCGTGGTATCTTTGAAGAGCTCCGCAAGGTAAAAGGCACTTCAACACTAAGAAACTACCGGAAATTCGGCCCTCATCCCACACAAAGTTTGACATGGACAAGGGAGGGGGTCGTTTGAAAATGCAGCGGTGGACTGGGAAGATTTTTATTTTTCTCGAGGAAAAACATGATTTAAATGCCCACTGATGGTATAAAAGGGGATACTGGTTCTTTTGAGCCGTAGTTCTCCATAGACCCTCGTTTGGAAAAGAAGTTTGCCTTTCTGGAATCATAACTTATCCAGTAAGTACGTTTTTCCACTCTGATTACTAATTTGTAAGTGATAGTCAGTGTGTGCTACTCTAAAACATTATCAAAGTGTTTAGCAGTGTTCCAAAGATAAGTTTGCGTGCGTGTTGGCAGCAGTAGAAGGATTCCGGTTCCCAAAGCGGTGGACGTTTTTTATGCATGCATTTTAAGCGATGCAATTTGCATCATTCTAGTCAAATACAATTTTCCTATTATGTTTGACACATGGGAAGCATAAAACCTTATTAGCTTTCACTAAGAAGGTTAAAGGTAGCTTACTGGACTGGACTGGCTGGATACTCCACGTCTAAAATATGTGAATGCTTGTCGATAGTGCATGCAAGTGGTTATTTTTAAAACTATATCAAAATAGAATCAATGAGCGTGTGGCAATGTGAATGTCCACATAAAATGCCTGTATTTATGCAATTAGTCCTATGGACGTTTACGGAAGGGCATCACTTCATCCAATCAATGTGAAAAAGGTATTTTCACGATCGTTCGCGAGCCATGTTAATCTAGGATATTTTATCTTTTCCTTGGACATCTGCATGAGACGCACGCGTTTTTTTCATATAAACCTGAAACAAATAGTCACTACTAGGTTTACTCAACGTCAGGAGAGAGATGAGGGCAGAGCATTATTTGTAAACATTACAAAATTTAAAAATATATCTAAGCGCATGAAAAAAATCTCTAAAAAATAAATATCTAAAAATAAGATTGTATTGAAGTTTTAAAAGTTTGTTTTACAAAATAATCATTACTAATGCTTTATAAAACTCATCAGAGTTATATTATAGCGCGTGCATATATTACAGTCTGAGCCATCATTTCTGGTATAAATCACATTTAAATGCATGGACTAGTAATTTTTGTATGCTGTTATAAACGTTCAATACATTTATGTAATAAACTAGCGGAAGGTGCCCTTTGATTTTCAATGGGAGAGATAAAAGTAGTAAATAATAGAGCAGTTTTTATTTTAATTAGGGGAATCTTACACCTAACATTTTAAATTAATTATTTTACGAAGTTGAATTTGTCTAAACCGTCGCATCTTTTTTATTCTGGCGTCTAAGTTTCATTTGCTTTACATTTCTGTTACCAATCGTCGTTCGTGGCATAATATGGCTGAAATTATTAGATGTAACAAAGTTGATGTAATTCTCAAATTCCTGCGGTCAAACAAAAAAACCTACTTAATTATACCAGTGAGCGATTAAGTTCATTTTCGGGTATTCCCCGCGTTCGTTGTCTTGTGTTGACGACAGTTTCGCCTTGGATTCCACCATGCATCTTCAGGTCGAAGTGCCTGCTCCGATGTTCTGGTCGCGTTTATATGCTGCCCCCCCTCCCACGCTGCTCTGCGCTGATTGTTTGTTTACGTTGATGACCCTTTTCCAAGCGTTCGCGAGGTGATATCTGTCTTCTCTATTAAATTTGGGAGTTTTGTGTATTTCTATTGCCTTTCTTATTAGTCTAGGATAAAATCTTGATTCTTTCGCAATGACTTTTGCCTCGTCAAATTTAATGTCGTGTCCAGGTTCGCTCCAAGCGTGCTCGGCGACTGCAGAGATGCTGAATTTCTTGCGTTCGGTGGCCCTCTTATGCTCTTGCAGACGAATCTCCATGGATCTGCATGTCTCGCCGACGTAAGATTTACCGCATGAACACGGTATGCTGTATACGCCTTCGAGGAGATGTTGTGGAATCTTGTCCTTGTACCTCGGGAGGATATTATTAATTTTAGTCATGCACCTTGAATTCGTAAATATGTCCTGTTTCATTAAAACCCTGGATATCTTTTCGCTAGTGCCGGAGATGTAAGGAATAGTGGCATAGGATCTTGGCACTTTCATTTCGCTGTCATTTCTCTCGTGGGCCTGGTGTCGTCTTTCTTCTCTCGCAGCTCTCTTCTGAACTGCAAAAGAAGAAAGACGACAACTGAACTGTTGCCAACGCCAGATTTTACTTCATGTATAACCACGTTCCTGTAAAAAATTCCAGATTTTACGTAATTGTTCTCTTACTCCAAATGATTAAATAATATTAGAAGACGGTGCGAGTATTTAGTAAAGGTATTAGTTAAAAAAATGAAACTTGATATATAAATGTAATAAAGGAAGTAGGTGGGCAAGCAGAGGAGAAAGAATCTTCTCGAATGGAGAAACAACTCGATTGAGTATCCCATAGGAACTATATATTTGTTTGGTATTCCGAGGATTCTCACATAATAAAGAGGCCTTTCAACCTCCAGAGGAATGCTATAGGTCCTTTAAACATGTACGCAGCTGGCCAAGGACTGATGTCGGCGATGTTTCCAAAAATAAATAATGGATGTGTTGGCACAAAAGGTTTCTTTAGCTGAAACAATTATTTGCACGCAAAAATCTATTATAAAATAGGATGCCAAATCCTCAAAACCCGAGTTTCTTACAGGTCTTCCGCCGAGCAGGACCTGAAATACCACGCAGTCTTTCTTTGCAAGGTGATACTATTTCATCCTTGTTTGCTAGGTCATGAAGCTACTGGTTGTATGAGTGACATTTCCGCACAATTAACGTCATTTTAACGTATTTAGTAGATCATTAACAATATATTTAGTTTATTGGGGCTGCGGTTTTGGAATTTATTGTCCCTTAACCACTAGTTCCCCTTATAAGTTAGTCAGGCCAGAAACCTTCCTTGATATACCGCCAAATTTGTATAGCTAGCAAGTATTTACGTTCATTTTGCTGGCGAATATTATCACAATATGACGTCTCTCGATTTTTAGAGGAGGTTACCAAACATTAAAATCGTTCTTGAATAAGGAAGGTAAACACCAATCAGGAATCTAAATTTTAAACTAAAAATCCAGCTACAGAATACCGTCACATAGCGCGAGGTTAGGTTCCTTGAAATAGTCGCGCCTTGTAAAATCGCTCTTTATCAAATACTTTTGCAAGAGCATCCAGTAGAGCAATATTGCCTTTTTAAAATAAGAAGTTTGCTGTTTAATGAATCACTTTATCATTTTTTATCAAATTGACACTCTGGGGAGTACAAAGGATTCGGTCAAATTGCTTCAATACCTATAATATTTATTTCAAATACTGCTCAACATTTTATGACCATCTTTGATCGGACTACATACACTGTAACAATCAGCTTTTCCTCAATTTGTGCGTTATAATCGGTGAATAGTAAACAAAATTAACGGTAATTTGGCTTTTAACAGAGGTCTTGGAATAAAAACTCATTGGAAAATAAGTTCAAGGGAACGTCATTGGTGGACAAAGTGAGAATCGGGTACACAATTTTCACGGATCGTAAAAATTGCTCATAATTTTGTAACGGTGAAATTAATGCAATTTATTCAGACAATTTTAATTCAAGCTGAGTTACGCGTTATAATTCCACATTTTCCAGGTCATTCTCGGTAGAAGATGTAGAATTCCTAAAACCAAGTGTTTAGGTGAGGAGAAAAGTGCCATTTGAGACGTATTCTCGGGGAACTATATAATTCAGCTCTGGTTTTCCTCACACTTCATACTTTTTTATTGCTCTCAGTCAGGTGATAAAGCTTCAAGAAACCAATGCTTGCTTTTCAAGGTCCTCCCTATGCAAGGATAAACACTAATAAATTTTTCTTGGTATATGTCAATTGCGTTAAACAAGTCCTTGAGAGTATTCATGGTCAATTTAATGCATTCAATTTCATCTGACATCTCTGACTCCTCAGCGTTCCTTTTTGCTAGCGGGAACCATTTTCAATACAATTCTTCTTCCGTTAGACCTTCTGATATGGTCCTGATGATTTTCTTTTTTCTCGTGCAGCAAGAAAATTCTTCTCCCCTAACAAATTTTGCAAACGATTTCGCTGATTTCCTCGTCAGCTAAAGAAAATCCAAGGGAATTATTCAAAACCTCTGGACAAAGACTTTTCCAGCGAAATTCAATGCAGACTTTTTCAATTCATTCCACGAATCCAATATGACGTTGATTTCATGAATAATTAATCGAATGATGGCCAGATTTTCATGTTTGAGATTAGGGGCTCATCTTCAATCGCCTACAACAATAATTTGAAAGTTCGCCTAGTGTAGTAGGATTTACAAGTTTTCATAAGTCCGTGAATCAGTGGTTGTCAATGAATGCCGTGCTGGAAGGGATAATAAGAACTAAATGTTTTCCTCAGTATTTTGCAGAATAACCAGGGGCATTGTCTAGTGTTTGTAAGATATGAAAATCTAAGATATTATTTTTGAGAATTGGAGTAAGACGTGACGCAATTCCCCCGCTTCTTTCATGTTTCGGTTATTGTATCGTTTCCTAAACTCCTCAAACCATCCAGGACTCGCAATAAAATTTGCACTGGTAGAAGACAATGGCTATCACCCCGATAAACTGTTGTATAAAAACACTGCCTTATCACGTACTACAGTTGAACTCAACGTCTCACTTCTTGGTTCTTAATCCAAAGGCACAAACATTATTGCACCGTATACCAATTTAGATTCATTTTGGAAATGCTTTTATTTATCAGCTTATCTGTACCTACTCCAACTAAAACCGTAATTAAAAAAAAACTCTTTTAAATTTATAGCCATGGCAGAGGTAATTTAGAGGAACCCCGGTCAAAAGTTGTGGGGAAAAGCAAGCGAACTCTTTTGAAGCGTGAAAAAGGCGGGTTCAGCGCAGGTTAATATAAACGACTGTTTTCTTTCTCCAATCCTAAACACATTTAGTACATTCAACCCGCTATCAATCGTTAAGTCCCATAAGCAATTAGATGTGGTTCACATCCCCCCCATTACAAAACTAGGACTAAAATACTCCACATCATGAGACAGAAATACGAGCATGCATAAATGTTGGCGTGATAAATATCAGTACGAAGTGACAAACTGCTCATTAATGAATACAACGATAACACAACGCTAATTAGCTTTCTTTGATAAAGGCTCAAATGAAACATATTGAAAATATTCGAAGGGCTAAATCATTCCTTAGGCCATCATAAGGCTTTATGAGTTCGCCCCTATTGTCCGATTTTTTGAGACTTACGTATTTTTCTACCCGAGGGTCAGAGTTCAATCTTGGAAAATGCTACTTATTTCCAGCTCTACTCCATAATCTCATACATACGAAATTTTAAGCAGAAATAATCAGCCAAAATCTTAAGAGAGAGTATAGATCTCAAATATACCATTATATCAATTTCACCATGGCATACAATGAGAGAAATATAAAATTTGCAATTATCTAATTTGGATTTATCACTTAGCGTTTTGATGCCTATTATTAATTTTTCTTTCTAATACTATTAACAATTTCTTTTCATTATACTAATACCTATATAAAAATGAACTCCTCAGACCTTATTCTTTTGCTTATCTCAATCAATATTAATGACTGAATTTATAAAGTCCACTGAGAACTCAAATGTTTAAATAATATTATACTTATGCTTATTGAAGTTAATCACGTCTTTGCACTTTGCCCTTGCGTTTAAGATATTTAAAATATATTAACATAACTACTTATACTATACTATATAATAACGTTCGCCACTTTGAACTCATATTTATCACGCCAACAATTATGTATATTTGTGTTGCTGTCTCATGATGCGGTGCATTTTAGTCGTAGCATTTCAAAGGGAGGGGGATTAGAACCACTGCTAGTTACTTATGGTATTTAACCATTGGTAGGCGGCTGAACGTAATAAGAATTATTAGATGCGGGGGGAGAAAACTGTCGTTTATTGTATATTAACCTGGGTTGAATCAAAGTTTTTGACAGGTTTCAAAAGAGTTCACTTGCCTTTTCACCACGGATTTGGGACGGAGTTTATCCAAATAACCTCTGCTACGGCCATAAATAAAAAAAATAGTCCTATTGATGGAGTTATTGTATTCTGAATACTATAAAGAACCTAATTTTCCTCGAATATGAAAAGATATATTCACTATTTTCTTTTGAATGAGATTTCCAGGGATAACTTAAGGGTTAAAGAAAAACACCAATTTGCGTATGCAACTACTGGTACTAATTTGTATTTAACTCAAATATGATTCTTTACGCATGCACTTTGGTGGGCAAATATCCTGTATCAGTCAAACCCATCTATGATGGGGATAATGCATCATCTCCCTCAGGTCCTTGTAGTACTAATGATATAATTTGTCTTCTGATCCCATAACCATTGCTCTGTGTCTCTCAAGGTGTAATTTACCCAGAACAGGTGATTAGCCTTGAAATTTCCGCTCAAAAAATTTAAAATGAAAATAAACGAAATCGGGTTTAGAGGAAATAAATGTCTTGAAATCATATAGATTCGTACCGAAATTAATAGGTATTCTCGTAAATAAAATATTAGAGCGCTATGAAAATGCAGCTTCCGTTGTCTCTTGAGAACGACGTCACAACCAACCTTGTGCTGTTTTCTCTTTAGTTTTAGTTTTAGACTTGCTCAATGGCCATTCATCAGAATCTAAATCCAGGGAGTTGTCTGAGGAGTCAGACAGTTATAAAAAAGGCCGCAGTTATGTTCTTATATTTTAAATATCTTAAACTCAAGGGCAACATCGCAAAGGGGCGATTAACTTGAGTTAACATAAATAAAATATAAGTGAACATTTGTGCTCTTATGTGGACTTTGAAAGTTCAGTCATTCATATTGATTTTGAAAGCCAAGAGATTTAGGCTTTGGATGAAAGGATAACGGTTAGCATGAAAAAGGTTTCCTACAGGCAAGTATGGAAGAGAACTACGTAGAACCATTCTTAGGATTGATGAACAATGTAGTGTAGGACAGAGGATTATAATTCTCTTCACTCGTTCATGAATATTATTTTTTCCTGATGCTCCTTCTGAATCAGGTTTCATAATTGATTTTTAAATAAATACGAAGAAAAACCTGTAAATAGCGATGAGCTTAAAGCATGCCAAAAGTGTATGAGGTAATGTTTATTAGTAATGGGAATAAGATATTATGCATTCTTTAGGATAGATACGCAGAAATGTTTCCAAGGAACAGAATATGGGTAAAGCAAAGCATGGCGCTGGCATTAGACTATTTTTAATGAAACGCGGCAAGGAGTTCATAACGTCTCATCCGACGGGCTGAGTACTAGACTCGATATGCCCTTCACTAAAATTGGTATGTCTAGGAAAAATCTTTGCCTCTCCCGTCATTCAAACCTAGTCCTAGGGAAGTAACCAGCTAGTAATAAGTAAATTCTCATATTTTCAAATATTTTCTATTCCTTATTGCTTATTAGTATTAATTATGCTTTCTTAGGTGGTAATAATTAAGAATTTGGAGAATACATATGATACCTTTACAAGAGATGCGAAATGCAGTAAATAATTGTCAATTTGACACGATGGCCTGATGTGGGCAATCGTCTTGTGGGCAAAGTGGACGGGAAAAATAAAAAATGATTTGCATGGGATATGTGGAACAAGTTATGAAATATGTAAAAAAGAAGAATTGCGTAAATATGAAGAGGCCAGCCAATAGGGAATTGAGTGAAGGGATTCGTCAAACCAATCTTAGGATTGTAAACTAAGGATACTGATGAAATTTCAGTTTAGTTGTTCATCATTAACTTTTTTATTTCGAACTTTTATTTCGATATTCGTTGTTGGAGTCCTCATCACAGTCCAGTTGTCTCCTTCGGTATTTGCTGCGAAACAGGCATTGTCGTTCTCCTCTGCAGCAGCTACCGAAAGAGACAACTGTACATGATCATGCGAAAACCTACGATCAGCTATTCCTTATCATAGATTTATTCAAGTTTTCTGCTATTTTTAAATTAATATACATGTTTTCTCTGGTCATAAGATCCAAGTGGTTTTGTGTGAGAAATCATTTTCTTATTTATTATTTTTCGCATGAAGGTTAATTTGAGCCAATCTTTCTTCAAAGGATTATGGTACCAACTACCAATATGAAGGTCTCTTACTTGCTGTTTTCTTCTATCCTGGTGCTCATTGCCATAAATGGATCAAATGGTCAGGTATTTTCATTTGGAACGTGCCCAGCTTTAACGTCTACCACAAGTTCTGCTTTGACTTTTGCCAACGTAAGTACACAAAAAAAGAAAACCCTTCTTGTTTCAAGCAAATTTAATTATGAATAACCTGTGAAGTTTTTAAATATTGAATAAAAATGTCTTAAATATAATATTTTCACGAAATATCTTATTGGATAAAAACTTTACAGTATTGAATTTTTCCGCATATTTAAATCATGCATGTGTGTCAGCTAACATTTAATTCATCATATTACATAAATATTACTAATCGTTAAATGTTTTAATTATGAGTGAAAAATTTGTTATTGGACTCAAAAGTTCACTTAACGTATAGGTGCATTTTATCAGACAGTAATAATGATCAATTAACAAATCCCAAAGAAGGAGTGGATACGCAAAAATGGAATCTTTTTTATGGCTGGTAATATATCAGGAATTGTTAGATTTGATATTTATATATGATTGTAGTGCATTATAGCCACATGGAATGATTCCATCATGAGAATGGAATAATATATGCAATATTCTGTCAGGTAGACGAAGAAATGTTCTTTTTTGTCCCTGAATGAGGAAAAAAGATTAGAAAATAAAGGGAGGGCTCAGTGTTAAAAGGATAGAGAACTGTTGAGCAATACTGTAAAACACTAATCTTCTATCTTGTCTCTTTACTCTTTAGATAGATAGTTTAGGTAGCTGGTTATTACATAATTTAGATAGAAGAATATTACTAGCATATCGATTACTACTCGAGTGGTA
This sequence comes from Platycnemis pennipes, assembly GCA_933228895.1. Lineage (NCBI taxonomy): Eukaryota > Metazoa > Arthropoda > Insecta > Odonata > Platycnemididae > Platycnemis > Platycnemis pennipes. The sequence continues at coordinate 25,900,167 of OW121849.1, forward strand.
ATGGATATGCTAGTCGGAATCTCACAGTCTTTTATTGCGTGTTACTTGATGATGAAATGACGCTTTTCATAGTAAAAGAGGCGTGATAGAGACCAATCATGGCGCGAGGTAGAAATAGCTTACTTTGTTTTTTTTTTATTTGAGTTTATGCAAAATCTGAAGAATAACCCGTGAAATGGATATTGGGAAGCAGTATATCTGGTCCAAAGTATATTTTGGCTGTCATGAAAATATAAGGAAAAAAGTCAGATGATTTGTTTTCCGAACGCACTAATTTGTGGAATATAATGATACCATGTAGAGCTAACTAATGAAGCCCTACCAGTCTTTGGTCATGGTTTTTATCCACATTTTATTTCATATTTTAGCTACGACCAGTCCCCGGAAGCTCAATGCTATCGCCTTATAGCGAAAGCGTACAATTCGTATACGGTTTCAGTGTTTCGCCACCAGTTGTCGCTACTGCCTAGCGATGCTAGAATTTTTCCTGGATGCATTGCATGCATGTAAAAACGTCGGTGAGTAATGAATTGTGTAATTATTAAAAGGCCAGTTAGCGTGATTTAGTTTGTGGTTATTTAAGCAAGAAAGCATTTCCAACTCTTGTGCTATTGCCACTGTGAATTCTTTGTCAAAGAAAACAAGGACAATTCATAACGAAAGGTGGTGAACTGTTTCAACTTCAGCTTCGTTGTATTTCGAATTAAAGACATATTTTTTCGTTGCATTTCACGTATATATAGCCATAAATAATGATTCATCGTATTTCTATTATAATGTAACTGCTCTATATGGCGACACGCTACGCTTTCATGATTAAAATAAAAAACTCTAGTTAGTAAAAAGCCCATATTCGTATGAAATTTTGCTCGTGCTGTGCACAGTATTCAAAAATGATTTGTTTGGTAATATCTTCACTGTTTTCACAGAAACAACTGTTTGAATATAGTACGTAAAAATATCGGAATTTGGACCCCATGGCCCGAATTCCGACACAGATATGCTTCTAATTCCGACAGTGCGTTATTCGTAAGTTTAAGAGCTAAAAAGCAAACAATGAGTAGGAAACTGAAAAGAAAAAAGTTTTATTTACGCAAAAGAAAACAATAATTTAATAATAAAGCATTCATGACAATGCTTGAAAATATTTTACTAGTCATTTAAGGGCAAAAGAAAATTCTACGAAATTTAGCATCTGCATATTCCTCATGGACATACTGTTTGCAAACGCTTCTCAGACTAATATCGGCACCCTGTCCTCTCTGCAAATGGTGAAATACCTGTGCTTTTTTTTATTGGAAGGCATTTCACTAGCACCCGGCTTGCTTGCGTCTCCAGTTCAGGATTTTTTCTTTCCGGAATGCTTTTTCATCAATGTTGTAATTATTTCCTGGCATTCGCATTATATCGTGTTCAATCACGATACATTTTAGCTTTTCAAAGTAATATATTACGAGCATGCGTTTTAATTTTATTTTTTTAGCTTGGTTCATTCTCTGAGGCCTCCTCTTTGATCCATACGTCTACTCAAAAATAACTTCATCAACTTTCGACCAGCTAATCCTGCGTTTTCATCGAAATTATGTGTGATGCCATTGATTTCACAGAAGGCATAGACACTTCTTCTCAGTCGTCTAGTTACCGGCATCCCTACCTCTCCTAAAAAAAAGTCTCCGGCATAATTCCTTCTCTTGATCACAAACCAAAAGAGCAGACGACCAATATTTTTTATCAGATTATTTTCTGAAGAACGAAAAATCGTGTATGACTCGTAACAGTTATCTAAATGAATTTTCTCGTTAAATATTTTTATGTAAGGAAACAGTTAATCATGGAGCTCTCAAAAACCACAATAGCTGTGTACATAAGTAGCACATAATTCAACGATCTCCGGCACTGTAATGTGGGAGTTAAACGAAAATTAAGAGCAGCTAGTCCCTATACCGACACCTGTGGGAATTAGGTAATCCACGATCTTTCTAACTCATTCTTGAAATTCTCACTGTGTATTAATTATTTCTCTAAACTATGAATGCTGCACTATACAGCAACACTAGGCTACTAAGCAATATAAAATATATATGACTTTCTAAAAACGAAATACCGAAAATTGGTTAAAATGACACTTTAATACGCACGCCTTTCGCACTAGAACACAAGATGAGCACTAATACAACCAGCGCCACACCTAGGACAAGGTAACTTTTTGTGTCTCTTCGTTGATAGACGCCAGTCCCGTATTTAATGACAACTGTCCGCCAATTTCAGTACTTTTAGCAATGCAACCGGGTGTCGGAATTATTCCCGTGTCGGAATATGAAGTATACTCCAGATATCCATCCATCTATTATGTGATTGGATTTCTCTAGGAAATTCAGAAAAGTTGTCCATTGCATTGATTGTTCCAGTTCTTTGGATTCATACGAGTCTAAAAGTGACGTCAATATGCTAGTATTGTTTTATACTAGGGGTTCCATTATAAAGCATAATAACCTTTACATTATGCTGAGGCAAGTGGAGCATATCTTATTAGCAATATACTGTTTCCAGATTGCTATTCCAGAACATTAGAATTATGTTTGGACAAGATGCGTTTTACATTTCCCTCTGAAACACATGGGACTGATATGATAACACGTATTTTTTATTATTTCATTTTAATGAGACATAGGTAGTAACGTGTAATTTACTAGCCATGTCATGCATGGGATTTAAGGAGCCGCTAGAGGCTGTCCACGAGGAGGCAAATAATAATGTCCAAGGTATAGCGGCGGAAACACGGAAGGATTTATATAATGTCACGGAAAGGCTGAAGGATTATGAAAGCTTAGCGATAGAAACGCGTGAGGAAGTTAGGAATATCACAGAAAAGATGAATGAGAATGAAGATAGGATGCAGGTGCTGACCACAGAAAAATTGAAGGAAGAGTTGGAACTGCAAGGAAAAGTACGAATTATAGCGCAGAGTGAAGCGGAAAAGATAAGGCTGCAGTGTTCGCGAAACTCAACCGCAATTCAATCACCGGGAGTGATGATGAAGATTCCATATTCTGACGGTAGGAGAGGAGCTAGGCCTATGCGATGCATCAGTGAGCTGGAGGAATACCAAGCCATGTACCAATTGTCCTCCAACGAAATGTTGAAAATCGTAAGACAAGTTCTGACGGGATCTGCAGGCGAATGGTTTACCGCTATCTCACATCTACTAAAAGACGTAGAGTAGTTCACACAGCTGTTTATGATGCAGTATTGGGGGCGTGAGCAGCAGATGGAGGTTCGGAGGACGCTAGATTCCGGCCGGTACATTGAACGAGGGAATATCAGCCGAGTGGAATACGCAACATCCCGAATAAGCACTGCAGAGCAACTAAGGCCACCGATGGAGGACGAGGAAATAATCTATCGGTTGGAGCATCATTTTGGTCCGGAGGTCAACACGGCAATAATATCACAGCAAATAAACACCATCCCACGATTATTGTCATTGCTCAGCCGATACGACAGGGTGGTGCCGCAGCCGATACAGGAGACGAAGGAAGAGAGCCAAAGAAGATGGAAAGGAACAGAGGGAAGGAGAAATGATTTTAGAGGACGTGGATACAATCCTTCACCTCAGAATCATAGTAGTAACGGATATCAACATAATCCATCCGGCAAGCAGAGGCCGACATCTCCGGTGAGACGGTACAGCAGCCGAGAACAAATGGATAGGCAGAGTTACGAAGAAAGACCACCCAGGGAGAATGCAAACATCCGCACGATGATTGTGAAAAACTACGAAGGTAGTGAAGAAAGGCCGGAAGAGCAGGGAAACGCGAAGGGGCAAGTCATGCAAGCAGTCCCGACACGACATTAGCCAGAGAAATAGGGACCGAAGAAAGCAATCGAGGAGACAGGAGCAAATACGACAAAGAAGTCAGAAATATATTATACATACCCCAAGATTTGACCGAAGAAGAAAAGGAACAAGGATCGCTTGAAGAAAACAAGTGTCCGGAAATTGCAGTGGAAATAGGGGGGCGGAAGTTTAAGGCACTAGTGGACACCGGTTCAGAAATCACTTGTCTGAATGAGAACACATTTACGGAGAATCCAGAGGTTTTCAAAGGTGTATTAGAGGTACCAATACGGGGAATTCAGGTGATCGGAGCAATAGGTAGGAGGAGCGGGAGAATTAGTAAACAAATCTTTCCCACAATAAACATAGGGAAGATTGATGTAGTAATTAATTGCACCATCATACCTAATCTAGTGAAGCCGTTAATATTGGGCACGGATACATTAGAGATGCTGAAAGCGGAGATAAATTATAATGAAATCACCATAATCCTGAAGCAAGGGCGGAAGATGGAAGAAAGAAGATTCGGAAGGCCTACGGAGTCGTCACGGAAGCTAATAATGGCAATTAAACAGGGGCAATATGAGGAGAGAGAAGATACAGTTTCTATGGAGGAGATCCCCAACAGCATGAAAGGCACCAGCGATTTACAGGAGAAGAAGTTTAGAGAATTAGCGGGTATTATTTATAAGGAGAAGGAGATTTTCAGAAATACGACCGGAAAAATAAAGGGGTATTATTATAAGGTGGAGATTAAAGGTGACGAGGAGTTCCACGGGAAAAGTTACAATGTACCGCTAAATTACCGTGCGAAGGCACGCCACGCTATTAATCAGCTGTTGCAGCAGGGACTCATAGAAAAGAGTACATCACGATATGTATCACCCCTGATATGTTTACCGAAGCAGGATGGCTCAATAAGGCTATGTCTGGATGCAAGGGCAGTGAATAAGATGATGAAGCCGGATTACGCTACTTCAAGAACGCCTCAAGAAATATTTCAAGATTGTGCTAACGTAAAATACATGACATCTTTGGATCTCACACAAAGCTTCTACCAAATTCAACTACTTCGAGATTCTCGGAAGTATTGTGCATTTTCCTTTGAAGGATTCATATTGGCTGTGCAATTAGCAGTAGTGCATTAGTCAGAGAACTTGACTACGTACTTGGAGACGAAGTAAAGAAGTGTTATCTCAATTTTGAAGACGACTTACCTTGTCTGATGGCAGACAGCACCCAAGAAGAGGAAGATATTCCAGGGTTAGTTGAAATAATCCGTAATAGAATCATCACAAAGGGGCAGAAAGGAAGAGTGATACGCTCAAGTAAAACACAACAGAGAGGGAATAACTTCGAGATAGGAGATCGTGTTCCATCACGCACAGACGGAACGATGAAATTTCCATGTATCCCACATGAATCCATACGTAGAGAACACTGCACTCACAGCAACACGCACAAGAAACCATCGTCACACAGAACGTCGCGCGATCACAGAGGAAGGCATACTGAGAACGTAAGAAGATAAGCGCTGCGTCATGCAATTTACGAGCTACATTGTGAGCAAGCGTTGGCAAACACATGATATACCACGCCGTTTGAGCACATTATATCGAAAGGTTGCAAAGATGTAACAAAGTAAGGGCTTGTGATTAAAACTTTGCATTTGTGCTGTGAGGGAGTGGATCTACGGTTACTAAATTGGGGTTTAAGTGAAATCAGCCGGGTGAATGAACATTTTGGACTCAATATGATGTGGCTGACAGTTATAATGTAAAACTTTAAAGGTGAAGTAGATATTGTGTGTGATGTGTAGCAAAGTGAGATTCCTTTAATTACCTGAAACAATTTTATTGATGGTTATGCACTTGCATGTTTTAAATATGTACATTTGGAAGTTACATATGACCAAATGTTTTATGGAAATTGTATAAGTTATTTTAAAGATGTTAAATTTGAAGAGGGCATATGACATTTGTTTTGAATATTTGTATGTTATGTTTCAAAGGTAATGTGGATGTTTTAAAGAAGGGTATAATTGAATTTAATGTATTTTCTGAGCGTATGTAAAACCAGTGGATGTGGACCAATTTCAGGGGTAAAACGATCTTTAGAGGCGCCGGGGCGACGCAAAATTTTAATTAGAGTCTTCGAAAGAAAATCTTATAGAGTATAATATTTGCTTTCGACGGGGTTAATGTAACGTGTCATTTACTAGCCATGTCATGCATGGGATTTAAGGAGCCGCCATATTAAATTTTATCAAGAAAGTTAATACAGAGTCATAGGGAAAAATGACGTCGGGCTCTACAATGGCTAATTAAGTATTGAGCGTGGTGATCCGAGGCATTCGCGAGTTGCTGTACGCAACAATAGGAATTGTATCCGTGGTTATTATTGAAGTCGCGGCATGTTACGCAGAGAAATCAAATTTGGGCCGAGCGTAAACAATGAGCGGGCTGTTTGATAGTAAAATAAAATAAATATCTTCTCCAAATCATGGATCTTTATGTCGCATCTTATCTCTCTGTATCGTGTAGGAATTTTCTGAATATGTTGATTGAGCTTAAAATGGTAAAAATGCAATTAATAAGCATAATGAGTTAATTCTTTTACGCATTTTAAATAATTCGTTCGTTGACTGATTTATTAATAATTGCTTTTGAATGTATAATATTGCTACAACGCTTGAATAGTTTTTAATGTCGTTAAAGAGTTGTGAAGGTAACGCGGAAATATGCCTCAAAGTATGTGGTTCTTTTGGCTATAAAAGGATACTCTTTATGAAAGTAATGTTATCAAACCTATCACGCATGTTGAAGACAAATCTTAAGCTTATGCTTTTATTAGGTACTACATGCTGGGTTTTTCCTTCGAACTCTTAGTGAAAGCTTCGTAATAAAGTGAAAGGATTAATTTTGTAAGAGCATACGAACACACACAAGAGATTTTACTTCATATTTATTATCGTCTCCATATAGATACAAAAACTGAACAAATGAATATAAGATTGTATCATAATGATTAGATTACCACAGAATCAATAGTAGAATGTTGAATATAACAACACTACACTTATAATTGGCGTTAAAAGGGTTTAAATTAACATGGAATTAGCGCGTGTCAACTTTTACTTAAAGATTCGAATTTAAATAATTGCATTTTACTGGTTAAAAATGCTAATTTTCCTTTAGTTTTTGATGATGCGATATTAAATATAAAATCTAAAATGTCATTTTATTGTAAATATCTGCTATTATTAAACTTACTTTTATTTTTAGGGATTCCGCAAACCCCTAAGCATCAATTAATGTCACAAAAATTGGCCCGCCTACTATGACCTATTTATGCGTAACAATATGAAACGTAGTGAGAATAATAACCAAATTCAGCAAACCAAACGTTTCTCTGAATTATGACGAAGGTAGCTGAGATCGTTTCAAATCCATCATTAATGTTTTGTTCCAAAAATGCAAATATAGCTGCGAGATGGTTGCACATGTAACCCACGCTTTCCAACCACTTTCTACGTAAAATTAATTTTTTTCGCGGTGGATAGAAATTGAAAAATTAGTACGAGTAGATAAGGTGTACTTTGCTTGGGTTTCAAATTTTTGGGAATCATATTTTTATTCCTGCAACTCTTTAAATTAGATTCTTTCAGCGCTTAAAATCTAGCACCGCTCGATGCCAGCGACCACTTACGGTGGAGAAAGGAAACCGTAAACTAAGGGTACGCATTTCTTTGTTGACATTTATGTCTGTATTAATCCGTGGTTGCTACTAACAGTGAAAAATTTTTGCTTCTATTAAACTTTCTTAAGGCCTCTCTAGACGATACAATTTTTTTTACAATTTATTGTAAAAACGTTTGCATGAGGATATTGTATCGTGCAAAGTGGCAAATTGTACGAACGCTTGTGCGACTGTCTGATAGACTGAACGGGAAACAGAACCTAATCTCATACCATTCAGACAAACATAGAAATTATAATAATTTCTTTATTGCTTACAGGTTTCCCCAATTATAAGCAATTTAAAATATGCACATAACACAATAAAAACCCATGCCCTGGATAGGCTCTGGATTTTTACCCAGGAGGCCCAGATTTATCGTGTGAAGCGGCCTTTAGCCTTTCGTAATCAGATATAAAAGAAATTGGCTGAATTAGTCCCTAGTGAGGTTGCATAGTAGTTGAACCTCGGTGGTTTTGCTCTGGTGGAAATTATGAATTTTACCTTTGATTGAACTTCACGTGTGGCGAAGGAATGGCATTACAAAACTCGGCTTATCAGAGAGGCCGTTGAAATATTACTTCTCCCTCGTAAACATGCATGTTGTTAAACTCTTCCTCTAGAAGACCGGCCCCACTTCTTTTGTCTTCACGTCCTTCTAAGGTATCCAACTCACTAATACAAGGCCAATACCTTCATAAATATGTATCATTTATATGAGCTTATCAGCACTGATATGAGAACTGCGAACTAGCCACCTCCACGGAGTCACCCGCTAAAAATGAATCTTGCTATATTATCTTGCTCTGCATTCCAAGTTAGATTCCCAAGAGCCACTATATTTCCACTCACTCTCGAATGATCTCTCCATAATCTCATTCTTCTAGACCATATTTCTATATGACACAACAATTTTTTTTATCTTTGAATTTAGATACCCTTCGTAGCTCATGTCCAACTTTCTATCCCTAAACTTCAAACCAAATACCCTTTCTTCTATTGAGAATAATACTTGACCAGAGTTCTAGTTTTAATCCTCCACTACTGCGGCTGAATACAATCGCAAACCTAGATTTTTTATTTTTCATGTTTTGTCATTACTTGAGTCATCATCCATTCTTTCACTTTTTAAAATTGCTTATATCTGGGTCATTTCACGTCAATTTGACAAGAAAATGTGCAAAAATGAACCTTAGGGTATCCAATTTTGGCCAAACTTGACGAATCATCGTCATTTGATCGTAAAATTAAATACATCAAGCGGTTTTGTAAAATACGCAAACGTTTACGAGATATTGCAACGTTGCAAAATTCGAATTTTGCAAAAGATACTACACATTTTAAAGTATATCTCCGAGAATATTTAAGCAATGAATTTTCAAAAGAGCCTTTTTAAAGGCCTTGAATTAGAATAATATAGGGTGCGGCAACATAACTTTCTTTTTCATTCATTATGATGAGATTATGTTTTAAAATATAAACAATTTTAAATGTTTATAATAATTTTAAATTTTCAAATCGATATTTGAAGATGTACCTGTGCCCTCAATTATTCTCATTTTTATATGTTGAAGATACAACCCTATTCTACAAATTAAAAAAGTTTACCAGAGGTATTATTTCATTTAATAAAGAAAAATATTTTTGAGTGTTGAGAAAAACGGGAAAGACAGAGCACTACTTATCACAACTCAACCTATGTTTTTTTCTATTCACATATACAGGCCTTCCAGGCCCTATCTTCAACCCGCCATTCCTTACTTTTCCTTTCGTCTTCGTCAATTAACTCGGTCATCTCTTTGTAACCATAATTTTAAATAATTTTCCCAGCAACGCTTCACACTTATGAATAATGTAAGCCTTCGGAATCAGTCAAAAAGAAATTATGCTATGCGAGGTGATAGAATTAGTTCCGCACTTAATATTTAGCTGTGTTGAAAATAGTGTTTACGGCTGTCATTATTTATTAAAGACAAATTTTTCGCATCTTAAAATATAATTCATCCACGTCATACCCATTCTCTTATCCAGCACAATGTGAATGTTGCAAATGAATACAATAATAATTTTTGCATCAAAAATCCAAGGGAAATTGAAAGAATAGTTAACTTTCATTTCTGTTTTTCCTGTTATGGTCGTGCTTGCTGTGGTGGTAGATTGGATGGTCAATAGTGACGTGGTTGCAGCTCACTTAAATTTGAATGTAAAATATAGTCATGTAACAGAATGTTTCCCTACATAATTTCGAATCGGGAACGCACTCACTTCGTAGTTGACCTTCAGAAACTTCTGTGTTCGCCAAACTATCCTAATCTGAGCTTTAAAAGTGGAAATTCGTTCCTTCGGACCCCTGGGAACAGCTTATCCACAGCAAATCTTGGATTGTTAGATAACCGTACGGTACATCTACTTCTACACTTACACGATACCCTGCAAGCCACCGCGAGGGTGTGTGGCAGGGGGTGAAGATCACCAAGCATGCACTACCAACATGCAAACAGGCAACTTAAGTGTCTCATGCAACTAGATTGTTAGTATCTATAGTATTTGAGGGGTTAATACATGCATCAGTCACTACAGAATACTCTAAAATATTTCCCCTATCTATCCCTTTCCTATGCTGCCTATTCTGTTCTCTTATAGTACGGGGAAAAAATGCCATTTTGAATCCATCGGTACGACAATCTATCTCTCTAATCTTATTTGGCTGGTCAAATATAGCATAATACGCTGGTTGTTTCAATATGTGCATAACATCTTCAGTAAAGCTATCCGATTGAAATTTCTCTAATAGATTTAATCTGTACTTTAACCTACGCTCTGTAATGATTCCCACCCTAATTCTTGTATTAATTCTGAAACGCTACTCAACCTATCGTAACATCTTTTAACGAACCTAGCTGCTCTACGCTGCACACTGTCTATTTCTCTGATCAAACCTAATTCATTAGGATCCCATACACTGGCTGCATATTGTAGGTGGGGCCTAACTAGTGAAAAGCAACATCGCTCTTTTGTCTTCTCATCACATTTCCAAAGTATTTATTTTATAAATCCTAGTATTCTCTTCGCTCAGCCGCATATTACCCGGATGTGTCTTCCCACGATAAATCTTTAGTGATTGCTACACCTAAATACCTTATGGTTTCAACGCTCTCGATCATCCTGTTACTAATTTTATAGGATTAATTTATAATTAATAATTATACCCTCTCCAAAAATTGAGAGCTACACACTTTTTAAGGTTAAGTTCTTACTGCAATTTGCCGCACCACTCTTGAATTGCATCTATATCCCTACTAAGTGATTCCCTGTCTTCTTCTCTTGATATACCCCTATACACTACCGCATCGTCTGCAAAGAGTCTAAGCTTACTACTAACTGCGGTACCCAAATCGTCAATGTATAGAAGAAATAGGAGCGGACCTACTACGCTAGCCTGGGGAACTCCCGATGTGATTTTGATTGCGTCCGACATGATACCATCTATGACAACCCTCTGCTCTCGTCCACTTAAGAATTCTCTTACCCAACACACAACGTCTTTATTTATACCAAAACTCTCTAACTTCAAGATTAATTTACCATGAGGAACTTTATCGAATGCCTTTTTGAAATCTAAAAATATCGCATCAACTTCAGTAATGTTTTCGCCGTAGAATAAAATATCGTGTACGAATAAAGATAATTGTGTCTCGCAGGATCTACCTTTCCGGAACCCATGCTGGCTGTTTATGAGTAATCCCTGACTATCCAAATGCCCCATGATCGAACTGACTACTATGTGCTCAATTATCTTACAAGAGGTTGACGTCAGTGAAATGGGTCTTTAATTACCTAGTTCTTCCCTTTCACCGCTTTTAAATATAGGTGTAATGTTAGCTACTTTCCAATCCTTGGGTACTGTGTGGTTCTTTAGTGTTTTATTGAATATTATTTCTAGATAGGGGGCTATTTCAGAAGCTAATGTTTTATATACTCTGTAAGGAATTTTATCGGGACCTGGTGATTTGTTTTTAATAATGCTTTTTAACTGCTGCTCTATTCCGCGACATGAAATTTTTATTTCAAGCATTTGCTCACTGAAAGTGTTCGGCGGTGGTTCCACTGCGTTGTGTGACGATGAGTTGAATAAGGTGTTTAACGTATTGGCTTTTTCTACACTGCTGGTAACTCTAATTCCTTTATCGTTTTTAGTGGGTGCACTGTGGACCTATTTCCCTTAATCTCTCTCACATATGACCAAAACGTTTTAGGATTGCTATCTAAATATTCTCCTAACATCTTGCTCTTGAAATGTGATAACGCTTTCCGACATGATTTCCTTGCTAATGCTCTCAATGTTTTATAGTTTTGATCTAACTCATTTTATTCCTCTACCGATAGACCCCGTCCTGCATTTTTCATCCTAGCGTGTCATACCCTTTGTCGCTTTAGAGAGTTCTTAACGTCCGCGTTATACCACTTTGGTTTTGTAGTATCACTAATGAAATTACTTGGTATGTATTTATTAACTGCTTTACGGGTGACCTCAAGAAATTCTCTCCACGAATCCTCTGTATCTAAACCTTTGCTTTGTTCGCTAAATACATTAAAAGATTCCCTTAATTCCTCTTTCATACCGTCGTAATTAGCCTTGCCAAATAAGTATACCCTCCTCCTTGGTTTATAATGTCTTTCAACGCCTACAATAAATTTTGCATGCACTATTTTATGATCACTAATTCCTATGTCTGTAACTGTATTTAGAACTCTTTCGGGCATATTTGTTGCTAATAAGTCTAGAATGTTGTTTCCCCTGGTCGGTTTTGTTACTATCTGTGGTAAAGAATGTGACGTAAAGGTGTTCAACAGTGATTCGCAGAGTTCCTTATCCTTACCTCCTGTAATGAAACTACACGTATTCCAGTCTATCGAAGGGAGATTGAAATCTCCACCTACTATTATTCCTCTATCATTCTTCCCAGAAAGTAATGTACGTATCTCTGACTCTAGCTCCATTATAGAATTGACGTCTGCGTCCGGTGGCCTGTAATATGCACCTACATATATCTGTTTTGCGTTACTACTTTTTCTTTTAACGGAACACCAAATACTTTCTACATTTCGCTCTGAAACAAGTTCTCTTCTACTGACATACGGGTCCTTCACAGCTATGAATACTCCTCCTCCGTTTCTGCTTACTCTATCCTTTCTGTATACGGTAAAACACTTCAGAAATACTTCACGACCTGATATGTCCTTCGAAAGCCAGCTTTCTGTACCTACGATTATATCTGCATTAGTACTCTTAATGAGGTGGTGAAATTCTGCTACTTTATTTCTTATACTACGACAATTCACTACTATCACTGAAATTCTTTCTTCCAATCTGTTTTTCTCTTGGTGCTCCTTTCCAACTAAAATTTTCCTCGATAATTTCTTGACGGACACACTATTTGGTCTACCTATTACCTTTGATGATTTATCATGTTCCTTCTCTCCATGTGTTTTTCTCTGACCTTCTAAAACTACTCTGCATGTTCTGTCAAATTCTTCCACCATTTTTCCCCCGCGGATTGACCAGCACTCTGGGCTACCACCTGAGCTAAACCCTACGTGTATGCTCCAGTATCCTACGCGCTACCCTAGGCGATGCCTCGTCCGTGTAGTGGACATCTGAGCGATTCAGGGGCACCCAACAAGTTTCCAGCTCCGGCCCGAGGTCCAAAAACTCAGCTCCATCGCTCCCACATACTTCACGGAGTCTCCGGTTTATGCTTAAAACTCGGCTCCAAACGATTGACCCCCGATCCGTCCTAGGTACCAAGCTACATATAGTCAGCCTCATATCGATACCCAGACCTCCGCGAACACGGTGGAACTCAAGCATAGATCCCATATGGAATCCATTACATCCTCGGTCCCCCGTTTCGCGGCGTCGTTAGTGCCGACATGGGTGACTACGTGCAGCTTGGTGCAGTTAGTGGCACTGACCGTTGCTTTCAACGCCTTCGTAACCTGGGGCACCGTACCTCCTGGTATACACCAGGAGCGTACCCGTTCTTCGTCACCTTTCCCTCGGGATTCACCACCTCCTTCCCGACCGGCCCTGGCACGCATCGAGTCCGCTAGTCCATCGAGTCCCGAGACATACTTCAAAATGTTTAGTAACTTTTGCAAATTTCGAAATTTGCAACGTTGTATCTCGTAAACGGATGCGTATTTTGCAAAACAGCTTTGGGATTTTATTTTTACTATCATATGACGACAATTTGCCAAGTTTGGTCAAAATCGGTTACCCTAAGGGCAATCACATGGTCGAATTGACATGGAATGACCCATCTATAACCAGATTCTCATAATGGAAATTCCTCGATGGTGTGTAGTGGCGGAAGTGTTCACACCGAGCATTAACAAGGTAAATATGCTAACGATTTTACATAATATGTACTCAAGAAGAGATTTCTATGAATATCATGCAGGACACACATCACCAATTCCTCTTTATATCCACCATCGATAGAATCATTTGAGAGACATTACAAAAATGCGTTATAGGCATTGAATTTCTTACAATCATGTTTGAATTACATTAGTGAAACAATGAAAATCCAGCATCTCAATTTCATCTCTTGTAATAAATAATGTTCACAACAAATAATGTGTACTCCCATTTTTAACATTAAAGTAAATTTGTCCAATCCATTTTCAACTTTTATAATTTTGGATATTCACTGATTCCATTCATTGCTTTCACTCTATTTTTAGCTGGTTGGTACCTGGAGAGAAATTGCTCGGACGCCCTCTCTTGAACGACATGTTTGGACTTGCGTCACCTACACAATAGCAGCAGTTGTGACGGACTCATCCTATTCTCTCTCCATAACTGGGACGCATAAAGTGTAATCATATTTTTAGCCTCATACTTATGGTAACAAATGAAGTATATAAGTACAGATGCATGCCTTCTAATTTTTTGTTACTTTTTTTCGGTGGGCTTGGTGGAAATGAAAGCACCTATATGGACTTATATATTGTGAACTTATATAATGTAAATAAAAATATGCCAGTATTATATTAAGAGAACTCACGAGATATTATTGAATGCTTAAGTATCGCTAAAGAGATCAAAAGACAAGCAGTTACTTAACCTTTTTCTAGATTACTTTAAAATAAGGTAAGCTCATAAATGCGGGAGATGAGGAGAAAATAATGAGTTTGAATACACAAGGTTTCTTTAGATTTAAAATTGGAATAACTGACTGGAAGAGCTGAATATATTATCAGTGTATATATCAGATTTCAGTTTCCCTCGTTATATGGCAAAAGCCTATTGTAAAGGAATGGAAACGTTATAAACAATTAGAGTTGAAAAGTACTAGGTGCAGAGAGTTCAAACACATAAAATGTAATTAAAGTGCAGCAAACATATTTCACATCGCCTATTACAAACCTATTGCATAACCTATTTAAATGAAAAGAGTGAATTTGTTCTTCCATATAAATGTATAATAAGACGACATAGGTTTGATTGGAGAATGTTATACCATGTGATTTGCTATCATCACACTTGCTCCAAACCTAGGTCGTTTTGTAATAAATTTATATGGAAGAACGAAGTTACCCTTTTCATTTCCAATGTTAAGGACATATCACAATGTCACGCCTCAGACCACAGTGATTTCACAGGCTTATTAGTTCGTGCTCCAAATGAAGGGGTCAAATTGTAATTCCATTGCGAAAATTGAAACGCTATTAGAAAGGAATGCAGTGTAAAACCTGGAATGAGGAGTGAATGAAATATTAGAAATGCAGAGAAAAGAGTTAGCAAACATATTTCGGAAACAAAAGATGAGTAGCAGAATAACAATAATCATTGCCAGATTTTAACAAATTCATAGCGCAAAATAGGGCCATATGGGTAAATCAGCTACTAAACATGAATTTTCGGTGTCAGCTACATATCAGAGATATTCTGCAATTGTATTTGGTGCTTGCGTGAGAATTTTTGCATAAATCGATTTGTTTTCCTCTTACACACAATCCCTGATCAAGAGAAATTATCAATGCACTTTTAAAATCACTCTAGCTGCCTCCCTCATGACCAACTTCATACAAAAGTTAAAAATTTCAAAAAGAACTATAGTAGCCTTTTTATAATCAATTAACGATTTCTATATCAAAGTACCAATTAAAATCAAACGTACGTGACTGTTTTATCATATCATAGGTTTTTTCTTATGATTCAGAAGTGGTATACCGGATATTCCATTTAACTGAATCAAAATGTAGTAGTATGCTAAATTGAAAAATACAATTGTTATTTTACAATCATCGTAAATACATGTCTTCCTCATCCTATGCCTCCAATCATTTCTTCCTCACATGATGTCTTTCTACTTATGTTTATTTCAATTATAGCCCATGAATAATAATTTTTAGTTTATGTCTAATTCCAAAGAAGATATAACTAAAAAAAATAAGCATGCAACTTTTATTTTACAGAACTGCATTAGGATTGTCTAACACTGGAACATTAACAATTGGAGGGACGACAGCTGCAGCAACGGCTGCAACAAGTTCCACCTATTTAACTATAACTGTCAATAATGGGAGTGAGTATCATCGTCCTGCACAAATATGTTATGCTAGTTGGTTAATAGGGATATAATAATTATTTACTAATAATACGCATATTCCTATTTGGAATTTGTAGTATTTATTATACTTGAATGATTTAAAAGCCATTTTATGAAGGTCATAATTGTTATTATATACAACCACATTTGTATCGTTTTCCTGTTGCAAAAAATGACTATACAAGCTATGTGCAATTCTGCAAGGAGAGGGATGAAGGTGTGCTAGACTTATGTGTTGAAAGCTAGACATCCAAGTTTGAATTTTAATGAGTATGTAGTTTTTTAGTAACATTCAATGAAAGATAAACTTAAAGCATCTATATCAGCATCTCTTCAGATATCTCATGCCCACAAACATATGCGATCATAATAATAATGCGACCCATAGTCATATCATAGGCAGGAATAAAGTTTGAATAATTCAAGTTGTTGTAGGTTGATGTGTGTGTTCCTAAATAAATTCATCTAGGCGGCAGTTTTATCACAGCTCATTTTTACTGGTCAAAAATTGAGAATGCTTAGCAGAAGACCCTAGTATTTGGTACTTTGGATACCAGGTAAAGTAAAGTAATATGGGCCGAATGTAACTCTCATTGTGTTTTCTGCATTGCTAACTTTTTATCATGTGTATCATTGTCACCGTTATCATTGGTTGTGACCGTTTTTATTTCCAGTTTTTGCAAAGACACTTAACTTCTACATCAGAGCCCTTAGTGGTGTCTCTCCTACATATCTGGTTTTGTACGCCTGTGAAAATGTGGGATTAGGAAAAAAAGGCAAGTAATCTCTTTCTTACTTTCAGAACCTTTCTTGCAAAAGTGAAAATTGTAAAACATATTATTATTGTTAGCATATATTGATATTCGGACATGGAAGTGGATACCACTTATTATTTTAAACGCTTCATTTCCATGTTTTGCCAATATTGATTTTCCTTTTCAGAATACGTGCTCCTATTGGCTAAGGACACGCTAGTGGCTTCTTCGCTCCCAGCCGCTTTGAATGCCGCGGCTACTGCTGGATTTCCCCGGACAGCTCTATCCTACAACTTTCAGCACAGATGCTACATATAAGATGTACGGGGGGGAGGGGGGAATAGGGGGTGTGATTCCGTGTGATAAATTATTTTCATCTTAGCGTTGTGGACGAAATACAAATTAAATGTATGTGTAGAAGAATATTATTACATATAAATACATATGCATTCAAGTAAGTGAAAATATGAAAGAGTTTATCGATATATTACGTGGAAAACTTGGAGAAAACTAAAGGATAATTAATGATTTATGTAACACAAATATCGTCCAACCAAAACCGATATGGACTGAAAGTCAAGGGTTAAGGATTTCATGTCAGGGAATTTTATCGATCAATAATAATACAGTAGAAACTCGAAATTACGAAGTCGACGGGACCGGAAAAATCGGCACTTCGTAATATCAAATTTCGTATCAACGAGTATCTTTCAAAAACATCGCGATGAAGCTCTTTTTCGTTTCCTTAAATTAATATGAACTCTCGCGACGTACTTGCATGTTTTACGAAGTTATAATTCATAAAAGTATACTTAAATGTGTGTTCATGCCCACAAGGTGCAAACAGTTTAACGCAACTAATTTTTCGGAGGTTGATTCTTCCGATTTTCGGGATTTCCACCACATCGTTCCATCTTTTCACGGCGGAAATCCCGAAACTCGGAAGAATTAAACTCCCATGTAAGCCCCGCGGAAATTTACATCGAGACAACTAACTTGCCTTTTTTTTCCAATGAATGATTAGGCAATGAAGCGTCTTTGCAAAAATTTTTGTGCAGTTTGGAATAAGCCTATGAAGCTTCATAGCGCATTTTTCTATATTATTTCCTAACTGGAGAACTCTTTAACTGAAGCGTGAGCGATGTTTAATCATCAGTAATATTGATTGATGCATACAATAAAGAAGTGTGCGACTTGCGCGATCATCAAGCTGGAAGCTGCCTTCTTTCCCTCCTTTCTCCCTCGCTGTGGGTGGGGGTTACTCCATTCGCCCGCTCACAAAAACAGCTGCGAGGCCCATGGTCTCGTAGTATCTTACGTCTGTTGTGAGGGTGATCCACCTGGGATTCAAGGCCAAGGGCTGCGCGCGAAGAATAAACCTCGAATGAATCATCAGCTTTACGCCGAATAGTCGCATCTTATCTTCCTCCTCCCTTACCTCAATTTGCTGCGTCGGCGGAGAGGGAAGACGACTCGACCGAGTGGAGCTTTTACCATGAATCAAGATATGCCCGCAAAACAATATTTATGCTGAGTTAGACCCATCGGCGTGCACAGATTCCTTGAGATTGGGGAGGGAACTTCTTAAGAGGGCCCAAGAGCTGGTACGGGGGGCCTGCAAAGTCAGTGTGGGGCATCTCATGCTAGCCTAGCGTTGAGGGGGTGGGACGGAGGGGTACTTGAAGGGGCCTGATATCCAGGAGGGTGGGCACGGGGGGCTTGGGTGTGAGGGGGATGGCTCGTGCCCACTCATAGAGCGGGAAGGGGGGACACCCCCTTTTTTGGTTACACCCCCTCCTCCACTTTCTCAAGAATTTTACCGCGGTTGGCGACGATTGTTGAAAGCGTTGACAATGGCACCCCAAACTTTTCCGCTACAGCACTTTTACTTAACTTATTTGATTAAACTTCTTGAATCATTTTCACCTTCTCCTCCAACGATATTCCCTTCTCTTTCTCTTTGGTTGTGATGGTTCCATGTCCATGACCGTTAAAACACTCGGAACTCCTTTCCTTAACACCCGTAACCAAAGATCCTGCCCAATTCGTATCTTTCTGGCTAGGTGCCAACTAACTCCCACCCCCGATGTCCTCCGGGGGGATGTCGTCCGATAGCAGGATTTATGTTTGAGAAAACTGGTAACAAAAAATGCCAGGGATCATGAGAGGAAAATCATTCAGGCGTCTACATCCTGTTTCCGCGGCTGGGCGATGTGGGAGAATGAGTATTTAGTTAAATTACAAATTTGTTATCGGTTTGTGTTTCCTGAGAGTGAGTTGATTTTACGCTTAAATGGATGGTGACGATTTAGTTTTGTTGGAAGACGAAGAAAAGGACGACCAATGTTGCAAGTAGTTTTACAAAAAAGAGCTGGAAAGGACGCGTAATATAAAATGCGCAGAGAGGAGAGCAGAAAAATCACCGAAAATTGGGACTGCCCGACTAGGCGTCCGCGTCTCGACTGCTCTCGAAACAGTCGAGACGCAGACGTCGGGCATCAGCCGGCGAACACGACGGCCGAGACGTATCTGTGAAACCGAACCCATTTGATATAGATTTGATGAGTACGGCAGTGACTTCCGGCTGCTGGATGCGGACGCAGCATGCGGCCGCGGGATGCCCCAGCGAAACCTCATCTTTACTACTGTAGCATTGAAAAATGAGATATCCTTCAGGCAATGCATTCAGTGCATAATGTATTCTGCGACGATGATTAATTAGATGTTTAACTCTGACAAGGAGCGCCGGAAAACGTTACTGTGATCCATCACTTTTCGTATAAACGAGTAACTTTTTCACGTCGGGACCAAGATCCGAGGTTCGTAATTTTAAAACTTCGTTATTTCGTAATATCGCGTACTGTTACATACACTTAGATACCCTTTTGGTCGGGACCGAAGATTTTGCTTCGTAAAATCAAAATTTCGTAATTTCGAAGTTCGTATTTTCGAGTTTCTACTGTACTACCAAATGTAAAATGTGCCCTGTTATACTGGAAAGTGATCAAAAGTTTATGCTCTTCAACAGTTTTTAAAGCATTAGATTTATTTCTAGCTCACTTCTTGGCTATGGAAATATTTCATTATATTTCACAGTTTTACAGTTTTATTTATACGTATTTCGCTTAAGTTTTATGGCGTGTGCATGTTATAAAATATATTTCGTATGCATCATTTGTTTGGGTATTTATAAACGTCTTTATGCTTAAATATATTTCCTTAATATGTAACGGAGTTTAATTCAATAGGGTATGTATGCATGCTTAAAATTTTTAATCATTTCAGAAACACCACGCTATTGCTGCTGCTTTCAAATAAGTTACTTTTAATCATTTATGCACAAAAAGTTTAGTAGAAATCCAGTAAAAAGGATATTGAGAAGATTGCTGTAATTAGCCGTATACTGTAAAATTCATTATAATGATCAGATTTTAATCATAAATATATATAAATGCAGGAAAGATAAGTGAGATAAATAATTTTGAACTATGGATGAAATATTATTTTCAGTGGTATATTGAACCATTTATTGAAATGGAACTTAGTCTGTTTACGAAAAAGTAAAGCGAATAAAATATTCTTAATTACGATCTGCGATACTTGAAGAGGCTACGATACAATAATCGATTAGAAGACCTGAAGGAAAGCTGTGGGTAGTTTAGATAGGTATGTAAAAGTACAAATGAAAGATAGATTGAAATTAACCCCCATGTGGATTAACGAATTTATTTACGTCGCACAGTGGCCTGAAATCGAAAATAACTTGCCAAAATTCAAAAAGGGATTTTATTTTGGTAATTTTTTTTGTCATTTATGGTCATTTTTGCTCTAAACTGTTTTCAATTTGGTCATCATAAATAAAATGGTAACTATCGTTAGAGCTATGCTAATTTACGCTTTCATGTTGATTGTACATATATCGGTTTGGGGACGATTGAGCGTGGAAGCGCTTTAAGGAAAAATTTCTTATTTAGTCCAAAAACTTTGATTAAATCACTGCCCCGTATTTCATTTCCTCAATCATTAGGAATGAGAGGAGCATTAGAATTCACAGAGATATACGTGTAGCGTCTTTGGTCAGGTCGATAACGTCCCATACGTTAGGGTGGTCCAAAAAAAAAATTTTTTTTAAACACCCGCTCCACATGTTTGCCCCTGTTTCAATTGGTGTTAGAAAGCTATGAAAAAAAATTCAGGCGAATTGGTTAATATTTAGAGGTCCCTATGATTGAGCATTTTTGGGTGAATGCGGATTTTTAACTAAAAAAATAGTATTTTAATGAAAAAAATTTAATGGTGACATAACTGAATACATAAATAATGCTAAATGATCATGATGCATTTACTGTGACCATAAATAAGTCTCTGAAAAGGTAAAAGGTATGTTCAATACAAGATTATAATATGTTTTTTTCACTAAGCCCCTTTACCATTATTATCGTCAGCCATGAGTACTGCCTTCTTACAAGTTGATTACTTGGTTCAGTGTGATTTAACAATCCGAAGAATATACTGAAACTGGCCTTCATTCTTGGTTATACACATATTGAATGTTTGTATCAGGACAATGCCCCTTTCAGCACAGTCATTAACTACTTTCATCTTGTGAACAGCCTGTTTGAGTTGTATGTAATCGGGATCCGAATCCCACAACTTAGGTCCTTTGCAAAGAAATGAAGCAGCCTTTTCATTCCCATCTTTATGGAGAATGTCAAAGAGTTCTGCAGTTCGCTGTGTCACATATATTTCCAGAGGAGTGTCATGTTTAAATGTTTTACTCTCAACTCTCTTAAGAGCCTTGGCTGTCTTGCCTTGGCGCCTGGTGGGCGCTGTAGGTTGGTAACAATTTTAACTTTGGTAGAGTCACATACACGGGAATCAAAGAGGGGAAGTCCAACCAAATGCTCTGAAAAGAACTACAGATGGCGGTGAAAAGCTACCAAAGCAGCCTTCTTAACATTGCAGTTGGGATAAGCTTCAATTTGTTTTAAAAGAATCGCATCATTCATGACAGCTTTCTCAGCTTTGGGCGCCTCATTCCAATGTCGCCCCATTCCATAGATGAGAGCTACATACAAGCTTACGTCAGCGATTCCTTTATTTTCTCCTGCTGTAAGGGTGAACTGATCTCTAAATAAGTAAATTTTAAGGGAATAAATAGCCTTTGCCATCCAACATGCGTTGTGCACACCACCTGGTGCTCGGAATTTCTCTTTGGATCCATTAGGACTTTGACCACCAAGAAAGGTATAACACAACTTTAAACGCTCAAGGTAATCATCTCTAGGGTACTTTGACTTAATTGGGTCTTCTAAAATAGCAGCATAATATCCCATCATTTCTCCTCTCCATTTTGATCTCATTGGAATCATATAGATCATCACTGCCTTGAGAATATATTAACTTGTCGATACGAGGCTATTGTTTCTGGAAATACTTAAATATTGCGACATCTGGACCCCCACTAACTCCAAATGCTGTAGCAAAAAAATATGACAACATAATTTAAAGTACATGGTGCCTGCATGGAATCCACACAAACTAGTTCCTAAACTCTCCTCGAGAATAGTACATGCTCCACTCTTCAGGACTGTATTGGCAGCTGTTGTGTCAAATACCAGAGCCTGCACATTTCGTCTGAGTACAATTTATTAAATTTTCTTTCAATTGCATTTATTCTTTGAGTAAGAATTCTTGCCATACCCCAAATTTTCAGTGCACCCTCAACAATGGCTCTCATTCCTTTTTTAAGCCCAAATTTTGGTTAATGTGATGGAAAACAAGTCGTTGTAACATGTTTCGTTTTGAAAGTCTAGATTTGAGCAGTGACTCAGTAGGCTTTCCATTGAGCCACATCTGCCTGCTAACAAGAGATTTAATATGGTAGATATAAGATCTACCATATTAACCTTAGCAAACATGCGCTCCAAAAGTTAGGTAGGTCTGGTAGGTACTCGATACGTCAATTTAAATATTTATTACTCTACTTTTATATTGTGTGATTCATTCTAAAATCTAGGTATTATTAATTATATATACCTTGTGTTTTATTAGAATAGAGATTTACAAAGTATAACAATGACACTGACAGCTGGCACAGAATGGCCGCCTGTCAGTTTGATGAGAATACCTATGTAATAATATAGGCTCTCTACTGCTACTGCTTTCTAGTGTTGTTGTATGGACTTATTTTCTCAGTAAACACTGGAACGTGCTATTATCTATTGAGAAATGATATAACTAAGTAAAACTTCTTGTCTATTTACGGTACATTTGAATATTCCAGTAATTTTCTAACAGGAACCTGTAAATGGCAAACTTTAGAAGCGATTACTAAAAAAATGCTTATTTCTTCAAAACGTTCAAATCATAGGGACCCCTAAACATCATCTTATTGATCCAAATTTCGGCATGGTATTTCAGTTTACCTAGTGGAACAAGGGCAGCAATGTGGAGATGAACATTTTTAACTTTTATTTTTTTCTTGCGATTTTGGACCACCTTACTCAATTTTCTCACGAAGTCTTTAAAATCAAGCCCTTGCTGAACCTTAATGGGTGAATAATTAAAGTCAAATGTGATGTCGTCTAATGAAACAGTTCCTTATCTTTGTTTTAATGTAGTCTACACATATTTTTGTTTTGATTACCGAAGATATTAAACAAAATTGCGGACCCTCATTTTTGTTCATTTTTTAAAAATATATGTAGAGAAAAAGTAAATTGCATCGCCGAGCATCACGGAGTAACTTATATGGGAAAACTCTACAAAGCTTCCATAGTGCGAATCCGTTGAGTTCTGCTGCGACAGTTTGCGAAATCGAGATAATGTAATAAAGAGCAAGGATTTTATCAGGGTTTTGGGAGTAAATAAGAAATTTCGTGCTTAAAGCGCTTCTACGCTCAATTGTCCCCAAACCAACGCATACAACCTACATGAAAGCGTATGTTAGCATAGCTCTAACGATAGTTACTATTTATTAATGATGACCAAATTGAAAACAGTAAAAGTGCTAGTAGAAGAAGTGGAGAATGGGACACAAGGCAAAATAAGGGAAAAGTGAAAATATAATTACAGAGAAATAAAAAAAATGTGATACTCAATAAAAACATTATTTATATAACTAGGCTAATGTCTGTTCTTTAAATGATTCATTTGAAATGACGTTTATGGCATTATTTTTTGTGTTCGATTGCTTCAAAAGGCAAAACATCAATATTATTGCAGAATCCATAATATCATGTCAATTCCCTTTTTCAAATATTCTTTTCTTTTTTTGGGTGTGCATGAAATTGTACTTGCCTAGTTCCTCTTCAAGGTAATAGTTTCGGCTCTCTTTTAGGGGTTGATGGTGTCAATGATTGAAAATATGCTTCTATTGTAATCACACATTTACAAATGTATAAAATACTAATGGGAGTGAAAAATACGTCCTTTCCTATGAAGGCAAATTAATTGTTAATTTGTCTCGCCGAAAGGTTGCATTTGGAAAAGAATAATGAAGTTTTAAATGTTTTTAGTGATTACATTAAAAAGATCATTTATAATGGATATGCGTTGCGGTGATAGCGGTGCTTACGGAATAACAAGAGATTTGTGATTCTCTATGGCGAATGGAAAAAGGTAAGTGCTGTTTCTCCCTGAGATTTAATGCAAAATTTTCCAGGTTCTTCAACGCCTAGCTGTATGTATATCCGAGCGATTTAGGATTATGAAGAAGTAACCCTGTACCTTGAAAATTCAAAATCAATTTAAAATCAAATTTATGCTTGCATTGCAACTCTTATTAGGCACTTATGGGTGCCCGGAAAACTGTTTTCGCACTCGCACCAAAAGATCAAAGGGAAAAGAAAACAGAAAGTCTGAGATCGTCTCAATTTGCAGGAACTTTCTCATTCACGGCCTCTATGAGTTTACAAGAAGAGGAGGATGAAGCAGCCGCCAAGCTCCTCAAAGAAATTACCACCACCACACCATTTAGGTAGAGAAGAGTACTTTCAAAGTGAGTGAAAACCGACCTGATGCCAATAGCTATGCCAGATGAAGATGCCCTATTGCTATCTATTTCCATGGAACTCTCGAAGTGTCAGTATTTAGTTGTTCATGAGTCATTGTCAGGAGCAGTAGCGTGTGGCGCCTTGCAGACCAAGCTTTCGCGGCCTTTAAGGTCGCAAAATCAGCTTTCTTCAGTATATACCTAGGTCTTCGAAAAGTAGAGCAATGTCATGGCCTTAAATTGTATCCTAATTACGAAAAACTACAAATGGTTAAAGTGCTACTTATCCAGGTGAAGTTACTATCTTAGACGAAGCATGTGAAGTTAAAATTCGAAGTCTTTGATCATTCAGCATCTCGTAACTTGGAATGTGTATCCAGAGATTCAACACGTCGCATAGCATATATTGTGCACTAATTTGTAAATATGGCTTTGACGAAAGCTCAGGTCATTCTCAGTTCAAGCAAATATAGCACTGAGAAAAGATGACGGATGAATTCTTGTTCATCAGCTCCCTGCTCCGCGATGCACCCTAGGAAAGCAGTCTTTAATTACCTATCAGACCTTTACTCCACTAGATAAAATGCGTACTTTTTCCACGAATTCATCAAAATGTACTAGATGGAGGCTCTTGACAACGTTACTATCTCGAAAATCTCCATAGCGGAGTGGATGCGGCTACAATTCATTCCACACACTTGCCGCCCCGTTGCAGGCGGGTTGGACCAGACTCGACCACTCGATCGAAAAACTAATGTGAAATTCGGCGTCGCAAACGGTCGCAGCACAACTCATCGGATTCGCACTATGGAAGCTTTGTAGAGTTTTCCCATATAAGTTACTCCGTGATGCTCGGTGATGCAATTTACTTCTCCTCTACATATATTTAAAAAAATGACCAAAAATGAGGGTCCACCATTTTGTTTAATATCTTCGGCAATTAAAACAAAAATATGTGTAAAATACATTTAAACGAAGATAATGTACTGTTTCATGAGATGACATCACATTTTACTCCAATTATTCACCCATAAAGGTTCAGCAAGGGCTTGAATTTGAAGATTTCGTGAGAAAATTGAGTGTTGACCATTTTTGCGAAATTTGTGCATCTTTGACCTCATTCAAATTGTTGATTGTTGAGTATTAAGGAAAATACCTTAAATTGTCAGATGCAAAGGTCTTTTTAGCATATTTATGCAAAGTTTCAGATTCCTGGCTTGAAAAATTCACTTTTTGAATTTTGGTAAGTTATTTTCGATTCCAGCCCACTGTGCGTCGTTGGAGTTTTGGTCGCCGCAGCCGCGCTGCGTTATATTTTGTCATTATATTTCAACTAAGCCTTTCTTAGCATCTTTTCTGTTGGATTATGCTAGTGATTTCTTCTTTCTTTTATCTATCCGTGTTTTGCTATATTTTACTCTTTATTACCGAAGTTATAGCTAAAAACTTTTAACACAGCATTATTTTCCGTTTGTTGTCGTAATATTTATTTTGATCCCTTAGACGGTTATTTCCAAATGAAGTTTTAATATCGTGTGTAATGGTTTTATAAATAATTTCTGATATTCAATGCTGGATAAACTCCGCTTTATCATGTGCACGTAGCTTTATTTTTTATCCATCCAAATACAGTGAAACCTGTCTTTAGCGGAATCTCTCGGTGGCATCATTTTTTCCGGATAAGACAGTGTTCCGCTTAACCCAGGGTCTGACAATCCAAAAAAGCCCTTGAAAGTCATATCACGTCCATTACATGCGTCCTCGCCTAAAAGTTTGGTTTGACTCAAATTCTACATGTAGACGAAATTATAATGAAATAATGAAAGGACAGTATCCCATTGTGGTTTAATTTGTTTATTTGAAGTAATTAACATAAAAAGCGATCTATAAAATACGGATATAATCCGTCATTTTTGTCTGTTTTTCCTTTTTTTTCGGTATAATACAATTCTCTATGCTGCCGATAGTCCCATTTATGATAAAAAATAAATCAGTGTTACCTTTGATGAGACTGCTATTCTGCTAATTCTTTTAATAAAACAAACATTTCTCTATAGGACTGTTTTTTTTTCTTCACATATTACGGTTATATTCACTTCTTTTCGGATTTACAGGCTTCGTGTTCTTTTACACTGTCTGTCAGGGAGCCATATCCATCGCCCGTAAGAAGATCGTTGTCTAAGTCCACAAATCTCTCTGCATATATGTCATTGCCTATTAATTGCTGTAATTCACTTAGATCGTCCATTGGCACTGAAATAGCAACGGTCATGTATATATTCCTGTAAGTGCGAAAATATGCATTTACATTGGTGATATGATTTGTTACCAGTTCTGGCAGAAATCCAGCTTTAGCGAAACATTGTTTAACAGTTGATGTTTTAATATCTTTCACTGCCAAATTGACCCAATTAATGGCATCCATCACTGATATTTTTTGATCGCCTCAGACACTGTATTCGCAGTATTAGCAGCAGCTAATAATGATCGCATCATGTACTTTCTATATTATGCCTTCAGCGATCTAATAACTCCCTGATCCATTGGCTGAGTCATGCTAGTTGTGTTTGCCGGAAACCAGGTTAGCTCCACATTCGCAAGGCGAATTTTAGGGTGACAGGTTGCATTATCAAGGAAAAGTATGACTTTCCTATCTTTCCTCTTCATTTCGGCATTGAAACTTTTCAGCCATTCTTCCATGATTGAAACCGTGTTCCATGCTTTTTTATTATGTCTCCATTTGACCGGTAGTTTCTCAATTTCAACGTGTTTGACGCATCGCGGTCGATCTAATTCCCCGGTGACAAGAGGCTTTAGGAGCTCCCCCGCCATATTTCCACAAATGAAAATGGTTAAATGTTCTTTTGAGTGCTCCCCTCCTACAGAATAAAGAATAAGTCTAAATGTAAAATAATTGTTTCCACTTTTCCTCCTTTCGCGCACAATGTTTTAGACGGCAGGGCCCTAAAAAACATTCTGGTTTCATCCCCGTTGTATATATCACATGGTTGATAGTCTTTAATTTTTCTTGAACCATGCCTTTACACTCCAAGATTTCATATCCGCGTCGTTTGACTCGCCAACAACACTGCTCCAAAAAACATTGTGTTTTGCTTTGAAGCTCTCCAACCTACCATTTGAGGCCTTAAAGTCTAATTTTCGTAAATAAACTGCTAACTCCTTTGCTTTTTCTTGCACCATTGGACCTAACAATGGAACATTCCTCGATCTTGCTTGCACAAACCATTCCCAAACTAATTAGTTTAATTCTTCATATTCGCATAGAGTTTTCCTCTTTGAATGTAAACTTAGGCCTAAAATAATAGACAGAAACGACAATTATTTTATGGTATGTTGGTTTGCTAACTATTGTGGTATGGGATATGAATAATTACGTTTCTTAGGACCTACCTCTTTCAAAGTGTTTCTTAATTTCGTCCTTATTAATTGCTTCGTAAACTTGCGTCTTTCCACATTTAAACCTCTCTTGTATCTGCTTCACGGAAAGCTTTTCTCGTTCAAAGCACTCAATCGAGTCCAGTTTATTTTTCAGCATTAATACGTTTCGTGGCATGGCGGAAATCAATCAGCAGTTCCTCTAAGATCTTTAACGTTCTCTGGTGCGGTCTTATCCTGTCAGCAGCACGTAGGAGAATGATTCCTTCTTATTCGGTTGTGAGTAAGGCTAATTAAATGTTTAACTTGTAGAGAGGGGAGGGTTCTACAAGTTGGATGAGAGGCATGTGTGCAAGCGTGGGTTGGCGCAATGGTCAAGAAAGAGAAATAAGGTGACGGGTGGGAAGAGGGGGGAGTGTTGTTGAGCATTTGGTTAGCGCTAGGTTTAAGGAGACTTGGAAGCGTGTTGGTCGATGCCACATCGTCCTGAGTCCCTCCCGCGACGTGATGTCAGTCGATAATGAGGTAGCCCATAGTGTTCGAACGACATTTTTGGCTGGTTCCATTTTAAGTATTGTATTCTAGGGAGAGGGCTTTACAAAACATTCTAGGATTTTATTTCCTTACGGTAAAAATTGTGCATGGAATTGATTTTTGCAATTCCGCTTAACCCAGGTACGCGTGCCCGGGAATCGATTCCGTTTCCGCGTTTGACAGTTTCCGTTTAACACAGGGCATCAATGCATGTAAAACCCTATTACGACCGCCGGGACCAACATTTTTTTCCGGATAAGACAGGTTTCCGCTTAACTCAGGTGCCGCTTAAGGCAGGTTTCACTGTACTAAAAATGAGGTCCGAGTAAAAGTCGGATGGGTCCATGTAAAATAATTTTGTTTCACTGGGTCCACCCACATGTTGTACTTTGCAGTGTGCGCAGAAGTCTTGAGTTCTTAAACGTTTATACTTAATTGAAAAAGATTAGGTGGATTTGGAAGAGACGAGTGATACCTACGTGATTTTTTAGGGCTATATTCTGACGATCAAGGAAAATGCAACGGACATTCTGGGAGCTTATATCCTGCAATTTATAAATACAGAAAGGATTAAAGTCAGATGTGTTGCAAACTATGAGGAATGTGGGACAATCTGCGACGCGTCAAAGAATCCAGCGCCGCAATGGAAGGGGGCTAGAAGAGCCGGTATTTTGTGCCTACAGTGGAGCCCATTCCGTCACTGAGGATGTCTCCATAGAGATGGACAGGTAAAAGTTATGCGAGGGAGTGGGGCAGCTGAGGTTTTGCTTCTGGATTGGTGGTAAAGGGCAAAAATAATTATTTCTAAGAAGTTTGGGTTGTAAGTGGTAAGAAAAAAGGAGCAGAAAATGGAAAAAAAACATGGAATACGATGCGGTCCGGCACTCCGTGAGGGACCGATGGAAGAGGAGCTAAGGTTCAGGGGTGATCAAAATACCCTCATGCTGGGAGGACTCCCCTCACCTTTTCTTTCCGTAGCATTAGACTGACCCAAACATTGAGACCATCCGTACCTTCCCACTAAGCTTCCTTATTCGTCATCCTCCGCCTACTTTCTTCCCCACACAAAAACTGATTGAACTTCTCCCCACCTCCAACGACCCACCCAAGCTAGACCTCGAAATGAAGGGAGGGCGACCCTGGGGCGCTTTGCGATAAGGCGGGCATTCCCTGTCCCTCACGCAGCAAAGAAAGGATGAAGAAGGAGCCTATTGGCGAATCATTAACCCAAAATGTCTTCATACCATATTCATCCGGTTTTGATGGAATATATTGTCGGAAAGGACAACGCGCAAGAAAGCCAGTCAGTTGCTCTTCAAACGTTGAGTGTGAGTCCGGGGACAAAATAATGTTGAAAATATTTATTCACCGCATTCCAGACGAAGCGAATCACAGCAAGTTAATATTTTTCTCCACTATCAGCGCGCGCGGTTTTATCGTCAATGCATACATACACAATGCTAAGTACATGCGTATCGAAGCAATTTCTTGAAGCGATTTTCCGACTTAGTTGCACGAAAAATCATAGCACCATACCTTGTATTCCACAGGCAACTGATAATTACTTTTGACAATTTTAGGTGTTCACACGCCAACATAAATCCAAAAAAAGGATATACATTTCTATATCATATATAGGTTTCCAAGTTGTTTTAAAATTTCTCTATAAATGCACTCGAACTGCTTCCTGATTTGTGCAAGTGACAATTTCACATATTATGATTTTGTCAATATACTAACGGAATGCATCAATTATGTCTCTAATAATGGGATTTTTTTCCTGGGATTGCTGCTTGGTATAATTCTATACATACTAACATACTACAAAGGTGACCATCACCACAGCCAGTGCGCAGACGCGGAGCGGAGAAGGTACCCAAACAAAGTAATGCCGGAGTCCATGGAAAGTACACCCTTCGGCTATCCATGAGCTCCTAGGAATTATTCTTGCAAATAGATGAAGTTTTGTCACTGAATATTATAAAGAGGCTAAAATCATGACCATTAGATCAAAGACGAAGCAAAATTGGCATAGTATAATTTTCCATTTGTTAACACACGTAGGCCCGTACGGGTCAATTTGACCCTATGGGACTTTTAAAGTGCCACAACGTTCATAAATTTTGAAATAATGGGAAAACTAACAGTGACTTTTCATGGAAAGACGTTATTTAGCACTGAGGAAATGTTTATCTATATACCATAACATATTCAGTCCGATTTTAAAATATTACCGTGTAGGCCCGCCCGGGTCATTTTGACCCGAAGAGTTAATAGCCTTAGTTTCACCTACCATGTTTACAATTGATGGTATTTCCACATTGTTTTACACTTATTACATTCTTAAGTATTCTAATTGCCGGTGTATGTACGTATGCACAAGTTTCTATATGCAGAGGCGGGAAGGAGGGGTGGTAAGACATGGTGTCAGATGAAGGGGGAGGGGAAAGGAGAGATGAGACTGTCGTCCGTGACAAACACCTGATATTGGAGAGGGAAACATTGTTACCATGAAACGACGCTGTGCTATATCTCCAAGAAAGATTTTGAACATAATGCAATAAATTTCATAAAATGAATCAGACGTCAGAATCTGAACTGGCTCATTCCTTGGGCATGCAGCAAACCAAAACAGAACGTGTAGCAGTCGACGAAGTCGGACCTGTGGATAGGGAATAAGTGGACCAGTGAATTTCGAGTCTGAGGATACTGATGAAGATGACACTGCATCAAATGTGGTTGAAGGTGCTGTGTGTTCGGGTGGACATCAAGAAGGTGATGGAAAAAATTTAGGATTGCGTAATTTGGCTCTATCTAAGGTGGGTGAGACTGTTATATCAAAAATGGAATGGTCAAGTGTGCGGTGCCTGAAATTGGAGTAGAAGATCCCGGTCGGAGGGCGGTTCAAAATATAGTGAGTGATATTTCAGGTCCAACGCCTCATGGAAAATAAGGCGTGGAGAATGGTTGTGCCATTAGGGCTTAGCATTTGCTTTTTTCTGATGTAATGCTAAAGCACGTACTGACATTCATGCAAGACGAGGCCCATAGAATCACCAGTGATGAAAACTCGTCAGTATCACTTTCAAAACTAGAATCGTTCATTGCATTGCCTTATTACCTAGGGGCATATGGTAGTCGGACGTTCAATTTAGATTCACCCTGAAATACTACGTGGGGTCTTTCATTTTTTAGCAATACTATGCCTAAGGAAATAAGGTTCAAGGGAATTATGACTTACTTCAGGTTTGACCGTAAGTGTAATGGGCTGGAGAGGGTAAAAATTGACAAATTCGCTCTGGTATACGCTGCTATTCGCCTTGCACATGTCTCTTCATTCAATATATGCCAAAGAAACCTGACAAAATTGGTAGAAAATTCTGGTTTCTAGCTGATTCTAATAGTAAATACATGCGTAATGCAATATCTTTATGTATTCCACCACCGTTCTAAAGTCTGATGACATGACGCTTAGTGCATATGTGTAGGAAGAAAAAGGAATGCAATGGTATTGAGTACAATGCACCCTTATGTTTCCATTTCCACAGGGCAAAATAAACTTCCAGAGACAGTGCTATTTTATAATGCTACGAAATGTGGCGTTGACTGTTTAGATCAAATGGCGCCCAAGTACACTGTGCGAGCTTGTTCACGCCTTTGGTCAGTATCAATGTGTTACAATTTGTTGGCTCTCTCAGCCATAAACCCAAGGGTGCTTTACCGTGAAATTACAGGGATAGAAATATCACGGCACAAATTTCTGTTACAATGGCCTCTGAACTATACGAGGATAACAATCAGTCAAGCGTATTGCGCAATATTTCGCTCAATATTGTAGATTCAAATTCCCCTCATGAAAAAAGAAGAAAGTGTATTACATCTATGAGCAAGAGAAATAAAATAAGACAATTGATTCGTGCTACAGCTACAAGAGGCCGGTGTGTGGTAAATATACTGCATCGTTGTCAAACATAGGCATTGATTGTGATAACAATTATTCTAATGATGTTCAATAAAATGTTAAAAAATATTTATTACGTTATAATTTTTGGTATTAGCAGTGTTAGAACTTTTATTGATAACGGTTAATCTTATAATAGAAAGAAAAACTCTCAAATGGGCAAAAGAGTAACTTCGGGTCAAATTGACCCGTGCGGGCATTCTATGAGGTAAAAAAATCCGGGCCTCCGCGTGTTAAACAATTTTTTGCTTATGAAGTTTAAAAAATTAAATATTTTGAATATTTATAGAAAATACCATTTCATACCAAACATTATAACTTTTAAATTAGAATTAAGAGTGTACCCGACAATGCAACGAGAAAACTCTCAGTGCCGCAGAGGCGCCGCGAAAATCTAACGACGTAACTTTTTTCATTGGAGGCCAATAAAACGAAAACTATGCACATTATGCATGCAAAAATATATTTGTAGCCTAAGAAACCAGAAAATAGAGACAGCTAAAGTTTGAGAAGGATGCATGGGGATGAAAAGTTTTAAAATCATTTTTAAAATTACGAGCGCTGCTAAGGCGGAGAGAATCCATGTGAGGGTTAATATGACTGTAATTTATTCTTTCCAACTTCCGATTCGAACGCAGCAGCTCATACAAAGGAACGCAGATGACTGCGGAGTTTCGAAAAAAGTGCCCCCTCTCATTTTTCTTCGAAATTCTTAAAAGGTGAGCAGATATAGGAGTAATTAAAGGATTTTTATCAAATAAAAAATATTACCATTTGTGAACAGAATACTTTGCCTATACTATGCATAAGTTTCAGACATTTTTGCCTATATTTGAGTGCTATTACGTCACAAAATGGCAGACCATTTTTCTAGACAAAATTTTACAAAAAGTAGACAATATAATCCTTATTCGGAAAATGGTCCCTGGGATACTTCATTAGAGTATAAATTGAGGATATTTCTAGGTTATTCCGTAAAAAAAAGTTTGCGACGCCAAGAATAAACTCGATTTTTCGATCGCGCGCCGCGGCCCGGCTCCGCGCAGCGGGACCTGGAAATACCGAGACTCCGTTGTGTTGTTCATGATGTGTGGATAATAACTCCTCGAATATAACTTTTTCAGGCTTTATATGCTGTCTCTGATTTCTAAAGATTCTATAGTGAAGATTTTTCGAGGATATTGGATCGAAAGAATGGATCAGTTAGTAGTGTTCATATGTTCTTCAGTGCACTCCATTCAGTTCACTCGTAACTGAGTTAAATTTGTTATTTGAATAATTTTCGGAATCATTTTCAATCACAACCACTCTTAGTAGGGCAAGGAGAGTGCTTTTAAATGTAGGAAAAGTCTTGATGTGGTGACGGAGATGTCACCTGAGGAGGTTTTGTTTTTACTGATCACTAGGGGGCTGACTTATAGTCAGTATAATACACTTAGAAGTTCCGTTCTTAGTCACTGACACGAGTTGTATCCCCGATGCGGATTACCCCGATGGAATAAGTATAACCGAAAACATGTGCAAAGTGAATCTTCAATATTTATTCAATCACACGGTCTCACGGGTACTGTACTGCGTATCTACAGCGCAAACCTCCAGCGATGAAGTTAATTGCACTTTAATATGCAAGTACAGATCTGATGGAAGTTCGGGCCACGCCCAATATAAGCAACTGTGGGAACGAGCAGATTCGTTAGATGAATTGTTATTCATGAGATCCCTAGTGCCTCTTACTTTGGTAAATAATACTTCAGGCAAGAGATTCAAGCGTATCTCTTTTATCTTTGGCTAGTCCGCATATAGAACAAACGGGCAATATTAATACTTTCCCTGTTTTAGCTGTGATTATCTGGGCAAATCCGTTGCCGTCGTCCATTAGATTTTGCGGGCCCATTCGTCTTCAGTGTCTCAAAGAGAAGAAGGAAATTGCCAAGACAGAAAATAATTATTTGCTAAGGCAGATTGACGATTTATAAAATTGGATTTTGGGATTTTATTCATTTTCCTATATGCCGACCACGGTCCATAGAGTAACTCATACATGGGGCGGAGTTTTCGAAAGTGGCAATTCTTTCCTTAGGCCAGCTATCTGAAGAGGCGATGGAGGCCCGCAATAAGGACGCCTTGAAATGTCGAGAAAGATTCACGCGGAAACACTCCAGGACGGCCACCATTGAGGACCTATTCAAAAGACTTGATCACGTTCGATCCGTTACTTTCCCCCACCATATCATTGACTGCGAAGACTCATAGGAGGCTTTCGAAGGAATTACGATAACTATTTCTAATAGAAGACAAAGAAGAAGCATAGAATCAAACTGAGATGATGGTTACGATTCGTCCGAGGACTAAGAATTTTGCTTGAAACGAACAATCGGCAAAGAAAGTTTGGTCAAAGGTGTTGTAGTGACGAGTTCGTTGGGATGGGTGAGTGGTTAAGGAAAGGATTGTGAAAAGGCGATTGCATTGTCAGGAGCCCGCTACCAACCACCCTTTTCTTAACCGCTCCCTTACCCACCCTTGATTATCCCTCATTTGAACACCGCCGACCTAACTTCCTCTGCGGACCCTCCACACTCCTTTCATTTTCTCCGGGTATTCCCTTCTTGGGTGTTTCCCTTCATTGCCGCAAACAGACCTCTTCTCACGCTTATCTCTCTCTCCAGAAGCGTACCGGTACACGTACGAACAACCCATCTCCTCTGTTTCTTCGCCTTCTTAATCATTCCCAAATATAAACGTGGTGTGTGCTTTCAGAAATTTGTCAACTACCTGAAGAGGACTCGGTGAGTTAAAACTAAGGATGCTCTGAGGGTGAAAATCATTTGGGATAATGTAATTTATGTTCTTTTCAGTATCTTACAAGTAATGTATATCATTTATATTATTGAATTGATTTTATCGGTACTGACAATATCAAAATCAATTTAAGTCATTCTCGTTTATTGCCATCCTCTTTTCAATTTACTTTCTCTTTGTAAACCATA
This sequence comes from Platycnemis pennipes, assembly GCA_933228895.1. Lineage (NCBI taxonomy): Eukaryota > Metazoa > Arthropoda > Insecta > Odonata > Platycnemididae > Platycnemis > Platycnemis pennipes. The sequence continues at coordinate 25,935,993 of OW121849.1, forward strand.
AGTAAGAGATGGCGCAGAAAATTCTATGCAAAACAACATCAGTTATCCATTTTTGTTTAATATATTATTGATTAATCTAATTGTGTTTCATCTATATTACTTTACTTTACGTCGAGAGCAATGCAATTTGACATTATTACATTGTGTGATCAGCATTGCGAAATAAAAATGCAAAACCACTGTAATCTCAAGTTTAAATGAATCCATCCCTCAAACCTAATGATCCAGTATCTCACTCATAACAAACAGATGATTAAGCGCACAACAGAACTTTCTGTAAACAGTCATGAAATCATGCTGATTTTAAACAGAATTTCAACTTCATTGTAAGAAGCTATAAAGAATGATCTTGTGAAAAGATTCCCTTTAGGTAATCCTTAAAATTAAATATCAATTTTCATAGATTGTCAGTTCCAAGTTACTTATAGGAGAGTATCCACTAATAAAATCAAAGTTCGAAGCATTGACGTGGTGGAAGGTTGTCATGATGTCAACTAATAGCCTACAAGCTAAATACGCTCTATCGCAACTCGTCAAGTTACTCTGCTAGATTTGGAATCAAAAATTCCATCGAGTTGTCACGGACTCTGGAACCCATTATACTTCCCCCTAATTCGACATTGGTATCCTTTGATGTGACTAATTTGTTTACTTCGGTGCCAGTTGACGAAGCTATTAAAGTAGCAGAAAACTTCTTAGACACTTCCGACGCGGCCATCGAACTTTTAAACCTAATGCGACTATGCACCAGCCAAAATTATTTTTCATTTGAGAACCAAATATACCACCAGAATGATGGGTTAGTCATGGGTTGCCCTCTTTCACCCCTCCTTGCCGATATCTTCATGGATGATTGGGAGAAAAAACTTTATAACTCTGACAATAGGAACTACTAAACAATGTTTTATACTGGTACCGCTACGTGGATGACATTTTATGTTTAAGGACGGGCAGCAGACGACAGCTAGACGGTTTTTTATCTCTTTTAAATAGCCTTCATCCTAAGATAAATTTAACAATGGAAATAGGTGGATCATCATTGAATTTTTTAGACTTGACCATTTTTATTCAAAATAACAGACACAATTTTTCCATCTACAGTAAACCTACTCACACAGATGAGGTCATACCCAGTGATTCGTGCCACCCCCACTCCCATTAGCATGCCGCATTTCATTCAATGATTCACCGGCTCCTGCATGTCCCACTATCAACTTCTAATTTTAACTTAGAACTTAACATCATTCGACAAATTGCCCACAATAATGGGTATGAAGATCATTTAATCACCATAATTTTAAATAAAATGTTGAAATGCCTAGCTGCATCACATTCCAGCTCCCTGTCACCCGCGGAACCTAAAAATAAAACTAAATGGTTTAAAATACCTTTCATAGGCCCCTTATCTTTTGCGGCATTAAAGGCTATCCCTAGATACACTCTCAACCCATGATTTTACAACACTTATACCTTGGGCCGTTTGTTAAATAATTCTAAAGGTTTTATCGAACCAATTTTAAGAAGTGGAGTATACAAACTTGTATGTAAGAACTGTAAAAGATTTTATATTGGCCAAACTGGACGCAACTTTCAAATTAGAGCTAAAGAACACCGAACGTGCTTCCAAAACAAAGATGATTCTTCGGCATTCGCCCGGCACCTTTTAGAATTGGGCCACCAAAGTGACTTCCACCCGGAGGTCATTCAGTACTCAGCAAAAGGACGAAAATTGGACGCCTGTGAGCAGCGAGCGATCGGCCTGGCGAGGAACTCCAACTGCCTCGTCAACGACGTAACTTTCCATAACCAATCTCCGTTGCTACTCGTCACCCTACCTACCCCCTCTCCCCACCCTTCCCCCTTCCCCCCACCATGGCTATATATACTGAGACTGATATGACCATTGTTACCTGAAGATGGCGTAACATCCGAAACCGGTCGTATGTTAAATAAAATCCTGTGAAGGTGACTAAGATTACTTATTAGTTGACATCATTATCCACTAATATTATTTTGGACGCATCAAAGAGTCAGATAACAAAGCAACAACAAGTTGTAATTTGCCAAGCACGCATGTTTTTTTATGACTGCACATTGTCATAAAACATTCCGTTTTGCGCCACCCTCCTCGGGTAGTAATGACTTAGGATGTTGTTCGGGGTGAAGAGGGAGAAGGTAAAGGGAAAGAATGGAATTCCAAATATTGCCATTTTATGGAGAACATGCATGGTTCCCCGAGAACCGGCATTCTTGCTCAAGAGCTGAAATACGTTCATTATTTTCAGCATGATTCAGAAAAGTATCCAAATAAAAAAATTACCTCAGTTACGAGTGCACTAATCCATTCTCTAGAACCAATATCCTCGAAAAATCTTCACTATAGAATCTTTAGAAATCAGAGACAGCATATAAAGCCTGAAAAAGTTATATTCGAGGAGTTATTATCCACACAACATGAACAACACAACGGAGTCTCGGTATTTCCAGGTCCCGCTGCGCGGAACCGGGCCGCGGCGCGCGATCGAAAAATCGAGTTTATTCTTGGCGTCGCAAACTTTTTTTTACGGAATAACCTAGAAATATCCTCAATTTATACTCTAATGAAGTATCCCAGGGACCATTTTCCGAATAAGGATTATATTGTCTACTTTTTGTAAAATTTTGTCTAGAAAAATGGTCTGCCATTTTGTGACGTAATAGCACTCAAATATAGGCAAAAATGTCTGAAACTTATGCATAGTATAGGCAAAGTATTCTGTTCACAAATGGTAATATTTTTTATTTGATAAAAATCCTTTAATTACTCCTATATCTGCTCACCTTTTAAGAATTTCGAAGAGAAATGAGAGCGGGCGCTTTTTTCAAAATTTGGTCGTGGTTGAACCTCTGTAGCTAAGTAATGGGTAATACCTATGAAAAATGACTAACCATTCCCTAGTCATCAATCATTTTTGTGTATATGTGCCAAGTTTCAAGACGTTATGTTATAAAAAGCAGTTTTGGACTTGTTCGATATCTTGTTAAACGCCCCTCTATTTTTTTCTTCGATATGGTGGAGCTGCTATCGCCCTCCCCTCCTTTCCCTCTCTCGGAACCCAGGCGAAGGAGTCTCTCGCTCTCTCTCTCTCGTGTGCAGTCGGCTGAGTCGGCCGATGCAGTTCTCTCCCTCTCTCTCTCTCTCTGCCGTACAACGCCTGGACTTCTCCTCTTCCCGTCACATACCAGTGGTCGGACTTCTTTCGGTGTGGACACGGCTGGTCCTTCGGAATGGATTTCATCTAACTCTCTAAAATTCTGTTAACCTTCATTGTGTCAATTTATTTGTTATATTAAAATAATATTTTTTATGTTGAAAATTGTGGTTAATTTCCGCCAATTTCTTTTGGTCCTTCGGGCCGGATTCAGTGTATCCAGTGCTGGGTAGATACAGGAAATTAGTATCGTTGCTAATTGTGAATCTTTTTTTGTTCATTTTTATGTTTTTTATCTCTGCACGTGAAATTGAGTTGCATGGACTCCTGACGGATGACGACACGTGCTCCTGACTCATCGCGGTTTTGACGAGGTCACCGACAAGCGTATGCTATACCACTCCTCTCTTTTCCCGTAACATTCTCTACCTTGCGGCTGCCCACGGAAAAGTGGTAAGGGCATTTATTATTATCTCCTTAGTGTGAAAGTGCCAGTGAAAGTAATTCCACAACCTTTTCCCGGAAGTCAAATCTCCAGAAAAGGAGACTTGAAAAGATCCAAGGTTCCGTGTTCGCAACGGTAGCCTCCTCTAAAGTTTCGCCCCTTTCGGACATCCAAATTAGACGTTTACGGTGTTGGAAGAATGAGCTTGATAGCACTATGAGTGAATTTAATGATTTAGTTAATCGTTTCACCGACATACAGACGACCCCGGATCAAGATGATGATGAACTTGTCATGAGATTACGGGAGGAAATGTTAGATCTCTATGTCGAAACAGCGTGTATTATTTCTGCATTGCTTTCGATTGCTAATGGTCAATCTGAAACCCCCTTTGAAAATCCGCATCCGCGATCCTCTGTTCGCTTACCCAAGCTCGAGTTACCCCAATTTGCTGGCGAACCCATTAGATGGATGCCCTACTATAACGCGTTTGATAATATGACGATCCATAAGAATCCAGTATTAGCCCCAGTCGAGATATTCCAGTACTTGTTAAGTTCTCTTCGTGGCGAAGCTCTGCTACTAATTTCTGGACTGCCCATCACCGGTGAAAATTACATCATTGCTTGGGATTTGCTATATAAGCGCTACCTCAATGTGCGGAAACTAGTTTCTCTCCACGTAAGCAAGATTATGGACATGCCACCTGTAATTGACGGATCACGTTCAAGCATTCGCTTGTTTCTATCTACTTACTTTGAAAATTCGCAAGCATTAACTGCTTAAAGGTATGATGTTACCCAAGAAAACGTTTTGCTTCTCTCAATCCTTTTCAGAAATTGAATTTCGAAACTCGGAAGCGCTTTGAAGATACGCGAGGCGTCAATCATGAACTTCCTGAGGTCTCCGAGTTGATCAAGTTTTTGGAAGCCGAATGCGTTCATTTTGAAGACGCAATAATCGATGGCCGATCAAAAGGGAACAATAAAAAATTCTCAGAACAAAATTCATAATACTGCTCTAATTACTACTACGGGGAATAGCTGTGCATTCTGTCGAAACCCAAGCCATGTCATTTATTCGTGCTCTGCCTTTAAAGAGAAATCGCCTCAACAAAGGAAGAAATAGTGAGGTAGAAAAAATGGTGTTACAACTGTCTTGGAACATCTCACACTGTAAAGTTGTGCAATTACTCCCGGAGATGCATCAGTTGCGCTAAGAGACATCACTCCCTACTGCATTTTGACTTGAATTCTCATTCATCGCCAAATAGTCGCCAGGATACCGCAACCGTTAGTGAACAACTGACCTCATTGTTAACTTCCGTTAACTGATCACCGGAATTATCAGCCGAAAAACACTTTGTCGGCATATCGTCGGCCAAACCTAATATGTCAGTTTTGTTAGCATCGACTTTGATTCGTTTACCTACACCTGGTGGCTTCTCTCATGTCGATAGAGGAATTCTAGACTGTGCCGCTCAATGCAGTTTCATTTCAGAACGCTGAGCTCAAGTCTTAAACGTCTCACGCCGAAGAATACCCAATGACATTAATGGAATATCACAATCTCAAGTGAAATCTCATGGAGTAACCTGTCTTAGTTTATCTTCAATCAACGGCAAGGTGCTCAATCATTCACATCCGATGGTTATTTTACAAAATATCACTCCCAATTTGCCTACCGCAACTATTTCACCCGAAGTAAAGGAGAAAGTAAAATCATTTGTCTTGGCGGATCCGACCTTTGATGTACCATCTCCTGTTGATGTTTTAATTGGAGCTGATCTTTTTCCTCACGTGTTCACGGGACTCCGCTGCATTCTTGGAGATAATTATCCAGTGGCTTTTGATACCATTTTTGGCTTCGTTCTAATGGGAACAACTGCAATCGTTCAAGCTTCTGACAGCAATTACCAGCACTCCGTCGCTTTCATTTCAACTCATGATTCTGATCTTCATGCTTCTATCCAACAGTTTTGGCAGCTGGAGGAAGTGCCTCATCTCTCTCTCTCTCCTCAAGACCGACTTTTTGAAGAACATTTCCAATCTACCCATACCAGAGATGAAACGGGACGTTACATCACTCGGTTGCCGTTCAAGAATCATCATCTCCATCTCGGAGACTCATCGCTTAACGCCAAAAGACGATTCTTCGGTTTGGAAAGAAAACTGTCAGCACAACCCCTCCTGAGAGAGAAGTATAATAAATTTATGTCAGAATATCTAGATCTAGGTCATATGGAAGCTTTTGGTCAATTCTCAAGATTTCCACATTATTTCCTACCGCACCATCGAGTCTTTAAAAATCAGGATCCAAATTCCAATCTGCGCGTAGTGTTTGATGCTAGTTCAAAGACTTCAACCAGCGTCTCACTCAATGACATTTTATTGTCGGGGCCCAAATTACAAAATGACATTTGTGAAGTTATTCTGCGATTTAGGTGCCACTCAGTTGTATTCGCCTGTGATATCCGTCAAATGTATCGACAGATCAAAATGCATCCCGATGACCAACACTTCCAGTTAATTTTTAGCGTGAAAACCCCACGGACCCTCTCACAGTATACAAATTGACAACTGTTACTTACGGAGTCACAAGCGCACCATTTCTAGCTATCCGCACCCTTCATCAACCCTGAGTTCTAGTTGTAATCCTCCATAACTGCGGCTGAATACACTCGTAAGCGTACATTTTTTGTTTCCCATGTTTTGTTATTACTTGAGTCATCATCTATTGCTTAGCTTTTTAAAATTGCTTATATTTGGATCATTTCACTTTATTTCGACCAGAAAATCGGCCAATTTTGACCAAACTTGACAAATAATCGTCATGTGATTGTAAATTAAAATCCCAAAGCGGTTTTTTAAAATACGCAAACCTTTTCGAGATATTTATACTGGGATTTCAACGTTGCAAAATTTAAAGTTGTCAAAAGTTACTACACATTTTAAAGTATATCTCCGAGACTATTTAAGATATAAGTTCTCAAAAGAACTTATTTTAAAGACTTGAATTGGAATAATAAAGTATGCGGGTACATCATTTCCTTTTTACATGGATATATCCATTATGATGAGATTATATTGTAAAATATAAACAATTTTATAAGGTTTATAATTATTTTACATTTTCAAATCGATATTTGACGATGTGTCTATGCCCTCGATTCTGCTCATTTTTTATATGTTATAGATGCAACCCTCTTCTACATATTAAAAAAAGTTTACCAGAAGTAATATTTCATTTAATAAAGAAAAATATTTTTGAATGTAGGCGTGACATCCGCCAATGGCCGTGGCGTCGAGCTAGCGGTCAAATGTAAGGTACTCTGGTGTCTTCAGATCTCAGCATAATGTCCCTTTCATCTTCCTTTCACCAAATTCAGCCGTTTACATACTCCTAAATCCCTTTTGCCCGTGAAATTCACCATTTGCTTTCCGTTAATGTGATCACCGCCCTACAATACACGAGGTCGGCTCCAGGTCTTCCACGGTCGGCTTCGGAGAGTAATAGAAAATCATTGTTCCGTCTTCGGCTTTCAGTTTTTACTTCTTCAGTCGATATTCCATTTACCTCGCATAATATTTTAGTATGTTGCCCGAAAATTCTTCCACACTCTTGTTTTCAATGAAATGGTGGCACTCCTTCGTCACCCACCATCACTCATTCATATTTTACTTTCAGGGCAAATAACCGGAAAGGCAGAGTACTACTTATCACAACTCAATCGATATTTTGTTTCTATTCGCATACCCAGGCTTTCCAGGCCCTATCTTCACCCCGTCATTCCTTCCTATTTCTTTCGTCGTCGATAATTAACTAGGTCATCTCTTTGAAACCATAATTTTAAATAATTTTCCTAGCAATACTTCACACTTACGAACGATGCAAGCCTTCGGAATAAGCCAAAAGAAATTATGCAATGCGAGATAATAGAACTAATTCCCTTCTTAATATTTAGCTGTGTTGAAAACAGTGTTTATGCCTGTCTTTATTTATTTAAGACAAATTTGTCGCATCTTAAAATATAATTCACATTCCCAAGTCTCAAAGTCGTTATTTCACCTCTATTTTAGTCTACTTGACCAATAAAAAGTGGTAAGCATAAAAAATTCTGACGGAATATTCAGCACCCTATATAGGCTTAACTTAAGAATAAGAGAAAGGATCATCGTCATATCCATTCTCTTACCCAGTATAATATGAATGTTGCAAGTGAATACAATAAGAATTAATGCAGCAAAAATCCAAGGGAAATTGAAAGATGAAATAACTTTCATTTCTGTTCTTCCTGTTGTGGTCCTGCAGTGCTGGTAGATTGGATGGCCAATGGTCATGTGGTTGCAGCTCACTTAAATATGAAAGCAAAATATAGTCGTGTTAAATAATATTTCCCTATATAATTTCGAACTGGGACGCACTCACTTCGTAATTGACCTTCAGACACTTCTGTATTCTCCAAACTATCCTAATTTGTGCCTCAAAAGTGGAAATTCGTTCCTTCTGAACCCTGGGAACAGCTCTTCTACAGCAAGTCTTGGATTGTTGGATAGGCGTACGGTAGGAACGGATGCACTCAATCAGGGACTTCCCAGAATCTTGGCCAGCCTCTTTTTTCCTCCTTAATGTGCTCGTCGGTAACAAATCCATAGTTCATTTTTTCACGTTCAATTTGGTACATTGTAAAGTTCCACTAGAGTCTGTATTGTTTCTTTATAATTGAACTTCATATTCTTCAGCGTGCCTCACTAAGTACAAAGTACGCAAGTACGTCACTTGAGTCTTTGAGATGTGGTATAGAAATTCTATTCAGCATCTACTCCGATGCAATAATTAAAAAATATAAAAGTGGTTCTCGTATTGAGTCAACGCACAGCCAAAAGAGTAAATGCTTGCGTAGGTCAAGTACACTTGCTACAATACGTAGTAGTTTACTTTGAAAGAAGTAAAATGTAGCTGTGCTTCATATCGTCTGAAATAATACCCAGAATGAGAGAAATAATACTTGATCGCCTGTATTCCTATTTCAACATGAAAACGAACTGTACTGCAGCCTGGAAGTTGTCACTCCAGTGCATACAGTATACCCAATCTTGGTACAGTAGAGAAAATTGCTAGGAGGAATTGCCCACAAAGACGACTTCACATGATTTTAGGTTGTCTCTGACTTTCAAGCAATATGCAGCTTCCAAATGCAGCAATGAAGCCATGCCGTACTACTCAGACAGTATCCACAGCAAAGACATCGTAGAAAATATCTATACACTTTATCTGAGTTTCTAGGTACACCAAAAATATTAAGTTCATTGCCTGAAACCTATTGCATCATGTAGGGCGGGATGGGAAATTCACTAAGTCGAAAAAGATTGCAGATGTTATAGGTCAGTAATAGTATCAATCAGTTCACGCAGCCAAGGACGAAAACCAGATGACCGCTTATGGTGCAGCTGGATTTATCTTAATACATAAGCAAATATATGTGAAGGATAACAGTGAGAGGTATGCATTAGTGCCGTGAAAAAGAGAGAAAATCATCAAATCAAGAGAAGAAAACTTTGAGTCAGTACTCCCAGGAAAAAAAGCAATTTAAATGAGACTTTGAAATCGTAGAGCCAAACCCCAGCTATTGACAAATGAATTCCATAGATCAAGCAACTATCAGTTTTAAAAAAATGAAAACAGCCGAAAACCACAGTTCTTTACGTTCTACTGTGAGCCCGGCGCCACGGCCATTGGTAGGCCACATGGCCTACCAATGGCCGTAGCGGTGTTAAATACCACGGTAACACCGAAGCAGGAAGCTTTGTTTCCTAAGGGGTACCTATATTCCTCAATTAAAAGAGCTACTATTAATGTATATTCATGTATTTATTTATATGAGGAATAAATAACAATTATTATCATTAATTTACAGCTAAAAATCTTTAACACTGCATTCTTTTCACTTTGTTGTCGTAACACCTTTTTTTTGTCCCTGAGACGGTTATTTTCAAATGAAGTTTTAATGTCGTTTGTAATGGTCTGTTAAATAATTTCTGATATTCAACATTGGATAAACTCCGCTTTATCATGTGCACATTGCTTTATTTTTTATCTATCAAAATACTAAAAATGAGGACTAAATACCGAGTATAAGTCGGATGGGTCCATGTTAAATAATTTTGCTTCACTACGTTCACCCACATGTTAATCTTTGCAGTTTGCGCAAAAGCCTGGGTTCTTAAATGTTAATACTTAATTGAAGAACGGTAGGTTGTTTTGGAAGAGACGAGTGATACTTTCGTGATTTTTGAGGGCTATATTCTGACGATCAAGGAAAATGCAACGGACATTCTGGGAGCTTATATCCTGCAATTTATAAATACAGAAAGGATTAAAGTCAGATGTGTTGCAAACTATGAGGAATGTGGGACAATCTGCGACGCGTCAAAGAATCCAGCGCCGCAATGGAAGGGGGCTAGAAGAGCCGGTATTTTGTGCCTACAGTGGAGCCCATTCCGTCACTGAGGATGTCTCCATAGAGATGGACCGGTAAAAGTTAAGCGGGGGAGTGCGGCAGATGAATTTTTGCTTCTGGGTTAGTGGTAAAGAGAAAATAATTATTTCTAAGAAGTTTGGGTTGTAAGTGGTTAGAAAGAAGGAGCAGGAAATGGAAAAAAAACATGGAATACGATTCGGTCGGGCACTCCGTGAGGGACCGATGGAAGATGAGCTAAGGTTCTGGGGTGATAAAAATACCCTCATGCTGGGAGGACCCCCCTCACCTTTTCTGTCCGTAGCATTAGACTGACCAAAACATTGAGACCATCCGTACCTTCCCACTAAGCTTCCTTATTCGTCATCCTCCGCGGTTTCTTGAAGCGGTTTTCCGACATAGTTGCACGAAAAATCATAGCACCATGCCGTGTATTCCACAGGCAACTGATATTTACTTTCCATATTTTAGATGTTCAGTCGCCAATATAAGTCCAAGGAAAGCGTACATTTCTATATCATCGGTAGTTTTCCAAGTTATTTTCAAATTTATATCTAAATGCACTCGAACTGCTTCCAGATTTGTGAAAGTAACAATTTCATAATTAATGTTTTTGGCAATATACAAACCTATGCATCCATTGGGTCCCTAATAATGGGATTTTTTTCTTGGGATTGCTGCTTGGTATAATTCTATACATACTAACCATGTGATTTCCCCAAAAATGACCATCACCACAGCAGGTGCGCGGACCCGGAGGAGGGATGCGGAGCGGAGAAGGTATTAAAAAAAAAAGGATTGCTGGAGGACATGGAAAAAAACACCCTACGGCTGGCCATGAGCTCCTAAGAATTATTCATGCAAATAGATTAAGTTTTTTCACTGAATATTATAAACAGGCAATAATTATAATCATTGGATCAAATACGAAGGAAAATTGGAATAGTTTAATTTTCCATTTGTTAAAAATCTTATTTTCTTATAAAGTTATAAAATTAAATATTTTGATTATAAATAGAAGATACCATTTCATACGAAACATAATAGCTTTTAAATTAGCATTGAGAGTGCACTACCCGACAATGCGACGAGGAAACTCCCGGCGCCGCAGCGGCGTCGTAAATCCAACGACGCAACATTTTTTCTTTGAGGCCAATAAAATGAAAACTATGCACATTATACATGCAAAAATATATTTGTAGCCTAAGAAACCAGAAAATATAGAATACTGAAGGTTTCAAAAGGATCCATGGGGATCAAAAATGTTCAAATAATTTTTAAAATCACGAGCGCAGCTAAGGCGCAGAGAATCCATATGAGGGTTAAATATGACGATAGATTATTCTTTTCAACTTCAAATTCAAACGCGGCAGCTCAAACAGAGGAACGCAGATGACTGCGGTGTCTAGTGAAATATTATTTTGACATCGCACTCTGCAATGAATGTCTTTTTAATAAATTAGGATTGCGCAGAAGAGGATAAATAAGTTCGTAAGAAGAATAGAACACCGAACATTACTCTCTAATAATACACTCGTTATTATTGGCCTAAATTGGTTTGGCCGTTATAGTTACTCCAATTTCAAGAAATAGTACGTATAACTTACCGTTAACAAGTCCAACAACATTTCCAAAATATAATGTGATATTGTGTTTTTCTCCAAATAAATAATCATTTTCGTTTAAATATCAATTTTAATTCAATTTTGTTTCAATTTAATATGCAATTTTGCTTATATTTCAATACATTATCGGGAACATGCAAAAACCCATGTATGGTGAATTTTAAATGCCTATCAGCCGCATTGAACGTGTCAATTCATGCAAAAGATAAGTTCCAAGAAAACGTTACGAGTGGAATTTACTTACCTCACTTTGACTCACATGGTAGTTTGTATCTTCGTATGGGACGAGCTTAAAGGAGTACCAGCTAAAAGACAATTAAAGTAACTCCTACTGAGTTATCGAGCGAAGGGTTTGTCTTCCCATTCCCAGTCATTCCCGACGTACTCTGGGATCTTTAAAAGGTGAAGTTTTACTCCATAATTTATGACAGGAGAGATTGCAGACGGGATTTCATCTCAAAAACGGATCCTTTTTTGTTCTCTCTCCATTCCCGTCCTCTTTGCTCCTCCCCTCAGCTCCCCTTCCTCACCTTTTGTTCCCTTCTTTTCCGAGTACCCTTGGTAAACCCCGTTTTACCTTATCCCACTCGAAAAAACCCAAATGGCACTCCGAATACCTTATTTTTCTCCTTACCTACTCCTCCGTGCCCTTAAGGAAGCAGTTATTCAGTAGCTTATAATTGTGTCTTTCATGGTAATATTATACAAATAAGATGTTTGCATCGTTGAGTCTATTTCAGATCCAGAATAATTTGTAGTTTACTCTTGAAGAGTGTGCTACTATTATCGTGTCAAAATTCCTCTACTTATGATCTTACGCAAGGCTTACCTTGTATGCAGAAATTGAATCAATCAAGTTGCAATAGTGCTGAAAAGAAAGTGTTTGCATACGAATATTGAGTGAAAATAATATTTTATTTCTTGTTGTTTTTACTTTGGGAGTTTGGCAGAATACCGTAGAGAAAAATAATTGCTGCGCTAATAAATTCAAAAGTGAATCTGAGAGGATGGGGTTCAATTGGTATATCCCCACGAAGGTAAAAGCTACGGGCAAGGAGAGAAAATGTCATATAGAATGTGGGGATTGAGAAAACGGAGCAGAGGGTGTGAGACAGAACAGCAGATGGATTATCAAGGTGGCCGCTCTTAGACAGGAATGGACCGGGTTGCACATTGCCTTTCATGCTTATTCTTTGTGGAAGAGAAGATGAAAATAGAGTTGGAGGAACCTTTTGCTGCTTTTATTTTGACGCAAAAGTGGGAGAAATGCTACTTATCACTTAACCTTGCCGAGGGAAGGATTACTTTCGCCTAGTCAGCATTAACGAATTCTTTTCTGGATCCTCAACGGAAATGTGAAAAAAATTGATATATATTGAAATCAAATTCGGATTCAAAGTTCTAAGACTCTAAAACTGTAACTATCTGAAACATTGGAGGTGTGATTGTGGTTTAGAATGAGAAAAGTACAATGAAAGGAAAGGAGCACAATGCAGATCATCATGGAAAGTAAAGAAAGTAGTAGTAATAAATTGGAATGCAATGAATGAAAGAATTTTTCTGGAGACAGAAAAGCTAATCTGAATTTAAAAAATGGCGGTGGAAAAGTGACGCAAGGAAATGAAATAAGCACAAGACACGGTGGTATATGAATAGTAATTCTTCCCCAATTATTTTAGGTTGGCTAAAAAGCAATATCCTGCGGAAACTTCAGCAAGTTGGTTAGTTGTAGCAATAAGTTGTTAGTGTTATTTTGTTATTATAATGACATATTACCAGTGATTATCTGAAACATCTGGCTGCCAATCGATTGCTGTCCCATCCCTGAGCTTCCAAAAGTATATGCGTAATGCATTCGGGGTGAGTGAATCTCAAATCGAGCTAAAATTGCCTCAATTCGATTACTGTTGCCCCATTTGTCATCATATTTCTTTGGAAATCATTGATAAATGAGATGCATACTAAAGGAGGTTTTATGAAGAAATAAATGTTAACGCCTTAGATACAATTCAATTGAATGAGTGTTCATTTTAATTAATAAAGATTTACCAACAACAACCATTTCAATATTAATAATTCAGTTTATTTCAGTTAATAAGCTTCCTAATATGTCATTATATTTGATTTAAGCGTTTAATATGTCATTAGCATTAATTTAATAATTAAATAACTGTAGGATCTTGTTTTTTCCCGGCGTATAATGCTGGCGAAGTCTTCACGGGTTCTCCACCGCGTCAGGGAAACGGCTAATGCCGACGTTTCGACGGCTAACACGGAAGAAATCAACCACCTCCGCAAGACATTCCGCCAAAATGGATACAAGGAGAGGGAAATAGAACTGGCCCTTAAAAGGTCCTTGGCCCTCACCATCCAGAAAAAAGACAGGCCCCGAAAGAAGGACATTTGGCCCCGGAAAAGACCGACGAAGAGAGGGAAAAACCCTTAGCCAGAGCTTGTCTCCCGCATGCCTCAACCATTGTGGGGAAAATTTCACGTATTCTCAAAAAGAGAAATATTGAGACTATCCACAAACCTCCGGGAGAGCTCAGGAACCAACTGGTCAGGGTCAAAGACGGATTGGGCCTCAAAACTCCCGGAATTTATCATATTCCCTGCGAGTGTGGGGAGGTCTACATCGGAGAAACCGGCCGCACCATTGAAACCCGCATCAAGGAGCACCGGAGGTGCATCAGATTGAAATACCCTGAGAAGTCCGCTGTCACCGAGCATAGCCTCAACAAGGACCATCTGATTGCCTTCGACGACGCTAAATCACTTAGCAGATCCTATGGTGTACCCACTCGGGCCGATACTGCCGCACCAAGAAAAATTGGAAGGGGAGGCAGGCCTAAACGAGCCGGGTACTGCTTAAAAAAAAAGAAACCGGGACGGAAGTAATGGGAGAGCAAAATAATTACGGGAGTGGGGATAAGTCAAGGGACATGGGCGCATACCTTGGTCTATTTTCGCCCATTCCGGACGAGAGGACGTCAATTCCTCGAACCGACCCACGACTGGGCTGACGGCCGACGAATGACCTGTCACGCCAGAAGCCGACTTCTCACACACACTGACTTCTGCCACCTCTCGACTCCAGCTGGACACTCTCGTAGCAGACGAAAACTCGACAATCGAATATCAGTCGAGTCGAATACAATCGACCGTAGTCGACTTGAATAAACAAATTATGGTCGGAAAGCGCCCACGGAGAGAGGGTGGGAAATTTAAAGTAGGGAAGGTAGGGAATTAAAGACCTACCTCCCGAGTGGTGCTAACATATGGTTATTGGGACCGTTTATCCAAGGAGGCAATTGAAATTAGGTTAGAGGCGAAGAATTTTAAACACGACACAGGATACGCCCTTAGTAACGTGTGGAAGCCGGTGATCCGGAACATACGAGAAGAGAGCGAGAGGATTGGAAAGAGCCAATCAGGAGCAACCTTGCGGAGCAATTCATGTGTGACCTGAGAAGAGCCAATCAAGAGTGACCTGAGCCAAGGCAAAGAGTACATATATCAGCATTTTTCTTGGACCTGACACTCAACGCATTGAGGACGATGGCAGTGTTAGCCGTCGAAACGTTGGCATTAGCCGTTTCCCTTACCCAGTGGTGAACCCGTGAAGACTTTACCAGTATTAAACAACTATAAAATAAATTAAATTGCACTAGAGTATGGAAAACATTCCCCAATCTGTGCATAACTTTAGGTGAGTCCAAAGAATCAGTTCCGTAATGACAAAAATAGGTAACAGGGAAGTGTTATATTTCTCTCATCATGAATTTTGTGCGAAATGAGATTAAAACTCTAGATATAAGGTAAAGGCCGCAAGGGTTATAGTTTATATAATCCTAATTTGGTCTAAGTCAAGTTGTTTTTCCAAACTTAGTATGTGTGTTCGGGAGTGAATTACAACTGTTCTGTAAGTGGTGAGATTGCTTAGTTTACTTAATTACAATAAAAACTCGCCACAATGCAAGAACATTTCTTCGTAGTCTCAAATTTGAGTAAATGTATTTTCAAAGAATTTGGTGAACTGGCATGCACGCGCTTGATTACAATACTAGCGATGCCGCGGTTAAAATCTGAAACTGAATTAATCTTCTGGATGGATTTACGAAAATTAAAAGTGACGAAGCACGTGGTATAAAGCTGAGCCAATGTTAAACTGAGGAACGAAAACGGGATAAAAGGCGAGAAGGTGAGAGAAGGAACGGAAGGAGAAGGAATGTGGGAAATTAAAGAGGTGCATTGGATGTTGAGCAAAGAAAATGAGGTGTTCGGCGATACAGCCCGCAGGACAATCGATTGATATCTAGGCTCGCGGAAGCCTGAAAGCGATTCAAATTTTCAGGCTGGTTCTTTGAGGGTCACAGATGAAAAATTTTATTTTCATCAAGCCACATGTATTGTATCAGAGCCACGAGGCCAGGAAGTGAGAATATGAGAAGTATTTTTTACCGGGTACCATTTCCAAGGCATGAACTAATTGGAGTTGTTAAAGGATAATAACTGACCACGGGTAGAACCGGTAACCTCTCCGAATATTTCTCCCTCCACCTTGCATAATGGCAGCCTTCTCCTCACTCTTGGTGATAAAAGGGATGGCAAGCATGGTTGTCAAGGAATGCAGACTGTGAATTGATAAAGCGTGGACGACAGATTGTTCATCTTGGAAGGCAGGATCCCGGCAGCATTTAGGTAAGTAAATCGTTATTCAAAGGTTCCTTTTTACTATTAGATAATATTTTGCTACATTTGGTGGGCGTGAGCGCGGTGTGCTCAGTGTGTCGTAGGCGGAGGGTGTCAATACTGTGCCTATGCAGGCTCCGCTACCATACCAACTGTGATGGTAGGTGAATTTCTCATCAAAAGTTTTCAGGGATCTAGCAGACGATATATAGACCTAGGATATACTTCATTTTTAAGTAATTCCCATAAAAAGACAAAGAAGATGTCTTTTGAAAAGGGAAGGTCTAACTTACTGCATAAAACTAATAATAGCTTTTCATTTTTATTTTTGTTTGATGGAACGTTTACCCTGTTTAGATGAGGGTAAACTTTATGGGCAAATCAGAATCTTTCATTTTTTGCTCTAGCAGTTTACTCTGCAGGTCATCTGTCTGTATCTTAAACTCACGCCAGCTGCAAGGATAAAGCGAAGATTAAGTCCTCGGAATAGTGTTGCCTGCACTCATTGATATAAGTCAAGATGAATTTGTAATGCTTTGCAATATTTTTACTATCGCTATCATTGTCTCGGATAATAAACATTAATCTTAGTGAAAATAATTGAAATCCGTTTGCGTTAAACTACAAAATGTCTAGGCAAAGAACAGCCATTTAAAAAGTACCGATTTGATTTGAATATTAATTAATTGTGCATGGAATGTAGATTTAACTATAGTCTTTATCTGCAATCATATTTATCAATCAACATATCCATTAACGAGAATGATGAGCAATACTAGATTAGTGTGGTTGAAGGAATAATTCAATGAAGTAACACCATTAATTTTCCTTAGAGTTAAACTCTGTGTTAATTCAGAGTTAAAATATTTTGCAAAAAAAGCTTGTGTTTCTTGATTCAGAATATATAAAAGACAAATATTTCATTGATTGACCCATTTAGTACTTCAACTGATGAAAATTGGATCACATGTTAGTTCGAAATCACTCACTCTGTAGGTTGTAAAATAGTATAAATAGCTAATTTGTAATAAGGAGACAAACATTTTAGTGAACGTAAATGTATCTCTCTTTAAAGTATAATGGCAAGTATGAAGGCATCCTATTTGCTGTTTGCTACCATCCTGGTGATTTTTGCCATAAATGGGTCAAATGGCCAGGCTTTCTCGTTTGGAACTTGTCCATTATCGGCGACCACAGTAGATCCGGCCCTTACATTCGCTAACGTGAGTATATCATTCACCTATGGTAATAATAATAATAATATAAAAATAAAAGAATAATGGTAGAATCCATCGGCTTAAGATAAATTACTGAAAAAATAGTTGTAAACCCGTATCATTTATACATTTGCAAGCGCTTGCTGTGTACGATTTGCTAACAATTGCAGTGTATGCATTTGCAAAAAATTCACTCAATTATTATTAAAACTTCACCAAGTATTCTTACGGATATATAAAGTTTATTCTCATTTAAATGCATGAATACTACACAATGCATGCATATGCCATGAATATAAGTGTTTCAATTACATATAAAAAATGATTCGTTCTTCGCTGCATTCAAAAAATATTTGCCTCGTGTGGAGATGAATTTTTTTGAAGCCTTGTTTTTCAAATTAATAGTGACAGTCTTTTCTCTACGATATATGTCATATTTAGCTGAAGATGGCTTGACATATTTTATAAACCGGTAGTTTTCGAGGTACCTAATGAAAACCTACGCGTCATTTAGTTAGAAATCGATTCCACACTGAATGGGAAAATATTGTGAATTTTTTTTTTCATTCCTCGAATCAGAAAGAAAATTTTCTTTCCTCAAATCGGAAACTCGCCTACCATGTTAGGTACCATTGGAATAACAATAAAAAAATAACAGTTTCAATCTTTTGCCTTCCCCAAATACTAGAGATATTTATACTTTTACATACGATGGCATATGATGTGGTCTGTAGATCTCAAACCTGTCGTGGAGCGGTGGAAAATTTTCCCAACGACAACATTATGAGCTTTATACAACTTTAATAACAAGTATGTTAAAAATACCTGGTAAAGACACAATAATATGTTGAAAAACGAGTAATTAAACTTCTAAAAAAATAAGTGGGCAGTACGAATCTCTTACCATTTCCGAAATGATGGCATGCAATTAAATGGGTTACGGTCATTTCTGTGCTTCGAATAGGCTGGAGAACCGCGTGGCTATTTTGGCATATCGATTGTTGATGGATACGCATGCTCCTTTGCTTTTAAAATGTGAGATGACACCTAGAGTTGCTGATCTAGCAACTTAAAGAGCGTGATAATTTTAATGGTGTTGATTCGAGCTTTTCTGTTATTCAACTCGTTTTTTATTTTGATTTTTTTATGAAAATGGAATTTTTTTAATTTTTCATATGATAGCTTACTCAAACTTCGTTTTGATTCATTGACGGCCATTATCAGGTCAGGCCAGTAGAAAGTAAACTTTGATGAACTTAAAAGTAACTTCATATATATTAGTTTGAATATTTTGTGATTTTTATCTGATGCCATGAATATTTTTCAATATTTCAAGTTGGTTGGGACTTGGAGAGAAATTGCTCGCACGCCGTCGCTCGATCGACATGCTTGGACTTGCGTCACCTACACCATAGCTGCAGTAGTGGCGGACTCATCCTATTCTTTCTTTATTTCTGGGACTCACAAAATGTTAGTATATTATCAATCAAGTGTTTGTGATAGAAACGTAAGTATAATGGCGTTAACCACAAATGCATTTCACAAAGGTTTTGGCCACAAAATTCATTTCGATGCTTTGCTTACTAATAAACTTAGAAGGCATAAGTGGATTTTCCTGATACAACTGCGTGGAAATTAAGTTCTTTCTTGCTTTTCTTGACTGACAGAACGTTACCATTAACAATCATTTTCAAAATTTTTGCGAATACGCTAAAGCAGAGTTTCACATTTGAACGGAATAGTCATAACTAAATCATAATTGGAGCTTACCTTTTTCCTCGCTGACTTAGATTTTCGTATATGAACCACATGAGTCCTCAGTATTACCAGTTATCATGGGCCTTTCTACGGGACATTTGAGTGGCAGACTCTATTGGATCCATATAAGGCAAAGACGGTGCTTGTATCCCAGGAGATATTTAATAGAATTATCAACTAGAATATAAGGATTGAAATAGATAATGGTGTAAAATTAGAGTTGAAATTGGCTCCTCTTTTTGTAATTCAGTTAAGGTATCCATATAAATAATAATAATAATAATAATAATAATAAAAGGTCTTTATTGGGGCGAGATTGAGACAAAACTGTCCCTTCTGCCATCTAATCCCTCGTCAAAATAAATATATAAAAGAAATAGTGGTCAATACTTAAAACAATCATTTTCAAAATTTTTGTGAATACGCTAAAGCAGACTTTCACATTTGAACGGAATGGTCATAACGGCTATAAATGGCTAATCCCAAAATAACGACCACTAGCCTTGAGAATTTTCCACCAGGTCATCATAGACTATAATTTAAAATCGATAAAACCACAGTTAATAACCTCATTAAATGTGTATAAATTAAGCCTACCATCTCTTACTTAGCATTAGTACTCAATTAATATGATAGAATTACTGCACATTATCATTTGCTTAGTTGTATTATAGAGGAGGTATAATATTTGTTAATAAATTTCTTATATAATTTATGTCTTTTTTATAGTATCTTATTTCACTTGGATACTACTCTATGATTGTATTCACCTGCTACCCTTGCCCGTGCCGAATACAATTCTCCAGTAAGATTTTAGTGGATTGATCTATCTTTCATGGTCTAATATTTTTCTCATCCGAGTAAAAAGCTAGGTACAAGCCTGCATTCATCGTCTGGGTTGATGAACGATCAGTGGTCTGTAAAATGCAGCGTGTCCACGGTAAAATACATGGCAGTTCCCAAGACCTATCGAATGACTTGTCCCCTTCGATCTGAGCATCCCAACATCTCCTCTCGGTTTTGCTATCATAAGCCTCTCTTTTATTGACCTCAACGGTATTTCTTAATCAAAAGTAGAACAATGTGCAAAAATAAGGAAGAGAAAATAAGTGCTTAACATTCGACCAATTTTTTACAGAACTGATGGAGGAATGTCGAACACTGGAACTATTACCGTCGAAGGAACAACAGCCGCTGCCACAGATGCAATTTGTTCCACATTCTTGACATTTACTGTTAACAACGGTAGTAAGTACCATTATCTCTTATTAAAATGTATAGAGACCATTTGAATGTGCTTTCAGGTGACACTTGTGACTAAATTGTATTCATAAATTAATGTAATAATAATAGTTTAATCAGGAATTTGTTTAAATACGTTGATTTATATTTTTCAAGAATTTTTTTTACATAATTTCCTGTATTTTTACCATTTTGTTCACTACTCTAAATGAAGCCAGTAGCCAATCATATGAACGTTATTCGGGTTCCTCCCTGAGTCGATGAATGAGTCCTCTGTCGTCCTCATGGCTGAGTGTCGAGTCTATCCCGTCAAGTCAATTCAATAATATTTTATTTTCCACAAAGTAATATTACAAAAAATATGCAACAAAATTTAACATTTCGGGTGCCCTGTTGTAGATATTTGTTCCTCTTCAGGGCGTTTTATTAATACTTTTTTAGACATACAATATTTCTTGTCATATGGCTGGACTTGATATCGGATATTTCGCTTACATCTCCTAGCTGGTCAGATCTCAATATCTTCTTTTGAGTCTTTACCAGAAATTGTTGGCAAGGCAAAGTATTTTACACTTGGCTCACATTATGGCATGGTCAAGGTAAATACACCTGCCAAGTTATCAGGTTGTCAAAGTCTAGGTGTCAATAACAGAAACCGTATCTCAGGATACTTTCTCAAAAATTCTGGGAGTCCCACACGACAGAGTATACCTACTAGACGCCGGAAAAAACGCGGAAAAACGGACCAATCAAGCGTGTTCTGCCTCAACACACAAGATGTTTGTTAGGTAAGAGAGAGAGAGAGAGTTAGTGCATAAATGTGTCTTTTGACAGAGTCTACTAATTGGACTCGGCAGTCTCCACTGCATACGGAGGTTACTCTATTAAATCATTTAATTGTTAACTATATGTCCATTGTATGTTCATTACCACCATTGTGTGGCGTAGTAAGTAAGTTTCTGTTTCACGGAGTTTCTGTTTCACTCGCTAATCAGTGGTACCCGAACGAAAGTATCACTCACGTAATATAATGTAAAGGTTGGGTTTGAAACGCCCACGGGAAGATATATTGTGACACGTATACAGGCGCGGAGAGTATGATTTGATGATGATAAGCAGAGTTGACTTTCTGCCAGGAGGGCGATGGACGGCTCGTTCATCAAATCGTCGGCAACCATTAAGGATTTGAACCGGAATAAAACCCGAATAACTTTCATTTGCTGCATTCGCCGGGGAAGCATCAAACCTTTCTTTACAAATCCATTACATTGCTCACCTAAAAGGTACCCACCAATAGCTGGAACGACATTATGCGTACGAATTCACTACTTTTCCTTTTACAACACTGTAACTACCAGGTGGTAGAAAAATGTTCACTGTTTTGCAACGTTATAGTTGATTCACTTGAATGCTTTGCAAAAATATCGTCGGAATTTCCATCCAGCAATTACGGTTGAATTAATTTCGCTTGAATTTTGTAGCAAACGTGCAAACGGAATAACCCGTTGGGTAGATATTAATCTCCTGTGCCACAAATGTAATGAAATAAAACAGCTTTATTTCTGTATAATTAATTACTTTGCTCTGTGCTAGCTATGTTACTATTCCCCGGAATTTGATATCCACGTATATTGGCGTCTTGTGATAGAATTAAATTCAGAAAAATAAGTTAATGAAAGTTACCATATCAGCCAAAAATAACACTTAAATCGAGAGAACTGATTATAAATCTCAAAAGAAAGTATATATTTTAAAGAAATCATTTATCTTAGAGGCTGGAATGATGTGATCTGATTTGGTTCTCAGTATATTATATTAGCAGGTTGCTGCCACGGTTTGGGCATAATCAGCTACATATATGATTTCAATTACAACGAAAACCCTTACACTAGAGAAAACCGTGATTCCGCGATTTTGTATTCATCCATTCATAGAAATACCTATTTCCTTTTTTCAGTTTCTACGAAGGCTCTAAATTTCTATATAATAGCAGATGACGATGCTGACCCAACTTTTCCGGTTTTGTACGCCTGTGAAAATTTGGGAATAGGAAAAACAGGCCAGTAAAATCAAGTAATATTTAAGCTCAAACATACAGTAATGTTATTTGTACCAAATTAAAATAACTGTGATTTGGCGCTGAGAGTGTAATACACTTCTTCGAAATCACGGAGTTTTTACTGAATGCATTCAGATTACTCACTGCCCTGGAATAACGAATCATTTTTGTTTCAGGTTATCTTCTTATATTGGCTAAGGATACATTAGTGGCTTCCTCCCTTACCAATGCTTTGAATGCAGCTGCAACAGTTGGATTTACCAGGTCAGCGCTTTCCTACAACTTTCTGCAGAGATGCTACTGACTCAAAGGAAATAATTTGTATATTTATTGGAAAGAGGCACAATGTAAATAGTTATTGCCAAATTTATGTAATTGCTGAAATATTAATATATTTATAATGAGTTCTCTCAAGCGTGGAATTTCTTCCAACTGTAGCCCTTTCCTTTACCGATTTGTTTTCCGAAGCGTCACTCAGAAACCTTAGATCTGATGGAAAAAACAGCATGTTTAAGAAAATATCTGAAAACATTATCATAATACTCATTCTAAAGTATTGTGCACTGCTTTATTCTCAACATTGGAACCATTAAAATGCGAGGAATTATAGAGTGATATCTCCAATGCTTTCTCTCTCTCAAGCACGTTTTCATGCTTATATGCTCAAAAAATTAAGGTCAAATCAGGATATAAAAAGTAACAAACCGTTTAGTAGACTTTCCATGCACAAATATAAAAGTTACGCTTAACTTTTTGTCTAGTATCTGCTACTTCAGTATTTTCACGGTCCGATGAGGAAATAAATGTATCTGAAGTATGTGTAAATCCTTTGCATCTCTGTACAACTGTAGGATTTCTGTATAAAACCCTGTAGTACTTCTATAACGTGTCACTAAAATCTTAAGTGAGCATTACAGCCAAGGGACCAATGACCTTAACTTCTCCCTCCCTTGTTGTTGCCCTCCTTCCAGTCGATTTCCTCATGTGCGTCATCACCTTCCCCTCGGTTTACGTCAGAATGGCCCAAATCATCGCAGCATCTACTTCCGTGATTGACCACATGCGTTCCCTGCATCATTATTCTCCATCCGCCCTCAGGGGGGAGAGGGTTACATTCTGGTGTGAGCGATATAGATGCTCTCTTTTTGGAGCTCTCAGTCACTTACGTCAATCCGTCCCATTGGTTTCCTTATATTCCAATGCTAATTTCATCCATCTGTCCCGTTTCTTTTGCAATGGTTCCGCAAGGAAATCAGCAAATAAAATCATTATAATGAGATGGAAACAGGTCACGTATTCATATTTAACGACAGATGTCGTCAATACATTTATGTTTTGGCCTAAATATCAAAGGAATACCCGAGCGGAAAATGCTATTAAATCTGTAAGAATCTCATTTGCTTGAATATAAATTCTTTAAAAGGAAACACTTGCACCTATAATCGATATTAAGTCCCTTGCAATAAAATGTTTGTTATAAAAATACAATCACTTAAAGAAGTTAGTTATGATACTGCGAGAATACTTTACTATCTATTCCTATAGGCAGGAAAAAGGTGAGCAAATAAATTTTTCTTGTGTGTATAAGAAAGTGAGTCTGGGTATTACGGTATATAGATTGCTTAAAATATATAATATCTATCTATTTGCCTAAAAACCAAAGGAATACACAAAGGGAAAATGCCATTAAATATGTAAGAATCCCATCTGCTTGAATTTAAAGTTTTTAAAAGGAAATACTTGCACCTATAATCGTTATTAAGTCCCTTGCAATAAAATGTTTGTTATAAAAATACAATCACTTAAAGAAGTTAGTTATGATACTGCGAGAATACTTTACTATCTATTCATTCAAGTAGGAAAAAGGTGAGTAAATAAATTTTTCTTGTGTGTATAAGAAAGTGCGTCTCGGTATGACGGTATATAGATTGGTTAAAATATATCCTCGTCGTTCATTATTGACACTATTTCCATGGTTCATCATGATCATTTTTCCGTCATTCATGGTGTCTCTCCATGCAGGTTAAATAACAAATTGACTTTAGCTGCCAAATTTCAAGATAGATATCAGAACTCGTATTTAATGTTAGAGCTCCATACATACGTTTAACAGGTGATTTGGTGTGGCGAGGAAAACAAAAATTGAATCTTACCACTCTCATTTTAGCTTCAGGTTCTCTTTCCTAATTGACTCACATAAAATGCTCAGAATTTTTTTTTTCAAACTCTTTAGCTCAGATAATAGAGATATGACATCAATAAAGGCATACACGAATAATGGACCTTCCTATAAACCATATACATCGTTTAATTATCATCATACCTCTATGCAGTACAAACTTTTAAATGAAACTGCTTAGTTAAAAAAGATTTAGTATAAGTTTTTAACAACCAAAATTCAGTTACTTAACAAAGTGGGAAAAGCAAGTTTCCATGTTCAATCATGACCTTAAGTAACTACGAGTTAGACTCAGCAACAAGTGTGATCTTTACAATTCTTATATTATTGTAATCATAAGTTTGGCTTTAAGAATAATAGAGCCAAGGTAATCAGAGCATTATATTCTTTAATCACGTAGACATTTTTTTGATTATTATTCGGAAAATATTTGGCTGATACAATATTCCATTTCCCTTTTGATATTTTTAGAATTATCCATTTCTCTTGATTTTATCTTGAATTATTTGTGAGAAATGGCTGCGTGAGGTTTCTCGGTCACTTTACATCTGCAGAATGGCAATGTGAGTTCTAGCACCTTCCTGACAGACCGGCGTCGCGGAGTATAATGCCATAGGATTCCTCTGATGGGGGAGCCTAGGTTGCCGATGGGAGGTGGAAGCGTCTCTGCGATCGTTCGCATTACCAATGATGTCAAACCCGGATGCTAAGGCAAGCGAGCTTCTGGAAGATGGTGGTGTGTTCTGTCGTGGAAAAAAGTCATGACACTCGAGTTTACAAGTCAATGACAGTTGTACGCGTAGTCCCACATGAAAACAAATTATATCAAAAATTAGCAAATTTAATTCTGCGTTCAACTGTGGAAAGTAAAAATTTTTATTTTAATTTGTTAAAATTTTATTGTCTGTGAAACAAAAAAAGTGCCGGTTTTTTCACCGTTTTAAACGGAATTCTCACTTTAAAAATGCATAACATTTAAAGTATTCATTGGATCGCAACCAAACTTAAATACAACATAAGGGAACGTGTTTCTAAGGTATGTAAAAAGTTGTAAGATAATCGAAGTTTAAATAAAATTGTTCTTGTAAATTTTGTAAAACAACTTTTTCTCAGTACTGCGTGGTCATATCGATACGAATCTTGTCCTGTCATGGAGCTTATGGTAATACAGGGCTAATCGGTTCTCGATATTTAGAATTTTATTAGTTGTTTATTTTATGTGCGCTTACATTTAATTCGGTGTTTCTTACAACAAGAGGAGTGAAGCCAGCGAGGGGAAACGGACGCATGGCCTTCGAATTCCGTGCGACGTTGCCGCGTTCGACGCCAACCCCGCGCTCCATGTGTAGAATCCATACATTTTTGTTGCATTGTAACTTAAAAAGGTAGGATTCTTTTCTTTCGAAAGAAAATTAACTCCTTTCCATCTCCTTTTCTCATGAGGCCTTTGGACCTCCAATGGCAGGTTTAAAATTGGGTTGCTAGCTAATAAGCTGTTGTCATTATATTACATTGTGCTGATGGCGAGGCCGAATGACCCGCTTTGTCTCAGCGATGAATCATTTGTATTTGTGTGTCTGACCCTACACTCATTCTGGGGCCGATTTTCTTTGGATTAACATCTGACAGTATGCCTGCTAAACCATTGACGGAGGGCGAGTTTGCCATGGTTGCTAGTGCGATTTGTTTTTTTAGAAGCGAGAGTGAAAAGATTAATGATAAGAGGTATCCGGTCTATCGTAAAGTGTCCGAGTGTGTTGGAAGATCGTTATCGACGGTGAAGAGATGTGCCACTGCAATGAAAGGAAATCTTTTTAAGATACAATGCAACAAAAATGCATGGATTCTACACATGGAGCGCGGGGTTGGCGTCGAACGCGGCAACGTCGCACGGAATTCGAAGGCCATGCGTCCGTTTCCCCTCGCTGGCTTCACTCCTCTTGTTGTAAGAAACACCGAATTAAATGTAAGCGCACATAAAATAAACAACTAATAAAATTCTAAATATCGAGAACCGATTAGCCCTGTATTACCATAAGCTCCATGACAGGACAAGATTCGTATCGATATGACCACGCAGTACTGAGAAAAAGTTGTTTTACAAAATTTACAAGAACAATTTTATTTAAACTTCGATTATCTTACAACTTTTTACATACCTTAGAAACACGTTCCCTTATGTTGTATTTAAGTTTGGTTGCGATCCAATGAATACTTTAAATGTTATGCATTTTTAAAGTGAGCATTCCGTTTAAAACGGTGAAAAAACCGGCAATTTTTTTGTTTCACAGACAATAAAATTTTAACAAGTTAAAATAAAAATTTTCACTTTCCACAGTTGAACGCAGAATTAAATTTGCTAATTTTTGATATAATTTGTTTTCATGTGGGACTACGCGTACAACTGTCATTCACTTGTAAACTCGAGTGTCATGACTTTTTTCCACGACAGTAGTTCCTTGCTCACGTTGGACCTTCATCGAGTGGTGCTGCAAGGGTGTGGAAGGGCACCACCAGCAATAACCTCGGTGCGCTAACAAAAGTTGGCGGCAATATATTTATCACCGCACCATTTGCAGCTGAGAAGTCTGTATTCTCTTGTTTAAAAAAAAAGAACTGGTTTGAATGCGAAGGGAACATAATTTCCTATGGTGGTAAGAGGAATTGTTGAAAACTATGATAAGATTTTACATCAAACAAAATCAAGGATAATTTAAAAACTGGAGCCAACAATTGACAAAAACTAAGAACGAAAAACGAGTAGATATTATATAAGAGATGATCTATCACTGTAATCACTTAAATCTGATTCTTTTTACATTTAGTTTCATACGACCAGTACTACGTAGTATTCTGCATGCCTGGCGAGGCAGCGGTTTCCCCCATGTAAAGCATGCATTAATGTCCTTAAACAATTCAGTTGTCTGTACCTAGAATGCTGGTTTTACTATATCGCCAAATATGCTCACGTTGATGCGTGTCAAAAAGCTTTTAGCTGTTTACTATCGTTATTCGGGATGCATATTTAGTGCTCTCGTTAGAGGTTATCTGCTAAATATAGAAGATGTTTGAGAAAAACTCATTTCACATTTTATACGTTCATGCACATCTGAGGTAAACAAAGAGTGAATTTAATTTGTATGTTTAATGCGGGAGACACATGAAAAATAATTTCACTCAAAATAAGGTAACTCAAAGATTTTAATCAATACATCCTTACCGACACCCGGATAGGTCCTACGAAAGAGTTTGAGTACAAATCATTTAGAGAATTTGTTAGTTCGTGGTGATAATTAATTCGTATTCATGTCATATATTCCTCATTTACTACTACACATCATTCATACTCCTTTGAACCTTTGTTCATACACTGTAAAAAGTTTATCTGATTTTAAGGAACAAAATCGATCTGAATTTCAGTCGAAATATTTTTAAGACAGTGTATGTTGAATTTCAGTTCTAAATTTCAGATGCAACATTTTTAAGACAGTGCACTCATATCTTGTCTCAAAATAAGGCATGTGTATACATATAAGGTATATAGTAATAGGATCAAAGATTTTGAGTCGAAAAATTAATCGATCAACCATCTTCAACATTCTCTAATTGGCGAAAGATTTTAAAAATATTTCCGAGATTCTAAACTAATATTTTATTGTTAATCCTTAGCAGTTGTGTAGCGGCAGTGTTCATGTGAGTATTGGAATGTTTGTTTTATTGTTACTAATTATATTTATGGTGTTGGCAGTTTGTCTTAGGATGCAAGATTGAAATGATAATAATTTTCCCCTTTGTCTTAACTATAACAGTCATTGGTTTTCATATTGCACCCTAAAAGCCTAGCATTTTTGGTCATGGCGGGTGAGAGGAGAAGATTGCTATTAGCAATGATCACAGAGATGCACCAAGAAAGGAAGCGGCAGACTCCGGAGAGGAGGAGAATCCAAGATGTTCATAATCTGAGGCAAGGGATGAGAATTTTCGGCAGTGTTTCAGTCTCCAAGCCAATAGAGTTCTACCTGTGTAAGACCAACTGTGAGGAGGAGGAAATCTTCAGGCTTAAGTGTGCAAACTCAGGTAATGATTTCAGTGTGCAGATGTTCTATATTAATTATGAATGTATATTTCATATATCTATTTAATTCTGCCGGGGGAAATCGATCGCTGTGCTATTGCTGTAAGATATGAATCACAGTCAAAGCACATGGTTTTTTATGACCCCTCATATGGAAAGGGGCATAGGAAATATAACTTTAATTTTTTCATATTACTGGAACAATGATAATTGTATTTTATTGAATGAAATGTCTATAAGATCTAGTATTTTCCCAGCGAATACTATGAGGAAATGGTTCTCGGGCTTGCCAGTGGTTAATAGGCTCCATTACTGCCAACGTTATCAAAGAGTGACTCGCTCTTTACCTTCAGGGCTTCTGAGTACAGTTGGCAGTACTCGAACCTATTAACCAGTGGTAAACCCGAGAAACATTCCTTAACAGAATGAAATGCCTGTTTACTTTTTCAGGGTACTGTGGCCACATTGGGATCAAAAGGGTTTTGAAAGAGAGAATTAGCTGATATATCAGCTCTCAGTCTTTGAAAATCAACTCAACACCCTTCTTCACGTGGTGGTCCTGCTAAGCCATCGTATTATACATATGCATAGGTAAAGTCAAAGTTGGTGAGCCAATCGGTGTTGGGGCATCACGTCAGTATCTTTACTTATTAATCTGTGGAATGCACACCAATGAAAGTCTCATTTTCTAATGGAAGAATCAATTCATCTCTGTTGATATCTCCGGCAATTATCATCATAGGTGTTCGTCCAGCAGTAGTTGGTTTATAAATGAATAACCTCTGCCTTCTAATTCTCACAAATTCCCAAGACAAAATCCATCTTGTAATCTACATATTTCCTAATGTTAATTTACTTATTGGAATGGGCCTCATAATTAAAAAATAATTGGAACTTGAATACTCTATCTATTTCAAATGTAGTTATTACTTTTCTTTGAATAAAATTACGTACTATTCTAAAGTGACGATACATACAAGTTGTTTTTACATCGATTTTTTCGCCATGAAACCATCTCAAATTCCTCTCATTGCTAGAAAATGAAATGGTGTTCCTTTGGATTTTTATCATATTTGTTTGTTTGTTGTTCATGCTTCTTTTCTTGAAATTAATTTTATATCATAATGTTAATATTAAAAAAATTATTATTCATTCCATTCATTTGGATTATATATGTTAGGTCTTTGTCGAAATAACTTATTCTTGCAGTAATTTGCAAAATTAACTGATCTACAAGCCAAAAGCTATTTTAGATTTTCACTCTTTCTTGGTCGACGCAGGATATTATATATTCACGGTATTATAATTTTTTGCTTATGAATTGAGTAGTTAGTTGATCTGATAAAAATGAGATGAGTGGGAGTTATAAGGAGTTGTGTGCATGTTGGTGTATGATAATGTCAACCATTTGGATCTTTCGTTGTTAGATTCTTACTGAGAGGTTTCTGGGATGACTGTTCTAAAGATTTACATAGTGAGCACTTATGCATGCATTGATGCAATATCGATAAACCTACTGTCTAAAAACGGTTTATATAAACAGCGCTTAGTCAAATATGAGTTAATGCAGAGTGACTTTCAGTATAACAATGCTCAGGGAAGCTTACAATCAAAAGAATTGTGTTAATGTCTTTAGAGATAATGAAGGGCTCCCTGTATTGCTTCTGCCATTGCTCTTTCAGTTAGTACCCTCATGCTCTCTCACCATGTCAAGGTGAAGATCCTCAAGAGAGATAAAGCATAAATACAGAAATGAAATAAAAAACTTCTTGAAAGTAATGACACCTTATTTCCTCTACAGATTAAGAATAAATAAAATCATAGAAATAGCGGTCTTCTTTTACCATAAAGTTAAAAAAAATAAAAAATAATAATAATTTTGATAATCTCCTACCAAAACTTAAGATATTTAAAGTGAAAAAAAATGATATATGGAAAAAAATTATGTCAATACTTAAGTAACAAAATAATAGGTGAACTTATACCAAAATCCATTCTAGAATTTGCCTCATCTGCAGGCTAATAGAAAAATGTAATAAAAATTAATATAGATAAAAAATAACCAAATTTCGTGCTCAAAATAAAGGGGCCAAATTGTTATTCCATTGCAAAAATTGAAACGCTATTAGAGGGGAATGTAGTGCAAAACCTGGAATGAGGAGCGAATAAAATGTTAGAGATGCAGAGAAAAAAGTTAGCAAAGATATTTATGAAACTAAGAATGAATCACAGAAGAACATTAATCATTTCCAGAATTGACCAAATTCATAGCCCATAATAGGTCAATATGGGTTAACCAGCTCCTTAACAACATCAATTTTCTCTGTCAACTACATATAAGAGACATTCTGCAATTTTATTTGGTACTTGCGTGAGAATCTTTTGCATAAATCGATTTGTCTTCCTCTTACACATATACACTTATCAACAGAAATTCTCAAGACACTTTTAAAATTACTCTAGCTCCCTCCAACATGACTAACTTCATATAAAAGTTAAAAACTTCTAAAGAACTAAATTAACGTTTTTATAATCAATTAACGATTTTTTCATCAAAGTAACAATAAAAAACAAACGTACGTGACTCCTTTATCTATATCGTCGGACAGGTTAATATAATGATGCAGAACTGGTATACCGGATATTCAAATCAACTGGATCAAAATGTAGTAATATGCTAAATTGAAAAATACAATTGCTAATTTTCCATCATCGTAAGCAAATGTCTTCCTCATCCTATGCCTCCAACCATTTCTTCCCCTCATGATGTCTTTATTCCCAATGTTTATTTCAATTATAGCACCCAAATAATAATTCTTAGTTTATGTCTAATGTCAGAGAAGATATCATTGAAAGAAAAAAAATTACTTGTAATTTTTTTTCAAATTGTCTTATTTTACAGAACTGCATTAGGATTGTCTTACACTGGAACAATAACAGTTGGAGGTAAGAGAGCCGAAGCAACGGCTGCCATAAGTTCCACATATTTAAACATCTCAATCAATAACGGGAGTATCTTCGTCCAACCAAAATATATTATGCTTGTTGCATAATAGGTATATAATAATTACTAATAATATGCACTAATAATATGCACTAATAATATGCATATTCCCTCTTGGAAGGTATAGTATTTAATATATTTTAATTATATGAACGCCATTTATGAAAGTTATGATTGTTATTATATGCAACCACTTTTGTATCGTTTTACTGTTGCAAATAATGGCTATACCAGCAATATACGGAAGTTGCATTTCGACAAGTAGAGGGATGAATGTGTGCTAGACTTAGTGTTTCAAGCTAGGCTTCCGTATTTGAATAATAATGAGTATATAGTTTTTAAATAACAGGAAATGAAAGATAAACTTAAAGCATTTATATCAGCATCTCTGGAGATTTCTCGAGCCCCGAAAATTTATCGAATCATCAAGATGGAGATAAGCAACTGGAAGGGCTTAGTAAATTGTAGAGTTAAACTTTTAATTATATATATTTAGTGTCTTTATCATTTAGCTACCTATTTTATTATATTTGGTGTTTGGTGATTTATTCTTGTTCTCATAACAGAAAATATTTTGACTGAATATGTTATAATTATGCTTACTATGTCATACAAGTGACATTAGAATAGTGTTCAACAGCATTTGTGAAGGTAGTTTTTCAGATTAAGATCTTAGATAAGGAATGGGGCAATTTCCTTCATCTATTAAGCCATTGCGATTCGTGCCCTTTTTTAAATATATTCATTTTACATGGGTTGTCGTGGGCTTCTACATTTTACCATACGATATTAATCACACGATAGAGAACAAAAATTCCGATTGCGCAACAACCACGATTTTCCAGAAGAAAAGGCGCCAGTCTGATAACCTCGATAGAGTAAAATGATACATGCTGGTATTTTTAGGCAAAACTATAATACCAGACAATGTATATTATTTAAAGGAGAACTTTGGTCTCAAAGAGTAATGCAGTGGAGATGGGGGAGACATTTGCAAATGAAGGAAATGGCACGTCATCAACGCCACAAGTTTTTTGTGAGGAACTATGTTTGTACTCATAACGATATCATAGGCAGGACCAAAGTTTGAATAATTCAATTTATTGGGAGTTGATGTGTCCGTTCCTCAAAAATGCATCAAGGCCGCAAGGCCTCGCGGTGGCTTGCAGGGTATCGTGTAGATGTGTAGATATATGTAGATGTTTTATTACAGCGCATTTTTACTGGTCAAAAATTGAGACTGCTTAGCAGACGACCTTAGAGAATCTTAGCAGATGTCGTTTGTAATGGTCTGTTAAATTTGGTACTTTATATACCAGGTAAAGTAAAGTAATATGGGCCAAATGTAACTCTCATTGTGTCTTCTGCATTGCTAACTTTTTATCATGTGCATCATTATCACTGTTATCATTGGTTGTACCATTTTTATTTTCAGTATTTTTAAAGACACTTAACTTCTACATCAGAGCAGCTGATGCTGCCTCTCCAACATATCTGGTTTTGTACGCCTGTGAAACGTGGGAATAGGAAAAAAAGCAAGTAATTTCTTTCCAACTTTCAGGGATTTTGTTGCAGTACTGAATGTTGTAATAAATATTATAAGCGTATAAATATTATAAGCCAATATTGTTTTTCCTTTTCAGAATATATGCTTCCATTGGCTAAGGACACGATAGTGGCTTCTTCACTCCCAGCCGCTTTGAATGCCGCGGCTACTGCTGGATTTCCCCGGACAGCTCTCTCCTACAACTTTCAACATAGATGCTACACATAAGATTTATCTTCTATGAAGGGGGAAGGGAGAGAAGGTTGTGTGATTCGGCGTGATAAATTAATTTCATCTTAGCGTTGTGGACGAAATACAAATTAAATATATTCGCAGAGCGGCATACAAATAACAATATAACTGGTCACAGGCGTGGCAAAAGTCGAGAAACACATAAATAAAGGACACTCACATAGATCATGTTCCGATATTTCGGTGGCCATTGCCACCTTTCTCGAGGGAGAGGAGGGAACTGACTGAGGGGTCAGGGAAGGTCGGGGAAACAAGAAAAGTGTAGCAAGAAGGGAAAGGAGGGTAAGGATGAGGGGGAAGGGAAAGGGTATGAGAAGATGTATGAGGAGATGAAAGAAAGAAAGAGAGACGGTTCCTTTAATGCGCCCTGTTAATTCCCGGTTTTGCAGAAAGCATGGAAGAGCCAAATTAATGATTGCTCCAACGTTTTTAGTTGGAGGGGAGACGCTGAAGGTGGGAGGGAGGCCAGTATGCCCACCTTGAAACAATTGTTGAAGTTGGAATCGTGGGAGGAGGCATGCATGGTTACCGGGAGTGAATAGGAATGGGAGGAGGGATTATTGCAAGAGGAGCGGTGATTATTCATACGGATATATAGCGGGGTGGTGGAGAGGCCGATGTAAAAAGCGGGACAGAATTGGCAGAGAAGAAGGTAGAGAGTATTTTCAGTGGTGCAGGAAAGTGAAGGCATGGAGGGAAGTGAAAAAGAGAGGAATTGTTTGGGGAGAGGCTGGGTGATAAGGATAGGACAGATTTCACATCTAGCGCGATTGCAGGGGGAAGGGGGTGTTTTTGGAAGTTGATGGGATTTGGACAGAGGTCTGGTGGTTCTTAGGATACCAGAGAGGTTGGGGGGGACTTTTGAAAGTAAGAGATGGGCATTTAGGGAAAATATTGGTGGTGGAAAGATCATCAGACAGGATAGTGAAAAGGTCTTTGAGGATGTGTACAAGGGACTGAATACCAGGGAAATATGTAGTGCACAAGGAGAGGTTGTCATTTGTTTTCCGAGGAGGGGCTATGGGGGAGTAAGGCTTATTGGAGATTTTTTTCTTGAGAATGTGTTCAGGGTATCCTCTTCGGAGGAGAGACTGGTGAAGGTTAGTGAGGAATATGTGAAGAGAGTCTGGGTTACTGCATATACGGTGGCCACGAAAGGAAAGGGAGTAAGGTAAGGAAGTTTTGGTGTGGTAGGGTTGGCAGCTATTATAGTGGAGGTTTTGTTGCTTATTAGTGGGTTTGATGTGAACAGATGTGTTAAATTTGTTATTGGAATGGGAGATATCGACGTCGAGGAAGGTGATGTTGGAAGAGTAGATATGTGATGTGAACGAAACTGACGAGGAAGCGTTGAGAGAGGTGAGGAAAGAGTTAAGGGATTCGGTGTCGTGTGGCCAAAGGAGAAAAATATCATCTGTATAGCGCAGCCAGAGTAGCGGCTTGGGGGGGCATGTGGATGGAAAGGATTCTTCAAGGAGACCGAGGAAGAGGTTGGCATAAGAGGGACTAAATCTACTTCCCATGGCACAGCCCCTTGTTTAAAGGTAGAATTGGTTGTTGAAGGAAAAGGAATTGTGGGTAAGGATGAGGTTGGTAAGATCAAGAGGGAAGTCAGTGCTAAGAGTGTGTGGAGTAGAAAGTTGGTTTAAGAAATGGCGGAGAGAGGAGAGGCCTTCCGAGTGAGGAATAGAGGTATAGAGAGAGGTAACATCAATGGTGGCCATAATGATATTTTGATCATTAGGAAGTGGAGTGGAATTGAGGCGGTCGAGGAAGTGGTAGGTATCTTTGATGTAGGATGAGAGGCCATGGACTAGAGGTTGAAGGTAAAAATCTACAAAGGCGGAGATGCATTCGGTGGGTGAGTAATAGGAGTAGACTATAGGACGGCTGGGATTATTGGGCTAGTAAATTTTTGGGAGGATGTAGAAATGGGGGGTGCGGGGATGGGGTGGGGTGAGTAGGGAAATATCTTGCTGGGTGGGACCTTCACTTGGGACCTGGAAGAGATCTGGAGGCCAACCTCCTGAAGACACTTTCGACCGGCTGTCTCACTCAGGCCTCATCCTGCCTATATACCAGTCCGGATGCCGACGAATCAGCGGCCGAGCTGGCATAGGGAGGCAAGACGGTCCGAGAAGGACGGTCGGCCGGATTGTCGGCTGAGGAGATGCATGTACCTCCATGTCACATTGCGTGACTGATCTTTTATTATTCTTAAATACATGAATTGAACATCAGGTAACAGGAAAATTATACCCTTGCCTTTTCGAAGAGAATAAAGTGCCGTTTGGTTATCGAGGTAAACAGAGATATTACAATACATAGGTGAGATACTAATTGCTGGAGTTGCGGCCATTAGGGCCGCCATTGCTTCTGCCTCCACGATTGGCTTCATTTCGTGGAAGGGCCACATCTCGCAGACGTCCATCTCTGGGATCACCCATTCAGCCTGGAAGGGCGTGGCGTCGCTAAACACATCAAGAGAAAATACAAACACACTAAATACACGTGGATGGTGCCAAATTTGTTCATCCCATAACAATTGTAACCAGCGTGTGCGGCGAGTGGCACAGTCTTTAATAAGAAAATAGGGCAATCTTAGAATATACACACACCAGGAAATGAATCCTGCCGCCTTGGGAATATCCCCTTGGCGGATACGCTTTACAACAGAAATGATGTAGTGGAGTCTTTGTAAAGACGCCGCTGTGTGGCGTAATGTCTGATCTACAGTGTTAATTAGCACTCCTAAATATTTCACTTTCTGAGTAGGATTTAGCACACACTTAAACTTATTGATTGAAATACATAAAACATTTTCAAGGAAGTTCATAATATCTAACACAAGCAAAAGTTGACTGTCATTCAGAATCACCAACCAGTCGTCGAAATACGGAATCATAATCACATAGAATTGTTCCCAAAGAAGGCGCCGGACGTCCCTCGCCCAGCGCTGCATAATGGCTGGGGCTAGCACGTGCCCCATTGGCAGGCGAGCCCAGCAATAGTATGTGTTATCACAGTAGATACCGTAGAAACGCCGATGGTGAATGTTAACAGGTATCTGCCAGAAGGCGTCCGTCAAGTCTATTTTTATGAGTTGTTCACTAGGGGGAATGGTCTCCATGGCTTTACCCGCGTCTTTTAGGGAAAAACGCGGCTTTCTATAGTATTTAGTCCAGGAAGATAGGTCTTGAATAATTCTTGTTCCTCCTGAAGCTTTGGGTATGGCGATCAGAGGGAAGGCATGCGTGGGTCGAGCACGCACTAAGATACGTCGTTGAACTAGTGCATCGAGCCAGTGGGTGATGTCTTCGGTACACCGCGTTGGCTGGAATATGTCGGGAGCCCCTTCTGGCTTGGGGATGTTTTCACCCACCTGAAATAGTTCCCGTACAGCAGGATTATACCCCTCATATGCAGTAGGAATAGGAAACTCCTCTAAATAGGCGGGATATTCAGGCCGCGGCGGTGAGGGCGATAGGTCCGGTTCCGGGTCAGCAGGCGGTGGCGGTGGTCGGTAGGGCGTCCCCTTGTCTGCGGCCACCGGCGGAAAATGTATGAAAAAATTCGAGACGAAGTCCTGGTCGTCATCGGGCTCCATGGCGACCGTGTCCGCTGAGGAAATTTGGGAAGGCGGCGGCGAGTCGTGCGCCGAGTCTTCGCTGCCTGCATCACTGTCGGTGAAGGTGCCCGGGTAGCTGTCAGGGTCCGGGAGAGGAACGATGGGCTCCTGGTGTCCTGAGCCCTCGAACAGCAGAAATTCGTTAAGAATATCCTCATTATCCGAAATCACTGGAGACGGGAGGTCAAAGGGAGAAGGAGGAGGGGAATTATTGCTGGTTTCTGGCGGAGCGCGTGCCCCTCCCGCGCGAACCCCGTCCTCGAAAGGGCTGCTGGTTTCCCTGACGAGATTGTCGAGGCTGGTTGGACTGGGTAGGAACTCTGGGAGATTGCACAATGATGGTGGGAGTCGGAGGAGGAAAGGCCTGAGGCGGGAGCCTTAACAGTTCGTTACCCTGGGTATCCTGTAATATCATTGCTGCTTCCCACCCGTGTGCCTGCATTATTCCGAGGAGACGTAATCTATTGTACACAGTAAATTTAACGGCACCTGGAAATGTTAACCACTCACTGGCAACGTTCAACAATGCGTTTAATTCATGGAAATCCCGGCGGGTTAACTTGGCACTCCCGCAGTTATTTTTCACTGCATATTATATTTCACAGTTTTACAGATATGTTTATCCCTCAAGTTTTATGGTGTGTATATGTTCTATAATGTGTTTTGTGTATATAATTTATTAGGGTATATATAAACATTTTTATAGTTAAATATATATATCCCTAAAATATTACGGAATTTTATTCAATACAGTATGCATACATGCATGGAAATTTTACTCATTTGAACAAAACCACTTTATTTCTGCTGCGTTCAAATGTTAGTTTCAATAATTTATTCGCACAAAATTTTGCTGTGATTGGCCTTATACTGCAAAATAAACTTCAACATATTGATCAGGTTTTAATCATAAATATGTATTAATGCAGGAAAGATGAGTGAGATAAATCACTTTGAACTATGATTGACATATTATTTTCAATGGTTTATTGAACCATTCATTGAAATGGAACTTACGCTGTTAGTAAAGTAAAAAGTAAAACGAATAAAATGTTCTTAAATACAATCTGCGATACTTGAGGAGACTACAATACCATAATCGAATAGAAGACCTGGAGGAAAGCTTTGTGTAGTTTAGATATGCATTCAAAATTATAGATAAACGATAGACTGACATGAACCCACATAGGGATTTACGAATGTAGTAACGTCGTTGGATTTATGGCGCCGCAGTGGCGCTGCGTTATATTTTGTCATTATATTTCAAACTTGGCCTTCCTTAGCATGCTTTTTTGATTTATTATGCTAGTGACTTCTTTTTTCTTTATATATAACCGTATTTTGCTAGATTTTACTCATTATTAGATAATTTAAAGATAAATGTCTTAAACACTGCATTGTTTTCACTTAGTTGTAATACCTTTTTTTGGTCCCTTAGACTGTTATTTACAAATGAAGTTTTAATGTCGTTTGTAATGGTCTGATAAATTTGGTACTTTATATACCAGGTAAAGTAAAGTAATATGGGCCGAATGTAACTATCATTGAGTCTTCTGAATTGCTAACTTTTTATCATGTGAATCATTATCACTGATGTAATTGGTTGCACCGTTTATATTTTCAGTTTCTATAAAGACACTTAACATCTACATCAGAGCAGCTGATGCTGCCTAGGGATTGTAAAATCGATTTACATTTTAATTGAAAATCGATTATCACACTCCGATTTTCGATGCAATCGAAGTCGACTTTGTGTTTTGAAAAATCGATCAAAATAGATTATAGCCGATCGATTTTCGATTTTTAGCTTGCTACAGCAGTTGAATTTTACCGCCTCGCTTTGCTCCGCGCCGTGTTATTTCACTCTCCATCACAGTTGGGAGAACGTTGGAGGGGAGACAAAGAGTGCTTCGGACTCCTCTGCAGGTTGGAGTCGCCAACTGTAGGGCTGCAGATTTTTATTACAATCCTTACCTTTCGGGCGGGTACTCGCGCTCGGAAGTTGTAATGCATTGTAGACCGCGAGACGAAGTTTTTAAAATGATAATATGAGTTGACATTGTGCCTTTTTTGTAAACGTTTTATCAATCAATCGTCTCAGAGCACTCGCCTTCTTCAAAATAGATTCGTCCATTGCGAATATGGTCCTCTGCGCCAGGACCACGAAGTTTCAATCGCATTTTACTGTACGCTGCGTGCGTTGGCCAGTGTGCGTATTGTTTGATCACCGTGCTACTTGTGATGCGTTCGTGTCGTACCGATCGGAGAGCGGTTGGCCTCCCTTTGCATCAGCCATGGCTCCTCCAAGTGCTTTTTGGCATAATTTTAGCAAGCAAACAATTAATAATAAAACCTTCGCTAAGTGTTCAAAGTGTCAAGTAACCTTGACTTACTGTGGCTCGACCAGTACTTTGATCAGTCATCTGAAGAAGGTGCGCAAGATTGATGTTTATGTTAGTGCGCCAAAAAAGAAGAGAAAGGGTAACAGTGAAAATGATAATAAGCCTGAGGAAGAAATGGACCTGGATAGTGATTCTGATGCAGCAACAGCAGCATTTCCCTTGCCTCCGCTATCACCACGACTAGATGAGGTAAGTGTACGGAAGTTTAACTCGTAGGCTTCCGCGGTTGCACTCTTGAGTATTTCTTTTTTTGGGATTCATTCCCCTTAGTTAAATTGTATAACAATATTTTGCTAACCTTCCTGCTAGCTTCGTCAGGTTATTGAATCTGTCGTTTCCTCGCTCGATGTCCTATACATAGGAGTGGACCCCATTGTTACCTGAATGCATGAATTAGAAAAAATCCGTTTAAAATTGCTCCCCAAATTATAACCGTCTTCACGGTTGATGTTCGATCGTTATTTCTATTGCCTCTCTGATTAGTCTGACGAGACTAGCAGGAAAGCTAGCGAAATATTGTTTTACGATATAAATAAACGCGGAATGAATGCCGAAAAAAGAAATAGCCAAAATGTAGGAATACTTGTTTAATATTAACATTTTCAGGACGGACGACGAGACGACAATACTTGAGGGCTTGAGCAAAGTAAAGTAAAGTCTTGCTTGTCAAATTCAAAATTTTTTGAAAAGTAAGCAGATGCCGTAAATGAAAATTTGTGTCCATAGGCTTGTTCCCATCGTCGATTTCCGTCAGTTCAATCGTTAATGCTCGCACCACCCTCGTCATCCGCACGATTAAGACCGCCAAGCCGAGCAGGTTCTTCAGGAGGATCCTCTCGTCCAGATAGTAGCGGTGACATTTTAGGACCTCTAGACAGATGTTTCCGCAATGCCTCTGGTGAGTTTACTGTTCAGAAGATTGGTAAGGTTTGATACTATACACTCCAAGCTCGGCTTGCTTTCACACAACGCACTATAGTGTGGGGTGTTGAAGGTAATGCTGATCAGGATCGGGCTGGTGGCGTGCAAATCGAGCTGCGCCAGTTCGTAAACCGCCCTCCAGTGGACCGCAAGGCCAACCCTAAAAGCCTGGGAGGAGATTAATGGAGAATATCCCCTCATATAAAAAGTAGCCAGCAATATTTTATCTATACTTCCGTGCCGTGTGAGCGGCTACTTTCTCACGTCGGGTAAATTACCACTGAGGTGCGAAATCGATTGTCCGGAAATCACTTAAATATGTTAGTTTTTTTATTTAAGGTCCATCTCTGAGGAAAACTGGTTCCACGGATTTGCAAACAAGAAATAAATAAAATTCTGCTTTTCATTTCGTGGTAAGCCCCAGTTCTCAGTATAAAATTTTAATTGCCACTTAATTTTATGTAATTTGCTTGTTATATTACCTCTATGTACATTAGTATCTTTTATGGATTATTACCTTCCTGAATACCTATTGATATATTTAAAATAATATATTGTGTTAATAAATTTAACCGTATTCAGTTGTTATCACTAGTGCTTCCATTACCCCATTTGCATTTTGTTACAACAACACATCCATATTTCAGCCGGCAATTACTTTACTATTTAAAAATATCTATTTCGATTACGACTTTTCGATTATTTCGGGCAAAATATCAAATTTTTAGAAAATCGATATTTAAATCCATAATTGATAGTCGATTAATCGAAAATCGATTCTAGATTTAAATTTCCAATCCCTTATGCTGCTTCTCCAACATATCTGGTTTTGTAAGCCTGTAAATCGTGGGAATAGGAAAAAAAGGCAAGTAAACTCTTTCCAACTGTCAGGGATTTTGTTGCAGTACTGAAAGTTGTAATAAATATTATAAGCTTATATATATATTCGGACATAGAAGCGGATATCACTTTTCATTTTGCACTCTTCATTTCCATGTTTTGCCAATATTGTTTTTCCTTTTCAGAATATATGCTTCCATTGGCTAAGGACACGATAGTGGCTTCTTCACTCCCATGCTTGAATGCCGCGGCTACTGTTGGATTTCCCCGGACAGCTCTCTCCTACAACTTTCAGCATAGATGCTACACATAAGATTTATCTTCTATGAATGGGGAAGGGAGAGTAGGTGGTGTGATTTAGCGTGATGAATTATTTTCATCCTAGCGTTGTGGGCGAAATGCAAATTAAATACATGAGTAAAAGATTATGTTTTAATGCAGGAAAGATCAGTGAGATGAATCATTTAGAACAATGGATGAAGTATTATTTTCAATGGCATACGGAAACATTCATTGAAATGGAACTTAGACTTTTCACCAAAAAGTAAAACGAATAAAATATTCTTAAATAAGATCTGCGATACTTGAAGAGACTACACTA
Source organism: Platycnemis pennipes (assembly GCA_933228895.1). Taxonomy (NCBI): domain Eukaryota; kingdom Metazoa; phylum Arthropoda; class Insecta; order Odonata; family Platycnemididae; genus Platycnemis; species Platycnemis pennipes. The sequence continues at coordinate 25,978,148 of OW121849.1, forward strand.
CGATAATCGATTTGAAGACCTGCAGGAAAGGTTTGTGTAGTTTAGATAGGCATTCAAAATTATAGATGAAATATAGATTGACATTAACCCACATATGTTACGTCGTTACACCCACCCACAATATATATATTATTGCACATTATACATAAAAAAATATATTTGTAGCCTAAGAAACCAGAAAATATAGATTTCTGAAAGTTTCAGAAGAATCCATGGGGATGAAAATTTTTAAATCATTTTTAAAATCACGAGCGCAGCTAAGGCGCAGAGAATCCACATGAGGGTTAAATATGACTGTAGTTCATTCTTTCCAACTTCCAATTCAAACGCGGAAGCTTAAACAGAGGACCACAGATGACTACGGTGTCTTGTGAAATATTATTTTGCCATCGCACTATGCAATGAATGTCTTTTAAATAAATCAGGATTGTGCAGAAGAGAATAAATAAGTTCGTAAGAAGAATAGAACACCGAACATTACTCATTAATAATCCACTCGTTATTATTGGCCTATATTGGTTTGGCCGTTACAGTTAATCCAATTTCAAGAAATAGAACGTATAAATTAACATTAAAAAGTCCAACAATATTTCCAATGCATGATGTGATACTCCACTCTTTCCTTTATTATCAAGATGTGATGGCACCCTCTCGAGTAAAATATTCCGGAGGTAAAATAGTCCCCCATTCGGATCTCCGGGCGGGGACTACCCGAGAGAGTACATCAGTCAAATGTGATACACTTTTTAGGGTAGGAACATGGAACGTGAGATCGCTTCGGACCAGTGGAAGACTGGAGAACCTGAAGGTAGAAATGCGAAGAATGGACCTCGACGTATTAGGAATCAGCGAAATGAAGTGGCCCGAAGAAGGAGACTTTTGGAGTGGAAGCTACAGGATTATACATACAGGATCAGTAAATGGTAATGCTGGAGTAGGGATCATGCTCAGAAAGAGCGCCGGAATGCGTGTGAAGAGCTTCCTGCAGTACAATGAAAGGATAATAATGGTGAAGATCGAGACCAAACCTGTAGATACCGTGGTGGTGCAGGTTTACATGCCTACGACTGACTATGAAGATGAAGAAGTGGACGACGTCTACGAAGATATCACGGAAGTTATAAAGCAGGTAAGAGGAGAAGAAAACCTAATTATTTTAGGAGACTGGAACGCTATCGTCGGTGAAGGTCAAGATGGAAGAATAACTGGAAAATACGGATTGGGAAACCGAAACGAAAGAGGAGAAAGGCTGCTGGAGTTCTGCACTCAACATAAGTGAGTGGTTGCCAACACATTGTTTAAAAATCACAACCGCAGAAGATACACATGGAAAATGCCAGGAGACAGAAGAAGATGCCAAATAGACTACATTTTAGTGAAGCAGAGATTTAGAAACCAAGTGAAGGACTGCAAAAGCTACCCTGGGGCAGGCATCGACAGTGACCATAATCTAGTGATGATGAAATGCCATCTAAAATTCAAGAAATTGAAGAAAACAAAGAAGAATATATGGCAAGTAGAAAAACTAAAGGAGTCTCAACATCAGCTGGCATTTCAAGAAGCAGTGGGAAACAAGATAGGAGAGAACCTGAATGAGAAATCAGTGGAAGAGCGTTGGGAAAACATTAAATGTGGACTACAGGAAGCCGCAAAAGAAGTTCTTGGAAGAAGAAAAGTTGCCAAGAAGAAGCCATGGATCACGGAGGAAGTCTTAGAATTGATTGAAGAAAGAAGAAAGTACAAGAATGCGAAAACTGAAGAAGGGCAGCTCTGCTACAAAAGAATAAGGAACGAAATAAGTCGCAAAGCAAGGAAAGCTAGAGAGCAGTGGTTGAAAAATCTTTGCGAAGATGTACAAAGCAACCTTGCACTTGGAAAGGTGGATGCTGCATACTATAAGATAGTGAGGAACCACTTCAAGGAACGGAGCGCAAGATGCAATGCCATAAGGGACAAGAATGGAGGAATTTTGATTGAAAACGAGGACAAAGTGAAGAGATGGAAAGAATATCTGGAAGAGCTATACAATGGAAAAAATCTCAGCACAAAAGCTATTGAAGAGGAAAGCGAAGTGGAAATAGATGATATGGGGGCATCAATATTAAGATCGGAATTCGACGCTGCAGTAAGGGATCTTCGGATGAATAAGGTCGCAGGTATTGATGATGTCCCTGCAGAACTAATTAAAAATGCAGGAGAGAAGACATTAATTCATCTCTACAAAACCATCTGCGACATGTATTCAACAGGGGAAATTCCAAGGGACTTCGAGAAAAACATCATCATTCCTATTCCCAAGAAGAAGAGAGTGGAGAAATGCGAAAATTTTAGGACTATAAGCCTGACGACACATGCATCAAAGATACTGACCAGGATCATCTACAGAAGAATAGAACGAAAAGCAGAGGAGTTCCTGGATGAAGATCAATTCGGATTCAGGAAAAGTAAGGGTACAAGGGAAGCAATATTGGCCCTTAGGCTACTCATAGAGAAAAGAATGGAGAAGAACCAACCGACGTTCATTGCATTCGTGGATTTAGAGAAGGCCTTTGACAACGTGGATTGGGATTCAATGCTTGGAATTCTGAAGGGAATTGGAGTGTCCTACAATGACCGAAGAATTATACACAGTCTGTACAAAAACTTAGTTGCTGTGATTAAATCTGGACCCAGCTGTGAAGAGGCAAGAATAAGGAAAGGAGTGAGACAAGGCTGCGCACTGTCTCCCGTAATTTTTAATGTTTACATCGAGAGAGCCATAAATGAAGTCAAGGAGAAGTGTTCTGGAGTGAAAATCCACGGAGAAACAATCAGTATGCTACGATTCGCTGATGACATAGCTCTCATAGCAGAGACAGAGAAGGAGCTGAATAAGATGCTAACAACAATGTAAAGGACTATGGCCAGATATCAGCTGAAGATCAATAAGAAGAAGACTAAGATATTGGTGTGCAGCAAAAGAGAAGAAGCCAAAACCAACGTTAAACTAGGAAAACAGAAACTGGAAGAGGTGAAAGAGTTCTGTTACCTGGGAAGCAGGGTAACCAACGATGGACGAAGCAAAAAAGAAATAGTGAGTAGAATAGCCCAGGCAAAGAGAGCATTCTTTCAAAAGAAGAATCTACTTACAGCAGGAAATACAAGCATAGAAGTAAGGAAACAGTTCATCAGAACATACATCTGGAGCATTTTTCTTTACGGCAGTGAATCATGGACGATGACAGCAGCGGAGAAGAAAAGGGTAGAAGCATTTGAAATGTGGTGTTACAGAAGAATGCTGAAGATTAAATGGATCGACCGAGTAAGTAACGAGGAAGTGCTAAGAAGAGTAGGAGAAAAGAGAAGTCTGCTGACAACTCTAAAAAGAAGAAGGGAAAACTTAATCGGTCATATCTTGAGACACGATGGCCTGATGAAAACTATCGTAGAGGGAAAAGTGAACGGGAAGATTGGAAAAGGCAGGCCTCGTATGAGATATATGGAACAGGTTGTGAAGAGTGTAAAAGAGAAGAATTACGTCACAATGAAAAGGTTGGCCGATAGAAGAATCGAGTGGAAAGCTGCGTCAAACCAATCCTAGGATTGTTGACCAATGATGATGATGATGATGATGATGATGATGTGATATTGTGTTTTCTTCTAAATTAATAATATTTGTAAATTGATAAAATATTTTTGTTTTAATATCAATTTTTATTCAATTTTGTTTCAATTTAATATGCAATTTTTCTGATATTTCAATACATTATCGGGAACATGCAAAAACCCATGTATAGTGAAGTTTAAATGACTATCAGCCGCATTGAACGTGTCAATTCATGCAAAAGATAAGTTCCAAGAAAACGTTACGAGTGGAATTTACTTACCTCACTTTGACTCACATGGTAGTTTGTATTTTCGTATTGGACGAGCTTAAAGGAGTACCAGCTAAAAGACAATTAAAGTAACTTCTACTGAGTTATCGAGCGAAGGGTTTGTCTTCCCATTCCCAGTCATCCCGACGTCCTCTGGGATCTTTAAAAGGTGAAGTTTTGCTCCATAATTTATGACAGGACAAATTGCAGACGGGATTTCGTCCCAAAAACGGATCCTTTTTTGTTCTCTCTCCATTCCCGTCCTCTTTGCTTCTCCCCTCAGCTCCCCATCCTCACCTTTTTGTTCCCTTCTTTTCCGAGTACCCTTGGTAAACCCCGTTTTACCTTATCCCACCCGAAAAAACCCAAATGGCACTCCGAATACCATATTTTTCTCCTTACCTACTACTCCGTGCCCTTAAGGAAGCAGTTATTCAGTAGCTTATAATTGTGTCTTTCATGGTAATATTATACAAATAAGATGTTTGCAACGTTGAGTCTATTTCAGATCCAGAATAATTTGTAGTTTACTCTTGAGGAGTGTGTTACTATTATCGTGTCAAAATTCCTCTACCTTATGATCTTACGCAAGGCTTACCTTGTATGCAGAAACTGAATCAATCAAGTAGCAATAGTGCTGAAAAGAAGGTGTTTGCATAGGAATATTGAGTAAAAAGAATATTAAATTTCGTGCTGTTTTTACTTAGGCAGAATGCCGTAGAGAAAAATAATTGCTGCGCTAATAAATTCAAAAGTGAATCTGAGAGGAAGGGGTTCAATTGGTATGTCCCCACAAAGGTAAAAGCTACGGGCAAGGAAGGAAAATGTCATATAGAATGAGGAGATTGAGAAAACGGAGCAGAGGGTGCGAGACAGAACAGCAGATAGATTATCAAGTTGGCCGCTCTTAGACAGGATTGGACCGGGTTGCACATTGCCTTTCATGCTTATTCTTTGTGGAAGAGAAGATGAAAATAGAGTTGGAGGAACCTTTTGCTGCTTTTATTTTGACGCAAAAGTGGGAGAAATGCTACCTATCACTAAACCTAGCCGAGGGAAGGATTACTTTTGCCTAGCCGGCATTAACGAATTCTTCTCTGTATCCTCAACGGAAATGTGAAAAAAATTGATATATATTGAAATCAAATTCGGATTCAAAGTTCTAATACTCTAAAACTGTAACTATCTGAAACATTGGAGGTGTGATTGTGGTTTAGAATAAGAAAAGTACAATGAAAGGAAATGAGCACAATGCAGAGCATCATGGAAAGTAAAGAAAGAAGTTGTAATAAATTAGAATGCAATGAATGAAGGAATTTTTCTGGTGACAGAAAAGATAATCTGAATTTAAAAAATGGCGGTGGAAAGCTGCCGCAAGGAAATGGAATATGCACAAGACTCGGTGGTAAACGAATAGTAATCCTTCCCTAATTATTTTAAGTGCACTAAAAAGCAATATCCTGTAGTCGTAGCAATAAGTTGTTAGTGTTATTTTGTTATTCTAATGACATATTACCAGTGATTATCTGAAACATCTGGCTGTCAATTCAAATTCTGTCCCATCCCTAAGCTTCCATTATATGTGCGTAATGCATTCGGGGTGAGTGAATCTCAAATCGAGCTGAAAATGCCTCATTCGATTATTGTTGTCCCATTTGTCATCATATTTCTTTGGAAATTATTGATAAATGAGAAGCATATTAAAGGACATGTTTTGAAGAAATAAATGTTAACGCCTTAGATACAGTTCAATTGAATAAGTGTTTACTTCAATTAATAAAATAGGTACCAAAAAATGCCAACGCATTGGTATTAAAAATTCAGTCTTGTGCAGTTATTTACCCTCATAATATGTAATTATATTAATTTAAGCGTTTAGTATGCCATTTGCATTAATTTAATTATTAAATAACTATAAAATAAATTAAATTCAACTAGAGTATGGAAAATATTCCTCAATCTGTCCATAACTTTAGGTGAGTCCAAAGAATCAGTTCCGTAATAACAAAAATAGGTAACAGGGAAGTGTTATATTTCTCTCATCATGAATTTTGTGCGAAATGAGATTAAAACTCTAGATATAAGGTAAAGGCCGCAAGGGTTATAGTTTATATAATCCTAATTTGGTCTAAGTCAAGTTGTTTTTCCAAACTTAGTATGTGTGTTCGGGAGTGAATTACAACTGTTCTGTAAGTGGTGAGATTGCTTAGTTTACTTAATTACAATAAAAACTCGCCACAATGCAAGAACAGTTCTTCGTAGTCTCAAATTTGAGTAGATGTATTTTCAAGGAATTAGATTAACTGCCATGTACGCACTAAATTACAATACTAGCCATGCCTAAGTTAAAATCGGAAACTAAATTAATCTTCTGGGTGGATTTACGAAAATTAAAAGTGACGAAGCACGTGGTATAAATCTGAGCCAATGTTAAACTGAGGAACGAAAACGGGAAAAAAGGCGGGAAGGTGAGAGAAGGAACGGAAGGAGAAGGAATGTGGGAAATTAAAGTGGTGCATTGGATGTTGAGCAAAGAAAATGAGGTGTTCGGCGATACAGCTCGCAGGACAATCGATTGGTATCTAGGCTCGCGGAAGCCTGAGAGCGATTCAAATTTTCAAAGGCCCTACTTTTCAGGCAGGTTCTTTGAGGGTCACAGATGAAAAATTTTATTTTCATCAAGCCACATGTATTGTATTAGAGCCACGAGGCCAGGTAGTTAGAAGATGAGATCTATTTTTTACCGGATACTATTTCCAAGGCACGTACAAATTGGAGTTGTTAAAGGATAATAACTGACCACGGGAAGAACCGGTAACCTCTCCAAATATTTATCCCTCCACTTTGCATAATGGCAACCTTCCCCTCACTCTTGGTGATAAAAGGGATAGCAAGCATGGTAGTCAAGGAATGCAGACTGTGAATTGATAAAGCGTGGACGTCAGATTGTTCATCTCGGAAGCCAAGATCCCGGCAGCATTTAGGTAAGTAAATCATTATTCAGGGGTCACTTCTTACTATTAGATGCTGTTTTGCTATATTTGGTGGGCGTGAACGCGGTGTGTGCAATATGTCGTAGGCGGAGGGTGTCAATACTGCGCCTATGCAGGCTCTGCTATACTACCAACTGTGATGGTAGGTGAATTACTCATCAAAAGTTTTCAGGGATATAGCAGCCGATAAATACCCCTAAGAAATACTTTATTTTCAAGTATTTCATTCAAAGGAATTTCATGGCACTGGAAAAGGATAAAATTATGGGTAATACGACTTTGCAATAAAAATGCTGCGAGATTACATTTCATGCTTTCATATTCACTCAACTGTTTTGTACCATGTTTCATATATACTTCATTTTTTACTGTCATATATACACAGTTGATATTTGGTCATGGTAGATGTGTGTGGATATGAGTATGCGAGGGACTTATTTTTTATATCAATTGAAATAATGGCCTTTTTACTACAGTAATGCTGACTACTCTTCATTATAGCAACACTTTTAGCCGGTTTATTAAATTGTTAAAAAGGGGCATTAAAACAAAGAGGAAATGATGTCTTTTAAAAAGACAATGTCTATCATATTGCATAGAATAAAGAAAATGTTCTAAATTTTATTATTGTTTGATGCAATTTTTACTCCGTTTAGATGAGGGTCAACTTTATGGATAAATCAGGGGCATTCGTTTTGTGCCCTAGTTGTTTATTCTGCAGGTCATCCGTCTGCATCTTCAACTCACTCCAGCTACAAGGATAAAGAGAAGATTCAGTTCTCAGAATAGTGTTGCCTGCACTCATTGATATAAGTGAAGATGAATTTGAAATGCTTTGAAATAGTTTAACTATCGCTATCTTTGTCTCGGATAATAAATATTAATGTTAAAAATATTCCCAATAAAAAAATCCATTATCGAGAATGCTGTACAATACTAGATTGGTGTGGTTAAAGGAACAATTCAATTAAACAACACCATTACTTTTCCTTAGAGTTTAACTCTGTGTTAATTCAGAGTCAAAATATTTTGAAAAACGCTTGTGTTTCTTGATTGAGAATATATAAAAGACAAGTATTTCACTGATTGACACGTTTAGTATTTCAACTCATGATAATTTGACTATATGTCAGGTTCGTAATCACTCACTCTGTAGGTTGTTAAGTAGAATAAATGGCTAATTTTTATAGGAAAACGAGCATTTTGGTGAACGTAAATATATCTCTCTTTAAAGTACAACGGCAAGTATGAAGGCCTCCTATTTGCTGTTCGCTACCGTCCTGGGGATTTTTGCCATAAATGGATCAAATGGCCAGGCTTTCTCGTTTGGAACTTGCCCAACATCAGCAACCACAGTAGATCCAGCCCTTACATTCGCTAACGTGAGTATATCATTCACCTATGGTATTATAGAATCCGTCGGCTGAAGATCCATTATTGAAAACATAGATGTAAATCCGTATCGTTTATACATTTGCAAGTACTTCCAGTGTATGACTTTGCTAACATTTGCAGAAAATTCATTCAATTTTTATTAAAATGTCACAAAATATTCTTACGGAAATATAAGGTTTATTCTCATTTTCATTCATGAATGCAACAAAATGTATGCATATGAAAGGAGTATAAGTTAATTCCATTACAAATCATTCATTCTTTGCGGCATTGGAAAAATATTTTCCTAGTGTGAAAGTGAATTTTTTGAGGCCTTTTTTTTCAAATAAATAGCGAAAATTTTTTCTCTGCGATATATTATGTGTAGCTGAAGAAGTCATGGCATTTTTTACTAACCAGGAGTTTTCCAGGAACTCAATGAAAACCTGCACGTCATTTTTTTGGCAATCAATTCCATACAGAATGTAAAAATATTGTGAACTGTTTTTCATTCCTCGATTCGGAAAAATATAAATATATTTTCTCCAGCATCATTCTGGGCATATTCAGCTAGTGCTTCAGTGTAGAACAAATTGTGCAGAAATTCCTTACGCTTGACAAGAAAGGTTGTTTGCTGAAGGTGGTTTGATAAACTGACCGTCAATTTTTTAATGGCGAGTAACACAGATAAAGGACAATTACAGTAGCCAGTCATATTCCATTTTTTGACTTACAGAATGAATACTGATTTGAATTGAAATCTGCGTGATTCACGCAGATATATGTAGATTTCTATCAGCGGCAAGCACACTTAAAATTCCTTAAATTAGGAGGAATCCTTGGATTGGTTCTGAATGCGCAAGGAATTATGCAGCGTTCATGTTAGGCGCGAGTGTAAGTATTTTTGTCTGTGAGACGTGATTTCACCGGTGGCAGCTGTAACATTCACTGCTTCAGCACAAATGAATCAGTGTGGCTGTTAATATGAACAGTTAATAACCTAAGTGTTATTTTCGTTTGAATCACATATTGTCTCAGAAAAAGTAAATATGGTGGCTATAGTCAAAGGAGTTTTCAATTCATTAGAAATGAAATATGTGATACATTTTAATAATGAATTTCGTCCTTCACTCATCGCTCGTGAATCCATCATCGCTATTGACTTTGAAAATTCAAAATTTCACTCAAAATGGAAATATTCCTATATCGAGACTATCCTTAAAACATTTCCAGAGTAGCCAGAAACCAATATGCCCCGAGGCATTAAATTAAACTTGCCAAAAAGTCCAACATCAGCTCCCAGCCTTATTTCTGCAAGCGCCTGCCATGTTTGATACCAATGGAATAACAAAAAAAACAACCGTTGCAATCTTTGCCTTCCCCAAATACCAGAGATATTTATACCTTTGAATACAATGGCACATAATGTGGTCTGTAGTTCTCGAACCTCCGGAAGCGGTGGAAAATATTCTTAAAGTCAACATGATGAGCCTGATAAAATTATCTGGTAATGACACCATATTATGTTGAAACACGTGTAATTAAGCTTTTAAATAAACCAGTGGGCAGTACGAATCTCTTACCATTTCCAAAATGATGGGCTGCAATTGAATGTTTAACGGTCAATTCTGTACTTCAACAACGCTAGAGAACCGTGTGGATATTTCTGCATGTGAATTAGTCTTGGATACGCACGCTCCTTCTCATTTAAAATGTAAAATGACACTAAGAGCTGCTGATCAAGCAAATTAAAGAGCGTGATAATTGTAATGGTATTGAATCGAGTTTTTTTGTTATTCACCTCCTTTTCATTTAGAGTATTATAGTTTACTCAAACCTCTTTTTGATTCATTCTCGGCCATTATCAGATCAGGCCAGTAAAAAAGGGAAAACTTGATGAACTCAAAAGTTACTAGATTTTTGGTTGAATATTTTGTGATTTTATCTGATGCCGTGAATGTTTTTCAACATTTCAAGTTGGTTGGCACTTGGAGAGAAATTGCTCGCACGCCGACGCTCGATCGACATGCTTGGACTTGCGTCACCTACACCATAGCTGCAGTAGTGACGGACTCATCCTATTCTCTCTCCATTGCTGGGACTCACAAATTGTTAGTATATTTTCAATCAAGTGTATGTGAGAGAAGCGTAAGTATAATAGCGTTAACTACTAATAAATTTCGCAAAGGTTTTGACCACAAAATGCATTTCGATGCTTTGCGTACCAATAAACCTAGAAGGCATAAGTGGATTTTCCTGATACAACTGCGTGGAAATTAAGTTATTCCTTGTCTTCCTTGGCTAACAGACCTTTGCCATTAACAATATTTTCAAAATTTTTGTGAATACGCTAAAGCAGAGTTTCACATTCGAACGGAATATTCATATCTAAATCATAATTGGAGCTTACCTTTTTCCTCGCTGACTTAGATTTTCTTATATCAGCCACATGAGCCCTCAGTATTACCAGTTACCATGGGCCTTTCTACCGGAAATTTGAATGGCAGATCCTATCGGATCTATATAAGTACGTAGCAGAGCCGGTGTTTATATCCCAGGAGATATTTAATAGAATTATCAACTAGAATATGAGGATAGAAATAGATAATGGTGTAAAATTAGAGTTGAAAGAGGCTCCTCTGTTTTTAATTCATTTAAGGTATCCACATAAATGTCTTTTCACGAAATAACGACCACTAGCCTTGAGAATTTTCTACCAGGTCTTCTTAGAATATAATCTGAAATCGAAAAAACTCCAGTTAATCATCTCATTACATGCGTATAAATTATGCCTTCCATCTCTTACAATTAGTACTCAATTAATATGAGTGAATGACTGCATTTTTTCATATGCTAAGTTGTTACATAGAGTAAGTATAATATTTTTGTATTAATTTCTTATGTAATTTATATTTTTTATATAGTATCTTATTTCAGTTGGATACTACTCTATGATTGCATTCACCTGCTACCCTTGCCCGTACGGAATTCAATTCTCCAGCAAGCTTTTGGTGGATTGATCTATCTATCTAGGTCTGATATGTTTCTCATCCGAGTGAAAAGCTAGGTACTAGCCTGCATTCATAGTATGGGTTGTTGAAAGATCTGCTGAAGAGCCACCAAAACACTTGTCCGCGGTAAAATTCATGGCAGCTCCAAATACCGATCGGTCCGATCGCATGATTTGTCCCGTTCGATCTGAGCATCGCAACATCTCCTCTCGGTTTTGCTATTAAAAGCCTCTCTTTTATTGACCTCAACGGTATTTCTTAATCAAAAGTAGAACAATGTGCAAAAATAAGGAAGAGAAAATAAGTGCTTAACATTCGACCAATTTTTTACAGAACTGATGGAGGAATGTCGAACACTGGAACTATTACCGTCGGAGGAACAACAGCCGCTGCCACAGCTGCAATCAGTTCCACATTCTTGACATTTACTGTTAACAACGGTAGTAAGTACCATTATCTCTTATTAAAATATAGGTAGAGAGATAATTTAAATGTGCATTCAGGTGACGCGTGTGGCTAAATTTTATCTATAATTTAATGTAATAATTATTGTTTAATCAGGCATTTGTTTAAATACGTTGATTTATATTTATCAAGAAATATTTATATAATTCTCTGTATTTTTAGCATTTTGTTCGCTACTCTAAATGAAGCCACTAGCCAATCATTATAAAGTAATTCGGGTTTTCACCGTGTCGATGAACAAGTCGTCCTTCGTCCTCAGGGCTTAGTGTCGAGTCTATCTCGTCAAATCAAATCAAAAATATTTTATTTTCCACAAAATAACATTAAATACAATATACTACAAAATTTATCATTTCGGGTGCCCTGTTTTAGATATTTGTTCCTCTTCAGGGCGTTCTATTCAAATCTATTTTGACATACAATATTTCTTGTCATATGGCTGGACTTGATATCGGATGTATCGCTTATATCTTCCTAGCATCCGGATCTCAATATCTTCTTTTGAGTCTTTGCCAGAAATTGTTGGCAAGGCAAAGTATTTTAGACTTGTCTCACATTATGGCATGGTAACGGAAAATACACTGCTCAGCCACTGCCAAATTATCAGGTGGTCAAGTCTAGGGTTCAATACAAAAAACCGTATCTCAGGGTACTTTCTCAGTAATTCTTCGAGTCCCACCCGACAGTGTATACGAGACACCGGAAAAAGACGCGGAAAAACGGACCAATCAGGCTTCACCTGACTCAAAACACAAGATGTTTAGTTAGGTAAGAGTGAGATTGTTAGTGCATAAAGGCCTCTTTTGGCAAAGTCTACTAATTGGACTCGGCAGTCTCCATTGCATGGGGTGGTCACTCTATTTAATCATTTAATTGTTAATTATAGGTCCATTGTATGTTCATTACGACCGTTGTGTGGCGTAGTAAGTAAGTTTCTGTTTCACTTGCTAATCAGCTGTACCCGCTCGCAATTATCACTCACATAATGTAATGTAAAGGCTGTGTGGGAAACGCCCAGGGGACGATATATTGTGTCACGTCTACAGACGCGGAGAGTATGATGAGGAGCAGACTTGACCTTCTGCCAGGAGGATGATTGACGGCTCGTTCGTCAAATCGTCGGCAACCATTAAGGATTTGACCCAGCGTAAAACCCGAATAACTTTCATTTACTGCATTCGCCGGGGAAGCATCAAACCTTTCTTTACAAGTCCATTACGTTGCTCATCTAATAGGTACTTACCAATTGATACATCGAAACTATGCGTATGAATTCACTACTTTTTATTTTACATCATTATAACTACCAGGGAGTAGAAATTTTTTTCACTATTTGGCAACGTTTTAGTTATTTTACTTGAATGCTCTGCACAAATATCGTCGAAATTTCCATCCAGTAACTACTTTTGGATTTAATTCGCTTGAATTTTATAGCAAACGTGAAAACGGAATAACCCATTGGGTAGATATTAATCTCCTGTGCCACAAATGTAATTAAATAAATCAGCTTTATTTCTGTATAATGAATAACTTTGCTCTGTGCTAGCTATGTTACTATTCCCCGGAATTTGATATCCACATATATTGGCGTCTTGTGATAGAATTAAATTCAGAAAATAATTTCATGAATGGTACCATATCAGCCAAAAAGAAAACTAAAATCGAGAGAACTGATTTTAAATCTCAAAAGAAAGTATATATTTTAAAGAATTCATTTATCTTAGAAGCTGGAATGATGTGATCTGAGATATGGTTCTCAGTATACTATATTAGCAGGTTGCTGCCACGGTTTGGGCATAATCAGCTACATATATGCTTTCATTTCCAAGGAAAACCCTTACACAAAAAAAAACTGCGATTCCGCAATTTTGTATTCAACCATTCATAGAAATACCTATTTTCTTTTTTCAGTTTCTACGAAGACTCTAAATTTCTACATAATAGCAGATGACGATGCTAACCCAACTTATCTGGTTCTGTACGCCTGTGAAAATTTGGGAATTGGAAAAAAAGGCAAGTAAAATTTCTTTTATTTAGGTCGAACCTACAATAATGTTATTTGTGCCAAATTAAATTAACAATGATTTGGAGCTGAGAGTACATTATACTTTTTCGAAATCACGGTGTTTTTACTGAATATACTTACTTATTTACTGAATGTATTCTGATTACTCACTATATAGGAGTAACCAATCATTTTTGTTTCAGAATATCTTCTTATATTGGCTAAGGATACATTAGTGGCTTCCTCCCTTACCAATGCTTTGAATGCAGCTGCAACAGTTGGATTTACCAGGTCAGCGCTTTCCTACAACTTTCTGCAGAGATGCTATTGACTCAAAGGAAATAATTTGTATATTTATTGGAAAGAGACAAGATGTAATTAGTTATTGTTTACTTTATATTATTGCTGGAATATTAATATATTTATATTCAGCTCTCTCAGGTGTGGGATGTCTTCCAACGGTAGCCCTTTCCTTTACCGATTTGTTTTCCGAAGCATTAATCAGAGACCGTAGATCTGACGGAATAAACAGCATTCTTAAGAAAATATGTGAAAACATTATCATAATACACATTCCAAAGTATTGTGCACTGCTTCATTCTCGACAGCGGTATGGGAGGAAATCTAGAGTGATTGCTCTCTTCCACACTTTCTCTCTCTCATGCTTATATGCTCGAAAAATTGAGGTCAAATCGGGATATAAAACTGTAACAAACCGTTGCGCAGACTTTTCTTTACACGAATATAAAACTTAAGCTTAACTTTTTGTCTAGTATTTACCGCTTCCGTATTTTAACGGGCCGCAGAAGAAAGAAATGCATCTGAAGTACATCCTTTACACTTCTGTACATCTGCCACCCCTGTAGGACTTCTATAACGCGTCTCTAGAATCTTAAGTGAGCATTACAGCCAAAGGACCAATGACCTTAATTTCTCACTCCCTTGTTGATGCCCTCCTTCCAGTCGATTTCCTCATGTGCGTCATCACCTTCCCCTAGGTTTACGTCAGAGTAGCCCAAATCATCGCAGCATCTACTTCCGTGATTGACCACATGCGTGTCCTGCATAATTAATATCCATCCGCCCTCAGGGGGGAGAAGATTACAGTCTGGTGTGAGCGTTATTGACGCCCTCCTATTGGAGCTCTCAGTCGCTTACGTCAATCCGTCCCATTGGTTTCCTTACATTCCCAAGCTAATTTCACCCCTCTGTCCCGTTTCTTTTGCAGTGGTTCCGCAAGGAAATCAACAAATAAAATCATTATAATGAGATGGGAAGAGGTAGCATATTCATGTTTAACGAAACTTGTCGTTAATACATTTATGTTTTGGCCTAAAAATCAAAGGAATACCCGAGCGGAAAATGCCATTAAATATGTAAGAATCTCATTTGTTTGAATATAAATTCTTTAAAAGGAAATACTTGCACCTATAATCGATATTAAGTCCCTTGCAATAAAATGTTTGCTATAAAAATACAATCACTTAAAGAAGTTAGTTATGATACTGAGAGAATACTTTACTATCTATTCCTATAGGCAGGAAAAAGGTGATAAAATAAATTTTTCTTGTGTGTATAAGAAAGTGAGTCCAGGTATGACGGTATATAGATTGGTTACAATTTATCCTCGTCGTTCATTATTGACACTACTTCCATGTTTCATCATGATCATTTTTCCGTCATTCATGGGGTCTCTCCATGCTAGGTAATTAACAAATTGACTTTAGCTCCCAAATTTAAAGATAAATGTATCAGAATTTGTATTTAATGCTATAGCTCCATACATACTTTTAAAAGGTGATTTGGTGTGGCAAGGATAACATAACTTGATTCTTACCACTATCCTCTGAGCTTCTGGTTTCCGTTCCCACTTGAATCAAAGAAAACGCTTAGGGTTTTATTTTCAAACCCTTTAGCTTATATAAAAGGGATATGATATGATCGTAGGCATACATGAATAACGGACGATACACCTTCCTATAGACCATATACATCGTTTAGTTATCATCATACCTCTATACAATCAAAACTTTTAAACGAAACTGCTAAGTGAAAAAAGATTTAGTATAACTTTTCAACAACCGAAATTCAGTTAATTAACAAAGTGGGAAAAGCAAGTTTCCATTATCAATCATGATCATAAGTAACTACGAGTTAGCCTCAGGAACAAGTGTGATCTTTACAATCCTTATATTATTGTAATCATAAGTAGAATTCTTGGCTTTAAGAATAATAGAGCCAAGGTAGTCAGAGCATTATAGTCTTTAATCACGTAGACATTTTTTTTATTATTCTTCGGAAAATATCTGGCTGATGCAATATTCCATTGCCCTTTTGATATTTTTAGAATTATCCATTCCTTTTGATTTTATCTTGAATGAATTGTGAAGCATGGCTGCATTAGGTTTCTCGGTCACTTTACATCTGCAGAATGGCAATGTGAGTTCTAGCACTTTCCTGACAGACCGGCGTCGCGGAGTATAATGCGACAGGATTCCTCTGATGGGGGAGCCTGGGTTGCCGATGGGAGGTGGAATCTGCGATCGTTCGCATAGCCAATGATGTCAAACCCGGATGCTAAGGCAAGCGAGCTTCTGGAAGATGGTGGTGTTTAGTTCCTTGCTCACGTTGGACCTTCATCGAGTGGTGCTGCAAGGGTGTGGAAGGGCACCACCAGCAATAACCTCGGTGCGCTAACAAAGGTTGGCGGCAATAGATTTATCACCGCACCATTTGCAGCTGAGAAGTCTGCATTCTCTTGTTTTTTAACAAAAAAACTGGTTTGAATGCGAAGGGAACATATTTTACTATGGTGGTAAGAGGAATTGTAGAAAACTATGATAAGATTTTACATCAAAAAAATCAATCATGATTTAAAAACTGGAGCCAACAATTGACAACAACTAAGAACGAAAAACGAGTAGATATTATATAAGAGATGATCTCTCACTGTAATCACTTAAATCTGATTCTTTTTACATTTAGTTTCATACGACCAGTACTACGTAGTACTCTGCATGCCAGGCGAGGCAGCGGTATCCCCCATGTAAAGCATGCATTATTGTCCTTAAACAATTCAGTTGTCAGTACCTAGAATGCTGGTTTTACTATATCGCCAAATACGCTCACGTTGATGCGTGTCAAAAGCTTTTAGCTGTTTACTATCGTTATTCGGGATGCATATTAAGCATGTAATAATGTCCTTAAACAATTCAGTTGCCTGTACCTAAAATGCTGATTTTACTATATAGCCATTTACGCTCACGGTGATGCGTGCCAAAAAGAATTTAGCTGTTTACTATCGTTATTCGGGATGCATATTAAGTGCTCTCGTTAGAGGTTATCTGCTAAAAATTGAACATGTTTGAGACAAACTCATTTCTCGTTTTATACGTTCATGCACATCTGAGGTAAACAAGGAGTGAATTTATTTTGTATGTTTAATGCGGGAGACACATGAAAAATGTTTTCACTCAAAATAAGGTAACTCAAATATTTTAATCAATACATCCTTACCGACCCCCAGATAGGTCCTACGATAGAGTTTGAGTACAAATCATTTAGAGAATTCGTTAGTTCGTGATGACAGGTAAATAATTCGTACCCATGTCATATATTCCTCATTTACTGCTACACATAATTCATACACCTTTGAACCTTTGTTCATACACTGTAAAAAGTTTATCTGATTTTAAGGTATAAAAGTGATCTGAATTTCAGATGCAACATTTTTAAGACATTGTATGTTGAATTTCAGATCTAAAATTTAGATGCAAAATTTTTAAGATAGTGCACTAGTATCTTGTCTAAAAATAAGGCAGGTGGATGACTAAAAATCAGACCAGGTGGGACTTATTTTAAGGTAGGCCCATGCTGAATTGAAGACCAAGGCTGTCTTAAATTCAGTATGGGCCTAACTTAAAATAAGTCGCACGTAACAATGCAAGTTGCTATTGAAATTAAAGCCTACTTTTATGGGACGCCTAA
This sequence comes from Platycnemis pennipes, assembly GCA_933228895.1. Taxonomy (NCBI): domain Eukaryota; kingdom Metazoa; phylum Arthropoda; class Insecta; order Odonata; family Platycnemididae; genus Platycnemis; species Platycnemis pennipes. The sequence continues at coordinate 25,995,837 of OW121849.1, forward strand.
TTATTAATACCATATATTTAAACACTTCACACGAACACAAACCAAAACCCTAACATTTCATATTTTTACTCCATGAGACTGTTTTACTGACTAAATTCTTCGATAGAGCAAACGTAGGTCATGGAATTTCCATTGAAAGAGATTTCAGGTCTGAAATGGGAACACATTAACAATAAATTCGAAGATAATATGAAAATTCGTACTTTTATTGGAAGCAAAGTAATCCATACAAAGTCTTCGATACCAAAGATATTGTGCCAGAATATACAAACCGAGGCAGGAGCTGTCACTTCATGAGGGCGACTATTTTTTAGTTCTTACAACCCTGCCACGTAGACAAAATAAGGAGGTTTAGTCTTCGGAAACGTCAAACAGATACAACTGGGTTCCATCTGCAAGCAAACGAAGTATCAACGCCAAATTTTCACAACAACTTATTTCACCTTCTAACAATAAAATTTGACTAGATTTCGAATTTAACTTCTTTACGCTTCGTAATCCTTGTTGAATTCTATCCCCCTGGTTACGCTCCGCCCATCAGTCTCTGCTATTGGCAGGTTAGTTCCAATTGCGGAACCAAACAAATTTGCTTATTTTCAGCCCGGGTGATGTGACTTTAAGATCACAACCAATTTATTTTCAATATGCAGTAGTTTAGTTCTTAAAATAAGACGGAGATGAGTCTGGTTTTCACGCATGTTGAGTCTTAAATTTAGACCACTACCGTAAAAATCAGACAGCGTTTAAATTCAGATCGCACTGAAAATCAGATAAACTTTTTATAGTTTATACTGTTTCAACCGTTGTTACTCAACTGCCATTTCTTCGTTCAGCCGAAAACGACATAAGATGAGAACGAAGTTCAAAGGGCCATCAGAAATATCTAAATTTCCCCTTCACTCATTTCACACAAAAGAAATCCCTTCACTCACTTCGTTAAGCGGGACGTTAAACCCAATAACACTCTTCCGTTAATATTAGGCTGATGCATTGTCAGTATTTGACTATTTTTAACATTTCTTTCCCCTGTCCTCTTTTTATTAGAAGTCCTTATACCAACATGCAAATACCTATCTTCCATTGATAAACTCGTATTGGATATATTTACCACTATTCATATCCATAATTGATCGAGAAGAATAGGACATTCTGGATCTGTCTGTTCGGCAATCAATTTCTCTAATTTTGTATTTATGGTCTTTGATAGATCCGAAACATGGCGTATTCCAGCGTATAATCAATTACCCTCATGTTTTAATAAGTGAAACGGACTTCTACAGTCGGTCGGAGTCCCCAAATAAAACCAAGTGGAAGGACGTAAAGTAGATATTATTTCACGGAATAATTATTATTATTCATAATTAATACCTTATTCTTAATAATTACTGAGATAATAACATCGCATACCGATTCCCTACCTTCTCGGAGAAAAAAATATTCCCAAAAAATCAGGCATCAGTATTAACAGCCACTTTGTTAAAAAGGCACAAGTATCCTTCGGAGTATTTGAGACGTTTTACAACACTGGGTCTCAAACCAAGAGCCATTTTTAGGGTTCAAATCATGTTCATTTTAAATAATTTGCCAAAACAAATTCAATTAGGGAAAAAATTGATAAGAATATATTTGAATGAAAATTAAGAGAGCTTCGTTAAATAAAAATATTGTTGCATGAATCCGATATTTTTCATTCTAATGATGTACAGGTTTTATATTTTGAATGGTCAAATGAATAATGGTGTGAGTGATATCTGTTTCTTAGGGAGCTAAATTAAAAATATGTTACTAGTTAATTTATAATTGTTAACGTGATAACCCAGCAGTTATCGAAGGCAAAGTATTTATTCGCCCTTGGCTATAGGGAGTTAATTTGGAGACGGGAATCGCATTTTAAGGGAGGAATATTGGACGGTTTGCGGGAAAATGAGGCACCGGAGACGAAAGTGGACAAAAGTTTTTAGGAGATACCTAAAGGGGAACCCTAAAATTCAGTCCATATGTCCATTGACATTTCTCATGCAACGCGGGAGATTGAAAGTTTGCCCCAGGATTGCAATGCTTCTCACATGCATTGAAATATACTTGTGACTTCCAAAACGAGCAGCTTGAGCCAGATTTTTGGAAGCGTTTTCTCCAAGAATGAAAGGAATTGAATTCATGAATTTATCTCTGACTTGAGATATTGAATTTCTCAAAATGCGAGTACCGTGGGAAAAAATCCACCTGCAACGACGTAAATAACAGATAAATTCAATAAATAATAATAAATATGATAACAGTATCTAATTCCTTTCCCTCTTCGAGAAAAAACTCTTCCCGGAGAATCAGGTATCAGTTTTATCAGCTGCATTATTCGCAAGGCACAAGTATTCTTCGAAGTATCTGGGACGCATCGTAGCACAGATGCTCGATCCCCTTACCTCGTGAGTGGAGTGACGACATGTCAATGGACGCGGGACGGTTTTCCAGGGTTCCCCTTTAGGATTCCCCCAAAAATTTCATCCGTTTCCCACTCCGGGGCTTCCTTTTTTCAATTTCAATCGCCATTTTTCAGTTTCTGAAAATGCGATTCTTGTCGCCGAGAATACTAACATCAACCCTATCTCCCTAAGTTCTACCGTCAATTTGAATAGTAGCGACTTCGATGCCATGAAATTTTGTGGATCCTCACACTTAAAGCTGTGAAAACTTCGCCGGAAAATCCCTTTCTTTGATAGGAATTCCAATGATCTACGGTTTTACCAAATTATTTAAAGCCGCAAGCATACATTTTCAATATTTTTTATTGTAGCTAAATATAAAGAACATTTGACGAATGGTGAAATACATCTAATATTCGAAGATGACTCGAAGAAAAAGTGCGTTTCATTTATGAGGATTCCATTCATCTTCATTAACAAAAAGGAACTTGCTGAGATAAATGTAATCAGGGAGAAAATAGAGAAGAACATATATGAATGAAATAAATATAGATTCATCAATGGAAAATATTGTTTCATTAATACGATGAATTGGTTTTTTGGAAAATATTGATATCGGTGAAAAAAATAAAGGTGTGAGTGAGGACTTTTGCGTATCTACTTGTGGATAGAGAATTCAAGGAAAGGTTTCAAATGGTTGTTTCCTAATATTGAATACAAGTAGTACTTTTGCTCATTTCAGAAGCAAAATTTTAAATCTGATTTATGTGAAGTGTGTAACGTTGATTAAAACTGTTTTAGGAGGCTTTGGGAATTTATTTTTGGATCTGGTATGTATACAATTCTATACTTTAGGACGTACGATGCCTTTTTTCCTATAATACCAGATAATGTGCAAAGTTTTGTCACTTTGAACGTGCATTTTCAATAACAATTATATATATTTTTTGCAGGGAATTATGCGAGAAAAAATTCCAATTTCTATTTGCTACATATTAATAATTACTTTGATACCCCTAACCTTCAGTTGTAAATTCCACCTTGCAGAACAAAAATCAGGAAAATACACATTATATTAGAGAGAATTGAATGTGATGCCGTGCCTGTTCCTTTTCAAGTGATGCAACCTTTGCAAAATTTTCTTATCATATCTACTAGAGGAGTGGCAGCAGAGATAATTACTTACCTAAGATGGTTTTGGATTCGGCAATCGTCGGTTTATCCAACGTATATGCGCAAAAACCATGTGTAGAATTTTTATCTATGCTCATAAATTCCAAGTATTAGGGATCCTACACCACTTCGCGCCGACCGATTTCCGACGTCACTTGGACTATTTAAAACAGGAGGGTAATTAATTATATGATGGAAATTGCCGTGTTTCGGAGAAACAAGGTTGAAGATGAAAACCCGGCCTAGGCCACACCCTTACCTCTAATGAAAGACGCCAGTGATATACGTCGATGGTGTACCATAACATAGGAATCCTTAGACCGTAAGCACGTAGCCATAAATTTCCTTCGGGTAAGGGGCTAAGTCTAGCGTACATGTACATAATACTCTGCATGCAACCATAGAGGCGTTTGGCAGGGTGTGAAATTACAACAAACATGCAATACATATCATGCATAAAAAAGGATTAGTAATAATATACTAGCCTGAACATAAGTTTTTACAAAAGATAAAAATAGCAAAGCAAGCATGGAATATCACACTGTTAGTTTGTTAATCTTAAACCTTCCCTGTCTCGTGCTGAAGTTTGACAGTGATGTTATTTAATTGCCGCACAAGTGGATGAAGGCTTATGGCGTGGGCGCGATCAAAGTTTTTCTTCCACTACTTTTCTTTTCATTCAATTCCACTTTCCTACCAGTAGATTAAGTTTTTAGCTATTACCTTTTATCATAGAAAGTCACACATAACGGAGCGAACCTAACTTATTAGTGATTTGAAGACATAAGCCAAAAAGCCATAGATTTCTGAAACCTTGTAATAACTACAAACATTTCGCTTTATACTTTCTTTCACTCTAGTCAATGATACCCTGGCCGGTGACAATGTTATATTATATATTCCCTTCATCTACACCTTCAAATGTGAAAATGGCCTTCATCGAGGGCACATTTGATCCAAATTTCCGCTAAATGAGAAAAAAGAATCTCCTTCACCCACTTCGTTGAACGGGACATTAAATCACATGCCATCTTCGGTTAACATTAGAACTCTAGAAATATAGTGATAGTGACAAAATCTGTGCTCTTCAGATCGGAATTCAAATTTAGATAAAAAAAGCATCAAAAGTAAAGAGTAAAGGTATCAGGGGAACTACTCTCTTCTGGAGAAATACTCGATCTCTTTCAGCAATTTGATCATTACTATCCTCAGATCTACAGCCCCGTCTGGGCATAAGATTTCTATATAATATGCTTTCTTTTCTAATACAGATCTATTTCTTGGCATCTTTCTCCATCTTAATACCTTAATTGCCTTTAAAACCTTCTACAAACACCTCTAACGAGGTATCTCCCTCCTTTCTGTCCCTTCCAATTTTCGTAACGAATAATTCTGTTCATCTGCCCTCCTTCATTCTATCCACATGTCCCAGCCATGCTAGCCTCAGAGACTTAGAGAATCAAACCGTACCCTCCCCATCTATCGTGGCGCATAACCTATACCCTAGTCCTACTAAGTATTAAATTCGAAATTTGGGTAATTTAAGTTGGTTTTTGAGGAAAAACATTTGTCATCATCGAATCCATCAAGTGACAATAATTAAAACATTTTCGACAAACTCGTTGACACATGGTGTGTCTAAAAACATAATGCTTTTACAGCTGTAAGATATTTTCTACCGCTAGTAATAATAATAGCAAGTGTAATCTGAGTAATCGTCAAAGATGGAAAATCGATGGTTTCAGGCGTGACATCGTGGAATTTTGAACTCTTAATGTAAATAAATCATGCTTGGTTATTTCACATAAATTGCATGTACTAATGCAATAGGATAGAATTTAAAAAGAATATTTAATATATTAAGGAGTAGAAAAAAATTGAATGCTATATTCTGGTTGAATTGGCAAAAATCCCACCCGATAATTTTCTGCAATAACTATATTTTATGACTTGAATCACTCATTTCAGAGCATAAATGATTTTTTTCAAAAACTGAGACGAATTTTGAATTATGATGGAGTTTCAACAAAATATGGGGACTTACCTTTTGCTCTAATATTCCGACATAACCTTTGACTACAGAGGAATGGGCTGTAAAAAAATGAGTGTTGACTAAGGTTCTATGCATTTTATATGAGCCAGTAGCAAGCTATAAAACCCAGTCATAAAATACTTTTAATTAATGTACAACTTAATATTGTAAACAGTGGCGCGCGGTGTCAATTAGTCTCGGGGGTCTAGGGTAAGGGCTCGCACATCAGGTAAAGTACGCATCCCGCACGTCACTTGTGTAACCCCAATTAAAATCTAGTAAATTATTACCGAGAATGGTATTATATTTAAATTATTGAATTGTAAATTAAATTGTATTATTTCTTTGGTTTTATCACCAATGATGCATATGAAAATCACGTTTCAGCACGTTCATCAAGTACCTAAAAGAAGCATGCCCAAAACGATTCCTCATCGAAAACTTTCTTGCGTAAAAACTATTCGCTATCTAGCTCGAACCATTCCGAAAAAAAACATGTCTGCGTAAAATATCTAGTGATATATATTCCATGTGTAAGAAACTTGCGAATTCGCTGGTTTTCAATACACGGCTCTCCTACCAGCACAACGGAATGCGATAGATAAAGGACATCGCTCTGGGTTGAGACCTTATGAGTAATTTGATGTGTTATTTCTATGGCTTGCCTTTAGAAAGATAAAACACCATGAAATAAATGAATCAGTCAACTCCATCGTAATCAATATTTTGAAACATGATAGTAAGTTTAGAGAATGTTGAATATTCACAAATTTTTATTGGAAAGGTATATCAATAATAAATACTTTTTAACTTTAGGTGAAATACAGGGCACAGAAAAGCATATTACTTTAATAAAGACTAATAGACCTGCTTCCTGCTTTTGTAGGCCCTTTTCATAAGCACTTCATATGCAGAGAGCTGGAAATGGCTATTTAATAAATAGAGAAATGGGTCCCACTCTAATTACCCTATACATTATTGTACTTTTTCTACGCCATATTTTCATTATGTGTTGTCTCCCACTCTCAAAAACCAATTTTTTTGCATTTTCCTCTGCATGACTGACTTACAAAAATCCAAAACTGCTACAGACTGATACAAACAGAGAATCTACACCAAACGCACCAAACCTCACTCTTTTAACTCAAAACTTGGAAGGGAACAAAATTAAACGGATACACAATGACTGACTGAAATGCTACATTTTAATGTAGGTATATAGATAAATAATAAGCGGTGTTATGACATCAAATACGTCGCGGGAAATGCCGTTTTACATTTCCCGCAATTTATTCGATTGTTACTTCAGAGGGGGTTACAAGAGGTCGCCCCCTCGGACGGATACAGAATGGCTGACTGACTGATTGACACGCTACAAAACTAATATGTATTCGAATTAACCTGTTGGTTTAGCAACCAACATTAATGCACAAGAAACGTTTTATAACCTTCTTTCAACTATTAGAAAAGTACTTCAAAACGCCTATCTTTGAAATTTACAATTCAAACACAAGATCGGGGCTGGTAGGCAAAATTTGTTCTATTTCAGTATCTGAGCATCGAAAACGTCAATAAATATTTTCATACTAACAAAATTGATTCATGAAACTAATTCCACTTTCTTCAACTGCTCCAATACAATTTTTGCCCCTTTTCCGAAAACGTAAACACATACACTTAGCAACGAAAACTTTTTCTCTCGCGTTTTTCTCTACACCACAAACTGCTAAAAATCCAAAAGTACTATCAAATCATGCAGACAGAGAATCCACACTCAACGAACCAAACAACACAATTTTTTAACTCAAAACTTGGAAGGGGACAAAACTAAACGGATACACAATGCTGTCTGACATGGTTGACACAAGACTGACATGCTACATTTTAATATAGGTATATAGATAAATAATAAGCGGTGTTATGAAATCAAATTCATTGCGGGAAATGCCGTTTTACATTTCCCGTAATGTATTCGATTGTTACTTCAGAGGGGTCGCCCCCTGATTTGCAAACAAATGCGAGAATATGGATAGGCAAAAAAGCATTCACCAATCTTGTCCTTCATATAATGAAATCTCCAATGAAAAAACCTATCGATACGCACTATTGAAAAATCTATCGATATGTATTATTAAAATAATTTTTTGGGGTGGCGACCGACCACAGCGCTCCCTCCCCTCTGGATCCGCCCCTGTTCAGGCCGTTCAATGCCCCAGACATGCTGCCCCCTCGTACGTCGGAGCAACGAGTTCTTATTTGTCTATAAGAATTATATGCTCTGCATGAACAAATAACGCATTGGCAGACTCATCGGCACTCACATTAATGAACGAAATTAATATTTGCTGAACTTCCGAGGCGTTATCGTGGAAGTATCTTAGTGTTGTGGATGGCTGGGATTTATTACTGATATCTGAGGTCTCGCTTAGAAATATCGCCACAAAAATTTCGCTGCCTATTTCTTCTCTTATTTTATTTTCCAACATTATGCTAATATTCGTTTTTAATGAGTTTAGTTCTTCCTCTGAAATGGGATGTATTCACGAGATGATGTCATAAAGTTGGGTCATATTTAGTGATACTATTTAAATTGCAGGGATCTTCAACTTTATTTCCTGAAAATGGAAGCTCTTGAATGGCAAATAGGCGCATTGTATCAATTAATCTATACATGATCACTCAGTTATGGGCCACTGTTTCATTATGCAGCACTACACTTGCGATGAAATGGGAACGAAGACGTGCTTCAATGCGGGTATTACCGAAGTTGAGAAAACCGGAAAATGTGTACCTAAGACCTTTTTGGTCATTGTGGCATTAGATATAATATTGGGTTTGTCATACATTGGAGGCATAGCCAACAGAATAATTTCAAGAGAGTAGAACTCCGAGTCAGCCAACGAGTTTTTATATGCAGGAAAACGCATAAATGTCGAAAGTACTCACGATTACAATCTTCCTTTTTGCACTTTAAGCTTGGTATTCCCAAAACTCCAAAATTGTTATTTATTTACTGTTTTGTATGTAAAACATTACATTTGTGTTATTTTATTTTAAAACTGTGCGAAACTTACGGACGTTCTACCTTTCCCTAAAAAAAAATGATTTAATCATCTGCTTGGTTGTTGAAATGAAGTAGTGGGGAAGTGGGTGTATAAAAATGCAATGACAGTTTATTAATATGAACATTTTTACAATACCGTATACTAGTCATTTATTTACATGATAAAAAACACGTCTCCTGCCTACAATAATCTTCTTTTCCTCATTGTCTATTTACAATGTTTCTCAATGGAGTCTTCCTTTTTCTTTGCGCTTTCGCCGAAAAGATTTTTTAAACCTAAATTGTCATCTGTGTGTTCTAGCGTAAGCTGAGTATACTATGCCAAAATTCCGTAAAAAATCCTATCCATTGATACCTTACTCAACGCTATAGGCTTTGTATTGGTCGAGAAAAATTGATTTTGACGACAGAAATAATTTGCATTTTTAGTGTCGTAGCCTACCGCTCCGTTTTCCCCGAGCCACGGCACTCGCGTTGCATTCCTCCTCTACCTCCTGGCCGCAGGCATTAGCATTGAGTGCGAGAGATAGTGAGAGAGTGCTTAGGGGATCTCAGTCCGCTGAGCTTACCCACGGCCTCGACCAGCTCTAGACGACCGGGCCCACGCCGAAAACTTGCGGCAAACTGGATGACGCAACACACGGGCGTGTGTTGAATACGGCGTTCAAAAAAAGTTGAAAATTTGAGTCTTTAATAAACGATTTAGAAGAATTGGAATGGAGTAATATTTTTCTCTCTGGAAGAATTGACAACAAGGTGGAAAAATTTAATAGTAACATAGTTAACTTACCTGAACTCTCATACACCTTTACGTAGATTTAATCAGAAGTTTCCTTCTGCACCCTGGATGACTGGTGAAATACTTTTACTTATCTGCAAAAGGAGTTGGCTTCGTAGAGCATTCATTACGACTGGTATCCCTGATTTACATGGTTACTTTTTCTTTCTGCGAAACCTTGTCAAACGGTTAGTTATATGATCTAAGCGACGGTATTTCCATGAGACTTTATTTCCTTTGAGAGAACCCAAACGTGTGTGGAAAGAGCTAAGTCACCTTGGTTTAATCAGACAACAGGATAACTCTATAGCTACTAATGTAACAGTAAATTAGTTAAATGATTATTATGCTTCAGCTGCCGCTTCTTCGACAGTGAACAATGATACTCAGCCAACACTTACCTTCTTGAATCCACTAACCCCATGTAACAAATAGAGCTTCTATATTAAGCCTATCAGTCCTGAGAACCTCAATAAGTTCTTATTCAAATCAAATTCATACGCATTTGGTGTCGATGACTTATCCAATTTCATTCTTAAAATATCATATCCCGTTACTATTCATTTTATTCTAGAAATGTTCAACCACTCTCTTCTAGTTTCCCAGTTTCGCCAGTGTTTATTACGCATTGTCTACAGGCAGACAGTGGAATACCTCTCTCTTTTAGTGGGAAACTCGTTCCATTACAATCTGGTTTCCGTCAAGATTTTTATACTCAAACTGCTTTGTTTAAACGAACCGATGACATAAAATTAGCCATGGAGGGTAAAAGTTTGACAAATCTCATTTTATTTGATTTTAGTAAGGCGTGATAGATAGAAGTAGATCATGTGAACCACGCACTCTTATTGGATAAAATGAGGAATCAAATTTTTTCTAGCTTTGTCCTGAACTGGTTTTTATTTTATCTGCTGGAATGACTTTAAGCTGTCAAGGACTCTAAAGGCCGCTTTACGCCATATAATTTTTTGTACAATTTCTTGTACAAACGCTTGTTTGAGTAAATTGTGCCGTGTAAATTGTGTGAACGCTTGTGCGAATGTCTGAATGACTGTACGGAAAATAGAACCTGCTCTAATTCCATTCAGACAAACATACAATTTCGTTCAGTTTATACAAGCGTTTGTACAAGAAATTATATCGTGTAAAGTGGCCTTAACGGAGATCAGTCCAGCTGGGCTTCTTTTTTGACTGGAGTTCCCCAATGATCCCTTCTCTTCTCTATTTATTTGCCTCATCTGTCTCACTGTCTGAAATGTACCAAATATTTGTTATACGCAGATGATTAAAAAATCTGTTCGAGCTGCCCTCCCTCAGATATTGTTGACACAATTAAAAATATTAACGCTGATATCAAAGTCATATGCCAGTGGACTAAAAATAATAATTTTACTATCAAGTCAGGAAAAACAAAAGCAATAATTTTTGAAAGTTCCCGTCTAAAAGCAACTGTATTCCCTGATGGTATTTCACCAATTACAGTTTTCAATGAAAACATTCCCTTCTCTAACTCGGTACGAAATCTTGGCGTTATCCTTAGTAATAATCTTTAATGAACCGAATATATTCATAGTATGAGGTATAGAATTAATATGGCTTGGCAACCAAAATTCCATCGCAATTTTTTACCTTGCAATACGAGAAAAATGCTCATATCAACCCTAGTTTTTCCAATCCTTGACTACTGTCCCCTGGTCCTTTACGACTTGAACAAAGGTCTTAACCTTAAACTTCAACGGGCCTTAAATCATTGCTTTAGATTTATTTTTGATCAATGGAGAGAGGAACATATTTCTCCTTATTACAGGGAGCTGAGATGACTAAAAACAGAATCCCGAAGATAATATTCTCTTGGAACCTTTCTGTATAGACTTTTTCTTGCAAATGAACCCAAATATCTCACAGATATGTTTGGAACGAATCCAAATAATCTAGATCAGTGATGGGCAAACTACGGCCCGCGAGCCAGATGCGGCCCCCTGAAATGTTCTATCCGGCCCGCAAGGCATTATTCCTAATCAAAGTTCATTCAAAATTATGAGAAATTCAGTCACAGTTTCATTCATCACATTCTCCTTCATAAGCTTTCAGTCAGTAATAAGACTTGGTAACACGAAAAACACAAGAATTTTGTAAAATATATCATTTTTATTTTTTAATGTATTATATTGTCCCGCCTAAAGATTTTTTCCTTTCCTTTGGCCTTTCCTCATTAAAAAGTTTGCCTACCTCTGATCTAGATACACCATATCTAGTTATACCAGAGCTGACCCAAATTATTTTTATTATCCTGGGCAAAGATCTACTGTCTATCATAATTCATTTTTGGTATTGGCCACTTTCATGTGGAATTACCTGCCATTGAACATAAAAAATTCCTCCACTCCTCATCTGTTTAAATCCAGTCACTATAATCTATTGATGAAATAACGTGTAAAGAGTGTATTTTTGTTGCATAAAATTTTAGTACATAATTATTTACTATTGTTTATCTATTTGACTATGTTGTAACATATTATTTGCTAACTTAATCTCATTCTGTTGAATTGTGTGCAGATTAAATACCATTATTGGGAATAATTTGAGTGTCATAACCATAATTGAATGTTTGATTGAAATTTCATTTCTATTCATTGTTTGCTTGTGGTATTTTCTTTCATATATTTGTTGGTTTCATTATTCAAAGCTTCTTGTAAATTCAATACTGTAATCCTCCTGAAAGTCCGTTTACTCATTTATTGTATTTTGTTCTTAAGGAGTTGTTGCTCCAGGACAATAAGTTATGTATCCAATTCAATTCAATATTCAAATAACGTCAGAATAATATCTCTAAACGAAAAATAACGAAGAAAACCCTATGTTTGTTGAAGGAAGACGATATGTACATTTTTTATCGCTGCCTGGGCAAGCGCAGCTTACCTAGCTTACCCTCAATGCACGCCACTGATCATGAACCTACTGTGAAGTACTGGGATATGAAAATTGATCTATGAATGAAGTGGTGGACCTCACCAAACGTGATTTTTCACTATGATTAAGAAATAATTAACGAAGTATGAAGCTCTCGTAGCGAAAACTTCATGCGAAGTGAGATGTATGAAAAAAACATACCAAAGTCTCCCAGAAATATGCACCCATGATTCATCACACTAAATTAGACACGCTATTTATGAATGCGCTAATAGGCATATGATCCATCTGTAATTGATTATTTGACTTCTTATTGTCCTTTATGCAATCCAATTCAATGGCTTTATGTTACTTTAAGCTTTGATAATCGATTTGAAGGTTTGTAAAATTTGGTGAAAGCCATAAAGTAAAATACGAAATCTTGTATCCACGATGGGTTATACAAAATTGATACATCTTGATCTTTTTTTTGTATAACAATATTATTTCTTGTTAAAACAAATAAAAGTTCACCATGACTTTGGGGCAGGAATGTACCGAGTATCTCTACGAATATGGACTCTAAATTCTAAATACCTACTAACTAAGGAGGAGGTTAAAAACCCCCTTTTTTAAATTAAATACACAGTTTTGATGACTCTCTAGTAACATAATCCACTGAGTGGTATATGTACGGCTCACGGACCTTTCAAGAATGCATTTACCAGATGATGACCTTACGGTTGAAACGCGTCGTACCGACATAAAACTTGTGGAAAAGGTGCCATCTTGTTTTATTATCAATAAAATAATTTCAATTTCAATGCATGAGAACACCGAATTTTTTAGTTTATTTTTATTCAGTTTGGTTTTAACTGCATATAGATCCATTTGCATCTACTTTTCAGACATTAAAATTGTTATTTATACTTGTGATCAATATCTAATTATCGTAATGGAGTGAAAGATTTTTGCTCATATTTATGGGAAAAGTTCTAAAGAAAACAAAATTAAAGAAAATTACGGCAAAAATAGGTTTTAATAGAAAACACAGATGACACAGCAGAGCACATCCATCACCATTGAATGTTAAATACAAGGCGTCCAATGAAATTGAGTGGTCGCATAGTGGGGTTTTTTGGTGGCTAAGCAGAAAAGAACGATACTGTTCATTACTTTTAAACTGAAGGTAAATAATGATGGAATACATTTTATTTCCTAATTTAGGCATGTTTTCTGCTAAGAAATAACTTTAGAAGAATTAAAAATACAATATTTGGAAGCATGTGTTGAAAATAGAATAATAAACTGAATATGAAAGAACATTTCATTGCGCAAAAATTTGTATAGGAATAATGCCATGAGTTTCAAAATATAATTATTAGATTGATGAGTTTTTTAGATAAATATGAAATCATATCAACTATCATGTTCAATTATGTAATTAAATATTTTATAAGCTAAAAATAATAAATTCATATAATTCTAGATCTCTTGAAGTCATTGGAATTGTCTTAAATTCGTTCATTTCCTGAACACTGCGCAGTTATCTTGATAGTTAAAATGGAGTTTTTGGAATCCGAGACCGGCCAAAGCTTCCAAACCTAAATCAATGGCCGTAGTCGGTGCGCCAATTTGCGTAAGTAAGATAGCACTCTCTGAAAATGAAATATCATAAATTAAACAGGGATTACTCAGTTAAGTTCTTATACCTTAAATGGTAGTTACGGACTATATTTTATGACTGTTCTGTAAGGCAGCAAGTTTTGCCTGGAGATAGTAAATTTAAAGGCTTACTGGTGGACAAAAAATCTTGTATCCATTGCCATTAATGAATAAAAAAATATAAATATAAATATATACATATATAATGTTCAAAAGGAATTTTAATAGCTAATTTGATCATTGTTACCAATTGCCTTATTTTAATAAATTGTAAATTTCATTCATAAGTGAAATTATTTTTTTTTAATAATTAATAATTAGCCATTCTTCACAATTTTCTTACCAATTTTTCCAAAGCCCACATTTACGCAGGAATACAAAACTAAAACTGTCGGAGTCGCACTGTTCGCAAATATGATGTAATACCTAGTATTCTTGGTAGCACCTAAAGAAAAAGATATGTATGTAAAGTTGTATTAGGAAAAACAATTCTCTCTATAAAATATTTGGAAAGATTCTTGCAAATTATTTCGTAGTGACAAAACTAATATTACAGAGGTGCAAAAAGATTATCTGCATTTCATTAAACATTGAGAAAACCAGCCGTTATTTTTATTCTATAGTTTTGATTTAGCGAAACACAAGTACCGCAGAAAACCATTGCTTAGTATGTTGAAAATTACTACAAGAAAGGTTTCCAGAACCGGGAATGACCACGGTCCTTTGTCTTGCCGAGCTAATGATTAGGCCACCATACCAATTCATGAGCATCTAAAGGATCTCACTTGACTTTAATTATGGTCCTTCAAAGACGGCTCACTTAAGACAAAATTGTACTTCAAGGTAACCTTTTTCCTCTGGCAATTTTCCGCACACTTATTTTGCATAACGGCATAATAGAATCTTACAGTAATGGCATATCTCCATTTTCTATCATTAACAGACTCTAACCATTTGTACTGAGGCTTCCTTGAAGCACTATTCTGCCTTATGTTTGTTATGCTTGATGGACTGCAACCAGGAAACCTTTTTCCTCCGGAAATTTTCTACACACGCTCTTGTTGTGGATAATGGTAACAAATGATCTTAGAGCTGGCAGGTAGCTTAGTCTTTTCTTCCCCTTCCAAAATTTATTCATTTTGCCTTCTTTCGCCTTCTTTCAGCTAGACGTCATTGGTATTCAAGTTCATTTTACATTGTACTAACTTATATGCTAGTTCTAAGTTCTCTTACATGTTATCTTTTTTCTTTTAATAATATTACGAAGTCCGTGGATGCCCATCACCAAGCCAAAATTCTGACACCATTGCATATTTATTTGAAATTTTCCCTCAAATTTAAATTTGAAAATCGTATCGTTTGGTACTTGGTTGATAATTTTTCTCATTTTTCCATCTATGCCGTATTTCATAATTCCAAAAAATGACTGTTACCTTATTAAGCCAAATCCTTTGAGGCTCTATGATGACAGTGAATTTTAATAACGTACTTTTACCTTTTACAGCTCTGGCTCATTGAATGTCCTATGAATTGATGATCTTATTACTGATTCTTGGGTCTTCCCTTCAGAAAATCTCTTTAATATTCACTTATTTGATGATGAAAAGCAATGCTTTTTAATTTCACATCAACAATTTATTCACTCTCTAGGTTTTAAAGCATAACGTCTTGAAACCTGGACCTAAAGATAACTTTTGAGAGTGAATAAGTATAAAGAATTGATTACTTTACCATGTGGAATTACCATGATTCATTTCGTTATGAATCTTAAATGACGTATGAAACTGTTTTATATCTACTTAAATGATGCAACTGCCCTTCTGCTATGCATTCAAATACCTTGGAAAATACATTCTAGGAAGTAGGTAGTAGAGGATTTCTCCGGCTATTGTGTCTGTTCTTCCATCTCCCATCTTGGGTCTTCCATCTCAGTGTAGTCTTCCATCTCAATTGATAGCGCGTATAAGAGCGCATTTATAGCCACTAAGGATTGATTTTTCCTCCATGAGTCGACAGATGAGATTTCCCTGCAGCTTAATTCTCTCCAAATTTCTATATTCCCAAAGATATCCAATTCTCCAAGGAGGCTTATTGTATATAACTTTTTGATGAGCTAGTTTACGTCCTTAAAAGTTTTCACTACGGATTTGCGTTAAATCGTTTCTAAAAGTTCAATCTTTTCGGTAGTTTTTCTCAAGTAAGAAACTAATGAAAACAGACAGCCAAAGTTTTCAATTCTTATTACCACTTAATGATAAGGTACCATCCTGTCTTATAATTAAAATCGAAAACTCATATAACTGTAGATTCAATAGAATATACTAGTGTTATTTATCTTGAGATCATACTCCAAATTATCCTGGCGAAATTTTTAATAATATCTTTTCTCTCCTCTGAGGGTCTTTTCAATAGATTTTATTACAACGCAACGATATGACAAATATACCGTTGTACTCAATTGTATACTAAGACTAATGTTCATTTCAATGAGTGAAACAGCATTAATTTTGAGACAGTAAGGATGAATTGTAAGGATATAGTTTTTTGATTCTTTCAAATACCTCAATCTGTTGTTGTTGGAACCGATATGCCGCCATTCGAAGAAGGAGGGAAGAGGATGAAAATAAGCTGGCAGTTTTTAGTGGTGGGCGTGCATGTAGATGTGAAAGGTGAAAGAAAAGGCAGACAGACAAAAAAGTACTGGAAAAAGTAGGGGAGGAGAAGAAGGTGAATGTGGAAATTAGGTGGCAGTAGGAGTGACAAAATGGAAAATAAAGTGTCGATAATGTTTCGAATAATTTACATGACAGAGGAAAATTCTGGGAAAATACGAAAGAGAACGAAGGAAGACTGGGAGTTGGAGGGTGGAATTATGAGAGGTAAGAAGTTGGAAAGTTCAGAAAGTGGACTACTGTTGACTTTCCGTTGACGGAGGTGAAGTGGAATGGGGCTGATAAAATCCGATGCTAAACATGATGTACTCCCAACTTGGCATATAAGCGCAGAAACAAATGACAGTTCTAACAATTTTGGAGTCCTATTGGGCGGGTTTCCATATTACCCCGACAATATCTCTTTCCCCTTTCCATTAGGAACAGGAAATATTGTATATTATTATTAAAAAACTTAAAATAAATCAGTGTTCTGCATTCAGGGTTTACATTATCATTAATGTATATCTCTTTGAGTTTAAAATTATTTTACTCTCTTTTCCTAGGAATATGACCACTTACCTGTATAGTTTAGAGTAAAGGTTAGTACAGTAGTGGTGGCAGTATTGGCCACTAAAGGAGGACCTATATCGGTAATAATAGTGCCACTAACATCTATTAGTCCAGTAATCGAGACTGCTGCATTCGTTCTGAAATATAACAAGAAGGAATATAAAAAACCTGTAAGTCACTACCATTGTACATTTCTTTAATAATAAGTGTTCACTGTTATAATAGTGGTATTATGGTAGGAGGAAATATAAAGGCATTAATTTTATTCAGCAATGCGAAATAGGTTACTTCGGCCATGTGATAATTCATCATTTATTTGTAACAGAATGATTTTTGATGGACATTTTTCGGCGCTAATCGTAAATATTACATAAAGTCATGCATAAAACAGAGAAAAGTATAAAAGAATTATTAATTGTCATGTTTTTATACTTTAATTCAAATACCACCATCCATGTGCATCAAACCAGCATGAGAAACACTCAGTAATTTAGACAAATGAATTCAGTAGAAAAATACATTATCCGATCATCCCCGAGGTAAATGGCAAAACAGAGTATTACTCATGCATTTATAGGTATTTATCCTTAGTCCATCCATATTCCTACGATATTCAATCCTATTTCTTGTCCAGGGTGCAATGATTATTAGTATTGCTTCCGCATTCCACGGAATACATGGAATACGAACAGTTAGAAGTATTCCTTGGGAATGGTATGGTATTTATCAGTATTTAGGGTGGCACAGCATTCCTGGAATATTCCATCGTATATCCCTCACCTACCAAATCCAAACAATGTGGCAGAAATCTTGTATTCATCTGTCGTCTTTGTAGTCATTCTCTATTATTTTATCTTCAGATCAAACAGAGCCATTTGCAAAAACACCCGTACGATGTGTACGAATATAATATTAACATTTTTATAGCATGTTTATTCCATTTTAGCCTCGGTTCGACACAGGCTACAAAGTCTGAAGAAATGGCATTATCCACTATCACAAATGAATCGGCCACCAACTAAGTTAGATGCCATAAAACGGGAAATTATAAGGTAAGTTACATTGTAGTAGATTAACGATGCGTTTAAAATCGGTGGGATATTGCGGTGAGAAAAACGAATATCGCAATCTTCGTGGTGTAAAATTATAGTGGTTACCACGATCTTAGAATACAGGTCTGGCAACTTTGCTGTTATGTCCGTTCCCGTGAGGCTGTTGTTTCTCGGTTGGCCGCTAGTAAGGCTAGAATAGTGATGGAAAAATCGATTTTGATTAAAATCGAAAATCGAGTTTTAATAGTCAAAGATCGAGGAATTCGAGATCGAGCCATGATCTTAGAGTTTCGATCCAAACTCGAATTTTCAACTTTGATCTTGACCATTTCGTTTGATCTCAGCAGCGCGTAGTAGTCAGTAGAGGTCCTCGATGGTTATTCGAGGCTCGAATAACCATCCTCGAGGTTCCTCGAGGCCACTGAGGTCACTTCTTGTTATAAGCAGATGCCAGTAGAAGTTAGGCAATACCTCAACAGGCCACCCCAATCATCTGAAACTCTGGTAGGAGATAAAGGGTGAATACCCCAACACGTACCGTTTCGCGATCAAAGTGCTGAGTACGATAACGTCATCCGTCCCATGTGAAAGACTTTTCTCTAAGGCCGCTAAAATTGGAAAGGCACGCCCTAGATCATCAATAAAGCATCTCGATCAGTTGATCTTTCTTAAAAATTTTAGTGAAGCCGAATGGTTCCAAGTGGTAATCCACATTAAAATAAATTGTAAATTTTTACAACTAATAATTCAAGAATGTCTTCTTAGAACATTTTTAGGGATATTTTATATTATTGAAATATGAGCGTTTTAGTACTGAAATACTACTGTATTATGAGCGTTTTTCAATTGAATAATAAAAATGTTTTTTGTACCAACTGCATTTTTTTCAAAAATGAACCGTAGATTTTTTCGATTAATCGATCTTTTGGTTCAAATTTCGATTTTTGCTGAAAAGTCAAGCTTTTCATTTCGATTAAAAATCGATTGCTCAACAAATCGATTTTGACCGTCATTTTTCCATCACTAGGCTAGAAGTCGTTTAGACTGACTAACTCGAGAACACAGATTAACGACTTTCACTCAATTGATGTTTTCGGGTGCAACACTTTGTATACTTCTCATAAATTGCAATCATAGGCGGATAATTTCCGAACAATGCGAATGCAGGAGCTTTCAATACTGAACTGAATTGTATTAAGTTGCTGTAACAGTTAACGATTGTACATACAACTAGCAAAAGGTATACATTGTTTTGCTGAAACTCTACCTCCTGTTCCTCCTATTGCGTAAACAAAATTTGAGACTTCGCAATGTTTACTGCTTTTGCGCTCTCTTTTCGGTATTTTACCCTAGGCGGTCTGTAAGCCATAGATTTCCACCAGCGTGGAATGCACGATCAGGACTCTCAACCCAGGATTTCTTAACTCTGACCTACTAACACGAAATAAATGTGCAACTACAAATCGTAGAGTCAATTCTGAATCCAACTATTAGCTATAAAATAACAGATTGCATGTTTAAACTTCGAATTCTACATTTCATAGGTCTAAGAGTTAAGAGGACTTCAGTGATATATTATGCATTTGAAATAAACAGTTATTTATGTAAAGAGATGGAGTTGAAAAGCATTATGGTGAAGGGTTTACATTGATACACGGCATTCGAGTAATTATCCAAAAAATATTACCCGTAAGTTACATAATATATTTTAAATTCTATAAAATAAGAAAACATGCTGATTGAATAACGCTTTGCTTCAATGGAGGAGAATATTTAAATTAAAGCTTAAAGGCAAGGAGTCACTTTATCAGTCAATGTAATGAACACACTGGCAAAACCTCTATCGAACCAATCTCATTTAGTTGTAGCATACTATGAACACTCCTACCCCATTTGGAGCTAAAATGATTTTCATGAACTTCAAAAAACTTGTCATCTTGTACATGCCTCTCTCGAGGTTCTCTCTCTCAAGGCTTTGTTTGAGGCTTATGGCTATAGTATTTGATACAGCCCCTTTGATTCAGCAACTATCCTAATGACAAAGTTAGATGAGCCGAAGATAAATTCAATTTTAGGATTTTTTTCTCTATTTAATTTCCCTTTATTTTCACTGCAATTCCACCCCTTTCTTATTGTGCCCTAACTTTTTTTGGCATTCATAAACCGTTGACGGCAGGGGTGTTGGAACTATTTTCCCTTAGGGGGGCCAACTTAAAAACTTAAATAAACTTCGGCCCCTCCTGCCTCCCACTTCTGACGCCGCTGGTCGACGGAATAGGTTCAAGTTGACATTCCTTCCCTAGTGTAACTTGTCATTTACTAGCCATGTCATGCATGGGATTCAAGGAGCCGCCATATTAATTTTTATCAGGAGAGTTTATACAGAGTCATAGGGAAAAATGGCGTCGGGCTCTACAATGGCTAATTTAGTATTGAGCGTGGTGATCCGGGGCATTCGCGAGTTGCAGTCCTCAACAAAAGGAATTGTAACCGTGGTTATTATTGAAGTCGGGGCAAGTTACGCAGGGACTTTAAATTTGGGCCGAGCGTAAACAACGAGCGAGCTTACTATATAAAGAGGAAGGGAGAGTAAGAGAGTTCTAGTCCAACAATACTCCCGATCGGAGGAGAACCCACGTCGGGTTTTGTATGATATAAGAAAAGGCTAAGGTGGGCTAGTCCAACATTTCTCCCGACCGAAGCGGAACCCATGTCGGAGTATGATATAGGAAAAAGCCATTGAGGTCTAGGAATTGGCCCGTGGGAAGCTGAATCCACGTCGGAGAATCATCTGGCGGAATTGGACCTAATTCGAGACAGGCGACGGATCTTCAGCCAAGGCGGAGAAGTCAGGGTGCAGAAGGAGGCAGGGATCGCATATTGGAGGACACAGCCGGGAACTCCAGAGCGTACTAGAGGGATAAAGCGGTCCACTCCCCACTACTATTGTATGTACGTAATTTTAAGAGGGTATTTGATGATATGTATGTGCAAAGTGAATAACGAAGTGGCTCGTAATTATATGTGAAGTGATTTATGGCCTGTCAGTTTGAGCCTGAAAAGAGAAGAAAGTGAATGTGATATTGTAAAAGATTAGGAGGGTAATATATGATGTTGTTTATGTTTATTTGTGTTGTGAGTCAGTTTTAATGTGTTCAGCAACAGATAGGCAAGTGGCTTAATGAATAAATATTGTGTAATAAATTAAGATATTACATTTAATATTTATTAATTACAATAGAGTA
Source organism: Platycnemis pennipes (assembly GCA_933228895.1). NCBI lineage: Eukaryota > Metazoa > Arthropoda > Insecta > Odonata > Platycnemididae > Platycnemis > Platycnemis pennipes. Next base: position 26,017,379 of record OW121849.1, read on the forward strand.
GGGCAACATTCCCTGGATTACTCTCATTCATCGTCAAAGTTACCCTATGAACAAGTGTTTTCCTTTTTGAGTGCAGATTCCTCTGTATATTGTTGCACTTAGCCGTAGACTGGTACTATTAGGAAAGGGCTGCAAGTTTTAAGATGCATCATATCGATGTCATCTTTCCATATGGTGTCTACACGCGAAACAGCCAGTGAGTCTTCAATTAGAGCCCCACTGCATACCCTCACATTTTTTAATATTTTGAACATTTCTTTCAAATCCTTAATGTCATGCACTTCTGTGACCAATCAAAGCTGTCATGCCAACTACGTTATTAAGGATAAGGGTTTAGCTATTGCGATACTTACGAAAACTTAAACTTTTTATCATTAGAATGTAGTTTTTCCCTCAGTCTTGGTAACAAAGGTATAATATCCTACCCAATTCAATCCATCTGAGGAAACAAATCTACGCCACCCAGGCGGAATTGTTACGACATCAGGCTGGCTGAATAATATATCAAATATTTTGGGGTAACCAGGCAAGCTCTATAATTTAATATAGAAATGTACGGCAAGAGCTACAGTAAAACTTACGAAATGCATCGGCTGGTAGAATATTTTCTCATCATAAGGAAAATGGATAATTACAGCAGCACATAAAATAAAGAAATATCAAATGAACTACTATAATCAAATTTCTCGATTAGCATGTCAAGTTTACTCTGAACTTTATCGCTGATGAATAGGAATTCATTGATCCCTGCGGCAACACTAGAATTACATCGTACACATATTTTTTCTTGACTTACCTTCGAGACAGGCCCACCTTGCCGGTGGGCGTCTTCGAATAAAGATATCATGGATAGTTGGGGAAAACATTGCACAGGGTGATCCCTAAGCTTAAGTTTCGTTACGCAACTTGTGTTAAAACAAGTGAGGATTCAGGATGAAAAACATTGTTGGCCTTAGAATTGTGAAAAACCAAGAATGGGCGAAATGAAATATTCATTTTTACTATATACGAGTTTCATCGACCCTAGCTACAATATTATCCTCTCTGTCCGTGACTCCTTGCCGCGTAGATTGTAGCGCTCATGAAAATGTTTTTCATAAACAAAATGCTTCGACGAAAGGACAAAACCTTAAAGAGGAATGACTTGCTTACATTTCAATCGTAATGCTTCACTTTTAGGCTTGTCAAATTTCGAAACTTTTTCGACACACGTTTCAAATCCACTCTCGCACCCAGGTGAATTGCAATTATTCAATATTTCAAAGGATTTTTCACGGTACGTAATTGTGACTTACAATGCATTATGGTACCAAACGATAGTAGGAAATAAATCCACGAATAACTAGCTCAATTATCATAAAAACTAATTTTACCTGTACTGTCACAATGTAAATTTCAGCCAAATGATGTAAGCGCACCTAGCGGATAAGCAACGAGCTAGAGCCTGATTAAGAGACCGCGTGATCCATAGGGAACTAATGCAAAGTGTCCAGACTGGTGTTCTAATATCGTGGTTGTTGGCCTTTAATGAATATGAAACTATTATTACTCATGTACATTGGATTGGATTGTTTGATATAAACGTTGGTGATTTATTAATGTACACGCCAAGACTTTACGTGTGTACCCAAGTTATTCGTTGACACTCCGGGTTTATGCTAGTTATATTTGTACTTAGTTTTTATGAAGAGATAAAGGGTTTTGTTTAGAATATACTTGAAATAGTTGCAATCAACTGTTCTTTTAGATGCTTACCGAAATAAGTACAAGCAAAATGCACAAGTGCCGTACATTATTTATCCTTGCCTAGCTAAGCCTATTCACTTGAGAGGATTCCGCATTGTCCAGGAATATTGGGTGAAGTATACTTGCATTTTAATTTAGTTTAGTAGCCAACTTAATAAACATTTCGTGTGTGTATATGGATGAGTGTTTCTCCTACCTATGCCTTGGTTTATCTGGATATTTTCGGTTTTCACTAGATTTTTTCTCGATAGTGCTGTGTGACTGGTAGGTATGTATTGATGCTAGACTGTGGTCAACATCTGTCTCTATCGTTTAAATGTTAACCTGACCGAGTTCTCAGCTGAAATGAATAATATGCTATTTGATGAATAACGTTAACCCCACCAACACAAAAACGTTAGAATTACGCTAGTATAACGTTTGAACGAACGTGGTTTGAAACATGTTATAATTTCTAACCATCCGAACAGTTTTGTATACGTTTCGAGCAAACCGTTTGGGGATAACGTTAAAGTAACGACAACATAAAACGTGAATGTAACTCCCAACACAGTTCAAAGGGAATTATTGAATATTATACATCACGTGCATGGTACTCTAATTGCATATTATTCTGTTCATTATACAACTAGTTGGACCAGCAGGATCCATGTCAAACAATTTACAGCAAACTAAGGACATAGTTCTTTGCAGAATAAGCACTGAAAAAGTTGAGGAACTAGCCGTCTTGGCACGACCTCGGATCACATAGAGTAGATCACGTAATTTGATTCGGCATAATTTGGCCCACGTTAACTATACACAGACTTAGACCGTGCTAAATTTGTGCACGTCTGCCGCTTCTTGATGTCACATAGAGGATTGACAAGTTCAATAACACACTTATGCGATTTTCGACGATTGCAAATAATTTTCATTTATTTTATTAACTATTCATTCATTATTTCAATTTTCAACAATAGCATTTCTTGACTTTGTAACAAATAAGATTCCAATGGTGAGGCATAATCTCCAGAGCAGCCATTGCGACAATCACCAATATCAAACTACGTGGCATGTGAATTAAAAGTAGCGATCAAGCTTCATTTTTCCATAGCATTTAATTTTAAATGGTTGATCTGGGTGTACAACAACCAGCTGTGTTTAAAAAAAAACAACGCTCTTATAAAAATTAAAACTACATTTTTCCAACAGATGGTTATTTCAAATATCATCGAAAGTCAATCACTGCACTGTCACAACACAAAGCATTTTCACGTTTATCAAATATCAATGATAAGCTGAATTGACATTGGCTCATTCCTAATGTCCCAAATTGTTTATGACTTTATGTGCCTGATAAATGATAAATAGACTCAATTCCTGTGGCAGCAATTCAAAGAGTCAGCATGGAACGCAGATGAAAACGATGACAAATTCGTAAATTATCATCTACGCAATCACTTGTTATAACAATTATTTAGGTACCCACCGTAACTTGAATGTCCATTATAATTTAAAAATATGCTTCTATGATCACAAATTACAGGAAAATGTAAATATTAGAAGAAAAAGTTCTTTCTCATGCTTCCGGCTTATCAACATGACTGCCATTTTGAATTTCGAGGTGGCCAGAGTAGCTCTTGTTTGCAAGACATCGATTGCAGTAATGGCCTTCCACAATTCTAGTAAAATAATAATCTTTTAATACTAATATAATACTTCTATTAAAGGAGGGCATTGCAAAGCATCTGCGATGCGCCCAACACTCTCGATGTTGACCGAAGTTTGACGGAGAGCTGCGACGCTAGGAACCGGCACGTCCTCGATTGGACAGAGGTTCGCGGCGAACGTGATTTTAGCGTTTTTCTCAAACCACTTGACGCGGCTATAGAATTTGGCCGTTAAGATGGTTAGGAAATCTAACGAAAGTGGCGCGCTCTAACCAAGAAACATTATAATGACGTTTTTCTAACTTTAGTGTGTTAGTGGGGTAAGTAATAAGTTTACTTACAATAGATTAGAGCTGACTTCAACAATTCTACCCAGAGGACCCACCGTAGTTATTAGTTACATTGTATATAAAAACCAAATCCATTGATTTGTTTCTCAAAGCAGTAGCTGTTTCGCTGTCAGATCATTTTGGATGTGTTGCCTAAACGTTATTGTTCATGAAGATTGTAATCAGTGACTTGTGGTGCAACATCCTTCAAAACATTCAAACGCATCAACGTGTTTAAATATACCTACATGTTGTCTGTAAAGAAATTGAAATCTTTTGAAATTATTTCGTAAGGAATTACACGGACTGACATTAGGTAGACAGGGACTGAATGTGTAGGTGTCGATCACACAGGATTCCATTAATAGATGGTGCTTTTCTTGAGGGTTATCTAAAAAAATGTAATACATACATACAAATTTATTGCAAAAACTCTTTCTATTTGTCATTTTCTAGTTTATTTTTTGTTTCTTTTTGTTTTGTTTCTGTATTAATGTGTATAGAAGAAGAAGGTGTTAGTTAAAGAACAAATAAGTAGTATGATAATGGCGGTCCGAGCGCAGTTTGTTTTTCAACAATTACTCCTAACCCAAGCGTTATTCAACACAAGTGAGAAATGATTAACGACACCTAACTCAACCTTCATTGCATGAGCTAACAAACCCAAGGTCAACGGCATCGCATCACCAAAAACTGACACAAATTTCTGCTAATATCGACATTAGGGCAGAATAGACAATCCCGTGCGAAACAGGAGACAATTTCTACTCAAAACATTACATTAAATCTTAATTTGTGAGATTTAACTATAAACAATAGCAATTGGATCTTACCACGAGTTCTGCACACGCGTGACTTTGTTATGTACCCGGCAACGGTACGGCTGTCCTTCACTCTAGCAACAAATAAAGACTCCCAATCGTAAAAATAATATGCCGGAAAATTAATGGTTACGAGCTGGCAGATTGGTGTGTTAAAAAAGAAATATGTTTATTATTGAAACAATAAATGGACAAACCTATATGCTATGCTTGTTTTTATTTATATGGGTAACTTTCCCTTGAAGTAAAAAAAATCGAGTTTCGTACACTTGCTAGTTGGCATTTAAGAACGAGGAAGTAAATCTAGGACGCATGCGCTCGTGTAAGGAATTGAGAAGAAAGTGAAAGTCCCTCACTTAGCATGAGACCGTTGCCGGGTACATAACAAAGTCAAGTGTGTGCAGAACTCGTTGGGGTAAGATCCAATTGCTATTGTTTATAGTTAAATCTCGCAAATTAAGATTTAATGGATTGTTTTGGGTCAAACTTGTCTCCGGTTTGGCACGGGATTGTTTATTCTGCCCTTATTGTTGATATTAGCGAACATTTGTGTGAGTTTTTGGTGATACGATACCGTTGACATTGGGTTTGTTTGCTCATGCGAAGAAGGTTGAGTTGGGTGTCGTTAACCATCTCTCACTTGTGTTGCATCATCTCTCACATGGTTTAGGAGTAATTGTTGAAAAACAAACTGCGCCCGGACCGCCATTATCGCACTACTCATATATTGTGAGGAAACTTATAATAATCTCCCAATGCACTATTTGTTGACAAACAAATTCATTAAATAGTTAAAATCATATTTGCAAAAATGCTACTTCGGTGAGAAATATCCCCCTTTTATTACAAACTTGGGACCTTGTCTATATGTATCACCTCTTTCGTTAATCTTCTCTTGTGTTGTTTGTCACTATCTTTGTCTTTATAAAATTGAAGGTGTGTTTGTTATTACATGCATGCTCAGCTGGTGTAGAGAAATTTTTTCTGGCATTTTACACCTGATTTTATTGTAATATCCTGTTTTTTAGGTCATGTGAAGTTTGTTGTATATAATTTACATTGCAATCATTACAATAGATTGAATAAACCACATTTTTCATATTCAAACCAAATTCTTATAAATAGAATGTGCAATGAGATAATCTCTTTCTTACTTTAGTGCTTAGTTAATATTTCTATCCAGTAATCACTCTGTTACTACGTAGACACTAACTATATAGTTGCACGTGACTCTTATAACTCGTTTCCACAAGTATTACCACAGTAGTTCTTATTTGCATGTCAGCAGAGAAAGTATGATGGTCTTCACCATCAGCCACATTCTGCGGAGGATCGCAGGGGATAACGTGAATGCAGATTCATGCCTAAAGAATACATATAGGGAGTAAAAAAAACCACCGTGAAATGTCTGAAAATTGTCCACTTACGTCAAAAGGGATGTAAATGAAGGCACTTACACTTTTTTTCTCCCGCTAATGGTGATGGCAAACTGCATAGCTGGAACGACCGTGGTAATAGTGTAAGTAATGCACCTACTACCATGCTGGTGTGGGGATGCAGTTCGGGCTGTTTCTCTCCATGTGGTAGCCAACTGAAGAAATGGTATAATAGAATATTTTCAATTAGAAAACTGGAGAAGAGGAGAAATCAACAATATTATCACTATCACAATACTATAAAATTTGTCTAACAGAAATTTACTGACGTGCCTGCAAAAAATTCAATTAATTGTTTCCATGAAATTGCACTCTCATCTTGTATGACAGTGTGGTTAACTGGTAAGTTATTCGTAAAATGCATTATTTCTCTTTTTGTCAAACACAAATTCAATTTTCCCCTTTGCCAATGTGTAGTATTTCCTCGTCTAAGCCCTGACCATACATACTTACTGATCTTGCTTTGCAACTCCTCTATATGGTTGGATCAGCGGGGCCAGGGAATCAGGGAAGTGTGTTTATTGGATATGTGTAGCTGTGGCACTTAGTGCCACTTCGCCGTAGATTCAGCCGCTATGTCTATTCATCAGACCCCGCTGATCCTAGGCGTGAAGGGGAGAACTTTAATTTTGTAACCATTCCGTGAACTCCTGAAGCAGGGCAGTAAATTAGCAACTAGTTAATATCAGAATAATATCTTTGTTTAGAAATCAGACGAATGCGAATAAATTATAAATACTTTCACTCTAAAATGCATTCCCTTACAATCATTACTTGCGATGAAGAATTCTTGTCGAAGCCTTAGGGACGCAAAAGCAGGGATATAACCCGAGTGAATTTTTCCCCGAGGGTCACAGCGTGCTTCGCAGGGACAGAAATTATCGGGGAGTTGGTATATTTATCTGTGTATGAAATGGGATACTGAGAGCAATGGAGTTAAAGGAAGGCAAATTGCCGAAGGAAGTTAAAGAAATGGCGTGCAAAACGTTGGTGCGACTAAAACTGGAGTTCGCCACAAGTATATGGGATCCGCCAGAGAGAGGGTTGATTAAAAAAGTGGTGAGTGTTGAAAGAAAGGATGCTCGATACGTCTTTGGTAGGCAATGAGAGATACGACATCGTGAATGATATGCTGAATGTTTGAGCTGGAAAAGCCTTGAGAAGAGGCGGATAGCGTTCAGGCTAGGGAATCTGTACAAAGCTTACAGAAAGGAAATGGGATGGAAGCAAATCAGCAGAAGGCTGCTCGAACCACACCGATTAGGGAAAAGATACCATAGGTTTCAAATAAGGGCAAACACTGACACAGGAAAGTTTTACTTCACAAACAGAACGATAGAAGAGTGGAACGCCTTTCCTGCAAACATCTTAAACCCTTTCCCAAAAAGTCTTAAGGGTTTCAAAAAGAGACTTCGTCTCTCAAACTATAAACGGCAACGGGAATTTATATTTTTATATTTGTATTGTAGTTTTTTTCCAATGTGTTGTAAGTTTTATTTGAGAACATTTCTACTTCCTAAGTAAAGTGAATTTTGACCATTACCACCAGACATAATGCCCAATGTAATGTATTGAGTAATAAATAAATAAAATACGATATATCTTAACCTGTTTGAGCATAGGGGAGAAAAGGGAATGGAATTGATTTGATGTGCATTACGTTGTACAAAATGACTGTACACGCATATCAATGCCCTAGATGGAGTTGCACCCGATGGAGGGAGTCGAAACCGCGACCCGCTTGACTAACGAGAGGATTACGGTACCGCCTCCGCCACTGAGTTCGGCTGAGAGAGAGAGACAACGTGTATGCTCTTGCGATGCTCTAAAATCAGACCTTGAAACAGATCTTGTGACGAATGGATGGACTCTACAAAATTCTCTTTGAGTCGTCATGTAGTTCCTTTCGATTTCTTTATGTCTTTGAAATTTAATCCTGTTAAAGTTCAAAAAGGCATCGAAAGAATTGGTCTTCCCCTGTATATTTATGCAAACAAAATAAAAAAAACCTTAGCACGGCTTCCTGCTTTTTGCAGACATTTAGCTTGTAAACTATATCATATACAATAATTTGTATCCGAAAAATATATCAAATTAATTTACAGTACATGGCTGCACATCTCTGTCTACAGTAAACTCCCGATTATCTGTGAGCGCTTTATCCAGGCTGCGAATTATCCGTGCATCGCCAATGCATTTAGTGTATTGTCAGTGGTTTCAATGGTAAGTTTGTTATGTTTCTCCAATTTAGACTTTCACTACGGCCCTACCCACTGGTCCGCTGTCTTACGTCAGGCTTCGTGACACCACTCAAGGCATGCGAATATTTAATTGCGGCCGGAACAACTCTACTGGATTTTTTTGTCATAATATTATATTATGCACTGTGAGAATCTTTTCATCGGCAGATGGTGTTATTTTCTTAGGGTTTTTTTTTATTTTGGTGGCGCACCGCAGATAAATAAATTCGGAAAGAACCAAACAGCGGATTATCTGTGTTTCCCGATAGTCCGTGCACTCTTTACCAGTCATTAGCCCGAAAAATCGAGAGTGTATTGTGTTAGTAAAATTAAAACACTGTAGCAAAAGAAAATCATCCACCTGATTAGTGACTGATTATACTTACTGTACTGACGGGGAATGCTACGCCAGTTGATGCTAAATTGGCGCGGCATCTCCCAAAGCTAAATTGTTGTCCATTACTCGATGCGATGGCCAATGAAAATAGTAATAGATGTAGAAATTGCTGATGAATACTCATTGTTATGTATTTCTTGGGCAACTGCAGGCTTTTTCTCTCACGGCTGTAACGAAAAAATGAAATGCTTTAAATTCAATTATATTTATTTCGTATTTTAGGTACATCAATTCCTCATGGCGTTTTCAATATAAACTGATTCCCAACTCCAAAAATTGAATCCTATTATTATTGTATATTTGTTTCTCCAGAATCAGAAGAATTTCAGAATATGGTACTCATTCTGTGCACAAGACTTATTCTAACACTTGAACCAGGTGTGCATAATTGACGTCACCAAGACGGACTGCGAGTAGTTTAAAGATTGGTCTCTATCAGCTACCTCGAATGGCGCGTGCATTCCCTTGATACCTTGTGAGCAGTAGAGACGCACTATGGCAAATGTATTTGTCATCTTCTCATGTTTACTCCTTATCATGTCTAATCTAAGTAGTCAAGCGTCTATGTAAAACATACTGCGTGTGATCTTATGTATGTATATGTTTCTTTAAAAAGCATAAAGATAAAATCTTTAAGTTATGCAGTCAAAGAGACACAAAGAAAGGGATAGAAATAAAATAAACTATGAAAAAAGATTCATTCATTGATATACATATATTGATTGTTTTAGAGCGATTTATATATCTTTGATATCAACGACCTAGTGTTTTCGGTCAAATGCTACTGGAGTAGGCAACTTTCTTGAAATTCAGAACTAAATCTCACAATTTCAGGTGACAATACAGCAGAAGAGCTTCATGAGTTCAATTATAGGCAAAGCAAATCGCTATGGAGTGTGGCAGATGATTCCGCAGATTTTAATTCTGCTGAAGAGTTCATTTTTGTGTTTTTTCAAGTTGGTGAGTGGTGAGTAGCTTTGTTCTGAGCTGATATGCTGATACAATCCAATATTCTTCTGAAATCACAGTATTTTCGTGTTTTTCACAAAATAAAACATTCGCTTGTCAGGATTAAAAGGCAGTATACGAGCTAAGGAAATTTTAGGACAGAGTGATAGTGCTTGCACGCCCAAAGAAGGACTCTGACTCTGGGGCAGAGAAATTTACAAACTCTCCTCACCCTACCCTTTCATCCCTAAATTTTATATCATCCCAAAAGTCTACAAACCGGAAATGAATTGAGAAATTCAGGTAGCTTAATTAAAACAGCTGATACCGGATGCTTGAGTATACGGTATATACGGACACATAAGGATTTTTTCTAATGTTTTAAATGGCCGCCTGTGATTTCCTACGAAGTTCTAACAATCATAAAATAGCACCACGAGAATTTTATGTGGGGGTATCCGGAGACGCTACACGGTTATGACGCCGGAACTCTCGGGTCCGTAACCCAGTGCTCTACCCACCAGACCACCATGACCCCATATTGTAATTACTTTTGATAGTTTAAAGAGTTGTAAGAAATATAAGTACGTACAAAGTATTTGATCTTTTGGTCCAAGAAGACAACTGCGGTAAACACATTGCCCGCGGCATTTAATAGAAGTTAATCTATAACTAGGGTCATCATTGACCTTCAGTGTAGCTTCATATGGCGTCAAATTCACTGAAATATTACTAAATACTCTTGCTTTAAAGCTGCTGGATGTTGGTAGTATTCTAGTCACGTGATTGCTCAAGAAGAGCATTTCCCTTTAAATAACTGAAATATTCTCTTAAAATTGTAAAATATGGCCTCAATTCTATACTTTATCACGATAACTGGATCTCATATTTCTCGTTTCAATTGTATCGACCAATACGGTAGCTCTTATCCTTAAGAAATAACGAGTATTTGGTTCAGGCTTTAGAAAAAGGCTTGAGGCAGCTGTACAGTGGGTTGATTTTATCAGAAAATACATTTCAAGTAATGTAGAAGGCATTCGTGGAACTTCCAACTCTGTTATTACAAATTTCTCCAGCCTTACTTCGGGCCATTAGCAGAGCAAAACCCAACTGATTACTTCAGGTCAGGATCGACCAGGAATGTAATTGAGATATTAAGGTAGCAGGGACTCTTTCTCAAGGGACCCTTTCACCCTTAATACTATCTACCACCTCTATTGACTGCGAGAAACGCAAGTTTTTCTAATAATATATTTTCCTTGTGTTTTTCGAGCCTTCAACATTTCTTGGCTTTTCTTGATTGAAGGAACGCTTATTTCGAGTCTTTAACATTGCAAAATTGCGAGTAATAGGACATATATTCATAACTCACTTTCTACTTCATCTTATGGTTCCTTGTGAAATTTCATGAAAGCCAGAGTTTAGTAATTTTTGACGATCAATATAAAGTGACGATTACGGCATATACAAACGAAAATAAATGTATGGTTAAGGTTCAGCTACGCAAATTTTTAATATGCTGTTTGCCACTACATTCGTTATTTCTATCGCAGCCCCCAATCAGAGAATTATAAACGAACATTTTGTCTGTTCTCAGCTAAAAATAGCATCTAAGACTCAAGTTTTGTATGATTTAACTGTAAATCCGTAACGTCGTTTTCAGGGAAAATGTGACGAATGGAGTTTATGATGTTTTTTTTAGCAATAAGGCGAAAACAGGTTTTTTCAGTGATAAATTACATAAAAAAACCCGGTTAACAGCCATTTGAAGCGAAGTTAGATTTTAAGTGAATATATATCCCACCAATTGACTCCACAGAGTTACGCAGATATGGCCGTCAAGCGTCTCTGACCTCAGGCCGGTGCACGGATCCTACAGAGCAGTTGTGATTTTACAAGAGAGACTCTTACATCTAGAACCTAAAATAATCTGTCTTACGAAGTTGAATTAGCCCTTAACCTGGCTCATTTTTTTCATTCTGGCGTCCTAAGTATCATTCACTTTGCATCTTTGTAACCAATCCTCAAGGCATCATATGGCTAAAATCATGTTCAAATTAGTTGTTATTTTCAGAGTTCAGCGGGAAGACAAAGAAACCTATGCACTTACACCGGAGCATTATTATCAAGGATTAAGCAGGAAGAGAAAATGAAATGCATAAAATAAATACTTGCCAATTCATACTAATGCCAGCAGTGAAGAATCAAATTCAGGTAAACTGACGGAGAGCAGTAGTGATAAATCAGCACATATACCTGTATATCATAAACTTGATTTGATGTAGAGGAAAACACAAGCAAGCCTCTCAATTGACGAACCATATCAAATTTATTTGTACACGGATTCTTCGGTCGTCATGGAAAATGACTTTTAAACAGAAAATTTTAAGAAAGTTCCTCATAAATCTTCAAAGTTCCAGTAATTTTAACCAAAATAAGTATTCGATGATAAAAGTAATAATCGTTATTGAATTATCTTTTGCCTAGTGTGCCTCTCAATTTTCTGCAGTGTATATTTCTAATAAAAATTTATAAATGAAATTATATTTCCAAGCAATGTATCGGGAACGCTTTGACTCGTCTGGGATCAAACAGGGGGCTATTAATAAATGGAAAGTAGCCTATTAACTACGCAAGTAGGACATTTATTAAAATGCAAAGTTTGAATGCCGTACTACTTTTGGTTCCCGAGTTTTATGCAAATGAATATGGCTATAAACATACCTACATTCTACTTCATAATGCAATAATAGCTTCAATCGTCAAGGGGACAGTGCTGTTTAAATTGAAAAAAAAACATTAGAAATCGTCATATTTTACTGAAGTACTAGTAATTTCATATGAAATCAAAATTCGACGATAGTAGTAAGACAATTTATTGATATATCTTCGGCAGTCCTGCGCCTCAAGTTTTTTCAATAGGTATTCCTAATTAATATTCTCAAAGGAAAAAATGTCTGTGAGCTCTAAGATAGCCATGAATGTATTTCTTACGGAGACTCTTTTGACACAACTGGGGTTGAACCAAGGACCAAAATTTGCACGAAAAGTAGCCTATTATCTGCACATCGATGATATTTTACAAACCTTAAAGTTTCAAAGCTGTGCTACATTTAGTTCTCGAGTTTCAAGCGAACATATTAACATATATACATACTTTTTATATAAGAAGATAAGATGATGATGATTACTGCAAACAACAAGTTACTTTAATTATATTGACGAAGCTGCACCACCATGGTCCTGAAAGGCAATCTTCAAGAGAATCGGTGACTACCGTGGAGGAATAATTTAAGTTTTGATAGTGGCCGAATAGTGTACGGACGGCACCAACGCATAACAGGGTCTGAGTATGATAGGCCACTCACCTTCACCCTTAGCTTCACTCCATCCTAACCCTCGTCTTTTTTGCATCTCACAAAATTAAAAACTAGGGTGAATTTTCTATCGGAGTAAATGGTATTAATTTCTCTACTACAATAGATAAACAATATTATTTTCACGATTCTTAAAATTATCGTATCTTATTCTCACGATGAGTTACCGCGCCCACCGATAACGTTCCCTTGAACTTACTTCTTGATGAGCGTTTTCGATTTCAGAACTTTAAACGTTATTTTCTGAAACACAAATTAGCGTTAATTTGGTTTTATTTTCAGCGATTCGATGGAATGAAGAAAGGAAAGGCAGATTGTTTCATTTTCCCTGGTGCCATCAAAGAGGTGCATAAAATTTCGCGTCCGAGTTTTCTTTAATTATATTGAAGCAATTTCCCTAGTCTTGCGCACGGTCTAAAATATAAACATGAGCTTTTGGGTCATATTAAATTACTTAAGATATTTATTTAATAGCAAACATATCATTTGAAATAGGAAATCTTATTATAATGGACTCCTTTCTCAAAAATACGAAAAATCTCTTCTAAATTACGAAACAGTTTCTAAATTTTTTCCCAAAATGCAGGGTTACTTATGAATTACAGACTCTCGAGCCAAATCATACACTAAGTGATTATGAAGGAACTAAACTTGGTTTTTTACGTTTCATCTTTATTAAACACAGCGCGATTGACAAGCCGCGATTATTTCAAGGATCCTAACCTAGCCCTATGCGTGGATCTACTTTAGTTGGATTTCTAAAAATTTAATTTCTTATTTGGTGATACCTTTTTACATTCAAGTACGAAGTATATCATTGGTTATCTTCTCCAAAATCAAAGTACGTTATACTGTGACAATTTTTGCGAACAAATTGAGCGTAAATACTTCCTAGCTACACCAAAATCGGCTATAAGTTAACAAAGGTTTTCGGGTAAACTAACCAGTGGGAAAATAAAGGGGAAACCAGTGGTTACGGGTGAATAAATTCCAAAACTGCATCCACAAATCACTAAATATGTTGTTAATGAACAACCAAATTCATTGAAATAGCACTAATTATGTAGAATTGTCACCCATTAAACACAAGCTTTACGGTTTAGCAAATCAAGGATGAAAAATTACTCACCTTGCAAAGATTGACGACGCTGTGATTCACTTCCTTCTCGGCTGAAATGATGAGAATAACTCGGGTCCGGTGGATGAAGCATCTTGTTTTATAATAGTTGCTTGCGTGCAAGTAATTATTTTAGCCAAAAAATTCCTTTTTGCCAACCCATCAATTACTCATTTCTTGGAAGCATCACCGACATCTGCCCTTGGCTACCACGCGCCTTTGTGAAGGACCTCATCCGCCGTATTAATCTTTAGGCTGCAAGACCCCTACCTAATGTGAGAATCCTTCGAATACCAAACATATATGTAGAGTCTATGAAATTATTATTCTATAGGACACTCAGTCGAGCTTATTCTCCATTATAGAAAAAGTTTTGCCCTCTCTTTGCCCGCCTCCTTCCTCTACTCAATTTACAGCGTCATGGGTGAAGCCGATTAGGTTGTCCCATCTTCTTTTTATAGATTTCAGCAGACTTCTCTTTTCTCCCACTCTTCTTAGGACTTATTCATTTGTCACTCGGTCGATCCATTTTATCTTCATCATTCTTCCGTAGCACCATATTTCGAATGATTCCACCCTTTTATTTTCCGCTGCTATCATCGTCCATGCCTCACTGCCGTAAAAAAACATGCTCCAGATATACGCTCTGATGAACTGCTTCCTTACTTCTAAGCTTATATTTCCAGCTGTAAGTAGATTCTTCTTTTGATAGAATGCCCTCTTTCCTGAGATATTGTACTGACTATTTCTTTCTTGCTTCGTCCATCATTGGTCACTCTGCTTCCCAGGTAACAGAACTCTTTCACCTCTTCTAGTTTCTGTTTTCCAAGTATAACGCTGGTTTTAGCCTCTTCTCTCTTGCTGCACACCAATACCTTAGTCTTCTTCTTATTGATCTTCAGGTGATATCAGGCCATTGTCCTTTCCATGATTGTTAGCATCTTATTCAGATCCTTTTTTGTCTCTTCTATGAGAGCTATGTCATCATCGAATCGTAGCATGCTGATTGTTTCTCCGTGGATGTTCACTCCAGAACACTTCTCCTTGGCTTCATTGACGACTCTCTCGATGTAAACATTAACATTACGAGAGACAGTGCACAGCCTTGTCTCACTCCTTTCCTTATCCTTGTTTTTCAGAGCTTGGTTCATATTTTAATACAGCTACTTGGTTTTTATGCAAAATGTGGATACATCTTCAGTATTGTACGACACTCTTATTCCTTTTAGAATTCCAAGCATTAAATTGCAAACAACGTTTTCAAAAGCCTTCTCTAAATCCACAAATGCAATGAAGGTTGGTTTGTTCTTCTCCATTTTCTTCTCTTTTAGCAGCCTAAAGGCCAATATTGCTTCTCTTGTATCCTTACTTTTCCTGAATCCGAATTTATCTTCACCCAGGAACTCCTCTGCTTTTCATCGTACTCTTCTGTAGATTATCCTTGTCAATATCGTCGATTCATGTGTCTTCAGTCGTCAGGCAGAGTCCTAAAATGTTCATATTTCATTTCACCTTAAATTTCGAGTCTTCTTATTCTTTTAACAATCTCCTCTACCAAATACACACACTAACTAGAATAATTTGACCATTTGGAATTAGAGACAAATTGCGTATAAGTTGGCGTTTTTTCCAGAAATGGCGTGATAAGTGAAGGAAAATCCGGCGTCCGAATTAGCCAATTCTGTATTATATATTCCAAGGGACTTATGACGGACTAAAAAATGTACATGAAGAGCTCTTCTCTCACGACTTAAATACCGGATCTAAGCCAATACTGAATAATCTTTGCCACTGCCGTAATTAGGACCCGAGTCCGAGCTTTTATTTACTTTTTATGAGGAATTTTTCCGATAAAATTGCGAAATAGACATTCAAGTGCTTGAGAAAACTATTCAATCCCCGAATGGCACTCAAATTCTCATTTATCCTCATGCAGGCAACTCAAGGAACATTTTCGGAACTGTATCATGTATCGACACCATATACTCTCTAATTTGAATCTTTGTATTGATCCACTAATTCAAAGCCGATAGTGAAATAGCAAAGCAATCAAATAGGGCATAGCCTAAATTTAGATATTAAAAGCTTAATGAGTACAGCTGAAAAACAACGAATTGGAAGCGTTAGGGTCCATGTCACTAGGGCAATGTAAGCGAGTCACTGATCTGGAGTGCTTTATAAACCAAAGGATACTTCGTATTGAAAGATTCATCCCTGGCACCGACTCCTAACGTGAAAACACGGCTTTTCAAGCAACTCCATGCAGGGAATGGTAGATCTCTAAAAGATCTACACCAAGATTAGTGGTTTCCATGGCCTAAGTTGAGGTGACAAAGAAACGAAAAACGCATTTAATTCTAAATTAACGCGCATCAGCATACACCTTTGTGTTTTCAGAAGGAAGATAGAAGAACAATTTTTGGAGAAATTAATGGAGCGTAAAATAGTACTCAAATGGGAATATTAAGGTGCACTGCTCTGAGGAAATTAAGATCTAAAACCCCTCGTGATACATACATTGCTTCTTACTATCAAAAAAGCAGATTTAAATGAGCTACAAGACATTGCATTGATTTATTGAAGTGGTTCTCAAAGAATGGTAAACTAACTTCTACTAGCTTTCATCGGAGTTCTTGAAGGGGGTTCTCACAACGGTTTTCTGTGAGCACTATTTCCTGGCAGAAGCAGGATTTTTCTATTCACGCATTCATGACGTGGTGATTTGCTGCATCCACGGCATCACTCCTGGGACCCTTTGGATCGACCAGATGGCGAGCGCTATAAATTTAAAGGCGCGGCCGCAGTGCAGGTGGGTTGCCTGGAGGGTAGTGGGTAGCGGGTACTTAGGGACACGCGAGGTAAATTTCCATCTCAAGGCTTCTGGTGGAGGCGGCCGCACTGCACCCTCCAGCCTACCCAACCCGCCTAGCGAGTCGCTTGGCGAGTAGCGAGGGAATCAGTCGTGTTGGTTAATTCTACCTACCCACCACTCCCGGGACAGACCTGTTTTATTTTCCTTTTACCTTTTATTTTAATTTACTTTTTTTTGAACCTCCCTCCCTTTTCCTCCTCCCGCCTTGGATTTTCTCGTCGTTTTTGTTTTGTTTGCGTGTGCATCAACAAAACGCTGTTTTCAGGGAGGTTCCCGGGTGAACTGACTCTAGGCCAGTTCACAGCACTCTCTTCTCGCACTTCCTCTGGGAGTCATCACCAATATCATCGGAGGAGTTCACGCCAGCGCGAGTCAGCTGGCGTTGTGCGGAACAATTCAGTCTGGCAATCGGGTGTGAGTGTTTCTTTTTCTTTCGTTCTCTCTTCTCCTTTTCTTGAGCCCGTGTTTCACGATTTATTTTATATTTCTTTCCTTTTAGTTTTTACCCCCTTTTCATTTCCCTTCTTCCCCGTGTTTTTCCCTCCGTCAACCCAACTTGTCTGTCACGTTTGTGCTTACGACACGTCTTCTAGACCTCGCAGTCCCGCACTCGTGAACATTTTGGTGCCGAAACCCCCGGGAATCAGGAGTGATACGGGGAAACATTATAATTTAAGGTTGACTAAAGTTTATGTGCCGGTGTTAAAACTTAAGGAACTGAAATGACTGTCACCAGAGAGGTTTTTGAGTCTCAGATAAACCTACTCCGGTTCAAAAGAGACCAGTTTGAGGTGACCATTTTGACCGCCTATTCTATAGCGAGCGAGTTGAGCAAATTTCAACGGGCTGAATTTTCTATGCATCCGAAATATGCAGCTTTTCTCATTCGATGTTCCCATTTGAAAGATGTATATCAGTCTTTTCTGGCAGCATAAAATGAAATACTCGAATGTTACTGTACTAATAATCGGATGGAGGTTTTTTCTACCGATTCAGAGCACGCTGTAGAGGACACGTACTATTCCATCCTTTCGGTGGTCACCCGTTTATCTGAAAATTCAACTGACCGTGCAGGTTCTATTTCTCATTCGGTGCCGATGCAGAAATGTAGCCTTGCAATAATCGAAGTTCCGAAGTTTTCTGGGGAAATTTCCGAATGGCCAGCATTCCGCCATCTATTTAAATCGGTCGTGCATGAGCGAGAGGATTTTTCTCGTATTGAGAAATTTTCCTCCTTGAAGTCGGCCTTGCAAGGCAAAGCGCTAGCGCTAATTTACTCGGTCCCATTCGGTGACGTGCGTTATTCATCTTCGTGGAAGGAGTTAAACTATTACTTTGATAATCCCCGAGTGCTCGGATTTAGTTACCTGGATAAACTTTTAGGGTTTGCAAAAGCACCGTCTGGTCAATTGCCCTCACTGTGACAATTATTTGTGACTACCTTCTCGGAGATGTATGCCGCATTAGGTACTTTGAATATTCCAGATTTGGGTGAATTTATTCTGTTCCGATTGGCAGCTCGGGCTGTAGATTTTGATATTTTGTCGCGTTTTGAGGAAACATTGGAGGGGGATTTATTTCCTTCTGTGAGTCAGTTAATTAGTTTTGTGAAGAAAAGAATTAAAATTCTGCAAACCTCTGCTGGTAGCATGTTAAAGGACGTGACCCCTAGCACTAAGCGGCAGTTTACACAGCTGTCAAAGCCCATAGTTCCACAATGCCAAAAGCCGTCAATAATTTTAGTTTCGCTTAAACTTGGTAGATCCATCTATATCTACGTAGTTGCCACATTTTTATTTTTGTTTCTAATGGATAGTCTTTAAAATAAAATTAAAGATAATCAATCCCATACTTACCTGCGAGTAACTTCTTGAACAGCACATTCAGTGCCATTTGCTGTTCAATATTTTGAAACTAGCGATATCTAATACCAGTGGACTTTTTGTTGTAGTTTAGCTATCATTTTTTTTCTAAACACGACTTTCAGACGATTTAGAAACATGATAATTGAACTCATTGAGAAGAATTTTAACAACTTAACATAATATGTACGGACAACATACATTTTTATGTTGAAGTGAAAAAAGTAGTTTATTTATTTTTTGAATGTAGGTATTTCAAGATAGTATGGAAAAAGAATCAAAGTTTATGTTCATGTATTTAATAACAGTTTTAAATTACAAAGGAAATTCCATTCCTATTATTCCAGGACCTTTGAAGTCATTGGAATATCCTGAAATAGAATTATCTCTTGAAAACTGCGCATTCATCTCGGTAATTAAAATAGAGCTTGAAGAAGCTGAGTCCACTCAAAACTTGCAAACCAGAATCGATGGCCGCAGTGGTTGCAGTACTTAACGTAAGTAAGATTGCACTCTCTGAAAGTGAAATATCAGGATAAATGATACAGTGGTAATTTAGTAAGTTAAATTTCTAAAGCATTCAATGGCAGTCAATTGCAACAGTTCATGGCCATTCTGGTAAGCAGTCAGTTTTGCGTTGCTATTTTTAATTTTAAGGCATGTTGAGGGGCATAAAATTTCTTAAAGATATTAAGAGATATCCATTGACATTGGGGGAAATAAAATAATTAGATATGAAGGGAATATTAACAACTTCTTTCGTCGTTAAAGTCCATTGCTTTTTAGCGTAGAATTTGCAACTGGTATTACCTAGTGCAATTAAGTTATTCTTGCGTAAATATTACCGAGTTAACATTCGTAATTTTTCTTACCAATTTTTCCAAAGGCCACATTTTCGCAGGAATACAAAACTAAAACTGTCGGAGGTGCGGCGTCTGCATACATGATGAAATACTTGGATCTCTTGGTAGCACCTGAAGAAAAAGGTATTTATGCAATATCATATAGAAAATATTTTAAAGGCCATCCTATTTATTATTAGGGAAGATTCTTTCGCATTATCTCGCAGTAGCATCACCTCAATTTTAGAAGCGTAAAAAAGTCCAGTAAAAGTCCATTTCCTTAAAAGTCGAAGAAGCTAAACTATTTATTTTCTTTTATACATAAATTTATTTTGGCAAACACGAGGATTGAGGAAAATCACTAGTATGTTGAAAACTACCGAAGGAAAAAGGTTTAATTAACCGGTATTCAAACCACGGGCCTTTGAACTGTCGGATCAAAGCGGAGACCACCAAGTGAATTCGTAAATGCAATTTTTAGAAGGATAAATTGGAGCTAGGTGTCATTCGCTTTTAACTTCCACTCATCAAGGATGGCAAACGTAAACAAAATTGTGCTTCAAGGAGATGTTTTTCCTATGGCAATTTTCAACACTCTTGCTGTGCATAACGGAAGTATGAAATGTCAGAGTGAAAGTATATCGCACTCTGAAATAATTTTCAGGATCTATTTCGGTGCTCTGCGTCGTTCTTGAGACACGTAAGGCGAAATTTTGCTTCTAGGAAACATATTTACTTGCAAAAGTTTCAGCACGGTTGCTTGCCGTGTATGATGGCAGAATAAAATCTTACAATTGGTTAGTAGGCTAGTGGTTTCTTCTCCTGCCTAAATGTCTTTATTCTTTTGCTCTCCTTTCTGTTAACCAGGTGCCATTGATATTCTTGACATTTTTATTTTGTTTTAACTTATAAGTTGTACATTCCTTGGTTCTATTTTCTTATTTTTCTACGATACGGTCTTCCATTCTCTACTTTTCCAAAATGATATTTAAAAGGCAGTGGAAGTCCATCTACCACTTTAATTGATATCCAAATTGAATATATATTAAAAATTTCCCTCGTAATTTAAATTTCAAGATTTCAAGAAGTGTATGTTGAATAATTTCCTTATTTTTCCATCTGAACCAAATTCCACGATTCTAAAGAATATCTGATGGCTAACCGGGCCAGGAACGTTTTATTGACAGTGAACATTTTTTGTGTCAAACCTATTTCTACGTTTTATAGCTCTTGCTCTCAGGGTGCTCTCAGAACTTAAGATCTTTTTTTCAGACCTTTAAAAAGTTGTTTTAGGACCTCAATGGTGATTACCACGGATTTGTGTTTGCCAGTTTCCAAAAACTGCAATATTTTTGGTGGTCCTACTAAAATTCCCCTTAATATTTATATAGTAGATGGTTAAAAGAAAAACTTTATAATTCCACGTAAATAATTTCTTCACTTCCTAGGTTTTGTTGCGCAACCTCCTTAAACCTGGTCCTAATTATGACAAGAAACAATGCGACCAATGAGTGGGATCACAGTTTTTTTTTCATCATGTATTATAAGCGACACCTGAAACATTTTTATTTTTACTCAGATGACGCAGCTTCAGCTTCCCTTGTGCTAAATTTTATCAGACCGTGGAAATTAAATTTTCGGAAGTGTAAGTGGAAGAATCATCCGGCTATTAAAAAGTTATTATGATCTCCCATTCTTAGTGATAGACTTTATACGGGCGCATTTATAGCCACTATGGATTGTTTCTTCCCACTATTCCAAGATTCGGCAAATGAGACTGTAACATGTCATTTACAAGCCATGTTTTACCCATTAGTAACCTCTATGCATGAGATTCAAGGGGCCGTCGTCTTCGATTTTGTTCTTTGATTTTATACAGAGACATAGGAAAATATGGCGCCTGCCTTTGAAATGGGTGATAATGATAATTAGCGCGGTGATCAAGACAGTGGCGAAATACCAAAATCACTATTGAATTGTAACTAATTTATTGTTAGCCGTCGCGGTTAGAAACGCGAGTTAATTAATTTTAGCCTAACATTAACAATGTGGAAGTGCGCTTTGTAAAGGGGAAAGTAGAGAGACACGGGGGTCATATATTTTAACAATCTGTCCGTGGGAAGGTGAATCCATGTCGGAAAGGGGAGTGATGTTTTCACAAAGTGTCCTTGGGGAGGTGAATCCACGTCGGGTGGTTATCTGAAAATCTTCTAAGGACAGAATTGTGGTATTGCAGCCGAATATAAAACACGGAGCTGGGCCCGTATTCTCGTTTGAAACGCAACCTCGGTTATCTCCCCAGCAGCGAAACCGAGGTTGCGTTTCATTGATTTCCTCATTAGAATGTTTACAAAAAGTTAACGCGAGTCCCGAAAACCTATGGTATCCCTTGGATACCACTAGAGTTTCAGAAAGAGAATAAGGACCCTGGTCTTCAACCATCTGGGCGGAGAAATCTCGGGGTTGCAGACGGAGGCAGCGATCTCGACTTAAAGGATACAGCCGAGGAATCCCCAGGGAGCATTCGAGTAATTAAGCGGTCCACTCCTCACTAAATCTTGTATGTATTAATTAAGAGGGTCATGTATTAGTATTTGAGTGTCAAGTGATCAGTGACGCGGCTCTGAAAGATATATAGTGTTCTATGGCCTGTCTGTTTCAAAATGAGAGCCTGAAGAACAAAGAAAGTGATTGTGTCCTTATAATATAAGAAGGGTATTATTGTGTTGTGATTTTGTCTTATGTGAGTGACATCAGAAAGGAGGTGACGTAATGTGAATATTGTAATGTCTATAGTGTATTCAATTGAGCTAGTCGGGGAATTAAACATCTTGATAATTTGAAAGGTGACAAGTTTCCTTAACAGCAACTGGCGGTAATAAAACAAACAAACAAATGAAATAAAATTAAAATAAATTAGATATTACAAGACGTTCTTGCTTCTTTATCCTCTCCAAGTTCCAATGTGTATAAACTGATGTTCCATTCACCATATGAGTTTATTAGTCTGTGATGAGCTGTTTTACATCATCAATTGTGTTGACTATTTTTTGTTTGGTGGTTTTTAAAAGTTCAATCCTTTCGGAGGTTTTTCACAAATTATTTCAAGGGTATCAAAATGGACAGCCAACTTTTTCAATTCTCCTTGCCACTTAAGCATTGCGTACCATTCTGTCTTTTTTAAGCAGAATTTAACCATCATTTTTGTGGTAACAGCATTGCATTCCATGAATATATTGTTTTAATTCTTTCAACTGGCATAAATTATGCCAAAGAACTATGGTATAAACCAAATAATTGAGCGCGGTATTGCATGGCGCCGAGACGCGGCATTTGAGGAAGGAGAATGAAAATAGGTTGGCAGCCTTTAAGAAGAGTATGTATTTATATATATATGGTGAAGGTAGGGTTAATAAAAAGGCAGATAAACAAAGAAGTACTGGAAATAGTGGTTGAGTTGAAGGAGAAGGAAGTTAATTTGAAAAGTATGAAGAAGTTTGAGTGCTTTCGCAGACACAAGCATTCCGGACACTAAAATATCCTCACGATTCTATTTTCTATGTGCTAGAACTTCGTAGGAAATCGTAAGCGTCCAAAGGTAACGAATTGGCCACCTATCCCTGACTGCCTGATATGGTGTGAGCCAATCTTCGCCTACCTCCGCCAATCAATAAACCAACCTTCCGGTTGAATAATGAGTACCAAAATCGGGAAAAGAAGCAACAGTTATGCTTTGAAGAATGTACTCCATAGAGGAAAACTTTGGTTAAGCGCGGAAGAGAATGACAGAAGGCTGGTAGTTGGGATGGAATTATGAGAGGTAGGACGTTTGCGTAGTTAAATAAGTGGACCGCCATTTTACTTTGCGTTGACAGATGAGGGCGGGGCTTTACACTACGGGGCTGATTACATCGAAGGATGAACTTAATGTACACCCTACATGGCATCTAAGCGCTGAATGAAAATATATTTTAACCAGGTTTTGGGTTCTGATGGGTGTATAAGATAGTATCTACTCACGCTTAGCCGGCAATATTTCTTTCCCCTTTTTATTACGGATAGGAAATATTGCATAACATTATTCACAAAACTATTAACTGAAACTGAAAATATTGCATGCAGGTTCTACTCGTCTACTTCTCATTGTCACTAACTTCTGTCTAAGTTTTAAAACCTTTACCATATTTTTACCAAGAAAAATGAACCTACCTGGATAGTTTAAAGAGAATGTCAGTGTGGTAGTTGCAGCATTTACGGTCATTATGTTAGGAGCGTTGCCAGTAGTAGTGGTGCCAGCGATATCTATTAGGCCAGAGACTGCGACAGGAGTATTCGTTCTGAAATATGCAAACAAGAAAGATAAATATCCCTTAGGCCAGTACCATTTTGGTTACCTTTAATTATAAGTGTTCTTCATCACAAACACACTGAAACGATTACATAGCAAAGTGTGAAACATAAATGCTATCCAGAAATTTGAAGTAGGCCTCAATTTACATAGAACATGAGACATGGGTATACATTTAAAAATTAAGAACAAGTAGAAAAATATTTTAACCGATAGGCAAACTAGTGTACATCTACATCTACATCTACATAATACCCTGCAAGCCACCACAAGGGTGTGTGGCAGGGGGTGATTGCTCACCAAACATGCACTACATATCATGCATAAAAAAGGAATAGTATTAATATAGTAGTCAGAACTACACTATTTAAAAAAGATAGAAATTGCAAATAAAACATGCAAAAACATTCTGTTAGTAGGGTTAGCTTTAAGTACTCATACCAACATGCAGCTACCAATGCTATTCATTGCTACTCTCCGATAGGACATATTTACCGTTATTCGTATCTCTTATTGTGCGAGGGAAAAAGGACATTTTGAATCGGTCAGTTCGGCAATCAATTTCTCTAACTTTATGATCATGGTCCAGTCTGCCATAGTAAGTTGGGGTTCGTAAAATATTTTTAACATCATCACTGAAAATATTGCCTTGGAATTTGTGGAAGAGATTAAGTCTAAATTTCAACCTACGATCTGACAATGATTCCCATTTCAATTCATTTAATAGACTGGTTACGCTAATATAATTATCGTATCGTCCCTTTACAAATCTTGCCGATCTTCGCTGCACACGTTCAAGTTCATTACTTAGACCGATTTCGTAGGGATCCCATACACTGGCAGCATATTCCAAATGAGGTCTAACAAGGGAAAAGTAGCTGATTTCTCGTACATGATCGTCACATTTACCCAATACTCTTTTAATGAAACCCAGTTTGCGTTTCGCTTGACCAATTATTTCACGAAGAATACAGACAAGCAGATTTAGTGAGATAATGAGATTGTGATATATCTATGCACAATAGCAGTAATTCCACAGTGAAAAAATCATTCGCCTTGACCGGGATTCGAACCCGGATCCCCTGATTTCCGGCCAGGTGCTTTAACCAGTTAAGCTACCGAGGCGTCATTTTTCACAGTGGAATTTTCACTGTGGGTTTTTTTCACTGTGGAATTACTGCTATTGTGCATTTTCAGCGGGTAACTCCGTTTAGGTTCACGCGGCTAGTTCGCGAACCTTCAATTTGTTATACAGTAAGCACCTTAGTGTTTAAAGTTCGGCCTTAACCTCTTGGACGGTGGCGCCTTGCGCACGACAGCGACTGCTTTGTGGCATTATATGCCTAGCAGTTCGAGAACATCTAGTTCCTTTAAGGCCTCTAAAATTCCACAGTGAAAAATGACGCCTCGGTTGCTTAACTGGTTAAAGCACCTGGCCGGAAATCAGGGGATCCGGGTTCGAATCCCGGTCAAGGCGAATGATTTTTTCACTGTGGAATTACTGCTTTTGTGCATTTTCAGCGGGTAACTCCGTTTAGGTTCTCGCGGCTACTTCGCGAACCTTCAATTTAACATAGACTTCATATGAAATATAGATATATATTTTTAATTTTGCTACAACCACGTGAGATATGAGGTGAAAATGAAGACACTTACATTTTTTTTTCTCCCATTTATGAATACAGCATACTGCACATTTAAAATCACCTGGGTTATAGCGTAAATAATACACCTATTGCCATGCTGGCCTGGGGAAGCATTCCGAGCCGTTTCTCTCCACGTGGTAGCCAACTGAAGTAATGGAATGAAAGAATATTATTTTTACCTATGAAAGTGAAGGAGAGGGGAAACCATTGCGATATCACTATGATAATATTATCACAATGCCATAAAATAAGTCTATTAGAAATAAACTTTTGCATCTGTAAAAAAGAAATTAATGTTTCATGAAACCATTCTCTTATCGTACGCTCTAGTGTTGTTGATTTGTAAGTGGCCCAGAAAATGCATTATTTCCCAATTTTTCAAACAGAAATTAAATTTTAATCCATTATCTCCACTGAACTGTAGTATTTTCCATCTAGGTCCTCAGACTCCTCGTATGGTGTTTCTCCCGATCTCACATACTTATCCCGATCCTTAATGCCCCCTTTACACGCAAGGATCATAGAAGGAACCGGGTCAGACAAGCAGAAAAGTTTGATTGTAGGCTATTGCCTTTTCAACTCACACTTATGGTTAAATATTGTTAACTTAAATGCATTTTTGAGTATTCCAGTGAGTTGGAAGAGTAGTATTTAAAACGACAATTCATTTTTAATTTTTATCAGTCATTCATTCATTCCACAAAGGCTTATGCTAAAGTATAGCTTATACTTACTCAATAATTTTATTTCGAAAATTGAATTTCAGCTAGAATTTTATCCCTTGCCTTCGAATAGGTTATAGTGTTTGGACTACTTATACGTTATTAGAATAGAACAAGAACCTGAAGTACCTACCTTATACACTACTGGGTGTTGAGTTGGCTACCGTACCTACTAGGTAAGGGTCAACAATTATATACCACTTCTATATAATCAAGTTCCCCAGGAAAACACGTTAATAGTGTAGTATGGTCTTTTCGTGGGCAAAAGCAACTTGTTCGAAGAGAAATTTCAAATGATTCGGAGTGAGAAATCTCAAATTCAATTACAAATTCCTCGGTCTCTACATATTCTCGGTATTTTCCCATATTACCACATTTTATAGATCAAAACACAGTCCAATAACTAGAGATCTGGAACCGTATTTTACCCCATCTTTAACTATTGGCATTATGTTGACATGTATGACCCATATTTAAAGGTATATTTCACTATCGTGTGTAGACGGAGGCATAGGTGTCACCTCTGCACGGTTGTATCAGCCACTAGGTCAGTTCATCTGGCCCCACTGGCGTGTCAGGGAGAGCTTTAATTCCGTAACCATACCATGAAGAATCCCCTGAAGAAGGGCAATCAATCGGTAACGTCAGAAATGTGTCATTGCTATTAGATCCTTCATGCTGATGAATTACTTCTAAACAGTTTCTCACTGTAATGCATTCTCTTTCACTCCTTACATGAGAGCAGCAATTCTTGATGATGACTCAATAGGGCGCATTACACGATCTGCCTTTGCCTGTTTGGGTGTGAGGGAGAGAGGGAGAAAATTAACCAAATAACGTGAATGTGTTTCCGATGATCGGTTCTTGCACCTGCTCTTAAGACGGATGCGGGACTCTTCAAAGTTTTTCTTTGAGTCGTTACATAGTGTGTTTATTTCGATTACGTTGTTTGTCTGAAATTTAATACTCAAATAAGGGTTGACACCATAATGGAAGAATTTTTTGTCATATAAATATCTGTGAAATAACATTCAATAACCTGAATACGGCTTCCTACTTGATTCTAACATACGCCCTGGCATACTCATCATATGCAGTCACTTAATAATAATAATTATAGTCATGAATTTATTTATTTTATGTGGCAAAGCTTCTTTAAAAAAAATACATATTCAACTTGCATACCATTTGGCAACCAACAAAAGAATAAAACGATTACATAAAGAAATAAACATAACTGTGAAAATTTTCTATCTCACATAAATTCTTTTACAAATAAATACAGAGGGGGGTAACTTATTTATACACTTTCTTAGCTCAATAGTCCCAGTAATTTCTTTATTTCTAATCATTAACGTCTGCAATATCGAATCAAATTATTTGACTTTCAAATTATTAGCCACTACATGGCTAATAATTTGAATAATCTATGTCTGGCTAATCTATGTCTAGTTGTAAAATTCAAACACTAAAGTAAAAGTAAGCCGCCTTCAGATTAGCGTATGTTTATACTTACAGAACCGATTGTGAATTGTGGAGCGGCAATAGATGCTAAATTGGCGCGGCAGCTCCCAAAACTAAATTTTTGTCCATTACACGATGCGATGACCAATGCAAGTAGTAATGAATATAAATAATGCAAATAAATACCCATTGCACTGTGTTTCTTGGGCAACTGTAGGATTTTTCTCTCAAATCTGTAAGGAAAAAGTTAAATTCTATAATTTCAATTAAATTCATTCCATTAATTTTCGCGAATAGGGATTAGTGGTGAAATAAAATGCTCTCCAAATGGGTTGAAATTGCAGTTATTTCGGTCAGCAAATTATTTCAAACAACTGCTGCAAACAACAGTTTTTTTTAGTATATCAACGTAGCTGCACCATTATGCCACCACAATGGTCCTATACTAACATAATAAGACTACTGTGGAGGAGGAGTAATAATTCAAATTTTGGCATTGGCGAAGTTGTGTATGGACGGCTCCAATGCATAATAGGGTCTTAATAAGATAGGTTACCACCTTAGCTTCATTGCATCCAAACGCTCGATTTTTGTAACTTTGTGACTTATTCATTCCCTTTGGAGGTCAAGGCTGTAAGTGGCAGTAGAGGTTAAAAGCTTCTTTTGCTCGCAACTAATGTACCATTTTCCGGGCAGAAAATGAAACGCACTCATCTTGTAGTCTATTTCTACATGTTCTTGTTTATAAGGTAAGTTAATACTGATGGAGACAAAATGAAAATGTGAAGAGTTTTCAGACCCGAAGAAAAAAGTGTACGCCCATTATACTGGGCCAGAAAAAAACTAAAATTTAAACAAAATGAAATGAGACTAAAAAATATGGTGCCCAGGGAGAGAATACGGGTTATGCGAGTCAAAATATGTACCATAAAAATATATGAAAGAAAAATAAGTGATGAGTGTAGTGCATGAGCTCCCAGTGGCGAGAATTTTAAAAGGAGTTTTAAAAGGAATGTAAATTTGTATACGGTGCAAAAATGTTTCTGTCCATGGATTAAAAACCAAAATAAAAGGAGGGAGACGTTGAGAAAAGCTATAATGCGTGATAATGCAGTGGTTATATACAACACGTTATCGGCACGAAAGCAATAGTCTTCTACCAGTGCAAATTTTATTGCGAGTCCTGGATGGTGTAAGGATTTTTAAAAACGATACAATAACCGTAACATGAAATTAGCGGGGTAAGTGTGTCTCGTCTTAATCCAATTCTCAAAAAGAATATCTTAGATTTTAAGATCCTACAAACTTTAGCTTTATCACCTGACTGAGAGCAATAGAAAAGTATGAAGAGTGAGGAAAACCAGAGCTGAATTATAGAGTTCCTCGAGGTTACGTTTCAAAAGGCACTTTGCCCCTGACCTACACCCTTGGTTTTAGCAATTCTACATCTTCTACCGAGGATGACCTGGAAAATGTGGAATTATAACGCGTAACTCCGTGGAAATCAAAGTTACCAGAATTAATGGCATTGATTCCTCCATTACAATATTATGAACAATATTAGTTTTACGATCCGTGAAAATTTTGTACCTGATTATCACTTTGTCCACCAATGACATTCCCTCGAGCTTATTTTCCAATGAGCTTTTTCAATTTCAACACCTCCCACGCTAATTGTTAATTGCCAAATTACCGTTAATTTCGTTTACTATTCACCGAATATAAGGCACAAATAGAGGAAAAGCTAATTGTTCCATTTTCCGTAGTCCCATCAAAGAAGGTCATAAAATGTTGAGCAATATTAAAAAAAAATATTTTATTGAAGCAATTTGTTCTGATTCTTTGTAGGCCCAATAGGGTCAATATGATCACCAATGCTAAAGTGATTCATTAAATAGCAAACTTTTTATTTTAAAAAGGTAATATTGCTCTACTGGCTGCTCTTGCAAAAGCATTTGATAAAGAACGATTTTACAAGGTGCGACTATTTCAAAGAACCTAAGCTCGCGCTATGTGACGGTACTCTATAGCTGGATTTCTAATTTAAAATTTAGTTTCCTGATTCGTGTTTCCCTTCTGTATTCAAGTACGATTTAAATCTTTGATTAACTTATCTTAAAATCTTATCAAAATTTGACGTATTTCGATTTCGATTTCTTGAAGAAAAAAAATTACGCGAACAGTCATAATTTTCGCCAGCAAAATGAACGTAAATACTTTCTAGCTATACAAATTCGGTGGTATATAAATGCAGCTTTTTGGCCTGACTAACTTATGAGGGGAACTAGTGGTTACGGAAAAATTAATTCCAAAACCGCAGTCTCAGTTCACTAAATATTTAGCTAATGACTACTAAATACGTTGAAATGACGTTAATTATGCGGCAATGTCACTCATGCAACCAGAAGCTTTATGGTCTAGCAAACCGAGGATGAAAAAGTACTCACCTTGCAAAGAAAGACTACGTTGTGATTCAGTTTCAGCTTGGCGGAAGACCTGTGAGAAACTCGGGTCTGGAGGACTTGGCATCCTATTTTATATTAGATGTTTGCGTGCAAATAATTGTTTCAGCTAAAAAACCCTTTTGTGCCAACCCATCAATTATACATTTCTTGGAATTATAGCCGACATCAGTCCTTGGCCAGCCGCGTACCTCTTTAAAGAGCGTATAACATTCCTCTGGAGGTTGAAAAACCTCATTCTTATTCGAGAATCCTCGGAATACCAAACGAATACGTAGTTCCTATGAAAATATAAATCTATGGGTTACTCAATCGAGTTGTTTCTCCATTCGAGAAGAATCTTTATCCTTTGCTTGCCCGCCTACTTTCTTTACTCAAATTACATCTCAAGTCTCATTTTTTTTAACAAATCCCTTTACCAAGCACATGCTCCGACTTCTAATATATTATTTGATCACTTGAGATAATTGGACAATTGCGTAGACGCTTGAATTTTTCAGGAATTTTGATCGGTGATGTAAAATCTTGTGTCGGGATTAGCCAATTCATGATAATAGTTTCCAAAAGATTCGGGACAAGGGACATATTACAGACTAAATAATTTACATGAAGGGTTCTCCTCTCAGCACTAAATTACCGGAACCGGTGCAATTCTGAATAAGCTTTGTCACGGCCGTAATTAGAGCCCGGGTCCCAGCTTCTATTCCTTTTTTATGAAATATTTCTTCCGATAAAATTGGGAAATGGGTGTCCAGCACTTGAGAAAACTATTTAATCCCCAATGGTGATCACATTCTTATTTCTCCACATGTAGGCACATTTTCGTAACTTTAGCATGTTTCGACACCATTTACTCTCTAAATTTCATTGTTTGATTGAAAAATGTACGTCATTTTGTATTATCATTTTATATTTTTTTCAGTGGTCAACATCCCTTTAGTCATCTAATTCTAAGGTGATATTGAAATAGCAAAGATATCAATAAGGTGACAGTGAAAAGGATTTTTTACCATGATATAGTATTAAACTTCTCATGCATACTGCATAGGTTACAAGAAAAAATTAATTTATAAATTTAGTCTAAGGAAAAACTTTTAGACCAATACGTAATAAAAACTATTGCTCTCATGTAAATGAAAATAAAAAACAAAAATGATGGAACAGAAAAAAGCATGTAGGTTTTAATCGTGCAAATAAAGTAACGAATAAGCGATGTGGTAAACAGAAAATTCGTAGATATAAGAGAATATTTTTGTTATTTGTTTCATTTCAAAAATCCCAGAAAAAGGACCAAAGCAGCATCGTATAGCAATTATACCTCAGCCCAATGTCATTTTGACGTCACCAATGTCGTTTTAACATCGGCTGATAATGTCGATATAAAAATGACATATAAATTATATTTTTCCCCGATTTAAAACTGATATCGTCGATCGTATCTTAAAGTGATAATTAATAGATATCGTTTCCAGATGCAAAAATCATGTCAGCTGAGCCGACTAATAAAGGGCATAAAAATGATCATATTTTTCTGGTCGCTGGATTTTATAATTTTGAGTATTCTCATTTTTTATTCCGACGTCAGAGAGAAGAAAGTCAAATATTCGTGATTGGTCAGGACATCATTAACCGATTGGAGGCCTACATTTAAATAAGTAATATGATTATTTAAGGATTCAATAAGAAAGAAAAACACGATCCTGTGTTATCATGTTTCCCTTCCACTCCATATCGCCTGAATATTCAGAATTAGTAAGGATTCGATGTTTGCTTACAAATTGCCGTTAAAGCGGCAGGCCTGGAATATCCTACATTAACACCAAGCGCAGCTTTAGCGCTGAATGAGGTTCATCTTTGGTCGTGGCTTCTTTGACACCCTTTCTCCCTTGCGTTGCCATCCTTGAGGACTGCAAGGGCTCAAAATTTCGGTCCGCCGGTGGTTCGATTCCCGATTCAAGTGAATGTTTTTGCATAGCAATTAATGTGAACCCCCACATTGGGTTATAACTTCAATAAATTCAGCAGAAAACGAGTTAGAAATATTTTATTATTATGATAACGCTTAAAGTTATGCATATTCCATGATGGAAGTTGGGTCAGGAGTAAAGTAGGTATTCATTACTACCTATCATAAATTCTTATTGAAAACCTGTAAGAACAGTTGGATCATGGGCAAAGTTCATGGTTCTCAATGTGAACATTCTAAGGACGAGACTTCCTCTCGCCATTTTTTTTCCACTGCAGTATTATTGTACGACCGTTCCCTCACTATAAATATTTTAAACAAGTTTATCCAGGATACATTTTAACTGTGTTAATTATAAATTCATCCCAATATCATGTGAATGAAAAATCATTAATATCAAACATACATCGGCCCAATATCATTTATGTCACTGTATAGTGGAGAAAGATGTCTTTTTGACATCAAATTAATATCTGCCTAATATTGTAGGCAAATATCATTTTTATAATGGCAAATGTTATCACTTTTGACAATTGCCGATATTGGTAGCCAATATCGGATTGACCAAAAAGTGATATGAGGCGGTGTAAAAATGATATTGGGCCGATGTCATGATCCTGCTAGGGGAAAATCATGTTTTTTGGGAGATTTGATATGGGTGTGAATTTAATTTGCAATATTACACAAAAGTTAATCGTTCAAATTATAAATATATATGCACGTTAAAATAAAGATTACGATGTAAATTGCAGTTCATTTGAAGATTTTAAGATCTTTAATTAAAATTAATTTCATCCATCTCAAAATACGTTAACTCCAATGTAATTTGGTTTAAAGTTTAAGACGCGTATTAAAAATAAATTCTTTTACTGCTTAAATTTTCCTTAATCTCTGGTATTTTAAAATAACCAAGGGAATATTGTAAACACCGGGGATGTCTTCATACCTCCTGTGTATTACTGTGCATGTGAATACATGTATATTCATTTAAATTTGTATTTATCTACGTTACTTTTGAGTGCGTAATGTGAGATTGAAGTCTCTGCATGTGGGACTCTCTGGAGCATGAACGCACAAAATTATTTTAAAATATTTCTTCTTACGTTTTCAATCACCCTATTCCTTATATACTATTGTAACTGATGATCAGAATTATTAACTGCTCTGCCGCTAAAATTATTTATAATGATTACCCCAAAACAGGCAATTATAGGTCCTCTGAGGCAGTGGAGGATCCAGAGGGGGATTGGGGAGAGAAGGGTAAAATTCCCGCCTCCCCTCCGAAATCCAAGAGAAACATTTTTTTCCAAGGCCAATATTTCAACACTTAGAAACCGAGCGTCATATATAGATGACGCGAGACGGTTGTCGGAGTTAGGGCTGGTTCACACGGAGCCGCTGGGCAGCGCTGCCGTTGGCTAATAATGGGATAGAATAGAAGTGTACACGTAGAGCCACAGCCACCGGTTGGAAGTGCCACAGACGGCTGCAGTGCTTCCTTCCGCCGCGCCGTAGACGCCATCGTATAAAAGAGGCGCTTCTAGGTAGTTTAGCCATTGCTAAATGGCAGTGTTCTCACGTAACGACTACGACGCCACTGTACAAAGCAGCGCGTTCGTGGCCCTGCAGACGCCCTGCAAAACGAGCGTTAGAATTTTAAGTTAAGCAAAGGCTGCAAGTTCAGATTTGCGGAAATTCAATATTAAATAAAAGAAAACGATTATTGTTCCCATACGGGTTGATTGAATTATTCTCCTTCAATTCCGTCGTTTCTTTCTTTGAATAAGTAGCATCGCTAATAGCAAATCACCATCCATGTCCACTGCTAATCATCAACTGGAAGATAGTTGTAAACTAAACGCGCTAGTTATTAGTGCTTCTTACGCCCGTTAGCAGCACCACGCGCGCGTGAGCACGTTTCTGAAAACGCCGGTTCTACGCTCGGTAGTGGCGCTGCTGTGGTTGCAGCGTTTCTAAATGTTTGCCAACAAACCATTTAGAGGCCTTAACCCGGCCTTAATGTAGAACCTGCGCTTCGAAGTACTACTTTCATAAGACGAATATAGTATGCCGGAACTATTAGTAGAGGTTCTACCTTAATGTTGCCGCATGCTCTTATTGTCCCTTCACACGGGATCACTCTGTGGTGCTTCAGAGTCGCGCAACTCGTAGCTGAACATTGTTTCAAATGGAGGAGTTCACACAAGTACCGGGCGCTAAATTATATGTGCCACTATACGCGGCTGCAGCCGCCACTCAGTTGGATGCTATGGCGATGCCGACCGTGAGACATGGAATAAATAAACAATGTTCGAAATTGGCCACTGCTTTTCACTCGATAGTGGCGCTCATTCTACTTTGTCCACTCCTCTTCTCCCTCGAATGACTGAAGCTAAAGTTCTTTTTAGTGTCGCATCAGACAGTTAACAAAATAAGTAGGTACACGTCGGATTCAGCTACGAGCTCCACTTTTTTCCTGCAAACTGGCAATTTCAGTTAAATCTGCAAGGCAAGTTTTAGTTTATATTTAGTTAACCTCCATAAATATTTCTATCGTAGCTTTCCTTTCGAAGTTATTTTTATACTACAAATATGTTTTTTTATAGCTATTCGTATTGCAATTTTTTTCCAATGTGCAATTTTTTTTATTTTTGCGTGGTGAGTTTTGCATTTTACCCTTTATGTGATTGACGATTTGTTATGTAACTAATCTTGTTTAGTAACTATTTACCAACCGTAACATTTTCTTTTACAGTTGTTCTCTCCTAGACTCCTGTATTTTAAATTTATTTTATAAGTTTTGCAGGACAAGTTTTACCTTTCCACCTAATTGAGGTTAGAAATACGTTACTCGATAAACCTTTTTCGCCTACACATTTATTTTTCGTATATTTCTATGTATGTTATTACCTACTTTGCTTTTTTTCACAATGGAGTACTCCAACACCTCAACACCTCTCGGCCCTCAACTTCGAGACAGGGGAGTGCGTTAACCGAATACTTGGTAAGTCTTGCGTTTGTGTACTTTGTACATATAGCACGCCAATTTTGGAAAATCAGATTCAGCGTCACGGTTTTTTTGTTTCATGACAAGCCGCGTGTATTCTAACGGTGTTGTGTCGGTAACTCATCTGAAATTAATTACGAAAATGGTATTTGACCCAATACTAATCCATATATGCAAAATCAAATGTACTGACTGAGTGACGGACACATACTTACACCTATCAACGCACAGCCAAAACTACTGGTGATAAAAACGCTAAATATTCATGAAATATCCTAATTATGGTTAAGGGGCAGGGGCGGATTCAGCATCAAATTTTGGGGGGGGGTCATGACCTGGATACGGGGAGTATGGAATACTCCACCCCCCCGGGAGAGAGGGGCGTTCTCCTGTGTATTTTTTTTTAAATACCCATTTTTTCACGCATTTTGGAGCCTAAAATTTCATTTTTATTCTTAACAACAGATAAAATTGAACAATTTTAGACATTTAAGAAGTTTAACAATGGGGAAGAAATAAAAAAGCCAACTTGACGTTTAAAATAATTTAAAATATTAATGTTTTATATTTCAGAAAATATGAAAAAAATTCATTGGAAAAGGTTTACAATGATAATAAGCACATACATAAAAGTTAAAAACTATCTGTTTAATTGGGGGCTTACTAAAAATTTCGAGTTGGGTACTAATACTGCTGCACGGTATTATCAGTATCATGAAACAAACGAATTGATAGAAAGCCAACTCAGGATCAGTTTTTTCAAATTACGAAATTGGGAAAATCTAGAAAATAATTGCATACAAATATGTTAAAAAAAACCGAGAGCTGAGGTCATTTGCGCCATATATGTTGGTAATTGGGTAATAGTAGGAGTTTTCAGGAAATGGAGGAAGGGTGGAGAGAAACCCGGTGTCGGCATTAGCCTACTCTTAAAGAAAGAGCCCAAGGGGACCGGGGTTTAACGTCCCATCCGACGGATTGAGTACTGGACTTTAAATGCCCTCCACTACGCACTCAAGAGGGGACCGGTTTTCCACTGATAAATCTGCCACTGCCAGGAATCGAACCCGGGCCCTCGAGATGGGAGGTCAGTACTCTAGCCACCAAACCAACCCGATCCCCTTAGTCGGTTGTTTATTTCTAAAGATGGTTCATTGTATGTTAGTAAAAAGGCTTTTCCATTGTCAACTGCAGATACATGGAATCGGTTTTCCTCGTGAGTGGTGAGGTCACCTTTTTCTCCTAAGAGATTATGAAACTTTTTAAGGGTTTCCTTAACTAATTTCCTAAGTGGAGTCACGTTGTGGTGGACACTTCCTAAGCCAGATGAAAAAGTACACAATATTTACAGTACAGCCCCCTGTCTTTATGAGACAGCACAAGCCAGTGGAACTTGTCAAGATGTGATTTCTGTGCATATTTTTTTTAGGCTTTCCTTTCTTCATTACTTCGTTATGAGCATCTTGATATCGGCCCAATATCATGTTTACACCGTCACACATCACTTATTGGTCAATCCGATATTGGCTACCGATATCGGCAAATGTCAAAAGTGATAACATTTGCCATTATAAAAATGACATTTGCTGACGATATAGGGCCGATATTAATTTGATGATAAAAAGACATCTGTCACCACTATACAGTGGCATAAAAATGATATTGGGCCGACGTATATTTGATAATACCATGGACTGATTTTTCATTAACATGATATTGGCATGATTTAATAAGTGAGCTAGCTAAAATGTATCCTGGAGAAACATGTTACTAATATTTATAATAAGGGATGGTCGTACAATAAAATTGCGATGGAAAAAGAAATTGCGAGAGGAAAATTCGATCTAAGATCGTTCACATTGAGCCTTCATTTTAGACTTGACCCAACTCTCCTTATTAAGAAATGGGTCATTTTAAGCGTTTATGGTAGTAATAAGACACTTACTTTACTCGTAACCGAACTTCCCTTACTGAATAATACGTAACTTTAAGCGTTATCATTGTAATAAAATATTTCAAACTCGTTTTCTGTTGAATTTATTGGAGTTATAACCCAATGTGGGGGGTTCACATTGATTGCCATGCGAAAAAATTCACCTGGACCGGGAATGGAACCACGGACCTTTGGCTGCTCAGACCAGGATCCCTAATTCGCATGGCAATTTTACGATCTACGATAAATGAAACTCAAACTTCTCTCACGTTTGGGATTGTAGCCATGCATTTGCATACACACTCCCTTTAATACTTTACAAGGATACAAAAACTACTAAACTAATAAAAATTAAAAATTTTTGATAAAATTTGGGGGGGGTCATGACCCCTGTGACCCCCCCCCCCCCTAAATCCGCCACTGTTTAGGGGCACACTAAGAATGGTTTTTGCGAAAACCATTTTCTTTGTTTTCAACAAACAAAATTGCGTTGGAAAAAAGCGTGAAATCCATTCCAATCCGATTTCATTGATTTTGAATGCATAAAAAGGACTGAGAGATTTAAATTTCAGGTTAAATGACTAATTTTAGAGTTGAAGTAGAAACTTAGAAAAGATTATTTTCACTGTAACCTCTATTACATGGTTGAGTTCAAGATACAACCAGCACCGAGTTTTCAATATAATTGATATTATGCTAAATATTTTGATAACCAAGAGACATTTAATGCTGCAGGGCAAGCTACATTTATTGACAACTACTGTCCCATGTCTGCCATTTTGCGTTTACTTTCATTATATATGTCGGTGATCAACCTGAAATTATAATACAAATATGATTGCCACTGTTGTGTGCGTTATAGGAGTTATAGGCTACCTTAGTGGTAGCTTTGCACTCTCCAGGCGTACAATGTACACAAATAAATATGAACACAAAACCACAGTCCATCCCTGGGTTAGGTAGGCCATTAAATAATACAGAACCTGTGAAGACTTGGCGACGGGAGGCCGCTAACAATTACGCTTCTCATCACCTGGAGGAGAGGGCAGCAGCTCTTCTTCACATGGAGACCACAGTGATCGATACAGCGACCACTCATTTGACTACAGGCGTGCTTAGCATTTACTTTAACGGCTGTAGTACTGCGATGTGGAAGGCAAGGGGAAAAAACCACATTATTATCCCGAGGATTCGTAGCTCCTCCACTCTTTTCTTTCTTATCTGGACGTGATGGACCCCTCTCGAGTAAAATATTCTGGATGTAAAATAGTCGCCCATTCTTATCTCCGGGCGGGGACTATCCGAGAGAGTACATCAGTAAAGTGTGATAAATATTTTAGGATAGGAACATGTAACGCGAGATCACTTCGGACCTGTGGAAGACTGGAGAACCTAAAGGTGGAAACGCAAAGCGGAAAACTGGAAAGCCTTAAGGAGTAAATGCGAAGAACTTCGACGTATTAGGAATCAGCGTAGTAAGTGGTCCGAAGAAGGAGACTTCTGGAGCGGAAGCTGCAGAATTATACACACGGGATCATTAAATGATTATGCTGGAGTAGGCATAATGCTCAGGAAGAGCACTGGAATGCATGTAACGTGCTTCCTGTAGGTAGTACAATGAAAGGATAATAATGGTGAAGATCGAGACCAAACCTGTAGATACCGTAGTGGTTTAGGTTTACATGCCTACGACGGACTACGAATATGAAGTAGTGGAAGACGTCTACGAAGATATCGCGGAAATTGTAAAACAGTTAAGAGGATAAGAAAACCTAATTATTTTAGGTGACTGGAACACTATCTTTGGCGAAGGTCAAGATGGAAGAATAACTGGAAAATATGGATTGGGTAATTGAAATGAAAGAGGAGAAAGAGTTCTGCAAAGAGTCCTACCGGAGTTCTGCACACAGCATGAGTTAGTGGTTGACAACACATTGTTTAAAAATCATAACCGAAGAAGATACTTTTGGAAAATGCCAGTAGACAGGAGAGGATTTCAAATAGACTACATTTTCGTGAGGCAGAGATTTAGAAACCAAGTGAAGGACTGCAAAACTACCCTGGGGCAGACATCGATAGTGACCGTAATTTAGTAATGATAAAATGCCATCTAAAATTCAAGAAGTTGAAGAAAACAATGAAGAACGTATAGCAAATAGAAAAACTGAAAGAAGCGCAACACTAGCAGGCATTTCAAAATGCGGTAGGAAACATCATGGGAGAGGACCCGAAGAGAAATCAGTGGATGAGCACTGGGAAAATATTATATGTGGACTACAGCAAGCCGCAAAGGAAGCTCTTGGAAGAAGAAAAGTTGCCAAGAAGAAGCCATGCTTCACAGAAGAAGTCTTAGGCCCGATTGAAGAAAGAAGAAAGTCCAATAATTTGGAAACTGAATATGGGGAGCTTTGTTACAAAAGAATAAGGATAGAAATAAATCGCAAAGCCAGGATAGCTAGAGAAATGTGGATGAAGAGCCTATGAGAGGATGTACATAACAACATTGCTCTTGGAAAGGTGGAAGCTGCCTATAGGATAGTAAGGAATCACTTCAACGGAGCGCAAGATGCAATGCCATAAGGGACAAGAATGAAAAAATTTTGATTGAAAATAAAGACAAAGTGAAGTGATTGTACGAATGTCGGGAAGAGTCATGCAACGGAAAAAATCTCAGCACGAAAGTGATCGAAGAGGAAAGCGATATTAAAGAGGATGATATGGGAACATCAATATTAAGATCGGAATTTGGCGCTGCAGTAAAGGGCCTTCGCATGAAAGAGGTTTTTGAAATTGGTGTTATTCCTGCAGAATTAATAAAAAATGCAGGATCGAAGGCATTAAATAATCTCTACAAAGACATCTGCGACATGTATTGAACAAAGAAATACACAGGGACTTCGATAAAAACATCATAATTCCTTTTCCCAAAAAGAAGAGAGCGGAGATTTACGAATATTTTCGAACTATACCCCTGACAACACATACATCCAAGATTTTGACAAGGATCGTCTACAGTAGAAAAGAACGAAAAGCAGAGGAGTTTCCGAATGAAGATCAAGTTGGATTCAGAAGAATTAAGGGTACAAGAGAGGTAATATTGCCCCTTAGGTTTCTCATAGAGAAGAAAACCGACGTTCATTGCTTTTGTGGATTTACGGAAGACTTTTGACATTGGCATTTGATGCTTGGAATTCTGAGAGGAATTAGAGTGTCCTACAAGGATCGAAGAATCATCCACAGTTAATATAACAACCAAGTAGCAATGATTAAATCTGGAACCAGCTGTGAAGAAGCAATAAGAATAAGGAAAGGAATGAGACAAGGGTGTGCACACTCTCTCGTTATTTTTAATGTTTACATCGAGAAAGCCATCAATGAAATCAAGGTTAAGTCTTCTGGGGTGAATATCCATGGAGAAAAAATTATCATGCCACGATTTTCTGATGACAGCACTCATAGCAGAACCAGAGGGGGGATCTGAATAAGATTCTGATAATCATGAAAAGGACAATGGCCAGATATCAGCTGAAGATCGATAAGAAGAAGACTAAGATACTAGTGTGCAGCAAGAGAGAAGAGGCCAAAAGCAACGTTAAACTAGGAAAACAAAAGCTTGTAGAGGTGAAAGAGTTCTGTTACATTGGACGCCGAGTAACCAACGACGGACGAAGTAAGAAAGAAATAGTCAGCAGAATAGCTCAGGCGGAGAGGGCACTCTATCAAAAAAAGAATCTACTTACCGATGGAAATACAAGCGTAGAAGTAAGGATCCTATTCATCAGAATGTATATCTGGAGCGTGTTTCTATATGGCAGCGAGACATGGACAATGACAGCAGTGGAAAAGAAAAGGGTGGAAAAATTCTAAATGTGATGCTACAGAAGAATAATGAAGATTAAACGGATCGACGTAGTAAGTAACGATGAAGTTCTAAGAAGAGTGGGAGGTAAAAGAGCTCTTCTGAATACACTAAGAAGAATACGGGACAACTTGATCGGCCACAGCATGAGATATGGTGGCTGATGTAGACAATTGTTTAGGGACGAATGTCTTCATCAGGCCATCAGTAAGGGAATAATAGCAAAGGAAGGCCTAGTGCAAGATATATGTAACAAATATTAAGGTTTCAAAGAGAAGAATTACGTAAATATAAATAGATTTGCCGATAGAAGAACTCAGTGGAGAGCTGCGTCAAACCAAACCAAGATGACTTATGATGATGATTAAAACCACAACCTTATGGCTCTTTCAATGGGTTTCCGGTATAATGCGATTTTATACCATTATTCCATATTCATTGCTCATTGTTGGTATTTATTTTTAATGAATATGCCTCCACTCCGCCAATGTATACCTGTAACAATAATACGTACTTCCTATCGTTGCGTGCGTCAACAAATTTGTTGGGAGGCTCTGTTAGGGACTGTTATGCCTAGGTAAGGAGTAACTTTGCATAAAAAATGCAATAAAAATCTTTTAGTGATAAGGCAATTTTCATACTTTTTCACATGTTTTCACACTTCACAAAATATATCAGCAAATCCATGAATTATGCACCGATACAGCGACCGGATTTTGATTTTTAAAAAATCGAGCAGCACACCCTCCTCCCAAGTTGATTCTTCCTTTAGTTTGGACCCTTAGGAAACACCTCAAGCCAATGAACCAAGAAAAACGCACTGTTAGAATTGTTTTTTCAGCCTTTTTTGTCCAAAAAAACGACCCTTGACCTTTATTTTGACCATTCAACTTGGAAAATGCACTATTTTTTAGGTCAATTTTTTTGGAACCTGATTTTTGATTGAGAACAAATTTTTCTACAAACTAAAAAGTACTAGAAAAGTGCATTAAATAGTTGTAATTAAAAGTTCTGCACTTTGAAAAAATCAATTCAGTGGTTAGATAACCAAGTTGGATACCGAAACAGGATGGGACCAGGCAAAGTCTTCATGATTTTTTTACTCGAGTTGTATGGGATCTAGACGAAAAATTCAAGGAACAAAGAGTGTTCAAAATTCTTCAAAGAGGACGCCAGATTTGTTCCGGAAATTTTGGTCATATTTTGGTCATTTTGAAATTGGCCATTTTTTTTAATTAGCACCCAACACTTCGGAAAGCTCGAAAAGACTTGTACAAGTGCACGTGATGATCTTGAAGAGGATTCAAACCAAAAACATGTCCGTAGGGGGCCCACTTTGGTCTGGAGTGGTCAAAAATGGCCATTTTCAACCCACAAAGGGGATCGCGAGAAAAATTCGGAAAAAATTGTGCCAGTTCCTGGGCTGGTCCCCTATAGGATCTAGACCAAAAGTTCTCGATCAGTATGTCCATTTTTGGTCACCAAGGAGTACAGAAAAGGACATTTTTATGAAAACGAGAGGGCTTGAAGGAATTCAGCAAACAATCATACGATTACCGTAGATGATC
Organism: Platycnemis pennipes; assembly: GCA_933228895.1. Taxonomy (NCBI): domain Eukaryota; kingdom Metazoa; phylum Arthropoda; class Insecta; order Odonata; family Platycnemididae; genus Platycnemis; species Platycnemis pennipes. Next base: position 26,059,993 of record OW121849.1, read on the forward strand.
TTCACTAGAATCGAGGCCGAAAATGAATGACGCGCGTATCCATTTCAGGTCAATGAGGGGCGGGAAATTGCTGTTTCCCACCCGCGCAGCCCAAAATGGCCATCCTTGGACGCATTTTTGGTTTCAATGGTCTTCAAGATCATCACGGGTACTTGTACAAGTCTTTTAGAGCTTTTCAAAGTGTTGTGTGCGCATTAAAAATGGAAAACAATTGCCAATTTCAAAATTACCAAAATGTGACCAAGATTTAAATCCACCCTGTAGTTCGTTTTTTGGACAAAAAAGGCTGAAAAAACTATTCTAACAGTGCGTTTTTCATGGTTCATTGGCTTGAGGTGTTTCCTAAGGATCCAAACTAAAGGAAGAATCAACTTGGGAGGGTGTGCTGCTCGATTTTTTTTTATCAAAATCCGGTCGCTGTATCGGTGCATAATTCATGGATTTGCTGATATAGAGCTGTAAAAATGAAATTCCACGGGGCTAAATATAGACATTTTTTCCGGATGGAAACCGAATTTTATCAATCCAAAGGGGATGTCAGTGGTCTAACGTGAGGGTGGAGTCTGCCAATTGCGGATTGTATGCATAGATATGGATATCGAAATGAGTAGGTACTTCATGCTATACTGGAATGGAGCTCAGCAAGTGTTTTCACCTTCAATATTGTGATTTATTCAATAACCGTTCCGAGTCATATGAGTAGGTATATTGATACCTGGTCACACGTTTTAAGCAGCAACTCGTTCATTGGTTTCATTTAATTTATTATGTTATAAGTTTTTACACCTCCGTTGAAATTCAACAGGAACCTTCCGCTATTCTGTGCATATAAAATTAAATGTCTAGACTGAGTTATTCATTCACTCATGAACGCAAAACCCAAATTGGTAGTGATATAAACGTGAAATTTTGAGGTAAAATCCATATTGTGTTGTTGGGGCGAACGAAGAAAGGAATTTTGCGTAAATCAACTAAATACGTTTTTTTACCCTTTATTGTTAACTTTTACTCACATATGACAAATATTGGACATTTCGGTTAAGATGTTTCTTTGTTACCTTTTCTTATATAAGTTGTTGAAGACCTTGGAATTGATAATTTTCACCCTTATCTCTTTTTACATGGCATAGTTTAAAAGGTAATAGCATCAAATGATCATTGAAATTATTCTAAAAGCTTGTATAATCGTATTTATTTTAATGTTTTATACCATATGTTTTGCTATTTTTTCTGTGAAATATACCCAAGCATAAAATGTATGTTTTGCCTATTACTGCACTCCACTAAGGACGTCTGATTTACTGAAGTACATGCTCTTTTTTTTACATAATTTGCTTCATCATTTCGTTTCAAATATTTGTATTAAGGTAATAAAAATAAATAGTACATAATACTTTATTTTTACATTTTGATTAATATTCTTCTCTTTTGTTGTCTACCAGTGGTGATACAGTTATATAATTGAGAGTACCTAAAGTATACCTTGCTCAATCTTATGTACATTTTTATTCTGTTTACTTCATCATAGTGCCGAACACTAGTAACAGGTATGCTACTATCAGTATCAAAGAATGTATTCATAGCTAAAATTGTGCTTTCAGTAAATTAACCAGATTCGTTGTACGATGTCAAACACCGGTGATAACAGTTACATAAATGTAACTAAAATGTGCTCCATTCTTTGTGCGTGAAAATATAAATTAGTAAGTATTTTAAATTGGCTTAGAATTTCAAAAATGAGATTTATCCTCCTTAAACCCACAACATTTTTACTCTGTTGCAAATATTAGTCTTATCGATGAGTCAATTTAGTCTCCTATAGGACACCCCATGTCACCTTGGGGACACATCATATCCCCTTGGGTACACATCATGCCCACTTGGGGACACCACTCAGATACCGTATGTCTCCTATGAAACACCCCATATCCCTAAGGGGATACCCCATATCCCGAAGGGGACACCTTCTGGCCCCAAGGGGACACAACCTGTCCCCAAAGGGGTTACCCCATGTCCCCTTGGGGACATTTTCAGCAGGGAATACTTTATTGATTGTACATAGCTTTTGGGAGTCTTGCGCGTTGTCATTCTGATATCAGAAGACTCCCGAAAGCTATTTACAATCATCGGAACGCCGCAAAAACCTTTACCCGAGATTAAATAGTTTATTGGTTTCATTTAATTTACTATGTTATATTTTCCTTCCCGCCTGGTGAAAATGGGCAGGGTAATCTCACACCTGCTGCACTCTCCTGCATGTGTGCACGAGAAAGCGTAGTTGAAGTTAATGTACATTCTCGACAGTGGGCGAAAAGAGTAAATAGAAACAACTACACTCGGGCCTCACCCTCTCGAGGCTGTGCGAGGAGCGTGCGGGCGAGGTAAGTTAACGTCCGCTGAGCGGGCGTATACCATTTTCTTACTCTCTTCTCACTCTCTACAGAGCGTGCAAGGAGCGTGGGGGCAAGGTAAGTTAGCGTCCGCTGAGCGGACCTACACCATATTCTTTCTCTCTTCTCACCCTCTGCAGAGCGTGCGGGCGAGGTTAGCGCGGCATCATGTCGTTGTGAAGGTGTGCGTACTCTCCAGAGCACTCCGCCAGAGCGTGATAAAACATCATGAGCACTTTCTTCTCACCATGGCAAAAGAGTATTGCGGGGGTGTGTGGGACATGCTGGCTGCACTCCACCAGAGTGTGTGAGAACCGTGTCAATGCATACTTCTCACTTTCGTAAGAGAGAAAAACGAGAGCATGCGGGAGGTGCTGGCAGCACGCCACAACAGTGTGTGACAGCAGTGTGATTACATTCTTGTCACCGTCGTAAGAGAGTAAGACTAGGGTGTGCGGTATGCACTCCGCGAGAGCGTGACAAAATAGTGTGAACACTGTCTTCTCACATTCGCACGTGAGTAAGAGGATGGTACGGGGAAGGTGCGGGCGCTACTACTCCAGAACGTGCGATGCGAGTGAGTATACTTTCCGCACACTGCCTCTGGGGAGTACGAAAAGAAGTGTGAAGGGAGTTGTGGTAGAGAGTGAGAAGAAAGTGCCGGACACTTCCCAATTACATTCTCGAGAGAGTTAGGAGAGTGCGAAGAGCGTGTAAAGAGAGTAAAGGGTGTGAAAATATTTCAATACACTCCTCTCACCCTCTCGGATACGTATTTCTGAGCTCCATTTTCGCCAGGGCCGATGTAAGTCAACAGGCACCTTCTTCCACTAATTGTTATATATTTGTGTAAACATGATAAAATAATGCGGCTTCAATGATACATTTTTTTTATTTCAGTTCAAACTACCTAGGCAGAGTTTGATCACTTCCTTCTTCGGAAAGCCGTTGAATAAACTTTACACTGATTAAAATATGAAAGAGGACACTACTGATTGCACCAAGAACGCTGCTGTATCTCCAGGTACTCAAAAACAGGCCAGATTGAGGCAAAAAATGGTCACTCTCAGCCTTCGTCGCATGCTTTAATTCTTCCTCTCCCTAGTCTGCTGCCTTCGGCATCTATTAAATTTCCAACAGAACCTTCAACATCTTGCCCACATCAACTTCACAGGTCAGTTACTTTAAGTACTACAGACCTACCATTCGACGAGTAAGCTTGCTTATTTAGCAGCTTACCTCAATATCTAGCACATTGTGGCATATGCCCGTATGTGTTACGGGTACGCGTTTTAATCAATCCAGGTGATGCCCGTATCACTTATGGGCTCCATTTTTCCACTGAATATCTCGCGTTCCCCGTAATTTATGCTAGCTATACACGCTAGGATGAGCGGCCCGGATCAGCCGACATAACGGCTGAACCCACCGTGTAGAGACGCCACCATTGTTCAGCCGAGGGGTAGGCTCAGCCAGCCTCGGGATCCCAGCTTAAGTAATACGCTTTGCTTTTGTTCGGATTAAATAACTCGTGTGGCGCGAAAACGTGGTTGCTGTTTAAAACCTGGATAAATAAGATTCTCAATCCACTGGAAGGAAACGGGGAAAAAGTTCCGGAAAGTACTGAAGGTAATAGAAAGTGATAATATACCAGTAGAATTATTTCATTCTCTCAATAATCTTCTATGCCAGTTATGATCAATGTTTACAATGTCATTTGTAAATTTCGGCACCAGGCGTCGATTTAAGTGCTTTGTGTAGAAAGGAAGGCGTCTCAACGTTCAGGTCGAGCCAAATACGCTGAGCGCAGGCGGACGTGTAGAAGAGGCTGTACACGGGTCTAGTTTGATCCTATGCGTTTAGTAACTCTTTTTAGTAATGAAAAAAATACAAGAGGGCAGAATCGATCAAGATTGACGGTAATTTATGTAATTACGAGCAGTTTCTTGCTCGTTCCCACCAGAATCCACTGGATTGCAAATAATAAACAAGGTAATAAACTATAGGCTACGTGCACAGGGATAACTAGCTCCCCGAGTGGCCACTTTCGACATATTTGTGAGGAGTCGTCCCGTAAGGCCCGTATGGTACAAACGAAAAGTGGTAAGAAATAGTAGTTTTTTCAGCCGTGCACAGAAAATTATCGGTAATAGGAGTGCTTTTACGATAATATGTAAACTTTGAGCATTCAAAAACATTAACTTCGAGGAGACTGCAGGTGATGATGACTCGCAATCGCAATTGTTGTAGTCGGGTGCGGCAGGTGGCGGGGAAGATGGAAATGTAAAGTTTTATTCCTTCCCTGACTATCCCTACATGAAAGAACTAAGAGAAAAGTTGAATAGAGCAATCAGTAGGCAAACGAAAGAAGCAAAGTATATCGCTGTGTTCACCACGACGCACTGTGGTCTGAAATCGGAAATAGCCGGACAAAAGTCCAAAATTGCTTCTTTCGAGGTACACACTTGAAACTTGTCATAAACGCTCAGAATTGATCACTGATCATGGAACAATAAGCCATTTTTGGATGATCTCATCCGTTTTTGAGGTACAGAGGCCCAAACTTGACAAGTTTCCAAAAACACACCCGATCTTGTTTTTCTTCATAAATATTTGAAGTTAAGCTGCTGGTGGAGTTTTGGAAGGATGTTTATGAAGTAAAAAACATTATATTCCGGTAACATGGTACTTTATCTATATTATCTGTTAGTTTCGAAGATTTTGGTTAATATTAGTGTGGTATTACGTCGCAAAATGGCGGACCCTTTTTCCGGGTAAAATTTGATATAAAGTAGACAATATCTTTAGTTTAAGAAAATTGCCACCGCAAAAACTTTCTTGAAAGTATTTAATAAAGATATATTAAGAATATAAAGCAAAAATCTTGGAAAAACGTTTGCGGCTGCGAAAATGAACGCAATTTTTCGATCGCGCTTCATGGCACGGCTCCGCGACGCGGGGCCTAGAGACTCGGTGACTCCGTTGGATATTTCAAGTTGTTTGGAACTAATTATTGAAAATTGTCATTTTAACCATGGTATACAGTCTCTATTGACCTGAAATACAATATTGAAGATATTACGAGGATATTGGATTGATCGAATTGATCACTGAACGCGTGACTCTGGTATACATGCTCTGGTTTGGATACTTTACGGATTCATGCCACATGTTGGAACATCTTTTGGTGTAGAATTTAAGTTTTCACGCGAAGGGTACCCTACACATTTACCAGGAAAGGCAACAGTCAGAGATTCTTTTTCTACTCCTTACCCTTTTCACACTTGCCGAGGAGGAACGTGCGAAAAGGGGCTTTTTATGACACCGCGCAGCCTTTGACGGTATTTAACGGGTATTTCCGAAGGGGTTTTTCCTTTTCCCTTCAAAAACGCATTTTAGCTGGCAGTTCTTATTTGGATTCGGTGGATGAGTGTTGTGCCTGTAGTGATTTAGTGATTTGCTAAAATCTGTGTGTGTCTAGTGAATTGATTCGTCATCTATATATATAAAAATGAAAGTATGTGTGTGTGTGTGTGTGTGTGTGTATGTCCTTTATGCATTACTACACCATTCATCGGATCGCCATGAAACTTTGGGAAGTTGTTCAGTACATTCCTGAAAAGAGGACTACGGAATCGATATTTCAATATCGATACTTTATCGATATAATATCGCTAAAGTATCGATAAATCGAAACATTATTGATACAGAATTGAGGTGAAATTATTTAGTTTTTTAAAAGGAAAGTATCGTTGCAATATCGATACTGTATCGAATGTATATAATGTGTTTGTCCTTTATGCATTAGTACACCATTCATCGGATCGCCATGAAACTTTGGAAAGTTATTGAGTACGCTCCGCGAAGGTTTCTACAAAATCGATGATTCAATGTCGATACTGTATCGATATAATATCGATAAAATATGGATACATCGATACATTGCTGATACAAAATTGAGGTGAAAATATTTAATGTTTTTTATCAAAGTTTTATAAAGTATCATTACAATATCGATACTGTATCGATACAATATTGATAACTTCATGCATTACCACAACATTCATCCAATTTCCATGAAGCTTTGGTTAGTTGTTTTGCTCACTCCATGAAGGTTTGTACAATATCGAGAATACAATATCGACACAGGAGACGGGATGTCCATCCCATTGAACTTGCAATTCATTGAAACACTCACGTGCAACATATTCAAATCATCCGGCATGGGACAAATATTTCAGAAATGCCAACTTATTGCTTGGGATGAATGCACAATGGTGCACAAAGCATCGCTCGAGGCTCTGGATCGATCATTGCAAGATTTCCGTTGAATCCTGAGACCATTTGAGAACGCATTAATATTGCTTGCACGACATTTCAGGCAAACATTACCTGTAATTCCTCGATTGACACTAGCGGATGAAATAAATGCTTGCCTGAAATATTCTACTTTGTGACGACATGTAAAGACGTTAAAATTATATACAAATATGCGTGTCCAGCTGCAAAACAATCGATCAGCTGAGATATATTGTATACCCATAAGAATTGTGAAATTAAACATACTATAAACGTGCGCTTTCCATTCAACCAGATTGAGCCACAGCAACGCGTGGCCGGGTCAGCTTGTTGAATATATATAATATACACGTACTTGGAGTATACATATATATCATTGAATTAGTTTCGCTGTTTATTTCCTGTGTTGGTCAGCGGTGTTTCTGGTTTACTCAATAGTCGTTCTTTTTCAAGGTTAGTATTTTGAATATAATTTTCAGTATCGCTATTCATTCTTAGCATTTCACTCCGACGCTTATAATGTTCCTTTTTATAAAGCTTCACGGCGTTTTTTCGCCGATCTTATATTATGGAAAATATAATCGTGAAAGGTATTCATCGTGCGACTTTCATTGCATAATTTTATCTGTTCGGATATATACACAGATTTTTTGTGTTGTCCAGCTCTGAAATGACATCATATCAGATCACACGTTTGGAGCTACACAACAAGATAATTGAGATGAAAGGAAAATCATTGCACGATAAAAAAATATTCTTGCTAGATTTGTTATCTCGGACTTTGAATTTAGAGAATCATTTAGATGCCCTAGATAGTCTCCGTGAATTTCTATGAAGGTTCTTGGTATATTACCAGAAAAAGTGGGATGATTGTTTTCGAAAAAACGAGCAATTTTTAGCTCGCAATAATGCATGGCTCAAAGAGCCAATTATTTTCCCGGAAGCAGTCCGTGAGTACCTACCAGGTACTTCTACAATGACCGGTATGTATTTTCAGATTTATTTCTTTTGCCCGATATCATGGACGAAGGTTTTTACATGGAATTTATATCTTAACATTATTGATTCATTAGGTTCATTGGGGCGACCAAAAAAAGGTTTTAGGACTTCCTCAGACAGGTCAAAAAGAAGAAAAGTCCAAAATATTGAAAGTTCTTCCTCTGCTGCCGAGCTCGCATTGGCAGCCTCTTGGCAGAGAGGAAGGAGATAGTGCTACCGCTCAACTTCTCACGGAGGTAACGACTACCACTCCCACTAGAGCAAGAAGAATTCTCACAAGGTGGAGGAAAAAAGATGAGATGCAGTCGGATATGTCGCCAGAGGAGGCTCTATCTCTGATGATCACCACTGAGCTGACAAAGAATCAGTATAATTGCTCCTCTCTTAGTTACGGGCACAACCTGTACCCTAGCTATGTGCGAGTGTTCAATGCAAAAAGCGCTGCATACCCCGAAGGGATACACATAACAGAAAACATTAGCGAAGTGAGTTTACAAGATCTATTAAACCATACAGAATCGCGGATACTGACATGCGTTTCCACGACTCTAGCATCCGGCAACAAAGTAAATTGCACATTAATTTGCAAATATGGATTTGATGGGAGTTCGGGCCTTTCGCAATATAAACAGTTGTGGGAAGAAGCAGATACTTCAGATGAATATTTATTTATGAGCGCCATGGTGCCACTTCGTTTGCTGAATGACGCAACTGGTACGAGCTTAAGGCATTTCTTGTTTCATACTTTGTTTATCTTTGGCCAATCTGATAGCAGTACAGTTGAGTACCAATAATATATGAACTATTTTAGGTGAGATTATCTGGAAAAATCCTCGCCCGTCACAACCATATTTTGCCGGCCCATTCGCCTTCAGTGGCTAAAAGAAACCAAGGAAGTTGCTATGGCGGAAAGGAATTATGTACAAAAGCAGATAGACGGCTTAAAAAATTGGAATTGGGGAAATTATTCTGTTAATTTCAGCTTGCTTCTGACCATGATAGATAGAAAGGTAAGGATTATTCCTTTTTTTAAATTGATGGACAAGTAAATGGTGGTGGATATTGTTAAACATATCTATAAAAACATTTTTTAGGTATGCAATGCATTGACTGATTGTGCTACTATGAGGTGCTACATCTGCGGAGCGAAAGCTTCCCAGATGAATGATTTAAGGGCAATGAAAGATCGACCAGCAGATGTTACTAAATATTCCTTTGGTCTGTCTACCCTACACTGCTATATTCGGTTTTTCGAATGCGTATTGCACATATCGTATGGACTGGAGTTAAAACAGTGGCAGGTGAGAAATAATCCAAACAAGCAGGAAACTGTATTTAAGGTAAAATAAATATCTTTAATGATAAATAAATAAATAATGATAAATCTCTTAATAGGCCCGCGGTAACCTAAGAACACAGCTAACAGAAAAAACATTAGCATTCAGAAGGCATTTAGAGAAAGGATGGGGTTGATAATGGATGTGCCAAGGCCTGGATCAGGAAACACGAATGACGGTAACACGGCAAGACGTTTCTTTGATTCTCCAGAGCTGGCCGCTCTGGCACTTGTATACAACTGGCAATTGTATAAAATGAACCCAACTTCTCAGCAATAGCCACCAATAGGAAAATTTTCTTTCCTTTCTAAGATTTATGTTCTGATGGGATGTGCAAAGGTAAAACTTACAATAGCAAAATTACATTTCAATGTCGTGTTTACCAGAGTCACGCGTTCAGTGATCAATTCGATCAATCCAATATCCTCGTAATATCTTCAATATAGTATTTCAGGTCAATAGAGACTGTATACCATGGTTAAAATGACAATTTTCAATAATTAGTTCCAAACAACTTGAAATATCCAACGGAGTCACCGAGTCTCTAGGCCCCACGTCGCGGAGCCGTGCCGTGAAGCGCGATCGAAAAATTACGTTCATTTTCGCAGCCGCATACTTTTTTCCAAGATTTTTGCTTTATATTCTTAAAATATCTTTATTAAATACTTTCAAGAAAGTTTTTGCGGTGGCAATTTTCTTAAACTAAAGATATTGTCTACTTTATGTCAAATTTTACCCGGAAAAAGGGTCCGCCATTTTGCGACGTAATACCACACTAATATTAACCAAAATCTTCGAAACTAACAGATAATATAGATAAAGTACCATATTACCGGAATATAATGTTTTTTACTTCATAAACATCCTTCCAAAACTCCACCAGCAGCTTAACTTCAAATATTTATGAAGAAAAACAAGATCGGGTGTGTTTTTGGAAACTTGTCAAGTTTGGGCCTCTGTACCTCAAAAACGGATGAGATCATCCAAAAATGGCTTATTGTTCCATGATCAGTGATCAATTCTGAGCGTTTATGACAAGTTTCAAGTGTGTACCTCGAAAGAAGCAATTTTGGACTTTTGTCCGGCTATTTCCGATTTCAGACCACAGTGCGACGCAATATTTTTAGCTGCCTGACTGCATTTATGCTTCTGCCTGACTCGAATGAAAAAATCGAACCAATCATACGTATTCAGTGGCTGGATTACTATGTATCATATATCACTAAATTGTTATTATAACTAATCGGTTACATTTTATTGCCGTGATTTTAACCCATTTATGCCCAGAACTTTTTTTTCCTATTTTTCTGTTCAAACTCACGGATCTTGGAAAGCAGGTCTTCTGAACACGCCTGATATGATTTTTTTAATGATACGACATCTGGTTGCGTAGCAATGGGGTGTGCATCAAAATGCCCTTTGGGCATGAACCCGGGGTAAGTACCAAATGGTAAGCTTTTTTATTTTTTCATTTTATTTTTTTAAATATTGCCTAATTAGTTTCTTTCTTAGTTGAATGACATTACCTATGCATTAATAATTTTTCTCCTTTTATAACATTTTTCCAGATTCACAATGTTCTCCCCGGAATTAATCAAAATTTATCACAATTATTATTTTTTGACTCATGGAATGCAAATAAGAATTGGTGAGTGAAATATAAAAACATTCTCACATATGTATAGAGCTTTATTCATATAAGTATCAATGTTATTCATGTTTTAGCTCACAGAGCATGAAATTCAGCAAAACAATGGGTATGAAGAGGAATCTCACATTTTTGGCCAGCGATTGGGGTTTTGTTCTTTTTGCAGTAAGCACATCTTCGCCGGGGCTTATCAGTCACAAGATTATGCCACCGTGCATCATTCGTCCTAGCTTGGCTATCTTATCATCGTCGCGAATGGGTCCAGGAACAATACCTGCGGTACCATACTCTTGCAGAAGTGCCTGGACGCATGCACGCCGGAAGGCTAACTGGCCCATTACACTCAGCCCGTTTTTCCTGGCAAGCACCCAGGCATTACTCATGCATACATCAAACAACCACATAATTATTAGTACATACCATTTCTTACCACGCACACCTATTCTGTAATTAGCGATGTTGTTGTCCAGCAAGTCAACTCCCCCCATGTTCTTGTTGTAATTGTATATTACATATGGCTGAGTAATGAGTATCTTTTTCCTCTCTCTGATGGAGTATTGCTGAGGCTGGTGCTCAGGTTGTACCCCATATTCATTAGACAATGCATACACAACATTGTTCTCTACCGAAGCAACAGCAACAATCCCCTTGTTACTTTCTACACACGATTCAACTGATCCTCTCTCACTTTTCCGTATTACGTTTTTACCAGCAATTGGACATTTCGCCAATCTATTTATTCTTACCGTGCCGGTCCCACTCATTCCTTTAGAAGACAAGGAGCAAAGGAGTTCGGTATTAGTGAAAAAATTATCGAAGTAGAATGAAAATTTGAATCCCGGGAATGAAGCCATTATAGAGTCACAGAAATTCATCACCACTGATTCCCCAACACCCTAATCAGAAGGACGCTCTCTATTTTCTTTACGGCCTTGGTACAGTTCTACCTCAACACAATAGCCAGTGGTTTGTGCCATTACCCATGCTTTGAATCCAAAACGCACCGGTTTAAGCATAAGAAACTGCTTACATCCATGTTTGTTAAAGTAGGGAAGCATTGATTCATCTACTGATAGGTTTTTGTCATCAGGAACATTGACTATGGAGTGCTTGTTCAGCATATCTAGCAAGGGCCTAACTTTTCCCATTTTATCACCTGATGGCAGATTCCATTTGTCGCAAACATGTATAAACCTCAGAATATCCTCGAAACGGTTTCGACACATTGCCTTAGACACGAGTACATTATGAACATATTACAGAAAATTTAACAATTTCTAAAATAATTTCCTCATTCAAAAATATTTGAAGAATTTCCAAGGGGTGGTTTTCACTGGTAAGATTAGAGGCATCCGGATGATTTACACTGGTGCTGTTTGCCTGATTGATGGGAAAGAACAAGTCAACTTTTCTCCAGCTCAAGTCCAAGGGCACTTTATGTGGTCATCTTTTCCTTTTCGCAGGTTTCTCATCTGGGTGAGATGATTCAGGACTTTCAGCATTTTCTTCGAAGTTCCCTGATCGAAACTCGGCTGTGGCGCGAAGCTGACAGGAAGGCAGGGAATCTGGATGTTGCACATTTCACCTCCTGCGTCCTCATCCGATGCATTATTGTCAGGTGGCTCTATATATATCAGCAGAATCACCGCCAATATCCTCATTCAAGGCATTCTCCAGATATTCTATCACCTCTGCCAGGGATAGGTATTTTGTACTGTAACAGATGAAGGGTTATGAAAACAGAATATCAATAAAAAATTATGAAGTATAGCATATCACGTATTATTCAGTCAAATACATGTCCATATGCACCCTTGTAGTAATTTTTCAATGCATGTGCTGATATGTGATTGATGACTAAACTTACTATTTTTTTACATTGGGTAAAATATAAATAAATGACGGAAGGAAAATATTCCATGAATGACACTTTATCAATATCCAACTGCATATAAAACTGTGCCTAATTAGCTTAGATTAACCAATATCATATGAAGTTATGGAGACAAAGTAGGCGCAATTGTACGGATAAACTCAGTCGATGGATCATCAGAATCTTTAGTATTGGCATGTGCCCAAAGGGCATTTTGATGCCCACTTTCAGTTTCACTCGTAATAAAAAAATAATAAGCGTATGTCATCAAAAACTAATGGCACATGAATTGACATAGATGCTTACCGAAAATTATCCATAAAAGATAATTAACTATATTTACTAGGATTAAGAAATACATACCCTCTATGCGGAGCGTGCGATGATCACGAAGCCATGATGATTTCAGTGCTCGACTGTGTCGTCGGTGGGTGCAATGCTTGACTGAGTTTCATCTGTACATGTCAATCAGACCTTCTATGTTGCAAACGATACAAAAACACACGCGTGGCGCTAAACGGGTGAGCGAGGCTACCTATTAATCAGGTGGGCATCAAAATGCCCTTTGGGCATAAATGGGTTAAATTTATTATAATATTAAAGCGCAAATATGCTAAAACGCCTAAGTTGAGAAACATGGGTTGCTTTATCTTGACAGCGGATACACGTATGTACCTAAGCTTGAGCAAAATGAGTCTTTTTCTGTTGATTATTTAGTTCCAGTATGAGTGTTTTGCACTGCATACCCATCTAAATATGTAAAAAGGTCTTCCGAGTGTGGCATCGTTATGAAATTTGACAGATTTTACTGGAAAACGCGAAAGGAATCAAGTTTTTGTAACTGAATTGGAGAACACTGGAAACAGTGAGGATAGAGTTCATTCATATGAATATGAACTCTTCTCGCCCACAAGTAAGTCCAATTGTATGAAGTGTACCCTAGATTTTGAGAAGGATGGCTTCAATTTTACCTGTGACCGGGAATCAGTATGTGATGTTGGCGTACTTGCGAAAAGAAACATGGTTGAATTACTGACTTGGGAATTTTTTTTAACCATATTACTACGGCCACAAGTATTTTCTTCAGTACTTTAGATGACCAGCTGTGATTTTCAACAAATTTCCGACAGTCAGAAAATCGCACCGCCAGAATTTTAGGTGGGGGTGTCAAGAAACGCTTTACACGGATATGACGCCGGGACCCTCCGGTCCGCAGCCCAGTGCCCACCAGACAACCATGATCACATACTCTTAGTAGCTATTGTTGATAATTTAAAGAGATGTAAGAAATATAAGTGCATACAAAAGAATTGACTAGGGTCATTACTCAAAGGAACAATATTTAGTATGTGCACGATAAAAATGTTAACAAATGTATACGCTATTGTATTACTTTGCTTCATTTATAATTTATTAAAAATACGAATTTGCTCTTTTAACTCACTATCTACTCTCTATTTTCCTGTAAGTTTATTAATTAGAATTTAAATCATCTTTTTTCAAAGTTTAAATGTATCAAAATCAATAAAGTAGTTCTTTGTGAGTTTGTTTCTATTCTTTAAAATTTAAAAATAATGGCAGTAGCCCATTGAATATATAAATAAAATTACAGTGGAATGTCTTCACAATATTTAATTTAAATGAAGAAACAATTCATGTCCATAAGGTGTGAGTAAGAGTTCACAATGTTAAGGCTCAAAGGTCCTATTAAGATAGTATAAAACAACAAAAACAAAATTGTTTGCGAGGGAAGCCAAAAAAAATGCTTGGGGCGCCAAACGCTATCCCGGTTGTGTGGAAAAATCCTCTAGGACCGGCCCTGAAACTGCCAAACGCTTTTTTCTAGAGCCTGAACCAAATATTCGTTATTTCTTAAGGATATGATCTACCGTATTAGTCGTTAAAATTGAATGCATCAGTTAACTTCAAAATGTCGCTTTCAATGGCTAATGTGACAGCCCAGTCAATCGCTCTCGAGAAGGTTTTGATCAGCTTCAATTTTGTAAAAATTATTTCGCCAGTAGCTTCAGATAAATAAAAAGACAGTAAGGTGAAGAGGATTCGCCAACTTACAAAATTTTTGTGAAAATGCCAATATAATTAGTTTTTGTAATATAAGATAATGATCTTGGTGGATAAGATTCAGCGGGAAGAATGGGCGCTAACATGAAAATTTCGTCGCATAGTCCTTTCCAGTCGATGTCACATTCATCACAATCACTTAGGACATCCTGAAGAGTCATGCATGCAGCATATAGTTATGCACGATCCCACTTCTGCCAGGTCATGAATTTCGTATAGAAAGCTTAAATTATCACTATGATTGTCCATTTGCTCAAATCTTTTTTTTTAGTTAGTTGATCGCTATATCCAGAATTGCGTGGAAAAATTCACCTTAAAGTTGCGTTTTACTACTTCAATGGGATCATTGTCAGATCCACACGAAAATTGCTTGTTCACTCTCCTGGAACTTATATGCTTTCCTTTTCCAAAATATGAAGGGGATATAAGTTTTTCGGCAAGCTCTGACATCCGTTATCATGCTATTGAAACCCTCTTCAGACCTCATCTTCTTCAAAAAACTGCAAACGTATTCAACGAAATCTACGTCAATCTGTAAACGTACAGTAATATTTTAGAGAAGTTTGCTAACTTTGTTGATTTTGAATAAAATTTCGTTCCAAAACACTGTGGAACAAAGAAAATTACATTCTTGTATTTTTTCTGCGATACCAATGGCAGTTTTTCTTCCAAAAGCATCTTCTATTTTATGGTCTTCACTGGTTACATTAACAGCATCGTATGATTGGTGAATATAGCATCGAAGAGGCTCCAATGCATTTCCCATTGGGTATCGCTGAGAGGTTTTACAGTTACATTAGATACATGTTTTTCCAAAACACCCAGGCTATAGGTAGGTGCAGAAAAAATTTGAGTATCTCTTGCACCGAGCTAAATAAATTTACAGCGACATGATATGACAGCACTGCATCGTTCACGACAAGGTTTAATGAATGACTTCCACATGGAACGAAAAAAGCTCGTGGGTTAAGGCCTTTGATTCTTTTTTGAACTCCTATCTTTTCCCTTTCATATTGGAGCCATTATAATACCCTTGTCCTCGCAAATTTTTCAAATGATCTGCCGTCTTATCAACTCGCTCAAGAAAATGTCAGTTAGACCTTCAAGAGTAGTGTCTGTAACTGGAATAAAACCAAGGACATGTTCTTTAATAGCTATTTCTTCACCAGACTCTACTTGTAAAAAACGAACGATGATCGACATCTGTTCTGCTCGGCTGACATCTGAGGTACAGTCAAATACAACTGAGTAGTATGGCGCTCTTCATGTAAAATATAGTCTTGAATGCGTGTTGATAACACAGTAATGAATTCATTTTGTATGTTTTTACTAAGACAATGAACACTGGCTTCATGAGAACTTGCTGTTCGCAAGTGTTCTTTCAAGACAACACCAAATGTGGCCTTGTGCTCTATTTATTTCAAGAAATTCCCGTTATTCTTTTTAAATAGGGTATCTGTTTTTCCTTGAAATGCCAATTCCTGAGTCTCAAGGAATTGCGTTACACAAAGCAACCTTTTTAATACTTAATACCAATGTTCACTCTCAGCTTGAATGAGTCTTTGGTTTGCATCATCAACTGTTTTACCTAGGCGCAAACGCAGATGTAATTCTCGCCATGATTGGCATTCTTTTGAATGGCTAGGTGATTTCTCGTGTTGGGCTAGAAATCCGGACATTTCGCCAGGCTGAAAATCCAGATGTGCCAGAAAGTGTGCAACTTTCAGCACTAAAAAGTTTACAACAATAACAAAAAATTGAATTTTTGAAAGAGAATAAATCTGCCACTCTTTCGGATTTATTCTCCATTGCATAATTTTCTTTTATTGTCAATATAGTAAATCTTCTACCAGTATTATCGACAGGAAATGCAGCATCAGTTACTTCAAAAGGGCCTCTTTCTAAAATTGTTTTTTGCATGCCATCAGTAATTTTATCTGGCCATTTTCCGCAATCATCAGTTGACAAGTCAACAATAGGCGTGGCAAGTGGTTCTTCCTACAGTTACAATGCAAAACGTAGTTAACTCGGTGTTTCCCTTTTCGATGGATCTATGTTTGTAGATGGCAGCGTGAAAAAAATTCTCATCGCTTTATCTTGTTTTCTTCTACTGGTTGATTGTTTTCAATTTCTTGCGCTCTTCTTTTTAGATACAAGGCAATGGACGATTTATTTTTGCAGACATATTTTCATTAGTGGATCACAAGATAGTAATAAAATACTGAAATTCTCAAACCCACCCGAAAAATGTACATAATGTAAATTGGTAACACGTACACAGAACAAGAACACTGCACAACATTGACTGAAATACGTGGTTGTTTTTTGTTTTGACAGTGATACGTGAACGCCAGTGCATTTTTGTGGCAACGTTGATAGAGGGGCACCGCGGCACGCGGAGGGGGCGCAGTTCTAGAATAGAGATTAGTTTTTAACTTATGCAACGAGATTTAGTATACGACCGCTTTCGTTGCATAGGCGACATCTCAGGTGCATATGCGATGAAACCCGTTGTATGCCAAATAAATCTTATAGCATGCTACTACGTATTCTTTATTAATAACTACGTATTTCCACCAAGTTGAGCATGCGACATTTAATATATGTGCAGATAGTTTACCTATTCTTCGTTGCTGAGTGTTTGCTCATTTGCGAACCGCACACATAGTATCCCTGTTAGTGCCATAAAAATTATGGTTGAAATTTTGTTATTCCCTTATTGTATATTTGCAAAAAATTACGGAGTATTTTTATTCTTTTGCCACACTTTGGCGCCCCTATCAGCTTAGCGCCCCAAGCGATCACTTGTGTCGCCTGGGCCTAGAACCGTCCCTGAGCAGTTGTACCGTAGGTTGATTGTATCAGAAAATACATTTCAAGCAATATAGGAGGCATTCTTGGAACTTCCAACATTGTCATTACAAATTTCTCCATACTTAGTCCAAGCGATTAGCAGAGCGAGGTCCCCACTGATGGCTTCAAGTTGGGATCGACCAGGAAAAGTCATTTAAGGACCATTTTACCCTTTTCTTTAACCTTAATGCTATCTACAACCTCACTTAACTGCGAAAGATGAAAGTTTTCCTAATAACATTTTCCCTGTGTTTTTCGAACCTTCAAAATTTCTTGGCTTTCCTAATTGGAAGAACTCTTATTTTGAGTCTTTGACAGAGCCAAATTGCACGTAAAAGACTTCAAATCATGATTTACCTTGTTTCATCGGCTGGCTCCTTATGCAATTCATTTAAGTCAAAGTTTAGTAATTGTTGATGATCAATATAAAGTGACGATTACGGCATATACATTCAAAAATAAATTTAGGGTTCAGGTTCAGCCACGCATTTTATTATTTACTCTTTGCCACTATTTTCGTTATGTCTGTCACAGCCCCCGATCTGAGAATTTTAAACGAATAATTTTCCTGTTCTCAGCTAAAACTAGCGTCTAAGGCTCAAGTTTCGTGTGATTGAACCGTACATATGCAATGTTGTTTTATAGGAAAGTAATGTGAAGAATTGAGTTAATGATGATTTTTACAGAAAAAGAACGAAAAAAGGTTGTTTTAACTGGTAAATCAATTGATATACTCCAGTTCGCAGCCATTCGAAGCGGAGTTGGAATTTAAGTGAATGTATGTACGTCCCATCAATTGAATTCTCACAGTTACGCAGATTTGGCCACCAGGCGTCTCTGACCGCAGGTCCGTGCACGGAGCCTATACAGTCGAGTCGTCGCATACACTTCCTCAACGGGAATTGCGATGTCGGCCATCTTTACTCTCACATCTCTTTCCAATCTTACGGGGAGAAGGGCAGTAATCTTAATTTTTGGAGGAATGTGAGACATCTGAAGGATTTTGAGTAATCATACGCTAATGAGATATTGCCTGTAACTTATAGGAGCATTACACTAGCAATTATAACCATGGAAATTTTGAAAATGGCGAATTAAAGAATGTACAGAGTGTCCCATTGATCGTGTGTCATATTTGACCTGTAATTTTAGACACTTTCTTTCGTGTCACAAGGGTAGAATTTGGTAACTGGGTAGAAAAAGGTTGTAAGTTTTGTTGACTCTAATCAAAGAGTAGAAAATATGACCTTTTGACCCCAGAAATAGGGTCCAATCAAAACTACAGATTTTGCCTTATGCACTTTCTATGTTTAGTTATTCAGAATTCAAAAAAGGCAGAATTATTTTGAGAAACTTTTAACTATTAAGTTTTTGGATACGAAGAACACGATGGAAGAACTTGCGAGTTCGAAAATGCAACCGAGACCCATGAAAGGGAACAGTCAAAGTCACAGGGGTTACAAAAAGTGTATCACCGCTGCAAACCTGTCGCATCATATGTTTAAAAAGGTGCCAAAGCCAATGGTAAGGTTTTCAGATTCCTCTTTTCATCCCTTGACCTTTAGGAGTTACTCAGGTGTCAAAGGTCACTGGGGTGACAAAAAGTGAATCGAGGATACAAACGTTTCGAATCGTTGGTTTAGTAATGTCCCATGGTCGATGGTAAGGTCTTCAGATCCCTCTTGTCATCCCCTAACCTTCAAGGGTAACTCAAGGGTCAAAGGTCACTGGGGTGTCAAATATCAAATCGGGGCTACAACATTGACGAATCATATGTTTCGAAAGTGCCCAATTCGATGGTAAAGTCCCTCCAGGAATTCTCTGAATTTGAACGGATGGGTAGGGGCCATAGGTCACCAAGTGTGGCCAAGAAAACATTTCAGTACATCGAAGAACTGAAGAAAGAATTTGCAAGGTGCGCAGAATTCATATCCCCAAATATGCTGAAATACACATGCATACCCGCTTATATCGAGCATTTTAAATTGTGCCTGGCACGGATTGAAGAGCAGGTAGAGTGAATAAAAATTGATTTTTCGTTCTTACTGCTTCAATATTTTCATTTTAAATTTTGATATTTAGTAAATTTTTTATATGAAAATTACTTTTTTGAATAAAACATATAATAAAGTATTTTTAATTGAAAAAATAATGGAATTAACTTGAAAGTAAAATTGAATTGTTTTCATTGATTTGTAAACTCAAAATCAACGATTACCGTAGGACCCAAAGACTTTAAAGGATGAAAGGTGGGATCTGAATACCTTACCATTGGCTTTGGTAGCCTTACATATCTCAGATTCATAATTTTTCTCTCTGTCTTGCCATTTCTAAGATCTGTGACCATTGATCTCAGTGAAGCCCTTGGAGGTCAGGAGACGACAAACATGACCAAGGTTTTTCCATCGTGTTCTTCGTGCCCAAAAATCTAATAGTTCAGAGGTTTTCAGAATAATTCTTTGTTATATTTAGAATATTTAAAGCCCAATAGACGAAATTTGGATTTTAGTTTGGATCCTATTTATCTTGGAGCTGAGCTTAAAGCCACCGAGTGCGTCCACCGGGTTACGGATGGTATGTCGACTACTAGATATAGAGGTTAGCTGCGAGATAGGCGAGTTTACTCGTCGAATAAGCAGTCCTGGACAAAAAGCGAGGGCATTCCGAGGGGGTATTGGTCTATCATTGGGTTAAGTAGGCCTCTAAATAATACAGAACCTGTGAAAATGCCGAGACTTGGCGACGGGAGGCCGCCAACAATTACGCTTCTCATCACCTGGAGGAGAGGGCAGCAGCTCTTTTTCACATGAGTGAAGGTGGAGATCATGGTGATCGATACAGCGACCACTCATTTCGATACAGGCGTGGTAACATTTACTTTAACGGCTGTAGTACTGCGATGTGGAAGGCAAGGGGAAAAAACAACATTATTATACCGAGGAGTTGCAGCTATTCCACTCTTTTCTTTCTTATGAATACCTGATGGAAACCTCTCGTGTGAAATATTCCGGATGCAAAATAGTCCCCCATTCTGATCCCCAGGCGGTAACTACCCGAGAGAGTACATCAGTGAAATGTGATAAACATTTTAGGGTAGGAACATGGAACGTGAGATCGCTTCGGACCTCTGGAAGACTGGAGAACCTAAAGGTGGAAACGAAAAGAATGGACCTCGATGTATTAAGAATCAGCGAAATGATGTGGCCCGAAGAAGGAGACTTTTGGAGTGGAAGCTTAAGGAATATACACACAGGATCATCAAATGGTGATACTGAAGTAGGGATATTGCTCAGAAAGAATGCCGGAATTCATGTGAAGAGCTTCCTGCAGTACAATGAAAGGATAATAATGGTGAAGATCGAGACCAAACCTGTAGATACCGTAGTAGTTCAGGTTTACATGCCTACGACGGACTACGGATATGAAGTAGTGGAAGACGTCTATGAAGTATTCGCGGAAGTTATAAAACAGGTAAGAGGAGAAGAAAACCTAATTATTTTAGGTGACTGGAACACTATCGTCGGCGAAGGTCAAGATGGAAGAATAACTGGGAAATACGGATTGATAATCAAAAACGAAAAAGGAGAAAGTCTGCTAGAGTTCCGCATAAAACATAAGTTAGTGGTCGTCAAAACCTTGTTAAAAAATGACAACCGAAAAAGATGAGGAAAATGGCAGGCGACAGAAGAAGATTTCATATAGATTATAGACTACACACAGAGACTTTTACTGAATCTATTGGAACTATTGAATGCATTACAACAACCCGTTTCCCTTTTTGTACATATAAACTCTGAAAAAGTGTTACTCGTATTCTAGCTCCTATGCCACCACACATGCAGCGAGCATTTTTAGGCAGTGATGCCAGATAGGGCAGGTTCCCGCCAATTGGGCGGGTTAAGGGGCTTTGCTGGCGGGTAAACATTTCATTTGGCAGGTTTCCGCCAACTTGGGCTGGTTGGGCCATTCTCCACGGAAATTGGGCGGGTACCTAAAAATATCCATAACCGCCCTATTTTGTACCGATAGATACAGTAGAACTAACGAAAACGTTAGAATAAACAATAGTTCGAACGTTAACATTAGTACCACCGTTTCCCCCGACCAAACACCCTTGCGGTAGCTCGTAGGGTATTATGTAAATGTAGACCTAAAGCCAGATCGAAGGTCAAGCACAGAGGCTGTTATTACTAAAGTGATTGGGTGGTAGTCTGGGTGTAATCGGTCCCACGATTGGCAGATTTTTGCGAAAAATATCGCTAGTAGGTAGGCTGGAGTTACAGAGTGCTATCAATAAATCAGAAATAAATACGTGTTAACGAGTTCTACTAGCATTTCATACATTATTTAAAAAAGGAAAAGAAGAAAGTAAAGTTGATTGAGTAAACGAGATTACTGGGTGTATCACTTTTGAAGAGATTGTTCCAAGGAAATCTCAATATGGGGGTCGTGGTGGACTAGTGGGTAGAGCACTGAGCTACTGTCCGCAGGATCCCGGACAAAATCCCGGAGAAAAGCCTTTCTGGACACCTTCATCTAAAATCCTCGCGATTCGATTTTCTGAGAGTAGGAAATCTCAGGTGGCCCAGGGAAAGGAACTGGCCCCCCTACCCTGATTGTGTGAATTTAACACGCCATTGGCTTAATGCGGGATGAGCAATCACCCCTTACTACACCAATCTCACCTATCAAAACCAACCTTCGGGTTGAATCTCTGAGTGAGATTGTTCATGTGTGTCTCTTGAAAAAGCCGCAAATAGGTAATTACTGGTCAATACCTATATATAAGGCTTATACCCTTTTTCGATTTCCTTGTAGAAAAATGCAAGACTGCATTCTATCCTAAGTAAAATTTGACAATGGGGTCGTTAACCATATTTTTTCATTGCCAAATCTGTTAGAGTTTATAAAATAAAAAGACCCGTATTTTTATGTTTCTTGATTCGTGAATTATTTCTCGAGTTATAAGCGGCGAAAAACTGATGTTTTTAACCCATTCGGAAAAGTGGGAGTTGTGTAACCTCTGATGTCATCGACTTCGTCCAATGAAAACTGGGTCCGTGGAGCTACTTCGCCTTATCGTAATGGGGGGACACAGCTGACTCATCCAATAGGAGTGGTTACGACAGGATCTGTGCGAGCAAACCTTCCGAGAACCCCCCTCCACTCCCTTCCCTTCCCCTAAAAGCAGTCAATGACGGGAGGAGAATGACGTCAATGATGTCGAGGCAGCTTCTTCGGTTCACCTTTTGCTTGTTTTAATTATTGGTTTATGAGTGAATGGTGGTGTTTAGATGATTATTTTTTCACTAATATTCGTTTTTGATTCCATCTAACGATTTCGTGTGAAAAATTGTGATTCCGGTTCCGATAAAAATTTTGAAAGTCACTGAAAATGACATCTTAGTTTGCTTCGATGTCGATTCTCTGTTCACCACGGAGCCCATAGATGACTCCGTGCGAATCCTGAGGAAATAGTCGACACCGGTCTACCGGCGGATTTCCCAAAATTGTCCGATTTCTGCCTGAGAAGTAATTATTTTCTGTGGCACGATGATTACTACGAGCAAAAAGATGGAGCAGCCATGGGAAGCCCACTCTCCTCCGTCGTGGCCAACCACTTAATGGAGCATTTCGAGGTAGATGCCCTCGCCGCTTGCAGCCTGAGACCTTCATGTTGGATCCATTAGGTCGACGATACATTCGTCATCTGCCCACACGGAGGAGAGAGACTGGAGACCTTCAAAAAAGAACTCAACTCTATACATCCGTCGATACAATTCACCATGGAGTTGGACGAGGGTGGATGTCTACTATTCCTTGATGTTTTGGTGCAGAGAGGAGCAAATGTGTTCCTGCAGCACTGTGTTTACCGGAAGAAAACACACACCGACCGGTACCTCCACGCAGCCTCCCACCATCACCCCAGACAAAAAGCGGCATTGGCTATAACTCTACTACACAGGGCCAGTGATGTTTGTGACGAATCTTCGCTCAAGACCGAGGAGTAAAATATACATAATGCCCTCATGAGAAATGGCTACTCAGAGCCATAGCGGAATTTTAAAGTCAATACCAAGCAATCGGAAAGTGACTTCCCGAGGCCCAGGGCCCGCGGCATCATCCCTTACATCGCCGGGACAACCGAACGGATCTCTCGGATACTCCGTAGGGCTGACGTCGAGACGCGGTTCTCAACCCTAACCAAGATAAGAGACTTGCTGCCCTCAGCCAAAGATAAGCTTCACCCACTCCATGCCGAAGGAGTATATGAAATTCCTAACTCCTGTGGGAAATTATAAAGTATAAGGAACACCAAAGAGCCGTAGAACGAAGCAGCATGAAGCAATCAGCCATCGGAGAGCATTTTTTATTCATGGGACTAGGGAAAAACCATCAAATTTACACGGAGGAAACACGGGTGTTGTCATGGGGAAAAATTATTTCCTCCGACTCATCCGCGAGGCAATCGAAATTGAGAAACGGCCTGAGAATTTCAATCGGGACGATAGAATTCTACTGAGTGCCTCATGGAAGCGATTGCTTCGGAAGAAGAGATGCGGGGTCAACATCTTGAGGCAGCCGACCATGACCACCCTCTCAGGAGACACACCCTAAACATCCACAGAGGCAACAGAAGGGGGGAAGTGGTCAACGGTTATTCTCCCCAAGTGATGGACGTCACTGGGCATACACTACATGCTACGGAGTCGGGGCCACCCCCTTCGCAATAAATACCGGGAAGAAGTTTAATAATTTTAATTCACCATGAAGATGTGACCTGGAAAGGGCGTGAAAGCTTGGTCGACAAAGCGTTACACGCAACTGCTCCCGAAAATGACTAATGCCGAATTATATAATTACTGAAAAAAAATTTGTAGAGTGGCAAAAATGCCCAGTTCACAGGGAGCAGACATGATTCAAATGGTCAGACCTCAAAGTACAAGAGGTCGATCCACCATCCGCAACCCGGTGGACGCACTTGGTGGCTTAAAGCTCAGCCGCGATACTTAATGAATAGGCTAACTATTATATTTTAATTGAACTGAAAATACAACCTAATACCATGGAATAGAAGCAATATTACTCTCAATCAGAAGTATATAAATATCAGGTTAAAATATCATCTGTTATTACTCAGGGCAGGCAATTCATGCATAATAGCTAGAAATGGATAAGTGAATCTAACTCAGCCGAATATTGAGGCCCCAAAGTTTTGCAAGAGCTCCCATTCCATTTGCGATGGATATATTCTCCTCTGAATATAAGACAAAATATGGCGCATTCCCAATTCCTTCAACCCATTTGAAAAGCGTTTAGTATTTTCTAGAGATTAGTCAAAACGAGGAATTCAATGACATATTATGACAATATTCAATTAAAAGAGATATTTAATACCCATAGTGCTAAAAAAATATAGGGTAAATGAAAATTCAAAATCTTTTGACGAAGTTTATTGCTATATGATTAACATTGTGAAATAATATTTACAATCTAGCCCGTATTTCAAAAAATCATTAAAATGTTTATTCAATGAAGTAACTCTGTATGGTGCAGAACTAGGGTTATGATGGCAATATGAATAGTCATCATGCATATGACGTTTATTCGCTGTAGAATTATCCATATATGATTTCGACTACTTTTCTCCTCGACAATGGTGTTTTTAAACCCATCTTTTTACTCACATCTTCATTTTGCTTCTTCAGAAATCAGTGCTGTCTGAATTCTTGTGACCACACTCTTTCTTTTAGGTGTTCTGTTGCAATCCAATTGATTAGAGTAGTGTCAACCTTTATATTCCACACACTTGCTTCTAAATACAAATTAAATAAGAGTATTGGAATATAATACTGACTATTCCAGTACTATTCACCCTGGACTATAGTCATAAATACAATCTCTCTCTGAAAATTCTCACCAATTATGCTGTTAATTTCATATCATGGTTTTCTTTTATATAAATATTTAAACTAGGATTGCACAGAATTATTTATAGTCCGTATCCGTTTTTACCGACCACAGACACATTTCAAAAATAATTTGGCCTTAAATTATAGCACAATCATCCTGGAAATTGAATGACAGCTTATTCGCTGGGAATCCCTGACCATTCAGAGCTTGCACGCCTGCATCAATGTTGGCCGCGGTTGACGTAGCTTTTGTAAGTAAAATTGCACTCTCTGAAATCAGAATAAAAAAGAACAATAGTTCAAAAATATCATGCAATCGATAAAATCCTTCATTGCTTATTTTTAAATATAATAATTCGGAGTGTTTTGCATTCCAGGAGTTTACAATTGGTCACTCTGTTTTTCACCATCATGCAGAGTTGGAAATTATGTTAAATGTTAGAGGTTATATTCATACTGCAACATTAAAAGTACTTAGAGGTATCACTGAATGCTATGAGTATAACAATAATTAACTCAGGGGTATCTCTTTTTAAAAAGGTATTTCTTAAAATTTTCAGTTTTGATGCAAATAGCTTGTGTGAAATGAATTAAAATTGTGTCATATAAATTTGAAATAATCGCCTACAATCAGAGTACAAATACAATCCGCCTTTCGGCGGAGGGAATCGAAACTTGATCTGTGGTGATAAAACTATTGCCAAGATCATCATAGGAAAGCAATTGATTATTTTAATAATAAATTTCTCACCAATCTTTCCGAAGGCAACATCCTCGCATGAGTACAGGACCAAAGTATCCGCGGCTGCGGCATTTAGGAATACGATGAAATACTTCAGAGTCTTCCTGATACCTGTTAAATGAAATATATTGATCCATACAACACAGTTCAATATTGCTTTATGACAAGAGGTGCAAGATAATAATTATAAAATATCCAGTCTCCAAAGCAGGTCATACAAACACATCTGTTGTACGATATACTAATAGTATTACCAATTATTTCAATGACCGCATCACGGAATTCCCACGCTATGGCTATAAGCGATTAGAACATAATGGTTATCTTGGTATTTTTTTTATAAATATATGCATTACTCCATTGCAATACACAATTGAGTTATTTCCTAAACATGCTGTGAAGTTTGTTTGTACGTCGTGGAATTAGGAATATACGTTGATCAATTACACATTATTATTGACAATACTGTGAAAATTGAAAATATACAAACCTTTTTGGCAAAACTTGACTCGTTCGCACTCATAAGCATAATTACGATGATTAATGTTCTCTTTCTTTCTCTGCTCCATTTATTTATTTTTCATCGGATGTATAACTATGAAATATTTCATTTACTCAGTCAGATAACTAGACAGATGATCTTTAGCACTATTCCGTACGTAAAATGTTTTTTTATAGTTTCAGGTTAGCTACTTTCCTTTCCCAGTACACAACTGTCCAATTAGCCAAGATATTCAGGTCGAACATGCACAGGTCAGATAAGCATCATTTCTGTCCGCCGCGGGTCTAACCCCGCCTTGAACATTGATCTATTGTTGGCATCACATTAAAATATAGGTTGCGTGTCATGATATTAATAAAGCAATAAGAATATTCAAAAATAAAACCCACAACTCATAGGAGGGATACCTACCTGGAAAGTTAAGCGTGAAAGTCAGAGCGGTACTTGCAGTTGCTGCATTATTAGTAACGGTGCCAGTGACATCTATTACTCCCGACACCGTAACGGGAGTGTTTGTGCTGAAACATGACAAGGAATATAAATATGAATTAAAATTGCAATTTTAACCGAAGTCATACCAATGATCACGAAAGCGTCGTTTCAAAACTCTAACAGGAAACTCTGTACTTACACTTTCTTTCTACCACTGATAACAACATTGTACTGTACATTTGCAGTGACTGTAGTGATTGTGTACGTCACGCATCTCCAGCCGTGAGTGAAAAGAGATTTACTACGAGCTGTTTCCCTCCACACTGCGGCGAGCTGAGAAAAGAATACATGAAAAAATCTATTGAATAAAAAATAGTCTGCGAAAAAAATAAGCATTTACAATTGCATTTCAACAATATCAGCTTTGAATTACTGTTACCCCAATTTTAACATGGTCAGTGTTCCTAAGTTCAAGCGAAACTCAATAATCGATGTTGTCACACATTAAATGTTCCGTGAATGGTTTGCATCATCTCTTCTATAACAACATTATAGAGGCTTTTAATTAGTGCATGCAAATTTGGTAAAGGAAATTCCCTGCATATATTCTGATCATACTTCAGACAATTCCTAATGGTTTTACCCCAAGGACTATCTCCCGATGTAAGGATAGCTCGGAAAAGGCATAATTTTAATTACGAAACTAGGTTTACTTCCCTTACAGATATCTTAGTCCTATTCATTCTCTTGTATCCAATGGGCGTATATAATAAATTGCCACATTCCTCAAGATCAGTAAGCACATACATGATTTCCGCTGTCACGAATGCATAAGTACCCAACCATGCCATGCCCTTAACCTATTCTTTTATTCTCTAATATTTTTCCCTCAGCTTTCGGTTTCCTATTGAGAATTTAATCGCTCTATCTACAATTCTTCATTGACTTTACATTGCCTTCATCCTTATTGCACATTGGAAAATACTTGATGTCAAATCCAGAGGTGAGGTTACTTAAAAGAATCTCGTATCTATCTCTTCTAAGCGTGAAATTCCCGATTAATTGTAATGTTGCTAAAGAAAACAGACATGTGACCCTAATCCAGAATATGTTCATTACATCCTCATTCCACCGCCTTCTTCTCTTTGAACTTAGCGTCATGAGATATAAACTTTGAGTAGAAGTGGGTGCACGCCAATGTAAAGCCAAGTTTCATAAGAGACAGGAACATTATATCGCCACGTTTTTGAGTAACAACGGGCTACTCGGTGAAATTGCAAAATGGATTTGCATGGCATACCTTGAATATCTTTCCCGTCTTCTCTTGCTGTAAGTAGTAGCTAGGTCTTAATAATTTAGTGTTGGCTTTTAAATTAAAAATTAATTCAGTACAGTTAAGTTTAGTTCATGGTTTTCAAACATCGTCTTTGTCCCTTAGAATCAACAAATTACGCCTCAGTCATAACATTTTCTTGAAAGCAATTCTTTAAACCCATATTAACCCAGATATACTCCAGCTCATGTAAGTGGACTCACTCCCATGGAGTGAGTCATTTCCGTGTGCTCCCTCACACACCACTTCGATTATCTTCATCGTTTTCTTTCTGTTGCTCTTTATGTACTCGTTAAATATGGAAGGCAAAATCGAGGGCCAACTGCATCCCGTACCAAACCATCAAGCCGAGGCGCAATTCTGAGAATTTGATTTTACGTAGACGTTTCGTTCCTGCTCTTACTACTAGGAGTGATGACTGATTGCTGTCATTTGTGCCATCGTAGATATCAAGGTCATCGCAAATGGATAGGGTTTTGTGTGTACCTGGCCGAAATTATGAACACGCACTGAAAAACAAATTGATTGAATTGATCATCTTTTGTTAATTTTCTCGAAAAGTTCAGTTCATATGGAACATTGAATTGCAAAGTTATTTATATCAATACGGCTTGGTAAAAAAATTGCTCAAAATTATCACAATGTATGTACGATAAAGTTTATCAAGTAAAACTAGCCTCCCGGTTAATTTTCCCAAACTTGGTTGGTATTATGAAGGGTATGATTAAATTTATCGAAACAAAAGTAGCCTTTTTCGTTTATTTTACAAAAATATTTGATAGTCAAGAAAGATGATGCGGTTAAATTTATCGAACAGAATAGTCATTTTTCTTTAACACACCTATTAATATCTAAAATAAACAAACATATTTAATGGTTACAAATTATAAAATTTGAAGCTGTGAATCGAAATTAAATTTGATGACTTTTTTATAATAAAAGATACCAAGCATTAATAACCTAAAAAAAACTCCGCCAAGTCCGAGGAACCCCAGGACTTCAGCAATTTTCGCAGTTGTTCTTCCATCGTTCAAAACTTTGCAGACTCTGAGCAAACATACAGGAAATTTACGTGGTTCACAGAATAGACTAGACATTCGGTGCATCGCGTATCATACAATCAAAAAAGAGATTGAATGAGGCATCCAATTTTAGAAATCGTTGGCCCGAATATCAATTGTAATGGATACGATACCAATTTAATTTCAGGCTCTCGCAAAGAGTCTATTCGAACTAGATGGATTGGAAAGCCACTAATATTGTTAACACGTTCTGCAGAGCAGTATTTCCAAAGCTGTTGGCTCCGTTTCTATAAACAATGCAACAATAGACACATTTCTGTACACAGTGCGGCTAACATGTAAGATAGTAAAATCTATCGAACAGAAACTCGACGAGTTTTATGCAAACTCTAAGTTGGGTCTTGGAATTTAGTGAAAGCTTGGTGAAGATTATCGAACTCTTACGACTATCGAACCGATTCAGTGACTTTAGTCGAAATGTTTCGTGTTTTAAGTAAATTCTTAACTACCGAAAACGTATATAATCGGGTACCAAATCGTTTTATCTATCGATTTGACAGGCCTGCGATGAAAAAATACAAAAAAATTGATAGCTGTGCTTTATGTATTTTTTGGTGCTGATTAAAAAAATTAAAAATTTATATCACGTCACGTTTTCTTGAAAAGTTCAATTTTACTTGTATTTTTATGAAAATTTACCGTAAAACTTTTTTTTTTGAGTTTGAGGTGTTGTGAATATTTGCCAGCTGACTTTTCTTACATGTGCGGCGTGTATAGTGTTATTGAAAATCGCATGAGGAGCATTACAGACTATGCAATGTGGCATTTTTGGTACCCACCCAGTCGTATCGTAGAATTTACGAAAAACTTATGGTAAAAAACGTATTAAAGTTGTAATGCATATTATTTATCCAATTCTCATATTATTGTAATTTCAGGATTTTGTCAAATAATTTCCTGATGTCGGCTCAAGTCGTACATAGAGGTTACTTACACAAGCTGTATTTTTTGGTGCTGATTAAAAAAATTAAAAATTTATATCACGTCACGTTTTCTTGAAAAGTTCAATTTTACTTGTATTTTTATGAACATTTACCGTAAATTTTTTTCGAGTTTGAGGTGTTGTGAATATTTGCCAGATGACTTTTGTTACATGTGCGGCGTGTATAGTGTTATTAACAATCGCATGAGGAGTATGACAGACTATGTAATGTGCAATTTTTGGCACCCACCCAGTCTTATCGTAGAATTTACGAAAAACTTATGGTAAAAAACGCATTAAAGTTGTAATGAATATTCTTTATCCAATTCTCATCTTATTGTGATTTCAGGATTTTGTCAAATAATTTCCTGATGTTGGCTCAAGTCGTACATAGAGGTTACTCACACAAGCTCCATTGAGAAAATCTATAAGTCAGCGTAATCTCTTGGTAAATTTAGCGGACCCCGAGTAAATACTGTCATTTCGCAAATGAAGAGCTTTAAAAAATGAATGATATAATATTGACTGCGTACATCGTGGAAAACTTTGGTGTGTGCATAAACGTTGCAGTGCTACTGCAATATTATCATCGTGACAAGTTTTGGTGTGTAAATAAACATGCAATGCAACTGCCACATTATATATTACAGATTTGTAAAACAAGATTTACTCACGCTGGTAAAGGTAAGCGGAGCGGGCGTAATGGTTGATGCTAAATTAGCACGGCAGGCCCCAGGGGCAAATTTCTGGCCATTACACGTCCTGGCGAGCAACGCAAGACACAGTGGAAGAAAATAAATCAGTTGTATCCGCATTGCTCTCTGTGTTTTTCTTACCCGCTGCAGGCCTTTTCTTCCAGCAACTGGAAAAAACAATTGTACTGCATAAAACCGTGGTAAATCTAAGATAACAAAAGTTTCATGTGACAGCAACTTAGTTTTCCGCCATGATTTTTCAAAGTTCATCCTCAATTTATCATGTAGTGACCTTACATAAGAGCAATTATATTTGCCAAGAAGCCATTTAGGCAGATATAGCCAATTTATATCCTTTTACTTTCGCGGGATAAAAATTTATTATTATGCAAACTGAAGGAGCCCGTTGAAATCCAATGGGAGGGAGAAGTATAATAATTACAAATTGCATTAAGAAATTTTAACAAACTTGTGTTGTGGAGCTAACTCTGGCTCCAAGTCACTAACGGAACAATAAATATAGTTTAAACCAATGTAAACATTTAAGTACTGCCTGGACTCACCTGGGCCTTTACAAAAATAAGAATATTATATAGAAACTTTCGGGTCAGAAGATACAAAACAGGTTGGAAGGGAGGGTGCATACGAATGTTACTGTCTGTCTATTGTTGATAATGAGGCCAGATTCTAGTTTTTGGGAATGGTAGCACCCCACTTTTTTTCTCTGGCCTTCTATATATGTTATGTTTGTCTCAATGCTCCAACAGTGGCGTCAATGAACTTCCTACGGATACGCATTAATGCATTTTACTCCAATAGATAAAATTCATTTCTTATTACTTAGTACAGATTTAGGCTACTTAACCATGGTACTTGTCTCTCGGTTGCATATATTTAAACTTTCTACTGTATATTAACGTATAACTATTTAAAACATATATTTAGTTTTTTGGAATGCAAACCTACTTGTTCTTGGAGTAGCCGATTTTGCCGAATTAAATGGACTATCTAAATTCAAAAACAGATTGCGATACCTCTTTTATTGCCAAACTTACAATATCTTAGAGTAAATTTTATTCTTATTACCAAGTACAGATTTATCCTACTTCAACCAGGCACTTGTCGCTCGGTTGCTTGTATTCACACCTTCTACTGCATATTTTACCTGTATCTATGTTACATTTTTTTCATCTTGCTACTCTTATTTTTGATTAGACTTTATTTAAGTTTTTTATTACTTTCTTGTGTCTCGAAAGACAACAATTTTGGAAGCAATTCACTTCGGAATATGGTATAAACGAATAAAGTATTCACCTTTTGAACCCCGCTTGAACTTTCACTGAAATGCTTTTAGTTTTACCGGATGCAAATTATTTGATCTGGGAGTAATGCGAAAAGTAAGCCTGTATGAATTTTTCCAATGAAATGGCCGATCAAGATCCAAGAATTTACTGCCATACCTCTTTTTTACCTTTCAGTTTCTTCATGAAAAGAACAATACTATTTACGGAATCGCTTTTGTAAGAACTTTTTTAGCATCGCTGTAATGGCATCAATGAATATCCCACGGATACGTAGTGAGACAGTACGCTCCATTGGGATTTGAATTTTATTCTATGGTTTTTGTTAAACTATCTGAGATCTCAAGCTATCTTCATCAACAACGATTCAGAAAGCGTTTCCTTCTTCTCTTCATGTCCCAGGTTGGTTCAAATTAACACACCAGTAGAAAAATATATTTTTTTTTAATTTGAACACCGCTGAAGCATTCATTTAAGTACTCCTAATTTTAACCGAATGCAAACCTTCTTTATCCGTGAGTAGCCGTAGCAGTCAGCACTTATCTTTGTGCGAATAAATATGGGTGACCTTGCTTCACGAATAGCCTACAATGCCTTTAGTACCTTCCTATACCCTCGCGTAAAACACGATTCCGATTACGGCATCCCTCTATGACGAACTGCTAAAGCATCAACGATGTTTTCATTTCGGAGACGACAATGGCAAAGGCCTTAGCAAGGCTCTAAAATTAACCGAAAAAATCAGTTTATTTCAACGCAAAGTACACATCGCCCAGAAACCTCAAGGAAAAAGTGTAAATCGGTAAAGAGAATAAGAAAGATTAAACATTTTCCCATTAAATACAGAAGGAAAGAAAGAAATGGATTTGTTTAATTATTTTACTGAGCGAACGAAAAAACTCTTGCGCTACCATAAATTGAAGAAGTCAAGTTAAACCAATGTAAATACAATATTGGCACGAGGAATCGAACCCAGGCCCTGAGTCTTTTTACATAGCCTATAGCACCTTCTAGTGTACTAGCTAGAATCCTACAAAATTTCTGGTAAGTCTGTGCAGTAGTGCTTGCGGTGATGCGTAACATAAAACTGGCAACCAGACAGACAGGCACCACTTGCTTTTTAAATATTAGAATGATTACGTAAGTAATATGTAAGTACATAATAGTATATAAAAATAACTAATCCATGCTGTCCAATATTATTTTTACCAATGATGAATGAAATATGTTTATACATGTCAAATATTACTCACGTAAGTTGCATTGAGCATTAGTAATGATAATTATGTAAGTAAAATCTATCAAACTTTTATGCTCACCAATATCTGCCGATACATTCAAAAAAATAATTATTAACTGCATATGTTATATCTCCTACCTTATTTGCCAATTATTTTCTTTCTTAACAATTTTTCCTGCTCAAATCGTTGTGGTTTATTGCTGCAAAGTTTTGGATAGGTACACACAGCATGAACTACCTATAAAGTAGGAAATTATCAACTACAAGTGGTAGGAAGAAAATGCGTACTAAAATTTTAAAATTAAAAGATATGTCAGTCATGCTCCGATTTCTTTCCCTTGAACGTCATAACTAATGACTGAAAGACTCAGTGATAATTTTCTATGCATTATCCTATAGTTTTTTTTTGTTTATTACCTAAGGAATGTGTAGATAGTTACATAGAGGCCATAATATGATATATTTCATTTTTTATCAGTACCATATATATGTAAATGCATGGTATAATCTCATTTGTAGCTAAAATGACAAAATGGCTCGCCTTTATGCGTGCAAATGCAATAACTGCCACACCCACAAGCATGCTGAGTAGCCGCAACGCAGGCATCACTAGCTGCAAACCAGTCTTTTTGCAATTAAATCTCTAAGGACAATATTCTTATATGGATAATGTATTTCAGCAATTGCGTTGGTGGTGAATGACTCAGTATAACGCAAAAAATCATTATTTTTAACTGAAAATATTTTTAAAAATTAAAATCAAAAGTAATAATCTAAGAGCAGAATAAGATTCTTAAATGGATTCATCGTTTCATGGTACACTTCTCTATTCTATAGTATCATTATTTCTGATCAAAGTCTTGCGCTGGCTGCTAGGGTGAGCGGAGGGAACGTGCTCTCTTCGTTGAGTCCGACCTTGTTGTGTGGCGTCGAAGATATCGTGGCGTAGAAATGCCACAGTGTGAATCCTGTGGAAAGGCTATCACACGCACTGAGAAATTGACCTCTTGCAATATTTATGATAATGATTGCAATTACATAGATAATTACCAAATTGTGTGCCAGTCGTTATCCGAAGAGGCCTACAAAGATATTTTAGAACGTCAACGGTCGTTGGCCTAATATGGCAACCAAGGGGACCAAGGTCTAATTTCAGAGTGGAGATAGAAATGGAGGTGTATCAATACCGGCAGCGTCAACAGTCATCTCTTGCCAAACGGATAATCGAACTGAGTCTCTGCTGCTACAGATTTTGAATAAGATAGCTGCACTGCAAGCTGATCATAGTGAGTTCATAAATTCAATTAATTCTTGGTCTAGTACAGTGACTGAACATACAAGAGTTCAGTGAGCGTACGAAACTCTTGAAATCCACGCAATCTAATATTTATGAATTTACTATCAAAATATACCAGGTATTTTTAAATAACACGTCACTTGTTGATGGAATAAATAACCTTGAAGCAAACTTAAATGAATCAGAGCAGGAATCATTAAGATATACGATTGAAATTCATGGAATACCGTTTTCTAATGGCGAGGTCCCTGCAGCAATTGTTCCTAAAACAAGCTTAGCGCCAGAAATCAAACAGGAAGCATATGACATTGAAGTAGCATTTGGATTTAGACAAAATCGCAGTGCTCAGTCAAATAACCAACCACTGGTGGTTAAATTTCCACGGATGAGTTTGGCCGAAGATTCCATTCAGGTCAAAATAGCGGAAAAAAAGGCTCACACTCTCTGACCTTCATTTGGGCATTTCCGTCAGTGGTGATAAACCAGTATAAGTTAATGAGTCCTTAGCACAAATAAATCGAAGGGTATTCAAACAAGCTAGAGCCCTTAAACGAGAGGGGAAGTTAAAATCTCCGTGGCTAAGAGGGAGGTGGCAATTTGCTTGGAAAAGTGAAGGAGATGAAAAGCTTTTACAGTGAAACGAATGCGATATTGAATAACAAAAGGTTCCTGTTAAACTCGTGATAGCGGATTTAAATCTTTACCCTCTACAGCAGAAAATGGATTAATTTTTTACTGCCAAAATACAAGAGGTTTGAGAAGTAAATTAAATAAATTCAGCGTATACTTGCTCGAGAATGATCTCGATATTACATGTTTATGTGAAACTTGGTTGCTTACTGTCTTTGTGATAGAGAAGTGTCCAAAAATGGTCGATACAAAATATTTAGGAAAGATAGGAACGATGTTCACTGACCGGGAAAAAGACTGGTAGTGGTGAGCTTGTGTTAGTAAAGGATGTGTATTCATCAGTGGGGCTGCCTGAGTTTGGAACTATAGACGAAAACATATGCCTAACGGTACTAGGTAATGGAAATAAGTGGTTATATTTTTGGGTCGCATATTTTCCTCTTGATTCTGGTGTTGTCGATTATTCCAATTTCTATGACAATGTGATCCACAGTGGTATGATGAATAGGGAAATATATATTTTGTGTGATGTAAATTGTCCCAAGTTTATGTCATTGGCTCAAGTAAATGAAGTGATTTGCACAGAACTCGGAATGTTCGTAAATATCAAGGGCTTAAAGAAGAAAAATCCCACCGTGAAAATTGTTAAAATCAAAACGTATGTTTATACATTGCAAAAACATTGCAGAACCATTCAGAATGGTTCTGCAACCATTGTGAACGATAGATGACAAATGCATTTAAAAAGCATTGCAATTCCGTACATTTGGTTGCAAAAGCATTACTTTTGCAGTCAATTTGCAATTAATGAATTAGTAAATTAAATAAATATAAGTTAAGTTCTATGATAATGAAAGCTTTTAATATGGAACAAATCAATTTATTCATAATTTCACATATTTGGAAAAATGCATTGCAAAAACTTTGCAGAACCGTTTAGAATGGTTCTGCAACCATTGTGACCAATTCTGTGCAAAAGTGTTACCATCGTATGTTGTAAAAGGCTGTGATGATATGACATTACGGTAATTTGGTCAATTTTTTCCAAGTTATTTGAATCAATAATATGCAACGATATCAACTTTCAGCTAAAAAGCCGTAAAAACGATGTCCAACATGGATTTATGGCTAATAGGTAGCTGATTGGTTACCTGATTGGTTACTTGATTACCACTGATTGGTAACAAATGTATCTATATTTACAGATGATGTGATTACCGAAATGGATATGGGATATCAAATTCATATGATTTACTTCGATTTTATTAAGGCATATGATTCTGCAAATAGCACAATTCTAATTGAGAAGCTTCAAGCTGTGGGGATCTTGGGGTCTCTACACAGATTATTGTGTTAAATTCTATAGGAAAGAAAAAAGGTTGGTGATAAACAGGCACTCAAATCTGATGTATATCACTGCCTTA
This sequence comes from Platycnemis pennipes, assembly GCA_933228895.1. NCBI lineage: Eukaryota > Metazoa > Arthropoda > Insecta > Odonata > Platycnemididae > Platycnemis > Platycnemis pennipes. Next base: position 26,096,987 of record OW121849.1, read on the forward strand.
TCGGGAGTACCACAAGTCTCAAATCTTAGTCCACTTCTTTTTCTAATGACTAATGTATTATGTACGCCATAATGTCTATCCTATGTTTGAGAATTATGTAGATTATAAAGTTATGTTGGAAGAGTTCAAATTGCAAATATTGAGTTAAAGAAGAATCATGAACGATTTACTCTTCCTGCACGGTATAATTAATAACGGTCATTGTATAGAATTAGTTAGGAAATTAAACTTTATTGTCCCAACAAAAAAGGGAAAGTAAAAAGGCCTTTCTATGCAGGAAATGTTAATACTATTTTCTGTATAAATGCACCACTGAATATAATATGTAGGTATTTCATTCAATGAACTTTCGAAATAACTAATATAAACACATCAAAAGAAATTTGTCGCAATGATATATTGTCGATGTTAGCGACATTGTTATTTGGTCCAGAATATGTACGTAACATTCAGCTGGCTTTGAATGTTTTGTAATTACCTGTATTATGATTTTGAAGTAGGATTATAGATATCATTCAGTTGTAAAGTTAGTGTACCCTATTATTATGTTTCAATATTGGGTGAATTTAAAAAAATACTTGATTAAAAATAGATTAATAATTAAATAATCAGTTTTGAGAGCAGACTAAAAACTGCCTAAGGTTATATTCCCAAGCTAACACAAATCCCACCAAAAAAATAGTCTTTAAGTATTTTTCATATGAAAAACTCTTAAAAAGGAATTAACGAAATCAATCATCGAAATAAGTAAGTAAAAATTTCGAAAAAAATATAATGTATAAATATAACAATTTATAGAATTTTCTGCTGAAACTGTCTGATCGAATGAAATAAAATAAAAGTATTTCATAGTCCAGAAAGAATGGCTTTAATGCATTCATGGCATATTTACTTGGCCTTTACTATCGGCCAAAGATTGGCCCTAGCGAAGAGGATTACGAAGCTAACTATGACGGATGACGCTGTGATGCTAATGAGACAACACTGACTGATGCAAGGATAAGGGAGCTAATTAATTACACGTTGCTTAAATTAGGTTTGACTTTATCACCAGAAAGTTCTCATTCAATGAATTATTAACATTTTTCATGTGTTAACAGCAATAATAATTCAAGGAATATGTTTGAATTATTCAATAACAACTAGGACCAACAGTATTCACTTAAAATGGATTCAGTGGAATGCTATTGGAATGACCAACTAATGTACCGAGTTAATCAGGATATCATGTATTCTTGTTTTACATGTCCGTTGCATTATCCAAAAGGAAAAGACACGAGTTGGGCAGAATAGTAATCATGTCACTCCGTTAAGGGAAAGTAAGTCCCAATATCTTTTCGGATATTCCTCTTCAATGTTAGAGGGAAAACGGAATAATATCAAATGTATTTGAAGGATTAAAACTCGGCTGGCCTGACATGAGTTGTCTCAACAGGTAAAAAGCAAACAGAGCAGAAGTCTCTAACGTTCTGCCAAGCTGCAATAAATATGGTTGCACCGAATGTATAAGGGCTTTAATGGCCATTGTAATGGAGTTCAAGCACTAATATCCATTATCTTGATTGGCAGGCAAGATTTTTCAAAGGTTCTAGCATTACGGGATTTCTTCCACGTAGGTCCATTGTCTTTGACGACGGTTTCGCCGGCATTGCAGTCGGCGTCTTTAGGTTGGAAACTGTCATCCAAGAGAATGGATCTACGCGGAAGAAATCTCGTAAGACTAGGATCTTCAAAGTTGACGCACCACGGAAGCCTACATGAGGAAGATATTTCAAAGAATGTAAAGGTCAATATACTGTACAGCACTTAATTTTCCTTGGTCAAAAGTTGTTGTCCAGACATGTATCGTACTAACAATCCATGACAGAGGGTATCTCGTATATACACTTCAAATCTTGTCTCATATTAAAGCAACTGTAACAAAAAAATCAGCCAATAGTTACAGGAGGAGGGAGTTAAATAGAAGAAGAATTAATAACATACGAAACGAATTTGCCGCGTTTTGGAATGAAAATGGCGTCTTTTAGCACTTAGATATTTTTTTTTAATTTTGTAAGGTTTACGAATAATGACTCTACCCTCATCTCTCACTCGGCCTTGAGTAAACCTGGGTAGTGACTTTGTGTCTCAGTTTCATATATGTGCGTCTCATGCACATGTGTAAGGAAAAGGTAAAATATCCTATGTTATCAGTCCTTGAAAATGCTCGTGAAAATATCTTTATCACACTGCATGGATAAAGTGATGCCCTTCAGAAAGTTTTAATTAAACAAATTGCATAAGTACACGTATTTTTGTGGAAATTCACGTTCCACAATCTCGCTGATCGACGCTAATTTTATATGGTTATGGAAATACCTACTTTCGTTCACTCTTGAAAAGCATACAGATATTTTTGACGTAGAGTCTCCAACTGTAGCTACCTTTCTTCTTCCTTGCGAGTGCAAAAAAGGAGTTATACTGTCCATAAAACAACGATAATGTGAAAAATTTTAACTTACGGGGATGAAACACTTTGCATAGAAAACGTCTATCGCATTGAGAACCGGAATTCTTTCACTGATGCCAACACTCACGCAGGACTGACTATCTTTGGAACACTGCTAAACATTTCCATTTTTTTTAGAGTAGCACACACTGAGTATCACTGACAAATTAGAAACCAGAGAGGAAAAAGGTACTTACTGGCTAATGATGATCACTGAAAAGCAAGCTTCTTTTCCAAACCAAAGTCCACGGAGAACTACGGCTCAAAAGAACCAGTATCCCCTTTTATACGTTCAGTGGGCATATAAATCATGTTTTTCCTCGAGAAAAATAAAATTCTTCCCAGCCCACCGCTGAATTTTCAAGCGGTCCCCTACCTTTGCTGTGTCAAACTTTGTGTGGGATGAGAGCCGAATCTCCGGTGGTTCCTTAGGGTTGAAGGGCCTTTTACCTTGCGCAGCCATGAGGCTGTTCACCCCGCGACGATATCACGCTGGTAGGAATCAGGCCGAGCCATCTCTCTAAACCTGAACCTCCACATTCAATCCTTTTTGTCATTCATCTTTTCTTGCTTTTGCTGTCCGTCAATGGAATGAAAACAAGTATCTTGAATTGACGTCATATCCTAATAATTGGGCGTTCACGCGAAGGGAGAGGAATGATACCTCTTTTCATTCACCCACTCACCACTTCCTCCACTGGGAGGATTGCGAGAAAACGCAGGGTTACTAATAAAAAATTATACCACTTATCACCGGAATGCCGTTGGCCTCTCGATGATACTAAATGCCGTCTTACACCTGCAACTGTATTTTATGCATTAACTCAAATAGTCTAACATAATGTCCCTATGTAGTGAAAAGCAATGTTAATGAGTGTTGCTAAGGGTGTTAATAGCATCGAAAAATTAGGATGAATTCCTTCCGATGGTTCATGCATTAATTTTTATTCTCACAAGTTCAGAAGGTGTATGAGGATGAAGTTTCCATTCATTTATATGATTCACGGCTACGAAAAAGTACAATAAAAACTTCGCTTAATCTTATGCTGCCGTCCATAGTAGGTATTCAGATTGGAAAAGTGCCGGCATGCTAAGGTCAAGAGCTGAAATCCCATCTGGGAAATACGTTATATGTGTTTTGCGATATAACTGAGGATTGAATTAGGTTGAAATATGACACTTGCAGTTGAAGTACCCAGTAGCCCAAAACTGCTACATTATATATCCTGTCTTTACAATACCTATTCTAATCTTTTTTTTTGTTCCCCGGAAGGAAGATATTTCTCCAATATATACATAATCTCATGATTGAGTTTAATTTTAGCAAATGATGCGTAAGTTATCAACATGCTTTCACTCTACCGGTGAATGGAATTGTCTCATATACACTCATAAAGTTTTACTCTAAACACCATGACTAAACACTCGATTTTTATCTTCGGATGTAACTTAGAACTTCATTTTCTGCGGAAAAATAACTTCTCTTTCGTACTGGCATCTATCCAACATACTTTCATGATTTAACCTTCCTACTTTCCATCTGGGCTTTATAATACCTGCCTATTTTACTTATTTGAACTAAGATGCCCCTCTGATCACACATCATTCTCGAGAAACGCTATAAATTTCATAGCATGATAAGTTTTTTATCATAATAGGTTCATTTATTAGAATTTATTTATTTAATTTTTATCATAAAGTTCATTTATTAGAATATCCGGAGGACCATGCCATTTTTTTTGCTATATGTGGGAGAAAATGTTTGTAATGACAATATGCATTGACTTTCGTTGGAGACACTGTGTCTACAAAAGAACTCTGAAAGTTGATATCATTCCATCTTTGATTGATCAAATGGAACACATTGCTTTTACGCCATTTTTGTAAAGTTAAGAATTAGTTCTTATGAACTCTTAATATGAGAAATAAATTATAATTGGGTGTAACCTACATGATTACTCTGACTATTCATCAAACAAAAAATTAATATACATGGGTAAGTGTTATTTATGCACCTTCCGCACCTACAAAGTAATGAACTTGATGTGAACTTTGATGCAAAATAGTTACATGTTACAATTTTGAAAAGAGTGAGAGTCGGAAAAGTGCTCCCTCCAACGAAGGTATTTTAGTAATCTGGGATATTGCTTTCATTGCCAAATTTAACGGAAGCGTAGAATTTTGACTGTAATGTTTGTGCTTTTACAGGCACAGAAGAGGTCTCCCATGCGACTAAATAATTCCAAGACGTGACTTCGGCTGTCATGAATTTCAATCAAATCCACGATGGGCAATAAATACACCCCATGTGGTAAATGGTAATAAAATGTAAAAGAAAAATTGTAGAAAAAAACACATATAAGAGTATTAACAATGCAATTCATAATGCAGGAGGTGTGTGGTAGATATGCAGAAAAAAAATCAATTTTATGGCAGACATGATGGTGCACAACCATATGTATAGCAATTAATCTACTGCAAATTGGTTCAGCGCCAATGATTTTTTCCGTCGTAACTTGCAATCGATTCGGGAGGAAGTTGAATGCAAATACGCTAGAGGGTATGTCGACGCGAATGATGCTAGGTGTAAGGATTAGTGCTGCTGGTAGATAAGGATGGGAATGGTTAAAAGTGCTCCTCATTCAGTCATTACTTACTCAAAGAGTAGATCTATTCGTAGCCTACATAATAATACTAATTAACCACAAACAAATGGTCATGGTTTTCGTTCAGTTTGCCGAAGATTCTATTGGCATTAGCTTAAATATTTTTAACATCAGAACTTTGAATACTCCTACACATTCAAAGTAATATATTTTTGCAAACTAATGTCAAGCGGTGTTATAACAGAACATTTACGAACACAACCGTTATTCATCGACCTCCTCAGGCAATGACTGAAAAAGCTCTGGACTCACATTACTTTTCTTCCAGTGATTACAACGTTGTACCTCACATTTGGTGTGACCTCAGTGATGGTGTACGTGACGCATCCCCAGCCACATTTGAGAGAAGTTTTGTAGCGAGCCGTTTCCCTCCATGTACCAGCCAGCTGAGAAAATTGAATAAGTATCTTAAATTTTACCAGTCAGACTATCACCAAATACATAAAACTAACTTATTTAATTAACTTATAATTTAGGACATCGTATACCTGGATATAAGCTGGTTTGTAATCAGCTGGTGAAAATAAAATGTGTCACGCTTTCCATTTTCATAATTCCATTGTAATGCATTAAAAATGAATGATGTATCCTTTGGTTCCTCTATTTTTTGGATTTAAGAAAGATGATATTATGCTAGTTGCAATGTAGTCCTGAGTTAATGACTTTCTACTTTAGAAGTACACATATGCAATGGCGATTCACAGAAAAAGCAAAACTTATAAAGACGATTCAAATTTTTGCATGAATTTATCAAAGAATATCACCCGTTGTATCAAATGAATGTTGTAAATTCACGCTGTTATGCGTTTTCATAGATATAGTCTCCCACCCTCATCAGTCTTCTATCCTATGATCGGCTACCCTCTCAATTTTCTCCATTCTTTTATCGACTAATCTCTTAATTTTTTTGGAAGTCTGCTTTTACATCTTCCATACGTTGCTCTATATACCTCATGCGAGACCGTCCTTTGCCAATCTTAACGTTTGCTTTTACCATGACTCTATTTCTCATATCTCAAGATATGGCGGAATAATTTGTCTCATTCTCTCTTTTTTATAATAATAATTTGCCTCAGCCTCTTCAGCTTTTATCAGACTCCTCTTATCTTTCACTCCTCTTAGGCTTTCCTACTATGCCTTATTAACTCGGTCAGCCCGTTTTATTGTTAAAATTCTTCCTTAAAACATCATTTCAGTTGCTTCCAGTCATGGCCTCTCTGTTGCTACTATTGTGAATGGGTCACTACCATAAATAAGCCCCCTCCAAACCTAGGTTCTAATTAAGTGCTTTCTTGCTTTCAAGCTAGTATTTAAATATGTACGTGCGTAGATCTCTTCTTCTTCTTTTGGTAGAAAGCCTGGGCTCCCTAGGGATCTTCTTTCAAACAGTACACAGATGCCTATTTCTTGCTTCAACCATCCAGGTTTCCCTGCTTATAAGATAACAACACTTCCACACATTCTCTACATTTTGCTTACCAAGTTAAACATGGGCCTTTTTTCTTCCAGTACATACCTTCTTTGCCCTTTCTATTAATCACAGGGTACTATATTGCAAGTGTCTTTTTAATATTAACTGTCTTCTAAACTCATCGAATTAAGTCGATTTTTCATCTATTAAAAGAAAGTTTTTGCTGAAGAAAGCCTATACCAGTGGTTCTCAACCGAAGTACTGCTGCAGTTCAGGGTGCCGCGAAAACTTCTAGGGGTGTCACAAGATTATTGCGGGAAAACGACGAATGATTGGCAGGACCAACTGCTGAATTGGTTGAATGTCTTGGGATCTCCGTCTCTTTTTTTCGCTGAATTGGTTAATCTCACGCCAAACGAATGGAGAAACCAATGAAAGTTCTTCTTCCAGCCTAGGGTCTAATTACCCTAAAGAGCAGATTATGCTTGGAATTGGAGAGGGACGTTAAATTGTCACCTCAGTCTAAAGGTTGCCAGCTACTTCGAAATTTGGGGTCGCATTTAACAAAAACTTTTATGCCTATTGAAGCCCTTGACTCAAATATTTCTAAACCTCAAAATATATTTCCCAATGGCTTTTGTTCACCTCAAAATTTAAGTAGATCTCTAGCTATGTGTAAAGAAGTCAATGTCCAAGTTTTTATATGAATTGATGGTATAAGCGTGGCACGCCCCTCGTAAGTAGCTATCGCTCCATGATAGGGATCAGGAAAACGCCATTATACCCCTTATTATGAATAAAATGAAATTTAAACACTAATTTATATCTTTAAGTAAGATTTATATTTGTAGTACATTTTTTCGGTAGTAGTAGATTTTATTTAGGGGTACATCGACGGTCATGGTCATTTCGCACCTTCATAAGCAATAATTACTATAAAACTGATATTTTTCGCACTTTCGGAATTTTTATGCAAATATTAACAATGTACAGATAAAAGCTATTCAGATTTTAGAAAAAAGATTGGTCTCACGGAGGAACATAAAAAGATTGTCTTTGTTTACGGAGATATCACCCAATATATTTCTGAGATCCGCGGGGATTCTAAATTTGTCACGGAGCGCTTGATATGCAATGCAGGTGGTTAAAAGATGAGATACAGTGAGTCTGGGGTTGCTGGTTGGCGGCTCCTTCTCAGGAGAGAAAATATATGAGTGAGTTAGGACCGTATGGCCAATTCTCAGCCTCGTTAATACAACTTCCTCTCGTCTGCTTTCCCGCATTGAGAACTTCCAAACTCTCACGTCACTTTTAACTTGGCATAGTTTATTGGAAGCTATGTTACGCCATGACAGATCCCAATTTTTGATGATAGCTGCTCGTAAATATAGTTTCAGGTCGTCTACAGGGACTATTTTTACATCAATCTTGTCTTTATTATGGGCCGCTTTTGCAGATGCGTCGGTTGCTTTGTTTCCAGGAACCCCTACGTGACCTGGGACCCATATAAATTTTATATCTACACCCTTAACAGTAAGTGACATTATTAAGAAATATATTTCTTTAACAATCGGATGTGCTGAGGAACCAGTACGAGAAGCACACTCTCAGAATCGGAACAGATTAAAAATGATTTGTTCCTATCCTTGATCGCAGCAAGAGCGGATTTTATAGTAAATAACTCCGCTGTGTAAACGCTACACATGGGGTGCAACTCATAGGTTGCTGATCCTGCCTCTGATGATACATAGGCGTACCCACATGCGGAGGCTGTTCTAGAGCCATCAGTATATATTTTGGCGGATTCCTTGAAATTGTGTAACGCCTCTAGATCTGCATGTTTCAACACCAGGAGTCCTTCAATATTTTTCGAATCACTATAGTTTGAATCACAGAAGATCTGAGGGACCTCCCACGGAGGTCGATTAAAATGGTCTCCCGGGTATACCGTAGGTAGATCGAAACCTAAGTCATCCATTAAAATTTTAAAACGTATGCCAAGTGACTGAGTCGCTCTTGGTTGTCGGTTAAAAATATCTAAAAACTTACGGTTAAAAATAATTTCATAGCATTGGTGGCGTCGCATAGATAAAATCTAGGGATGGGTCGGTTCGGTTCTTCGGTTCTCGGTTCCACCGGTTCTTGAGCTTAGAACCGGAACCGGAACCGAGGCCAAAAATAATCGGTACCGAAATAATTGGCGCGAAAACCAGTTTGAAACCTACTCACACTCCGAAAGTGGAGGCTTCACATTAAACCTGGTGAAATAGTGTACTTAGATGCTCAAAGTCGCGAATTATTCTAATTCAGTCTCTGAAAATGATTATTGATTACCTTATCTTACTATTGAGCAATGCAAAGTAAGTGGTAAATTAAGAACCGGAACCGAGAATCGGAACCGAGAACCGAAGTTAAGAACCGAACCGGAACCGAAAAAAAGTGGAACCGACCCACCCCTAATAAAATCTTACTTATGTAGTTACAAGCTAAAATCTTCATGCGCGCTTCCAGGGGGGGTTCCCCGGAATCACAGTAGATGCTGAGGATTGGGCTGGTTCTGAATGCCGCAGTTGACAGTCTCAAACCCATGTTATGAACAGAGGAGAGAGGCTTTAGATAGCTCTTTCTTGCAGAGAAGTAAATGAAGCATCCGTAGTCCAGTTTGGGCCTCACCAGTGCTCTGTAGAGGAGGAGTAGTGTTTTCCGGTCGGCACCCCAAGATGACTTGCTTAAAAACTTAAACATGTTTAGGATTTTATAACACGCCATTTTTGTTCGCCCTATATATTCTCGCCAGTTTAGCTTTCTGTCCAGATGTAATCCTAGGTAGCAGGTAGATTCCACAAATGACAAAGCGTGGTCACCTAGCCTTAAATTTGGCTGTTGAAACATTCCCCTTAACCTATTAAAATGCATACACTTCGTTTCATCTTCACTGAACCTCATTCCATTCTCACGAAACCATCTATGGAGGCGGTTTAAAGTCATTTGGACTTGCCTCTCGGCGACAGAAAGTTTTGAAGATCTACAAAATATAGCTAGGTCTACGAAAAGAGAGGCCTTGTGGGCGCTTTTATGCAGTTTACAAAGCTATTTATAGCAATAGAACACATGGTAACACTTAAAACGGAGCCTTGTGGGACTCCGTTCTGCAAGATATGATATTTAGGAAGAGAATTTCCTATTCGAACTCTAAACGTACGCCAATTAAGAAAATGTTTAATAAATACAGGTAAGTTACCTCTTAAACTCCATGTGTACAGAGACTGTAGAACTATGTGTCTCCAAGTGGTGTCGTACGCTTTTTCAATGTCAAAGAATACTGCTTTGACATGTTGCTTAAGAAGGAAAGCCTCTTGAATAAAGTTTTCAATCCTCACCAGGTGATCGAGTGGACCTGCCCCGTCGAAAGCCACACTGGATGTTGTATATTAAATTTTGGCTCTCTAAACACCAAACAAGCCGCCTATTGATCATTCTTTCCATTAATTTGCATAGCCAACTTGTTAGAGAAATCGGACGAAAATTAGAAGGATTGGATCTATCCTTGCCCGTCTTAGGAATAGGGACAACAATTGATTCTCTCCAGCTCTCCGGGAAAGCGTGTTCTATCGAGGCGAAAGGTGGCAAGCACTTCCGCCAAGGAGGACATAGGTAGGTTCTTCAGAAAAGCATTATGAATCAAGTCTCTTCCAGGAAACGTGTCCTTGGAATCGCCAATGGCCGAAATTTTTTTTTATTATCATTAGAATCATTAGAGTTCATGGTACAGTACTATGTGAAATTGTTTATAAAATATTATTGCGAGTAGTATGCCTACTGTATGTTGCTGAAACATCGAGCAATGTAATATCATTTTTCCTGACTTGAAATTTCTTTAACTAAATCTATAATAGGGCACATTTATGTGGAATTAATAGCCAGTGCTTATCGATTACCGAATAGAACAATATTCTCAACGAAGAAGTTTATATAGATACGTAATCAATAGGAAATTCATATATTCTAAAATATTTGTCAAACATAGATAGAACAAGAAATTAATAAAAAAATCATGGTTATCAATTCCGAAACTAAAATAAATATGAGGCAATAGGCTTTTATAGTAGAATCGGGGGATTACAATCATTGTGAAGTGTCATGAGCAACTGAGTGATCGGACAGTACTTATCATAATTTATTTAACCAATAACTAACTTATTAGAACAAGTAGTCCATAACCAAGTGTGTGAAACTTTGAAATCGCGATTGTTAGTTATCATTACTCTCGCAGCATAAAACCAAAAGTTGATTCTGTATTAATTAATTACTCACGTTAGCCATTGTCAGTCCAGCTGGTGTGGTGGTTGACGCTAAATTTGCGCGGCAGGACCCAAGGCTGAATTTTTGTCCGTAGCATGATGTGGTGGGACAAGTAAGAAATATTGTTATAACGTAATATAGAGCTATCTTCATTGTTATGTTTTCTCCAGGCAGCCGAAATGCTATAACTCCCACAGCTGTAACAAAGAACCAAATTACTTCGAAATTTTTATGACTTTAAAATGTATTTGCATTAAGGATCTCAATATTGCCATCAAAGCCGGGAATCTACATGGAATTTAGATGCCTAGTCAAAGAATCATTTAAGTCAAACTATATGTGGGTAATGAACTATCGGAGACAGCTAGATGAACAAATCACTGCATTCTACGGTACATAAGTTGTATTTTTACAGCATAAACATTCAACTAGAAATGGAGTATGACTCAAATTAAATAAAATCTTAACGAGTTATGAGCTAAACTTCAGTGGGTCTAAAACTTTTGGTTCATAACAAAACATAATACATGCATGCAAGTATTCTATGGCATTTGAACCTTTAGCGAAAGAGTGCTATCAAATAAATAGTTGCTGTGTAAGTACCATAATCGCCAACTCAACTCCCTTCCCACCCACCGACCACCCACCCCTCCCCGGGCCACCGAGCGGGTCAGCAGTCAGAGCACAGAGCGAGTAAGCAGACCGGATACCTACACCCCTCTCTCTCCCCACTTCCCCTCCCCCCTTCTCCCGAGTCATGGAATTCCTCCAGAGACGCCGTTGGCGGGTCGTATATGCAACTTCCCACCTTTCTGTTGGACTCCCACCTCTCACCTTCCGTGGGAAGGTGCAGCGGTGGAAGATACGAAGCCGAGGTCGGGGGAGGAGAGGCAGAGGGGGGGGGGGGGGGATATGCAGAGGGGCCGCTGGGAAGCGACGCCGGGATTGCGCGGCAGTTGAGTGCGGGCAGCCTGACGATGTTTAAGCAATAAAGAGTGATTCTAGAGTGATTCTGAGTTTCCTTCCTGAAATCCCTGTCAAATCGTAGTTCGACGCCCCGTTGAGAGTCGGGGGTCTTACAGCTGTAATGTTTTCTAATGTATGAAATTAGATGTAGTTTGATACTTTATACGCTTCGTTACTGAAAAGGGGGAGAATTTCAGTAAAATTGAAATTGTATATACCTACCTCCATCTAAAAGCGTGCATTCATTCAAAGTACGCATTCGTGATCGGAAATCTCTCGGGCGTAGGAAATATGCGGAGCAATAGTAGATGTAGTGGAGCAAGCATTTCAGTTGCGGCTAAGAGACCTCCTCGAGGATTCACACTTTTTATTAATTACATTTGAATGTTTTAGACAATAAAGAGATTCATCCGAACGCAATGTTTTCAACGTCATCGATTATTTCTCTGTACAATCTTAGCAATATTTGACAGTTTATTCTTTTAGATGCTAGGTCAAAAATCTTTTATTGTAGTTTTGCTATTGTCGTCCGGAGGAGCTCTGCTCAGTGCATGTGATGTAATTAACTGCTTTACAAACTAAGACTTGAAGCTCGGGATAGTATTTGCAGAAATGGCATCATCCTTTGCTTTATTAGCCTCAATTATGATAAAGCATTCATGCAATCGCGCTCATCATCACACTCGGAGGTCGAGACCTAGGTTTCCAGAAAACGGCCACCATTGGCTTACGCACGCGGGCTAAAACAAAAATAGCATACAAAAAACCTATAAAATGTGAAGACAAAAATAATGGAATTTCACATACTTCGTTAATGCAAGAAAATGGAAAAATTCTGAGCCCTCATCTGAGAAAACAATCATGATATCTCATTGACGCTCAATACACCTTCTAACAATTATGCATATTTGTAAAGAAATTCTTACCGTAAAATTAAATAATTATACAAAAATATACTATGCATATAATTTTCTCACAGGAAAAAAACTCCCAGTGTGTTATTTTTAATACTTGGAGAGATGAGAATACAAAATATAATTTCACTGTCGTCATTTCTGAATCTCCCAAAAGTGTGTAATTTAAGGAGGAATCTGCGCTTTGAAGTACTGTATTCTTAGAATGTATATAATTTGCGGTAATGAGTGAATTTAGGCTTACTGATGGCTTTTGTATTTTAAAATATGTATTCGAAAGATCCATAGGGTAAAATATCATGCAACAATATGTTAAACAAAGGTTTCAGGTACGTAATGAAAACTAAATATTGTATTGACTCCAGAATTAGTTGCTATGTAGTCATAAGTTGATTATAATATTTATTAATGAACTGAGGAAAAAAAAAATATTTTTTTTAAACGTTTGAAAATGTGTCTAAACCGTTTATTTTTGTGATAAATTGCATTAGGAATGTATAATAGAAGAACATGGCGAAACCGAGATTGCATAAACAGTTGAGCGGTACAGTACCCTTTGGTATCTTGTTGACAGCGGTCGAAGTGTGCAGCCTTTATGTTTTCAAGTATTCAGTAGTGTTTCTTCACGCAATGTATTGCATTCATCATCAACAATTTCATCACCCATTATTTTTCAGTTCAATCATTTGTTCGTAGCATTATTCACGCGTCAAATTCAGCATATTTTTTTCGCCATCTCATGTTTCGCGGAATCGTATTGATTTAATTTCTTAGTCAAACCTATTGAATACAATTTTCTTAAAATTACCTTACTCAACGTAAGGGCAGGTTTATGAAAAATAAAGAAAATCCAAAGTTTTTATAACTTATGGACTGGACTTACGAACTTCAACATCCAATACGACTTGCGTTCTCTATGACTATCAAGGGTAATCTTTGCGAGTGTGCGGTTTGAATCTGGAAAACTACTGCTTCTCTCATGGGCAATTATGTGTCCCAGGCTCCAGAGTTGGCATATCGTCTGATTATTATGTTTATGCAGAAAACAGACAAAGAAAAAATGTGGTCAATCCATTTGCTTTACTATAAAAAAATGAATTTCTGTGAAAAACATCGTTTTTCTTCCGTTCGTTTCATTCCACAGCATATTCACAGCAACACACGGAAAGCTATTGAATTGAATGGTATATTTTCTCGGTGAATCTAAGTTAGCTAAAATGCTTTTATTTACTTTCCTCTAAATATATAAGTAGGGCAAAACTTACGCATGCGATGTACTTGCGCGCATAAAATCCGGTATAATAATTATGCTTGCACTAATACTGTTGCATTATCTGAACTCATGTGGTCAAATTATGCATTCTTACATTAAAATTGAGGTTAAAGTACAGGTTCGCTTCCTATTCTCGCTAATGGCAAGGTACCTTAATAAAAACTTTAGATACATTCAGGGCTTTCTGCTATTCGTAGTTTTCTACCGCCTGAGATCCGATTTCTTGTGACACCGGTTCGTTAATCATTCTCCGGTTTTAGTAGACTGCATACGTCTTACGTTTATCTGAATATGGTCGATATGCTAAACACGTGATTGCATGAATATGTACGTACTACATATATAGGTGCATTTACATTACTGTATACAGATACCTTTACATTAAGAAAAACGTCTACCGCAAATGAGATCGATAAAGAAGTGGTACTGTGAAACTCCAAATATTCTGAACATTCTGATTTGACTTAAGTTGGCAGCCATAAAAAAATTTACCAACGTAATATGTGAAACGTAACCAATTTTACCGAAGACTTTGGGAACATTTGCTATGAGTACCGCCTTATGCTATTACATATGCATAGGTATTATGAAGTTTAAATTCAAGTGGTCTGCTAGTTTCTGTACCCCATTTCGTATTTTATTTATTAATTTAACTCTAAAAACATTACTAAGGCCTTTGCATTGAGTTATATAAAATACATAATTATGAAAACAATTTATAATAATAACAAAAATGATAAGAAAAAGAATTTGAAGAAGGGTAATTAGATTGAAAGACCTCCTTAGCAACGTTGCCATGTTCATCGCAGCTTGCCGGATCCTTCCTCAGAAGAAAACCGGAAATATGCTCGTTAAACGTAAATACTAATGTTAAACATCCGATGACTTAGGCTGGAAAAAATATATTATGTGCTTTAATATCTCGTGCACGTTTTCTTGGTTTTCTTAACCAATTTCTTCGGGCCAAAATTGAGGCCAAAATTGGGCCAAATATTTCATCACTCTGTTTATAAAAACTTTTAAGACCGAATGGGAGGGAGGAACGTATGTCATTGTGGTAACAACGGTCAAAATTACACGTGTGAACAGTAGATGTAGAGAACGGTGACGTAGAGGGAAGAATCCTCATAGTAGAAGTGATTACCGGTCACGAATATATTAAGAAAGGTGCAGAAATATAATAGCCAAGAGAGGGTCCCCATGTTAATATCTAAACAATACTATTGGTGGAGCAGAGGCTGAGGAGCATTGCAGGAAGTGAGCAGGAAAGGGAAGGTTTAAGCGGAGGATGAGATTTGCCTTGATCTCGTGATTTGCAGGTGAGGGAGCATTTGAATGTAGTATTTGAATTGGACGGGATTTGTGCTCATAATGGTTGCAGAGAGACTTAGAGGTGTCCCAAAGTAATAGACGGGAATGTTAAGAAAAAAATTGATGGTTCAAGGTAGACACTTTTGAGGGAACTATGTGATTTAGAATACCATGCATGAACGACCTGCGGGGTGATAATGTCTAATTATTATGGAAAGACAGTTTCGGAGAGAAAAGCTTTGCCGAAGGTTTTGTCATTGAGAAAGAAAGTCTGGACTATAGGCAAAAATCCATAAAAATATCCATGGATGTTACCTTCGCAAATATGGCTGAACGACGAAAGGACGGTTGGTTAAACCAGGTTGCAGTCGTCAATGGTCATCTTTGCAATATGTCCTTAGGATATAATGAGAAGGCAGGGGAGGAGCTTGATGCCAGAAAACATCTGAGGAGCAATGAATACAGATTAGGTTGGCCGTTATCCGTTAAGTTCAACATTAAGTGGAGCGCTAGTTAGCCAATCAGCTAAGAAACTTTAATCACCAAGCTAGGAGTGGAATCTCAAAGGGAGTTTTTTAAAAGGTAGTGAAAGATTCATGCCTCATTCACAAATAGGGTCCTACTATTATAACCATACCGGCGAGAGTAATACTGAAAAAAAGCTAATATAAAAAATGAGAAGACTGAAAATACAAGACTGAACGTAAAAGTAAACCGGATATAACAAGCAAAACAATTCTATTATTTTGTGTAATAATGAAAAAATCTATGCTAGGTATCAACAACGTCAAAAATTATCAGGTGATAACCCAAAAAAAAGAAAACATCTGATTAGAATCTCGATCGAGGATTCAAATAGAAGGGAGTAATGAAATGTAATAAAGCGTAGTGTTGCATGTGACAGTAACCTAGTGAGCGTGTGCAGGTGATGATAATGCAGGATTTTGAGGAATAGATGAAGAGTGAAAAATAGAAAGCAATATTGGCTAAAAGAAAAGAGGAGAGGCGACGCGTTATGCATAGTGGTGAAAATGGCGGGTGTTTCGCCAAAGGTGTTTGCGGAAGATGCCAAGAGAGGGAGAAAAAGTGGCGGACAAAGCACATGAAATGAAAAAGATCCTGCCACCAAATGAAAACTATTAGCTATTATTGAGGGCGAAAACCTTGGTGAGTGTAGAGAAGCGAGAGAAAACGCAATTTAAATGTGTGCAGTCTGGTACGATATCAAGTGGTGCTTCGAGTATGCCGTGTACGACTTGCATACACATATTTTCGAATGCATAATTGAACCTTAAAACTCTAAGTAACGGTTAGATACAGTAATGTAGCCACGTCAAAATAATCCTAATATGGAGAACACTATGAAGCTGCAAAAATAACAAAGTTTTATTTTCTGCAAAACTATTATAAAGCTAATAAAATGCAAACCTAGTGATTGGAACTATACTTAAAAAATATAATCAATGCAAATACTAATGAACTTGAGTAGCTGTAACAGTGGTAATTTGGTAAGAAGGGGAAATGGCAGTATGATACGAGCAAATATTCTGATATATGGAGTGTCGTCTGGAAGGAGTTTTATTCAGAAACTTGTGTGTTCATCAGAAAGAGATTTGGTCTGGAAAGAATCGAAGTCAACACTATTACTCGCAAGAATGCCTTTAGGCTAAGATTTGGCACAACGGCTTAGTTAATGTTAATTTTGATGAGACCGAAGAGACTGCAAGCGGATTAAAAACGAGAAGTTCAGTAAGGTTCCTGAGTTCTCTATTAAGATATCATTTCATGAATTTCCATTAAAAATAAACAGGCATGCATATACATAGGTATTTATGATTCACTTAGTTACCTTTGCTAATCTTAAGTGAAAAAAATTCAGCTGGATTAGCTAAATAATCTATAAAGATATTATAGCAAAACACTTTCATGAGCTGCATCAAGGCATGTCACCCTCCCATTCTACTACATGGGTTATAAGTGGGCATTTCAGATAAATTTTTAGTGAAGCAGCTTTAAATGTAACATAAAATTCAAATAACACAGCATTCAGTGATGCTTTAAAATATCTGTACCTTGTTCATTATTATATTACCTTACACTGCCCATTTTAAAAACAATAAATTGTAAAAAAACACATTCGTGTATATCTTAGCAACAATCTTCGTGTGACAGTGATTAACGCAATTTAAAAAGACCATTTTTCAATTACATATTTTTTCCTCAAGTAAACACATTCAGAAACCAGCTTTCACTCACTGCTTCTACTTAAGGATAGACAAACGCTACATGGAGATCATACCCATTGGGTGAATAGACCTCAAAGAGAACTTTTTGACCAACTATTTGACCGTGAGACTTTTATCTTAGTAAAAGATAAAATAATAGGACACTATTTGTGCCGCGATAACGTTTAAATAGCAGGGCGAATTGAAGCTCCACCTTCAAACCACTGTCGCTTTGCAATGACCCATAACATAACTAGTTGCTTTCAAGAAAAAAATAGAGAATACGATATTGATAATTTCAATCCATTGTTTACTTAACGGTATTCATCAATACCAGGTGGATACAATTCTCTATATATAAAGGATAAATAAAATATAAGACGAAGGAGAATTAATGGAAACTAAGATGATAACTTTAACATCCAAATTTAGATAATAGGTAATAACAGCTATCTTAACAAATTTAATTTTCAGTATTGCTAGGGAGAAAAAAAATTATGTTGAAAAATTAGACAGGCTGATAAAAAAATTTTGTTTTTAAACGTAGGCATATAATAAAATAATTCATTCACAGGACACATCTTTCAATTAAAATTTTTCTTACTCATTACCCATACTGCGTGTGGCGTCTTTATGATAAATTTATTCGTTTTTCATAGATGCAAATGCGAGTTATTGTAAATAATTAGTAACTTACTAAGCTTTCAAAATGGTATTTTTTCATTAAGGTGTGTCTTTTGCGGCATCGATGCAAGGCATAAGTAAATGTCATAATGTTTTCCGGATTTTATTTCAAACACCTCTATATTTGATTCACTTAGTTAGTTATCAGCAGGGGTACATTAGCTACTATCGGAATCAAAGGTAGGATTACCTTTAAATACCCAATAACGTCTCCTTCTTAGAGTTTTCAGCAAGGATACTGTGATACCCATTTTCAATGAGAGTACGATAGATTTAAGGAATGCATTAAGACCATTACCTGATATTTATTGGACCCCAGTTCAATAGTCGCACACACTGTAAATTTTGACAGACAGGTTGCAACATAGGAACTTAAAACATCGGTCAATATTATGTAAAATCATTCTTGTTTACAGTCGTTGTCTTTAAATTTCAATATACCAGCCAAGTCTGCGGAAGACTTGCACGACATTCGTTAAACTTTATTCACTGCTACAATTTTTTCACTTAATTCACCACCAACGAACGCATTAAAGTATTTAAAAAATTCTGGAAGGAACCGCGAATTTTATGGCTAGTAAATTGGTTGAAAATTATTCACTGTGGAAGATAACGGCTTTTCAACCTCAGGCTCGAAGTATACAATCATCTCCCCACCGTGGCTCAGTCCAGCGCCCAGGTCAACTCCTCTAGGCGGTGCCCTGGACCGGTTGTGAATGGCACGCAATGGCCTGGAGAGCGTTTCCAGACGCCATCTTCCGCCTTCTACCTAGCTGTTTCCTTTTTCTTCCTCTTTCTGGTGACGAACCTTAAATTTGACTTTTTTTATTATTCTAAAATACTAGTGCAACCTAAACGTTAGACTATGAAACCTTTTCGCGATCAAAATTCCAGAATTCCGTTATGTTGCACATGCAATTTTTTTTTGATTGCCAGATGATAACACGTCCAATTAAATTGGTTCACTGGCGGGCTAGGCCCCAACTCCGCACGTGGAAAATTCTTTCATAAGTTAATAATTGGAATTTGGCCCCGTCTAGACTGAGTTTTAAAACTTCTCTCTGATGATTCACTATACACTACCATCTGTAACAATAACCAGCGCACTATAAGAATCCTATCAAACGTGGGCCCATTACAACAGAGCTTCTCTGTAGATGGCTCCAACTACCACTACGGAAATATATTCCCCGGGTAGGCGAGCCTGACAAAATATCTCAGTAGGTGGACCATCATCCTCATGACGATGTCAGCTGTCCATTACTCAACGCCGATCAACATGGACCAACATGGAAATCTATGCGCTGTACATGAGAATGATTTTACATAATACTGACCGATGTTTATAGTTGCTAAGTTGCAAACTGCATGCAAACATGCAATTTACATTGTGTGCGATTATTCGAATGGGGTCCAATTATAACCAGGGAATGGAATTTATTTATGCCTTAAAATGTTAGACAATCAGTAAAAATGGGTAATATAATATCTACACTATCCATTTGCTTCGAGAATCCGCAGGTCCCCTAATGGACACAGAATATAACCATTCATTCTATTTTTACATTCCTTTCTCACTACTTCTACCCTTTCCTTCTTTACTTCGTTAATAATTCAGTGGTCCATTTGCATATCATAAAAATAAACAATTTGACAATCTATGAGTTTGTATTATAAATATTTTCACAGATGCATATCTCGCAACCCGTTTTTTTCCACTAGCCACTTTTTTACATATATTCAATTATAGTGCCCAATTTTGTGCGTTTGGGTGCCTCTCATCCAGTCCGAAGGAATTCAGGAAGCCATTCTCCCTTCGGGCCGAAATTCAAGCGGTTTTCAGTTTCTTAGCTGGCATTTATTTTCATTATTCTTCTTCCGGGTTTGAGATCCCCAATTCAACTGTTTAATGCTCTATGCAAAACCATCCAAATGGTCATTGCCCCAGCACAGAACTCTCAATGAGCACACAATAATTTTGTCTCTCTAGTCATTCTTCACCTGTGTTTAGGAGTGGTTTCCCTTCGCGTACATCAGTACTTTTCAGACCAGAATGAAAGATTAAATAAGATATGTGTAAAGGAATATAAAACTACTTAAGTAATTATGGTGCCGCGGCTAAGAATCGTGGCAAGAATTGTCTGGTGACATGAGTCAACCATGTGCCTAACTAAAATCAAAAAGGATCTAGGAAGAGAAAAGGAACCGATTGGTAGCGTTAAATAAAAATAATATGAGCTGAAGACTGTGCTAAGCAACAGCCAAGATATATAATTACCAAGAAATGTTCATAATTATTTAGAGAAATCGATTAGGGTAACAAGGCATTACGGCTTAATCCTGGATCATGTCCTATTGCTCTTGATAGCAAAAATTGGTACTTTTTCAATGAAATTGGTACATTCTTAAAAGATTGATAGATTGAAAAATTTGTGAATTAAAAAGTGGTACAAATTGCCTCTATGTAAATTTCTTATGGTTAAAAAAAAAAACTTATGGCTCTTAAATTTCAGAGAATTTGTGTTTCCCTTTTAAGTAGGATTAAATTCGAAAGATTTTTTATTGACAGTAATGTAAAGTTAGATATTTTACGAGTTATAAATTAGATTACTCATTATTATGTAATGATTAATATAAAAAAATATTTGTTTTAACATTTATATAGCTTCGATGGGAATCTCTAGGAAAATTTTTACGCTCTTATTACATAAATTTGTACCATAAAAGGAGACGTATACATTTCAAGCTACACCTGTATTTCATCGATTTATTAATCTTAAAAGAATTCATGGACAAATAACCCTGAAAGTACCCTTACTTTGCTATTAAGGACATTGCTCTTCTTACCTATACTTAAGAGCAGTACGCTAACTGCCACGTCCTAATATATAAATCAATTTCTACGGAAACAGGTCTTCAAACCTAATTGGCAACATTCTCCCTTTTTTGCCTCTAAGGGCTGGTTTTATAATGTCTGGTTAACGTGTACGTTAAATTCAATCATCTACGCTAGAGCCAAAAATTCAGTTTTATAACCTCCTGTAAAGCCTAATCTTGTCGTCTAAGTGCTTCTTTACGTAACGACGGATTTTCAAGGATAACATGGAAAATATTGATGGGTCTCTTGCAATGGATGAAGATTTTGAGGGCAAAGAATTAAAAAAATTGGCATTTGACTTCTAATTCGAAGTAGTTTTGATGATCTTAAGTGTTGCAGGGTTTTCGTTAGGTTTCGTTTTACAAAAGCCTACGGTAAATACATAAATTTACCTAAATACGTAAATACTTCATTGGCAATTAGGTACCATCGATGGGGTTGGATTTTAAACCTGCAGGTTTCTGAGCATTGTAGTTTATTTAAGATAGTTTGTATTTATCAAGTTTCAATGTCAAGGTTATGTCTTCTCTAAATAACGATGAAATGTTTGACCATACTCACACCCTTACCCCTTGACTATGTGAAATGGCCACTTTTGGGATGTAACCATATCGTATCGTCCCATTCTGGGGTGATTTTGTGTTGATGATGGGTTTTATTATGGTATACAGGTAATAGCTGATTTAATATATTGGAATATAATGAGTTTTCAATTAAATATTCGTAATTCAGATATTTCAGGCAATTTAGAGGAATTAAAAAGACGATTATGTCGAATAATACGAGTTCGTGCTAGTTATGACAGAAATTCTAAGCAAGATTTGTCCCAAGCAAGAGAGATTGTGAGGGGATTTAGTACAGAATTCCTTCTGCTATGCTTTTTTAACACTTAATATTTTCATGATACACAATGAGTGTTCAACAGAAAACAAGCTGCCAATAAACAATTTTAAACATGTACACTTTTTTTGTAACTTGAAGAAAAAATCTGTTTCAATCATAATGATGTACAATATCTGCTGCATAAAGCCAAGGGCTCCACAATTTTTAAAAGCCAGAGGTCAAGGAAATATTATTAAATAAGTCATTATACTCTGTAGATGAATTTCTCTTGGATGAGTTCTAAAAATACCTTGGTTCTTAAATATTTATTTTTGTGTTGCATGTTAATCTATTTGTAATGATAATTGTTCCATTGAACTATGTTTGGGAAACTCAAGGAAAATTTTTACGCTTTTCCTAGTAGGTGGTTTCAATTTAGAAAAAGGAAACAACCTATTGTTGTTTCCCGTATTGCAGGAGATTAAAATCATGATAAAAAAAGAAGTAGCTTTGTCTGGGAGGTAACTGACAGAGGTTATTGCACCTCTGCAGATAGGTAAGATATGTTATGATACAGTTCTAAAATGATTGTTTTAACGTTATTCATTAGTTCTGGCCAGTTCTGACATCCGTCTCTATAGAGTTCTAGTCAACTAACCGAGTGTCTGTTTATCTTTTTAGAACCCATCCTCACCATAAACTTTACCACAACTTAACGTCCACGTTAACTAACGAGAGATTTAACCAGACATAAAACCGGCCCGAGGACGCATATTTAAACTTCGTTAGAAGCTTCTTGAAAGTTCCTGTAGCCACGTAAATCAATGGTGTTTGATCTAAAAATACGCAGTCTAATATAACTGAAAGAATTTCTTTTAACTTCCGTCCAAAATGGAAACCCCTTCACTTCAGCATTTTTATCATGTGCCATATTTTTCACATTGGTAGATGATTTATTTTATCTCTGAACATTTATAATGCCCAAATAAAACTTAGCCATTATTAAAAAAAATAGTTTTAATAGCCATTATTCAAAAAGTAGTACCATTAAACTACATGAAATGATCTCGTATAATCCCATTCCTTACTCCTATTGCATTTCCTTCATGGGGTTGTATGTTTCTGACAGGCACATCGTTATACCTCATAAATCAGGGATTACCCACTCTTCTGTCTCGTAGGAACTCATGAATTACTCTGTCTACTGGCGATTCTACCTCTCGCGTCTGTATGGAAATATTATGCAATACAGCTGTTGCTACAATGACATTCATCGTAGTATTCAAGTCTGTTCTCAGCCCATGGCGCAATACAGGAAAGCGTCTTTTCCACACACCAAACTAGCGTTCCACTGTATTCCTTGTCCGTATGTGGGCGTTGTTATAATTCTGTTGCGATCTATTTGTAGGATTTATAAATGGTGTCATAAGGTATGGTCGTAAAGGATACCCATTATCCCCTAAAAGAATATACCCTGCAGGTATTCGTCCAATTTCAAAGAGCATTCTTTTTTCACAGTTTCCAAAAATTGTACTATCATGTACTGAACCTGGCCATCGTGATACGATATCTCTAATTAAAAGTTCGGCGTAACAAATTGTTTGAACGTTTAGGGACATATATCCTTTCCTGTTCCTAAATAGCTCACCAATATTCCTTCTTGGTGACTGTATCGGAATATGAGTACAATCTATGCATCCAAGGACACCAGGGAAATTACCAATACGGTAAAAATCATGTGTTACGTGCACCATTTCATGGAAACACGATGTACTGCGGCCGAAGAGCAGCCAGAGCATCAGACACTTTTTTCACACATCTACACACGGTAGCTTTAGACACACCGATTAAATCTCCCTCCACAATTTGGAAGGATCTTGTTGCATAAAATCTAAGTGCGAGTAATAATTGTTGCATTGGATGTAGCGGATTGTTACGATTTGTAGTATACTCCAGTCTATCCCTTATTTCTTCGAGGATTTTCAGCACTACACACATGCTTAGCCGGAACCTTTCACGAAACTTGCTTTCATCTAATTCATGGAAGTAATCAGCTACCATGTTTCTTCGTCGTGGGGGTATTCTTCTCTCATAGTTTTCCAATATTTCCAAATACAGAAGTTCTGCATCAAAATTATCGGCCGCCATGGTTATTTCATTTAACGCCTTGTTTGTACTTTAACGGACGTATCTATCATCGTTTAATTGCAGATATAATAAACGGACCGTTAGCCCTAACGTTTATTGGTGAAAAGAGAATTTTCCCTAACGCGCCGTTATAATGAGATAACGAGTCGTTAATTGCTTAACGAAGGTTGGTGAAACCGGCCGTATGTTTTTTTTTGTGTTCCATCACGAGTGAAGATTAATTTCGAAATTTCGTCGTGGGGGCCATGTAACGGTAGCGCTTCCCAATTTTTCTCCCGATTGGCGAGAAGCACTCACCCGCGTTTCCCCCCTCCCCCCTATATTGAATTATTGAGTGTTATTTTTGTTTTGTTTGATCTATGACGTGCCGATGTGTGTGTGTGCGCAGTGTTTGAACCCCGCGCGATACTCCAAGTGTTAAATCGTCAAGAGCCCGCTTGGGCGTAGTCTTGATTTTGGAATACCCAGAAGCCATTGCCCTCCCCTCCCTTCACCTGCCCCCAATGAGGAATGTGTCGTGTTGACACATTGTGCCGGCCAGCGTCACGCCCACAATCAAAAATATTTATCTTTCTCAAATGAAGTATTGTCTCTATTAAACTTTTTTAATTAGTAGAAGAGAGTTGTATCTTCAACATATGAAAATGAGCAAAATCAAAAACATAGGTACTTAGTCAAAAATCGATTTGAAAATTTAAAATTGTTATAAACTTTATGAAATGGCTATATTTTACACTTCAATCCCTTATTATATTTTTACAATATATTACCTTTGAAATAAGCTCTTATGCATATCTATAGCTTTAATAGACTTTAATAAACGGTTTCATCTATTGTAAAATGGCTTTAGGGTTTTTCTATCATAAGATGATGTTTTGCCAAGTTTGATCATAATAGGTCACCCTAGTAAGGGTCATCATCATCATTAGTCATCAATCCTCAGATTGGTTTGACACAGCTCTCCACTGAGTTATTTTATCTGCTAATCTCTTCTTATTTATGTATTTCTTCTCTTTCGCATTCTTCATCACTTTTTCCATCTATCTCACTCGAGGCCTTCCATTGCCATTCTTACCATCCAATTGTCCCTCAACGATTGTCTCCATCAGCCCATCGTGTCTTAAGATATGGCCGATTAAGTTATCTTGTCTTCTTCCTAGAGTTTTCCCACTCCCACTCTTCTTATGCATTTTAGTACACAGAGCTTCTTATCTCAGCATTCACCACAAGTTAACGTTTAAAAGGAATAGCATAAGCATAGCATAAATAAATATTATATATAAAATTATTATATTATCATAATAATATTATACAGTAATATTATATCCTATAATATTATTATATAATATAATATTATTATATTATATAATATAATAATATATTTATAGATGGAATTTTGGGGACAAATAGCATACCTATCTAAATGCGAAAAAGAGGAAGGCTATCTCCCTCAAAAACGACACCACTCACGTCATTAGATAAAAATATTAAGGGAAGAAAAACGACAACGCAATTTTCTCTTCTATTTCCAATAAATAGTATTTACGAATATGAGAGAAAAAATAGTAGGCATTCCCAGTCTAAAAGGGTGGCCATGGTGACCAAATTTTTCTCCATCTCTGTCATCCAAATCGTCAGCCTTACTATAGCTATCGCGTAAATGAATGTTTACACGTAACTAAGCTGCTAATAATCAAATGAAATGTCAGCCAGCACACCAAATAAGTGCGCACGGAAGTCCGAGAGCTACTGAATTTCCGGGAGGCTAGACCACGCCACCTGAATCCTAGTTCCCTCTCAAGAAGTCACGTGACGAGCGATTTTATCCTCACTCTCCCTGAAAAAAATTAGGCCTGATCTTCAGCCCCCAAGATATTTAAATGAATAATAACAGCACAAAATCATTTTTAAACCAGTAAGTAAGAGCATACTCACTGGACAAGGAATCGCATACTTCCTTTCCAAAGCAAGGTCCTCGGAAAACTCAGGTGAGAGAGAACCAGAAACCCCTTTTATACTGCTGTCAGCATACATCATGTTTTGTTTCTAAAAAAAAGCCCGAATTTTCATTCACCAGACTATTCCAATCTCTCCCCACCCTCTGCTTGTTAACGCCGCGAGTTGGGCTAAACGGTAAAACTATGTCTTAAACTACCTCTAATATCGTGAGTTCCATCAATCATTTGGTAATTAATAATTCTATCTTAAGATTATGTTTTACGTCATTCATCATTAGCCATCAATCCTAGGATTGGTTTGATGCAGCTCTCCGCTGAATTCCTGCATCGGCTAATTTCTTCATATTTACGTATTCCTTCTCTTTCATCTTTTTCATATCAAAGGAAAGCAATAACTTAATACAATAGTGACTCCTAAAAAATTGAATGATTTAATGACAAAGGCGATGTGTACAACGAATTATAGTTCTTGATAGGAATTTCTGGATATTGTCTCAACCTATTCACCCGGAAGTGACGCCATGAATTAATAATTAATAGTTTCATGATCAGTTGCCACTCACCAATATACTTTCAAGACTGTTCAAAACCTTTTTAGGTTCCTCACGAACACTGCAGAGGAGGCTGTTATCTGGCATATGTGCAATAATTGAATTTTAAATATGTAGTGAAAAAATAAGGAGTTCTTGCCATTTTTAGTAAGATTTACATGCTGGTGCGGCATAAAAATATGATATAATTGAAATAGGCATCTAAATATGTCCAAAGGGAGAGATTGCGTGAAGAATATTCCGCGCATTTTTTTTGTATGTATCTACGTCTACCTAATACCTTGCGAGCCACTTAGAGCGCGTGTGACGGGGAGTGAATATCACCATTCATACACCATTTACATGCAATGAATGTAGGTTTATCTATAGCACATATGATAATTATGCCTCATAATTACTGGAAAGAAATAGAAAAGTCTTGCTAGGTTCCGTATTTATTGAGAGAAAAGCGTCTCCGTCACGCCTTGCCTTTTCTCTGTTTCCATTCGTCTTTACTAGCCGATAAATGAACGTAAATGCATATACATATTTCAAGCTTTTCTGTTGAAGTTTTCTGGATTTATAATCCGATAAGGGGGGTGATTCGTACGTCATTAATCAGGGACTACCTGCCTGCCAATTTTTGTCAACATCCTAACAGACTAGAATCGGACACTCCCTTCGTAAATTTTTACTGTTTTGAAAAAAATTTCCGTTGACATGAAATTCAAGGAACTTTCATCTTATTTCTCAGACGTCTACATAAGCTAATATTATAATACATATACCTATATAGAAAACAATATATGTTTCTACAGAAAAGTGCAATATACGAATGCATAACTTGTTCAACGCCTTTCGTATCTAGATATTAAAATTTGCGTTTTGGCTACGTAATCAGCATGGACAATTGAAACTCAAGTGTTTGATCAGAAAATATTCATTAAATCGATTAAATTGATCGCATTCAAAGCATCATGAGCAGTAGAGAGCATCCAGCACTACTCGACGAAATTAAGTTACGAATTGTATAGCAAAGAACGTCAATGGAAATAAAGCATTAAATTAATGTAATGATAGCTTACCTTTCTTTGATGCGCCATTCATTTTTGACGGAGAATCGAAAGTGGTGGTCTCACGCCAGCGTGAGACCACCACTTTCGAGACCACCGAATCCGTATCCGAATCTTGATTCGAATTTACATAATAACCCCCCAGATAGGTAGAACAGATGTGTGAATCTGTATTTTAACCATGTTTAATGCAAAAACTGTTTACAGCGTTGTGCATTTATTTTAATGTTGTATGCCATATCTTTTGCTATTTTTTCTCTGAAATATACCCAAGCATTAAATGTCTGTTTTTCCCATTACTGCACTCTGATAAGGACTTCTGATTAACTGAAGTACCTGCTCTTTTTTGTACATAATTTGCTTCATCATTTCGTTTCAAATATGTGTGATAAGGTAATAAAAATAAATAGTACATAATACTTTATTTTTACATTTTGATTAATATGCTTGTCTTTTGAATTAATATGTTTTTGATTAATTTACTGGCAAAAGGATTGCAATCCCGGATGAAAAGACAATCCCGGGATTTAGTATATACAAATCCCGGGATTCCGGAATTGACGTACACCTTTTCGCTAACAGGCAGCGCTAATAAGTAAGTTTGTTTGACCTGAAATGCAACACTTTTGACGTCTGATGTCATCGACTAAGGCATTTTATTGGAATAAGTAATTTGCCACCATTTTAAATACATAAAAAAACGAAAATGAGCTTACAGTGCGCGTGTTAAAGAAATAGTGATCGCCAGTATTAAACAAGATGGACTAAATTCCAGAAAATGTTGTCTACCTTTCGATGAATGGTCTTCACCACGTAACAGAAGCTATTTTAATGTTAAAGTTCACTTCTGTGAAAGAAAATTAAAGATGTGGAACTTGGGGCTTATCAGAATTAATGTAAATATGTCCGTAGAGTTGTGTATTGAACTTTTAAAAAATAAATTGAGAGAATATGAAATTTCTTTAGAAAAACACATTTTCGCAATCACCACTGACGGTGCAAGTGTAATGCCTAAGGTTGGTAGATTAATACCAACAAATCATCACCTTTGTTTTGATCATGGTATGTAAAAATCTGAGGGAAGAAAAAATGTAATAAAGAATTGATTTGAAGTAGGAGAAGAAGTCGAATCCGAAGAAAGTGAATTCAGCGAAGAAGACTTTCCGTGTAGTGATGAAACATACGGAGATGATCCATTTTAAGATGGAAGCACGTGTAAACAATCAGAACAAAAAATTAAGATTTTGATCCAAAAACATAAGGGGAGCAGTTCCTCTATTTAGAAAAACACTCTCAAAAAACGACAGATTCCTTGAAAAATATGTTATTGAAAAATTTGGTGAGAGAAGAGCTATTGTTATTGACGTAAATACTCCATGGACCACTTTATTTGATATGATTGGTACATTTTCTATTGCTAAAACCTTGCGTGATGAAAGCCTTAATTGATATTAATTCCGAAATATCATTCAATTATTGTGAATATGAACTTGTTTCTTCCATTATTGCAACACTGCAGCCAGTGAAAGTTACTGTGGAGGCGCTTTAACGAAGGGATCCAAATCTTTTGAAGTGTGAGGCTGCGTTGGAAATATTGATGCAAAAACTAAAATATGTGAATACAGAGTTAGGGAATAATATGAAAACTGCCTGGCAGATGCAAGTACAGAAGAGACGAGCTGATTTATCAGGGGTTTTTACGCTATCGTCACTGAGGTTCATGGGCAAGTGGCCATGATCTGGGGAATTTATATTCTGTGCTAAAACTAGTGAACCTAAAGAACATTTCAAAGAAAACTTGCCTAATTTCGTAATTATCATGTTACTAAAGCATTTTAATTAGCGATCGTGGAAGAAGAACAAGCTTCTTAAGTGTGAAAAAGTCGTTATATTGATGGATTGCATAATGAGAGAGAGTCAGCAGCTAAATAATCAGAGAGTGGTTCACTATGTTCGGATGAGCAATAGAAGGAACTTGATTCGGTCATTACCCAATACTTGATTCCTCCCGAACAATATCCTCCCAGCTGCAGTTCAAAGGACCTAGAATTAGCAATAGCTCAAAAGCTAGAGAATATCCGTGAAAGTGGACGGAGAGGAGAAAATATGCAAATTATTATACGAGCCCTTACCGGCTATTCCTCCCATTTGTGTTGGATCAGAAAGATGTTTTCCATCAACGGGTGAAGAATGAGTGGCCAGACATTACACACTCGTTGTTTTTTAATAGCATATTTAACAAATCGTAAGTAAATTTTCATTGAGGATAACCTACATCTAGAGTACCTGTTTGATTTTTTTAAAGTCTACAATTTGTTTCAATTTAAGAGCATTTGCCATTGCTTTTGGTGCTTTATTGTTTATCTCCCAAGAAAAACTGTATTGTTTTACGTTTGAGTAAAACTGATTCTTTAGTAATTTTGTGGCGTTTTTGCAATATTGATACCAAAGATAAAACAAAAAAAAACACAACAAAATTATTACAAACGCACGACCCGAATTTCAATGCTTCAGCATCATCATCATCACGGAAGATGCTCCCTTGTATCTAAACTTTGTGTGGTGTTCTTTTATAATACTTAATTTAACTTTTTTGTCAATCACTGTTGCTTAAAATTTGAGAAATTTTAATATGGATTCCATATCTGCATGTGATATTTTAGTTATTTTTAAATTTTAATTCCATATGTGCCAGTGACACCTACTTTAGTTAAATCCCGGGATTGAGGAAATCACAATCCCGTAATCTCGGGATTGTGATCTCCGGGATTGCAATCCTTACAGGGAGGCTAGGTTGGGGAAGAGGGGGCCGCGGTCCCTCCCTGCCCCCGTGTATGGGCGCTCATGTATACAAAGCCAATGACACAACACTAGAATGTGTAGCTTGATACTGCCAATCTGTAACTTTGACTGTAGATAAAACGATTATTTACAGTCTTCTAACAAGTAAACAATAGCCTTTAGGCGGGGGATGGGGTTTCTTCTCGTTCAGGTTACAACATGCCGCTGAGTGGCGAATGTTCGCGGCAAAGGGAGGGGAGGTGAGTCTCAGCGCCCACTCTTCTCGCTCTATCGTTCCTATCACCCCAAAACCACCACAACAACAGGGGCGTCGGAACTATTTTCCCTGGGAGGGGCCAACCTTGAAAAGAGCCCAGCTCTTAAGAAAAGGGCCCGCATTTTTATTGCGGATAGGATGGGGTAGACACTATAATTCCGCTAAAAGAGCTTACGAAGGTGGTAGAATATGTGTCAGAAGCATAGAGGTCCAACTGGCATTGCGCATGTGGTACCGCCTACAGTAACGCCATCTATAAGTGTAGTAGGTTATTAATAAAACGTTTTCTTACATTATAAATTAATATATTTACTCAGCTCTTCTTAAAATTTAAATTTTAGATATTCAACGTTGCATCTAGATTACTAGAAGCGTAATATCAATTTTACTACAACGACATCTAAACCTTTGACAAACGAAGATCGCAGTCCGCCTGTACGTCCTCTACATTTAAGCTGAAGGTTGGTTGAGAAATTTTTGTTTTCGTTTGCAATAACAGTGATTAAGACCATTTATCCTAAGTTTGGCTGTATAAGAAGTGATATAATTGTGTTGAAATTCGACGTAAAGCCCCTAAATGTGTAATTCTGCGCTGTTAGCAGCTGTTAATCCAGAAATTTAGTATATTTGAATTCCACGAACGGACACTTGGTAAGGCATTAACGTTTTTCGACGAATTTGTCTCATCATACAGGTTGTTTTACTATATGTTAGCATTGTGTTGGCATTAAATATTTTCAAGCTATTTCTACCATCGGAATTTGGTCACGCATATACTTTTTCGTGCTGCTTGGTGGCGTAAATATCAGTGAGTAACCCTCGAGTGCCTTAAGACAATTGTTACTATCGTTAGTATTGCCTATCGCACTTGAGCACGCACTGATGACGATGGGAATCTCATCACGAAGTAGCTTCTTGTGTTGTTTTTGGTCCATTTGGTAGTTACTTAGATGAGAATACGCTGTATTGTGCAGCCTTGCTGTATGTTCTGATCTGTCATGAAATTTGAATTTGGATATACTCTAATGGAAGTGTCTGCAATAGATTTCCTTCCTGTATCTAAACTAATTGTCTGTGTAAATAATAAAAAAAACACCCTTGTAGCTCCCTACATGAACTTAACCTTAATGTACGGAGACTGTATGGCCAACCAGCTCGTAAGTGTGGGCACTCACATTTGGGTATTCACTCTTACTCATTCATTCAGGCTTCTTTCATGGATGTAGTTGATATTGATATTTGTTATGCAGACGTTATAATTATCCATAGATTTATTGGGTTGCATACTTCATTTCATCACAGTTTCCAAGTATTTTTATGAAAGTATGCTTAAGTTAGGTTAAGGTGTTAGTTTAGTGGTCTCCACTAACTCGTCGTAAGGTAAACATCGGTAGCCAGTAGGTAAGCAGTACCCCCGGGTATAGAATTATAACGTTGAGTCGGATTTCCACGGTCAGAAGGGAAAAAGCAAGCTGGAAACAAGTGAAATTTAATTATTATTAATGAAGACTACCCATTCCTCAAAGGCCCGGGGCTAATTCTCGTCTTCACCCCCCCCCCTGCCCCCCATTACCAACGCCGCTGCACACCAACAACGCTAACGTCATACTTCTCCCACACGCTCTACATTGATTTGTTTTTTCATTTTTTTAAAAGTAAAATTTTGTATTCTTTTCGGCATTTAAATGTATTGATACTTTATAAATTCTTATTTTCAATTAATTTCTTTTGGTCCGGGCCCCCTGATGGCCCGGGCTCCTGGGAATTTGCCCTCTTTGTCCCCCCTTGTCTCCGGCCCTGTCCCGGGCGGTAACTACCCGAGAGAGTATATCAGTCAAATGTGATAAACATTTTAGGGGAGGATCGTGAGATCGCTTCGGACCTGTGGAAGAATGGAGAACCTGAAGATGGAAACGCAAAGAATGAACCTCGATGTATTAGGAATCAGCAAAATGATGTGGCCCGAAGAATGAGACTTTTGGAGTGGAAGCTTAAGAACTACACACACGGGATCATTAAATGGTTAAACTGAAGTAGGGATCTTACTAAGAAAGATCGTCGGATTGCATGTGAAGAGCTTCCTGCAGTACAATGAAAGATAATAATGGTGATGATCAACACCAAACCTGTAGATTACCATAGTGGTTCAGGTTTACATGCCTACGATGGACTACGAAGATGAAGCAGTGAAAGACGTCTACAAAGATATCGCGGAAGTTATAAAACAGGAAAGAGGAGAAGAAAACCTAATTATTTTACGTACGTACGAGCTCGTACCTTTTTTATTTAAGGAGGAAATTTATTAACATTTTGACGACCGATCACGGAAATCTCCGTGTTTAGCTAGCCGAACGTTGACGACCGGTCACGGAGATTTCCGTTTTTCAACGTATGCGTATTTTATCGCTAGTTATTTTCTTATCATTGTTTATATATGCCTACTATTTGTTAAAATGTGTTTTTAAATGTTTTTTCTATTATATAGAGTTGTTACGTTGTTATATGCATTTTATTTTACTATTTATTTATTATAAAACTTTTTATGTTTTTCGAGGTTCATCATTACATGCCGTACCCGAAATTTTGCTGGGTATTCTCCCGTAAATAAATTCGTATAAATATTATTTCCGTGATAAATAAGATCAGTGCTACCCTCCAAAGTTCATGAACTATTAATATTTATAGTTCCACGTTCATTTAGTCAGTAAAAGACATGACCCAATTGTTCTCTTTTAGTCCGAGCTAAGACGTAAGCTCTTCTTTGCCGATACTGCGATCAGCTTATGTATAGGGGTCTTTCAAAAGGATAATAAATGTGTCATCTCAGTCTTCGAGACCTTCCAGCTCATAAAGAGGTTTTTCAAAAGGCATATTATCAACAATCTGACCGTAAACAAACCAAGCAGAGGGACCCTAACATCTGATAGCTTTCAAGGCCTACCCTATCTGTAGCTTCGTTGGTAGAAAAGGACCAGATGCCCTTGCCTCTCATCTTCTTTAGGCTTATACGCTTTTCTTTACCGAGGATGCATCTAGTTTCACTCTGGGTGTCCGTGTGTTGTGTGCTTCCTTCATTGGATATCTACAGCCACTCATTCGACTAAAGTTTTATTTCCAGAGTTGAATTGTGCTTTTGCATCATTGATGTGAATAATAAGGTTATATCGGGTGCTAATACCGATTCTGTTTACTAGTACTTACTCTTCTCATTTTCCAATGAATTTACCTCTATACATTTTAGCCATATAAGAATTATTGAACGATGGAGTGAAAGAGTAGTGGCACATCATGTGGAATGACCGAGGAGGATATATGTACCGAACTCGGTGTTGATGTATTATCGGACGCGCCAGATGATTGCATAGAAGAGAGTGAGAAGTCAGACTGTGAAATTGGTCTTGAAACTTCTGGAAGACGGCATGGAAGAAAATCTACGCGTTTAGTTTACAGTGATAGTGATTCTGAAGGAACTGACAATGACAGTAATTTTGTGAAGGACACCGCTGAGACATGGCACAAAAACGATTTTCCAAGAATTTTAGAAGAATTTCAGGGCAAAGAGGGAATCATCAATACACTTGATAACTGTGAACGCATTTTGGATGTGGTAAAATTGTTTTTTGGGGAAGATCTGTTTGAAATGATGTGTAATGAAACAAATTTGTACCATATGCAAAATGAAAGCAAGTATAAGCATTCACAGAAATCAGGGAAATGGAAAAACGTATCTGTAAAAGAGATGATAGTTTTTCTGGCAATAATCGTATTGATGGGAAAGGTAAGGAAAGACTCAATTAGGGAATATTGGAGCACAGATGCGTTTATTGGGACGCCAATTTTTGGAAATTTGCTAAGCAGAAACAGGTTTGAGCAAATTTGGAAATCTTGGCATTTTAGTGACAATGAATCTAACTCTGACTCTGAAGATAGGTTATATAAAATTAGACCTATTGTTGCATATTTTCTAGAAAAATTCAAGACAGTATACTCACCCAGGCGTGAGCTCTCTCTTGATGAAGGAGTAATACCATGGAGAGGAAGATTGAGGTTTAGGACATATAATCCCGGTAAACTGGTGAAGTATGGATTATTAGTGCGCATGGTGTGTGAGAGTGATACAGGGTATATCTGCAACATAGAAATATACACAGCAAGGGAAAAAAATTAGAAGAAACAATATTGTCACTTCTAGAACCGTATTTATACCGATGGCATCATGTGTACCAAGACAATTATTATAACAGTGTGCACATAGCCGAAACCCTGCTTTCAAAAAAAAACTCGTGTTTTTGGTACCATTCGTGCAAACAGGGGACTTCCGTCTGAATTTAGGAACGAAATGAAAAATATGAAGAAAGGAGACTACATGTTCTGCAGAAAAGGGGAAGTTTTGCTTGCGGCATGGAAAGACAAGAGGGAAGTGAGGATGATTTCCACGATCCATGACGCGAGTATGGGTGAAGGAAAACTAAACAGGTGGACAGGAGACATCAAGAGAAAACCTACTTATATTTTGGAGTACAATAAGTACATGGGAGGAGTGGATAGGGCCGATATGTACCTTGCGTACTTCTCAATACTGAGAAAAACTATGAAGTGGACGAAAAAAGTTGTGTTGTGGCTAATAAACTGTGCCTTATTCAATTCTTTTATAACCTATAGAACTCTGAACAGGTCTTCCGTGTGACTTTTCAAAAATTTGTTTTGGAATTAGCCAAGGGTTGGGCTAATAGTGAAGAAGAGAGAAGTGCGTCGTCCAGCGATGACGGCACCGAAGCTGATAAAGAAGGGCCGACTCAACGGGCGCCTCGTCGGGATCATCCAGCAAGACTATCGGGCGTGATGACGAAACACACTCTAGAGAAGATAGTAGGGAAGGGGAAAAAAAATATCCATCACGGATGTGCCGAGTTTGCTCTGCAAAGAAAATTAGAAAGGAAACTCGGTATATTTGTGCGTTCTGCAAGGTTCCTCTTCATAAAGGGACTTGTTTCACGCAATATCATACCAGGAAGAAATACTAGAATCTATGGTGAGTAAAACATTTTTTATTTTATTGAAAAAGGTTAAAAAATAACCATATTACACCAATTTTAGTGCAGTAATGTCATTTAGGTTACATCCCTATTAAATAGCCGGTCCTACGTAGAAGGATGGGATTTAAATACCCGGTCGTCAGCGTGGAAGAACTCTAGCAGTCTTTCTCCTCTTTCGTTTCTGTTTATCAATCCGTATATTCCAGTTATTCTTCCATCTTGACCTTCGCCGACAATAGTGTTCCAGTCACCTAAAATAATAAGGTTTTCTTCTCCTCTTTCCTGTTTTATAACTTCCGCGGGTTTACATGCCTACGATGGACTACGAAGATCAAGCAGTGGAAGACGTCTACAAAGATATCGCGGAAGTTATAAAACAGGAAAGAGGAGAAGAAAACCCAATTATTTTAGGTGACTGGAACACTATCGTCGGCGAAGGTCAAGATGGAAGAATAACTGGATAATACGGATTGATAAACAGAAACGAAAGAGGAGAAAGACTGCTAGAGTTCTTCACAAAACATAAGTTAGTGGTCTTCAAGACATTGTTTAAAAATCACAACCGAAAAAGATACACATGGAAAATTCCAGTCGACTGAAGAAGATTTCAAATAGACTATATTTTAGTGAAGCAGAAGTTTAGAAACCAGGTGAAGGACTGCAACCACTACTCTGGGGCAGACATTGACAGTGACCATCATTTAGTGATGATGAAATGCCATCTAAAGTTCAAGAAATTGAAGAAATCAAAGAAGAATATATGGCAGATAGAAAAAAATGAAGAAGGCTCAGCAACAGCTGGCTGTTAGAAAGCAGTAGAAAACAACATAGGAGAGGACCTTAATGAGAATCAGTGGAAAAACGTTGGGAAAACAACAAATGCGGACTACAGGAAGCAGCAAACGAAATAGTTGGGAGAAGAAAAGTTGCCAAGAAGAAGCCATGGATCACGGAGGAAGACTTTAACTTGATTGAAGGAAGAAACATGTGCAAGAATGCGAAAACTGAAGAAGGGCAGCTTTGCTACAAAAGAATAAGAAACGAAATATGTCGCTAAGACATGAAAGCTAGAGAGATGCGGATGAAGAATCTAAGCGAAGATGTACAAAACAACCTTGCACTTGGAAAGGTGAAGCTGCTCATAGGATAGTAAGGAACCACTTCAAACATCGGAGTGCAAGATGCAATATCAGAAGACACAAGAATGGAGAAATTTTGATTGAAAATGAAGACAAAGTGAGGAAATGAAAATTCACTTTGTTCGTGCCACACAAAGACATTGGCCATCTATGACGTAAACCACTGGCGACACACACTGGCGATGCATATCCACTTCCCAACCTGACAAAAATCTTGCATTAGGTCTCTGGGCAAAATTTTAAATTGTCTGGAAATGCTGTTTTTAAAATGGTAAATGATACTAAAATAGCTTACCGATGGAAACCATGCATTTATCTAATGTATTTTTCGGGAAATGAGGCAAAGAAATGCCCAGATGTCACTCCCACTTCAAAACGTATTGTGATTGGCCGGCTGAAAATGGCATCGGGTCCTACAATGGTGAGGAGAACGCCGGCAAGTATAGTACCTGTGGACGTTGTTTTTAACTTTTGTTGTCGGTATTCGGGGTCAAGGGAGGCTTCAAATAGTTATTATTTATTTCGATGATTTAGAGCCTGAGTTTGTCAAAGCTGACTCAAGATATTTGCCGAAAGTCGCAACATTAGCTGTTTACGTACGCATCAGCACCATGTTTAAAAGAAGTTAAATGAAGCTTCGTTCAAGCTTAGATGAAAAGATTATTCAAGCGGAAAGCCAAAGAGTGAAGATGGCCAGATAAAAGAATCTCAATGCTTGAAAATGATTTTTCACATTTGAATTTTGTAATATTTATAACATGGCGGTGATGAATGTTTTGGTGTTAGGGTCGTTCATGTGGAACACAGCGATGATACCATTGTATATGTGCAAGTAAAGCTAGATAAAGGTAGATTTATGTTATGGCGATGCAGAATGTTTTTTGATATGAATGAATGTGTTAGGGTTGTATTTAAAGCAACGCTTTGATATTTTACAAAAAAGTTGGTATTTATGAAAGACAATTTAATTGAAATCTCCTGAACGATTTAAACTTCGCGTAGAAAAATTCCCACCGCGACCGCTGTTGCAGAACCTGACGTCATTCACGTTGGCTGCGGGACGATTTATGTTTTTGTGAGACACCAACTCGTGGCGATTTTGGATGCTTAAATTCTAAGAATAAAATAATTTTTGTCAAAACTACCTCTGCAGCAAGTAATATTTTTATGAAAAGTATTTGAAAATATCTCTATTGGAATGTGTCTAGAGGTCTATTTTCCCCGTTAGCTCTGACAGGTTGGAGAAATGATTTGTAAGAAATTTGTATCTAAGAAATTATTATTAACACGCCTTATAGATAAGGATCATGCACACAGAAAGTACGGGAATAACATAGATGATATTAATTAACAACGATTTGTGAGCTCGTACCTTTTTTATTTAAGGAGGAAATTTATTAAGAGGTACACAACTCACTTAAAATGAGGATGATTAGGCAATAATTCTGGCTTAACAACACTTAATACTTGGCCTTAACAGCAATACAACCCATAATTGAAGGAAATCAATTATTCTGAAGATTCAGGCGATATGGAGTGGAAGCGAAACATGATAACACAGAAAGAAAAACACGAGCCAAATCCACAAAAATAAACTTTACTACGACCCGGGTTTCACCTTATTACAGCATCGTCAGGTAGCGTATATCAAAGATGAGAAATATTTTGGTGCATCTTTGATATACGCTACCTGACGATGCTGTAATACAGTGAAACCCGGGTCGTAGTAAAGTTTATTTTTGTGGATTTGGCTCGTGTTTTTCTTTCTGTGTTATCATGAAATCAATTATATTAAAGCATTTGTAATTCAAGGCACAGATCATGAAGCGCACCCATATTAGATTCAGGTGAATAAGATTAGCAAGAAATTATAATTCACAAACTGAAAAGGCAATAATTACGTGCAGTTACTTCCAAAATTTACGAACAAAAATCACATACACCCAAGCTAAATACATAAGCACCAGAGAAACAGGTCATTTTGATACCATAATCTAGTCTAAACCAGGGTCTGGAACAATTTGGGACGAGGCGAAAAACTCGTGAATTTCCTGGGAATTTCCTTTGACGGAGCGGTACAAAAATTGTGGGACAGAGAGAAGTGATGAGACGAGACATTTTTTTAAGATGAAAAAAATGTCGGTATAAGACGACCAAAAACCTTGGGGCGAAGAATCTGTACAGGATCAGAAGAGACGAAAAACATGGCATGAAATATATTGTAGAGAAAATGTAAAATCTCATCAGGAAGAAACATTTAACGAGAAAAAAGCCACACATATCCATTTAAATGTTCTCACCGTTACTGAGAACAATAATTAGACAAAGAGTGGTGAAATCAACGACATCTGAAGAAAAGATGAATTTACTCTCATGTATGGAAAGAGCTGGCATTTATTCAATCAGATAGTTAATAATTCAAGAAATTCACAGGAAAGAAGGAATAAACATAAAATAAATGAAATAAAGAAGAAAATAATGAAATGATAAACATAAAAGCACGTAATCGAGTAAACCTCGATTATTAGTAGCTTGGGTGCTTCGAAAATGAAATATGTCCCTAACGTGGAACATAATAACAGCTAAGGAAAGGGTTCCCACTAAAAGAGTGCTTTTAACTCAAAGCTAAAGCTTCTAAATACATATTTACGTGGTTGACATCAACGTATATTTTAGAAAAAAATGGTCTCGCAGTGTTTTTATTTTAAAATTAAAAAAATCAATCCGAGTAAAAAAAAAACATGATTTTTACCGAAATCAAGACCAGGGAAGACTAAATCCAGAATGAAAAAAATTGTTCCAGAATGAGAAAAATTGTTCTAGGCGTTAAGGAACAAACAAAGCTGGAAACAGCAACATTTTCGTGACCTGGTGAGGCGAATGGCATTTTTGGATGAAAACAGAAGAATATTTTAGGTCGTCAAAAGATTCGGGACGAGACGAGACGAAAATCTCGGGATGAAGGTTGCTTACTTCCGTCCAAAGCCCTGGTCTAAACTCCCCATTTTAACGAACGGATGTGACTATCGTCACGTAAGACGAGGGGTGATGAAACCACACAATATATTACATTAATCCATTGTCTTAATTATCCACACAACATTAGGATCAAGTCAAGAGCACCTGAGCAAGTTATTAGACAGCAAAAAAATCGAACATGAGACCCTGCAAATTGAGAAAGAGTCATTAAATGATATAGTAACTATGATATCAGTGTTGACTCATCTATACCATTTAACATCACGTATTTGATATCGTCACATTCAAAGCATTAGAAAAATAATTATTATTGTCACTAACCCCCCCATACCCCTTAAAGAAGGAATCACATAGCTGGAACCTTAAGATGCAAGCAAAGTTTGAATTTTGGCAGCTGAAAGGTAGAAAAATCACGTTAGAAATATGTATAAATGATAAAATCACGTAACCAGACATTCAAAGTTAGCAAAAACATTTTCAGAACAAAGGCACGTTTCCAGTTTATTCCTTGCACACTGATCATGCACTACCACGTTGGAGTGACTTGCAATGGTTAACAACTGGGACTAAATAACTATCATTGACCTTTACAAACCTTAAAATATGATATTGTGATAGTAAAAATGAAAATAGTGTATTGAAATAACCTGTAAGCTTACGTCACAAAGAGTAAAATACAACGTTGTCCCTATGGACCATTTGCAGCCATTTCGCTCTTCTCACGGAATGCCGAGGGAAAACAAACAAACAAAGACTTTTACTGAATTTTTTGGAACAATTGAGTGCACTAAAACAACCCTTTTCGTTTTTTGTAAGTGTAAACTATGAAAAAAAAAGTGTTACTCGTATCCTAGCTCCTATGCCACAACACAGACAGCGAGCAATTGTAGGCAGTGATGTCAGATTGGGTAAAAATTTCATTTGGCAGGTTTCCGCCAACTTGGGCTGGTTGGGCCATTCTCCATGGAAATTGGGCGGGTGCCTAAAAATATCCTTAACCGCCCTATTTGGTACCGATAGATACCGTAGAACTAACGAAAACGTTAGAATAAACAATAGTTCGAACGTTAACAATAGTACGACCGTTTCCCACTGCCAAACACCCTTGCGGTAGCTCGCAGGGTATTATGTAAATGTAGACCTTAAGCCAGATCGAAGGTCAAGCACAGAGGCTGTTGTTACTAAAGTGATTGGGTGTAGTCTTGGTGTAATCGGTCCCACGATTGGCTGATTTTCGCGAAAAATATCGCTAGTAGGTAGGCTGGAGTTACAGAGTGCTATCAATAAATCAGAAATAAATACGTGTTAAAGAGTTCTACTAGCATTTCATACATTATTTAAAAAAGGAAAAGAAGAAAGTAAAGTTAAGGAGATTACTGGGTGCATCACATTTGAAGAGATAGATTGCTCCAAGGAAAGCTTTGTACTCTCCAATTCAAATTTTTAACTACTCGAAAAATGTTTTCTGTTTCTTTGGAATTCTTAATAATACTGTCAATGACCTTGATCCAGCAACAGCAAAGCATCACTGATTAGAGTGCTGACGTGAGTCGCAACCAAAATGATCGAGCAGTTACCAATTTTTGTAATTTGTTGAGAATTGGAAAAATAAATTATTTAAGCATTAATTTAAGCACTTCTAAAATATTTTTTGTATTAATAGAATACCCTTCATTTACGTTACATAATTTTTTTTTCAATGAGAAAAATTATTTTTCTAGTAGAGCATTGCAACATTAGAACTTAAAATGAAGTTATTCCTCATTAAAAAAGGAAAATTCAATGTTGTAAATGTCGGTATGCAAATAAAGTATTTGACCATAAACATGCCGCATGCTTATAAATCATCAAAATACGAATAATTGTTTTTCAAAACACTAAATGAACTAAATGAATGACATCTTGCAATAGGTAGTTAATGTTTTGTTCATTTTTGCTCTTAGTGTTTCATTAATGTTACCTTATCACTAATTGCTCCTTTCCGCGGACTTGGTGCTGCAAAATAAATACGAATTGAACATTTTACCATATTATATGTTTATTTTGATAGCAAAATTAAACCACCTGTTCGTTATACATTAGATGTTTAAATCTTGGCGTGAGGCGAAAAAAGATGGGGATTGGGCAGGTTGGGCGGGTTTAGGGCGATTTGGAGGCGATGCCTTCGCAAGGAAGGCATAACCGAAGGAGTTTACCGACACTGTACTTACGAAATAAATTATTAGAAGTCGAGAATTTCTTATTCCATTATCGCCTTCATCTAAAACTCGCAGGCGTTTAAGACCTGCGGCGGCAACATTTGGTGACCCAGACGTGATCGCTGAGCAGTTTTACGGCAAGAAGACGGACTTCAACCCACGTGGTGCTACGCAGAAGCTGCTACAACTAACTTCCGAGGCCCAGCAGAAAAATTTACAAGGACGTCTACCCTCACATTGCAGTATCGGTGAGTGGAGCTCATTAATTCCGGCTTTCCTTAGCAACTTCTAATTCCATTTCTATCCCATGACTTCCATGCCTCATTAACCTATCCGTGCCAATAATTGAGTGAATTCGTAATCAAATTGCATCAGTGTCGAACGTAATGGATACTACAGAATTCAAACGCCTAATTCACAAACGAGGGTTAGTGAAATCGCGTCTTACGCGCTTCAGGCAGTTTATAGAAGACGATAGTTCCTTGGAATCTCCTGGGCAGATTAAATCTAGATTAGCTCGATTGGAAGAAACGTGGTCAGCGTTTGATGAAGTGCAATCTGATATAGAGCTCGCGGAACAAGAGTCAAAATCGACGCCATCAACTCACGAACGGGAATCATTTGAACAGAATTATTTCGAATTGATGGCTCTTTTTCAAGAAGGTTTAGGATCCGCCGCCTCACGTGTTGAATGCAATGAGTCACGCATGAGTAACCCTCACCCTCTGCCGATTCCGCTGCCAACGCTTCAACTTCCAACTTTCGGTGGCTCGTATGATGAGTGGCTGCCCTTTCATGACTCGTTTCGGTCCCTGATTCATCATAACGACGCGTTAACACCTATTCAAAAATTCCAATATTTAAGGTCGGCGTTGAAGAACGATGCCTTGCAGTTGCTTCATTCATTGGAAATATCAGCTGACAATTACAATACGGCATGGGAGCTCTTGAAAAACCGATATGAATGCAAAAAATACATCATTAATAAGCACGTCCAAGCGCTGTTTAATTTAAGTGAAATTCAAAGGGAATCGCCAGCCTCTCTACGCAAGCTATTGGATGAGTCCGAAAAACACATAGGAGCCTTGAGGGCTTTGGGTCAGCCCACAGATCAATGGGACGTCATCGTAATTCACTTGATATCGAGTAAATTCAATGCTACAACGAGAAGATCGTGGGAATCATCTTCATTTGTTGGGGAAATGCCTACCTTTAACGAACTTAAGAATTTTCTTCAACAAAGATACAAGGTACTCAAAGTATGCGAGGGCGAAGTAAAACCAAATTCGCAGCTAGTGCAACGAAGCACCCACTCCAATCAGGAACTTAGAGCGTCCAAGCTTAATCAACGTCTCAAATATTCATCTTCTTACGTCAATACTCGAGTGACGTCATGCCCAATTTGCAATCAAGAGCATTACATTTTTCATTGCTCACTATTCAAAAATATGAGTGTGCCACAGAGACTTGCCAAGGTTAAGGAGTTGAATTTATGCAAAAATTGCCTGCGATCGGGACACATGACAATTCAATGTAATTCGAAATTATGCAGGAAGTGTAATAAGAAACATAATACTTTATTGCACTTAGAGAACTGCGATGAGGAGAAACAGGAGCATCATACTAGTGGTACTAAAGAAGTGGCAACCAGTTGTCTTCATAATACCAACGAATATCAGCAAACGCTTCTCGCAACCGCAATAATCAACATTAGCGACGTGAGAGGGTG
Source organism: Platycnemis pennipes (assembly GCA_933228895.1). Classification (NCBI taxonomy): domain Eukaryota; kingdom Metazoa; phylum Arthropoda; class Insecta; order Odonata; family Platycnemididae; genus Platycnemis; species Platycnemis pennipes. The sequence continues at coordinate 26,140,775 of OW121849.1, forward strand.
CATGCATCATTGCCGAATTCTACTAGATTCCGGTTCACAATCGAACTTAATGAGTCAAACCTTCGCTCGAGCATTGGGAATTCAGCGCACAAAGGTATGCAAACCAATAATGGGAATTAATCAAGAAATAATGAACGTTACCAGTAGCATCCAAGCCACAGTAAGTTCTCGGATCAATTCCTTTCAGACAAATGTCGAGTTTTTAGTGGTCCCAAGAATCACGCAGAGACTACCTATGCATCGAATTAACAAAAAACTTCTGAAAATTCCAAGTGGAATCACCTTAGCAGATCCGGAATTTAATATTCCTCGTAAGATCGATGCGCTCTTAGGCGCAGATATATTTTGGCAACTCACATCCATTGGTCAAATCCGTATTGCCACGGATCTTCCAATCCAAACTGTCTTCGGTTGGATTGTTTCAGGCAAAACACCAGTCAAGCGCTATGAAGGACATAGTAATACTACTTTATTCTGTAATTTTAGCATACAGGAGGACGTGGACCAACTCTTGAGGAAATTCTGGGAGATGGAAGAAGTAACTACAAGCAAGCATTCAACTTTCTCGGTCGAGGAGAGAGCTTGTGAAGATCACTTCCGGACACACGTTCGCCGAGATGAACGCGGGAGATTTGTGGTACGACTACCATTGAAAAACAGTCCTTCCGTCTTGGGGAATACCAGGAGACACGCCGAGGACCGTTTTAAAAAACTGGAGAAGAGATTTGAGAAGAACCGAGAACTAAAACAGAACTACAGCATACAAATGAATGAGTATTTGGAGCTCGATCATTTAGAACCTTGTTCTAATCCCAATTTTACTGATTTCATTCCAGCTAACTATCTCCCACATCACCCTGTTTTCAAGGACTCAAGCACGACGACCAAACTGAGGGTAGTATTCGATGGATCAGCCAAATCAACCTCGGGTATTGCCTTAAATGACATACTGATGGTTGGTCCAAATATACAACGAGATTTGTTTTCAATACTTGTCTCATTTCGCTTTCATCCTTATGTATTTACTGCAGATATAAAACAAATGTATCGACAGATAAAGCTGCATCCTGCTGACACCAGCCTGCAATGCATCCTATGGAGGAATTCACCTGAGGAATCCTGAATGGCCTATCGTTTGACAACAGTCACCTTTGGATTGGCCAGCTCACCATTCCTAGCAACGAGATGCCTCTTACATTTGGCGGAGACTGAGCAAGGGAGATATCCATTGGCCGCAGCAGTTACCATGAAGGACTTCTACGTAAATGACCTCATAACCGGTGCGAGTACAATCGAAGAAGCTGTAAGGTTGCAGTATGAATTGGTAAGCATGTTGAGCCAATCTAGATTTCATTTACGCAAATGGTGCGCCAACCATCCCCAGTTATTGCAATCAATTGCACCAGAGGACCAAGAAATTAGATACGACATTAAAGGGGATTCGAAGATACATACCAAGACATTGGGAGTATCTTGGAACCCAAAAAAGGATAATTTTCGGTTCAATTATACACCATGTAACTGCTCTAATGTGTCCAAACGGACCATATTAGCCTCAATTGCTAGACTATTCGATCCTTTGGGAATTATTCCTCCTGTAATCGTCAAGGCAAAACTTATCATGCAGCATTTATGGTCACTTAACCTAGACTGGGATGAATCTATTCCAATGAATATTCATAGCCAATGGAGTCAATTTCAGGCAGAGATGGTAGCTATTGAACAATTGGCTGTACCCAGGCTAGTTGGAAGCAAGGAGAGGATGCAAGGTCTTCAGCTTCATGGCTTCAGCGACGCATCAGAGGCTGCCTATGGTGCTTGTGTTTACATTCGTTGCCAAGATGCTAAAGGACAAATTCTTTGTAATCTGCTCTGTGCCAAGTCACGTATAGCTCCGTTAAAACGGATCACAATTCCTCGACTTGAATTATGTGGTGCTCTTCTTTTATCTCGACTTGTTGCAAGGATATTGGCCGCCGGAATTGACTTTCATGATTTCTATCTTTGGACAGATTCCACAATTGTACTTGATTGGATTGCAGCGCCGTCACACCGTTGGAAGTTCTTCATCGCCAATAGAGTTACCGAAATACAAGAGATCACAAATGGAATGAACTGGGGTTACATTTCTACGAATGAAAATCCGGCTGATGTATGTCTCGTGGCACTTCCCCGGAGCAGCTATGGAGGTGTCCTTTGTGGTGGTTTGGTCCAAGTTGGTTGCATAGGAAGCAAGAGGAATGGCCAAAGGCAAATAAGAAGTTTGTTCCAGAAGAAGATGCTCTTGAGGCAAGGGTACCGTTAGAGAAATCTTATTTTGCTATTGCAGATGATATTCACTTATTTGATCGGTATTCATCACTTAATAGACTTAGAAGGGTGACCGCTTATTGTCGAAGATTCATTTCTAACGCTAGGAAACTACGCCATGAAAGAAATGTTGGATTGATCACAGCACAAGAGATTAAGGATGCCATGTTATGCTTAATTAAAATTTCACAAAAACAACATTTTTTAAAGGAAATAGAGCACCTTAAGGCTAGCAAATGTGTTTCTGAAAAGAGTAAATTAAGGCCACTATGCCCATTTCTCGATGAATCTTATGTAATCAGGGTGGGCGGCCGATTAAAAAATTCACAGCTGTGTTATGGGAGCATGCATCCTATCATTCTTCCAGATAACTGCAGCTTAACTTCATTAATTTTTAATCATGCCCACATCAGCTCACTTCATGTTGGACCTCAAGCATTAATGGCTGAGGTGAGACAAATATACTGGCCTCTTCGAGGAAAATATTTAGCCAATAGAACAGTACATCAATGTGTTAAATGTTTTAAGGTGAAGCCAACTATGCATAGCCAACTCATGCGAGAACTACCTGCCGGTAGAGTAACACCTTCCAAACCTTTTTTAAACACTGGTGTGGATTTCTGTGGGCCAATTCACTGCAGGCTAACTAAGCAGAGACGCTCTCCTGTGACAAAAACTAATATATCTTTATTTGTCTGTCTTTCAACCAAGGCAATTCACCTGGAGCTGGTGAGTGAACTCACAACACAAGCTTTCATTGCAGCTTTTAGGAGATTTATCAGTCGCAGGGGACAATGTGTCAACGTCTATAGCGACAATGGCACCAACTTTGTAGGAGCTGATAAGGAATTGAAGGAATTACGAAGTCTCTTCAAGACAGAAGCCTACCAACAAGAGGTGACAAGCAACCTGGCCAATGATGGAATTACTTGGCACTTCATCCCTCCCCGATCGCCGCACTTTGGAGGCCTTTGGGAGGCGGGTGTGAAGATGGTTAAGTACCATCTAAGAAGAGTATTAGGTAACGCAATTTTGAATTATGAAGAGCTGTACACTGTCCTCACTCAAATAGAAGCTTGCCTAAACTCCCGCCCCTTGACACCTCTATCAGATAATCCTAATGACCTAAACCCTCCAACCCCAGGCCATTTCTTAATTGGCCAGCCTTTCACCTCATTTCCCGAGCCGGATTTGACTCCACTCCCAATTAATCGTCTATCCCGTTGGCAGTATTGTCAGCAGCTCATGCAAGATTTCTGGAGAAGATGGTCTGCAGAGTACCTGCCACACCTCCAGCAGCGATCGAAGTGGGCCACGAGAGGGGAGGATCTGAAGGATTTTCGTCCTCCCATGCATTGGCCAATGGGGAGAATTACTGCTCTCCACCCTGGAAAGGACGGCATCAGCAGAGTGGCCACTATTAAAACTGCCAGGGGATTATTCAAGAGAGCCATGACAGAATTGTGCGTCTTGCCCATGGTGGGCAATCAGTAAAAAATTATTAATGTAGTTTCCTTTTCAGAGTTGAAAGCAGACCTTTCAAGGTGGGCGGAATGGTCGCGGACCACGGACTTTCATACTCCCGCCGACGTGAGTCACGGCGAGACCGATAGGAGGCATCACGGGAGACTCGCCGTCAGCTGATCGCCGCCACGGGGGAGTAAGCGAGCACTCTGACTCTCACTCTCTGACCCTGGCAAGGAACGCTTGCAAGGAAGGAAGGAGCTCGCAATGAAGGCAGGAATTCGCAAGGAAGCCATAACCGAAGGAGTTTACCGACACTGTACTTACGAAATAAATTATTAGAAGTCGAGAATTTCTTATTCCATTATCGCCTTCATCTAAAACTCGCAGGCGTTTAAGACCTGCGGCGGCAACACGGGTTGAGGGTCGAAAAATCTGGCACCACAGATTTCAGGAGTGAAAACGGCGGACTGCGATGACTCCACTATATAGTTATTATTTGGCAATCAAGAGGATTATTAATTTCCAAAAATTTATTGTTGGTCTCGTCAGGAGTCGTGTCAGTTTAATATGGGGGTCGTGGTGGACTAGTGGGTAGAGCACTGAGCTAAAGCTACACCAATCTCACCTATCAAAACCAACCTTCGGGTTGAATCACTGAGTGAGATTGTTCATGTGTGTCTCGTGAAAAAGCCGCAAATAGTTAATTACTGGTCAACCTATCCATTCATTAGAACATCCTTCGCTGCAACACTTATGTCAAAGGATAGGTTCAGAGCTATTTTATTTATCTTGCATATAAATAACAATGTCAATTACATACCTCGAACAGAACCGAATCATGACCCTTTTTTCAAACTTATACCCTTTTTCGATTTCCTTGTGGAAAAATGCAAGACTGCCTTCTATCCAATGTAAAATTTGACAATGGGGTCGTTTACCAAATTTTTTATAACCGAATCTGTTAGATTTAATAAAAAAAAAGACACGTATTTTTAGGTTTCTTGATCCGTGAATTATTTCTCGAGTTATAAGCGGCGAAAAACTGTTGTTTTTAACCCTTTCGGAAAAGTGGGGGTGGTGTATCCTCTGATGTCATCGACTTCGTCCAATCACAACTGAGCCCGTGGAGCTACTTTGCCTTATCGCAATGGGGGATACCGTTGACTCATCCAATAGGAGTGGTTACGACAGGATCTGTGCGAGCAAACCTTCCGAGAACCCCCCTCCACTCCCTTCCCTTCCCCTAAAAGCAGTCAATGACGGGAGGAGAATGACGTCAATGATGTCGAAGCAGTTTCTTCGGTTCACCTTTTGCTTATTTTAATTTTTGGTTTGTGAGTGAATGGTTGTGGTTAGAAGATTATTTTTTCACTAAAATTCGTTTTTGATTTCATCTAACAATTTCGTGTGCAAAATTGCGATTCCGGTTCCGATAAAAATTTTGATAGTCACAGAAAATGACATATCAGTTTCCTTCGATGTCGATTCTCTGTTCACCACGGAGCCCATAGATGACTCCGTGCGAATAATGAGGAAATTAGTCGACCACGGTCTACCACCACAAAGAGCACATTGAGCACAAAGAGCGGCATTGGCTATAACTCTACTACACAGGGCCAGTGATGTTTGTGGCTAATCTTCGCTCAAGACCAAGGAGAAAAATATACATAATGCCCTCATGAGAAATGGCTACTCGGAGTCATGGCGGAATTTTAATGTCAATACTAAGCAATCGGAAAGTGACTTCCCGAAGCCCAGGGCGGGCGCCATCATCCCTTACATCGCCGGGACAACCGAACGGATCTCTCGGATACTCCGTAGGGCTGACATCGAGACTCGGTTCTCAACCCTAACCAAGATAAGAGACCTGCTGCCCTCAGCCAAAGAGAAGCTTCACCCACTCCATACCGAAGGAATATATGAAATTCCTTGCTCCTGCGGGAAAGTATACGTCAGCCAAACCGGACGTTCCGTCGCGTGCGGACTGAAGGAACACCAAAGAGCCGTAAAACGCTGCAGCATGAAGCAATCAGCCATCGGAGAGCATATTTTATTGATAGGACTAGGGAAAAACCATCAAATTTACACGGAGGAAACACGGGTGTTGTCACGGGAAAAAAATTATTTCCTCCGACTCATCCGCGAGGCAATCGAAATTGAGAAACGGCCTGAGAATTTCAATCGGGACGATAGAATTCTACTGAGTACCTCATGAAAGCGATTGCTTCGTAAGGAGAGATGCGGGGTCGACAACTTGAGGCAGCCGACCATGACCACCCTCTCAGGAGACACACCCTAAACATCCACAGAGGCAACAGAAGGGGGGAAGTGGTCAACGGTTATTCTCCCCAAGTGATTGACGTGACTGGGAGTGAACTCCGGATACTCCGTATTTGGAGTGGTTACGAGCACAACTCTCCTCTTCAGAAATCAATGTTGTCTGAATTCTTGTGACCACACTCTTTTTTTTAAGTGTTCTGTTGCAATCCAGTTAATTAGAGTAGTGTCAACCTTTATATTCCACACACTTGCTTCTAAATACAACTTAATAACAGTACTGGAATATAATACTGACTATTCCAGTACTATTCACCCTGGACTATAGTCCTAATAATAACATCTTTATACTCACATATGCTTAGAGGGAAACACTTGTAAAGCGTTTAGTATTTTCTAGCGATTAGTCAAAACGAGGAATTCAATGACATATTATGACAATATTCAATTAAAAGGGATATTTAATACCCATAGTGCTAAAAAAAATAAAGGGTAAATGAAAATTTAAAATCTTTTGACGAAGTTTATTGCTTTATGATTAACATTGTGAAATAATATTTACAATCTAACCCGTATTTCAAAAAACCATTAAAATGTTTATTCAGTGAAGTAAGTCTGTATGGTGCAAAACTAGGGTATGTTGGCAATAAGGATAATCATCATGCATATGACGTTTATTCGCTGTAGAATTATCCATATTTGATTTCGACTACTTTTCTCATCGACAATTAAGTTTTAAACCCATCTTTGTACTCACATCTTCATTATCTTTCTTCAGAAATCAATGCTGTCTGAATTCTTGTGACCACACTCTTTCCTTTAAGTGTTCTGTTGCAATCCAGTTAATTAGAGTAGTGTCAGCCTTTATATTCCACACACTTGCTTCTAAATACAACTTATTGACAGTACTGGAAGATAATAGTGACTATTCCAGTACTATTCACCCTGGACTATAGTCCTAAATACAATCTCTTTCTGAAAATTCTCACCTATTAAGCTATCAATTTCATATCATCGTTTTCTTTTATATAAATATTTAAACTAGGATTGCACAGAATTATTTATAGTCCGTATCCGTTTTTACCGACCACAGACACATTTCAAAAATAATTTGGCCTTAAATTATAGCACAATCATCCTGGAAATTGAATGACAGCTTATTCGCTGGGAATCCCTGACCATTCAGAGCTTGCACACCTGCATCAATATTGGCCGCGGTTGACGCAGCTTTTGTAAGTAAAATTGCACTCTCTGAAATCAGAATAAAAAAGAACAATAGTTCAAAAATATCATGCAATCGATAAAATCCTTCATTGCTTATTTTTAAATATAATAATTCGGTGTGTTTTGCATTCCAGGAGTTTACAATCGGTCACTCTGTATTTCACCATCATGCAGAGTTATTACGTAAGTATAACATTACTTAACCCAGTGGTATCTATTTTTAAAAAGGTATTTCTTAAAATTTTCAGTTTTGATGCAAATAGCTTGTGTGAAATGAATTAAAATTGTGTCATATAAATTTGAAATAATCGCCTACAATCAGAGTACAAATACAATCCGCCTTTCGGCAGAGGGAATGGAAACTTGTTCTGTGGTGATAAAACTATTGCCAAGATCATCATAGGAAAGCAATTGATTACATTAATAATAAATGTCTCACCAATCTTTCCGAAGGCAACATCCTCGCATGAGTACAGGACCAAAGTATCCGCGGCTGCGGCATTAAGGAATACGATGAAATACTTCAGAGTCTTCGTAATACCTGTTAAATGAAATATATTGATCCATACAACACAGTTCAATATTGCTTTATGACAAGAGGTGCAAGATAATAATTATTTACCAATTATTTCATTGACCCTATCACGGAATTCCGTGCTACACAATGCCCTGGGTGGGGAAGGATAGTGCACCTCAACTCTTTCTAATGCAAAACTTTCTTTTCTTATGGCTAATTTTCTTTTTCTCGAGGTAGAATCAATACTTTCTGAGCCAATTTTTCGACCACACTCTTTCCATTAAAGCTTTGAATAAATAATTGCCCTCTATTTTAGTTAATATTTTCATCATTTCTGTAAGGATATCAGTTTCTCAAATCATTTCCACAGTTAATTATTGCTTCTTTTACGGTTTCTCATGTTTCATTCGGTTTGTTCTACTGTTCCCATTTTTCACTATTTCAGTCATTATCCACAATTTTTCTCTCTCTCTCTTACTCTCGCGTTTTCATCCTTTTCGTTTCTCTTCTTGATGGTTAGCAGTTGAGGGCATTAGGAATTAACCTTACCAACTCTATTTCCCCTTTACTCTACTTAGCTCTAGCGTAATACTTATGGCAAGGTTGACATCAATTTCAGGAATATGTCAATATGTCTCGAATTCAAAGACCGCGAACTGGCCGCGAAAACTTTAGTGGCGTTACCCGCTGAAATTGCACGTCTTGCTAATGTCAATATATCTCGTCCGAAACAGGGTTTTTTTGTGTCTGGGGTGAGAGGTAAGACAGCTCGAGATGGACTATAAGAGAGATAAGATGAGCATGGATGTCTCAATCGAAGTATATCCACCCTCTCAGTTATTCCCAACAACTGCACATCTAAGGGTACAATACAAAATCAATATATTGATACTTAGGGATAGATTATATATATTGTTAATCGATGATGAACTGGTTCCTCCTTCCACTTTGGTTAGTGTACTCGTTCCATCCGTATTAAAAATCACCAATTTTTCTGCACAATCAACTCTTTTTCTTCATTGCTCCAATACCCTCCCATGTCGTCTCACTAAATCTCCTTTTCAAGGATTTTTTTCTAATGTATAGCCTTGAATCAAAAGAGTGACCAATCACGTTTCATACTTAACCCAAACAAACATTTTATGTATAGAAACTGTCATTTTCTACTTAAAGCGAATGTTTCCACTGGTATAAGAATTCTAGGAATTTGTAAACTCATTGAATTTCCACGCTATGGCTATAAGCGATTAGAACGTAATGGTTCCGTTACCTTGGTATTTTTTTATAATTTTATGCATTACTCCATTGCAATGCACAATTGAGTTATTTCCTAAAAATGCTGTGAAGTTTGTTTGTACGTCGTGGAATTAGGAATATACGTTGATCAATTAGGTACACATTATTATTGACAATACTGTGAAAATTGAAAATATACAAAACCTTTTTGGCAAAACTTGACTCGTTCGCGCTCTTAAGCATAATTACGATGATTATTGTTCGCTTTCTTTCTCTTCTCCATTTATTTATTTTTCATCGGATTCAATACTATGAAATATTTCATTTACATAGTCAGGTAACTAGACAGGTGATCTTTAGCACTATTCCGTACGTAAAATGTTTTTAATAGTATCAGGTTAGCTACTTTCCTTTCCCAGAACACAACTGTCCAATTAGCCAAGATATTCAGGTCAATCTTGCACAGGTCAGATTAGCATCATTTCTTTCCGCCGCAGGTCTGACCTCGCCTTGAACATTGATCTATTGTTGGCATCACATTAAAATATAGGTTGCGTGTCATGATATTAATAAAGCAATAAGAATATTCAAAAACTATATCCACAACTCATAGGAGGGATACTTACCCGGAAAGTTAAGCGTGAAAGTCAGAGCGGTACTTGCAGTTGCTGCATTATTAGTAACGGTGCCAATGACATCTATTACTCCCGACACCGTAACGGGTGTGTTTGTGCTGAAACATGACAAGGAATATAAATATGAATTAAAATTGCAATTTTAACCGAAGTCATACCAATGATCACGAAACCGTCGTTTCAAAACTCTAACAGGAAACTCTGTACTTACACTTTCTTTCTACCAGTGATAACAACATTGTACTGTACATTTGCAGTGACTGTAGTGATTGTGTACGTGACACATCTCCAGCCGTGAGTGAAAGGAGATTTATTACGAGCTGTTTCCCTCCACACTGCGGCGAGCTGAGAAAAGAAGACATGAAAGAATCTATTGAATAAAGAATAGGCTAAGAAAAAAATAAGCATTTACAATTGCATTTCAACAATATCAGCTTTAAATTATTTTTACCCCAATTTTAGCATGGTCAGTGTTCCAAAGTTCAAGCGACACAAAATAATCGATGTTGTCACACATTAAATGTTCCGTGAACGGTTTGCATCATCTCTTCTATAACAACATTATAGAGGCTTTTAATTAGTGCATGCAAATTTGGAAAAGCCATCATTTTAATCACGAAAATAGTTTTACTTCCCTTACAGATATCTTAGTCCTTTTCATTCTCTTGTATCCAATGGGCGTATATAATAAATTACCCCATTCCTCAAGATCAGTGAGCACATACATGATTTCCGCTGTCACGCATGCATAAGTACCCAACCACACCATGCCCTTAACCTATTCTTTTATTCCCTAATATTTTTTTCTCAGCTTTCGGTTTTCTATTGAGAATTTAATCGTTCTATCTACAATTCTTCATTGACTTTACATCGCCTTCATCCTTATTGCACATTGGAAAATACTTGATGTCAAATCCAGAGGTGAGGTTTCTTAAAAGAATCTCGTATCTATCTTTTCTAAGCGTGAAATTTCCGATTAATTGGAATGTTGCTAAAGAAAACAGACATGTGACCCTAACCCAGAATCTGTTCATTATATCCTCATTCCACCGCCTTCTTCTCTTTGAAATTTTCGTCATGAAATATAAACTTTGAGTAGAAGTGGGTGCACGCCAATGTAAAGCCAAGTTTCATAAAGACAGGAACATTATATAGCCACGATTTTGAGTAACAACGGGCTACTCGGTGAAATTGCAAAATGGATTTGCATGGCATACCTTGAATATCTTTCCCGTCTTCTCTTGCTGTAAGTAGTAGCTAGTCTTAATAATTTAGTGTTGGCTTTTAAGTTAAAAATTAATTCAGTACAGTTTTTTTAGTTTATGGTTTTCAAACATCGTCTTTGTCCCTTAGAATCAACAAATTACGCCTCAGTCATAACATTTTCTTGAAAGCAATTCTTTAAACCCATATTAACCCAGATAAACTCCAGCTCATGTAAGTGGACTCACTCCCATGGAGTGAGTCATTTCCGTGTGCACCCTCACACGCCACTTCGATTATCTTCATCGTTTTCTTTCTGTTGCTCTTTATGTACTCGTTAAAGATGGAAGGCAAAATCGAGGGCCAACTGCATCCCGTACCTAACCATTAAGCCGAAGCGCAATTCTGAGGATTTGAATTTACGTGGACGTTTCGATCCTGCTTTTACTACTAGGAGTGATGACTGATTGCTGTAATTTGTGCCATCGTAGATATCATGGTCATCGCAAATGGATAGGGTTTTGTGTGTACCTGGCCGAAATTATGAACACGCACTGAAAAAAAAAATTGATTGAATTGATCATCTTTTGATAAATTTTCTCGAAAAGTTCAGTTCATATGGAACATTGAATTGTAAAGTTATTTATATCAAGACGATCAAGACGGCTTGGTAAAAAAAATTGCTCAAAATTATCACAATGTATGTACGATAAAGTTTATCAAGTAAAACTAGCCTCCCGGTTAATTTTCCCAAACTTGGTTGGTATTATGAAGGGTATGATTAAATTTATCGAACAAAAGTAGCCTTTTTCGTTTATTTTACAAAAATATTTGATAGTCAAGAAAGGTGATGCGGTTAAATTTATCGAACAGAATAGTCATTTTTATTTAACACACCTAATTAATATCTAAAATAAACAAACATATTTAATGGTTACAAATTATAAAATTTAAAGCAGTGAATCGAAATTGAATTTCATGACTTTTTTATAATAAAAGATACCAAGCATTAATAACCTAAAAAAACTCCGCCAAGTCCGGGGAACCCCAGGACTTCAGCAATTTTCGCAGTTCTTCTTCCATCGTTCAAAACTTCGCAGACTCTGAGCAAACATACAGGAAATTTACGTGGTTCACAGAATAGACTAGACATTCGGTACATCGCGTATCATACAATCAAAAAAGAGATTGAATGAGGCATCCAATTTTAGAAATCGTTGGCCCGAATATCAATTATAATGGATACGATACCAATTTGATTTCAGGCTCTCGCAAAGAGTCTATTCGAACTAGATGGATTGGAAATCCACTAATATTGTTAACACGTTCTGCAGAGCAGTATTTCCAAAGCTCACGGCTCCGTTTCTATAAACAATGCAACAATGGACACATTTCTGTACACAGCGCGACTATCATGTAAGATAGTAAAATCTACCGAACAGAATCTCGACGAGTCAGATGGTTTAATGCAAACTCTAAGTTGGGTCATGGAATTTAGTGAAAGCTTGGTGAAGATTATCGAACTCTTAGGACTATCGAACCGATTCAGTGACTTTAGTCGAAATGTTTCGTGTTTTAAGTAAATTCTTAACTACCGAAAACGTATATAATCGGGTACCAAATCGTTTTACCCACGGATTTCACAGGCCTGCGATGAAAAAATACAAGAAAATTGATAGCTTTGCTTTATGTATTTTTTTGTGCTGATTAAAAAAATTAAAAATTTATATCACGTCACGTTTTCTTGAAAATTTCAATTTTACTTGTATTTTTATGAACATTTACCGTAAATTTTTGGTCGTAAATTTTGAGTTTGAGGTGTTGTGAATATTTGCCAGATGACTTTTGTTACATGTGCGGCGTGTATAGTGTTATTAAAAATCGCATGAGGAGTATTACAGACTATGTAATGTGGCATTTTTGGCACCCACCCAGTCTTATCGTAGAATATACGAAAAACTTATGGTAAAAAACGCATTAAAGTTGTAATGCATATTCTTTATCCAATTCTCATCTTATTGTGATTTCAGGATTTTGTCAAATAATTTCCTGATGTAGGCTCAAGTCGTACATAGAGGTTACTCACACAAGCTCCATTGAGAAAATCTATAAGTCAGCGTAATCTCTTGGTAAATTTAGCGGACCCCGAGTAAATACTGTCATTTCGCAAATGAAGAGCTTTATAAAATGAATGGTATAATATTGACAGCGCACATCGTGGAAAACTTTGGTGTGTGCATAAACGTTGCAGTGCTACTGCAATATTATCATCGTGACAAGTTTTGGTGTGTAAATAAGCATGCAATGCAACTGCCACATTATATATTACAGATGTGTAAAACAAGATTTACTCACGCTGGTAAAGGTAAGCGGAGCGGGCGTGACGGTTGATGCTAAATTAGCACGGCAGGCCCCAGGGGCAAATTTCTGGCCATTACACGTCCTGGCGAGCAACGCGAGACACAGTGGAAGAAAATAAATCAGTTGTATCCGCATTGCTCTATGTGTTTTCCTCGCCAGCTGCAGGCCTTTTCTTCCAGCAACTGGAAAAAACAATTATACTGTATAAAAGCGTAGTAAATCTAAGATTACGAAAGTTTCATGTGACAGCAACTTAGTTTTCCGTCATGATTTTTCAAAGTTCATCCTCAATTTATCATGTAGTGAACTTACATAAGAGCAATTATATTTGCCAAGAAGCCATTTAGGCAGATATAGCCAATTTATATCCTTTTCATTTCCCAGGATAAAAATTTATTATTATGCAAACTGAAGGTGTCCGTTGAATTCCAAAGGGGAGGGAGAAGTATAATAATTACAAATTGCATTAAGAAATTTTTACGAACTTCTGTTGTGGAGCTAACCATGGCTCCAAGTCACTATCGGAACAATAAATATAGTTTAAACCAATGTAAACATTTAAGTACTGCCTGGACTCACCTGGGCCTTTACAAAAATAAGAATATTATATAGAAACTTTCGGGTCAGAAGATACAAAACAGGTTAGAAGGGAGGGTGCATACGAATGTCGGTCTGTATATTGTTGACAATGAGGCCAGATTCTAGTTTTTGGGAATGGTAGCACCCCACTTTTTTTCTCTGGCCTTCTATATATGTTATGTTTGTCTCAATGCTCCAACAGTGGCGTCAATGAACTTCCTACGGATACACATTAATGCATTTTATTCCAATAGATAAAATTCATTTCTTATTACTTAGTACAGATTTAGCCTATTTGAACCTGGTACTTGTCGCTCGGTTGCATATATTTAAACTTTCTACTGTATATTAACGTATAACTATTTAAAACATATATTTAGTTTTTTGGAATGCAAACCTACTTGTTCATGGAGTAGCCGATTTTGCCGAATTAAATGGACTATCTAAATTCAAAAACAAATTGCGATACCTCTTTTATTGCCAAACTTACAATATCTTAGAGTAAATTTTATTCTTTTTACCTAGTACAGATTTATCCTACTTAAACCAGGCACTTGTCGCTCGGTTGCTTGTATTCACACCTTCTACTGCATATTTTACCTGTATCTATGTAACATTTTTTTTCATCTTGCTACTCTTATTTTTGATTAGATTTTATTTAAGTTTTTTATTACTTTCTTGTGTCTCAAAAGACAACAATTTTGTAAGTCATTCACTTCGGAATTTGGTATTAACGAATAAAGTATTCACCTCTTGAACCCCGCTTGAACTTTCACCCAAATACTTTTAGTTTTACCGAATGCAAATTATTTGATCTGGGAGTAACGCGAAAAGTAAGCCTGAATGATTTTTCCGAATGAAATGGCCGATCTAGATCCAATAATTAATTGCCATACCTCGTTTTTTCCCTTCAGTTTCTTCATGAAAAGAACAATACTATTTACGGAATCGCTTTTGTAGGAACTTTTTTAGCATCGTTGTAATGGCATCAATGAATATCCCATTGATACGTAATGAGACAGTACGCTCCATTGGGATTTGAATGTTATTCTATGGTTTTTGTTAAACTATCTGAAATCTTAAGCTATCTTCATCGACGACGATTCACAAAGCGTTTCCTTCTTCTCTTCATGTCCCAGGTTGGTTCAAATTAACAAACCCGTAAAAAATATATGTAAATATATTTTAATTTGAACAGCGCTGAAACGTTCATTTAAGTACTCCTAATGTTAACCAAATGCAAACCTTCTTTATCCTTGAGCAGCGCTAGCACTCAGCACTTATCTTTGTGCGGATAAATATGGGTTACCTTGCTTCACGAATAGCCTACAATGCCTTTAGTACCTTCCTATACCCTCGCGTAAAACACGATTCCGATTACGGCATCCCTCTTTGACGAACTGCTAAAGCATCAACGATGTTTTCATTTCGGAGACGACAATGGCAAAGGCCTTAGCAAGGCTCTACAAACAACCGAAAAAAATCAGTTTATTTCAACGCAAAGTACACATTGCCCAGAAACCTCAAGGAAAAAGTGTAAATCGGTAAAGAGAATAAGAAAGATTAAACATTTTCCCATTAAATACAGAAGGAAAGAAAGAAATCGATTTGTTTTGTTATTTTACTGAGCGAAAGAAAAAACTCTTGCGCTACCATAAATTGAAGAAGCATTTCAATATTGAATTTACATTTAAACCAATGTAAATTCAATCTTGGCACAAGGAATCGAACCCGGGCCCTGACTCTTTTTATATAGCCTATAGCACCTTCTAGTGTACAAGCTAGAATCCTACAAAATTTCAGGTAAGTCTGTGCAGTAGTGCTTGCGGTGATGCGTAACATAAAACTGGCAACCAGACAGACAGACAGGCACCACTTGATTTTTAAATATTAGAATGATTACGTAAGTAATATGTAAGTACATAATAGTATTTAAATAACTAATCCACTGGTTGGTTGCAAATGTATCTGTATTGACAGATTACGTGATTACTGATATGGATATGGGATATCAAATTCATACTATTTACTTCGATTTTATGAAGGCATATGATTCTGCAAATCGTACAATTCTAATTGAGAAGCTCCAAGCTGTGGGGACCTTGGGGACTCTTCACAGATTATTGTGTTCAATTCTATAGGAAAGAAAAAATATTGGTGATAAACAGGCACTCCAATCTGATGTATATCACTGCCTTATCGGGAGTACCACAAGTCTCAAATCAGAGACAACTTCTTTTTCTAATGTATTATGTACGCCATAATTTCTATCCTATGTTTTAGGATTATGTAGATTATAAAGTTATGTTGGAAGAGTTCAAATTGCAAATTTTGAGTTAAAGAAGAATCATGAACAATGTACTCTTCCTGCACAGTATAATTAATAACGGTCATTGTATAGAATTAGTTAGGAAATTAAACTTTATTGTCCCAACAAAAAAAGGGAAAGTAAAAAGGCCTTTCTATGCAGGAAATGTTAATACTATTTTCTGCACAAATGCACCACTGAATATAATATGTAGGTATTTCATTCAATGCACTTTCGAAATGTCTAATATAAACACGTCATAAGAAATTTGTCGCAATGATATATTGTCGATGTTAGGGACATTGTTAATTGGTCCAGAATTTGTACGTAACATTCAGCTGGCTTTGAATGTTTTGTAATTACTTGTATTATGATTTTGTAGTAGGATTATAGATATTATTTAGTTGTAAAGTTAGTGTACCCTATTATTATGTTTCAATATTGGGTGAATTTAAAAAAATACTTGATTAAAAATAGATTAATAATTAAATAATCAGTTTTGAGAGCAGACTAAAAACTGCCTAAGGTTATATTCCCAGGCTAACACAAATCCCACCAAAAAAATAGTCTTAAAGTATTTTTCATATGAAAAACTCTTAAAAAGGAATTAACGAAATCAATCTTCGAAATAAGTAAGTAAAAATTTCGAAAAAAATATGATGTATAAATATAACAATTTATAGAATTTTCTGCTGTAACTGTCTGATCGAATGAAATAAAATAAAAGTATTTCATAGTCCAGAAAGAATGGCCTTAATGCATTCATGGCATATTTACTTGGCCTTTACTATCGGCCAAAGATTGGCCCTAGCGAAGAGGATTACGAAGCTAACTATGACGGATGACGCTGTGACGCTAATGAGCCAACACTGACTGATGCAAGGGTAAGGGTGCAAATTAATTACACGTTGCTTAAATTATGCTTGACTTTATCACCAGAAAGTTCTCTTTCAATGAAGTATTAACATATCTCATGTGCTTACAGCAATAATAATTCAAGGAATATGGTTGAATTATTCAATAACAACTAGGACCAACAGTATGCACTTTAAATGGATTCAGTGGGATGTTATTGGAATGACCAACTAATGTACCGAGTTAATCAGGATATCATGTAGTCGTGTTTTACATGTCCGTTGCATTATCCAAAAGGAAAACACCAGGCTTGTGCAGAATAGCAATCATGTCACTCCGTTACGGGAAAGTTTTTCTTGTCTTTTCTTAGTAAGTCTTTTCAGGTTTCCCTCTTCAATGTTAGAGGAAAAACGGAATAATATGAAATGCATTTGAAAGATTAAAACTCGGCTAACGTCTGGCATGAGTTGTCTCAACAGGGAAAAAGCAAACAGAGCGGAAGGCTCGAACGTGCTACCAAGTTGCATTAAATATGGTTACACCGATTGTATAAGGGTATTAATGGCCATCGTAATGGAATTCAAGCACTGATATCGATTGCCTTGATTGGAAGGCAAGACTTTTCAAATATCCTAGCATTACAGGATTTCTTCCACGTAGATACATCGTCTTAGGCGACGGTTTCGCCGGCGTTGCAGCCGGCGTCTTCAAGTTGGAAACTGTCGTCCAACGGATTGGATATACGCTAAAGAAATCCCGTAAGACTAGTATCTTCAAAGTTGAAGCACTCTGGAAGCCTACATAAGGAAGATCATTCAAAGACTAGCAAGGTCGATATACAGCACTTAATTTTCCTTGGGCAAAAGATTTTGTCTAGACTTGCATCGTACTGATAATCTTTGATCCATGACAGAGGGATCTCTTTATATCTTCAAATATTGTCTCATATTAAAGCAACTGTAACAAAAAAAATCAGCCAAAAGTTACAGGACGAGGGAGATAAATAGAAGAAGAATTAATAGTATACGAGCCGAATGTTCTGCCTATTGGAATGAAAACCACGTCTTTTAGCGCGTAGATTTTTTTTTTAATTTGCAAGCTTAACGAATACTCTGCCCTCATCTCTCACTCGGCCTTGAGTAAACCTGGGTAGTGACTTTGTGTCTCAGTTTCAAATGTGCATCTCATGAACATGTGTAAGGAAAAGATCAAATATCCTATGTGATCAATCCTGGAATATACTCGAGAAAATATCTTTATCTCACTGCATGGATTAAGTGATACCCTTCAGATGGTTTCAATATTGCATAAGTACACGTATTTTTTGTGGACAATCACATTCCATAATCTCGCTGATCTACGTATATGGCTGTGAAAATACCTACTTTCGTCCACTCTTGAAAAGTATGCAAAATTTTTGACGTGAAGTCTCCAACTGTAACTACCTTACTCCTTACTAGTGAGTGCAAAAAAGAAGTTATTCTGACCATAAAACAACGATAGAGTGAAAACTTTTAATTGAAGGGGAATGAAGCATTTTGTATAGAAAAGGTCTATCGCATTGCGAACCGCAATTCATACACTGATGCTAACACTCACGCAGGATTATCTTTGAAACACTGCTAAACACTTCGAGATTTTTTTTACAGTTGCATACACTAAATATCATTAAAAAATTAGCAACCAGAGAGGAAAAACGTACTTACTGGATAATGAATGATCCCTGAATAGCAAGCCTCTTTTCCAAACCAAAGTCCACGGAGAACTACGACTCAAAAGAACCAGTATCTCCTTTTATACGCTCAGTGGGCATATAAATCATGTTTTTCCTCGAGAAAAAGAAAAAGCTTCCCAGCCCACCGCTCAGATTTCATTGGCCATGTCAACCTATGTGTGGGATGAGGGCCGAATCTCCGGTGGTTCCTCAAAGTTGAAAGGCCTTTTACCTCGCAGAGGTCTTCAAAGATGCCAAGAGGCTGTTCACCCCGTGACGATATCAAGATGGTAGTAATCAGGCCGAGCCATCTCTTTAAACCTGAATCTCCACAGTCAATACTTTTTGCCATTCATCTTTTCGTGCTTTTGCTCTCCGTCAATGGAATGAAAACAAGTATCTTGAATAGACGTCATCTCGTAAGAACAGGGCATTCACAAGAAGGGAGAGGTATGATACCTCTTTTCTTTCATCCGCTCACCACTGTATCTTCCTCCCCCTGTGCGAGAGAACGCAGGGTTACTAATAAATGATTATACCAGTTATCACCGGAATGCCATTGGCCTCTCGATGATATTCAATGTCATCTTACACCTGTATTTTATACATTCATCTACTTCTGCACGATACCCTGCAAGCCACCGCGAGGGTGTGTGGCAGGGGGTGAAGATCACCAAGCATGCACTACTAACATGCAAACTAGCAACTATATTGTCTCATGCAACTTGATTGTTAGTATCTATAGTATTTTAGGGATTAATACATGCATCATGCACTACCGAATACTCTAAAATATTTCCCCTACCTATCCCTTTCCTATGCTGCCTATTCTGTTCTCTTATAGTACGGGGGAAAAATGCCATTTTGAATCTATAGGTACGACAATCTATCTCTCTAATCTTACTTATCTGGTCGAATCTAGCATAATACACTGGTGTTTTTAATATGTGCCTATCATCTTCAGTAAAGCTATCCGATTGAAATTTCTCTAATAAATTTAAGCTGTACACTAACCTACGCTCTGATAATGATTCCCACCTTAATTCTTGTATTAATTCTGATACACAACTCAACCTATCGTAACACCTTTTGACGAACCTAGCTGCTCTACGCTGCACACTGTCTAGTTCTATAATCATACCTAATTCATTGGGATCCCATACACTGGCTGCATACTCAAGGTGGGGCCTAACTAGTGAAATGCTACATCGTTCTTTTGTCTTCTCGTCACATTTTCCAAGTACTCTTTTTATAAATCCTAGCTTTCTCTTCACTCGGCCGCATATTTCCCTGATGTGTCTACCCCACGATAAATCTTTAGTGATTGTTACATCTAAATATCTTACGGTTTCAACGTTTTCGATCTTCGTGTAACTGATTCCATAGGATCGCTCTATCGAATTATTCCTCCTCCAAAAATTGATTGCTACACACTTTTTAAGGTTAACTTCTAACAACAATTTGTCGCACCACTCTTGAATTGCATCTAAATCCTTGCGAAGTGAAACTAACTGATACATTGACTAAAATAGTCTAACTACATTAACTAAAATAGTCTAACGTGATGTTCCGATGTAGCGGAAAGCGATGTTAATGAGTGTTGTTAAGGGTGTTAATATCATCTAAAAATTAGAATGAAATCCTACCGATTGTTCATGCATTAAATTTTAATCGCGCAAGTTTTTATTTCAGCAGGTGTATGAGGGTGAAGTTTGCATTCTTTTATATAAATCACAGCTACGAAAAAGTGCAATAAAACTTGGCTTCCTATTATGCTGCCGTCCATAGTAGTCAGATTGGAAAAGTGCCCGCCTGCATCCTAAAGGCAGAGAGCTGAAATCCCTTTTGGGAAATACGTTATATGTGTTTTTCGATATAACTGAGGATTGAGTTTGGTTGAAATGTTGCACTTGTAGTTAAAATACCTAAAAGCCTGAAAATGCTACATTATATTTCCTGTCTTTACAATACATATTCTGATCTTTTTTTGTTCCCCAGAAGGATGATATTTCTCCAATATCTACATAACCTAATGTTAGACCTTAATTTTAGCAAATTATGCGTAAGTTGTCAACATGCTTTCACTCTACCGGTGAATGGAATTGTCTCATATACTGTCATAATGTTTCACTCAAAATACTCTGAATATGATTTCAATCTCGACTTTTATCTTCGGACGTAACTTAGAGATTGAAATAAAAATCTTTAAGGAATCTCACCGAACGTCTTTGTACAAGAATTCGCAATACCTCTGCTACTACATCGTCCACATATACTAAAAAAGAATATATTTTCTGTGGGAACCATACTCCAAAGATTTAAAAGTGACACAACACATATTTTCATTATCCTTCAGAACACTAATGCAATTCAGGAATAAGATCTTGAAAAAAATGCTTTATCTAACAAACTCTTAATCAATATTATGTTATATTGGTGCAGAATTATCCACGAGGATGTCTTCACATTCGTTTAGTAAGCATATAGAAGTGTTTAAGGTGGCATCATATTTCCGAGTTCACAGTTACAGACACAGTTAGGAACCTATCACATACAGTTGACACTGCTCAGGGAACAGCAAGCAGGAAGCTTTAACCGCTAATTTGCTTAAAATCTTTGGATTTTTTACGTGCATCTCTTAATGAGAGGACTCCAATTCAAAACAGTCGTTGATTTTTTGGTTCCCGTGTTATCAGTTACCTAGTTTGATCGACGAAAAAACACTTGATAGATTAATAAAATTGACAAGTATCGCTAAATTTCAGCTTGAGTAAATATGGGCTGAAAATCAGATTTGGGTCTCAACGGCTTATAAAACTCTGCTTCCGGGAGATCAGTCATCCTACCCCTAATTCACCTCCGGTTAGTATAAGCTGGCCAGTAGAGTTAACTCGCCAGCCTGTATAAATACGACGGGTAAACAGCGAACGGCAGTCGTCAGCCGAAAGGCACGGCACCAATTTGTAACCGTGTAGTAGTTGTAGTGATGCAGTAATAAACTGCGACACGAGGTAAGAATGGTAAATTTCATTGCCAACCAGCACTTGGTGCCAGGTGCAAGAGGAAATGTGAGAACATAAGATTGAGGTGAAAGAACTCCATCGCGGTCCATTCCCCTACCATTTTCGTTCGTAGCGGAAGAATGGCCGAGGTGGAGTCGACGGTTCGAGCGGTACCGACGAGCCTCGGGCTTATCGCATCAGCCGGGCGACGAGCAAGTCAGCGCGTTAATTTACTCCATGGGCGATGACGCAGACGACATATGGCTTTCATTCAACCTGATTGCCGCAGAATAAAAAAAGCTACAGTATTATTTTCGGGAAATTCAACGAACATTTCGTCCCGAAGACGAAAGTAATTTACGAACGAGCTCGTTTTAATAAGTGACTACAAGGTTAAGGCGAGACAGTGGAAAAAGTATTGCGGGATCTTCACATTCTCACGAAAGATGGTAATTGTGACGCTCTGAAAGAGGAATTGGTGAGGGACCTTCTAGTGGTCTGTCTACGAAACGCCAAGCTGTCGGAAGCACTACAGCTGGATCCGGACCTCACGTTGGAGAGAGCACTAACAAAAGCGAGGTAAGCATAATAGGTAATGTACATTGTACATCGACAGCAGGCGCTCATAAGGAGCACGGTGGACATACGTAAATCCTCTTCTCCGCCAGCCCTGGCATCGGAGGTGGACGTCGTGTGAAAGAAGGCCCCATCGCACCCTGCATCACAGGCATCGACAAGCGCCGATCAAGTAAAGTTGGGCGGTCGAAAACACACTCGTTGTAGGAATAAGACGTCGCACGCGTTCCCACAGCGTCCTGCGCGCCAGTCCGCATGTGCTATATGAAAGAAGAGGCATTGGGCGGCTCTATGCAGAAAGAATACGGTTGCAGAGTTCGACAGTCAACAGCATCGTGGGCATGGCTATTTTTTTTCCCTGGGACCATATCGAGGGTCCCGCTCGTCATCGGTAACCAGAAAATCTCATTCAAGGTCTATACGGGTGCTGACGTCACCGTGACCGCGACAGAAGTATTCGAGACGTTGAACGTAATGCATTTCATCTACGTAATCTACGTAACACCCGGCGAGTCACCACGAGGATGTGTGGCAGGGGGTGATAATCACCAAACATGCACTTTTGATATGCAACTTTGGAATTTTGAACGTATGAAAGAAGCCAAGTCGTTTGTCAGTGGTTCTACCTGCAGTAAATTGCCGGCGAAAGGCAAATTCAAAATATCGTTACGCTGGAAGGATGGAGTATATGAGGCTGAGTAGCGTGGTTCCGGGAGTCGAAGATGCGTTCCTGGCGCGGCCTGCTATCTCCGCCCACGGTATTTTCTCATGGTAAGTTTCAAATAAAAGCCGGTTACCGGGAAAACAGCTACAAGTAACTTTTTATGGGTATAGGGAGAATGACTGAGCCATACGACTATAAGATGAAGCCGTGCCCTACGCCATTTTCACGCCGAGAATAGTGCCCCTGCCTTTTTGAGTTCACAAGTTAATGCAGATGATATAAAGGCACCACCTTTCATGAAATTAAAAGCTCTTTTCTGGAAATATGCGTAGTTATAATAACTAAAGGAGGGAGGAAATTTATGCGGAAGAAAATGATACTTAACCATTTAAAAGCAGGTAATGTACACAATTAAAAACTTTTTTGCATAAAATGTGGGAAAAATAAATAACAATAAAATGTGACCAATTACTTGTATTTGTTATGAACTTCATCTCCACCTTGGCTTACTTCACCTCACCACTTACTCGGCGACATGGCGTCGTCAATATATCAGCCCCCAGTGAATCGCGGGAAAAGGTGAGAAAGCACGTCCTCAACATCTAATGTAACTCTTTATAGGTAAGCCGTTTCCACAGAAACTATAAATATTCCCGAGATCGGAGCCCCACCTAAGAAAAATCGCCGAATCCTTTCAGCGGATACTAGGAAACCTGACTATAGACACTAAGTGGAATTACAACGAAAACCCCCAATCCAAAAATGCTAAAAGCTAATTGATACCAGATAACAATGAAAAGCGTTGTTACTTCCACAATGTTATTAAAAGAACGATCGGTTTCGGCTGTCATGCCATCCTCAGGTATTTGTCTTTTAACGCTTTTCATTGTTATTATGGTATCCTTCCACCACGTGAAAGCTTCAAATGTCAATTTAACTAATGGATACCGATGGAAAAAACCACAATGACAGTGTTCAATGCTTGATTTCTTTATCAAAACAAAAAAAAACATCAAGGCCTCTGTTACCACAGCTTCCGATCTGTCAAAGTAACTAAAAAAGCAACTTTTATCACAAAAGTTACTTTTTGGAGAGATCAATTTTAACTTGATTCAGTTAACATGTTTGGTAACTTTCCCTACTATTCTTTCAACCAATATTTAAAAAAAATGTTTCTTTCTCTCGCATTTTTTATTTCCTTTTCCTCTCTTTCGCCATAATAATAACGGTTCACTTTTCAATTGCAGAACTGAGGTATAAAAGTCAATAATAAGATCAATATCAAAAGCATCCCAGCAAAGTTCATTCTGGAGTAGATATAATTCAATAATAGGAAAAAGTTCTTTGACCGTGTCTGTACAAGACATATATATTCATGCCCATAGTTTCACAAACCATATTTTTTCGGTAGAAAATAGAATACAAAACGCAGAATTCTTCGATCGAGATAATATTACTACGCTCTTTTCGTTTGGTATGTTTACGATTGTATGTTTTCCATTAGCGCCAATTACCCTTATTACGTGAGCAACATATTTACAGTTATATGATGTTGTATTACCACCATCAAGAGAGCATCATCATCATCGTCATCAAGGGTCAACAATCCTAGGATTGGTTTGACGCAGCCCTCCACCCGATTCTTCTATCGGCCAAACTCTTCATATTAACGTACTTCCTCTCTTTCACGTCCTTTACGACCTGTTCTACGTAACTCACACGAGGCCTGCCTTTTCCACTCTTCCCGATCACTTTTCCTTCAACGATTATTTTCATCAAGCCATCGTGTCTTAAGATGTGGCCGATTAAGTTGTCCCGTCTTCTTTTTATAGTTTTCAGCAGACTCTCTTTTCTCCCACTCTTCTTAGGACTTCATTTGTCCCTCGATCGATCCATTTCATCTACATCATTCTTCGATAGCACCATATTTCGAATGCTTCCACCCTTTTCTTCTCCGCTGCTGTCATTCAAGAGAGCAATGCCCTAAAAATATTCGTATTTAAATAAGATAAATGGCTGAATTAAAATTTTTTACGTATCATATCGTAGCATTTGGAAGAAATCCAATACAACTACATTTTGATCCCATTTACGATATCAAGCGTTATGTTGGCTTAATGAGGACCATAAATTTAACAGTATAAAACAGTATCGTAATATAGTAATATGTAGGAACTTACAAAAAGAAGAGGTTTCGGACCATTAAACTGCTTCGAAAAACGGGGCAATTAGCTTTGTGTAAAATATTTTAAAGAACGTCCTTTTTAATGTTCTGAACCCTAATTGTCTCAAAATACTTAACCCTTAAGCTGCGGGAAACGTACATGTACGAGTACACGTACATGTACATGTACGAGTGTACCGGCAAATGCTGGTAGAACGTTCTTGTACGTTTGACCCTCTCTGCCTACCTGCTCCCTCAGCCCTTTCATAGTTTTATGACCCGAACTCTTTCTTTTCAGCGGTGGGCATTTGGGGACCCACCCTCTTTACTAAAACCATTCCCTTCCCACGCTATTTAGGGGTCGCATTCCACCGCAATGACGACTCTTTCTTCCGATTGCTCACTCAATGGCCAATGGTTGTCTCACAAGTTAGTTGTCTTATGTTTGCGCCCGTCCGAAAACTCCCTTGAAATATTTAGTCTGTGCGCGTGTTTCCCAATTTGATCGTCTTCATGGATGATGGAAGTACTCCACTCAAAGCAAAGCGGAGATAATTTATTCCTGATGAAGATGTTCTCGATATTTTGTTTAATTCCGATGGTGAGAAAGAAAACATTTCTGAATCATCCGGATCTTCAAGTGCCAGCGAAGTAGAAGATTAATGTAGTGAATCCGACGATGGCGTTTTTACCACAACAAGAGAAAGCAGCTCATCAGTGTCGAACCCTGTCGAATCAGAAGTGCCCTGGTGCAATTCTACTGAGTTTATCCCCAAAAGTTTTGTTTTCAATGCCAGTTCATCGGAAATATCATCTGGCGCAATCCCTGAAGGTAGTTTAGAAAGTGATTATTTTACTTTATTCTTCAACAATGAATTGGTGACATACATTGTGAACGAAACCAACAGGTACGGTGACATTCTCGTGAGTTCAAATACACTCTCACCTAAAAGCCGGATAAAATCGTGGGAGAAAGTGACAGTCGCAGAATTTTATAAATTTCTTGCGGTCTGTTTTCTAATGCCCAACACAAAAACATATTCCGTTCCAGAGATCCTTTGGTTCAAACACTCATTTTCAGCAGGTGTATGCCAAGGGATCGTTTTATTTTAATGTTGGGGTGTTTACATTTTGCGGGCAATAACAATCCTGATCCGATGGACCCATTGTGGAAATTCAGGCATGTATTCTCTTATGTAAAAACACGCTTTTCTGATGTTGTTTTTTATCCCTTTGAAAATTTTGTGATTGATGAATCCTTGGTCCTTTTTAAAGGTCGCTTAGCTTTTAAGCAATATATACCTTCTAAGAGACATAGATTTGGCATGAAACTTTTTGTATTGTGTGACTGTGTGATTGGTGTAATACTAGATATGATTGTTTACACAGGAGTAAGGACTGAAGTAAGTCGGTGCAATGATTTAGGATTTTCTGGTGGAGTTTTAAAAAAATTGGTGGAAAAATATTTAGGAAAAGGGCATGTATTATTCACCGATAATTATTACAAATGCCAAATAAATTCCAAAAAATAACTACGTCCTCGTAGTTATGCATTCATATGTTCAATGTTTTTAATAAGCCTTTGCACCATATTGCTGGAGCTAATGAAGGGTGATTTTGGTCCTAGAGTGGTATCCAGCTCCATTGCTATTTGCGACCCATCATGACTCCATCTGAATGAAAAAAAAACCATGATAGAAATAGCAGAAAATTGTGCAATTGTGCAATTTCAGCCGGTAACGCCATTAAGGTTCTCGCTTCCAGTTCGCGATCCTTCATCATGATAGAAAACAAAATTTGCACAAGGTCAAGATCCCTTTTATTAGCTAAGTACACATTACTTTAATTCTCCCGAAACGAGATTGTCGATCGATTCTATTCATCAATGAGGCCGTCATTAGTAACCACAGCCTCTGCTAGGCAGTCCCACGCCTCATAAAAGCCCATCAAATCAACCCATCCCACCCCCTCAGCCGCCTCCACCTCCTCCACCCCCTCCTCCGCCCCCCCCACCCCCTCCGCCCCCTCCGCCCCCACCGCCCCCTCCGCCCCCTCCGCCGCCTCCGCCGCCTCCGCCCCCTCCGCCCCCTCCACCTCCTCCTCCGCCACCCCCGCCACCTCCAGCCGGAGGTACGTCCTGTAGTAAATTCTGAAATCGCAACAGGGTAAAAATGCAATTAGCTATTCATAAAATTATTATTTATTTATTCATTTATTCTTATACTTATTTATTCATTTTTTACATATTTATTTTTATTTATATAGTTATTTGTTTGTCTATTTATCATTATTAATGGCACTAGGGCCTTTAAATTGTTATATAAAATATAAATAGTGAGAAACTACTTAAATAACAACTAACTAAAATTATAATAAAGAGAATTTAATCAAGAAGAGGTAGTCAGCTTGAAAGGCGTTGTAATTGGCTATTGAAACCGCTGCGTGAGGCGAAGAGATCAAATGGAAAGTGAAGTGATAGAATGTGATGAAACTTCATTGAAAAAGGTAAACGGTAGAATGAGGATCGTCGGGAAATTGATGGTCAGAATTTGGGGTTATGCAATGTTTCAATATTGCAAGTCGTGCGGGCTGGAATGTGGAGGGAAAGGAATAAAAGGAGATCTATGCATCGGAATACCCATTCGAAATGGAGTGAAGGAATTCGAGGTCGGATATCTGTCGGTGATTGCTGAGGTGCAATAGGCCAAGTGAGAGTAACGTTTCCCCATGTGAGGAGAGTGAGAATATGCGATGTCGTGCTATTGCTTAGAAATAACTGAGAGGGTGGTAGAGCAGTTTTGGTGTGGCAAGGGAGCAGTTGACAAAATAGGTTAGCAGTATTTAAGGATGAGTTGCACACAACCAATAAACTTTGATTCCAGCGCAAGCGGTTTGAAGACCTTGTTTAAATGGAAAAGAATACCAACATCCGTCATAGTCTTATTTTAATTTCTGTCAATGTGATCGTGGAAAGTAAATTCTTGGTTGAAAGTGGCACCTGAGTCGGAGTGGGAGGTAACAGAAGGAATGGGATGGTTTTTGAGGCTATATGTAGAGGTGAGAGACTTGTTCTTCAAAGAGAATGACATCGCAGCGGATTTCCCCGGTTTCACGCGCAACCGCCATTTATTGCGCCAAGTTTAGACCAAATAAAGAGTGGACTCCAAATCAAGAGAAACAGCCAAGGTGTAACCTCTTTTCAATATTTTACCGCAGCCAGAGGGAAGAATATCTTCAACAATGTCGTCGACGTAGAGGGCAGAGAGAAGTGGAACTGAGACTTTCTTTTAGACTGAGACTAAATTCTTGAGGCATACCAGAAGGATCTGGTAAGTAGTTCGAGAAGTTATCATCCATTAGAACTCTCTGGTTACGAGAAGTCAAATAATTACAGAGTAAACATAAGAGTGTTCCATGGATATTATAACGTGACTGAAGTTTGTGCAAGAGTATGGAGTGATTAACGGAATCAAAGGCTTTAGAGAAGTCAATTCAACAGTCATATAACTAAGATTTTTTCACTCGAAGGTAGAATCATATGGTGGTGAAGTATAGAGAGATTAGTGAGGCAGGACCCGTCAGGAAGAAAACCTTCCTGAGAAGGCGATATGTAAGGGAGAGTGAAATAAAGTATGCGATCGCGAAGAATACGCTCTATAATATTAGATAAAACTGGTATTATGGAAATGGGGCGATAGCTCTCCATTTTGCCCTTAGGGCTGCACATCAAAATAGAGGTTACATTTGAATTTTTTCAATGCGCAGCAGAAATTCCAGATAAAAAGAGAGTGTTGAAGATTATTGAGGTGGGAAAATAAAAAATGGCAGAATTTCGGCGGAGAAATAATGAACCAGTATTATCGGAACCAGATGATTACGCATTAAAAAAATAAGGTAAAATTTCTTTGGGAGAAATAAAGATGGATGAAATAGATTGGGCAAAGATGAGCTGAACGGAGGAAAGGTAGAAGTTCGGAAATGGGTGGGTAAAATTTGAGAAAAAATTGTAATATAATCCAAACCATCAACATGAAATTTCACCATGTACGGACTAGTTTTGAATAAATTGCCAAAACAACATTTTTCGTGGCAATCTTAAAAGCCCTAAGTATCTGCCACAGGCATCTGTCTCATAGGTATCTGTTGGGATTTATCTAAATTATAAGGCTTTTGGAAGGTATGTTCTCTTGCATGGCGTAATGCAACACGAGCATTGCTGAATGCATAGGTTGTACAAGAATGAATTATGTTTATACTTCATATATCTCAAAAATATTCTTTCATATTAGCAGTTACGAATATTTTATGCAGTGTCAAACCCCACACGAAATATTTAAATTCTGTGGATGTTGTCATCTAAATTAGCATTGATTTACTATTCTTCTGAAACCTATGCATGCCAATGTATCCTAGTGTATAACAAAGGAGGCCTGAAATATTTTTATGGGTTTGCTATGGTATAGTATATATAACGTACGACTAAAATGTTTGCTAGGATTTTCATCTCAGACAGCAATGGTATTCTTCACGAAATAATGCAAAGAAAATCTACTTTTTATTGGAGAAATTTTTGTGGAATTTCGTGATTTCAGTGACTAATGACCAGCGAAAACTTAGGCGTATTCATAGCTTAATCTCATGACAACATATATTACCACATTTAAGTAGGTATTTAAGAATTATGTGGGCACAATTGGTTTCTAGAAGGTATCCCAGAATAAAATGACTGAAAATCAGGCTTATATTATAAAATAATACTCTTAAGATCATAGTCCTACGATATCACCATAGAGTACATCATTATATTTAATTTTTTGCATTCATCGGGCTGGATGTTTTTTTAAAAACTATAACTTACCACACATATCCGACGGAAATTGAGAGCCAGCTTATGAGCAGGGAATCCCAGACTACTCAGGGCTTCCAATCCCGCATCGGCGTTCGCCTCAGTCGTTGTAGCTTGCGTCAGTAAGATTGCGCTTTCTGAAAGCAAAAAGGAAAAATGTTCCAAAATAATACAGTGTTTCAAAACACTCTTTTCTCTTATAATTAACGCTTATTTAACTTGTTAAGAAAATCAAAGTGGGTGTCAGTCGACAATTTAAGCTAAATAAATCACTGGCATTTTCCTCAATTGAAAATTATCATTATTACCCGTGGCGCATATGAAAGTAGGGACAAAATTCTTATTTCCATGATGCACCCTCTGTAATGATGAAAATAATATGGTTAATATGAATTAAATTTCTAACACCATTCATCTCTTCCTATGGGACAAAAAGTAATTTTTGTAAGTTTGTGGCTGAGTAATGTAAATGAGATTGGAATTAAACTATTTTTTACACGATGATTCAATAAAGACTGGAGATAACGAAGAAATACGAATAAGGGTCGTGTAGGCAGTAGTTTTCTACAATTGAGATCTTTGAAACAATTTTCATAGATATATTCCTGAAAAGCATAATCATTAGGGTGGGCCGAAAAAAGGTTTTTTTTCCGGATCAAATTTGCCCTATGCAGGAAAGTTGTGTACTGATATCAGGATCTTGTATGCAAATTTTTTTAGAAATCGGATAATATTAACCACTGCCGCCCGAGCTCTAAAATTTAAAATTTTGCGAAAATTCAGGCGGAAATGGGAAACCAACGGTTATGGAGAATTATTTGTTGCAAATACTGGACTATTGGTAAATATCAGCGATAGATACAGGTTTTTAGATTATACCACTGAAATGTGAAGTTTATTTCACGATGTCTGTGGCTTATACGATGCCTAAGAATAAACAGCTAATTTAGAGTGTTTGCAACCCGCACAACGGCTAAATATTTTACGCCCTCCAAGCATCACTACAAATAGATCACTTTTGGGAGCCGTATTTGGGATAAATTAATATTTACGAATTAATTTCTTTTATACATGTCTCATACTTCATTTGGGTATAGATAATACATTAAAACAGACGGTAAAGTTAATTTTTTTAAATAACCCCAATTATGATGAAGAATTTTATTCATGTTGAGCAATTACCACAAAAGAACAGTTAATCAAGGTAGGATTAAGGCACAGCCTGATCACCAAATATTTATTTAAGTAGCTCTTTGCTATTTTCGTGGAGAAACTACCCAGAACTCACCACGAGGAGGTGGCTACTATCGAGTTCCACCCGTGCCCTCCCAAACCACCCTTCCATAGGGCACGTTTGTAGGTATCTGCCTATCACTGGTTCTTATTATACCTTATGCTGTGCTTTATTTTCAAATTTTGGTTGAAGTTTTCGGCCTTTTACTGATAACAATGCCCATCCATGCCTGCTTTCTGGACTGCACACGGATGTTGACGCCACCTTGATCATTTGTACCATCCTTTCAACTGCTTGTGTGTGGTATGCAAATGGGGTACTTTCAACAAAGCCCCTTCCTTCAGAATATATCCCAAATCTTTGCTTGTGACATCAGCTATTAAAGGTGGTTGAGTTACCGCTATTGTTTTCCAGTCAACTAAGTAGACGTAATCTTGTGAATCAAAATTCATAGTTGGAATTTTGACTTTCCTAAATTCCTTCTTCTGATTTTAATATTTTTTCGACGGCTATTTAACGGATCGGTCTTCTCTCATCGGCTAGCATTGCAAGCAGAATATTCTCTGGGTGAGCAAAAAGAGGGTTTCCCTCAATGATTGAGTAAAGGCTTAATTTGATGTCTCGATTCATATATTTCATGAAATGTATCGTGTTCATGATATTCTTCGGACCTTCCGTGCATTGTGGTCTTAATTTTATCGCGAATCACATAGGAGTTTGTACTTTCAACACAAAAGTTGCCAATGTCATCTGTTCTTTTGAAGGAGTTTCGGTTGAAACATATAATCGAAGAATGCGAATTGCTGTAGTGGTCCACCTGGAATGAACCATTATCCCCGGACTTCTCGCTGAAAGACTCTCCAGGCATTCTCCACTTTAATAAGCACGTGGTCTCCTTGAGAAACCATCCCGATATCAACTAGAAGCGCGGATGCGAGTACTGCAGCAGCTCGTTTCGATATACAGAATCTTTCACAGGCAGACCCAAATTTAGACATATTTAAATTATTTACACCCACCTTTTTTTCAAAAAATCAACAGCATCACTTGCGTCGCGTAATTATTCATCTGCAGACGTTTCATCACTTGAGTATTTCCAAATCTCAAGAACTTCTTGCTCAGGTAGCGTAGAACATTCTAATGATCTTTTTATTTCTAAACTATTTCATTTTCTCTTCCTCTTGTTAGTTTCCTTGACATCAATGGCACTGATATTCAATTTTCTAACACTTCTCTGGTCCTGAAGGAATTAAAATGGCACTTCGGTGGTATTATCACAAACACAATCAGTTCCACTAGAGAATTTACATGCCACAACATCAAACAGCTGACATGCGATACGAGGAAAGTCTTGCTTCATATCAACGAAAGTCTTCTTGTTGACAGATCGAAGATTATTGCGGTATTTTTCATGGTATTGAATTATTCGTCTCACAATTTGCTTATGCCCGAAAACTGGTATAGAGGATCTATTCCAGATGTCTTCAATGGTATAGGCCACCGTCTCCGATATTCCCGGCATAGATGTATCGGTATTTCCACTTTTTTCTTGAATGTACCGAGAGTACAAATACGTTTTCATCATCTCCTCATAAGAAGGCAAAACATTGCCCGTGAACTTTTCGTGTGCACCAAATACCAGGCACTCCACACCTTTTAACCTTTTTCTGTATTTTTGCCATTGCTTTAATCTTCTTGCAACCGAAACCACAGTACGCTGCAATATGTATTTATTCACTCACAGCAATGAATACCAACTGACTGACTACCTCAAACTTATGTAGTGAAATACGCATCTTGCCCGACAACAGATGGGAATCCCCAAGGAAAATAAAATATTGCAACGAATATGGTGAGTTAATGAGTAACGATAGTAAGAGCATAAGATGAGGGAGTTTAAACATCAGTTACGAGGGTTTACAATGGGGTATGTCTTGTATGAGAATTCTATGCCATTTTATCACCGAAGTATTCACGATCAACTGGCATATGTCGCTTGGGCCAGAGAAGGATAACCTCCCTCCTCAGACTCATTCATACTTTCCTAGGCTCTACCACTGGCAATCTTTATCATACCTGACTCACGTCGAACTAGCTGTACCTAAAATCGCTTAGGGACTAGTTAACTCCCGGTTTTCCAAGAAAGTGCCGTTTGGAAGAGCACGTATATATCGTACACAGAGATAATGCGTTGATTATGGAACTTTTCGGTTTATCATTTCCTACACTGAACCTTTACAATTTATCAAAGTTCTTAGAAAAAGCTACTATCTTCTGATGAGTATATCGTAGATATATCAGCCTTTTTTAACAAAAAAATTCGTTTGGACTACACTAGTGTATTAAAATATCTGATTCGTAGTATCTTTCCCAGCACGCAGCCCGCTTTGTCTCCGAGTGAACACCCACTCCTTTTGCAATCTAATTCACGACCATTAACGACGCACGAATTTGATGGATTTGCAAAGAATATCTTCAGCTCAGGGGGCAAGAACCAATTATTGGATATTACAGTATGCACCGAGGAAATTAAATGTTTGAATCACCTTTGTGATGGATATCAGACCGTGATTCTTCGCCATAATTTAAGTTAGTTTCAAAACGTACTGCTTTTTCGCCTGTTTTAAAGTATTATTTATATCCAAATGACGCTGAGACATTTTATAAAGGAACTGCATTCGAAAAAATATTAATTTGTCCCAAATACGGCTCCCAAAAGTGATCTATTTGAAGTGATGCTTGGAGCGTGTAAAATTTTTGTCGTTGTGCGGGTTGCCAGCACTCTAAATTAGCTGTTTATTCTTAGGCATCGTATAAGCCATAGACATCGTCAAATAAACTTCACTTTTCAGTGGTATAATTTAAAAACCTTTATCTATTGCTGATATTTACCAATATTCCAGTATTTGCAAAAAACTATTCTCCATTACCGTTTGTTTCCCATTTTCGCCTGAATTTTCGCAAAATTTTTAACTTTAGAGCTCGGGCGGCAGTGGTTAATATTATCCGATTTCTAAAA
This sequence comes from Platycnemis pennipes, assembly GCA_933228895.1. Taxonomy (NCBI): domain Eukaryota; kingdom Metazoa; phylum Arthropoda; class Insecta; order Odonata; family Platycnemididae; genus Platycnemis; species Platycnemis pennipes. The sequence continues at coordinate 26,174,966 of OW121849.1, forward strand.
ACTTTTGCATGCAATATCCTGATATCAGTACACAACTATCCCACATAGGGCAAATTTGATCCGGGAAAAAAACCTTTTTTCGGCCCACCCTAATAGTCATCCCTATTTAAAAAATAAAATATGTGGGCATTTAATGGTCTCAAGCCTAATCTCACGCGACTCCAGTATATTGAGAGGTATTATCTATAGAATAATTAAACACAGAATAGAATTCAATGGATACGGAACAATTTGGATTCAGAAAAACAAGGGATCAAAGGAAGCAATATAGTCGTACAACCTGCTTACTGAGAGGAGAGTCGAGGATGACCAACCTACAATCCTTGGGTTTGAGTACTAGGAGAAGGCATCTGACAACGTGGCTGGAATTAAAACACTTAGGATACTAAAGGGCATTGGAGTGTCATACAGTAACCGAAGAATTTTCCACAGTTTGCAGAAAAACATGAGGCTCTTATCAAATCAGAGCTCAACAGTAGAGAATCAAGAATAAAAAAGGAGGTAAACTAGGTGGTACACTTTCTCCCATATGTCAACATCGCCAATGTCAACATCGGGAATGCTATTAATAAAATCAAATAGAGGGCTCCAGGGAGTATTATATATGGGGATAAAATCAGCATATTGAGATTCGCCAATGACATAGTGGTTATAGCAGAGGCATAAAGAGGTTTATAAAAGATTATGGTAATAAATGGAAAATACAACTGTCAAATATCACTTGATGATCAATTAAAAGAAAACTAAGGTATTGGTATGTAGAAGGAGAAAAGATCCCAAGGCCAACGTTACACTAAAAAACAAAAGTTTGAAAAAGTGAAAGAGCATTGTTATTTAGGAAGCCTAGTTACCAGCGATGGGCAAAGCAATGAAGAAAAAGGCTGTGGAATTATGGAAAAAACCTGGTGAAGAGGGCATTCTTCCGAAGAAAAAATCTATTGACAGCAAGAAAAGCAAGCTTGGAGTTTAAAAATCGCTTCGTTTGATATTACATCTGATGCATGCTTCTTTATGAAAGTGGGGCATGATGATAATATCAGGTATTTCAAGGCCGGAAGTATTTTAATTGTGGGGCCACATAAGAACGATGAAGACAAAATCGACCGACGGAGTAATTCTCAAGTCCTAAGAAGAGTGGAAGAAATTAAGTCTGCTGAAGACTCGAAAAAAACAAGGCAATGTAAATGGCCACAGTTGAGAGATGATGGCCTGATTAGGACAACCTTCCAGAGAAAAGTGAACCTGAGTATGAATATTTTATGAATTAAACAAAGAGCACATGGACAAGGGCCTGTTTTCATAGCCTTATGAACATTATTTCAAGCGTGGTAATGAAGACGGATTACGTTCTTCTGCCGATGGCGTTCATGTAATCTACTCATGAGTCTGATGCTTTTACATTGTTTCAAGTGACTAAGACTGACAAAGTTGAATGAATCCGATACTACAGAATTCTTGTTGCGAAATTCTATAGCTTTAAACAAGAATTTCTAAAAAATACATTTTAAAAAAAGTAGACATTGCTAACTTTGATAATCATTTAAGAGATTACTTATTGGATTTAAAAAAGTATTCCAAAACTTATGTACACAGGGATAGGTGGATGGATGTCATTCCTTAGTATCACGCTCTCTGGGATCAATAGATATATCCTTAGTAAATTTAAATAAAGCACTAAACCAAGGTGAAACGATACCGAAGTAAGATGATCCCTGAGACGACAGCGACTATGTCATTCAAAAATAAATAAAATAACAAATATATGCACATCAATGGGGATTAAATGATAATTGAAAATTATAAAATTTTAAAACCAACTGCAAATACAGCCCTTAGAAATGCATTTACAGATTTTAAAAGAAAAATGCTTGGGGAACAATTTAAGAAAATTCCATAAGTATTCTGGCCGCAGATAAGGCAGGTACAAGGTCACAAGTCTGCAGTCCATTTACTTAAAAATTATGCAAAAAAATGGCCATAAACACTCTTAGTTTACTTACTTTGTTCTAGTCTTTATTCTAAACCGATTTTTTACCCATCTTTTGAAGATCCAACTGTCGTCTTACCCGACCTCTTTCAGCGGCTGATGCCGCCAGTTGACACCCTATTTTAAAAGTACTGATAAGGGGCAGCCATCTAACTACCGACCTATATCCCTTATATCCATTTCATGCTAGGTCCTGGAGTAGATTTTTGTGATGGGAGACGTATGCATTTGTTGACTGATATTCAGCATGGCTTCCGGAAGAGTAGATCATGTGAAATTCACCTTGCACTATATTCTTACGATAAATTAGGTTCTGACAAAAATAATATTTCAGTGAATGATATATTTCTTGATTTTAAGAAAGCTTTTAACAACTGGTAAGCTGACTTCCACACTTCTTTTTTCATACATTGATGGTTTTTTTCTGGAGTGTAGGTCCTTGAGAAAATAAAAAAAAATTTAAGTGTTTGGCCGACGTGTCGGAAAATATATTTTTTCCTTCTTCAGGGATTGAAGTTCTTTTGAGGTGAATTTTGTAATGAATTTGTTATTGCTTGAAGCCTGCTATGTGACAATGTGGCATAGGAGGCTTTATATTAAATTAAAATCTTATGGGGTATACAGTAATATTATCATGGATCAATGAAAATGACCACCTACAAAGACACCTGCAAATTATTTTGGACGGTGTTACCTCCTCGGATACTGAAGTCTCTTCGAGTGTACCAGAGGAAGGCGTGATAGGCCCACTCATGTTCCATCTGTGCATAAATGATATCAATAAGGTGGTAAAAAGCAAGATTTGTCCAATTGCAAATGGTGCAGTAGGATTAAGAGAAATTCATTGCCCAAACGATGAAGGATCTTTTAATGCTGACCTACAAGCAATTGAAAAATGGTGTGATACATGGCAGTTAGAATTAAATTTAAAATAAACGTTAGTAACGAATTTTTGGAAAAAGAATTGTTCTCCTCCTAGCACTTACAAAATAAGTAATAATGAATTAGCGAACGTGGAATTCATTAAATACCTTGGAATAAGACTGACACATGATCTTTCCTGGGGTAAACACATACGTGAAATAATGGGTCAAGCTAATCGTAAACTGGGATTCATTAAAAGAGTAATGGGTAAATGTGACGATCACATACGAAAAATCAGCTACTTTTCCCTTATTAGACCTCATTTGGAATATAGGTACTGCCTGTGTATGGGGTCCATAAGAAATCGGTCAAAATAATGAACTTGAACGTGTGCAGCGAATATCGGATAGATTTGCAAAGGGACGGTATGATAACTATATTAACGTAACTCGTCTATTAAATGAATTAAAATGGGAATCATGGTCATATCGCAGGTTTAAATGTATAATCATATTTTAAAGAAATTCCAAGATATTATTTTCACTGATGAAGTTAAAAATATTTTGCGACGTCAAACTTATTATGGTAGACTGGACCATAATCACAAATTAAGGGAAATTGATTGCCGAACTGAGCGATTCAAAATGTCCTTCCTCACACGATTACGGATATGAAGAGCTGCAATTATATCCAATAGCATAAATACGAGTGTGTCAATGGACAGCATAGGTGGTTGCCTGTTAGTATAAGGACTTTTAAGTAACCCCTTGACAGCATGATATTGCATGCTTGCTTTTCTTTCTTTATCTTTTTTTAAAAATTGAACTAGTTTAGACTAGTAACTATATTATTGCTAATCTTTTTTATGCATGGAAAGTTTAGTGTGAATTTACCCCTTGCAAACACCTTAAATGGTGGCCCGCAGGTTACTGTATAGATGTGCTATGTTACATTCAAGATCTAAAAAAATATTTATCAGATACACAAAGGGAATTCAAACCAAATACACCGGAACTAGCGTTAGTGGTTTTTTATAAAATGAAAAACAGTTAATCAAGATGCATTGCTATGCTTAAAAGTAATTATCTCACCTATTTTTCCAAATGCAACATTTTGGCATGCGTACAGAACCAAAGTATTAGCGGCGGCTGCATTCAGGAATCTGATGAAATACTTTGTATTCTTGGTTATGCGTGTGACAGCTGGAGAATAATCAATGATATAGAAAATTAATAAACATATTTTTTTCCAAAGCACACATATTCCCTTTTTTCTTGCAGATTTAAGAGTACCAATACCATTAATGTTCTGTTTAAATGTGTCTCAAATTATAGTTATGCATAGTTATGAATTTATGTGGAATTATTACCACTCAAATTATAATTATCGCGAATGCATTTGAATCCAAAACTCGGCTATAAGTATTCACTGTTACTGATACATATTAAGGGTGTTTTGAACAAATGTTTTTCATCCAGAATAGAAAGTATGTCAACATCTGAAACTATCCACAAGTGTAAAATGAAAGCTGCAACCTTGCTATTCCACATAAACTTTATTGACAACCAAAGTTTCAACTTGAAAGTAAGGTACACATTCTTTCCGCGTACGATTGCGGATATGTACAGCTTTAAATACATCCAATGACATACATAAAGCAGTATGTTGTATCCAAAAGTATGCAAGTGTATCAATAGATAGCATAAATAGTTGCACGTTGGTATAAGTACCTTAGGCTAACCCAACTAACACCACGTTTTTGCATTTTTTCTTTCCTATTTTTATCTTCTCTTAAATTGTGAAGTTTAGATCTCTGATGGAAGGCATTTGCAATAAAAGAGCGGAATGTTTAAGACAGCTGAGTGGATGGAGTACAAAAATTAATTTTCCATGTTTTTATTTCAACGGACACTTTAAAATTTCCAAACGTTCCAATCTATCCAGTTCACGTCCTTTGTTTACTGCATAAAGAACCTCTGGTTTATGGTCGCTCTAATGATTATATTTTAAAATTTTCTTTCCAAAGAGTGAAGTCATATTCTAGATTTTAACGCATATCTCATGTTCCTTCAACCGTTCCTTGAACTTCAAACTTGAACCGTCAGTCCGATGTACACTGTAAATTACACATGTTTCAGCTTAGACAATCCATTTTTCTTTGTTGTTGAAGTTTTTGAACTTGAGAACGTCTACGAAGATGTCATGAAGAAATAAAACAGGTAAGAGGAGAAGAAAACCTAATTATTTTAGGACACTGGGACGCTGTCGTTGGCGAAGGTCAAGATGGAAGAATAGCTGGAAAATATGGATTGGGAAACCGAAATGAAACAGGAGAAAGACTACTGGAGTTCTGCACACAGCATAAGTTAGTGGTTACTAACACATTGTTTAAAAATCACAACTAAAGAAGATACACATGGAAGATGCCAAGAGATAGAGGAAGATTTCAAATAGACTACATTTTAGTGAAGCAGAGGTTCAGAAATCAGGTGAAGGACTGCAAAAGCTACCCAGGAGCAGACATTGACTGCGACCATAACTTAGTGATGATGAAATGCCATCTAAAATTCAAGAAATTGAAGAAAATAGAACATTTGGAAAGAAAAAAACTGAATGAGACTAAACATCAACTGGCATTTCAGAAAGCAGTAGAACACAACGTAGGAGAGGAATTCACTGGGAAACCAGCGCAAGGGCGTTGGGAAAACATTAAATGTGGACTACAGGAAGCCGCAAAAGAAGTTCTTGGAAAAAGAAAAGTCGTGAAGAAGAAAGCATGGATCACGGAGGAAGTTTCAGTGCGGATTGAAGAAAGAAGAAAGTACAAGAATGCGAAAACTGAAGAAGGGCAACTTTGCTACAAAAAATTAGGGACGATGTAAGTCGCAAAGTCCGGAAAGCTAGAGTAATGTGGATGAATAATCTGTGCGAAGTTATACAAGATAACGTTGCCGTTGGAATGGTGGAAGCTGCCTACAGGATAATGAGGAACCACTTCAAGGAACGGAGTGTAAGATGCAATTCTATAAGAGACAAGAATAGAAAACTTTTAATTGAAAATGAAGACAAAGTGAAGAGATGGAGAGAATATCTGGAAGAGCTATACACCGGAAACAATCTCAGCACGAAAGTTGTTGAAGAGGAAAGCGAAGTCTAGAAGGATGATATCGGAGCTTCAATATTCAGATCGGAATTCGACGCAGCAGCAAGGGACTTTCGGATGAATAAGGAATTGATAATGTACCCACAGAACTGATAAGGAATGCGGGAGAGAGGACATTGGTCAATATTTACAAGGTCATCTACGACATGTACTCAACAGGAGAATTGCCCAGGGACTTCGAGAAATACATTATCATTCCTATTCCCAAAAAGAAGAGAGCGGAGAAATGCGAAAATTTTAGGACTATAAGCCTGCATAGAAGATATTGACAAGAATCATCTACAGAAAAATTGAACGAAAAGCAGAGGAGTTCCTGGATTAAGATCCATATGGATTCAGAAAATATAAGGGTACAAGAGAAGCAATTTTGGCCCTAAGGCTGCTTGTATAGATGAGATTGGAGAAGAACAAACCGGCCTTCATTGCAATTGTGAATTTAGAGAAGGCTTTTGACAATGTGGATTGGAATTTAATGATTGGAATTCTAAAAGGAACTGTGTAGTACAATGATCGAAGAATTATACACATTTTGTATAAAAATCACGTACATGTCGTAAAATCTTGACCCAGCTGTTAAAAAACAAGAATAAGGGAAGGAGTGAGACAAGGTTGTGCACTGTCACTCGTAATTTGTAATGTTTTCATCGAGAGAGCCATCTTTGAAGTCAAAGAGAAGTGTTCTGGAGTGAACATCCACGGAGAAACCATCAGCATGCTACTGATGACATAGCTCTCATAGCAGAGACAGAGAAGGAGCTGAATAACATGCAAACATTCATGGTAAGGACAATGACCATTCATCAGCTGAAGATCAATAACAAGAAAACTAAGATATTGGTTTGCAGCAAGATAAAGGAGGCCAAAACCAACATTATGCTAGGAAACCAGAAACTGGAAGAGGTGAAAGAGTTCTGTTACCTGGGAAGCAGAGTAACCAGCGATGGACGAAGCAAGAACAAATTGTGAGCAGAATAACCCAGGCAAAGAGGGCATTCTATCAAAATGAGAATTTACTTACAGCGGGAAATACATGTTTGGAAGTAGGGAAGCAATTCATCAAAACGTATATCTGGACCATGCTTCTTTACGGCTTTGAGGCATGGACGATGGCAACAGTGGGGAAGAAAAGGGTCGAAGCATTCACATTGAATCCAGGTTTTTTCACATTGAAAAACATATTTATTTGCAATATATCGTACATTCATGGAAAGTGTAGGTTTTTCCCTATTTTCTACATAATTGCCATTGATATCGATGCATTTTTGTATGCGGTGTATCATTTTCTTGATGCCCGAGTCGTAGTCGCCACGAAGGTAGCTTACAACCGCCTCTTTCGGCTCATCTCCGGTCCTGAAATGCGTCCCACCCAGGTGTTTCTTTAATTCAGGGAAGAGATGGTATTCACTTGGATCTATGTCCGGGCTGTATGGTGGGTGTGTGACGGTATCCCATCCAAATTGGTTGAGAAGATTGGTTGTCACAAGGGTGGTGTGCGGACGAGAGGACCGTTTGTGATTTTCCGTAGGCATTCTTGGGATCCTTCTTGCTCAAACCTTAGAATACCCGAAACAATCTGTCAAAATCGTGTCAATACAGGTTCTACCGACCTCAGGGGTCAATTTGCAGAGCACTCAAACAGTTACCCTTCGATCTTTAAGCATTGCTTCTTCCACTTTTGCAATCGTTTCGTCAGAAACAGATGGCCGTCCGGAACGCTGCTCATCATGGACGTCTGTACGCCCATCTTTGAACTCTCTGCATCATTTTCGTACGTGTTGTACATCTCATACACTTTCCTCCGTAGGCTTCAAACATCTGGGAATGAATGTCCATCGGCGCAATGCTTTTTGCACACAAAAAACGAATCACAGAACACAATTCAAACCTGGCGGGAGAAGCGAGTGGTAGCTCCATGTCGAACGGCTGACAAGGGAAGACAGAGCGTCGCAGACAGCTCTAAGGGTAGGGATTTGGAGTGGAAGAACCAAGCTACCCGATCGTGTTACCACATCCCGCGCGAAAGCGTTCGTCGCGACTACAGGAACCTTTTTCTACGGACAACCCTCGTACGTTTTGTTAGCAGATGTTTGGGGACAGAAACTTTTGACACTAAAAGTCTGATCGGGGTGCCATTTTTGTTCACCTTTGGTTGCCCGAGAAACCATAGGACTGCTGGATTCATCTGTATCAATTTGTAAAACGCTGTTTTTCAATAATGTGTTACAAAATTTAAATACTTCCAACACTCGTGTTGAAAATTGGAGTTGGGATCGGATCGGAGCACTTCAACGTCATTACTTTTGATGGAGTCTTCCACTTTCATAATGTAGTAATTCTTCTTCACAATAACCACTACGTTACTCTTGTCCACTTTTCAATGATGAGATTTTCGGAAGCGGAGATTTGCTTGATTGACCACAGTGCCACTCCGGAGAATATCTTATTTTTTGAAGCTCCGCTTTTGAAAGGCTCTGGAGTTCCTGGGCAACCAGCTGTTTCGTTGTGACGTTCTCTTTCTGAAGGGAAATTTTGAAGTCAAAGGCGAGGATCGTTTCGTCTCCCATAGTAACTGGAACGTTTGGAACGTATTTCAAACATTTCTCTAATAGAGATAATACGTTTGGTTTGATGTTGTGGATGGAAAGGATGACGATTCTTCGTCCAGACATATGACTGACGTTGCCTAGGATCTTGATTGACTTAGAATGGTATTCTTTTCCTCCAGCAGTTTCACTAATTTCCGGTTGATATTTTCCCTTTTCCTGTATGCTAACTCAGCACTTATTGGGCAAATATTGTCATCAAAGCAGAGCCTTGCAGGATAATCCCCTTGGATAATCCTTTCCTCGCAATAGCTCTTCTTCCTCCCCCTACTCGCCCGACCCTTTCTGACCCACCAATATCTTGCAGTCCACTTCCGCCACCACTGGCTTTCATCCACCTTGGGATTATATATTTGAGCCGTTTTCTTATGCATACACCTAATGAAGACTCTAAGTTGAAACCCAGGTCGTTCATAAAGTTTATGTGGAATTAAAAGGTTGCAGCTTTCATTTCACAACTTTTCGCCTGACACAACCGATCCATCCATATCCATATCTAAGTATGGTTGTTTTTACAGTAGGCTGAGTTACGATTTTCAATATAAGACTATGGAGAGTGCTTGGCTAACCTAACCGACCATGTAATAAATCCAAAGTACGGAAGTAATAAATAATTTTTAATCTTGGCATCTACTTCATTGCTACTGCTGCTTCATTAGTTCTGAAATATTTATTTTTGAGTTAGTAGGCCTGTATCACAATTTTTTTCAAGATATTAGGTGTAGAAAAATTATTCAAAGGGCCTTAGAAATTAATTTACATAAAATAAATGTGTATTTGAGGTAACTATCACCACAAACCCCATTGACTACAAACGTCATAATTGCTTAAAACTACATTTAAAACTCCAATTACCCTGTGGAGTATGTACATTTACGTGAGACTACACATATGCAGTATCTTACACTTCAACTGTAAATACTGCATGAACATATTTTGTAATTTTTGGGCATTGTAGCATTTGACGTTAGGTATTGCTGATAGATGGTGGCCTAGTGGGTAGTGGCACTAAGCTACTGACCGGAGGGTCCCGGGTTCAAATCCCGGGCAAGAGACTTTCTGGACACCCCGATCTAAAATTCGCGCGATTCGATTTTCTGCGTGTCAGAACTTCGTAGGACAGTTGGCCCAGGGAAAGGAACCCCCCCCCCCCCCTTCCCTGAATATGTGAATTTCACACGCCTTCGGCTTGGAACGGGGTGAACTCTAATATCACCTATCAAAGATCAACCCTCGGGTTGAATCACTGATTGAGTGAAATATTTCTGCATTTACAAATATTTCTGCAAACATTTTCTTGATTATTTGCCAAGAACTAGTAAATATGCCGTAGCCATAAAAATTGTGGTGCATGCATTCAGATTTTCATTTGAAAGTAAATCTAAAATTTATCATGTCTAGTAATTGTAACGGGACCTATTATTAGTACTTCTAAAAACTCAAGAGTTTATAGAAGTACTTAATAAATAGCTGTTTTATTTATTGTGTAAGTAAGAAGTTTAGAAACCAAATTAAGAGAGAGTGAAAGAAAGCTAAATCGGAATGGGAAGAAAACTGCTGCGAAGAAATAAATAACAACATAATGAAAGGAAAATCATAAAACGCTTATAAAATAGTGAAGAGACAATTCGGAGAAAGTAGAATAATATCCCGTAACATAAGAGACTCGAATGGAAAAATACTCATAGAACAGGAGGTTATAGGAAAGAGGTGGAAGTAATGCAAGGAAGAGTTTTATCAAGCACCCAAACCACTGGAAACTGACTAAACGGAAGAATGAAAGATGGAGGATAAGATGAATGGTGCCCCAAGATACTGAAAAGTGAGATTTACAGAGCCGTGAAAGAACTAACGAAAAACAAGGCACCCGGAGGGGACAAAATAAATGGAGAAATAATCAAGGCACTTGGGGTCAAAGCAAAAGATACCCTCTGAAATAATCATAGATGGCTATGAATTTGGGAGACTACCAGAGGACTTCCAGAAGAGTGAAATGATCGCAATCCCGAAGAAGCCAAGGGCAGAGAAATGCGGAGAACACAGAACATTGAGCCTTGTGTCATACAGATCGCAAATACTTACTGGGATAATTAGCAGAAAAATGGAAGGAAAGATCGCAGGAAAATATTCGGAAAATCAATTCGGATTCAGGAAAATCCAAGGAGACAGTGACCCAATACTCAGCTTAGGAATACTGGCCGTGAAAATGATACACGTAAAACTGCCGTTGTATGTGGCATTTGTGCACTTGAAAAAGGCCTTTGAAAGCGTTGAATGGTAAAAGATGTTCCAGATACTGGAAGCAATTGGACAAGACTAAAATGATAGAAGAATAACCTATAGCCTCTACAAGAATGAGATCACCACAGTGCGAATGAAAGATGGAAGGAAGAGAAAAGCCAAAATAAATAAAAGAGTCAGACAATGATGTAGCCTCTCCTCTGAGTTATTCAATATATGCCTGGACGAAGCAATAAAAGACGCTGAGGAAATTGGTATCAAGGGCATCAAGGTGAATAGCGAAGAAATAAACATGCTAAGGTTTGCTGATGACATTGCAGTGTAGCAGAAAGTCGAGAGGACCTGCAAGCATCCCTAACCACAATGGACCAAGTACTTCAAGAATACAACATGAGCATCAATAAAAAGAAAACTAAAGTGTGTGGAAGAGAGAATCTTAGGGCAAATATCACAAGTCGAGGAGTGAAATTGGAATAAGTAGATAACTTCACCTACGACGGCAGCACAATAACTTGGGATGAAAGAAGCACGACGGACATCAAGCAAAGAGTAGCACAAGAAGGCGTTTATGAAGAAGAGACAACTACTGTATTCAAAGAATCTACGGCTGCAAACAAGGAAGCAGTTCATCAAAATATTCATTTGGAGCGTGGCACTCTATGGATCAGAGACAAGGAACATCGGGAAAGCAGACCAATGAAGAACTGAAGCCTTCGAAACATAGTGTTGGAAGAGAATGTTGAAGATTATATGGACAGATAAAGTGATGAACGAAGAGGTGTATAAGGGAGACGATGAAGAAAGGACACTATGGAAAACCATACGGCAAAGAAGAACCAGATGGATTGGACATACCTTGAGGCACAAGGAATTAGTTAGAAATATTATAGAAGGGAAGATTGAAGGGAAGGTCCCGTGAGGAAGACCAAGGGACACATATATAGGACAAATAAAGAAGGACGTGAAAGAGAAAACATACCAGGGCGTGAGGGAATTAACACTGAATAGGGCAGAATGGAGGACTGTAGTAAACCAATCCTAGGATTGAAATACTGGTGATGATTTATATTTTCTAGGAAGCTAAAAATATTCTAAGATTCAAAGAAAATGTACTGAATTAATTATTGTTAATATATAGCCCCTTCGTATTTAGTTCCTTAAGAATTCATTTCAGGGTGAAAAGTAAGTATCGCCTACACCTATAAAATCAATTTCAATTTTTAATGCCTTGTGAATCAGCAATTAGTTTTCTGATGCAAACATTATGCAAAAATATCACTGTAACTTTAAATTTTAAAAAAATAAATAAATGAAGGATGGGAATGTACGCCACCTTAGAAAAATCTGTTTATCAATGCTTAAAAAAATCTACCTTTTTTACAGGGAAAATTATTTGTATGCTCTATTTTCACTTACCTCGGTAGTTAAGTGCGAAATCAAGGAAGGTATTTGCAGTTGCTGCGTTGGCTGTAACAGTACCACCGACATCTATCACTCCTGATACTGTGATTGGTATATTGGTGCTAAAATAAAAAGATAGGTTATCAGACAGGCAAAGAAAAACTGTATCCACTGGAAACAAAAAAATTTTAATTATATTTTAGAATAGTTTTTATTCACATCCTGCATTTTCTGCAACCCTCCATAGGAGTATGTGGAAGTGATTAGGCACGGCATACATTAAAGGCGAATATACAGCCAGTGATTAGATCAATCAATAGCCACATAGTCAGACATTGCTTTATTTCACTGTTAGGAAATAATTTACAAATTTAGGTAATTGAGAATTCCAAATACATTATCAGCCTCCTACATCGGACTAATATCAGCCGGACAAAAATATCGTACAAAAATCAAGCAAATATTTCCAGTTACGTGGCTAACACGTCAATTAGTTATAAAAATCAACTACCTTCATTCCCACACCTTTACAAAATCGTGCAGGTATGTGAAAAGGCCAGCATCTACAATGCCTATCCGGGTTATTTTCATAATAATTTCCATTTCATCCATCATTTTCAGCGGAAAAATAACTTCTCCTTTCTACTGACATGTATCCAACATATTTTCATGATTTAACCTCCCATAGTGATCTGGAGTTACTTAGATACCTGCCTATCTAACTTATTTGCAGTAAGTTTATCCTCTGATCACACCTGTTTCAAGTGAATCGCTGTAAATTTCATAGCATAATAAGTTTTTTTTATCATTATAGGTTTTCACAGTTCATATATTAGAATATCAAAAGTATCATATCAATTTTTTGCTATATGTGGAAGAAAATGTTTGCAATGACACACTATTCTTTCAACAAAGCAGTAAATATGAATTGATTTTCGTTGGAGGTACTGTTTCTACAAAATAACTGTGAAAATTGATATCATTCCATCTTTGATCGATCAAATGGACCACATTGCTTTTACGCCATGTTTTTTTAAGTTGAGAATTAGTTTTTATGAACTCTTAATATGTGAAATAAATTATAATTGGGTGTAACCTACTTGGTTACCATACTTTTTATCAAACTAAAATTTATATACATGGGTAAGTGTTATTTATACACCTTCCACACCTACAAAGTAATGAAATAATGTTAAATTTGATGCAAATTTGTTACATGTTACAATTTTGAAAAGACTGAGAGACGGTTAAACATAGGAAGCGTGGGCTTTTGTCTACCGAAAAATGAACTTTCACAAGCACAGAAGCGGTCTCCTGTGAGACTAATTAATTACAAGATGTGACTTGGGCTGTCATGAATTCAATCTTATCCACGATGTGCAATAAATGCACCCCGTGTGTTAAACATTAGAATTGACAGTAAAATTTAAAAGAAAAATTGGTGAAATACATATAAGAGTATTACTAATGCAATTCATGGTGCGGGAGGTGTGTAGTACAAGTGCAGATACAGAAAAACAATTTTATGGGATATGTGGTAGCGCAGAGTACTGTGCATAACAATAAATCTACTGCAAAGTGATTTAGCGCCATTGAATTTGTCTGGCGTAACGTGAAATCGATTCGAGAGGAAGTTGAATGAAAATACGCTAGAGGGAATGTCGACGCGCACGGTGCTAGGTGCTTTGATTAGTCCCACTGGAGAATCTTTCCCTAAGGTCTGGAATGGTTAAAAGTGCTCCTCATTCACTCATAACTTACTTAAGAGAAGATCAATTCGTAGTTGACGTAAGAATAATGATTAACCACAAATAATGGTATTTGACGAAGGTTTTATTGGCATTAGCTTAAATATTTTTAGCATCAGAACTTTGAATATCCGTTCAAATTTAAAATAATATATTTTTGCAAACTAATGTCTAGCGGTGTTAATACAGAACTTTTACAAATACAACTATTATTCATCGACATTATTAGGCAATGACTGAAAAAGCTGGACTCACATTACTTTTCTTCCAGTGATGACAACGTTGTATCTCACATTTGGTGTGACCTCAGTGATGGTGTACGTGACGCATCCCCAGCCACGTTTGAGAGAAGTTTTGTAGCGAGCCGTTTCTCTCCATGTGCCAACCAGCTGAGAAAATAGAATAATTATCTAGAATTTTACCATTTAGACTATCACCAAGGACATAAATTTCACTGATTTAATTAACGTAGAATTTAGGACATCGTATACCCGGATATAAGCTGGTTTGTAATCAGCTGGTGAAAATAAAATGTGTTACGCTTTCCATTTTCATAATTCCATGGTAATGCATTAAAAATGAACTCGATGTATCCTTTGGTTCCTCTATTTTTTTGGATGTAAGGAAGATGATATTCTGTTATTTGTAATGTAGTTCTGAGTTAATAACTTTCAACTTTAGAAGAACACATATGCAATGGTGATTCACAGAAAAGGCAAAACTCATAAAGACAATTCAAATTATTGGCGTGAATTTTCAAAGAATATCACCCGTTGTATCAAATTAATGTAGGAAATCTACGCTGCTATGCATTTTCACAGATATAGTATCTCACCCTCATCAGTCTTAAATCCTGAGATCAGCTACCCTCTCAATTTTCTCCATTCTTCTATCGGCTAATGTCTTAATTATTTTGGATGTATCCTTTTACATCTTCCATTACTTTGTTCCATATACCTCATACGAGACTTTGTTATTCCTTTGCTATTCTTAGCGTTTACTTTTACCATGACTGCATTCGTCATATCTCAAGATATGGTAGAATAATTTATCCCATCCTCTCTTTAAAGTTTTTTATAGACTCCTCTTATCTTTCACTCCTCTTAGGCCTTCTTACTATGCCTCATTAACTCGGTCAGCCCATTCTATTGTTAAAACTCTTCTATAACACATCATTTCAGGTGCTTCCAGTCATGGCCTCTCTGATGTTACTATTGTGAATGTGCCACTTCCATGAATAACCCTCCTCCATGCATAGGTTCTAATTAAGTCCTTTCCTGCTTTCAAGCTAGTATTTACATATGTACGTGCGTAGATCTCTTCTTCTTCTTCTTTTGGAGGAAAGCCTGGGCTCCCTTGGGATCTTCTTCCGAGTAGTACACATACGCCTTTTTCTTGCTTCGACCACCCAGGTTACCCTGCTTATCAGATAACAACACTCCCACACATTCTCTACATTTTGCTTACCAAGTTAAACATGGGCCTCTTTTCTTCTGCTACATACTACCTTTGCCCTTTTATTAATCATAGGGTATTATATTGCAAATGTCTTTTTTGTGTTAACTGTCTTCTAAACTCGTGAAATTAAGTCGATTTTTCATCTATTAAAATAAAATTTTTACTGAAGAAAGCCTATACCAGTGGTTTACTACCGTAGTGCTGCGGCACTTCAGGGTGCCGGGAAAACTTCTATGGGAGTCACAAGATTATGGCGGGAAAACGACGAATGATTGGCAGGACCAAGGGCTGAATTGGTTGAATGTCTTGGGAACTCCCTCTCTTTTTTTTGCCGAATTGGTTAATCTCACGCCAAACGAATGGAGAAGCCAATGAAAGTCCTTCTTCCAGCTTAGGGTCTAATTAACATAAAGAGCAGATTATCCTTGGCATTGGAGAGGGAAGTTAAATTGTCACCTCAGTCTGAAGGTTGTCAGCTACTTCAAAATTTGGGATCACATGCGACAAAAACCTTTATGCCTATTGAAGCACTTGACTCAAATATTTCCAAACCTCAAAATACATTTCCCAATGACTTATGTTCACCTCAAAATTGAAGTAGATCTCTAGCTATTTTCCCAGAAGTCAATGTCCAGGTTTTTATAGAAATTGATCGGAAAAGCGTGGCACGCCCCTCTTAAGCGGCTACCGCTCCCAGGCAGTGATCAGAAAAACCCCACCATACCCCTGATTAAGAATAAAATGAAGTGTAAACATTGATTTATATTTTTAAGTAGCATCAATATTTGTAGTACATTTTTGCGGGTACTATCACGAGAGTTAATGGTACAGTACTATCTGAAATTATATATAAAACATTATTGCGAGTACCATGCATTATGTATGCTGCTGAAACATCGAGCAACCCAAGCAGCATCGGCCCAATATCATTTTTAAAACATCACATATCACTTATTGGTCAATCTGATATTGGCTACTGATATCGGCAAATGTCAAAAGTGATAACATTTGCCATTATAAAAATTACATTTTCTGAAGATATTGGGCCGATTTAAATTTGATAGTAAAAAGACATCTTTCGCCACTATACAGTGGCATAAAAATGATATTGGGCAGACGCATGTTTGATATTACCATGGATTGATTTTTCATTAACATGGTATTGGGATGATTTAATTAGTAAGATAGTCAAAATGAGTCCTGGATGAACATGTTACAAATATTTATAAACAGGGACGGTCATACAATAAAAAAAACGATCGAAAAAGAAAAGGCTAGGGGTAGTTTCGATCTTAGAACGTTCACAGAGAGAACTCTCCATTTAAACCATGATCCAATTCTCCAATTTATTTTCAGGTTATTTTAAGCGTTTATGATAGTAATGAGATTCCTACTTTACTCCTGAACCAACTTCCCTTAGTGAAAGATGCATAACTTTAAGCGTTATCATTGTAATAACATATTTCAAACTCGTTTTCTGTCGAAGTTATTGGAGTGATAATCCGATAGGGGGTTTCATATTAATTTCCATGCAAAAATTTCACCTGGGCCAGGAATGGAACCACAGACCTTTGGCTTTCCGGGCCACTGCGCAGACCACAACGCTACCCAGGATCCCTAATTTGCATGGAAATTTTACCGAGGTTCAAGGTAATTGATGCTGAGCCATCGCGGTCCATCAAGGATGGCAATGCAAGGGAGAAAGGGCTTCAAAGAAGCTACGACCAAAGTTGAACCTCGTCCAGCGCTAAAGCCGCGCTTTGCGGTAAATGTAGGATATTCCAAGCCCGCCGCGTGAACGGCAATTTGTAAGATAACATCGAGTACTTAAATAATCATATTCCTTATTTTATATGTGGGCCTCGAGATGTATTAGCATAAGGTAATACAGATGTTCTGACCAATCACGAATTTTTGACTTTCTTCTCTCTGACGTCGGAGGAAAAAATGTCAATACTCAAAATTATAAAATCCAGCGACCAGAAAAATATGATCATTTTTATGCCCTCTATTAGTCAGCTCTGCTGACATCATTTTTGCATCAGAAAACTATATCTATTAAATATCACTTGAAGATACGATCGACGATATCAATTGTACATCGGATAAAGGTATCATTTATATGTCACTTTTATATCGGCATTATCAACCGATGTTAAAACGACATTGGTGACGTCAAAATGACATCGGACCGACTGCCATACCATACTGCTTGGGTATGGTGATATCATTTTTCCTGACTTGAAATGTCTTTAACTTAATGTAAAACAGCCAACATTTACGTGGAATTGATACCCAGTGCTGATCGATTCCCGAATAGAATAATATACTCAACGATGAATTTGATATAGATACGTAATCATCAGGAAATTTCATATATTCTAAAAGTATTTTTCAAGCATAGATAGCATAAGAAATCAATAAAAAACCATGATTATCAATTCAGTAACTGAAATTAATATGAGGTAATAGGCTTTTATAGTAGGTTCGTTGGATTACAATCATGGTGAAGTGTCATGAGCAATTGAGTGATTGGACTGTACTTATCACAATGTATTTACCCAATAACTTAATTATTGGAACAAGTAGTGGATAAACAAGTGTGTGAAACATTGACATCGCTATTGTTAGTTAGCAATAATCTCGCAGAATGAAATCAAAAGTTGATTCTGTATTAAAGAATTACTCACGTTAGCCATTGTCAGACCAGCTGGTGTGGTGGTTGACGCTAAATTTGTGCGGCAGGACCCAAAGCTGAATTTTTGGCCATAGCATGATGAGGTGAGACCAGCAAGAAGTATTGGTATAACGTAATACAGAGGTATCTTCATTGCTATGTTTTCTCCTGGCAGCCGCAATGCTATAACTCCAGCAAAAACGAAATGACGGTTGGTAAAACTAGGTTGCAGTCGCCAATGGTCATCTTTGCAATATATCCTTAGGATTTGATGAGAAGACAAGGGAGGAGCTTGATGCCAGAAAACATCTGAGGAGAAATGAATTCAGATTAGGTTGGCCGTTATCCGTTAAGTTCAACGTTAAGTGGAGCGCTAGCTAGCCAATCAGCTAAGAAACTTTAATCACCAGGCTAAGAGTGAAATCTCAAAGGGAATTTTTCAAAAGGTGGTAAAAAATTTATGCCTCATTCACCAATAGGGTCCTACTATTATAACCTCACCGGCGAGAGTACTGCAGAAAAAATTCTAATATAAAAAATGAGAAGACTATGAAAATACAAAACTGAACGTAAAAGTAAACCGGTTATAACAAGTTAGGCAATTCAATTACTTTGTTCTGATTAGAATCTTGAGCAAGGTTTCAAATAGAAGGGGGTAATGAAATTCAATAAAGCATAGTGTCACATGTGACATTAACATAGAGAGCGTTTACAAGTGATGATATTGCAGGATTTTGAGGGATGGATAAGGAGAGCAAAATAGAAAGCACTATTGGCTTAAAGAAAAGAGGAGACGCGACGCGTTATGCATATTGCTGAAAATGGCGGGTGTTGGTAGGGTAAATAGGGTAGGGCAGCCCCCTGAAGCTTAATGCTATCGCCTTATAGCGAAAGCGTACCATTCGTGTACGGTTTCAGTGTTTCGCCGCCAGATGTCGCTACTGCCTAGCGATGCTAGAATTTTTCTGGGTGCATTGCTTGCATGTGAAAACATCGGTTAGTAATGAATTGTTTAATTATTTAGTCGCCAGTTAGCATAATTTAGTTTTTGGCTATTTCAGCAAGAAAACATTTCCAACTCTTGCGCTATTGTCACTGTGAGTTCTTTGTCAAAGAAAACTAAGACAATGCCTAAAGAAGTGTGGTGTTCTGTTGTCACATTCATCTTCAGCCTCGTTATATTAAGAATTAAAACCATATTTTTTCGTGGCAATTCACGTGTATATAACCATAAATAACGATTCATCGTATTTCTATTATAATGTAACTGATCTATATTGCGACACGCTAAGGTTTCATGATAAAAATTTAAAAAAACTGTAGTTAGTACAAAGCCCGTATTTGTACGAAATTTTTCCCGTGCTGTGCACAATACTCAAAAATGATTTGCTTGGTAATATCTGCACTGTTTTCACAGTTGCAACAATTTGAATAAAATATGTTAAAATGTCGGAATTTGGACCCCTTCGCCCGAATTCCGACACATATATGCTTCTAATTCCGACAGTGTGTGGTTCGTAAGTTTATGAGCTAAAAAGCAAAAAATGAGTAGGAAACTGTAATGAGATAAGTTTTATTTACGCAAAAGAAAGCAATAATTTCATAATAAAGCGTTCATGACAATACTTGAAAATATTTTACTAGTCATAGCATTAAGGACAGAAGAAAATTCTACGAAATTTAGCATCTGCACATTCCTCATGGACATACTGTTTGCAAACGCTGCACAGACTAATATCGGCACCCTTTCCTCTCTGAAAATGGTGAAATATCGGTGCTCTTTTTTATTGGAAGGCATTTCACTAGCACCCGGCTTGCCTGCGTCTCCAGTTCAGGATTTCTTTTTTCCGGAATGCTTTTTCATCAATGTTGTAATTATTTCCTGGCATTTGCATAACATAGTGTTCAATCACGATACTTTTTAGATTTTCAAAGTAATATTTCACGAGCATGCGTTTTAATTTCATGGCTCTACCTTGGTTCATTCTCTAAGCCCTTCTCTTTGATACATCCATGCGTCTATTCAAAAATAACTTCATCAACTTTCTACCAGTTAATCCTGCGTTTTCATAGAAATTATGTGTGATTCCATTGATTTCACAGTAGGCATAGACCTTTCTTCTCAGTCGACCAGTTACCGGCATCCCTACCTCTCCGAAAAAAAATTCTCCGGCATAATTCCTTCTCTTGATCACAAACCAAAAGAGCAGACGACCAATATTTTTGATCATATTATGTTCTGAATTAAGAAAATTCGTGCATAACTTGCAACAGTTATTTCAATGAATTTTCGTTCTTCTCATTAAATATTTTTATGTAAGGAAACAGCTAATCATAGAGCTCTGAAAAACCACAATAGCTGTTTACAAAATTAGCACATAATTCAACGATCTCCGGTACTGTTACGTGCGAGTTAAACGGAAATTAAGAGCCGCTAGTCCTTATTCCGACACCTGTCGGAATTAGGGAATCCACGATCTTTCCAACTCACTCTTGAAATTCTCACTGTGTATCCATTATTTCTCCTAACTATGCATGCTGCACTATACAGCAACAATAGGCTGCTAAGCGATATAAAATATATATCACTTTCTAAAAATGAAACACAGAAAATTGGTTAAAATGACACCTCAAGACGCACGCCTTCCGCACTAGAACACAAAATGTGCACTAATACAACCAGCGCCACACCTAGAACAAGGTAACTTTTTGTGTCTCCTCGTTGATAGACGCCAGTACCATATTTAATGACAACTGTCCACCAATTTCAGTACTTTTAACAATGCACCCGGGTGTCGGAATTATTCCCGTGTCGGAATATGGCGTAGGTACGTTATATCATCCAGATATCCACCCATCTATAATGTGGTTGGATTTCTCTGTGGGAAATTCAGAGAATTTGTACACTGCATTGATTGTTCCAGTCCTTTGGATTAATACAAATCTAAAAGTGACGTCAATATGCTAGCATTGTTGAATTCTAGGAGTTCTATTATAAAGCAAAATAACCTTTACATTATGCTGAGGCAAGTGGAGCATATCCTTATTAGCAATATAATGTTTCCAGATTGCTATTCCAGAACATTAGAGTTATGTTTGGACAATATGTGTTTTACATTTCCCTCTGAAACACATGGGACTGATATGATAACACATATTTTACATTATTTCATTTTAACGAGACTTAGGCAGCAGTATAAAAGAATAAATGCCGACTTAATTTTTTAAAAATCAGTCTACCGAAAAATCCTCTCATTTTCATAAAACATGATGCAATTTAAAATTTTGATTTGCATTTTAAATTCAATGTGTTTAA
Source organism: Platycnemis pennipes (assembly GCA_933228895.1). Taxonomy (NCBI): domain Eukaryota; kingdom Metazoa; phylum Arthropoda; class Insecta; order Odonata; family Platycnemididae; genus Platycnemis; species Platycnemis pennipes. Next base: position 26,196,424 of record OW121849.1, read on the forward strand.
AAATGTTTTGTTTGACAATAAAATAAAATCAGTATCTTCTCCGAATCATGGATTTCCTAGTCTCATCTTACCTCTCTGTACCACGTAGGAATTTTCTGAATATGTTGAGTGAGCTTGAAATGGTAAAAATGCACGTTATAAGCATAATGAGTTAATTCTTTTACGCATTTTTAATAATTCGTGCATTAACTACATTATTAATAATTGCTTCTGAATGTATACGATAATGCCACAACGCTTGAATAGTTTTTTAATGTCGTTAAAGTGCTGTAAAGGTAAAGCGGAAATATGCCTCAAAGTATGAGGTTCTTAAAGTTATAAAAGGATACTCTTTATCAAAGTAATTTTATAACACTATCACGCATGTTGAAGACAAAACTCAAGCTTATGTTTTTATTAGGTACTACACTTATAATTGGCATTAAAAGGATTTAAATTAAATTGCAATTAGCGCGTGTCAACTTTTCCTAAAAGGTTCGAATTTAAATTATTGAAATTTACTGGTTAAAAATGCTTATTTTACTTGAATATTCTGATGATGTGATATTAAATATAAATACTAAAATGTCCTTCCGTTGGTATTATCTCCTGTTAACAACACTTTGACTCTCTGTTAAACTTACTTTGATTTTTAAGGATTCCGCAAACCCCTATGCACCTATAAATGTCAAAAAAAATTGGCGCGCCTCCTATGACCTAATCATACGTAACAATATGAAACTTAGAGAGAATAAGAAACAAACTTAGCAATGTTCAAACGCTTCTCTGCATTATGACGAAAGAAGCTGAGATAATTTCAAATCTACCATAATGTTTTGTTCCAAAAATGCAAACATAGATGCGAGATTTGTGCACTTGTCACCCACGTTTTCCACCCACTTGCAACTTAAAATTATTTTTTTTCGCGGTGGATAGAAATTGAAAAATTAGTACGAGTAGATAAGGTGTACTTTGCTTGGGTTTCAAATTTTTGGGAACCATATATTCATTCCTGCAACTCTTTAAATTAGATTATTTCAGTGCAACGCTCAAAAGCTAGCATCGCTAGATACTAGCGACAACTTGCGGCGGAAGAAGGAAACCGTACACTAAGGGTACGAATTTTGTTGACATTCCTATCCTATATATTAATCCGTGGGGTAGGGTAAGCGGTCCAAAGGTATTGGCGGAAGATGTAAAGAGAGGGAGAAAAAGTGGCGGAAAAAGCACATTAAATGAAAAAGACCCTGCCACCAAAAGAACACTATTAACTATTATCGAGGGTGAAAATCTTGGTGAGTGTAGAGAAGCGAGAGAAAACGGAATTTAAATGTGTGCAATCCGGTACGATATCAAGTGGTGCTTCGCGTATGACTTGGATACACATATTTTCGAATGCATAATTGAACCTTAAAACTCTAAGTAATGGTTAGATACAGTAATGTAGCCAGGTAAAAATAATCCTAATATGGAGAACACTATGGAGCCGCAAAGATAACAAAGTTTTATTTTCTGCAAAACTATTATAAACGTAATAAAATGAAAACCAAGTGATTGGAACTAAGCGTAAAAATTATAATCAATGCAAAAAATAATGAACTGGAGTAGCGATAACAGTGGAATTTCGGTAAGAAGGGGAAATGGCAGAATGATACGAGCAAATATTCTGATATATGGTGTGTCGTCTGGAAGGAGTTTTATTCAGAAACTTCTTTGTTCATCCGAAAGAGATTTGGTCTGAAAAGAGCCGAAGTCGCCACTATTGCTCACAAGAACGAATTTTAGCATAAGGAAGATTTTACACCAAGGTTATCGCTTATTTAATGCTAATTTTGATGAGGCCGAAGAGACTGCAAGCGGATTCAAAATGAGAAGTTCAGTAAGGTCCCTGAAATCTCTATTAAGATATTATTTCATGAATTTCCATTAAACATAAACAGGCATACTATACACGTAGTTAGCTTTGTAATCTTAAGTGGCAAAAATTCAGCTGGATTAGCTAAATAATCTATAAAATATTATAGCAAAACACTTTCATGTGCTGTATCAGGGCATGTCACCCTCCCATTCTACTACATGGGTTATAAGTGGCCGTTTCAGATAAATTTTTAGAGTAACAGCTTTGAATGCAACACAAAATTCAAATAACACAGCTTAATTCATGGATTCTTTAAAATATCTTTATCTTGTTCATTACTTTATTATATTACAGTGCCCATTTCAAAAACAATAATTTGTAAAAAACAAACACATTCGTGTATATGTTAGCAACAATCTTCATGTGACCAGCGATTAACGCAATTTAAAAAGAGCATTTTTCAATTACATATTTTTTTCTCAAGTAAACACATTCATAAAACAGCTTTCCCTCCCTGATTCTACTTAAGGATTGACTAACGCTACATGGAGAGCATAATCATGAATAGACCTCAAAGAGAACTTTTTGACCAACTTATTGACCGTGAGACTTTTATCTTAGTAAAACATAAAATAATAAGACATTATTTGTGCCGCAATAACGTTCAAATAGCAGGGCGAATTGAAGCTTCACCTTCAAACCTCTGTCGCTTTGCAATGAGCCATAACATAACGAGTTACTTTCAAGAATGAAAATAGAGAATACGATATTGATAATTTCATTCCATTGTTTACTTAACGGTATTCATCAATACCAGGTGGATATAATTCTCTAAATATAAAGGATAAATAAAATATAACACGAAGGATAATTAATGGAAAGTAAGATGATGACTTTTAACATCCAAATTTAGATAATGAGAAATAACAACTACCTTAACAAATTTAGTTTTCAGCACTGCTAGGGGAGAAAAATATATAATGTAGCAAAATTAGACAGGCTGATAAAAATTTTGTTTTTAAATGTGGGCGTCTAATAAAATAAATCACTCACAGGACACATCTTTCAATTAACATTTTTCTTGATCATTACCCATACTGCGTGTGGCGTCTTTTTTATTTAGGATTTTATTTTAAACACCTCTATATTTAATTCACTTAGTTATCAGCAGGGGTACATTACTAACGGAATCAAAGGTGCCGCAATAACGTTACCGCACAGCTTAATTCATGGATGCTTTAAAATATCTTTACCTTGTTCATTACTTTATTATCTTACAGTGCCCATTTTAAAAACAAGAATTTGTAAAAAACAAACAAATTCGTGTAAATGTTAGCAACAATCTTCATGTGATCAGCGATTAACGTAATTTAAAAAGAGCAATCTTATATTCTTATGGGACAATGTTAATTGACTATACACTGACTGCATTCGTCTCTGTGTATTGATTTTAATAACCTTTTTGGCCACCATAATATCAGAAAACTTTTAACAAGAGAACCTAAAGCACACCTACATTACTTCTAGCCAGTGAAAAAGAAAAGTCCTCCGTTACGATTAGGTCATCTGTTTACATGAGCACTTTACCAATCGAAGTTAACTGTTTTGCGAAAACTCATTAAAGAACTAGTAAATCTTTATAGCAACCGAATTTATACAAATTCAGCCAGTAAACAAACCTTATTTAATTTAAATCACTGTATAACACAAGGCACAGTTTCATACAGTCACTCTAACCCTTGTTATCACCAGGACAATTGTATAACTGTGAGGAAAGACACTACCAAATGAATGGCTTAGAGGCACACTTCCTTCCTGATGTAAGGTCTACGGAGAATTCTGGATGGAGAGAACCAGTATCCGCTTTTATACCTGCTGTAAGCATATAAATCATGTTTTTTTTCTAAAAAAGAACTTGATTTTTGATTCACCAGACTTTTCCAAACACTCCCCTTCCTCCGCCTTCTCAACCCAGGATTGGGATGAGGGCCGATTCTTCTCCTTTATTCTGTGTGTGTGACGGGTCACTGGTGAATGAGATTCCTCGTAAACCCTTATTGTGTGTGTGAATGTGGTTCACGATGGGGTACTACTCTGTGATTGTACAAACCCGAGTGCGTGATTGAGGAAAAAGTCCCTGAACCCTGCATGCATGTGTATGAGTGAATGAGAATTACGAGGGTGAGTCTGTGTATCGTACTTAATCTTGAAAGTCTATTCCGGAATGAAAAGCAATATTTTAAATCGATATCGTCTTTTATAATTAGACCAAATATAATAATGGAGAGGAAAGAGTTACCGGCAATCAAGAGGGTATTTTTCCTTCAAACATTTCCACCAACTTTTACCTGGAAGATCGTGACGGGATGTAGGGGTGATAAAAGATAAATAAGACTCACCCCCGGCATAAAAATTCACGGAGCGCATTTGGCGTTCCAAAAGAGTATTAGTTATATTCTGTATCCATTACAGGCCCATCGAATTCTCGAATCAAACGGATTTTGCCGATATTATGTTTATCATCATAAGTCATCAATCCTCAGATTGGTTTGACCAGGTCTCCACGGAGTCTTTCTATCAGCTAATCTCTTCATATGAAAGTATATCTTCTTTTTCAAATCCTTCATCACTTGTTTTAAATATCTCACTCGAGGCCTTCCTTTTCCATTCTTCCAATCCATTTGTCCTTCAACGATTGGTTTCATCAGGCCATCCTCTCTTAAGATATGGCCGATTAAGTTATCTCGTCTTCTTCTTAGAGTTTTTATCAAGGGTATTGTGATACCTATTTCCATGAGAGTACGAGAGATTTAAGGTATGTATAAAATCCATTACCTGATATTTATTGGACCCCAGTTCAATAATCGCACACACTGTAAATTCTTACAGGCAGATTGCAAGATATCAACTCAAAAAATCGGTCAATATTACGTAAAATCATTCTCGATTACAGTCATTGTCTTTAAAGTGCAATATACCAGCCAAGTCTGCGGAAGACTTGCACGACATTCGTTGAACTTTATTCGCTGCCACAATTTTGTAACCTAATTCACCACCAACGAACGCATTAAAGTATTTAAAAAATTCTGGAAGGAACCGCGAATTTTATGGCTAGTAAATTGGTTGAAAATTAGTCACTGTGGAAGATAACGGCTTTTCAACCTCAGGCTCGAAGTATACAATCATCTCCCCACCGTGGATCAACCCAGCGCCCAGGTCAACTCCTCTAGGCGGTGCCCTGGACCGGCTGTGAATGGCACGCAATGGCCTGGAGAGCGTTTCCAGACGCCATCTTCCACCTTCTACCTAGCTGTTTCCTTTTTCTTCCTCTTTCTGGTGACGAAACGGTAAATTTTGACTTTTTTTATTATTCTAAAATACTAGTGCAACCTAAACGTTAGACTATGAAACCTTTTCGTGAACAAATTTCCAGAATTCCGTTTGTTGCTCATGCAATTTTTTTGCTTGCCAGATGATAACACGTCCAATTAAATTGGCTCACTGGCGGGCTAGGCCCCTACCCCGCACGTGGAAAATTCTTTCATAAGTTAATAATTGGAATTTGGCCCCGTCTGACCGAGTTTTAAAACTTCTCTCTGATGATTCACTATACACTACCATCTGTAACAATAATCAGCGCACTATAAGAATCCTATCAAACGTGGGCCCATTACAACAGAGCTTCTCTGTAGATGGCTCCAGCTACCACTACGGAAATATATTCCCCGGCTAGGCGAGCCTGAGAAAATATCTCAGTAGGTGGACCATCATCCTCATGACGATGTCAGCTGTCCATTACTCAACGCCGGTCAACATGGAAATCTATGCACTGTACATGAGAATGATTTTACATAATAATGACCGATATTTTTTAGTTGCTAAGTTGCAAACTGCATGTCTGAATTTACATTGTGTGCGATTATTCGACTGGGGTCCAATTATAACCAGGGAATGGAATTTATTAATACCTTAAAATGTTAGACAATCAGTAAAAATGGGTAGTATAATATTTACACTATCTATTTGCTTCGAGAATCCGTTGGTCCACTAATGGACACAGAATATAACCATTCCATTCTATTTTTACATTCCTTTCTCACTACGTCTATGCTTTCCTTCTTTACTTTGTTAACAATTTAGTGGTCCATTTGTATATCATAAAAATAAACAATTCAACAATCTATGAGTTTGTATTATAAATATGTTCACATATGAATATGTCGCAACCCGTTTTTTTTCCACTATCCACTTTTTTTACATATATTCAATTATAGTGCCCAATTTTGTGCGATTGGGTGCCTCTCACCCTGTCCGAAGGAATTCAGGAAGCCATTCTCCCTTCGGGCCGAAATTGAAGCCGTTTTCAGTTTCTTAGCTGGCATTTATTTTCCTTCCCTTCTTCCTTCTTAGGATTATATTCGAAAGATTTTATATAGACAGTAATGTAAAGTTCGATATTTTACGATTTATTAATAAGATTATTCATTATTTTGCAATGATTAATATAAAAAAAATATTTATTTTAAATTTTATTTAGTTTCGATGGGAATTTTTAGGAAAATTTTTACGCTCTTATTACATAAATTTTTACCATAAAAGGAGACGTATACATTTCAAGCTACACCTGTATTTCATCGATTTATTAATCTTAAAAGAATTCTAGGACAATTAACCCTGAAAGTACCCTTACTTTGCTATTAAGGGCATTACTCTTCTTACCTATACTTAAGAGCAGTGCGCTAACTGCCTCATTGCAATATATAAATCAATTTCTACGTAATCTTGTCTTCAAACCTAATTGGCAACATTCTCCCTATTTTGCCTCTAAGGGCTGGTTTTATAATGTCTGGTTAACGTGTACGTTATATTCAATCATCTACGCTAGAGCGAAAAATTCAGTTTTATAACCTCCTGTAAAGCCTAATCTTGTCGTCTAAGTGCTTCTTTACGTAACGACGGATTTTCAAGGATAACATGGAAAATATTGATGGGACTCTTGCATTGGATGAAGATTTTGAAGACAAAGAATTTAAAAAAATTGGCATTTGACTTCTAATTCGAAGTAGTTTTGATGATCTTAAATGTTGCATGGTTTTTGTTAGGTTTCGTTTTACAAAAGTCTACGGTAAATACATAAATTTACCTAAATACGTAAATACTTTTTTGGCAATTAGGTACCATCGATGGGGTTGGATTTTAAACCTGCAGGTTTCTTAGCTTTGTAGTTTATTTAATATAGTTTGAATTTATCAAATTTCAATGTCAATGTTATGTCTTCTCTAAGTAACGATGAAATATTTGACCATACTCTACTAGAGGGCACAATAGGCAACATATCAATTGGATAGGTGAAATAAAGTTGGAGTAGTCTGGAGTTTATGATGCATGTATTTACAGTCAATCCCTTCAATAACTGAATTAAAAGGGGTCTAGGTAAATGCGATGAGAGAGCACGAGAGAGAAGCTATTGTACACCATTCACGGTTATGCAGATACTATCCATTGATGCCGGATTCTAGTGGTCACATGCGAATTTTATAATTTAGAATTTTCCTCCCTCTTTTTTCTTTTCCATTTAGTCGCTTACATTTTCCTAAAGTGCCCTTATCACGCCAGGTCACGTCGTTTTCTCTTTTGTTTATTTGTACTTCGGGGTGTGTCGGAGTGCAATCTCAGTTGTTCGACTCCAGCTCGCTTACGGAACGTTGAGTTCTCGGGCCCTCGGAATTTCTCCATCTGAGGCATGAAAGCTAGGTAAGTAAGCGCGTTTCCTTCATTATCTCCTAAGTCCTGTTATTATTTTCCTTTTATGGTTTCTCATCTTGCGTACGACCCAATCCCACCCATTTCTTTACTGTACATTCTAATTCCAATGGACTCAGTCCCGCGGCCAAACACTTTCTGGTGACCGGATGTGATTTGGGACGTGTTTTCTGCTTTCCCGAGGGATTTTCGGTTATATTTCATTTTATATTCAACTCCCATTATGCCCCTCAACGGTGATAACGGGGCTCGGGGAAGAGTTGCTACTCGGGACCAATTTGAATCTCGTCTTAAATTATTGAGATTTCAGAGAGATCAGATTATAGGGACAATTTCTGTGGCTCACGCATTGGCAGAGTTGAGTCCATGCTCAGATCTGTAGTTGGCCCATCCTAAATTAGCGACGTTTCATACTCACTGTTCTCATATTAAGGAGGCTTACAGTAATTTTCTCGAAGCTCAGGGGAAGATTTACGAGCAATGCCTTGGTTCTATCTGGGCGGAATCTTATGAACCAGTTTGTCAAATCAGCAGTACTCCTGGAAAAGAAAACTCACTTTGTACATTCCGCACTAAAGTTTTATTGACTTAGACCATGATTTTGACACCTTAATAATGATATAAAAGTGTCAAAATCATGGTCTAAGTCAATAAAACTTATGTGTGGAATGTACAAAGTGAATTTTATTTTCCAATGTCGTGGTTCCACAAAGTGAAGCCTCAGACGTTGAACCGAGCTCTTGACGAATGGTATTATTTTAATCTTTCTGCCTTTAAGCGTTCATTGCTTTCAGCAGGGCAAACCCAATCAGGCTCCTTTGACAACTCGAATGAGATGGCTACGGGTAACAAGTGGTGCCTTCCCACGATTAATGTTCTTCGTTTCTCGGGTGTTTTTGCGGAGTGGGAATCTTTTCGCGATCTCGTCCGATCATTAGTTCATGAACGAGCAAGTTTTATCACCCATTGAAAAGTTTAGACATCTGATGTCTGCATTTTCGGGAGGTGCTTTAGCGATAATTACCTCTTCTCTCTTAGAGGGCACTCATGATTTTTCTGCGGGGAAGGAACTTTGAAATCATTTTGGCAATCCGAGAGTGCTGGGATTTAGTTATTTAGATAAACTGTTACACTTTCACCCCTCTTCTTTGGGTTCATTACGGCCCGTTCAGAATTGTATAGTCAACTTCAACAATCTACAAGTATTTTACAGTCGATAAGTGAAGGCAAAGCTTTACCAAGCTCCATGACGGACCTTCGTCCAATTTTATATCCTCAAGGATTAATTCACCTACGAGGTCCCCATCGTCATTCACTTCTTCCTGTAGCAGCTCGGAAACCATTATCACTTCCTTCCGTTAGGTATTATCTATTTTAGTGGTTGGAAATTACCATTAGTGTCCCTTCACGGTGGTCCCAAAGTTATGGAAAAAAACACTTGTTTCAAGACAATTTAGGATACCGTCCCTTCGGATAATCATTCAATCACAATTAGCCAGGTGCGTCACGTGTACCCGGTATGAAGGAGCGGGTCTAGCTTCATTAAGTGGGTTCATTTATCTTTAAAATGAGCAATCGTGGAAATGTAGCACATTCAAACGCGTATTTAGCCTCATTTATCTCATGTGTCTCAGCTGTAAGGCTCAGCATATAGAGTTTGTCTCTACTGTTTCGACCCACGAATTTATTGCGGCAGTTCAGCCCTCCATTGCTATTAGTTGCATTCCCTTTGTTATTTATTCAGATTAAGTCACGAATTATGTGGGGGCTAATCGATTTTTATCGGAATTTATAAACATATCTGGTAAAATTTGTAGAATACTATCTATGCAGAGTTGTCGGAGGGCTTGCCGTTAATTTCGAAGAAGTTGCTATGTAGCAAATAATATTCTAGGTAGCAGTAAAAGTTGTGTTTTAATCGACCGTTGACTGCAAAATACACTTCAGAAAAAAAACGATTGTCACTGCTCGCCGTCTACGACCCGACTCCTTGCCAAGGCGAATAGCCGCTTTCAAGAACAGGAGCTGAGTGGCCGTCCAGCGCGGTCGCAGGCTGCTCGTCCGTTCTCGTCACGGACGACCGGCTGCGCCGCCAGCGCCACCACTCCACACATCACAACCGCACAATTAAAAATCCCAAACAGCTACGTTATTTCGTAAGATAGAAGCGGTGTTGAACTCTCGTCCTCTGATCCACTTTCCTCCGTCACAGCATCAGTGACTTGCAAAGCCACTTCAACATCACGCGGCCCGTAAAAACAGATGACTCTTAAGGCTTGTTGAGAGTTTTCATTCAAAGTTAAACACACTTCTTGAGCATGTCCATCAAATATAACCGAATGGGATTGTACATGGTCACTTTAATTGGTGCGAATAGCAATTGCTGTCCCAGTGTGTGGAGTTCGTGGGTGGTTGAGAAAAATTTTGTAACCTGGCAGTCCTAGACACGGTATTTTATTAATATTTGTCTCTTGCATTAGACAAATATCAGGTTTTTTTTCAATTAGGAAGGCCATCATTTGCGCCCATTTATACGCGCTACATATAGAGCGAACGTTTATAGTAGCCACTGATATTACAGACATATAAATATTTGTTTTCAAGCCAATATATATATAATATATATATATATATATATATATATATATATATATATAATTATAGTATATAAAATAATTTAAAAGAAGTAGGCGCTTAGTCAGTATTTGACAAGTGTCCAATTATGCGACCTATTCGCATTTTCAGTCGTTCTGAGAGATGAGGTTTTATGGTTTCCAGTACGTTGCATAAGCCGTCGAGATCGCTTGTTAAGGTTTTTGCAAGCATTATTTGTTTGGAAACATTTCTGTTGTGCGTTTCCTCTAAGAAACGGATTACTTCATCTGCTTTCAACGTTTGTTTTGAGTCAGCTGACGACATGATAATATTAATGCGGTCCTTGTCTAATTCGTCGAGGCGATGTGTTGAACCTTTCCCTCCTTTATCGTCTCGGGAAATCTTTTTTCTTTGAGTAGAAAACTCAGTTGGCTCCTCTTCGCTGTGTGGTGGACGTTTGATGGAGCGAGCGGTCTTACTTGATTGTTCATCTGCAGCCATGTCGTTATCTGAGTCATAAAGGGAATCGAGTGAGAGGTACATTTGTTGAGGACTGGACGGTATTGTGGTTATAAGAGGGAGTGTTAGGGTCGAGAGTGGAGGGGGGTGAGTGGAGATTGACGGTTGAGAGAGAGGGATCGGCAGGGGAAGAGGAGACGGTGGAGGGAGGGTTTTGGGGGGTATCGGCGAAGTCTTAGAAATCTGAGGATTCATGGATATGGAGAGGGGTTTAACGGGGCTAGCATCTAATGTGCTGGCGGAGGTTGACTTTGGTTCGAGGACTATCATTTCTTCAGGATGGGAAGGACTTGATATTGTTGGAGGGCAGCTACTGGCTTCTTGGGCAATGGGAGTTGGTACTACGGAGGGTGAGTCAAGATCAGTTGATTTTGGATTACTTTCCTCATTATTCGGAGTTTTTTCAGAGGCGTCGTCCTGGGTGTGCGAATTTTCCGGAGAAATCGTAGTCTGGTCAAACTGTGCCGAATTTCCTGTGGATGCGTCGGGTGTTTGAGAGGCATTAGTAATCATCTGGGGGTCTTTTTGCGCAGGGACATCCGAGTGTGAGGAAGACGAGGAGTCTTGAACCGGCATTGCTGCTTGGCATAGCCTTGCGACATGGCCTTGAGCTTTGCACTTGTAACACCTTGGCTCTTCAAAGGTGAGATATATTCTCGTGAGCACATTATCAATATCAAGTAGAATAGAGTCTGGAAGCTCCGTATTTGACCGTCTCAAAACTGGCACCGATCGTCGGTAAGATAAAATGTGGTCGAAACCCTCTCTTTTTGCACCTATAGTGAAGGGCTTGATTGGGCCGCATACAGTCACTTCCTGGTGAATGATGCCAATCAAATCGGCATCAGACACTTCTGGTGGGACATTGGAGAGAATTAACTTTTCTACCCTTGCAGCCATAGTGCGAGCTTCAATAAACTGGTTCTTAATCGTAACTCCCCCGAAGTCATCCATAAAATGTTGGACTAGTTCTTCATTTTTGAGGTGAATGGCTATTCTGTCGCCAGGTATTTTAGACGCATGCGTTATATTCTCGCCGCCGCCTAACGCATCTCCTACGGCGTATACATAGTCGTGAAGAGCGGTATTCTCAATGCCTTGAAAAAGTATTCCGGTTTTTTTTGAAGCCCCTGTTGGCTTCGGGAAGATCTTCCTAGGTGGGATGGTAAGGCTAGACTTCGGAGTTCTGCTATATTTAGCCGAGTAGAAAGTTTTTGATGAACTCCAAGGGCTGAAGTCATTTTGTTTAGCTAAGTTCTGCCCATTTGTGACTTTGGCATAGCTACGCAAATCTGCTTTCGGTCGCGAGTCGATTACGGCATGGGGTTCTACTTGGTTTGTATCGGTGGGTCGATTATCTGCGGGTAGTAGTTGCAAAGCACCACTAACCCTCTTTAATATTGTTTTGGTCGATGGAGATGAATTTTCGGTCGTTGTGTCTAACTTATTTAACTTTTCAATAGAGGACGATCGAGAGGTTTTTTGCTCCGCTTGTTTCCGGGAAGGGGAAGGCGGAGCGGAGGAGCAGGGGGGGAGGAATCCCTCCCCGCCCTGTGTCAAGGCCATCGCTGCCAACGCAGCGATGGCCTGGAAGTCTGAGAAAATGCCACCAAGTTAAACGATGGAAAATGGCTCCCGCACTAAGAAATGTCTACTTTCACTTAAGGTTACTCAGAATAAGCTTTAGTGTAGAAAACAGCAGGGAAAAGCCAATAGTGGCTAATACAGCAAGAAAGAGGTTATACAAAAAGAAAGATCTCACTAAGAGTCGGTGTGGATCCCTCAAATTTCACACAGAAAAGGCCGGTAACGGAGAAGCTCAGTCAGGAGACGTCCGCACTCTTCGAAGGCTCGTGTGTGTGTGTGTGTGTATGTCCTTTATGCATTACTACACCATTCATCGGATCGCCATGAAACTTTGGGAAGTTTGTGAATACATTCCTGAAAAGAGGACTACGGAATCTATATTACAATATCGATACTTTATCGATATAATATCGCTAAAGTACCAATAAATCGATACATTATTTATACAAAAATGAGATGAAATTATTTAGTTTTTTAAAGGAATGTATCGTTGCAATATCGATACTGTATCGAATGTATATAATGTATTTGTCCTTTATGCATTAATACACCATTCATCGGATCGCCATGAAACTTTGGAAAGTTGTTAGGTACGCTCCGAGAAGGTTTCTATAAAATCGATAATTCAATATCGATACTGCATCGATGTAATATCGATAAAATATGGATACATCGATACATTATTGATACAAAATTGAGGTGAAATTATTTAGGTGTTTTTTTTCAAAGTTTTATAAAGTATCATTACAATATCGATACTGTATTGATACAATATTGATAACCTCATGCATTACCACAACATTCATCCAATTTCCATGAAGCTTTGGTTAGTTGTTTTGTTCACTCCATGAAGGTTTGTACAATATCGAGAATACAATATCAACACTGGAGACGGGATGTGCATCCCATTGAAGTTGCAATTCATTGAAACACTCACGTGCAACATATTCAAATCATCCGGCATGGGACAAATATTTCAGAAATGCCAACTTATTGCTTGGGATGAATGCACAATGGTGCACAAAGCATCGCTCGAGGCTCTGGATCGATCATTGCAAGATTTCCGTGGAATCCTGGGACCATTTGAGAACGCATTAATATTGCTTGCACGACATTTCAGGCAAACATTACCTGTAATTCCTCGATTGACACTAGCGGATGAAATAAATGCTTGCCTGCAATATTATACTTTATGACGACATGTAAAGACGTTAAAATTATATACAAATATGCGTATCCAGCTGCAAAACAATCGATCAGCTGAGATATACTCACATAAATTGCTGGAAAATGGGAATGGAAAGGTGCCGGTTGATCGGACCTCAGGTAAAATTCATTGCCTCATAAATTTTGGAATTTAGTAACGTCAAAAGAAGAGATGGTTGAAAAAGTATTTCCCAATATTCAAATCAATTATAAGGATCACAATTGGCTAAGTGAACGAGCTATTCTTGCGGCCAAGAACAAAGACTTCTGCGAACTAAACAATATTATTCAGTCTAACACTCTAAACGACGCAGGCACATATGTACAAGACCGTCGACGATGTTGTGGAAGCAGATGATTCAATTGGTTATCAAACGGAATTTTTTTAAATTTACTCGATCTGCCAGGGATGCCACCGCACGTACTGAAATTTAAAATGGCGTGCCAATTATCATGTTGCTAAATATCAACCAGCCAAAACTTTGCAACGGCACGCGGCTTTCAGTAAATAAATTAATGAGCAACGTCGTAGAATCCACAATCTGGACAGGAACTTTCAAAGGCGAAGATGTCCTCATTCCTCGCATTCCTATGTATCCAACAGATATGCCATTTCAATTTAAGTGATTTTATTCCCAATTCGATTGGTATTTGCATTCACCATCAACAAAGCTCAGGGCCAATCTTTAGAACTATGCGGTTTAGATCTAGACACGGATTGCTTCTCACATGTACGTGTATTTTGTTGCGTGTGTGTTGCGTGTTCTACGTGTATGTTGCGTGTTCTAGAGTCGGCAAACCAGACAATGTCTATATCTGCACAGACAGTGGAACAACAAAAAATATTGTATACCCATAAGAATTGTGAAATTAAACATACTATAAACGTGCGCTTTCCATTTAACCAGATAAGCCACAGCAACGCGTGGACGGGTCAGCTTGTCTTAAATATATCTTTCTACCCTGGAACGCGTAATTTGATGGCAATATCGAAAGCAGTTTTTTTATGCACGCTGCCTTATTTCTCCAATGACATTAAGCGGAAAATCTCTATATGCATGTCTGTTGCACCTTTTTCGCAAACGCCTCTAACCATTTTTTTTTATAATAAGGGTTTTTTGATGCCAGGAATCAATTTCGCGGAACATAGGCCGCATGAAAAAGGCCTCACGGGCCGCTATGAAGGCCTTCTTTTAACAAAGTTTACTACCATATGCTACGCAATGACTGAGGACGCATATATCCAGGAAACGAAAAAGGAAAAGTAATCCTTTCACCAACAACAGCATTCTTTTTCTCAGCCAATTCACTCAAAAATTAAAAATTACTGTATAGCTATCTGCTAGATATTTTTTCATTTGTTTTATTCCATTAGATGCGGGCATGTTACACTCTTATATAAGTATCAACCAGATATTGCTGAAAAAGCCGACCCTTTAATTGCAAAGCATTGACCATCCAAAGGTGGAGATGAGGATTGCTGAGGTTGATGTGAGAGGGAACGTGTTAGGGCAAGTTAAGGTACAAATGGTAATCAGTACTGAGCTAGTTCAAATCTGGTCAAATTTTAACGATTGGCATTAGGTGCTTTTAAAGAAATACTTGTAGAAAATACAAAAGTGTCCTTTGGTTAGAATAGAGGATAAGTAAAGGGCTCAACACGACTGTCAATATTGTTCATATTAACTAAATATTTCCCACTTTGACGAATAATTAACTTGTTATCCGTAAAGCTTCGGTCTACGTTGAAGGCAACAATGGCACAAATTTCATTCTGAAGGGGAATGTTAAAACTTCTGTGATCTACGGCATCAGGTAATGGAAAAAGCTGCTTAACATAAGGCGGTTCTACACCTTCTGTGCAGTGCGCCTATTAGCTTCTTCTTTTACTTCCCGCATCATCATGAATCCACCACGAACGAACTGATTTTTAGGTCTCAAAATATGTTCCAAAAGACTAATAAGATTCTCGCTGATACCATGATTCATATGATTATTTGTGCGCGTACCAAGAGCATCCTCATTATCCAAAGAGAATATCTGTCCGTATTGAGGCAATTTATATTCAAATTTTCCATCATCGTTTTGAGTAGGTTGAGCTCTTAGATTAAATTTGTGATAAACTTGCCCACTAGCACTGTAAATATAAACTTCTCGACTGTTGGTTGTTCGATCATCATCTACAGTGAATGAAGCCATTGCAAAACACGCATTTAATTTCCAATCCTTTTATAAAATTCATAATTAAATGGATGGCGTCGAAGAAACAATCGCGCTAACTTGTTCGAAAATTCTGGATGTGGTAGATCTTATCTGTCATGCAAGTAGCAGTCCCCAAACGGATATCTATGAATGAGATTTTATACACGTTCTTCGGGAAAATGCAATGATCCACAGTGAATAAAAAACAGCAAAGGTTGCAGAAAGGTTGCAAATTATGGTAAAAATATATCAGTCGTTGTAGCTGCCTTGTGGGAACTTATTCGGTTTAGCCAGAATGCTTGTTGTCGTCTTGAATTTATCCAATTCTTCTTCTTCCCATCGTTGATGATAATGATCATCAGACTCTTCTGCACGCCTTTGAGCCACTCGTCTTGAAGCTTGAAGATGTCTTGGTGAGTCTGACTCTTCTGCTCTTTGGAATTCCGTCGTTGCCTCATCTTTTGCAAGCGTAGTTCCCCTTGTTCGTTTTATTCTCCACCTCTGGATTCGTGCAAGCTCACGTATCATTTATAAATGTTTTAGACGATCATTGGAAGACTAATATTCTTGCTTCATTCTTTTCTGATCGTTCCTCTCTTGAGAGTAAGAATAATTTAGCTCAATCATCATTTTAAATAACCTATTTTTAAATGTGGTTTTTGATACCCGGCTTGGTCTTGCTGTTGTCAGAAAATGTTCTTCATTTTTAGGAATTAAACTAGTTGAGGTACCTGGTATTGGGTAATCAACTTGTTCTATTTGCTCCAAAATAAAATTCTTTGAAGTACTGGGCATTGGATCATCACCTTGCTCCATTTGTTCCTGAAGTTCTCTTTCAGGTTGCTATGTACATCGGATGTTAAAATTAAAGGACCGCTTCTTTGAAGGCCTTCTTTTACTAGGCATCTTAAAAAGAATATTCAAAATATCATTGATTTGCCATGATGAAAACGGCAAATTGACATAGATTTTAATATTTAGAAATAAAACTATAGGTTTGCTGTTAAAAACTAACATGCGATTTGTCACAATGAAAATGGCTTGCCCTCTTTTCCCCTTAAGACCATGCACTACATGTAACAGACTGTTCAGCGTTGATGAAGCACTCAGAAAGAAGCACTCAGTCAAAAAAGACCACGGAGTATCAACTTATGAAACCCTAAACTACTGCGAAGTGTGCTATAAAGTGTTTTTAAAAAATTCTAGCAACTCTGAGCTCGTCAGTGGCTCCATATATTGCCATATTTTTTAGAAAAAAGATGAAGAATGGTCAAGATAATTTCATGCTAACAAGCAGGGATAAAAAGTGAAATCCAAACATGCTTCTGTCTTTTACGACAATGAGGATCTTGCGATTGAAAGGGCGATGTATTCGTCCACTCTCCAAACCTCTTAGTTACACAGACCAGCGATTTGTGCATGAATGAGTTAGACATCAGGTAGGATTTTAAAGGACGTGCCGAAAGGGAAAACGTATTCAGAAGCTCCGAACCTATGCACGAGTTTCTGAAATATTTGGATTCGTTGGGAGACCCAGGATTCAAAAACATAACCTGAATTTTGCATTACGCAAAAGATTATAGCTAATTCATTTAAAAAACAAATTAGAAAAAACGACCTGAAAAGCTAAACATTTTATATGTGGTTCCAAACTATTGAGCATCAACCACACTGGTTTATGGTTCATTTACTCTGAATTTCATCAAAATGGCACTGAAAAAACTGCATACTATTAAACTACTAAAGGGGACACTTTTCGAGGAAGGTAAAAAGCGATATTTCCATTCAGCACGCTTGGAAAGGAGGGAATTGAAAGTTCTAGGGCGTAGAGTTGATGGGTATCATGGAGTGGAAGAAATAAATATTGCTTTTGAATACCACGGTTGCTATTGCCACATGTGTAAGAAATACTTTCCAACGAAAAATATAGAAAATTCGCAATGAGGCAGTGTGAAGTCGTTTCGATAGCACTGATTATGAAACTCTTCTCTTCCAAAAAGGTGCATACCAGGAGTCGCGTGGAAAAGAATCGGTGAGGCAGCGTGCCACCAGATCTCTCTCCTTATTCTCATGTCGGAAAGTCCGACTTTTAAAAGATCACCTCACGGCACCAGGGCACGCACCCGGGGCAACGCACGTGTACCACCCGCTAGGCAACCGTCCCCCAAGAAGAAGTATCCCGCGACTCAGATGTCAGAATCTAGCTCGTCCGAACACGAGGCGCCGGCCGCGTCCGCGCAGGCGCGAAACGAACCCCAGCCCATGCCCGAATGGGCTCTCCAGTTGAGGCAGGAATTCAGAACCTTGTCGCAATCAATTCAACCAAACCGTTCATCGGGGGCTTCCATAGCCCCTCCGGGAGTACCTCCACCCCCTCCGAATCCAGCTCAGTTGGTGCCCTTGTCCTTGTCCTCGAGAGATCTGGTGGCACGCTGCCTCACCGATTCTTTTCCACGCGACTACCCCTCCCAGGCGTCGTCCCACCTATATACCCACCCGACGTCCGACGAATAGGACGCCGAGCGGGCATAGGGAGGCAGGACGGTCCGGGAAGGACGGTCGGCGGGATTCTCCGCGGAGGCAACGTACCGCCAGGTCGCCTCGTGCGACACATCCTTCATTAATTCAAAGTACATATATTTTATATCAAACACATAGAAAATTAAACCCTTTCCTTTCTGTAATGAATACAAAGCAGCCTGATTATCCAGGTGGCAAATAACATGAACATATTTAGGTAACACTCTGAACATATGGGTGACGGCCATAAGGGCACCTAAGGCCTCAGCCTCTACAATAGGTCTTTCATGGTTAAATGCCCATATTTCTGTAATATCAAGTTCAGGCACCGTCCAGGCAACCTGGAACTGTGTCGCTTCCGAGTACACATCACTTGTGGTAACAAAGTTCGAAAAACTACGCGGCATATGCCATATGCCCTCGTCCCAAAGTTCCTGTATCCATTTGCGCTTTCGTCTTGCCGCATCCTTGATGAGGAAGTATGGTAACTTCCTAATATAGACGCACCAGCTTATAAAACCCACTGCCTTTGGGATGTCTGATTGTCGAAGTCTCGGAAGCAATGACAGGATGTAGTGAATTCGTTGTAGTGACGCCGCGGTTAAAGTGAGCGTCATGTTTAGCGTGTCGATTTTTACGCCTAAGTACTTCATCCGTTGCACAGGTTTGAGTTGGCTCTTTGCATAATTCACTTTGATACCTAGTACATTTACAAGAAATTCAAGCACCCTGTTCACTATATTTACATCATAATTAGGTAACACTATTAGCAAATCATCCAAGTAACATATCATATGAACACCAAATTGATTATACACTTCTGCCACCACTGCCCTCGCCCAGCGTTGCATGATTGCTGGGGCGAGGGCATGGCCCATGGGCAGCCTATTCCATACATAATAATCTTTGTCGTAATACACTCCGTAGAACCTTCTATGCAATGGTTGTACCTTGATTTGCCAAAAGGCATCTTTTAGGTCGATTTTTGCCATGAACGACTGATAGGGAATGGTTTGTAACGCTCTCGCGGCGTCGCGAAGCGTGAATCGTGGTTTGCGGTAGAAACTCGTCCAGGCACTGAGGTCTACAATTACCCTCTCCCCCCCGGTGGATTTAGGGATCGCTACCAAGGGAAACGCACACGTTCGCCTACCCATGGAGAGTATGCCCCGTTGCACTAATGTATCGATGTATTTTGACAGCACTTCAGTTGGCCGTGTAGGCAGGAAGGTATACGGGGCGTCCGTGGGCATGGGGAGATTGGCACCTTCTCTCACTAGCTCATTCACACTAGGGGATGCATATGTAAAACACTTCACTGGGGGGAAGTAGTCGATGTCCACGGTACCTGTTTGTGGTGGGTCCGGCGCGTGCGGCGGTCGCGGCGGCTCGTATCTCTGCTTGTCCGGCTCCTCCTCGTGGACCGGGACATTATTCACGGGCGGGAAGCCCGGGAAATTGGAGGGAAAATCGATGCTTAGGACAGAGTCCGTCTCCGACCACGGGTCGTCTGGACTCTCGTAGCCCGGGTCCGACGGGGACTTCGAACTATCCTCCTGCACTGTGTCTGGTGTGGAATCGGTGTCGGACTCCGTCCCAGTATCAGGGAGTTCGACTGGAACTCCTTGGACTCCGGAATCGTGCCAATCGAGCAGCGCCTCCAGTGGGTCATCCTCTGAGTCCGCCTCCGCCGGTCGTGGTCCGGGTTTTTCAGGTGCTGCAGGCATCTGTTGATGGCTGCTAGCCACCGGAGGTGTAGTACTGTCCTGTGGAAAGTCATTACCTTCTTGCGGAGGAGGAGGAGCCTCCTCTCCTCCCCCGCTGTTGTCGAAAGGGCCGCGTCTGATTGCGGCCTGTAGAAGGCTGCGAGGTTGGTCTTGGTGCTGGCTGGTTCTGGACTATTACCGTGGGAGCGGGTGGTGGCAGGGCGTTGGCCGGCAGTCGCAGAAACCCCGCCGACGCCTGGTCCGTAAGTCGTATTGCAGCCTCCCAGCCATGGTGTTGGACAATGGCGATGGTTCGTAGTCGATTATATATTACCGCTCTGCATAGTGGAGATAGTATCGGCCACTCGCGATTGGAGTTTTAATAAAAGCATTTTTTTAATGAGTCATCTGCGTAGAATAACTTGAAATGTGTCGATTAAACTTATTATAACGAAAAGTACGAAAGAGCTGGAGATCTTGGCTTCAGTGCATTTGAAATAACTAAATAGTGTATTGCTTTTAAAAGACGTTTGTTAGTACAATAATTTCTATAACGGTTAACTCGTTGGCAGATTATAATAGCAATTCAATAAGCATTCAGTCAATATTCTAATCGCCATCTTTTCTCTACCCACTACTCAGTGGTACAGTAGCATAGTTAACTACTTCAGCCTCAGCCAACGATCCAGGACTAATATGCAATTGATAATCTCAATGTGAGAATAATATTAATTGCAGGAAATCAACTAGTCAACCTCTTTACCAGGCACGCATGCCTGGTAAAGAGGTTGACTAGTTGATTTCCTGCAATTAATATTATTCTCACATTGAGATTATCAATTGCATATTGCATATTAATTGCGTGCCTGGTAAAGAGGTTGACTAGTTGATTTCCTGCAATTAATATTATTCTCACATTGAGATTATCACTTGCATATTGCATGCAAGTATGAATCGAAGGGAATTATATTGAACTCGAGAAATTATTGCACAAAATTGATAGTAGAAAATCGTTGCCCATCGTGTATTCTTCGTTTACTATGTATCGCGTATAACTTCGCCAGTATTATCATTCTTGGCCTTAACTATCAGTCTTGGGTGAGCCGCTAAGTGAGTGTCTTCCATGTCAAGTGGTACGAGCGGTCAAAACACCGCCACGCGCACGTTTACGTAAATATTTTTTCAAATATTCTTTGTTAGTTATCGAATTTTTCAGCATATTTGAATTAATTATCTTAATTATTTCTTATAATTAAGAATTTTATCTTTTTTAATAAATTAAGAAGAAAGTAAATGCATACTGTTTCACTACAGCTTGAGATACGGAACAACAGTGGACATCATTCAATGCCTACAAGATATTTCCGAAGATGAACAAGATGAAGACTTGATCGATGACGCAGCAGCTGAGGATTACGAAAGCATCAATGCTTCCGAGCAGTCTATTTTGGAAGATGTTGAAATTGTTGAAGATGCGTGTGAGGACTAGATTTTTTATCGCTAAGGATACCTTTACGATATGGATTAGTGATTCTCCAGCCATAAAATCTAAAACCAGATCCAAAAATGTTGTTAAAATTTTTTCTGGTCCGCTCGGGAATACATTATACATATCTTTAGATGCTTTCTTACAACTCATTACTCTAGAAATGGTCGTGATACCGTAAGATACACAAATATTTATATTGCTAAAAGCGAGTGGAAAATGTGAAAGCTCGAATAAGAGATTATGTTGAAACATCGCGTTCTAAAATTATGGCTCTTTTTGGAGCATTATATTTGATTGCGGTGAAAAAAGGTAACCGCGCTAATGCCTTGGAATTCTGGTCTGCAGACGGCACTGGATTGGCCTCCTCAGGATATCCTCAGGCCAAATTTCAGCTGTAAACGATTTCTTTCTTTTTGATGAGATACCTACGTTTTGATAACATCACCACAAGAATGGACCGTAAAGTGACCGACAAATTAGTGGCTATCCGCGAATCCCATTCCAAATTCGTTATCAACTGTCAAAGAAGTTACGCGGTTGGGGAGTTCGTCACCATGTTGACGAAATGCTTGTTGCTTTTCGAGGTCGTTATGGGTGTGTGCAATGCATGCCAATAAAACCAGCAAGATATGGAATAAAATGTTATGCATTATGTTGAATTAAGACATTTTATACTTTTAATTCATCTACATCTACACAATACCCGGTAAGTCACCGCGAGGGTGTGTGGGAGGGGGTGAAGATCACCAAGCATGCACTACTAACATGCAAACAAGCAACTAGATTGTTAGTTTCTATAGAGTTTAAGGGGTTAATACATACATCATGTACTACAGGCTACTCAAAAACATTTCACCTACCCATCCCTTTGCCATGCTACCCATTCTGCTCTCTTATAGTACGGGGGAAAAATGCCATTTTGAATCTATTGGTACGACAATTCAGCTCTCCAATCCTATTTATCTGGTCGAATCTAGCATAATAAGCTGGTTTTTTTAATATGTGCCTCACATCTTCAGTAAAGTTATCTGATTGAAATTTCTCTAAAAGATTTAATCTGTACCTTAATTTGCATATATAATGTGGAATGAACCATAACGGTCCTTACTGTAATTCCAATAAGCCGAATGATGTTGTGAAACGGTTAATTGTTCCTAATAGAAATTCTCACAGGAACCTCACAACGGACAATTATTACAGCAGTATTACCTTGAGTGAATATTAAATAAAAGAAGGGTTAACTTTCCTAGGTAGGTACATAAAGAGACATGAAAGAGATACCACGAGAATTTATAACAAATAAAGCACCTCAAGTGGGATCAAGGATGTTCGGGTTTGAGGATCATATGACTTTGGTGTCTTATGCTACCAAAAAGAGAAAAAAACTGTTATCCTATTGTCTTCAATACACAACACAAATTAAATCGATCCAGAAACAAAAAAAACCTTTAGTATTCTAGATTAAAACAGAACTGAAGGCGGGATAGACACTGTTGACCAACTTGTTCAACGCGTACGACAAAGAGAAAAACAAGGTGCCTCTAGTGGTGTTCTCCTGAAAACTTGATGTTGCTGGATTAAACTTATACAAAATATTCCTCGCCAACAAACCAGTAAAATAGTGCACGAGAAGGAAGTAGGTACCTCACCGATTTGTCATTTAGCCTAATGTAAAAAACTTGCGGATTAGATCTCAATTATGGTGCTTTTCCAAAGATATATTGTGTTTCTTGTCCAAATTCCGTGAAACCCCAGAATCTGTAAAGCAAGTCCCTAAAAAAAATCTTCTTCTTTTATGGAGCACATAAAAACACAGTCTTCGTGTTACGTGTCATTAATCCAACCGAAACGTTTGCAGAAATTTCGCCAGCACAAAATTACCTGTGAGGTGTGCAATCTAGATGCTCACGAAGATGCTTAGCGCCTATTACGTTGCACATTTATAAATTCAAATCAAGTGCGTATCTCTCCGTAAATTTTCGAATAGATTTATGCTCAGATTTATTTCATATCTTAAGTTAAAATTTGTAAACTTGGTATCCTTAAGAAAAAAAAATAAATGGATCATTTTTTCATGTTAATTGAATAATAGATATGTTTATGAGCTATAATTATAAAAATAAATAATTAGGTATGTATTTTAAATTTATTATAACGTGCCCATTTGTCAATAAAAATTGTTATAACTAGTACAAATTAAAATATGGGGTGAGCGGTCCAATCACCGCCACGCGAACAGTAACGGGGGTTTGAGAGGCGCGCCTGCTAGAGGGTTAAGTCCAGAACTCACATGTTGAAAGCCAATAATGACAAAAAGAACAAAAGCAACAAAGTTTAATAATACGGAACAGTCCTTTAATATTATATATCGTATCCGTATAAAAAATCTATAAATTTAGATAACGAAATAGAAACAAGCTCTTCTTACGCATGTGCATTTCTTGCAATTACTTGTCTTGCAGGTGGATTTCCTTTCTTTCGCAATTCAACCTATGCTTGTGCTTGTATGTTACTTACCCATAGTTTCACTAGTTCTCATTTTTTTACAGTAAGAATAAAAAGTGCAAATTACTTCGATAGAGTTGGGGTGGCTTCAATCTTATTGTTTGGTATGTTAAAGCTAATATGTTTTGCAAGAGCGGCAATGGCCGTTAAAATTTATGTAATACATTTATAGTAATCTAATGCCCACTACCACGATCAAGAGAGGGATGCATTATAAATATTCGTATTTAAATGAGATATATAGACAAATTTAGAATTGTTTATGCTACAATGTCATTTTTACGCCATCATATTTGAAGAAATACAATTTAACTACAGTGCATTTTGATGCCATTTAAGATAGCGAGAATTATATTGGCTAATTGAGGAATATATATTTAATAATAAAAAATAGTATCGAAATATAATAACTGTACTAACAACAAGGAGAGGTTGTGGACCAACGTCCTGCTCTGAAACATGGGGCACTTAGTTTCGTGGTATTTTAATTTTAAGAACGTCCTTTTTAAAGTTCTGAGACTTAATGTTGTCAAAATACTGAAGAACTAAAGCAAAATAAATCCCAAAATAAACCTCTACGTAAAATTCCTCGTAGTTTTGCATACAATGACCGTGTCTGGTCTTTTACTGTTGTTAATAAGTCTCTGCGCCATATCGCTTGAGCCAATAGAGAGCGAGTCTGGTCCTAGAAGAAAATTCAACTCCATTGCCATTTGCGATCTTAACTCCATTTAAATAAAAAAGCATGATAGAAACATAATTTGCACAAGGTCAAGACCCCTTTATTAACGAAGTACACATTACTTGATTGAAACTGAAACGAGATTGTCGATCGCTTCTATATATCAATGAGGCCGTCAACCGAAACCACAGCCTCAGCTACTCTGCAGTCCCACTCATCCAAGAAGCCAATAAAATCAACCCATACCACCCTTCCGCCGCCTTCACCTCCTCCGCCCCCTCCTCCACCCCATCCTCCTCCTCACCTCCTCCCCCTAACCCTATCCCCATCCCCATCCCCATCACCATCCCCATCCCCATCACCATCCCCATCACCATCCCCATCACCATCCCCGTCCCCATCCCCATCACCATCCCCATCCCCATCCCCTCCTCCTCCTCCACCGCCTCCAGCCGGAGATACGACTTGTAGTAAGTTCTGAAAGTGAAACAGGGTAAAAATGGAATTAGATAATTGTGTTAATCAAATATATAATCGAGATAATTCCCAATTCCTGGGCTAGTTTTAAATAAATTGCCAAAAACCCCATTTTACGTAACATGCTTAGAATCCCAGATAGGTATTTGTCGACCTCTACCTGAATCCTATGGTAATTGGCCTGCATTTACTCATTCATGGCGTAACGCAACACGTACAGAGCTGAATGGAGGTAACTTTAAATTCCACGGCTGCATCTCAATCGAAAATAGGCGCCTTCGCAGATGATCATGGGGGCCGTTATAGTCAGTAAATAAAAGGGAAACCAAAAGTTTACTGTTATTAAAATTTTTCATGAATACATTTATGTTTTCAGAAAGTCATTGTTATACACTATGCGTATTTCATCCTTTTTAGATGATTTCGTTGTTTTAATTAAGTAAGTGCATGACCCACGAACGCACTGTCATGATTTTCTGTATTTTTTGTTGATAGAATGAATGGTGACAAAGTTTTGACATGAATCAGAATGGTAGAAGAAGATGTGAAAATGGTATGCTCTGAACTGGTGTCGATATTATATTTGTACGCCCTTGAAGAGGTCGTCAAACGACGGGTCTCTCAGCTGACTAAGCCACCTATCACCTGACCTTGTAACGTACTTCCAGGTTGAATACAACAGGTACAGTTCCTGCCAGTGCAGTACGATATTACTATAGCTTAAAATATAGTAATGGGAATGAAACGCGGGTGTGTCAGGATAAACATAAGAGTTGGCTTAAATCCGTGGGTATGAGTTATCTGAGTGACGAGTGTTTGGGGCAAAATTAGGATGTGTATGGTTGAAATGAGTGTGTCATAAAGGAATGTGTAATGGATGCTCCGGCAGAGGATGAATATGAAAAAAGCATGCTTAATTGGGTTAGCTATGTAGATAGAATTGATTAAAATCAAATGAGTTAACAGATTTATGATAGTGAAGTGAATGGTGGTCGAAGAAGGTATACGTCGAGAAAATCACTGATGAATGTGGTAAAATAGACGAATTATAGGAGGAGCCTTAAGAACCGTATATTAGGAGCCTTAAGAACCGTAGAAGTTTTTGAAGCATGCATCCATAAATTTGGCGGAAGCAAAAGGGACCTGTGAGGTGAGGATAGTGGGGAGGAATTTTTTTAAATCAGTATCATTTGCCTAGGTCCAAGAATGTAAAAGATCTGTTTTGACTGTTCCCACCCCGAAAGGGAACGCCGTTATAGTTACGTATGTATCCAGGAAATATGTATGTTAAAATTTTGACGCTCGATGGTGCCATGAAGAAACCAATTGTCATCTTTAGTCTTTAATTAAGGCCAAGAGTTTGACTGATTCTATGAAAATGATAAAAATAGATGTAATCGAACATTTGGACAGTGGAATCGCTGGACTTGTAAATACTTATCGTCTGAAGTTTATATAAATTCATGAAACACTAATATAAGGTGGCATCCATGGCATACCAATCTATAGAAAACACTCGGAAAAAGAAAATTAGAGTGAATTCAGGGGACTTGTGTTTGTTTAGAGAGATTTCAGGTGACAAAGTGATGGAAAATCATTTAGCAAAACATAGGGGGTGGTCAAGATCAGGTCCCATAGAGTCCAAAACGATTTTATAACGGCTCCGTGATAAAAAAACAAAATTGTTGCACAGCTGAATGGAATGGCAGCATATTCACTATTAGCAGATGAAACTGCTGAAAATACTGTAAGAGAATTATTCCCTGTGAAAGTGGAGCTTTTAGACTAAAATAAAGTGGACTTCACTGTTGAAAGTCGGGTTTGCTGAACTAACTCTATTAAATGCTGAGGGATTTTTTCATCTCCTATGCGTCTGCTGAAATTTTTCGGTTGGATTTGACCAAATTGAATGTCTTGGGGTTCGATGGGTGATCGAAAATTACTGACCATGAAGGTGGAGTGCACGGATCAGGAAAAAATATTTTAGAGCCGTTTATCTCCACTGTGCTTCTCATTGACTAAACCTGATGATCAATAGACCTTAATAGTGTCCAGAAAATTTGAAATAACGCCGATATGATAAAACAAATAATGAGATTCTTTCCAGAAACTGTGTGGTGTAGAAAAACTATACCATTGTTTTGTGATGGTCAAACAATTATGGATTAATCGGGCTGTCTAAAGAAAATTTCTTGGACATCAATGTTAACCTCAGTGTATTGATAATGACCAAAACGTTAATCAAGATATTGAATCACTTTCCAGCCAGGTAGATAGGGAAACATAATCCATCATTGTTTTAATCGGTCTTTCTATTTTTTTCAGGTATTCTTCGTACTTAGAGTCAGTAGTACCCCAACACTAAATAGGGTATTGATACGGAGTTATAGAGTCTACATATACATAAATGCCGACCTCTTAGATATGTTTCAAAAGCATAAGGAGGAAAGCAACGATGAGTTCTCGAAAATATTTGAGCAAAATAAAAATATTTGTGAGAAACGTTATGCTAATACTAAATTCCAAAGATTGGCTCTAAGGATGTCTTAGAGATTTAATGTCCACTTTTCATCATTTAAAGACTATTACAGAAGGCCAATTTAAACCGTACATGGATTCATTACTCATGTCACTGACTGTAAGATTTCAAAATATATTGAAATGCCATTCATAGGTGGTATTTTTCAACCACATATATCGTAATGTGGGAAGAAAAGGAAGGTTTTATGGGAGAGTTCATAAAGTTAGATCCATTGTATGGAATCAACAACTTGGAAGCGGAAGCCTTATTTAAGTATGATTTTACTGTAGATAAAAGAATGCATATAGAAAATAAAACTGCATGATCTTCTTCTAGACACTATTTTAATTTCTACATTAAGAAGGACGCTAATTAACTATCAAACCGTACCCCCAACAACCTCCACTGTTAATATTTCTTTTGTACACTTCACCGAGAGAATACCTGGCTAGGATGCACAATGGTTGAGAATCGTCTATCAAACTCCTGTCATCTTAGACTTCACAGATTTAAAGTAAAATATACCTGTTTTCAGAAGAAGGTAATTGATATATTTGTGAAGAGAGGAGAGATTTACAAACAGTTTTTTGGCTCACCTCGCAAATAATTGTGTTTTTGTAGTTTTTAACGATTTTAATAGGTCTCCTGAATATTAAAATCATAAACGCTTAATTACACATTATGGATATTGATTATTTCTTCATTTTAATTAAATATGCGAAGACATCAACCGTAATTTTATTTAATTATTCAATGGTCTACTGCCTCTTTTCGAAATTATTACAGAATAGAAACAAACGCACAAAGAACTAATTTATTGATTTGAATATATTTAAAACATTGAAAAAAGATGTTTTAATTCTAATTAATATACTTATAGGAAAGTAGATAGTAGATACTGAGTTAAAAGATTAAAATACTATTTTTAATAAATTAAAAATGAAACAAAGTTTTCAATAGCTTATACATTTGTTAACATTTTTATGGTGTATGTACTAAATATTGTTCCTATTAGTAAAAGAATAAACTGAAATTTTTCTAGCCTTTAAATTCGCAAAATCCTTCAAAATAGAATCTGTGGAAATGGACTTCAAAATGTCCCTTTCAATGGCTAATGTTGACAGCCCAGTCAATCGCTCTAGAGAAAGTTTAGATCTGAGGTATATCTTTATCAACTTCAATTTTGAAAAAATTCTTTCGCCATTAGCTACAGAGAAAGATAAGGTCAAGACGATAAGCAAACTTACAAAAGTATTGGGAAAAATGTCACTCACATGAGATTTAGTTACGTAGATACCTAGACTTTCACCAGTCATTAGCCACCGTAATCGTGAACTTATAGAATAAAGTCTCTAATGCGATGTACAGTTGTTCATTGCATTCTTTCCTGAAGAATAGCAGTGGTGTTATGTTTAAGATTCTAGTACAAATTCTTGTAGTAAGTGCTATAGATTCTAGATTGGAGTGCCATAGATATGGATTCAGTGCTATCATAGATATATAGATTCAAGTAAAATACTGTCATAGATATTTTGACACTTACTTAGATAATTATGGATGCATAGTAGAGAAGTACTTATCTATTTAAAATAAATAAAAACTGAACGGTTTTAAGTTTTAATAATAGAGAGATTCTAAATTTTCTACTGCACTTTATTTTTAATAATAAGAAATGCACCGGGATTAAACCTTTTGCTGAAAATTATTTAAGTCGCATTTGTAAAACTGGTATTAAATGAACAGAATTAAATATATTTGTTTTCATAATTTTTACTCAATATAAGATGTACTGTTATTCAAATCTATTTATGTTGATAGTAACAAATCATATCAGCACAAGCAAATAGTACTAAATAATGGTCATTTCATACGCACTTGCAGGACCATCAGTTAAAGATTGAAATATAATGGTAACAAATTTTTGAATTTTGAGTGAACATATGCTTTTCAGATCATAAATGATGGTATGTCGCTACTATTCAAAAGTTTTGATTGCAACTGTAGTGCATGACTAGTTAGGGTGGCACAAAAAAATTTTTTTTTTTTTAAGTTGGAAGAGTGGATGCATTTCCAGTTGCAATTTTATGAAACAAACACCACACAAAAATTCAGTTCCATGGCACAATATTTGACCGAATCGAGTTTAAAAATTTTCCAGCTACGATGTAGGTCAGGTTGCCTACCGCATAGGGGCTTCCGTTTGCGTCCTTTCTAAGATTGCATCAGGAAAGCAAGATAAATAGTAAATATATCGTATGCAGATGTATGTAAACGTATCGTATGCACAACTAAATTGGTCACCCTATTTAAGTAGATGTAAAAATTATCTAGACACAAATGGGTTCTGAAAGGCATCCTAGTATGAAATACCTTAAAAACTAAGGCTTAAATTATCATTATTAAATAACATATTCTTATAAAATCACCAAAGAATATATCATTATTTATGGTTCTATTTCTAATTCATCTGGCTGGATGTCGGTTTTTGGAGTATAACATACCACACATTGCTTCTTGAAATTGAGAGCCAGCTTATGAGCAGGGAATCCCTGATTACTCAGGGCTTGTAATCCTGCATCGGCGTTCGTCTCTGTTGTTGTAGCTTTCGTCAGTAAGATTGCGCTCTCTGAAAGCAAAAAGGTTAAATATGGCAAAGTAAATAATGTTGCTAAATCCTCTTTTCCCATTTTGTTTATAACTTGCATTTCATTTTGTTAAAAAAGAAAAGGAAGTGTGGGCCGATATATAAAATAAAATGTATCACATTTCTTTTCTTTGAATGAAAAATTATTGTTGTTGTCAGCAATACGAACTAAAAATGGTACGAGAGATGCTGTTCAAAGATATACCTACCTCCATAAATCATGAAAATAATATGTTGGAAATGAATTTAATATTTTTTGCGCCATTCATCTCTTCTTACAGAACAAAAATTAATTTTGGTTTTGTGCAAGATATTGGACTTTAAGTAGTTCTATATAAGGATTCAATGAAACCCTAACTGGAGAAAAGGAAGAAATATGAATAAGGTTTGAATAGATAGCAAAATTCAGGAGTTTGGACTATTGGCTAAGTAAACAAGAAAGACATAAAAAGTTCAAAGGATGCTGAAGTTAAAGAAGACATATAAATGGGTAAGAAATAAATAAGTACACCGAAGAGCTGAAGGAAAAGGACTCAATGGACTAGTATCCTTAGATATATTCCTGAAAAGCATGATCATCCCTTTTTAAAAGATAAGAAGGATGAGCAATTATTGGTCATGAGCCTCATCTCCCGTGACTCGAGTGCAATGATAAATATCATGTATAGAAGAATGGAACGTAAAGTAGAGGAGTTCATGTATCAGAAAAAATTTTGATTCAGGACACCAGGGAAGACTATTAGACCCACAGCTGCTTATAGGAATTAGAATGGAGAATAGCTAACAATATTCTTGAGTTTTAGGACTTGGAGAAGTTATTTGACAACGATTATTGCAATTAAAGCACTCCGAATTCTAAAGGGCATTGCAGTGTCATACAGTAACCGAAGAATTTTCCACAGTTTGCATACCAGGTGGGTGTAATCAAATTACCTTATCCTTGATTTCTTCATCGAGGAATCTATCAATAAAATCAAACAGATTCTGGAAGATCAATAAAATCAGGAAGAAATATCTACACTATAGTAAAAGACAATGGTCGGATATCACCCGAAGATCAGTTAAAATAGGACTAAGGTATTGGTGTGCACTAGGAGAGAGAGTCCGAGGCCAACGTTAAATTATAATAACAAAAGATTGAGGAAGTAGGAGAGTATTGCTATTTAGGAAGCCTAAAAACTAACGATTGGATAAACATTGAAGAATAAGGCAGTACAATAACCCTGGTGAAAAGGACAACTAAGGAGCCATCTATTGGTAGCTAAAAAGCAAGCTTAGTGAAAGAAAAAACGCTTCGTCAGAACTCACATCTGGAGCATGTTCTTCGTGGTATTGAGGAATGGACGATAAAAGTACCAGGTAAGTAAAGGACGGAAATGTTTTAAATCTGGTGCCACAGAAGATTGACGAAGATACAATTTATCGACAGAGCAATTAACCAATTACCAAGAAGAGTCAGATAAATCTGAGTCTGCCGAGAAATCAAAAAGAAGGCGAGACTCCCTGGACGGCCATAGTTGAGATATGATGGTCAGTTGAGAACGATCATAGAGAGAAAGATAATGGAGGTAATTTAAAACGAAATTCTCGCAGGAAATGAAAAGTACAGGTTGTTAAGGTAGTGAAAAGGAAGGGTTATGCAAATAAGAAGAAAAGGGAAACGAAAGGAGAGCTGCATATAATAATCTTCGGATTTGTGGCCCATGGTGATGAGGTAGCACAATAAGGAAAAGAACACGAGAATTTAGGCACACATAAAGGCGACGAATTTGAAAAAAAAACATTCTGAAGGGTAAAATTGAAGGAAGTGCCAAAAGAAGAAGATAAATGGATTAATATCTAGGGCAAATCGGGATTAATACTTGTAAAAAGAATTGTAAGATAGGGAAAATATCTGAAAGGAATAATTGAAAGATATGTTCAATAAATATTAGGATTGATATGCTGATTAATATGATATGAACGAATCAAATGGCTCATGGATAAGGTCCCAGATTCATGTTCACATGAAAACATTTTCCGTCATTACAATGAATGGGAAAATTTTCTTCTGCCGATAGCGTTCATGTAATTTACTCTTCAGTCTGGTCCACTTCTTACATGTAATATCGGCAAAAATCTACACAGAATCACATTTTGAATTCAAACTCATTCCATTGGAACAAATTATAGAGGTTACATTTTAATAAGGGAAGCAATAAAGCAAGAAATATTTCCATGCTTAAAAAACAATGATCTCACCTATTTTTCCAAAGGCAACATTTGTGCACGCGTACAAAACCAAAGTATTTGCGGCGGCTGCATTAAGGAACACGATGAAATACTTTGTACTCCTGGTTATCCGAGTTAGAGCTGGATAAGAAACAATGAAATAGAAAATTAGTACCCAGGCATAATCTGAAGTTTCTCCAAAGCAAGATCATACGATTTTTCATTGGCCATGTAAGAGTACCATTCTAAGGAATATTATGTGCCAATATTGCTTAAATATCGACAATATTTATCAAAAATTCGTTTGAATGAAAGGCTGGGCTTTCAATATAAAATATTTCTGATATGGAATAAGCATTTTTTGACCAAATCTTTTGTGTTATGAATTTCAAAAGTGTCAATATCTGAAGTTCTCCAAAATTATCTAAATATAATAGTTTTTACAGAAGGCATTTACAATTTTACTATTTTCTATAAAAATATTCATAGAGTGCATATCTATTCATGCATACCAACCATGTTATAATGTAGGACAGAAAATAAAATTGTCAACCCTTGCATCTACTCATTTATACCTACGATTACAATATTCATTTTGGAGTTAGTAGGACCAATTTTAGCAAATGTTTTTTCGAGATATCAGATGTGCAAATTTTTCTCAGAGTTTCATAAATGAATTTATATGAAATAAATTTATATTGTAAGGAGCATACAACTTTAACATTATAAACCACAGACGTCGTAGAAATTGCATAAACTTACATTTAAAATTACAACTTCTCTTCTGGTGTGCAATTACCTGAGTCTACATACCTACATTACAAAATCTTACGCTTCCACTTCAAATACTAAATTAACATATTTTATCGTCTCTTAATGACATAGAATTTGAAGTTTGTAAATGCTAGGGGAAAAAAACTAGAAACGAAGATAACTATTATTAAGTTATGGTTATTCACTAAATAATAGCCAAAAGCATAACTTTCACTTAATACGACACTCTTATCTGCGGTTGATATTATCGTACTAAATAAGTTTCGTTTTCAAATATTTCTTCAAACATTTTCTTTGGTAACATTGCCAAAGACAGCTGTAAGTACTTTTGTACTTGCATTCTAATTATTCTGTAGGATAATCTCAAATCTATCTAGTTTGGTCATTGCAACAGTACCTAGTATTATTACCTCTTTTATCTTGTAATAAGTAACATTCTAATAACAGTTAATATCTGTAAATATATAGCCTGACAGATAGCACAGATGCAATCGTATGCTTTTCATATCGGGATAGTATCCATTTACAAGAGAGATTCGCGTATACCTAGAGTCATTTCGTCAACGTATACCGTCCATTGACCGACTGTAGACGAACAAGATATCGACCATGCAAATGTCGTCCACGAATAATATATGAAGAGATACGAAAGTGCAGGAATACAATATGTTGGCTGCTGTCTAGTTTTCCTATTCCACTTTTAAATATTTATTGCCGTTGGCTCTTATGTTCCTTTGTAAAACGTACCATTATTTTGGCTAAATTAAATAATGCGATACATCAGATGATTTCCCGAGGGCCACTTAAACCAGCCTTCCTCACTGTTTCACTAATCAGTAAATGAATAATCTTGAAGCAATTCACGTATTAATAATAATAATATTTATTTGCCAAGCGACAAGTATTATCATATATTGTAAATGGCAAATAAAAATATAAAGACAAAAATAAGCATGTAGAAAATAATTAAATATAGTTGTCAAAAAAATACAAATATATAGCTGGCAAATAATTCAGAGGAAAATAAAATTTATCTCGCATGACAGCGTTAAGATCAGTACAAATGTCTATGGAACCGGCCAAGCTTAAGAATGTATTCGATACGCCACTTCAATATTGAAAAGCCGATATAGTGGTTTATTCTCAACAGATCATATTGCAAACAAGTTGATGAATTTGAAGCTCTGTGATGAGCGAAATTCCGAAAACGGAGTGGACTGGTTCAGCGTTCCAGTGGGAACGATGGTTCAGCGTTTCATGTGTCGTTCCTGCGAGGTAGTCTTCCATAGTGGACGAAAAATAGATCTCAAGCTGTGTGCCAACGGGATACTCGTATCAGAGACAATAGAGATATAGCGTATCTCTTGCAATTATTTAGTTCGTATTTAAAAAATACCGGCATCGATCAAACTCTCTCAGTATTATTGATAGTGTGCCAGCGCTACCTTGAAATACACGCACTTCATGTTTAACTTATGTAACTTATCATGCGTACACCTTTTACAAATTCCCGAGGTGGGTAGACCTGTATCTTGTTCATCACCCGTCGTATCTATATAGGGAAATTTACGTGCTGTCTGGGTTATTGGTATTAAGCTCCTTAAGAAGTTATTGTATAATGGGAAGTAAGAAGCAACTAAACCAATAAAATCTTCTTCAATTTTGGGTGCCTTTCAAGTCAACATCTGTATGTATACTGCATCTTTAATTTTTTTAAATAAAGCTGAAGATGGAAATGTACGCCACCCTTGGTAAGTCTTTTATCAATAGATAAACAAATAACTTTTCTGATTCACTGGATTAATTATTTGTATTCCCTATTTTGACTTACCTCGGTAGTTAAGCACGAAATCAAGGAAGGTATTTGCAGTAGCAGTATTGGCTGGAGCACTGCCACCGATATCTAATACTCCTGACACCGTGATTGGTGTATTTGTGCTGAAAAGCATAAATAAGGTAACAGCCAGTTAAAGAAAAATACTATTAACTGGTAGTCATTACATTGTGATTCTTTTTTAGAATCCTTTAAATACAAATTGCACTCTGCCACAATCCAGATGGGTGCGTGGAAGTGAGTAACCAAGTATTTATTGTAGAAGAATATACAACAAACTTGATTACTCGTTTGTCATGATTACACTACCAGTTTCACCTGTAGGGACTAAATTAACAAATGCAATCGACAATCAGCCGGACAATTATATTCCGCAAAAACTAAAAAATATTTTCAGTGACGTGGACAACATCTCAAAGAGGCATAAAATGCCTTGACCTTCACGTGCTTACTTGATAAAAATCAGGTAAGGATGTGAAAAGGCAACCATCTACCATACCGATCTTGATTGTTGTTATGATCATTTCGATTCAATCTATATATATATATATATATATATATATATATATAGATATATATAATTTGGGAAGTGTCCATCCGTCCGTCCGTCTGTCCGTCCGTCCGTCCGTCCGTCCCCCCCTCTATCTCGCAAACGGTTTGTCCTAGAGAGATGCCGTAAACTGCGTTGTGTTTCTAGCTCACTGAAAGGCCCGGAAAAACTATTCCCGTTTTTGTCAAGTCCCGGGTTCGATTCCTGGCGTCAATAATGTGTTTACCTTGGTTCAACTGGACTTTTTCAATTTGTGAAAGTGCATGGGTTTTTTCTTTCGCTCAGTAAAATTACTAAATGTAAATCGATATCTTTCATTCTTTTTGTATTTAACGAAATAATGTTTAAAATTTCTTATTCTTTCATCCGATTTATACTTTGTCTTCGAAGTTTCTGTAAATCATGTAATATACATCCAAAGTTACTGTTTTTTTCGATCCTTTTCCGAGCGTTGCTAAGGCCATTGCCATTGTCGTTCCCAAAATCTTAGATGCTTATGCCGTGAACTGCATTATGCTTTCCATATTGTAAGATGTCAAAGGAGTTTTTTTCGCTGCTAATTCATAAGGCATGGTCGGCCATTTCTTCCTGCAAATACCTCCGTGCTGACTGCTATCGCTATTCATAGATTTAGTAAGTATGCATTAGCTGAAATTAGGAGTATTTAAAAGTTTCTTTTTTTAATTTCATTAGGGGCTTGTGCATTTGCACTAATCTGGGACATGAAGAGAAGAGAATGCACTCTTCCCAAAACATACTCATTATGTGTAGTTTGAAATTTGAGATAGTTCAACAAAAACTTGAGGATCAACGTTAAACATAATTTGTGTTATAGGTGCGCGTAAATAGGGAATTTAAAAATACGTAAAGGTACGACATGTAAGTATTTTTATAATAGGGCTCAATATGAATTCAAGCAGTAATGAAAAGTTTCCAATGGTTTAAATTCTATTAATGGTACCTATACTTGGAGCCATGCTCAACTTCGTAACACAAGTTTTTCCGCCTCTTTTTGAAAAATGTTAAAATGTCTAAATACAATGGGTAATTATTACATTTATCCCTCCAGCCGAATGTCAATGGGCACCTTCATCTAGAAAATTGGAGCAGTATTCCCATTTTTGTAAAAGTGATGGTTTGAATTTTGATAGTATTTATTTATTTTTTTTAGGTGAAAGAAAGCTTCATATTCAAAGTTGGAATTCATCCTTTGCAATAGATGTTACAATTTTATTACTATGCATACATTTTACTTTTCTCACACCCATTGAATTTCAACGGGATCCGTCCGCTAGCATATATAATTGGGAAGTGTCCGTCTGTCCGTCCCCCCCTCTATCTCGCAAACGGTTCGTCCTAGAGAGATGCCGTAAACTGCATTGTGTTTCTAGCCCTCTAAAAGGCCCGGTAAAACTATTCCCGTTTTTGCCAAGTCCCGGGTTCGATTCCTGGCGACAATAATGTGTTTACATTGATTTCCTCTGTTTATGAAAGTGCATGGGTTTTTTCATTCACTCGGTAAAATTACTAAATATGAATCGATTTCTTCCATTTTTTCAGTATTTAACGGAAAAAAGTTTAACCTTTCTTACTCTTTCAACCGATTTACAGCTTGCATTCGAGGTTTCTGTAAATCATGTAATTTACTTTGAAAGTTAATGTGTTTTTCGTTCCTTTTCCGAGCGTTGCTAAGGCCTTTTCCATTGTCGTTCCCGAAATCGCGGATGCTTATACAGTGCGTCTTATGGCGAAATCGTGGATGCTTATTCAGTGCGTCGTATGCCGTGAACTGCATTGCGCTTTTCACGAGGATAATGGAAGATGTTAAAGGAGGTTTTTGCCGCTGATTCTTGAGGCGTGTTCGGCCCTTTCTTTCTACACATACATCCGTGCTGACTGCAAGCGCGATTCATAGATTTAGTAGTTTTGCATTCGCTAAAATTAGGAGTATTTAAAAGTTTTTTATTTTTAATTCCTAACGGGTTTGTGCATTTTAAACGACTTGAGTCATTAAAGGCAAATATGGAACCTGTTCGAAAACGTCGTGGATAGATGTATTTTGAGATTTGAGATACTTTAACAAAAACTTGAGCATCAACATAAAACATATTTATGTATTACATAAAACATAATTTGTATTACATACAATTAGTACGCGTAAATAGGGAACTTAAATATACGTAAAGGTACTGCGTGTAAATATTTTTATAACAAAGCTCAATATGAATCCTGGCCGTAGTGATAAGTTTACACTAGTTTAAATCATATTTATGGTTCCGATACTGACTTGGAGCCATACCCAACTACGTAAAAATAAGATTTTCCGTCCCTTCATGAAAAATGTGAAAATGCATAAATACAATGGGTAATTCTTATATTTATCCCGTATTCTTATTCTTATATAACAGTATTCCCATTTTTGTAAAGGTGATGGTATGAATTTTGATTTTATTAATGTATTTTGATTTATTTTGTATTGGAGAAAAAGATAGCTCCATATTCAAAGTTGGGATTCGTCCTTTGCAATAAATATCGCAATCTTAATATTATGCATACATTTGAATTTTCTCACACCCGTTGAAGTTCAACGGGATCCTTACGCTAGTATCTATCTATATATGTATATATAATTTCGGAAGTGTCCGTCTGTCCGTCCGTCCATCCGTCCGTCCGTCCCCCCCTCTATCTCGCAAACTTTTCGTGCTAGAGAGATGCCGTAAACTGCATTGTGTTTCTAGCCCTCTGAAAGACCCGGTAAAACTATTCCCGTCTTTGTAGAGTCCCGGGTTCGATTCCTGAAGCCAATAATGTGTTTACATTGGTTGAAATTGAATTTTTCAATTTGTGGAAATGCAAGGGTTTTTTCTTTCACTCAGTAAAAATAGTAAATGTTAATCGATTTCTTTCATTCTTTTTTTTATTAACGTAAAAACGTTTAAACTTTCTTATCCTTTCAACTGATTTTCTCTGTATTTTCGAGATTTTTGTAAATCATGTAATTTACGTTGAAAGTTACTGTTTTTTTCGGTCCTTTTCCGAGCGTTGCTAAGGCCTTTTCCATTGTCGTTCCCGCAATCGTGTATGCTAATACACAGTGCGTTGTACGCCGTGAACTGCATTGTGCTGTACACATGATAAATGGAAGATGGTAAAGGAGGTTTCTGCTGCTGATTCTTGAGGCGTGTTCGGCCATTTCTTTCTGCACATACATCCGTGCTGACTGCTAGCGCTATTCAAAGATTTAGTAGGTTTGCATTCACTTAAATTAGGTGTATTTAAAAGTTTTTGTAGTATCTTTACGGGTTTGTGCATTTTCAACGACTTGAGTCATAAAAGGGAAATATGGGACCTCTTCTAAAACGTCGTGGATAGATGTATTTTTAGATTTGAAATAGTTTAACAACAACTTGAGCATCAACGTAAAACATTATTTTAATTATAAGTGCGTGTAAATAGGGAACTTAAATATACGTAAAGGTACGACATGTAAGTATTTTTATAATAGTGCTCAAGGTGAATACTGTCATTAATGATAAGTTTACAATGGTTTAAATCCTATTTGTTTCGGATACTGACTTGGAGCCATACCCAACTTCGTAACACAAGTTTTTTTCGCTCCTTCATGAAAATGTTAAAATGCCTAAATACAATGGGTCATTTTTATATTTATCCCTCCATATGAATAATAGCGGGCACCTTCAGCTAAGATAGCACAATATTCCCAGTTGGGATTTGTACTTTGCAATATATATTAAAATCTTAATATTAATCATACATTTGACTTTTCTCTCAATCTGATATGCATGTGTGTGTTGAACTTCTGTTCTGGGGCAGGTCAAATTAATTAACTGTTTCATAACAAGTAAACACTTTACCAGTGAGAAGATATAAGAATGAACACTGTGAAAGTAAATACCAAGCATTGAAAATTAAGGGATGTGATGTATTTAAAAGTTTTATATTTAATTTCCTTTACGGGTTTGTGCATTTTCAACGACTTGAGTCATAAAAGAGTAATATGGGACCTCTTCTAAAACGTCGTGGATTGATGGAGTTTGAGGTTTGAGATATCTTAATAAAAACTTGGTTATTAACACAAAACATAATTTGTATTAAAGGTACGCGTAAATAGGGAACTTAAATATACGTAAAGGTACGACATGTAAGTATTTTTATAACAGAGCTCAATATGAATCCTGGCAGTAAGAATAAGTTTACAAAGTTTAAATCAATTTTATGGTTCCGATACTGATTTGGAGCAATACGCAACTTAGTAAAACAAAGTTTGTTACGTCCCTTCATGATAAATGTGAAAATGCCTAAATACAATAAGTAATTATTATATTTTATCCCTCAAGCTGAATATCAATTGGCACGTTCAGCTAGAAAATTGGAACGGTATTCCCATTTTTGGAAAGGTAATGGTTTGAATTTTGATGTTATTTCTTTATTTTGGTGATTCATTTTATTTTGGAGTGAAAGATTGCTGCATATTCAAAGTGGGAATTCGTCCTTTGCAATAAATGTTACAATCTTATTATTATGCATACATTTTACTTTCTCACACCCGTTGAATTTCAACGGACCCCTTCCGCTTGTATATATAATTTGGGAAGTGTCCGTCCGTCCGTCCGTCCCCCCCTCTACCTCGCAAACGGTTTGTTCTAGAGAGATGCCGTAAACTGCGTAGTGTTTCTAGCCCTCTGAAAGACCCAGGAAAATTATTCCCGTTTTTTCCAGGTCTCGGGTTCCATTCCTGGCGCCAATAATGTGTTTACCTTGGTTCAAATGGACTTTTTCAATTTATGAAAGTTCATGGGTTTTTTCTTTCACTCAGTAAAATTACTAAATGTTAATCGATTTCTTTCATTCTTTTTGTATTTAACAAAAACATGTTAAAACTTTTTTATTCTTTCAATTGATTTACTCTGTGATTTCGAAGTCTCTCTAAATCATGTAATTTACGTTGAAAGTTACTGTTTTTTCGGTCCTTTTCCGAGCGTTGCTAAGGCCTTTTCCATTGTTGTTCCCGAGATCGTGGATGCTTATAAATTGCGTCGTATGCAGTGAACTGAATTACTCTATTCACGAGGATATTTGAAGGTGTAAAAGGAGGAATTTGCCGCTGATTCTTGAGGCATCGTCGGCCATTTCTTCCGACACAGACAAACGTGCTGACTGCTAGCGCTATTCATAGATTTTGTGGGTGTGCATTCGCAAAAATTAGGAGTATTTATTAGATTTTTTTAAATTTTCTATGCGGGTTTGCGCATTTTCAACGAACTTAGTCATAAAAGGCAAATATGGAACTTCTTCGTAAACGACGTAGATTGGTGTAGTTTGAGATTTGAGATAGTTTAACAAAAACTTGAGCATCCACGTAAAACATAATTTGTATTATAGATACGCGTAAAGAGGGAACTTAATATACGTAAAGGTACGACATGTAAGTGTTTTTATTATAGGACTCAATATAAATCCTGCTAGTAATAATAAGTTTACAATGGTTTAGATCATCCTTATGTTTCCGATACTGACTTGGAGCCATACCCAACTTCGAAACACAAAGTCTTTTCCGTCCCTTCATGAAAAATCTTAAAATGCCTAAATACAATGGGTAATGATTATATTTATCCACCCAGCTAAATATCAATGGGCACCTTCACCTAGGAAATAGGAACAGTATTTGCATTTTTGTAAGGGTGATGTTTGATAACTGATAGCATTTATGTATTTCCGTTGGCTTATTTTGTTTTGGAGCGAAAGATAGCTCCATATTCCAAGTTGGAATTGGTCCTTTGCAATAAATGTTACAAACTTATTATTATGCATACATTTTACTTTTCTCACACCCGTTGAGTTTCAACGGGCCCCTTCCGCTAGTAATATATTATTTTAATTACGTCTCTCCTATTATAATCTCATTAGCATTAATTTCAAGATCCAGATCATTACATTCAGTAATGATCTGGATTTACTAATATTTACCTATTTACCTTATTTGTAGTAGACTTCCTATTTGGTTACGCTGTAAAGCTCGATGAATGTTAATTTTATGTATCATTATAGTATTACATAGGTTATTACTTAGAATGTTAGGAGGAACATGCCAATTTTGTCACCAGATGTGAAAGAGGAAGTTTGCAATGACACACTATGCTCTCATCGTGGAAGTAAAATTGCAGTGAACGTAACTGTGTCCGGCGAGACGTAGTGGAATGATATCATGATAAACAACAAGATATGGCACTTACTCCACAGGTTTTTATTAGTGGTACAACGCGTTTCAGCGGTTAAGCCATCATCAGGTACAAAAATTGTGAGTACAGAAAACGGTATATATACCCAACTAGGAGGGGGTGGGGGAGGAAAGTGTTGGGCGAGGGGAGGGAGGTATTAGATGGGGAGGAGGAGGTGGGAGGGGGGACACTGGTGGCGAGTCAATGGTTGATTTAGGGAGAGGAATGGCTAGGAGTGGGGAGTGATATTTGAAAGCTGGTCGTTCATGAGGAACTCCTCTCCTTGCTGAACAATTTCAAATTGTTCTAGCGCGTCCAATCTCCGGCCTTTCCTCTCCACATGGAGTATCTCCGGGTTGAATAGGCAGTGGTGTGCTGTGTCCAAGAGGTGTTTGGCGACGAAGGAAGATGGGTCCTCTTTCTTCCAACATTTGCGGTGTTCCCTCATACGGGTGACGAAGTTTCTACCTGTCTGCCCAATATAACACTTCGCACATTCACTGCACTTAATCTTGTACACTCCCGACTGGAGAATGGGGTGAAATCGGTCCTTCGAGTGGCATAAGAGGTTGCTCAGCGTCACTGGATTGTAAAAGGAGATTCTGAATTTGTCTTTTGGAAAGGTTTTGGCTATTTTGGAAGATAGATTGCCAATAATAGGCAATCTACCCCCTTTCTAGGTTCTAGTGGGGGCACTGTAGGAGTGTAAATATTCTTGATGGCCAACTTCTGGCGTTTTTTACGCAGAATGCTATCGATTGTATGTCCTTGATAGCCATTCGTGGAAGCAATGTGCCTAATTATCTCCAACTCTCTGTTGAACTCAGGGGGCTGCAAAGGTAAGGTCACCAGTCTGTGAATTAACGAGTTCAAAGCTGCAAGCTTATGAGACATGGGATGACAAGAGTCCATTGGAATAACTGCGTCGTTGTAGCACTGTTTCCGAAATACCCCGAAACTGTGTCTGCCGTTAACTATAGATATCTCCAAATCAAGGAAGTTCAACCGTCCTTCAATGTCTCTCTCCATCTTAAAGTTGATACGACGGTGTTGGCTATTTAAAAGATTTAAAAAACAAACCAACTGACGATTGCTACCGGACCAGCAGCATAACACAGCGTCCACATACCTGAACCAATATGTCACATTGTTTAAAAGAATATGTCCAGAATTAAAGTTTAGATTCTAAATTATCCATAAAAATCTCGGCCAGCAATGGGGGAAGGGGTGAGCCCATGGCTAGGCCTTCCGTCTGGTGGTAAAATTTGCCGTTAAAAAGGAAATAATTCTGTTTCACAACTTTTAAAATATCACTCCCCACTCCTAGCCATTCCTTTCCCTAAATCAACCATTGACTCGCCACCAGTGTCCCCCCTCCCACCTCCTCCTCCCCATCTAATACCTCCCTCCCCTCGCCCAACACTTTCCTCCCCCACCCCCTCCTAGTTGGGTATATATACCGTTTTCTGGACTCACAATTTTTGTACCTGATGATGGCTTAACTTCTGAAACGCGTTGTACCACTAATAAAAACCTGTGGAATAAGTGCCATATCTTGTTGTTTATCAAAATTGCAGTGATTTGTATTTGTTGACACTCTTCCTAGAACCCTGTGAAATTGAATGTCATTCTATAATCTACGAATCAAGTGACTCACATAGCTTTTACGCTATACATTTTACCATTTCAGAATTAGTTTTTACTAGCAGACTTGCTTCATGCTTCGAAGGCACATTTCATAATCATTTCGTATGCAGAGAGAAGGAAATGGCTATTTTATAAATAAAAAAAAGTGTCCCACTCAAATTTTCCTTTATGTTTTTGTACTTTATTCTACGCCATATTTTCATTAAATGTTGTCTCCCACTCTCATAAATCACGTTTTTGCATTTTTCTCTGCATCACAAACTACTAAAAGTCCAAAACTACATCCAAATCATACAGACAGAAAATCCACACTCAACGCACCAAACCTCAATCTTTTAACTCAAAACTTGGGAGAGAACAAAAAAACGGATACAGAATGACTTACTGAATGACTGACATGCTACAAAATTAATATATTTTCGAATTAACCTGCTGAATTAGCAACAAACATTAATACATAATGAACGTTTTATAATCTTGTTTCAACTATTAGAAAAGTATTTCAAAACGCCTATCTTTGAAATTCACATTTCATACACAAGATCGGGGCCGGCAGGCAAAAATTGGTTTATTTCATTATCTGCACATCGAAAAGGTCAATTAATTTTTTCATGCATACAAAATTGATTGATGAAACATCTCCGATCTTCACTTTCTTCAACTTCTTCAATCCAATTTTTGTCCATTTACACAAAAACTTTAACTCATTTATTTAATAACGTAAACAAATTTGAATAACAACAGGTTTCCCATGCTAA
Organism: Platycnemis pennipes; assembly: GCA_933228895.1. Classification (NCBI taxonomy): domain Eukaryota; kingdom Metazoa; phylum Arthropoda; class Insecta; order Odonata; family Platycnemididae; genus Platycnemis; species Platycnemis pennipes. Next base: position 26,240,690 of record OW121849.1, read on the forward strand.
AAGATAGGGAAATTACCAATTTTCTCTGCACCACAAACTACTGAAAATCCAGAACTACTAGCAAATCATACAGACAATGTTGCTGATTGAGGCCTGGGAACTCCCATGCCTTAGAAACGAATATGTTGGCGGATTCTCTGGTTCTCACCTCTATGCTGCCGGCAGATTCAGGGAGGACTTCAATATTATTAAGGGAAAAGCAATGGTCGAAAGGGTGACCGTGGGAGGCGGTGTGCTTCGGAATGGGATCGAGGGAGGGGGGAGACTTGGTGGAATGACGATGGCCATTCATACGGATCGACATTGGGGTGGTGGTCTCACCAATGTAAAATGATGGACAAAAATTACAGGAGAGGCGATAAATGGTGATGATGGAGGTGCAGGTCGCCGTAGTAGAAGACCGATTGATGGGACGTGTGGGACGGAGAAGCGGGCAACATTTGCATCTTGAGCGGCGGCAAGGCGATGACAAAGGAGAGCGTGTGGATGGTGGTTGAAGGGAGGGCCTAGTGGATTTGAAGATATCACGTAAGTTAGTTAGTAAGTGAAAGGCGTAGTAAGTGAAGGCATGGATGGAAGTGAAAAAGAGAGGAATTGTTTAGGGAGAGGCTCGGTGATAAGGATAGGACAGGTTCCGAGCCTCTCCCTACACAATTCCTCTCTTTTCCACTTCCATCCATGCCTTCACTTTCCTGCACCACTGAAAATACTGTTTCCTTCTACTCTGCCAATTCTGTCCCGCTTTCTACATCGGCCTCTCCACCACCGCGCTATGCATCCGCATGAATGGTCACCGCTCTTCCTGCAATAATCCCTCCTCCCACTCTTATTCTCTTCCAGTAGCCATACATGCCTCCTCCCACGATTCCAGCTTTAACAATTGCTTCAAGGTGGGCATACTGGCCTCCCTCCCATCTTCAGCGTCCCCCCTTCAACTTAAAACGCTGGAGCATTCTCTAATTTGGCTCTTCCATGCCTTCCGCAAACCAGGAATTAACAGGGCTCATTAAAGGAGCCGTCTGTCTTTCTTTCTTTCATCTTCTCATACTTTTTCTCATACCCTTTCCATTCCCCCTCTTCCATACCCCTCCTTTCTCTTACTTCCACCTTTCACTTGTTTCCTCGACCTGTCGTCCCCCCCGTCAGTTCTCTCCTCTCCTTTGAGAAAGGTGGTAGTGGCCACCAAAATATAGGGAATATATTTTTGTGAGTGTCCTTTTTTATGTGCCTTTATACTTTTGTCACGCCTGTGACCAGCTTTATTGCTATTTGTGTCTCGTCTCCACCCTTCCCTCCACCCTTTTCCCTCCCCACTCCCTCACTCTCCGCGGAGAACATTGCTCTCTCAGGATCGAGAATGGCACCATGAGCGTCGAAGCGTCTCCTAGTCTATTTTGTGAGTGTCTCCTTTTTTCATGTATCTATGTTTTGTGTTAAGTGTCTTTTTGTGTGAATTGTTATATATTATTGTTATATATACATATATATAAATTATATATATCAGCAAATACATGAATTATGCACCGATACAGCGACCGGATTTTGATAAAAAAAAATCGAGCAGCACACCCTCCCAAGTTGATTCTTCCTTTAGTTTGGACCCTTAGGAAACACCTCAAGCCAATGAACCAAGAAAAACGCACTGTTAGAATAGTTTTTTCAGCCTTTTTTGTCCAAAAAAACGACCCTTGACCTTTATTTTGACCATTCAACTTGGAAAATGCACTATTTTTTAGGTCAATTTTTTTGGAACCTGATTTTTGATTGAGAACAAATTTTTCTACAAACTGAAAAGTACTAGAAAAGTGCATTAAATAGATGTAATTAAAAGTTCTGCACTTTGAAAAAATCAATTCAGTGGTTAGATAACCAAGTTGGATACCGAAACAGGATGGGACCAGGCAAAGTTTTCATGATTTTCTTACTCGAGTTGTGTGGGATCTAGACGAAAAATTCAAGGAACAAAGAGTGTTCAAAATTCTTCAAAGAGGACGCCAGATTTGTTCCGGAAATTTTGGTCATATTTTGGTCATTTTGAAATTGGCCATTTTTTTTAATTAGCTTGCAACACTTCGGAAAGCTCGAAAAGACTTGTACAAGTGCGCGTGATGATCTTGAAGAGGATTCAAACCAAAAACATGTCCGTAGGGGGCCCACTTTGGTCTGGAGTGGTCAAAAATGGCCATTTTCAACCCACAAAGGGGATCGCGAGAAAATTTCGGAAAAAATTGTGCCAGTTCCTGGGCTGGTCCCCTATAGGATCTAGACCAAAAGTTCTCGATCAGTATGTCCATTTTTGGTCACCAAGGAGTACAGAAAAGGACATTTTTATGAAAACGAGAGGGCTTGAAGGAATTCAGCAAACAATCATACGATTACCGTAGATGATCTTCACTAGAATCGAGGCCGAAAATGAATGACGCGCGTATCCATTTCAGGTCAATGAGGGGCGGGAAATTGCCGTTTCCCACCAGCGCAGCCCAAAATGGCCATCCTTGGACGCATTTTTGGTTTCAATGGTCTTCAAGATCATCACGGGTACTTGTACAAGTCTTTTCGAGCTTTTCAAAGTGTTGTGTGCGCATTAAAAATGGAAAACAATTGCCAATTCAAAATTACCAAAATGTGACCAAGATTTAAATCCACCCTGTAGTTCGTTTTTTGGACAAAAAAGGCTGAAAAAACTATTCTAACAGTGCGTTTTCCTTGGTTCATTGGCTTGAGGATTTTCCTAAGGGTCCAAACTAAAGGAAGAATCAACTTGGGAGGGTGTGCTGCTCGATTTTTTTTTATCAAAATCCGGTCGCTGTATCGGTGCATAATTCATGGATTTGCTGATATACATAAAAAGATGAACCCTTTGCATGAAAAAGAATTTGTAAATTGGAGCAACCTACCTGATTGCACTGACTATTCATGAATCTATATTTTATCTAAGTAGGTAAGTTATACAACTTCCGCACTTACAAAGGAATCGAATTAATGTGAAATTCAGTGCATATAAGATGCATCTTATACTTTCTACCCGGTGAAAACTAGCATTGCGAAATAGTGATCAAACGGAACGCTTTTAATAACTTTTATTTGCAGAAGAGGAAAGAGGCACAAGATATGATTACACGGAAAGCGCTGACTCAAACTAACACATTGCAGTATTCCACGGTTTCGCATTCATTGACAAAAATAACGGAAACATTGACTTTTGACTGCCGCTGGTAATACATGTAATTTTACAGGCACATAGGAGGTCTTCTATGTGACTGGTAATGACAAGACGTGACCTGGGCCGTAATGAAGAAATCACATTACTTTTACACAATAAATACACCCCGCGTATTAAATATTAGAATTTTCAACCAATGATTAAAGAGAATTTGTATAAATAAGCATTTATAAGATTAATAATATTGCAATTTATAGTGCCAGAGGTGTGTGGTAGAGGTAGATATATAGAAAAAGAAGTTTTTTCGAGATATGGCCTTGCAGAGTCCTCTGCATAACAATGACTCTACTGCCGAGCTGTTGAGCGCCATTGATTTTGACGACATCGAGATTTGATGACATCGAGAGGAAGTTGGGTGGAAATACGTTACAGGACATGTCAACGCGAATGATGCTAGGTGCATGGATTAGTCCCTGTGGTGAACTCTTTCCATAAGGTTGGAAATGGTTAAAATTGCTTCTACCACAAGTTGTAAGTTACTTAGGAGTGAATCCATTTCAATGCCGTTTAGATAATTATTTGGAATAACCACAAAAGTGGTTGATTATGGTTTCGTTAAACTTTCCGAAGTTTCTATTGGCATTAGCTAAAATATTTTCATTGTCAAACCTTTGAATACCCGTTCGAATTAAAAATAATATTTTTCTGAAAACTAATTCCAGGCAGTGTAATTATAGAACAGTAGCCGAAGCTACCCGTTGAAATTCAACGGGTGTAAAAAACATTGAACTTATTTTGTAAGAAAACCACTGTCTGAAGAATACTGTTAGCGCGGTCATTTGAGGAGTGGGTAACCTATATTGTACATAGTGGTCGTTGTAGTAGAGACGCTGACCGTTTTCCAGGTGCACGGAGAGATGAGTGACTGTTGGTCCTCTTTCATACACGGAAAATCCAAAAAATGGCCCACACAAACTCATCACCACGTAAGATAGATGGCCATCTCGTATTTTCGGTTCTCTTAGCCGTATCTTGAGTGAATAAACAGCTTGATCGCTACTCTTGTGTATATACATACATTAGAATTCGATGACTTACTTGAGTTGTTCTATTTAACGTTGATATGTGGGTTGAGTACCTTAATCAGGATCTTAATCTAGTGAAGTCTTTATAATCTCCGAGATCTTGAAAACAAATTGAAGTATCGAAGCAGATGAGTCAATATTTGAACCAGACTTATAGGCGGTTACCCGTCCGTAGTTTAGGTCTAAATAAAATTTATGAGGTTACCCCCTTTGTCCGCATTGCCGAACAGCTTATGGTAGATAGAACTACATTTTTCTCTACTTATCGTGAGATCAATGTTTAGCTATTTTCATGTTACCCTAATCTGCCGACTCAAATCACGTTTAGGTGCACCAACCAAACGGTCATGCAGCGAGAGCACGAAGTACCTCTATACATACTCTATGTGGCCCGTCTCTCGTACTGGGAAGAGAACTTTTTTTACGGTTCTTAACATTACCAGAGAAACGCCACGAGGCGGTGACCGTTATTCGTTTCTCTTTTTTAACTGCTTTTTCAAACCTTAAGAAACATCTAACATGGTACCCTTGGGACTCTGGGCCCCTCTTATATAGAATTTATTTCTACGTGTTATCATGGGCCTGCAGAAAAACGAGATATTTAAATGCTAGAGGCTTGAATGTCCTTTGAAAATCAAAGGACATTCACACCGACCTCTGGTTGTCAAGGAAATATGATATTGTTGATTTCAGAGAAAAATGTGAGATTTTTCATCTAAAAATATCATTTTAAGACAAATACTAAGCGTAATAGAAAATTGATTGAAAGAATTGGAAACTTCATTCACTCAGCCATCCGATAAAAAACTCCAGCCCTCTGTCTTCAATGGAAGTACTTTAAATAAGCAAAAAATGAGACCACTGCACCGAAATCCATGCCAGGGACCACCATGATCCATCTAAGGACCCATTCAGGAGCTTTTGGTGACCCTGAGGGTATTTTGACATAGCCTATGCTCTACCTAGACACATTTCCTATCCACATACCAAATTTCAGCTCAATCCGTCTAGTAGTTTTTGCGTGATTGAGCAACAGACAGATGACAGACAGACAGACAGACACCATTACATTTTTATATATTAGTATGGATTTACAATCACAACCGTTATTCGTCAACCTCCTCAGGCAATGACGGAAAAAGCACTGGACTTACATTTTTTTTCTCCCAGTGATGACAATGTTGTACCTCACATTTGCTGTTACCTGAGTGATGGTGTACGTGACGCATCCCCAACCATGTTTAACAGAAGATTTGGTGCGAGCCGTTTCTCTCCATGTTCCAACCAGCTGAGAAAATAGAATATATGTCGTGAACTACACAAGTTAGGCTATTATAATTGGCGTAAATTAACATTTTTACTTAATTTATAATAAAGGAAATAATGTGCTCGTATATAAGTATAAGCTGTATAGTAATGAGGGGGTGAAAATGAATAGCTATCCATTAGCAGTATTTCATGGCAATGAATTAAAAACGCGATATATCCCTTAGTTCTTTTACATTCTTGGATGCAAATAAAATGATATTCCTCTTGGTGTAATGCATATGCAATGGCCATTCGCAGAATAAACAAAACATAAAAAGACAGTCAAGTATTTTGGCTTGATAAAAGCAAAAAATACAACCCAATTTATCAAATTAATTAAGGAAATCCAAGCTGTAATGCGTTTTTATAAATTTATTACCATTACTAGTAATCAAAGCGGAGATCGGTTTGATGCGGCTACCCTCTCCATTTTCCCCATTATCCTTTCGGCTTATCTCCTCATTTTTTTGGAAGTCTCCTTTTACATCTTCCATCACTTGTTCCGTACTTTTCATACGAGGTCTCCCTTTGCCAATCTTCGCATTCATTTTTACAACGACGACTGTAATCGTAACGTTTCAAGATATTGCCATTGACTTTGTCCCGTCTTCTCTTTAAAGCTTTCATCTGGCTACTAGGTTTCATTATTGAGCTTTCTTGCTTTCAAGCTAGCATTTCCAGATGCATCTACGTAGATCTCATCTTCTTCTTTTGGTAGAAAGCCCTCTTCGCCTAGGCTCTTCTTCTGAGCAGTAACATTTGCCTTCTACTTGCTCCGACCATGGTAGGTTGCCCTGCTTATCAGATAACAACACTCCCTCATATTCTCTACATTTTGTTTAACAAGTTAAACATTGGCCTCCTTTCTTCCTCTGCATACCATAAACTTTGCATTTGTATCAATCATTGGGCAATATTTTGCCAAGGACTTTTTATACTAACTGCAGTAGACTTCTAAACTCATTGAAATAAGTCAAATTTTCATCAATCAAAAGAAAGCTTTAATTGTATATCACAGAGGTCCCCAACCGGCACTTCACGGTGCCAAGAAAACTTCTAGAGGTGCCACACGAAAATTGCGGGAAAATGAAAAATGTTTGATAGTACCTGAAGAAGTAGATATACGTAGGTAAGTGATAATCAGGAAATTTCATATCTGCTAAAGACGTTTGTCAAATATTAATATATCAAGAAATGAATAAAGAAGCATAATTAACGATGCCGAAACTGAAATATCCACTAACAGGCATGTAAAAATAGGTTTTATAGTGGAATCAGTGAATTACAACTATGGTAATAATCATGAACAATAAATATACTGCTCAGATTTTGAAAATGCAATGCGGACCGTTTGGTCGTAAGGGCGAAACCAGCTGTTGGAACACTCATTGTTGAGGTGATAATATCAGGAACGCAAAGTACTTCTCCATTAACGGACAGCTAGCATGTAAAAAGCCCTTTTCTGGCATGCCAAAATTTTAGATATCAAACCGTTACTGTGTCAGGAGGGTAATTGGTGACAAAGAAGAATGGCATTCAGCCTGTATCACATACACATTCATAGCTGTTTTTTTGCTGAAAGTATGTGCAAAAGGGCCATTAATAGATCGTTTGGTGAATAAAATGCTGGATATGATCAAATTGAAAGCCTTGGAATATCTGACCCTTTTACGTGCTCAGTGGTATATTTAGACAGAAAAGGCACTCTCCGAATATAACCACTAAATTGGCGAATTTCTTTACTGGCTTTAACGCTTTAAGAGTGTGGATCTGACAAAATTGTAACCACTTGATGATTTCAATTTTGGGTTGATATTAACAATAACGACCTACAGCCATTCTTAAATCTAGGGTTCGATTCTTGGTCCTCCTTTTTTATCACTAATGATACATGAAAATCTCCATATATTGGAAGCCATTGGTCGTTGTACCTTGGATACCCAGAAAATAAAAAGCCTCACCCCTCTAATTTTTAAAGCTATGAGCTTAAGCCCCTGAAATTTGTCTACTTGGTGGAATGTTTACACCACAAATAGGCACAAAGTAATTGAAAAGTAATGTAGCAGGGTCTTCCATCAGTCTCGAGATAGATTAACTCTTGGTTTGCGATTCAATATTAGCGAGAGATATGTTCAGCTAAATAGCAACCATAGATTTACAAAAATTGTTCATAATGAAAAGTAAAGCGTAACTTACAACCATTCATCAGCAACACAAAATCATATAACCAGAGCAGGCAGGGTTTCATCAAAGGACCTCTACAACAAACCAAGTTTCACGCCTGACAGAGGCTATCACTCCATGACTCAATGCAAAACAGATTTCCCATGTATTTTATCTGCAGTACAAAGTTTCCATCGACCGAGGAAAGATACTTGGCGTTAGGCCTGCGAATATATTTTAAAAATGATCCGGGTTAAGAATTCGTGGTCTCACAATGTGCGAATCGGTGGGAAAAAATTAATAAAAAAGCTCCAGGTTCGTTCGTCCGTGCCTCAGTCCCCTAAAGGGCCTAAATGCAGTTATTTTGAATGTTTAGGTTTTCGACCCATATTAAACGTTTTCTGGAGTAAACACGGTATTTTAGAGCCCTATGGGCAAAAATTTCAACCGTTTTGTCGTATCTGGATTCCTTCATGCCTCAAACGCTGCCTCAAAGGCCCCTGTCGCGCCGCACGCCCCCCACCGCCCCTGCCGCCTGTCGGTAGCCGCGCCGCGCATTGCTTGACACGCGCGACACTCCTCAGTCCCGTGCCACTTCCTTCCTTCCCCTTACATGCTGGCACAGTGGAGCTAGAGTGAGAAATAATGAAAAGCCGGAAAAAAATGTGATTCATTTTTAATATCAATTTTTTTCAAAAGTGTACTTCAAGCGAAAAGGGGGAGGAAAACTAGTGTTTTCAAGGGGTCTACGTAATTAAGTTGAAACAAAAGTATGTAATCTCGTTACTTTTCACGCCTAACTATCTAAGTTGACTTTTTGTCATCGGGAAATCTTTTGCCCTTGTATCTGTTCTGTCAATAATAAATGTTGGTAGGACTCATCATTATTGGTCACAATTCTGTTATAATCAGTCATAAGTTTCACTGCTCGCTCGGCGTGATCATTAACCACCCTCAAATGCTACATTTCCTCTTCGCCTCTGATGTAGCCTTCCCTCTACTCCCGAAACTACACAAAATATTGAAAAATGATGTATCGATATCGATGATGGAGAATAAACGACCTTTCTTTAGTGGCCAAGCTGTTTATGATCATGCCAGACACGTCGCGCACCTGTACAATCCTCTTCTTTGCCGATTCTTCAGCGCCCTCTTTACCGAGAATGTTATGCACCAAAGTCTGCCGCTGCACCTCAGAGTCCAATGTCGAATACAGCAAGTCCCAGCGACTGCACACTCAGGTACCACAAATGGTTCGGAAACTAATTCTGGGGGGCCCTTGCCACAGGCTTCGGATCATTTGTAATATAAGCGCCGGCCTAACTTGGCGTCTCACTGGTGGAAAACCAAAGGGTCGTCACATATTCTGATGGTGTAAAGATTGTAATGGCGTCACAGCCAACTGTTATCGGACAGTAGTTATCATAATCTATTTAGCCAATAATTTAATTATTAAAAAGAGTCGCATGTAACCAAATGTGGGAACCATTGAAATCCTATTGCTAAATATCAATACTCTGACAGCAGAAAACCAAATGTTGATTCTGTATTAATGAATTATAATATACTCACGTTAGCCATTGTGAGACCAGCTGGTCTGACGGTTGACGCTAAATTAGTGCGGCAGGACCCAAAGCTGAATTTTTGGCCATAACATGTTGTGGTGAGCCAAGCGATAAATATTGGTATTAAATAATGCAGAGGTATCTTCATTGTTATATGTCCTCCCGGCAGCCAAAATATTTAACTCCCACAACTGTAACAAAGAACCAAATAACTAGTAAAGTTTATGATCTTCCTTTTTGCATTTGGTTGCATTGAAGATCCCCATATTTTATTAATACTAATAAATAGAATTTTAATAAGTAGAAAAATAATCCTTTAAATCAAGCAAAATGTGGTTAACAAATCGGAGATCACGGACAGTTTGCAAGGCGAACGAATTACGGAATTCGAAGGTGCATCATGTTTCGCATCATGGTATCCCTAAAAATTGAGAATTGCTCAAATTAAATAAAATCATTAATCAAAGTTATGAATGCTATTTGAGTATGTTTTAAACTTCTGTTTAATAGCAATACACTTGAAGAGGACGTGCGGAATGATCATGTATTTTGTCTACGGAAGGACAGTTGGGAGAGCAGTTTCGTTAAAATATAACAGTTATGTCTTATTCGCCAATACGGTCCAGCTATTGCACTCCCTAGGCAGAATTGTTATATGTACAAGGAAAACCACTGCCAAGGAAAATTGTCTGCTGTCATGTGGACAGCTAAGTAGTGTCGAAGTGGCATTGTGTTATTCAGTGGAGGTGACTGAGAGCTGAGATCATTTGAGCCATTTAGGATAGGTGGGTATTTGGGTAATGGTAGGAATTTCCAGAGAATAGAGGAAGGGTGGAGAGAAACCCGGCGTCAGAATTAGCCTCTTAACGAAAGGCGCCAAGGGGACCACGGTATAACGACCCCTCCGACGGACGGAGTACTGAACCTGAAATGCCTTCCCATACACACCAAAGTATGGAACGGTTTGCCACTGAAAAGTCCGCCACTGCCGGGAATCGAAGCCGGGCCCTCGGAATGGGATGCCGGTACTCTAGCCCCCACACCAACCTGATCCCCAAGTATCATCTTACCGGCGACAGATAATGAATAAAATTCAATAATATAGTAATAATAATATTATTATGTACAATAATTCAATAAAATAATATAAAAAATGAGATGCCCCTGTGAAAATGCCAAACTGAACGTAAGAGTTAGCCGACTATAACAAGTGAATAAAGTTTATTTCTTTGTGTTATAATAGGCGAATGTATACTTGGTATCCACAGCGTTAAACATTATCAGGTAATCCCCAGAAAAAAAAAACGCCAGATTAGAGCATTGACCAATGTTTCAAGTAAAGGGGGCATAAAGGCATTTAATGAAGCACGGAGTCAAATGTGACGGAAACCTGGTCTGCGTAAGGAGGTTACGAAATTGTAGGATTTTGAGGGATTAGGGATTAGGGAGGAGATTAAATTGGGAAAACTATCCAAAATTAATTTAATCTCACATTCAAACCTTCATGATAGTTAAGCACTTATCTAAAGGGAAATTTAGAAGAAGAAGTTTCTGATTAATGAAAGGCAAACGCTGCCCCGAGGGCATGCAGAGTTTATGAATCGACTGCTAAGAGACTTATGAGCAACCGATTGACTTTTGTTTTGGTAAAAATAGATTTATAACACGCCATTTGTGCCGCGAAAACGATTGAATAGTAGGGCGTGTGGAAACTCCACCTTGTAACCTAATCGCTATTACAATGAATCATTACAATGAACGAGTTACTTTCAAGCAGGCAAATAGAGAACATGATATTGAAAATTTAAATCGTTTACCTCACCGTGTCCATCGATATCAGGTTGATATGATTCAAAAAATCCATCAAAAATCAAAAGTATAAATAAACCTTAAAATATAAGGTGAATCAGAATTCGTCGCAAAATAAATGATGAATTCATCATATGAATCTATGTGGTGAGTAAAATAAATATAGTACCAAACTTAATTTTCAGCTGTGGAGAAAAATAAATAATATAAATTTGCATAATTAGACAACCTGATATAAGAATTTATTGAAAAATATAAAGATCTATTATATAATAATTCAATTATGGGAAACCTCTTTCAATTTAAATTTTTCTTGGTCATTACTCATACTTCGGTTTGCGTAATTACTGTAAATGAATTCCTTTTTATAGTCCTATTACGAGTTATTGTAAATTATTGCGCACTGAACTTTTCTTATGGCATTTATTTATTAAAGTATGCATTTTCCGGCATAGATGAAATGCATAAATAAATGCCATGATGTACGCACAATTCTATTCAAATGTTTCTATTTTTGATTCACCGAGTTTTAAACAGGTGCACATTACGAACAGACAAAAACGTAAGTGTTATAATTAAAATTAAGTCTATACGTAAACATTTTGGTAGAATATTTATAACAATGCACTAACTATATCAGTTTTTTGTTTAGCGTTTTTAATTGCCTACTTCGACCACAATAATATCAGTAAACTTTTTGCAAGAGTACCTCATGCTCACATACCTTACTCTTCTCAGCGAAAGTGTAAATTCCTACGCTGCGATTAGGTCATCTGGTTAGAAGAGCACTTTACAAATCGAAGTTAACATTTTTGTGAAAAAACAGTTGCGAAGAAGTCAACCTTAATAGTAACCAAAGTTCAACAACTTCAGCCAGTACTCACTTCGTATTCAAATCACTGGAAAACACATTGCACAGCTTCTCATAGTCACTCTGACCCTTAGTAGCAGTAGAACAATTTTAAAACTGTGAGGAAAGACACCGCCAAATAAATGGTGGCTAAGAGGCACACTTCTTTCCTGGCGTAAGGTCTGCGGAGAATTCGGGAGGAAGAGAACCAGTATCCCCTTTTATACCTCCTGTAATCACATAAATCATGCCTTGTTTCTAAAAAAGAACACGAACTTTGATTCCCCACACTTTGCCAGACACTCCCCTCTCTCCGATCTGTCAACCCAGGGATGGGATGAGGGCCGATTGGTTCCTGAGCGTTGGGGAACCTCTCCCATTGCGTTGCTCCTAAAAAGCTTCTACGAAGCCATTTTAATCACGCAAACACTAATTACTCCACAACATCTCTGCAAACGTTAGCCGTCACAATGAACCTGTATGAAATTTATAGATATGTCTTCATGGTTTGTTTCGCAGCGAAGAGCAATATTTTAAATCGACATCATCTCCTATAGCTTGGCCGTTTATAATAATGGTCGGGAAATAAGTAACTGGCATTCGAGAGGGTCTCGTTCGTTGGAATATTTTCACGACCTTTTACTTGGAAGGAGTTGATGGGATATAGATTCGATACAAGGTAAATAGGACTCACCCTCGGGCCATTAAGATTCCTGGAGGACATTCGGCATTCTGCAACAGTTCTACATGAGTTATAGTATTATTATGTGTCCAATACAGGCCCGTAGATGTCTCGAATGAAACTGAAAGTGCATAGATCATTTAACCTATTTTAATGAGAGTATATATTATTTTAAGGAATGCATAAAGTCCATTGCCTGATTATTATTAGACCCCAGTTTAATAATGGTGAAGTTGCCAGAGGCGCTGTAATTGGTAGCAAATTAGCAACTTAATACACCCATTATTGTGATGTTTTGGTTATTGATCATTCTCGTGCATCGTCATCCTCTTTGAAGTACAATGTTCCGGCCGAGTCTGTGGAAGATTTGCTCGACATTTGCTAAGCTAAGTTCATTGCTACCTTGCTTTCACTAAATTTACCACCGACGAACGAATTACATGATTTAAAAAATTCTGGAACGGACCGCAAATTTTAAGTCCAATGAATTGGTTGGTAATCTGTAACTGTCTAACTTAACGGCTTTTCAACCGCAGGCTCGGAGCGGTCACTCATCTCCCCAACGTGACTCGATCCAGCGCCCAGGACAACTCCTCTGGGCCGTGCCCTGGACCTATGGATGACAATGACCTTGAGAGTTTCCAGGCGGCATGTTCCGCTTCCGCATAACGCATGCCTTTTGCTTCCTCGTTCTCGGGACTAAACGGTAAATTCTTACTGTTTTTAAATACTTGAAAAACTATATGTGAACCATCTAAGCCTCAGACCATGAAACCTGTCCGAGGTCACCTTTCCAGAATCCCGTTTTGTTGCTGATGCTATTTTTTCATTGCCGTGTGATACACCGCCAATTATATTGGTCTACCGGTGGCAAGGCCCCATATCGGCTCGTTAATTCTGGTGTGCACTAACAACTGGAAACAGCGTCAATTAATAAATCCATTAGGAGGAAAAAGTAATGAGAATCCAAGTCATTCAATAGCAACTTACTTATACATTTGTATCAGTGGAAGATTACTACGAATTTATAACACCTTTCTTTGGAATTTATATTAGCGGAAGTTTGAATGGGAGGCATATACTTTCGCAATGTCTACAGCGGAAAAAAATAGTAATAATTTTAAAGGGCAGTCAATGAAGTTATACTCTGCCAAGCCATGTCCCCTTAGGTGGACCCCGTCTGAAACGAGTAAGAAAACTTCACTCGGGTGATTCTCTACACATTTCCGTCCATAGCAATAACAAGCGAACCACAACATTCCTATTAACCATCAGCCCATTACGACGGAGCTTCTCGGCAGATAGCCAGCTCCAGCTACCGCTACGGAAATATTTCCCAGGCTGGATGAGCCTGGGAAAATATTTCTGGAGGTGGACCACCATATCCACCCTCAGCTTGCAACTGCCTCCTACATGGTCAGCTGTCCAAAACTCAACGCTGGTCAATCAGAACCAACATGGAAAGATCATTCTATTTTCAAATTCCCTTCCCTCTACTCTGATCCTTCCCTGCATTACTTTCTTAATAACTGAAAGTTTAGTTTGCATATTATAAAAAATAAACAATTTAACACCTTTCGTGCTTGAATTATAAATTTTTCACATCTGGCAACCTTTTTAACTGCCTCACACAGTTTTTTTTTTCATTAAGCCAATTATACTGCCCAATTTGGAGCGATTGGGGGCCGCTCATTCAGTCCGAAGGAATTCGAGAATCCATCCTCCCTTCGGGTCAAACTTAAAGCCAGCTTGAGTTTCTAAACTGCCTTATATTTTGCTTCATCTTCTTCCGGATCTGAGATCTCCAGCTCAACAGTTTATAGCTCTATGCGAGACACTCCATTCGGTCACTACCACAGCTCAGCAGTAATTACTTAAGTTAGATTTCAGCATACGTCAATTTGAAGAGGTTGGCTGAGTTTCGTGTCGAGTGGGGGGCTTGGTCAAATCAATCCTAGGATTGTTGCCCGATGAAGATGATGTAATTTCAACAGCCACGGACCACACAATAATTTCACCTATCTAACCATTCTTAAAGTGTGACTGGGAGTACCCTTCATCACATAATCCCTTCAAGTGCATCAACATGTTGCAGACCAAAATGAAAGATTAATGATTGACTTGAGGGATACAAATCTACATATAAGAAATTCATCGCGCCGCGGCTAAGAATCGTGACAAGAATTTCCCGGTGATACGAATCACTGGGCATGGAAAGTGCTATAGGCATGTGCCAGACTCGACTCAAAAAAGATGTTGGGTGGGGAATCCAATTTTATTTGGATGAGAAATATTGTGCTAGAATGCCAATTTTAATCAATACGATAGCAGATATATAGTATAGACCATTCGATTAAATTTTGTTTGCTATATGGTCGGAGACCCATTGTTGTTTTTAAGGCTATTTAAGACAGTTCTTGCAAAAAAATAAGTTCCAACTAATTTAAAATGAAACGTAACTTGGGTGTCCCACACAAAAATAATTTATTACACAACCCTCGTTTCGTCAAGGGTGGACATCTTCACCTGAAGTTATCCAACCTCGACAAAACCCGGGTCGTGTATATAAATAATTTTATTTGGAAAACTCAAGTTACGTTTTTATTTCATTTATGAAGCAGTTCCGTTAAGTTACGTTGGAAACAATTCACTATTGCTCTAACTAGTTGGATTGTATAACCATGCAATATTTGATGCACTCCAGCGATTAAAAGGAACTAATAGGTAGTCCGTAATAAACAATATACGTATGAGAAAATGCATTAATTACGATATGAATTAATGTCTTTAGCCTTAGATAAAATACCTCAGAGGTATTAAAAAACAGACATATAATAGAAAAATGAAAGGAACATAACTACGGCTGTAATAAATAACAAATGAAGATTAATATCCACAAATCCGTAAGCATAAGAGGGTGAAGGAATAAAAAAGGGGGAAGAGGGGGAAGGAAGGAGTATATACAAAGTAAGGGATCTCTCAATCACACGTAAAAATCAAGCAAACGGATAAACTTAAGTGGCAGTAAATGACACATTCGCACACTCTCACATGTTACAAACAACCGTCACACTCAAAATTAAGAGAATCAAGGTAAAAATAAAAACGAACAGTGACTCACACTATCACTCACTCACTCAGGTGTGAATACAAAATACAGTCACCTTCGTGAGTTGAATCCCACACACAAGCAGGGTTTACGAGGATTTCTCCAACGCCAATGACCCGTCATACAAGCAAGAAAATATAATAAAAGTGGGAGATAGTATATAAGTAAAGTAAGTAAATAAATTAATAATAACTTTCAAGTAATTCTCCTCTGACAAGGCCTGCTTGGTGGGCGAAACACCCGGTGTCAGTTTTTGACGTTGGGCATCCTTACCTCATCCTTACTCCTTTCCCTGTGAGTGTGACGGGTCACTGGCTAAGGAGATTCCTCATTAACCCTGATTGTGTGAGTGAATGTGATTCACGAGGGTAACTGTACATTGTGAATGCACTAACCTGAGTGCATGATTGAGGAAAAGTCCCTGAACCCTGCATGCATGTGTGCGTGTGAATGAAAATCACGAGGGTGACTGTGTATCGTGTGCAAACCCAAGTGAATGATTGCTTGAAAGTTATTATCAATTTTATTTATTTACTTTAGTTATTTACTATCCCCGACTTTCATTATTTTTTCTTGCTTGTATGACGGGTCACTGGCGTTGGAGAAATCCTCGTAAACCCTGCTTATCGTCATCCGAAAGGGCACTGCTCAGCATATACGTTGTGATGAATTGCTTTTCTAACTAAGATTAGTGATTTGAAGCACAGGACAATATTTGGAGAAATGGCGCATTGTTTTTGCTTTCTTAACTTCAATTAAGATAAAGCATTTACACAATCACGCTCACTGTTACAATCAGAGATGGAGAACCAGGTTTACGGAAAACGGCTCCATTGGTTTACGTACGCAGACTAATGCAAAAACAGGATAAAATAATACCCAGAAAATATGATATTGAAAATGTCCGTATGCAATTCAAAAGAGAAAACAGTGATCATTTTGAACATTTATCTGTGAAAACACTGATGATGTCCCATTGACGCTCGATGTACCCTCATGCAATATGCTCATTCCTAAAGATATGTCCGCACTTAAATTTAAATAAATTTATATATTAATGTATTATGCACATAATATTCGTAGAGAAAAAGAGTACCCAATGTGTTACTGTTGATAATCGTTGACATGAGATAATACAGTATATTTCTGGTGCCTTGGTGTGTTTATTGAACAACATTACTACAAATTTTGATTTTCGAGCCTAAAAATTTCCAAGGAAAAATGCCATAAAATGTAGAAAATAATTTACCTCTTTAAAAAAGTGGTACATTTGAAACACAGATGATTAGTATATGCTGGAAAATGCTGTTATTTTCCTAATAATGAAGTATGTTATCGACCACTATATTTTTATGTAGATTTTTTTCCTGGAGTAGTTTGGTCGTTAAGGGTGTTGACTACGAATTCAAGCCAGCGATTTAACGGATCAGCTCCAGCCAGCTGCAGATAGTTCGGAAGTTCGCCACCATAGGGCCGAAAGCGTGGCGGAGGTAGGGTGGGGAAGGAATTTGGGGAGGGGATGGAATGGAGGAGAGGGGAAGGGTATTGTGGAGAGGGGATGGAGGGGAAGTATTGTTTCGATAGAAGGACGGTGTCCGAGGAGAATGATAACCTTGCAGTTTCTCAAATCGTGAGAAAATGTTGGGGAATAGATAATCCTAGAGCTCAGAGTCGCCTTGGAAGACTGCTATGAGAATTTGATTATGGCCCTGTATTATTTTACTCTAGCATTTTTACAACATGTAATTATGAATGTAAACCATTGCACAAAGTCAAGGGTGTTGACTACGAATTTAAACTTAAATTTCAGATTAAACGAAATTAACTTTAAATAAAAATCTCTCGCGAATGTATAGGATTATAGATGGCTTGTCGTATTTTAATACTTATTTTGATTCTTAAATAATAATTGTGCTAAATAGAACAAGCGCTTACATGAAATACGAGTAAAAAGTTATCAACAACCATAAATGCAAGACCAACAGATATGGTTATCCAGGAAGGTAACTATTTGTTGGATCGATTTTAAGTTATGTGCTATTATATGCTTTCCATAGGGATAGAAGTCTTGGAGAATGCAAATAGAGGAACATATAAACGGTACTTTAGTATACTCCTCAACTCATTGCCAAAAACCATAAAGCTAATCGCAGAATGTTATAGTCACCCTCATTATAAAGATAATTTACGCATCTCATATCCACTTCAGGATTAGTACGAAAAATACCTTCCACCGTTTAGTTACATTTCTAATATTTTGTCTTCATTATTATATGTGATTTATTCCACTTATTCATTCATTCATATATTCATTCCACTTATGTGTGAAGAGAGCATTCATAGGAAAAAAGGGAAGAAAAATCAGAAAAGCTTATTCATTCCACTTATGTGTGAAGAGAGCATTCATAGTTAAAAAGGGAAGAAAAATCAGAAAAGCTTTAAACCTATAGCGATAAGATCATTGTGCAATCGCTTATCCACTGATTGAACTTGAGAAATACAAAGAAAAGTGACATAATTTTTACAATAGAAATTATATGTTCACGAACCTTACTTCCACGTTGTTCATTTCTCTGTAGAAAGGTGATGTTGCGCGAAACCAATGTTCTTCTTGCGAAAATTAAAGTAACTTCGATAATATTTATCGTTCAACTTCGATCAAAATGCCGTTTTCCTCAGCTCGTCATCACTGAGCTTGATGTTACCTTCGTTCTGTTATTGGTTAGGAACTTTGCAATATTATACACAACGGTTGAAAATGAATTATGACCAGTGACCGCCCGGTGTTTAGTGATCAGGGCGAGGGGTCGCGGTCGGGAGATGAGTCGAAAATCCGGGAGGAAGGGTTGATGCCCACAATTGGGAACCTAATGGTGAGGGTGGAAAAGGTTTCCTCTATCTGTGACCACACTAGCACAGCACGAGCCGACAATTTTATTTTTAAAAACAACTTCTGCCGGAAATTTACCTTTGTGAAGCGGAATTTCCAGCAAATTACGAATTCTCGCCCTATGGAAAAAAGGCTACACCCTGCAGTTAATTTTTTAATAAATGTGTAAATTTTTCTCTTTTTGGGTTTACTTGGAACCGTATGTTTTGATTGCAAAAACATTATTGAGAGCACCGACATATTCTTGAAGTGTAGACACCTAAGCTAGCTAAGACATTGGCTTATGAAATTTACACATTCAGGGTATGGGGGCCAGTTCCTTTCCCTGGGACACCTAAAATTTCCTACTAAGTTCTGAATCGCAGTAAATCTCTCCGCGAGGATTTGTGTGTGTGTTTTTTATTATTATTATTATTATTATTATTATTATTATTATTATTATTATTATTTATTGTTCGATAGTAAAAACAGATTTACACAAAAATTATCTCATTTCTGAGAAAAGAGAGACAGAGAAAAAATTTTAGTTTGATTGTCTTCTTCTAGGAGTGGCTGCGCTGGGATAGTGTGCTCCCAGGGGGTTGGTACCCCTGCTCGCACTCTTCTCTCCCGCGCTCCGGCCGCTCCTACTTTTAACGTGCTGTTGCTGTTGTTGTAGCGTATCAATATTTCTGAAGAATGTAGGGTCTGAGGCTCGCCGGTGGCAAAATCTCCTCTTCGTTAGTCTCCCACGATCCATTCATAAGTCCATTAGGGGATGGCAAGGACCATTTTCCTTTCGCGGTGGAAAAGCGTAGCATGTTCCCACGAGTTAAACAAGCAGTCCTTCCAGAAGGCGGCGAGAAAACTGCAGCGTAGAGGAGCACTGCGAGAAAGACGTCCGCACTCGACGAAGGCTCGTGTGTGTGTGTCGTCTTGGATGGGGAGCCACAACCCACGAAATCGTTCTTCACTAATTTAACGAGAGAAATATACTTATATGAATATGTATATACATACATAGAGTAGAGAATGTAAGACGATGATGATTAGGCAGGTTGAATGGAAACGTAAATAAATAAATAAATAAATTAAAACAAATAATAATAAATAAATAAATAAATAAATAGTTAAGAGCGAGATACGTGCTTGTAATTATCGCTTATGATCCGTTAGGATCTATTAAAAAGAAAATTTTAGGGGCCATGCTGTGAGCATATCACTTCTTTGTATCCCCAGAAGTTGAAGAAAGAGGCTAAGGATGCCTTTATTTCATTATATTTCCTCTCCTTAGCTAACCTCGCCTGAAGGGCCTTGATAAATGCACCCCAATGGTTTACTTGTCGGATTTTTCCGCGGAAGAAGAGGGTCACTTGTTTGTATATGACACTTTTTGCCAAAGTGATCAGGTAGTTTGCCAACTTCACGCCGGGATTATTAAAGTGTCGCATGGGTATTCCGCCGTAGATCTGATGGAGATATACGTTGTTTGTTCCAAGGAGTAGTTTCAGCGGGCGTCGTAATTTGGTCCAAAGCTCTCTAGCTTTTAAACATACAAATGCCAGGTGCCATGCGTCTGCCTCCATTCCATCACACCATGGGCATTCACTATTTTCGCGTTTATTTATGGCAGTTAAAAATCGAGCGTCGGCCCATCTTCCTAGCAAAAGGCGCCACGACACATCTGCGTCTACACCGAAATTCGGGTGTGCGCGAAACGAGAGCCAATGAACCTTGTCATCACTATGTGCAGCCTTAATTGGCCATTGACTTCCTGAGCGTAGGTATCTCAATTCTTTGTAGACTGCCCTCTTGTCCAAAGGAAGTAATCTGCTGTTGGACATCAATGTAGAGAACCAGTTGAGGAACCAAGTTATTTTCCCCTTCCATCTGTCCTTTGTAAAAGTATTCGGCACAGTTTTGATGATCCCCACACACGTGCCTTGGTCCAGTTCTTATGTCACTTTCCAGCAATCTCATCTGAGTGGACTGAGAGAAGACCGTTGACATCGTCGAGTGAAATAATTGTTCAAACTTCTAATTTATTTTTGGGTATATTACAACGACAGAAAAATAATTTACCAACTCGAAATACAAAAGTCAAGCCGCCACGCTGCACCAAAAAGTAACGTGGAAGCGAAAATAACCAGAGTACGACAAGGATGCAATCTCTCACCAGCGCAGTTCAAAATATACTTTGGAGATGCGACTAAAGAAGACAGGGGCAACTAGTTACCTTATTTGGTTAACACTAGAAACGCCGCACTGTCGGCTGAAATCGAAAAACTGAACAAAAATGATTTTTTTCGCTTTTTATGTCGGAAAAAACGATGATATTTTCTGAATATACAATAATCATTGTCCAAAATACTGAAAAAAGTTTATTTCTATGTGTTTTTTTAAACTAACAGAGGACTATGAAGTTCATAAAAAATGATGGAAAATTTATTTTTCCTTTTTTGTGAAAACTGACCAAATAATTTTGCCAATGTTGCGTTTTAATGTACGATAAGTAATTTTGCGGTATTAACCAACATAATAAAGTGTAGTTTATAAATCAACTTCAGTGATTAGATTAAAAAATAGATGTTTTTTACATATTTTTAAATTTTATTAAACAATTTTCAAGTATTTTTACGATAAACTAGAAAAATCTTTGTTAGCGGTCTTTAACGGCAAAAATATGTATACCAAATGTATGCAAAGTGTTTGCTTAAATGTTTAAAAGAACAATCCAGCCCCAATCTGCCCCCCCACCACTCCGATCAACATATCTGCAAAGAGGTCCAACAGCGCGGCGCGGAGCTGAGATGCGGAAATTCGTTCAGA
This sequence comes from Platycnemis pennipes, assembly GCA_933228895.1. Lineage (NCBI taxonomy): Eukaryota > Metazoa > Arthropoda > Insecta > Odonata > Platycnemididae > Platycnemis > Platycnemis pennipes. The sequence continues at coordinate 26,262,122 of OW121849.1, forward strand.
ATTTGTTACAGTTAAGGATTACTCAGTAAAAATGGGACAACACTCGTGTTTTCCACACCAGTATACATATGCTTATGTATATGTACCTATGACTTATGTCTATGTAAGACTTATTGATCCATTTTTTTCAATGAGCCCATTGCGATTCTATTTAGAAAGATAACATTTTCAAGATTCAACCCGTCCGCCGGCTTGTCTCATGAAGAGGCGGCTGCAGAGGAATATTTTCTCATCATAGTGAAACCCAATTTTTACCATTATGCACTCACATATTTTGCTTTTCACACATTCCTGATCCTTTTAACTATCAGCCGCCCAAACCTTGGAATAAGGAAGGGTGTAGCAGTGCCCGAGCTCACTAAACAGCCGGCCGAGATAATCCCCTTTGTGCTCGATTGTAACCCTACCTTAGTATTTTGATTTTTATCTAGCGTTTGAGAGCTTTTATCCCTATACGGCTGAGTGTTGGTAAAGATGGCATTCGAGTCTTTGCTTTTTGTTTGTTGAAATACCGCTTATTCTTTAATGCCTCGTCCTGGAAAAGGGATTTATGCACTTTGCGGATCGTTTCTCTTGGACACTTGCACGGACGAATTCTACGAAGTAGCTCCCATGGGTTTTTCTACAAATGCTTGTTCCCAATTGGCTGAAAAATTATCTTTTTCACGATTTCAGTGAGCAAATTAGTCAGATTTTCGAGTGCGAAAGGAGCTCAGTGCTCGTTCCACGGAAGCCAAAAACAAAAGAATTCTCTGAAGTTCAATTTCCCCAGAGCGAGACATTTTAACGTAGAGGCCGAACATGACGATACTAAGATCAATAATAAGGTAAGTTTCCCTATAAAACTGTCACAGTGACTTTGCCTGTATTGCGTAGGGAATTTTATCCTAATTTTGATTGCTTCTCCGGTGATTCATATAATTCCAATTCTGAATAAGAAAAAAATGGACCCCTCGAAAGTGACCCGAAAAGAAATGCAAGACTTTCAATGCAAGTGGAAATTCGATGTATTCCAAAGGGAAGTTAGCCTTGCAATATCTTCACAGTAAGTTTAATCAAGGAAAGGACATGGAAATGAAGGAAATTTTGACTAATGTCATGCACACAATTTTTTTCAATTCATACTTCAAAAAATGGGATGAATGTAATAGGACTAACGACAGGTTTAAATAAAAACTTCGCTGTTGTTTAGAAAGGATATACTGTTGCCAGCGGACATGTATGAATATCTGCTTGGAAATCCCAACTCAGGTTGGTACCGATCATTGGTTAACATATTTCCATTGGCTGTATTTTACTTCAAGGAAATTTATGTTGCATTGCAATCCAGTTGCATGTTTTTCTGAGTTAAGAGGCAAAGGAAGGCCGAAAAAAGATTTTTAGAGGTCTAGTGGTAGAACTAAAAGAAGAAAAATAGCAGGTTTTAGAGAGAAAGCGTCAGCAGCAGAAGTATCGATAGCCATATCCATGACATTGCGCTGTAAAGGGAATGACGCGGCAGCGAAAATAATAACTTAAACGACTAAAACAACCCCCACTCGAGGAAAACGAATTTTAAAAATGGAGGTCAATGCCTGCACCTAAAAATGAGTTGACGCTCTGACGTTGATTGTTGATTGCAATTTAACGAAGTTGCAATATGAAACACTTCGCAAGTCTGCCAAAAAATGTGGACACAAGCTTTACCCTAGTTATGAAAGGGTTAGATTTCAGAAGAATGCTTCATACCCAGAGGGCATATCAGCAGGGTAAAAAAATGTGAAGTGAGCCCTCAAGAACCGCTGAACCACACAGCCTCCTGCACTATAACATCTTTATAAAGATTCAGAGATGATCAGAGATGAAGGACCTTTAACCTTTCCCTCATATGCAAATGGGGGTTCGATGGCAGTTCGGGATACTCTCAATACAATCAGGTATGGTAGAACCCGAATGCCACTCATGAAAGCATATTCGCTACATCTCTTGTACCACTTCGTCTGCTGGATGATGTGAGAGATAGGTGAACAAGAAATAAACATTTTCGAGCTTTCACTAGCCAGGTAAATAACTTTTTCATTTGTTTATATTATTCATATTTTTCAAAAAGGTGAAGCTATCTAGTCAAATCTATGACCATCGTCCAGGGGGATTTTGAATGCCATTAATATTATTTATAAAAAATAATATTATGTGCTTAATACGTAATATTTTGTTTAAAAAAATTAAATATATTTAAAACAGCTTTCTTTTTCATTAATAACCATTTATTAAAATAAAATAAACCCTCTATACAGCAGCGGTACGCCTAGTCGATTTTTGGATTTTTTCAGTCTTCACTAATTGGTTTAGAAAAAGACCCCGGACCATTTTTTGGCTAAATTCCGTAGTATTTATGTTTAGAAGCCTGAGAAAAAATAGTTGGGAATATTTCTTCGTTCTATCTATAGAAATAGGGAAGATATGATTTTTGTTTTTCCCCATGCCTAAAAGCGCCGGCGGCAGTAATTTTAACACTAGGACGCCCGGACTTCTCGACATCATTCAACGCCCAAATGGGGTCATTTTGACCCTCGGTAATTAATAAGTTAATTTTTCACAAGGCATTTATATGTTTACATTTTTATTGTTTGTTCATTAAATAATGCCCTAGTTCTTCACATTTATTGATTTTATCCGTTCATTACAGCAATGTTTTTCTCAATATAACTATTTATTGAAATATCAACTTTAAGAGTTGGAATCATTTTCTTGTTTTTCTTCAATTTCATTTTTTCTTGCCTAAAATGTTGACACTCAGTAAACAACCAATGACACCTACTTTATTTAAACGTATTTATTTGTTGTTTTTGCAATGTGCACTGTTTTATGATGAATAATTTGTCCTGCCAAAATTAAAAATACCATCTGAAAAATGTAAAAAAAATTGAGTAGCCTAATGAAAATAGTTTTCATCATCGTCAGTATTTCAATCCTATGATTGGTTTACTGCAGCCCTCCATTACGCCCTATTTAGTGTTAATTGCCTAATTCCCTCGTATGTTTTCTCCTTCACGTCCTGCTTTATTTGCTCTAGATACTTGCCACTTGGTCTTCCTTGTGGGACCTTCCCTTCGATCTTCCCCTCTATTATATTTCTAACTAATTCATTGTGCCTCAAGGTATGTCCATCTTCATCTGCTCTTCTGCACACCTCTTCATTCCTCACTATATCAGTCAATTTAATCTTCAACATTCTCCTCGAGCACCATGTTTCGAAGGCTTCAATTCTTCGCTGGCCTGCTTTCCCGATTTTCCATGTCTCTGATCCATAGATTACCACGCTCCATACGATAAAGTGCTTCCTTGTTTGCAGCCGTAGGTTCTTTGAGCACAGTAGCTGTCTCTTCATAAACGCCTCCTTATCTTGTGCTATTCTGCGCTTGATCTCCGTTGAGCTTCTTCCATCCCAAGTGATAGTGCTACCGAGGTACGTGAAATACTCCACTTGTTCCAAAGTCACTCCTCCAATTGTGGTATTTGCACTTGATTTTCTCTTCCCCACACTAGGGTTTTAGTTTCCTATTAGTATTGCTCTTATTATATTATTGAAGTACTTAGTCCATAGTCGTCAGGGATGCTTGCAAGTTCCCTCGACTTTCTGCTACAACTGCGATGTCATCAGCAAACCAGAGCATGTTTATTTCTTCGCCATTCACCTTGATGCCCTTGATACCAATTTCCTCTGCGTCTCTTGTTGCTTCTCCCAGGTATAATTATATTGAATAACACAGGGGAGAGGTTTGAATGATTCTCTGAATCCTTCATTTATTTTGGCTTCTACCTTCCTTCCGTCTTTTATTTGCATTGTGGTGACCTGGTTCTTGTAGAGCCACTAGATTTTTCTTCTATCCTTGTAATCCATTCCAATGGCTTCCAATATCTTGAACATCGTGTTCTATTCCACGTTGTCAAAGGCCTATTCCAAGTCCACGAATGCCACATACAACAGCTTGTTTACGTGTATCATTTTCTCAGCCAGTATCCTTCAGCTGAGTATTGCCTCCCTAGCTCCTTGGTTTTGCCTGAATCCGAATTGATTTTCCGAAAGATTCCCTTCGATATTCCCTTCCATTCTTCTGCTTATAATCTTAGTAAGTATTTTCGATGCGTGTAACACCAGGCTAAAGGTTCTGTGTTCTTCGCATTTCCTGCTAATTTCACTCTTCTGGAAATTCTCTGGTGGCCTTCCACTGTCATAGCTATCTCTGATTATTCCACGGAGGGTATCTTTTGCTTTGACCCCGAGTGCCTTGAAAATAGTGAATGAATATTATATCAAATAGTGAGCTGACGTTTAGATCCACCCCTCCTAGTGTCTCTACTGAGTTCTTCAAATGGGTACTTATCGTCACATTCTGAGGATTCTGTTTATTCTTCATAAGTTTCAAATGTCAGCTTGCCGTCGGATTTGTCAAATGAACACTCTCCACCAATGACTCATCTTATTGAACCTTATGCAGCTCATCAAGAATGTCAGCAGAACATTATGCTGGCCTTTGAGAAATTTTTGATCACAGCTATCTTCAAAATACCGATCACACCGCAAATTCATCCCACGAAGCCACGAACAATGGACAACAAATACATAAACTTCACTTGCTGTCACTGTGAGAACGAGTTCAAAGTTTGAGGCTTTACTTTGTGGAATCCCTCGATTGGAAAAGAAAAATCACTTTTTACATTCCACACAAAGGTTTTATTGGTTTCTACAATATATGTCATTATCGATTTTTATAATGACATATATTGTCTAAACTATGGTATAAATCAATAAAACCTTTGTGTGGAATGTGCAAAGTGGTTTCTCTTTTCCAATGTAAAAACGAGTTTTATTCTCCACTCGTCATCCGAAGAGAAATAATTAGATTTGGAGTCAACTAAGTTAATAAATTCGTGCGAAATGGGTAAACAAAATTTAATTCTCCTCACCCTGCAGAGATTGACAATGTATGATGATGTCAAGAAAGTAATTACTAAATATTCCACATGTAAGCAAAACGAAAAGTGAGGACGTGATGGGGAAAGGAAACAAAACTTTTTTGGAAACTGATACGAACTTGGAAGATAAGTAACCGAATGAAAAAGATAAGACGAGAGAGCAGTGAACACTTATGCAGCAGAATTATACAAAAATTCAAATAAAAAAGGACCTTTAGTAGAGATAATGCGCGCAAATGAACCCTTGGGTCAAAATGACCCCACTTGGGCGTTCAAGGTAAAATATAATTTAACTCCTCAATGGATTATTTTAGGAAGGTAAAAATTTATGCAAGTGAACATCTAATGAAAATATTAAAAGTCACGAGAAGAAATTCTGTTCTCTTAAAAAATGAGATCAAAAAATAAATTTAAAAACACGATGGGGTCAAAATGACCCCTCTGGGCGTTCTAGTGTTGATAGGTGTTATCTCTTGATTTCGCGGTGTATATGAATAAATGTATGCATATATTCAATTTTGAGGTGATATCGTCATAATATCAAATAATATTTACATTTTAAAAGTAATTAATAAGATTTATAAGCAATTTATTTTCGCTTTAAAACAAACTTTGGAATTCAAATAAATATCATCAATTGCGCAATATGCGATATAGATAGTGCTAGTTTAGTGCATAAATATTATGTTGAGCAATTATATATCCTGTATTTACTATCAGGAATTGTTTATAATGTAGGTATTAGCATATAACCATGTATATATCTATGGAATACCAGCTCTACCGCGCTAAACTTTATTTTTCACGACACGGAACACACATGATAAGTTTTTCATTTCATTTTCTTTTCATAAGATTCTGTGCATTTTCCTTACGTATATTTTTGACATTATGAACATTTTATATAGTTTTGTTTCCTTTCCATTTTTTACCTGACACTGATGTCTTTTTCTATTTTATTGTATCTGAAATGAACTGTGATGGCCCCGGCTGTGACTTGATATACTCGCAACGTAATTCTTCAGTCAAATTCAAAATGAATTTATGGCAGCTGATGTTTTGTGAGGTGATCTCTTTCTATATCACTCATGCGTTATTTACAGCTAAATCTAGGGGAGTTGTGTTTGAAACCGTCGGAATTATCTCAAATTGGCAACCAAGGAGTCACGTGATACCTACACGAATGGTTTCAAAATTTAATGTGTCTGAATCGCTCTTTACAACATCATTAATTGTTTTCGCTTGAGTTTTTCCCATCTATTCTAACTAAAGAGCCCCCAGTTGAGATATAACACAAGTGTAAACAAAGAATGAGGTTGCAATCAGCGGTTTTAACACACTAAATTTGGGAACGGTTCGTATGTATACCACGTGACTCCTTGGTTACCTATTAGAGATAATCCCGACGGTTTCAAACACAGCCCCCTAGGATACTGTATAAAATTTAACAGGCCATCGGCGAGATCCTGCGCACCTAGGGTTATTCCTTGTCATTCATTGTCGGTATATCTACTCCATATTTTGTGGTGTCGTAGAAACTGACTGAATCTGATTATCTTTTTCTGTACATATAGTATTTCAATGCTGGGATGTATGGTTCTCAGCACCAATATGTTTTTTTTTCACCTTGGTATACTGTCATTGTAATGTCGTCATGTTTTATTACTGTGGTATCGCACAACTTGACGCCTTAGACGTTTGAACTTCTTCGGGGGCACCACGCCTGATTCTTTTCATTGTGCCAACAATGTCAATGCTAATTTCGTTTAGTTTTTCGTCAAATTCATTTACATGAAAACACTATCTGCCGTGACGTCTTGTCCTGAATTTAGGTACTATGTCCGAACGTAATAAGCGTAAAACAACATTGTCAAGGAGATTTTCGTTGGGCGGACGCAACTTACCTTTCTTCAGATATAGAAACCCATGGCAGAAATATTCGGAATTTACATCTGCTAACCTGATGGAATTTACATCTGCTAACCCAGAACTTGATTCCAAATTTGTCTGGTTTATTTGTATGCATGTGACCATGTACCTACTGAGTGAATCTACACCTAGCTTTAGTGGGAAAAAGCTGCTCATTCAAGGATAGGTATTCACCAGGACTATAGCAGGCCATACAGTTTCCCACAAAATTGCTCCATATTTGGAACACCAATGCAAATTTATCTGCATTGAGACGCTGAGATCTTGTCCAGAGAACTACGAAACTTACGTACTGCATGAGCTGCAGACATGTTTCGTGGCATCGTCTGAGGGAAAAACGCTGACCCCCAATCACTAGATCATAGCATATGATAATCTAGTGAACCACAATCATATGCTCCTCGTGCAAGCATTAGTTCAATAATAGCTTCAATTTCTTCAGCAGTTGTGGTCCAATATCTCTCACCCTTCTGCTTCCGCTTCAGTGCATATTTTGATATTCCGGAGCGTACGTTCATCGATAAATAAGCGTCATGCGTTAGATACATAACCTTAATAAATGCTGCGTTTGGTTTTGGTGATGATTCCGGATTTTCTTCCAACATATTTTTAAGTAGTTACGAAGTTGGACCGCGTCCCTGGGATATGCTCAGAAGCATCAGGGTACTGCTCCTACCCAAAACGCGGTCAGATCTGACTGCCCGTGTAAGGTTACAGCTGGGACTGATTGTGAAACAAAACCCTTATATCTACGCCGGCTTTCCCAAGCTGGCTGGAGGGGAGCGCGAGAGGGGAAGGAAGAGAGAGAGACAGGTGGGGAGGAGCGTTAGCGGGAGTGGGGGGGGGGGGGGGGGTCCCTCTGAAACTCCATGCAGCGCCAAAGAGAGGAATAGTTTCCGCGCTCAAAATAGTGAAAATATGGTCCAGGAAATGATTCAATGCTAAGTTATTACCTTTCTAACGCCGTTGGGATTAGTGTCATTTTAAAGGAGAAGGATGATCTCCTTAGGTGAATGGAAGAGATGTTTCAATTATGATTTGTGTTTCGTGAGAAAGACAGCAGAAAATGAGATATTTTCACCTTTTTCAGCGCCTGTTGTATTTGAAATGAAATATACTCGAAACATGTGTTCCATTTTCCCACATTATTTGTCTTTGTTCTAGCGAACTGTGAAAACAGGTCATCTCTATGTGTCATATTACGCTCGTAGATCTTCGATCTCGCAAGAGTCTGCGCAGCCGTTTTCCGGGTAGGTATTCAACACCCTTAAGAGAAACACCAATTTTACCAACGTTTGGCCTCTTTATCACGGCTTCATCAGGGCTATTTGATACAAAATGTAAGTTTTTGTTATTTTCCAAATACTTTGTACAGATATATGCATTCTAGATTTTTATAATGTTTAAATTTTTCCATTGTTCATTATCAAATTTCGCTTTCGTATGCAAATAAGAAATTCATCGAATAATTATTTCGTTAAGCACATTATATTTTAGAGTATTCTCGTGGTATTCACATGGTTCAATAATTATTCATTTTTCAAACGTTCAACTGAAAAAACAATTTATGTCAAAATTCATTTCCTCAAGGTATTTTTAAGGATATGAATTAAAATATTTGATATATAAAACTGAGTATTAGAAGTCGAGAACGGTGATGTGAAGGAAAGATAAATGAGGGGAAAGAATCTCATATTGGTGGAATCTGAAAGGCATTGTGGGAAGAGTGCAGGAAGGTAACAGCTTTTTTGGTAGAAGATAAGACTTCTTTTGCATCTCGCGCGCTTGCAGGTGAGGGAGCATTTGAAATGGGCATGTGGATTGACGGGTTTGGTGCTTTTGATGATTATAGCGAGATAAAGAGGCATTCGGAAATTATGGAGGAGAATTTTGAGAAAATATTGGTGGAAGTGAGATTGCATCAAAGTATAGACTAGAGGTCTTTTAGGGAACTACGTGGTTTTGGAATGCCGTACAAAAGGACGAGCGGAGTGAGTTTTTTCATTGCAGAATTTGAAAGAGTAGAGATTTGTTAAAGGTTTTATCTTTGAAAAAGAGCTCAAAGATAAGAGAGTTTGAGAGGCAACGACTTCCGATTCGGCTGAACGTTATCCGTTAGGCTCACTGAAAGGTGGAGTCTAAGCGAGCGAATCGGCTAAGAAACTGTAATCAAATCTCAAATGGAATTCTTCAAAGGGAGGCATAAGAGCTGTGTTTCAAATATCCATACGGCCCGTCGAATAATGCATTCCTAAGGTAGAAAAGTGCTACAATGAAGGTTGACAGAGCTTATGAATTATATCAAAATGGTGATAACCCACCATTGGATTATTTTATTTTTCCGCTATGAACGGCAGCTGGCATACGGGCTGTTCAAAGCGCCAAAGTATTATCTCAATTATAATAATAATTACATAAAAAATATGAGAACCCTCTATTAAAATACGAAATTGAACTTAAAAGTAAGTTAGCTATAATAAGTGAAGAAATTTTAATACTTTTGTTTTATAATGAGCCAATGCATTCTTGCTATCAACAACGTTAAAAATTATCAGGAAATCCTCAGAAAAAGAATTCGTCAGATTAGAACACACTACATCACATGTCACATGTGACAGAAACCTTCGTGCAGATGAAACGAGATTGCAGGAAATTGGGAGAATGATGTGGAGAAAATACAGAAAGCAGTAATGACTAAAAACAGAGGGGTGGTGACGCGTTAGGCATATTGCCGGTAGTAATAAGATGCTGGCAGTTGCTTCGCCAAAATTGCTATCAAAAGAGTCCTAGGGAACTGGTTGAGGGAAGCAGGAACAGCGAGATAAATGAAAAAGATCCTGGTTCCTTAAAATACTCTCAAACATTATCGATGGATAGAATCTTGGTAGGGGTAGAGGGCGAGGGAAACGGAAATTAAAAAGTGTACAGTGTAGTACGATTGCAAGCGCGCATTCGCCTCTCGCATGAACAGCAGTTAAAATTTTTCTCATTATATAAAGTTGCTCAAAGCCCTTGTTAATGATTTGATGCAGTAACGTAGTCACCGAAAAATATATTCCTAAGATGGAGCACACCAAGGGGCAGCAATAATAATAGGTGTTATTTTCTTCCAAATATATGTGCGTATCTATTATAATGCAAACCAAAAGAATAAAAATATATTTTAGTATAATGAGCAATTCAAATTACCCATAAACTAAAGTAGTGGTGATAGAAGTAGGTCACCATAAAGAGGAGACGGCTGAATAATACTAGTTATGTACAACAATATAGAGTCTCATCTGGTAGAAAACATGACGAGGATAATATTTCACTTACCTCTATATTTGATTCACTGAGTTCTTAACTGTTTAACATTACTAACGGAACGGAACTAAAAAGTTATAATGCAAATAAATGTTTGCACTAAAATACTTTGGAAGAATATGAATTGACAATGCATTGAATGGCTCTTCCTTTCGCGCAGATTGTCAATAGCCATTTTTACCACAGTAATACCATTAAAATTTAAGCAAGATACCTCATGCTCACATACCTTAATCCTTGTCAGCGAAAGTTAAAATTTCTCCACTACGATTAAGACATTTGGTTGGAAGAGCACTTAACCACTCGAAACTAAAGTTTTTGAGTTAATTCATTTAAGAAGAAGTTAATCTTTTTAGTAACCAAACTTTTATAACTTCAGCCACTACTCACACCGTATTTCATTTAAATTACTAGAAACACTATAAACACATTTCCCTACTTCTCATGGCCACTCAGACCCTTAGTAGCACTAGAGCAATTGTGAAACTGAGAGGAAAGACACACAACCACATAAAGGATGGCACACATCTTAACTGACGAAAGGTCTACGGAGAATTCAGGATGGAGAGAACCAGTATCCCTTTTTATACCTGCTGTAAGCATATAAATCATGTTTTGTTTTTAAAAAAGAACTCGAATTTTCTACCAGACTTTTCCAAACACTCCCCTCTCTCCGCCTTCTCAACCCAGGAATGGGATGGGGGCCGATTCTTCGGTGGTTCCTGAGAGTTGGAGAACCTCTCCCATTGCGTAGCTTGAAAAAGATGCCACGAAGTCGTTTATATCACGCCAGCACTAATTACACCGCTATATCTCAGTAAATGTGATCCTTCATGATCAACTTGTTTGCAATTTATATTTAATCTTGAAAGTCTCTTCCGGAGCGAAAAATGATATTTTGAATATAATCATCTCTTATAATTAGACCATTTATAATAATGGTGGGAAAATAAGTAACTGCCATGCAAGAGGGCCTTGTTTCTTAGGATATTTTCACGACCTTTTAGTCTGAAGATGGAGAAGGAATGTGGGAGTGATACAAGAAAAATATGACACACGCTTGGTCCATAAGTTTTCCTGGAATAGTTTGGCGTTCTCCAAGAAATCCCTGTCGATCCCTACGAATCTACTTAAATAATTAACTTGAACGTGTGCAGCGAAGATCAGCAGGATTTGTAAAGGGACGGTACGATACCTATATAGCGTAACCAGTTTATTAAATGAATTAAAATAGGAATCATTGTCAGATCGCTGGTTTAAATTTAGACTTAATTTCTTAAATAAATTCCGAGATAATATTTTAAGTGATTACGTTAAAAATATTTTGCGAACCCCAACTTACTATGTTAGACTGGACCATAATCACACTATTAGATAAATTAATTGCCGAACTGAGGGAATCAAAATATCCTTTTTTCCTCCTAAAATTAGGGACATGAATAGCGGTAAATATATCCTATAGGAGTGAATCAATGGATAGCATAGGTAGTTTCATGATGGAATAAGGACTTAAAGGTAACCCAACAACGGCATGTTTTTGAATGCTTGCTTTGCTATTTTTATCTTTTTTAAACAGTGACGTTTAGACTAGTATATTATTAATGATTCTTTTTTATATAAGATATGTAGTGCATGGCCAGATTGATACAACCAGTTTCAGCCGTTAGGTCATCCTCAGGTACATAATCTCATCGGCAACGGGGAATACTTTTCTTTTTTGATTATGTACCTTGGGATGGCCTAACGGCTGAAACCGGTTATACCAATAATAAAGCCAGTGGAATTCATAACTTTCATTCTCCTTATTACTCTGGAAAAATTCCACAAAATAAGTACATAGTCACTATGTTTTATGACATATTTCAAGTTGAATTAATTATGAATGGCAATTATCTTGGAATAAGCTTTTAAACTACGAATTAAAGGCAGTTTGCTGAAGTCATACTCTGGAATGGAGAAATTTTGTTTCCCCGCTTTGGTGGACCCCGTCTGAATCAAGTTTAATACTTCACTCTAGTGATTCACCACCATACTACCGTCATTATCCATAACGAGAACACCATAACAATCCAGCAAACGTCGGACCATTACAGCAGAGCTTATCTGCAGATAGCACTCAGCAAACTATGGCACAGGGACTAGGTAGTTTCATGATGCATTTTTCTCAGGCTGGATGAGCCTAAGAAAATATTTTTCGAGATAGACCACCAACCTGTTCTGATTTTGATTTGACTCAACTGATTTTTCTCAGGCTGGATGAGCCTAAGAAAATATTTTTCGAGATAGACCACCAACTTTAATGCTGAAGTAGTGAGCTCACCAAATGATGGCGATTGCCGACCTTTCCCAACCGGATGGCCGCCACCTACTCCTACCCCAGTCCATCTTCGCCAAAATTGGCGGGAAATTTGCCTTATCAATTTATATCGCTGGGGAAGTGGTATCATTTCGTCATTTACTGGCATAGGCAAGGTTATCACGAGCCTACCGACCAGAAAATGCCCCGGTGTCAAGCAATCCGTCTCAGATGGGTCCGTGGATAAAGCTACTAACGGGCGCGAGTTTAAAATGGCCTCGATTTGACATAACAAAGTCGCGAACTCCTCAAAAGTGAGAGCATGCCCCTGAGCCACTCTCCGGATGTGGTATTTAACAGACTTTATCCCGGCTTCCCAAATTCCACCGAAATGCGGTGCAGCGGGCGGATTAAATCGCCATTCTATGGCATTCTCGGGATAAAGGGAGCTGAGAGCTTCCTTATGAGGTCCAGAGCGAATTAGTCGATATAAATCGGTCAAGAATTTATCCGCACCGACAAAATTCGTGCCGCATTCGGAATAAATTACATTGGGTATCCGCGCCGTGAAATGAATCGTTGAAAAGCCGCAAGAAAGGCGGGCGTTGACAGAGACGTTACCAATTCGAGATTAACGGCTTTTGTTACCAAACAAATAAATAAACAAATGTATGCTTTGGCAATAGCCGCATTACCACGAATGCTCGTCTTAAACATCAATGGACCGCCGTAATCGACCCCCGATTGAGCAAAAGCTTCCTGAGGAATGACTCTTGATGCAGGCAAATCAGCCATAACGGGTTGCGTGGTTTTACCCCGATACCGTGAACAGATCACACATTTAGAAATCTCTGAACGAATTACCACTCTTGCGGATTTAATCCAAAATTGCCTAGATGCTAGTGCTTCGACAGCTCTAGGCCCTCCATGAAGGGATGTGAAGTGTTAATGTCGCACAATTAATCTAGAAAAATGCTCATCCTTGGGCAACAGGATCGGTTGGCGAGCGCATTGAGGGAGAGTTGCATAATGCAAACGACCGCCTACTCGGATAAGGCCGCTCGCATCCAAAAAGGGGCGAAGGAGACTCATAGGATTAGGGAGTCGGCGGTTTTTATTTATTGAGTCAATCAAATCAAGAAAATGTACCTTTTGAACTATTTTTACAACGCATGACAGCGCAGCTGTCCATTCCTTTGAAGATATAGGAGGGCCAACTGCGTGACGCGTTCCTTTGCAAGCAGAATAAAATCTTAACATGAAGGCAGTAACACGAATAAGACGAATAAATGACGAAAATTTCTCAATCCATTTGGATGGTCTCTCATTAGCTTGAGTCATTCCCATAGTAGTTATCGGCGATTTTATCTCCGGTATAGAGTTACTATCTTGTGGACAATATCGTCCCGTTGGCCAATCACATTCTGAGAGTTTGAGAAAAGTCGGCCCGATCAAAAACTGACACTTAATTAATTCTGACGGCATTAAGCCTCTCGAGACGGGATCAGCCGGATTTATGTCAGTAGAAACATGTTTCCATGAGGAAACGGACAATACTTCTAAAATTTCTACAATTCTATTAGCAACAAAAGTTTTAAGTGAATGAGTAGGTATGTTCAACCACAACAAAACGATAGTTGAATCGGTCCATGTTCTCATTAACACATGAACATTTCGATTAGTGAGCGTGTCATTTATGCGGCGCATAAGCTTGGCTAAAAGAAGAGCTCCACATAATGGGGGCGTTTACTCGGAACCGAAATCGCAATTTTGTACACTAAATCGTTAGATGGAAACGAAAAAAGAATTTTAGTGAAAAAATTAAACTTCTAACTACAACCATTCACTCACAAATCAAAAATTAAAATAAGTAAAAGGTGATGCCCACCGAAAATGCTGCTGTGATAACATTGATGTCATTTTCCTCCTGTCCTTGACTGCTCATATGGGAAGGGCGGGACTGGAGGGGGATTCTCGGAAGGTCTGCTCGCACAGATGCTGTCGCAATCATTCCCATTGGCCGAGTCAGTTTTCTGTGTATTCTGTGTCCCCCCATTGCGATAAGGCAAAGTAGCATCGCGGGCTCAGTTCTGATTGGACGAAGTCGACATACGTCAGAGGTTGCACCACGCCCACTTTTCCGAAAGGGTTAAAAACATCAGTTTTCAGCCGCTTATAACTCGGGAAATAATTGTCGGATCAAAAAACGGAAAAATACGCGTCTTTTTATTTTACAAACTCTATCAGATTCGGCAATAAAAAATATGGTAAACGACCCCATTCCAATTTTGGAACAGAGATAGTTTTCATGGGGACAACTTTAGTCTTAGCCGACAGAAAATGCACATTTATTTCGCCGCTTGGAGAGACAGAACGTAAGTAAACAACTGCCGCATATCCACGCTCTGAGGCATCTGAAAACCCATGCAATTGATATTTCGCTCCTGGGTATATATCTGCATACCGTGAAATTTGAATATTACATAGGTCCGAACTTTGGGAAACAAAATCATTCCAGGGATTAGTGATGGACTCGGGAAACCGTTCATCCCATCCTATTCCTAGTTTCCATAATGTCTGCATAAGACATTTTGCCCAAAAGATGACAGAAGCCAATGCCCCAATCGGATCAAATATCCTAGCAATGTTGGATAATAAAGACCGCTTGGACCGAATGGATTGATCGAATGCTACAAAATATGAAAACGCATCAACATCTGGGTTCCAAATTATGCCCAAAACCTTAGTCGAAACTGAATCATCAGGATTAAAAAACATTTGATTTTCCCATTGATCCATAGGGATTTTCGCGAGTAGAACGGTAGAATTACTAGCCCATTTTCCCAAGGGAAACCTCCCAAGAGGAAGTAAATCAATTAACTGCTGCTGCAAATCCATTGCCTCTGCAATGGTAGTCGCGCCTGTTACTACGTCATCCACGTAAGTATCATTTAATAAGGCATCAGCCGCAAGGGGGTAATCAGAACCGTCATCCTTTGCCAATTGCTGAAGAACGCGAATTGCCAAAAAAGGAGATGATGCAACCCCATGTGTAAGCGTATTAAGTTTATATCCCTTTAACGCTTTCGCAGAATCAGTCCGAAATATTATATGTTGAAACGGGCGATTAGCTTCGGCCAAAAGTAAACGACGATACATCTTCGAAATATCTGTAATTACAGCAATAGCATTCAGCCGGAATGCCAAAATAATGTCAAGTATTTCTTTTTGCAATTTGGGCCCAGTATATAGAACGTCATTAAGACACTTTCCCGATGTAGTATTTGCAGAAGCATCAAAAACTACGCGATATTTCTGTCCGGCTGGAGTATGTTTAACTACGACATGGTGAGGCAAATAAACGGAATCCAAGTCACTAGATTCGGTCATATGACCTAACCGTTCGTATTCCTCCATAAACAGAATATAATTATTTTTAGATCCTCGTTGCGGGATAACTTGCGCTCCACGTTCAGCCATCGAGATATGGCAATAGATCGGGACTTGCCCAGTGAGGGAGGAAATAGTTTAAAGGAAGCGTTACAATGTTCCTCCCAGTCGCGTCTCTCGAATAAGTCTCCGTAAATAGACGTTCGCAATAGACATCGTCAGGATTTTTATGGATTCGAGGGACTGAATCTTCGATTTGCCAAAACCGACTTAATTCTGTCTCCAAAGGATCATTAATAACTGTACACGAAGACACTACTTCCGTCGTTAAAGAATGCAATTCCGGAATATGTCCTACTAATATCCAGCCAAAAACGGAATTCAAAGCAATCAGCTTATTAGAAGAGAGTATTTTCCGCCCTTCCAACATAATCCGGGGAAATAAATCCATACCCACTAAAAAGTCAACTTCGGCGGGTTTATCAAAATCCGGATCGGCTAACTGAAGATGACGAACTCTCTTCCTAAAGGATGGTGGAATAGGGACATGAGGAAGATGCCTTGTAATTTGAGGCAAAACTACAGCATTCGATTTAAGAAGCAAACGAGAAGAGTTACGCGGCGTCATAGTACATTTAACCATACCACTAGGCCGAGTCAGGGGAGTGTGAGATAGACCCATTAAAACTCCGTCATACTGCGTTACCGGTAGTTTTAAACGTTGCACTGCATCCGCAGAAATTGCAGACACCATCGATCCACAATCAATCATCAACCGCACAGTTTGAGAACTACCTCTAGCGTTCAAAAACAGATGCCACTGCCGTACCTAACAAAACCGTGCCCGTTGAACTATAATCGGTGCATGAAGTCACCGTGGAAGGATTAGCGGGTGTGATGGGATCGCTACTAGTTGACGACGCAACAGAATCCTCCTTTGAATTGGGCAAATGAGACAAAGAGGAGGATCCTTTAAGTTCGTCCTTTACTAAGGGCGAAGAATACAAAGTTACGTGATGATATCCCTTGCATTTCAAGCATTTGAGACCTTTTCGCGGACACCTTGGGGCCCAATGTCCGGTTCTTAAACATCTAAAGCACAATCCTTTTGACCGAACAAATTTCGAACGTTGTCCAACGCTCAACTCTTTATATTGTGCACATTTATGAAGGAAATGCTTCAAACCACAGAGTGGACATTGTTCTGCTTTAGAAATATTTGACTCAGAAATCTCGTTAGTACTCGCAGACACTGTCATACTAACTTTCGCGCGAGAAAGGGATTTCGGCTTGCAGGATGACGTGAGCACTCGCTTCGATACAACACCCTGAGAGGTTTGCAAAACTTTCATTTGTTTTTTAACAAATGTTAACAGCTGAATGAATGTGGGAAATTCTTCGCCTGCTTATGTCTCTTCGAAACGAGTTAAAATATCTGAACTGATAGCACGCGCCGCTAGAAAAAATAAAACAAAATCACCAAGATCGGGAATGTTTAACGCCTTCAATGCAGCATAAATTTCTGAAAATGTGCAGGTAAAATATTGCATATTAGAAATGGGGTCAGAAGAAAGTGACGTAAATTCAAGTAAGTTATCCAAAAAGTTAAACCCCAAAACACGAGGAATATTATAATAATCACAAAGCTCCTTCCAAGCTAGAGTATAATAGACCCCATGCGAAGGGTACAAACTTTATTAAAGCCAATGCACTACAGGACAGAGCGGATTTTAAATACCCAAACTTTTTAATGGGTTCGATGTCGTCCCGGTTATGAATAACTGAAATAAAAAGGTCACGGAAAGTTTCCCACTCGAGCAAAGACCCCGAAAATCGAGGAATTTCAAGGACCGGAAGACGACATCGCTACATTGACACCGAGGGATTTCCAGGGCTTACTGACGCATGAGAAGAGGCGTTTAAATCGTTAACAGAATCAGCCACAGAGAGCACAAAATAATAATACTCCTCTACCTTTACGGAGAGTTCTATGTCAACGGAACTTGCATCCGATTTATTACAATCGTGACAAAAGTCACAAATTGCACTCTGTGCCGATTGAAAGTTACGGTACACCTCTTTTAATTCTCCTGCCCTTGATCGAAATATTCTCAATTTTGGAGAATTAATGATACCACTTAGGGACTTAGATACCCACAAGGGATATATTAGGCTTAGATAGATAGTCACATAATTAGAATATCATTGCCCCGCGGCTATAGGTAAATGGTGGCAAGGGTCACTTGGTGTCAAGAGTCAACCATGTGCCAAACTGGACATAAAAAAAGGTTGGTTGAGTCATCTTATTTCCGTTAGATAAGAAACAATTTGCATGAATGCCATTTGTAATCCATAGAACAGCCAATATGATTGGAGAGACCATCCAAATTAATTTGATGCTCGCCATATGGTCAGAGACCCATTGTTATTGTCCAGGCCAGGGTCGGATTGGAGAGGCAAAACACTAATTTTAAGCCACTACAAAAGCCAAAGGGTGGAAATAGAAGTTAATGGCACCACAAAAGAAGGAAAAATACGAATATGTATGCGACAAGGTTCCCTAATATCATCTTAATTGCTTAATCTATGCATAGAAGAAGCTGTATCTGGAATAAAAGGAAATACGAGAGGAATGTATATTAATGGCCTACAAATTCATTGCATTCTATATACAGACGATATAGCTCTAGAATCAGATTCATAGAAAGAACTAAGTCGTATGCTACAAATCCTGAAAAGCAATTTATTAAAAGTTAAGCTTAAAGTAAACCCCGGGAAAACAAAAATCATGGCGGTATAAAAGAAAGAAAAGTGGAAAAAAGACAAGCATATGTATAAGGGGAGTGAGTATTGTGGAAGTAAAGTAGTTCTACTTTTTAGGTAGTATGTTACAAAAGGTTAAAAGCTGCTCCACAGAGGTCAAGAAAATTTTAGCAAAGAAAACCTTCCAAACAAGGAAAAGTATCTTGCTAAATAAAGATATTAATGAAGTATGGACATGTAAGCCACCCGAGGAAAATCTGTTCTTTATACTTGAAAAAGTCGGTTTTCTGACTTACTTGAAAAATTATTTGTATGTTCTATTTTCACTTACCACGGTAGCTATGTATAAAATTCCGGAAGGTATTTGCAGTAGCACCATTGGCTATAACAGTACTACCAACATCTATTACTCCTGACACTGTGATTGGTGCATTTGTGCTGAAACGATTAACTAAGGTATCAGCCAGTTAAAAAAAAACAGTATCCACTGGTAGCAACCAAATTTTAATTCTCTTTTAGAATCGTTTTCATGGACATTGTAGTCCGCGACCCACCAAAAGGGTGCGTGGAAGTGGGTGACCAAGGCATGAATTATAGACGAATATACAACCAGTGATTTTATCAATCGATTGATATTGATTACCCTGCCAATTTCACCGGTAGGAAATAATTTACCAAATGCAGTTAGAAACTCCAGAATCCAAACTCTCCAAACTCCAAACTCTTGCTCAGCCACCTAAGTTGGACTTATATCAGCCGGGCAAATATATTGCACAATAATCAAAAAAAATTCATAGCTACGTGGCTAATTTCTGTGGCACGATGATTACTAGGAGCAAAAAGATGGAGCAGCCATGGGCAGCCCACTCTCCTCCGTCGTGGCCAGCCTCTTCATGGAGCATTTCAAGGAAGATGCCCTCGCCGCTTGCAGCCTGAGACCTTCATGTTGGATCCATTAGGTCGACGATACATTCGTCATCTGCCCACACGGAGGAGAGAGACTGGAGACCTTCAAAAAAGAACTCAACTCTATACATCCGTCGATACAATTCACCATGGAGTTGGACGAGGGTGGATGTCTACTATTCCTTGATGTTTTGGTGCAGAGAGGAGCAAATGTGTTCCTGCAGCACTGTGTTTACCGGAAGAAAACACACACCGACCGGTACCTCCACGCAGCCTCCAACAATCACCCCAGACAAAAAGCGGCATTGGCTATAATTCTACTACACAGGGCCAGTGATGTTTGTGACGAATCTTCGCTCAAGACCGAGGAGGAAAATATACATAATGCCCTCATGAGAAATGGCTACTTGGAGTCATGGCGGAATTTTAAAGTCAATACCAAGCAATCGGAAAGTGACTTCCCGAAACCCAGGGCGGGCGCCATCATCCCTTACATCGCCGGGACAACCGAACGGATCTCTCGGATACTCCGTAGGGCTGACGTCGAGACGCTGTTCTCAACCCTAACCAAGATAAGAGATGTGCTGCCCTCAGCCAAAGATAAGCTTCACCCACTACATACGGAAGGAGTGTATGAAATTTCTTGCTCCTGCGGGAAAGTATACGTCGGCCAAACCGGACGTTCCGTCGCGTGCGGACTGAAGGAACACCAAAAAGCCGTAGAATGCAGCAGCATGAAGCAATCAGCCATCGGAGAGCATATTTTATTGATAGGACTAGGAAAAAACCATCAAATTTACACGGAGGAAACACGGGTGCTGTCACGGGAAAAAAATTATTTCCTCCGACTCATCCGCGAGGCAATCGAAATTGAGAAACGACCTGAGAATTTCAACCGGGATGATGGCATTTTACTGAGTCCCTCATGGAAGCGGTATCTTCGGAAGGAGAGATGCGGGGTCAACAACTTGAGGCAGCCGACCATGACCACCCTCTCAGGAGACACACCCTAAACATCCACAGAGGCAACAGAAGGGGGGAAGTGGTCAACGGTTATTCTCCCCAAGTGATTGACGTCACTGGGCATACACGGCATGGTACGGAGAAGGGGCCACCCCCTTCGCAATACATACCAGGAAGAAGTTTAATAATTTCTATTCACCATAAAGATGCCACCTGGGAAGGGCGAGAAAGCTTGTTCGACAAAGCGTTACACGCAGCTGCTCCCGAAAATGACTAATGATGAATTATATAATTACTGAATAAAAATTTGAACAGTGGCAAAAATGCCAAGTTCACAGGGAGCAGACATGATTCAAATGGTCAGACCTCAAAGTACTAGAAGTCGACCCACCATCCGCAACCCGGTGGACGCACTCGGTGGCTTTAAGCTCTGCCGCGACACTTAATGAATTGGCTAACTATTATATTTTAATTGAACTGAAAATGCAACTAAATACCATGGAATAGAAGCAATATTATTCTCAATCAGAAATATATAAAAATCAGGTTAAAATATCATATATTATTACTCAGGGCAGGCAATTCATGCATAATAGCTATAAATGGATAACTGAATCTAACTCTGCCGAATATTGAGGCCCCAAATTTTTGCAAGAGCTCCCATACCATTTTGCGCTAGATGGATATATTCTCCTCTGATTATAGGACAAAATATGGTGCATTCCCAATTTCTTCAACCCACTTGAAAAGCGTTTAGTATTTTCTAGAGATTAGTCCAACCGAGGAATTCAATGACATATTATGACAATATTCAATTAAAAGAGATATTTAATACCCATAGTGCTAAAAAAAAATAAAGGGTAAATGTAAATTTAAAATCTTTTGACGAAGTTTATTGCTTTATGATTAACATTATGAAATAATATTTACAATCTAACCCGTATTTCAAAAAACCATTAAAATGTTTATTCAGTGAAGTAAGTCTGTATGGTGCAAAACTAGGGTATGTTGGCAATAAGGATAATCATCATGCATATGACGTTTATTCGCTGTAGAATTATCCATATTTGATTTCGACTACTTTTCTCATCGACAATTAAGTTTTAAACCCATCTTTGTACTCACATCTTCATTATCTTTCTTCAGAAATCAATGCTGTCTGAATTCTTGTGACCACACTCTTTCCTTTAAGTGTCCTGTTGCAATCCAGTTAATTAGAGTAGTGTCAACCTTTATATTCCACACACTTGCTTCTAAATACAACTTATTGACAGTACTGGAAGATAATAGTGACTATTCCAGTATTATTTACCCTGGACTATAGTCCTAAATACAATCTCTTTCTGAAAATTCTCACCTATTAAGCTATCAATTTCATATCATCGTTTTCTTTTATATAAATATTTAAACTAGGATTGCACAGAATTATGTATAGTCCGTATCCGTTTTTACCGACCACAGACACATTTCAAAAATAATTTGGCCTTAAATTATAGCACAATCATCCTGGAAATTGAATGACAGCTTATTCGCTGGGAATCCCTGACCATTCAGAGCTTGCACACCTGCATCAATGTTGGCCGCGGTTGACGCAGCTTTTGTAAGTAAAATTGCACTCTCTGAAATCAGAATAAAAAAGAACAACAGTTCAAAAATATCATGAAATCGATAAAATCCTTCATTGCTTATTTTTAAATATAATAATTCGGAGTGTTTTGTATTCTAGGAGTTTACAATCGGTCACTCTGTTTTTCACCATCATGCAAAGTTGGAAATTATCTTAAATGTTAGAGGTTATATTCATGTTGCAACATTAAAAGTACTTAGAAGTATCACTGAATCTATGAGTATAACATTGCTTAACCCAGTGGTATCTCTTTTTAAAAAGGTATTTCTTAAAATTTTCAGTTTTGATGCAAATAGCTTGTGTCAAATTAATTAAAATTGTGTCACATTAATTTGAAATAAATGCCTACAATCATGGTACAAATACAATCCGCCTTTCGGCGGAGGGAATCAAAACTTGTTCTGTGGTGATAAAACTATTGCCAAGGTCACCTTACAAAAGTAATTGATTACTTTAATAATAAATGTCTCACCAATCTTTCCAAAGGCAACATCCTCGCATGAGTACAGGACCAAAGTATCCGCGGCTGCGGCATTTAGGAATACGATGAAATACTTCAGAGTCTTCCTGATACCTGTTAAATGAAATATATTGATCCATACAACACAGTTCAATATTGCTTTATGACAAGAATTCAGTCTCTAAAGCAGGTCATACAAACACATCTGTTGTTTCGATATCCTAATATTATTACCAATTATTTCATTGACCCTATCACGGAATTCCGTGCTACACTATGCCCTGGGTGGGGCAGGATAATGCACCTCAACTCTTTCTAATGCAAAACTTTCTTTTCTTATGGCTAATTTTCTTTTTCTCGAGTAAAATGAATCAATACTTTCTGAGCGAATTTTTCGACCACACTCTTTCCATTAAAGCTTTGAATAAATAACTGCCTTCTTTTTTATTTAATATTTTCATCATTTCTCTGAGGATATCAGTTTCTCAAATCATTTCCAGAGATATCCATTGCTTCTTTTACGGTTTCTCATGTTACATTCAGTTTGTTCTACTGTTCCCATTTTTCACTATTTCAGTCATTATCCACAACTTTTCTCTCTCTCTTACTCTCGCGTTTTCATCCTTTTCGTTTCTCTTCTTGATGGTTAGCAGTTGAGGGCATTAGGAATTAACCTTACCAACTCTATTTCCCCTTTACTATACTTAGCTCTAGCGTAATACTTATGGCAAGGTTGACATCAATTTCAGGAATATGTCAATATGTCTCGAATTCAAAGACCGCGAACTGGCCGCGAAAACTTTAGTGGCGTTACCCGCTGAAATTGCACGTCTTGCTAATGTCAATATATCTCGTCCGAAACAGGGTTTTTTTGTGTCTGGGGTGAGAGGTAAGACAGCTCGAGATGGACTATAAGAGAGATAAGATGAGCATGGATGTCTCAATCGAAGTATATCCACCCTCTCAGTTATTCCCAACAACTGCACATCTAAGGGTACAATACAAAATCAATATATTGATACTTAGGGATAGATTATATATATTGTTAATCGATGATGAACTGGTTCCTCCTTCCACTTTGGTTAGTGTACTCGTTCCATCCGTATTAAAAATCACCAATTTTTCTGCACAATCAACTCTTTTTCTTCATTGCTCCAATACCCTCCCATGTCGTCTCACTAAATCTCCTTTTCAAGGATTTTTTTGTAATGTATAGCCTTGAATCAAAAGAGTGACCAATCACGTTTCATACTTAACCCAAACAAACATTTTATGTATAGAAACTGTCATTTTCTACTTAAAGCGAATGTTTCCACTGGTATAAGAATTCTAGGAATTTGTAAACTCCTTGAATTTACACGCTATGGCTATAAGCGATTAGAACGTAATGGTTCCGTTACCTTGGTATTTTTTTATAAATTTATGCATTACTCCATTGCAATGCACAATTGAGTTATTTCCTAAAAATGCTGTGAAGTTTGTTTGTACGTCGTGGAATTAGGAATATACGTTGATCAATTAGGTACACATTATTATTGACAATACTGTGAAAATTGAAAATATACAAAACCTTTTTGGCAAAACTTGACTCGTTCGCGCTCTTAAGCATAATTACGATGATTATTGTTCGCTTTCTTTCTCTTCTCCATTTATTTATTTTTCATCGGATTCAATGCTATGAAATATTTCATTTACATAGTCAGGTAACTAGACAGGTGATCTTTAGCACTATTCCGTACGTAAAATGTTTTTAATAGTATCAGGTTAGCTACTTTCCTTTCCCAGTACACAACTGTCCAATTAGCCAAGATATTCAGGTCAATCTTGCACAGGTCAGATTAGCATCATTTCTTTCCGCCGCAGGTCTGACCTCGCCTTGAACATTGATCTATTGTTGGCATCACATTAAAATATAGGTTGCGTGTCACGATATTAATAAAGCAATAAGAATATTCAAAAACTATATCCACAACTCATAGGAGGGATACTTACCCGGAAAGTTAAGCGTGAAAGTCAGAGCGGTACTTGCAGTTGCTGCATTATTAGTAACGGTGCCAATGACATCTATTACTCCCGACACCGTAACGGGTGTGTTTGTGCTGAAACACGACAAGGAATATAAATATGAATTAAAATTGCAATTTTAACCGAAGTCATACCAATGATCACGAAACCGTCGTTTCAAAACTCTAACAGGAAACTCTGTACTTACACTTTCTTTCTACCACTGATAACAACATTGTACTGTACATTTGCAGTGACTGTAGTGATTGTGTACGTGACACATCTCCAGCCGTGAGTGAAAGGAGATTTATTACGAGCTGTTTCCCTCCACACTGCGGCGAGCTGAGAAAAGAAGACATAAAAGAATCTATTGAATAAAGAATAGGCTAAGAAAAAAATAAGCATTTACAATTGTATTTTAACAATATCAGCTTTGAATTATTGTTACCCCAATTTTAGCATGGTCAGTGTTCCAAAGCTCAAGCGACACAAAATAATCGATGTTGTCACACATTAAATGTTCCGTGAATGGTTTGCATCATCTCTTCTATAACAACATTATAGAGGCTTTTAATTAGTGCATGCAAATTTGGAAAAGGCATCATTTTAATCACGAAAATAGTTTTACTTCCCTTACAGATATCTTAGTCCTTTTCATTCTCTTGTATCCAATGGGCGTATATAATAAATTACCCCATTCCTCAAGATCAGTGAGCACATACATGATTTCCGCTGTCACGCATGCATAAGTACCCAACCACACCATGCCCTTAACCTATTCTTTTATTCCCTAATATTTTTTTCTCAGCTTTCGGTTTTCTATTGAGAATTTAATCGTTCTATCTACAATTCTTCATTGACTTTACATCGCCTTCATCCTTATTGCACATTGGAAAATACTTGATGTCAAATCCAGAGGTGAGGTTTCTTAAAAGAATCTCGTATCTATCTTTTCTAAGCGTGAAATTTCCGATTAATTGGAATGTTGCTAAAGAAAACAGACATGTGACCCTAATCTAGAATCTGTTCATTATATCCTCATTCCACCGCCTTCTTCTCTTTGAAATTTTCGTCATGAAATATAAACTTTGAGTAGAAGTGGGTGCACGCCAATGTAAAGCCAATTTTCATAAGAGACAGGAACATTATATCGCCACGTTTTTGAGTAACAACGGGCTACTCGGTGAAATTGCAAAATGGATTTGCATAGCATACCTTGAATATCTTTCCCGTCTTCTCTTGCTGTAAGTAGTAGCTAGTCTTAATAATTTAGTGTTGGCTTTTAAGTTAAAAATTTATTCAGTACAGTTTTTTTTAGTTTATGGTTTTCAAACATCGTCTTTGTCCCTTAGAATCAACAAATTACGCCTCAGTTATAACATTTTCTTGAAAGCAATTCTTTGAACCCATATTAACCCAGATAAACTCCAGCTCATGTAAGTGGACTCACTCCCATGGAGTGAGTCATTTCCGTGTGCACCCTCACACGCCACTTCGATTATCTTCATCGTTTTCTTTCTGTTGCTCTTTATGTACTCGTTAAAGATGGAAGGCAAAATTGAGGGCCAACTGCATCCCGTACCAAACCATCAAGCCGAGGCGCAATTCTGAGGATTTGAATTTACGTGGACGTTTCGATCCTGCTTTTACTACTAGGAGTGATGACTGATTGCTGTAATTTGTGCCATCGTAGATATCATGGTCATCGCAAATGGATAGGGTTTTGTGTGTACCTGGCCGAAATTATGAACACGCACTGAAAAAAAAATTGATTGAATTGATCATCGTTTGATAAATTTTCTCGAAAAGTTCAGTTCATATGGAACATTGAATTGCAAAGTTATTTATATCAATACGGCTTGGTAAAAAAAATTGCTCAAAATTATCACAATGTATGTACGATAAAGTTTATCAAGTAAAACTAGCCTCCCGGTTAATTTTCCCAAACTTGGTTGGTATTATGAAGGGTATGATTAAATTTATCGAACAAAAGTAGCCTTTTTCGTTTATTTTACAAAAATATCTGATAGTCAAGAAAGGTGATGCGGTTAAATTTATCGAACAGAATAGTCATTTTTATTTAACACACCTAATTAATATCTAAAATAAACAAACATATTTAATGGTTACAAATTATAAAATTTAAAGCAGTGAATCTAAATTAAATTTCATGACTTTTTTATAACAAAAGATACCAAGCATTAATAACCTAAAAAAACTCCGCCAAGTCCGGGGAACCCCAGGACTTCAGCAATTTTCGCAGTTCTTCTTCCATCGTTCAAAACTTCGCAGACTCTGAACAATCATACAGGAAATTTACGTGGTTCACAGATTAGACTAGACATTCGGTGCATCGCATATCATACAATCAAAAAAAAGATTAAAAGAGGCATACAATTTTAGAAATCGTTGGCCCGAATATCAATTGTAATGGATACGATACCAATTTAATTTCCGGCTCTCGCAAAGAGTCTATTCGAACTAGATGGATTGGAAAGCCACTAATATTGTTAACACGTTCTGCAGAGCAGTATTTCCAAAGCTCACGGCTCCGTTTCTATAAACAATGCAACAATAGACACATTTCTGTACACAGTGCGGCTAACATGTAAGATAGTAAAATCTATCGAACAGAAACTCGACGAGTCAGATGGTTTTATGCAAACTCTAAGTTGGGTCTTGGAATTTAGTGAAAGCTTGGTGAAGATTATCGAACTCTTACGACTATCGAACCGATTCAGTGACTTTAGTCGAAATGTTTCGTGTTTTAAGTAAATTCTTAACTACCGAAAACGTATATAATCGGGTACCAAATCGTTTTATCTATCGATTTCACAGGCCTGCGATGAAAAAATACAAGAAAATTGATAGCTGTGCTTTATGTATTTTTTGGTGCTGATTAAAAAAATTAAAAATTTATATCACGTCACGTTTTCTTGAAAAGTTCAATTTTACTTGTATTTTTATGAACATTTACCGTAAATTTTTTTCGAGTTTGAAGTGTTGTGAATATTTGCCAGATGACTTGCCAGATGTGTAAATAAGCATGCAATGCAACTGCCACATTATATATTACAGATGTGTAAAACAAGATTTACTCACGCTGGTAAAGGTAAGCGGAGCGGGCGTGACGGTTGATGCTAAATTAGCACGGCAGGCCCCAGGGGCAAATTTCTGGCCATTACACGTCCTGGCGAGCAACGCGAGACACAGTGGAAGAAAATAAATCAGTTGTATCCGCATTGCTCTATGTGTTTTCCTCGCCAGCTGCAGGCCTTTTCTTCCAGCAACTGGAAAAAACAATTATACTGCATAAAAGCGTGGTATATCTAAGATTACGAAAGTTTCATGTGACAGCAACTTAGTTTTCCGCCATGATTTTTCAAAGTTCATCCTCAATTTATCATGTAGTGACCTTACATAAGAGCAATTATATTTGCCAAGAAGCCATTTAGGCAGATATAGCCAATTTATATCCTTCTCATTTCCCAGGATAAAAATTTATTATTATGCAAACTGAAGGTGCCCGTTAAAATCCAATCGGAGGGAGAAGTATAATAATTACAAATTGCATTAAGAAATTTTAACAAACTTGTGTTGTGGAGCTAACTATATCTCCAAGTCACTATCGGAACAATAAATATAGTTTAAACCAATGTAAACATTTAAGTACTGCCTGGACTCACCTGGGCCTTTACAAAAATAAGAGTATTATATAGAAACTTTCGGGTCAGAAGATACAAAACAGGTTAGAAGGGAGGGTGCATACGAATGTCGGTCTGTATATTGTTGACAATGAGGCCAGATTCTAGTTTTTGGGAATGGTAGCACCCCACTTTTTTTCTCTGGCCTTCTATATATGTTATGTTTGTCTCAATGCTCCAACAGTGGCGTCAATGAACTTCCTACGGATACACATTAATGCATTTTATTCCAATAGATAAAATTCATTTCTTATTACTTAGTACAGATTTAGCCTATTTGAACCAGGTACTTGTCGCTCGATTGCATATATTTAAACTTTCTACTGTATATTAACGTATAACTATTTAAAACATATATTTAGTTTTTTGGAATGCAAACCTACTTGTTCTTGGAGTAGCCGATTTTGCCGAATTAAATGGACTATCTAAATTCAAAAACAAATTGCGATACCTCTTTTATTGCCAAACTTACAATATCTTAGAGTAAATTTTATTCTTTTTACCTAGTACAGATTTATCCTACTTAAACCAGGCACTTGTCGCTCGGTTGCTTGTATTCACACCTTCTACTGCATATTTTACCTGTATCTATGTTACATTTTTTTTCATCTTGCTACTCTTATTTTTGATTAGACTTTATTTAAATTTTTTATTACTTTCTTGTGTCTCGAAAGACAACAATTTTGGAAGCAATTCACTTCGGAATATGGTATAAACGAATAAAGTATTCACTTTTTGAACCCCGCTTGAACTTTCACTGAAATGCTTTTAGTTTTACCGGATGCAAATTATTTGATCTGGGAGAGACGCGAAAAGTAAGCCATTATGATTTTCCCGAATGAAATGGCCGATCTAGATCCAAGAATAACCTTCCATACCTCTTTTTTACCTTTCAGTTTCTTCACGAAAAGAACAATGCTATTTCCAGAATCGCTTTTGTAGGAACTTTTTTAGCATCGTTGCAATGGCATCAATGAATATCCCACGGATACGTAATGAGGCGGTACGCTCCATTGGGATTTGAATGTTATTCTATGGTTTTTGTTAAACTATCTGAAATCTCAAGCTATCTTCATCGACGACGATTCACAAAGCGTTTCCTTCTTCTCTTCATGTACCAGGTTGGTTCAAATTAACAAACCCGTAAAAAATATATATAAATATATTTTAATTTGAACAGCGCTGAAACGTTCATTTAGGTACTCCTAATGTTAACCAAATGCAAACCTTCTTTATCCTTGAGTAGCGCTAGCAGTCAGCACTTATCTTTGTGCGGATAAATATGGGTGACCTTGCTTCACGAATAGCCTACAATGCCTTTAGTACCTTCATATACCCTCGCGTAAAACACGATTCCGTTTACGGCATCCCTCTATGACGAACTGCTAAAGCATCAACGATGTTTTCATTTCGGAGACGACAATGGCAAAGGCCTTAGCAAGGCTCTAAAAATAAGCGAAAAAATCAGTTTATTTCAACGCAAAGTTCACATTGCCCAGAAACCTCAAGGAAAAAGTGTAAATCGGTAAAGAAAATAAGAAAGATTAAATATTTTCCCATTAAATACAGAAGGAAAGAAAGAAATCGATTTGTTTTGTTATTTTACTGAGCGAAAGAAAAAACTCTTGCGCTACCATAAATTGAAGAAGCATTTTAATATTGAATTTACATTTAAACCAATGTAAATTCAATATTGGCACAAGGAATCGAACCCGGGCCCTGAGTCTTTTTACATAGCCTATAGCACCTTCTAGTGTACAAGCTAGAATCCTACAAAATTTCAGGTAAGTCTGTGCAGTAGTGCTTGCGGTGATGCGTAACATAAAACTGGTAACCAGACAGACAGGCACCACTTGATTTTTAAATATTAGAATGATTACGTAAGTAATATGTAAGTACATAATAGTATTTAAATAACTAATCCACTGATTGGTTACAAATGTATCTGTATTGACAGATTACGTGATTACTGAAATGGATATGGGATATCAAATTCATACTATTTACTTCGATTTTATGAAGGCATATGATTCTGCAAATCGTACAATTCTAATTGAGAATCTTCAAGCTGTGGGGATCTTGCGGTCTCTTCACAGATTATTGTGTTCAATTCTATAGGAAAGAAAAAAGATTGGTGATAAACAGGCACTCAAATCTGATGTATATCACTGCCTTATCGGGAGTACCACAAGTCTCAAATCTTAGTCCACTTCTTTTTCTAATGACTAATGTAATATATACGCCATAATTTATATCCTATTTTTTAGAATTATGTAGATTATAAAGTTATGTTAGAAGAGTTCAAATTGCAAATATTGAGTTAAAGAAGAATCATGAACGATTTACTCTTCCTGCACGGTATAATTAATGACGGTAATTGTGTAGAATTAGTTAGGAAATTAAACTTTATTGTCCCAACAAAAAAAGGGAAACTAAAAAGGCCTTTGTATGCAAGAAATGTTAATACAATTTACTGTATAAATGCACCACTGAATAAAATATGTAGGTATTTCATTCAATGCACTTTCGAAATGACTAATATAAACACATCAAAAGAAATTTGTCGCAATGATATATTGACGATGTTAGCGACATTGTTAATTGGTCCAGAATTTGTACGTAACATTCAGCTGGCTTTGAATGTTTTGTAATTACTTGTATTATGATTTTGTAGTAGGATTATAGATATTATTTAGTTGTAAAGTTAGTGTACCCTATTATTATGTTTCAATATTGGGTGAATTAAAAAAATACTTGATTAAAAATAGATTAATAATTAAATAATCAGTTTTGAGAGCAGACTAAAAACTGCCTGAGGTAATATTCCCAGGCTAACACAAATCCCACCGAAAAAAATAGTCTTAAAGTATTTTTCATATGAAAAACTCTTAAAAAGGAGTTAACGAAATCAATCATCGAAATAATTAAGTAAAAATTTCGAAAAAAAATTTAATGTATAAATATAACAATTCATAGAATTTTCTGCTGAAATTGTCTCATCGAATGAAATAAAATAAAAATATTTCATCATCCAGAAAGAATGGCCTTAATGCATTCATGGCATATTTACTTGGTCTTTAGTATTGGCCCAAGATTGGCCCTAGCGAAGAGGATTACGAAGCTAACTATGACGGATGACGCTGTGACGCTAATGAGCCAACACTGACTGATGCAAGGCTAAGGGTGCAAATTAATTACACGTTGCTTAAATTATGCTTGACTTTATCACCAGAAAGTTCTCATTCAATGAAGTATTAACATATTTCATGTGCTTACAGCAATAATAATTCAAGGAATATGGTTGAATTATTCAATAACAACTAGGACCAACAGTATGCACTTAAAATGGATTCAGTGGGATGCTATTGGAATGACCAACTAATGTGCCGAGTTAATCAGGATATCATGTATTCTTGTTTTACATGTCCGTTGCATTATCCAAAAGGAAAAGACACGAGTTGGGCAGAATAGTAATCATGTCACTCCGTTACGGGAAAGTAAGTTTTTCTTAGTAAGTCTTTTCAGGTTTCCCTCTTCAATGTTAGAGGAAAAACGGAATAATATAAAATGCATTTGAAAGATTAAAACTCGGCTAACGTCTGGCATGAGTTGTCTCAACAGGGCAAAAGCAAACAGAGCGGAAGGCTTGAACGTGCTACCAAGTTGCATTAAATATGGTTACACCGATTGTATAGGGGCATTAATTGCCATCGTAATGGAATTCAAGCATTGATATCGATTACTGTGATTGGAAGGCAAGACTTTTCAAATATCCTAGCATTACAGGATTTCTTCCACGTAGATACATCGTCTTAGGCGACGGTTTCGCCGGCGTTGCAGCCGGCGTCTTCAAGTTGGAAACTGTCGTCCAACGGATTGGATATACGCTAAAGAAATCCCGTAAGACTAGTATCTTCAAAGTTGAAGCACTATGGAAGCCTACATAAGGAAGATCTTTCAAAGACTAGCAAGGTTTTGTCTAGACTTGTATCGTACTGATAATCTTTGATCCATGACAGAGGGATCTCTTTATATCTTCAAATATTGTCTCATATTAAAGCAACTGTAACAAAAAAATCAGCCAAAAGTTACAGGACGAGGGAGATAAATAGAAGAAGAATTAATAATATACAAGCCGAAGGTTCTGCCTATTGGAATGAAAACCACGTCTTTTAGGGCGTAGATTTTTTTTTTAATTTGCAAGGTTAACGAATACTCTGCCCTCATCTCTCACTCGGCCTTGAGTAAACCTGGGTAGTGACTTTGTGTCTCAGTTTCAAATGTGCATCTCATGAACATGTGTAAGGAAAAGATGAAATATCCTATGTGATCAATGCTGGAATATTCTCGAGAAAATATCTTTATCTCGCTGCATGGATTAAGTGATACCCTTCAGATGGTTTTAATATTGCATAAGTACACGTATTTTTTGTGGACAATCACATTCCATAATCTCGCTGATCTACGTATATGGCTGTGAAAATACCTACTTTCGTCCACTCTTGAAAAGTATGCAAATATTTTTGACGTGAAGTCTCCAACTGTAACTACCTCACTCCTTACTAGTGAGTGCAAAAAAGGAGTTATTCTGACCATAAAACAACGATAGAGTGAAAACTTTTAATTGAAGGGGAATGAAGCATTTTGAATAGAAAAGGTCTATTGCATTGCGAACCGCAATTCATACACTGATGCTAACACTCACGCAGGATTATCTTTGAAACACTGCTAAACACTTCGAGATTTTTTTTAGAGTTGCATACACTAAATATCATTAAAAAATTAGCAACCAGAGAGGAAAAACGTACTTACTGGATAATGAATGATCCCTGAATTGCAAGCCTCTTTTCCAAACCAAAGTCCACGGAGAACTACGGCTCAAAAGAACCAGTATCTCCTTTTATACGCTCAGTGGGCATATAAATCATGTTTTTCCTCGAGAAAAAGAAAAAGCTTCCCAGCCCACCACTCAGATTTCATTGGCCATGTCAACCTATGTGTGGGATGAGGGCCGAATCTCCGGTGGTTCCTCAAAGTTGAAAGGCCTTTTACCACGCAGAGGTCTTCAAAGATGCCAAGAGGCTGTTCACCCCGTGACGATATCAAGATGGTAGTAATCAGGCCGAGCCATCTCTTTAAACCTGAATCTCCACAGTCAATACTTTTTGCCATTCATCTTTTCGTGCTTTTGCTCTCCGTCAATGGAATGAAAACAAGTATCTTGAATTGACGTCATCTCGTAAGAACAGGGCATTCACAAGAAGGGAGAGGTATGATACCTCTTTTCATTCATCCGCTCACCACTGTATCTTCCTCCCCCTGTGCGAGAGAACGCAGGGTTACTAATAAATGATTATACCAGTTATCACCGGAATGCCATTGGCCTCTCAATGATATTCAATGTCATCTTACACCTGTATTTTATACATTCATCTACATCTACACGATACCCTGCAAGCGACCGCGAGGGTGTGTGGCAGGGGGTGAAGATCACCAAGCATGCACTACTAACATGCAAACTAGCAACTATATTGTCTCATGCAACTTGATTGTTAGTATCTATAGTATTTAAGGGGTAAGACATGCATCATGCAGTACAGAATACTCTAAAATATTTCCCCTACCTATCCCTTTCCTATGCTGCCTATTCTGTTCTCTTATAGTACGGGGGAAAAATGCCATTTTGAATCTATAGGTACGACAATCTATCTCTCTAATCTTACTTATCTGGTCGAATCTAGCATTATACACTGGTGTTTTTAATATGTGCCTATCATCTTCAGTAAAGCTATCCGATTGAAATTTCTCTAATAGATTTAATCTGTACTTTAACCTACGCTCTGATAATGATTCCCACCTTAATTCTTGTATTAATTCTGATACACAACTCAACCTATCGTAACACCTTTTGACGAACCTAGCTGCTCTACGCTGCACACTGTCTAGTTCTCTAATCATACCTAATTCATTGGGATCCCATACACTGGCTGCATACTCAAGGTGGGGCCTAACTAGTGAAATGCAACATCGTTCTTTTGTCTTCTCATCACATTTTCCAAGTACTCTTTTTATAAATCCTAGCTTTCTCTTCACTAGGCCGCATATTTCGCTGATGTGTCTACCCCACGATAAATCTTGAGTGATTGTTACACCTAAATATCTTACGGTTTCAACGTTTTCGATCTTCGTGTAACTGATTCCATAGGATCGCTCTATCGAATTATTCCTCCTCCAAAAATTGATTGCTACCAATTGACTAAAATAGTCTAACTACATTAACTAAAATAGTCTAACGTGATGTTCCGATGTAGCGGAAAGCGATGATAATGAGTGTTGTTAAGGGTGTTAATATCATCTAAAAATTAGAATGAAATCCTACCGATTGTTCATGCATTAAATTTTAATCGCGCAAGTTTTTATTTCAGCAGGTGTATGAGGGTGAAGTTTGCATTCTTTTATATAAATCACAGCTACGAAAAAGTGCAATAAAACTTGGCTTCCTATTATGCTGCCGTCCATAGTAGTCAGATTGGAAAAGTGCCCGCCTGCATCCTAAAGGCAGAGAGCTGAAATCCCTTTTGGGAAATACGTTATATGTGTTTTGCGATATAACTGAGGATTGAGTTTGGTTGAAATATTACACTTGTAGTTAAAATACCTAAAAGCCTGAAAATGCTGCATTATATATCCTGTCTTTACAATACCTATTCTGATCTTTTTTTGTTCCCCAGAAGGAAGATATTTCTCCAATATCTACATAACCTAATGTTAGACCTTAATTTTAGCAAATTATGCGTAAGTTGTCAACATGCTTTCACTCTACCGGTGAATGGAATTGTCTCATATACTGTCATAATGTTTCACTCTAAATACTCTGAATATGATTTCAATCTCGACTTTTATCTTCGGACTTAACTTAGAGATTGAAATAAAAATCTTTTAGGAATCTCACCGAACGTCTTTGTACAAGAATTCGCAATAGCTCTGCTTCTACTTCGTCCACATATATACTAAAAAAGAATATATTTTCTGTGGGAACCATACTCCAAAGATTTAAAAGTGACACAACACATATTTTCATTATCCTTCAGAACACTAATGCAATTCAGGAATAAGATCTTGAAAAAATGCTATATCTAACAAACTCTTAATCAATATTATGCTATATTTGTGCAGAATTATCCACGAGGATGTCTTCACATTCGTTTAGTAAGCATATAGAAGTGTTTAAGGTGGCATCATATTTCCGAGTTCACAGTTACAGACACAGTTAGGAACCTATCACATACAGTTGACACTGCTCAGGGAACAGCAAGCAGGAAGCTTTAACCGCTAATTTGCTTAAAATCTTTGGATGTTTTACGTGCCGCTCTTAATGAGAGGACTCCAATTCAAAACAGTCGTTGATTTTTTGGTTCCCGTGTTATCAGTTACCTAGTTTGATCGACGAAAAAACAATTGATAGATTAATAAAATTGACAAGTATCGCTAAATTTTAGCTTGAGTAAATATGGGCTGAAAATCAGATTTGGGTCTCAACGGCTGATAAAACTCAGCTTCCGGGAGATCAGTCATCCTACCCCTAATTTGCCTCCGGTTAGTATAAGCTGGCCAGTAGAGTTAAATCGCCAGCCTGTATAAATACGACGGGTGAACAGCGAACGGCAGTCGTCAGCCGAAAGACACGGCACCAATTTGCAACCGTGTAGTAGTTGTAGTCATGCTGTAATAAACTGCGACACGAGGTAAGAATGGTAAATTTTATTGCCAACCAGCACTTGGTGCCAGGTGCAAGAGGAGATGGGAGAACATAAGATTGAGGTGAAAGAACTCCATCGTGGTCCATTCCCCTACCATTTTCGTTCGTAGCGGAAGAATGGCCGAGGTGGAGTCGACGGTTCGAGCGGTACCGACGAGCCTCGGGCTTATCTCATCAGCCGGGCGACGAGCAAGTCAGCGCGTTAATTTACTCCATGGGCGATGACGCAGATGACATAATGCTTTCATTCAACCTCATTGCCGCAGAATAAAAAAAGCTACAGTATTATTTTCGGGAAATTCAACGAATATTTCGTCCCGTAGACGAAAGTAATTTACGAACGAGCTCGTTTTAATAAGTGACTACATCTACATCTACATATACATAATACCCTGCAAGCCACCATAAGGGTGTGTGGCAGGGGGTGATTGCTCACCAAACATGCACTACACATCATGCATAAAAAAGGAATAGTATTAATATAGTAGTCAAAACTACACTATTTAAAAAAGATAGAAATTGCAAAGCATGTTACGCTGCTGTTTTTAATATTTGCCTAACATCTTCAGCAAAGCTATACGAATGAAATTTCTCTAGTAGATTTAAATTGTACTTTAACATACGCTCTGATAATGATTCACAACCTAATTCTTGTATTAATTCTGAAACACCACTCAACCTATCGTGACACCATTTAACGAACCTAGCTGCTCTACGCTGCAAGTCAGCGCGTACATGGTTAAGGCGAGACAGTGGAATAATTTGTGCGGGATCTTCACATTCTCACGAAAGATGGTAATTATGGCGCTCTGAAAGAGGTATTGGTGAGGGACCTTCTAGTTTTCTCTCTACAAAACGCCAAGCTGTCGGAAGCATTACAGCTGGATCCGGACCTCACGTTGGAGAGAGCACTAACAAAAGCGAGGCAAGCATAATAGGTAATTAACAATGTACCTACATTGTGCATCGACAGCAGGCGCTCATAAGGAGCACGGTGGACATACGTAAATCCTCTTCTCCGCCAGCCCGGGCATCGGAGGTGGACGTTGTGCGAAAGAAGGCCCGATCGCACCCTGCATCACAGGCATTGACGAGCGCCGATCAAATAAAGTTGGGCGGTCGAAAACACACTCGTTGTAGGAAGAAGACATCGCACGCGTTCCCACAGCGTCCTGCGCGCCAGTCCGCATGTGCTATATGAAAGAAGAGGCATTGGGTGGCTGTATGCAGAAATAATACGGTTGCAGAGTTCGACAGTCAATTGCATCGTGGGCGTAACTATTTTTTTTCCCTGGGACCATATCGAGGGTCCCGCTCGTCATCGGTAACCAGAAAATCTCATTTAAAGTCGATACGGGTGCTGACGTCACCGTGACCGGGAAAGAAGTATTCGAGACGTTGAACGTAATGCATTTCATCTACGTAATCTATGGAAGAAGCCAAGTCGGTTCTCAGTGGTTCTACCTGCAGTAGATTGCCGGCGAAAGGCGAATTCAAAATATCGTTACGCTGGAAGGATGGAGTATATGAGGCTGAGTGGCGTGGTTCCGGGAGTCGTAGATGCGTTCCTGGGGCGGCCTGCTATCTCCGCCCACGGTATTTTCTCATGGTTGCGGGAAATAAAAGCCGGTTACCGGGAAAACAGCTACAAGTAACTTTTTATGGGTATAGGGAGAATGACTGAGCCATACGTTCTTCGACTAGAAGATGAAGCCGTGCCCTACGCCATTTCCACGCCGAGAATAGTGCCCCTACCTTTTTGAGTTCACAAGTTAATGCAGATGATATAAAGGCACCACCTTTCATGAAATTAAAAGCTCTTTTCCGGAAATATGCGTAGTCATAATAACTAACGGAGGGAGGAAATTTATGGGGAAGAAAATGATACTTAACCATTTAAAAGCAGGTAATGTACACAACTAACAACTTTTTTGCATAAAATGTGTGAAAAATAAATGTGCATAAAATGTGACTAATTACTTGTATTTATTATGAACTTCATCTCCACCTTGGCTTACTTCACCTCACCACTTACTCGGCGACATGGCGTCGTCAATATATCAGCCCCCAGTGAATCGCGAGAATAGGTGAGAAAGCACGTCCTCAACATCTAATGTAACTCTTTATAGGTAAGCCGTTTCCACTGAAACTATAAATATTCCCGTGATCGGAGCCCCACCTAAGAAAAATTGCCGAATCCTTTCAGCGGATACTAAGAAACCTGACTATAGACACTAAGTGGAATTACAACGAAAACCCCCAATCCAAAAATGCTCAAGCTAATTGATACCAAATAACAATGAAAAGCGTTGTTACTTCCAAAATGTTATTAAAAGGACGACCGGTTTCGGCTGTCATGCCATCCTCAGGTATTTGTCTTTTAACGCTTTTCATTGTTATTATGGTATCCTTCCACCACGTGAAAGCTTCAAATGTCAATTTAACTAATGGATACCGATGGAAAAAACCACAATGACAGTTTTCAATGCTTGATTTCTTTATCAAAACAAAAAAAAACATCAAGGCCTCTGTTACAACAGCTTCCAATCTGTCAAAGTAACTAAAAAAGCAACTTTTATCACAAAAGTTACTTTTTGGAGAGATCAATTTTAAATTAAAATTTTTAACTTGATTCAGTTAACATGTTTGGTAACTTTCCCTACTATTCTTTCAACCAATATAAAAACAAATGTTTCTATCTCTCGCATTTTTTATTTCCTTTTCCTCTCTTTCGCCATAATAATAACGGTTCACTTTTCAATTGCAGAACTGAGGTATAAAAGTCAATAATAAGATCAATATCAAAAGCATCCCAGCAAAGTTC
Organism: Platycnemis pennipes; assembly: GCA_933228895.1. Classification (NCBI taxonomy): domain Eukaryota; kingdom Metazoa; phylum Arthropoda; class Insecta; order Odonata; family Platycnemididae; genus Platycnemis; species Platycnemis pennipes. The sequence continues at coordinate 26,301,012 of OW121849.1, forward strand.
ATTCTGGAGTAGATATAATTCAATAATAGGAAAAAGTTCTTTGACCGTGTCTGTACAAGACATATATATTCATGCCCATAGTTTCACAAACCATATTTTTTCGGTAGAAAATAGAATACAAAACGCAGAATTCTTCGATCGAGATAATATTACTACGCTCATTTCGTTTGGTATGTTTACGATTGCATGTTTTCCATTAGCGCCAATTACCCTTATTACGTGAGCAACATATTTACAGTTATATGATGTTGTATTACCACCATCAAGAGAGCATCATCATCATCGTCATCAAGGGTCAACAATCCTAGGATTGGTTTGACGCAGCCCTCCACCCGATTCTTCTATCGGTCAAACTCTTCATATTAACGTACTTCCTCTCTTTCACGTCCTTTACGACCTGTTCTACGTAACTCACACGAGGCCTGCCTTTTCCACTCTTCCCGATCACTTTTCCTTCGACGATTATTTTCATCAAGCCATCGTGTCTTAAGATTTGGCCGATTACGTTGTCCCGTCTTCTTTTTATAGTTTTCAGCAGACTCTCTTTTCTCCCACTCTTCTTAGGACTTCATTTGTCCCTCGATCGATCCATTTCATCTACATCATTCTTCGATAGCACCATATTTCGAATGCTTCCACCCTTTTCTTCTCCGCTGCTGTCATTCAAGAGAGCAATGCCCTAAAAATATTCGTATTTAAATAAGATAAATGGCTGAATTAAAATTTTTTACGTATCATATCGTAGCATTTGGAAGAAATCCAATACAACTACATTTTGATCCCATTTACGATACCAAGCGTTATGTTGGCTTAATGAGGACCATAAATTTAACAGTATAAAACAGTATCGTAATATAGTAATATGTAGGAACTTACAAAAAGAAGAGGTTTCGGACCATTAAACTGCTTCGAAAAACGGGGCAATTAGCTTTGTGTAAAATATTTTAAAGAACGTCCTTTTTAATGTTCTGAACCCTAATTGTCTCAAAATACTTAACCCTTAAGCTGCGGGAAACGTACATGTACGAGTACACGTACATGTACATGTACGAGTGTACCGGCAAATGCTGGTAGAACGTTCTTGTACGTTTGACCCTCTCTGCCTACCTGCTCCCTCAGCCCTTTCATAGTTTTATGACCCGAACTCTTTCTTTTCAGCGGTGGGCATTTGGGGACCCACCCTCTTTACTAAAACCATTCCCTTCCCACGCTATTTAGGGGTCGCATTCCACCGCAATGACGACCCTTTCTTCCGATTGCTCACTCAATGGCCAATGGTTGTCTCACAAGTTAGTTGTCTTATGTTTGCGCCCGTCTCAAGAACTCCCTTGAAATATTTAGTCTGTGCGCGTGTTTCCCAATTTGATCGTCTTCATGGATGATGGAAGTACTCCACTCAAAGCATAGCGGAGAAAATTTATTCCTGATGAAGATGTTCTCGATATTTTGTTTAATTCCGATGGTGAGAAAGAAAACATTTCTGAATCATCCGGATCTTCAAGTGCCAGCGAAGTAGAAGATTAATGTAGTGAATCCGACGATGGCGTTTTTACCACAACAAGAGAAAGCAGCTCATCAGTGTCGAACCCTGTCGAATCAGAAGTGCCCTGGTGCAATTCTACTGAGTTTATCCCCAAAAGTTTTGTTTTCAATGCCAGTTCATCGGGAATATCATCTGGCGCAATCCCTGAAGGTAGTTTAGAAAGTGATTATTTTACTTTATTCTTCAACAATGAATTGGTGACATACATTGTGAACGAAACCAACAGGTACGGTGACATTCTCGTGAGTTCAAATACACTCTCACCTAAAAGCCGGATGAAATCGTGGGAGAAAGTGACAGTCGCAGAATTTTATAAATTTCTTGCGGTCTGTTTTCTAATGCCCAAACAAAAACAAATTCCGTTCCAGAGATCCTTTGGTTCAAACACTCATTTTCAGCAGGTGTATGCCAAGGGATCGTTTTATTTTAATGTTGGGGTGTTTACATTTTGCGGGCAATAACAATCCTGATCCGATGGACCCATTGTGGAAATTCAGGCATGTATTCTCTTATGTAAAAACACGCTTTTCTGATGTTGTTTTTTATCCCTTTGAAAATATTGTGATTGATGAATCCTTGGTCCTTTTTAAAGGTCGCTTAGCTTTTAAGCAATATATACCTTCTAAGAGACATAGATTTGGCATGAAACTTTTTGTATTGTGTGACTGTGTGATTGGTGTAATACTAGATATGATTGTTTACACAGGAGTGAGGACTGAAGTAAGTCGGTGCAATGATTTAGGATTTTCTGGTGGAGTTTTAAAAAAATTGGTGGAAAAATATTTAGGAAAAGGGCATGTATTATTCACCGATAATTATTACAAATGCCAAATAAATTCCAAAAAATAACTACGGTCTCGTAGTTATGCATTCATATGTTCAATGTTTTTAATAAGCCTTTGCACCATATTTCTGGAGCTAATGAAGGGTGATTTTGGTCCTAGAGTGGTATCCAGCTCCATTGCCATTTGCGACCCATCATGACTCCATCTGAATGAAAAAAAAACCATGATAGAAATAGCAGAAAATTGTGCAGTTGTGCAATTTCAGCCGGTAACGCCATTAAGGTTCTCGCTTCCAGTTCGCGATCCTTCATCATGATAGAAAACAAAATTTGCACAAGGTCAAGATCCCTTTTATTAACTAAGTACACATTACTTTAATTCTCCCGAAACGAGATTGTCGATCGATTCTATTCATCAATGAGGCCGTCATTAGTAACCACAGCCTCTGCTAGGCAGTCCCACGCCTCCTAGAAGCCCATCAAATCAACCCATCCCACCCCCTCAGCCGCCTCCACCTCCTCCACCCCCTCCTCCGCCCCCCCCACCCCCTCCGCCCCCTCCGCCCCCTCCGCCTCCTCCGCCTCCTCCGCCCCCTCCGCCCCCACCACCCCCTCCGCCCCCTCCGCCGCCTCCGCCGCCTCCGCCCCCTCCGCCCCCTCCACCTCCTCCTCCGCCACCCCCGCCACCTCCAGCCGGAGGTACGTCCTGTAGTAAATTCTGAAAGCGAAACAGGGTAAAAATGCAATTAGCTATTCATAAAATTATTATTTATTTATTCATTTATTCTTATACTTATTTATTCATTTTTTACATATTTATTTTTATTTATATAGTTATTTGTTTGTCTATTTATCATTATTAATGGCACTAGGGCCTTTAAATTGTTATATAAAATATAAATAGTGATAAACTACTTAAATAACAACTAACTAAAATTATAATAAAGAGAATTTAAGCAAGAAGAGGTAGTCAGCTTGAAAGGCGTTGTAATTGGCTATTGAAACCGCTGCGTGAGGCGAAGAGATCAAATGGAAAGTGAAGTGATAGAAACTTCATTGAAAAAGGTAAACGGTAGAATGAGGATCGTCGGGAAATTGATGGTCAGAATTTGGGGTTATGCAATGTTTCAATATTGCAAGTCGTGCGGGCTGGAATGTGGAGGGAAAGGAATAAAAGGAGATCTATGCATCAGAATACCCATTCGAAATGGAGTGAAGGAATTCGAGGTCGGATATCTGTCGGTGATTGGTGAGGTGCAATAGGCCAAGTGAGAGTAACGTTTCCCCATGTGAGGAGAGTGAGAATATGCGATGTCGTGCTATTGCTAAGAAATAACTGAGAGGGTGGTAGAGCAGTTATGGTGTGGCAAGGGAGCAGTTGACAAAATAGGTTAGCAGTATTTAAGGATGAGTTGCACACAACCAATAAACTTTGATTCCAGCGCAAGCGGTTTGAAGACCTTGTTTAAATGGAAAAGAATACCAACATCCGTCATAGTCTTATTTTTAATTCTGTCAATGTGATCGTGGAAAGTAAATTCTTGGTTGAAAGTGGCACCTGAGTCGGAGTGGGAGGTAACAGAAGGAATGGGATGGTTTTTGAGGCTATATGTAGAGGTGAGAGACTTGTTCTTCAAAGAGAATGACATCGCAGTGGATTTCCCCGGTTTCACGCGCAACCGCCATTTATTGCACCAAGTTCAGACCAAATAAAGAGTGGACTCCAAATCAAGAGAAACAGCCAAGGTGTAACCTCTTTTCAATATTTTACCGCAGCCAGAGGGAAGAATATCTTCAACAATGTCGTCGACGTAGAGGGCAGAGAGAAGTGGAACTGAGACACTTTCTTGAGGCATACCAGAAGGATCTGGTAAGTAGTTCGAGAAGTTATCATCCATTAGAACTCTCTGGTTACGAGAAGTCAAATAATTACAGAGTAAACATAAGAGTGTTCCATGGATATTATAACGTGACTGAAGTTTGTGCAAGAGTATGGAGTGATTAACGGAATCAAAGGCTTTAGAGAAGTCAATTCAACAGTCATATAACTAAGATTTTTTCACTCGAAGGTAGAATCATATGGTGGTGAAGTATAGAGAGATTAGTGAGGCAGGACCCGTCAGGAAGAAAACCTTCCTGAGAAGGCGATATGTAAGGGAGAGTGAAATAAAGTATGCGATCGCGAAGAATACGCTCTATAATATTAGATAAAACTGGTATTATGGAAATGGGGCGATAGCTCTCCATTTTGCCCTTAGGGCTGCACATCAAAATAGAGGTTACATTTGAATTTTTTCAATGCGCAGCAGAAATTCCAGATAAAAAGAGAGTGTTGAAGATTATTGAGGTGGGAAAATAAAAAATGGCAGAATTTCGGCGGAGAAATAATGAACCAGTATTATAGGAACCAGATGATTACGCATTAAAAAAATAAGGTAAAATTTCTTTGGGAGAAATAAAGATGGATGAAATAGATTGGGCAAAGATGAGCTGAACGGAGGAAAGGTAGAAGTTCGGAAATGGGTGGGTAAAATTTGAGAAAAAATTGTAATATAATCCAAACCATCAACATGAAATTTCACCATGTACGGACTAGTTTTGAATAAATTGCCAAAACAACATTTTTCGTGGCAATCTTAAAAGCCCTAAGTATCTGCCACAGGCATCTGTCTCATAGGTATCTGTTGGGATTTATCTAAATTATAAGGCTTTTGGAAGGTATGTTCTCTTGCATGGCGTAATGCAACACGAGCATTGCTGAATGCATAGATAGTACAAGAATGAATGATGTTTATTCTTCATATATCTCAAAAATATTCTTTCATATTAGCAGTTACGAATATTTTATGCAGTATCAAACCCCACACTAAATATTTAAATTCTGTGGATGTTGTCATCTAAATTAGCATTGATTTACTATTCTTCTGAAACCAATGCATGCCAATGTATCCTAGTGTATAACAAAGGAGGCCTGAAATATTTTTATGGGTTTGCTATGGTATAATATATATAACGTACGACTAAAATGTGTGCTAGGATTTTCATCTCAGACAGCAATGGTATTCTTCACGAAATAATGCAAAGAAAATCTAATTTTTAATTGGAGAAATTTTTGTGGAATTTCGTGATTTCAGTGTCTAATGACCAGCGAAAACTTAGGCGTATTCATAGCTTAATCTCATGACAACATATATTACCTCATTTAAGTAGGTATTTAAGAATTATGTGGGCACAATTGGTTTCTAGAAGGTATCCCAGAATAAAATGACTGAAAATCAGGCTTATATTATAAAATAATACTCTTAAGATCATAGTCCTACGATATCACCATAGAGTACATCATTATGTATAATTTTTTGCATTCATCGGGCTGGATGTTTTTTTAAAAACTATAACTTACCACACATATCCGACGGAAATTGAGAGCCAGCTTATGAGCAGGGAATCCCAGACTACTCAGGGCTTCCAATCCCGCATCGGCGTTCGCCTCAGTCGTTGTAGCTTGCGTCAGTAAGATTGCGCTTTCTGAAAGCAAAAAGGAAAAATGTTCCAAAATAATACAGTGTTTCAAAACACTCTTTTCTCTTATAATTAACGCTTATTTAACTTGTTAAGAAAATCAAAGTGGGTGTCAGTCGACAATTTAAGCTAAATAAATCACTGGCATTTTCCTCAATTGAAAATTATCATTATTACCCGTGGCGCATATGAAAGTAGGGACAAAATTCTTATTTCCATGATGCACCCTCTATAATGATGAAAATAATATGGTTAATATGAATTAAATTTCTAACACCATTCATCTCTTCCTACGGGACAAAAAGTAATTTTTGTAAGTTTGTGGCTGAGTAATGTAAAAGAGATTGGAATTAAACTATTTTTTACACGATGATTCAATAAAGACCGGAGATAACGAAGAAATACGAATAAGGGTCGTGTAGGCAGTAGTTTTCTACAATTGAGATCTTTGAAACAATTTTCATAGATATATTCCTGAAAAGCATAATCATTAGGGTGGGCCGAAAAAAGGTTTTTTTTCCGGATCAAATTTGCCCTATGCAGGAAAGTTGTGTACTGATATCAGGATCTTGTATGCAAATTTTTTTAGAAATCGGATAATATTAACCACTGCCGCCCGAGCTCTAAAATTTAAAATTTTGCGAAAATTCAGGCGGAAATGGGAAACCAACGGTTATGGAGAATTATTTGTTGCAAATACTGGACTATTGGTAAATATCAGCGATAGATACAGGTTTTTAGATTATACCACTGAAATGTGAAGTTTATTTGACGATGTCTGTGGCTTATACGATGCCTAAGAATAAAGAGCTAATTTAGAGTGTTTGCAACCCGCACAACGGCTAAATATTTTACGCCCTCCAAGCATCACTACAAATAGATCACTTTTGGGAGCCGTATTTGGGATAAATTAATATTTACGAATTAATTTCTTTTATACATGTCTCATACTTCATTTGGGTATAGATAATACATTAAAACAGACGGTAAAGTTAATTTTTTTAAATAACCTCAATTATGATGAAGAATTTTATGCATGTTGAGCAATTACCACAAAAAAACAGTTAATCAAGGTAGGATTAAGGCACAGCCTGATCACCAAATATTTATTTAAGTAGCTCTTTGCTATTTTCGTGGAGAAACTACCCAGAACTCACCACGAGGAGGTGGCTACTATCGAGTTCCACCCGTGCCCTCCCAAACCACCCTTCCATAGGGCACGTTTGTAGGTATCTGGCTATCACTGGTTCTTATTATACCTTATGCTGTGCTTTATTTTCAAATTTTGGTTGAAGTTTTCGGCCTTTTACTGATAATAATGCCCATCCATGCCTGCTTTCTGGACTGCACACGGATGTTGACGCCACCGTGATCATTTGTACCATCCTTTCAACTGCTTGTGTGTGGTATGCAAATGGGGGTACTTTCAACAAAGCCCCTTCCTTCAGAATATATCCCAAATCTTTGCTTATGACATCAGCTATTAAAGGTGGCTGAGTTACCGCTATTGTTTTCCAGTCAACTAAGTAGACGTAATCTTGTGCATCAAAATTCATAGTTGGAATTTCGACTTTCCTAAATTCCTTCTTCTGATTTTAATATTTTTTCGACGGCTATTTAACGGATCGGTCTTCTCTCATCGGCTAGCATTGCAAGCAGAATATTCTCTGGGTGAGCAAAAAGAGGGTTTCCCTCAATGATTGAGTAAAGGCTTAATTTGATGTCTCGATTCATATATTCCATGAAATGTATCATGTTCATGATATTCTTCGGACCTTCCGTGCATTGTGGTCTTAATTTTATCGCGAATCACATAGGAGTTTGTACTTTCAACACAAAAGTTGCCAATGTCATCTGTTCTTTTGAAGGAGTTTCGGTTGAAACATATAATCGAAGAATGCGAATTGCTGTAGTGGTCCACCTGGAATGAACCATTATCCCCGGACTTCTCGCTGAAAGACTCTCCAGGCATTCTCCACTTTAATAAGCACGTGGTCTCCTTGAGAAACCATCCCGATATCAACTAGAAGCGCGGATGCGAGTACTGCAGCAGCTCGTTTCGATATACAGAATCTTTCACAGGCAGACCCAAATTTAGACATATTTAAATTATTTACACCCACCTTTTTTTCAAAAAATCATCAGCATCACTTGCGTCGCGTAATTATTCATCTGCAGACGTTTCATCACTTGAGTATTTCCAAATCTCAAGAACTTCTTGCTCAGGTAGCGTAGAACATTCTAATGATCTTTTTATTTCTAAACTATTTCATTTTCTCTTCCTCTTGTTAGTTTCCTTGACATCAATGGCACTGATATTCAATTTTCTAACACTTCTCTGGTCCTGAAGGAATTAAAATGGCACTTCGGTGGTATTATCACAAACACAATCAGTTCCACTAGAGAATTTACATGCCACAACATCAAACAGCTGACATGCGATACGAGGAAAGTCTTGCTTCATATCAACGAAAGTCTTCTTGTTGAGAGATCGAAGATTATTGCGGTATTTTTCATGGTATTGAATAATTCGTCTCACAATTTGCTTATGCCCGAAAACTGGTATAGAGGATCTATTCCAGATGTCTTCAATGGTATACGCCACCGTCTCCGATATTCCCGGCACAGATGTATCGGTATTTCCACTTTCTTCTTGAATGTACCGAGAGTACAAATACGTTTTCATCATCTCCTCATAAGAAGGCAAAACATTGCCCGTGAACTTTTCGTGTGCACCAAATATCAGGCACTCCACACCTTTTTCTGTATTTTTGCCATTGCTTTAATCTTCTTGCAACCGAAACCACAGTACGCTGCAATATGTAGTTATTCACTCACAGCAATGACTAACAAATGACTGACTACCTCAAACTTATGCAGTGAAATACGCATCTTGCCCGACAACAGATGGGAATCCCCAAGGAAAATAAAATATTGCAACGAATATGGTGAGTTAATGAGTAACGATAGTAAGAGCATAAGATGAGGGAGTTTAAACATCAGTTACGAGGGTTTACAATGGGGTATGTCTTGTATGAGAATTCTATGCCATTTTATCACCGAAGTATTCACGATCAACTGGCATATGTCGCTTGGGCCAGAGAAGGATAACCTCCCTCCTCAGACTCATTCATACTTTCCTAGGCTCTACCACTGGCAATCTTTATCATACCTGACTCACGTCGAACTAGCTGTACCTAAAATCGCTTAGGGACTAGTTAACTCCCGGTTTTCCAAGAAAGTGCCGTTTGGAAGAGCACGTATATATCGTACACAGAGATAATGCGTTGATTATGGAACTTTTCGGTTTATCATTTCCTACACTGAACCTTTACAATTTATCAAAGTTCTTAGAAAAAGCTACTATCTTCTGATGAGTATATCGTACATATATCAGCCTTTTTTAACAAAAAAATTCGTTTGGACTACACTAGTGTATTAAAATGTCTGATTCGTAGTATCTTTCCCAGCACGCAGCCCGCTTTGTCTCCGAGTGAACACCCACTCCTTTTGCAATCTAATTCACGAGCATTTACGACGCACGAATTTGATGGATTTGCGAAGAATATCTTCAGCTCAGGGGGCAAGAACCAATTATTGGATATTGCAGTATGCACCGAGGAAATTAAATGTTTGAATCACTTTTGTGATGAATATCAGACCGTGATTCTTCGCCATAATTTAAGTTAGTTTCAAAACGTACTGCTTTTTCGTCTGTTTTAAAGTATTATTTATATCCAAATGACGCTGAGACATTTTATAAAGGGACTGGAGCGTGTAAAATTTTTGTCGTTGTGCGGGTTGCCAGCACTCTAAATTAGCTGTTTATTCTTAGGCATCGTATAAGCCATAAACATCGTCAAATAAACTTCACATTTCAGTGGTATAATTTAAAAACCTGTATCTATTGCTGATATTTACCAATATTCCAGTATTTGCAAAAAATTATTCTCCATTACCGTTTGTTTCCTATTTTCGCCTGAATTTTCGCAAAATTTTTAACTTTAGAGCTCGGGCGGCAGTGGTTAATATTATCCGATTTCTAAAAACTTTTGCATGCAATATCCTGATATCAGTACACAACTTTCCCACATAGGGCAAATTTGATCCGGAAAAAAAAACCTTTTTTCGGCCCACCCTAATAGTCATCCCTATTTAAAAAATAAAATATGTGGGCATTTAATGGTCTCAAGCCTAATCTCACGCGACTCCAGTATATTGAGAGGTATTATCTATAGAATAATTAAACACAGAATAGAATTTAATGGATACGGAACAATTTGGATTCAGAAAAACAAGGGATCAAAGGAAGCAATTTAGTCGTACAACCTGCTTACTGAGAGGAGAGTCGAGGATGACCAACCTACAATCCTTGGGTTTGAGTACTAGGAGAAGGCATCTGACAACGTGGCTGGAATTAAAACACTTAGGATACTAAAGGGCATTGGAGTGTCATACAGTAACCGAAGAATTTTCCACAGTTTGCAGAAAAACATGAGGCTCTTATCAAATCAGAGCTCAACAGTAGAGAATCAAGAATAAAAAAGGAGGTAAACTAGGTGGTACACTTTCTCCCATATGTCAACATCGCCAATGTCAACATCGGGAATGCTATTAATAAAATCAAATAGAGGGCTCCAGGGAGTATTATATATGGGGATAAAATCAGCATATTGAGATTCGCCAATGACATAGTGGTTATAGCAGAGGCATAAAGAGGTTTATAAAAGATTATGGTAATAAATGGAAAATACAACTGTCAAATATCACTTGATGATCAATTAAAAGAAAACTAAGGTATTGGTATGTAGAAGGAGAAAAGATCCCAAGGCCAACGTTACACTAAAAAACAAAAGTTTGAAAAAGTGAAAGAGCATTGTTATTTAGGAAGCCTAGTTACCAGCGATGGGCAAAGCAATGAAGAAAAAGGCTGTGGAATTATGGAAAAAACCTGGTGAAGAGGGCATTCTTCCGAAGAAAAAATCTATTGACAGCATGAAAAGCAAGCTTGGAGTTTAAAAATCGCTTCGTTTGATATTACATCTGATGCATGCTTCTTTATGAAAGTGGGGCATGATGATAATATCAGGTATTTCAAGGCCGGAAGTATTTTAATTGTGGGGCCACATAAGAAGGATGAAGACAAAATCGACCGATGGAGTAATTCTCAAGTCCTAAGAAGAGTGGAAGAAATTAAGTCTGCTGAAGACTCGAAAAAAACAAGGCAATGTAAATGGCCACAGTTGAGAGATGATGGCCTGATTAGGACAACCTTCCAGAGAAAAGTGAACCTGAGTATGAATATTTTATGAATTAAACAAAGAGCACATGGACAAGGGCCTGTTTTCATAGCCTTATGAACATTATTTCAAGCGTGGTAATGAAGACGGATTACGTTCTTCTGCCGATGGCGTTCATGTAATCTACTCATGAGTCTGATGCTTTTACATTGTTTCAAGTGACTAAGACTGACAAAGTTGAATGAATCCGATACTACAGAATTCTTGTTGCGAAATTCTATAGCTTTAAACAAGAATTTCTAAAAAATACATTTTAAAAAAAGTAGACATTGCTAACTTTGATAATCATTTAAGAGATTACTTATTGGATTTAAAAAAGTATTCCAAAACTTATGTACACAGGGATGGGTGGATGGATGTCATTCCTTAGTATCACGCTCTCTGGGATCAATAGATATATCCTTAGTAAATTTAAATAAAGCACTAAACCAAGGTGAAACGATGCCGAAGTAAGATGATCCCTGAGACGACAGCGACTATGTCATTCAAAAATAAATAAAATAACAAATATATGCACATCAATGGGGGTTAAATGATAATTGAAAATTATAAAATTTTAAAACCAACTGCAAATACAGCCCTTAGAAATGCATTTACAGATTTTAAAAGAAAAACGCTTGGGGAACAATTTAAGAAAATTCCATAAGTATTCTGGCCGCAGATAAGGCAGGTACAAGGTCACAAGTCTGCAGTCCATTTACTTAAAAATTATGCAAAAAAATGGCCATAAACACTCTTAGTTTACTTACTTTGTTCTAGTCTTTATTCTAAACCGATTTTTTACCCATCTTCTGAAGATCCAACTGTCGTCTTACCCGACCTCTTTCAGCGGCTGATGCCGCCAGTTGACACCCTATTTTAAAAGTACTGATAAGGGGCAGCCATCTAACTACCGACCTATATCCCTTATATCCATTTCATGCTAGGTCCTGGAGTAGATATTTGTGATGGGAGACGTATGCATTTGTTGACTGATATTCAGCATGGCTTCCGGAAGAGTAGATCATGTGAAATTCACCTTGCACTATATTCTTACGATAAATTAGGTTCTGACAAAAATAATATTTCAGTGAATGATATATTTCTTGATTTTAAGAAAGCTTTTAACAATTGGTAAGCTGACTTCCACACTTCTTTTTTCATACATTGATGGTTTTTTTCTGGAGTGTAGGTCCTTGAGAAAAAAAAAAAATTTAAGTGTTTGGCCGACGTGTCGGAAAATATATGTTTTCCTTCTTCAGGGATTTAAGTTCTTTTGAGGTGAATTTTGTAATGAATTTGTTATTGTTTGAAGCCTGCTATGTGACAATGTGGCATAGGAGGCTTTATAATAAATTAAAATCTTATGGGGTTTACAGTAATATTATCATGGATCAATGAAAATGACCACCTACAAAGACACCTGCAAATTATTTTAGACGGTGTTACCTCCTCGGATACTGAAGTCTCTTCGAGTGTACCAGAGGAAGGCGTGATAGGCCCACTCATGTTCCATCTGTGCATAAATGATATCAATAAGGTGGTAAAAAGCAAGATTTGTCCAATTGCAAATGGTGCAGTAGGATTAAGAGAAATTCATTGCCCAAACGATGAAGGATCTTTTAATGCTGACCTACAAGCAATTGAAAAATGGTGTGATACATGGCAGTTAGAATTAAATTTAAAATAAACGTTAGTAATGAATTTTTGGAAAAAGAATTGTTCTCCTCCTAGCACTTACAAAATAAGTAATAATGAATTAGCGAACGTGGAATTCATTAAATACCTTGGAATAAGACTGACACATGATCTTTCCTGGGGTAAACACATACGTGAAATAATGGGTCAAGCTAATCGTAAACTGGGATTCATTAAAAGAGTAATGGGTAAATGTGACGATCACATACGAAAAATCAGCTACTTTTCCCTTATTAGACCTCATTTGGAATATAGGTACTGCCTGTGTATGGGGTCCATAAGAAATCGGTCAAAATAATGAACTTGAACGTGTGCAGCGAATATCGGATAGATTTGCAAAGGGACGGTATGATAACTATATTAACGTAACTCGTCTACTAAATGAATTAAAATGGGAATCATGGTCATATCGCAGGTTTAAATGTATAATCATATTTTAAAGAAATTCCAAGATATTATTTTCACTGATGAAGTTAAAAATATTTTGCGACGTCAAACTTATTATGGTAGACTGGACCATAATCACAAATTAAGGGAAATTGATTGCCGAACTGAGCGATTCAAAATGTCCTTCCTCACACGATTACGGATATGAAGAGCTGCAAATATATCCAATAGCATAAATACGAGTGTGTCAATGGACAGCATAGGTGGTTGCCTGTTAGTATAAGGACTTTTAAGTAACCCCTTGACAGCATGATATTGCATGCTTGCTTTTCTTTCTTTATCTTTTTTTAAAAATTGAACTAGTTTAGACTAGTAACTATATTATTGCTAATCTTTTTTATGCATGGAAAGTTTAGTGTGAATTTACCCCTTGCAAACACCTTAAATGATGGCCCGCAGGTTACTGTATAGATGTGCTATGTTACATTCAAGATCTAAAAAAATATAATCAGATACACAAAGGGAATTCAAACCAAATACACCGGAACTAGCGTTAGTGGTTTTTTATAAAATGAAAAGCAGTTAATCAAGAAGCATTGGTATGCTTAAAAGTAATTATCTCACCTATTTTTCCAAATGCAACATTTTGGCATGCGTACAGAACCAAAGTATTAGCGGCGGCTGCATTCAGGAATCTGATGAAATACTTTGTATTCTTGGTTATGCGTGTGACAGCTGGAGAAGAATCAATGATATAGAAAATTAATAAACATATTTTTTTCCAAAGCACACATATTCCCTTTTTTCTTGCAGATTTAAGAGTACCAATACAATTAATGTTCTGTTTAAATGTGTCTCAAATTATAGTTATGCATAGTTATGAATTTATGTGGAATTATTACCACTCAAATTATAATTATCGCGAATGCATTTGAATCCAAAACTCGGCTATAAGTATTCACTGTTACTGATACATACTAAGGGTGTTTTGAACAAATGTTTTTCATCCAGAATAGCAAGTATGTCAACATCTGAAACTATCCACAAGTGTAAAATGAAAGCTGCAACCTTGCTATTCCACATAAACTTTATTGACAACCAAAGTTTCAACTTGAAAGTAAGGTACACATTCTTTCCGCGTATGATTGCGGATATGTACAGCTTTAAATACATCCAATGACATACATAAAGCAGTATGTTGTATCCAATAGTATGCAAGTGTATCAATAGATAGCATAAATAGTTGCACGTTGGTATAAGTACCTTAGGCTAACCCAACTAACACCACGTTTTTGCATTTTTTCTTTCCTATTTTTATCTTCTCTTAAATTGTGAAGTTTAGATCTCTGATGGAAGGCATTTGCTATAAAAGAGCGGGATTTTTAAGACAGGTGAGTGGATGGAGTACAAAAATTAATTTTCCATGTTTTTATTTCAACGGACACTTTAAAATTTCCAAACGTTCCAACCTATCCTTTGTTTACTGCATAAAGAACCTCTGGTTTATGGTCGCTCTAATGATTATATTTTAAAATTTTCTTTCCAAAGAGTGAAGTCATATTCTAGATGTTAACACATATCTCATGTTCCTTCAACCGTTCCTTGAACTTCAAACTTGAACCGTCAGTCCGATGTACACTGTAAATTACACGTGTTTCAGCTTAGACACTCCATTTTTCTTTGTTGTTGAAGTTTTTGAACTTGAGAACGTCTACGAAGATGTCATGAAGAAAGAAAACAGGTAAGAGGAGAAGAAAACCTAATTATTTTAGGACACTGGCACGCTGTCGTTGGCGAAGGTCAAGATGGAAGAATAGCTGGAAAATATGGATTGGGAAACCGAAATGAAACAGGAGAAAGAGTACTGGAGTTCTGCACACAGCATAAGTTAGTGGTTACTAACACATTGTTTAAAAATCACAACTAAATAAGATACAAATGGAAGATGCCAAGAGATAGAGGAAGATTTCAAATAGACTACATTTTAGTAAAGCAGAGGTTCAGAAATCAGGTGAAGGACTGCAGAAGCTACCCAGGAGCAGACATTGACTGCGACCATAACTTAGTGATGATGAAATGCCATCTAAAATTCAAGAAAATGAAGAAAATAGAACATTTGGAAAGAAAAAAACTGAGGGAGACTTAACATCAACTGGCATTTCAGAAAGCAGTAGAAAACAACATAGGAGAGGAATTCACTGGGAAACCAGTGCAAGAGCGTTGGGAAAACATTAAATGTGGACTACAGGAAGCCGCAAAAGAAGTTCTTGGAAAAAGAAAAGTCGTGAAGAAGAAAGCATGGATCACGGAGGAAGTTTCAGTGCGGATTGAAGAAAGAAGAAAGTAAAAGAATGCGAAAACTGAAGAAGGGCAACTTTGCTACACAAAATTAGGGACGATGTAAGTCGCAAAGTCCGGAAAGCTAGAGTAATGTGGATGAATAATCTGTGCGAAGATATACAAGATAACGTTGCCGTTGGAATGGTGGAAGCTGCCTTCAGGATAATGAGGAACCACTTCAAGGAACGAAGTGTAAGATGCAATGCTATAAGAGACAAGAATAGAAAATTTTTAATTGAAAATGAAGACAAAGTGAAGAGATGGAGAGAATATCTGGAAGAGCTATACACCGGAAACAATCTCAGCACGAAAGTTGTTGAAGAGGAAAGCGAAGTCTAGAAGGATGATATCGGAGCTTCAATATTCAGATCGGAATTCGACGCAGCAGCAAGGGACTTTCGGATGAATAAGGCTTCTGGAATTGATAAATGTACCCACAGAACTGATAAGGAATGCGGGAGAGAGGACATTGGTCAATATTTACAAGGTCATCTGCGACATGTACTCAACAGGAGAATTGCCCAGGGACTTCGAGAAATACATTATCATTCCTATTCCCAAAAAGAAGAGAGCGGAGAAATGCGAAAATTTTAGGACTATAAGCCTGCATAGAAGATTGACAAGGACCATCTACAGAAAAATTGAACGAAAAGCAGAGGAGTTCCTGGATGAAGATCCATATGGATTCAGAAAATATAAGGGTACAAGAGAAGCAATTTTGGCCCTAAGGCTGCTTGTATAGATGAGATTGGAGAAGAACAAACCGACCTTCATTGCATTTGTGAATTTAGAGAAGGCTTTTGACAACGTGGATTGGAATTTAATGATTGGAATTCTAAAAGGAACTGTGTAGTACAATGATCGAAGAATTATACACATTTTGTATAAAAACCAAGTACATGTCGTAAAATCTTGACCCAGCTGTTAAAAAACAAGAATAAGGGAAGGAGTGAGACAAGGTTGTGCACTGTCACTCGTAATTTGTAATGTTTTCAGCGAGAGAGCCATTTTTGAAGTCAAAGAGAAGTGTTCTGGAGTGAACATCCACGGAGAAACCATCAGCATGCTACTGATGACATACCTCTCATAGCAGAGACAGAGAAGGAGCTGAATAACATGCAAACAACCATGGAAAGGACAATGACCATTCATCAGCTGAAGATCAATAAGAAGAAAACTAAGATATTGGTTTGCAGCAAGAGAAAGGAGGCCAAAACCAACATTATGCTAGGAAACCAGAAACTGGAAGAGGTGAAAGAGTTCTGTTACCTGGGAAGCAGAGTAACCAGCGATGGACGAAGCAAGAACAAATAGTGAGCAGAATAATCCAGGCAAAGAGGGCATTCTATCAAAATGAGAATTTACTTACAGCGGGAAATACATGTTTGGAAGTAGGGAAGCAATTCATCAAAACGTATATCTGGAGCATGCTTCTTTACGGCTTTGAGGCATGGACGATGGCAACAGCGGGGAAGAAAAGGGTCGAAGCATTCGAAATATGGTGCTATAGAACATAAAATGGATCGAACGAGTGACAAATGAGGAAGTCCTAAGAAGAGTGGGAGAAAAGAGGTCTGCTGAAAACTTAGAAAGAGAACAGGACAACTCAATCGGCCATATCTTAAGACGCGATAGCCTGATGAAGACAATCGTCGAAGGAAAAGTGAACGGGAAAAATGGAAAAGGCAGCCCTCGTATGATTTACATAGAACAGGTCATATTACAGATGACAGATGCCATATTATGCAGATTGTGTTTATTATTAAAGGCAATTTGCCGTCTTCCCTTGTAAATTTTGTGGCTTACCTTAGTGGATATCTTTCCTTAACATAGAATCCGTGGCCATTTGATGGTAGGATCCTTTGACTGTTGAGAATAAATTTCCTTTGCCACTATTTTCTTTAAATTACTCTGGCACAGTTTTTCAAATAACTCTTCTGTGTAACCATGATTTTGTCAATCCTTTTAACTATGCTTATGCCCTTGTTGACGCTGGAGATAAACATTGGGATGGAGGTTAGCCAATGGAAGACAGGATGTAACTAGACCAAATGTCTTTACCATTTTTTTACCAAATGTGATTGCGTAGTCGTAGACGTAAACATATATCCTACTGTAAAATTGGTCAATATTGGCCATCTTCAAGTTTTGGGAATGATAGGCAAGAAAATTAAGGCAACTATTTTCTTCCTTTTTTCCAGTGGACTTGCAATTTTTCTATTTATTTATTTACTATGCTGTGATTTGATAAGTTTTTTTTGTGAGAAATGAATAAAGTTACCTATTCCAGCCAAACCATATGCTAAAAACATCGTCCAAGCATCTATGTCAGCAACACACTTTCTTGGTGAGGGAACATTTCCGAAGGGAACAAAACCTTTTCAAAGTCGTCCATACAGATCTCCGCTAGGATTGTCGTCAATACAAACCCCTTGGCTTAAGCGTTGGACAGAATATAGTAGCCACTATTGAACATATGCTAGTTTAGAGGTACGTAGGTCCTTAGTAATGAACACATCTCACTGATTATGGGCACTGGGAGGGATTTTTGAAGGAGGATTTTCTTTGCGGTTTCTACGGCTTCCTCGAGGCCCATTGGTAAAAAGATTGCTCACACGAAGGACATGACTGGGAACTTTTTTATATAACCTTGTTTTATAACTTTTTAACTATATCCATTGAGTCTTTAACGCTTTACGGTGAGAAAAACTTAGAAAAGTCTCAGAAATTTTCATTTATACAAGGGTTGTCCGTAAAATAAGGTTCCCATTGTTTTTTCACATTGAAAAACATATTTATTTGCAATAAATCGTACATTCATGGAAAGTGTAGGTTTTTCCCTATTTTCTACATAATTGCCATTGATATCGATGCATTTTTGTATGCGGTGTATCATTTTCTTGATGCCCGAGTCGTAGTCGCCACGAAGGTAGCTTACAACCGCCTCTTTCGGCTCATCTCCGGTCCTGAAATGCGTCCCACCCAGGTGTTTCTTTAATTCAGGGAAGAGATGGTATTCACTTGGATCTATGTCCGGGCTGTATGGTGGTTGTGTGACGGTATCCCATCCAAATTGGTTGAGAAGATTGGTTGTCACAAGGGTGGTGTGCGGACGAGAGGACCGTTTGTGATTTTCCGTAGGCATTCTTGGGATCCTTCTTGCTCAAACCTTAGAATACCCGAAACAATCTGTCAAAATCGTGTCAATACAGGTTCTACCGACCTCAGGGATCAATTTGCAGAGCACTCAAACAGTTACCCTTCGATCTTTAAGCATTGCTTCTTCCACTTTTGCAATCGTTTCGTCAGAAACAGATGGCCGTCCGGAACGCTGCTCATCATGGACGTCTGTACGCCCATCTTTGAACTCTCTGCATCATTTTCGTACGTGTTGTACATCTCATAAGCATTTCTCCGTAGGCTTCAAACATCTGGGAATGAATGTTCATCGGCGCAATGCTTTTTGCGCACAAAAAACGAATCACAGAACACAATTCAAACCTGGCGGGAGAAGCGAGTGGTAGCTCCATGTCGAACGGCTGACAAGGGAAGACAGAGCGTCGCAGACAGCTCTAAGGGTAGGGATTTGGAGTGGAAAAACCCAGCTACCCGATCGTGTTACCACATCCCGCGCGAAAGCGTTCGTCACGACTACAGGAACCTTTTTTTACGGACAACCCTCGTACGTTTTGTTAACAGATGTTTGGGGACAGAAACTTTTGACACTACAAGTCTGATCGGCGTGCCATTTTTGTGCACCTTTGGTTGCCCGAGAAACCATAGGACTGCTGGATTCATCTGTATCAATTTGTAAAACGCTGTTTTTCAATAATGTGTTACAAAATTTAAATACTTCCAACACTCGTGTTGAAAATTGGAGTTGGGATCGGATCGGAGCACTTCAACGTCATTACTTTTGATGGAGTCTTCCACTTTCATAATGTAGTAATTCTTCTTCACAATAACCACTACGTTACTCTTGTCCACTTTTCAATGATGAGATTTTCGGAAGCGGAGATTTGCTTGATTGACCACAGTGCCACTCCGGAGAATATCTTATTTTTTGAAGCTCCGCTTTTGAAAGGCTCTGGAGTTCCTGGGCAACCAGCTGTTTCGTTGTGACGTTCTCTTTCTGAAGGGAAATTTTGAAGTCAAAGGCGAGGATCGTTTCGTCTCCCATAGTAACTGGAACGTTTGGAACGTATTTCAAACATTTCTCTAATAGAGATAATACGTTTGGTTTGATGTTGTGGATGGAAAGGATGACGATTCTTCGTCCAGACATATGACTGACGTTGCCTAGGATCTTGATTGACTTAGAATGGTATTCTTTTCCTCCAGCAGTTTCACTAATTTCCGGTTGATATTTTCCCTTTTCCTGTATGCTAACTCAGCACTTATTGGGCAAATATTGTCATCAAAGCAGAGCCTTGCAGGATAATCCCCTTGGATAATCCTTTCCTCGCAATAGCTCTTCTTCCTCCCCCTACTCGCCCGACCCTTTCTGACCCACCAATATCTTGCAGTCCACTTCCGCCACCACTGGCTTTCATCCACCTTGGGACTATATATTTGAGCCGTTTTCTTATGCATACACCTAATGAAGACTCTAAGTTGAAACCCAGGTCGTTCATAAAGTTTATGTGGAATTAAAAGGTTGCAGCTTTCATTTCACAACTTTTCGCCTGACACAACCGATCCATCCATATCCATATCTAAGTATGGTTGTTTTTACAGTAGGCTGAGTTACGATTTTCAATATAAGACTATGGAGAGTGCTTGGCTAACCTAACCGACCATGTAATAAATCCAAAGTACGGAAGTAATAAATAATTTTTAATCTTGGCATCTACTTCATTGCTACTGCTGCTTCATTAGTTCTGAAATATTTATTTTTGAGTTAGTAGGCCTGTATCACAATTTTTTTCAAGATATTAGGTGTAGAAAAATTATTCAAAGCGCCTTAGAAATTAATTTACATAAAATAAATGTGTATTTGAGGTAACTATCACCACAAACCCCATTGACTACAAACGTCATAATTGCTTAAAACTACATTTAAAACTCCAATTACCCTGTGGAGTATGTACATTTACGTGAGACTACACATATGCAGTATCTTACACTTCCACAGTAAATACTGCATGAACATATTTTTTTTGGGCATTGTAGCATTTGACGTTAGGTATTGCTGATAGATGGTGGCCTAGTGGGCAGTGGCACTGAGCTACTGACCGGATGGTCCCGGGTTCAAATCCCGGGCAAGAGACTTTCTGGACACCCCGATCTAAAATTCGCGCGATTCGATTTTCTGCGTGTCAGAACTTCGTAGGACAGCTGGCCCAGGGAAAGGAACTCCCCCCCCCCCCTTCCCTGAATATGTGAATTTTACACGCCTTCGGCTTGGAACGGGGTGAACTCTAATATCACCTATCAAAGATCAACCCTCGGGTTGAATCACTGATTGAGTGAAATATTTCTGCATTTACAAATATTTCTGCAAACATTTTCTTGATTATTTGACAAGAACTAGCAAATATGCCGTAGCCATAAAAATTGTGGTGCATGCATTCAGATTTTCATTTGAAAGTGAATCTAAAATTTATCATGTCTAGTAATTGTAACGGGACCTATTATTAGTACTTCTAAAAACTCAAGAGTTTATAGAAGTACTTAATAAATAGCTGTTTTATTTATTGTGTAAGTAAGAAGTTTAGAAACCAAATTAAGAGAGAGTGAAAGAAAGCTAAATCGGAATGGGCATAAAACTGCTGCGAAGAAATAAATAACAACATAATGAAAGGAAAATCATAAAACGCTTATAAAATAGTGAAGAGACAATTCGGAGAAAGGAGAATAATATCCCGTAACATAAGAGACTCGAATGGAAAAATACTCATAGAACAGGAGGTTATAGGAAAGAGATGGAAGTAATGCAAGGAAGAGTTTTATCAAGCACCCAAACCACTGGAAACTGACTAAACGGAAGAATGAAACATGGAGGATAAGATGAATGGTGCCCCAAGATACTGAAAAGTGAGATTTACAGAGCCGTGAAAGAACTAACGAAAAACAAGGCACCCGGAGGGGACACAATAAATGGAGAAATAATCAAGGCACTTGGGGTCAAAGCAAAAGATACCCTCTGAAATAATCATAGATGGCTATGAATTTGGGAGACTACCAGAGGACTTCGAGAAGAGTGAAATGATCGCAATCCCGAAGAAGCCAAGGGCAGAGAAATGCGGAGAACACAGAACATTGAGCCTTGTGTCATACAGATTGCAAATACTTACTGGGATAATTAGCAGAAAAATGGAAGGAAAGATCGCAGGAAAATATTCTGAAAATCAATTCAGGAAAAGCCAAGGAGACACTGAGCCAATACTCAGCTTAAGAATACTGGCCGTGAAAATGATACACGTAAAACTGCCGTTGTATGTGGCATCTGTGCACTTGAAAAAGGCCTTTGAAAGCGTTGAATGGTAAAAGATGTTCAAGATACTGGAAGCAATTGGACAAGACTACAATGATAGAAGAATAACCTATAGCCTCTACAAGAATGAGATCACCACAGTGCGAATGAAAGATGGAAGGAAGAGAAAAGCCAAAATAAATAAAAGACTCAGACAATGATGCAGCCTCTCCTCTGAGTTATTCAATATATGCCTGGACGAAGCAATAAAAGACTCAGAGGAAATTGGTATCAAGGGCATCAAGGTGAATAGCGAAGAAATAAACATGCTCTTGTTTGCTGATGACATTGCAGTGTAGCAGAAAGTCGAGAGGACCTGCAAGCATCCCTAACCACAATGGACCAAGTACTTCAAGAATACAACATGAGCATCAATAAAAAGAAAACTAAAGTGTGTGGAAGAGAGAATCTTAGGGCAAATATCACAAGTCGAGGAGTGAAATTGGAATAAAAGGATAACTTCACCTACGACGGCAGCACAATAACTTGGGATGAAAGAAGCACGACGGACATCAAGCAAAGAGTAGCACAAGAAGGCGTTTATGAAGAAGAGACAACTACTGTATTCAAAGAATCTACGGCTGCAAACAAGGAAGCAGTTCATCAAAATATTCATTTGGAGCGTGGCACTCTATGGATCAGAGACAAGGAACATCGGGAAAGCAGATCAATGAAGAACTGAAGCCTTCGAAACATAGTGTTGGAAGAGAATGTTGAAGATTAAATGGACAGATAAAGTGATGAACGAAGAGGTGTATAAGGGAGACGTTGAAGAAAGGACACTATGGAAAACCATACGGCAAAGAAGAACCAGATGGATTGGACATACCTTGAGGCACAAGGAATTAGTTAGAAATATTATAGAAGGGAAGATTGAAGGGAAGGTCCCGTGAGGAAGACCAAGGGACACATATATAGGACAAATAAAGAAGGGCGTGAAAGAGAAAACATACCAGGGCGTGAGGGAATTAACACTGAATAGGGCAGAATGGAGGACTGTAGTAAACCAATCCTAGGATTGAAATACTGATGTTGATTTATTTTTACTGGGAAGCTAAAAATATTCTAAGATTCAAAGAAAATGTACTGAATTAATTATTGTTAATATATAGCCCCTTCGTATTTAGTTCCTTAAGAATTCATTGCAAGTTGAAAAGTAAGTAGTGCCTACACCTATAAAATCTACTTCAATTTTTAATGCCTTGTGAATCAGCATTTAGTTTTCTGATGCAAAAATTATGCAAAAATATCACTATAACTTTAAATTTAAAAAAAATAAATAAATGAAGGATGGGAATGTACGCCACCTTAGAAAAATCTATTTATCAATGCTTAAAAAAATCTACCTTTTTTACAGGGAAAATTATTTGTATGCTCTATTTTCACTTACCTCGGTAGTTAAGTGCGAAATCAAGGAATGTATTTGCAGTTGCTGCGTTGGCTGTAACAGTACCACCGACATCTATCACTCCTGCTACTGTGATTGGTATATTGGTGCTAAAATAAAAAGATAGGGTATCAGACAGGCAAAGAAAAACTGTATCCACTGGAAACAAAAAAATTTTAATTATATTTTAGAATAGTTTTTATTCACATCCTGCATTTTCTGCAACCCTCCATATGAGTACGTGGAAGTGATTAGGCACGGCATACATTAAAGGCGAATATACAGCCAGTGATTAGATCAATCAATAGCCACATAGTCAGACATTGCTTTATGTCATTGTTAGGAAATAATTTACAAATTTAAGTAATTGAGAATTCCAAATACATTATCAGCCTCCTACATCGGACTAATATCAGCCGGACAAATATATTGTACAAAAATCAAGCAAATATTTCCAGTTACGTGGCTAACACGTCAATTAGTTATAAAAATCAACTACCTTCATGCCCACACCTTTACAAAATCGTGCAGGTATGTGAAAAGGCCAGCATCTACAATGCCTATCCGGGTTATTTTCAAAATAATTTCCATTTCATCCATCATTTTCAGCGGAAAAATAACTTCTCCTTTCTACTGGCATGTATCCAACATATTTTCATGATTTAACCTCCCATAGTGATCTGGAGTTACTTAGATACCTGCCTATCTAACTTATTTGCAGTAAGTTTATCCTCTGATCACACCTGTTTCAAGTGAATCGCTGTAAATTTCATAGCATAATAAGTTTTTTATGGGTTTATATTTATAGGTTTATAGGTTTTCACAGTTCATATATTAGAATATCAAAAGGATCATACCATTTTTTGCTATATGTGGAAGAAAATGTTTGCAATGACACACTATTCTTTCAACAAAGCAGTAAATATGCATTGATTTTCGTTGGAGGCACTGTTTCTACAAAATAACTGTGAAAATTGATATCATTCCATCTTTGATCGATCAAATGGACCACATTGCTTTTACGCCATGTTTTTTAAGTTGAGAATTAGTTTTTATGAACTCTTAATATGTGAAATAAATTATAATTGGGTGTAACCTACTTGGTTACCATACTTTTTATCAAACTAAAATTTATATACATGGGTAAGTGTTATTTATACACCTTCCACACCTACAAAGTAATGAAATAATGTTAAATTTGATGCAAATTTGTTACATGTTACAATTTTGAAAAGAGTGAGAGACGGTTAAACATTGGAAGCGTGGGCTTTTGTCTACCGAAAAATGAACTTTCACAAGCACAGAAGCGGTCTCCTGTGAGACTAAATAATTACAAGATGTGACTTGGGCTGTCATGAATTCAATATTATCCACGATGTGCAATAAATGCACCCCGTGTGTTAAACATTAGAATTGACAGTAAAATTTAAAAGAAAAATTGGTGAAATACATATAAGAGTATTACTAATGCAATTCATGGTGCGAGAGGTGTGTAGTAGAAGTGCAGATACAGAAAAACAATTTTATGGGATATGTGGTAGCGCAGAGTACTGTGCATAGCAATAAATCTACTGCAAAGTGATTTAGCGTCATTGAATTTGTCTGGCGTAACGTGAAATCGATTCGAGAGGAAGTTGAATGAAAATACGCTAGAGGGAATGTCGACGCGCACGGTGCCAGGTGCTTTGATTAGTCCCACTGAAGAATCTTTCCCTAAGGTCTGGAATGGTTAAAAGTGCTCCTCATTCACTCATAACTTACTTAAGAGAAGATCCATTCGTAGTTGACGTAAGAATATTGATTAACCACAAATAATGGTATTTGACGAAGGTTTTATTGGCATTAGCTTAAATATGTTTAGCATCAGAACTTTGAATATCCGTTCAAATTTAAAATAATATATTTTTGCAAACTAATGTCTAGCGGTGTTAACACAGAACTTTTACAAATACAACTATTATTCATCGACATTATTAGGCAATGACTGAAAAAGCTGGACTCACATTACTTTTCTTCCAGTGATGACAACGTTGTACCTCACATTTGGTGTGACCTCAGTGATGGTGTACGTGACGCATCCCCAGCCACGTTTGAGAGAAGTTTTGTAGCGAGCCGTTTCCCTCCATGTGCCAACCAGCTGAGAAAATAGAATAATTATCTTGAATTTTACCATTAAGACTATCACCAAGGACATAAAATTAACTGATTTAATTAACGTAGAATTTAGGACATCGTATACTCGGATATAAGCTGGTTTGTAATCAGCTGGTGAAAATAAAATGTGTCACGCTTTCCATTTTCATAATTCCATGGTAATGCATTAAAAATGAACGCGTTGTCTCCTTTGGTTCCTCTATTTTTTTGGACGTAAGGAAGATGATATTCTGTTAGTTGTAATGTAGTTCTGAGTAAATGACTTTCAACTTTAGGAGAACACATATGCAATGGTGATTCACAGAAAAGGCAAAACTCATAAAGACAATTCAAATTTTTGGCGTGAATTTTCAAAGAATATCACCCGTTGTATCAAATTAATGTAGGAAATCCACGCTGCTATGCATTTTCATATATATAGTCTCTCACCAGTCTTAAATCCTGAGATCAGCTACCCTCTCAATTTTCTCCATTCTTCTATCGGCTAATGTCTTAATTATTTTGGATGTATCCTTTTACATCTTCCATTACTTTGTTCCATATACCTCATACGAGACCGTCCTTTGCTATTCTTCGCGTTTACTTTTACCATGACTGCATTCGTCATATCTCAAGATATGGTACAATAATTTATCCCATCCTCTCTTTAAAGTTTTTAATAGACTCCTATTATCTTTCACTCCTCTTAGGCCTTCTTACTATGCCTCATTAACTCGGTCAGCCCATTCTATTGTTAAAACTCTTCTATAACACAGCATTTCAGGTGCTTCCAGTCATGGCCTCTCTGTTGCTACTATTGTGAATGTGACACTACCGTGAATAAGCCTCCTCCATGCATAGGTTCTAAATAAGCCCTTTCCTGCTTTCAAGCTAGTATTTACATATGTACGTACGTAGATCTCTTCTTCTTCTTTTGGAGGAAAGCCTGGGCTCCCTAGGGATCTTCTTTCAAACAGTACACAGATGCCTATTTCTTGCTTCAACCATCCAGGTTCCCCTGCTTATAAGATAACAACACTTCCACACATTCTTTACATTTTGCTTACCAAGTTAAACATGGGCCTCTTTTCTTCTGCTACATTCTACCTTTGCCCTATTATTAATCATTGGGTATTATATTGCAAATGTCTTTTTTGTGTTAACTGTCTTCTAAACTCGTCAAATTAAGTCGATTTTTCATCTATTAAAATAAAATTTTTACTGAAGAAAGCCTATACCAGTGGTTCCCTACCGTAGTGCTGCGGCACTTCAGGGTGCCGGGAAAACTTCTAGGGGAGTCACAAGATTATTGCGGGAAAACGACGAATGATTGGCAGGACCAACTGCTGAATTGTTTGAATGTCTTGGGAACTCCCTCTCTTTTTTTTGCATAATTGGTTAATCTCACGCCAAACGAATGGAGAAACCAATGAAAGCCCTTCTTCCAGCCTAGGGTCTAATTAACCTAAAGAGCAGATTATCCTTGGCATTGGAGAGGGAAGTTAAATTGTCACCTCAGTCTGAAGGTTGTCAGCTACTTCAAAATTTTGGATCACATACGACAAAAACTTTTATGCCTATTGAAGCACTTGACTCAAATATTTCTAAACCTCAAAATACATTTCCCAATGCCTTATGTTCACCTCAAAATTGAAGTAGATCTCTAGCTTTGTTCCAAAAAGTCCAAGAATGTCCAAGTTTTTATAGAAATTGTTGGGAAAAGCGTGGCGCGCCCCTCGTAAGCGGCTACCGCTCCCAGGCAGTGATCAGAAAAACCCCACCATACCCCTGATTATGAATAAAATGAAATGTAAACACTTATTTATATTTTTAAGTAACATTAATATTTGTAGTACATTTTTGCGGGTACTATCACTAGAGTTAATGGTACAGTACTATCTGAAATTATATATAAAACATTATTGCGAGTACCATGCATTATATATGCTGCTGAAACATCGAGCAACCCAAGCAGCATCATGATATCGGCCAATTATCATTTTTAAACCATCAAATATCACGTATTGTTCAATCCGATACTGGCTACTGATATCGGCAAATGCCAAAAGTGATAATATTTGCCATTATAAAAATGACATTTTCTGAAGATATTGGGCCGATTTAAATTTGATAGTAAAAAGACATCTTTCGCCACTATACAGTGGCATAAAAATGATATTGGGCAGACACATGTTTGATATTACCATGAGTCCTGGATGAACATGTTACAAATATTTATAAACAGGGACGGTCGTACAATAAAAAAACGATCGAAAAAGAAAAGGCTAGGGGTAGTTTCGATCTTAGAACGTTCACAGAGAGAACCCTGAACTTAACCCTTTCTCCAATTTATTTTCAGGTTATTTTAAGCGTTTATGGTAGTAATGAGAGTCCTACTTTACTCCTGAACCAACTTCCCTTAGTAAAAGTTGCATAACTTTAAGCGTTATCATTGTAATAAAATATTTCAAACTCGTTTTCTGTCGAAGTTATTGGAGTGATAATCCGATAGGGGGTTTCATATTAATTTCCATGCGAAAAATTTCACCTGGACCAGGAATGGAACCACAGACCTTTGGCTTTCCGGGCCACTGCGCAGACCACAACGCTACCCAGGATCCCTAATTTGCATGGAAATTTTACCGAGGTTCAAGGTAATTGATGCTGAGCCATCGCGGTCCATCAAGGATGGCAATGCAAGGGAGAAAGGGCTTCAAAGAAGCTACGACCAAAGTTGAACCTCGTCCAGCGCTAAAGCCGCGCTTTGCGGTAAATGTAGGATATTCCAAGCCCGCCGCGTGAACGGCAATTTGTAAGATAACATCGAGTACTTAAATAATCATATTTCTTATTTTATATGTGGGCCTCGAGATGTATTAGCATAATTAAACAGATGTTCTGACCAATCACGAATTTTTGACTTTCTTCTCTCTGACGTCGGAGGAAAAAATGTCAATACTCAACATTATAAAATCCAGCGACCAGAAAAATATGAACATTTTTATGCCCTCTATTAGTCAGCTCTGCTGACATCATTTTTGCACCAGAAAACTATATCTATTAAATATCACTTGAAGATACGATCGACGATATCAATTGTACATCGGATAAAGGTATCATTTATATGTCACTTTTATATCGGCATTATCAACCGATGTTAAAACGACATTGGTGACGTCAAAATGACATCGGACCGACTGCCATACGATACTGCTTGGGTATGGTGATATCATTTTTCCTGACTTGAAATGTCTTTAACTTAATCTAAAACAGCCCACATTTACGTGGAATGTGGGCTGTTTTAGATGTGCTGATCGATTCCCGAATAGCATAATATACTCAACGATGAATTTGATATAGATACGTAATCATCAGGAAATTTCATATATTCTAAAAGTATTTTTCAAGCATAGATAGCATAAGAAATCAATAAAAAACCATGATTATCAATTCAGTAACTGAAATTAATATGAGGTAATAGGCTTTTATAGTAGGTTCGTTGGATTACAATCATGGTGAAGTGTCATGAGCAATTGAGTGATTGGACAGTACTTATCACAATGTATTTACCCAATAACTTAATTATTGGAACAAGTAGTGGATAAACAAGTGTGTGAAACATTGACATCGCTATTGTTAGTTAGCAATAATCTCGCAGAATGAAATCAAAAGTTGATTCTGTATTAAAGAATTACTCACGTTAGCCATTGTCAGACCAGCTGGTGTGGTGGTTGACGCTAAATTTGTGCGGCAGGACCCAAAGCTGAATTTTTGGCCATAGCATGATGAGGTGAGACCAGCAAGAAGTATTGGTATAACGTAATACAGAGGTATCTTCATTGTTATGTTTTCTCCTGGCAGCCGCAATGCTATAACTCCAGCAACAACGAAATGACGGTTGGTAAAACTAGGTTGCAGTCGCCAATGGTCATCTTTGCAATATATCCTTAGGATTTGATGAGAAGACAAGGGAGGAGCTTGATGCCAGAAAACATCTGAGGAGAAATGAATTCAGATTAGGTTGGCCGTTATCCGTTAAGTTCAACGTTAAGTGGAGCGCTAGCTAGCCAATCAGCTAAGAAACTTTAATCACCAGGCTAAGAGTGAAATCTCAAAGGGAATTTTTCAAAAGGTGGTAAAAAATTTATGCCTCATTCACCAATAGGGTCCTACTATTATAACCTCACCGGCGAGAGTACTGCAGAAAAAATTCTAATATAAAAAATGAGAAGACTATGAAAATACAAAACTGAACGTAAAAGTAAACCGGTTATAACAAGTTAGGCAATTCAATTACTTTGTTCTGATTAGAATCTTGAGCAAGGTTTCAAATAGAAGGGGGTAATGAAATTTAATAAAGCATAGTGTCACATGTGACATTAACATAGAAAGCGTTTACAAGTGATGATATTGCAGGATTTTGAGGGATGGATAAGGAGAGCAAAATAGAAAGCACTATTGGCTTAAAGAAAAGAGGAGACGCGACGCGTTATGCATATTGCTGAAAATGGCGGGTGTTGGTAGGGTAAATAGGGTAGGGTAAGCGGTCCAAAGGTATTGGCGGAAGATGTAAAGAGAGGGAGAAAAAGTGGCGGAAAAAGCACATTAAATGAAAAAGATCCTGCCACCAAAAGAACACTATTAACTATTATCGAGGGTGAAAATCTTGGTGAGTGTAGAGAAGCGAGAGAAAACGGAATTTAAATGTGTGCAATCCGGTACGATATCAAGTGGTGCTTCGCATATGACTTGGATACACATATTTTCGAATGCATAATTGAACCTTAAAACTCTAAGTAATGGTTAGATACAGTAATGTAGCCAGGTAAAAATAATCCTAATATGGAGAACACTATGGAGCTGCAAAAATAACAAAGTTTTATTTTCTGCAAAACTATTATAAACGTAATAAAATCAAAACCAAGTGATTGGAACTATGCGTAAAAATTATAATCAATGCAAAAAATAATGAACTGGAGTAGCGATAACAGTGGAATTTCGGTAAGAAGGGGAAATGGCAGAATGATACGAGCAAATATTCTGATATATGGTGTGTCGTCTGGAAGGAGTTTTATTCAGAAACTTCTTTGTTCATCCGAAAGAGATTTGGTCTGAAAAGAGCCGAAGTCGCCACTATTGCTCACAAGAACGAATTTTAGCATAAGGAAGATTTTGCACCAAGGTTATCGCTTATTTAATGCTAATTTTGATGAGGCCGAAGAGACTGCAAGCGGATTCAAAATGAGAAGTTCAGTAAGGTCCCTGAAATCTCTATTAAGATATTATTTCATGAATTTCCATTAAACATAAACAGGCATACTATACACGTAGTTAGCTTTGTAATCTTAAGTGGCAAAAATTCAGCTGGATTAGCTAAATAATCTATAAAATATTATAGCAAAACACTTTCATGTGCTGTATCAGGGCATGTAACCCTCCCATTCTACTACATGGGTTATAAGTGGCCGTTTCAGATAAATTTTTAGAGTAACAGCTTTGAATGCAACACAAAATTCAAATAACACAGCTTAATTCATGGATTCTTTAAAATATCTTTATCTTGTTCATTACTTTATTATATTACAGTGCCCATTTCAAAAACAATAATTTGTAAAAAACAAACACATTCGTGTATATGTTAGCAACAATCTTCATGTGACCAGCGATTAACGCAATTTAAAAAGAGCATTTTTCAATTACATATTTTTTTCTCAAGTAAACACATTCATAAAACAGCTTTCCCTCCCTGATTCTACTTAAGGATTGACTAACGCTACATGGAGAGCATAATCATGAATAGACCTCAAAGAGAACTTTTTGACCAACTTATTGACCGTGAGACTTTTATCTTAGTAAAACATAAAATAATAAGACATTATTTGTGCCGCAATAACGTTCAAATAGCAGGGCGAATTGAAGCTTCACCTTCAAACCTCTGTCGCTTTGCAATGAGCCATAACATAACGAGTTACTTTCAAGAATGAAAATAGAGAATACGATATTGATAATTTCATTCCATTGTTTACTTAACGGTATTCATCAATACCAGGTGGATATAATTCTCTAAATATAAAGGATAAATAAAATATAACACGAAGGATAATTAATGAAAAGTAAGATGATGACTTTTAACATCCAAATTTAGATAATGATAAATAACAACTACCTTAACAAATTTAGTTTTCAGCACTGCTAGGGGAGAAAAATATGTAATGTAGCAAAATTAGACAGGCTGATAAAAATTTTGTTTTTAAATGTGGGCGTCTAATAAAATAAATCACTCACAGGACACATCTTTCAATTAACATTTTTCTTGATCATTACCCATACTGCGTGTGGCGTCTTTTTTATTTAGGATTTTATTTTAAACACCTCTATATTTAATTCACTTAGTTATCAGCAGGGGTACATTACTAACGGAATCAAAGGTGCCGCAATAACGTTACCGCACAGCTTAATTCATGGATGCTTTAAAATATCTTTACCTTGTTCATTACTTTATTATCTTACAGTGCCCATTTCAAAAACAATAATTTGTAAAAAACAAACAAATTCGTGTAAATGTTAGCAACAATCTTCATGTGATCAGCGATTAACGTAATTTAAAAAGAGCAATCTTATATTCTTATGGGACAATGTTAATTGACTATACACTGACTGCATTCGTCTCTGTGTATTGATTTTAATAACCTTTTTGGCCACCATAATATCAGAAAACTTTTAACAAGAGAACCTAAAGCACACCTACCTTACTTCTAGCCAGTGAAAAAGAAAAGTCCTCCGTTACGATTAGGTCATCTGTTTACATGAGCACTTTACCAATCGAAGTTAACTGTTTTGCGAAAACTCATTAAAGAACTAGTAAATCTTTATAGCAACCGAATTTATACAAATTCAGCCAGTAAACAAACCTTATTTAATTTAAATCACTGTATAACACAAGGCACAGTTTCATACAGTCACTCTAACCCTTGTTATCACCAGGACAATTGTATAACTGTGAGGAAAGACACTACCAAATGAATGGCTTAGAGGCACACTTCCTTCCTGATGTAAGGTCTACGGAGAATTCTGGATGGAGAGAACCAGTATCCGCTTTTATACCTGCTGTAAGCATATAAATCATGTTTTTTTTTCTAAAAAAGAACTTGATTTTTGATTCACCAGACTTTTCCAAACACCCCATCCTCCGCCTTCTCAACCCAGGATTGGAATGAGGGCTGATTCTTCTCCTTTATTCTGTGTGTGTGACGGGTCACTGGTGAATGAGATTCCTCGTAAACCCTTATTGTGTGTGTGAATGTGGTTCACGATGGGGTACTACTCTGTGATTGTACAAACCCGAGTGCGTGATTGAGGAAAAAGTCCCTGAACCCTGCATGC
Source organism: Platycnemis pennipes (assembly GCA_933228895.1). Classification (NCBI taxonomy): domain Eukaryota; kingdom Metazoa; phylum Arthropoda; class Insecta; order Odonata; family Platycnemididae; genus Platycnemis; species Platycnemis pennipes. Next base: position 26,333,940 of record OW121849.1, read on the forward strand.
ATGTGTATGAGTGAATGAGAATTACGAGGGTGAGTCTGTGTATCGTACTTAATCTTGAAAGTCTATTCCGGAACGAAAAGCAATATTTTAAATCGATATCGTCTTTTATAATTAGACCAAATATATAAATGGAGAGGAAAGAGTTACCGGCAATCAAGAGGGTATTTTTCCTTCAAACATTTCCACCAACTTTTACCTGGAAGATCGTGACGGGATGTAGGGGTGATAAAAGATAAATAAGACTCACCCCCGGCATAAAAATTCACGGAGCGCATTTGGCGTTCCAAAAGAGTATTAGTTATATTCTGTATCCATTACAGGCCCATCGAATTCTCGAATCAAACGGATTTTGCCGATATTATGTTTATCATCATAAGTCATCAATCCTCAGATTGGTTTGACCAGGTCTCCACGGAGTCTTTCTATCAGCTAATCTCTTCATATGAAAGTATATCTTCTTTTTCAAATCCTTCATCACTTGTTTTAAATATCTCACTCGAGGCCTTCCTTTTCCATTCTTCCAATCCATTTGTCCTTCAACGATTGGTTTCATCAGGCCATCCTCTCTTAAGATATGGCCGATTAAGTTATCTCGTCTTCTTCTTAGAGTTTTTATCAAGGGTATTGTGATACCTATTTTCCATGAGAGTACGAGAGATTTAAGGTATGTATAAAATCCATTACCTGATTAATATTGGACCCCAGTTCAATAATCGCACACACTGTAAATTCTTACAGGCAAATTGCAAGATATCAACTCAAAAAATCGGTCAATATTACGTAAAATCATTCTCGATTACAGTCATTGTCTTTAAAGTGCAATATACCAGCCAAGTCTGCGGAAGACTTGCACGACATTCGTTGAACTATATTCGCTGCCACAATTTTGTAACTTAATTCACCACCAACGAACGCATTAAAGTATTTAAAAAATTCTGGAAGGAACCGCGAATTTTATGGCTAGTAAATTGGTTGAAAATTAGTCACTGTGGAAGATAACGGCTTTTCAACCTCAGGCTCGAAGTATACAATCATCTCCCCACCGTGGATCAACCCAGCGCCCAGGTCAACTCCTCTAGGCGGTGCCCTGGACCGGCTGTGAATGGCACGCAATGGCCTGGAGAGCGTTTCCAGACGCCATCTTCCACCTTCTACCTAGCTGTTTCCTTTTTCTTCCTCTTTCTGGTGACGAAACGGTAAATTTTGACTTTTTTTATTATTCTAAAATACTAGTGCAACCTAAACGTTAGACTATGAAACCTTTTCGTGAACAAATTTCCAGAATTCCGTTATGTTGCTCATGCAATTTTTTTTGCTTGCCAGATGATAACACGTCCAATTAAATTGGCTCACTGGCGGGCTAGAACGCCGCGGACTAGAATTCCGCACGTGGAAAATTCTTTCATAAGTTAATAATTGGAATGTGGCCCCGTCTGACCGAGTTTTAAAACTTCTCTCTGATGATTCACTATACACTACCATCTGTAACAATAACCAGCGCACTATAAGAATCCTATCAAACGTGGGCCCATTACAACAGAGCTTCTCTGTAGATAGCTCCAACTACCACTACGGAAATATATTCCCCGGCTAGGCGAGCCTGACAAAATATCTCAGTAGGTGGACCATCATCCTCATGACGATGTCAGCTGTCCATTACTCAACGCCGGTCAACATGGAAATCTATGCACTGTACATGAGAATGATTTTGCATAATACTGACCGATATTTTTTAGTTGCTAAGTTGCAAACTGCATGTCTGAATTTACATTGTGTGCGATTATTCGACTGGGGTCCAATTATAACCAGGGAATGGAATTTATTAATACCTTAAAATGTTAGACAATCAGTAAAAATGGGTAGTATAATATCTACACTATCTATTTGCTTCGAGAATCCGCTGGTCCACTAATGGACACAGAATATAACCATTCCATTATATTTTTACATTCCTTTCTCACTACGTCTATGCTTTCCTTCTTTACTTTGTTAACAATTCAGTGGTCCATTTGCATATCATAAAAATAAACAATTTGACAATCTATGAGTTTGTATTATAAATATTTTCACAGATGCATATCTCGCAACCCGTTTTTTTTCCACTATCCACTTTTTTTACATATATTCAATTATAGTGCCCAATTTTGTGCGATTGGGTGCCTCTCATCCAGTCCGAAGGAATTCAGGAAGCCATTCTCCCTTCGGGCCGAAATTGAAGCCGTTTTCAGTTTCTTAGCTGCCATTTATTTTCCTTCCTTTCCTCCTTTTTAGGATTATATTGGAAAGATTTTATATAGACAGTAATGTAAAGTTTGATATTTTACGATTTATTAATAAGATTATTCATTATTATGTAATGGTTAATATAAAAAAAATATTTATTTTAAATTTTATTTAGTTTCGATGGGAATTTTTAGGAAAATTTTTACGCTCTTATTACATTAATTTTTACCATAAAAGGAGACGTATACATTTCAAGCTACACCTGTATTTCATCGATTTATTAATCTTAAAAGAATTCATGGACAATTAACCCTGAAAGTACCCTTACTTTGCTATTAAGGGCATTGCTCTTCTTACCTATACTTAAGAGCAGTGCACTAACTGCCACATTGCAATATATAAATCAATTTCTACGTAATCAGGTCTTCAAACCTAATTGGCAACATTCTCCCTATTTTGCCTCTAAGGGCTGGTTTTATAATGTCTGGTTAACGTGTACGTTATATTCAATCATCTACGCTAGAGCGAAAAATTCAGTTTTATAACCTCCTGTAAAGCCTAATCTTGTCGTCTAAGTGCTTCTTTACGTAACGACGGATTTTCAAGGATAACATGGAAAATATTGATGGGACTCTTGCATTGGATGAAGATTTTGAAGACAAAGAATAAAAAAAAATTGGCATTTGACTTCTAATTCGAAGTAGTTTTGATGATCTTAAATGTTGCATGATTTTTGTTAGGTTTCGTTTTACAAAAGCCTACGGTAAATACATAAATTTACCTAAATACGTAAATACTTTTTTGGCAATTAGGTACCATCGATGGGGTTGGATTTTAAACCTGCAGGTTTCTGAGCTTTGTAGTTTATTTGAGGTAGTTTGAATTTATTTAGTTTCAATGTCAATGTTATGTCTTCTCTAAGTAACGATGAAATATTTGACCATACTCTACTAGAGGGCACAATAGGCAACATATCAATTGGATAGGTGAAATAAAGTTGGAATAGTGTGGAGTTTATGATGCATGTATTTACAGTCAATCCCTTCAATAACTGAGTTAAAAGGGGTCTAGGTAAATGCGATGAGAGAGCACGAGAGAGAAGCTATTTTACACTTGTCACGGTTATGCAGATACTATCCATTGATGCCGGATTCTAGTGGTCACATGCGAATTTTATAATTTAGAATTTTCCTCTCTCTTTTTTCTTTTCCATTTAGTCGCTTACATTTTCCTAGTGTGGCCTAATCACGCCAGATCACGTCGTTTTCTTTTTTGTTTATTTGTACTTCGGGGTGTGTCGGAGTGCAATCTCAGTTGTTCGACTCCAGCTCGCTTACGGAACGTTGAGTTCTCGGGCCCTCGGAATATCTCCATCTGAGGCATGAGAGCTAGGTAAGTAAGCGCCTTTCCTTCATTATCTCCTAAGTCCCGTTATTATTTTCCTTTTATGGTTTCTCATCTTGCGTACGACCCAATCCCACCCATTTCTTTACTGTACATTCTAATTCCAATGGACTCAGTCCCGCGGCCAAACACTTTCTGGTGACCGGATGTGATTTGGGACGTGTTTTCTGCTCTCCCGAGGGATTTTCGGTTATATTTCATTTTATATTCAAATCCCATTATGCCCCTCAACGGTGATAACGGGGCTCGGGGAAGAGTTGCTACTCGGGACCAATTTGAATCTCGCCTTAAATTATTGAGATTTCAGAGAGATCAGATTATAGGGACAATTTCTGTGGCTCACGCATTGGCAGAGTTGAGTCCATGCTCAGATCCGTAGTTGGCCCAACCTAAATTAGCGACGTTTCATACTCACTGTTCTCATATTAAGGAGGCTTACAGTAATTTTCTCGAAGCTCAGGGGAAGATTTACGAGAAATGCCTTGGTTCTATGAGGGCGGAATCTTATGAACCAGTTTGTCAAATCAGCAGTACTCTTGGAAAAGAAAACTCACTTTGTACATTCCGCACTAAAGTTTTTTTGACTTCGACCATAATTTCGACACCTTGATAATGATATAAAAGTGTCAAAATCATGGTCTAAGTCAATAAAACTTATGTGTGGAATGTACAAAGTGAATTTTATTTTCCAATGCCGTGGTTCCACAAAGTGAAGCCTCAGACGTTGAACCGAGCTCTTTATGAATGGTATTATTTTATTCTTTCTGCCTTTAAGCGTTCATTGCTTTCAGCAGGGCAAACCCAATCAGGCTCCTTTGACAACTCGAATCAGATGGCTACGGGTAACAAGGGGTGCCTTCCCATGATTAATGTACTTCGTTTCTCGGGTGTTTTTGCGGAGTGGGAATCTTTTCGCGATCTCGTCCGATCATTAGTTCATGAACGAGCAGATTTATCACCCATTGAAAAATTTAGATATCTGAAGTCTGCATTTTCGGGGGGTGCTTTAGCGATAATTACCTCTGCTTTCTTAGAGGGCACTCATGATTTTTCTGCGTGGAAGGAACTTTGAAATCATTTTGGCAATCCGAGAGTGCTGGGATTTAGTTATTTAGATAAACTGTTACACTTTCACCCCTCTTCTTTGGGTTCATTATGGCCCCTTCAGAATTGTATAATCAACGTCAACGATCTACAAGTATTCTACAGTCGATAAGTGAAGGCAAAGCTTTACCAAGCTCCATGACGAACCTTCGTCCAATTTTATATCCTCAAGGATTAATTCGACTAGGAGGTCCCCTTCGTCATTCACTTCTTCCTGTAGCAGCTGGGAAACCATTATCACTTCCTTCCGTTAGGTATTATCTATTTTAGTGGTTGGAAATTACCATTAGTGTCCCTTCACGGTGGTCCCAGAGTTATGGAAACACTTGTTTCAAGACAATTTAGGATACCGTCCCTTCGGATAATCATTCAATCAATATTAGCTAGGTGCGTCACGTGTACCCGGTATGAAGGAGCGGGTCTCGCTTCATTAAGTGGGTTCATTTATCTTTAAAATGAGCAATCGTGGAAATGTAGCACATTCAAACGCGTATTTAGCCTCATTTATCTCATTTGTCTCAGCTGTAAGGCTCAGCATATAGAGTTTGTCTCTACTGTTTCGACCCACGAATTTATTGCGGCAGTTCAGCACTTCATTGCTTGTCGTTGCATTCCTTTTGTTATTTATTCAGATTAAGTCACGAATTATGTGGGGGCTAATCGATTTTTATCGGAATTTATAAATATATCTGGTAAAATTTGTAGAATACTATCTACGTAGAGTTGTCGGAGGGCATGCCGTTAATTTCGAAGAAGTTGCTATGTAGCAAATAATATTCTAGGTAGCAGTACAAGTTGTGTTTTAATCGACCGTTGACTGCAAAATACACTTCAGAAAAAAAAACGATTTTCACTGCTCGCCGTCTACGACCCGACTCCTTGCCAAGGCGAATAGCCGCTTTCAAGAACAGGAGCTGAGTGGCCGTCCAGCGCGGTCGCAGGCTGCTCGTCCGTTCTCGTCACGGACGACCGGCTGCGCCACCACTCCACACATCACAACCGCACAATTAAAAATCCCAAACAGCTACGTTATTTCGTAAGATAGAAGCGGTGTTGAACTCTCGTCCTCTGATCCACTTTCCTCCGATCCGTCGGAGATCGAATTCCTGACTCCGGGCCACTTTTTGATTGGTCAAGCCATGATGGAGCTACCAGCTAATCTTTCCGATGAACATCTTCCTGTGCCGGTTTGTTGGCAACCATTTGAGCAGATGAGGAGTAATTTTCGGAAACGTTGGTCCCAATAATGTTTGCATGCCCTTCAGCAAAGGACAAAATGGAATAAAGCTATACCTAACCTCAAATTGAGAGACTTGACTTTAATTCGAGATGCTAATAACCCACCTTCAGACTGGAAGATGTTCCAAGTAACCAAAACCTTTCCTGACTCGAAGGAAACTATTAGACTGGTCGAGTTGCGTTTTTTTTGCATCTGGCCTCTTGATAAGGCCAGTAGTGAATATTGTACTCTTACCTATTGAAGACGGGTAACTCCAATCCTCTTTCTTCACCAAGAAGGTATTTTGTTTCAAATTTGCTATTTTTTTAAATTTATTTTGTTCTTCTCACTTTTCCTTTATGTTGTCTTTTCTTTAGAATTTCTGGGAAATTCATAGTGTGCTGGTTGTGTGAGCTGGTTTCTAGAGGTACCATTTGAATTTTATTATTTTGAATTTTCCTCCCACTTTTCCTTTTTTCTTTGGGTGCTCACATTTTCCTAGTTTGCACCAATGACGCCAGATGGCGTAGTTTTCTCTTTCTTTGCATTCGCACTTCGGAGTTTGTCGGAGTGTGGTCTCAGCTGCCTTTGACTCCAGCTCACGGACGGAAAGCTGAGTTCTCGGGGCCTCAGAATATCTTCATCTGAGACATTAAAGCTAGGTAAGTGAGCGCCCTTCCACCATTATCTACTTTACGACCCGTTATTATTTTCCTTTTATGATTTCTTGTGCTGCGTACGACCAATTCCCACCCATTTTTTATGTTAAAATTCTCATTCCAATTGACTCAGCCCTGCGACCGAACACTAGACGTCAATCTGCATGTGACCCTATTATCTAGCACGTCTTCATGTAATAGCTTAGTTTCATGTCAACAATGAATACTTGTTGATCTTAACCCCCTGCCACACACCCTCGTGGTATTTTGCAGGGTATAATGCAGACATAAGTACTTATTTGTTCTTTCAGAGCTTCAATGGACTTCTCATCATCACTATCCTCAACACCGTTTGCAGGCCTTGATTTCTTCGAGCTCTGAAAAGTAATTTCCGAGGAACTGAAAATATAACAAAAAGAGATACACTTCATTTCACCTACCTATTCTACTTTTGCAAGTCAGCAATCATTTAGTTTCAAAAATAAAAGACCCATGGAGGAACAGACTAATTTGATCAATACTTGACTTTGTAACACGGCGGAAGGGACTGCTTATGGAGACTGATTTGAGAGTTCAACAGCTTTACGATATTCAATTATGGGTTGGGAAAACAAAGTATGGGGAGTTAAATTAAAAAAATGAAAATGTTATTAAAAACTTATCTATTTCATTTTCAGAATTACTACTTTTATAGTATAGGTACTGCTTGGTATACGGTAATGGAGCTCATGTTTACTTCATAATTAGTTCAAAATTGAGTTATTGTCTTATGTAAGATAACAGAGATCAGCATAAAATTAAGTGGGCGGGTAGTGGATACAACACTTGTTAGATTTTTTAATAATTACACATGAGCTAGCTCACCAGCAAAGAAACTGCAGGCAATATTTATTGCATTAAATATACTGAAAATAAGTTCTGGGTTGAAGATATATCATGGAACGGTGGAGACTATGAGATTTATTTGGGACTAGAAAGAATAAAAGCCATTGACAGGAGAGCATGTAGATCAGAATAATATGAAATATATTGAATGAGATTTAGTTTACCCTGAATTTTGCTTGTAAATTCATTGGGCACGGAGGAATTATCGAACTCGAGAATTGGAGGGATTACTGCTTGAGCTAAACCATTGATAGAATATTTAAAAAAATCATGTACCAAGCACAGTACCATATTCATGCCAAAGTAGGAGGAGTAAAACTTCGGCACGTTGCTTTGGAGGTGTGAAAACAGATGGACATGGACAGAGAAGGTTTGTGACGAGGAGGGTAGATGTACATAAGTTTTATTTCGTAATTATTTGAGTGAAACCAGTGGCAGTATTCCGTGGAAGTAAAAGTAGATTGAGGACTAGCTGTGAAGGATTACTACAGTTAAGTTGAAGTTACGGATAATTTTACTCTAAACCATGGAAATCGATCAAATAGTAGAATAATCAATGAATGGACAAACAAATTGTTGAGATAGGAAAGAATTTGGTGCTGAGTACTTAAAAATATTAAGTTGCTACAAACGAATATCAAATATTTAAAAGGCAAAACGGGCATCATAATTTTTTTCCCTGACTTTATAAAATGATTTTATAAAACGACACGACTTTATAAAATGATTTATCAAAAAAAACAAGTCGTGGATATTTTTACATAACAACATATGGCCCACTAGCAACTAGTTCTTGTACAATGGCTGTAACATCATACGAATAAAGAACGGGCGACTGACTCAATGTGGCCTCAATCTTAGAGAAGAGAATTTTTGAAATTTTTTTTAGTGGTGGTGCCTTTTTTCATCCATCTCTCCGAAATAGGAAGTGTGTGAAATAATAAAAGAGTTAATCACAATGTAAGTTATTATTATTATTTAATTTTAATGAAAATTTGGTGAAGAATAGATAAAAATGAAATAAATAGGTAAAAAATAAGACCTTCAAAATATTATTAATATTGTATGTGATTTCTACCCTCCTATCATATACCTTTCTAATTGATAACCTAAAACCTTTTCCTCTCAACATCCTTCAGGTAGTTTGTAATTCCTCTGCCACACTCCTCACACTCCGACCAATACATATGTAACTTGAATTTGCTGATTCATGCCCAATGTGTCACACTCTGGTATGTTGAAACGTGTAGTTATTTTGAGTAAAAATAACCCAGTTAGTAGTAGGTACTTATGCTCCATTTATAACGATTCCAATCTACTGTTTAAAGCCTGATCTTTGTATTTTAGGGGGAGGTTTGGAGTACTGAGCCAATGTTTTGTGAATGTGGGCGTTCAAACCGCTATCAACGAAGTAGGCATAGAAAAACCTGAAGCACCATAATAACATAAGGATTGCTTAGACTAATGTGAGGTAATAGAAGAGACTCGCTTCGCTCGTTAGGGGGCTCCGCCCCCTAAAACCCCCTTTGGTTTTCCCTCCACTGAACGGCTTCGCCGTTTAATTGTGTGCATTTGGGTTTTTACCGCACCTCTCTATGTAGAGTAGGACGGATATAGCGAATTCGAACACATAATGCCCCTTATAACGTTTGAAATGTTTAATTTTGTGCATTTGGGTTTTTACCGCACCTCTATATGTAGAATAGGACGGATATAGCATTATACCAACCCCATACTTGTCCTTGTCCTAAACCCCCGGAACGGCTTCGCCGTTAGAATACGTCCTTCGGATGATGCCGAAAAATTTCAGTCCCGACTGAACCTCGAAAAATACACGAAATCACCGAAAAAAATCAGTCCAATTACTGCACTTAGAAAATTTCCCGATGTCGCCGTGAAAATTTCAAAGTCCAGACTCCGAACTTAAAATATTTTTCGCCGAAGCGAAAAAAAATTCTAAGTACAGTTACTGTACTTGGAAATTTCTCGGGGTCCGGCGTCATATGACGACTCAGGTCCGCCGGCGCTTGCTGACATGCAGCTGTCCCTCAAGTCCCATCGCTTTTTATACTTTTTGCCGCATAAAGCAACTGTTGGTATTAATCTATGTCGCTCTTCTATTTAAAAAACTACGCACGAACCGAAACAGGGACTATACAATACATATGTGAACACATAGATCTTTAAAATGAAACGACTACTATAGTTATATTTATGTAAAAAAAGAGAAACAACGATGTTTTAACTCCTGTCGAAGCTTGAGTGCATCAACGCCATCTAACGGTCAATGTCAGATTTTATTATAAATCGACACTAAAACCACCGAAACAGTTTCGCCGTTCAAATTGGTGCATTTGGGTTTTTACTGCACCTCTCTATGTAGAATAGGACGGATATAGCGAATTCGAACACATAAGACCCCTAATAACGTTTGAAATGTTTAATTTTGTGCATTTGGGTTTTTACCGCACCTCTATGTGTAGAATAGGACGGATTATAGCATTATACCAACCCCATACTTGTCCTTGTCCTAAACCCCCGGAACGGCTTCGCCGTTAGAATAGGTCCTTCGGAGGATGCCGAAAAATTTCAAAGTCCCGACTGAACCTCGAAAAATCCACGAAATCACCGAAAAAATCCAAAGTCAGATTACTGAACTTAGAAAAATTTTCGACAAAAATGCCGAAAATATTACAAATCCAGTTACTGCACTTAGAAAATTTCCCGATGTCGCCGTGAAAATTTCGAAGTCCAGATTCCGTACTCCGAATATTTTTCGCCAAAGCGAAAAAAAATTCTAAGTCTAGTTACTGTACTTTTTTTCGGACCCTCCGAAGCATCTCGGGGTCCGGGGTCGCATGCCGACTCAGGACTGTCAGGAAAGAAGGAAGAGGAAAGGCAGGCATTAAAGATTTCAAGAAGATAGGACCGGAGATTTGAAGGGAGAAATCACCCGTGGGTTTTTCCCCCCTGTCTCCTGAACGGCTTCGCCGATTAATTGTGAGCATTTGGGCTTTTACCGCACCTCTCTATGTGGAATAGGACGGATATAGCGAATTCGAACACATAAGACCCCTAATAACGTTTGAAATGTCTTCGATTCTTCAAATTTTCCATATTCGTTCGTGTTGCTTCTGCAATAGCGAGATTTAGTCAACGTATATTCTTACGAGTGCTCCGTACTATTTCACGCCCTTAACCCGCCAGAAATTCAAGTTGTCGGTCGCCCGAATTCGGAGAAAATTTAAGATCACCATTTTTGCGGGGCGAGGGCATTCATGTAATTACACAATTAAAAAACGACAGTGGAAAATAATAAATTGATAACATTTTTTGGAATTAGTTAAGATGATGTTGTGGGTAGGATATCTTGGGAACAGGTTTAATCAGGTTCAGTTGGTTGTAGGTTGGGGAGCTGAGAATCTCCTTCCCTGTGTCGGAATGGGAGTGGTTGAAGGGAAGGAGATTTGCGAGGTTAGGTGGGTTTGGTAATGCTGCAGTTTCAAGGTGGTTTTATTAGTCTTCTTGGCAGGAGTCATCTGTTACTACTGGAGATTGAGCTGGGAAAGGTTTATATTGAAGGTGAAGGGATTTAAGATGTGTGGTGTTGGCAGAGAATTTAGGGATACTGACTTTCTGTAATGGTTTGGAAAGAAGGGTCACATTGCGAGGGTAGGAGATTTGCCGGGAGGTAAGGAAGGGGACCAAAGTGCTGCGATTAACTTATTGGGGGAGTATTTGATGGAAGTGGAATAGTTGTGGAGGTATTTCTGGATGAGGTCTAGGATAGAGGGAATGTGAAGTTCACTGAGGATTGACACTTTTGTTACGAACCAAGGGGCCCCAACCAGTTGCCTGATCGTCTTGTTCAACCATACTTGGATCCGTTTATGGAGAGCTGGTATGGCAATACACCATATTAGAAAAGCATATAAGATTTAGGAAGGATGATAGAACATCGAATAGTGAGACTGTTTTAAGGAATGTTTGGCAATTGTAGTGTATAAGTGGGTGAAGGGCCATTTTGGTATTGTGGACGGAGGAAACGATTTCGTTAATGTGGCTGCTGAAGTTCAGACTTTCGTCAGTGGTCCCTTCTATAAAGGTGGTCTCAGTCATTTGTGGGATGAATTTATTATAAACGCGAAAGCCCACACGTCGCCGATGCACGCCTATCACAGCACCAGAAAGCGCGCTCGCACTTGCCGAAACACTCGGACAGCCAGGCAATTAGCGACCAACAATCTCTGTAGCCTACGCTGGTCCATCGACTACCCGTTGAGAAATTCATCGCTTTTTATAAGTTTTGCCGCATAAAGCAAGTTTTGGTGTTACTCATTGTCGTTCTTCTATTTAAAAAACTACGCACGAACCGAGACAGGGACTATAGAATACAGATAAAAAAAAATAATTCGATCTTTATATTGAAATGATTACTATAGTTATATTTATGTAAAAAAAGAGAAACAACGATGATTCAACTCCTGTCGGAGCTTGAGTGCATTAACGCCATCTACCGGTCAAGTGTGGAAATACCCTATAAATGACTTTCTGACGGGGGAAATACGCAACGTAGGAACAAATATTTCGCACCGTTAATAGCTAAAGAAATAAATTGTCTGATTTCATTTTAAATTAACGGTTTTGACGTTTTATTTAAATACCGCTCCAAGGAACAAACTGTCGATGAAATTTCCAATTTGAGGGGTCGTATCAAAAAGACTATTTCCGATATACAGAGAAATATGAATCCGTCGATAAACAAGGGAGCCAGATTCGAGAAACGGCTAAAAAACACAGATATCGGCCATTTTTAATTTTTTTAATTGTTGTTAAAATTAAAAATTTGCTGTTTTCGGATTAGTCCCTCCGGTCATTTTCGGAAAGCAACCTATGTACCAAATTTCAAGTCTCTAGCTCTTATGGCAGTGGGTTAGAATTTGTATATGTGAGTCAGTGACGCATCGGGCTACCGCCATCTTGAATTTCTGGATGGTCAAGGGTGTGAAATATATAGTACTGAGCACTCATAATAATATACGTTGACTAAATCACGCTATTACAATGAAGAACTAAAGCATACAAGGAAATTAGGATTAACATCATGAATATGACGTTAATTTTCTCTATAAACATACATGATGAATCATTTTATTTAATTTCGGCTACTTTTCTCCCCGATAATGGTGTTAAATTTTAGTTAGTGTTCGCATCTTCATTTTGCTTCTCGAAATTTCGGTGACAACATAATCATGTCCTGTTGTAATCCAATGAATTTCATTTGTGACAATCTTTATGTAGCCCTAATTTGGTTTACAATATACAATTATATAATATACAATTTAAATACCAGTGTTGGAACAGCATACTAACTATTCCAGTACTGTTCAGCCTGGAATGGGTCCTAACTATAATCTCTTTTGGAAAATCTCACGCATATGACTACGATAATCTCATATCTTCAATTTTTTTCATATGAAGTATTTAAATTAGGATTGCGAAGTATTCCTTAGTGTCCATATTCTTTTTTACCGACCAAAAACACAATTCAAAGGTTAGTTGGCCTTAATTTAACGCACAATCGTACTGAAAATTGAATGACTGCTTAATCGCTGGGAATCCCAGACCATTCAGAACCAGCACACCTGCATCAACGTTGGTTGCGGTTGTCACAGGTTTTGTAAGGAAAATTGAACTCTCTGAAATCGGAATAAAAAAGCACAATAGTTACAAAGTGTCATACAATCGATACAATCCTTAATTATTGTTTTACAAATATAGCAATACGGGGTTTTTTGAATTCTAAAAGTTTACAATCGGTCACCCTCTTTACACCATCATGCAGAGTGGAAATTTATCTTCAATGCTAGAGGTAGCAATTCATGTTTGCAATATTAACAGTCCTTCGTAGTATCACTGGATGCTAAGAGTATAAAGTTTTCTAATCCAGTCGTATCTCTCTTTAAAAAGTTTTTTTTTTTATTTTTAGTTTTGATGAAAAACAAAACTCATTGAAATGGTGTAAAACATTTTAAAATAATCGCCTTAAGTCAGCTGAAAGGCAGAGCGGATTGAAGTTTAATTTAAGTGAATCAGACCATAATAATCTTTAATAATAAATATCTCACCAATCTTCCCGAGGGCAACATCCTGGCATGAGTATAGGACCAAAGCATCCGACACGCCAGCATTCAAGAATGAAATGAAATACTTCGCACTCTTTGTAATGCCTGTTGAAAGAAATACAATGATCCATATAACACATGCAAATAATGCTTTATGATATCATCTGCTGAATAATAATTAGAAAATACCCTGTCCCTAAGGAAGTATACACATAGCTCTATGCTAACGATATCCTAATATTTTACTGATATTTCAGTGACCCTAGCACGGAATTTCATGCATCATGATGCCCTGGGTGGTGCAAAATGATACACATCACCTCCTTCTAATCCTGAACTATAATTTGACTAATATGTGTTCATGAGCATATTCACAAATGCCAGCATTTTTTTCTTCTCCATTCATTTAATTTTCTTTGCATTGAATTTTAACAAATATGTCATTTACATACCGAAATTATCAGACATAACCGTTATTAACTTCCGTACGTAGCATGTTCAATGGTTTCAGGTTCACTACTTTCCTTCCTCTTCACTTCTACGTAACCAACAAATGCTGCTGCTGAGAAGCCCAATGGCTCATTAGGACCTGATTTATGCTTATCATAAATGAACATGTGTCTTCACGACTTATTGAATTATGGGAAAATAACCTAATCTTTCATTTTATTGGATTGTGCTATAATGTGAAATAGCTATATCATCTCAATTATTATTGTTGTAGAGTAATACTGTAATTTATGTAATTATGTACTTTTTACATTTGTATTTTGATTAAAAATCATTACTGATATTAAAATGAAATAAAATATAAGGGTTGAAATGACCAAGATAACTAGGTCGTTGATGCGCAGGTCAGATTGGCATCACTTCTTTCCGCCGCAGGTCTGACCCCGGCTTGAACATTTTTCTTTCCTTTGTATTACATGAATATATAAGTTACATGACATGTATTAACTAAGTATTTCTAGTACTCAAATCAATATCCACAGCTCTTAGGAGGTCTACTTACCCGGATAGTTAAGTGTGAAGGTCAGAGCGGTAGTTGCAGTTGTGACACCCCCAGTAACGGTGCCAGTGATATCTATTACTCCCAAAACCATAACGGGAGTGTTTGTGCTGAAACATGACAAGGAATATAAATAGGAATGAAAATTGAAATTTTGACCGAAGTCATACCAATGGTCACGAAAGTGTCGTTTCAAAACTCTATAGGGAAACTCAGTACTTACTATCTCTTTCTACCAGTGATAACAACATTGTACTGTACATTTGCAGTGACTGTAGTGATCTTGTAAGTGACGCATCTCCAGTTATGAGAGAGAACAGATTTCGTGCGAGCTGTTTCTCTCCACACGGCGGCCAGCTGAGAAAATAAGACAATAAAAATATTTTCAATAAGAAAACTTTTAATAAACTTTTGAGTATAAGTAGGTACAGGCCAATGTCGAGCTAGTTCTCATATCAGACAGGAAGGTTATATTGTGAACCTTTTCTGGAACAATGGGAACCTGGTCAACCTATAAAACATATTTGCGTGGCAAACATTTAATGTGTTTAATTTCATTACACATTGCACTTAAAACCTATTTACGTATCTTTCGCGGCCTCGGTGGCGGTGGATTAAAGTGCCTGCCAAACCGAAGGTCGCAGGTTCGAGTCCCACCTGGGTAAAATTGCCAGGGCATGGGTGTTTTTAAAATGTGTTATTTCCATATATTAAACTGATTGTAATTTGGGAAATCCTGTAATCAATAAAGAAATTATTATAATTATTTCCCGCTTTCTCTTCCCGTGTATAGCAAGTAGGTCTTAATAAATGATCGCTGTCTCTAAGTTTCAATAATTAATTCGTAAGTTTAATTCATGGCTTGCAAGCGTCATCTATTTATATATTCCAAACCAATTCGATCAGGTGTAACCGATTTTTAACAAACTCGGCAAATCTCCGTCATTTGATAGAAAAATAAAAACTCCAGAACTGTTTAGAAAAACACGCGTTTTTTAGTTGCACTGTGACGTAACGAAATAATTCTGAAGGCAATGTGCTCAATGTTTCTAAGGGTTGTTTATGGTACTTTTGTTGTTGATATTTGTATGTTCATTGTCGGTAGTGTGAAACGTGATGTTTAATCGTATGCAGTAGCGTTTGTTTGAATTCTTTCTGCAATATTAATATTTAGTGTATTTCCTTGTGATTTCGGAATCCTAGAAGGCCGCTGTACACGATACAATTGTACAACTCCTTGTACAATCGCTTATATAAACTGTACGAAATTGTTTGTTTGTCTGAATGGAATTACAACAGGTTCTATTTCCCGTAAAGACATTCAGACAATCGCACAAGCGTTCGTACAATTTGCCGCTTCACACGGTACAATTTTCTCATACAAGCGTTTGTACAAGAAATTGTACAAAAAATTATAACGTGCAAAGCGACCTTACGACGATGAAGTGCACGCCGGGTAAACTAAATTAGACATGTAAGTAACATTCCTATTTCATTCTTTACCTCGGCGTATTAGGTTGCAAGTTAGTTTTCCTTCTGTTTCCTTAAAGACCTTTTTATTTAGTATAATTTCATTTGTTTTATTCATGGTAGCATTAGTATTTTCTCAGTATCCTTCACTTTGAGGAAAGCTTGCCAGATAGATTAAGTTTATTGGACTGCACTCTTAACTTTTGTAACCCTTTATTTTTCTTCTAAATAGCCAATTTCATTCTAGAAGAAGGGGGTGTTTATTTCAACTATATCAATGAAGAGGCTCGCACTGAATTGACCCCGGTCAAGAGAAAGTTATGTGCTGATATGGTACGTAAAATACATTCTTTTTTTCATAACTTGTGTCTAATTAGAGCTGCCCTGCATACTATCACTACTCCGGCACTTAGTATTCTCTCTTTGTAGCCATTGAATATATATTGCAGATTTTCATGCTTGGAGTATAAGGCGGAAGAGCCATCAGGCACAAAAGAGAGCAATGCCAAGAGGACCTCATCATCTGCTCTTAATAAGTACTTGATGGCCAAAATCAAGGCTCGGCGCCGTAATGCAGGACTTGAAGCAGAGGATTAATTTACTTTTTGAGTTTAAATATTCTGTATGTTAATTTCAGGAATGATAAAAAAATAAAAATTAATTAAATGAACACAATCTTTCCTAGACCAATATTTAGGATTAAGGAAATGAGATTGATGAGGTATTATAATGCATAGTATAAATACGGAGTAATCATCTTTATGTTCTTAGTATTATGTCAAAATGCATCTTTGGGGTGGATGACACTCATGTTAGGTTAACTCGCGGGTGCACACTCGTAAGATTATGCTCGTTGACACATATTGACAACACGGGTGTACAGTGTACAAAAAAGAAAACAATACCTCTAGAACTTTAGCTTATAGAAGAAAGTAAGAGAATGCTCCCCTCTTTCCCATTGCGTGAGCCAGACTTGTAGGGGAGAACATTGTAAATAAAAAACACTTTGTAATTTTGAATAGTACAGGATATTTTTCGGAAACACTGTGATGCTGCATTTTCACTGCCATGGTGTTACTAGATAAGGACAAAGTTCCGTTGAACTTCATTGGAGAAAAATGTATTAAACTGCAAAAAATTACGATGTGTTTCATACGCAAGAATATGTATCTCATAATGTCACAAAGTATAGCTAGATGGTAGTAAATCAATTAATATTATCTCCCTTTTCCCCACGTAGGCGTTGCACACTGCTCAAAACTAGTAACGGCAATCCCGCGGCCAACGATCACGTCCCGCCCAACCTGGCCATCATGGCGTGATTGCCGGGTTGCCTATCCTCAATTTTATTAATACTTTTTTTTAGTGTTTCTAGGGGTTTCAACTACTACCAAGCCCCTTTTTCACTTGCCTTCTGACAATATGTGAGTGTTTCTAAAAAAAAATGAGGTGGGGCACGTTCTTTCGCTAATTTCAAGTTTTTACCAAAATGGCCTAAAATTGTTAAACTTTAACCGCTTGACGGAACCTCAGGACGTTCAACAACAATTCTTTAAAAAATCATGCATTATATTGAGCCCCATACACAACCTTTCTGACCCCAAGCCCCTTGAAATTCGAAAAAAAGTTTTTGACGATCACCCCTAGTGTGTGGTCACACCTATGAGTGCACCTTGTTACACCAATAATACAGAGTAATAAATAAATTAATTTAAAATGGATTTACAGAGTAATGAAATGAACAAGAGAAAATGGTATAATATCATAAGCGCACACCGCTGCGCAAACCTTAGTAAGTACGTAAATATGCATTGCAACTGCAACATTTCATACATTTGTGAAACATCATTACTCACACTAGTAAATGTCAGTCCAGCAGGCGTGATAGTCGACGCTAAATTGGCACGGCATGCCCCAAGGCTAAATTTCTGGCCATTACACGTTGTGGCGAGCAACGCGAGGAACAGTGTAAGAAAATAATACAGTTGTATCCGCATTTCAATGTGTTTTTCTTGGCAACTGCTGGCCATTTCCTCAAGCAACTGTAACAAAACATTTTACTTTATAAAAATGTGGTAAATAATATATTATGAGCCAGTTAGGCATTAATATCCAATTTATATCCTTTTTTCTTCCCAGGACCAAAATTATCTTGCATACAAAGTAGAATATATATGTGTAAATATGTTAGTGTTGTGCGCCGGAACTCGGAGATTGAGAGAGAGACCAAAATAAGCCTAAAATGTTATTCCTTTCCCATACACCTGCCCTCATTGGGATTTTCACCTTTTACGGATCTTGAGTGTCCGGGAGACAAATACCTATTTGTGTCCCGAGAGACGGAAAGTTTCACCTTCGTTCGGCCCTATATATACTGTAGTGCAGCCAGTACTCGAGGAGTGCGGCGCAGGAGACCGTTTCGGGAGTTCATTCCCGAATGTCGGGTCGGTCGACAGGAATCCGTCATCGGAAGCCGTTCTTGCTTCCTTGGTAAGATCTAAGCTTTGTCCCACATTACCCCCCTCTCTCTCGGCTATTCCCGTGTAAAGGTTCATTGCACACTCCCCCACTGCTTTGTATCACAATCCTATTTGTCATAATATAAAATCTGAGAAACTCAGTGTGGTGTACTTATTCTGACCAGTCCGACGCTAAGGGCAAGAACCCATTTTTGTTGGCGTGTCGCCGCGCCTAGTAACCTCGAAGGAGGGAAGCTCGGGTGCGGGTCGGACGAACCATAACATTTTGGTGGCAGCGGTTTGGGATTACTACCATCCCTAACTCACGGGATTCTGAAATCCTTCGGATTTCTTTGCCTAAGTACTGTAGGAGTGTTTAACCACTCCATACAGGAGTCGATGTGTACAGCGTAAGACACCCTTCTAGTTTCTTCACTCCCCCTCTCAATTGTTCATAAAACTTAAAACTCTAGTAAATGCAAAGCAATTTCCTTCTTAATTAACTGGACTTACGTGGGATAAAATGAAAGATATCATTATATTTCTGTCGACCGACCGCCGCGAATAGACCAAGGGATCCAATGAACTGTATCCTAGCGCGAAATGAAAGTATCCGTGAATTTGCCGATCTTGCCGAAAACTTGCAAAAGCGGGATACGAAAAGTTTGAGACAATCGACAAGAATTACGTGTCGCGAAGAAGAGAGTAGAAAACAGATTTCAAGCGAAAATTGTTATGGAATCTACCGTGTTGCTCCCTCGCTTTCCCACTTCGCAAGCACCTCTCCCATCCCGCACGATGCATGGATCCAACCGAAGTGCCTCAGGTGTCAGCATGTCGGCCACTTCGCCTGGGACTGCCCAGTCTACCCCCTCCACTGCTTCAAGTGCGGACAACAAGGACATCTCGCCAGAGAATGCCAGGTGTCAAGAATATTACCCTCCCCTCCTTTTCCCCCGACTCCAAGAATGACCTCTTCCCCACCCAAGCTTTCCCAAAACCGTCAAAATATCTCCAGAAATACGGTTAATTCCAACATTCCCCCCCTCCCGATCACCGCAACTCTTCCCCTCCGCTCCCCCCTGCCCGTCACCAAGAGGACGACGAAGACCGTTCCCGCCCCCGCCTTTCCCGCAAAAGCAGCAAACACACCTTGGGCCGCGAGGAACTTTCACCCCAAACGGTCATTCCTTCGCCGGAGGCCCTCGCCTGACGGAGTACGCGCCAAGGAAGGTAAACCAGAGGGACACCCACTTCCACCCCAAGGCAGCGTTGGACACAAAGAGACTCTCCACCCCGGAGATCATCAGCCATGCAGTCACCAACGCCATCCCCACAGGAGGTCGCGGATTCGCGGTGAGAACCAAATTTCCTGATGCAGACCTCTCCCTCTTCATCGACACCGGAGCTGCTGTCTCCATCCTCAAGAAGAGTGCCCTCCCCTCTTCCACCGACCTTTCCCCTCCCCACACAAAGCTCTTCGGAATCACTGGTAATCAAATTCCTATATTAGGTACGCGCAAACTTACATTCAGCATAGGCAGCGGTACATTTTCCCATGAATTTTTTATAGTGGATGATTTGTGTCAAGTATCTTGTGATGGTCTAATTGGTATAGACTTACTTGAGAAAATTAAGTGCAGAATCGACTTAGCAAAAAAGGTACTACTAATAAGGGAAGAAGTCATTTATTTAAGGGAAATAGAAACCCCGCCTGTCCTTGTGGGTAAACTGAGTAAAAAGCGAGCATCGCCTAAAAGGAAATCCAAGCCAGTGAACTATCTTGCCAATGATATTAATACTTCTTTCAAAATTTTGTGTTCATCTATTTTATTTTACATATGGAGCTATGTAAGCAATGTTTTCCAAGAAGTCGCTTCTTCATTGCATGCGCTTTTCGCTATTAGTTACCATGTGTCCTTTCCATTTTTCTTCCATTTCCTTTCTATCGGTATTTCATTCGGTATCCATTGTTTCTCAAGTGTTAACAATTTTGTACTAAGCTTCTTGTTGCTGTTCTTGCAGACGTGCAAGTACTTATTTGGCCCCAATGCTGAGAGAAAAGGGAAGCATTCGCGTCGTGTGTACGTTCTAAGTGAATTGAAATTGCCTCATAGAGAAGTAATGACTCGGGTTATTTGTAATCACCGTAGTTTGAAAGTAGGGAATAAAAGTGTAATGGAACCCGTAGATAATCTCGTTAGTGGGGTAATGTCGGGACGAGAAATAATAAAGGGAAATAAGGATAGAGTAATTCCCGTAAAACTCGTCAATTTGTCCGAACAGGTATTAGGCCTCCCCGAAAAAACGATAGTCGGTACATTATCCGATAACTTCTCGGTTCCTAACTCCCTTCATGGTGGCAAAGCAAATAAAGTTGAGAATCTATTCCCATGTAATTTGAAGGAAATGTTAAAAGGACTCCTCCCAGAAGCGAAAATACCCTCTCCTCCCCGTCAAGCCATCCAAGTTCAAGTGCAACCTCCCGCTAAACACCGAGGAAAGAAATTTTCTTCTCCCACCCCCCATTTCCCGTCTGTGCTATATGACGAATTCCCTCTGAGCCCTCTCACTTTTCCACCTCCACCATCCACCTCTCCGGCCACCCCCTCCTCCAGAAACAGCCGGACATCACAAACACCTAAGGAGCCATCGCGGACCAGAGGACCTGTGAAGCCACCCACCCACCTTCCGCTCCACTTTCACTTTCCACCAATATTTGGGCGAGAGCCGACCACTTCATTGCAGCACAACGCAGAGCGATGCAGATTTGACCAACGGAGCGTCCGTCTCATGAACGTGAGCTACTACGGTACAACGAGCTAACCCTATCATCCAGCTCGTTCCGGCGACTACGGCAGAACGAGACATGCATCACATACGTCGTCATCATGGATTCAACCCAGACGAGAACGCAAAAAGCTGATTCTTAAAGGTTCTTCGGATACTGAATGACATGAACTCCGCAGCCACACTTTTGGCCACAGCGTTCATCGAGCATTCAAAAAGTTGCCTACCCGTCCAGTGAAGTGCAGTGAAATTTTCCCTTTTCTGTGTATCATATAATCCTTTTGTGTGTTAAAGTGCTTGATATCAGATTTTAAAATCATATAACTTTTTGTAAACCTTTGTTAGCCTCCTTAAAACTAAAAATGTGTTTGTTTGCACGGTGCCAGTGATATCTATTACTCCCAAAACCATAACGGGAGTGTTTGTGCTGAAACATGACAAGGAATATAAATAGGAATGAAAATTGAAATTTTGACCGAAGTCATACCAATGGTCACGAAAGTGTCGTTTCAAAACTCTATAGGGAAACTCAGTACTTACTATCTCTTTCTACCAGTGATAACAACATTGTACTGTACATTTGCAGTGACTGTAGTGATCTTGTAAGTGACGCATCTCCAGTTATGAGAGAGAACAGATTTCGTGCGAGCTGTTTCTCTCCACACGGCGGCCAGCTGAGAAAATAAGACAATAAAAATATTTTCAATAAGAAAACTTTTAATAAACTTTTGAGTATAAGTAGGTACAGGCCAATGTCGAGCTAGTTCTCATATCAGACAGGAAGGTTATATTGTGAACCTTTTCTGGAACAATGGGAACCTGGTCAACCTATAAAACATATTTGCGTGGCAAACATTTAATGTGTTTAATTTCATTACACATTGCACTTAAAACCTATTTACGTATCTTTCGCGGCCTCGGTGGCGGTGGATTAAAGTGCCTGCCAAACCGAAGGTCGCAGGTTCGAGTCCCACCTGGGTAAAATTGCCAGGGCATGGGTGTTTTTAAAATGTGTTATTTCCATATATTAAACTGATTGTAATTTGGGAAATCCTGTAATCAATAAAGAAATTATTATAATTATTTCCCGCTTTCTCTTCCCGTGTATAGCAAGTAGGTCTTAATAAATGATCGCTGTCTCTAAGTTTCAATAATTAATTCGTAAGTTTAATTCATGGCTTGCAAGCGTCATCTATTTATATATTCCAAACCAATTCGATCAGGTGTAACCGATTTTTAACAAACTCGGCAAATCTCCGTCATTTGATAGAAAAATAAAAACTCCAGAACTGTTTAGAAAAACACGCGTTTTTTAGTTGCACTGTGACGTAACGAAATAATTCTGAAGGCAATGTGCTCAATGTTTCTAAGGGTTGTTTATGGTACTTTTGTTGTTGATATTTGTATGTTCATTGTCGGTAGTGTGAAACGTGATGTTTAATCGTATGCAGTAGCGTTTGTTTGAATTCTTTCTGCAATATTAATATTTAGTGTATTTCCTTGTGATTTCGGAATCCTAGAAGGCCGCTGTACACGATACAATTGTACAACTCCTTGTACAATCGCTTATATAAACTGTACGAAATTGTTTGTTTGTCTGAATGGAATTACAACAGGTTCTATTTCCCGTAAAGACATTCAGACAATCGCACAAGCGTTCGTACAATTTGCCGCTTCACACGGTACAATTTTCTCATACAAGCGTTTGTACAAGAAATTGTACAAAAAATTATAACGTGCAAAGCGACCTTACGACGATGAAGTGCACGCCGGGTAAACTAAATTAGACATGTAAGTAACATTCCTATTTCATTCTTTACCTCGGCGTATTAGGTTGCAAGTTAGTTTTCCTTCTGTTTCCTTAAAGACCTTTTTATTTAGTATAATTTCATTTGTTTTATTCATGGTAGCATTAGTATTTTCTCAGTATCCTTCACTTTGAGGAAAGCTTGCCAGATAGATTAAGTTTATTGGACTGCACTCTTAACTTTTGTAACCCTTTATTTTTCTTCTAAATAGCCAATTTCATTCTAGAAGAAGGGGGTGTTTATTTCAACTATATCAATGAAGAGGCTCGCACTGAATTGACCCCGGTCAAGAGAAAGTTATGTGCTGATATGGTACGTAAAATACATTCTTTTTTTCATAACTTGTGTCTAATTAGAGCTGCCCTGCATACTATCACTACTCCGGCACTTAGTATTCTCTCTTTGTAGCCATTGAATATATATTGCAGATTTTCATGCTTGGAGTATAAGGCGGAAGAGCCATCAGGCACAAAAGAGAGCAATGCCAAGAGGACCTCATCATCTGCTCTTAATAAGTACTTGATGGCCAAAATCAAGGCTCGGCGCCGTAATGCAGGACTTGAAGCAGAGGATTAATTTACTTTTTGAGTTTAAATATTCTGTATGTTAATTTCAGGAATGATAAAAAAATAAAAATTAATTAAATGAACACAATCTTTCCTAGACCAATATTTAGGATTAAGGAAATGAGATTGATGAGGTATTATAATGCATAGTATAAATACGGAGTAATCATCTTTATGTTCTTAGTATTATGTCAAAATGCATCTTTGGGGTGGATGACACTCATGTTAGGTTAACTCGCGGGTGCACACTCGTAAGATTATGCTCGTTGACACATATTGACAACACGGGTGTACAGTGTACAAAAAAGAAAACAATACCTCTAGAACTTTAGCTTATAGAAGAAAGTAAGAGAATGCTCCCCTCTTTCCCATTGCGTGAGCCAGACTTGTAGGGGAGAACATTGTAAATAAAAAACACTTTGTAATTTTGAATAGTACAGGATATTTTTCGGAAACACTGTGATGCTGCATTTTCACTGCCATGGTGTTACTAGATAAGGACAAAGTTCCGTTGAACTTCATTGGAGAAAAATGTATTAAACTGCAAAAAATTACGATGTGTTTCATACGCAAGAATATGTATCTCATAATGTCACAAAGTATAGCTAGATGGTAGTAAATCAATTAATATTATCTCCCTTTTCCCCACGTAGGCGTTGCACACTGCTCAAAACTAGTAACGGCAATCCCGCGGCCAACGATCACGTCCCGCCCAACCTGGCCATCATGGCGTGATTGCCGGGTTGCCTATCCTCAATTTTATTAATACTTTTTTTTAGTGTTTCTAGGGGTTTCAACTACTACCAAGCCCCTTTTTCACTTGCCTTCTGACAATATGTGAGTGTTTCTAAAAAAAAATGAGGTGGGGCACGTTCTTTCGCTAATTTCAAGTTTTTACCAAAATGGCCTAAAATTGTTAAACTTTAACCGCTTGACGGAACCTCAGGACGTTCAACAACAATTCTTTAAAAAATCATGCATTATATTGAGCCCCATACACAACCTTTCTGACCCCAAGCCCCTTGAAATTCGAAAAAAAGTTTTTGACGATCACCCCTAGTGTGTGGTCACACCTATGAGTGCACCTTGTTACACCAATAATACAGAGTAATAAATAAATTAATTTAAAATGGATTTACAGAGTAATGAAATGAACAAGAGAAAATGGTATAATATCATAAGCGCACACCGCTGCGCAAACCTTAGTAAGTACGTAAATATGCATTGCAACTGCAACATTTCATACATTTGTGAAACATCATTACTCACACTAGTAAATGTCAGTCCAGCAGGCGTGATAGTCGACGCTAAATTGGCACGGCATGCCCCAAGGCTAAATTTCTGGCCATTACACGTTGTGGCGAGCAACGCGAGGAACAGTGTAAGAAAATAATACAGTTGTATCCGCATTTCAATGTGTTTTTCTTGGCAACTGCTGGCCATTTCCTCAAGCAACTGTAACAAAACATTTTACTTTATAAAAATGTGGTAAATAATATATTATGAGCCAGTTAGGCATTAATATCCAATTTATATCCTTTTTTCTTCCCAGGACCAAAATTATCTTGCATACAAAGTAGAATATATATGTGTAAATATGTTAGTGTTGTGCGCCGGAACTCGGAGATTGAGAGAGAGACCAAAATAAGCCTAAAATGTTATTCCTTTCCCATACACCTGCCCTCATTGGGATTTTCACCTTTTACGGATCTTGAGTGTCCGGGAGACAAATACCTATTTGTGTCCCGAGAGACGGAAAGTTTCACCTTCGTTCGGCCCTATATATACTGTAGTGCAGCCAGTACTCGAGGAGTGCGGCGCAGGAGACCGTTTCGGGAGTTCATTCCCGAATGTCGGGTCGGTCGACAGGAATCCGTCATCGGAAGCCGTTCTTGCTTCCTTGGTAAGATCTAAGCTTTGTCCCACATTACCCCCCTCTCTCTCGGCTATTCCCGTGTAAAGGTTCATTGCACACTCCCCCACTGCTTTGTATCACAATCCTATTTGTCATAATATAAAATCTGAGAAACTCAGTGTGGTGTACTTATTCTGACCAGTCCGACGCTAAGGGCAAGAACCCATTTTTGTTGGCGTGTCGCCGCGCCTAGTAACCTCGAAGGAGGGAAGCTCGGGTGCGGGTCGGACGAACCATAACATTAGTATGTTCACCTAAAACTCGAGAACAATACGTACCTTAGCTTTGAAGCTTCAAGGTTTATTAAATGCCATCCTTAGGACATTTGATAGGCAACATTTCTTGCGACTCATGGTCTTCAGTTTGACCCCAAATGAGTTAAAAGAGTCCCCATAAGATATACATGCAAAGGGATTTCGTGCAGTATGCATATATTTTTTATTTGAAAATTTTAATTAGAAAGAATTATTACACAAACTTGAGAAGCACACCAGCCGAAAGATAATTCAACAAATATTCTAATTATAGTTGTCAAATTTTGTTTTCACTTAAAAATTCCTAGCACTTTAGTAAAACATGACAATATCTTATGACCTTTTTTCAGTTTAAACAGCCCTCGACGACTGAAGGTATTATCATACTAATATATAAAAATGGAGTGGTTGTTGTCTCACTGTCCGTCTACCAGTTCTATGTTACGCATCCCCGCAAAAACTGATGAACCGATTTAGATGAAATTTTCTAGGATTCTACCGTATGCACTAGAAGGTGCTATAGGTACATAGAAATGGCTTAGGGCTTTGATACGATTCAGGGCACCAATCATGTATTTATATCCTTTTATACATTGATTTAAATTCACTTTTTCAATTTATGGCAGCGCAAGAGTTTTTTCTTCGGGTCAGTAAAATAAGTAAATACAATCGATTCATTTAATTCCTTCTGTATTTTATGGAAATCTTTTTGAAATTTCTTACTCCTTTAATCGATTTACACTTTGTCCTCGAGGTTTTTGGGCAATTTGTAATTCACATTGAAATTTACTGTTTTTTTCGTTTCGTTTCGTAGCGTTGCTAAGGCCTTTGCCATTGCCGTCTCCGAAATGAAAAGATCGTCGATGCTTAAACAGTTCGCCAGAAAGGGATGTCGAAAACGGAATCGTGATTTTCGTGGGGATATAGTAAGGTACTGAAGGCATTGTAGGCATAAAGAAAACTTTAAGGTTGCCCAACGGAGGTACAAAGCAGCAATCAAGCGCTGTAAGAGGTATTCATGGATGGTCTTCTGTACGAGCGAAGTGATTGTTCCCAGGATGGCATGACTTCATAAGATCCTAACAAAAGACTCGGAAGCGGGGGTGGGTTCTCTGCTGCTTCCCTCGGGAGACTTCGCGTCTTCCGACAAGGAAATGCTAAAGCTGATGCTAGAGACCCAATTTGCAGGCTCCAGGGAATTGAGGGAGATGCATCATGGGAGGAATCCCATCCGTCCGTACGGAATGTAGACTTTCCTCCAGCATATTGACGTACACAGTTACAAAATGGGCAATCGTGAGTTTTAGCCCCTTAAAGGCTGCTGGGGAGGATGGGGTATTTCCTGCACTCCTTCAGGAAGGGCAGGATCTACTCCTCCTTCCAATGGTATGAAAATTTCGCTCCTGCCTGGCTTATGGATATGTTTCAAAAGCTTGGAGGGTCACAAAGGTGGTTTTAATACCGTAATACGGACTACACAAGAGCAGACTCCTTTCGAGGATTGTCTTATGTCTTTTCTTATGTCTTTTCTATTGAAGACACCAGAGAAGATAGTGGATGGTTACCTAAGGGATGGTCCAGTATGGGACCACACCCTGCACCTGTATGGACACGCCTACCAGAAGGGAAAATCCGTGGAGACAGCGCTCCACAATCTTGCAGGATTGACGAAGTGCTGAAACACGGAATGTACGGACTGGGGGCATTTCTTGATGTCGAGGGAGCATTTAATAACATGCCCTTCGATCAAATTTGCGTTGCAGCAGGAAGTCATGGCATCCATGCTTCAATTATGAGCTGGATTAGATACATGTTGGAACAGAGAACTATTAAGGTAGTCTTGAGAGACAGTTCAATGATGGTAGCTGTGAGTCAAGGCTGCCCTCAGGAAGGAGTGTTATCTCCACTCCTATAGAATGTAGTAGTTGACAGTGTTCTTGTAAAATTGAATACGCCTGGCGCATACACTCAAGGGTACGCAGATTATGCCGCTATACTCATCACTGGAAAGTACCTTAATATTGTCTCCGAACTCAAGCAGAAAGCCCTGGATAAGGCAATGGGTTGGTGTGCAGAAACAGTGCTGACTGTAAATCTGGAGAAAACTAAACTTGTATTGTTTACCAATAGAAGGAAAATGGAGGGCTTTAGACCTCCCTTTTTGCAGGGTAAGGTTCTATGCCCCTAACCATCGACTAATTATCTTGGGGTTATTTTGGACAATAAGCTTAACTGGGGAGAGCACTTGGAGACTAAGGCAAAGAAAGCCTGTGCCTCCTAATGGATGTGTAGGAGGACCTTTGGTGAAACATGGGCACTTCAGCCAAAAATCAAGAGACGGATTTATACGGCAGTCATTAAACCTATTTTCTTGTACTGCTCAATAGTTTGGTGGAAAAGACTCCGTCGGAAAACTGTTGGGAATACACTGAACCACCTTCAACAAATGGCCTATATTGGCATGTCAGGGGCAATGACAAAACAATCTAAACTTATCTAATTTAAATGAAAGTTTCTATGGGGTTCAAAAGGTGAATATTTTATGGATTTATACCTTATTCCGAAGTGGACTGGCTTCAAATTTGCTGTCTTTTAAGACGCAAGAACGTGATAAGAAACTTAAATCAAGTGTAATCAAAAAGAGGAGTAGCAAGATGAAGAAATTTTAATATAGTTATACGTCAAATACACGGTAAAAAGGTGTGCACCGAGCGACAAGTACGTGGTTTAATTAGGTTAAATCTCGGCCAGGTTAAAAGAAATGAATTTACTCTAATTGGAATAAAATTCATTAATACGTAACCATAGAAAGTCCATTAACATCACTGCCATGAAGTTGGACAATGGAGACAAACAAAACATACATAAAAGGCCAGAAAAAAATTATTTGCGAAGAGGTAGGTCGTACCATTCCCAAATACCCGAGTCTGGACACATTGTCAACAATACCAGACATTCTTATGTACCTCCCCCACTAACCTACTTTGTTTCTTCTAGCCTGAAAGTTTCAAATAGTATTCTTCTTTTGTATAAGCCCAAGTATTAATACATAAACATAGGAAGTTCATGGACTCCACTGTCATGAATTTGTAGAATGGAGACGAACATAACATGCATAAAAGGCCAGAGAAAAATTTATTGCGTAGAGGTGGGTCGTACCATTCCCAAAATACCGAATTAAGACTAATTATCAACAATAGCAGACATTTGTATGTACCTCCCCTGCTAACCTACTTTATTTCTTCTTGTTGAATTACATTTATGGTTCCGATGAAGATCAATAAAAAGAAAACTAAGGTGTATGCAGTAGGATAAAGAGGTCAGAGCAATGAAAACAATACAAAACAACAAAGCAATGAAAACAAAACAACAAAGAAAAACCAAAAGAACAAGGAGGTGGAAGAGTACTGTTACCCGGGAATCCGATAAACCAGGGATGGACGAAGTAAAAGAAAATTACCAATTGAATCGCCCAAGCAAAAAGGACATTTTACCAAAAGAAGATTCTGCTTACAGCTACAAATATAAGCGTGGAAGTGAGGACACATTTCATCATAACAAAAATTTGGTGGATGCTACTATAAGGCAGTAAAGAGTGAACGAAAAGCCAATCCTATGATAGTTGACCGATGATGATTAGGATTCCGACACTGACTTGAAGCCATAGCTAACTCCATAACACAAGTTTGTTTGCGCCCCTTCATGACAAATGTTTAAATTTCCTGATGCAATTCGTATCTATATATATAAAAATGAATGTATGTGTGTGTGTGTGTGTGTGTGTGTTTTTATTATTATTATTATTATTTATTGATCGGTAAAATCAAATACGTTTTACAAAGTGATTAAGTTTTCACATTTTGATCAAAGGGTTTTTTTTTTTTTTAAAGCGGTCTGGCCAGGGATAGTATGCGCCCAGGGGGTTGGGACCCCTGCTTGCAATCTTCTCTCCCTGGCTCCTCCATAATAAGCACGTTGTTGATTGAAGAAGAAAGAGACCACTCCGCGACGATCATCATTGCCTGATCCTTTGTCTTTGGGTTTCCGACCATGGGCACGTAATGTCCTTCACCATGTCCGTTAGCCTTAGCATTATGAAAAAGATGCAGTACGGTTGATGTACACAGTCCTGGGTGAGATATTAAAATAACAATGAGCCTTGATTTCAACAGGATAAAGTGTGGAAATGGAGGGTAAAAGTCCATAGCAATGGTATTGGATAAAATAGGACGATTAGGGTGGTTTAAGGAGAGACAGGAATAAATAAAGTAAATGAGTGAATAAATAAATAAATAAATAAATAGGTCAGGTTGAGACGTTTTAAAATACCGCAACATAAATGAAGGCATTGATTTATCAAAGGGGCCCGTAGTTTGTCGGCGTAAATATTTGGGGGTGTATTTTATCTTAAGTACTGTTATGGTGAACATATGACATTTTTATAGCCCCAAAAAGCATAAAAGGAGTCAAGCGATCCTTTAAATTGATTGTATTTCATTTCACGGTGCAGTCTCTTTTTTAAAACTTTTAAGAAAGTCTCCCAATAGTCTACATAATTGATTTTGCCTTTAAAATACAATGTGATTCTCCTGTATATTACACTTTTTGCAAGTGTAATTATGTAGTTAGCAAGCTTATTCCCCTGATTGTCCCTTTTATCAAAGGGAAAACCTCCATAGAGTTGATATAAAAACACATTATTTCCTCCGGTTAAAACCTTTAACGGACTTCGGAGGTTTTTCCATATGTCTTTCACCTTGCAACAAGTGAAAACAAGGTGCCATGCATCCGCTTCAGTACCTGGGCACCATGGACAATCTTCACTTTCAAGTGTACCAACTGCTCGTAGAAAACGTGCATCAGCCCATCTCCCGAGCACCAGACGCCATGAGATGTCTGCATCCATCCCGAAAGTAGGCCACGCTCTAATAGTCAGCCAGTTTATCTCTTCGTCGCCATATCGCCCTTCCAATGGCCATTGATGTCCATTGCGAAGGTATCTGATTTCCTTGTACACCGAAGCCTTTGGCAGCGGAAGTTTGGTTTCGGTTAGTTTCCTCTTACTCCAAAAGTAGAACTGTGCGATGGGCAAAGGTGGTGGCCATCCAGTGGGGTAGGGGCGACAAACCTCACCACTTGGTGTATCCTCTGGCGTTGGACTCAGAATCGACCAAATCTTCATCAAATTATCATAGAAGAGTCCACAATTTTCACACATGTGATAAGGCGTACTATAGAAGAAAAGGCCGAAGGATTGCCCCATACCTCGGTACCTGGATAACCTATGTGCCGCCATGATTTTCCACGGATCTGATGGAGAATCCTTCATTAGCCTCTGTATGAAGATCATTCTGAATGCCAGCACTTTATCTTCAATATCTACCAGGCCAATTCCGCCCTCAGATAAAGGGGCAGATAAAATAGCACTCTTGACCCAGTGCCTCCTATTCAGCCAGATGAAATCGACTATTTTGGATTGAAGGCGTCGGAGGAATTGCAGTGTCGGTGAGTGACATTGTAGGATGTGCCATAACCTTGGTGCAATGAACTTATTAATGGCAAGAGCTCTTCCTCTTAAAGACAAAGGTGCTGCTCTTGGCTTCCACATCTGTAAGGCACTTTCTAATTTTTGATTTAACTCGTCACTAATGAGTCTGTCTCCTTCTTGAGGGTTGTTGGACATCCACACCCCCAGGAATCTCATCCCTTGAGAATTCCAGTTTAAGGTCACAGGTTGTTCGATTTTATTTCTCCAAGCACCTACCCAGAGGCCTTTACTCTTAACAGTGTTCAGTTCTGCTCCCGAGACTTCTGCGTATTTTTGAAAGGTTGGGATGACCAAGTCAAAATCCTCTTCATTTGTGATGAAAATGTTTACGTCATCGGCGTAAGCGGCCAATACAATTCTCCTTTCATAAGCCCCAGGCAGTGCTAGTCCGGTGAGTGTGTTCAAAGTAAGTCTGATGAAAGGCTCGATAGAGATGGCATACAACATTCCAGACAAAGGACAACCTTGGCGAATCCCTTTTTGAAAGAAAAACGGGGCCGTAAGTGTATTCTGTACTCGCACCATGCACGAGGCATTATTGGACATGGAAAAGGTATCGATGATTTACCATATCGAATGCTTTGGCTTGATCCAGCGACAAAATAGCTAGCGGCTTGTTGGAGTCATTACACCACCACATTATATCCCTGATTAGCGATATGGTGTCAAAAATGGATCTTCCAGGCACACAGTAGCTCTGTTCAGGAGAGATTATCGAATTAACAACTGCTGACAGTCTAGATGCTAGTGCTTTGGCTATAATTTTGTAATCCACATTAGTCAGTGATAGTGGTCTCCAGTTTTTAAGTTCTAGAGGATCTCCTGATTTTTTCATTAAAGAAATGACGGATGTGGCAGTGCTCCTTGGTAGGTGCCCTTTCACAAAGGATTCCTTGACCATCAACGTAAACAACGGAGCTAATTCAGTCCAAAAGACTAGATAAAATTCTACCGTGAGGCCATCAAAACCAGGTGCCTTTCGTTTATTTAGACTCTTCAGAGCTTCAGTAAAATCTTCCTCGTGAAAACCTTCATTTAAGGAGTCCTTGTCACTTTCACTTAGGGCTGATAAGGTGTCCAGTATTTCGCTAGAGAAAGGGATTGTTTGATCTCTGCATTCGTGTTGGTCAGCAAAATATTTGCGAGTTACATGACATAACTCTCCAAGCTCTGAAATGTTACGGCCATTCATCCTTAACTCCATGAGGGGTTTTGGTCTGCACCATGTGGCCCATCTTGCCAGATGATTAGCTGAAGGAGCATCATTTTCAATTAGGGAGTTCCATCCCATTGTGGCCATTATCTTTTCCCCCTGGAGTTGGTATCTGTTTCTTGCAGCAGAAGGATATTCATTCCTACGTGATTTTTGATAAAGGACGACATAGTCTCTTATGGCTCTTTTTATTTGCTCCCATTCTGAGCAGATGTTCAGACTCGACATAGATTCTACAGTCAGATATTTTAATACTATTTTCATGTTTTCTACGAAACTTTCGTCTGATAAAAGAAAGTTAGGAAAACGCCAATATGGAGGTGTGATTGGCCTTCCGCTAAGCTTAATGCACATGGTGACTGCTTTATGGTCTGAGAATGAGTCAATCAGATTTACACTGTAGATATTTCTTATTGAATGGCATGAAGAATATATCCTGTCTAATCTTGAGGAAGACCTTGGAGAAAAGAACGTATGGCCTGAGCTGTCAGTTCTCATCTCAGTCCAGACATCAGATAATCTGGTGTGATCAATAAGTTGTCTTAATTCAGCTGCAAAACGTACGTTTCTTTCAACCCTGCCGGATCTATCTACACTTGGATTAATGGTTGTGTTGAAATCGCCAGCTAAGATTAAAGTCATATTAGCTGGTGACTGTTGCAGAGAGAGAGCAGTTAGGTGATTTTTAACCGCCTCTGTGACATCCAGCGCTGTTTCTGTGTCAATTGGTCCATAAAAACATATTATACGAAGGGGTTCATTATTGAAGGAAAACACCACTTCTTGGGCATGCCCCGGAAAAATTATACTGTCTGATGTTACAAAATCAATCAGTGAAGCCTTCACGGCAACAGCCGTCCCCGTGCAAGGAGTTCGAGGTGGATTTAAAAATACTTTGTATCCTGGTAGTCCAAGACATGGCAATGAATCCACATTTGTTTCTTGCATTAAGGCTATGTCTGGCTTACGCTCATTCATGAAGGCGATCATTTGAGCCCATTTTCCTTGGCTTCTTATTGACCGTACATTCAAGGTAAGAATGGATATTCTTGACATATTCTTGAGTTTAGCGTATATTTCAATAGATAATAATATCGATATGTATATATAAAATAGGATATGTATGTACGGGGTGGCGGTTCTGAAGTTCAGTAATATTGGTTTAAGGCAAGATCACACGTTAACATTTGAGAGGTGGTTGATTATGCGAGCAATTCGCATTTTAAGTCTCTCTGTGACGTGTGGCCTAATTCTTTCTAATGTTTCGCATAATTCATCAAAATCTCTAGTTACGCATTTCGCAAGCATTAGTTGCGTGTTTACATTACGATTGTGCGTGTCTTCTAAAAACGTAATCACGCTTTCAGCCGTCAAGGGGCCTGCACTTGTGTCAGTTGACATGACAACATTAATGCGTTCTTTATCCGCATGGTCTAGTCGGTGCGTACTAGATTTTCCACCTCTTTCATCCTTAGACATCTTCTTTTTCACTGTCAAATCCTCAGTTGAAGGCCGGCGCTTAGGTTTTCGAGTGTTTATGCTAGCGTCGTCAGTTAGGATGTCGGTGTCCGAGTCACACAGTGAGTCCAGCGAGAGTTGCGTGCTGGAAACACTTCTTGATAATTCAGTGACGAGGGGTAGGAATGTAGGGGCGGGAGGGGAAGGTTCAGGGTTGACGGCAGCAGGCTGCGAGCAAGCAGTTATAGATAAAGGGGCAGAAGAAAGTGGAGGGGGGGTCGAAATACAGTTCGATGGACTGGGATCGACTTCGGTCATTTGAGGCTCCACGTGACTTGAGGTTGAGTCATCAGCATGGGCGGATAGTGAAGAGGGCTCTTCGCCCCCCTCGGGAGCTCTTTCGGCTCCTGGTTGATCGCTAGATTCAGTTTCTGCCGAAGCGTCGAGGGGTAAAGCTTGAGGTGTTAATTCATTCACGTCCTTACTTGGCCCAGAGGAAGTGTTATTCTCAGCGGCGTTAGAAACAACATCGACGGGACTTTCATCAACAGTATTTTTAAATTGAACCTCTTTACTTTGTATTTGCGGGCAAAATCTTGCTACATGCCCTTCCTCCTTGCACTTGTAGCATTTAGGTTCTTCGAAGGTCAGATAAATTCTATGAAATGAACCATTAATGTCCAAAAGGACTGAGTCTGGTAGTACAGTGTTCTGTCTTTTCAAGACTGGTACCGCTCTTCTGAATGAGAGGATGTGATCATATCCATCTCTCTTCGCTCCTATTTTGTATTGCTTCATTTCACCGCAAACAGTTACCGCTTGCTGAGCGATGTCAATTAGTTCCGCATCTGGTACTTCTGGTGGAACATTCGAAATTACTAGTTTTTCCACCCTGGCCACCATTGTTCGTGCCTCAATAAAGCGATCTTGTAGTGTAATTCCACCGAACTCGTCAATGAATTTGTTTAATTCTTCTTCATTTTTAAAGTATATAGCGACTCGATCCTGTGAGATTTTTGACGCATGAGTAATACTTGCTCCACCGCCAATTAAATCGCCAACTGCATATACATAGTCATGTAAATTGCTGTTGGCGATACACTGAAAAAAGATTCCTGTCTTTTTCGAGGGAGTATTGGTCAGCGGTGTGATTTTCCGTGGCGGCAGCGTATAACTCGATTGCGGACGCCTGGAATGGTTGGATGAAAGCAGAGGATTTCGGTCGGCAGGATAATTGGAAGTCGTTGGCATGTTGGCATTGCTGTTGGCAACAGAAGAATAACTAGTTGCACGACGTGGAGCGCGTTCTGCGCTTGGACGGTCATTAGTTGAATCACGAGACTGTTGAACGGCAGGCGTCAATGGGGTCGTTTACCATATTTTTTTTATTGCTGAATCTGATAGAGTTTGTAAAATAAAAGGACCCGTATTTTTCCGTTTTCTGATCCGACAATTATTTCCCGAGTTATAAGCGGCGAAAAACTGATGTTTTTAACCCTTTCGGAAAAGTGGGTGTGGTGCAACCTCTGACGTATATCTACTTCGTCCAATCACAACTAAGCCCGCGAAGCTACTTCGCCTTATCGCAAAGGGGGGGACACAGCTGACTCGGCCAATGGGAGCGATTTCGACAGCGTCTGTGAGAGCAGACCTTCCGAGAACCCCCCTCCACTCCCTTCCCACTCCCCTGAAAGCAGTCAAGGACGGGAGGAAAATGACGTCAATGTTATCACAGCAGCATTTTCGGTGGGCGTCACCTTTTGCTTATTTTAATTTTTGATTTATGAGTGAATGGTTGTGGTTAGAAGATTAATTTTTTCACTAAAATTCGTTTTTTGTTTCCATCTAACGATTTCGTGTACAAAATTGCGATTTCGGTTCCGAGTAAACGCCCCCATTGTAGATTGCCTGCTACTCTCCTTAGGATAGTTGGTTTTTCGGTTGAGTCGAAAGCAAATTCACTGGAATCCGCTCTATTCAAACGTTCGAAAGATAACGTACGAGATATTTGAGTATTACGGAGTCCCGCATTTTCACGGGAAGGAGGGGAGGGGGTTGGAGGGCGGAGGGGAGGGGAGAGTCCCCCCGCACCCGCCCTCAAGGCCATCGCCGGTGACTCGGCGACGGCCTGGGGTGGGAGGAGTCACTCAGGGGAGGAGGGGGGGGGGGCACGTGCGTGCGATCAAGTGAAACAGTATTCAACTATTCGAGAAAATAAGGAATAATAGCAAAAATAAGAGGTTAAATAATAGTAAAAATAGGGTTAAGGAATAGGAAGGTAGGTGTCACAAAGTAACAATATGGAGAGATCTCACCGCTGGAATCGGCGAAGAAAACCTCCCAAGAAACCACACAGACCAGCAACGGCGAGGAGCTCAGCAAAGGACGTCCGCTCTCGACGAAGTCTCAAGTGTGTGTGTGTGTGTGTGTGTGTGTGTTTTTTATTATTATTATTATTATTATTATTATTATTATTATTAGTCTCTAAGGTAGGGGAGTTCCTAAGAGAATCCTATTTTAGTCTCTAGGGTAAGAGAAAAAACCTAAGGATGTCCTGTTATTATTTTCTGGGGTAAAGGGGAATCCTAAGTATAACCCATTTTTAATCTGGGGTAAGGTTTTTTTTTTTTTTTTTTAATAACTTTTATTATACCATTCTGCAGTTCAAAATATAATAGTTAACCCTCTTCTTATTATTCAAATTGAAAATAATGGGCATTTTTCATTGACCTCTCCCGTTTGTTGTTTTATAAAAAGGTCTTTATGACCCCATAGGCGTAAGTAGTCTTTTAAGGTTCCTTTATGACGATGGTATGCCTCTTCGTTTATCAACCTTTTCATTATTCTATTCTTCAGGGCCTGAGAATAGTCAATGGTTTGTTTTTTCTTTTTATAAAATAACGTAACTTCTCTATATACAGTCGATTTGGTTATGGTGATGAGGTAGTTTGCTAAGATAGTGCCGTTTCTCTGCGAGGAACTACTACAGGGCATTCCAGCATACAAGTGCAGAAGTAAGACTTTGTCAACTTCGGTCAAGGTCTTTACGCACCCGACTACGATCTTCCATAGCGGTTTCACCCTTTGGCACAAAAAGGCCAGATGCCAAGCCGTGGCCGTCGTGCAAGGACACCATGGGCAGTTCGCCGTGGGTGTAATTCCGACGCGGGATAAAAAAACGCCGTCAGCCCAAGCCCCGTGGCATAATCTCCACGCAGTGTCTGCATCTACGCCAAAAGTTGGCCAGGTTCGGATTGTGTCCCAGGGTATTTTATCGTCTGAGTACCTCCCCTTGAGCGGCCACAGATGCCCACGCTGAGTGTACAAGCATTCCTTGTAGATAGTATTTTTTGGGATAGGCAAAATGATGTTTATTCCTTTTCTTTTACTAAAGAAAGTGAAAGACGGTGTTTGCGATGGAGGTGGCCATCCTGTAGGAGTTGGTCTTTCGGAGAACCTTACAAGTGGAGGTGTTAAAGGTTCCACTCGGAGGACGCTCCAGGCCTCCAGGATTGAACGGTAGTAGCGGTCAATTCTATGGCGACGGCCAGACGGAACAGGGCGCTCGGAGAAAAGAGCGTGAGGATCATCCACCTCCCACTCACGTCTGATGCATTCCAGCGCCAGTGCCCTCCCTACACTTGACATTGTGCCGAGGGCAATGCGCTGAGCAGTAAGGTAGCGGAAAACAATCAACTTAGATGAGATATCCACTAAACCGAGGCCGCCTTCTTTTATAGGCGTTGAAACTATGTCCGAGGAGACCCAGTGTTTCCTTTCAGACCATACGAAATGAACTAGTAAGGCCTGTAGCCTTCGTACTATGTTTTCAGAAGGAGAGTATGAGTGCAAGATATGCCAGATGGTAGGCGCTATGAATTGATTGCATATCAGTACTCTACCCCTGAGTGACATAGGCCCTGCTCTTGGGGTCCATCTGCGAATGGCGTTGGTGATTCTAGTACGGATGTCGGTGTCTAGGATTTCCTGTTGTCTCTCTGAATGTACGTCTATCCATGTGCCCAGGCACTTTATACCATTTGTAGACCACTGTATGCCCAGGGGGTCGTCCTCCCTTGATTGCCAAGGTCCAACCCACAGGCCGCGACTCTTGGACATGTTGACTTTTGCACCACTATGTTCAGAATATATATTAAAGCATTCAGTTATTTTGCTGAAGTCGTCATTGTTATTTATATAAATTGTGATGTCGTCAGCATACGCACTTGCTACAATATTGCATTGTAACTGGCCAGGGATGACTATCGGGGTTAACTCGCATCTGAGTTTCCTTATCATCGGCTCAAATACAAGGGAGTATAACTGTCCAGAGAGAGGACAACCCTGCCTAATTCCGTTGCAAAAAGGAATGGGACTGGTGAGATTTGCTGCTATCCGTACCATGCATATTGAATCAGTGTAAAGGGTTTTGATCATTTTACTAAAATTCGTCCCAAAGCCCATCTTCTCCATCACTGCAAATAAGAATGCATGGTTTACATTATCAAAAGCCTTCGTTTGGTCTAAGGATACAACAGCTAATGGCTCTTGTCCATTAGCGTGAAGGTTAATTAGATCTCGAGTACAAGCAATCGAGTCGTAGATTGTTCTACCGGGAATGCAATAGGATTGCTCTTCAGATACCACACAGGAGATTACTTTTGATAGTCTATTCGACAGGGCCTTCGCTATAATTTTGTAGTCCGTATTCGTGATGGACAATGGCCTGAGTGAGTCAACAGTCTCCACCCTCCCAGTCTTTGGGATTAGCGTTATTATCGAAGTAGATGTGGTGCGGGGGAGCTTTCCCCTTTCGAAACTTTCATCAGCCATTCTTAGGAAGGGCATTTTCAAAACATCCCAGAATCTCAAGTAAAATTCAGGGGTCAGTCCATCAATTCCCGGAGATTTATTTTTACTTAAACTCTTCAGAGCATTTAATTCCTCATCCGAGTTGAGAGGGGTTTCAAGGTACTGACAATCATCCTCGGTAAGAGGAGTGAGAGTAGAAAGAAAAGAATCGTCTGTAGTAGGGTCAAAATTTGCATGTAATGGTGGACTAAACACAGTTGCATAGTGTTGACGAACCTCAGCAGCAAGTTTTGTAGGATCGCATTCCCACCTCCCACGAATCTTGAGTCTTGTGATAGGTACCGGCATTGCCTTTGATGCCCACTGAGATAAGTGAGCGGTGGCAGGTGCATCATTTGCTAGGAGGCCCTCCCAGCCCACCTTGGCCACCAGGGCTTTGGCCTCTCTAGCATAGTAGCCCTCCTCATTCCGTGTATTCATCCTGAGACCCCTTTTATATATTATAGCATGCTCTTTTATTTCGGACTTTATAACCTCCCAATCAGCAATTGGTCCATTACTGGATCGTAGCGTTGACAAGGACGAAATTAGTGATTCTGTGTGTTTGCAGTATTCCTCACTTTCAAGGAGTGTGTTGTCAAACCGCCAGTAAGGTGACCTACGTGTGACGTGTGACACAGTCAACCACATCATGACGGCCTTGTGATCAGAAAATGAAGACAGTGTCTCGACGCGTCGAACATGCTCAACCCTCTGATCAGAGACGTAAAATCGGTCTAAACGTGAAGCAGTGGCTATTCCGCCATGGCTCATGTGGGTGTAGCCAGGATCATTTGATCTCAAACGTCTCCAAACGTCAATGAGACGATGTTGATTAACTAGTCGTCTTAAGGCGGCAGCAAACCTTGGGTATCTCTCATTTCCATTCGTTCTATCAGCTTTGGGGACCAGAGTGCAATTGAAGTCACCCCCAAGAATTATCCATGTGTTTTGATTGACATGTGATGATACAGTGTTTGTAATGTATCCGTTAACTAAATGCATTACCTCGACTGCATTATCCTGTATGTGAGGGCCATATATGGAAATAAAAAGGAACGTTTGACGGTCTGGGTAGTTAATTGAGACTTTTAGCGCTAAAGCATACCCAGGTACTATCACATGGCGTAACACAGAGCAAATGTTGACACTTTTCCTCACTGCAATAGCGGTCCCTGCATGTGGGACCATTGGAGTGGTAAAATGAAAATCATACATTGGCAGGGATCTCATAGTAGGTGAGTCGGTATTTGTTTCCTGAATGAAAACGATATCTGGCTCATATCTCCTAAGAAACAAGGACAGCTGAGCCCATTTCATAACGCTGCGCACTGAGCAAGCATTCAAAGTCATCACTCGTAGCTCACTCATGTGTTACAAATATAATTGCAACAGTATGATGATAAAATATACAAATAAATAAATTAATTAAATTGACAGTTGTTGTCTATTAGGAGATGCAAAAAAAAAAGTCCTAATGATAAAATAAAATAATTAGACGCTTTACTGGTGACTGCTTTCATTATTTTAGAGAGTTGACAAGTCTATGCAGCCTAATGCTCAGCGCCCGATCCTTCACAATTTTTCTCTCATCGAGTTCAGTAAGAGTGGATCGTAGTTCACTGCCGTCTATAAGCAATTCTTTCGCTTTTTTACGTGGATCAGCTCTTTTAACTGCATTTAGATATCTCTTTAGCGTTTCAAAGGGAATTGAACTGAAGTCAGGATTTTCTATATAAAAATCCTCAATCTGTTGAAGCCCTATGAGGTCCAAGTTTTTGGAGCCTTTCTTTCGCTCTGGGGAGTCAGGAACACTCTTGATGCTGTCCTCGTCGATAGATTTCTTCCTCTTACCCGATCGTTCAGCCATAAAAGAGGTACCTGGAGCATGATCATCATACAACTCGTCAGCATTGGATAAGAGAGAAGAAAAGGACTGAGTGTCAAAATCCTTTTCTTGAGACTCACTGAGAATGTCATCATTGAGCGTATTTTGCGTAATATCTTCAATAGCGTTTTTTAGTGTTGGGGAAAGAGAGGTAATAGGTGAAATTGGAAGGGCAGTACGGGAGGAGGCAGTGCCATCTGGCACGACATCATCGAGCGACTGCGGCGGGAAAGGAGGGGGGGGAGGGGGGCAGGTAGCACCCTCCTTCTGTGGTGTGGTATGTGATGTGTGTTGGGCATTCACCTCATCGCCCTCAGCTCCCGGAGGTAAGGAACGAGGACAATCCGATGAGATATGCCCGTAACCTTTACATAAATGACACCTTTGATCATTTTGTTGTAAATAAATCCTATGAGGATTATCTCCGATTTCCACGAGAAAGGAGTCAGGGAGAAAGACGCCCTCGCGTCGGACCACGTAAACCATTCTTTTCCAGGAGTTTACGTGATCATAACCGTCTTCCTTCATTCCAATAGTAAGGTGGTAAATAGGGGATACAATGCGGACTGCTTGACTTAAAATTTCTATAAGGTCACCATCAGAAACATCAGGGGGAATATTTGATAAAATTAATTTTTCAGTATTGGTGACAAACCGCCTAGCTTCCGCCCAGGTGCTTTTTATGGTGACACCACCATGATGAAGCATGAAGGTTTCTACTAATTCTTCTGACTTTAGGTAAATGCATATCCTTTGATGGGAAAGACGTGAAGCGTGAGTAATGTTATGCCCTCCCCCCAAAAGCTCACCAACTTTGAGTACATATGTATGAATTGAGGTATCTGGAAGGGCAGGGAGAATAATTCCCCTTTTTTTATTAGGCCCTCCAGGGATTGGCGTGATTTTTTTTGTTTGAAAAGCAAATACAGTCTTGCCCTCTGCAGCACATCCGTCCGCTCGGCCGGTGTGGTTCTCGGCGCCACCGCCCCTTGCCACGCGAGCGAAAGTTCTCGCGCGAGGCGGCAGGAGAGAGGGGAGGCCGGAGTGGGATGAGAGGGTATTGTTGGCAGCAGCAGCTGGAGGAGGAGGAGTAGGGGCGAGGGTGAGGGGATGGAGGGGCGGTGTTCCACCAGCGGAGGAGGAGGAGGCGGCTGGCGGTGGAGGGAGGTCCTTCGAAGCACTGCAAGCATCGGCCGGCGATTTCAAGGTCATCGGCTGGGATATTGGCTCGAAGTGGGAGGGGATGGGAGGAAAGCGATCTAAGCTAGCGGCACGCAAAATGGGGGTAGAGGAGAAGTCACTTGCTGTGACTTTTGTCTGACAATTACCACGAGATGCACTAGTTACAATTATTTCAGATTGCACTGGGACCACTGGTGTACATACAGTAGAAACTAGGATTCCATGCTCTCGTCGCAGACGAGTAGTAGGTGCTGTCTCCTCCGCACTGTCTAGAAGATTAAGGCGTCCAATATTCCTTATTGGTGATCCGTTCTTCGTTTTCCGGGGTGATTCTGGAGTTGATTTAGCTATTATGGTTGTTGTAGCAGTAGAGTTGGTAGAAGTTAGGAGGTTTGAAATAGTGCCATCGCCTCGCGATTCACCTGCCGCCGCTGATCCCGAGCCCGACCGGGCTCTCGCCCGGCCGGCGGCGGCCTCTTCCTCGCGATCAGACAAGCCGAGTTGACTCGGGACACAAAAACAACAATAAAAACTAGACCACCGAACTTTCAAAGATGGTTGTTATACCAAACAATCCAGGTAGTGTTTGCGCACACTATGATACTAAACACTTAGTAAAGACGTTTGTAGAACACACAACAAAACTCAGAAAATCGGGAGCCCAAATCAGAGCGTCCGAACGCCACGGAGTGTGTGTGTGTGTGTGTATGTCCTTTATGCATTACTACACCATTCATCGGATCGCCATGAAACTTTGGGAAGTTGTTGAGTCCATTCCCGAAAAGAGGACTACGAAATCGATATTTCAATATCGATACTTTATCGATATAATATCGCTAAAGTATCGATAAATTGATACATTATCGATACAAAATTGAGGTGAAATTATTTAGTTTTTTAAAAGCAATGTATCATTGCAATATCGATACTGTATCAAATGTATATAATGTGTTTGTCCTTTATGCATTACTACACCATTCATCGGATCGCCATGAAACTTTGGAAAGTTATTCAGTACGCTCCGCGAAGGTTTCTACAAAATCGATAATTCAATGTCGATACTGTATCGATATAATATCGATAAAATATGGATACATCGATACATTGTTGTTACAAAATTGAGGTGAAATTATTTTGGTGTTTTTTATCAAAGTTTTATAAAGTATCATTACAATATCGATACTGTATCGATACAATATTGATAACTTCATGCATTACCACAACATTCATCCAATTTCCATGAAGCTTTGGTTAGTTGTTTTGTTCACTCCATGAAGGTTTATACAATATCGAGAATACAATATCAACACTGGAGACGGGATGTGCATCCCATTGAACTTGCAATTCATTGAAACACTCACGTTCAACATATTCAAATCATCCGGCATGGGACAAATATTTCAGAAATGCCAACTTATTGCTTGGGATGAATGCACAATGGTGCACAAAGCATCGCTCGAGGCTCTGGATCGATCATTGCTAGATTTCCGTTGAATCCTGAGACCATTTGAGAACGCATTAATATTGCTTGCACGACATTTCAGGCAAAAATTACCTGTAATTCCTCGATTGACACTAGCGGATGAAATAAATGCTTGCCTGAAATATTCTACTTTGTGACGACATGTAAAGACGTTAAAATTATATACAAATATGCGTGTCCAGCTGCAAAACAATCGATCAGCTGAGATATATTGTATACCCATAAGAATTGTGAAATTAAACATACTATAAACGTGCGCTTTCCATTTAACCAGATTGAGCCACAGCAACGCGTGGCCGGGTCAGCTTGTTTATTATATTTCTCCCTCCCATTGAATTTCAACAGGCACCTTCAGCTAATTGCATTATAAATTAGAAAGAGTCACTTATTCTAACCGTTTTACCCTGCTATACTTTTGGCAAGTGCTAAAACTGCAAAATACATATTTTTAACAGGGACTTTAAAGTTCGTGCATGATGTGCCTGAGCTAAGGTTATTTGGATAATTTTCATTTCTGTGTGGTGCAAAATGACCCTAACAGTCGACGCACCCGATAAAACCTAATACTACTACTACTGAAGTGGAATGTAGGCATGTTTGTAGGCATATTCATTTGCATAAAACTCGAGAACCAAACGTAGTACAGCATTCAAACTTTGAAGCTAAATTAATGTTAATCGCGCACAGTAATTTTCCTACTTTTCAAGAACTAATAGTATAAAGTAATAAAAATAATGGCAAATAATAACACCTGTTCCGTCACACACGAGTCAAAGCGTTCTCATAAGATGTGCTACATGTAAATGA
The DNA here is from genome assembly GCA_933228895.1 of Platycnemis pennipes. NCBI lineage: Eukaryota > Metazoa > Arthropoda > Insecta > Odonata > Platycnemididae > Platycnemis > Platycnemis pennipes. Next base: position 26,378,260 of record OW121849.1, read on the forward strand.
AATGATTTGTAATTTCTAATTAGAAATATTCATTGCATAAACTTCAGAGGCACATTAGCCAAAAGGTATTTTATTAACGGTTCTTAATTTTATCGTTGAATACTCTTTTGGCTAAAATTTCCGGAAGTTTGAAGATTTCAGTGGCACTTTCTGAAAATTTACTGGTCAAACAGCTATTTCCCATGGTGACCGAAGGCTTTTTTTACAAATAAGTTTGATACGGTTCGTCGACTGAGACACTCGTTTGTTGTTCTATTCTTACTGCTTTGGATTATTTGTGCTGATTTATCGCTATTGCTGTTCTTAATTTTATCGTTGAATACTCTTTTGGCTAATATTTCCGGAAGTTTGAAGATTTCAGTGTCACTTTCTGAAAATTTACTGGTCAAACAGCTATTTCCCATGGTGACGGAAGGCTTTTTTTTACAAATAAGTTTGATACGGTTCGTCTACTGAGACGTTCGTTCGTGGTTCTATTCTTACTGCTTTGGATTATTTGTGCTGATTTATCGCTATTGCTGTTCTTAATTTTATCGTTGAATACTCTTTTGGCTAATATTTCCGGAAGTTTGAAGATTTCAGTGTCACTTTCTGAAAATTTACTGGTCAAACAGCTATTTCCCATGGTGACGGAAGGCTTTTTTTTACAAATAAGTTTGATACGGTTCGTCGACTGAGACGCTCGTTTGTGGTTCTATACTTACTGCTTTGGATTATTTTTGCTGATTTATCGCTATTGCTGTTCGATTGTACACCTGAATGTGCTGTTTATTTTTTTATTATTAGGCAGTATTTGTGATTATCTATTTGTTTCAAATCCTCTCTTTCTGAATCCCTGATAACAAAACACCGGTGTAAATAAGTAGGTTTCTTTGTTTGAACGCTGGAAATTGAAAATTACATCAACTGTATTACATCTACTAATTTCAGCCATATTGTGCCACGATGGACGTTTGTTAAGAGGGATGTATAGCGAATTAAACTTAGACGCCAGAATAAAAATAAAGTAACGGCTTAGGAAAATTCAACTTTGTAAAATAATTAAGTTATAATGATAGGTGTAAGATTCCCTTCATTAAAATAAAAACTGCTCTATTATTTCCTACTTTTCTCTCCCATTGAAAATCAACGGGCACCTTCCGCTAGTGTATTATATAAATGAACGTAACGTCTATAATAGCATACAATATTTACTAGTCCATGCATTAAATGTTATTTATATCAGAAATGATGGCTCAGACTGTAATAATATACACACGCCATAATATTACTCTGATGAGTTTTATAAAGCATTAGCGACAATTATTTTGTGAAACAAACTTTTAAAACTTTAATACAATCCAATTTTTGCTGGAGTACTAAGGACAATAATTGTTAACTATGTATTTTATCTCTAGTAGCTTAAACGACAAGTATTTTCTTTCTCAAGAATATTTTTTCTATTCAACTCATCGTGGCTGATAGCTGCAGAGTGTTGGAGAGGTCCACACAACATGCACTGCCTATTAAGTTATTACTAAATAAACGAACTATAGGGAGAAAAAGCTTGATGAAGTTCTATACATTGCAAATATATGCCTGTCATGCTACGAGTTTTTCTTGAAAGTCATCACTTAGGGTTGAAGGACTCAGACAAATTCTTATATGCCATATACTATAGTTTTTTGCGCATCACCTATATGAAAAATATGTATACTATTACATAGAGGCAACATTATGCTATAGTATATTTGTAATCAGTGCCAGATATATGGATACGCTAGGTATTATCTCATTTGTAGCGAGTGACAGATGCATGGGGACAATATCATGCAAATACAGGGTATGTCCGGAAAATAAGTTGAACAAATCCGTAAAGAAAAATTTATTGAAAATAAAATGCTAATGTTTAGTATTCTGCAAAATAGCACCCTTGTGCGTTAATCCACTTTTTCCAAGCGATTGTGTTCCGGTAGGCTTCCTGGAACACGTTAAGGGGAACCTCCTTAAGACAATTTCTTTCGGCGGCTTTCACGGCATCTACCGTCCAATAACGATGACCCTTTAAGCTTCTCTTTCTTTGAGAAAACAAAAAGAAGTCAGCAGATGCCAGATCGGGACTGTATCGTGTCTGGGTCGGAGTTGCACACCGTCCCTGGCAAGGAACTCGCTAACAACGAAGGCGGCATGAGACGGCACGTTATCATGATGGAGTCACCAGTTTCCTCTGATCTCCTTCCTGCCGCGAAGCACCCGGTTTCGGAGCCTTATAAGGACTGCAAGTAAAATTGGTTTTAAGTAGTTTGTCACAGACAGACAGGCAGTGACAGGCAGTGGGTCTGGGTCTAAAACTTCCTTCCTTATCCACACATTCTTGTCAACACGAGACGTGTTTTCGGGCGTCCAGGGGGTTTATTTGTAATCTCACTTTAGTGAGAATATGTCATAAAAGTCAATTTTTCGTAGTTAAACCCCGCAACCCAGGCGGCGTGACCATCTTCGGATCTCAAGCGGTGACTTACCGGTCTTTTAGAAGATTCATCCGCTCTGATCCGTATCTTTCAACTCTTGATCCGTTTCATTATCTCCGCCTGCCATTAGTTCCCATCTCACCTTCATAAAGAACGTGAAATGGAGCCACCATCGTTTCCACTTGAAGCAACTGAGTTGGAAAAAAGCAAGAGCGAGAGAGATACAAACGATTTTATTGTATATTTGGAATTTGCACAACGTGAAGAACTTCAGCAAACCGAGATCGTCAACAGATAGCGCTACCGACAGAAGCTTCGACAATTCACGAACCGTTCGTGAGCCGATCCTTAAAGAGCGAAACGGATCTCCCGCCTTCCCTCAAAGAGTCATTGAAAAGGTGAGATTACAAAATAACCCCCCAAGCCGTTATTCATCGTCGACGTCCTCTCTCCCGTCCCGTAACATCTTGCGCCACCGGTAAATCATGTTTTGGGACATCACTTCATCCCTATAAGTTTTTTTAAGCATCGTGACGGTCTCGGAGCCTGATTTCCCTAACTTAATGCAAAATTTAATGGAATGTCGCTGTTCAGTGAATATCGGTTCAGTGAACAGTGGCATTTTGATCTCCCAACGCGTCACTCGAACACAGGTACACACTACGAGCAACCTGCATTGTGCAATGACCAGCAGGTAACTGGAGAGGCACGCATTGCTTTCCCAAGAGCCCCCACCCACATTCCACCGCCAGTTGCAAAACTGCAATCCTCTGGGTTGGCAGGAAAAATTAATTCAACTTTTCCGGATATACCTTGTGTATAAAAGTGAAGTGGTGTCTTAATGTCTTTTTGTCTGTCTACCCTTTCTATGTTTGCTACGCATCTCCTCAAAAAATATGGAACCGATTGAGCTGATTTTTCTAGGATTATGGCGTAAACTTTAGAAGGTGATATAGGCTGTATAAAAAAAGGCTCAGAGCCTGGGTTCGATTCCTGGCACCAATTATGTATTTACATTGGTTTAAATTGACTTTTTCAATCTATGGTAGCGCAAGAGTTTTTTTTCTTTCGCTCAGTAAAATTACTAAATATTAATCGGTTTCTTTTATTCTATCTGTTTTTGATGAAAAAATGTTCAAACTTTTTTATTCCTACAACCGGATTAAACTTTGTCCTCGAGGTTTCTGGGCAATATGTAATTTACTTTGATATTTACTGTTTTTTTCGGTTCTTTTCCAAGCGTTGCTAAGGGCATTGTCGTCCCCGAAATAAAAACATCGGTGATGCTTAAATAAGTCATCATAATGGGATACCGTAAACGGCATTGTGCTTTTCGAGAGGATATAGAAAGGTAATGAAGGCACTGTAGGCTATTGGTGAGGCAAGATTAGCCATATATTTCCGCACAAAGATGCGTGCTGACTTCAAGCACAACTCACGGATTTAGAAAGTCTGCATACGGTTAAAATTAGAAGTACTCAAATTCGGTGCTCAAATTGTGAATGTTTTTTTATTACGGGTTTGTGAATTTGAACTAACGTGGGACATTAAGAGAAGAGATGGAAAGCTTTCAAAATCGTCTTTGATGAAGATAGCTTGAGGTTTGAGATAGTTTAACAAAAACCAGGGAATAAAATTCAAATCCCAATGGAGCATAATGTCTCATTACGTATCCGTGGGATGTTTATTGATTCCATTGCATTGATGCTAAAATCTTTCGTATAAAAGCGATGCCGTTAACGTAATTTATCTTTTCGCAACTATTTCTTGAATCATGATCGGCCATTTCACTCGAAAAAATGATACGGATCTACTTTTCACGCTACTCTCATATCAAGAGTTTGAATTTGGTAAAACTAAAAGTATTTAAATGAAAGTTTCTGCGGAGCTCAATAGGTGAATATTTTATGGTATTTTACAATTTTCCGGAGTGGAATGCTTTCATGGAAGCTTTCACGTGGAATTGCTGCCTTTTGAGACACAAGAACGTCATAAGGAACGTAAATGAAGTTTAATCAAAAATAAAAGTAGAGAGGTGAAAATAAAATTTGATATAGTTATGCCTCAAATATTCAGTAGAGGGTCTGGATATGTGCAACTGTGCGACGATTACCTGGTTTAAGTAGGACAAATATGTTCTAAGAATAGAATTTACACTAATTGGAATAAAATGCATTAAAATGTATCAGTACGATGTTCATTGATCTCACTGACATATATTTGGAGAATGGAGACAAACATAACACACGTAAAAGATCAGAGATTTTTTTTGCCAAAGAGGTGGGTGCTATCATTCCCAAAAACCGAATCTGTCCTCATTGTCAACAATAGAAAGGCATTCGTACGCACCCCCATTTGAACCTCCTTTGTTTCTTCTAGCCTGAAAATTTCTAAATAAAATTCTTATATTTGTAAAGGCCGAGGTATAAGTCCAGGCAGTAATTAAATGTTTATATTGATTTAAAAATATATAAATAAATATATTTATGGTTCCGATAGTGACATAGGGATGTTTGAAATTGTATAAAAAAACGTCCATCGCTTTGGGAACCGGAATCCTTCTACTGCTCCCAACGCTCACGCAGAATTATCTTTGTAACACAGCTAAACACTTTGATAATTTAGCTAGGTAGCACACACTAAGTATTACTGACAAATTAGTAACTAGAGAGGAAAAACGTACTTACTGGCTTAGGAATGATCCCTGAAAGGCAAACGTCTTTTCCAAACGAAGGTCTACGGAGAACTAAGGCTCAAAAGAACCAGTAGCCCCTTTTATAGTTTCAGTGGGGATAAAAATCATATTTTTCCTCGGGACAAATAAAATTCTTTCCAACCCACCGCTGAATTTTCAAACGATCCCCTCCCTCTGCTGTATCAAACTTTTTGTGGGATGAGGGCCGAATCTCCGGGGGTTCCTTAAAGTTGAAGGGCCTTTTACCTAGCGGAGCTCTCCAATGATGCCACGAGGCTATTCAGCCTGTAAGGGTTGAATGTTGCCCTTTCATTTGAAGTACATATAAAGGTGAAACTGATACCATTAACTATCCTGCCCTCTCTTTGCAATACGTTCTGATATTCTGCTGTCCCCAGGAAAAAAGAGATTGCTCACCTATCTACCTAACCTCATTATTGAGTTTCATTTTAGTGTTTTATACTTAAGTGCTCATTATTATGAGCACTTATGTTTTAACTCTACCGCTAAACGAAATGATCTCAAATATATTCAGAATATTATATACTACATACTCTGTGGTTTCATTCTCGAACTTTTCCCGTTAATCGTAGCTTAGACACATCAATAACAATATTTTTGGAACCTCAACGAACGCCTCTGTACATTAATCCATTGTAACTTTGCTACTACATAATCCACATGTACTACAGAAGGAAATATTTTCGGTGAGAATCCTGTTTTAAAGGTTCAAATGAGGCACAATATATTTTTCAATATCCTTAAGAAAGATAATGCATTTGAGGAATAAACTCGCAAAGAAAATAGTTTTATACACCCTCATCATCATCATAAAGGGTCAACAATCCTAGGATTGGTTTGACGCAGCCCTCCACTCGCTTCTTCTATCGGCCAACCTCTTCATATTAACGTAGTTCCTCTCTTTCACGTCCTTTAGGACCTCTTCTATGTAACTCACACGAGGCCTTCCTTTTCCATTCTTCCCGTTCACTTTTCCTTCAACGATAGTCTTCATCAAGCCATCGTGTCTTAAGATGTGGCCTATAAAGTTGTCCCGACTTCTTTTTATAGTTTTCGGCAGACATCTCTTTTCTTCCACTCTTCTTAGGATTTCTTCATTTGTCACTCGGTCGATCCATTTTATCTTCATCATTCTTAGATAGCACCATATTTCGAATGCTTCCACCATTTTCTTCTCCGCTGCTGTCATCGTCCATGCCTCACTGCCGCAAGCATTGTAGCATACTGATTGTTTCTCCGTGGATGTTCACTCCAGAACACTTCTCCTTGACTTCAAAAATGGCTCTCTCGATGTAAACACTAAAAATTACGGGTGACATTGCACAGCCTTGTTCACTACATTCCTTATTCTTGCTTCTTGCTGGGTCCAGATTTTATCACCGCTACTTGGTTTTGATACAAACTGTTGATAATTCTTCGATCATTGTAGGACACTCCAATGCCCTTCAGAATTCCAAGCATTGAATCCCAATCCACGTTGTCTAAAGTCTTCTCTAAATTCACAAATGCAATGAACGTCGGTTTGTTCTTCTCCATTCTCTTCTCTATGAGTAGCCTAAAGGCCAATATTGCTTCCCTTGCACCCTAAATTTTCCTGAATCCGAATTGATCTTCACCCAGGAATTCCTCTGTTTTTCGTTCTATTCTTCTGTAGATGATCCTGGTCAGTATCTTCGATGCATGTGTCGTCAGGCTTATAGTCCTAAAATTTTCGCACTTCTCGGCTCTCTTCTTTTTGGGAATAGGAATGATGATGTTTTTCTCAAAGCCCCTGGGTATTTCTCCTGTTGAGTAAATGTCACAGATGGCCTTGTAGAGATGAGCCAATGTCCTCTCTCCCGCACTTCTTATCAGTTCTGCGGGTACATCATCAATTCCAGAAGCCTTATTCTTCCGAAGGTCCCTTACGGCTGCGTAGAATTTCGATCTCAGTATTTATGCTCCCTAATCATCCTTCTCGACTTCGCTTTACTCTTCAACAACTTTCGTGCTGAGATTATTCCCGTTGTATAACTCTTCCAAATATTCTTTCCATCTCTTCACTTTGTCTTCATTTTCAATCAAAGGTTCTCCATTCTTGTCTCTTATAGCATTACATCTTGCTCTCCGTTCCTTGAAGTGGTTGCTCACTATCTTATGTGCAGCTTCCACCTTTCCAAGGGAAAGGTTGTTTTGTACATCTTTGCATAGATTGTTCATCCACATTTCTCATGCTTTCCTGGCTTTGCGACTTATTTTGTTCCTTATTATTTTATAGTAAAGCTGCCCTTCTTCAGTTTTCGCATTCTTGTACTTTCTTTTTTCTTCAATTAAATCTAAGACTTCTTCCATGATCCATGGCTTCTTCTTAACATCTTTTCTTCTTCCAAAAACTTATTTTGCGGCTTACTGTAGTCCACGTTTAATGTTTTCTCAACGCTTTTCTACTGGTTTCTCAGTCTTGTCCTCTTTCATGTTGTTTTCTACTGCTTTCTGAAATTCCAGCTGATGTTGAGTCTCCTTAAGTTTTTCTATTTGCCAAATTTTCTTTACTGTTTTCTTCAATCTCTTGAATTTTAGATGGCATTTGGTCATCACTAAATTATGATCTCTGTCAATGTCTGCACCCGGGTATCTTTTGCAGTCCTTCGCCATGATTCCTATACCTCTGCTTCACTAAAATGTAGTTCATTTGAAATCTTCCTCTGTCTTCTGGCATCTTCCACGTGTATTTTCTTCGGTTGTGATTTTTATACAATGTGTTAGTACCACTAACTTATTATGAGTGCAGAACTCTGGCAGTCTTTCTCCTCTTTTGTTTCGGTTTCCCAATCCATATTTTCTAGCTATTCTTCCATATTGACCTTCGCCGACGATAGCGTTCCAGTTTCCTAAAATAATTAGGTTTTCTTCTCCTCTTACCTGTTTTATTACTTCAGTGACATCTTTGTAGACGTCTTCCACTTCTTCATCTTCGTAGACCGACGTAGGCATGTAAATTTGCACCACAATGGTATCTGTAGGCTTATTTTCAATGTTAACCATGATAATCCTTTCACTGTACTACAGAAAGCTCTTCACACGCAGTCCTGCACTCTTCCTGAGCATTATGCCTACTCCAGCGTTACCATTCAGTGATCCGGTGTGAATAATTCTATAACTTTTACTCCAAAAGTCTCCTTCTTCGGGCCATCTCATTTTTACTAATCCATAATACATCGAGGTCTATTCCTCGAATTTCCACCTTTAGCTTCTCCAGTCTTCCGCAGGTCCGAAGTGATCGCACATCCCACCTTATCCTAAAATAATATGAGATAATTGGGCAAAATTATCCAAGAGAATCTCTTTGAACACTTTCAATAAACGTAAAGAACTGTGTATAGTGACATCATATCTATTAGCTCATAACTATAGACTCCAGTTTTATCTCTAACGCTATACTGAATGCTCTCAAATATTATCAAAAAGCTTTTTTTGAGTATATTTGAGATTTTAAAAAATGGAATATTTTAGGCATTAAAAAATGAAGCATTTCACACACGAAAGGCGCTTTTCTAGGAACAGAAAAGAGAAAGCTTTAATCTCGAATCAGCTGGAGAGCGAATTATCTTTGGCTTTCTCACGTGCCTCTCCCAAGGTCAAGACTCCCATGCGAGACAGCCGTTGCATTTTTGGTACCTGTGTTTGCAGCCAGTTTGATCGCCGGCAGTGCACTTGATAAAACAATAAAAATGAAGTAAGCACCGCGAAGATTAAGGTTGAGTAAATATGGGCTGAAAATTAGATTCTGAGAAGATCAGTTGAGTCTCAATAGCTTATAATACGCTGCTCCGAAGCGGTCAATCATCCCACAAGACTCGCCTCCGGGCAGTTGTCCTTTGGCATGCGCGCGTCAGCATGGGCTGCGGCAGTGCAGGGGAGACACGAGATACGAGATGACCTTGAGAGTATGGAGAAGCCATTCTCATCCTCCTCGGCTTCCTCTTTCATATTCAACGGGATCAACGCTATATTGAAAAAATATAATATCAACTTTACGTGAATCTTGATGTTGCGAGTTATTTCGGCAAAGGGAGAACTTAGTACATTGCATGTAAGTAATTAATGATATGCAATTTAACAGAGGTGTCATGGTGTCTTAGTGAGTAGAGCGCTGAGCTACTGACCGAAGGGCCCCGGGTTCAAATCCCAGGCAAGAACCTTTCTGGACGCCCTGCCAAAAAATCCTCAATGAGCACCCAAAGCTCAAGAAATCCAAAGAAAGAAGTAGGAGGCCCATGGAAAGGAAATGGCCCCCTACCCTGAATTAGTGAATTTCACACGCCAGTGGCTTAGTACGGGGTGAGCCAGGATATAGTAACCAGGTCTCCAGGTTATATACTCAGGTTTTATATCTCCTGATAGCAAGTAAATTATTGTTTTACTTGTTTGGGGGAATAAGAGCAGCTCGAAATAAAAAGACAGGCAAGGACCCGACATTTGCTAGTTTGTAAATACTTTTCTGCAGCTAATACCTGGTAAATGGGTTGGTGGTGAAATGAAGACGGCGAGTATTTGTTTGTAAATTATTTATTTAATCAGTTTTGGTGAATACACAGCTGAGGCGTCAGAGTGAGGGCAATGATTATTATTTATGGCGTCGCTATGGGTGATGGAGACAACCGGGTTCACGCGCCTACTTTGCCAGCTGAATCTTGCGTCTTTGGTAAGCTCCAGATCTCTTCAGACTGGTTTTCATTTCATGCCATCATATTGTTCATCTTAAATATATCTTTCTACCCTGGAACGCGTAATTTGATGGCAATATTGAAAGCAGCTTTTTTTATGTACGCCAATGACATTAAGCGGAAAATCTCTATATGCATGTTTGTCGCACCTTTCTCGCAAACGCCTCTAACCATTTTTTTTTAGTATAAGGGTTTTTTGATGCCAGGAATCAATTTCGCGGAACATAGGCCGCATGAAAAGGGCCTCACCGGCCCCTATGAAGGCCTTCTTTTAACAAAGTTTACTACCATACGCTACGCAATGACTGAGGACGCATATATCCAGGAAACGAAGAAGGAAAAGTAATCCTTTCACCAACAACAGCATTCTTTTTCTCAGCCAATTCACTCAAAAATTAATCATTCCTGTATAGCTATCTGCCTGATCTTTTTTCATTTGTTTTATTCCATTGGATACGGTCATGTTACACTCTTATATATATAAGTATCAACCAGATATTGCTGAAAAAGCCAACCCTTTAATTGCAAAGCATTGACCATCCAAAGGTGGAGATGAGGATTGCTGAGGTTGATGTGAGAGGGAAAGTGTTAGGGCAAGTTAAGGTACAAATGGTAATCAGTACTGAGCTAGTTCAAATCTGGTCAAATTTTAACGATTGGCATTAGGTGCTCTTAAAGAAATACTTGTAGAAAATCCAAAAGTGCCCTTTGGTTATAATAGAGGATAAGTAAAGGGCTCAACACGACTGTCAATATTGTTCATATTAACTAAAGATTTCCCACTTTGACGAATATATAACTTGTTATCCGTAAAACATCGGTCTACGTTGAAGGCAACAATGGCACAAACTTCATTCTGAAGGGGGATGTTAAAACTTCTGTGATCTACGGCATCAGGTAATGGAAAAAGCTGCTTAACATAAGGCGGTTCTACACCTTCTGTGCAGTGCGTCTATTAGCTTCTTCTTTTACTTCCCGCATCATCATGAATCCACGAACAAACGGATTTTTAGGTCTCGAAATATGTTCCAAAAGACTAATAAGATTCTCGCTGATACCATGATTCATATGATTATTTGTGCGCTTACCAAGAGCATCCTCATTATCCAAAGAGAATATCTGTCCGTATTGAGGCAATTTATATTCAAATTTTTCATCATCGTTATGAGTAGGTTGAGCTCTTACATTAAATTTGTGATAAACTTGCCCGCTAGCAGTGTAAATATTAACTTCTCGACTGTTGGTTGTTCGATCATCATGTACAGTGAATGAAGCCATTGCAAAACACGCATTTAATTTCCAATCCTTTTATAAAATTCATAATAAAATGGATGGCGTCGAAGAAACAATCGCGCTAACTTGTTCGGAAATTCTGGATGTGGTAGATCTATTCTGTCATGCAAGTAGCAGTCCCCAAACGGATATCTATGAATGAGATTTTATACTCGTTCTTCGGGAAAATGCAATGATCCACAGTGAATAAAAAACAGCAAAGGTTGCAGAAAGGTTGCAAATTATGGTAAAAATATATCAGCCGTTGTAGCTGCCTTGTGGGAACTTATTCGGTTTAGCCAGAATCCTTGTTGTCGTCTTGAATTTATCCAATTCTTCTTCTTCCAATCGTTGATGATAATGATCATCAGACTCTTCTGCACGCCTTTGAGCCACTCGTCTTGAAGTTTGAAGATGTCTCTGTGAGTCTGACTCTTCTGCTCTTTGGTTATTCTGTCGTTGCCTCATCTTTTGAAAGCGTAGTTCACTCTGTTCGTTTTATTCTCCACCTCTGGATTCGTGCAAGCTCACGTATCATTTATAAATGTTTTGGACGATCATTGGGAGACTAATATTCTTGCCTCATTCTTTTCTGATCGTTCATCTGTTGAGAGTAAGGCTAATTTGGCTCAATCATCATTTTAAATAACGTATCTTCAAATGTGGTTTTTGATAGCCGGCTTGGTCTTGCTGATGCCAGAAAATGTTCTTCATTTTTAGTAGGGATGGGTTGGTTCCACTTTTTTTCGATTCCGGTTCCGGTTCTTAATTTACCACTTACTTTGCATTGCTCAATGGTAAGATAAGATAATCAATAATCATTTTCAGAGACATACTGCTTGAAAAAGAATACTTCATTATATTTGTTATATTGTGTTTATGTAATTTTAATCCATTTTTACCCTTTATTTGAAAATATTTGTAGAACTCAAGCACTTTTGGTTCTGTACCCTTGGCCATTAACTTCTCCTTTACACAAAAATAAACACACCTCATAACATAATGGGAATAAACTCTATTAGATGAATATTTTGCTTAAATATTGCACAAATTAATAAATGTATGCTTGAATAATATAGGAAAAGTGGTACTCATTTCAAATTTTTGTTCAAAAACACCAGCATTTTCACTATTTCTGGATCAAGTCTGTTTCTTTTTTGGTCACATATATTGCCAGCTGTACTAAACAGCCTCTCACTACAAACAGTTGCAGGAGGAACACAGAGATACTTCATTGCTAAGCATTTCAGTCTTTTGAAGTTAGTAGAGAACCAGTACTGACTGATAATGACTGCATCGCTATCAGGTCTAATGGTTTTCTCTGAGAGGTACAAATTTAGCTCATCTTCAGCACTGATATTGTCTTGTGAAGGTTCTACCAAAGGAATCGAAAAAGCATTTTTATATTTCACGCAGATATTAAATGACGTAGATGGAACACGTGATGTTGCTCTACATTCCTCATTGGCAGGGCCCTGACAAGAGAAATTGGCCATTTCATCCAAAAGATTTTGTCTAGCTGAGGTTAAAGATTTTATATTTTTAAGTTAGTCTTGAATCTAGGATCCAGAAGGGTGGCCATGGATATGATGTCATCATTCTCTACATTGATGAATCTGAGCTTAATGGAGGCTAGAAGGTCAGCTTTCAACCCCTGCATACCCTTCCAAATGGTGTGTAATTAAGTTCAATAGAGGGATTACCTAAAAAAAATACACCTTCAGTCAGAACATATGGCAGTCAGTACAACCCTTTTGTAAAATGATTTGGTCTTTTGGCATTTTACAAAATGTATTTCTTTAAACCATTTATCAGCATTTTTAAATTATTAACTAAATAAATTACCTCTGAAACAGATTATGTTTCTTTGCTAAGTTGCAATGTGGCTGTTTCTAATATTTCTAATGTATCTACTGCCCCTTCAATTGTCCTCCATTCATCCGTAGTTAATTCAGAAGCCAGCCTGATGTCACATTTTGTTTCATAAGAACCTTTCCTATTTCGTTTCGGAATCTTTCCGGTATCTCCAATGCCGTGATTTTATTTAACGGCGATACGTTTGTTAAGTATGATCCGCGTAAGAGAAACCAATTGTGTCCCTAATTTCGACCACGGTTTTGTCATTACCAACACATTTCTCATAAACTTAAATATTTAAATTCGTATGTTACTGGAAATACTTAGTTACACTCTCCCGTTGGAAGATAATACCAATATCAGCTTTTATATCCGACACGTGCATTTTTCTTCATGTTTCAATGCACAAAAATGTTTTAAAGTTCAAAATGACCAGTTAGCCCAACCTTTTTGAGACGATCGCCCATTTACAGTCGAGTAATCAAGAAAGCAGAATGGTCAACGGAAAACGGTAGATGGTTACTTGGCTGAACACGACCCTTGCATCAAGGGAAGAAGAAACTTGATAAAACAATTTAGTTGTAATTGACCGCATACCTGCAATTGCGGGTGCCTTTCATATCCGGCTATCTTTGCGCTGCCCATTTTTCAAATAGTCGATTGTCGTCTGCTATTTACTGCGTGGCAAAGTAGACAGCGTTCTCTTGCATGAGCAAAGTTAATGCTATTGTACAAATGACGAATAATTTGATGACTTAACGAAAGCAATGTCCTAAGCAGGGATACTATATTTACACACTCCCTGGTCCTAAGCATGAATGAAATCTTATAAAACTTATACACTCTATATCATATAATTTACGAAAATGATATGAGGACTCTAGGACATGTCCTAAGCATGAATGAAATCTTATAAAACTTATACACTCAATAATATGTAATTTACGAAAATTATTTGAGGACTCGCACCTTCAAAGGAGGTGGACGTAACACATACAATTCAATCAGAAAATCCTTATTTCGGGGGTATTTCATCACTTACTAGAATTGGATGTAATAAAATAAATCGTATAGTCATTTTAACGACTGAATTAGAATAATTCGTGGCAACTTTGAAGCATCTAAGTACACTATTTCACCAGGTTTTAATGTGAAGCCTCCGCTTTCAGAGTGTGAGCAAGTTTCAAATTGGTTTTCGCACCAATTATTTCGGTACCGATTATTTTTGGCCCCGGTTCCGGTTCTAAGCTCAAGAACCGGTGGAACCGAGAACCGAAGAACCGAACCGACCCATCCCTAATTTTTAGGAATTAAACTAGTTGAGGTACCTGGTATTGAGTCATCAACTTACATTTGCTCCGAAATAAATTCCTAGAAGTACTGGGCATTGGATCATCACCTTGCTCCATTTGTTCCTGAAGTTCTCTTTCAGGTTGCTCTAGATATCGGATGTTAAAATTATAGGACCGCTTCTTTGAAGGCCTTCTTTTACTAAGAATCTTAAAAGGAATATTCAACATATGCCAATATCATTTATTTGCCATGATGAAAAAGGCAAATTGACATAGATTTTATTATTTAGAAATAAAACTTTAGCTTTTCTATTAAAAACTAACATGCGATTTGTCACAATGAAAACGGCTTGCCCTCCTTTCCCCTTAAGACCATGCACTACATGTAACAGATTGTTCAGCGTTGATGAAGCACTCAGAAAGAAGCACTCAGTCAAAAAAGACCACGGAGTATCAACTAACGCAACGTAAAATATTTGCTATAAAGTTTGCTATAAAGTGTTTTCAAAATATTCCACCACCTCTGAGCTCGTCAGTGGCTCCATATACATATTGCCATATTTTTGGAAAAAAATGAAGAATAGTCAAAATATTTTCATGATAATAAGCAGGGATAAAAAGTTGAAATCCAAATATGCTTCTGTCTTTTACGACATCGAGGATCTTGCGATTGAAAGGGCGGTGTATTCGTCAACTCTCCGAACCTCTTAGTTTCACAGACTAGCTGCGATGTGTGCATGAATGAGTTATGCACAAATGCACAAATGAGTGCAAGAATCAGGTATGATTTTAAAGAACGTGCCGAAAGGGAAAACGTATTCAGAAGCTCCGTACCTATGCACGAGTTTATGAAATATTTGGATTCGTTGGGAGACCCAGGATTCAAAAACACAACCTGAATTTTGCATTACGCAAAAGATTATAGCTAATTCATTTAAAAAACAAACTAGAAAAAGCGACCTGAAAAGCTAAACATTTTATATGTGGTTCCAAACTATTGAGCATCAACCACACTGGTTTATGGTTCATTTACTCTTAATTTCATCAAAATGGCACTGACAAAACTACCTACTACTAAACTACTAAAGGGGTCACTTTTCGAGGAAGGTAAAAAGCGATACTTCCATTCAGCACGCTTGGAGGGAATTGAAAGTTTTAGGGCGTAGAGTTGATGGGTATCATGCGGTGGAAGAAATAAATATTGCTTTTGAATACCACGGTTGCTATTGCCACATGTGTAAGAAATACTTTCCAACGAAAAATATAGAAAATTCGCAATGAGGCAGTGCGAAGTCGTTTTGATAGCACTGATTATGAAACTCTTCTCATCCAAAAGGGTGCGTACCAGGAGTTGGAGATGCGAGAATGTGACTTCAAACGAGGGGTTGAAGTAAAAGGTAATATTTTTACAGATATAAATTATAATTCCATTTTTAAAAGACCTAGAAACCATCAATTCAAGAAATTCATTTTTTTGGGATCAGAAAAAATGCTGTGAAATTAAAAAAAAAAGTCGAAATATTCATTGGAGACAAAATACAGTATCTCTTTACCCATAATTAAACAAATATAAAAAAATATACCTATGGACATCCAAAAATATTCGTAGGGAAGGGATACCTACCAATAACTTAGGTGGAAGGTTCAGTAAAAAGCACTAATTTACCGCCAAACACCCTTTACCACCCTGTTATACCAGTAAGGATGGGTGGAAAATTAATCTTCCCCTGTACATGAAATGCACCTCAGTCGAGTCTCATAATTATTGACAGATCATAGAGAGTGAACGAGCAGTCCCTTTTTACGTGGGTTTGTTAAGAAGTTAATTTGGCCCTACGGATGGGATGCGAAATTATTAAAATACACGAAGCTTTGAACTACAATCCTGCCTGCTACGTTGTCCTTGTCAAGGAAGTTTACCGATTCATTAAATACATTCACTACTTCTTTAATTAAAACAGGAAGCGAGTAGATAACCCAGTAGGCGCGCGACTGACGAAGAAGACCCAACATATCATGAATCATAAAGAGAAAGAAAATATTGAGCTTAAGTACCAGAAAACTAACGTATTTTAAGGTCACTATAAGGTCACCATTTTTGTGGGAATTGTAGCAAGAAAACTTGCCACACAGCTCCATATTAAATAATGGTGAAGTACTATACCAGATTTACATCCCTTTCATTCCTATCTCATTTACTTGTAGTAAATGAGAATACTGCTTATGCCAGCTGGATCAAGCGTGAAGGCTCCATCAGTTCCAAAGATGACAAAAGCATAATTATTGCTTCCTACACAACGGCTCATGACGCATTGGAGTTTTAATAAAAGCATTTTTTTTAATGAGTGATCTGCGTAGAATAACTTGAAATAAGTCGATTAAACTTAGTATAGCGAAAAGTACGAAAGAGCTGGAGATCTTGGCTTCAGTGCATTTGAAATAAGTAAATAGTGTATTTCTTTTAAAAGGCGTTTGTTAGTATAATAATTTCTATCACGGTTAACTCGTTGGCAGATTATACTAGCAATTCAATAAGCATTCAGTCAATATTCTAATCACCATCTTTTCTCTACCCACTACTCAGTGCTACAGTAGAAGAGTTAACTACTTCAGCCTCAACCAACGACCCAGGACTAATTGCAATTGATAATCTTAACGCGGGAATATTATTAATTTCAGGATATAAACTAGTCAGCCTCTCTACCAGTCACGCATGCCAGGTGGAATCGAAGGTAATTATTCTCAACTCAAGAAATTAATGCCCAAATTGATAGTAGAAAACCGTTTCCGGCGTAAATTAGTGTAATTTTCGAATACTCATATTGAAACAATCATTCGGTATGAATCCACTCTTGTTTATGGAAAACTGACCCAGGTTTTGCCAACTCAGTGCCATTTTCAAGGTATAGATTCGTGGGGTGTCCGAGTATATATTGTAGGGTGAAGGGGGGAGATAAAAGAGGGATTACGGAACAAATGTGGATTAATGCCGAGTGATTGTTTCAATGTGAAAATTGATTTTGATTGATATTTAATCTTTTTAAAAAAATAATGTAAATAATTATCCTTACTTTTAGTATATTCCACACTTTTTATTAAATCAACCGACCGCAGTTTCAACGTCTAAGCGTCATTCTCAAGGTTCACAAGGTGATTCATCTTCCAACGAAGATTACATCTTCTCATTGAAGCGTTCCACCCTTTTTCATTCCTATACCCTATCACTAAATCCTATTCCTCATGCCAATTCCCATTGTGACCTTGGTGTAATCTTTGACCCTAAACTCTGCTTTCATGAGCACATTAAAAAGATTATTGGTAAGGCATTGGCAGTTGTCGGCCATCTTTACCGTCATACTGACATACATGACCCACTTGCTGTACGTACGATATGTTTTGGATGTGTCCTCCCTATATTAGAATACTGTGCGCCAATTTGGTCTACCACCTGCCCCACAACCTTGAAACAGCTTAATCGACCTGTCAATTTCTTCCTTGCCATTGCCCGTCATCGCATCCCTTCCCTCAGAGATTCTACGCGAGAATCTATCCTTTCCTCCCTCGCTACCCCACCTCTCCCTCCGCCATGCTCTTTGCGACATGAAGTTACTCCACAGTGTTTGGAGAGGTACTCTCCGTACCAATGACCTTCTTCCTCTCTTCCCACTTCATGTTCCTCCTCGTTCCACTCGCAATAGTTGTCCCCTTTAAATCCCAAAATTTCGTCTCTCAATATCCCAGCGTTCCCCATTTCCACCGTATCCCGAAAATTTTCAACTGCTTAGCCTCGCATTCACCGTCACTGGACCTCTTGGTCGCAAACACCCCCTCTTCTCTGTCTACACCCCGCTAATTCCCTCTCCATGTTGAACGTTTTGTTTATATGACTAATTTGTTACTTTCTGTTGTAATCTTCCTGTGTATTTGTTGTTTATTATTATTTGTTTTTATGTGTCCATCAATGTAATTAGACTTAGTACCGTTTTTGGGGACTTTTTCAAATAAATAAATAAACGGAACTCTTTTCCACCCCACTTCCTTCGCCACCTATTCTGTAAAATGACCTCCTTGTTCAAACTCTACTATAAGTTACTCACCCTCCCGATGAATTTGCATTTAAAGACAACTTCTTCATTACTTGCTGACCATTTATTTGTGAACCTTTTGAGTGGCGCTTAGACGTTGAAACCACGATAATACACTACCACCATAATAAAAAGTGCGGAAGATACTAATGGTAAGTATAGTTTTTTCACTATGGAATAATAAGATCAATAAATTACAACCTCAACACATCTCACTCATTTTTTTATTTTTAAGTTTTAAGTGCGTGGTGCAGCAATAAATCTAACCCTGATAATTTATTATTGTATGTATATTAGTGCTATTATACTACCTTCCAACCAATATTGAACAACACACCTATGTATTTTTTTCCTGCTTCACGCCTCTTTTCTTTTTAATCTTTTTTTCCAATAATGATAATATTTCACTATTCAATTTCAGAACTGACATTTTAAAAGCCAATAATGACAAAAAGAACAAAAGCAACAAAGTTTAAGAATACGGAACAGTCATTTAATATTATATATCCTATCCGTATAAGAAAGATATAAATTTAGATAACGAAATAGAAACAAGCTCTTCATACGCATGTGCATTTCTTGCAATTACTTGTATTGCAGGTGGATTTCCTTTCTTTCGCAATTCACCCTATGCTTGTGCTTGTATGTTACTCACCCATAGTTCTCATTTTTTTGCAGTAAGAATAAAAAGTGCAAATTACTTCGATAGAGTTGGGGTGGCTTCAATCTTATTGTTTGGTATGTTAAAGCTAATATGTTTTGCAAAAGCGAAAATGGCCGTTAAAATTTATGTAATACATTTATAGTAATCTAATGCTCGCTATCACGATCAAGAGAGGGATGCATTAAAAATATTCGTATTCAAAGGAGATAAATAGACAAATTTAGAATTGTTTATGTACAATGTCATTTTCAAGAATCATATTTGAAGAAATACAATTTAACTACGGTGCATTTTGATGCCATTTAAGATAGCAAGCATTATTTTGGCTAATTGAGGAATATATATTTAATAATAAAAAATAGTATCGAAATATAATAACTGTACTAACAACAAGGAGAGGTTGTGGACCAACGTCCTGCTTCGAAGCACGGGGCACTTAGTTTCGTGGTATTTTAATTTTAAGAACGTCCTTTTTAAAGTTCTGAGCGTTAATTTTGTCAAAATACTGAAGGACTAAAGCAAAATAATTCCCAAAATAAACCTCTACGTCAAATTCCTCGTAGTTTTGCATACAACGACCGTGTCTGGTCTTTTATTGTTGTTAATAAGTCTCTGCACCACATCGCTTGAGCCAATAGAGAGCGAGTCTGGTCATAGACAAAATCCAACTCCATTGCCATTTGCGATCTTAACTCCATCTAAATAAAAAAGCATGATAGAAAAAAAAAATTGCACAAGGTCAAGACCCCTTTATTTACAATGTACACATTACTTGATTGAAACTGAAACGAGATTGTCGATCGCTTCTATACATCAATGAGGTCGTCAACTGTAACCACAGCCGCTGCTATGCAGTCCCACTCCTCCATGAAGCCCATCAGATCAACCCATACCACCCCCTCCGCCGCCTCAACCTCCTCCGCCCCCTCCTCCGCCCCCTCCTCCGCCCCCTCCCCCGCCCCCTCCTCCGCCCCCTCCGCCTCCGCCTCCCCCACCCCCTCCGCCTCCTCCACCTCCACCACCCCCTCCTCCTCCACCCCCTCCTCCTCCGCCCCCTCCTCCTCCTCCTCCGTCGCCTCCTCCTCCACCTCCGCCACCTCCACCCGGGGGTACGACTTGTAGTAAGTTCTGAAAGTGAAACAGGAAAAAAATGGAATTAGATATTTGTTGTAATCCAACATATAATCCTGAAATTTCGAAATGCCAAGGCTAGTTTTAAATAAATTGCCAAAAACCCATTTTACGTAACATTCTTAGAATCCCATTTGGTATTTGTCGACCTCTATCTGAATCCTATGGTATTTGACCTGCATCTACTCATGAATGGCGTAACGCAACACGTACAGAGCTGAATGGAGGTAACTTTAAATTCCACGGCTGCATCTCAATCGAAAATTGGCGCCTACACAGATGATCATGGGGCCGTTATAGTCGGTAAAGGAAAGGGAAACCAAAAGTTAACTGTTATTGAATATTTCCATTAATACATGAATGTTTTCAGAAAGTCATTGTTATACACTATGCGTATTTTATCCTTTTAAGTTGATTCTACAATGATTTCGTTGTTTTACTTAAATAAGTGTATGACCCGCGAACGCATTGTCATGATTTTCTGTAGTTTTTGTTGATAGAAGGAATGGTGACGAAGTTTTGACATGAATCAGAATGGTAGAAAAGATGTGAAAATGGTATGCTCAGAACTGGTGTCGATATTATATTTGTACGCCCTTGAAGAGGTCGTCAAACGACGGGTCTCTCAGCTGACTAAGCCACCTATCACCTGACCTTGTAACGTACTTCCATGAATACAACAGGTACAGTTCCTGCCAGTGCAGTACGATATTAGTATAACTTAAAATAGAGTAATGGGAATGAAACGTGGGTGTGTCGGGATAAACATAAGAGTTGGCTTCAATCCGTGGGTATGAGTTATCTGAGTGACGAGTGTTTGGGGCAAAATTAGGATGTGTATGGTTGAAATGAGTGTGTCATAAAGGAATGTGTAATGGATGCTCCGGCAGAGGATCAATATGAAAAGAGCATGCTTAATTGGGTTAGCTATGTAGATAGAATTGATGAGAATCAAATGAGTGAACAGATTTATGATAATGAAGTGAATGGTGGTCAAAGAAGGTATACGTCGAGAAAATCACTGATGAATGTGATAGAATAGACGCATGATAGGAGGAATATTAGGATCCTTAAGAACTGTAGAAGTTTGTGAAGCATGCATCCATAAATTTGGCGGAAGCAAAATGGGCCTGTGAGGTGAGGATAGTGGGGAGGAATTTTTTTAAAATCAGTATCATTTGCCTCGGTCTAAGAATGTAAAAGAGCTGTTTTGACTGTTCCCACCCCGAAAGGGAACGACGTAATGGTTACGTATGTATCCAGGAAATATGTATGTTAAAATTTCGATGCTCGACGGTGCCATGAAGAAACCAATTGTCATCTTTAGTCTTTAATTAAGGCCAAGAGTTTGACTGATTGACTGAAAATGAGAAAAATAAATGTAATCGAAGATTTGGACAGTGGAATCGCTGGAATTGTAAATACTAATCGCCTAAAGCTTATATCAATTCATGAAACACTAATATAAGGTGGCATCCATGGCATACCAATCTATGGAAAACACCCGGAAAAGAAAATTAGAGTGAATTCAGGAGACTTGTGTTTGTTTAGAGAGATTTCAGTTGACAAAGTGATGGAAAATCATTTAGCAAAACATCGGGGGTGGTCATGATTAGGTCCCATAGAGTCCAAAATGATTTCATGAATATATACGGCTCCGTAATACAAAACAAAAGTGTTGCATAGCTAAATAGAAAGGCAGCATTTTCACTATTAGCAGATGAAACTGCTGAAAATACTATAAAAGAACGATTGCCTGTGAAAGTGCAGCTTTCAGACGAAAATAAAGGGGACTGGACACTGTCCAGTCCCCTGGACACTGTCCAGTGGACAGTTCAAAGTCGGGTTTGCTGAACTAACTCTATTGAATGCTGAGGGACTTTTTTCATCTCCTATGCGAGTGCTGAAATTTTTTGGTTGGATTTGACCAAATTGAATGTCTTGGGGTTCGATGGGTGCTCGAAAATTATTGATCATGAAGGTGGAATGCACGGATCAGGAAAAAATATTTTAGAGCCGTTTATCTCCACTGTGCTTCCCATTGACTAAACCTGAGGATCAATGACCTTAATAGAGTCCAGGAAATTTGAAATGACGCCGATATGATAAACCAAAAAATTAGATTCTTTCCAGAAACTGTGTGGTGTAGAAAAACTATACCGTTGTTTTGTGATGGTCACACAATTATGGATTAATCAGGCTGTTTAAAGAAAACTTCTTGGCCATCAATGTTAACCTCAGTGGTCTTACTAATGACCAAAACTTTAATCAAGACATTGGATCACTTTCCAGCCAGGTAGGTAGCGAAACATAATCCATCACAGTTATTCTCGGCCTTTCTATTTTTTCAGGTATTCTTCGTACTTTGAGTCCGTAGTAACCCAACACTAAATAGGGTATTGATACGGAGTTATAGAGTCTACATATACATAAATACCGACCTCTTACATATGTTTCAAAAGCATAAGGAGGAAAGCAACGATGCGATGAGTTCTCGAACATATTTGAGCAAAATAAAAATATTTGTGAGAAACGTGATGTTAATATTAAAATCCAAATATTGGCTCTAAGGCAGCCTTAGAGATTTAATGTCCACTTTTCATCATTTAAAGAATATTTCAGAGGGTCAATTTAAAACCGTACATGGATTCATTACTCATGTCACTGACTGTAAGATTTCAAAATATAATGAAATGCCATTCATAGGTGGGATTTTTCACCCACATATATCGTGATGTGGAAAGAAAAGGAAGGTTATATGGGAGACTTCATAAAGTTAGATCCATTGTATGGAATCAACAACTTGGAAACGGAAGCCTTATTTAAGTATGATTTTACTGTAGATAAAAGATAATTAACTATCAAACCGTACCCACAACAAGCTCACCTGCGAACGTTCCTTTTGTACACTTCACCTGGCTAGGATGCACAATGGTTGAGAATCGCCAATCAAACTCCTGTCATCTTAGACTTCAAAGAATTAAAGTAAAATATCCCTGCTTTCAGAAGAAGGTAATTGATATATTCGTGAAGAGAGGAGAGATTTACAAACAGTTTTTTTGGCTCTCCGCCCAAAAAATTGTGTTTTTGTAGTTTTTAACGATTTTAATCTCATGAACCTTAAAATAATAAACGCTTACTTACATTATGGACATGGATTATTTCTTCATTTCAATTAAATATTGCGAAGACATTCCACCGTAATTTTATTTAATTATTCAATGGGCTACTGTCTCTTTTCGAAATTATTACAGAATAGAAACAAACGCACAAAGAACTACTTTATTGATTTGAATATATTTAAAACATTGAATAAGGATATTTTCATTCTAATTAATAATATTATAGGAAAATAGAGAGTAGATACTGAGTTAAAAGATTAAATTACTATTTTTAATAAGTTAAAAATGAAACAAAGTAATACAATAGCTTATACATTTGTTAACATTTTATCGTGTATGTACTAAATATTTTTCCTATTAGTAAAAAAATATACTGAAATTTTTCTAGCTTTAAATTCGCAAAATCCTTCAAAATAGAATCTAATGCAATGGACTTCAAAGTGTCGCTTTCAATGGCTAATGTTGACAGCCCAGTCAATCGCTCTTGAGAAAGTTTAGATCTAAGGTATGTCTTTATCAACTTCAATTTTGAAAAAAATTCTTTCGCCAGTAGCTACAGAGAAAGGTAAGGTAAAGAGTATACGCAAACTTACAAAAGTATTGGGAAAAATGTCAGTAAAATTAGATTTTGTAATATAAGATAATGAGATTGAAGGAGAAGTTTCGGCGTGAAGAATGGGCGCCAACATCAAAAGTTCGTCGCATAGTTCTTTTCGGTCGATGTCAGATTCATCACCATCACTAAGGACAACCTGAAGAGTCATGCATGCAGTATTTAGTTTTTCACGATCCTACGTCTGCAGAACATGAATATCGTATAGAAAGATAAAATTATCACTATGATTGCCCATTAGCTCAATTCTTTCTTTTAGTGAGTTGATAGCTGTATGCCGAATTGCGTAGAAAATATTCATCTTAAAGTTGCGTTTTACTAGGTACTTCAATAGGATCTTCATCAGATTCACACGTAAATTGATAGTTCACTCTGCTGGAACGGATATGCTTTTCTTTTTCAAAATCTGAATGAGATCCAAGTTTGTCGACGAGCTCTTTTGCATCTGTTATCACGCTATTGAACCCCTCTTCAGACCTCATTTTCTTCAAAAAAAACCGCCAACACTTTCAACTAAATGTATAGTACTTTGTAAATTTACAGTAATCTTTTGGAGAAATTTGCTAACCTTGTTGATTTTGAATAAAATTTCGTATCAGACTACTGCGCATCAAAGAAATTTAAATCTTATAATTTTTCTGCGATACAAATGGCAGGGTTTCTTCCAAAACATCTATTTTATGATCTTCATTGGCTTAATAAACAGCACCTTGATCAATTAAGTATCGAAGAGGCTCCAATGCATTTATTCGGCTTTCCCATTGGGTATCGCTGAGAGGTTTTACAGTTACATTAGATGCATGCTTTTTCAAAATACCCCATCGATAGGTAAATGAAGAAAAAAAATTGGAATATCTCTTGCACCGAGCTAAAGAAATTGACAACGACAGGACATGACAGCGTTGCATCGTTCACGACAAGGTTTAATGAATGATTTCCACATGGAACGAAAAAAGCTCTAGGGTTAAGGTCTTAGTCGCCAGGTTTACTTAGTCGCCAAATGATAGCAGTACCGCTGTGAAAGCTAATTCTCGATTTCGATTCTGTTATTAATGGATATAAGCGAAATGTATAATGCGGTAGAAGGGTTTTCGTCACAATATGTGGAACCTACTATCTGCATACGATATATTTACTATTTATCTTGGTTTTGGACGCAAACGGAAGCCCCTATGCGGTATGCAACCTGACCTACATCGAAGCTGGAAAATTTTTGAACTCGATTCGGCAGGGTCAAATATTGTGCCATGGAACTGAATTTTTTGCTAGGTGTTTGTTTCATAAAATTGCAACTGGAAATGCATCCGCACTTCCAACTTAAAAAAAAAATTTTTTTGGGCCACCCTAACTTGTCTGCACCACAGTTGGAATCAAAACTTTTGAATAGTAGCGACATACCAGATTTTATGATCTGAAAATCATATGTTTACTCAAAATTCAACAACTTGTTACTATTGTACTTCAATCTATAACTGACGGTCCTGCAATTGCGCATGAAACGACTATTATTTAGTAATATTTGCTTGTGCTGATATGATTTATTACTATCAACATAAATAGATTTGAATAACAGTACATCTTATATTTAGCAAAAATTATGGAAACAAATATATTTAATTCTGTTCATTTAATATCAGTTGTACAAATGCGACTTAAATAATTTTCAGCAAAAGGTTTAATCCCGGTGCATATCTTATTATTCAAATAAAGTGCAGTAGAAAACTTAGAATCTCTCTATTATTAAAACTTAAAACCGTTCTGTTTTTATTTATTTTAAATAGATAAGTACTTCTCTACTATGCATCCATAATTATCTAAGCAAGTGTCAAAATATCTATGACAGCATTTTACTTGAATCTATATATCTATGATAGCACTGAATCCATATCTATGGCAGTCCAATCTAGAATCTATAGCACTACCTACAAGAATTTGTACTAAAATCTTAATCATAACACCACTGCTATTCTTCAGAAAAGAATGCAATAAAAAACTGTACATCGCATTAGAGACTTATTCTATAAGTTCACGATTACGGTGGCTAATGACTGGTGACATTGTAGGTATCTACGTAACTAAATCTCATGATAGCATTGGTCACCCTATTTAAGTAGATGTAAACATTATCTAGACACAAATGGGTTCTTAAAGGCATCGTAGTATGAAATACCTTAAAAACTAAGGCTTAAATTATCATTATTTAATAACATATTCTTATAAAAACACCAAAGAATGTATCATTATTTATGGTTCTATTTCGAATTCATCTGGCTGGATGTCGGTTTTTGGAGTATAACATACCACACATTCCTTCTTGAAATTGAGAGCCAGCTTATGAGCAGGGAATCCCTGATTACTCAGGGCTTGTAATCCTGCATCGGCGTTCGCCTCTGTTGCTGTAGCTTTCGTCAGTAAGATTGCGCTCTCTGAAAGCAAAAAGTTTCAATATGGCAAATTAAATAATGTTGCTAAATCCTCTTTTCCCTTTTTGTTTATAACTTGCATTTTATTTTGTTAAAAAATGAGGTGTGGGCCGATAAATAAAATAAAATGTATCACAGTTCTTTCCTTTAAATTAACAAGTATTGTTGTTGTCAGCAATACGTACTAAAAATGGTACGAGAGATGCTGTTCAAAGATATACCTACCTCCATAAATCATGAAAATAATATGGTGGAAATGAATTCAATATTTTTTACGCCATTCATCTCTTCTTACAGGACAAAAAGTAATTTTTTGTATTGTACAAGATATTGGAATTTAACTAGTTCTATATAAGGATTCAATGAAAGCCTAACTGGAGAAAAGGAAGACATATGAATAAGGTTTGCATTGATAGCAGAATTCAGGAGTTTGGACTATTGGCTAAGTTAACAAGAAAGACATGAAAAGTTCAAAGGTTGCCGAAGTTAAAATAGACAGAATGGGTACGAAATAAATAAGTACACCGAAGAGCTGAAGGAAAAGGTCTCAATGGACTAATATCCATAGATATATTCCTGAAAAGCATGATCATCCCTTTTTAAAAAATAAAAAGGTTGAGCAATTAATGGTCATGAGCCTCACCTCACATGACTCGAGTGCAATGATAAATATCATGTATAGAAGAATGGAACGTAAAGTAGAGGAGTTCATGGATCAGAAAAAATTTAGATTCAGAATACCAGGGAAGACATTTAGACCCACAGCTGCTTATAGGAATTAGAATGGAGAATAGCTAACAATATTCTTGAGTTTTAGGACTTGGAGAAGTTATTTGACAACGATTATTGCAATTAAAGCACTCCGAATTCTAAAGGGCATTGCAGTGTCATACAGTAACCGAAGAATTTTCCACAGTTTGCATACCAGGTGGGTGTAATCAAATCACCTTATCCTTGATGTCTTCATCGAGGAATCTATCAATAAAATCAAATAGATTCTGGAAGATCAATAAAATCAGGAAGAAATATCTACACTATAGTAAAAGACAATGGTCAGATATCACCCGAAGATCAGTTAAAATAGGACTAAGGTATTGGTGTGCACTAGGAGAGAGAGTCCGGGGCCAACGTTAATTTAGAATAACAAAAGATTGAGGAAGTAGGAGGGTATTGCTATTTAGGAAGCCTAAAAACTAACGATTGGATAAACATTGAAGAAAAAGGCAGTACAATAACCCTGGTGAAAAGGACAACTAAGGAGCCATCTATTGGTAGCTAAAAAGCAAGCTTAGTGAAAGAAAAAACGCTTCGTCAGAACTCACATCTGGAGCATGTTCTTCGTGGTATTGAGGAATGGACGATAAAAGTACCAGGTAAGTAAAGGACGGAAATATTTTAAATCTGGTGACACAGAAGAGTGACGAAGATAAAATTGATCGACAGAGCAATTAACCAATTACCAAGAAGAGTCAGATAAATCTGAGTCTGCCGAAAAATCAAAAAGAAGGCGAGACTCCCTGGACGGCCATAGTTGAGATATGATGGTCAGTTGAGAACGATCATAGAGAGAAAGATAATGGAGGTAATTTAAAACGAAATTCTCGCAGGAAATGAAAAGTACAGGTTGTTAAGGTAGTGAAAAGGAAGGGTTATGCAAATAAGAAGAAAAGGGAAACGAAAGGAGAGCTGCATATAATAATCTTCGGATTTGTGGACCATGGTGATGAGATAGCACAATAAGGAAAAGAACACGAGAGTTTAGGAACACATAAAGGCGATGAATTTGAAAAAAAAAATTCTGATGGGTAAAATTGAAGGAAGTTCCAAAAGAAGAAGACAAATGGATTAATTTCTAGGGCAATGGAGATTAATACTTGTAAAAAGAATTTCAAGATCAGGAAAACATCTGAACGGATGAATTTGAAGATATTTTCAATAAATATTAGGATTGATATGCTGATTAATATGATGTGAACGAATCGAATGGCTCATGGATAAGCTCCCAGATTCATGTTCTCATGAAAACATTTTCCGTCATTACAATGCATGGGAAAATTTTCTTCTGCCGATAGCGTTCATGTAATCTACTCTTCAGTCTGGTGCACTTCTTACTTGTAATATCGGGAAAAATCTATACAGAACCACATTTTGAATTCGAACTCAATCCATTGGAACAAATTATAGAGGTTTCATTTTAATCAGGGAAGCAATAAAGCAAGAAATATTTCCATGCTTAAAAAACAATGATCTCACCTATTTTTCCAAAGGCAACATTTGTGCACGCGTACAAAACCAAAGTATTTGCGGCGGCTGCATTAAGGAATACGATGAAATACTTTGTAATCCTGGTTATCCGTGTGAGGCCTGGTGAAGAATCAGAGATGTAGAAAATTAGTAGGTATATGTAATTTAAAGTTTCTATGCACATGCCATATTTAGTGAGAGATTTAAGACTCCCAATTTAATGAATATTTTATGTCAATTTTGCCCATATTTCAAATATAATTATCGCAAATACGTTTAAATGCAAGGCTGGGATTTCAATATGAAATATTTCTGATATGGAATAAGCATTTTTTGACCAAGTATTTTGTGTTATGAATTTTAAAAGTGTCAACATCTGAAGCTCTCCATAATTACCTAAATATGATCGTTTTTACAGAAGGCATTTACGATTTCACTATTTTCTGTAAAATATTCATAGAGTGCATAGCTATTCATGCATACCAACCATGTTATAATGTAGAGCAGAAAAAAATATTGTCAACACTTGCATCTACTCATTTATACCTACGACTACAATATTCATTTTTGAGTTAGTAGGACCAATTTTACCAAATGTTGTTTCGAGACATCAAATGTGCAAATTGTTCTTTGAGAGTTCAAAGAGTTAGAGAAATGAAATTACATGGAAAAAATGTATATTCTAAGGAACACACAACTTCAATATTACTAACCACAGATGTCGTAATAATTGCATAAAAATACATTTAAAATTACAACTCCTCTTTGGTGTGCAATTACCTGAGTCTACATACCTACATTACAAAATCTTACGCTTCCACTTCAAATACTAAAGTAACATATTTTATCGTCTCTTAATGGTATAGAATTTGAAGTTTATAAATGCTAGGGGAAGAAAACTAGAAACGAAGACTACTATTATTAAGTTACGGTTATTCACTAAAAATGGCCAAAAGCATAACTTTCACTTAATACGACACTCTCTTCTGCGGTCCAAGTGGATATTATCGTACTAAATAAGTTTCGTTTTCAAATATTTCTTCAAACATTTTCTTGATACATTGCTAAAGACAGCAGTAAGTACTTTGGTAATGGCATTCTAATTATTCTGTAGGATAATCTAAAATCTATCTAGTTTGGTCATTGCAACAGTACTTAGTATTATTACCTCTTTAAACTTGTATTAAATAACATTCTTATTTTTATTCTTATTTCATTCTTATTTATGGACTGGTAAGAAGAAAATATTCTTTAAAGAGTAAATTTACCCAGGTAATACCTGTAAATATATAGCCTGCCAGATAGCACAGATGCAATCGTATGCTTTTCATATCGGGATAGTATTCATTGACAAGAGAGTTTCGCTAGAGTCATTTCGTCAATGTATACCATCCATTGACTGACTGTGGACGAACAAGATATCGACCATGCAAACGTCGTCTACGAATAATATACGAAGAGATACGAAAGCGCAGGAATACAATATGGTGGCTGCTGCCTAGTTTTCCTATGCCATTTTAAAATATTTATTGCCGTTGGCTCTTGTGTTCCTTTGTAAAACGTACCATTATGATGGCTAAATTAAATAATGTGATACATCAGATGATTTCCCGAGGGCCACTTAAACCAGCCTTCCTCACTCTTTCACTAATCAGTGAATGAATCATCTTGAAGCAATGTGCGTATTAATAATAATAATAATATTTATTTGCCAAGCGACAAGTATTATCATATATTTTAAATGGCACATAAAATATACAGTCAAAAATATACATGTAGAAAATAATTAAATATAGTTGTCAAACAAATACAAATATATAGCTGGCAAATAATACATAGTAAAATAACAGTTATCTCGCATGATAGCGTTACGATCAGTACAAATTACTTCGAGTCTATGGAACCGACCAAGCGAATGTATCCGATACGCCACTTCAGGATTGAAAAGCCGATATAGCGGTTCATTCTCAACAGATCGTATTGCAAACAAGTTGATAAATTTGAAGCACTGTGATGAGCGAAATTCCGAGAACGAAGTGGACTGGTTCAGAGTTTCATTGGGAACGCTGAACCAGTCCATTTCGTTTCATGTGTCTTTCCTGCTTAGTAGTCTTCCACAGTGGACGAAAAATAGATCTCAAGCTGTGTGCCAACGGGATATACGTATCAGAAACAATGGAGATATAGCGTATCTCTTGCAATTATTTAGTTCGTATTTAAAAAATACCGGCATCGATTAAACTCTCCCAGTATTATTGATAGTGTGCCATCGCTACCTTGAAATACACACACTTCATTTTTTAATTTATGTAACTTATCATGCGTACACCTTTCACAAATTCCCGAGGTGGTGTGACCTGTATCATGTTCATCACCCTTCGTATCTAGATTGGAATATTTACGTGCTGTGTGTGCTATTGGTATTAAGCTCCTTAAGAAGTTATTGTATAATGAGAAGTAACAAGCAACTAAACCAATAAAATCTATTTCAATTTTGGGTGCCTTTCAAGTCAACATCTCTATGTATACTCTATCTTTTATTTTTTTAAATAAAGCTGAAGATGGAAATGTACGCCACCCTTGGTAAGTCTTTTATCAATATATACACAAATAACTATTTGATTCATTGGATAAATTATTTTTATTCCCTATTTTGACTTACCTCGGTAGTTAAGTACGAAATCAAGGAAGGTATTTGCAGTAGCAGTATTGGCTGGAGCACTGCCACCGACATCTATTACTCCTGACACCGTGATTGGTGTATTTGTGCTGAAAAGCATAAATAAGGTAACAGCCAGTTAAAGAAAAATACTATTTACTGGTAGCCATTATTTTGTGATTCTTTTTTAGAATCATGTACATACTAATTGCACTCTGCCACAATCCAGATGGGTGCGTGGAAGTGAGTAGCCAAGTATTTATTGTAGATGAATATACAACCAGTGACTTGATTAATCGTTTGTCAATGATTACACTACCAGTTTCACCTGTAGGGACTAAATTAACAAATGCAATCGACAACTCTAAATGAATTCGCAGCCTTCTCCGTCAGACTAATATGAGCCGGACAATTATATTCCACAAAAACCAAAACATATTTCCAGTGACGTGGAAAACATCTCAAAGAGGCATAAAAAGTCATGACCTTCACGTACTTACTTTATAAAAATCAGGTACGAATGTGAAAAGACAAGGATCTACCATACCGATCTTGATTATTGTTATAATCATTTCGATTCAATAATACATTATTTTAATTACGTCTCTCTCCTATTATAATCTCTTTAGCATTGCTTTCAAGATTAAACATTCAGTAATGATCTGGATTTACTAACATTTACCTATTTAACTTATTTGTAGTAGGCTTCCTATCTGGTTATATCTGATTACGAGAAACGCTCTAAACCTCGAAGCATGTTAACATTATGCATCATTATAGTTTTACATAGGTTATTACTTAGAATGTTAGGAGGAACATGCCAATTTTGTCACAAGATATGAAAGAGGATGTTTGCAATGACACACTACGCTCTCATCGTGGAAGTAAAATTGCAGTGATTTTTTTTGTTGGCACTCTTTCTAGAACACTGTGAAATTAAATGTCATTCTATAATCAAGTGACTCCCGTTACTTTTACACAATAAATCCACCCGCGTATTAAATATTAGAATTGGCAACCAATGATTAAAGAGAAATTGTATAAATAAGCATTTATAAGAGTAATAATATTGCAATTTATAGTGCCAGAGGTGTGTGGTAGAGGTAGATATATAGAAAAAGAAGTTTTTTCGAGATATGGCCTTGCAGAGTCCTCTGCATAACAATGACTCTACTGCTGAGCTGTTGAGCGCCATTGATTTTGACGACATCGAGATTTGATGACATCGAGAGGAAGTTGGGTGGAAATTCGTTCCCGGACATGACAACGCGAATGATGCTAGGTGCATGGATTAGTCCCTTTAATGAACTCTTTTCATAAGGTTGGAAATGGTTAAAATTGCTTCTACCACAAGTTATAAGTTACTTAAGAGTGAATCCATTTCAATGCAGTCCAGATAATTATTTGGAATAACCACAAAAATGGATTATGGTTTTCGTTAAACTTGCCGAAGTTTCTATTGGCATTAGCTAAAATATTTTCATTGTCAAACCTTTGAATAACCGTTCGAATTAAAAATAATATGTTTCTGAAAACTAATTCCAGGCAGTGTAATTATAGAACATTTACAATCACAACCGTTGCTCGTCAACCTCCTCAGGCAATGACGGAAAAGCACTGGACTTACATTTTTTTTCTCCCAGTGATGACAACGTTGTATCTCACATTTGCTGTGACCTCAGTGATGGTATAAGTGACGCATCCCCAACCATGTTTAACAGAAGATTTGGTGCGAGCCGTTTCCCTCCATGTTCCAACCAGCTGAGAAAATAGAATATATGTCGTGAACTACACAAGTTAGGCTATTATAATTGGCGTAAATGAACATTTTTACTTAATTTATAATAAAGGAAATAATGTGCTCGTATATAAGTATAAGCTGTATAGTAATGAGGGGGTGAAAATGAATAGCTATCCATTAGCAGTATTTCATGGCAATGAATTAAAAACGCGATGTATCCCTTAGTTCTTTTACATTCTTGGATGCAAATAAAATGATATTCCTCTTGGTGTAATGCATATGCAATGGCCATTCGCAGAATAAACAAAACATAAAAAGACAATCAAGTATTTTGACTTGATAATAGAAAAAAATATAACCCAATTTATCAAATTAATTAAGGAAATCCAAGCTGTAATGCGTTTTCATAAATGTATTACCATTACTAGCAATCAAAGCGGAGATCGGTTTGACGCGGCTACCCTCTCCATTTTCCCCATTATTCTTTCGGCTAATCTCCTCATTTTTTATGGAACTCTCCTTTTACATCTTCCATCACTTGTTCCGTACGTTTCATACGAGGTCTCCCTTTGCCAATCTTCGCATTCATTTTTACAACGACGACTGTAATCGTAAAACGTTTCAAGATATTGCCATTGACTTTGTCCCGTCTTCTCTTTAAAGCTTTCATCTGGCGACTAGGATTCATTATTGTGCTTTCTTGCTTTCAAGCTAGCATTTCCAGATGTATGTACGTAGATCTCATCTTCTTCTTTTGGTAGAAAGCCCTCTTCGCCTGGACTCTTCTTATGAGCAGTAACATTTGCCTTCTACTTGCTTCGACCATGGTAGGTTGCCCTGCTTATCAGATAACAACACTCCCTCATATTCTCTACATTTTGTTTAACAAGTTAAACATTGGCCTCCTTTCTTCCTCTGCATACCATAAACTTTGCATTTGTATCAATCATTGGGCAATATTTTGCCAAGGACTTTTTATACTAACTGCAGTAGACTTCTAAACTCGTTGAAATAAGTCAAGTTTTCATCATTCAAAAGAAAGCTTTAATTGTATATAACACAGGTTCCCAACCGGCACTTCATGGTGCCGAGAAAACTGCTAGAGGTGCCACACGAAATTACGGGAAAATGAAAAATATTTGATGGTACCTGAATAAGTAGATATACGTAGGTAAGTGATAATCAGGAAATTTCATATCTGCTAAAGACGTTTGTCAAATATTAATATATCAAGAAATGAATAAAGAAGCATAATTAACGATGCCGAAACTGAAATATCCACTTACCTACAGGCATGTGGTAATAGGTTTTATAGTGGAATCAGTGAATTACAACTATGGTAATAATCATGAACAATAGTTATACTGCTCAGATTTTGAAAATGCAATGCGGACCGTTTGGTCTTAAGGGTGAAACCGTCTGTTGGAAGACTCATTGTTGAGGTGATAATATCAGGAACGCAAAGTACTTCTCCATTAACGGACAGCTAGCATGTAAAAAGCCCTTTTCTAGCCTCACGTCTTGTAATTTTCAAAGCTATGAGCCTAATCCCCTGAAATTTGTCTACTTGGTGGAATATTTACACCACAAATAGGCTGAAGTAATTGAAAAGTAATGTAGCAGGGACTTCCATCAGTCTCAAGATAGATTAACTCTTGGTTTGCGATTCAATATTAGCGAAAGATGTGTTCAGCTAAATAGCAACCATAGATTTACAAAAATTGTTCATAATGAAAAGTAAAGCGTAACTTACAACCATTCATCAGCAACACAAAATCATATAATCAGAGCAGGCAGGGTTTCATCAAAGGACCTCTACAACAAACCAAGTTTCACGTCTGACAGAGGCTATCACTGCATGACTCAATGCAAAACAGATTTCCCATGTATTTTATCTGTAGTACAAAGTTTCCATCGACCGAGGAAAGATACTTGGCGTTAGGCCGGCGAATATATTTTTAAAATGATCTGGTTTAAGGATTCGTGGTCTCACAATGTGCGAATCGGTGAGAAAAAATTATTAAAAAGCCCCAGGTTCGTTCATCCGTGCATGAGGCCCCTAAAGGGCCTAAATGCAGTTATTTTGAATGTTTAGGTTTTCGACCCATATTAAACGTTTTCTGGAGTAAACACGGTATTTTAGAGCCCTATGGGCAAACATTTCAACCGTTTTGTCGTATCTGGATTCCTTCATGCCCCAAACGCTACCTCAAAAGCCCCTGCCGCGCCGCAAGCCCCCCACCGCCCCTGCCGCCTGCCGGCAGCCGCGGCGCGCGTTGCTTGATACGCGCGACACTCCTCAGTCCCGTGCCACTTCCATCCTTCCCCTTACATGCTGGCACAGTGGAGATAGAGTGAGAAATAATGACAAGCCGGTGAAAATGTGATTCATTTTCAATATCAATTTTTTTTCAAAAGTGCACTTCAAGCGAAAAGGGGGAGGAAAACTAGTGTTTTCAGGTAGCCTACGTAATTAAGATGAAACAACGGTATATAATCTCGTTACTTTTCATGCCTAACCTAATGCCTAATCCTCTTCTTTGCCTCTGTACAATCCTCTTCTTTGCCGGTTCTTCAGCGCCCTCTTTACCGAGAATGTTATGCACCAAAGTCTGCCGCTCCACCTCAGAGTCCAATGTCGAATACAGCAAGTCCCAGCGACTGCTCACTAAGGTACCATACATGGTTCGGAAACTAATTCTGTGCGGCCCTCGCCACAGGCTCCGGATCATTTGTAATATAAGCGCCGGCCTAACTTGGCGTCTCAATGGTGGAAAATCAAAGGTTCGTCACAGATTCTGATGGTGTAAAGATTGTAATGGCGTCACAGCCAACTGTTATCGGACAGTAGTTATCATAATCTATTTAGCCAATAATTTAATTATTAAAAAGAGTCGCATGCAACCAAATGTGAGAACCATTGAAATCCTATTGCTAAATTGCAATATTCTGACAGCAGAAAACCAAAAGTTGATTCTGCATTTATGAATAATGATATACTCACGTTAGCCATTGTGAGACCAGCTGGTGTGACGGTTGACGCTAAATTAGGGCGGCAGGACCCAGGGCTGAATTTTTGGCCATAACATGTTGTGGTGATCCAAGCGATAAATATTGGTATTAAATAATACAGAGGTATCTTCATTGTTATATTTTCTCCCGGCAGCCAAAATAGTTTAGCTCCTACAGCTGTAACAAAGAACCAAATAACTAGTAAAGTTTATGATCTTCCTTTTTGCAAATAATTGCATTGAAGATCCCCATATTTTATTGATATTCGGGAATCTAAATAGAATTTCAATACCTAGAAAAATAATCCTTTAAATCAAGCAAAATGTGGTTAACAAATCGGAGATCACAGACAGTTTGCAAGACGAAGGAATTACGGCATTCAAAGGTGCATTGGACGCACCTGTTTCGCACCATTATACCCCTAAAAATTGGGAATTTCTCAAATTAAATAAAATCATTAATCAAAGTTATGAATGATATTTGAGTATGTCTTAAACTTCTGTTTAATAGCAATACACATGAAAAGGACGAGCGGAATGATCATGTATTTTGTCTACGGAAAGACAGTTAGGAGAGCAGTTTTGCTAAAATATAACAGTTATGTCTTATTTGCCAATACGGTCCAGCTATTGCACTCCCTAGGCAGAATTGTTATATGTACAAGGAAACCACTGTCAAGGAAAATTGTCTGCTGTCATGTGGACAGCTAAGTAGTGTTGAAGTGGCATTATGTTATTCAGTGGAGGTGACTGAGAGCTGAGATCATGAGTACTGGCCTCCCAGTGGCGGATTTTTCAGTGGAAAAGCGGTCCCCACTTGAGTGCCTAGTGGAGGGCATTTCAAGTTCAGTACTTTGTCCGTCGGATGGGACGTTAAGCCGTGGTCCCCTTGCCGCCTTTCGTTAAGGGTTGGCTAATGCCGACGCTGGGTTTCTCTCCACCCTTCCTCCGTTCCCTGAAAACTCCTACCATTACCCAATTATCCACCGATCCTATACGGCGCAAATGACCTCAGCTGGCGGTCACCTCCCCTAAATAACCAACCAACCAAGCTGAGATCATTTGAGCCATTTAGGATAGGTGGGTAATTGGGTAAAGGTAGGAGTTTTCAGAGAATAGAGGAAGGGTGGAGAGAAACCCGACGTCAGAATAAGCCTCTTAACGAAAGGCGCCAAGGGGACCACGGTATAACGACCCCTCCGACGGACGGAGTACTGAACCTAAAATGCCTTCACATACACACCAAAGTATGGAACGGTTTGCCACTGTAAAGTCCGCCACTGCCGGGAATCGAAGCCGGGCCCTCGGAATGGGAAGCCGGTACTCTAGCCACCACACCAACCTGATCCCCAATAATCATCTTACCGGCGACAGTAATCTTCTATATATATATAAACTCGCTTCGCTCGTTAGGGGGCTCCGCCCCCTAAAACCCCCTTTGGTTTTCCCCTCCTCTCCTATGGACGGCTTCGCCGTTTAATTGTGTGCATTTGGGTTTTTTCCGCTCCTCTCTATGTAGAATAGGACGGATATAGCATTATACAAATTATTTGACTATCCGCCATTTTAGACTTAACTCATCTAAAAAATTTCATTCATTTATTATTTCCACTGATTTTTTTAAATTGTGAAATTACAGAAAGAGGAGAAAGTGATGTGATAATGTTCACCGTGATGCACACGGTGCTAGTTACTCACACCGCAAAATGTTTTATACAATGTTTGCTCGTTAGTTCACCGTTGCCTATCGATCAAGCACGGATTATACCGCTATACGAGTGAGAAACGTTTAGCAGCATATCAATCACTATCCATCCCTCAGCTTAACTTGAGAAATCGATATGAATCCGTCAATAAACAAGGGAGCCAGGTTCGAGAAACGGCGAAAACACACGGAAATCCGCAAATTTTAAATTTTTAATTATTGTTAAAATTAAAATTTGCTGTTTCCGCATTTTTAGAGAAATGCCTAGTTGGAAAAGGCATGGAGTCGTAGACGAAAGCGCGAGGAGTTTACTTACCGAATTCACGAGCTGTGGAGGCCCCTAGGGGACGTATAATGGGGGAGGGGATCCTAACGCACATACTTGTCCTTTCCGCGCTCCGAGGCAATTCTTCGTGAAACAGGTACCCCGCTAGCGATGAATCCATTCCCAGAAAATCCTTCGGAGGATGCCGAAAAATTTCTAAGTTCCGATTGAACATCGAAAAATCCACGAAAACACCGAAAAAAATTGAAAGTCCGAATACTGAACTTAGAAAACTGCACCTAAAAAATTTCCCGATGTCGCCGTGAAAATTTCAAAGTCCAGACTCCGAACTTCTATTCTAAGTTCAGTTACTGCACTAGAAAATTTTCGGACCTTCCGAAGCATCTCGGGGTTAGCCTTCAAGTGCTCGTTGGGAAACTCATCGCTTTTTATACGTTTTGCCGCATAAAGCAACTTTTGGTATTTATCATTGTCGCTCTTCTATTTAAAAAACTACGCACGAGCCGAAACAGGGGCTATACAATATATATGAAAACATGTAGTTCTTTAAAATGAAATGACTACTATAGTTATTTATATGTAAAAAAAAGAGAAACAACTATGTTTCAACTCCTGTCGGAACTCAAGTGTATCAACGCCATCTAACGGCCAAGTTATGAAATATCCTATCAAGAAATTGAGCACTCGTAAGAATATACGTTGACTACATCTCGCTATTACCGAAGCAACAGGAACGATAATATGGAAATTTTGAAGAATCGTAAAAATTTCCCACCCAGCACAATGTTTAATATAATGTTTGCTCGTTATTTTTACGCTGCCTATCGAGGAAGCACAGATTATCCTGTCTCGCGGCGGGGAGGCCAGCAAACAAGGAGACCATATGTTATAAGCGACGGGGAGTTGTATTAGGAAGGTTCCCTAGTCTACTGCCTTGCATTTCAATTCGTTGCAGAGCGGGTAGTAACGTTGTGGCAGGCACCCTAGCCTACTGCCGATGGGAGTTTTCTTGAGCCCTGTCCTACCAGTCCTACTGGCATGGTCGTAGTTCGTATCAAAGAAGAAGTTTGCCATGCACGATATTCTTCGCGTAAGCGACTCCATCTCTGAGTCTCCCTGGGGAGACCAGAACAATCATGTCATCCGGCCTTCTCACTCTGCTTAGGACGTACAGTTGTCCGTGGGTGAAGTGGTCCGTAGTCAACTTCGTACAACCAGTTGGGAAACATCGTTTTTGTTACGTTTTGGCGCATAAAGCAACTCTGGGTATTACTCAATGTCGCTCTTCTATTTAAAAAACTACGCACGAACCGAAATAGGGCGTAAAAAATACATATGAAAACAATAGATCTTTAAAATGAAAAGACAAGTATAGTTATATTTATGTAAAAAAAGAGAAACAACGATATTTCAACTACTGTCGGAGCTTTTGAAGAATCGAAAATTTTCCAACGTTATGCGAGTAGCTCTGTCACTACGCGGCATGAAAACAAAAACTTTGCAGTATAGTATGGAAACTATCATTTCGACTATCGAGATACGGTTAGCAGCACATCAATCATCATCTATCCCTCAGCTTAACTTGAGAAATCGATATGAATCCGTCGATAAACAAGGGATCCAGGTTCGAGAAACGGCGGGAAAAGCACGGAAATCGTCCTTTTTTAATATTTTAATTGTTGTTAAGATAAAAAATTTGCAGTTTTCGGAAAGCTATCTATGTACAAAATTTCAAATCTCTAGCTCTTCATTTGCATTTGCATTTTTGGAAAGCTATCTATGTACAAAATTTCAAATCTCTAGCTCTTCTGGAAGTGGGATAGAATTTGTATACGTGAGTCAGTGACGCATCGGACGACCGCCATCTTGAATTTCTTGATGGTCAAGGGTGTGAAAGTTATAGTACTGAGCACTCGTAATAATAATCCTTGACTAAATCACGCTAATACCGAAGGAACACGAACGATAAAATGGAAATTTTGAAGAGTCGAAGAAATTTCAAACGTTATTCGAATTTGACGTCACGTAGCTCTGTCATTGCGCGTCACGGAAACAAAATCTTTGCATCGTTAGTTAGAGTGTTTCAATGCCTAAATATACGTTCTTGTCAGAATTTTGATTAGATCAACGGTTGAGACGTTACAACTAAGAAACCGGTAAAAGGTCTCAAATTTTGATGAAATTTCTAATTCGAGCGATCGTATCGAATCTATCATTACAACTATCGAGAAACGGTTAGCAGCATTGTATAGAGCATCTGTCCCGCAGCTTATCTTGAGAAATTGATATGAATCTGTCGATAAACAAGGGAGCCAGGTTCCGGAAACGGCAGGAAAAAGACATAATCCGCCATTTTTAATTTTTTAATTGTTGTTTAAATTAAAAATTTGCAGTTTTAGCATTTTTTCCCCTGAGCATTATTGGTAAGCTACCTCATCGCCAAATTTCAAATCTCTAGCTATTCTGGAAGTGGGTTAGCATTTGTATACGTAAGTGACGCTAAACGTAATGCGAGTATGACGTCACGTAGCTCCGTCACTATGCGTCATTGAAACAAACACATTACACCATTAGTTAGAGCGTTTCAATGCCTAAAACAAATATACTTACAGAATTTTGATTAGATCAATAGTTAAGACGTAACAGCTAAAAACCCGCGAAAATGTCACAAATTTCTAAACGTAATTAGAATTTGACGTCATGTAGCTCCGTCACTACGCGTCATGGAAACAAATGCTTTACACCGTTGGAAAGACCGTTTCAATGCCTAAAGAAAATAGAATGTCAGAATTTTGATAACATCAATAGTTCAGACGGTACAACTAAAATACCACGAAAAAATCCCAAATATCGATGTAATTTCGACTTTGAGGCATCGTATCGAATGTATCATTTCGATTATCGAAAAACGAATAATATAAAATCAAGCACAATCTATCGCAGAACTTAACTTGAGAAAACGATGTGAATCTGTTGATAAACAAATGAGCCAGGTTCGAGAAAAGGTGAAAAAACACGGAAAATAACGGTTTTTAATTATTTAACCATGGTTAAAATTAAAAATTCGCACTTTTCAGATTTTTCCCTCCGGTCAGTTTTTGAAAGCTACCTACACACCAAATTTCAAGTCTCTAGCTATTCTAGAAGTGGGTTAGAATTTGTATACGTGAGTCAGTCAGTGACGCAAAGGGCTGTATATATACTAGATGAATGTATGTCTGTTTGTCCTTTATGCATTACTACACCATTCATCGGATCGCCATGAAACTTTGGGAAGTTGTTGAGTACATTCCCGAGAAGAGGACTACGAAATCGATATTTCCATATCGATACTTTATTCATCTAATATCGATAAATTGATACATTATTGATACAAAATTGAGGTGAAAAATTTTGGTTTTTTTTTAAAGAAAGTATCGTTACAATATCGATACTGTATCGAATGTTTGTAATGTGTTTGTCCTTTATGCATTACTACACCATTCATCGGATCTCCATGAAACTTTGGAAAGTTGTTCAGTCCGCTCCCGCAAATGTTTATAAGAAATCGATAATTCAATATCGATACTTTATCGATATAAATCGATAAAATCGATATATTATTAATACAAAATTTAGGTGAAATTATTTGTTTTTTTAATAGAAAGTATCGTTTCAATATCGATACAATATTGATAACTTCATGCATTACCACAACATTTATCCAACTTCCATGAAGCTTTGGTTAGTTGTTTACTTCACTCCCATGAAGGTTTGTACAATATCAAGAATACAATATCTATACTGGATACGTGATTTGCATCCCTTTGAACATGCAATTCATTGATACTCTCACGTGCAACATATTCAAATCATCCGGCATGGGATAAATATTTCAGAAATGTCAACTTATTGCTTGGGATGAATGCACAATGGTGCACAAAGCATCGCTCGAGGCTCTGGATCGATCATTGCAAGATTTTCTTGGAAACATGAGATCTTTTGAGAACGCAGTAATATTGCTTGCAGGAGATTTCAGGCAAACATTACCTGTAATTCCTCGATCGACACTAGCGAATGAAATAAATGCTTGCCTGAAATATTCTACTTTGTGACGACATGTAAAGACGTTAAAATTAAATACAAATATGCGTGTCCAGCTGCAAAACAATCGATCAGCTGAGATATACTCACATAAATTGCTGAAAATTGGGAACGGAATGGTGCCAGTTGATCTGACCTAAGGAAAAATTTCATTGCCTCATAACGTTTGCAATTTAGTAACGTCAAAAAAAAACTGTTTGAAAAAGTATTTCCCAATATTCAAATCAAATATAAGGATCACTATTGGCTAAATAAACGAGCTATTCTTGCGGCCAAGAACAAAGACTTCTACGAATTTAACAATATTATTCAGTCTAACACTCAAAGCGACGCAGGCACATATGTACAAGACCGTCGACACTGTTCTGGAAGCAGATGAGGCAATTGGTTATCGAACGGAATTTTTGAATTTACTCGATCTGCCAAGGATGCCACCGCACGTATTGCAATTGAAAATCGGCGTGCCAATTATCATGTTGCTAAATATCAACCAGCCTAAGCTTTGCAACGGCACGCGGCTTTCAGTAAATAAATTAATGAGCAATGTCGTAGAATCCATAATCTGGACAGGAACTTTCTAAGGCGAAGATGTCCCCATTCCTCGCATTCCTATGATTCCAACAGATATGCCATTTCAATTTAAGTGATTGTATTCCTAATTCGATTGGTATTTGCATTCACCATCAACAAAGCTCAGGGTCAATGTTTTGAACAATGCGGTTTAGATCTAAACACGGATTGCTTCTCACATGTTCGTGCATTTTGTTGCGTGTATGTTGCGTGTTCTACGTGTATGTTTCGTGTTCTAGAGTCGGCAAACCAGACAATCTCTATATCTGCACAGACAATGGCACAACAAAAAATATTGTATACCCACAAGAATTGTGAAATTAAACATACTATAAACGGGCGCTTTCCATTTAACCAGATTGAGCCACAGCAACGCGTGGCCGGGTACAGCTTGTGCTGAATAAAATTCAATAATATAGCAATAATAAAATAATTATATACAATAATGCAATAAAATGATATAAAAAATGAGATGCCTCTGTTAAAATGCCACACTGAACTTAAGAGTTAGCCGACTATAACAAGTGAATAAATTTTATTTCTTTGTGTTATAATAGGCGAATGTATACTTGGTATCAGCAGCGTTAACAAATCAGGTAATTCCCATAAAAAGAAAACGCCAGATTAGAACATTGACCAATGTTATAAGTAAAGGGAGCGTAAAGACATTTAATGAAGCACGGAGTCAAATGTGACAGAAACCTGGTCTGCGTGAGGAGGTTACGAAATTGTAGGATTTTGAGGCATAGATGAGGAGGGTAATATAGAAAGCACTATTTTCTTAAGAAGAAGAAGAGAGGTGACACATTAG
Source organism: Platycnemis pennipes (assembly GCA_933228895.1). Classification (NCBI taxonomy): domain Eukaryota; kingdom Metazoa; phylum Arthropoda; class Insecta; order Odonata; family Platycnemididae; genus Platycnemis; species Platycnemis pennipes. Next base: position 26,421,701 of record OW121849.1, read on the forward strand.
GCATAGTGCGAAATATAATAAGTTGCTGGCGGTGTTTCGCCAAAGGTGTTGGCGGATGATACCAATAGAGCAGGTGGAGGGAGAGATAGGCGGGAAGAGCAGATGAAATGAGAAAGATGCTGCCTCCAAAACAACGCCGTAAACTATTATCGAAAGCGAAAACCTTGGTGAATGTAGAGAAGTGAGGGAAAGCGAAAATTTAATCGTGTGCAGTGGAGTACGATATCAAGCAGGCCAATAATGAATACCATGCCAATGTTTTCTCAGTACATAAAGATCCTTAAAATACTTGATAATGATTTAGCCACGAAAAATAATACTAAGATGAGGATCCTAATATTGCCAAGGGGCATCAAAAATAATAAGTTTTTTCTGCAAAAAATAAATTACAGATCTAATAAAATGAAAACCAAGTGGTTGGAACTATATTTAAAAGTCATAAACAATCCAATATATGCGTAAAATATAGCAGCGGTAATTCAGGCAATTCGGTAGGAAGAATAAATGCCTGAATAATACGAGCATATATGGAATGTCATCTTGAAGGTGTTTCATTCATGAACGTGCGTATTCAGCCAAAAAAAAGAGTCACAACTACTATACGCAAGAGCATCTGTTTTCCCGGGGAAGAATTATCACCCAGGTTATGGCGTAGTTTATGCTATTTTGATCAGTCCGAAGGGACTGCACGCGGATATAAAGCGAGAAGTTCAGTAAGTTCCCTTATTACTTTACTAATTATATTACCATGACTTAAATTGAAAAAAACTATCCAAAATTAATTTCATCTCACATTTAAACCATCATGATAGTTAAGCTCTTATCTAAGTGGAAACTGTTTGTTTCTAATTAAGGAAAGACAAACGCTGCTTCGAGGGCATGCGAAGTTGGATAATCGATTGCTAAGAGACTTTTGTGACCAACCGATTGACTTTTGTTTTGGTAAAAATAGATTAATAACACGCCATTTGTGCAGCGAAAACTACTAATAGTAGGGCGTGTGGAAACTCCATGTTGAAACCTCATCGCTAATACAATGAACGAGTTACTTTCAAGCAAGCAAATCGAAAATGCGATATTGACAATTTTAATCAATTGTCTACCTCACGGTGTCCATCGATACCAGACTGATACGACTCACAAAATCCATCAAAAATCAAAAGTATATATAAACCTCAAAAATATAAGGCGAAACAGAATTTGTTGAAATCACAATGATGATTTCACCATATGAATTACATAGTGCGTACAATAAATATCGTACCAAACTTAATTTTCAGCATAGTCTGTGGAGAAAAATATAATATAAATTTGCAAAATTATACAAGCAGATATAAGAAATTTTATTGAAAAATATAAGGATCTATTTTAGAATAATTCAATCGCGGGAAACCTCTTTCAATTAAAATTTTTATTGATCATTACCCATACTTCGGTTTGCGGAATTACTATAAATGAATTCCGTTTTATAGTACAAATACGAGTTAATGTAAATTATAGCACACTGAACTTTTCTAATGGCATTTATTCATTAAAGTATGCATTTTCCGTCATAGATGTAAGGTAAAAATTAATGTCATGATGTGTGCACAATTTTATTCAAATATTTCTAGTTTTGATTCACTGAGCTTTAAACACATGCACATTACTAACAGACAAAAACCAGATGACCTAATTGCGGCGTAGGTATTATAATTAAAATTATGTCTATACGTAAACATTTTGGTAGAATATTTATTAACAATGCACTAACTATATCAGTCTTTCTTTTAGAGTTTTTAACTGCCTACTTCAACCACAATAACATCAGTAAACTTTTAGCAAGAGTACCTCATGCGCACATACCTTACTGTTAGTCAGCGAAGTGTACACTCCTACGCTGCAATTAGGTCATCCGGATAGAAGAGCACTTTACAAATCGAAGTTAACATTTTTGTGAAAAAACATTTGCGAAGAAGTCAACCTTAAGAGTAACCAAAGTTCAACAACTTCAGCCAGTACTCACTTCGTATTCAAATCACTGTAAAAAACACATTGCACAGCTTCTTATAGTCACTCTGACCCTTAGTAGCAGTAGAACAATTGTAAAACTGTGAGGAAAGACACCGCCAAATAAGTGGTAGCTAAGAGGCACACTTCTTTCCTGGCGTAAGGTCTGCGGAGAATTCGGGGGGAAGAGAACCAGTATCCCCTTTTATACCTGCTGTAAGCACATAAATCATGCCTTGTTTCTAAAAAAGAACACGAATTTTGATTCACCAGACTTTTCCAAACACTTCCCTCTCTCCGATCTGTCAACCCAGGGATGGGATGAGGGCCGATTCGTCGGTGGTTCCCGAGGGTTGGGGAACCTCTCCCATTGCGTATCTCCTAAAAAAGCTTCAACGAAGCCGTTTATATCACGCAAGCACTAATTACTCCGCAACATCTCTGCAAGCGTTAGCCGTCACAATGAACCTGCATGTAATTTATATTTAGGTCTTGGTAGTATGTTTCGCAGCGAAGAGTAATATTTTAAATCGACATCATCTCCTATAGTTAGGCCATTTATAATAACGGTGGGGAAATAAGTAACTGGCATTCGAGAGGGACTCGTTCCTTGGAATATTTTCACTTGATTCACATTATATGATTTAAAAAAATTCTGGAACGGACCGCGAATTTTAAGTCCAATGAATTAGTTGGCGATCTGTAACTGTCTAACTTAACGGCTTTTCAACCGCAGGCTCGGAGCGGTCACTCATCTCCCCAACGTGACTCGATCCAGCGCCCAAGGCAATTCCTCTGGGCCGTGCCCTGGACCAATGAATGACAAGCAATGACCTTCTGAATTTCCAGGCACCATCTTCCGCCTTCCACATAACGCATGCCTTTTGCTTCCTCTTTCTCGGGACTAAACGGTAAATTTTTACTGTTTTTAAATACTTGAAAAACTATATGTGAACAATCTAAGCCTCAGACGGTGAAACCTGTCCGAGGTCAACTTTTAAGAATGCCGTTTTGTTGCTCATGCTATTATTTTGTTTTCCTGTTGACACACCGCCAATTATATTGGCCTACCGGTGGCATAGGCCCCAAATCGGCTCATTAATTATTGTGTGCACTAACAACTGGAAGCAGCGTCAATTACTAACTCCATTAGTAGGAAACAGTAATGAGAATGCAAGTCATTCAGTAGCAACTTACTTATACATTTGTATATGTGGAAGATTACTACAAAATTATAACACCTTTCTTTGGAATTTCTACTAGCGGAATTTTGAATGGGAGGCATATGCTTTCGCAATTTGTACAGTGGAAAAAAATAGTAACTCCGTGAAAATTTTAAAGGGCAGGCAATTGTGGAGAAAAAATATAATTTTTTCTCCACAAGTGACAAGCTGTCTAACTTAACGGCTATGAGATTATATATTATTGACGATAGGCAACATTCAACATCGCTGGTCATCATACTCTGCAATGCCATGTCCCCTTAGGTGGAATCCGTCTGAAACGAGTAAGAAAACTTCACTCTAGTGATTCTCTACACACTTCCGTCCATAGCAATAACAAGCGAACCATAAGAATCCTATCAAACATCAGTTCATTACGACTTAGCTTCTTGACAGATAGCCAGCTCCAGCTACCACTATGGAAATATTTCCCATGCTGGATGAGCCCGGGAAAATATTTCTGGAGGTGCACCATATCCACCCTCAGCTTGCAACTACCTCCTGCATGGTCAGCTGTCCATTACTTAACGCTGGTCAATCAGAACCAGCATGGAAAGATCATTCTATTTTCTACTTCCCTTCCCTCTACTCTGATCCTTCCCTGCATTACTTTCTTAATAACTGAAATCATTGTTTGCACATCATAAAAAATAAACAATTTAACACCTTTCGTGCTTGTATTATACATTTTTCACATCTGGCTACCTGTTTATCTGCCTCAAACAGTTTTTTTACTAAGCCAATTATACTGCCCAATTTGGAGCGATTGGGGGCCGCTCATCCAGTCCGAAGGTATTCGGGAATCCATCCTCCCTTAGGGTCAAACTTAAAGCCATCTTGATTTTCTAAACTGTCTTATGTTTTCCTTAATCTTCTTCCGGATCTGATATCCCCAGCTCAACAGTTTATAGCTCTATGCGAGACACTCCATTCGGTCACTACCACAGCGCAGCAGAAATTAGTTAAGGTAAATTTCCACATACGTCAATTTGAAGAGGTTGGCCGATAGAAGAGTCGGGTGGAGGGCTGCGTCAAACAATCCTAGGATTGTTGCCCGATGATGTAATTTCAACAGCCATGGAGCACACAATAATTTCGCCTTTCTAACTATCCTTAAAGTGTGACTGGGAATACCCTTCATTACATAATCCCTTCAAGTGCATCAGTATTTTGCAGACCAAAATGAAAGATTAACGATAGACTGGAAGGATAGAAATCTACATATATAATAACAAGTTCATCGCGAAAATAAATCATGACAAGAATTGCCCGGTGATACGAATCGCTGGGCATCGAAGGTGCTATAGGAATGTGCCAAACTCGACTCAAATAAGACGTTGAGTGAGGCATCCAATTTTATTAGGATAAGAAATATAGTGCTCGAATGCCAATTTTAATCAACACGATAGCAGATAAGACTGGATTGACATTCAATTAAAGTTTATGGTTGCTATATGGTCGGAGACCCATTGTTGTTTTTAAAGGCCTGGTTACACAATGCATTTACCCGCGCAAGTACGTGGCTGGACAAATGCGTGAATAGATGTCTGGACAGATGCGCGTTCTCGCACTTGAGGAGTGTTTACACCCTGGTTTACACGATGCTTGTGTTCGCGCAATTGTTCGACCATTTTCGAGATAAGCATTACGCGATTTCTTTTGTTTTACTAGTATCAAGCGCCACTTCTACGAAACAGACGACATCATACCTGAACTTCAGTTATTGTTATTGACTTTGTTGTTGACGGCTACAAATTGCTCGCACACATTCACCAAAATAGAACAGGGGCTAGTTTCTGTGCACGCATTCACGCATTAGCGCAATTTTGAGTGTTTATACGGTGCAATTTTGATGGTGAATGTGTTCACGCATGTACTCGCGCGTGTAAATACATCGTGTAACCAGGCCTTAAGACTATTCAAGACAGTTCTCGCAAAAAACTAGTTCCAACTAATTTAAAATGAAACGTAACTTGGGTGTTCCGCACAAAAATCATTTATTACACATCCCAAATGCTCAAGTACATTAAGGGTGCTTTCCAATAGCTCATCTGCGCTGATCTACTTCAATCTGATTAGCGCAGAGCGTGTTCTAATTGTATGTGTGACGTCATCTGCGCTAAGCAGATGGAAACAGAACCTCACCGTAGTTCGTCTGCGCTCGCAGACGAAACTTTGCAATGGCGGGAAAATATGTAATAGTAGAAAAGGAATTCCTCATTGCCAAAGATAATTATTATGATTACTTGAAAAAAAATGAATAATATTTTGGTGTTTTTCTTTCAAAATGTAATTTTGACCACTTTTGCAAAGAAATAGAATATTTTCTTCGATATAACCTTTGGAATAAAGCGACATATGCGAGTCCTAAGAACTTCAGATAACAATTGGATATTTATTTATCTTCATTGTTTCCTAGAGACAATCGCGCTAAAAAGGCTAGCGCGAGTTTATTATCCGTCAAACAATTATTCAAGAGATTTCCATCACCCATCATATCGGAAATGGAAACTGTGAGCATTATTATATTCACAGAAAAAAGATCATAATATCATCTTTTAAATTTGAAATGGATTTGTTTAATTTACTTTAAATAATATATTTTGTGCCAGTTCACTTGCTTAATATGTATTTACGTTGTATCTGCCCTTACATGCAGAAAAGCGAACTTGAATATACCTGCCAGTATTGCAGAGTGAAGGGAGAAATCAGTGTATTGGTTGGGCACCCATGCTTCTTGGGAAGAAAGGAAATTTTCCTTGATGAAAATACTAATACTATGTATCTTGTTTCGGATGAAACAAGATACATAGAGGAGGAAAGGAAATTTTCCTTGATGAAAATACTAATACTATGTATCTTGTTTCGGATGAAACAAATGTGGATACCGAAAAGGCTGGTACTTCTGAGGGATCTCAGGAACCTCAAAAATTTCCTGAGAGTAAGTTTGTCGTGTCACGGGGCCGTTTTGTCCCGCCCGAAAGGCTGGTGAAGCAGGGCCGGTATTAGCCTCACGTTTGCAGACAACAGAAATCAAAATAAGGAGGGACAGGAAACCAGATGGGAAATGAAAAGAAATAAAAGGGGGAAGAGGGAGAAATGAAGGAATAAGAAGGAATTAGAAAAGGAAAATCCCGCCTTACCTTTGACTCCGCTGACCTCGCACCCCGTTGTATCTCCTTCGCGTCTGAGTTCCGACGAGAAAAAAAAACTAATACACGAACGTTCTCGCCTGAACTGCGGCGAGAGAATGCCCCTCTTGCTAGGACTTCGTCACTGAAACTTAGCAAGCGCCCTCTACGCGCACAAAACAAAAGATAAACTACAAACCAAGGCAGGCGGGAAAAAAGGGGAGAAAAAGAGGGAAATTTAAAAACTGAAAAGAATGGAAAAATAAAAAGGGAATAGGTCTGCTCCGGCCCGAACAAAGTTCATGGAGTTTTTATTGTTGGATACACTTTTTTAACATATCAGTGACGTTTTTAGTCTTTAAATTGTAAGATGAAGTGAACAACCAGCCTTTCACATTTTCCATACTTTCATTCATCGATATGCTTTTCATATCATCTAACTACCTACAAGCCCACTTAGTATGATTGCCATCTATGACAAATGGTTATAATTGTGGAAACTGTGAGAAGTTTCGAGGCTGCTGCAATAATATTAGTCCCGAGTAGTTGCACCAATACCTAAAATGTTGATGAAGTACTTAATTTTGAAGAATTTGATTGGCCAGAGCCTGCAGTGCTAGCTTTAATTGCTATGTACGAAGCAAAAGCTTATGAGTTGCACTCAGTGAAGAAAAGACCCAAATTTTTGGAAAACTTGTCAGTGGAGATGAGTCATCTTGACCATAAGGTTAATTACATTTCATTGATAAACAAAAACACTTTTTGCCGATAAATTCTATTCCCCATGCCTTTCTCTTGTTTTAAATGTGACTGCCTCACAAGTGAGGAACAAGTTTAATAACATGATGATAAAATATAAGAAGTGTGTGGATAACATGGGCCCTCGTGCCTCTGGAAGAGCACCTTTATCTTTTAAATATTTTGACCGATTCAATGATTTATTTGGCCAAAGGATCAACATTGCCACATCATATGTAGGTGGTTCATCGGTAAGAGGCAACGCCACCACCATTGTAAATGCCCCAAATTGTCCTCAGAGGTCAAATATTCCTCAGTCAGCAGCGTCAATTGAGCCGGGGCCCTCTTCATGTCAGCATGAAATTTTCTCAGCTGTGTCACAACCTGGACATTCCTCTTCTTCAAACCTGGAAGTGGATGCCAGCCATATGGAGAGTACTGAAAACACAAGGATAAGTATGAAGGAAGTTAGCAAGAAGAAAACTCCCCATGGTACTGGTAGCAGGATAGCTCGAACTCGAATTGAGCCAGAGCAACAGTGGCTGCACCATTTGAAGAGGTCGGAGGAGAAGGATGACAGTGCTATTAATGAGGATATGATAAAGATTCGAAAGGAGAGAATGTCACTCAGCAGAAAAAAATATGAGGCATGGGAATAAATGATGCAAGAAAAAAAACTGCATCAACTGAGAAAAGAAGAAGATAAAAGAGAAAGGCACAGAGAGAGAATGCAGGTGGAGTGAGAAAAAATAAGGCTTCTTCAGGTCCTTCTCACAAAAAAAAAATATTAAGGCAATACCTATCTTAGTATAATATCAGTTATTGTTAATAACAGTTATTGTTAATATCAGTTATGTGATGGATAGTAAGGTTTTTTTGTGGCTGCTTCGTGATTTAAATAATACCTTGGTTTCCTCAGTAGATGCCACATGTTCCTGGATACTTTGAAAGTAGCATGCCCTATAGTGAAAGTGGAGACAGCTATTTACTTTCAATTATCTTTTTTAGCCTATGTCAGTCATTAATTGTTGTAAAATATTTCATGATGTCAGAACACAAAAGATTTTTTAAGTGTTGACAGCATCCTTGTGGGAAATTTACAATATTTTTCAATACTTCAGTGTTCTGCATGCTTAACTTTGTTTTGTGTGTGGTATGAATCTTTCTTAATGAGTGGAACTTTTTTTTAAATGAAAGGTTTTTCTGCCACATCTTTTTTCAGTTGCTGTCGCCAGTTTATAAGTTGAGTAGTAATGTTTGTGTTAATGTGCAGCAACTTCAGGTATTATTTTCGAGCCATATAAATTTTTACCAAAATGCCCAGGCGGTTATTCTCATATGAGATAACTTTTCATAGATATGCAATGTTTGTCATCAGTCTACTTTTTTCAATTGTCATATTTAATACCTTAGGAAGTGCATATTGTTTGTTACGAAAGGGAAATATATTTATCCTTGTTTCAACCAAAGAATAGAGGTAATAGATTCAGCATACATTTAGTGCAGAAAATTTTGCATGCAGACATCCATTCTTTACATACAATACAATAGACTTATTCCTCAACTTAAGTCCTTTCCACGGTTCATCATGCACTTGAAGTGCATATTTTCAAGAAATAATAGTAAGATATGACATTGTTATTGAAGTTCATATGAAAAGGCCATTTTCATTGACTGACAGAGTTCTAATGTTACCCCAATAGTAATCAGCATTAGTAAGCCAATTGTTACTGCTATGACTCAGGAAAGAAAAAGCTTAAAGACATGTTTCATAAATGGTTTAATATTCAAAGGTAATTTCAATAAAATAAGGACAATTGCTGGAGCTGGCTCTTCCAGAAATGCCCCCTTATGGCCATGATGGCTGGTCACAATATTGCCATACTGTGGCCACAGTTTCTGTAATGACTGGGCTGGTAAGCAGTCATATGTAATTTGCATTCAGTTATCTATTGCGGAAATATTTCCCTAAAAAGCTCCATTCGTCTGTCATGTGGCCCAGGTTGAACTGCTTGTACATCGCCATTGCCTTGAACAGCCTGGACCTCATCCATGTCTATAGCAAAGCCTTCATCTTCCCCTTCGTCTAAACACACATTGTGCAGCACACTACAAGCTAAAACTAATTTTGTCACCATTTGAAGATCAGATAACTCTAACAATTTCAGACGCCGAAAGCGACCTTTGAGAAGCCCAAATGCCTTCTCAACCACCATTCTAGTAGATGAGTGGATAAAATTAAACTCCAATTGTTGTGGAGTAAGGGCCCCATTGTCCCTAAATGGAGGAATGAACCACGGAAGTGTTGGATATGCTGAATCACCAATGATAAACCTCCCACCAGGAAATAACTGCTCAGGTTCTTCTTCTGCCAACCTGAACCTTCTCAAAACCCTTGCATCATGGAGGGATCCTGGCTCACCACACACCACATTCACGAAATTCATTTTATCATCCACAATCCCTTGTAAAATAACTGAATAGAACTTCTTCCTGTTGCAGTAATGAGCAGCATTTTCCTGTGGCTGTTTGATTGCAATATGGGTCCCATCTATTGCTCCTACACAGCCAGCAATGCCCCTCATGGCCTCAAATCCATGCTCAATTGCAGCAATTTTATTTCCCCGTGGCCATTTAATTTCATCATTAATGTTTGCATTCAGCAAATTCACAACACGCCTAAATGCAGAGGAAATGGAGATATTAAATCGATCTCCTATTGTACGGAGAGGCTCAGTATTTGATAAATACCAAAGGGTGATCAGGAAGCTCAACTCTGATGAAATTTTCACCATTCCTTCCTGGTGATTTGGAATAAATTCACTGTCTTGAAGGATATCTACAACAAACAAAACATAAGTACAGATTATATGGAAGTTTACAGCAATCCTGAGTATCATGACATCATTATTATTTTTGGCATGCTCACCTATCAACCGATATGCAGTTACACGTCTCAGACGAAAATGAGTGCGGAACTGCTCATCATCATAGTTGTGAACAGTCTCCAAGAAATTGGTGACATGCACCTGTCTTCTCCCACGTAATAGTAACTCCAGCAAGGGGAAAAGTAAATCATGGTTTATCCTGTCTTCATCTTCAGAAGCTTAAAGTAAGAGTGTCATTATTTAGTAATAGTTTAGTAAAAAGTTAAAATCTTTTCGTTGTTATCAAGGGAGCTGGTCAATAAGTTCATAGAATTAGGGAGTGCTTTCTCTGTTGATCTGTCTTTTCTATATCCCCATTGGCAGTTATATAATGCCATAAATTTACCCAAGAAGGCAATCAGTCGATCGTGAAAAATGAGCTCAAATAATTAAGAAAATGCAGATAGCATTGATATTGGACTGTAGTCAGCTAAATTTCCACTTTTAACCCTTGGTTGTGGATGGGATTCCTTTACTTCCTTTTAATTCACTGGGAAAAAGCCCTTTAGGAAGGGACTTGTTCATTGGAAGCACAAATAGCTGAATGATAGTCTTCACACTGCAATATCAGGTTCTGTTGAATGTTGTCAATTCCTGGGAATTGCATTTTCTTTAATTTAAATACTGTGGCTATAGCCTTATATATAAGAGGAAACGAGTAGCTTCCGAAAATTTACGAGCCAATGCGAATACTGCCATTCTTGTTTTTACCTCGTATTGCCTGTTTACTTAACATGGTGTTCCTCATAACTATAAATCACAATATCGGTACTTACATATACTACTCATGCTTTCCCATTCACTCTCACTGCTACTGCTGCTACTACTAGACATGAGCTGCATGACATAGTCCAAAACTAGCTGATCATCCATCTAAAGTAGGTCATATACGTCATATAAATGCACGGCATTTATAAAGACCATCCGGAAGAAATAATTAAAGGAAATTCATTATGAAGTTCACGACCAATTTATCGACTGCACTCTCGAGTCAAAACTAAACTAAATGAACATAGGAGTAGTAAAAATGTCGGACTCACCTCAAATAATTTGGATAGATAGGACGACAATTTATGCTAATTGAAATATAATAACTTCTGCTCCCTTGGGTGTGTTGGTCAGCTGTTTACAAAAATATAGTAAAAAAATTGTATTTCCTCACAAAGTGGTGTAAGAAGACCACGATCTCTCTGCACGATCAAGTTCGTGAAAATCACGAGAGGATAATGATCGTTTTCATGAAGAACTACTTTGTACTGGCGGCGTTCTTCGTTTGATTTTGATTTGATTGTTTCGCCATCTTGGAAACACTTCAGCGCAGATACGTTCCAGTTGTTTGTTTCAATTTGCGCTACTGTGTTTCCATCTGTTGGGCTGTGCGCTAATCTGCGAAAGGTGATTGGAAAGCACCAAAGTGTAGTGCTTCATAGATCTCTTTCACGATGGATGTTCGATTTGTGTATTTCATTTTTTCAGGTTTCATTTTATTTCTCGTGCGTTTTCCGAGTAATTTACACTTGTATATTGGTTAAAAACTATATTTTCTTACGACTTACATTAGCCATTTTCCACTACTTAGTTTTATTATTTAAAAATCCACTCCAATCTCATGTGGTTACATATACGCATCCCTGGGCGTTAGTGGTAACAACGAATTTATATCAGAACTCCTTGATTTTGCAAGGGAAAATCAAATCGCAGGAAATGTCCGATCTTTCGGGAATACAATTATTTGAGTTCAAAACTTATTAATGTCATATCCTTGTACACCATATATTGTGCATAGTTGTGGAGTTTTTGAATGTTAACATTGATTTTTATTCCTTAGTTATTTCTTTTATATCTCATCGATATCACTGTACAACAGAAATCATTGAATTTAGTATTCTTTCTTTCGTATCGTGTGGATTTCAGTGACATTACCCTAATAGAGGCTTTGGATTTATTTGAATCTGATGACATAGAGGGAGATTTAGACGCAATATATATTTAATCCCCTGATTCAACGTAGGTCCCAATGAGGATTCCGGAGTTGAAGATAACGCAGGGAAGATAGAAAATCTCTCTGGCCGGCAGCAGAGAGCAGGTGCCGAAGTGGTTTTTAGGAAAATGGCTGATGGTATATCCACTGAGACATACTGTCCCAACAGCAATTTCTAAAATTTGGAATTCTACATCTCCGATTCTATGTGAGATCTCTACAATGAACACCCCAATCAGAAGAGACGTTCAATTTTCTTAAATGTTTAGAAGACGAACCACACATACTTAAAGTGCTAGTCAATGGGAGAAAAGTGATTTGAGGGATTTTCTACCTGCTTTTCCTGAATCAAACTACTTTGAATCCAGAGATAAGTCATGTGTTGACATGTTTGCGCTGTTTTTTGATAGCGATATCATCGAACATTCAGTGAAAGAGAGTAATAAATACGCATTCGTCCAAACTTTGCCACAACCAAATATTGAGAAAAATGACCTAGAGGTATTTATTCGCATACTGTTGCTTTCCAGTTACCATCGAATGCCTAACAAGAGAATGTACTGGGAGGAAAGTTAAGACGCTCGTAATCAAATGCTCGCTGGGGCAATGCCGAGGAACAGCTTTCTACATACCCGTAGATTTCTGCATTGTGCAGATAACAGTCATTCTAATCTCGATCTAAATTATGGAAATTGCACCCATTACTTGAAAGGTTTAGATCTACTTACAGTAAAAATTTCAAGCAAGAGCGTGACATTGATTAGGATGAGTGCATGATAGCATACTTTGGGTCGTCAACCTTATAAAAAATTTCTTTGAGGAAAACCCATCCGTTTCGGCTTCAATAAATGGTGTCTTAATATAACGAATGGCACATTGACTTTTATGCTTATCAAGGATAAACATTTGTTGGAATCAGGAACATGAAAATAAATTTGGGAAGTGCGCATCTCCGATGATGGCTATGTTAGACCGTCTCCTAGAGTGAATGAAAGAGCTGCTATTTAGGATATACCTACTTTGACAATGTATTTACAGGAGTGCCCCTTATTCAGATTCCAGAGCAATTTGAATGGCAAACAACTCCGCCGTGTAAATAGTACACCACGGGTGTAACTTAAAGGACACTGAGCCTACGTCTGATGATACATATGTGCATTCACAATCGGATTCATTTTTGGAGCCATCCGTATAAATTTACCTTGTGTCTCGAAATTGTATATTCCCTCAAGTGCTCTGACCCTTAGTTCGCTTAGAGTGCCATCATATTTGGAGTTCAAGTATTTTACCAAGCAGTGTACCTTAGGGATGCTTACATGGAAGATGTGTAAAATTTTACTGGGTATATCTTTGGAAACACAGTGCCCAAGTCGTCAAAGAGATTTCTAAAACAAATGGCGACAGGCTTAATAGTGCTGGGTCTTGCATTAAAAGCTTTAAGAAACCGTGGTTTAAGAAATAGGTTGAAACATAGATGGTTTCATGTCAATAAAACCATGCAGATATAGTTGCTCTTGCACTCGGTTAGTTCAGAAAGTTCCAGTTTCCAGTTTTAGAGCAGAGAAATATGTGGATTTCACGATTTTCAGGTAGATTCCATATGCAGAGGCGTACACAATAATACCGTATTTTAGTCTTAATCCTAATAGGGTAATGTTTACGTAAAGCATGCTGTTCATCACTGTTATTGAGTCTTTGCACAATATCGCTTGTGCCAAAAGAAATAAATTTTGGTTCTAGAAAAAAATCCAGCTCCATTTCCAAGTAAAATACATCTTTATTGCATCTTAATAAAAAATAAATACGTGTTCCAAAACAAAAATTTCCAAAACATCAAGATACCTTTCATGATACTCTGATTCTACAAAAACTCGTTTGTAGATTTATTGTATTCAACAATGAGGAGTAAAACGGAAGACAATGCCTATGCTAGGCAGTACAACTCCACGCAGTCCATCAGCTCAACCCCCGCCACCTCCTACACCTCCACACATTACTCCTCCTCCTCATCCCCCCATACCACCTCCTCAACCACCCCCCATACCACCTCCTCCTCCACCCCCCCTACCACCTCCTCCTCCCCCCATTACACCTCCTCCTACCCCCATACCACCTCCTCCATCCCCCATCCCACCCCCTCCTCCCCCCATACCACCTCCTCCTCCCCCCATACCACCTCCGCCCCCCATACCACCTCCTCCTCCCCCCATAACACCTCCTCCTCCCCCCATACCACCTCCTCCTCCCCCCATACCACCTCCTCCTCCCCCCATACCACCTCCTCCTCCATCCCCTATACCACCTCCTCCTCCATCCCCCATTCCACCTCCTCCTCCCCCCATTCCACCTCCTCCACCCCCCATACCACCTCCTCCTCCATCCCCCATACCAACTCCTCCTCCATCCCCCATTCCACCTCCTCCTCCCCCCATTCCACCTCCTCCCCCCATTCCACCTCCTCCTCCATCCCCCATACCACCTCCTCCTCCATCCCCCATTCCGCCTCCTCCTCCCCCCATTCCACCTCCTCCACCCCCCATACCACCTCCTCCTCCCCCCATACCACCTCCTCCTCCATCCCCTATACCACCTCCTCCTCCATCCCCCATTCCACCTCCTCCTCCCCCCATTCCACCTCCTCCACCCCCCATACCACCTCCTCCTCCCCCCATACCACCTCCTCCTCCATCCCCTATACCAACTCCTCCTCCATCCCCCATTCCACCTCCTCCTCCCCCCATTCCACCTCCTCCACCCCCCATACCACCTCCTCCTCCATCCCCCATTCCGCCTCCTGCTCCCCCCATTCCACCTCCTCCACCCCCCATACCACCTCCTCCTCCATCCCCCATACCACCTCCTCCTCCCCCCATACCACCTCCTCCTCCCCCCATACCACCTCCTCCTCCATCCCCTATACCACCTCCTCCTCCATCCCCCATTCCACCTCCTCCTCCCCCCATTCCACCTCCTCCACCCCCCATACCACCTCCTCCTCCCCCCATTCCACCTCCTCCTCCCCCCATACCACCTCCTCCTCCCCCCATACCACCTCCTCCTCCCCCCATACCACCTCCTCCTCCATCCCCCATACCAACTCCTCCTCCATCCCCCATTCCACCTCCTCCTCCCCCCATTCCACCTCCTCCTCCATCCCCCATTCCGCCTCCTCCTCCCCCCATTCCACCTCCTCCACCCCCCATACCACCTCCTCCTCCATCCCCCATACCACCTCCTCCTCCCCCCATACCACCTCCTCCTCCCCCCATACCACCTCCTCCTCCATCCCCTATACCACCTCCTCCTCCATCCCCCATTCCACCTCCTCCACCCCCCATTCCACCTCCTCCTCCATCCCCCATTCCGCCTCCTCCTCCCCCCATTCCACCTCCTCCACCCCCCATACCACCTCCTCCTCCATCCCCCATACCACCTCCTCCTCCCCCCATACCACCTCCTCCACCCCCCATACCACCTCCTCCTCCCCCCATACCACCTCCAGCTCCCCCCATACCATCTCCTCCTCCTCCCCCCATACCACCTCCTCCTCCCCCCATACCACCTCCTCCTCCATCCCCCATTCCACCTCCTCCTCCCCCCATTCCACCTCCTCCACCCCCCATACCACCTCCTCCTCCATCCCCCATACCACCTCCTCCTCCCCCCATACCACCTCCTCCACCCCCCATACCACCACCTCCTCCCCCCATACCACCTCCTCCTCCATCCCCCATTCCACCTCCTCCTCCCCCCATTCCACCTCCTCCACCCCCCATACCACCTCCTCCTCCATCCCCCATACCACCTCCTACTCCCCCCATACCACCTCCTCCACCCCCCATACCACCTCCTCCTCCCCCCATACCACCTCCTCCATCCCCCATACCACCTCCTCCTCCCCCCATTCCACCTCCTCCACCCCCCATACCACCTCCTCCTCCACCCCCCATTCCACCACCTCCTCCCCCCATACCACCTCCTCCTCCATCCCCCATTCCACCTCCTCCTCCCCCCATTCCACCTCCTCCACCCCCCATACCACCTCCTCCTCCATCCCCCATACCACCTCCTCCTCCCCCCATACCACCTCCTCCACCCCCCATGCCACCTCCTCCTCCCCCCATACCACCAGCTCCTCCCCCCATACCACCTCCTCCGCCATCCCCCATACCACCTCCTCCTCCCCCCATACCACCTCCTCCTCCCCCCATACCACCTCCTCCTCCCCCCATACCACCTCCTCCTCCCCCCATACCATCTCCTCCACCCCCCATACCACCTCCTCCTCCCCCCATACCACCTCCTCCTCCCCCCATACCACCTCCTCCTCCCCCCATACCACCGCCTCCCCCACCCCCCATACCACCTCCTCCCCCACCCCCCACACCACCACCTCCTCCCCCCATACCACCTCCTCCTCCACCCCCCATACCACCTCCTCCACCCCCACCCCCACCTCCTTCTCCACCCCCACCTCCGCCTCCGGTTCCTCCTCCTCCTCCGCCGCCACCTCCAGAGAAGATCTAAATGTGAAGCAGAATAAACATTTTTAGGTTTGTTTTCACATTCAGGTTTTTATATTTTTAGTTAGTTAATGATGTGTAAATTATCCTTTAAATATATCTATAATTTTGATACCTCTATTTACTAAAAGAATTCCTAGACCTACGCATGTAGTTCTTTGATTTCGTGTGCTTTTTTAATAGAATATGCGTGGGCTATGACTAAGGAAAATAAATGTTTAGATCCTGTGGCCTGGTTATATGCATACACTCTTGAAGAGATCGTCAAAATACGATTCACTGAGCTACTACGCAACCCATCACTCCCAGGACGTAATTTATTCCAACGAGTACAACAGGTGCAGTGGCTGGCAGTGCAGTGTTGTAATCATATTGTAGTTCTCAAAATGTTTAATGTAAATGAAAAAGGTTATATGAGGATAATAGTTGGGATTAACGATTAAAATTAATCGTTAAATGTATGGATAACTATGTAATTTTTAACGTTACTTTTTAAATGAGTTAACTACTAACTTTTAATCGTTAAAATTAGGCATTAACTGATAGAAAACCAACTTCAGTTAATTTTTTTCGTTAAAATTTGTTGGATGTCAACATGCCCGAATTTGCTTGCAAAGGTTGCCTAACAGACAAATGGGAAAATAAAACGAGATCAAATAATGCAAGGGTAGTTGTGCACGAACTCAATGAATAGGCCCAGATGAATACATCCAAACAAAATCGGGGCTGAGGGGAGTTATCGCCAAAATTTAGGAACGAGCCCTCAGGCGATAAAACACGAAACCCGCGAAGATAATGTCCTGAAGGGCCTGAATACCTTGCTCGTTGACATCATGTCGTCAATAACACATAGTTGAAGCCGAGAAAGAAGGATCGCCTAAACCTGTGACTGATGACGACGGGGAGGGTTCGTTCAAACTAACCTATCTGTTAAAATACGCCATTCTACGTATGCCTTACTCGGCGACATTACGTCGTCAATACATCAGCCCCCAGTGAATCGCGAGAAAAGGTGCGCAGCCACAGGCTCATCATCTGCTGTAACTCTATATAAATAAGGAGTTTTCATAATTTTACAATTCAAAGTTTTATAATTGTGAAGGGATACTTCACATCGCAATGTGTGGATTCATATCAAAAAGTAACCTTAAAAATCTTCTGACTCGCATCACCTAGATGCGTGTCAGAAGATGAGTTATCAAACATATTTGAGCAAAATAAAAATATTTTCGCGAAACTTGACATTGATATAAAAATCCCAAGATTGGCTAAAACACAACCTTAGAGATTCAATGCCCTCCCTTCTGAAATAGCCCTTGGGATATTTCAGAGTCTCAATGCATAACTCTTACATAGATTCATTGCCCTTTTCAATGACTGAGAAATTTGAAAAAAAGTATTGAAACGCCAGTGTAAGGTGGAACTCAATATCCACATTTAACAGGGAAAGTAAAGGGTGAAGAAATGAGAGACACAATAAAATTATAATATTTCCATGAAATCGAACTTTTGGAAGCACAATTCCGATTTCGACATGATTTTTGGTTTAGCTAAGAGTGTATGGAAAAAAATAACTGCATAATCCAAAGTGCCCTAAAGAGAGTCCTTTAGCATACGTCGACTAATGAACATCTGGCCTAATATTTACAATGATTATACATCGTCTCTCAAAATTCCTCAGTATTCACAGAAAAAGAGTAAAATATTATTGTTTTTAGAGGAGGGTATTGGGCATCTTTGTGAAGAGGAGAAGAACTTTACTATTCGTTTTTTCTGAAAATCATAGTAAAGAAGCTAGGTAATAAGATTAAGATGTTAAGTGCCTGTCTGTTGAATTTCCCTTTAAGTTTTTATGCTGGCCTTATCTTCTGAAAACGAAAACAAGCAAATATATATTCAATTCTTAGTGGACATTTTAATTTAAAATATAATAAAAAATAGCTAAAATGTCGAACTTGAATGTTTTATGTATTTCAATTTCACTACCTGTAGAAAGTATTGCTATGATAACAAAATGAAATGAAAACTTTAAAATAAAGCTTTATATGGTCGATTATTGAAAAAAGTATTTAATTAATTTTAGACTGCAAACTTGCATTTTATTTTATTAATACAGCTTCATAAATAAGAGAGAAATTATGGGGTCTTGAGAATAATTTATGGGGTCCATGCAAACGAATTTCATATTTTACGAAAACCAAGAATTGGTGATGAGAAGATTGGGCTAGTTGTGCATTTCAGAAATTGCAACTAATGCTGTAGGATCAAATAATTTTTTACTGATTACCAATGTAAAAGAAAACATATCCGAATAGAATCTAAATAATCGAAGAACCTGATATTATCAGATTCATTTTAAGTAGGTCATAATGCATACCATAATTGAATTGAAATCCTTACAAACAAGAGATTTTCAACTACATACTGTCATAAACATCTCCAGAACCAACTTTTTTTTATAACTGATATTAGGCTTTTCAAAAAATTATATAGTGAATTCATAGGATATATACGTATGCATTATTTATGTACTTCATAATTCTCCAAATTATGTTATTGGTGATTCCAAATATATTGAGGAGTATGGAACATTGCAAAAACTATTTCAGCGTTATGGTTTTTTCATTAAAATTACCGTTGATTTATTACGTAATCTACACCACTGCATGCCGAAGTATCCAAGCGTATCTTATAGAGGGCAGGATTTATGTTCAATGGGGTTGCAATGATGTTGACCATTCGGACCTATCATCTGTACAGCAAAGATAATCGCAATCATAAATATTCACTCCTAACTATAGTCCCACGGTTGGGATATGCACCTTATATAAACCTTGTATCTTCTGCAATAAAATATTACACTAAATCCGCTCAACATCATGCTATTTACCATGCAGAAAAACTTCCTACACTATGATACTACCACACATGCACTCACGTCAAGGATCTGAAGAGCATAGACTTCCTTAAATTTCAACCAGGTACTTGTTTCTTTTACACAATTCTCTATAACTGACGGCCCTGCATGAAATGACGATCATTATTTTTTTGTAGTGATATGATTTATTACTATGAACAATAATAGATTTGACTGACAGTACATGACCAATGACGAGCGAAAGTCCAGATATCTACATAACTGAAATTCATGACAGGTTTGATTACCTTGTTTAAGTAATTATATAAATTATCTGGACACAAATGGGTTCTGGAAGACATCCTAGCATTAAATGCCTATAAAGGCCGAGGCTTATGTTAGTAAAGTATATTCCAATAACATATTCCTATAAAAATCACCTAGGCATGCATCATTATTTATGTTAATTTCGACTTCATCTGACTGGATGTCTGTTTTTGAAGTACAACTTACAGAGCATTCCTGATGGAAATTGCGAGTCAGTTTATAAGTAGGGAATCCTAGATTACTCAGGGCTTGCAATCCTGCATCGGTGTTCGCCGCTGTCGTTGTATCTTGTGTCAGTAACATTGCACTCTCTGAAAGAAAAAAGTATAAATGCGTCAAAATTCAAATATTTCGCCCACAAATAATACTTGCGAAGTAACCCGAATTTTATTTGTTAAACAAATGAAAGTAGATGTGGGTCGAAAATGTATTTAAAAATGTATCACAGTCATCTCCCTCGATTGAAATGATCATTATTACAATGCGTACGAAAATTGGAAAAAGAGTCACATTTCAATGTTCTATCGCCTTTATCATGGTAAAATGAGGTTTAAATGTATAAAATATTTTACCCCATTCATCTCCTCTTTGAGAATAAAAGGTAATTTTATCATTTTTAAGCTGAGTAATGCGCAAAAGATTGGAACTTAACTCCTAGTTTCGAGTGAATCGATGAAAACCTAATGGAGACAAGGAAGAATTTTGATGCCGGTTTGTGTGGGAAGCGGTACCTACTCTATAATTCAGAAGTTTGGAACATTGGAAAAGCGAACAAGAAAGACGTAAAAACTTCAAAGGATGCTAAATTTTATAGATACAGAGAGAATAAGAAGTGAGTAAGTGTACCGAAGAGCTGAAGTGAAAGAACTCAATGGACTAATATCCATTGATATATTCCCGAAAAACATAATCATCCATATATCCAAAAATAATGTGAGCTTTTAAGAAGCCGGATCTCACGTGACCGCTTTACAATGATAAGTACCATCTTTAGAAGAATGTAACGTATAGCAGAGGAGTTCATGTTTAAGAAACAATTTGGATTTAGAAAAACAAGATTACATGGGAACAAGTTAGGCCGGCAACTGCTTTAGGCGTGAGAATGGAGAATATATACAAACATTCCTTGAGTTTGAGGACTTGGAGAAGGTATTTGAAAACGTAGACTGGAATTCATTACAGAAGATTATAAAGGGCGTTGGAGTGGCATACATAATCCGAAGAATTATCTGCAGTTGGTATAAAATCACGTGGCTGTTATCGAATCAGAGCTCACAAGTGGAGAAGCAAGAAAACAGAAGTGACCCAAGATGGTGCACTCTCTCTCTCGTGCACTTCAGTTTCTTCATCAAGAACGTTATTGAGAAATCAAAGAGAGGGCTTCAGAAATGAATATCTACGAGTATAAATCAGCATACTGCGATTCGCAAACGACTTAGTGGTCATACCAGAGGCAGAAAGAGATTTATGTAGTAGGGTATTTGTTATTCAGTAGGAGAGAAGAGTCAAAGACCAACGCTAAACTAGGAAAATGAAAGCTCGAGAATTGAAAGAGTTTTGTTATTTACGCTGGTTAATAATTAGTGATGGGCAAAGCAATGAAGAAATAGGCAGTAGAATGACCCTGGTGAAAAGGACAACGAAGGAATGCTCTATTGATAGCTAAAAACAAGCTTGGTGAAAGAAGAAACGCTTCCTCAGAACACACGTATAGAGTATGTTCTTCATGGTAGTGAGGCATGGACGATAAAATTAGCAGGTAAGTAAAGGCCACTAATAATTGAAATTTGGCTCTACAGAAGAGTGATGAAGCGACTTGATCGATGGAGCATTGCCAAGCCCTAAGAAGTATGGAAGAAATGAAAAATCTGCTGAATCTTCGAAAAAGAAGACGATATAATCTAAACGGCCATAGTTTCAGTGGCGGATTCAGGGGGGGGGGTCACAGGGGTCATGACCCCCCCCCCCCCCCCAAATTTTATCGAAAATTTTTAATTTTTATTAGTTTAATAGCTTTTGTAACCTTGTAAAGTATTTAAGGGAGTGTATATGCAAATGCATGGCTACAAGTCCCAAACGTGAGAGAAGTTTAAGTTGCAATTATCGTAGAGCGTAGCACTCCCTACTGTAAAAACAAGCTCAAAAATAAAATAAGCTGTGTCCCAACTCGTTAGGCATTAGGGGGCATGGATTTGGGTGCCTAAAATTTAACTGGCTAACCCAAAAGGGAGCACGAATTTGGATCTCCTTACGCAGGTATTGCCATCTGCTGGGGTTGAAACCGATGAATAACAAGAGAATGTAATAGGGATGACAAATGATGTACAAAATCTTACACAATCCATATTGTTGACTTTCTCATGCCATTGTGTATAGACAGAATTTAATTTGAGTTTAGGGTACCGTAGATTAACATCTTCTCATATATTCCGTAATTTAGATAATATTTTTATTTTAATGTAGAACAATTCGGCCTTCTCCTACTTCTGCATGAATCTCTCCGTCATGTCACTACTCCCTATAACGATATTTTATTGTGATAAACGAATCAACACGACAAATTATAAAAATATCAACAAACTTTCAGCCAAAACACTTTCCCTCGTTGGTAGCTATCTTCATCGAGTCCACTGCTATCGCTTTCAATCATGGGAAAAGCATGCACTCGTCGATGCCCAAATCTAGCGGCTGAAAAAGGTACCTAAATCCGCTTCCTTATGATGCCTAACGAGTTGGGACACCCTTCCAAGATGGCGTCCTCCCTAAATTCTGGGATGGTACCTATCTGGTGAATTGGGACACAGCTATAGAGCCCGCATAGTCGGAAGTGCCTCAGTACTTTCGGCAATGTTCTGCAGTTTCCAATGTCTGGTGATAAGCTCAACTGACAGACAAGTGAGTCTTCACCTACCCTTGAATAGTAGGAATAGCCAATATATGATATAATGGAATAGCAGGGTCGCACCAGGCGCGTAGCCAGGGGGGTTAAACCCCCCCGTGAAATTTTTCATCGGCGAGGAAAAAGAGAAAATAAGGGAGGATGAGAGGAAGGCTATACGACCCAAGCAGCATCGTATGGCAGTTATACGTCGGCCCAATGTCATTTTACGTCACCAATGTCGTTTTAACATCGGCTGATAATTACGGTATAAAAATGACACATAAATGATATCTTTCTCCGATGTAAAATTGATATCGTCTGTCGTATCTTAAATTGATATTTATAGATATCGTTTTCCGATGCAAAAATGATGTCAGCTGAGCCGACTAATAAAGGCCATAAAAATGATCATATTTTTCTGGTCGCTGGATTTTATAATTTTGAGTATTAACATGTTTTTCCCCGACGTCAGAGAGAAGAAAGTAAAAAATTCGTGATTAGCCAGAACATCAGAAACCATTTGGAGGCTTAGATATAAAATAAGAAATATGATTATTTAAGGATTCGATAACACAGAAAGAAAAAAACATGATCCTGTGCTATCATGTTTCGCTTCCACTCCAAGTAGCCTGAATCCTCTGAATTAGTAAGGATTCGATATTTGCTTACAAATTGCCGTTCACGCGGCAGGCTTGGAATATCCTACATTTACCGCCAAACGCGGCATTAGCGCTGGATGGGGTTAACATTTGGTTGTGGCTTCTTTGAAGCCCTTTCTCCTTTGTGTTGCCATCCTTGATGGACCGCGAGGGCTCAATATCTAGTATCTTGAACCACGGTAAAATTTCCATGCGAATTAGGGATCCTGGTCTGAGCAGCCAAAGGTCTGTGGTTCCATTCCAGGTCCAGGTGATTTTTTTCGCATGGCAATTAATGTGAACCCCCCACATTGGGTTATAACTTCAATAACTTCAACAGAAAACGAGTTTGAAATATTTTATTACAATGATAAAGCTTAATGTTACGTATCTTTCAGTAAAGGAAGTTCGGTTACGAGTAAAGTAAGTGTCTTATTACTAGGACCGCGAGGGCTCAACATCTAGTACCTTGAACCTCCGCCATGCGATTAGGGATCCTGGGTAGCGTATTGGTCTCCGCAGCCAAAGGTCCGTGGTTCGATTCCCGGTCCATGTGATTTTTTTCGCATGTCAATTAATGTGAACCCCCCATATTGGGTTATAACTCCAATAACTTCAACAGAAAACGAATCTGAAATATTTCACTATAGTTATAACGCTTAAAGTTACGCATCTTTCACTGAGGGAAGTTGGGTCAGGAGTAAAGTAGTTATCTCATTATTATGATGAATCCTTATAATTACCCCTTCTTTTATTAGTAGAGTTGGGTAAGGGGTAAAGTGCAGGGTTTTTAGTGTGAACATTCCTAGTATCTTACTTATTAAATCATCCCAATATCATATTAATGAAAAATCAGTCCATGGTAATATCAAACATACGTCGGCCCAATATCATTTTTATGCCACTGTATAGTGGTGACAGATGTCTTTTTATCATAAAATTAATATCGGCCCAATATCGTCAGCAAATGTTATTTTTATAATGGCAAATGTTATCACTTTTGACATTTGCCGACATTGGTAGCCAATATCGGATTGACCAATAAGTGAAAAAATGATATTGGACCGATATCATGATGCTGCTTGGGGAAGGCTACGTTGTTGCAGAAACCGTGAACTCCTCTACTACAAGTTCCCTCAGTTAGACTACCAGTTCCCTCATAACGAAGTAATGAAGAAAGGAAAGCCTACAAAAAATATGCACAGAGATCACATCTTGGCAATTTCCACTGGCTTGTGGTGTCTCATAAAGACAGGGGACTGTACTGTAAATATTGTGTACTTTTTCATCTGGCTTAGCAAGTGTCCACCACAACATGACTCCACTTAGGAAATTAGTTACGGAACCCATTAAAAAGTTTGATAATCTTAGGAGAAAAAGGTGACCTTACAACTCACGAGTAAAACCGATTCCATGTATGTGCAATTGACAATGGAAAAGACTTTTTACTAACATACAATGAACCATCTTTAGAAATAAACAACCGATCGGGTTGGTGTGGTGGCTAGAGCCTACCATCTCGAGGGCCGGGTTCGATTCCTGGCAGTGGCAGATTTTTCATTGGAAAACCGGTCTCCATTTGAGTGCCTAGTGGAGCGCATTTTAAGTCCAATACTCCGTCCGTCGGATGGGACGTTAAACCGTGGTCCCCTTGGCGCCTTTCATTAAGAGAAGGCTAATGCCGGCACCGGGTTTCTCTCCACACTTCCTCCGTTACCTGAAAACGACTACCATTAACCAATTACCTACCTATCCTAAATGGCGCAAATGACCTCAGCTGTCGGTTTTTTTTAACATTTTGCACGCAATTATTTTCTAGATTTTCCCACTATCGTAATTTGATAAACTGATCATGAGTTGGCTTTCTATAAATTCTTATTTTACATGATACTGATGATACCGTACAGCAATATTAGCACCCAACTCAAACATTTTAGTAATCCCCTAATTAAACAGATTTAAACAGAGTTTTTAACTTTTATGTGTGTGCTTATCATCACTGTAAACCTTTTCCAATGAAATTTGTTCACATTGACTGTTGTATGAAACATTAATATATTATAATTATTTTAAACTTCAAGTTGGCTATTTATTTCTTCTCCATTGTTAAACTTGTTAAACTTAAATGTGCGAAAATTGTTCAATTTCATTAGTTGTTAAGAATGCAAATGAAATGTTAGGCTCCAAAATGCGTAAAAAATGGGTATTTTATAAAAATTTAAACGGGAGAACGCCCCTCTCTCCCTGGGGGGGGGGGGGGTCACGACCCCCCCCCCCCCCAAATTTGATGCTGAATCCGCCCCTGCAAGGTTTGAGATATAATGGCCAGTTGAGGAAATTAGTTAAGAGAAAATTGAATGGGTAGGATGTATGAAGGAAAGTCTCACACGCAAGTGATTAAGGAAACGAAGGCAAAGACTTATGTGAATAAGAAGAGAGGAGAAACGAGCAGAGAGCTGTATAAAATCAGCCTTCGTACTGTTGACCCATGAAGATGAGAAAGCTGCAGAAGGAAGATATCACGATAGTGCACATTAAGTTGTCGAATTAAAAAAAAAAACATACTGAAGGGTAAAACCCTGAGGGGTAAAATCCAAGTGCAAAATGAGGAATATAAATTGATTAATATTTAGAACAAATCGGGATGTTCACTGGTAAAAAGAATTTCAAGAGTAGTAAAACAGCTGAACGTAAGAATTGAAAGATATACTCAACATATAATAGGATTGATTTTCTGAATATGATATGAATGAATCGAATGGCTCATGGATAAGGGCATAGATTTATGTCCTCATGAAAACATTTTCAGGTTTTGCAATAAATGGGAAAATGTTCTTCTACCTATAGCGTTCATGTAATCTACTCTTCAGTCTGGTGCACTTCTTACTTGTAATATCGGGAAAAATCTATACAGAACCACATTTTGAATTCGAACTCAATCCATTGGAACAAATTATAGAGGTTTCATTTTAATCAGGGAAGCAATAAAGCAAGAAATATTTCCATGCTTAAAAAACAATGATCTCACCTATTTTTCCAAAGGCAACATTTGTGCACGCGTACAAAACCAAAGTATTTGCCGCGGCTGCATTAAGGAACACGATGAAATACTTTGTATTCCTGGTTATCCGAGTAAGAGCTGGATAAGAAACAATGAAATATAAAATTAGTACCCAAGCATCATCTGAAGTTTCTCCAAAGCAAGATCATACGATTATTCATTGGACATGTAAGAGTACCATTCTAACGAATATTATGTGCCAATATTGCTAAAATATCAACTATATTTATCAAAAATTCGTTTAAATGAAAGGCTGGACTTTCAATATGAAATATTTCTGATAAGGGGAAGCATATTTTGAACAAATGTTTGTTAACCAGAATATCAAGCATTAGAACACCTGAAAACTCACGAGAGACATTGCACAGCTTTGCACAGCCTTGACTCACTCCTTTCCTTATTCTTGCCTCTTCACATCTGTGTCCAGATTTAATAACAGATATGTGGTTTTCAAACCACTATATATTCTATAGAATAATTCACTACATCTTCACTGTAGGAAAGTCCTTGGTCATTATAAGGCACTACTATTCCATTCAGAACCTTAAGAATTGAATTTAAGTCAACGTTTTTTAATCCTTCCTTAAATCAACTAATGCAATGAACACCGGTGTGCTCATATCCATTCTCTTCTTTATGAGCAGCTTAGGGGCCAATATTGCTCCTCTTGTATCGTACTTTTCCTGAATCCAAATTAATCTTCTTTCATGAACTCCTCTCAATTTTTTTCTATCGTTCTGTAGATGATCCTTGGCATTATCTTCGATGCATGTGCCGTCAGGTCATGTGCCGTCAGTCTTACTTTTCGCAGATCTCCACTTTCTTCTTTTTGGGAATAGGATCGGTGAAGTTATTCTCTAAGTCAATGTGTATTTCTGTAGCTGGGTACATTTCGCAGATAGTTTTTCAGAGAAGGGTTGATGTCTTCCCTCCTGCGATTTTCTTAGTTCTTAGGAAATATCATCATTTCTAGAAGCCTTATTCATCGTAAGGTCTCTTATTTCTGCGTCAAATTTCGATTCTAATATTGATTTTCCTATAACATCCTTTTCGACTTCGATTTCCTCTTCGATCACTTCCGTGCTAAGATTGATTCCGCTGTATAACTCATCCAGATATTCTTTCCATCATTTCACTTTATCATCCTTTCAAATAAATTTCTCCATGTTTGCCCCTCAGGGCATTGAAACATGCACTCCGTTCCTAGAAGTAGTTCATTACCATCCTGTACGCAGCTTCCACCTTACCAAGTACTAGGTTGTTTTGTGGATCTTCAAATATGTTTTTCATCCACATGTCTCTAGTTTTCCTGGCTTTGGGACTATGTCTTTCTTTATTCTTTGTATCAGAGCTGCTCTTATTCAGGTATCGCATTCATGGACTTTCTACCTGCTTCAATCAAGTCTAAGACTTCTTCTGTTATCCATGATCCGTGATTCTTGGCAACTTTCTTTCTTCCAAGAGCATCGTTTTAAGATCCTGTGGTCCATATTAAATGTTTTCCCCACGCTGTTCCACTGATTTCTTATTCTGGTCCTCTCCTATGTTGTTTCCCACTGCTTTCTGAAATGCCAGCTGATGTTGAGCTTCCTTAAGGTTTTCCACTTGCCATATATTTTTCCTTGTTTTCTTCAATTTCTAGGGTCTTAGATTGCATTTCATCATCTCCAAATTATAGACACTGTTGATGCCTGAAGTACTATTGGCATTTAACACATTAATAATTTATTATATATTGAAAATGAAGAAATAGCTACACTTATAAAATCTACTACAACTTTTTATGTCTTGCGAATCAAGATAAAAGTTTACTGTAACTTTTAATTTTTTCGAAATAGGATGAAGGTTGGAATTGTACGCCACCCTGGCAAAACCATTCTCAATACATAAACAAGTTACTTTTCTGACTCACTGGATTAATTATTTGTATCCCCTATTTTGGCTTACCTCGGTAGTTAAGTACGAAATCAAGGAAGGTATTTGCAGTAGCAGTATTGGCTGGAGCACTACCACCGACATCTATTACTCCTGACACTGTGATTGGTGTATTGGTGCTGAAAAAAAGTAAAAAAGATATCAGTCAGTTAAAGAAAAATAGTATTCACTGGAAGCCATAAAATTTAAATTCTTTTTTAGAATCGCTTGCATGCCTATTTTATTCCGCAATGGGTGCGTTGAAGTAAAGCTCTGTCTAAATACAGAGCTTTACGTTGAAGTGGGTGGCCAAGGTATTCATTGTAGACGAAAAGACAACCAGTGACTTGATCATTCTATTGTCTGTGATTACAGTCAGTACCACCTTTAGGAAATAAATTAACAAATGCGGTCCACAACTCCAAATGCATTCTCAGCCTGATCCGTCGGAAAAATATCACCCGGACAATTATATTCCACAAAAGCAAAAAATATTTCCAGTTACGTGGCTAAAACCTCAAGGAGGCTTAAAAATCCATAATATTTTCGCGCTTAATTTAAAAAGATCTGGCAAGAACGTAAAAAGGCATACAATACAGATCCTTATTAAGGTCATAATCACTTAGATTATATAATGTTATGCAGAAAAATTACGTCTCTCTTCTGTTATAATCTTTTTAACGTTACTTTCAAGATTAAATCTTCCGTACCGATCTGAATCTGCTAACTTTTTACTATTTAACTTATTTGCAGTAGGCTTCCTATCTGGTTACAGCTGATTACGAGAAATGCTGTAAATCTCGAAGCATATTAAGATCATGTATCAATATAGGTTTACATAGGTTATTACTTAGAAAGGTAGCAGAAAAATTCCAATTTTGTCACCATATGTTGAAGAGGAAGTTTGCAATGATACACTACGCTCTCACAGTGGAAGTAAAGTTGCAGTGAGATGTATTTGTTGGCACTGTTTCTATAACCTGTGAAATTATATTGCATTCCATATTCGACGAGTCAAATAACCCACATTGCTTTTACGCTGCGATTTTTCTATTCCAGAATTCGGTTTTATGAAAACTATGATTGTAAAAAAATTGTAATTGAGTGTATCTTATCTGATTACATAGGCTGTAAAATGAATCAATAATTTATCTACATGTGTAAATCACACACACAAATTGACAAAGTAATGCGAAATTCAATGAAAATTGGATACATTTTATGCATTTTACTTAATGAAAACTGGCATGACGAAATACTGAAAAAAGTAAAACCTTTCATAACTTTTATTTGGAAAAAGTGAAAAAAAATACGATAGATGGTATATCGCTCGCTCAAACGAAAGCATTGCAGTCATCCAGGGTTTCGCTTTCATTGAAAAATATAACGGAATCGTGGACTTGTGACTGCCTAAGCAGTGTACGTGCTTTTACAAGTGTATAAGAGGTTTTCTATGCGACTAGCTAATTCTAAGACTGTATAATTCCAAGACGTTAAACGATAGAATAGGTAATCAAATTTCAAAGGGGAAGTTAAATAGAAATAAGCACTTTTAATAGTTTTAATATTTCAATTCATAATGCAAGAGGTGTTTGGCAGAGGTATAGATACAGAAAAAGCAGTTTTTGCGATATTTGGCCTTACAGAGTCCTCTTCATAGCAATTAATCTATTTCAAAGCTGATTGATTGATATTTAT
The DNA here is from genome assembly GCA_933228895.1 of Platycnemis pennipes. Lineage (NCBI taxonomy): Eukaryota > Metazoa > Arthropoda > Insecta > Odonata > Platycnemididae > Platycnemis > Platycnemis pennipes. The sequence goes on from OW121849.1 coordinate 26,451,589, forward strand.
TTTGCCGGGGTAACTTGGAATGACTTCGAGAGGAAGTTGGGTGGAGATACGTTCGAGGACATGTCGACGCGAATGATGCTAGGTGCATGGATTAGTCCCTTTGGTGAACTTTTTCCATAAGTTTGGGAATGGTTAAAAGAGTTTCTTTTTCAGGAATAAGTTACTTAAATATTGAATCCATTTCAATGCCACTTAGATAATAGTGTTGACTAAGCACAAAAAAATTGTTTATTCTAGGTTTTGTTAAGCTTGCCAAAGTTTTTAATGCCATTAGTTAAAATATTTTCACTGTCAAACCTTTGCGATATTCCCGATTGAATTCAAAATATTATATTTTAACAAGCTTTTTTCGAGTACTGTTATAGCAGAACACTTAAAATCTAAAACGCTATTCGTCCACCAGGCAATGACTTAAAAAGAACTGGACTTACAATTTTCTTCTCCCAGTGATGACAACGTTGTACCTCACATTTGCTGTGATCTCAGCGATGGTGTACGTGACACATCCCCAACCATGTTTGGTTGAAGATTTGGTTCGAGCCGTTTCCCTCCATGTACCGACCAGCTGGGAATATATAATACACATCGTGAACCATACAATTTAGACTATTATAAATGAAATACATTAACATATTTACTTAATATAGAATAAGTCCGGATAAATATATTCGGATATATAAGCTAGATAGTAATTAGCAGGGAAAAATAAATTGCATATCCATATGCAGGATTCCATAGCATTGAATTAGATAATGAATTCCACGTATTCTATAGTTCTTCTACATTCTTGGATGTGAAAAAATTATGTCCCGCTAGGTGTAATGTATTTTCGAGGCAATGACTTTCAACTTTATAATTCATTGTAAAAGGCATTCATAATTAATAAATATTTATAAAGTCAATCCAGCATTTTGAAAGACACTGGCAAAATATATCAATCGCATTATCAAAATAATGTCGGAAATCGATGCTACAAGGGGTTTTTATAGAAATATTCTCTCGCCAAAAGCAGTCCTCAATCCTGAGATCGGTTTGATGCGGCTACCCTCTCCATTTTCTCCATTCTACTACCGGCTAATCTCCTAACTTTTTTACGGAAGAGAACAGAATTTTTGAGCCATTTACCATCCTTGTGATGACTAATTCCGCTATCGTCGAAAAGGAACTTGTGATAATGGATTTCGAAGATTTGGTTCAAGCCATTTCCCTCCAGGTACCAACCTAGAAGATCTTACCTGGTGGAAATCCCTTAGCATTCACGCAAATCAAGTCTCTCTTAATCCAATTTGTTGTCAAATGAAATAGGAGTACCTACAAATTTTTTCTATTATGGGTAATATTTATTCTATTTTCCTTGTAACATTCTCATTTTGTAAATTATCCCCAGTATACTTAATTATATTATATATAATTAAGTATACGGGGCACATATATATATATATGTATGTTTTTGGCGTGGTATTTATCATGCCTTATTAAATGCTAGCAGAAATTCCCGTTGAGAGGGTTGCCCAAAAACCGGAAGATTGCCCGCTGAAAAACTACACCTAAAATCCACCCTCAAACAGTTTTTTTCGTCATATCTTCGCATGCATAAGTGATAAAACTCAAAATGAAACTGTTAACCATTTATTATCATAATATGTATGCTTCGTTTCTCACCATTATGGTTCTTGGGGCTGGAACCCCTTTGTCTTATGAGGGTGAATCTGACATTTTTAAGCATATTTTGAATCCTTAAAATTTACCTAAAAGAAATCCAAGTATATAAAACCATTTTAACCATGGAAAATTTATTTTATAGTTTGCGTACTTTGGTCTTTATCGAAAAAAAATGAATTTCACAAGTTAAACCACACCGACACAATTGTGTTATCTCTGCATCGGAGAAAGTCACCAAGTCACTTATTTCGCCTGCATAAATTTTTTTGCATGCAATGTTTTGCATGGTACTGCACCATAATACATAAACCCACTATATATATATATACAGTACTGCATATAATATACATCCTCTTCGTAATATGCCTAAGGACAAAAACTGACCCTATGAAGACTTTTTCGACATATATTCGCTTGCATATGCGATAAAATAAAAAAGCAAAGTGACATAATTTGTAATAACAATAAGCTTTATTTGTCACTATCATAATACACAAGGGTTGCAAGTATTATTTTTATGAGGGTTAGTCTGATTTTTAAGGGTATTTTGGAACCTTCAAATCACGCAGATTAAATACCTTAATGTTTTGACAAAAACAGTTCATTTTAGTGTTTTTTAGGCTGTAAAAACGGCTAACTTAAATTTATATTTATTCCTACCAGTTCAAAACCAATAAACCTAACGTCTACACCAAGAGATGATTAAAACAAAAGTTGATTCTGCAATAATGAATTATCATATACTCACGTTAGCCATTGTGAGGCCAGCTGGTGTGACGGTTGACGCTAAATTAGGGCGGCAGGACCCAAGGCTGAATCTTTGGCCATAACATGATAAGGTGAGCCAAGCGAGAAATAATGGTATAAAATAATGCAGAGATATCTTCATCGTAAAATTTTCTCCCGGCAGCTGCAATGCTGGAGCTCCTAAAGCTGTAACAAAGAACCAAATGACTTGAAATTATTATGAATTTAAAATCCATTTCCACTGAGGATATCAGTCTTTCTATCATATTCTGGAATCTAAATATAATCTGAATGTCTAGTAAATAAACTCACTTAAGCTAAGTAAGATGCGTTTATCAAAAAATAGTAGACAGTTACGAGCAAGAAATATTCACTTTATTATGCGGCGCTTGTGTAATGGCCCGGACGGGCGCATGAATCTTGATAGAATTTTGTTATTCTAAATGTCACTTTCCCAAAAGATATTAGTGTACTGTTAATGGGTGTCACTCAGAATAACCAGCAGCCAATGCCTCGAGAGTAAGATTTCACTTTAGACTTCGCACTTCCCCTTCTCTCCTGCCCCTTGACCGAAAAACATCCTCCTTTTGCCTTCTATATAATGGCGTGTACGGTGGCTTTTGGAGAAGATTGGTGAATCGGTTGCAGTCAAAATGTAGTCCATCATTGGAGACCGATGCGCGGACCGTTGGGTCAGTGCTCTAAGCCGCGCTAGGGCTTAGACCCCACCCGTAGGGACCGCGCATTCTCTTCTATCCTCCCGAACTTAAGGTAACGTGAGGTAACTCTCTCTTTTGGCTATTCGAGACGCGATTGGTTTAACTTTTGCTTCCGAATAAATTCTGTCTTTAGCACGAACCTTTTACTTCATTACTTGCTCACGACACCAAGGGCAAAAACCCACAAACAAATAAGTTGGAAGGTTCGAGCCCCCTGCGGGGCCCGATCCTCTACATTAGAAAGGAGGACAACTTCAGTAATATGGCATTCAAATCCCCTTCCATTCCAGAGCGAGCATTCATGCAGTGTGATCACAACTTATCAACAGTTTTTTTCAACAAAATCAATCACAATTTGTCATTACAACCCGCTCGGATGTTGGTAATATGCGGACATGTAAGATGGCTAAGCATGCAGTCGAGTTCTATCAAAGAGAACCTCTCGAGTGTTCTCTTTTTTTATTGGTTATATTATTCCATTTTAGCCAACCTTATGTTGAGTAATAAAGATATCCATTCCCTGAAATATATTTTCAACGTCACCCAGTGTTTCTCTACTTTTTATAGTTTGATGTGACAGAATGAAATGTCAAGAGTTGGATCAGGGGTCATTCCATCACGTTTTCGCCATCGTCATCCGAAAGAGCACTGCTCAGCATATGCGTTGTGATGAATTGCTTTCCTAACTAAGATTAGTGATTTGAGGCTTAGGACCATATTTGAAGAAATGGCACAATGTTTTTGCTTTCTTGACCTCAATTAAGATAAAGAATTTACGCAATCACGCGCACAGTTACAATCAGAGATGGAAAACCAGGTTTACGGAAAACGGCTTCCAATTGCTTACATATGTAGACTAATGCAAAAAGAGAATAAAATAATACCCAAAACATATGAGATTAAAAATTCCCGTATCCAAATCATACAAGAAAACAGTGATTATTTTTTTACCTTTATCTGTGTAAACACGGAAAATGTCCCATTGGCGCTCGATGTACCCTCGTGCAATATGCAGATTCCTAAAGAAATATCCGCATTTAAATTTAAATAAATATATATACTAATGCATTATGCACATAATATTCGTATAGTAAAAGAGTTCCCAATGTGCTATTGTTGATAATAAGTGATATGAGAAAATACTATATATTTTTGGTGTGTTGGTGTGTTTATTAAACAACATTACTACAAATTTTGATTTTTAACCTAAAAATTTCCAAGGAAAAAGGCCACAAAATGTAAAAAATAATTTATCTCTTTAAAAAAAGTGGTACATCTCAAACACAGATGATTAGTATACGCTGGAAAGTGCGGTTATTACCCAAATGCTTTGTACAGATATTTGCACTCTAGATATTTAAATTTTTGAATTTTTCCATTGTTCATAATCAATTTTCGCTTTTATATGCAAAACAAAATTCATCCAATATTTATTTCGTTAAGAACTATGAGAATTTAGATTATTCTCGTGGTATTCACGTGGTTCACTCATCATTCATTCAAACGTTTTGCGTTCAACTGTATAAATAATTTACGTCCAAATTCATTTTCTCAAGGTATCTAAGGATATGAATTAAAATCTCGGGGCTGAGCTTAAAGCCAACGGCTTGCGAATGGTGGGTCGACCTCTAGATACGTTATATACGAGATAAGCGAGTTAGCTCATCGAATAAGCAGTCGTGGGTAACAAGCGGCGGCACCCAGAGGTGGCATTGGTCTATCATTGGGTAAGATAGGCCTTTAAATGATACGGAAACCTGTGAAGATGCCGTGAATTGGCAACGGAGGCCGCCAATAATTATGCTTCCAAGCACCCAGAGTGGGCAGCAGCTCTTTTTCACATGCGTGAAGGTGGAGACCACATAGGTCGGTACAGTGACAACCATTTAACTACAGGCGTGGTAGCATTTACATTAACGGCTGTGGTACTGCGGTGTGGAAGGCAAGGGGAAAATGCCACATTAGTATGTGGTATTTTCCCAGCAGCTACTCTACTCTTTTCTTTCCTATTATGACGTGTTGGAACCTTCTCGAGTAAGATATTCCGGAGGTAAAATAGTCCCCCATTCGGATATGCGGGCGGGGACTACTCTAGAGAGAGTACATCAGTCAAGTGTGATAGTCATTTTAGAGTAGGAAAGTGGAACGTGCGAATACTTCGGACCAACAGAAGACTGGAGAACCTGAAGGTGGAAATGTGGAGAATGGACCTCGATATATTTTGAATCAGTGAAATGAGATGGCCTGAAGGAGGAGACTTTTGGAGTGGAAATTATAGAATTATTGACACCGGATCACTGAATGGTAACGCTGGAGTAGGTATAATGCTCACGAAGAGTGCAGGACTGCGTGTGAAGAGCTTCCTGCAGTGCAGTGAGAGGGTTACATTGGTGAAGATTGAGACCAAGCCTACATTTACCAATGTGGTACAATTTTACATGCCTATGTCGGAGATGAAGAACTGGAAGAGGTCTATGAGGATATCACGGAACTAATAAAGTACGTAAAAGGAGAAGAAAACTTAAATTAATAAAGAGATTGGAACGCTGTAGTTGGCGAAGGTAAAGATGGAAGAATAACGGGAAAATATGGCTTGGGAAATCGAAATTAGAGAGAGGAGAAATACTTATAGAATTCTGCACAAAACACAAGTTAGTGGTGGCAAACACATTGTTTAAAAACCAACAACGGAAGAGATATACCTTCAAAATGCCCGGAGACAGAAGAAGATTTAAAAGTGACTACATTTTAGTGAGGCAGAGGTTAGGAAATCAGGTGAAGAACTGAAAAAGTTACCCCGGTGAAGATATTGACAGTGACTACAACTTAAAGATGATGAAATGCCACTTAAAACTCAAGGACTTGAAGAAATCAATGAAGAACGTATGGCAAGTATAGAAACTAAAGGAACCTCAAAAACGGCTGCCCTTTCTGAAGGCAGTGGAAAACAAAATAGAAGGGATTTGAATTTGAAATCAGTGGAAAATAGGTGGGAGAACGTCAAAATCGTGCTAAAGGAAGCAGCAAAAGAAGCTCTGTGGAGAAGAAAAGTTGTCAAGAAGACGTACATGCATTGCAGAAGAAGTCTTAAAATTTATTGAAGAGAAAATAAAACATACCTGAAGAAGGGAAACTTAGCTATAAAAGAATCAGGAATGAAATAAACCGTAAAGCAAGAATAGCAAGGGAAATATGGATGTGGGATCTATGTGAAGATGTACAAAGGAACCTCGCAAATAAGAATGTGGTAGTTGCCTACAGGGTGATAGGAAATCATTTCAAGGAACGGGCTGAAAGATGTAACAACATCAAGGCCAAGAATGGAGAACTCTTAATCGAACATGAGGATAAAGTGAAGAGATCGTAGGAATACTTGGAAGGGTAGAATAATGGAAGCTATCTTATAGGAGAGCGGAAGTAATCGAAGAGGAAAATGAAGTCGATAGGATGATTTGGGAGCCCTAATCTTAAGATCAGAATTTTACGCATCTGTAAGGGATATGAGGATAAGTAAGGCTTCGGGAATAGATGATGTTCCTGCCGAACTAATTAAAAATGCCGCAGAGAAGACATTTACTCAGCTATACAAAACCATCAACGACATGTACTCTTCAGGGGAGATACCCACGAACATTGAGAAGAACATCATCATCCTTATTGCCAAAAAGAAGAGGGCTGAGAACTGTGAACATTTTAGGGCCATAAGCCTGACGATAAATGCCTCGAAGATATTGAGAATCATTTATAGAAGAATAGAACGAAAAGCTGAGGAGTTCCTGCATGAGGACAAATTCTGGCTCAAAGAGAAGCAATTTTGGCCCTCAGGCTACTTTTAGAGAAGAGATTAGAGAAGAATGTACCGACGTTTATTACATTTGTATATTGGAAAAAGCAAATGACAACGTGGATTGAAACATAATGCTAAAGATTTTTGAAAGAAATTGGAGCATCATAAAATGAATTAAGAGTTATCCACAGCTTGTTTAAAAACCAGGTGGCCATAATCAAATCAGGACCCAGCAGTACAGAAGCAAGCATAAAGAAAGAAATGATACAAGGATGTTCAATGTCTCCCGTGTTTTTCAATGTCTACATCGAGAAATCTATCCAAGAAGTCAAAGAAAATCATAGCGAAAAAGCGAAGCATGGACAATAACAGCAGCAGAAAAGTACAGGCTGGAAGCATTTGAAATGTGGTGATACCGAATAATGATGAAGATAAAATGGATCCATCGAGTGACAAATTAGAAATATTAAGAAGAGTGGGAGAGAAGGGATGTCTACTGAAAACCTTAAAAAGAAGACGGGACAACTTAATAGGCCACATCATAAGACACGATGGCCTGATGAAGACAATCGTCGAGGGAAAAGTGAATGGTAAGAATGGAAAAGGCAGGCCTCGTATGAGGTATTTGGAGCAATTTGTGAAGGATGTAAAAGAGAGGAGCTACGTCTATATGAAGAGGTTTGCCGATAGAAGAATCAAGTGGAGGGCTGCGTCAAACCAATCCTAGTATTATTGACGAAGATGATGTATTATAAATGAAAAAACCGTTAGGGGCAGAAAAACGGGTTGCCATATGTATATAGCTGCGAAAATATTTATAATTAAAGAACATAGGTTGTTAATGTTTTATGATATGCAAACTAAGCACTTAGTTGATAAGAAAGTAAAGCAGGGTAGGATCGGAGTAATGAGAACGGTAAGAATGGAAAAGGCAGGCCTCGTATGTGGAGCAAGTTGTGAAGGATGTAAAAGAGAGGAGCTACGTCAATATGACGAGATTGGCCGATAAAAGAATCGAGTGGAGGGTTGCATCAGACCAATCCTAGGATTGTGGACCGATGATGATGATGAATAAAAATATTTTAACTGAGCAGTAGAAGTCGAGAACGGTGACCTGAAGGAACGATAAATGAGGGGAAGGAATCTCATAGGAGAAGTGATTATCATTCACGAAGATATAAAGGGAGATTCAGAAATATTATAGCAAGGGGGGTTTCCCACGGTAATTAGCAAACAGGAAGGTTATTGGTGGAACAGAAGCTGAAAGACACTGCGGGAAGGGCGCAGGAAAGTAAGGGCTTTTTTGGTAGAGGATAAGACTTGTTTTGCATCTCGTGCGCTTGCAGGTGAGATAGCATTTGAAATGGGCATGTGGATTGACGGGTTTGGTGCTTTTGATAATTATAGAGAGATAAAGAGTCGTCCGGAAATAATGGAGGAGAATTTTGAGAAAATATTGGTGGAAGTGAGATTGCATCAAAGTATAGAGTAGAGGTCTTTGAGGGAACTACGTGGTTTTGGAATGCCGTGCAAAAGCACGAGCGGAGTGAGTTTTTTCATTGCAGAAATACAGTTTGAAAGAGTAGAGATTTGTTAAATTTTGTATCTTTGAGAAAGAGCTCAACTATTAAACAAAATCCATTAAAATATCTGTAAATGTAACCTTTATAACTATGGACCAAAAACCCTGACGTCAGTGGATTGAACTAGGTAGGCAGTCGTCAATTCCTTCTTTACAATGTATCTGTAGGAAATGATGAGAAGGTGGAATAGGAAATTGATGTCAAAAAACGTCTGAGGGGCAACAACTTCCGATTCGGCTGAACGTTATCTGGTATCTGGCTCACTGATAGGTGGAGTGTAAGCGAGAGAATCGGCTAAGAAACTGTAATCAAATCCCAAATGGAATTTTTCAAAGGGAGGCATAAGAGCTGTGTTTCAAATGTCCATACGGTCCAACGATTAATGAATTCCTAAGGTAGAAAAGTACTACAATGAAGGTTGACAGAGCTTATGAATTATATCAAAATGGTGATAACCCACCATTGGAATATTTTATTTTTCCGCTATGAACGGCAGCTGGCACGCAGACTGTTCAAAGTGGCAAAGTATTATCTAACCACTCACCTTGAGAAATACTTAATAATAATTACATAAAAAATATGAGAACCGTCTATGAGAATACAAAATTGAACTAAAAAGTAGGTTAGCTATAATAAGTAAAGCAATTTTATTACTTTTGTTCTATAATGAACCAATCCATTCTTGCTATCTACAACGTTAAAAATTATCAGGAAATCTCCAGAAAAAGAAATCGTCAGATTAGAACACACTACATCAAATGTCACATGTGACAGAAACCTTCGTGCAGATGAGACGAGATTGTAGGAATTTGGGAGAATGATGTGGAGAAAATACAGAAAGCAGTAATGACTAAAAAAGAGTGACGCGTTAGGTTTAGTGCCGGTATTAATAAGCTGTTGGCAGTTGCTTCGCCGATGATGTTATCAAAAGAGTCCAAGGGAGCAGGTTGGGGAAGGAGTGGCGGGAACAGCGAGCTAAATGAAAAAGATCCCGGGGCCTAAAGAGCACTCTCAACCATTATCGAGAAACCTTGGTGAGGGTAGAGGGCTGAGGGACAACGGATATTAAAATGTGTGCACTATGGCACGATTACCAGCGGAAATTTGCCTCGCGTATGAATAGCAGCTAAAATATTTCTCAACATATAAGGATCCTCAAAATCCTTGGTAATGATTCGACGCAGTAACAAGATGAAGCACACCAAGGAAGAGCAATGATAGTTAGTGTTATATTCTTAAAAAATATTTTACATATCTAGTAAAATGCAAACCTAGAGATTAAAAACATATTTTAGAATTATGAGCAATTCAAATTACCCATAAACTAAAGTAGTGGTAATAGAAGTATTTCGCCAGGAAGAGGATACGGCAGACTAATACTAGTTATATTTATACGTATATATAGCATCTCCTCTGGTAGAAAATAAGCCCAGGATTTTATTTCCAAAAGCTCTATATTACAATCACTAAGTTCTCAACAGGTTCAGATTACTAACGGAATGGAAATTAAAAGTTATAATGCAATTAAATGCTTACACTAAAACATTTTGGATGAATTACATGTTGACACTGCACTGAATAGATTTGTTTTTCGTGCAGATATGTAATAGCCTATTTTACGACAATATTATCATTAAAATTTTAGTAAGAGTACTTCAAGCTCACCTACCTTACTCCTACTCAGTGAAAGTGAAAATTCCTCCGCTACGATTGGGACATCTGGTTACAAGAACACTTTACCAATCGAAACTAACATTTTTTTAGAAAACTCATATACGAAGAAGTTAATCTTTAGAGTTACCGAAGTTATACAACTGCAGCCAATACTCACATCGTATTTCATTTAAATCACTGCAAACACATTTCCCAACTTCCCGTGGCCATTGTGACCCTTAATATCACTAGTGCAATTGTAAAACTGAGAGGAAAGACACACTACCACATGAATGGTAGCTAAGAGGCACACTTCTTTCCTGACGAAAGGTCTACGGAGAATTCAGGATGGAGAGAACCAGTATCCCCTTTTATACCTACTGCAAACACGAAAAGCATGTTTAGTATCTAAAAAAAGAACTCGAATTTTCATCAACCGGACTTTCAAACAGTCCCCTCCCTCCACCCTGTGAACCAAGAAATGGGATGGGGGCCGATTCGTCAGTGGTTCCTGAGGGTTGGAAAGCCTCTCCCATTGAGTAGCTCAAAAAAGGTGCCACGAAGCCGTTTATATCACGCAAGCACTAATTACACCGCAACATCTCAACATCCGTGACCCTTCACGATCAACCCGTTTGCAATTTAAATGTAATCTTGAAATTCTATACCGCAGTGAAAAACAATTTTTAAATATGTACCATCTCTTATAATTAGGCAATTTATAATAATTTTGGGAAAAAAGTAACTACAATTCAAGAGGGCCTTGTTCCTCGGAATATTTTCACAACCTTTTACCTGGACGAGCGTGAAGGGATGTAAGAGCGATACAAGAAAAATTGAACACACGCTTGGGCCATCAAAAATCCTGGAGGAGGTTTGGGCGCTCTCCAAGAATACTACATGGGTTATAGTTACATTACGTGCCCACTACAGGCCCATCGAATTTTCAAAGAAAACCGACTGTGCAGATATTTTATTCCACATTTTTAATGATTATTTAAAATTTTAAGGTATGCATAAATTCCATTACCTCATTATTATTTTTATTATTTATAGTTTAAGAATCGCGCTACAGGCAATGTAAAATGGTGGCAACTGAGCAACTTATAACATCGGCCAAAGTAATATAACATCATTATCGCGTATTGTCGACCTCTTTGATTTGCATCGCTCCTATCTAGTCTGCGGAAGACTAGCTCCATATTACTTAAACGTTATTCACAGTCACCATGTTTTCACTAAATTTACCAACGACGAACGCATTAATGGATTTAAAAACTTCTGGAGGGGACCGCGAATTTTAAGTCTCATGAAGTGGTTGACACTCAGCGACTGTGTAACATAACGCTTTTCAAGCGCAGGTTCTCTTAAACAGTCACTCATCACTCCCCTGTAGTTCGACCCAGCGCGCATGGCAACTCCTCTGGGCCGTGGCACTGACCGACTGCGAATGACACGCAATGACCTTGAGAGAGTTTCCTGACACAATTCCCCTTCTACATACAACTTCCCGTTTATCTTCTTTCTCGGAATTTAACGGTAAATTTTGATTTTTTTTAGTGCTTTGAAAAATGTCTGCAATTTATGCGGTAGACTGTGAACCCTGCCCACGGTCAAATTTCCAAAATCCAGTTGGCTGGGTCAAAATTCCTCTCCTGAGAAATTCTTTTATGCGCTTAGAACTGAATGCAGCTTCAATTGTTATATCCATTAGGAAATAGGGATGAGAATTCAATCCTTGTCAATAGCAACCTACTTTTACAGTTTTATTAGTGAAAGGTTATCACAAAATTCAACACCGTTCTTTGATATTCCAGCTAGTGGCAGTTACAATGGATGGCAATAGCTTTCGATATTTAACAGCCGAAAATAATAGGAATTTTATGAAAATTAAAGGATACCGACCTATTTAAAGTTGTATTCATGCTGAATGGCAATTATCTTTGGGTATGATTTTCAACTACGAATTAAAGGTTCTCTGCATGCCGACAGTTTTGTTTCCTCGTCAAGGTAGTCCCCGTTTGAATTGAGTTTTCAAACTTCATTCTAGTGATTCAAAACACACTGCCGTCGACATATATAACCAGCACACTATAACAATGCTATCCATCGTCGGCCCATTACTACAGAGATCTCTAGATTTAGTGATACGTAGTGCATGTTTGGTGAGAGTTCACCCCCTGCCACACATCTTTATGGTGACTTGCAGGGTATTATGTAGATGTAGATGTAGATGTAGATCTCTAGATCTTCATATCCCAGGCCGAGCATGAGAAAATATTTCAATACGTGGACCACAATCCCTATTCCAGGCTAAAATGGAAAGACCATTCTATTTCCACATTCCCTTCTCACCACTTCGATCATTCCCTGCTTTATTTTCTTATCACTGAGAGCTTAGTTTTTATATTAAAAAACATATATGCTTGAATTTTCTTCTAGAGTTATATGCCGGGCAACCCGTTTTTCTGCTGCTAGCATTTTCTTTAGCCAACTATTTCTCCCAACGTGGAGTGATTAGGCGCCGCTCATTCAGTCAATGGGACTCGGGAAGCCATCCTCCGCCGCGTCGAACTTCAAGCAGTCTTGAGATTGTCAACTACCTTATATTTTCTTTTGCCTTAATCCGGTTCTGAGATCCCCCGCTAAACGCTTATAGCTCTATGCGAGACCATGTGGCCACTGCCCCAGCGGAGCACTAGATAGTTAAAGTAAACTTACGGTTAAACCACACAATGTGGTTTGTCGCCTGTGTAACCATTCTTTACCCCTGATTGAGAAAGGTTTCTTTTCAAATACCTCAGTACTTTTCAGATAAAAATGAAAATTTAACGATACGAATGAAGGGAGACATGAGGGAATAATATTCTTGATTTACTGGTAACCAACAACCTACAACAAATGACTAAGATTGATACGGTTGATGGAATCAGTGACCTCAGACAGACCTAACTGCAAAATTCTCACTAAGTTTAGATAAAAATTTTAAACAACAAAACTGATTTACATTTTTAAAAGAGCAGACTTTGCTAAATTTAAAATTTATTTACGAGACTCCTTATCGGATTTCAAAAAGTCTTCCATAAACGTATGTACGGGCGGTTCATGGAAGTTGTTCATTAATAGCATGCGCTCTGGGATCAATAGATATATCCCCAGTAAATTTAAAAAGGAAAGCACTGAACCTAGGTGGTACAATACCAAAGTGAGAAAATCCCTGAGACAGCAGCGCATATATAATGCTAAAATGAAAAGAATTAGTAGATATAGTATGCCCACTAATGAGCGTAATTATAAAATTTCAAAATCTACTGCAGACAGCCCTTTGTATAGGATTCAATCAAGATTCATTTTCAGAACTCAAAAGAAAAACACTTGGGTAAAAATTGAAGGAAAATCCAAAAGTCTTCTGGTCGTACGTCAGGGAGGTGCAATACCATAAGTCTGCCGTCCATTCACTTAAAAATGATAAAGGTGAAATGGCCACAAACACTCTAGACAAAGTTAACTTGCTTAATTCCTTCTTCCAAACTGTTTTTAACCCACGTTCCGGGGATTCAACTGTGTCTCACTTGACCTCTTTCAGCGGCTGATGCAACCAATTGAAATTTCCTGTAATGGTATTGAAAAGTTACTTAAAGATACGTATAAGCCCCAACAAATCTCCTGGCCCTATTTAATTTCCCTCCTGCGTGTATAGAGAGTTAGCTTCAGAAATCTCCCTCTACCTTGAAATAGTATTTAATAAATCCCTGACCTAACACATCGTACCGATGCATTGGAAAGCAGCCAATGTAACACCCATTTTTAAAAGTGGTGATAGGTTGCAGCCATCTAACTACAGACCAATATCCCTCGCATCCATTTCATGCAAGGTCCTGGAACATATAATTGTCAATTCAGTCATGAGACAACTATGTAGGATATTTCAAGCCTGCCGCGTGAATGGCAGTAAAATTCACATTAATTGCCATGCGAAAAAATTCACCCGGACCGGGAATCGAACCACGGACCTTTGGACCACAGGCCACTGCGCATACCACTACGCTACCCAGATTCCCTAATTCGCATGGGAATAAATGTGAATGGGACACCTAGAAAGCGCCACATCTCATGTGAAACTCAACTTGCTCTTTTTTCCCACGATATTTTAGTTTCTGGCGAATATAATATTCAAGTGGAGGCTATACAGTGGAGGTATTTCTCGATTACAAAAAAGCTTTTGGCAAGGTGCCTCATAGCAAACTAATTTTGAAATCAAAATCATATGGGATAGACACTAGGCAGTAACATTATATTTTGGATAAATGATTTTCTACATGATCGGGTGCAAAGGGTTGTTTTGGATGATGTTACCTCACCGGCAATCGAAGTCACTTCGGGTGCCCCACAGGGTAGTGTGATAGGTCCACTCCTGTTCCTTCTGTACATAAATGATATCAATAAGGTGGTAAAAAGTAAGCTTCGTCTATTTGCCGATGCTGCAGTAGTGTACAGGGAAATTCTCCAATGTCCAAACGATAAAGAATATTTAAATAATGACCTACAAGCAATTGAAAATTGGTGTGATACATGGCAGTTAGAATTAAATTTTAAAAAATGTCTAGCATAGAATTTTCGGAAAACGAATAGTTCTTCTCCTAGCACTTACAAAATAAGTTAGAATGAATTAACAAAAGTGGAATCCATTAAATATCATGGAATAAGACTGACAGATGATCTTTCCTGGGGTAATCACACACGTGAAATAATGGGTCCAGCTAATCGTGAATTGGGATTTATCAAAAGAGTATTGGGTAAATGTGACGATCATGTACGAGAAATCAGGTACTTTTCCCTTGTTAGACCTCATTTTGAGTATGCTGCCAGTATATGAGATCCCTACGAAATTGGTCCAAATAATGAACTTGAACGTGTGCAGCGAAGATCGGCAAGATATGTAAAGGGAGGGTACGATAATTATATTTGCGTAACCAGTCTATTAAATGAATTAAATTGGAATCATTGTTAGATCGCAGGTTGAAATTTAGAGTTAGTCTCTAAATTTTAAAACCAATTTTTCAGTTTTGATGTTAAAAATATTTTGCGGATTCCAACTTACTATGGTAGACTGGCCTATGATCAAAACATTTGACACACAATTAGGTATTTGAATAACGGGAAATATATCCAATACGAGTGTAGCAATGGATACCATAGGTAACTGCATGTTGGTATGAGAAGTTAAAGCTAAACCAACCAACAGCATGTTTTTGTATGTCTGCTTGCTATTTTTATCTTTTTTTAAATCGTGAAGTTTAGACTAGTATAATAATACTAATCCTTTTTTATGCATGATATTTAGTGCATGTTTGGTGTGAATTCACCCCCTGCCAAACACCTTTATGGTGGCTTTCAGGGTATTATTTAGATGTATCATTGCGTCTTCCGCTCTCTTCCCACAAAAAGTCAAATTGGTTTTGACAGAAGTAGTGATTTTTACCTAGAAATTTAATTAATCAAGACTTGACCAGTTTTTCTAAGATTTTAGAAGATATCGATAACAGTGACATTGGTCGATAATTCTGAATTCGTAACCGGTCTCCTTTTGTGTGGAGGGGCTGGACTATTGCTTTTTTAGAACATCAAAAAAACCAAAAATGTTTTTTTAACCATCAAAATGATTTTTAAAAAATCCATTTATGAGGCTTAAATTACAAAAATGCGCAAAATTTGGCGCTAAATCATCAATTACTAGTTTATGTAGTTGGTTATTGAATTTGTGAAAATCAGGTGATTTACTGAGAGGAAAGTATTTGACTAATTTGATTATCTCATCCGGGAGTACCGGTTCTAAATACATGGAATCAACGTACGAATAACCACAACATTCTGTTATGAAGTCATCAATACCTCTAGAGCTACTGTATTTATTATTATCTTGTGAACTAACGAAAAAGTTATTAAATACACTAGCTAATACGGTCCCTTCAGTAATAAACCTACTTTCTATTTCTAAAGACATTTTTTGAGTTTAAAAGGGGACTGACTAGATAATTCCCTAAATATATTTCATTGAGCGTAAGTGTTACCCGTGTCTTGTTGAAATGTTTGCAAATCATAATTGTTAGAAGCTGCCAAGCATGCCACATTTCACTAACTCTTCAGTCAAACTATCGATGATTGGCGTCCAACAAACGATGGATAGCATCCATGTCGTTTCTTCAGCAGATAATGTTTTCTTTCAATATTATTTAGCAATTTATTCGTCATCCATTGTTTCATTTTTTTCCAGATTCATAGCTAACGATGGTAACTTGCGATAATAATGTAGGTCTCTAAAAGTATTTCATTGAAGATAGAAAACACCTTAGTTTCATCACCTTCATTTAAAACAGGAGTCCAATCTGCTCCAGCTAATTTACTGATAAAACGATCATGATCAATTTCAGTTTTACCGGGAGCAACTACTCTATGAAGAACTAATGATAATTAACTGCATGACCTTCCCGCTTTGTTTGTCGCTTTTGGTCTCTATGAGGATCATAAAGCCTCTTAATTACTTTATCAACTCCACGCCTTCAGGAAAATTATTCGAAATGACTCTTTGAATTAAAAATGGTGAGCTCTCACTTAAGATTTCTCCTTCTTTGGCACATTTGACGATCAGATATTTTGGGCTTCCATAGAAACCGCAATCGGTATTAAATTAGCAACACAATCTTCCCCACCCGTATCTGGACTGGGTATCTTGTTGGGTTGTATTAGAACACATTCCGTAGAAAACCATACATTCATCCCTCGGGCTCCGCACCCGCCACGGAGCCACACATTTCGGACGCCACACCGCAAACTGGTATGGACGCCAGGGCTACCCGAGGTGATACCTCGGGTACCACTAGGGGCCTGCTTAGGGGTTAGTATCTCCAACGCGGCCATCCTAACCCAAGTGCCTTTGACTGCCCTAAGCAGACCCCCTCTCTCCAGCACCCGCCATCGAACGCTAGCGTTTCGAAAGCCAATTGACCGGGGGTGGCAGGACCCCGGCCATCCGTTACTAGCAATACAGGCCCGAAGCGGAGTATTGAATTCTGACACATACCGGTCATTCGGCTGTCTATATTGTGTCTATATTTTTCGTGTGCTATATTCGTATATGTTGCATCGGCTCTTCTGAGTGCTACTTCCGTGATATATATATACAAGTTCTCGACGAGCGAGGATAAATCACAGAATCAAAAACACTAGGCACAAAACATAAATTAAGGACACTCACAATCGCATGGAACTGTTGGAATTTATTTTTTGTGCCTGTGTTTTTGATTCTGTGATTTATCCTCGCTCGTCGAGAACTTGTGTACTTGTTCAGCTGAGCTTTTTTCAATTGAGTATATATATACTCAATTGAATTCCACTCAAGGGTAATATATATATATATATATAAATATATATATAGCAATTTCAGGAAGCACGTGACGTGTAACACATGTATAATAGTCACTAGTTGCGACGACATAAAAAACACAGAAAACACAAAAAAGGGACACTCACAAACGAATAAAACAGGAGCTCTCGAACAGCGTTGCTGTCTTTCTCAACCAGAAAGGAATAATTCCTTTCTGGTTGAGAAAGACAGCAACGCTGTTCGAGAGCTCCTGTTTTATTCGTTTGTGAGTGTCCCTTTTTTGTGTTTTCTGTGTTTTTTATGTCGTCGCAACTAGTTATATATATATATATATATATATACAAGTCTTGGGAGAATCCACAATCGTGGAAAATAAACAATATCACAGGTGTGAAAATAAAACATAGAAACACAGAAAAAGAACACTCACACGTATAGTAGAATATTTCGGTGGTCACAGACACCTTCCTCAACAAGAAGAGGAATACAAGTGAGGAGACGGACGGTTGGAAGGAGAGAGAGAAAAGGATGGCTTGGGGGAGAGGGTGCTCGTGAGGGTAAGGGAGAGGATGGGGGAGAGGGTGGAGGGAAGGGTGGGGGAGGGTTAATGCATCGCATTGATTCCAGGATATTTACATGCATCTAAAAGATAGATGCATGTTAGCTCAATAGTGTGCAATTTAACGGGTGGATCTGTAGGAGGGAGAGAGGAAAGAATTGAAACTTTGAAACACGAGTTGAACGAAGAATCATGTTCAGAGACATGTTTGGGGACAGGGAGAGGGAAGTGCGGAGAGGAGGGATTGCAAGAAGCGCGGTGATTATTCATGCGAATATTAAGGGGTGTGGTGCATTGGCCAATATAGAAAGCGGGGCAGAGACTACATTGAAGGTGGTAAATAACATTACTGGAAATACAGGAGGAAGATGGAAAGTGAGGGAGAGAGTTAAGAAGATGAGAGAGAGATGTGGGTGGTGCAGTGAAAATAGGGCATGTCTTGCATCTCGCGCGATTGCATGGAGTCGGGGTGGCTTTAATGCTGTGGGAGTCTTTGAGGAGAGGATTAGTACTTTTGAAAATACTGCTAAGGTTGGCTGGGCGTCTGTAGGTAACTGAAGGGCAGACAGGGAATATTTTGGAGGTGGAGCTGCTGTTGGAAAGGATGGGGAAGAGTTCCTTAAGTATAAGTTTGAGGGAATGTGTGCCAGGGAAGTAGGTAGTGCAGATGGAGGGGATGTTGTGGCGATTCGGAAGAGGAGGTTTAGGTTGATGCGGAGTTTTAAGGATTTTTTTGTTTAGAAGGGATTCTGGGTAGCCACGGCAGAGAAGAGACTTATGAAGGGTCGAAAGGAATTCATGTAGGGAGTCCGGGTTATTACAAATGCGGTGGCCGCGGATGGAGAGAGAGAAGGGAATAGAGCGTTTAGTGTGGGAGGGATGGCAGCTGCTATAGTGTAGATATTGAAGTTTATTGGTTGGCTTTATGTGGACTGCGGTTTTGAATTTATTGTCTGAGAGGGAAATGTTGACATCGAGGAAAGAGATGTTAGTGGTAGAGGTGGTTGAAGTGAAAGAAAGAGACGAAGAGTCATCAAGTGAAGAAATGAAAGTGTTGAGGGAATCAATGTCATGCGGCCAGAGGAGGAAAATGTCATCAATGTATCTCACCCATAGTAGGGGTTTAAGTGGGTAGTGGGGAAGAAAGTTCTTTTCAAGGAAGCCGAGATAAAGATTGGCGTACGAGGGGCTGAACCTACTTCCCATGGCACAACCTTTGGTTTGAAGATAGTACCCACTTAAACCCACGTACCCAATTTGAATCTCCCGGTGCCCATTCATGCTTCCACCCAATATAGTAAGTTTGACAGTTGTTTCCGCAGATAATTGTCTCAATTCCGCCTAATTCACCTGAAATCAATCTCCGTACTCTTGAGCTCGCACACATCCATTTGTTACATTGTAAACGCCCACCCGGTCTCAACCTAAACCTCTAAGGCCCATTTCGCGTGTGCGCGTGTGGTCCGCTCTTCGCGGATCGTACGTGTCCATGTGGGGTGGGCGCATCCTTTCCACATTCCAATTTAGCCCTAATTGTTCTCCTCCCTACCCCTCCCCTTAACTCCTATCAATCCCAACGGCCGCACTTCATTCTAATCTTCTGAGGAAGGAGGTCCATGCCTCCGAAAATTTAACAAGTATGTTTACTTTTGTGTTTTTTCTTTTTGTGTCGCCTCATCTATCTGCTCTGTGAATTTTTTATTGTACGTCCAATGGAATTTTTCACCATTTTGCGAGGACACTTAACAAAAAACATAGATACACGAAAAAAGAAGACACTCACAAAGTAGACTGGGAGACGTTTCGACGCTCATGGCACCATTCTCGATCCGGAGAGAGTGATGTTCTCCGGGTAGACTGAGGGGGTGGAAATGAAAAAGGAGGGGGAAGAGGGTGGAGGGGAGGAAAAGGTGACCAATGGGGGCTCTCAATGTTGGAGATTGAGACCTGGATATTCCCATGCCTTAGAAACGAAAATGTGGGCGGATTCTCTGGTTCTCACCTCTATACTGCCGGCAGATTCAGGGAGGACTTCAATAATATTGAGGGAAAAACAATGGTCGAAAGGGTGTCCGTGGGAAGCGGTGTGCTTCGGAATGGGATCGAGGAAGGGGGGAGACTTGGTGGAGTGACGATGGCCATTCATACGGATCCACAGTGGGGTGGTGGTCTCGCCGATATAAAATGAGGGACAAAAATTACAGGAGAGGCGATAGATAGTGTTGATGGAGATGCAGATCGCCGTGGTGGAAGACCGATTGATGGGACGTGTGGGACGGAGAAGCGGGCAACATTTGCATCTTGAGCGGCGGCAAGGCGGTGACAAAGGAGAGCGGGTGGATGGTGGTTGAAGGGAGGGCCTAGTGGATTTGAAAATATCACGTAAGTTAGGCGGGCGTTTGAAGCAGACTGAGGGGCAGGTGGGCAGAAGAAGAGAAGTGGAAGCGTTGTTCTTTATGATGGGGAACAAGTCTCTGAGGATCTTGTTAATTCTATGGACGCCGGGAATGTATGTTGTGAACAAGTTAACGGTTCGTAGGGGGTCAGACTTGGCACGGGGGGTGAATTTGGCAGTGGGAGGGAGGATTTTGTTGTAGAGATGTTTTTCGGGGTACCCGCCTTCGAGAAATGGACCACTTACCTTTGCCTCGACACCTCGTCTACTTCGGACTTTCCCGGGTGGGAAATGGTTTTGAGAAAAAGGGATATCGCGACCTTTGTCGCGTGTTTGAGAAGGGCGCCACCTCAAAACCGCGGCATCGAACCATCTCAGCCAGCAAAGCAAGGACGATCCAAATTGTTCGAGGGTCGGGGGGACTTTAAGCCCCCCGAAGCGTAAGTACGAGATTAAGGGAAGCGTAAGAATGAACCTCTGCCTTTTTTTTACAATTAACACAAGCAACATTTATTCACTGAAATGAGCATGAAAATGAACACGAAGGCACTCTACAGCTAAATAACACAGGTCTTACTAACTAATGAGGGATGAAGAGGTGAATGAATGGCGAGACATAAATGGAACGAAATTAACAACAATGAAATAATCACCCTGCAATACTTTGACCAAATAAATGACCAAACATGAAAAAATAAAATAAACTACTAAATGGAGAGAATTACACGCTCCTCGTCCTTTTATGAATACTAATGATGAGGACGGGAGTAAGTGATACAGAAATATGGTCCCGTAGGACTATGATTGTCCACTCTTGGGATCAGTTTGACTCTTCTCTTGACCTGAAGGGACTTTAACTCTGTTTGGATATCTCGTACACCACTTATTCTGGCGCACACGGGTTTCACAGTGGGGAAGCGTGAATAAGAGGGTTGAAACCACTTAGGATTGGGGAAATACGGGTGTGGCGATACTTATGTGTGAGCTGGTGTGGAGCTTGACGGCGAAATCCAGCGCGGAGAGACTGCACCGTTGAGTTTTCGGTATGGTGGCGTGGAGAACGGAATTCAACATCTCCTGTTGAGATAATGCACCTTCCGACTGAAAGGAACTCGTCCAACCTTTGGTTCCGGGGATGCGGCGACCCGCTACCTTTTGCGGTCTGTCGCCCTTATCTACCCGAAACCGCACCTCCTCTTTGGGGTGCCGGGATCGAGGTCCGCTGCGTCTCGTTCCTCTTCTGGGACAGAACGTAGGAAAAACCGCTAGGGAACGACTTTGTCAATTCCTCGCGGAAGTCGTGGTGATCTCCGACTCCAATTATCGCCTCTCTCTCTCTCCGTCCACACTCTCGCCTGGCTTCACCAGCACACCCTGAGCTTCTGTGCTCGACTCCCAATCACCAACTGAACTCTCATATATCCCCCGACTCCCAACAGTCGGCGTCCTCGCTGTCACGTGACTTCAATTCAAAAATCACCAATAGTTTCACGGCTTACACTGCCCAATGACCTGGGTAGACACAAAAGTGGCGTGATTCTCACTCTTAAAGAATCCAATGCACAAGACAAAGGAACATTTTACCAGATATCCACGCAGAAAAAGGCAGGCGTTCATCTCGCTTACGCAACGGGGACCCGGCTTGGGACGCAAATGACCGGCGCGGGAGGCGCGACCAGGGAAAAACAAAGATAAGACGGCCAATCCGTCACAATATATATATATATACTTCAGGATGAGCCGTATACTACTATAATGTCGAAGAAGAGTAGAAAATTCGTACTCAAATATTATCATCGCGATTAGTATGCATCACAAAGGTTCGTTGCCGATAGTTGATTACAGGTACGTATCATGAAGTTGGTAAAACCCTTTAGGTCTCATCATGGAAAAATATTTGAGAATGTCACACGCGTCACGGTGTGGAATACTATAGATTTATGCATTTTGAATGAGGAACTTTATTAAATTCCACACTTTTACAATTGTGGAATAGAACCTGGCCGTATTCAACATGTTTGATGGAAAGAAATTGTATTTGATTTGTGCAAAGTATTGTTGGTAAGCAGCAATGACAGGACAAAAGATTCCTAAATTCGGTAAATATTCAGGTGCTTGCTTCAGCAATTATCGTTTTTCTTCGATGCGAGCAGGAATTAAACCATTAATCACACTTAATACGTTTCCCTGCAGATAAATAGGAGACCTTCCCATAAGGTCCTTTGTAGGAGTAGAACGAAAGTACCACTAGCTCTCGGCGGCCAGTGCTGGAAGTAAACGGACATTAAGGGGCCTATCGACGACATAGGAAGATACTTGGGGCCTGCTGTGCACATATATTGGCGATATTCATCAGTACTGAAAGTTTGTTCTGTGGACTCATCAATTAAAATTCTTTCACCATACCATCACAACCAACACCACAATTATGACTATCTTGCTCAAACAGTGTTTAGATGCATTTAACCTCCATTCATCGGATTTCATACCCATCTTGAGAGATAGAAACTTAATCCATTTATTTATAGGGCCCATGTTTGATAATTGGGGAAGAAGGATCATAGAATGATATTATTTTATCCTGAGGACATACTACCAATAACATCCAGTGGTTACTATTGGGATTAACTGGTATAACTATTTTAGAGAAACCATCCAATATTAATTAGGAAAACATAATTACTAGCCTATCAAGTGCAATCTCTCCTAAAACAATTTGAGATATAGCTGGATCCAAAAATGATACTTCTGTACCCAGAGCACTGATTTTATGAAAGAAAGCTGCAATAATACCGTCATAGAGCCAACCTGGATGGAAATCTGGAGCAATAGAGAGCAACATTTCTCTTTCTTCTGGATTAACATAAGTATCAAGAGATTTTAAATGGAGTTCGTTGATTGAAAATGGACCAACATGGAACAATGTTTTGAAGATATTGGTTTTTGATGTAATGGGTTCAGTGAAACCAGTAAAATAATCTGAGTAATCAGTTTTATCATTCTCTAATTGTAGAAGTGAAGCCCGAATTTCTGACCTTCTCCTAGGACTGGGCCGGCGAAAGCGATGGATAGCTGGTTTGCGGGTTTTTACAGTTTGAAAGAGGCTTGCTGAGAAGGCATTTTAGAATTTATGGGAAGGGGTTCATGCAGTAATGAAGGAGGTTTTTCCATGTGGTCCTGTTTCTCAATTAATCCCTCACTTCTGTCAACCAATAACTTGAGAGTATTATTAATGTGATGGAGTAAAGGTTCAGTTGCTGGATGAGATATTAATTTTAGAAGTAAGGTCAGCAATTGACTTTACAATATCTTCCTTGCAGCTTTTACGAATAACCTTAACTGCGGGTTCATTCTTGAGATTTGAATGGAATAATAAATAACTGAGGGTGTAAGACTCATCTCCAGAAGAAAGAGGAACAGGGTTATTGCGCACTATAAAAGAGTGCAATTTATGAATATGTTTACAAATTAAATGTCCATCCAGGCAAGTGCACTTGTACATATGGGAACATAAGTTACTACAAGAATTCTCATTGCACTTAACAAAGCACAGATCTGGTATGTGGCAAACGTCATTCACTAAAGTAACCTGAAAGGAAAGTTGTGGGTTATACTGGCTTTTTACTTTCCACGTTAGTAGATCACTTTGTATAATGTCAGCGTCTGGAATATGCATAGCTCGCGCATGTCGACTACCTTTGAGGCAGTGGCGGATCCAGGCCCATATCTCGGGGGGGGGGCAATATCTGCCAATATGCTATATGATGTATTGGTGGTATGGAATATCACCTAATTGCGGGGGGGGGGGGGGGGGGGTTCTCACCCAGAAAATTGTAAAAACATGAAAAAAAGAATGGTGAATTTGCATGCAATTTTTTCTGGTTTTCAGCATATTTTCACATTTTAAAGTTTTATACTATTTGGCTATTGCCTTATGACTTAGGCAGCAAAAAACTTTGGTTTACCTTCGTTCAGAGACATTTTTATTTCTCTCCTGAAAATCTTACCCTTACTTGTATTTAATATGACCAAACTACTACACTGTTTTACGCTACTCTGAACTACTTAAAAAGGTATTATCATCGACAGTTAAGTACTTTGAATTTTGGAAAGTTGAGCTTAATGTTTTGAGATATTCAATAAAAAGCAAAATAACAAGATTATGAGAATACTTTGTAGTTGATAAGAACTTAGGACAAAGGTTCTGATATAAGTAAAAAACCTATCCTAAAACGATAATTTATAATTATTCCCAAATTCATGAAAGACTAAGAAAGTAAAAGCACTAAATAATTAGTATTCAGAAATTTAATTACAACTCTTTTACAAACTACATGCATTTTAAATAATTACTTGTAACTTTAATCTTCTTTTGCCTACTTTAGCGTAACGTTCAAGCACCTTGTCAACATTTATATCAATATCTTTGTGGATAAATAAAAGACATAAGCCATTCAATCTTTCCTCAACCATTCGGGTTCGTAGCCTTGATTTAACAAGATTAAGGCTGCTAAATAACCTTTCAGCACTTGTAACACTGATTGGCAGTGTGATAAGAATTTTCAATAAATTTCTTACGGTGGGAAATATAACTTCATCACAGCTCTTCAACCACTTTCAGTAACCGGAATTTTCTTTCCTTCCTCTTTCTCTCTCAACCACTTTGCTTCACAAATATTTATTTCCCTATCGATCACAGCTTCAGATTAAACAGGCAGAAGATGCTTGAAGTTCCTAACAACTTTCTGAAGCCTATCTTTGACATTTACTTTTTCATTTGCAGCAGTGGTGTTGGAGTTCTGAATGCATAAAGGCAACAATATATTTAGATCAAACAATTTACAATTGATGCGAAAACACATTAAGGTGTCTTGGGAAAACCGTGACTGAAGATCAACAATGACATTGTCCAGAAGTGGATTGTACATGAATCTTCTGTAGTAGTCTACAATTGTGTCAGCGTCATGGCTTTCTCTGTGACGTTGCTCTTTACGATTCATGGCATTACTAGCTGCACTCCCAGCTTTTCGGCTGTGGTTTTGGCCTCACAATATATCTCTGTAAAGGACTCATCACAGTTTTTTCTACTGTCCTTCAAAGATGTCAGAGTATCTTGTACAGCATTAGAAGCCTTGTTTAGGTCTACGGCTGGCATTTGCAGTAACTTACTCAGAGGAAACGTTCTTTTCCAAGTGTCAATCAAACACAGGAAAAAATAAAACCTGTGTAAGTCACTGAGTTAATGTATAGTGCAGCCTTTTTGGCCGATTCAGACTCCTTCCATTCACTTATTTCTGTGAAGGCATATACCATTTCCGGTAAGGCAAAGTAAAATAAAATTAAGAGATCCCCAATCCCTTCCATTCCTATCCTTTTACCTGTCCTCCCGGTCTGAAGCGCCTTTTAGTGCGGAAACAGACTTGAAAACACCCATGAAAAAAATTACAGCATCGTGCCTTTCCACCCGTAGAGTCTCACAAAGACTAACAAGCTGACCTCCTTAGAATAAATTCATAATGGCATTTCTTTTGGTAGACTGATTGAAAAACGAAATAACTTCCTTAATTATTCCAACAGCATTTTTGATGGTTTGGATTTTGGTTGACTTCGAAAGAGAATTATACAAGGCATGGTTTTAGCATGGTAGCCGTTTTGTATTGACCGCCTCTCTTTGGATCTCTGTGATACTACGGACTTCTTCTGAAGTCAAAACAGATGCTCCATCTGAACCGATTCCTACACAGAGAATCAAATCTAAACTCAGTTCTTTCACATTTTCTAAGACTATTTTACCAAGAGTCTTCCCAGTAAGTTTTGTTTCCGTCTTTTCTGTCAATCGCACATCATTCATACCTGCAGCAGACTTATATGCATCAATGAATGTAATGAAATCTTCCCTTATAGTTTCTTTGTACAGATACCTTACAATTAAGGCAATTTGTTCCTTGCGAGACAAATTAGGTGTTTCGTCGAACAATATTGACCAATATTTAGCTCCATGAATTCACTTTAGGATTTCTTCCCTTATTTCTTCCCCACAATATTCTATCAATAATTTTTGAGTAGTTTTACTAAATTAGGTAGCACGGGAAGATGCACTTTTTAGGTGTTCCTCGAGTATTTTGTCACCTGCATCTACCCTGAACTGCAACGGGGCTTTGAAATTACCTTGGTTTACAGCTGAGGCCAAAGGATTAATGGGGCCGTCATCCCTATGACCCCTTAGAGGGATGTTCTGACGTCCAAGCAAGATAATGGTTTTAATAATAGGCCTCAGCGTTTCACGGTTTTCGGTAACTTGACGAAGACATTCAGTACATACTTGATTGACTACCTCTTTGTTTTTTTCCTCAGGGGGGGGAAATTGCCCCCTGTGCCCCCCCCCCTGGATCCGTCACTGCTTTGAGGTCTAGGAAACCCAAGGGTGGCTCTTCCGTCATTCTCTTATATGTTAATGCTAAATGGATGGTGTTATTTATTTTGAACAGGGTGTGGACTAAGTCATCCAATCTTCTATTGACTTTTCGTTTAAATTAATTAGTTTCAAGCTTATTGTGGAAACTTTCAGCATGCATATTTTACTCTGGGATTTCATGTGGGAAATTTCCATACCACATGGCCCACTTCTTCTTTTTATGTAGATAATTATTCTTAAAATAGGAAATGAATTCACTGGCATTTTGAGAATATTTGAGAAGAAATGATTCTAACATGATTTTAAAATTGTGCTCATTTTTTTCTTCTGTGATTGCTTCTAAATTTTCATTGATTTCAGTTAATAATTCTATATCTATAACTTTTCAATGAAGATTTTTCTGCCAGTTTCTTTTGACATGCCAGGTGAAAAGAAGGTGTCTAATATTGTCTCCAAAAACTGTTTTTAATGCATTTCCAAGGGCCTCATCACCATCTGTCATGAAAACATTCACTTGCAAATCAGGGCTTCTATCCCGAATACTCTGCAGCAAAATAACCAGAGAATCTTCATCTAAGTAATTACTGAAAATATGGGCTACAGGATATCCCACACCGTATTCATCTGGAACAATGAAATTAAGTATATGGAACTTATATTGATTAGTTCCATGAGTTGAGTCTATGCATAAGATATGTGTGCAACCTAGCAACATTTCATTTAATTGAGTTTCAAGTTGAATTCCAAGGAAAACAGATCTGAGCTATGGGGTAAACTATCCATTTTGCAATTCCCTATTTCTGTAGGTTTTGCCTGGGGCTTTAAATTAAAATAGATTTTTTAACTTCACTAGTCATGGAGTGAACAAGGAGATGAATAGCCTCAGCATCATCTTTGCTAAGCCTTTTATTCTGTTCCAGCTCATACTTCATCTTACATATTTGAGTTGATGTAATGAAGTGTTCCTTAAGTGGAGATAAATCTTTAATTGTGTTATCAACAGGCTGAAAATGCTCCTGAATGGTATGGGAGGGGACACCCTGCTCAAGGAAAGAAATAATTTCCATCTTTGTGATCTTATCCCACCTAAAGAACTTGACATTTTTAAATTTTAAGTCATGATTGTGTGATTCTCTGATCTCGGCACGAAAAGAGGCTAATCTCGGCACGAACTAGAAAAACGTGGCACGCCACACTGGACTCAATTAAGGAAAAGGTTTAAAGATTTAGTCGTAAAAACTAAATAGGAACTTACACGCGATTGGTGTAACTTGAGTCTACTAAATGGCAAAATAAAATATGTGAAAAGAATTTCAATTTATACCTACGATTCATAACAGGAGAACCGTGACACGTCACACCCGCCTGGATTCAGGGATAAAAGTGAAGACTTTTATTCATGACCGCTAGATAGAGCCAGTGATTTCCGCGCGCTAGATAGACGGACCTTGCGCTCTAGCAGCGGCATCACGGCAATTTGAAACTTGAAACTGTACTAATATTAACCGCTATGCCGTAAATGGCGCTGGCGTCGGGTATACCTTGAGGTTGACACTCAATACTTTGCGGCGTAACTATGTGGAAATTCATGTTCAAATAAAGAATCAAGTAAGTATGTATATTTCCACTTGAATTTTATTAGGTACAACTATAGTTTCAACGCATAGGCGTCATCTTCAGGTACAAGTCAATATTTCTTTTCCGCTGGCATATATACCCAAAAAGAAGGAGAGAGGGGGGGAAGGGAAGGAGGGGAGGGGTAGGAGAGGGATAGAGGTGGAGGGGTGGGTTGGGGGAAGGGGTTAAACTGTTTTTGGTGAAAAACAGTTTAACCCCTTCCCCTGCCCACCTATTGGTTTCACCAAAAACAGTTTAACCCCTTCCCCCAACAAGTGTGGAATTCTATAATTACGATTCTATGTGAGATCTCTACAATGAACAAAACAAATAGAAGAGACATTCAATTTTCTTAAATGTTAAGAAGACGAGTCACACACACTTAAAGTGCTAGTCAATGGGAGAAAAGTGATTTGAGGGATTTTCTACCTGCTTTTCCTGAATCAAACTACTTTGAATCCAGAGATAAGTCATGTGTTGACATGTTTGCGCTGTTTTTTGATAGCGATATCATCGAACATTCAGTGAAAGAGAGTAATAAATACGCATTCGTCCAAACTTTGCCACAACCAAATATTGAGAAAAATGACCTAGAGGTATTTATTCGCATACTGTTGCTTTCCAGTTACCATCGAATTCCTAACAAGAGAGTGTACTGGGAGGAAAGTTGAGACGCTCGTAATCAAATGCTCGCTGGGGCTATGCCGAGGAACAGCTTTCTACATACCTGTAGGTTTCTGCATTGTGCAGATAACAGTCATCTCGACGATAAATTATGGAAATTGCACCCAGTAATTGAGAGGTTTAGATCCACTTTCAACCGTGGCAACCACCGCAACAGCGTGGCATTGATTACGATGAGTGCATGATAGCATACTTTGGGTCGTCAACCTTGTAAAAAATTTCTTCGAGGAAAACCCATCCGTTTCGGCTTCAATAAATGGTGTCTTGATATAATGGATGGCTACACATTGACTTTTACGCTTATCAAGGATAAACATTTGTTGGAATCAGGAACATGAAAATAAATTTGGGAGGTGCGCATCTCCGATGAAGGCTATGTTAGACCGTCTCCTAGAGTGAATAAAAGAGCTGCTATTTAGGATATACCTACTTTGACAATGTATTTACAGGAGTGCCCCTTATTCAGAACCTAAAAAGCCGTGGGTATGGTAGAACAGATACGATTAGAGAAAATAGAATCCCTAAAGAGTGCTCTTTACCATGTAAGAGTAAAATGATAAAGATAAAAGATAGACCCTTGTATTTTTCGGAGATAAATACTATAAAACTGGGAAAAATTGCTTTTTTTATCAATTCTGTCAATGATGTATTTAATTTCCTATTGAGGACTTCTTTTGCCAGTGCAAACTATACTTCGTTCCCGTGAACATGGCCTGAAATCAAGAGAAACCTGAAAATCACTCCTTTGGCGTCAAGCGAACTAGTGGAGGAAAGAATGTTTTGGTGCAAGGGATGAGTTGGAAAGGCCTGAATCGCACTTTTTGAGTGGGAACGGATCAAAAATTGTTTGTTCTTTGCTGTCATGGCGTCCAGCGCAATTTGAATGGCAAATAACTCCGCCGTGTAAATAGTGCACCACGGGGGTAACTTAAAGGACACTGATCCTACGTCTGATGATACATATGTGCATTCACAATCGGATTCATTTTTGGAGCCATCCGTATAAATTTACCTTGTGTCTCGAAATTGTATAATCCCTCAAGTGATCTGACCCTTAGTTCGCTTAGAGTGCCATCATATTTGGAGTTCAAGTATTTTACCAAGCAGTGTACCTTAGGGATGCTTACATGGAAGATGTGTAAAATTTTACTGGGTATATCTTTGGAAACACAGTGTCCAAGTCGTCAAAGAGATTTCTAAAACGAATGGCGACAGGCTTAATAGTGCTGGGTCTTGCATTAAAAGCTTCAAGAAACCGTGGTTTAAGAAGTAGGTTGAAACATAGATGGTTTCATATCAATAAAACCATGCAGATATAGTTGCTCTTGCACTGGGTTGGTTCAGAAAGTTCCAGTTGCTAGTTTTAGAGCAGAGAAATATGTGGATTTCATGGGTTTCAGGCAGATTCCATGTGCAGAGGCTTACACAATAATACCGTATTATAGTCTTAATCTTAATAGGGTAATGTTTACGTAAAGCATGCTGTTCATCACTGTTAATGAGTCTTTGCACAATATCGCTTGTGCCAAAAGAAATAAATTTTGGTTCTAGAAGAAAATCCAGCTCCAGTTCCAAGTAAAATACATCTTTATTGCATCTTAAAAAAAAATAAATACGTGTTCAAAAACAAAAATTTCCACAACATCAAGATACCTTTTATGATACTCTGATTCTACAAAAACGCGTTTGTCGATTTATTGTATTCAACAATGAGGAGTTCAACGGAAGCCACGGAACGGAAGAGCTGTACTGCCTATGCAAGGCAGTACAACTGCACGCAGTCCATCAGATCAACCCCCGCCACCTCCTCCACTTCCACACATTACTCCTCCTCCTCATCCCCCCATACCACCTCCTCCTCCCCCCATACCACCTCCTCCTCCCCCCATACCACCTCCTCCTCCCCCCATACCATCTCCTCCACCCCCCATACCACCTCCTCCTCCCCCCATACCACCTCCTCCTCCCCCCATACCACCTCCTCCTCCCCCCATACCACCTCCTCCCCCACCCCCCATACCACCTCCTCCTCCACCCCCCATACCACCTCCTCCTCCACCCCCCATACCACCTCCTCCTCCACCCCCCATACCACCTCCTCCTCCACCCCCCATACCACCTCCTCCACCCCCACCCCCACCACCTCCTCCACCCCCACCCCCACCACCTCCTCCACCCCCACCACCTCCTCCACCCCCACCTCCGCCTCCGGTTCCTCCTCCGCCGCCACCTCCAGAGAAGATCTAAATGTGAAGCAGAATAAACATTTTTAGGTTTTTTTCACATTCAGATTTAATATTTTTAGTTTGTTAGTGATGTGTAAAGCATCCTTTAAATATATCTATAAGTTTGATACCTCTATTTACTAAAAGAAGTCCTAGACCTACGCATGCACTTCTTTGATTTCGTGTGCTTTTTTAATAGAAGATTCGTGGGTTATGATTATGGAAAATAAATGTTTAGATCCGGTGGCCAGGTTATATGCATACACTCTTGAAGAGATCGGCAAAATACGATTCGCTGAGCTAACTACACAACCCATCACTCTTAGGACGTAATTTATTCCAACGAGTACAACAGGTGCAGTGGCTGGCAGTGCAATGTTGTAATCATAATGTAGTTCTCAAATTTTTTAATGTAAATAAAAAAGGTTATATGAGGATAATAGTTGGGATTAACGATTAAATTTAATCTTTAAATGTATGATGTATGGATAACTATGTAATTTAAACGTTACTTTTTAAATGAGTTAACTACTAACTTTTAATCGTTAAAATTAGGCATTAACTGATATAAAACTAACTTCAGTTAATTTCTTTCGTTAAAATTTGGTGGATGTCAACATGTCCGAATTTGCTTGCAAAGGTTGCCTAACAGTCAAATGGGACCGGGATCTAAGAATGCAAGGAATCTAAAATGGGATCTAAGAATGCAAGGGATCTAAAAGGGGATCTAAGAATGCAAGGGATCTAAAATGGGATCTAAGAATGCAAGGGATCTAAAATGGGATCTAAGAATGCAAGGGATCCAAAATGGGATCTAAGAATGCAAGGGATCTAAAATGGGATCTAATAATGCAAGGGATCTAAAACGGGATCTAAGAATGCAAGGGATCTAAAACGGGATCTAAGAATGAAAGGGTAGTTGTGCACGAACTCAATGAATAGGCCCAGATGAATACATCCAAACAAAATCGGGGCTGAGGGGAGTTATCGCCAAAGTTTAGGAACGATAAAACACGAAAACGAAAAACTCAGACGATAAAACACCAAACCCGCGAAGATAATGTCCTGGAGGGCCTGAATACCTTACTCGGTGACATCATGTCGTCAATAACACATAGTTGAAGCCGAGAAAGAAGGATCGCCTAAACCTGTGACTGATGACGAGGGGGAGGGTTCGTTCAAACTAACCTATCTGTTAAAATACGCCATTCTACGTATGCCTTACTCGGCGACATTACGTCGTCAATACATCAGCCCCCAGTGAATCGCGAGAAAAGGTGCGCAGCCACTGGCTCATCATCTGCTGTAACTCTATATAAATAAGCGGTTTCCATAATTTTACAATTCAAAATTTTATAATTGTGAAGGCATACTTCACATTGCAATGTGTGGATTCATATCAAAAAGTAACCTTAAAGATCTTTCTTACTGCTCAGAACAATCTTTTGCGTTAAATTACAGACGCACCAGGCTCGTTAGAAAGTCTTACATTCATGAAAGCTAAAAAATCCCAGAATTGGAGCCCCAGCTCAGAAAAACGTAGAGTGCTTTCAGCAGACACAAGGAAACCTGACCAGCAACACTCTGCACACTAAATGGAACTACAACATAAATCCCCAATTAAAATATTTTTAAACAAATGGATACGGATATAAGAAACCATGATGACAGTATTCAGAGTTTGCTTTCTTTCTAAAAACAAGAAAACATCAAGTTCTCTATGACAACAGGATTCAATTTGCCCAAGTACCTGAAAAAATAATTTTTAACGTAAAAGTGGGTTACAAGAGAATGTGAAGTGGATACTCCAGTATTTGATATAAATGAAAATATGGTGCTCTATTTGTTGCCGATGCAGATAGAATGAATGAGAATGGAATAAGCAAACATATTTATGATGGTACATTGGATGGCGCTGCAAGAAGGGGTAGACAGAGAAAGTCATTGGCGAATACTGTAGAATAGATACTTAAGAGGATGACGATTAGGATCATTAAGAATAGAAGAGCGTGTATGAAGCAATAATGAATTTGGCAAAAGAAAAAGAGATCTGTAAGGATATGGCAGTGGGGAGTAAATCGTTAAAATCAAGGTCAGTTTCCTAGATCTAAGGTTATAAATGAGCTGTTTCGACTGTGCCTACCCGAAAAGGTCACGGCGTAATGGGTATATACGAATCCAGGAAGTAAGTTTCTTTAAACTTCGATGCTCAACGCCATCTTCAAGTAATCATAGAGTCAACATTTCAATATGAAATGACTCCACAATGCATTGCCTACAACCAATCATTAATACAATCTTCCGGTGCACTAGATAACATACATATACATAATTAACACTGATTTGTGGACCAAAATTGGTACTAAATGGTGCACCAGACGTCACATGCATCAATAAAATGAGAGCCACCATGCTAAATTTTGACTTCCTGGCTGAATAAAACCTTTTAGGAATTTTTGCCATTTTTTTCATTTCAGTCTACTGTGCAGCAGGGATACTCCGGGAATAAATTTCTGCCAGTAAATATAAGAGAAAAAGTACGAATAAAATGATTTATGAAAAAGAAGATGAAAGAAGAAATCAGAAAGTTTATTAAATAACAGATTGGAAGATAGTTTCAGAATGGTTGAGGGTGTGAGGTTAGTAGAAAGCGTGGTAGAAAGGCACCTTATGAACACTGGACAATAAAGAATAGTGGGATGATAAGGATAACTTCAATGAGAAATGAAAAGAATGGTATGATTAGTTCCAGTTAGAACTATTTTCAGAGAAGTAAACACTTCAGCAGTTGAGACACCTCCAAAAAAAACACGAAAAACAGTGCCAAGCACGGGTGATGTGACATCGTTTGGATGTTTCGGACTTTTCCCGCAAGGTGGTATCTCTCGGTGTTGAAGTCTCAGTTACTTAGTTAGATACATTGTAACCTTGGCAATGTCTGTGATGGCGAAATTCGTACAAATATTGCTAATAGTGAACTGACTTCTACTTTAATGTACTCTTTGTTTATTTTGGAAGGAAATGAAGGGGATTTAGCGTCAGTAAATTAAAAATTGTTGCGGTGACGTGCGATTTCCATGCTCAGCATTACGGCTGGCATATGTCTTATACTAATGTGAATCTGGTGCATATAAATTATTAGATAGTAACATGCCGCCGTGCACTCCATTATAAGTTAAAAAGCATGAACAGTGGTAGCATCCGTGAGATAGGTACTGTTGGAAAAACATTACCCGGGTCAGCCAAAACCATATTGTAGTTATGATGAAAATGGTTCGGTGATTCTGTGGAAGCATTGGCTTTATTTTTCGAAGTAAAATAGTCAGTATCAAAGTCCCGATAATCAGTATAAGTAGTTTTAAGTCATGTGAAAAAAATGAGGAGTTCCTATGTGATTTATGCCTAAGATTAATAAAATTCATTGAGGGTGAACGTAATATTCTTGGGAAGGACTGTTTCGTTAGAAAGTAAAAGCAATCTAGTAAGTATACATATCCTAGAGCTGTTTACTTCCACTGTACATCAAATCGACTAAGCCTGGTGGTCAATGACCATATTAGTGTCCGAGAAATTTGGAATACCATCAGTAATATTACTAAAATGATTGAGTTCTCCCGGGAAACTGTCCAGCGTAGAAAAACTACACCAAACAATCCATTATTTTGTGACAACTGGTGGTCACCCAAATATGCAACATCAGGCTATTTAAATAAGACTTCATGGTCTGGTTCCAGTCTGCTAGATAATCAATCACAATCAATCACATTTATTATTTGCCTTTATTTTTTCTTAAGAGATTCTTCGTACTTGAAGTGTGTAGTGAACAAACTTCCATGAGGACCTTCACAGTCCACAGAATCTTGAAAATCAGCCTACTAGATGCGTGTCAGAAGTATAGTGAGAAAAGTAAAGATGAGTTATCAGACATTAATGTGAAAAATAAAAATATTTTCAGAATCTCAATATATAACCCTTACATATATTCATTGCCCCTGCCACACACCCACGAGGTGGCTTGCAGGGTTTGTCGTAGATATAGATTTAATGGGAAAAGTAAAGGGTAGAGTGTTTATGAGGGACGTAATAAAATCATATTATTTCCATCTAATCAAACTCTTGGAAGCATAACCCAGATTTCGGTATGACTTTTGCTTTAGTAAAAAGTGTATGGAAAAAAATAACTGCATAATCCAACCTGTACTACGGAGAGTTCCTTTAGCACACGTCACCTAATGAAAATCTGCACTAATATTTAAAATTATATTTATTGTTGTTTTAATTGATAGTTATTATTTTTACTATTACGGAATTAGTTACTGTAACGTAACTTCCTCCTTCGAGTCTCCGGCTAGCATCAGGTTACGTTGCCTGAAATCGAAATTTTTGGGACAAAATTACAAAATGACTTTTTTGGTGATAGAATCATGAAATTTGGTGCAAATATTCTTAATTGATTGGCAATGAAGGAATGACATGTCATTGGCCACGTTTTGTTGCCGTTACCGAGATACAGGGGGCTCAAACAGAACCAAAACTCATAAAATACACCCGACTTTAGTTTTCTCCGAAAATCTTCCTATTTAAGTTGGGGGTGACGCTGGGGGAGGAATTTGATCGGATAAAAAAGTATTAGGTCTGTTAAAACAACTCTTTTACTTAACTGTGCTTAACTTTGGGAGTTTTTTCCCAAATTATG
The DNA here is from genome assembly GCA_933228895.1 of Platycnemis pennipes. NCBI lineage: Eukaryota > Metazoa > Arthropoda > Insecta > Odonata > Platycnemididae > Platycnemis > Platycnemis pennipes. The sequence continues at coordinate 26,487,715 of OW121849.1, forward strand.
TTATGTTACTTAACAAAATGGTGGACGCTGTTTTCACGCTAAACTTCAAATTAAGTAGTAAATATCTAGCGTTTTACGAAAGATCCTGTCAAGTGACTCATATTAAATCAATTGTTGAATGGTATTAAACGCATGGTATTACACGCCACCTACAGTACATAAGGAAGTCTTTCACGGAGAGGAAATTTCCAAAGGAGTAGCTCCTTTGTTAAGGCAGCTATCGAAAAAGGCAATGGAATCTAGAAATAAGGATGTTCGGAAATTTCGAGAGTTATTTACTAGAAAGTACTCGAGAGTTGCCCCAAATGAGGATATGTTTAAAAGGCTTTTGTTAACGTCCGATCCATTTATTTACTATATCAATCTCCCAAAACAGAGAAGTATGAAAATTTCAGAAGAATTGAAGGTATTATTGGTTTTGCAAGACATAAGTGAGGAATAAACGGACTCAAGTAGTGATGACGATTCCTTGTAGGAACTTCGAAAAGCATATAACAATGTAAAACAAGTGTTCCAAATAAAATGAATTGTATCTATAATTTCTTTTTGTTAAATGGCTACAATACTCCCTTAAAATAAAACTCATATTGCAATTAGTGGTTCAACTGAGAGAAAATTACCGTCGCGCCGCGGACCACAGTAGCGCGATGCGGAGATAATTATATTACCCCCAAAACATAATAAATGCAAAGAGTATTAACTTATACTAAGCTTTGATTACAATACAACTATCTAAATCAAACAAAAAAGCAGGAACTGAGTAACGATAATGTAAGTTAAGGGTTTTGACGAACAGAATTAATATTGTTGTGCCTCAATATTAAGGTAATTTAGAGCATTTGTTTCATTCCTGTGTGCATAATTCAAATAAAGTAGAAACTAAAGTTTTACTAGGTGAACAAAATCTATATGACAAGTAAATCAGGGATATGCATATTGTAACGGAGAAAAGATGAATGATTTGAGTAGAAATTCTCGTTGATCTCCGAGGTGTCCAAAATGTACCTTTCTGAATTAACCTCATGGTATGGTCAAAAGCTTGGACCGCTGGGGCAAAGGGGAAACGAAACGAAAATAAGTCCTTAATAGTGTTCCTCTGGAAGGTAAAATAATGTTTCGTGCGAAAAATACCACAGTTTTAAGACTTCAAGGGTGTGACAGGGAAGTTAACTTTTGAGAGGTGAAACCTTGAACGTGATTTCACGTACACATTAAAACCTTATTATTTCAATATCCCCATTATTTTATACGTGTACAGCCTGTGAAGATTTATAGAAATCCACGTATATTAAAAAAGACGAATTGGAAGCGTTGTGTTCCTTATGGCTTGAAAAAACTTACTCGAGTCACGGAATTTCCAGCTCCGGGCGCCCGTCTCCGGCTCCGGAAAATCAAATGTAATTTTCGGCGTCGCAAAAATTTTTCAATTTTATTTCAGATCTATCTTTAGAAAGCTTCAACAATTGAGATTTAATTGATTGATTTACTTAACAATTGATTCACTTGAAGGTATCTTTCGTATAACGCTAGATATTTACTACTTAATGTGAAATTTAGCATGAAAATAGAGTCCGCCATTTTGTTACGTAACATAACCTAATTAGGAAAAAAACTCCCAAAGTGAAGCACAGTTAATTAAAAGAGTTGTTTTAACAGACCTAATACTTTTTTATCCGATCATATTCCTCCCTCAGCGTCACCCCCAACTTAAATAGGAAGATTTTCGAAGAAAACTAAAGTCGGGTGTATTTTTGGAATTTTGGTTCGGTCTGAGCCCCTGTATCGCGGTAACGTCAACAAAACATAGACAATGACATGCCATTCCTTGATTGCCAATCAATTGTGAGTATTTGCACTAAATTTCATGATTCTATCTCCAAAAATGCCATTTTGTAATTTTGTCCTGTAAAATTTCATTTCAGCCCAATGTGCGACGGTACGATAGAGTGTTGATGGCACCATGTTGGCACGCGAATACGAATGCCTCGGTTTCGGACTTTATACCCGGGAGCGCAGGAAGGCGAACATGAGCTCCTACGATAGCCCATGCGTTTACATGTTTCGATTGAAACTTCCATGCATGGGCTTCTCGGTAGGTATGCTTGCGAAGCAGGGGATTATGCTCCGCTTTTAGAGCGGTAATACGTCCGCCTTCAGCGATAAGATTTATTAGTCACACGCTTCTCCGCTGGAAGTGAGGTCTAGGTCCTAACCGAGGCCGTCGGATGCCCTTCTCGCCGCCCCAGGTCTTTTGCGCTTGAAGCATAAAGCTTCAGGTCATCCATGTAAAAAAAAAAAAATGGGTGATCTTATGCTCCCTTTCTGTCGGGACACCGCACATATATCCCTTACCTCGTCTCAACTGAACGGACAGTGGGAGGAGAGATTAGCAGAACTGGAGGGGACTGAGGCTATCGTCTTGGTAAACACCCCGGCGGTATGTTACCAAATCCGTGTAGACGGTCCTCGTGCCAGATGGTATAGCGAAGCGCATCTTCCACAGTGGAAACAGGCGTTCGATGTAGGACACAACCTCTGGGTGGACTTTCATGTAACTCAGCATGGCTATAATCAGCTCATGAGATGTGTTATCAAAAGCCTTCCTGTAGCCTACCCAGACCATTGATAGGTTACGCTTGTATTGACAAGCATCCTGGCTCACACACCTATCAATGAGCAGGTTTCCTTGCATCCCGCGATGCCTTTCTTCTAGCACCTCTCCTCGTACACTTCCTCACACTCCGGTTGGACGTGGCGGAGGATTAGGTCGTTCAGGATGGAAGTGAAAGCCTTGTATACAGTGTTGAGACAGATTATAGGGCGGTAGTTCTTCGGATCGGACAAGTCTCCCTTTTTCGGTATTAAAACCGTTCGCCCCTCAGTCAGCCAGGACGGAAATTGCTCCGTCCCTGATAGGAAGGATGTGAAGACTCTGGCGAGATGTTTATGGGTGGAAGGGAACTTTTTCCACCAGAAGTTATTCACTGCCTCAATTTCTGGATCAGTGAAGTTCTTCTTGCCAGAGAAGGCCTTCTTCAAATCACTTTCCGCGACTGAGATGGGAAGATCCATATCCGCTAGGTGGCGGTCACAGTGCCCTTTTAAGTGGGGAATGGCTTGAGTACCTTTGTTGAATAGCTTCGCGGTCTCTTAGATGTCCTTCCTGAAACGCTCCACCTCCGGGACAGTGGGTAATGTTTGGAGAACAGGTGGAGGGGGTCGGAAGAGACGGGACGGCTGAAAAGAGAAGGTGGAGTTCTCCTTCCTGGCGTTGGTCCTTTTGACCAACTTCTTCCTCGCCGTTGTAAGTGCCCGCATTTTAAAAACCTCAGGTTGCTTAAGAATCTTTTGTTCAGTGTGTGATGTGATCTCCAGATCTCACGATCAATCCGCTTGACCTTCGGCGTAAAGGCCCGACCGGAGGAAAAGTTACCCATCACACACTGAAATCTCGACACCTGTTGTCTTGCCAGCGTGATTTTGGCATTAAGCTGTTTAAGCCTATTTGCTGATTTTGTCTCCCGAGTGGCAGACACTTGGGGAGAGGCCAACAGTGTGGCGGCAGCATATACTTTTTCCCAGTCTTTTAGTCTTTTTCCCAGAGGCTGGTCGTTTCCGGCTACGATGCCATTCAACTGGGACAGCTGTAGGTCCCGCAGAGAAATTTTATGATGAATTTGTTCCTACTGGTAGTCGTCTCATCGTAGTTAATAATTATTATTTTTATTAGTCACTATTATTGCTTTTAAGAGAAGGCATTAGACATATTTTAGAAGAAGAGAAGAAAATAACAATTTGCATTTTTTTAAATAATAGCACATAAGCTAATAAGTTCTAGATGTTAAGTGCTGGTCTGTTGAATTTCCCTAAAAGTTTTTATGCTGGCTTTATCTTCTGAAAATGACAACAAGCAAATATATATTCAATTCTTAGTGAAGATTTTTTTAAATGTATTAAAAGTATTTAATATCTCATACTTGAATTTATTGTGTAGTTCAATTTCAGTAGGTAACTATAGAAATTATTGTCATATTACCAAAATGAAATGAATGCATTAAAATTGGTATGTATAATATGGTCTATTACTGATAAAAAGGCATGAATTAACTTTAGACTAAAAACTTTCAGTTTATTTTATTTACACAGCTTCACAAAATTCTAACACCTGTTTAAAAATATTAATCAGTATAATTTCACTGTAGTTTATTTCGGGATTAAATTAAATTTTTAGACCAGAATTCATAAAAGTTCCATTCCATTAAGATGTCCTAAAATTGTACTCAATTTGTACGTTAAATGTATTGAACTTCTCCTCTAACCGGTAAAATTTGTGAGGAAAGAGATCCTTCAACCAATGCTATTATTGCGATAATCATTAAAATAATGTATGGGATCAATGCAAATGAATTTGTTATTTTACGAAAACCAAGAATTAGTGGTGTAAAGATTGGGCTAGCAGTACATTTCAGAAATTGTAGATACTGTTGTAACATCAGATATTTTTTACAGATTACCAATGCAAAATAAAACATACCTATATCCGAATAAAAACTAAATAATCAAAGGAAATATGATCACATTCATTTTTAAGTAGGCCATAATGCATACCATAATTGAATTATGCCCTTTCATTAAGATGTCCTAAAAACAACTCAAACAAAAAATCGGTAACTACATATGTACATAAACACATCTCTAAAACCAATTTTTTTTCTAACCGATATTAGACTTTTCAAAAATTAAACAGCAAATGCACAGGATATATACGTATGTATAATGTATATACTTCATGAATCTCCAAAGTATCTAAGTATCCAAATCTCCAAATGGTGATTCAAAATATATTGAGGAGTATGGAACCCTGCAAAGAGTATTTCAGCTTGTGGATTTTATCATTAAAATTACCGTTTATTAATTACGTAATTTATTCCAATGCATGCCGAAGTATCCAAGCGTAACTTATAGAGGACAGGATATATATTTAACGGGGTTGCAATGATGTTGACCATTCGGACCTATCATCTGTAGAGCAAAGATAATCGCAATCATAAATATTCACTCCTAACTATAGTCCCACGGTTGGGATATACACCTTGATTACCCATACACGTTGTATCCTCTGTAATAACATATTACACTAAACCCACTCAATATCATGATATTCATCATGTAGAAGTGTTTCCTACACTATGATACTACCATACATGCACTCATGTCAATGATCTAAGGAGGCCTTCCTTAAATTTCAACTAGGTACTTGTTACAGTTACACATTGACTGACGACCCTGTATGAAATGACCATCATCATTTCTTTTCGTAGTTATTCGATTTATTACTATGAACATAAATAGATTTGACTGACAATACATCATATGATTTATTAAAAATTATATTCAAATAACATATTCCTATAAAATCACCCAGGCATGCATCATTATTTATGGTTCTATTTACGATTCATCTGACTGGATGTCTGTTTTTGAAGTATGACTTACAAAGCATTCCTGCTTCTTATTGAGAGCCAGCTTATGAGCAGAGAATCCCAGATTACTCAGGGCTTGCAATCCTGCATCGGCGTTTGCCGCTGTCGTTGTACTTTGTGTCAGTAAGATTGCGTTCTCTGAAAGAAAAAAGTATACGTGTCAAAATTTAATAGTGTCGCCCGCAATTAATACTTGCGCAGTAAAATTTGTAACCCAAATTTTATTTGTTAAACAAATCAATGGAGATGTCGTTCGAAAATTTATATAAATTTTATCACAGTCATTTTCCTCGATAGAAATGATTATTATTATCGGTAACTCACACGAAAATTGGAACAATCGCATTAAAATGTTGATTCTCCCTTTATTATGGAAGAAATGAGGTTTAAATGAATGAAATATTTTTACCCCATTCATCTCCTCTTTGAGAACAATAGGTAATTTTATTAGAACAATTCAGAAGTTTGGAACATTGGAAAAGTGAATAAGAAATACTTAAAAACTTCAAAGGATGCTACACTTAAGTATAAGAAGTAAGAGAGTATACCGAAGAGCTGAAGTTAAATAACTCAATGGAATAATATCCATAGATATCCATAGACAATTCCTAGCCGGTTACGAGCACTCAGGTACCAGTCACACTCCGTCAAGATATGTCGTAAAGGGAAGAAATATAGGCCCACAACTGCTTATAGGGATGAGAATGGGGAATAATACCAACATTCCTTGAGTTTTAGAACTTGGAGAAGGTATTTGACAACGTGGACTGGAATTCAATACTAAAGATTATAAAGAGCGTTTGAGTAGCATACAGTAACCGAATTTTAATCCACATTTGATATAAAATCAGGTGGCTGTTATCGAATCAGAGCTCACAAGTGGTGAAGCAAGAAAAAAGAAGTGACCCATGATGGTGCACTCTCTCTCTCGTGCACTTCAGTGTCTTCATCAAGAACGTTATCGAAAAATCAAAGAGAGGGCTTCAGAAATGAATACCTACGAGTATAAAAAAGCATCCTGCGATTTGCAAACGAATTTGTGGTCATACCAGAGGCAGAAATAGATTTAAATAAGACTAGTCAACATGGAAAAGAGCTTATGATCAGATATCACTCGACGATCAGTGAAAAGATAACTAGTGGTAGTGGTAAAGACGTGGTGGTCATACCAGAGGCAGAAAAAGATATATGTAGTAGGAGTAGTTGTTATTCAGTAGGAGAGAAGAGTCAGTAACCCTGGTGAAAAGGGTAACGAAGGAATGCTCTATTGGTAGCTGAAAAACAATTTGTTTCAAGAAAAAACGCTTCGTCAGAACCGTCAGAACTCACATCTGAAGCATGTTCTTCATGGTAGTGAGGCATGGACGATAAAATTAGCAGACAAGTAAAGGCCCGAAATATTTTAAATATGGCGCCACAAAAGAGTGATGAAAATAAAATTGACCGACAGAGCAATTGCCAAGCCCTAAGAAGTGTGGAAGAAATGAAAAATCTGAAGAATCTTCAAAAAAGAAGACGATATAATCTAAACGGCCATAGTTTGAGATATAATGGCCAGTTGAGGAAATTAGTTAAGAGAAAATTGAATGGGTTGGATGTATGAAGGAAAGTCTCACACGAAATGTAGAACGCAAGTGATTAAGGAAACGAAGGCAAAGACTTATGTGAATAAGAAGAGAGGAGAAACGAGCAGAGAGCTGTATAAAATCAGCCTTCGTATTGTTGACACATGAAGATGAGAAAGCTGCAGAAGGAAGATATCACGATAGTTATGGTGCACATTGAGTCATCGAATTTAAAAAAAAAAATACTTAAGGGTATAATCCAAGAAGGGTGAAATCCTGTGGGGTAAAATCCAAGTGCCAAAAGAGTAAGATAAATGGATTAATTTATAAAACAAATCGAGATTCTCACTGGTAAAAATAATTGCAAAGGTAATGAAACAGCTGTACCTAAGATTTTAAAGATATATTTAACAAATATTAGGATTGAGATGCTGATGAATATGATATGAATGAATCGAAGGGATAAGGGCATAGATTCATATCCTCATGAAAACATTTTCAGGTTTTGCAATAAATGGGAAAATGTTCTTCTACCGATAGCGTTCATGTAATCTACTCGTCACTCTGGTGCATTTCTTACATTAAATATGGGGAAATATCTATACTGAATTACATTGTGAATACAAGCAATCCATTGGAACAAATTATTGAGGTTACATTTGATTAAGGAAAGCAATAAAGCAAGACGCATTGCTATGCTTAAAAATAATGATCTCACCTATTTTTCCAAAGGCAACATTTGTGCACGCGTACAAAACCAAAGTATTTGCGGCGGCTGCATTAAGGAACACGATGAAATACTTTGTACTCCAGGTTATCCGAGTAAGAGCTGGATAAGAAACAATGAAATAGAAAATTAGTACCCAAGCATCATTTGACGTTTCTCCAAAGCAAGATCATACGATTATTCATTGGCCATGTAAGAGTACCATTCTAAGGAATATTATGTGCCAATATTGCTAAAATATCAACTATATTTATCAAAAATTCGTTTAAATGAAAGGCTGGGCTTTCAATATGAAATATTTCTGATAAGGGGAAGCATATTTTGAACAAATGTTTGTTAACCAGAATATCAAGCATTAGAACACCTGAAAACTCACGAGAGACATTGCACAGCTTTGCACAGCCTTGACTCACTCCTTTCCTTATTCTTGCCTCTTCACATCTGTGTCCAGATTTAATAACAGATATGTGGTTTTCAAACCACTATATATTCTATAGGATAATTCACTACATCTTCACTGTAGGAAAGTCCTTGGTCATTATAAGGCACTACTATTCCATTCAGAACCTTAAGAATTGAATTTAAATCAACGTTTTTAAATCCTTCCTTAAATCAACTAATGCAATGAACGCCGGTGTGCTCATATCCATTCTCTTCTTTATGAGCAGCCTAGGGGCCAATATTGCTCCTCTTGTACCGTTATTTTCCTGAATCCGAATCAATCTTCTTTCGAGGACTCCTCTCCACTTTATTCTATTGTTCTGTAGATGATCTTTGGCATTATCTTCGATGCATTTAGCCCGTCAAGCTTATAGCCGTACTTTTCGCAGATCTCCTCTTTCATCTTTTTGGGAATAGGATTGGTGAAGTTTTTCTCTAACATAAGTCAATGTGTGTTTCTGTAGCTGAGTACATGTCGCAGATAGTTTTGCAGAGAAGGGTAAATATCTTCCCTCCTGCGTTTTTATTAGTTCTTCGGAAATTTCTTCAATTCCAGAAGCCTATTTAATCTTAAAGTCTCTTATTTCTGCGACAAATTTCGATTTTATTATTAATTTACCAATATCATTCTTTTCGACTTCGCTTTCTTCTTCGATCACTTCCGTGCTAAGATTGATTTCACTGTATAACTCTTCCAGATTTTATTTCCATCTTTTCACTTTATCATCATTTCAATCAAAGTTCTCCTTTTTTGACCCTCAGGGCATTGAAACATGCACTCCGTTCCTATAAGTAGTTCATTACCATCCTATACTTCACATAGGATGGTAATGGTATAGCACATCAAGGAACGGAGTTCGGAAGAAGTAGCTAAACCAATAAAATATACTTCATTTTTGGGTGTCTTTCCAGTCAACATCTGCATGTATACTATTACTTTAATTTTTTAAATAAAGCTGAAAGATGGAAATGTACACCACCCTTGGTAATTCTTTTATCAATACATAAACAATTTACTTTTTTGACTCACTGGATTAATTATTTGTGATCCTACAGGCATCTTCCACCTTTCCACCATCAAGTTATTTTGTACGTTTTAGATAGTTAATTCATTAACATATCTTTCCTGGCTTTGAGACCTATGCCTTTCCTTATTCTTTTGTATCAGAGCTGTTCTTATTCAGTTTTCCTTTCTTGGACTTTCTTCCATCTTCAGTCAAGTCTAAGACTTCTTCCGTGGTCCATGGCCTATTCTTGGCAACTTTTCTTCTTCCAACAGCTTCATTTTATGATCCTGTCGTACATATTAAATGTTTTTCCAACGCTGTTCCGTTGATTTCTCATTCTGGTCCTCTCCTATGTTGTTTCCCACTGCTTTCTGAAATGCCAGCTGATGTTGAGCCTCCTTGAGTTTTTCTACTTGTATATATTCTTTTTGGTTTTCTTCTATTTCTTGAATTTTAGATTACATTTCATCATCACTCAGTTATGGTCACTGTTGATGTGTGTGCATACTATTGGTGTTCAGCTCATTAAGAATTTAATATTAGGTGGAAATGAAGACGTACCTAAACCTATAAAATCTACTTCAATTTTGGGTGTCTTTCAAGTCAACACCTGCATGTATTTTTTTTTAATAAGTTTTAAGGAAGGAAACGTACGCCACCCTTGGTAAGTCTTTTATCAATACATAAAACATTTACTTTTCTGATTCACTGGATAAATTAATTGTTTCCTATTTTGACTTACCTCGGTAGTTAAGTACAAAATCAAGGAAGGTATTTGCAGTAGCAGTATTGGCTGCAGCACTACCACCGACATCTATTACTCCTGACACTGCGATTGGCGTATTTGTGCTGAAAAGCATATATAAGGTAACAGCCAGTTAAGGAAAAATTATATTCGCTGGTAGCCATAATATTATAATTCCTATTTAGAAACATTTGCATGCATATTTTACTCCGCCATGGGTGCGTGGAAGTGGGTGGCCAAGTTATTCGTTGTAGACGAAAAGACAACCAGTGACTTGATCATTCGATTGTCTGTGGTTACATTCAGTATCACATTTAGGGACTAATTTAACAAATGTGATCGACAATTTCAAATGCATCTCAGCCTCCTCCGTCAGACTTACATCAGCCGGACATTTATGTTCCACAAAAACCAACAAATATTTCCATTAACGTACCTAACACCTCAAGGAGGCATAGAAAGCCATAATCTTTACGCGCTTACTTTAAAAAGATATGGCGAGAATATGAAAAGGCATGCATTTACAATACCGATCCTGATTATTGTCATAATTACTTAGATTATATAATTTTATGCATACAAATTACGTCTCTCTTCTATTATAATCTCTTTAACATTACTTTCAAGATTAAACCTTCCGTAGCGATCTGGATCTGCTAACATTTACCTATTTAACTTATTTGCAGTAGGCTTCCTATCTGGTTACACCTGATTATGAGAAATACTGTAAACCTTGAAGCATGTTAAGATTAGGTATCATTATAGGTATACATAGGTTAGTACTTAGAAAGGTAGCAGAAACATGCCAATTTTGTCAACATACATTGAAGAGGAAGTTCGCAATGACACACTACGCTCTCGCCACAGCAGAAAATTGCATTGATTTTTATTTGATGGCAATGTTTCTAAAACCATGTGAAATTAAATTTCATTCCATATTCGACGAGTCAAATATCCCACATTGCTTTTACGCACATAAATAACTAAATCGCACATAATAAGTGGCAAATTATTGCAAAATTCAATTAATATTGGATACATTTTATGCTTTCTACCCAGTTAAAACTGGCACGACGAAAGAGTAAAAAAGAGTAAATTCTTCCCATAATTTTTAATTGGAGAATGTAATAAATACACGAGAGATTCGTTGAGCGCTCGCTCAAATGAAAGCATTGCAGTTGTCCAGAGTTTCGCTCTCACTGTTACCATTTTACGCATTTAACTCTTTCCATAAGTTTGGAAGTGGTTAAAATTGCTTCTACGTCAAATTATAAGTTACTTAAAGAGTGAATCCTTTTCAATGCCGTCTAGATAATTATTTTGAATAACCACAAAAATGGTTGATTCTGGTTTTCATTAAACTTGCCTAAGTTTCTATCGACATTAGTTAAAATATTTTCACTAACAAACTTTTGAATACTCGTTTGAATTTACAATAATATATTTTTGCAAACTAATTCCAGGCAGTGTAATTATAGAACATTTACAATCACAACCGTTATTCGTCAACCTCCTCAGGCAATGACTGAAAAAGCATTGGACTTACATTTTTTTTCTCCCAGTGATGACAATATTGTATCTCACATTTGCTGTAACCTCAGTGATTGTGTACGTGACGCATTCCCAACCATGCTTAACATGAGATTTGGTGCGAGCCGCTTCCGTCCATGTACCGACCAGCTGGGAAAATATAATATATATCGTGAACCATACAAGTTGGACTATTATAAAGGGATACATTAACATATTTACTTAATATAGAATAAAAGACGTAATATAATGGATATATAAGCTAGATAGTAATTAGCAAGTGAAAATAAATTGCGCCACACTATCCATTTTTAGTATTCCATGGCATTGAATTAAATAATGAACGCCAGGCATCCTATATTTCTTCTACATTTTCCGATGTAAAAAAATTATATTCCGCCAGGTGTACAGTATTTTGGAGGCAATGACTTTCAACTTAAAATTGTATGTAATGGGCACTCATAGAAAAGCAAAACTTCAAATTTCAATTTTAATTTTATATTTAATTTTAATTTCAATCTTAACTTTCCACGTAATGGACATTCATATGAAATAAAAATTTTGAGAGTCAATCCACCATTTTTGCATGACACTAGCAAAGCATAAAATATCAACTTATTTATCAAATTAATGTAGGAAATCAACGCTTCAAGGCGTTTTTATAAAAATATTCTCTCGTCCATGCGTCTTCAATCCTGACATCGGTCTGATGCGGCTACCCTCTCCAATTTCTCCATTTTACTACCGGCTAATCTCCTCTTTTTTTACGGAAGTCTCATTTTTCATCTTCCATTACTTGTTTTGTTATTCTCACACGAGGCCGTCCTTTGCCATCCTTTTCATGACTCACTCCACTATCATCCAAAAGGAAATTGGGATTATGGGGGAGTTGGCTATTGCAGCGTCTACTGAAAAGATTTTACCTGGTGGAGATACCTTGGCATGCACGCAAATCAAGTCTATCTTAATCCAATTTGTTGTCAAATGCAATATAGGAGTACCTACATATTTTTTCTCTTATGGGTAATATTTATGCTATCTTCCTTGTGCATTATTATCGTTCTGCATAAGTATCCCATGCATACTTACCTTTGACCTTCTCTTGTAATTTTATCGGAAATTACAGTTTTGTACTTTTTTAAAGGAGCAAAAACTTATCCTTCCTCTCCACGACGAAATATATTCCGATTTAATTTACCACTCTAGTTTGTGCTATGGTATTTTATCGCGCTTTATTAAATACTAGCTGAAACTGCCCGTTGACTCTCAACGGGAGGGATAAAAGTAGGAAATACTAGATCAGTTGTGATTTTACAGTAGAGAATCTTGCACCTAACATCTTAAATTAATTATTTTTTGTGTGACATGTAACGTATCTCGGGTGTTTTTCAAAGAATAATAAAATTAAATATATAATAAATAAAATAAAGACGTGTGTTCAACCCGAAGGTTGGTTCTTGATAGGTGAGGGTAGAGTTCACCCCGTAATAAGCCATTGGAGTGTGAAATTCACACATTCATGGTAGGGGGGCCATTACCTTTCCCTGGGCCACCTGCGATTTCCTACGAAGTTCTGACACGCATAAAATTGAATAGCGAGGATTTTAGGTGGGGGTGTCCAGAAAACTTCTTCTGGGATTTGAACCCAGGATCCTCCGGTCAGCAGCTCAGTGTCCTAGTGTCCTCAGTGACCCACTAAGCTACCACGACCAAATAGCACTCATTGTGTAGGGAAGGAAAAATTTAGATAGGTATACTTATTTCTTTCTTATCTGCGGAGAAGCCGGTATAAAAATACACTCTCAAAAACAGTTTTTTCAACATATCATCGAATACCTTAGTGATAAAACTAAAAATTAAACTGCTAATCATTCGTCATCATATTATGTATTCTTCGTCTTCTTGTATTCTTGAGGTTGGAACCCCTATTTCTTATGAGAATGAATCTGACTTTTTTACTCATATTGTGCATCCTTAAAATTAAAACAATACGGCAGTTTGTTATTTGACACTCATGGTACGCAAGGGTTACAACCCCTATTTTTTATGATGGCTAATCTGATTTTTAAGGGTATATTAGACCCTTCGAATCACACAGATTAAATATATGTTTTAACAGAAACAGTGAATTTTTTGTTTTTGAAGCCGTAAAAACGACCAATTTGAATTTACATTAATCCTACCAGTTCAAACCAAGAAACCAAACATCTACAACAAGAGATTATTAAAACAGAAGTTAATTCTGCATTAAATAATTATGATATAGGTACTCACGCTAGCCATTGTGAGACCAGCTGGTGTGACGGTTGACGCTAAATTAGGGCGACAGGACCCAAATCTGAATGTTTGGCCATAACATGATGAGGTGACCCAAGCGAGAAATATTGGTATAAAATAATGCAGAGGTATCTTCATTGTAAAACTTTCTCCCGGCAGGTGAAATGCTGGAGCTCCCACAGCTGTAACAAAGAACCAAATGACTTGAAATTATTATGAATTTAAAATCCATTTCCACTGACGATATCAGTCTTTCTATCATATTCTGGAATCTAAATAGAATCTTAATGTCTAGTAAAAACATCACATAAGCTAAATAAGATGCGTTTAACAAATAATCGCAGACAGATATGAGAGCGAAAGAATTACTTTACTATGCGTCACTTGAACGCATTTTTTCCACGCCAAAATATATTTTAAAATGTATTGTCTTGAATTCAATAACATCGATAACCAATGTTATTGCTCAATGTTGAGTAGGTGCAAAACTTCTGGTTCACAACAAAGCATTCATACAGCATTTTATCATTTAGTGAAAGAGTACCTTCAAATAAATTTTTTTCATATTGTATTCTGTTGCATAAAAGTAAATAAGATTGATGTATTTTACGCCTCATTACTAAAAATGGGGATATTTTTAGTAATATGGCATTCAAATCCACTTCCATTCCAAATCGCGCATTCATGAAACGTGATCACAACTTATCAACAGTTTTTTTCAAAACAACAATCACAATTTTTCATTACAACTCGCTCGGACATGTTAATATGCGGACAAGTATGATGGCTAATCATGCAGTTCAGCTGTATCAAAGAGACCCTCTCGAGTGTTATCTTTTTTATTTGTGATATTTTTCCATTTCACCCACACCTTGTTTTGAGTAGTAAAGAGTTCCATTCCATGAAATATATTTTCAACGTCACCCAGTGTTTCTCTACTTTTTATAGTTTGATGTGACAGAATGAAGTGTCAAGAGTTGGATCAGGGGTCATTCCATCACGTTTTCGCCATCTTCATCCGAAAGAGCACTGCTCAGCATATGAGTTGTGATGAATTGCTTTTCTAACTAAGATTAGTGATTTGAGGCGCAGGACAATATTTGAAGAAATGGCACAATGTTTTTGCTTTCTTAACCTCAATTAAGATAAAGCATTTACGCAATCACGCGCACTGCTACAATCAGAGATGGAGAACCAGGTTTACGGAAAACGGCTTCCAATGGCTTAGGTATGCGGAATAATGCAAAAACAGAATAAAATAAAACCCAGAAAATATGAGATTAAAAATTACCATATGCACTTTTTGCGTAGATTTTCGCAGTTCAGTTCAATTTTGGTGAGTTTCTTTTGGTTTTGGAAGGCATATACGAATTTTTCTGCAGTTTCGGAAAATCATATGTCGGCCAGATAAAGAGAGCCATAGAATGCAGACTGAAGGAGCACGAACGGGTTATTCGGAAGAAAGATTGGTATCACATTGCCGTGGCTGAGCACACACTTAGAAGGTCACGGTATTGACATTAAGAGGGCGAAAGTTTTATGCACAGAAATTAGCTATTACACACGGATCATCAGGGAAGCCATTGAAATAGAAAAAAGACCTAGCAACCTTAACAAAGAAGATGGCTACAAGCTTCCTTATGCGTGGAAAATACTTTTTGAAAAACTAAAGTACCTATTAATTGATCATACTGTACATAATAACCGTTTAAGTTTGTTTATTAATTTTTCATTGTTGATATAGAATGCCTGACGAAGCTGGCAGAATAGTACGGCGAAACTGTTGCTACAAAAGTTTAGTTTATTCGCAGAGAACCAAAAGAAAGTTACCAAAATTGCCGTATGCAATACATACAAGAAAACAGTGATAATTTGGAACATTTATCTATGTAAACACGGATGACGACCCATTGACGCTCGATGTGCCCTCATGTAATATGCAGATTCCTAAAGATATGTCCGCACTTAAATATAAATAAATTTATATATTAATGTATTATGAACATAATATTTGGACAGTAAAAAAGTTCCCAATGTATTATTGCTGATAATCGTTGTCATGAGAATATACAATATATTTCTGGCACCTTGGTGTGTTTATTGAACAACATAACTACAAATTTTGATTTTAGAACCTAAAAATTTCCAAGAAAAAATTCCATAAAATGTAGAAAATAATTTGCCTCTTTTATAAGGTGATACATTTCTAACATAGATGATTAGTATATGCTGGAAATTGCTGTTATTTTTCAAATACTTTTTTACAGATATATACACTCTAGATTTTTATAATGTTTATATTTTCCCATTGTTCATAATTAAATTTCGCATTTATATGCAAAGAAAAAATTCATTGACAATTCATTTCGTTAAGCACATTGAGATTTTAGAGTATTCTCGTGATATTCACATGGTTCACTCATTATTCAATTTTCAATCGTTTTACGAAACTGTATAAACAATTTATGTCAAAATTCATTTCCTCAAGGTATTTTTAAGGATATCTATTAAAATATGTTAACTGAGATGTCGAGAACGGTGACGTGAAGGAAAGATAAATGAGGGGAAGGAATCTCATATTAGAAGTGATTACCATTCACGAAGATATTAAGGGAGATGCAGAAATATAATAACAAGGGGGGTTCCCACGGTAATAAGTAAACAGGAAGGTTATTGGTGGAATCTCAAAGGCATTGTGGGAAGGGCTCAGGAAGGTAACGGCTTTTTTGGTAGAGGATAAGACTTGTTTTGCATCTCGCGCGCTTGCAGGTGAGGGAGCATTTGAAATTGGCATGTGGATTGACGGGTTTTGTGCCTTGGATGATTATAGAGAGATAAAGAGGCGTTCGGAAATAATGAAGGAGAATTTTGAGAAAATATTGGTGGAAGTGAGATTGCATCAAAGTATAGAGTAGAGGTCATTGAGGGAACTACGTAGTTTTGGAATTCCGTACACAAGGACGAGCGGAATGAGTTTTTTCATTGCAGAAATACAGATTGAAAGAGTAGAGATTTGTTAAAGTTTGTATCTTTGAAAATATCTGTAAATGTAACTTTTAAAACTATGGACGAACAACGTGAGGTCAGTGGATTAAACTAGGTAGACAGTCGTCAATTCCTTCTTTACAATATATCCGTAGGAAATTATGAGAAGGTGGAATAGGAAATAGATGTCAAAAAAACGTCTGAGAGGCAACGACTTCCGATTCGGCTGAACGTTATCCATTAGGCTCACTGATAGGTGGAGTGCAAGCGAGCGAATCGTCTAAGAAACGTTAACCACCCGACTGAGTGTATAATCTCAAATGAAATTTTTCAAAGGGAGGCATAAAAGTATCTCAAAGGCCCATACGGTCC
This sequence comes from Platycnemis pennipes, assembly GCA_933228895.1. Classification (NCBI taxonomy): domain Eukaryota; kingdom Metazoa; phylum Arthropoda; class Insecta; order Odonata; family Platycnemididae; genus Platycnemis; species Platycnemis pennipes. The sequence continues at coordinate 26,504,847 of OW121849.1, forward strand.
AACGATTAATGTACTTCCAAGGTGGAATAGTGCTATAATGAAGGAGGACAGAGTTTATGAACTATATCAAAATAGTGATAACCCACAATTGGAATATTATTTTTTCGCTATGAACGGCAGCTGACTGTTCAAAGTGGCAAAGTATTATCTCACTTATAATAATAATTGCATAAAAAATATGAGAACCCTCTATGAAAATACAAAATTGAAGTTAAAAGTAAGTTAGCTATAATAAGTGAAGCAATTTTATTACTTTTGTTTTATAATGAGCCAATGCATTCTTGCTATCAACAACGTTTAACACTAGAACGCCCATAGGGGTCATTTTGACCCAATCATATTTTTAAATTTATTTCTTGATCTCAGTTTTTAAGAGAACAGATTTTCCTCTCGTGACTTTTAATAATTTTAATAGGTGTTCACTTACTTAAAATTTTACATTCCTAAAATAATCCATTGAGGAGTTAAGTTATATTTTACCTTGAACGCCCAAATGGGGTCATTTTGACCCAAGCGTTCATTTGCGCGCTTTATCTCTCCTAAAGGTCCTTTTATTTGCATTTTTGTAACATTCTGCTGCATATGTGTTCACTGCTCTGTCATCTTATCTTTTTCATTCAGTTACCTATCTTCCAAGTTCGTATCAGTTTCCAAAACAGTTTTGTTTCCTTTCCCCATCACGTCCTCACTTTTCGTTTTGCTTACATGTGGAATATTTAGTAATAACTTTGATGACATCATCATACATTGTCCATCTCTGTGGGGTGAGGAGAATGCAATTTTGTTTACCACTTTCGCATGGAATTTATCTACTTAGTTGACTCCAAATCTGATTAGCTCTCTTCGGATGATGAGTGGAGAATAAAACTCGTTCCCATAATGGAAAAGAAAAACCACTTTGTACATTCCACACAAAGGTTTCATTGGTTTCTACCATGATTGTGGCAATATATGTCATTATCAAGATTGATATTGTCGAAACCATGGTATAAACCTATAAAACCTTTGCGTGGAATGTACAAGGTGGGTTTTATTTTCCAATCGAGTGGTTCCACAAGGTAAATCCTCAAACTTAAAACTCATTCTCACAGTTACAGTAAGTGAAGTTTGTGTATTTGTTGCCCATTGGTCATGGCTTCTAGGGACGAATATGTGGTGTGATCGTTATTTTGAAGATAGCTGTAATCAAAAATTTCTCAAAGACCAGCATAATGTTCTGCGGACATTCTTGCGGAGCTGCATAAGATTCAATAAGATGAGTCAGATTGTGGAGAGTGTTCATTTGACAATTCCGACGACAAGCTGACATTTGAAACTTGTGAAGAATAAACATAATCCTCAGGATGTGACGATAAGTACCCGTTTGATGATCTCAGTAGAGACACTAGGAGGGGTGGATCTAAAAGTAAGCTCACTATTTGATATAATATTCATTCACTATTTTCAAGGCACTCGGGGTCAAAGCAATAGATAACCTTGGAATAATCAAAGATAGCTATGACAGTGGAAGGCCAGCAGAGAATTTCCAGAAGCGTGAAATGATTGAAATCCCGAAGAAGCCAAGGACAGAGAAATGCGAAGAACGGAGTACCTTTAGCCTGGTGTCGCACACATCGAAAATACTTACTAAGATTATTAGCAGAAGAATGGAAGGGAAGATCGAAGGGAATCTTTCAGAAAATCAATTCGTATTCAAGAAAAACCAAGAAGCTATAGGGAGGCACTGCTCAGCTGAAGGATACTGGCCGAGAAAATGATACTCGTAAACAAGCCGTTGTATGTGACATTCGTGGACTTGGAAAAGGCCTTTGACAACTTCGAATGGAACAAGATGTTCAAAATGCTGGAAGCTATTGGAATGATTGGAATGGACTACAAGGATAGAAGAATAAATGTAGTCTCTACAAGAACCAGGTCACCACAATACAAATAAAAGACGGAAGGAAGATAGAAGACAAAATAAATGAAGTATTCAGATAAGGATGCAACCTCTCCCCAGCGTTAATCAATATATACTTGAAAGAAGCAATAAGAGACACAGAGGAAATTGGTATCAAGGGTATCAAGGTGAATGGCGAAGAAATAAATATGCTCTGGTTTGCTGATGACATCGCAGTTGTAGCACAAAGTCTAGAGGACCTACATGCATCCCTGACTACTATGGACCAAGTACTTCAAGAATATAATATGAGCATCAACAAGAAGAAAACTAAAATCCTAGTGTGCGGAAGAGAGAAGCTTAGGGCAAATATCACAATTCCAGTGAATTTGGTACAAGTGGAGAAGTTCACCTGCCTCAGTAGCACTATAACATGGGATGGAAGAAGCTCAACGGACATCAGGCAAAGAATAGCACAAGCTAAGGAAGCTTTTATGAAGAAGAGACAACTACTGTGCTCAAAGAACCTACGGCTGCAAACAAGGAAGCCCTTTATCGTATGGAGCGTGGTACTCTATGGATCAGAGACATGGAAAATAGGGAAAGCAGACCAGCGAAGAATTGAAGCCTTCGAAACATGGTGCTGGAGGAGAATGTTGAAGATTAAATGGACAGATAAAGTGAGGAATGAAGGGGTGTACAAAAGAGCAGATGAAGAAAGGACAATGTGGAAAACCCTACGGCATAGAAGAAACAGATGGATTGGATATACCTTGAGGCACATTGATTAGTTAAAAATATATTAGACGGGAAGATTGAAGGGAAGGACCCGCGGGGAAGACCAAGGGGCAAGTATATGGGGCAAATAAAGAAGGACGTGAAAGAGGAAGCATACCATAGTGTGAGGGAATTAGCACTAAATAGGGCATAATGGAGGGCTGCAGTAAACCAATCATGGGATTGAAATACTGATGATGATGAAAGCTATTGTCATTAGGGTACTCAATTTTTTTACATTTTTTCTGATGGTATTTGTAATTTTGGTAGGACAAATCATTCATAATTCAACATTTCAAATTGCAAAAACAATAAATAAATACATTTAAATAAAGTATATGACATTTGTTGTTTACTGCGTGTCACCATTTTATGCAAAAAAAAATGAAATTGAAGAAAATCGAGAAAATGATTCCAACACTCAAAGTTGGTGTTTCAATAAATAGTTATATCGAGAAAAATATTACAATAATGAACTGAAAAAATCGATGAATGTGAAGAATTAGGACATCATTTAATGAAAAAACACTAAAAATGTAAAAATATAAATGCCTTATGATAAATTAACTTATTAATTACCGGGGGTCAAAATGACCCCATTTGGGCGTTGAATGATGTCGAGAAGTCCGGGCGTCCTAGTGTTAAAATTATCAGGAAATCCTCAGAAAAAGAATTCGTCAGATTAGATTACACTACATCACATGTCACATGTGACAGAAACCTTCGTGCAGATGAAACGAGATTGCAGGAAATTGGGAGAATGATGTGGAGAATATACAGAAAGCAGTAATAACTAAAAACAGAGGGGTGGTGACGCGATAGGCATATTGCCGGTAGTAATATGGTGCTGGAAGTTGCTCAATAATTTAAAAACGGAAATTAAAAAGTGTACAGTGTTGTGCGATTGCAAGCGCGCATTCGCCGCTCACATGAATAGCAGATAATATTTTTCTCAATATATAACGTTCCTCAAATCCCTTGTTAATGATTTGATGCAGTAATGTAGACATCTAAATATATTCCTAAGATGGAGCACACCAAGGGGCAGCAATAATAATAAGTGTTATTTTCTTCCAAATATATGTGCGTATCTAATAAAATGCAAACTAAGAGATTAAAAATATATTTTAGAATAATGAGCAATCCAAATTACCCATAAACTCAAGTAGAGGTATTAGAAGTAGTTCACCATAAAGAGGAGACGGCTGAATAATACTAGTTATATACGAGTATATAGAGTTTCATCTGGTAGGAAATATGCCGAGGATTTTAATTCAAGTACCTCTATATTTGATTCACTGAGTTCTTAACAGTTTAACATTACTAACGGAACGGAACTAAAAAGTTATAATGCAAATTAATGTTTTCACTAAAATACTTTGGAAGAATAGGAATTGAAAATGCATTGAATGGATCTTCCTTTCGCGCAGATTGTCAATTTTTACCACAGTAATAGAATTAAAATTTAAGCAAGATACCTCATGCTCACCTACCTTACTCCGTGTCAGCGAAAGTGAAAAATTCTCCACTACGATTAGGACATTTGGTTAGAAGAGCACTTTACCACTCGAAACTAAAGTTTTTGAGTTAACTCATTTAAGAATAAGTTAATCTTTTTAGTAACCAAACTTTTAGAACTTCAGCCACTACTCACACCGTATATCATTTAAATTACCAGAAACACTATAAACACATTTCCCTACTTCTCATGGCCACTCAGACCCTTAGTAGCAGTAGAGCAATTGTGAAACTGAGAGGAAAGACACACAACCACATAAATGATGGCTAAGAGGCACACATCTTAACTGACGAAAAGTTTACGGAGAATTCAGGATGGAGAGAACCAGTATCCCTTTTTATACCTGCTGTAAGCACATAAATCATGTTTTGTTTTTAAAAAAGAACTCGAATTTTCGACCAGACTTTTCCAAACACTCCCCTCTCTCCGCCTTGTCAACCCAGGAATGGGATGGGGGCCGATTCTTCGGTGGTTCCTGAGAGTTGGAGAGCCTCTCCCATTGCGTAGCTTGAAAAAGATGCCACGAAGTCGTTTATATCACGCCAGCACTAATTACACCGCAACATCTCAGCAAATGTGACCCTTCATGATCAACCTGTTTGCAATTTATATTTAATATTGAAAGTCTATTCTGCAGCGAAAAATGATATTTTGAATAGATATCATCTCTTATAATTAGACCATTTATAATAATGGTGGAAAGAAGTAACTGCCATTCAAGAGGGCCTTGTTTCTTAGGATATTTTCACGACCTTTTACTAGGAAGATGATGAAGGAATGTAGGAGCGATACAAGAAATATATAAAACACGTTTGGTCCATAAGTTTTCCCGGAAGAAGTTCGGCGTTCTCCAAGGGTTAAAGTTATATTATGCGCCCATTACAGGACTATCGAATTCTCAAATCCAACTGATTGTGTGGATATTATGCTCCATATTTTTAATGATCATTTATAATTTTATGTTATGAATATATTCCGTTATCTTATTATTTTTGGATCGTAGTTTAATAATCACGCACAGACAATGTATTAGGTAACAACTTAGCGACGTAAAACATTGGCCAAAGTGATATCACATAATTATCGCGTAATTTCGTCCACTTTGATTTGCAACTCTCCGACCCATTATGTGGAAGACTTGATCGATATCAGCGAATCTTTTTCATTGCCACCATGTTTTCACTAAATTTTCCAACGACGAACTCATTAAAGGATTTAAAAAATTCCGGAAAGGACAGCGAATTTTAAGTCCGATAAACTGGTTGTCACTCAGCAACTGTGTACCATAACGCTTTTCAACCACATAACTTTTGAAGTTGTCCTGAGCTTTTCATCCACCTTACATTTGATTTTTCTTCTTTTTCCGATTCTGAGATCCCCAGCTAATCAATTAATAAGTCGACGCGAGATCCTCCAATCGGTCACTGCCCCAGTGCAGTACTAATTATGTAGTTACGGTAAGTCTCAACAGCCACGGAGCACACAAAAACTTCGCCTCTCTAACTATTCTTAATTAACCTGTGATTGAGATATGTTTCCCTTCAAGTATATCAGTACTTTGCAGAGCAGAATGAAATATTAACGATACCAATGAAAGTATAGATTAGAATTAGTCACTAAAGTCTAATCTATCCCTTCTGATAAGAATGTAAAGCAGGAAGGATCGGAGTAATGAGAAGGGAATGCGAAAATAAAATGGTCTTTCCATGTTAGCCTAAATTGGTCAGCGTTCTCTAACGGTAAACTGGCCATGTATGAGGCTGAGAGTACTGAACGTAAAATTAAGTCGGCTATAATAAGGGAAGCAATTTTATTACTCTGGCGTTTAAATGAACGAATGTATGCTAGGTATCGACAATGTTAAAAATTATCAGGCAATCCTCAGTAAAAGAAAACATCACATGTAACATGTGTAAGAAACCTGGTATCCAAGATGAGGATAGGAGATTGTAGGAATTTGGGGCAGAGAGGTGGAGGAGAATACAGAAAGCACTATTGGTAAATTGAATAGAATAAGGCGATACTTTATGAAAAATTGATATACTGTAAGAAAAACTTAAATTTGTATTTTTCACACTTTTATTGAGAAACCCTACCGCTTTCGACACTCCCGTGTCATTGTCAAGGGTGTTCAAGCAACCGTGTCATGCACGATATATCCTAAGCTTTATCCATTATCACCTTGTTTTCACTAAAGTTACCACCGACGAACACATTAAAGGATTTAAAAAAATGCTGGAATGCACCGAATACTTTAAATTAAGCTGGTTCACGATCAGTAGCTGTGTGAGAACGGTTTTTAAACCAAAGGTTTGAAGTGGCAACTAATCTGCCCCCCCCCCCCTCCTCCCTTGGTTCAACCCTTCCCCTCCCGTGGTTCCACCCTTCTCCTCCCATTATCTCTTCCTTTTTCTCCATCTTTCTCTCGACTAAACGGTAAATTTTTACTTTTTTTTTAATTGTTAAAAGAAATTAGCGTGCAATTTATGCGAAACACTGTGAAACCTATCTGAGGTCATATTTTCAGAATCCCGTTTCGTTTCTTATGCTATTTTTTTGTTCGCCAGGTGATACAGTGTCAATCATATTGGTCCACCAGTGGCATAGGCCCCAAATCGGCTCGTAAGGAATTCTTTTGTGCACTAAGAACTGGTAGTAGCGTCAATTACTACATCCATCAGGGAGAAACAGTAATGAGAATGCAATGCAATCGATAGAAACTTACTTATACATTTTTAATAAGGAAGGATTACAGAATTACAGAACCCTTTTTTAGTATTTCTGCTGGCGGAACTTTGAATACGTGGCAATTGCTTCCGCTATTTTCACCTCCGAAAAAATGGTAGTGCCATTAAAATTTTGAACAGGACGAACGTATCTCCAGAAACATTCATGCTGAATGCCAATTATCTTAGGGGCAGCTCTTAAACTACAAATTAGAGGCGGCTCGGTGAAGCATATAACATTAACCGAATAACATTAACCGGCGTACTATAACAATTCTATCAAATGTCGGCACATTACGTCAAAGCTTCATTGCAGATAGTCAACTGCAGTAACCGCTACGGAAATACTTTCCCCCGCTGGGCGAGACAGAAAATATTTCTGGAGGTGGACCACCATCCCCACCCTCAGATAGCGACTGCTCGTAAATGGTAAGCTATCCATAACTCAACGCTTGTTAATCTGGACCAAAATGGAAAGACCATTATATTTTCACATTATACGACATTTCCTAAGCTTATTCATCCATTATCACCTTATTTTCACTAAAATTACCACCGACAGACACATTAAAGGATTTAAAAAAATGCTGGAACGGACCGCAAATTTTAAATAAAACAGGTTCACATTCAGTAGCTTTGTAATAACGGCTTTTCAACCGCAAGTTTGAAGCGGTAACCAATCTGCCTCCCCCCTCCCTTGGTTCGCCCCTTCCCCTCCCGAGGTTTTGAACCTTCTCCGCCCATTATCTCTTCCTTTTTTTCTCCATCTTTCTCGGAACTAAACGGTAAATTTTTACTTTTTTTAATACTTAAAAAAAAGCGTGCAATTGATGCGGTAAACTGTGGAACATGTCTGAGGTCACATTTTCAGAATCCCGGTTCGTTTGTTATGCTATTTTGTTTGTTTGCCAGGTGATACACCGCCAATCATATTGGTCCACCGCCGGTGGCATAGGACCAAAATTGGCTCGTAATGTATTCTTTTGTGCACTAAGAACAGGAAGCAGCGTCAATTATTAAATCCATTAGGAAGAAACAGTAATGAGAGTGCGATGCATTCAATATCAACTTACTTACACATTTTTATTAATGAAAGATTACTACTAAATCACAACAACCTTTTTTAGTATTTCTGCAGACGGAAGTTTGAATGCGTGGCAATTTCTTTCGCTTATTTTACCCCAGGAAAAAAGGCAGTGCCATGAAAATTTTGAACAGGACGAACGTATTTCCAGTAACATTCATGCTGAATGCCAATTATCTTAGGGGCAGCTTTTAAACTATGAATTAGAGGTGGCTCGGTGAAGCCATACTCTGCCTTGCCAAAGAGTTTGTATCCTTCTTAGGTGGACTCCGTCTGAACTGAGTTTTCATACTTCACTCTAGGGATGAAACACATTCTACCGTCAATAACAATAACCGGCGCACTATAATAATTCTATTAAGCGTCGGCACATTACGACAGAGCTTCATTGCAGATATTCAACTGCAGTAACCGCTACGGAAATACTTTCCCCCGCTGGGCGAGACAGAAAATATTTCTGGAGGTGGACCACCATCCCCACCCTCACATAGCGACTGCTCGTAAATGGTAAGCTGTCCAAAACTCAGCGCTTGTTAATCTGGACCAAAATGGAAAGACCATTATATTTTCACATTATATTTTCACATTATATTTTCACATTATATTTTCACATTATATTCTCACATTCCCTTTTTCACTACTCCGATCCCTCCCCGCTTTAATTTTTAGCAACCGAGTGATTAATACGCATATAATAAAAAATAGGAATTTGAACAGTCCATGTGCTGCAATTATAAATCTTTTCACAACTGTCCATTGCACAATAGCCCGTTTTTCCTCCAATAACAGCATTTTTATTCAGCTTCTTTATTCATATTATTTTTATTCATTATTTATTTATTTTTTACTGGGGCGATTGGGCTCCGCTCATCCAGTTCGAAGGAATTCGGGAAGCCGTCCTACATTTGGACCGAACTTAAAGTCGTCTTGAGCTTCTCAATCACCATATATTTTCTATCTTCTATTTCAGGTTCTGAGTTCTCCAATTCAACAGTTTACCCCCAATATGGTCACAGCCCCAGCGCAACACTAATTAGTAAAGGTGACTTTCAACAGCCACAGGGTACATAATAATTACTCCCCTCTAAACATTCATCACCTGTGATTGGGAGTGGTTTTCCTTCACCTTTATATCAGTACTTTGAAGAACAGAATTGTAGAGTAATGATATGAATAAAGGAATATAAATCTAGATTATAAGAAATAATGATCGTGCCGCGGCTAAGAATCGTGACAAGAATTACTGTTGATAAGCGTCTTCGATGTTCCAAACTACACTCGAAAAAGATTTTTTGTGATGCATCCAAGTTGAATAGGATAGAATTGTAATAGATACGAGAGTCAATATGATTGGATATGCCATTCTATTTGAATTGATGTTTACTATATGGTATGCGACCCATTGTTATTTTCCAGGCCATTCGAGTCAGCTGTTGCAAAAAAAATCTACGTTCAACTAGTTGGATTGACCAACCAATGCGATTGTCAACCTGCTATGCCTAAAATATTTCTTGTACTCCAGCAATTGAGGGGAACTAATAGGGATCACTTAATAAAAAAAATATGAGCTAGTCCATTCATTATGATCTGTATTACTATCGTAAGCTTTGGATAAAAGACCTCTGATAGTTATACAAATAAATCTGCCCAATAACATACCTATTTATTAGGAAATTTTCATAATTATTGAGAAAAATCAACAAAAGTAAAAAAATATTACGGCTTTTTACTCATTCCGGATCATGCCATATTGCGCAAGGAATCAAAAATTAGTCAACGAAATTCATGGATTCAAGTTGTAATGACTTAAAAGTGGTGAATAAAAAATGGAACAAATGAACTCTGGACAATTCTCTTGGTTTTCGAAAATTTATGGCTCGTATTGAACCAAGCATTAAGAACTTTAATTTATGGCTCGTATTGAACCAAGCATTAAGAACCTTAATTTCAGAACATTTAGGACTTTATATTTAGGATCTAAATTTAGTTAGGATTAAATGTAATACATTTTTTATACTCTGTAATATTAAGTTATTTATTTTACGAATTATGAGAAATATATTTCATTGTTAAATAAAGATTTTTATAAATTATTTTTTACTTTAATATATATTTAACGTCAATGGAGAATGCGAGGAAAGTTTTATCGCTATCTATATAAATAAAAATGTTAATGTCCATTTGTTCAAATCTCCGAAAGTTCTACAAGAGGTGCTTTGTAATTTTGACACAATTTGAACACGCGCGTGTTTTTATGAACGTTATTCACACCTGTGACAGGTAAAAACTTGCCTTTTTTTAAATTGTACGTTTTTAGCAGCTGAAAAACACTTCTTCGCATGACGTCTCGGCATGTAATCACTGTGGTCGTTGTTTATCTATTGTACGTGGATATAAGTTGTTTAATGAATATTTGGTGAAAATTTTTAACAGCTGCATCCGCAATACTAAATGATGATCATGCAAAACAGGGTTCTTTTTGACAGCTTCCGTCACTTAACATTTTCAATTGCGTTGGAATTGAGCTGTGCCATTTACCACTGCCTACACTTCATGAGTAAAGTTTTTTTTCGTGAATTGGGCATTGACGATTACTTTTCAATTCAATTCAATTATATCGTCCCGTCTTGATCCTGGTTGAAACGCTCTTTGACAGTTCGCGAGACGCTCCCCGAACACTGTCGTCAAAAGTGAACCAAACGCTCTCCGACACCTCCCCGGGGTCTTTATGTGTAACCCCTTTCTGAACGCTTCCATCTCGCTCGCGCCCGCTAAACTCAACACCTTAACTTCCATACATCTTCATAACCTAAAAGCATCCATATTAACTTCTGCAACTGCATATTCTGATGACGGGATATTAAATACGTACATACAGTCCATTAAAAAGTCACATTTTTTCTCAAAGTAAAACAATTGTTAACTATGAAATGCTAGCGTAACTTTTTTTCATACTACAAAGGATTATTCATCAATGTCATTTCTACATAACTCACATAGTGTGTAGTTTGTGCCCTTATTATTTTAAAAGTTATTGCATTCCGTAAAACAGCCTACAAACCTTTTTGAGGTTTTACCGGTAAACTTAAATGGTGTCATCATATAGAATAGAGCAAACTAACTAGTAAAAGAGCAAATATTGTTAATAATTACACTTCCAACTACCGTTCTATCAAATGTAAGCAGTCGCACATACAAGGACAAAAGTTCAGCTCATCAAAAGAAAAATTTCAACTTTTGCAAATTTTTAATTGCAACAGAAAAAAAAACGTGCCGACGATTTTTTTTAAACTTGCTGTAAACATTTAACATACAATTGCCTGTGAAACTGCATGTGGCTCATAGTTTGTGCCCCTCCAGGAGAGATATTACAATCAAATGAATTTACTATTACATGCCGCAGCATTGGAGCGTCGCACTTTGCATAACTACCCTAAATAGAAGGGGCCTAGAAGTTACGTAAATGTAATCTTTAAAACTATTGAGTATTTTTTGCTGTTAAATGTAATATGGAATATTTTACCATTCCTTCTAAACACAGCAAGGTCCATATTAACATCTTCAACTGCGTATTCGGTTGACGGTATATTAAATACGTACATACATTCCATTAAAAAGTAACATTTTTTCTCAAAGTTAAACAATTGGTAACTATAAAACGCTACCATAACTTTTTTTCATACTACAGAGGATTAATAATCAATGTCATTTCTACATAATTAACATAATGTGTAGTTTGTGCCCTTATTATTTTAAATGTTATTTCATACCGAAAAACAGCCTACAAAGCGTTTTGAGATTTTATCGGTCAACTTAAATTGTGTTATCATATATAATAGAGCAAATTAACTAGTAAAAGAGCTCATATTGTTAACAATTACATTTTCAACTACCGTTCTATTAAATGCAAGCAGTCACACATACAATTATAAAGTTCAGCTCTTCATTTCAGCTCAGACATTTATGTTCTTGTGCAAGGATACTTATCAGCAAGTCATTTACTGATAGTTTTCTTTCTCAAGTTTAAACTATATCTAGTGATAATTACCATGTATCTAGGTTGAGAACTATTGTTCTTTTATGAGATATTACGTTAAAATATTTCTCAGAAAAATTGAAAAAGCTATCTAAATCCAAAAGGTGGGGTATGATGTTTCCTTATGTACCCAAATAAACTTTTAATTCAACTTTAAATATTTATGTTCATTGTCATTAGACATGTACTGTCATTATTACTGTTAATTATTGTCTATCCATATGTAAGAACGACATATTCTGGTAGTAGAGTTTCACATGCTAAGAGACATTGGGAAAAAAAAATCTGGAAGGCTGAATATTTTACAGATTGTAGCTTCCCTAGTTCTAAATCCACGGTTCGCCACTGCGCTGGAAATATATAACTTCACCCGCAACTTTTTAATATTTTCATTGCTAGTTTACTGTATAAACTAGTTTTGCTGGTAATACAACTTTTTCTTAACCTTTGCTTTTATAAATACACTGTGTATCTAATTTATAGAATTTAGTTTTTATGTAGGTAGAAATACGCATTTGTTTAGTATACTTTTATATCTTTATGCTAAAATGTTGGCATACGTTTTCAACAATAAAACCCAAAATAACCCAATTACCCAAAAAAAACCAGTGGGCTGGGTGTTTATACAATCCTGATGAAAGAGTGACACATTTCATTAGTTGAATAATTATTAAATGATAAACTGTTAAATATTTTTTTTTATTGACAACATTTATTATTCAATTTCTTTTCTACGCATCTAACGTTGTGTATAGTGTATTAAAAAATACAACTTGGGGAATAACAGCCCACTAAGTCATTCAGTCTTTATTACTAAAATTAAATTGTGATATTTTCTCGAACATAGCCAATTAACTAGCAAATGATCGTATTTTGTTAGTCGGAAGGTTTGACATTTACCGTTTCAGAAATGTACCATGTTGTATATGCACATTAAAATCCAAAACTTCAGATAATAAGATAAATATTTCAACTTTTGCAAATATTGAACGCCAATTAGAAACAAAGCGTGCCTAAAAATTCTTTAAAACATACTAAAAAAACCAAAATAGACGTTTGTCTACCAAACGACATCGTGCTCATAGATTGTTCGACTACAGCAAAGATATTATAATAAAATGATACCACTAGATGCCACGGCTGTCGTTCATAGTAATTTCCTTACTCTCCGAAGATATTAGGTGCGCTAAATGAATTAAAATAGGACTTGGGGTAGAAATAGGGGAATATCAAGGAAACAAACTTACAAAGTAACTTCTTTATTAACAAAAGCAACATCTTATACATTAAATGGGAATAAAATTACATAAATATTAATGATAATAACTTTAATTATTTTTATCAATGGTATTCATTATTTCTGAAAAACTGCTGGGTAAGATTATCTTTAACTAGAACTATAAGGTAAGATAATTTTTCTGTTATATTAAATACTAAGTGCCACTGATAAACCCCGTAAAACTGGTTACGCTATTACTTCATATATTTATAATGTTTTTTTTTTCTAGCCGTACTAGTTTATTTTATTTTAAACCAAATGTTTAATTTTAGTGGGATATACTTCAAACAGAGGGTTGAACCCCGTAATTTCCTCAGTTAAGGCTATTTCTGCAGCCATGACATCATCATTGGATATTACGGGGGGAATGGAAAGGAATGGTAGGTGAGTAGGTGTGTGGGAGATAATGAGTAGGGTAAGTTCCTAAGGAGGTAGGAAAGAAATACAATGTACTTTTTCTATATAAATCATTTTAACCATAATAGCAATAAATTAGGAAGAGGAGCAATCATAGCAACAAGTTTGGCTCCAAAGGAAAAATTGATAAAGCATTTAGTATAAGCTATATTATTTTACACTACACTATAAATGCCATTACCGCTACGAGACCATTCCGATTTGCGGGCTATTGGCCTTTTATATTAAGTCTTCCTTCGCTCCGAAATATATTTAACATATTTATCATTTAATAATTATTCAACTAATGAAATGTGTCACTCTTTCATCAGGATTGTATAAACACCCAGCCCACTGGTTTTTTTTTGGGTAATTGGGTTATTTTGGGTTTTATTGTTGAAAACGTATGCCAACATTTTAGCATAAAGATATAAAAGTATACTAAACAAATGCGTATTTCTACCTACATAAAAACTAAATTCTATAAATTAGATACACAGTGTATTTATAAAAGCAAAGGTTAAGAAAAAGTTGTATTACCAGCAAAACTAGTTTATACAGTAAACTAGCAATGAAAATATTAAAAAGTTGCGGGTGAAGTTATATATTTCCAGCGCAGTGGCGAACCGTGGATTTAGAACTAGGGAAGCTACAATCTGTAAAATATTCAGCCTTCCAGATTTTTTTTTCCCAATGTCTCTTAGCATGTGAAACTCTACTACCAGAATCTGTCGTTCTTACATATGGATAGACAATAATTAACAGTAATAATGACAGTACATGTCTAATGACAATGAACATAAATATTTAAAGTTGAATTAAAAGTTTATTTGGGTACATAAGGAAACATCATACCCCACCTTTTGGATTTAGATAGCTTTTTCAATTTTTCTGAGAAATATTTTAACGTAATATCTCATAAAAGAACAATAATTCTCAACCTAGATACATGGTAATTATCACTAGATATAGTTTAAACTTGAGAAAGAAAACTATCAGTAAATGACTTGCTGATAAGTATCCTTGCACAAGAACATAAATGTCTGAGCTGAGATGAGGAGCTGAACTTTATAATTGTATGTGCGACTGCATGCATTTGATAGAACGGTAGTTGAAAGTGTAATTATTAACAATATTAGCATTTTTACTAGTTAATTTGCTCTATTCTATATGATAACACCATCTAAGTTGACCTGTAAAACCTCAAAAAGGTTTGTAGGCTGTTTTTTGGCATGCAGTAACTTTTAAAATAATAAGGGCACAAACTACACACTATGTTAATTATGTAGAAATGACATTGATGATTAATCCTCTGTAGTATGAAAAAAAGTTACGGTAGCGTTTTATAGTTACCAATTTTATTACTTTGAGAAAAATTGTTACTTTTTTATTGGAATGTATGTACGTATTTAATATCCCGTCATCAGAATATGCAGTTGCAGAAGTTAATATGGATGCTTTAAGGTTATGAAGATGTATGTAAGTTAAGGTATTGAGTTTAATAGCAAAATAGTTTGCAATAGTTTTAAAGCTTACATGCTCATTTATTTTTTGCCCCAGAAATTTTGGAAGGTTGGCAAAATTTAGGCCAGCCTGACATAGGTCGTTGAACACTCTTTCTCAGTCCCATCCAGCAATTTCCCCGACTCTACCGTGTTGTTCTACGGTACAAACTTCGATATCCAGGGAGCCAGTGTTACGCAAGCGTCTACTCTTTTCACACTTCCTGAGAGCATCACGAACATACCCCTCCATAAATAGAAGTACGCCATTGATGAACACTTACTCAACACTCGGGAAATGCTACATATATTGCATGACGTGTCATAATAATAATATTCGGGCACTTAAGGGAATGGTAGTTACAGAGATTCGCTGTAGATAATATTCTACTAATAAATGTTTGTTGAAGAATTATGACCATAGTTCTTAAAGCATCAGTTCTAAATAAAATGGTGAAAAAGCAATGAACTGAAGATTTAAAAGTAAAACTATCGGAATAAAACTTTTTTGTCCCTGTGTTTTGTTTTTACATTTTAATGTTAACATTTTCCTCTGAAAAGCAGCAGAGACGTCACAAAATTCAGCTGGTTCCGAGAGGAACATTTACTTACGAGTAAATGTAAAATTAATACAAATTTGAAGAAATGTGCCTTCGCACACTCTTCTATTGGATTAAAGGGACTGAATCCCATAATTATGTATCAATCATGTATACATCACATATCAGAGTATTTTGACACACATTGCAAACATCAACCTCATTTCTAAAAGATTTATCACCAAGATGTTTTGGTATGCAAGAGGTGCATGAAGTGGCCTGACCCAAAATCAGGCAGGTGATGAGCCAACTTACTGAATACACATCTGAAGCAACTTTGTAATCGGAATCCAGTAAGAGCTGCTCTGATATGTCTCTGCTTGTCATAATAACTATTTATAAAGAAAATCTTTCTCTCATATTCATCATTTTTCTCCCAATATAACAGACTATACATCAGCTTTTTTTTCAACACAGCTATTTAACGTATACTAACTTTAAGAGAAAAAAGGCATCATCGAGGCACAGGGAAAAACATACAAAATGATACTACAGAAACGAAATATGCCCTTCTAATCCTTTCTTAGCACATGCACTTGAAATGAATTATCTACATTGAAAAAAATAAAAACACTTTTGTGATCTCCACAATGTAATAAGACATTCGACCGGTTTCGGCTCTTAGGCCATCATCGGTTTATGCAACAAAAGTGTTTTTATTCTTTTTTTCAATTATGACGTTATTACACCACTAACAAGCTTCGCAATTAGACTCTATAAATAATCTTCATTTGTTTAGGAAAATACTCTATCATGTAGTTCAGCTGATTCTTTGTCCTTACTGAAATTGTTCTCTTTTAGGCTTAGTACAACCACAGATTTATACAAACCATTGATACCCTAGTAACATTCCTTGAGAAGGATAAAAGTGATGACTCACCAGAATCAAACTACCATTTGGCCATTACGCTTGCATCTTCGGTGGTAAATGGAAACGAAAATTGTGAGGAAATACCATTCGTTGCAACTTTTCAACACTACATGAGCATTTCTGCGGCAATTAAACAAGTTTCAATTTCATACACTTGAATTTTTCTGTAATAAATGTGAATATTTTGTGAACATACTACGTGAATATATTGTGAATATACTATATTCAGCTACAATAAATCAAAATAATCCTGAATGGTGTCTTTCTTAATACTGCAGTCAGGTACTAAGTTGAATGAAGCACTAGCTAAGAAGGTTTGAGTATCTCTTTTTCATCCCATGTTCACCTAATTTTCTCTCAGTTCACTTAGTTTTGATGAATTTATATTATGATATTAGTACCAATGAATCTAACTCTGGAATTCCATCCATTGTATGTTTTCTCTCTTCTGCCCATCCATCCGTCCGTCTGTATGACGGACATTTACAGATTTAAATGGAATTATTTAACTAATTTCATTGGCGCAATCCTTCTGTCTGCATATGACCCCACAAAAGCACGTTGCAGACGCTCAAGTGCTAAAAGTGCCGCATCATTTACATCCAAAGTAAATCCATAGGATTAAAATATTTTATGATTTTCCATGGTTCTACATGGGACCCTGACAGCAAACACGATACCTACTCCTTCATTGACTAATAATAATTAAAAATCCATTTACATCTCATTTATTTGTACACATGCAGCATAAATACTGTCAAGATATCTCAACAGGCATAAAAAGAATAATAAAGTGATAGCAGGGAAGAGGGAAATAGTTGCCACAAATTCATGAAACAGCTAGACAAAAGACATCATGGTAGATCAAGTGGAGAGGACATTCTACTGAATGTGGAATCTAATTACAATTAGAAATACAATTCTGAAAAAACACTTCATTAAAATTTTCACTCGGAGCATAATCCCTTATAGTGTGAGGCAATAAAGACTTTGCACTCGTTTTTAGATGTTTCTCACGGCATTTTTAAATCCTCGAAAAAACACAAACGCTCAACGCGCAGGTCAGTCTGGTTGGCTAGAGAAGAGCTCACCAAATTCTAAGCTCTGCCTTCTTTCCGTCTGCTGAGGTTTCCCAGAAAGATGGAGCAATCAGGAAATTACATCGTTTCGTTGGATCTGAACGTATCCGAAGGCCAATTTTGAATTCAAACTCAGGAACTCCATTCCTTTTTCCTAATTCACTACAATGGATAAAAATGCATTTCACTCATGTACCCCTCGTCACACCTTGCCCATAATCTGAAAGCATCATCGAAGACCTATTTCTTCATATGAAAATGCTTTTAATGTATTTAGTTGAGGTTCAGTTGAATCCGTAGTGTGGTCACAAATGACATGGTAATTTACCAGTCGATAATGCAGCGTCTGTTGTTCGTTCACAGTTGGATCTACATTTTCCCAAACAAGTTTTACAAAGAGTATACACCTTTCACAAGCAAATATGCTTACTGTTACTTCCAATATTATTTAAATCTTTTTCGCGTACCTCTTGTAGTACCAGTACCCTAGGTTTGGAACCTCTTCTCAATACCCTTATTATCAAAATAGAAAGGCAATTATGTAAAATTATTCTGGAAGGAATATAACCTGAAATTGTATTTTAGTATTATGTTACCATAGCAATTCAGTTGCAAATAATAGTAGTATGACGTTAACAGTTTAGCAATTCGATGATTGAAGTTCTACACTGTCCTTACAAAAGCCCTCGTAGGAGTGCAGAATTCCTTTGAATTATCTCTTCTTTTGAAACACCGAAATGTATTCTCACAAAATCTGTTGTATTAGTGTTCTCTCTCTTCGCAGGATGTGGATAATAGGATAGTTGTATGGCCTAAAGCCATGATTAATGACTTTATGTGGTAAATTCGAGTAGTGAACTTCACACTTAAACGCTTGGGTGAGTTTTCTTATTAATCGAACTGTAAGCAAAACGCACTATGAACGTTTTATTTGTTCTCTAGCTCCTACTCACCACCACAGAAATGTCTGTGCAATCGGATGTAAATATTACTCCTAATTAAAAATGTTTATGACTTTAAAACCACCTATGTTATCATTTATTCACTCTGAAAGCATTGCGTACCATACATTTCAAAATATATGCATGTTTTCCATACAAGGGATCTCATACAGGGCTATCCATAAATAGGTGAAGTAAACAATTTCGGGAAATATTGATGTCGTTACGAGACATCATTTATTAAATGTTTTGGACTAACACACCACTCGGAGGAGCATAGGATGTTATGAACAAGCTATAATATTGCTTTGTCATATTTACCTTAGCAAATGGAGTGTTAAAATCTGCTGTAACAAAACAACGACTTCAAATACAAGTTAGGTTATCACAGAACGTTTTTGGTAGCTGAACAAATTCATACTTAAACAGCTGGTTTCAGCTACATTATGCTCCATTATCGAATCTCCTTTATAATTAAAACAATTTTTACGCAAGATTATAATATATTTTAAAGATTAAGTGCAGTTGCCATTAATTCTCTCCAATAGGAAAATCCTGGGTGCAGTCCGTTTAATCATTTATAGGTGGTTGAACAGGAACTGGTTGCACAATACCATTCTGAAAGAGAAAGGCAAGAAAGAATTATTTCTTCACAAATTTGCACGTTTAGAATGAACGTTTAGAATTTTGTACGTTATTATTTCACTTTATAATAAATTACAGGAGTGGCTGTTCAGCATGTCTTGTAATATTTCTTCGAGTAACAATTGACGATTTTTCGGCCTTTATTGGTGTACCCTAGTATGAAGTCCGGTGTTGCTGATACTAAATCCTTAGCTGTAGCCTCATCGGAGGAAACAGATAGAGATCCATGCTTTTGCAGCTCAATTGACTTTGGTATTCAACTAGAGAGAGAATTACCTATTGTTGAACATACGTAAATCATTAATAATCAAACTAGAGTTACTGTCATACATTCCTTGTCTCTTAAATGGCAGGAAGTTGCCAGCGTTTTCCCCAATGACATGGGTTGTACATTTTTTATTGAAAAAAGAAATTCAGCATAAATAAAATGTCATGACAAGTCTTTGATGTTAAACTTATAGACACATCGATTACATTTCACAGCGGTAGGTTATGCTGTTAGTGAAAAAACAGGTTCATCAATTGATGTGTAAATATTGATTGTGCGATACAGGCCAACATGAGGAAAAAATGGTGATGACCCAATTGTTTTTGTGTATGAGATTCTGTTAATTGCATTTAATTAATTCCCTTAGATCATAGTTCAGTACCTTATCGACTTTTTCAACCACACAATACCTAGTAGCAACAAAGCGCCTCTAAGTAGTGTAATAGGCCGGTCGCCATTCTGCCCAACATTAACATCGCCATAATGTCCCTGGGAAATGTACTTGTATACGTTGTACGAATTCCTCTGACTACTCACCTAAAATTTAATTTGTATCATATAAGTCCTTTCCTAATTGGATTAATATTGTGTTTTTACTGTTTCAAATGTTTTAAAATATGTTGGCCATGGGCTTTTTTGTACTGTTAAAAGGATGGTTTGCATTTAACAACATTACACAACCATTATATTTCGTCCCAAAATTGTTAGCAAGTTGAACACCTCAAATCCAGTCTCACTGAAAATTTTGGGAAAGAGGAATAATGTATAAGACTCACAATTCTATCTCTTCCATCTTCTTCCGTGCAGAAATCTAGCTCCCTACGGAGTATAGTGAGTTTCACTATTAGGTGTCTAACGAAACTCACATGAGAGTTTAGTCGCGAACGTAGTTTCCTCTCAAAGTAAGACTGTTAACCGCTCGACGGTCTGGCTACGTTTACGCCGTGCATCGAACCTTCGAGCACGACAGTAGTTTCTTTTCCTGGGTCATTGATCGCATATTTCATTCACTAAGATCACTATCATATAAAATACTATACATAGGTCCTGGAACGTGCCCTTTTTTGCAAAAATATACCTCAATATATTATATATTTATGCATATCAGGTTGATATTAGCGTATATTCATTGAGTTTCACACGCTTTAATATATGGAAATCATAAGATAATACAGGCCGTCCCTATTTTCATGGGGCCGGTGATGTATTTGACAATATGTAGATATATTTAACCGTTACTCACCGAGCAGTCTCGCTGGTAATTAAACGACAACTTCTTAATCGGGAATCCAACACCTGACAGAGCTTGTAATCCTGCATCGATGCTAGCTGCAGTTGATGTAGCTTTCGTAAGTAAAGTGGCACTCTCTGGAAGGAAAAAAAAGTAATACTCATTTATTAATGAGTATCCTCTATAGTCACTTATGAACTGCAACTGGAGAGATAGAGATTTAATCAATACCCTCATCGATTGACGTAAATATTAGGCACCAGCACGCAATTGATATTAAAAAAATTAAAATTATATGAAAAAACAATTCAGATAGCATTCTACATTATCAAAAATTCCTTTGCTTCACCATTCAGTTTTCAACAAAAATTGTATGCATAGATTTTGTATGCATGCAACCGACTTTCACGAACAAATATCTTATCCCTGATCCAGCAGAAATAAATCTTACACCTGATTTATATGAAAACATTAGTGGTGGGCTTTGCAGTTCCTAGGGAATAGTTCCCTGAATTATAGTTCTCTTTTGTTGTCAGTATCCACTGTCTTGTTGGTTGCCTAATGTCAAGGGTAAGAATACACCGCGAAGTTCTAGTACACAAGGTGCCCAAAACCACCCGTCCACCCGTTAAATGTTGCCAGGAAAGATTGTTTTTCAGAAACTGTTGGCTCATGTATGAGTAAATGGGGTATTCTCTATCGAATGGTCATAAAGTCAACTTCCGATTTACAATGAAAGTGGGCTATACAGACCAGAAGTTCATTTTTTCAAACAGATCGTGCAAATATTTTTCACAGAGTCGGATTCTACGCTGCAAAATACGTAACTTTTGCTCGAAACATTTTGTGATAATATGTGATTTTTGACCTCTAATTGATCTCTAAATTTGCCGAAACCGGTACCTGCCTCTGACACTAGGCATTTGCACGTAGTGACCTAGAAATTGGATTCTGTGTTGGAAATCGTGTGATTGATTCAATAAATGATAAAACAATGACCACTGAACTTCCGGTAGGAGCAGAAGCGGGGCGGACTTCCAACCGGAAGTGGACCATCTAGACCGGAAGTAGACTTTTTACCTCGAATTTGAAAGTTATGAGATTGAAATTGGTATACCTTTCGTCCTAACATAACATTTTCTTTATAATAGGTAGAACTGCATCTCAGATAGTTTATTTAGATTATTGTTCAATAATGGTAGCACAATTCCATCATTTCGTACTCGTGTAGAAATGTAAAAAACAGTGTGAGCTTCAAAATCGGTCAGGGTAGCGTTCCACCCATAATTGTGCAGCAGCAGAGAAGGAGCCAGCTTCTATCAAAATTTGGAGCATGCCAAATGCCTATTGATTTAAATACACCGTCACCATTCAAACAAACAGTCACTTTATGTTTCTGGGTATGGTTAAAGAGCAAACAACAGTAACAATTAAAGTAAACACACGATTTACAACGCAGAATTCGATTTCAAGGTCATGACGTGCAAATTCCTATTATTTAATTAATAAGTGACGTATAAGAACGTTTATTTTTCAGATTCATCTTCCTCTATATTTTTTTCTGTTTTTTCATTTTGATGCGTCAAAAATGACTGCCTGATTCGGTACAGTAGTTTTCCTTATTTCTAAGTATTTATTCAATCAATTTAGAGTTGTTCCATATTTCGAGGTGCTATTTGTCAGCAGGTGGCACTCCTTAGATGAATTCTTCATTCCGGGTTTTCCTACGTGTCCTGCGGGCGACCTCAGAACAAGGAAGAACTACTAATGATCCTTGACATGAGGAGACCAGCAGGGCATTGGGCGAAAGTGTTGGCTGCTAAGCAACGAAAGTGTAGGAAAACCCGGAATGCAGAATCCATCGAGGAACTACTTAACTTGCGATACAGCCTCACAGATCACAGGCCTTTTCTCCTGGAACAAGGAGTTTCATTAGAACACCAGCTTTCACTGCAATCTGAGATTCTTAAGCAACATCCAATTACTGACGTCAACGTCAATGTTACAGAGGTATTTACTCCATTGGATGCTGAATAATGTGGCATTCACGAATGTATTTACCTCCTTTGGCACTGACACTCAATTAATGCCGCAAGACATGAGGCCCGATTTCATAATACACTAATATATACCATCCAAATTATGGCTGAGATGATTTTGTCCGCATGTCTTCATTCACTAATGTTAACGCTACTCAGAGCTTATGAAACCTGGCCTTTGGAGCATGACACCATTGGCAATACATTCTTAAAGTGGATCATTTTGCCTTGGTACATAACATTGGTTATACTCTAGCATCAGGAACAAATTAATCTAAATACCTTAGAAACTTTAGTATTAAATGACTTACGTATTCTTCCAAAGGCGACATCTTGGCACGCGTAAAGTACCAACGTGTTCGCGAGGGCATCATTCAAAGAAGTGATGAAATACTTCAGGGTCTTAGTACCACCTGTGAAAAATAGACAGTAAATACATAGAAAACAAATAATTAGTGCTAAAAAATTCAGCAAGTAATTCTCTTTTTAGGAGCGCTGACTACACTTTGCAATCGAGGTTGCTCATACAGCCACACAAAGCCCATACTATGTCAAAAATATGGAACGGCTAGTGTGTATTTTCTTCATTGGAATATACAGGGTGTCCAAAACCACTCGTCTACGCCCTAAAAGTTGCCAGGAAAGATTATTTTTCAGAAACTGTTGGCTTATTCATTAGTAAATGGGGTATGCTCTATCGAATGGTCACAAAATCAACTTCCGATTTACACCGGAAGTGGGCTATTCAGACCGGAAGTTCATTTTTTCAAACGAAACATGCAAATATTTTTCACAGGTTAGGATTCTACGCTGAAAAAAATGTAACTTTTGCTTGAAATTTGTTTTGATAAAATGTATTTTTTGACCTCTAATTGACCTCTAAATTGGCCGAAACCGGTACTTGGTGCTGAAACTACGCATATGCACGTCGAGACCTTGAAATCGGATTCTGTGTCGGAAATCGTGTGATTGATTCAATAAATGATAAAAAAAATGACCACTGCACTTCCGGTAGGAGCAGAAGCGGGGCAGACTTCCTACCAAAAGTGGACCATTTAGACCGGAATTAGACTTTTTACCTCGACTTTGAAAGTTGTGAGATTGAAATGGGTATGCCTATCGTCTTAACACAGCATTTTCTTCATAATAGGTAAAACTGCATTTTAGATCAGATAAACTATTGTAGATTATTGTAGCCAATGAGGATTCTTCGGTGCCCAGTAGCGGCAATTCCAAGTATTTACCGATCCATAACTTTAAAACGAGCATTCGTCCGACCTTAAGATTTTCTGTGAAAATCTGCTCGTTGAATACGGCCTCAATTGCAAAAACCAAGACGTCGGGCTATGTCATTATTATTGAAATACTGGACTAATTCCATTCTGTGGGGATGAAACTTATTCCCTTTAAAAATATTGTAAATGGACCCCCGAAAAATGCCAGAATCAATTTCCGTCCTTAGAGCATCGTGCGGATTTAAAACCGCTGCGGCTAAAATATCTGCTGGCTTTTAATCTCTAATAAACCATCCAATTTTTCGGCCTTTATTGTTTTGCGTTTGCACAATTTCATCATTTCATACTCGTTTAGAAAGTCGAGAAAAAACTTTTCGTGAGTGAGGAAATCAGTCAGGGTAGAGTTCCACCCTTAATTGTGCAGCAGCAGAGAAGGAGCCAGATTCAAACATAATTTGGAGCATGTCAAAAGCCTCTTGATTTGAATACACCATCACCATTCAAACAAAAAGTCACTTTATGTTTCTAGATATGGTTAGATAGTAAGCAAAAGCAACAATTAAAGTAAAACACACGATTTACAACGCAGAATCCGATTTCAAGGTCTCGATGTGCATATGCGTAGTTTCAGCACCAAGTACCGGTTTCGGCCAATTTAGAGGTCAATTAGAGGTCAAAAACCACATTTTATCAAAAAATGTTTCGAGCAAAAGTTACATATTTTTCAGCGTAGAATCCGAATCTGTGAAAAATATTTGCATGTTCCGTTTGAAAAAATGAACTTCCGGTCTGAATAGCCCACTTCCGGTGTAAATCGGAAGTTGACTTGACCATTCGATATAGTATACCCCATTTACTTATTAATGAGCCAACAGTTTCTGAAAAATAATCTTTCCTGGCAACTTTTAGGGGGTGGACGGGTGATTTTGGACACCCTGTATATTTATTACTACTAGTAAGACCAGCGTATCAAATTCTTTTTATATGTTACCAACTGAGAGTGAAAAGTTTAGTAAACCTAGTATGTGATCTTGGAAATACATTAATAGATCTTGTCATACATATAAATGAAAATATCATATAGAAACATACACATATGTGCACATTAAGTATACATATTATCACAACATGCCTACCTAGTACTGTGGGGTTTTGCTATAAAATTACTGAACTACAAAAAAAAATTTCTATTGACAGATGTACTAGTATCAAAGTTTATGTCTGAACAACGGTGGCACATTCCCATTAACTTGCACGTGACTTAGGAAATAGCTTAATGACATCAAGATGCCTCAGGCATTCTGGTAAACAAGAGATAAATTAACACTTTTAAAATAATTTAACAAAAAAATGATAATAATTGGAATAGTCTGGAAGAAACAGGCACTTTAATAATGATTATCATGTCAAGAATCACTGGAAAATAACGATGCTTGAAAAGTGGTAAGTAGAAGCCCATGAAATTCTATGCTGCAGAAAGAGATGATAATAAACCAGCTATGGGTACACCTCTAGATTTCTTTTAATTATTTTAACGAAGTTCATTATTACTACATTGTTTTCCTTTCATAAATTATCCCTAATACCAAACCTATTCTTTCATTTGTGGAATGTAGGAAACCTTTCGTAATAGATATTAGATAAAATGATGCAGATGTCATGCAATATTGATGAATTGTCATTACCTCAAGGGTTTTCCTTTTATGCCTAAGAATACCAGACTATATATGCCAAATTCCATTAATTCATGCCAAATTACATAACAGGCAATGCAATAAATGTTTAACATAATCGTATGAAGCACGTTGGTGATAATTATGGAACTGATTATTTAAGAATATTGTATCTTACCATTTTTACGAGATAAATGATGATGAGCTTTCTATTTACACCTAATTTTCGTCATTTTTTATAAGTGCCAAAAACATTATTCTTCAAACACCTTTAGAGCTGTTATTTTCATGAAAATAAGGTTATTGCACATAAATATAACAAATGTCATCCTACTTATAGAATATGTACTCATAGAACAGCAATCACAAGAACACAAAATAATAATTCAAAGGTGAAATATATTTTTTACTAATAAATTACGAAATAATTTATATCACTCTAGAGATATCTTCAATACAATTATGTATATAAGGTAATTATAAAATTAATTCCATTCCAATAAGAATTGAAAGTAAACATTTTAAAATGCATATTGATCCGCGAATATTCTATAAGTGTACTACCGTAACGCAAAAAAGCAAAACTTTTAAACTTACATGTAGGAGCACTCCAACTCAGTGCTGATTGAATTGAATTGTATTCTGACATTTCTGAGCACAGCACATAAATAACTCATGTGAAACAAATAGCCATATAAGCTTTATTATTGTAATCCAACTACACCCATCATTGATGGTTTACGAATCAAGCCATGTTTAACACATTTCTTTATATACACAAATATTGAAATATTTGTGTAAGAAATCATCATAAAGAAGGAAGGAGGTTAGCATTTAATGTGTGCCTACTTTCCCACTGTACCATGCACCTTGGTCGCTTACCTTGGTAGCCAAGTATAAAGTTCAGGAAGGTAGTTGCAGTAGCAGAATTGCCCGTAATAACTCCACCAACATCTATTATTCCAGAAATCGTTACTGGAGCATTTTTTCTGAAACACGCCAACAAAGTATAAATCGTGTAACACAAAGTTATTAAGCTGTAACAAAATAAATGTGTTTCTATTGATAGATTTATAACTGTCGTGAAACTTTTAATTCTTCTCAGTGCCTAAATTTTTGTAGAAAAAATAATTATGAACCCGTGAAAAGCCAAATTTTTTTTACGAAACAAATTTACCCTCCACAGTTAATTCCTAGGATATGGCATTTATAAATTCTGTAAAGAGGATATTAACATGTTTCCAACAGCGGTTTATACAATCATCAATGTTCTGTGTTATTTTAGTTAGATATATAATTTATTTTTACTAGAACATCGTCTCTTTAGTGTAACAAACACAGAAATACACAATTTGATGTCAAGATTACAATTTTTCAACAACATAATTGTATACAGTATTAAAATCAATGCATTGTGTTGACGGCAATAGTGACGTTAACTTACAAAAATATATAAAAGCATATACAAAATTTGGGTAATGCATGTAATGGAGAGGAAAAGGGAAGTTATTGGCCTAATAACTTATAATAAAGACGATTTTTAAAAAGGCACAGAGACTAGTCTCTATGAATCATCAGGTACGGAGTTCCTGAGTTTTTCACCGGCAACTTGAAATTTTGGAAAATTTTTGAAGGTTACGGTTCGGTGTCCTGGATAGTACACATATTGAGATAAGGATCTTGTAACGATTTTCAGAGTGGATGTTGTGGCTGGGAAAAGGTTAGAGGGTATTTCAGGTTGCTTATTATGGAAAATAGAGTTTAGAAATGTGGTCAGTAGGTACCTTCGAGGAAAATTCGTTTAAAGCCATCCAAGCTACCGGAGATACGGGTAGATCATCCCGCCGAAGGTTGGACACGAATCTTACACATGAATTTAGTGACCTCCGTAATTTTAGACTCTGCACAGCAGAAAGGTCGTCAAATACTAAGGGGCGGTACTAGGAACGCTAGAGTATAGATCCTTCTTTATGGTAACAGGAAGTAAATTTCTATTTACTTCCTTAATTATTTTTAGCATCGAGTTTTGCTTATCTTTTTGGTAATTTTACAATGAGTTCATTCCAAGATAGGTGTTTGCTCACGGTAATACCAAGATAAGTGACTGAACTTGAATAAAGAATAAAGCTATTCCCAAGTTTAACTTTCGACTTACAGTCTAGTTTAATTATGTTCAAGGATGCTTAGCCTCTGACTGACATTGATTTGATCTTGGATTGGTTTAGAGCTAGAGTTGTTTTCAACCCAATTTGGAATTTGCATTGCCCGAACATCACGTCTGCTTTTACTTTATCGATAGCTTCTTCTGGATATTTAGGAAAACAATGGCAATATATGTGAAGATTATGAGCGTGAAGCATATATTTGCAATTATTTATTCATCCATGAAGATCAGGGATGTATATAATAAATAATAGCCGTCCTAGAACAGATCTTAAGATGCACCACATTCAACGGGTTTTCACTGAGGTATTGTTTGCGAGATATTGAATGGGAGATAAGGGAAACTTAAACCTCGTGGTAGAGTTCATCAACATACGAGGTATACAAAGTCATCACAGAGGAGGAAAAATTTAGTTCCTTAATGTTACGTAGGAGTTGTGAGAGGTTAACTCTTTTAAATGCATTATTTAGGTTACTTAGTACAAGAATAGATCCCGCTAATCAATAGTTTGACGAATATCATTTGTGACTTTCAAAAGAGCAGTCTGTGCACCAAATTCCTTGCGGAAACCTGAATGAAAACTGTCAAATTTATGAGCTGGTATTTTGTTTTTTTTGTGGACTATACGCTAAAGAACTTTGGACAATGCACAATGGATAGAAACTAGGCGTAAGCAGGAAGGGAAGGAATGATTTTTAACCTTCTTAATCAATACAAGTAACGATTGTTTCCAGGTTGCTGGGTATATAGACAGGGGTAGTGAGTAAATATGTCAAGAAGACTACTAGAGCCTTTCTTATAATACTAAGGTTACAGAATTTTGTGTCATCATAAGGTACAAGTTGGTGCCAATATGACAGATTTGATGGGGATTCCAAAGGATTTAAAGAGGCAAGGGAATAAAATTAACTTCATCAAGGGATAAATTTATTGGTAGTGCATTATCTTAACTGTAAATAAAATCGAGGTGTCTTAGATTACACCGTACTTTGTAAAGCTTAGTGAAACAGGAAAAAGAGGATTTATAGTGTAGTCTTTGGGCTTTGATTGCTAATGATTTATAGTGTAGTCTTTGAGCTTGGATTACTAATGATTGACTTCATTCCTAATTTTATTAATTTTTTAAAGACGGATTCGTAACGTGTCCTGATGAAGGTATTACTAATTCTGTTTGACTCTAGCATTAGTTCAAGGATATCATAAGAGATCCAATGGGCAGCGTTTAGGTTCGCAGGCACACTTTGGTGCATGGATATTAATAGATCTGATAAGGGTGGTATTGAATAAATTGACCTTGTAGTCGATAGATCCTGAGTTTGATGGGGATTCCAAAGGATTTAAAGAGGGAAGGGAATAAAAGTAACTTGCTGAGTTCATCAAGGGATAAATTTATTGGTAGTGCTTAGATTAGCTTAGATTAGCCAGACACACAGGCGTCAACCACTTGCCGGCTAAAGCCGTCACCAGGTACGCCACGCGGTAGAATTTGGTCGATATTTATGCCCCTTCACAATTATATCATTATTATCATTGCTCTGCAGGGAAGTCCAGTGGGCTTAGAGGGACCATTATTTTATTAACCAGTTAATAAAATAAAATCTTGATTGTGCTTAACTGTGATCTTTGTTTGTATTTTATAAGTTGGTACGAATTACAACTTTTAAGGAAAATTTATTTTAACAAAAAATTAATGTCATAACTTTTATTTCTCCCCTCGTAACGACTGAAAAACCACCTTCCTCCCTGCCGAATGTACATCGCCACGATTGACCCAACCCCTACCCCCGGGTAGTGTGTTTTTAATGTAGGGAGAGGAAAAAATTAAGTGCAGGAAACAAAAGTTCACTATGGCCATACACTTTGAAAGTCGTTGTAAACTTGAAATATTAACACACGTTCCAAGAATGCGTATTGATATTATGCTCTTTCAAGCAGCATAACATAGCGAATATTAACACATTAGGTGTCAAATTGGAATACTGCGGGGTTATTGTATGCTGTGTAATATATTGTTTCATTTTTTCGGTATGAATACTTTAATTAAGCATATACCTAAAAGCCTTAGACCGACTTTTAGACCGAAGCTTTTGACCGACTTATTTATTTTAATTTTAAACAGTAATACTTAATAATTTGTATTAAGATCATGCAAATTGTCTTCAATCGATAATTTTAGGCTGAAACACAGAAAATGCTGGACTTACCCTTTTTTCCTCCCAGAGATGACGACGTTGTACCTTCTATTCGCAGTGATTTCAGTAATGGTGTAAGTAACGCATCTCCAGCCGTGAAAGTGATAATATTTGCTGCGAGCAGTTTCCCTCCATGTCCCAACCAACTGAGAAATTAATAGTAGAAATATCACAGCTGCCATAAGATTAATTGAAAAAGATGAAAATTCTATTTTCATTGGCTCTGATTTTTATGACAAACCGATTTAGGGGAAAGCCGAATTAGCTGCTTAATTTAAGAGTGAATTAGGCCTATGTGTCCACTATAAATGTACTTGGTGAGAAAGCCAAGGTTAGACGTAATTCTACTTCACTGATAAACAAAAATTAAATATAGTAGCATTACGTGTACGCTTATCTTCTAAGCAGCTGAAAATTTCTGGCAGCCGCATTTAATTGTCCACCTATTCCCTAGTCCACCTAGTACTTTTCAAGCAGCTTTAGCAATTATTCCCCTCGTTTCTTAAATTAAATTATTTTGCACTTATTACAAATACGTGATTACATACTGCTCTTCACCTATGGCTGCATCAAATGTCAACGGGTTGCAAAACCTTGACAGAAGGACGAGAAATATTATGACTCGGGTAAAATGAAAACTTCACGACATATTAATACTTAGTATGGGATGCACGTGTTCCACAGCAAGCCCCCTGATGCTTGTCGTGAGGGATCACGAGAATGTTGGCATAAGGGCTTTCCTACTACAGGAGGCGAATAAAGCAGTATTGGCAATATATACCATTATACAGTAAAGTATATTGGTATGTCGCTTTGGGCTTGGACTTTACCTCTAGTGAAAGCGCAAATGGCACTTCCAACTTGTCACTGAAAAATGGCGTGTTACAGCTCAAAAGAAAGTTAAGCAAAAGACCCCGCTGTTTAAACACCGAGAAGCCCATGCACGGTTGAGAGAAACTTGGAAACCCACGGGCTATCAAAGGAGCTCACGTATGCCTTCTTGCGATCCACTGGTCCGAGAAAGTCCGAGATCAAAGGATTCGTCCTAGCGTACCAAGATAGATACATCAACTGTCGCAGTGCATCGTCCCCTCATCTTTGGGGAAAGTGAGACGGACACGAGATTCAAATCGTGCCGAGGCTAGCCGGAGACGTTAGCTTATCTACTCTCTGGCTGCAGCTTTTATGCAAAGACGCATGCATTCACCCACACAAATCGACTCCGCGTGTTGTATTACCACCTCAGATGCCATTACGGCATCGACGCGAATCGTTACATTTCAGCCCTAACCTTCTCTCTCAGCCAACGTGAAGTTCTCCTTCCCACTGAGCAGAGTATGGTCCTTATATCTTGGAAACAGAGCTTCCGAGCGTTCCTTTCGTTGGGCCATGGCCATAAAACCAATCACAATGCATCGTCAAAAATATCCTTATACCTAAGTACGTATTTCCCAGCGCCGCAATCCCAAATAGCGGAAATAAAACAGTAACTTGATTAATAGCATCCCAAATGCTTATAATGTTATATATAACATAGTAATGTGTAAAATAATATAATTAATTCTCGATATAAGTATATTAACTCCAATTTGAGTTAAAACTAACAGTAAAATGAAAGCATATATACACTGTGACCACACGAATCACACATGTTCACACATCAACTTTGAACTTAATACTTGCTGTCTATCGGTAGTCAAGTTTATGCTTAGTTTTTCATGTATTCTTAGCTACTCTTATCATGTTTATTCTTTGATTATGCTAAAGTAACGTTTACACTTTACTATGACCCTGTGTCTATGACGAATGTGCGGTTGATGTGAAAATTCCCTCCTAAATGCCATGGACTATGGAAAAGCAAATGTAAAGTGCTACACAGTATCAAGTGATGCGCAGTTGCAGGTAAGCAATTTTGAGTAAAAGAAAAGAAATATAAACATCTTACAAGGAAAATCACCGAAAGGAGAGTACAACAGAAGAGAAAAATATGTATTACACTTAAAAAAAGTCCTCGAAATGTATGAAATCTAAAGGCCATATAATATACATTATATGCATTAAAGATATGTAACGCATTGAAGTTAATCTACATAATCTAGTATCAGCACTATCAATATCTATTAGTACCTACTGAAATGTTTAAAGGTTTTGTAGTTTAGCAATTGAATTTTGGGAAGAGGTCCACGTTTCCTAATTGCTCCAGTTATCGTGTGCCAGTCAAATCTCATTCTCAGTATTACTGAGGGCTTAAAAAATTATCTTCGTTGATGATAGAGTAGGTGTCTAAAAACTCATTATCATTAGCCGTGTCTTAAAATTTGATTAATATTCAAGTTTCTTAATCATGGGTCAATTTTTTACAAATAACTAAGTCATTAATAATAATTATCCAACGCACAAACAAATGAAGTATAGTAGAGGATACAGTGATCATACTCCTGTTTCATGAGACACCTGTAAATGTGACTGAATGAGTGGAAAGAAGAAGGGAACTCTTATTATAAATACTTCTAAACTTAGAACATTACTTTATAATCATAATTATCACTTTTTGACTTTTATTGATCACTAGCGGAAGGTGGCCGTTGATTTTCAACAGGAGGAAGGGTGAAACTTTTTGAACACAATAGAATAAATTAAATGATTCCTATAAATTATTTTATATAAAACGTATGACCAGACTGCTACGGAAAGCTGTACTCAGGCAGTTCGGAACGGTTACTAAACTAACCACAATATAGAAGGAGAAAACACTGGTAAATAAACTGAGTTTTTTCTCAACGGTAACATAAACTCTTAATTTCAATATTATAGTGCAGCCATATCTGTGCATATCGTATATAGTCTTAAATGGGCATATTACACCACGTTATTCAGCATACTTCATTACATCGCCTTTCGATTTTTAATTATTTAGTTCGGTTTGTATCCGGAGGAAAACATTTACATTTGGACCCATGGAATTCCACCTTCATAGGCATGGCCTTACATGTGAAAAAGTATGAAAATATTTTTATGACTGAATGATATTTAGAGCAAAAATCTGTATTTTCACATTTGCCATTTTTTAGCTGAAATATACCCGGAACGAAAATAGATACCTATTCCAACAATTTTTTAGTTTTGGGTTTTTGTTTATACAATTAATTAATTTTTTACCTAAAAATTAAGAATTTAAATATTTTGCTTGAGGACATAGACGATGTTCATGGCGGTGACAGTGGTGGGTGGGACAGGCGGTGCGCTTAACATCGGTGTAGGACTCGTTATCATGGAGGTATTTGGTATATTTCTCGAGGAAGTCCTGCACTATATGCGATCACTCGTTGTCCATGCACACGCTCCTTGTCCCTAATGGAGCCTCCCAATAAAGCAACAAGAATACAGGGATAAATCCTAATCTTACTTACACCACGATAGGAATATTTTTTCAAAATTTTACGTTTTATCACCAGTAGTTTGTGCTATTATGTAGATACATATATATTGTAATTCTAATTTTTTTTAATATAAGACGTTCACTTAGGTGTATTGATGATTAAGTTAAACATCAAATGGTAAAATAGTTGCTGAATCTCCCTCACCAACCGATACTATTCAACTAATGACCAAATTTAACAGCATTTACGGCAAAAAAAGAAGGAATAAAAATTAAATTCACGTAAATTGACTGAAACTGTTTGAGTTTTTTCCGATATTATAAATATCACCGTCACTAAAATTTTGTGTTACAGCGAAGAATAGAACTATCCATTTCTTTCTTACTGTTCATCAGGTACTATAGGGTAAAGGGGGGTGAATCGGACCAGCGGGTGAATAGGAACGCTTTTCAAAAAGTGCGCTCAGACCCGAAACGGTATCACTTGAGACTGACTACGTTTTAGGAATTGCTTCTTTGTAATCTTGTCCTTCTAGTAGAGTGAAAACGAGAACTCGACGACTGAATTTAAGCAAATGATACTCTGTCGAATGGAAGCCTACCATACGAGAGAGGTGTGAAATTGGGTATTTAGAAAACCTCGTATAGGTTCAAAGTAAGGTGACATTGTAGCGCTTACTCAGATTTCAAGTTTTTCTTTCCTGAAAGGAAATCTAATACCATAGCTGCCACATTAGGTTACTTTTTTGAGCCTTGTATGAATATCGGAGTTACCAAACATGATACAAAATCATATTACTTAGTCGGGTGAAAAGGACCAGCACGCGCAGGAGTTCAGTTCCAACTTCGAACTTCCAAGCCGCTGATCGAGGGTGAAGCATTGAACCAGTTATACTCAACTGACACTTGGAAAAATTCCTTCTGCTACTGAAAAGTAAGTAGATATACAACTAATATTGATAAATTGCTTACTTACACTTAATGTTTTACATTAAAAACATCAAATGTTTATAAGAATGTTTGAGCGACAGTGGCTAAAAATTTGTTTTTAGGCCATACTCTTTTATTTAAGTATTATAAGAAGTTTAATGGAATAAACCTATTTTAATGCTATTCTATATCACGTTATAGATATTTACTACGTATAACGAGGAGGAGGAAAGAGATTTTCCCCGTCATAGAGGTGAATTATTACGGCGACGAGCACGATTTACAGGCTGAGCGAGAGGAAGGCTACCTTCGTTTGATGTAACATATGTTGTGTACTGTTCCATATATATTAACCAATTATTCGCTGAAACAATATCATAAAACATACGCATTTCGTGATGGAAATTTATTGTTAATAATTCACATTGAGTTCCATACCTATACATTTTACATTACTCAGTGGTCTATATTTTCCAATCTGAAAGAAAAGGAGGTGATATAATGTACGTGATAGAGGGATTGCCAGAGTATTAAATATTATATATGGCAACAGAATTAGTTGTGGAACGCCTTACAACCTCCTTTTGATAGCGTAACATTAGCAAAATTTCATTTAAAACGTATTTATGAAAGTGATAATTTTCACTTACCGTTAATGTTTTTCCTTTTGGATTAAGATGGGGAGGTACCGGCGAAAAACGGAACAGACATGGACAGAGGAGGACATGAGAATGGCGCTGAAAGCTTTCAGAGAGGGAAGAAGCATGAGGCATTCTGCCGAACTTTTCAATGTTCCCCGTACTTGCCTCTATCGTAGGATAGTAGCGGATACGGAAAAATTGAAGACAAGAGGGGGGAAAAATGTCTTCTCAGTGGAAGAAGAGGAAGCATTAATTAGAAGAATTCTTAGGTTATGTGAAATTGGGTTCGGATTGACAAGAGATGATATCATGAAGGTAGCATATGAATTTTCCATTGAAAACAACATAAAAAACAATTTCTGTGCGTTAAAAAAACGAGCAGGCAAGGATTGGTTCTTGAATTTTATATCTAGACATCCTTTAAGTCTTCGAAAACCCGAAGGTTTGTCAGTGGCTCGAGCTGAGGGTTTAAATAAGGAAGATGTAGACGATTTTTTTTCAAAGTTAACTATTTCGATGGCTGAGGCTGGAGTTATGGATAGGCCCCACCTTATATACAACGTTGACGAAACGGGATGTGTATTAAATAATCGCCAAACCCAAAAGAATGTTGCAAGAACAGGATCTAAGGTAGTCATAAAACAGACGTCAGTGGAAAAGGGGGAATTGGTGACAGTTGTTGCGTGCTGCAATGCAAGTGGACATTACATACCACCTTTTGTAATTTTTAAGGGGAAAAAGTTCCATAAGGAATGGGAGGATGGATTTCCGTTGGGATCTAAAATTTTTATGTCCGATTCAGGGTGGATAAATGAGGATCTTTTTTTGGAGTGGCTAAAGCACTTTCAAGCAAACAGGATTCCTGGCCGATGCATTTTAGTCCTCGATGGCCACGCATCACACAAGACTCTTCCTGTTCTACTGTTCTGTGAAAGGAATGAGATCACTCTCTTATCACTGCCCAGCCACACTACACAAAGGTTGCAACCTCTGGACAGGTCTTTTTATAAACCATTAAAGACATACTACGATATTGAAACAAATGCGTATATGACAGTTTGTAAGGGGGATAGAAAGATAACTAAATTTAATTTTGGTCGGCTTTTTCGAAATGCATGGAGCAAAGCCGCAACAATCGGCAACGCTGAAAATGGATTCCGATCAACAGGAATATTCCCTCTGAATCTGGGTATCCTGACGGAGTTAGATCTTCATCCTTCTAATCTCGGAAGCTCACACGCCCCAGAAGAAGCATCAACTCCTTTTTCTACAAATTCATCTTCCGATCAAAAATTAACTGCCAGTCCCTATGAAGAAAGCCAATCCTCGACATCAAAATCTGAGGAATCGTCAAATACTTTGGGTAGGTCTTTCCATAATTTACTACCTACACAAGAAAAAAGAATCAAAGTCAATGTGAAAAGGTCAAGAAAGCAAATTGCTCAAATACTTACTTCTCCAGCTGTAATAGAAGAAACAAAGCAACGACTGAAGAAACAAAATATTAGGAACGCGAAGGGAACTTGCAGAAACTTATATGAATCATCTTCAGATAGGGACGGCAATACTGAGAATGGGGAAAACTCAGCTGATGATACGCTTTGTGGCTTCTGCTCCAAGTCTTATAATTGTGCGAATTCGTCAAAGTTTAGAGACTGGATTAAGTGCATGAAGTGTAATTGTTGGTACCATGAGCTGTGTGTAGGTGCTAAGGGGCGAGATAAATTTACTTGTGGTAAATGTGCTTAATTGTTTTGGTAAATCTGTTCTATTTTGTTCTATATGTTCAGATTTGGTGATGTATGTCTATTTGTAAAGTTATGTTTGACTCTAAGAAGGTGTCGTCGAAATATCTCCAGACTGCACTACATTGTTAAAAGCAATGATGCAAAATTTCAAAATTTTATGGAATAAAACTTAAGAAAACTAAAATTTATAACGTTATTTTACTGGTCCGATTCAGCCTCTAATCTGGTTCGATTCGCCCTCCAAGTCGTCGGGCGAATAGGACCATGCAGTCTCTTGAAGAAATTGCTCCAGGACCGTTCTATTCAGAGCAACCACGCTGAAAATTGCGTTTTAAACTGGAAAAACATCAAGTCCTTTGCTGATAATGCTTTCAGAATGTAACTGTTTACACAAACGAGGAAATCGACGATTTTCCTTTTTGGGGCCCGATTCACCCCCCTTTACCCTATATACCTACTTGGTGTGATGCCACTAGTAGAATTTGCGAAATTAGATTCATTTAATATAATGCATACGGTCATTAAGATCTCCTCAGTAATATAGATTTAAATACAGTTATTTTATTAATAGATTAAATGCAGTGATTAGATCGTGACAGATTAGACCGTGATTAAATCACACCTAGCGTTAAATAATATAACATTCACTATTATTTCGTGCCACCTTCCAAGTTGTAAGGGATTTTCTTTTATTTCCATAGTCTTAGAGCAACTATTACAATAAAATATCACCTGTCACTATATTACATAGTTTAAATTTAGCTTCACAAATCATGGCCTCATTTCCTGTAAAGCTTCTGAGTCCCACAGACGCTGAGGGCTTTATTGCACCTGTACCATGTAATAAGCTGAGGGTATTTTTCAATCAAAGGTTGGCCTTCATATTGAGGCTCGCAGAGAGGTCACCCTCAACTTCAAGGTGAATTGACTGATTCGGCTTGATGTACTCAACTTAGAGATCCAGAATTACTACCTTGACTTCTCGAACCAGTATTTAGAATTCACTCCAGGGATGGTAGTTTAAAATATCAATTTCTTTATAGAGTGAAATATTAAATAAAAAGCATACATAATAACAAACCTCACTAACATCATTGTGTAGCAATATGAACGACAAAAAACAACTCTGTTAAATAAATGTTAATTCTGGGTTCTAAATAGAGTTTTCTTACTCACGTTAGCCATAGTCAGTCCCGCTGGTGTGGTGGTTGACGCTAAATTGGCACGACAGGCCCCGAGTCCAAATTGTTGGCCATTGCATGATTCGATGAGCGATATGAGAAAACAAAGAACAATGTGTTTCAACGGTATCTTCATTGTAGAGATATTTTAATAGGCAGTCCTTTCAGTAACAAAACTGCATTGAAGAAATGGTTCATCTAAAGAAAAAAAAGAATACAAAAACTCGTCACAATTCTGATACCATTTTCAGGTTTACCATGATGCTTATAACTTTGGCGATTTAAAGTAGCAATACAACCTTATAATGGAAATCCATTGGCTGAAAAGAGAGAAGAGGATTTTTGTGAGACATTGAATAAAATCAGTTAAGGAACCATTGGCCAAACAAATAGCAATGATTTTTCAATCATATTACTTAGTTCGCTCAAATTAATGGTTATGCTCACATTATAAGTTGTTTACTAATTTTAAAGCTTGTTTTAAACAAAACTCCACCGCCAAATTTCGATGTTTATATCGCTCCTACCGCAGTTAAAGCTGTTTATTCCTATGAGCATTATTTTAAGTGGTTAAATAGTACACATGCCCTTAAAAAATCCATCAAGCATTCGATATGAAAAATAGACAATAAACTTAGAAAAAATTACTTTTTTGCATGCATGGAAAGAGTACCTGCTCTAATGTCACATATGTGATATTTATACCACCGAAAAATCATATGTTAGTAACATGAAATGTAAACGGAATAGAAAATATAATAAAATACTTTATGTCTTACCCTTTTGGAGTAAAATTTTAGCCTCTTCAAACTTAATTCCCCAAGAATTTTTTAAATATTATATGCTTTCCTTTATAATCACAAATTCGCATGTTGTTGTTTCTACCTAATAGGGGCGTTATTTCCGATTTCCTAATGGTTCTACTAGCTAATAAAATTATGAGCAATATCCATCAAAGGTGGATTATTAAATATCCTAGTGCCTCCAGTACCTACGTTCGAATTTTCTCGTTCGTGCCAATTATGTTCAAGTTTTGTTTGCTAAATCAATTATTGCTAATCACACTTCTCTGATTTGCAATATATGATTCTTGGCAAATCCAACATTTAACATAGCATAAATAGATTTTTGCCCTTAAAAAGAGTACGTAGATAGTAGAAAGATCTGGTGCTTTCCCGGCCCATCTGCTGCGTGAAGGTTTCTCTGGTGCTCCACCGGGTTAATTCGTCCATGTCCGCCGACCTTTCGATTGCCGAGTCGGGAATCGAAACTTCGTCGGCGGACATGGACGAATTAACCCGGTGGAGTACCCGAGAAAACTTCACGCACGTAGATAGTATTTATATTCGGCACTAAAGCATTTCGTAAGTAAACTATTTATCAATTATGTAGTTGGCAGAATCGTTTAACTGGAGTAGTTCCAGCTTACTTAACTTCGTCCTTCCTGGTGAAAGAGAAAAATGCCTCACAGAGATTTATTCTATTTAGCCTTGATTAACACTACCAATCACATATTTATAAAATTCAAATGCAAACGACATCAATCGATAGCTAAAAATGTCATAGAAAATGAAAACACTGGTGCTGGCGCAACCTCAGAATTTTACGTAACAGTGTTTAACACATTGAAAATTCCTCACAGACACTTGGACCCCTATATCTATTTAAAATATATTTTTGAGGCTGAGAGGTAGACCTAAAATGTTTGAGGGCGGGGCCCGTTCGGAGTTGAACGAAACAGTTCGAAATTCTTAGGTTCCGGAGTCGGGGAAATGCCTCCAAGAGGGGCAGCTCGTCGTTGCCGAGATTATAATTCTAAACATGTTTAGTCAAGGATTCCACTGACCCTAATTGAGAGAAGTCACTGGATGACGGGTCAACAAAAACGAAATAGCGGGTTTAGCCCGGCTTACGCCCAGGCCAAGAAACATAACGGAGGATGACCAATGCATTTTAGTACACAGTGCTTCTTAGCTCAGCATTCACCACAAGTTAACGTTTAAAAGGAATGGCATAAGCATAGCATAAATAAATATTATATATAATATTATTACATTATTATAATAATATTATACAGTAATATTATATAATATAATATTATTATATTTGTAGATGGAATTTTGGGGACAAATAGCATACCTAAATGCGAAAAAGAGAAAGGCTATTTCCCTCAAAAACGATACCACTCACGTCATTAAATAAAAATATTAAGGGAAGAAAAACGACAACGCAATTTTGTCACTACTACTCGTTCTTTTATTTTCAATAAATAATGTTAACGAATTTGAGAGCAAAAATATTAGGCATTCCCAGTCTAAAAGGGTGGCCATGGTGACATCAACGTTTTCTCCATCGCTGTCATCCAAATCGTCAGCCTTACCATAGCTATCGCGTAAATGAATGTTTACACGTAACTGAGCCGCTAATAATCAAACTGCAAGTCAGCAAGCATACCAACGAAGTGAACATCACGGAGGTGTGAGAGCTACTGAATTTCCCAAAGGCTAGACCACGCCCCCTGAATCCTAGTTCCTTCTCAAGAAGTCACGTGGCGAGCGATTTTCTCCTCACTCTCCCTAAATAAAATTAGGCCTGTTCCTCAGCCCCCAAGGTATTTAAATGAATAATAACAGCACAAAATCATTTATAAATCAGTAAGGAAGAGCATACTCACTGGACAAGGAATCGCACTCTTCCTTTCCAAAGCAAGGTCCTAGGAAAACTCAGGCGAGACAGAACCAGAATCCCCTTTTATACTGCTTTCAGAATACATCATGTTTTTTTTCTAAAAAAAAGGCCCGAATTTTCATTCACCAGCCTATTCCAACCTCTCCCCACCCTCTGCTTGTTAGCGCCACGACTGGGGTGAGGCCTAAACCGTAAAACCATGTCTTAAACTACCTCTAACATCGTGAGTTCCATCAATCATTTAGTAATTAATAGTTCCATCCTAAGATTATGTTTTACGTCATTCATCATTAGCCAGCAATCCTGGGATTGGTTTGACGCAGCTCTCAGCTGAAATCTTACATTTGTTAATCTCTTCATGTTTACGCATTCCTTCTCTTTCATCTTTTTTATATCAAAGGAAAGCAATAACTTAATACAATAGTGACTCCTAAGAAATTGAAAGATTTAATGACAAAGGCGATGTGTACAAGGAATTATAGTTCTTGATAGGAATTTCTGGATATTGCCTCAACCTATTCACCCGGAAGTGACACCATGAATTAGTAATTTATAGTTCCATGATCAGTTACCACTCACCAATATACTTTCAAGGCTTCAAAACCTTTTTAGGTTGCTCACGTACACTGCAGAGGAGGCTGTTATTTGGCATGTATACAATAAGTGAATTTTAAATATGTAGTGAAAAAATTGAGTTCTTGCCATTTTTAGTAGGCTTAACAAGCTGGTGCAGTATAAAAATATGATATATAATGGAAATGGTCATCTAAATCTGATCCAAAGGGAGAGATTACGTGAAGAATATTCCGCGCATTTTGTTGCATGTATCTTCGTCTACCTAATACCTTGCGAGCCACTTAGAGTGCGTGTGACGGGGAGTGAATATCACCAATCATTCACCATTTACATGCAATTTATGTAGGATTATGTATAGCACATATGATAATTATATCTCATAATTACTGGAAAGAAATTTCTTCTGAAATGAAGGGCATTCAGAAGCCCTGAAGTCGATTGCCGAGTCGGGAATCGAAACTTCGTCGGCGGACATGGACGAATTAACCCGGTGGACCCGAGAAAACTTCACGCACGTAGATAGTATTTATATTCGGCACTAAAGCATTTCGTAAGTAAACTATTTATCTATTATGTAGTTGGCAGAATCGTTTAACTGGAGTAGTTCCAGCTTACTTAACTTCGTCCTTCCTGGTGAAAGAGAAAAAGGCCTCACAGAGACTTATTCTATTTAGCCATGATTAACACTACCAATCACATATTTATGAAATTCAAATGCAAACGACATCAATCTGCTCTCAAAGGAAGTCTTGCTAGGTTCCGTCTTTGTTGAGAGTAAAGCGTCTCCGTCGCGCCTAGCCTTTTCCCTGTTTCCATTCATCTTTACTAGCCGATAAACGAACGGAAATGCATATATAATGATATTATGCACTGAAAATGCTGAATTCAAAGAAGTACCGAACGACATTCAGCTTTGAGCCTTAACGGCTTTTGAGCAACCAGCCTGAGGCAGCCAATTCTCCCAACCCTGGGTGCCGTGGGAAAGATGATCATTGTCCTTCACTCATCTACTTGAACCGTAGACCGGGGGAATGACGCAAGAGTCTGGAGAATACCTTTATCTCCTTTTTTTCCCAGCTACAATCTTTTCCTCATCATAAGAGCTAAACGGTAAATTTAGGTTTTTTTTATTTCATAAAAAATTCTCAGAATCTTCGTATTCAAATGTGAAATCTCTCTTCTTTTTGATATATTCAGATCCCGTTCACCTGCCTGTATTATGTTTTTGCCTATGATATCCATCCACTGATGGAAAGCCAAAATCCGGATCCTCTCTTGAATTCATTCTAAGGAACCCTCAGTCTCACCTTACCCTCATCCTGCATTTTTAGTAGGCAAAACATTGGAAATTCTTAAATTTATTGAGCATATTTTAGCATATTACAACGCGTTTGTATATTAAACATAGTAGCACTATTACCGTATATTAGTTTTAAGCTTGGTTGTTACTATTTTTACCTCGTAAATATAAGGTGACACGATGACATTAGCATAGACAGAAAATTTTCAATTTAATTTCATTAAGGACAGCAATCAACTCTGAATTTAATCGTTATGGCAGCACAGCCAGCAATGAACTCATAGTGGCTGGACAAAAATTTACACTCCTAGGTCAACCGAGCTCTGTCTGAAAGAGGTTAAATTCTCGTTATTTCACATCATCATTAGCTTACATGGCTTCAAACCCCGACTGGTTACATGGATCCGCTTGGTAGGAGGGTCTTTTTATGAGAGGAGCTTTCATTGCGGTAGGCTGAACCCGAGGAAGTATTTCCGGC
The DNA here is from genome assembly GCA_933228895.1 of Platycnemis pennipes. Taxonomy (NCBI): domain Eukaryota; kingdom Metazoa; phylum Arthropoda; class Insecta; order Odonata; family Platycnemididae; genus Platycnemis; species Platycnemis pennipes. Next base: position 26,547,903 of record OW121849.1, read on the forward strand.
GGTCCACCATGCTTCCTGCTCGCCTCTCTCTCCCCAAGGCCTATGCACTCACAGGCTTGTCGAAACCAACAATGAGACGCCCTTTTCGCCTTCGTTCTGTAGGGCTCCCTCCGTTGCTATTTTCTGAAAACTTTACTTTAAAAAATCTTTTTGAAGCGATTACTTTTTCTAAAACCACTATATTACAGCATTCTAATCACAAATATGTGATTCTAATCACTAATCTCCACAAATCAGTAGTTGCATAGCCGCTCTCCCAATTACATTTCTACCGGTTAAATTTTTCATTTAGATAATTCAACTGTCCATTCTGGAGGAATTGAACGCCTCTCATCTCCTTTAAATGACTTTAAAAAGGCTTCGGGCTAACTGTCGAGCCACGACCAGGTGCTTAACTGCCTTTTCATTCTCAGCTTTCAAATAATTATTTTCGGTCCCTAATGTCCCGCTTCAGCTCTTAATGACCCCACACAAGATACTTCATTTGGAAATCAATCCAACACAAGGTTTTTTATATGAGGTATCTCTTCAATTGCCGCGATTCACACGTTACTATGAATTTTTCTTTCACAATATAAACTCCCCGGTGCTGATGTTTTACGTCACTCAGTTCTCATATCTTTTCAGGCTAAGATAAAAAAATGCCCAAATGATACGAATTCAAGATAGGAAATCTTCATAATCATTGTATCTGCCAGCCATATTGATCCGAGACAAGAGGTGAAAATTTCTGCATGCTGAATCTTATTTGGGATGCGGCATATATTTGTTACTAGGGAGTAGTAAATGCACTGCTTATGATGGTTCTCATATCAATTCACATTTACCTGAGTTTTTACTCATTGAAATTAGACAAGGCATGTTTATTGGGTGTGGTACGGTTCAAAGCATTGATTGCATTAATTCAAACCTTTTCACATACAAACCACAAGCAAAGTTACCAGTAAAATGCCGACACCATAAGCTTCAAGAAACCTATTGTTAATCTGAACTATTTTTGTTTATTACTATTGTCGCGGAAGGAAATAAATTGAATATAAACTGCCCTACAAATAATGATAGATTCTTCCTTAGGATAGGTCTATCCTACTCATGCCTTATTTAATAGATTTAATCTAAAACCTAACAATACTAATGGCCAATACTACACACCTTTCACGCATATGTTTTTCACAACAACTCAACACTTACTCCACATGTTTTTCCTTCTCTCATGTGCACAGTGTTCTTCTTTGTTTCCTCCATTTCCCCGTTTAACCCATCAAACTATAATTTATACCCATTACAGCAACTTTCACTAGATCATGGTCTTTCAATAATGCCTCCTCATTATTTCTGACACCACACAGTTTCGAACATTTTGAATTCATTTTTTTGCAAAAACTCCCTCAAACCCCTTAGCATGCATGAAACTTCTTCACGTGCCTTTCCCTCCACCAAATTACCCTCTCCATTTCCCTTTAAAGTCACATCTCAAATTAATCAGTCTAATCAACCAGTCAACATCCATCCCCTTTCTCAAAGGCCAGGTGTGATGCTCAAGTATAAGACAGGGTTTCCCGTTATATCCAGGCCTATTTAACCCTAACACAGAGGACGTATGGCATGAGATGAAGTTGATGTACGCCTCACAGGAACAAGAAATAACATTCATCAAATAGTATTTACGATGACAAAATGTTAATTAGCCATTCTACAAAATTAGAAGTGACCATGTTACCACAACCCAGGAATGGTATTAGAGAAATAGAATAAAGATTACGACAGGAAAGTATCTGAGCAATGAGATTCTCTATAGGTAGGAACGCTTGAATAAATATTAAATGAGAGGAATATAATAGAGAATAGGTGGAGTAACTTTGCGAGATAGGGTGGCATTTTAAGTGAATCCGGATGAAGTAGTGGCCGAATAATTAAATTATTGCAATACAAAATAAGCGGGTTGAATTCAACCTCGACAAAAAGTAAATTATTATTAAAAAACGATTACATCTACATCTATGTAATCTCCTGCGAGCCATAGAAAGGGTGTGTGGCAGGATATGAAAATCACAATGCATGTACTACTGCTGAGCATCTGAGATCAACAATGATCCTACTACGTGGAAATAAGTTAGGTATCGCAGTCTCATGCAACTAGATGGCCAGTGTCCACACAGTAATGAATTAATTACTGGTTAGATAGATTTTCAGCTAATGTATTTAACTGTATTGCCTCAGCATGCAAGGATCACTGATATAAAGACTACCCCAACAACTTTTTATCTACCTAGCACTTTGCTTTGCTGCCTCTTGTGCCCTTTTATAGAACGCGGCAAAAAAGATATTTAAAATCTGCAGGAGATTTAATCACAACTTTAACCAACGATCTGATAAGGACTCCCAAAGCAATTATTTATTGATTTTGATACACTGCTAAACCTATCGCAACACCTCTTATTAAATGTAGCTTCTCTACATTGAAAACTCTCTAGTTCTCTGATCAAACCTAATTCATTCGGATCCCATGCACTTAGGGTTGCCATTGTCCATGAACCAAAATCAAGGACATAGTCCGACCATTCACGCCGTCGGCAAAGGAATTTTCATTTAAAATCGCGGATTGTCCCCGAAACTCGTGACGTATGGCAACCATGTTACCACAACCCAGGAATGGTATTAGAGAAATAGAATAAAGATTACGACAGGAAAGTATCTGAGCAATGAGATTCTCTATAGGTAGGAACGCTTGAATAAATATTAAATGAGAGGAATATAATAGAGAATAGGTGGAGTAACTTTGCGAGATATGAAAAGATTACCATGATGCACTGGCTACACATTCTAGGTGCGGCTGAATAAGTGAAAATTAACACCGCTCTTTTGTCGTCTCGCCACATTCCATGGTAATCTTTTCATAAATTCTAGCTTTCTCTTGACTTGGCTCTATATTTCTGGATTTGTCTTCTCCACGATAAATATTTAGTAATTATAACACCTATCTAACTTATGGATCTAACGCCTTCTGTTGTCGTTTTCCTTATAGTATAGGATCGCCCTAACGAATTATCGCTTTTCCAAGAATTGATAGCTACATACTTTTTCACATTTACTTCTAGCTGCCATTTGTTGAACCACTCTTGAATTGGATCTAACTTGTTACTGAGTAACCCTGTCTTCTTCATGTGATTAGACACCTGTACACTTCCGCGTCGCCTGCAAATAGTCGAAGCTTACTACTCACTACGGTATCCAAATAATTGATTGACCTACTCTCGAGGTGGCCAGCGAATATTAACATAGCATTATGAGAGTCTAAGAAATCTCCAACTACATCTGCATCTACATCTACCCGGCAAGCCACTGCGAGGGTGTGTGGCAGGGGGTGAAGATCACCAAATCCGCACTACTGACATGGTAGGGTAGGGTACTACATAGTAGGGTAGGGTAAATCCTAGGGTACTACATGGAACATGCTACGTAATAGGGTCACATTCAGCTACACGGTTAGTATCTACAATCCTCTTACATTCTTTGCTACGGATGTAATGAGCTGATCCATTTCTCGAGTTATAATACTTAGTGTAAGCACGTAGTATGCGGTATTCTATTTACGCAGAAATATTTTGTTTCCATTGTATCAAATATTATCTCCATTCAAAGCGCTAAATCTAGATTCTTCAAGTATAATCTAGATATAGCGTATTGAATGGAACACCAGACGCTTTCTATTTTGTTATAGGTAAGTATACCTATTTTGCTGACTAGTATTTTCAATCGCGATACATTCTCCTCCTCCCGGTGGGCACTCTCGACCTCTGCAGTATAATTTTAGTAGTAATAGAAATGTGGTTATATGGAGTTGTTTGGTCGTTTTTGAAATACCAATTTGTGCCAACCTTTCGCCTCTTTATTTCGGTTTCTTCAGAGGTGTAATAATAGAACAGAGAAAAAAATTTAAATAAAATAAACCTACCATAAAATTTTAACCACAACATAAATATATCCCACTCAACATAACCATTCACTTGTAAATTAATATATTCATTTAATATCTACTTTTGTTTTAAAAAATTGTTTAAATAATTTATGTAGTAATTTTAAATTATGCTAGTTTAGGTATTTGTATAAAAACGCTTGTTGATGAATTTATGTATCTAATTGTAAGAAGTTTGACATTGTTGTTGTTGTTTTAAAAAATTGTCGCCAAAGGTATGCAATAAGGTATTAATATTATTCTGTAATTTTTTTTTCTTACTGTTCTATCCTAAGTCTGTTCTAAGGTAATAGAAATTTAAAAATTTACCTTGTGTACTAAGTAGCCCTGAAAAAATTGAAATAAAGAGGCGAAACGTGGGCACAAATTGGTGTAAAATTTATCAAAAACGACCAAACGACTCCGTATAAACTTATTTCTTGTAGAATATTAATAAAGTGGTTGATAAGAATACTTTAGTGTAAGTATAATTTTAGGATTGCGACCCATCTACCTTAGCGAAGTCAACTGTTTTGTTCCTCTGAGGAAATTCAGTTATTGTGATGTACAGTATACCATAAAATTAAATTAACACTATGTCCGACAGATAACTGATATAATGGTATTGTACCATACTGATTACCATATATATTTTCTGTCGTTTTACGAGGGTGATTTATGGACAGGACGTAAACAATTTAAGGTGTATGGAAGCTAATGGTCTCGCTAATGAAGTTCCGGAAGTTATCTTCCTTATGCCTGCCTAAAATTGAGGCGCAATCTATCTACGTGCCTTCCTCGGATCGATTGAGGTCCAGGTTTTATGAATCCGGTCCTAGGGTAGGGGAATTATTTTAAAGTAGAGTGCAGTGCATGATGTATGTATTAATCCCTCAAATACAATAGATACTAACAATCTAGATGTATGGGACCCTATACTTGCTTGTTTGAATGTCAATAGTGCAGGCTTGGTGATCTTCACCCCCTGCCACACACCCTCGAGGTGACTTACAGGGTATCGTATAGATGTAGATGTAGGGGAGCGGAGTTTCGGCCAAGGCCAGAGGGCATTTGCCCCAGTATGACGTCAGTGTCTTCGGAGTAGGAGGGTCACCCACCTAATGGGAATAAAGACACAGGTATAGAGATATAGAGATGGTTAAATCACTGGCGTTTCACCACATTCCAGAAATACACTCAATGTGCCAGCCCAAGGAATTCACTTTAAGTGATAAATGTGGTCAAAAATCAAAAGATATCATTCACCTAGTATAAAGTGAGGAGGTAAGTAGTTCCCAACGTCTGGGGATTCCCTCTAATACGTTCAATTTCATTTCATAATGGCTGTAAAAAGTTTGGATAACTTTGCAACGAAAGTTTACTTTAAGAAACAAAATTTTATGCTTAAGCGTATTCGTGATTATAATCCCTGTATTTGAAAATTACTTAAATTTTAACTTGTGTAAGATTAAGTCTATTATCAGTTAGTATATGTGACTGGCATACAGCTGGAATACTGGTGTAGCCATGAATACCATGGGCGGTTTCATATTGGTATAACGACTTTGGCCCAACCAAAAGAACAGCATGTTATTGCATGCTTGCTTCCCTATTTTTACACTTATAAATTGTGAAGTTTAGACTATAATATGATTACTACTGATTTTTATGCATGATATATAATGCATGTTTGGTCTGAACTTACCCCATGCCACACAAATTGATGGTGTCGTGAGGGTATTATGTAGACGTAGATGCATTATTTCTTTATTCATATAGAATACACGACGTAATACTAAATGAATAGTACATTCACTTTTTCAATATTTATTCGCACAAATGATATCTCTCAATCGCTTAATTGCGTTATGATTTAGAGAATTCCAGTTTTGGTGTAAATATTATTATTTAGAACTCTTAAAATGCTATAATCAAGGGAATCCTTTTGGAAATTTGCCTCATGCATGTGTATTTATAGAATGTTATATGGTTTGTTACATATTTTCACCGGTAAGAATTCAAGTACAGCATCTCCGAATACATACTCGAATTAACTGTTAATAAACTTAAAATTGAACTTCATAAGTAAACTACGGCGGGTAAAATTGAATTTATTGGTTCCATAAGCAAACTCCACTTTGTTACGGTAATATCCTGCTGCCCTTCAGTGCTTCCCGATCTATTTTATACGTGAAAGTGCTTCAAGTTGGAAAGAAAAGTATAAGAATATTACAGAAGCCAATGTAGTAAGAGTAGGAAGAAACCCGGTGTCAATATTAACCTGATGTTTGAAATTCCAATTCACCATAGATGCAGTTGTCTGAAGTTTTGTGTCCACAAAGCATTTAATCAATTCGAGGAGAATATATCCATGCTTTTGAAGGCCATTTTGCGGATGAGTTCTCAAATAAATACACTTGCTGTGCACATTTCTCAAGTATTTTACAAATTGTAAGCGTCGCCTCTTGATGAATATGAACTTCGATTTACCAAACATGCAGCGAGCAGTTCACCACAAGAAATCCCGCAGTATGGACTCGATACACCCTGATCTATTACAGCTTCACTCAGCATCATTAGATTTTACGAGCATGATATCGATATGTATCTACTGACCTCCGTGCAAGCCACCTAGAGTGTGTGCGGTAGGAGGCAGCTTGCCACTAAACAGGCTCTACGTGCATGCACTAAAGTTTACTAATAGTACATACCTAAGCTGGGATTTATATGAATAACGTACACTAGAAATTTATCATTCATAATTAAAATTTTTTTTTCTACCATTACAACTGACAGCTGCAAAACATTTATATCTTGACCTACCTGTGTTCCAAATGAGTCTAGTAACAGGCTGTTTACGGATGACAGGAGTGGAAAGATCATAGAGGCTCAGTTTCAATGATCTTTCATCCATATCCGTTAATCAGATAAATAGTTGCATGCTTGGTGAAAAATAAAGTACTTGCTTAATTCCACGATTTATTTTGAAACCGGTCGAGTCATTCAAAATAAATCGTGGAATGACCTAAGTACTTTCTTTTTCGCTATGTCTAAATTCCACCAAGTAAACTTGCCGACCATCGATTTTAGCTGCATGCTTCACAAAAAAAGATATGCCACAGATATCCAGCCGAAGAAGCAGCATTCTGCCCACATAGGATGACGACCAGTCTCTGACACGCAATATCTATGAAGGTAGTTTTCGTCCTGAGCATATACTTTTGAGGGAATTTTAATGGCTTACAGTTTACAGATTTACTATCCATTCATTTTACTAAGCAGGTGCCTATAAATACCTATTATTTATTCATAACATCCTCCTTTCCCTCTAATATGCCGTTAGTTTTCTATGGAATCTATTCACCCAATTATCATTCTTTTTTTAATACACCGGTGTCTTCTGACACAAAGTCTTACTGATGATACTCCACTTGATTACACATCAAGGTTGACTAAGTTTGAATTTCGTCACGAATCATCCGCCTCGCTGTGATTTTGCAATCTAAATGCCACAGGCTCCAGGTGGGCTTTTCTGTGTTAGGATTTAGCTTGGGTGCAGGTTAGGCTAGAATTTACTAGTTGGAGTAATTCAAAATCTAATTCTACCAAGTCTATGACCACTCTTCCCAGTTTGACCATCACATATGGCAGTAAATGATCTTTTAAACCTCCCTTCCGTTGGCCGTGAATAATTTCCCACAGTAGGATTGGTTTAGGCATTGGTAGATGAGCTGAATGTGACATCAATGGAACTGAGTAGTCCATACCGTCAAATCTGGTTCCAAGGACCCATATAAGTAAGGGATTATAAAGGAATTAAGGGTCGTTCAAAGGAAATCAGAAATATTTGTCAAAGGTCATTATGATAATTCTTTTAGTGTTACGAATTCAATGAAAGCAGTAGAAACCGTTATGGAAAACACTACGTACATGGACGAAACTCGAAAGAATGTTGGTCACAACAGCCTAATGACTACCTCCTACCTACCTAATAAAATTGAGCGACCACAGGATATTCTTTTCCATAGAAATCTTAATGATGACTTTTAAAGGTTTTGGGTGTTAACGTTGAACACTGGTGAAGTGTTTAGAAGCTGTACTGCTCATAACAGATTCGAATACTTGATAGATAGAGATGAACTAGTATCATGAAACAATGCATACCAACACGTCTCTTGGTAAAATATACAGATAAAAACGAGCATTGGAAGATTCACAGCATTTTCTTCGTCCTCTCCCAAATTATTATTCCTCACCGATTCCTAACCCACTGAGAGCTTCGCTTTTAGGAGTTTTCCTATCTCTTTTCTTCGATTATCTCCATCTCTGCTATAACTTCTCCTACTATGCCTCCTTGTTTGCAGTTATTTTAGGAAGGCGACCGACAGCTACAAAGGGTGATTTATTGCTATATACTCCTGTATTTTTAAATAAATTCCTGCAAGCCCCAGCATATTTTCCCTCACCGGTTCATTAGGAGGTCAAAGGATACCATCCATTTTGGTAGTCATCTTGAGTTTCTTACCTCGTCGCCTCGAGAATGAAGCACTAAAATAAGAACCTTCTCTCGTAACATTCCTTGCCTCTCAGATCGTTAACAAATTCGCAAATCCAAGCTTTTTTTCGTCACCAGAACCGATATATTTCTTCTGGAAAGAGAATTAGTTTTTATAATCAATCGGAAACAATTTATGCCACTTCAAACTTAAATATTTTTCCAAAACATCAGGTTAAAAATTACCCGTCCATTCATGACATTCGTCCATTTCCGGTCCTGGAAGGAGGGAATGAACGCAGCCTCTCCCTAAACACCGCCGCTCTTCCCGGAAAAATGCGACCTAACCACTCCCACCTCCGACACGCAGCCCCTACCTCCCCCAGGTATAGCGCCCACTTCGGGCGAAGGACCCCTCTACACGAAAGAACTTTAGTTTCTCCCCATCTCAGACGCCTGAAGCTATGCTTAGTCCAACGCTCTCTTTGGTGTTGTGCACGAGTCTACTAGTAATCTGTCCGAAACACACTCGCAGACAAGGAGGGCGCCCTTCTCCAAGACTGACTAAATCGCATAGCAAGATGAGTGACGGATTTGGAGTGGATCTTTTCCAGTTTTCCAGTTGCATCAATTAGGGAGGGTGGAGTCCCCCCCTCCCTCCCATAATTATCCGTCATTTGGTGAAACCGTCATAACGCCAGCTCAGTCGGAGTGGCCAGAGGGCATCATCTCTTTCAGATTTTATTTTGCCGTTACGCACGGCATAGTGTTGAAAATCGCCTGAGAAAAATGTTTCCTGGCCCAGGAACTGTACAACGGATCTTCGGCTTTCCGAGATAGTGCGCATACCATCGTACATCCCAGTATTCTTCTTCATCCCAAAGGTATACTTTTTAAGAGGATCTATTAGAGGCCTCGTTCATCATTACGGTCCATCAAGTGTGGTACTCGTTAAGTCGAATATGATAGGTTATAAGGCGCAGAATGAATTTCTCCAATTTTTTCATAATTTTGGTGACTGTCTAGCGACCAGCCCTAAAGCAAAGTTGAATGGAAGAATAAATGACCCAATGTACAAATGTGCTTGATGTCGATACGCCACTCAGATAAATTATGCATATGAAGCCTCGTTATGTAACAGGCTACGAATGGGCAATCATAACTGAATAAATACGGCCATTCAATTCCATTGCATCAGTAAAGCTAAGATCAACAGGGAGATTTGAAATATGTGAAATGAGCTATCACTATGTTTCATTCCATTGATGACAAAAAAATGAGGTATAAAGTTAACCACGTTCCTAGGTTGCCCAGTGAATTCTTTCAAAAAACTTTCCAGAAGAGCAGCTCATAAGATGCCTTATAGTGGAGATATTTCAGGATGGGTAACCAGTGGCAAATTAAAGGGGGGGCAGCACCCTCTCGTAATTTCATGGTAAATATAATAAAATTTTTATGCATAAAGATGTTTTCAAAACTATTAGTAAAACAATGTGCACTCACTGCAGTGTCCAATGCAGAATGAGAAATGATAATGCCTTTGACGCTATCACCCTCGTATGAATACATTGTAGCATAACCACTCATGTCGGGTCAAAAGTGATTACAAATTAGGACCCAGAAAACAGCAAACTGGCCCTAAAACAAAGACCTTAATCTGCCCTGTGCGGAACTTCTTCCTATAATGTTTAGGAATGTGTAGTTTTAATCTAAAACAGACTTGGAGTTAGTTATTAACTGATGTAAACAGTAAGCAATGGTGTACCGAGAGGAAGGCTAAAGTTTATCGATGTCTGCAAGGCACGATAAATCTAATGGCACAGTTTTAATCCTTAGAATATTAACATTATTTACTATTCCATATTTTGCATAGCTCTGCCTAAAATTAACCCCCAAAGATGGCATTTTTTTACTTATTCTAAGAAAACTAGCTCCGGAAAACCACTTTCAGAAAATGTGAGAGGAATTCACATCCATCCGAAACACTTCACTCCACTAAAACTTTATATATATTATAAAAAGTAATCATCTCCAACAAATTAGGTCAAACCATACTTCGTGATCTCTGATATCCTTTATTTATCTCAGGGTATAGTCCCCAAAAATTCACTAAGGTTATACAGTCCTAAAATACACCAGTGTATTTTGAAAAATCACGAAATTAGAATGGTGTCAAAAATGCCTTTTCATATCTATGTATATTGTTACAGCCTTTAGTACTTCAGTGTGACAGATTACACTGGTTAGGAAACACAGATTTTAAGAATATTTAATATTTTCTTTAAGTGAATAGACAGTTTTTGTTTTGAATATTTAATATTTTCTTTAAGTGAATAGACAAAAAAATAAGGTTAATTGCTAGAATCCCACCATATCTATATCAGGACATATGCTATTGGTGCTTCTTAAATATAATTTGTGTGCAACAGAATGTTATTTTACAAGAAACATGCCTGGAGTCTCATCATGTTCCAATTATTATTTCCTATGATACTTATTACTGGATCAAATGTTGTAAGGACAAAAGATGAGCTTACTTCCTTAATGTTTGATATTTTAGCAGTAATGCATACATATGTGAAAGAGGTATAAATTTACTTCCTGGCTGTATCAATAGCAAGTCATTATGATACATGTCTCTACACTATTATTGGCAACGTGACTCACATGTGGTATTCCAAAATCAAGAAAGGACTGTAAATGACAGCTTCACAATAGGTAATTATATATATATATTTATTTATTATTTTTTTTTTCAATAAAAGTTTGGAGTTCCCATGTAGTTATTTATTCCACCAACAACTCATTTTGTTCTCATGAGGATAAAACAATTATTATAAGTATCTAAATCAAAATATTGACATACCTACTTATCTACATTAATTTTCTTGCTAAAAGAATTTTAACTGGACTATTAAATTACCTTTTAATAATAATTGATTATATGTTAAAACAAATTGGTTGGCGATTCTTATTTCAAAACAAAAAGCCCTCTAAGAAAATAATAACTGAACGTAAAGTGTGATTTAACACCTCTCGAATTTAAGTCAATTATATATATGTAGTTGCCCCTTATAGGTGTCATCATTGAGCATCCTTATTTTGTGATGCTATTCAACTTCATTGACTGCCTGAAAGTTCAATAAATAAATGAACTTTCTGAAAATTAGAATACAAATTTTGGATTAAAATTGTAAGAGGAATTAACTCTCTCTAGCAAATTGTTCATCAGATGGATAACCAGTTCAACTGACAAACTGAATTGACCAAAACAAAGTGATAAATACTTTGTAAATAGATAGGTACCTAATTCATTTACATAAGAAAATAGGGTGCATTAAACATGTAATAATCCAAATTTGGGCAACATTACAAGAATATCTGATCACAACATTGCTATTGGCTCTATTATAACTACTGATGCAGTAGAACTGGAGAATTTTTTGATATTATGTACCTTGAGAATTTCCTGACCTACTTATTATACCTATATACTATTACTTATATTATTATATACTGTGATATTACTTGGTGAACTCCTAGATGTTTCCTCTGGTATAAAATAATAAATTATACTACATAAGACATTATCGTATGGCTTATTTAATAAATCAATTGCCATACATAATTGTTTTCATATATTTCACAGCGTTCATACATTAAATAAAGTGATTAAAAAGCATATAAATCTTAAAACAAGAGAATATTACTACTATTTTAATTTCCACTATGCATCTAATAAAAAAGTTTACCCAGGATTGTGAGTTTATTCTAATAAAATCATTATTTTCAAACCCTGCCTTAGTCTCAGTCATACTGGTTTAACATGATACGAATATGGCTTCAAACACTATTACTTCCTTCAGTTACATTTTAATGGATGATGTTTCTGATTAAAACCTTTCATATATCTACCTGCAATTGAAGATGAAGGAAGATACATATATCAATGTATACATTTTCCATGGACTGTTATTAGAAATGATTCAGTTGAAATGAAGAGTCATGGAAGGAAAAAAATAATTTGAAGATGTAATATCATGAATATTTCATAGCCAGCTAAAATAGTCCCTCAGTAAGTACTTATATTCAATTTACTGAAATGACTCCGAAGTCATATCACATAATGATGCTTTTGGTCTTGCTGCCTCTGAAGTTAGACAGATTAATAGTCATGTGTATTTGTTCATTTTCTGATCCTTATCATTCATTAGCACTGTTACTAGCACAGCTTATTCCCATCACAAAAGCATCTATTTAAAACTGCCTCATATTATTTTTCAGAATAATTGGTTAGCCAAGAATTCTTCTCCATTCCAGGATATTATGGCTGCTTGGGGGCATAATGTCCATGAGTTGATTTATTCTAATCAGTGATCAAGAACTAGTTAACCCCATTCCATAATTATAACTTTATTTTTCAGTTTACAGGTATATTATGTCAGAGTTATGAGTCAAATATAAGTGGATCTTCCACTTGACCATCACTATGTTTCCATTAGTTATGGACAAACTGGGGTTGTTACAGCACCACAGTAAATAAATTGCTGCGAATGGGGAAGGTCCAGTGGCTGTTTTATGCTGTTATTAAAGTTAAAATAGACACATAATGATGCAACAAAAAATTCAACAATGATGTAATTTATCTTGATTGTCAAGTAGAATATAGTTCAGTAGTCAAGTGGGTAGAGTATTATAATACAGACCAGACGTACCAAGTTCAATTCCTTAAGATGTCTCTTTGGTTGAACCCAGATAAGGCCAAGCTGTGTGAGGCTCTGGTACCATATGTTTGTCAGAAACTAAGGGAGGACCATGGCAAGATTAATTGCCTTATTTTCATATTCCACAAAGTTGAACTGATTTAATTGGTAGCTCTTCCTTCATTAACCAAACAGACGTAGAGGTCAAATACATATTCACCTGAGATTGGTGGGCATTGGAAACATGTCCCAGTGACTTGGTAATTCCAAATCCACAAACAAGTTAGCGAGTAAATGGTGAAAATAAAGTAGACTTCTTTTTAAATGAGGAATCAAGTCACTGCAGTGGTTAGAGTACTATTCTGCCATCCTAAACCCCAGGTTTGATTCCCAGTAGGGGCACATATTTGCTGCTGTAAAATAGTCCCAGAGATGTGTGGAGATACCTAAGTGCAGTACTCAGTCCATCATATAGGATGTTAAACTGTGGACCCCTTGGTGCCTTTCATGAAGAGCAGGAAACTGCTAATGCTGCATCAATCTCCATTCCAGCTCTACTACTTGGAACATTTACTTGGAACTACCTCTATCCATACACCTACCAATCCTCAGTTGGCACAATCCCTCAATGACAGTAGCCATTCAAACCATCCATGAATAAAAACTCCTATTCAAATGAAAATTTGATAAGGGCACACAGGAGAATCTAATGTGATTATCTTTCTTATATTTTTCCATCCGAGGCAGTTATCATAAATATTTTGTGGCGTCTTTCACAAATTATGCTACATTATTGATTTTTTCTCTCACAGTGACAAAATGAATGCATATAGTACATACTGTCAGGAAATGCACTTGTAGTCCCAGCTGAATTTTTGAAAGCTGTGACCCATTTCTCTTTCTTATTAGCTGCAAGTATTTTTTCTGTACCTAAGTGCTATTTCCATGAAATAGAAATGTAACTACCCATTCAAACCCATGATCATCATCAACATAGGATATGGCTACATGTAGATGGAGAAAAGCTTGATATGTTACTAAAAATTGTCTCTTGAAATGGTCTTTGAGTACAACACATACCCATTTAGTCACTTTGTACTTATGGTTATCATTTCAAAATACTGGGAAGCCATTTCATTGAGCAAGAACATTATTGTGCTTTATTATATGTCCAGATTTAAATTTGCTCATACTTTGCAAAACCATTTTCATTTGGAGTAAATGTTGCTCATTTGCAATAATATATATATCGTGAGAGGTGTGAGGATCAAATTCATTGGGAGTAAATGTTGCTCATTTGCAATAATATATATATCGTGAGAGGTGTGAGGATCAAATTCATTGGGATCCAAAAATACCCAAAATTATATCACATAATCAACATTTAAAAATCTTTAATATTTAAAGTAAACAATATTTTTCTAACATCTTCTTAATCTCAATGATACATAAATGATAATGATATAATGATAAATATTCCCTGATGGCTAGATGATAAGCCCATCTATGACATCAATAGATGTCAAAGATGGGGTTCGATGGGATGAGGGCTTGCCCAACAGGAACAATTTCAGAAGTGGGGCCATTTTAAATGCAAGAGGAATTTCTTTTTTGTACACTATAAAAGTATTAAAAATGTGGTGCTACTGCAGAGTGAAGTGGATATGATTAATTGACCTAGTGATAACAATAGAATCCATAAGAAGAGCAGGAAGAAAGAGAAATCATCTGAAGACTTTGAAAATATGGCAGGGGACTTATTTAGTCATACCTTGAGATATGTCACACGATGAAGCAAGAATTACTAATATAAAAACATTTGTCAAGGGACTTATTAATGGGAATAATAGAAAAAGAATGTGCGAGATATATGAGGCAGGTTGTAGGCAGAGTTGGGAAGAAAAACCACAAAGAAGTAAGTGGTCTCAGAGCTCTTATTAACTTGTAAGTGGTTACAATTTTACTCTTCTAAATTTTTAATCAATTGCAAGTCTAAATTACATTTTTATCCCACATAGCAAAGCAAGCTTGCTGCAACCTTGCAGCAAGCTTGTCATTGCAAGATAGCAAACTTGCATGGGCAGGGTTAAAGCTTGCTGCAATCTAACTAGCTCACCTGCTGCAAGGTTGCACTACAAGCTTGCAGTAAGTTTCATTCAAGCTTCATGCAAGTCCTGTGCAAGCTTCAACCCTGGCAAAAATAGAGGGTAGGCTGAGGGTAGGAAAGCATTCATGAACCACACACTAAAATATTGCCTATGGCATTCAATTGTACAAAGGATCTTTTCCCATGTACCTAGGGAAACAAATTAGTTACCACAAAAAAATCACTACTTGCATGAGTACACCTATAGTATCAAAATTTAATAAGAAAATATTATAACAGCTTTACCTGTATTTATAAATGCGAAAGTTATAATTCTTGACCATTCATGGCACACGCATATGCTTGCCCTATGTGTCTTATCAATTTAACCTAACCGACCTGAACTACTTTTAACGATGACTACCTAGCGCTTCTTCACTAACGACTGATAGATGGGAGGCCATATATATATACAGCTGCTGGCTTGCATGAATTCATTAGTGATAATTAACTTTACAACATATGGACACGGGTATTTGTACCATTAAAACATTTCCCCAATTACCATTTTGTTAACACAGAAAGAAAAACACGAGCCAAATCCACAAAATTTGGCTCATGTTTTTCTTTCTGTGTTATCATGTTGCGCATCCACTCCATATCGCCTGAATCTTCAGAATTTGTTACCATTTTGTTGCTAAAAATAAGCATGACCATTATGACTATGCATAACTGAATTCTTTCAACTCCAGGAGAGATAAATGAGAGTTTCCTCAGTAATGCGCCAATCGCCATATTCATCGGATGGGTCGCGGGATCTTTGGCGATACAAGTAGGAACCCTGACGTCAATACCACTGTATTTTGTACACAATCAATCTGTATTCACAATCAATCTGTATTCATGAACTATACAACCTTGTTCTTTTTTGTCAGTTAATTTATCATTACGTGCTTAAGTTAATTTTGTGCTAATGGTAAACAAGCTGTGCGCGTTCAAGCACAGGTAACTGTACTCCTCCCTTAGTAGGAACCCTATAGTTGCAATTGGCTAAGGGCCTTGCACTATTGCTACCAATGTTGCCAGAGTCCTGCAGCAAAGTAGCCAAGGTTGGCACACTTCATGCAAGTCGAGTGCAACTTGCACGGAACGTGTCAATATTAGCAAACTTGCAGCAGGCTGGCATCTAGATTACCAATCTTGGCAAGAGGTACGCTAGCCTCAAACCTTTTTGCAATCTTGCGTGCTATGTGGGATGTAACTAGTTACAGCTACAAGTTGATTACAGTTCTTTTCAAAGAATGTTATGAAAAAGGGCTTAATAGTTCAATATGGGAGGATCTATTATACACTGTTTTTACCAAGTTATTATTTTAATTAACTGCATTTAACACAAATATCATTTTAATATAGGTACTAATAATTACCTACTTGAACAAAAGTAACACTGCAGTAGGTCCCTACTCTTGTGGTAGCCTTAGTGAATTTGAATTAATTTGCCACATTTCTCAGAGGTAAGTTTTTATATTGAAACAAAAGATCGACACTGAACCTGATAACGTACTATGTTGTTCTATATTACAATGAATCAATTGGAAGGTGTGCTGGCCACTGATATCCTTACATCTTAACAAATGAGTTAAGTATGCATGCACAGGTTCTGTAAAATTAAGAAACCCTACCTACACTCGAGAACCTTAGCTCCTCTGCCAAGTTCACTCCCATAGTTGTATTTTTGGTGATAATTCCTTTGGTTAATTGAAAACATGGTTCTAAATACCCACATGGGAACTCCCTTTTAATCATGGCCATGGCAAGTTACTGATGGAAAGGATTTGGCAAAATGAAGCATGGAGGGATAAAATTGCAATGAATGTTGAAAATCATGAAATAATGAACCAGCCCTGGTGAAAATATAGCGTGAAGGAAGCGAGAACGAAGTTTCAATTGGAGCGCTAATAGAGAGATTGATGAGCGCAAACGGAGAGATAACGGATGCTTAAGGAAGCGGAAAGTGGAACATCGGAGTGTAAATTAAGTTTCGATTTCGAGCGTCACGGAGCGCAAACGGAAAGCACGCGTTCTTCTCGGGCGGAAGCAAACAGAAAGTGATACGAGAGCCTATGGAGAGTGCATCGGATGGTCGGAACGTACTTGGAAAGTGATATACTCGTAATGGAAATGGAACTTGAGCCATGACGAAGCGCGTATGGAAATCTTGCCGTATGCTTATAATTGACATCTCGACGTCAACGTTCACTAATGATAATACGCTATGAAAATTGAAATAAAATTCAAACACAAGAAATACAATCGAAGTTAATTATAAACACAATTTTGAAATCTTAAACGAGTTTGAAACAAAGGAATTCTGATTTCGTGAACGAAATATTCAATATTGCGGCGAAGAATATCTAATTTTTCCCATCTAAATTTTATGAACATTATAGAGGTGCCACGGCAGACAATATTATTTCCAGATTTTTATTGCCATCACTGTAACAACAGAGCGACTTTAAACGACACGACTAACTGCTCAAAATATCTACATGAAAACCTTTACCTCAAACGGTAAAATTTCACAACTACGGTTACTTATTTTTAGCAAAGGAAATAGATCACACTTCTGATTAATTTCGTAACACACTCGTTCCTAGAATAATTCCGATTAACATTCATTACGAAAGTTACAAAACAAGAAGAGGGTGGACAATTTAAACTCTTTTGCATCTATTTACCTCTACATTTATTATCAGTCATTAATTATACATTTCCAAGAGGAATCAATAATTATCTTGCATCCAATGGTGACACTCAGAAATACATTCTTTGGCTTTTTGTCTTCTTCTTGGCTCCTCCACAAAAAGACACCTGAAAGCAGCACGATCAGAAGGCTTAAATATTGCAATAACAACAAATGTTTCTATTTATTATTTAAAGCAGGAAGGAACTATTAACAGTTAAATTCAAATAGTTTACAGCCGCTCCTTTCAATTCAACGACCTTCCGTCAGGACATGGCACAAAAAGCATAAATGTGTATAAGCATACAAAGCACAAATATGAAAGTTCACTGAACAAATGAACTCACCCTTGCCTCCTCGGTCACTAACAATAAGATGCACGATGCTATGATGCTAACAATGCCATAAAAATCTCGTCCGTAGTCCCGGAACCTTGCGAAGTATTAGTGGCAATAGACTCATCTACGAAAAAAACGGAACTGTTAAGCAAACATTTCGTAAGAGAAATTTGTATATTTTCAGTGATGCAGTGTGCGAACATTCTCTGCTCAATAATATTATATTAACACATTATCATTATCCAGTTCAAAACATACCTCCTAGAATGAGGATTTTCACATCACAAAATCCATCCGTTCCTTTCGCTTCGTCGCAGTATTCCTTCAATTTTAATCCCGGAACGAATGCCAAAAAAAAACTTCCTTTTTCATGGTCTACACAAGGCATTGAGATGTTGAATGACTTAAACGTGACCACAGATAACACTTCTTGTAACAATTAACTATTTTAAGCACATGAGATGGCTTTCCGCTCCACATGCAGTAGCCACCAAAACTTCACGAAATGATGAACACGGAAAGTAAACACCACCGTGATATAACATGTATTATAACACCAAAACCAAGATGGAGGTTTTCACGCACTGCATTTAGAGTCAAGTTAGCATCTTAATTCAAAATAGGGTTTCTATGTACTCAGAATTATAATTTTTAAGCATTTATTCTCATTTTAAAATATATTAATACTTATTGTCTGCTTTATTTCCATATTTATTTACTCGTACTATTATATGAATGAGTTTCAATCTATCAAATGCTTAAGTAGTAGGTGGTGGGAGTGCTTTGTTTATGTAAACATCCGGTTTCACGTTGTTGTCGTTCGAATAACTAGAGCCAAGCAAATAAACTAACTAGATACTACACATCATTAACATGCATGAATTATTCAAGCCTGTAATGTAATGATTAATTACAGTATGACCATATTTAATGTTCTTGATGCTTTAACAGGAGTAAGTATCAATTTCTACATGATACTACAACATATTATCAGAACCTATATGTATTATGTCAACAAAGTCAGTAACAATCTTTGGTCAAGATTAATGCCGACTATGGCGATTGGCTTGTAGATATGGACTATTATTAATATATTGACGCACAAATTCATAAATGAAAAATATGGATAATATTAATTAAAGAACTCGCTATACAGCTAGCATATACGAAATGTCTGTGAAAAATTTTCAAAGTCCACCCAGTTATATTCCTTAAAAGTCAGTTATATACCTACCAAATGTGGTAATGGCATTTGCGTCTTTATACTGACTGTCATTTTCGAGAGCAAGCAAAAATATTTCCTTTGTATACAACATTGTTACCACATTAAATATTTCTAAGTGAACGTAGTCACATTCGTTGAAACTCAAGTTGTCCATCAAAGAAAGGTATAAAGTGATATTAACATATATATTGGATGATTATTGTTGACACTTAACGGTCCGTGTAATTGTTTGTTTAAGTATTCAACATTTTTCTTCACAAAATTCATAATTGTGGCAGCACTTTCAACGAAGCGCACATGAAGTAGCACATGGAGTCTTCGTATGCGTCCCGATAAGAGAGATGGAAGAGCAAACGGGGAACGGGAAAATAAGCGCTATTGAAGCGAGAAAGAGCGCTCCTTTCACTCTCATGGAGGAATAATGGAAGAGTGATCCGAGCGAGCGAAATATCAGAGAGTAAACGGAGAGCGATGAAAACTCCCCGTCGCTTTATCACCTCTCCATTCACGCGACCGTCACGCCCAAGCGAGCTGCCGATTTTTACCAGGGAGCCACCCATTTAACTATCAATAGCGTAGTAGTCATCAGCCTCTAAAAGCTGAAGAGCATCTGACAAAATTGAATGTGAGATAATCATGTACCATCCAAATCTAGATAGTAATTATTGCTTTCGGAAAATCATGATTAGATTGGAGTTACATATTTTTTAATATAACGATTACAAGTTAAAATTAGGTACCTACCTGAAAAGTAATCATTATGGTATCTCAGTTACTTTAAATCAGTTACTCTGCACTGGTTGTAAAGTATGAGAAGAGAAGACTTATCAAAATATGCAGGTTAGCTGGTTAGGGAATGGCTGGGAAATCTTTTAAGGCTGGGAAAACCACCTGTTAAGAGCAGCATCAAAGCAATCTTAAGGTTATAGACCCATGATAATGATAAATAATACAAATGCCTGAAAACATCCAATGGAGTAGCATGAATGATGTATGCATATATTGTAATCAAAAGTGATCTGGAAAAATAATTGTAACGATTAATAACAATTGTAATAATTTATTGTTAAATCTTTAGACACCATGGAAATATGCTCAAACTCTGCACAATCCTTAATTTTCACCTTCCAGATGTACCCTTGATTAAGAGTCTGCCTCTAATTTTGCTGCATGTGACCAGGTCGTGACACATGCCAAACAGCCATGTATTCTTGGGAAGATATATAGTGGTTATAATACAGGGTTTGAAAAATATTCATATAATGTGCAAAATATTTTCGTTCCAGCAGCTGAAGGTTGGGAAATAATACTCATATGTAGCCACTTTGAATGGCTACTTATACTACATATTTTTATAAATACTTCACCAGATAGGTAGGAATTAGTCCAGGCTCTCGCCCACCTCTTCTTTGAATATAGTAAGAGGGCAGAATATTGGATATGATTTGGAAACACCCTTTCGAGTCCATTTCTTAAGCCTGTTGGAGAAGTATTTCACTCATCAACTTAATAGCATGTTAGGAAGTACTGCATCAGTCTCTCTCCTTTATCACTATCACTCACATTTCTATGGCAAAAATAGGAGAAAATTATAGGTACACAAATTATGCAAGCAATTATTATTCACTTAAGTGTTAGCGAAGACATTGGTGGTATAAGGGTGCCAAATATTTTTCATCTTTATGGTTTCCACGTATTCTCTGGTCGCGCTGCTAAAAGGCCAAGATGATCGAATTCGTATGGATTTATCATATCAATGAGTGGTGGAAGATAGTGGTGGACCATTGATCTAAGGAGGAAGGACTTATAAGTCCATGTTCACAACCATGTTGAGTGTAACTTGCACGGAACGTGTCAATACTGGAAAACTTGCAGCAGGTTTTCATCTAGATTGTCAATCTTGACAAGCCCTACGCCAGCCTCAATCAAATTTGCTACAATCTTCCATGCTATGTGGGAGTGAACCGCTGTTTTAAAGTACATGGGTCCACTCGCCCCAGTTCAAAATACGGCGGGCCAACCCGGAGTTCAGTTCCACAGCTGAGAAGACCCAAGAAAACTACAATTTAGAAGCTTAACTCCCGGAGCTAGTTTAAGCTGAACGCAATAATTTTCTCCTCCAAGTATCTCCCAAGTGTTAGAATAACGCCAAGGTTTCTGCAGCACCTTCCTACGCCGCCCAGTGACATAAGAAAAAACATCCGATTGGAAAGGAGTATTTTATTTATAGTGAGCAGTGACGTCCATTGAGACGGACTGTGAGAAAGGGCAGGACCGGAGGATGGGAGCCGGCGCCATACAGCTTCGTACATCCTGATTGTGGTGTTTCTCAGGAGAGCAAATCTGTAAATCAGTATTCTCCAGAAAACGGGAGTAACGAGACTCGTAAGTTACCTGCACAAGAGCCGTCACCCGACACTTTTTGACGGAAAAAAGGATAAATCTTTTTCACCAAGAGAAAACCTAGTCTCCCGAGCAAATCCTCACTTCCGGCGCCCTAATCGTGGCCTCAGATACGTTCCACTCACATGCAAACGTATATCTTTCTCCCAAGGTGTAAATTCGCATGTCGACAGTGATTTGTGTATTATTTCCAAAACACTCATTGCCACGCGAATCAGCAGAAACTATCGGTTCTGAGATATATATTGAAGCAGAATTTCCACAAGGAAAAAATTTACCTTTACCGGGACTCGAAACCGGAAAGAAATATGCATAATCAATCATTATGAAAGGGGAAGGTGAGGGCAAATCGCAGCCGCTGATTATTGCTGGGGACAAGATGCTTCAAATCGGCCTCAAAAATTTTTGTGACTTAAATTACATTGTTGACTCAGGTTCGGCCTCCATCTTGCAACAATCTGATTTGATTAATTGCGGTTGTCATTTGGAAGATCTTCTTCAATTTTTTTTATCGTAAGCGTAAGATGTCGTAACGAAGGGATCAGTCATCCCGGTAAAATTATATTTTGTCCAATGATGCAGTTGTTCTGGAGTTTGAATTTGATTTTCATGAACGCGCTGTAAACTTGTACCCGCTGCCAATCGCTTGAGACTCGGTCACTTTCGCCCTTTCCTTGAGCCGTTGCCAATGTGTGCCATTCAGCTTTTACCCCAATCAAATATATTCATGATATGACGCATTTTCTCTGTTATACGTTGATTCACGTAATATATTTTCTTTGTTATGCGTTTTTAATAAACTTAAAAGTCATCATCAGGGGCAGACTGGGTACCCAAGGGCCCTGGGTACCATCGGTGACCTGGTCAAAGGACCACAAGACTATAATTTGTTTCGATTAAAACTAAATAGATCAACTAACAGTTTACAAAAAGTCTTTTCAGTTCTTCTGATAGGTATTTGAGTAAACATGTCTACAATTTCATTTTTGCCTGCATCAAAACCCAATAATCTTTAAACAGCAATAAAAAATAATCGCGTCCTTTCATTTTCATATATGGCCGGGCCCTAGGAAAACGGAAGGCGCTGAAAGGGCCCAGGGCTATTCGAGGCAGCCCGGGGCACCAGGAGGGGTTTACCACCCACCCGCCCAGGCCAGTCAGATGGTAAGCCTTTTCGTTAACTAGTTTAAGACTTCGGCCGGTAGAAAACTTGGGAAGAAAATTCTTTCTTCCAAGCGCTACCCTCCAGGTGACCAAAACAGTTAAGTCAGCGACTGAATAGAGTGCTCTAGGATGCAGGTTAAGTAATCGTAAGCGTCAACCAGTAGATGATACCATGGAACGTGGACTCCAGAATATTCCCTAATTCTTTTGGGAAACGCATTCCGATGTATCCTTAAGTTCATTAAAAATAGCCCTCACGATTTAGTCTCTTCCTACTGGTTGCTTGCATGGAGATGAGGAAAAGGCAATCCGGTTAAATACCAGCTTGGCACATAAACTTTCACGGGTTTGAATACCACCAAGGACATGGATCTTGTATTTTTTTACTCCTTCAGTGGTTGAAGTAGGTTAAATTATAATTATTTCACTATCTGTAAGTATATTGGAGCGAAATTGATATCCTTTCGTCAACGGTCCATCGCTTCGGGATTCCTAGAATTGGTCTGGGTTCCATTGCTCGGCTGAGACCGCCTTGCTTAGTTCAAGACAGGGAGTAGGCATATAAAGTTCGCCTTTGCTTTGAGAAGCTTTGAGGGAACTTTTATTTACTTCAGACAGGCCACAAAATTTCTACGAACAGGTAAGACTTATGAAGCGCATCATACTAGAGAGGGAGAAAATAAAGTATGCCCCGAAGATATGGCAACAGGAATCGTGGCAACAAGGGAAGGACTTTAATTTAGAAATGATTGCGAGAAATATTAGATTACTTAAACGATCCGAACGTGAAACCCCACCAGTGGGTAGCGGAGTTAGGGAGACGGCCTTAAAAGATATGCTAGACCCCGCGTTCGAGCACTACTCCAACCTGTTCAACAGATATGGGCAGTGGAACGAAAATGAAGCGCCGGAATTAGGAGAGCTCCCTACCCTAGAAGAAGGAGATAGAGAATTCCGGGGGGGGGGAGATAGAAACAAGTGAGCTCGAGCTCGTATTGAAGAAAGCTCCCAAGGGAAAGGCACCCGGGTCGGATGGTCTCCCTTTTTGAATTTTACCAAACATTTTGGCTAATTTTACGTGAAAGTTTTACCGAAGTTTTTAGACAAACCCTGAGAGATGGGTTTTTAACAGATTCACAGCGATTAGCGCACATTACACTTATACCAAAAACTACGAAACCAAAGAGTTTTAAAGACTTTAGACCAGTTTCTCTTTTAAATGTAGACTATAAAATAATGACACACGTATTTAAGAATCGCCTGATGGCCCTGATAGACAGAGTAATACACCCAATGCAATACGCGGTCTCGCCAAGCATAAATATCTTAGACGCTGCTCTACTACTACGAGATATGGTTTTGACGTCGGACCTTCACGGAGAAAACTTTTTCTCGGTATTGGCCCTCGATCTAGAAAAAGCCTTCGATTTCATTCGGGTGGATCGTCCTTCTTTTGAAGAGAATGGCCTTCCCTACATACTTCATCAATGCAGTTTCAACCTTCTATCAGAATATAAAAGCAAAAATAAAAATTTCGCATTTCAAAACCTCGGCATTTAGCATTAAGAACTCAGTAAGACAGGGATGCCCCCTCTCGATGATTCTTTTTGCCATTGCATTAGACCCTGTATTGCGTCAATTTGAAAGAGACGGTCTAGGAATACTGCGCCACGGAAACCGATGCGTAGGATACGCTGACGACATCACCCTATTCCTTACCTCCCCAGAACAGATATATCAAGCTGAAGCTACACTCATAAAATTTGGAAAATGTGGCCTGTCCCTCAACAAGTTCAAATCCAATCAACTATTGCTCACGGGAGAGTGGGGAGACTATAGTTCAGATTGGAAGCCAGTGCCTGCGATAAATATTTTAGGGCTCCACTGGGAAAAAAAGCCAGAGGGGATGATAGACAAAAACTGGAATACGGCGGTCAGCTCGGTGAAATGGAAGGCGGAAAGATTAGCTGATCCACGCCGGCCGATAACAATAAGAGCAAGTTTAATAAACCAGTTAATACTCCCAAATCTATGGTTTGTTGCTCAGATTTGGCCATGCCCAAAAAAATTATTGCTCTAGCGATAAAACATACAAATATGATGCTCTGGGATGGCTACTTTAAAAAGGTTACACGTTGTCACCTTTATAGAAGTAGAGAGGAGTGAGGACTCGGCCTGAACGATATAGATTTAAAAACTAAAATTTTGTTTGCAAAAAATACCCTCAAAATCTTGGGTGGAGACGACGGATGGCGCAAGTCTTTGCTAAAAGATGCGTGGACGGCGGCCTCCATAAATAATGACTTTCGGAGGGGCATACGGGACACGGAAGAGGTAGCAGGTATCCTAAAAGAAAATGATGCGTTAGTGACGAAACGTATGTATGATCGAGTAAGGGAGTTACAAACGAAACAAGCAGGAGGACGAAAAGGGAATCCTCGTCAGTGGAAAAATTGGGCCTCGAAAACATCGCCCCCGGAAACGAAGAGCAAACTCTTTGACATTATCTGGGAATTAGTGCTAACAGGGGAAGAAAAATGCCGTTTCAAAATGACCACAACGCCTCTTTGTGTCAGATGTGGGGAAATTGATAGTCTCTGCCACTATGTACTGGGGTCCAAAGACAAATTAAAAATATGGGAGGTAATAAAAAAACTGTATAAGGAATGGGACGTTTTCGGGAAAGGCAGCATAACCGATAAGGACCTCCTTTCCCTCAACTTTCGCCTTTTTCTAAAAGCCCGAAATGACGCCATGATCACGGTAATAGAAAATTTTATCTCTATGGAGCCAAGAAATCGCTGTGGAATCAAAAGAATTCTGGAAAATAAAAGCAAATGGCACTCGGCAAGTACTCACGGTTATGTAGAAATTGCAGTAAGAAGGATAACTAATATGTGTTAATGAGCATTCTATTTTGTAGCACTTTTACTCTTCTATAAGAGATGAAACATACAATTTTGTTTAATATATTGAAAATGCTTGATGTACTACAATTGAGATGAAATAAACTCTGTGTTGAACCGTAGCTCAACTGGTAGAGTACCTGGCCGGAAATCAGGACGTCCGGGTTCGCGTCCCGGTCAAGGCGAATGATATTTTCTCTATGGAATATCTGCTATTGTGATATTCCTGTATTTCGGGAAGGTGACAAAAACAACTTAAATTATCTGTTCCACGCAATTATGATATTCACCGAGGGAAAATTAATCTTGGCAACTGCATGACAGTCCAAATCATTTTAAAGGCGTACGTTGCCCAAGCATGGACGAATACCAACTCAGAATGACGTCTCGTTGTGCCCACAACTGCTTTTATGACGAGTAAACTCGCTTATCTCTCATCAAGCCTTTATCTCCACAGGTTGACCTGCCATCCGCAACCCGGTGGACGTACTCAGTTGCTTTAAGCCCAGCCCTGAGTTACTCACTCTAACTCTGGAAGACACTGATAAGCAATGGCCTCGTTTCACTGGGCAAGATCATGCAGAAACGTTGCAAAATAGTCAAGGCCAATGTAAAAAGCCAAATAGTCAAGTGGAAGGCCAATGAGAACCCATGAAGTCAACAATATTTTTATGCTCTAGGATTTTAATATATCTGTGGGGGGAAATAGAAGATACAATTATTTGATTTTAATTTCTACTCGCTTTAAAAGGTCAATGTATCATCGGTGTCCCAAATCCAGAGTATCTATAACTTTAGATAGTGGCTGAATGACAAAGATTAATCTGGATAGTGAAATGAGCAAAGTCAACACTCAAACACTCTCCAGCGTCTCTGCGAAGCAGATTCTTTTATCTTGGCTGTGACGCATAGCGGGATTAGTCATTTCAAATTTATCAACACGCCTATCTTTAGTGCACGAATCAATAAGTTCCAGGTATGTCTCTTGGGTCACGAAGACATTTTCTAAGAAAATGTTCTAAGTATTTGGTCTACCGTCAGTGTAACTACATTACCATTTTTGTCCTTTAGTAGCTGAACGGTCAACAAATGCCAAGTAAAGCGTCAACGCAGGGGTGAGACACCGCCAAAACTTTACGTAATAAATCAATGGGTATGTGACTGGCTGGGTAATAGACTGAGCTAACGTGATTTTCTTAGCTTTTCTGACGACCTCCCCTCATCGTTGTCTGACGCACCGAGAAGATTTACTAATCTCATCCTCACCATCATTTGGCGTGCAATTGTCTTTTCCCCCGCGCCGAGATTCTGACTAGAAACTTCCCGCGTGTTGATTCATTATGCACGCGTTGTAGTTATAATTGCTACTCTCGGATCTAATAAGTCATTACCCTAACAGTTTTCCGATGCAAGCGCCGTTAGAATTCTTAGCTTAATTTGGTGTGCACAATCGTTTTAATAAAATAATATGTCTGTTAAATCACAAACCCCATCAAAAAAATTAGCATTAGTCATCATATCAGGGGAGTTAATAGCTAAAATATCCAAATTTTATGCAATGGCTTCTTAGACACTTAAAGGCTTTACCACGGCCACAACTACCAAGTCAAATAGGTTAACTTGGAAGTGAAAGAACCTAATCGAAACTAAGATATCGGAAGAAGAGACATGATCGCTCATAATCGTCATGTGGCTTACTAAAGACAGTATAAACGTCTTAGCTAAATTACTGAATCACAAGCACAAATCAGAGTCACATTATGAGTATGTATGGTGATAAAAATGCAACCTACTCGAACATGGTAATCGTTTCACATTTGAGATTAATCCTTTCTTTGAACGAATGTCTACATATCTATAAAATGATCCCGCCACCGTATGAGAAATTTATTGAACTTTCATATGCTAGTGCGTTTTATGATGGAAGTTCTGAGCACTCTCAGCAAACAAAATCGATAAGGAAAAATTATCGGTTGGTCTGTTTGATAAATTACACTACTCAACAAAAAAAACATTTCGTCTGTTTCCTGGTTCAACTTAGCCAATTCTTATTAATTCTGGGTCAAGGAAAACGAATATGTTAATGATTTTTTTATTAGCTCTTGTTTCCTAGATACACAACAGTCCACTGGAGAATGAAACGCAAAAACCCACTTTTAGACTTAATGGTAATTTGAAGAAGATATACTTTGTTATGCCATGAGTACAATACAATAGGCAATCTTTCATTAAACAATGTTTATTTTTTATGAAGCAGTGGTTTATTTGAGCCTATTCCTGTGCACGTTTCCTTTTGGGTTGCCTTTTGTATGTCAAATCCGGAGCATCTCTTGTCAGAGTCCAGCAGTAGTCGGCGAGCATTGATTCATCCCAACGACCCTGATATCTACGTTCCATTGCAGAGATATCTTGGTGAAACCTTTCACCATGCTCATCGCTTACAGCTCCACAGTTTTCAGGGAAATAATCAAGGTGGGAGTGGAGAAAGTGAAGTTTTAATAACATATTGCAACCTACATCACGGAACTTTTCTAGGAGTTCTTTCACTAAATGTTGATAGTTTTTTTTCCTTTCTGTTGCCTAGAAACCCTTGTACCACGCCCTTTAAAGCATCCCAGGCTGCTTACTCTTTCCCCTCCAAAAGTGTATCAAACTCAGGGTCCTTCATAATAGTGCGTATTTGAGGGCCCACAAAGATTCCCTCCTTAACCTTTGCATCACTCAACCTTGGGAATTTCGCTCTAAGGTATTGGAAAGCTTCTTTATCCTGGTTCATGGCATTCACAAAGTTCTTCATTATTCCCAGCTTAATATGCAGGGGTGGAAGCAGAATATCATTTGGATCTACTAGCGGCTCGTTTTGGCTGTTTCTCTCCCCGGAATTCAGATTTCTTGAAGGCCACTTGTCTCTTATGAAGTGAGATTTTCTATCTCGACTGTCCCAAAAACACAGAAAACAGCAGTACTTAGTATAGCCTAACTGCATTCCCAGGAGTGAAGCAATAACTTTCAAGTCACAACAGATCTGCCACTTATAATCCTCGTATTTGATTGACTCTAGAAGTAACTTTACATTCACGTAAGTTTCCTTCATGTGAACGGAATATCCAATGGGAATAGAAGGAAGAAGGTTGCCGTTGTGTAGTAAGACTGCTTTCAAACTCAGCTTGGATGAATCTATAAACAATCTTCAATTACTTGGATCATGAGTAATGTTCAGGGAATTCATCAAGACATTGAAATCCACACAAGCAACCACATGCTCTTTCTTCTCAAAAAAATGAAGAAAATTCTTCTGACGAGTCCTGTACTCTGTGATCTTGACTTCTGGTTGGAGTAGATTCCATTGCTTCATTCTTGACGCCAAAAGCTCTGCTTTCTCCTTGGGCAAGTCAAGATCTCTTACGAGATCATTTAATTCTGTCTGATTCAGTCTGTGGGGCTCATTTAACTCCCCTACCTCGAAATCTGGATCATAGGAAGTCCCAGATATAACGACTTCTTCTTCAGTATCACTCTTTTCAACCTCATAATTTTGAGGTGATTCAGGAATCGGCAGATTAGCCGAGTGAGGAACGGGACGAATGGCTGATGGAATGCTGGGATAATGTACCGATTCTTTCTTCTTTGTTGACCAACCTAGCTTCATGGGGGGCGTCGCGCAGAAATAGCAGTTGTCGACATGGTTTGTTGGCTCACGCCAAATCATGGGTACAGCAAACTTCATTCCTCGTTTCTTCCCACTCAACCACTCTCGCAATCTCACTGAGTAAGAGTTACAACAAACATGTGGGGCCCATGGTTTACCCTGGTCACCTATTTTTACACCGAAATAATGGTAGTAAGCTGTTTTAACGATTGGGCTGATGGTGCGCTTCTGGGCTGCAAAAGTCATTTCACCACATATGTAACAAAAGTTGTCAACGCCATTAACACACTTCCGTGGCATTCTGATCTGAAAGTAGAAAATTGAAACAATTAGTTAAATGTTAAGTCATCAATTATGATTATATTTAACCAATAAGTATTTTTTAAATACCCCCCGACATACGAGAGGAATAAAATTCAAATCGCCCAGACCAAAAATATCAAGTCATCATTTTTTTTAAATATCTTTTTTTGAAATCCAGTATTTTTCTGAATAATCGAAAACGTTCGTAACGTCTGAATAAAATTGCAACCACAAATGATCATAATTTCAGAAACCAGAACTGAAATACAGCCTCAAAACATCAATTTTCATATTTTGAAAACTCCAAGGTGGGATTAAACATTTGGAACTTGATACAAAATGTCAAAAATGGATGCCATAGATTGGACTGATACAGATAATATAGTTGCATTGCTTACCTTCAGTTGTAAGGCCAATTGCAGAGAATGCCACTGGAATTGTTGAATGTCTTCGTTCTGCTGACACTTTCACTCCAAACCTGTGGCCGAAGATCGAAAGACGGTCGCTCTCAGGACAACAGCTTTCAGTATCCGGGGAATATGATGGTCAAAAAGATTCTACGCGGAGATTAAAGCTGAGGGAACTACAGCTAATATAAGAACCACAGAGTGGGGATCTCTCCTCTCCAAATGCATAACCACATACACTGTCTCGGCCTAGTCGGCCCCGGCCTACAGTGTCCGGGACTGGAACAACTGTGGCTCAAGTGTTTCCTTCAACAAGTAAAGACGACAATGTATATATGTAACAAATTCAGGACTCATTTCGTATAAGTAGCCAACATTCATTTTAGTATACATTTTCGTCTTCTACAATTTTAACATTGTATCGTATTAAAAATATATTCTAAAATGTACGACAATGTGTACACATTTGGTTTCGCTTAGTTCACTCCGTTCGACTCTCTCGGTCTCCCTCCCTCCCACATCAGTGAAGACCACCGACAGTGTCCAGGCGCAAACCAAAGGCATCCTTCTCCACTTGTTTAAGCCCTGCAACCTCACCCGCAAAGATAATTGGAACCAATTATTACAGGAGTACCAGCTTTCGAACAGTCGGTTTCCCACACACCAGCCATAGTGATATTTTATTACCTAAGGAGGCTCTGTATCTTGAAAACAAGAGCTAATATAAACTTTTTATGGCGATTTTCGTGTTTAGCGAGACAAAATACTTCGGAAAGAACTAATTTTAAGCCCGAAACTTTTTTGGTGTTGGGTAGTGGAAATTTTGTAGGCCATGAACTCCGTGGTGCCTCCCTGGTAACAAAATGAAGAAACAGATACTCACTGTGAGAATAACTAATATGAGAACTTGCCAATTATTTAGCTTTCAGTTTTCCCACATCTCTAAGAAAAATTAACCGTATCTAGCATTTTATTTTTGGGCCAGCAATCGATACTCCCTTATTGTCTTGATTATAATACTGAAAGACCCTCTTTCCATTTGACTGAATCCGAAAATATATGACGGAATTAGGCACCCTAGAGACCGCTCTTGCAAGAACGATAAGGATGAGCATAAATCACAATAGATGTAACAATATCATCGGTATTTAAAAATGAAAAATGTGTTGCTGAATGAATCAAGAAGGTTCTGATAATATGAAAAGCAATAGTGTGGAGGTACCGCTATCAACGCCTGCAAAATCTACTACAAGCAATGATCAATTGCTTATGAGTAAGGAAATCTCAGTGTTTTGTCAGAAATTATACTTGAAACATACTTCTCCCTGTCTATTAAACATGGAAATTAAGGGTAGCAGAAATAGTGAGAACAGGAACACAAGTTTTGAACGAAAAATGTAAAAGATAGACCGAGAAATTAACGAAGCAGCCCTATTACGAAGGGTACAATAAAGATATCACATAAAGTAGCCTACATTCTCTTTCGCCCCTTTGTCAATAGAGATCTCAATGAGCTTGTAGAGTTATTCCTACTTGTTGATCTTTGTCTCTCCTAGTTTATTGTCCAATAGCCGTTTACGCATCTACTATGAGTTTTCATTTCCTAAGCTATTGAATTATATTTGCGAAGTGTTATGCCATCATTTGCTTTTTCTTGAGCAAAATGTCTCATTATTTTCCTAACTGGAAGCATGACGTTTGCTCGTTTTAGTAGATTTAGACTCGTAGTAAGTTATGCTCATAGTAAGTTCCACATGTTTCTTTCCGAGAAAATCTTACATTGTTTATTTCTAATTTTGTTTCTTTTTTTCAAAAGGAACAAGGAAAATATAACTGCAGATAAACATTGGGTTCATCTTAGATGAAAATTTCCACAGCCATATGAGATGTAATTACCCTTCTTAGGTTATTTAAGTCCGAAGAGATTTTTGCGATTAAGTCAATTAGAAATTGTTCTTTCTAAAATGAATAAGATCGCACTTCAGGGAGGTAGTTCTCTTTCTATTTAGAGACTTATGCAGTAGCTATTTTTAAAATAGCATATTCACGAGACAACAGTAACACTTTATCATCGTTCATAAATATGAAATACTATGACTGTGTGAGGTGAATTACGATTGGGTACCTACTCGACTTCTTTGTTCGCCGCCAATATCAATTCATCGTGCCATTATGGCATTTCCTGTGTTTGTTTCAATGAGATTGTGCCGATATAGTTTGTACTTTTGTCGAAATTCCAAGCAATTCATTTTTTTATTCCGAATCCATTTAGCTCCCAAAACCAATAAAGTGTGCCTAAGATTAATAAGTAAGGATTTTACACAATTCAAGCTAATTGCTTTCATTGAGCGACGAGGGAAATTTATTCCATGACAGTTATTTACTATTGAGGAAATCCATTTATTGCTCGTTTAATAAAACAATTGCTCTCACCGTTTTCTTATCTTTATATAGGTTCTTTATGTAGGTATATATTTTATAGGTACATAACGGTGTTGTCGTGACTCTATACTTACCGATTTTCCAGCACAGAGTTCAGTTGCCCAAAATATGACCTACTTATTGACCTACTTTCTGCTCCTAAAGTGTCCGTCAGAGATCAAGCATCTTACCAGCTTATCTGATGACAGCATCGGACGGAAGTGAACACCAGAGTAGTTCAACGTTTTAACACGACCCAAATACCCACTTGATGTTGACAAAATCACTTATGATACTTATCTAAATCTAACAAAATATTGCGAAAAATGGGATAAAAAGGGAAACTTCCGAAGGGAAACTGAGGAAAATTCCGGTAAAAAACTATTTTTATAAAACCAACAGAATACTATGATGAAAGCCGGATTTCCCGAATCATGGCCGTAAAATGAAAGCACGTTCTTGATAATTTCTTTAATTGAGAATATTCTTGTGTTAAGGGCTGCGATAAGTTATTTTCATCATATCAATGTTGTGAAACAAGTCACGTCTAATAAGAGTACGTAGGGATGAAGGTGAATCCCTCTCATTTGGAAGTTAATTTGTGAATATCCACGCTTCTGAAGGTTTACCACTATTAATTGGCTCAGGAAAGGCTGAAATGGTAACCTAGGAGAGGAATGTCAGCAAGAAAGAAGTGACGAAGGTAATTAAGGAATAGCAACGTTCATAGATCGTGCAAAACATTGCCCCTCTCAAATCTCTCCATGACTGTGGTGCAGTCTAAAGTTTTATTTTTACTTATTTCACAGTGAGAAGAGCATGATTCGCGTCCCTTGACAGTCAAATGTTTTCTGCTAAACATGGGCTTAGCAACTTGGTTGAACACTATGAGTGCGTATTTCATAGTTCTTATGGAGCAAGGATACCTAACGGAGAAAATAAGATAACACAAATATTCTGCTAAATGCGTTTTAAAACGCATTGCCCATACTTATTCCATTATTTTCTCGAAAAGTTCTAATAAATCCTCATATGCGGAAATATGCTAGCAGATAAAATCTTGGGCTAAAAACGAGTCAAACAAATGGAATCCAGACAGAAACACAGCAATCAGTGAAATATTATTAAGAAAAAATATATAAATTATCACGAAAACCAGGGTGGCATTCATTAAAAACTCATGGTAAGTAAAACTTGGAAATGAGCAGTGGCGTAGCCAGGAGGGGGCACAGGGGGCACGTGCCCCCCCCCCCAAACCAATTAATTTTAGTAGAAAAATATTAACCGATAAAACAAATTTATTCTATTCCACCAATACTAGGAAGCAAAACTAATATTGACAATTACTTTTGTGAAGCGTTTACATTACTAACCACGGCTTTGCACCCGGCCTGACAGCAAAGCTAGCGTCTGAGTGCGAACACATTGTATTCATAAGATGCTCATTTATAGTGCTTCTACCTGCCACTTGAACTTGAGATCGCCACTTGTTGCGCGCCACGTACTGTCGCCTCCCCTCCCGACTCGCCGAATGGACTCGTCCGTCAGTGCATTGACAGCATTTCTTCGTCGTGTCTGTCTAGTCGATGTGTCATTATGGCGACGATGTGAGTGTAGTCTTGTGATACGAATTTTTTTTTTAATGAAAAGCTAGGATTTATAAAAAGAGTACTTGGGAAATGTGATGAGAAGACAAAAGAGCGATGCTACTTTTCACTAGTTAGGCCCCACCTTGAGTACGCAGCCAGTGTATGGGATCCTAATGAATTAGGTTTGATGAGAGAACTAGACAGTGTGCAGCGTAGAGCAGCTAGGTTCGTCAAAAGGTGTTACGATAGGTTGAGTAGTGTATCATAATTAATACAAGAATTAGGGTGGGAATCATTATCAGAGCGTAGGTTAAAGTTCAGATTAAATCTATTGGAGAAATTTCAATCGGATGGCTTTGCTGAAGATGTTAGGCACATATTAAAAACACCAGCGTATTATGCTAGATTCGACCAGATAAATAAGATTAGAGAGATAGATTGTCGTACAGATAGATTCAAAATGGCATTTTTCCCCCGTACTATAAGAGAACAGAATAGGCAGCATAGGAAAGGGATAGGTAGGGGAAATATTTTAGAGTATTCTGTAGTGCATGATGCATGTATTAACCCCTCAAATACTATAGATACTAACAATCTAGTTGCATGAGACCCTTTAGTTGCTTGCTTGCATGTTAGTAGTGCATGCTTGGTGATCTTCACCCCCTGCCACACACCCTCGCGGTGGCTTGCAGGGCATCGTGTAGATGTAGATGTATTCTCTCGTGTGTGTCAAGTGAGTAACTGATAATGGAAAGTGTGTTTATTTCAATTATCATGTCTGAAGTGAACATTGGAAAGCGGAAAGGGACATTAGAATCATTTATTATTAAGAAAAGTAAACCTTCTGACACTGGAACAACTAGTGACGTAGTGGACAATAACGTTAACATCAGTAAAGCCACCTGCACCTCGTCAGAAACTGTTACGGAACAGAATAGTGTGAGTGGGCTGAATATTAATGACATTTCTGACATATTATTAACGCCTAAAGTTAACATTGATAACAATGTAAAGTACCAGATTTTGATCAAGATAGTTGAACATATTTAGATACGTATAAATTTCCCTCAAAAAAAGAGGGAAGCAAAAGTAGATGTTGTCAGTTGTCTTGGCTGAAGCAGTATAAATGGGCTGTTTATTCCAAAAATATTGATGGGATTTTATGTAAACATTGTTTTTTGTTTGGTAAAAGTGCATCTCATAATGCTACCATTAACACTTTGGTTACCCAGCCACTCACAAAATGGAAAAAGGCACTTGAAATGTTAAAAAAAACATGAAATCAGCACTTATCATCAAAATAGTGTCTTGGATAGTGAGGCATTCAAAAATATTTATAAAAATACATCCTGTGATGTTATACACATGACAGACAATGCTGCTGTAAAACGGGCTAAGGAAAACAGAAAAAGCTCGTTTCAATAGTGAAAACAGTCATGTTTCACGGTAGACAAAATATTCCCTTACGTGGACATCGTGAAGGAAGCTGTTCAGACATTCTAGAAGATGATGAGGAGGAAAGCCGACAAGGAAATTTTAGAGCCATGTTAAAATTTAGAATAGATGCTGGAGATACAGTGTTAAAAGAGCATTTCAACAAAGGTTCACAAAATGCATTATACATTAGCCCACAAATCGAGAATGAGTTCATCTCAATTTGTGGCAATATTATAACAGAAAAGATTATTTTTGATGTATAACAATCATTATATTATTCTATTTTGTGTGATGAGACGACAGACATAAGTGGGATTGAACAATTGTCCCTCAGTGTCCGTTATCTAAAAAATGATATGATTGTTGAGGCGTTTCTGACATTTGTACCAGTTGAAAGTACAACAGGAGAAAACCTAGCCTCTGTTATTTTAGAAACTGTTACAAAACTTGGTCTTGACTTAAACAAGTTACGAGGGCAAGGCTATGACGGAGCTGCCAATATGGCGGGCCAATTTAAGGGTGTACAGACAAGGATTTCAAAGGAATACCCTCATGCTTTGTACACTCACTGCTGTAGTCATGCATTGAACCTTGTCATTGTAGCAGCAACAAATAGCACAACAGCGTCTAGACATATTAAAAATATGTTGGCTACAATCAGAAGTGTGATAACATTCCTAAGGCATAGCAGTTTTCGAAGAGAAGTCCTAAAAAAGAATATTGAAAATTGTCCTGACAGCCATGCTCTAAAAACTGTTATTGGCCAGTTTTGTGAAACGAGATGGGTCGAAAGACACACTGTTCTGATGGATTTTATTGCATTATTTGATGCAATAATATCTTCGCTCGAGGAAATCAGTGAGGTAAAACCAGACTCTGGAGCTGCTGCTTTAATACATGCTCTCTTAACCCTTTTACTGCCAGTGGGCCGATATATCGGCCCTCTATGGTTGTGCGAAAACTGCCAAGGGGCCGATATATCGGCCCACCTACATTACATCATCATGTATTTGTAATGGTTACAATTCATTCAAATCAGAGACAGCATGAATAATTTTTTCATCCTCTTAAAAAGTGAAAATATATGATCAAAATTAAAAAAAAATTCATATATTAATATTAAGTGCTTATAATATATCTTAATGAGCTTGCCCATTGGCTGGGCATAATGGGCTTGGCATTTTTCGCACAGTCTACTTTAAAGGGGCTGGCAGTAAAAGGGTTAAATTCAGATTTTATAACAAGCATGTTTGTTTGTGGGGAAATAACTGCCTTGATGCTGCCTGTTAGCCGGTATTTGCAAAAAAGACAAAGAGATCTAATGCAAGCCAAAAAACATTTAGATGTACTAAAAGCTACACTCATTGAAAAGAGGGAAAGTGCCGATGAAAGTTTTAATGACATATTTATTAAGGCAGAAAATCTTGCAACGAAGCACAACATCGAGATGTCCTTACCGCGAGTCTGTGGAAGGCAGGTTCATAGATCAAATGTTGCACAAGAAGACGCAAAAGCTTGCTTTAAAATTAATGTCTATATTCAATTTTTGGACCACTGCATATTTGAATGTACATCAAGATTTGGGGATCATTAAAACTTGGTCACTAAGCTGCAGTATGTGGTGCCAAGCTTCCTTGTAAAAGAAAAAATGGACATCGCCAAACAGGCTTTGAAAGAAATCAACTTTCCAGATGTTGACACCCTAATGCTTCTACATGAAATTGTATTCTGGAAGAAGAAATGGGAAATAGAAGAAAAGGAAGTTGGTAACATCTCATCATGTCCTCTTCATACTTTACCGTTCTGTGACAATGATTAATTCCCAAATATAAAGAAAGTGCTTGAAACACGTGTAAATCCTGTCACTGTTGCTGAAGGTGAACGCTCCTTTTCTACCCTTCGTAGACTTAAAACGTGGATACGATCCACCACATCTGGTGGTAGACTCAACGGCTTAGCCCTACTCAACATTCACTGGCAGGTGCCGCTTAGTGCTGAAGAAGTAGTGGAGCGATTTCCAAACTGTTCCAAGAGAAGAATGGATTTGGTAATTTAATATAGGCCTATATTTCTTTTCCCTAGACCAATGGACAATAAATAATTTCATAGATTTGTTGAATTTGTATCTAGGATTATACAAAGAACTTAGAACACTGTAAAGAAATAAATACTGTATTTACATCTTTCATAAAGCAAGAGTGATTTATTTATATTCCATTATTCTTTTCTTTGAGTAAAAGTTAAGTTTTTTCTTGGCGTAAAAGTTATTGATTATAGTGATTAGATTTCTAAAAAAGCTCATTTTTGCAAAATGTATTTTATAGTCTAGTATGTTTTAGCAAAACAGCTTCCCGACAACACATCAATTGTGTAATTTTAAGAGCCAAAATAGCATGAAATGTGATTTCTAGAGATAAAAATGTTCACATTTTCCCCAGAGGGGGGTTCCACCCCCTGACCCCCCGGGTCGTGCCCCCCCAACACATCGTCCTGGCTACGCCCCTGGAAATGAGTAACAGCAAAGCAGCTATTTCTTTTTAAATAAGTACTGGAATAGATTCAAAATATTCTTTTTCCATAGTTTGAAATAACAATTGAAAAAATAACTTCATGCATAAATCTTTTGAACAATAATGAGCAATGCCTGTGTACTATTACTTAACTTGTAATATAATAGAGCGATTTGAAAAACTAATTATTCCAGATGATATAGTCCATTTCATGTCATGTTCATACTACTCTTCTCAATTTTGGCTCTCACTGTGCTATTTTAAAAGTGTTTATAAATGGATATTCATAAATGCTCAATCTGTCAATAGTTATAAATGGACAACCGCGGCACTAATTATTAAAATGACTGCAAAAATTTCCCAACGAAGGAGTCAAAGTCAGGTTTATACAACATACGGGCGACAAAGACAAACAAACAGTGATTATATAGCAATCCAGAAGAAAAAATAACAATATGTAAATTAAACTAAAATGCATGCATTATTCTGGAAATCCTACAAGTGAACAATCGCGACACAAGTCACGAAGATGGTGAGTCTGATGCAGCTTCTTTACCAAGGTATTTATCATGCTTATTAAAATACCTATTTAATGCGACACACGAGGGAAAGAGTGCCCCTAAAGGGGAAACATCAGTGCCATTTAAATTTAGAAAAAGCTACTCAGTGTACGCATGTAAACGTGATATTATTCGTAATAATATGCATGCTAACGGCGGAAAATAAGATGAGAAATCATGACTCAGGAGATGAGAGAGAAATACGCAGTCGTGGAACCAATAAATCGTAGAACAGTGTTCAATGATATCCATCACGCACAGCTCATTAATATGTGGCATTGATGAGCACGACAACATCTAAGGACCAAGCTATTAAAATATTGACACACCACTTTTCATCCTTAGATACAGCATTTGGGCCAGTAGCCTTATTTTCGACTCATTTACTTGTCAATGAATGATTTGACATTTACAGAACCGGGTCGATATCTACCTGACCCTCTTCTTAAGGCACTGGTTCCCTGGAAGGAAGCAAGGAAGCTAAAATTCCTTTATAAACGGTATTTTTGGAGGTAATTCCTACCGCAACGGGTAAGTACACTTAGTTAACCAAAAGTAATCCTGAGGGAAGCATAACCTTCATTAACTATGGCGTGATTCAAGATATTGAACTTTGCGTACTCACGCGTGGCGTTATTATTCAGACTAAGTCATTTAAAGAAAAGAGAGTTATTTCTTTAAATGACTTAGTCTGAATTCTTTGGCTTAAAGAGATAAAATTAAATTACATGAGGAGTGAAAAAATTATGGCACTCCTAATTAAGTCACTCAGTCAGATTAGTTTGTGGCATTGAAGGTGCGAAGACCCTATTTTGAAAAATGTATCTGATAAAGTCCCATTTCTAATTCTACTTATGCCCAGAACTAATCATATTTCAGACAGTTCTAGTGATTAATAAATTATTCGCCTATATATATTTTTTATGACCTTTGATTATTTATGACATGTAAAACAAAAAACCAAATCTTACTGAGTGAGTAGTTCATCAATGGCAGCATAATCATCATCTTATTCATTGCCTATTTAAAGTTGTTCGAAATGTAATCAGTGCGTTAATTCCGTTTCGAAGGGACTAGTGTCTTCCAGATCTTGTCCCGCAAAATTAATCAAAATAATTCTTTTGACAAACATTAAGTTCCTAGAAGATATTCATATGTTAAACCGATCACACTGCCCCATTATTTCGCTTCAAGAAGAAGGTAGGCTCGGCTCCAGAGCCTACCAATGATTTTCTACTGGTTCATTATCACTACCTTTGACTTCCGTTAATTCCCTTACGCCCTCCCATCCCTTACTGCTGCCGTCCAATTTACTCCCCAAATTACTCCCCCCCCTCTTAAGTATCTTCCTCTACCTTCGTTAACTCTTCACCCTTCCCATTCCCGCTAAATTATACCTTCCACGCCACTTTCAAAACCTTTTAAAACACGTTCATATAATGGTTGAATTTTGATAATAATGAAGTGATCGTTTGACTAGAGTGAATTGGCGAGAATCATTTGACTAAACACTTGAATAGAATGGCGACATAAAAACTAGAGAGCAGTAATAAAAAAACCACGAAAGGCCTTACCATACCTCGAGTTTAATTCATGTTAGAAACAATCATTCAGGGTTTTTATTGGCGCTTCACCTAGACAAATAAGAAATTGCTATTACCTAAATATATTATATAATATCTTTGGGTAAGGTATTTATATTATATAATATGTATAGTTTGTTTGCTTCATAAACAATAGATACAAGATACAAGACATTATGACGAGAAAAGTTATTAATGGATAGATACCTTTGAAACAGTGAGGACGAAGTCCTTCTGACTCAAAAAAACTAGTCAGAAGGTATTTTGTTATAAAATGTCAATTTTACCACATTAAGGTGTCATTCTGATTTATTTGTTGATTTTCAAGCACATAACGCCTGTTAAATCACCTAATATGGCATAATATAATATCCTAATCTAACTTATTTTATTCTGTCCAAGTTATTTGGAGGTTAGAGAAGCAGGCCATACTCTTTATGCTGAGTAAATAAATGTTAAGATGAGAATTTAATCATTTTATTCAATCAGAAACCATCCTGATTTAACTCCTTCCAGGTGAAAAATATTCGTAAAATTTTTCATACCTCCGATGGTTTACATTATCTGTTTGCTGCCGCTTCGGTTCACGATTCGCTACCTAACCTCAAATTCATGCCTTGAGAATGGGAGACGAGTCATGGCCGATGAGTCGGAAAATGAATGATTTAAACCGGTGGAAAGACCGAGATGATTTTGCGATAAAAATCAATCTATTCACTCTTCAATTAGGCTACACTTAATTAGTGTATATTACGCTTACGGCAATGAATACAAAAAATTAGGCTTGTGAGGTAATTTAAACATTAGCTGCTATCATTTTGGAATATGCTTAAGCTAATATTGAGGTATTTTTCCCATTAATCATCCTTCACTTAATGAAAATAATTAGACTAGTGAATTTATGAATAAATATAAATTGATTATCGATAGCAGATCTCTAAGAAAAACAATAAAATGTAGGTGTATTTTAAGTAATTATTCTTCAAATTCATTTTCAATAATTCGTATTTTATCAAATATATTTACTGAGGTGGCAAATTTTTAATTGCTGTTACTCATGGATAATTAATTTCCTAAACATAGTATATCGTGAATTATTAATGGATAGAATGTTGCACTTTTCGCAATAACCATTCTTTCCTGCGGAACGCATGAAATTCTAATCTGAGTCTATACAAAGCATTAGATGTCCCATGTTGGAGTTATAATTTTCAATTCAAGTTATAATTTCAAGTTACAATTTTCAATGATTAATTCGTAATAGTGCCCGTGATATTCTTATGGCGTTAAACTAGTCCCGCGTCTTGGTAACCACAAAACGCTGTACACACGAATAAATAATATTTTCATTTTAATGACATTGATATGCTTGCATGAGATTCGTTTTCACATGATAGAAATATAAATCAAGTTACAATTCTGAATACACAATGTTATCTGATGTTTGATAGAAGAATTTCAGATTTTTTGGCAACTTCAAGAATGAAACACGTGATATAGAAGCCTTACTAGCCTTCGGCAGTTCATGTCCAAAATAATAACGCGTGACCTGGTTACTGGCCGGGCCAAAATTGTTGCGCTCCTCTGAAAGGGGATAAGGACCACCTTCCAGCAGCTGATGACTGGTCAAATCATCATCTTATTGGAATGAGATTGGGGATTGTGAGTCACAGTATGGCCGAAAGGATATAACGGAATCGGCGGCGTATATAAAAGGTGGGTTTCTCCCATCCACAAAGACTTTTGATTCGATCTTCGGCCGGAAGGACGTAAGTGATGAATGTTTTCTCTGAGCTAGACTAATACAATTATTTGATGTCGTTAGAAACTTATGGTAAAACTAACATTCAGTTATTATCTCGTACGCAGGCTTTCATTTTCTCATCAAGTGCACGCTAAGAGGAAACGGCAAACGAAGACAGTAATGTTATTTTGTTGTTCCAGAAGAACACCGATTTTCCCAAGTAAAACAAACGGATTTCAGGCAGAAATATTACTAGATGTGGTATTTATAACAGTATTACCAGTCAAAGGTTTTGCCAGCCCCGTAGTAAAACAGTTCAAATAAAAGACTTTCAAGAAAGGTAATTACCTACTCCTAGTACTCCTATTATATCTAGTAGTTTACTGGAAAGATATTGTCAATAGATATTAACAGATAAAAAAAGTCCAGATAAGAATAGGAGAGGTTGGAATCCTTATCTCCCTGCCGTCTATGTTCAGCAGTTAGTTATTTCCAGGGAAGGAAAATTCCAGTTACACAGTTTTGATTAAAATATTTTATTTGAGTTTTGACTTCCAATTATATTTTTTATTTCTTCAATCAATAAATCAATGAATTTAGTTAGCACAATAATTTTCAACCTTGAATACCTTCCACATAGAAGTTCATATGCCTAATTTTAAATTATCATTCAGGCGATATGACGATTTATGCCACTTTTAAAGCGTGAGTGTAGAAATGGGGAATTATTGTTTATAGATCATACATTCAGAATTGAGATCCTCTTATTGTACTTGTTACCTTCTGGGAGTAGTAACAAAAAAGTTATTCATATTACCTGATTATGGTGAAGTCCACAACATAAAATTGTGTTATCGTAGTGATTGTGAATGGACCATGTTCATAAATGTATTCACATCACATTTAAAACGAGACCTACCTCACTGATTGAATAATTCCCAAGCGTTTAAAACAATGAAAATACTTCATGAATTGAACATCGCACTTCTTGAGTAAAACAAATCCATTAATTCTTCATTTCGCAATGACGATAGAGGATTTCACGGGTAGAAATGTAGAAAAAAATTAATTGCTAATAATTTCGTTTTAAGCGCAGTTATAGAATATTTTTGCTCTCTAATCGCTCTGATAACCACAAAGAACAATGCCGAGCTACAACTTTGATTGCCACATAAATCGATTCTTTTTCTTTAGACACTCAGAGATGAGGAGGACGGATGGATATATGCCGCAACGGAAGATGGGACCCCCAAATCCCCTCCCGAAGCTTCTACTGGTCATCGTCCTGCTGGTTTCTGGATCACGAGGCCAAAAGTTCCTGTTTGGGACTTGCCCTGTTGTGACTCCTGTTGCTTCCTTCTCATCAACTCTGGTCAGTCCCATTTACCCGACATTATTTTTTTATTGGCAGTTTTTGGCCACAAATTGTGTACGGTAGAAAATACATAGACATGAGGACACCAACACATGAGGGTATATCGGGATATATCTATGCCTACATATAACCCTGCAAGCCACCTCAAATGTGTGGCAGGGGGTTATTTCTCACCAATCATGCATAAAATAGGATTAAAATAAATATATTAGACAACTTCACTACTTTAAAATATAGAAATAGCAAAGCAAAGTAAGAAAATCATGCTGTTAGTTGCGTTACCTTCAGGTCCTTGCACCAACATGCAACTACCTATGCTATGGATTGATTCACCCGTATTGGACATATTTACTGCTATTCATATACCTAATTGTGCGAGGAAAAAAGGACATTTTGAATCTGTCAGTTCGGCAATCAATTTCTCTAATTTTGTAATCATGGTCCAGCCTACCATTGGGGTTTGGGGTTCGCAAAATATTTTTAACGTCATCACTGAAAATATTATCTTGGAATTTATTTAAGAGGTTAAGTCTAAATTTCAACCTGCGATCTGGCAATGATTCCCATTTTAATTTATTTAATAGACTGGTTACGTTAATATAGTTATCGTACCGTCCCTTTACAAATATTGCCGATCTTCGCTGCACACGTTCGTTATTTAGACCGATTTCGTAGGGATCCCATGTACTGGCAGCATATTCCAAATGAGGTCTAGCAATGGAAAAGTAGCTG
Source organism: Platycnemis pennipes (assembly GCA_933228895.1). Classification (NCBI taxonomy): domain Eukaryota; kingdom Metazoa; phylum Arthropoda; class Insecta; order Odonata; family Platycnemididae; genus Platycnemis; species Platycnemis pennipes. The sequence continues at coordinate 26,592,231 of OW121849.1, forward strand.
ATTTCTCATACATGATCGTCACATTTACTCAATGCTCTTATGATGAATCCCAGTTTACGATTAGAATGCCTCTGTGGGGTTAAATGGACCGTTCATCGTTTGCGGCGTCCTGGTGGGCGAATTTAGGCAAGTTCAATTCCGAAAAACGGTCTATCTTGTATAAACCTTTGTATTCTATTACTTTTATAAGCTTGTCAAGTCGTATGAGCACCGGAAGTAAGTTTTTTATGGCCGTTTTTCGGAAAGTGCGCATCCGGTCCATGTAGCCATGTAGGTGGGGCAAAGGATCATGGGTGGGGCTAAATGTACCATAGCGTTTTTTAAGCTAAATGAGTGTTTAGAGGTGGATTTCGAAGCGAGAAACAGAAAAAAAAGTAAATTAAAAATAAGCGATTTTGCTAACAAAAGTCAGCTATTAATATATATTTAGTTCCTCAACAGAAATAAGTGCGACTTAATTTTTGCGTGGATTTTTCGCTGGGCGTCCACGCTTCTTTGGAGCTGCGGGTGCACTTTTGGGGGCCTCCGCAGCATCCTACTCAGCAAATAGATCCTCCATGACTTCCTTCTCAATGAAAGCAAAGAAATGCATGCAAAACTCGCGGTCCATTTAGCCCCACATCAAACGGTCCATTTAGCCCCAAAGCAAGTTTTGGCAGTGGGAAAGGCGCACAACAGAAATCCACGAGTTGTACCCCTGAACTACATTTTTTTCCGAAAGAGCGCTACCCACTTAGCTAGTGTACCGAACTTCACAATAAAACTTCACAAAAACTCTTAGCAATCAAAACTTTCGGAGCACTAAATATTTTGAGTGACCACACGATAACAAACACCAAAAAGTTAAATGGGTTCGCATTGCCACAAATAGCGCCAAAAGGCTGACGTGCCGTGAAAAGCCGTCTACAATAAAAATTTGAACTATCTGGCTGATCAAAAATGCTAGAAAATTCAAATTGAAGAAACCAATTGCGGTCCATTTAGCCCCACTCTCCCCTACTGTTTACAATGTCCACGAATTGAGCTAAATTTAATCATTAAAGCAATGAAACCGCGACTTTATCTGCTAACCTCCACTGCATGGATTATGCTTGATAATTATATGTTTTGAGAAAATTTAACCTAGACGAAAGTGTCGAGCATAAATACCCTCTACCATTCATTCATGGAAACATAATCCCGTTTAAATCATTTATTGAAGCCATTAAAATTTGAGCCTATAGGACCCTTATGATAAATGGCACTGATAAATACAACAAAATAAGTTAAGACAAAAAAGACATTATAGCCAATCATTTAACTTCTTGCTATCAATTCACTGGCACTAAGTAGGTACTTATTTGGATTTTTAGCGAAATGGTAATTTTTCAGGAAGAAAATATCATAAGTTAACCATGCTTACATTTTGCAAGCAAATTATTTTAAATAAACCAGTATTATAATGGCATAACTTATATTACTGGTTTACTGTGCTCTAAGGTTATACTATTAGAATTTTTGTATTGGTAAAAGATTAATTTAATATGGTGAATGTCCGGCCTACTATTCATCCAGGACATTGAAATACTTATAAATAGACATGTAAGCGTCACTATGCAGCTGGAATTTGAGATAAAAAGTAATTTAACGAAGATGATCATTTTTCATAGTGTTATAGGCATAATAATCTATCTCACATTGAAAATCCAAATTCTTTTCTCCAGCATGCATCGAAATTGTTATATTTACTTCTAATTAATTAATATTAAGCAATTAAATTAATACCAGAGTGTTACAAACATCTCCCTGAATTTTTTTTCTGTGGCGTCAACAAAGGCGATGCGACACCTTAGGCCATCGACAAAAATGTATGTTACTGCAACAGTTTCACCATGTACGACCTTAGCTCATGTCTTCAACACATTTAAACAGTTCAGCCAGCATTAAATATAGTTATTCAAAAATACAGAAAAAAATTTTAAATATTGCAGTTATATGAACTAGAAATTATTTCAAGATATATACGGACTTGAAAACCAAATAAATATGTGAATTATGTCCACTGACGCTTTATATCCACGTTGAGGGCTATTTATTTTTGGTATTAATTACTTTATAAACGGGACAACCAGCAATGTAGAGTGTAAGACGTAAAGAGTCCGCATAATAGCACAGGGGAAGAGGGCGTTTTACCAAAAGAAGGAACTACTCACAACTGGATATCAAGAAGCATGCTTATTAGTTAGGAAACAATTATTTAGATCTTACAGCTGAGACATGAACATTTAAAGCAGGGCAAAATAGACCTGTGCTGAACAGTGAAAAAAGCTGAAAGCTTTTCCTACTGTTTTTTGAATGTTATACTGCAGAATGATGAGGAAAAATGTGATTACCAATTACGTAGCCAAAGAAAAAGCTTTGAGAAATGTAGGAATAAGTGACTCATACATAACTTAAATAAAAACGGCACAATCTTTTTAATTAAAGCAATAGACATTTTGATGTGATGATAGAAATCATTACCATCCATAGCAAAATTAGCAAAAACGATGGCTTTTTATTTTTTAAGATAAAGTCCATATAAAATATCCCTTTAAAATCACTTTTAAGGATAAGACCAACAAAACAGTCGATGACAGAGGACGCAGAATAGAAGCACCGAAGATTAGTGAGAGAGTAACCACTTCAATAAATAAATACGCCATTACAACCACAAAAATTGCATGCCTAAAACAGTAGAAGAATATGTTTTCAGAGCTTCGACTGAAAATGCGATATGACAACGTAATTCAGTGCTTTGCAATGTTCAGTGTACTCCTTCCGACGTGTTGTTATAACTCCTGTATTTGGAGGGAATTCGACTGCAATAAATACAAACTACATATCTCCCATGAGCTGTGCAGCCACATGGCAATCTGATCGCTGGCATATTTAGGGATTAATAAGGAGTTTGAAATTCAAAAAAAATTATTGGGAGAATGCAAAGTGTGAACAAGCCCTTTGAGACTTAGAATTCATTAATTTGGAAGAAAAGTAAGTGATGGAAGCAGCTACATTGCTTGAAGAAGCCACTTAATGAGAATGTGTCATATTTTTCTCTCTCCTAAATGCAAAGCATGTCTTCTCAGAGAGCACTTTTAAACTTCCAAAACGATCCTCTCATTTATAAAAACGTTTAGGTTTTTTAATTAATTTGCATTCAACTATTATTTATTATCATTTCATAACAAATGTTCGCATTTTTGTGGCAAAGACCTCATAAAAACATATTTTCTCAAAATTGGAGGCAAGAACTTATGTACCTGTTCCTTGAAACAATGGCTGTTTCTCTTTTCGTGTACATCACGGCATGAGTGACTAAGATGTAAAGTATTGTGGAGAAATATAGCCGTAAAGTGGATTTGTGTATCATGAAAACCGGAAAATAAATTGCCAAAAACTGAGGAAATTATTTTTTCTCCATAGAAAAAATAAATTGTCATTTTCTACTGGATATCTAAACTAGTTGCATCATAACAGGGACTTTAGATAAAAATTTCCTCAACTGTCAGCATATTATTACTTTCTCTCTCGTGAATTCCCCATTATAAATTACGAGCATCCAGATTTAACGGCAATAGCATATCCAGCTTTTGGCAATAGCATTCATATTATTACAAATAAAATATTTAGAGTGATCTATGCAATGTATCACAGCAGAAGTTGAGTTACGTACTATCTCAAACATTCATTGCGATTTAGCTGAAACATCGAATTACATTTTTCACAATAATTTTTTGTGCGTCAATGGATACTCACAGATTTAATCTTTAAAGTTGTCTTTTGGTTAGAAATGGCCAATGTGTGCGGTTCGAAGGGAATGGCATTATCACGGAATAAACCCACACGTTTTCGTAACAATATCCAAAATCAATACCAAAATCAAATCAGTGATGTAGACTGAAAAACAAAATGTGACACTGCGAGTTGTAGTTAAGAATACTAATCAGAATCAGAAAGGTACAATAAATGAACCGACCACCTTTGAGGCTGAAAAGCATCCTCACTAAATGACTTCAATTAACAAAATATTTCAGCTACTTAGAGGACTCTTAAGAAGGAAGGTATTTCTGACGGGATACGGCGGGAGATTTTCGAGAGAGGTCGCTAATTTTCTTTTTCACTTACAATGAGTACCTATTGGGTAAATGATTTGTTCTTTACCCCACAAAGCAAAATGTATTAAACACGCAGATGTTATGCATAAATCTAAAATTTCTTTAGTACTAACCGGTCCGTATTATCAACTTTCGTTAAAGTGGTGCATAAATTATACATACATAGAATTTCTTTTCAAGCATGAGCAACAAGGTACATAACTCGCTTTATTTTCACTCCGATATTCACGAAATCATATATTGTCCAGTGTATTTATTGCAAAAATTGAACAGCTGCAATTGCTACATATAAATTAGAGCATTGGAAATTTGACGGCGTGTTTCCCATCTGCACATCCCTTAACAATCCCTTCACCTTGATACCATCAGTGTTATCTGCCAAGAACTCAGATCGGATATCTATTCACAGCCATGAAACGAGACTCTTAAGCTAGTTGGAACGGGATGGAGCTAAAAATAGTAAACATAATGCTGAAGAAAAATGTGTGATACCTTTCGGTGAAGGCCAGTGGTTGATTACAAATTGGAGGGCAAGTCCAGGATCGATTACGATGAAAAGGAATGGTTAGGATGGATATTAAACTAAAATTTAGATAACGTTACATATTTTACTTTATTACGTAGGTGCTAAGTAGAGGGCAGGGAATAATATTAGAATGTATTACTGAACAAAATAATCAGAATGAATATAAGACAATATTGGAACGATGAAGAAGGAAAGAAGATTTTTGGATGGGAGTATTTTCTGGAACATTTGATTACACAGTGGAGGAGATTTAAAAGGAAGAAAAGAGATGACAATGGAAGGGTGTAAGCGAAGACTTTTGTAGATATTGTATGGGTTAGTAGGGAATACGAGGTTAACTACATTAAATTACCACTAAACACTATAATTACGTATATTAAATATCCATAATTAGAGATGGCACTAGGTATATTGCAACCACCGATAATGACAACAAAGCCCCTGCAAAATATTATTACTTGCACAAAATCATTTATTCACGGTGTAAATTACATTTGCGACTACAGAAAGATATTACTTTTTAGGACCCGGCAATGTGATTGAGTAATTTTTGTTGATGTGATGATAATGCTCCTATATTTTCAAGCTACTAATCTCTTGAAGGGAAAATATTGTCTTGCATAACAATTTGGGATCACATCTTATGGATTCTGGTTGTATTTATGATAATGCAATGAATTTTCTCTTTCTTGCAGCTAACCGGCACTTGGTTTGAATATGCCCGGACTCCAACTCTCAACGAACACAGTTTTAGATGTGTCACATTCACTTTCACACCCAATGCCGCAAATACCATGTTCGGGATAAGACTACAAGGAACAAAATCATTGTAAGCTAAATATAGCCACCGTGATATTGTATATTTCAAGCAATTATAATCAATATATTATAAAAACAGCTCAAATTATAAAGAAACATACCCTTTTAAAATTATTGAATAACATTAGCATTGAGAATGAATTCATTGCAACAACCCTCATCATTATGGCTAACAATTTCAGCTATACGTTGAAAAATTTAAATCAATCCAAAAACTATCCAAATCAATCAAAACCAAAATATCAATCCAAAAAATCCAATGGGGCTTTATATTTGCTTTGAAGTGAGTGATTGATTCTTCTCACTTTTCAGCTTGGCGAACACGGTGACAGCCTATGGATCAGCAACGTTCCCCTCAGGGATCACGACTGCCATCTTGAGAGTTGTATTTCCAACTGCACGTATGTCGCTCAACTTATTAATCCATTAAACCATATTATTATATTAAACCATAAGTAAGGAAACATTTTCACATTCTTCAAATTGCTAATGATACTCCATTAATTTCAATGCTGATTTTGTGTTGTGGTACCGGTTCATTTCAAACATACCACAGCTATTCATCATCACCACGTCATTAATCCTAAAATTGGTTTGACACACTTCTTCACTCGGATCCCATACAAGCTAACCGCTCATATTTACAAAAATATTTTCTTTTGCACCCCTCACGACTTCTTTCCGTTTTCTCATACCTCCTGTACCATTCTTCTCATTCCCTTTTCCTCGGTAACTGTCTTCACCATTTATGAACAAAGTCAGACTTCTCATTCCATTCACTCTTCTTCAGACTGCTTCATTTGATGCCTTTGTCATTTTTCTGTAACACAAAATCTTACTGCTCCTACCCTTACAATCTCTCCTGCTGCTGTATTTTATGATTAACCGCCATAAAGAAGTTACAGATGTGAATCTTACGTCTAGTTGTTACCTCAGCGTCTTCGGAGACATATCTGGATGCAGCCATGCCCACGAAATTTCTGCGCCACTATTGAGACTTGCCGTTTTTCGGAAATATGGATTCTTTCTGGCTCTTTCAATAAATTCATCAATTTTTCAGGTACTAGTCTTTGAACCGGGCAGAGTTTTCTCTAAAAAAATCCAAATTAAATAGAGGCTAGGCAAAACCATACTAACATACTTGATAGTTTCATTCTTGATGGTACAGGAAGTTTTATTTTCAACTTCGCTTACATCTCAACTCACACAATAAAAATGTCAAATGCTATATCCACATCCATCTGGTACAAAATGTTGTAAAATGGCTATAAAGTAAGTTGAAAATGGTAACCAGGACTTGTATACTATTGAATCGCGAGCCGGTATTTTTTCTTAGTCAGTGATGCTGGGGAGTCAACACTTAACACTTTAGTTACAATACTATGAAAGTGAGCGGTAAATAATTTAAGACTCGGTTAATCAAAGCAATGATTTCCTAGACTAATTGTTTTTCTTTCCAACAAAAAATATTTTAAATAACTTATAAACTTTCAAATTATAAACTTTAACTATAAATTGATTTTTTATCAGATACGTTTGATTATAATTTATGTAACATTTAATCTGTTGTCGTAATATTCACAAGTAAATATTCTTGATGTTTTAAAAGGCATTATTATTAGCCTTGTCCCTTTCTTCATGGCGCATTTAGCCTTTTGTGAGCTATTCTTGTAGTCCAACAAAGATTCCCTACTTCATTACTTATTCGGTGGAGTATGTTCTCATGATATTTTATTTCTCGAAAGAAGTATATTTAGACTCACGTATTTTTTTTTACTCTTTGACAAAGAAATATTTTTCCATGCAATTCAATTCCATATGACGATTCTATTTTACTTATAAGCTGAGAGGCTTAAGAGATCAGGACACAAATGATAATGATGACTGATAAATTGATTTTAATTTCAACTATGATATTATAAATTGTAATCAAAAGAAAACACATTGAATTTTAGAGAAAAAACCGTGTTTATCTATAAATAGAATAAAATAAAAAAGACAAACATGATATTCTTGCTTTTTTACTTAAGATTCTGCATTATTTTTTGAAAAGTGAACCCTACAATATAGCGACTAATTTCAATTTTATGATTCCGCTCAGAAGAACTTGATATGATATTCAGAAAATTTTTCTAATAAGTTGTAAATAAATATTGTGAACCTTTGCTAAAGATCAATCAGTATAAGTTGGACTGTATTATGCAACAAAATTATTTAAAAACTTTATTTTTCTTATGGCTTTTAGCATAACTCAGGGGAATATTAAAGGGAAAAGTTTTTCTCATCATATAGGAAACGCATTGGTTGTTAACCTTCCAATTCAGCTGTGTTGAAACAATGAAGTACTAAGCAGCACTCAACCACTTGCTAAAAGTAGGAGGAATATTTTATTTGCATTAGCCTTAAATAAAAGCCATCCAAGATTGATCTGCTCCTGGACCAAATGGAATGTATAGCATTAATGGTGAGGTTGATTCACGGAATGATATTTTTCCTCAGCCCGGAAAATTACTGAAAATAGCTTTTCAGTATCCCCCACGAATGCGTTATCCAAAGTATCGATATGCTTTACCTAATTCATTGCCAATATTTATGAAATAAACAAGCCTGTTACCAATGAGGAAGAAATTACCGGTACCCAAGAAGGTCTCCTTTGGCGGTACCCTTCTTGGGTTGGATGGAACGAGGAAAGACATGGTTAGGAGGGAATTAGTCGCTGAAGAATGACAATGGTAAGTATTAGAAGGAGAGTGAAGATTGGTTGAAGCATTTGTGGTGTCTATGTGAAGGACTACGGATTTGGAGTGATGGTCTTGAGGTGTTTGTTAAGGTAAACTACTGTAAATGGAAATCCATCGTAACAAATAAACAGAAAGTAATTTTAAAGCCATCTTTAGAACAAACGAGCGGAGAGTAACCGCAGTGCTGATTTCTTGCAGCCTCAAAATTTGATTGGTAATTCACTGACTTCGACTGACCGGTAAACTTCATTCTCACCCGACCTTATTTATTGCTATATTTAGCACTTGGACCTTTTTTGATAACAGGACATTGTTTAAATAATAATTAGAACACAAATCCTCTCATTAATAAAGGTATGAATACGCCCATTGGACCAATTGACAGCCAAAATTGATAGAATTAATCATTTATTGTGCGTTGCGTTTTATTTCAGTGAGCGCTATTAGCGGAACAAATGCTGTGACGTACACGATAATCGCCACCGACGGTAGTGTAGTGGGAGCTGTGACAACTCCGGCCACCTACTTCGTGCTGTACTCTTGCAGAAACTTCGGACTTGGAAGGAAAGGTTTGTAGAATTTTTGTTCTCGGCGATACGTACCTCTTATCGTCTATGGAGATTAATTCAAGGCGCAGCTGAAAGAAGAGAAGACAATAAAAAATGAGTTACGAATATAGCCTTGAAATATAAGTCTATCCTATCAAACCGATGCATGCAAGTCTGATAAACACTTCGCCACTACAGCGGCAGTGGAAAAAGGACAAGAGTAATTATCATGTTGTGATTAACACGAGTTATAAATGCGTAACTAATAGAGATCCTGACAGGAAAAACAAATGAAGTACTCTACGCAATAAAAGTTTTATGTATAATTTCTTCCTACCTTTATTGAGAAGTCTCACCACATGACGCCTGAAACGTTGTTTTATTAGAAATAGAAATATTACTATTCTGGGAACAATGCCCTTTAAAACACAAATCAGGAAGCTTGTGGGTCACGCAGATTTGTTAAACAGCGCTCTTCTATTTTCTCTCAATATAATCCTAGGCAGATATTGCAGTAATATTTCTATCCAAAAACCAAATCAGCAGATTAGACAGAGGTGACAAATAAAGAGAGATAGACATTCGGACCGAGAGTTAATATTATTAGTCTTTCCCTAGTACAACTCTCGACTAAAAAGCAAAAAAGATAGAATCACTCGCATTGCTTCTCAAAGTGGTTTTCTTCCATTTTTTCAGCAAAATGTTAAATTTTGCCTTTTGACCAGTCTACCGTCCCACATTCTTGCGGCGTCTATCATGTTGACATGTAGAAATTGATGTTGCTTGGTTCTATTGCCTACATACAATCCATTACATCAATAAAATACCGTGTAAGCGACCGTAATGTGTGTGGCAGGGGGTGAGTTCACGCCAAAATTCATTGCGTATCATGCATAAAAAGTATTAGTGATTATATTCTAAACTTCACGGTATAATTAAAGGTGCTAAAACTCAATTTTCCACATAGTAGGTTATTGGGCACGGCCATCTTTTCATAGCAAGGCTGCATCACCTGATGATGTAGCCTAGCAGCGAGATGAGCAAGCCATGCTACGAAATCATGGTCGTGCCTAATAAACGTCTATGTGAACACTGCTGTGATGATACCTTTGCTCATACTCATAGCCGGCCTCGGTGGCAGCGGGGTAAATCCCTCGCCATTCAATCCCAGAGACGCGGGTTCGAATCCCGCCCGGGGAGGATATTCACTCTACGGGGCATAGGTATTTGTGACGTCTACCCTGAAATTGGAATAGAGGATCCTAAATTGCAGGTTAAAAGACAAATAAAAAAAATCGTATGATTAACTTCCACAAAGTTTTGCCAGAGACTGTGTCGTATTATTCACAATTTATTACACAATACAGCATGACTGTAACCTTAAAAGCTGAACGCCTAATACCTCAGAATGTGTGTGTCAATCGATTCAAAACTAAATGCAACTTTATTCAGATATCCCAAAAGTTGCACTATGAAGGGACTCAGGAGACTAAACTCTTCTATCTATTTCCAGCTGAAAATTGTATATCATTTCAAACTCTGATCATTTCCTCTGAAAATATGAAATTATCCCCACGTAAAACGAAGTTTAAGGCAATTAAATGCAAAAATTCGCATTCAATCAGTTTCAGCTTCTACTTGGGCTCATTTTCATGCATGGAAAACCTTATTGCACCCTTGTATTTTAGGATGCGGCAACGATTATAACAGTGAAAGATAAGCAAACTAAATTCCTCTCGTGGCTTTAAAATCGTCTCTCACTAAATGCAACGCCTTTACTGTTTCATTACTTGTATTTTGGTAATACGCATTATTTGTACTTTCACGAGAAATGTATTGATGGTGTACTTTTTTAATTTTTAACAGCTCACCCAAATACTACCCATCAGTTACTACAATTCAGTCATTTAAATTTCAGTCACAGAAGCAATTCAATCTCAAAGAAACCCCTAATTTTTGATCCAGTACTTAAACAAATAACATTTTCCTACTTCATTTTCGATGCATAAGGAGTGATAAAATCTTACATAAGTGATTTACGAGTATCCTACAGGAGGTTTTATATTATATTGCCGTGGTCTTTCTTTGGAAACCACAGTATTCAAATCCAGGATTGCTCTGGTTTCTATTGACTTATCTCTGCATGGGCCACGATCTCGGTGGATGAAATCAAGACATCAGAGTAGATGGGGGGGTTCTTTGTAGTTTTCTTTGTTTCCATCGTTATCGTGACTAATGTTGTATAATACGTTTATCAAGAACCCGTCCAAAATTTATTTCCCAGGATAGAGCCTAGTTCCTCTCGTAAAGGGATGACTGAGTCCCCATACCATAATTCCGCAACTAAAGAAAAAGTATCTCAATACAAAACACAGTATGCATGGATATAACTTGAAACACATTTTTGTACCTAAAATATGTTAATCAAATTTACGAGAACCTTCATTCCTTCATTACAGCAGATAAAACATCTCTTACTGACAACAATTTAAGGCGCATGTGTTTAAATCCGTCCTCATGAATTTGCTCAAACAACACACTAGCTTCCCATGAGTTACGATTGCCCCAATGTCTTCTCTTCAAGGACTTATCATTTAATTCTTTCCCTCTGGAAAGAATTGGGTGTGAGGTACGCCTGAGTTAGTAAAAAAAACTTTTGCTCTAACGCTGCAATTTAATAATATCCAAAACTAGAGAGATTACAGAGGGCATGTGACCAATTGGACGTGAGAGGGAAGAAATGAGGACGTTGCATAGAGATTCTTAGGTAGGAGCTGAAAAAGAGAACAAGAATATGCGACATCGCCGAGGACCTGAAGTTTTCGCTTTGCATATGACGGGCACAGTGCATGATGAGTAACTCCAGGCTTTGATTCACGTGAGTGAAAATGATCCTCAAATAGGTACATTGACAAAGATGCTGCCCAGCAGTCAAAGCATCATGGTCGTAGGATTTGGGTGATATGAAATGGCAATTATTTAGATCTTGACTTCATTCCCATTTCTTACCATATCACTTCTCGGCCATCACTTCTTGTCCATTTCTCGCTGGTAGGTACTCTTACTGAGTTTCACCCCCTAATTAATCGGCTTCTCTTCTCCTCTTCTACCAACAGTCTCGACAATTTGATGATAATTGCTGTTTGTTTTAGAGAAGGCGACCGACAGGTAAAGTCATTTGCACCATAAAGGACTGTTTGATATTTCGTAAGAAATACCCATCAATTTGGATTTTCTAAGGGGTGGAGTAAGGAAATAAAGAAACCCGGCGCGGGCAACAGCCCCCTCTTCACAGAAGGTGCAAAGTGGTTTCGACTGAAGTAGTGCAGGACCTGAAATGCCCTTCTTGTACTAAAATATCATATAAGCACGCTTATTGTATATGCTGTTTTGAAAATTCATTAGATATTTAGTTGTATACTATTTCATTGGGCGAAAAAAATAATGAAATTTATCTATATAATTTTGATGAAATATACCTAGTCACTGAATTCTGGGGGATGGGGTTCATGTGGTGGTTATTGTATTGACTTTCCGTCCCAAAGTCCTCGCTTTGAACCTTGTAGGGACAGAAATTTTCCATTGGCAAATTATTTTCTTGAGTATAGTACTTCATCCAAGCGATGGGACGTCAATCCGTGAACACCTTGATTCCTTTTGCTGAGAGTAGGCAAGTAATACTGTACTGAGTATTTATTACATAAGTACGCAAATACTGAGAGTAATGCATCTCTCCATCCACTCTCCCCGTCCCTGATGTCTCTTCCCTAATCTAATTGTCCAATGCATTGAGCGAATGACCTTACACCATTCCTCCCTCGAATAACTAACTACGGCTGCTATTGAATTCTCTCTCTCAAAGTACAGTCATAAGTTACGTCCAAAGCATATTGTCCATCGAACAAATGACACAGAATCATCAATCAACCCTTTTTTTGACAGTATATCGAGCTGTTTAAAATTTATTCTTTTCAGTAAACGTTATCTTCTTGACATCAACTGCAAATCCTCCACAAGCAACGATAGATGCCCTGAACCAGGCAATTGCCAATCTTGGAATACAATCATCCGCGGTGAAGCTCACTGAACAAGGAGAATGCTGATCACACTAAATATAAATGTTCATACATTGTTATCTAAATTTAATCCGTTTTGTACCAATAAAGACATAAATATATTAAAGATGTGTTCAATTCATTTTCTGCTTTACATAGGTACATAGAAGCGTCAAATGTGTTGTATTGAAAAATTAAGGCGGTGTGTTATGTTTCCCACTCGATACTGCTTCACCAACTGTATTTTGCTTGCTGAAAACAAATTTGATACCTCTTTCGAGTTTTTCCGCTTTGACGAATATTACCACCTACCAATGAAATATAGGGGAGTAAGGGCAAATATTTATTTTTAGGTATTTTTATGACCACGAAAACAGCACAAATGGCCTTTTACATCGGATATTATAACCAATTACTACATACACTGCACATGCAACCATGACCTGGGTGGTGACAATCCAACCCAGAGACCCGAACCCGCGGCCCTAGGTAAAGTGACTTAGGATATAACCCCGTCCCCACCGATTCCAGTAAATTAATGAATTACCAAAATAGATGACTAAAACACACGTTTCACTTCCTTAATTAATGCTAATTAAAGTATGACTTGCACTTATCATTATTATCATATAAGATTATATTTACGTGATGCAAGAAACGCTATGAAGCAAGTAGTTTCCCTGAGAATCAAGGAGAAAGAGTTGTAATATTTATTGGACTAGTACTTCCAAGTCTATATATCACCGCCCGAGAGGTCTTCAATAAGGTATTGAGCAGTTTTCTAATACTATCGGTCTGTAATATTACCGAAGTTATCATAAATCAGTATGAGAGGAGTAGGGTGACTAATTAAGTGTGAACAATCATATAACGACTACTGATGATGAAGAATCAGATTTGAGTTTTTGATTCAATATTCCATGGAAAATATTTTATATGACGATTCACAAAATCAAGGGCCTTGACAACATTTGAGACTTTATTTAAGATTTTAACTTTTATGAAACATTAAATCGTATTAAACATAAAACTAGTATAAACAATTACTGAAACCTATACTGAAATTCTTTCACTCTTATAAGATCATACGCCATCACAGTGGAAAAACTCATTTCAAGGAAAGGTTAGGTCTTTTTCAAATCAGCGTCAATGAATTTCAGGCATTAAAATTTGTTTGATTCCAAAATGTTTGCGCAAACATACGGATTCAATAAGACAAAATTATTTGAAGCCAGTTGGGAGAATGTTAAAAAAATATACGATGAATTGTAACTGATGGAAATTAACCTGGATACAAATGAATTGCATGAATTAGAATTTGATGATTCCGTTGGCTATTTAAAAGGGAATATTTCAATAAATAAGATACGCTGTGCGTGAGACTTGTTACACAAAAAATAATCACGAGGAAAAAGGTGTTCGCATACCAAAAGTTTCCTGCTGCAAATCATTACGATGGATCTGTGCAACAGCAATTTTTAGGTAACCTCCACATACACGTTTTCCTTATTGTGTTCCAGTCCAAACACTGATAAATTTTGGAAAGTGAGCTTTCAATGGGTCGTGGCCTCCATCTCCACTATTTCATTTACAGCTCCCTCCTATTTCAATTGCGACTCATTCTCCAAAATGTATTCTTCGGTTGGAGGCTAAATGCCTCTCTCATCCCTTCAAAGAGAGATTCCAAATATGCCTTTGTTTTCCATCTCCATAAAAGAGGGTACCAAGTCCATACTTATGCTCACCTGCAATCTCCACTATACCTATATATAGGGAAACCTTTGAGTATGTGAGGATACTGCTTCGAGTCACTTCAAATGTAGATTGCTGAAACTGTCAACAAGTAAGTAATTAGATAAGTATATATGCTTGAAATAATCAGGTTTTCTAGTTGCCTATTTAATGCTTTATAAAAGCATGAGAAGCCCTAATGTGATTCCTGTCATCCGGGAGTAAAAATCGCCAGGTGTAGATTATTGTTATCTTCCGACGGGTACAGAGTGCATCATTGTTCAATAAAATAAAGGTATGTTCAACCCGAGGGTTAGTTGAAAGTAAATTTGGTTAGATGAGAGTAAAGCTCACCCCGTACTAAGCCAATGGCGTATTAATTTCACATATTCAGGGTAGGGTGGCCAGTTTTTTTCCCTGGGCCACCTGCAATTTCCTACTAAGTTCCTACACGCAGAAAATCGAATCGCGAGGATTTTAGTTGGGGGTATACAGAAAGGCTCTTGCCTTGAATTTGAACCCAGGACCTCCATTCAGTAGCTCAGCGCTCTGCCCACTAGGCCACCATGACCCCATCATGGTTCAATAAGTCCATTTAATAAAAAGAGCAACTGATAGGTAATACGCAGGGATCAATACTTCTAGTCCTTTGTTCTATTAATGAGCAATTTCACAGCATAATGGTGTTGAGTGGAAGTAAATATAGAATTTATCTGACTGTGGAAGAATTTATTTTTAATTTAAAATGTATAGTAACAAAAGTGCTCCGTTCAATTTACTCATTTCTCATACAGAAACGTTTGGCACGTTGACTGATTGAATTCTTTGACAAAGATCTTCTTATCGGTTGTGATGCCACCTCATACCACATTGTGTGGGGGAATGGAGCAATCAACGGTACGGAGGCCTTATTGAAATATCTTATGTCTACGGAGTTGCATATCCTCAACAAAGGATTACGGCCTACCTTTACAAAAGAATGTTAGGGAGGAAGTGATAAATGTTACACTCAACACTAGTTCTCTGATACACAGGATTAAAGAGTGGAGGGTGTTAATAGAGATAACATTATCAGACAACAGACTCATACTCATCCCTCTCTTAAAAATCCAATTGCAGGCAAGAGATTTATAGAAACCCCATGACTACCACCTTAGGACAATATCGAGAGAGGCTGGGAGCTGTCCTAGAGGAGACTAGGAAATTCTTTAACCATGCAGGGATAAAATGTCTCGGGACTGGGAGAACTACAAGGTGGCCCAACGGAGGTACAAAGCGGTGATTAAGCGCTCTGAGAGGGATTCATGAATGGGCTTCTGTACGAGCGTAGAGTCAGTTCCACAGATGGTGAGACTCCGCAAAGTCCTATCTAATGACTCAGAAGTGGAAGTGTGGTCTTTTTTGCTTCCCTCAGGAGACCTTACGTCTTCGAATAAGGAAATGTTGAAGCCCAACTTTCCAAGCTCTATGGAGTTGGATGAACGGCCAATAGGAATCCCAGCCATTCTGCTCGAATGGAATGGAGACTTTCCTACAGCATTGTAAGGTATAATTTTCTAAATGGACAATTCGGAGTTTCAGCCGTTACAAGTCGGCAAGTAAGGATGTGGTGTTTCCTCCTCTTCTTAAGGAACAACAGGATTTGCTTCCCCTACCAATTTAAAGAATATTTCGTCCCTGCGTGGCTTATGTACATGTTCCAAAAGTCTGAAAGATCACTAAGATGGTATTCATACCTCTATCAGGTAGTACAGACTACACAAGAGCTGACCTCTTTCGAGGATTCATCCTCATGTGTTTTCTATTGAAGGAACTAGAAAAGATAGCTGTTGGTACATAAGGGATAAGCCATTAAAATACCATCCCTTGTACCCGTATCAACTTGCGTACCAAAAGAGCAAGTCCGTGGAGACAGCACTCCATATAGTGACAAGTGACTACATATTGCCTCAAAGGTGTAGTAAAACATGTGCATGAAATATCGGCGTTCGACCCCTAAACGCTCCAGCTACTTGCATTGACATTCGATATCGTAGTCTACATCGCATCGGAGGAATCAATACCCCAGTAGTAATGTAATTAAAACATATATATTCTCAATACGCTGGCCATGAAAATAACCATTAAAAAATGTGTGATATCATTGCACATCAGCATACTAGCCTTTAGAAACCTGTATTATAAGCGGACTACGCGATCTAGAAATCGATTTTACTTTAAGCGTTGCAAGAGATCTCAAGGAATTCTAACTCAAGATACTTGTGATATAAGTAGATTTTTGCAGCTACTATTTTCCCGTAAAAAGAAAAAACTAGCAGAAAATTGGGTCTAACATTTTGTTCTATATCTATGATAAATATTGCAATTGAGTCAAGTTACCAACGCGTTACATGATTCATGGCTCTATCATACAAAGAAATCAATTTTCCTTAAGCACAGCACTTGTCATGACGGTATACCAGGCTAAAGGTTAAATATGTGAATATGTCGGCGTTGACTTAGAAATAGTAGTTTTTATGCATAGAATACTATAAGTTACTTTTTCTTGAGTCAAATGAAAAAAGTAGTATATGGGTGCTTTTCACGCCAGAAAATCTTAGGCATAGATAAAAGGTAGCACGGAAAGATATTTAAATATAATAATATTAATCATTATATAATATAAGTAAATATTGACGAAGATTTTTCAGATTCCCATAGACATAAATGATTTTATATTGCTTCCTAAAACATAGGCACATTAATTATGAAAGATATTGTTTGTTTTTATTATATAAAATATTTTTGAATCCTTGTAAACCTTTTTGTTTCTTTAATTAAAATTATAAGAAATGAATATTTCGCCGAGCAACCTGGAATCCTTTGGTATGTACTTTATAACTTTTGGCAGATGGATTTTTGAGATAACTGAAAACCTTCTCGTAGGCAACAAAAAAGTTACTTAGAAGTCCGTTCACCAGTTATTCCGTAAAAAGTGCTAAAAAGGCTACACACAATTTCTATTATTTTATTCATAAATATAATTCAGTTAACCTTTGAGACTTTAAAATCAGTTTTTTCCTGCTTCACTAGTAAATGCATTGAAAGCCAATTGCCAATGAAAGGCTCCACAGGAACAGAGATCGATACAAAACATCGCTTATACGATGTTTTTAAAGTTGTTTCTCTCAGCACAGGAAGCGTAAATGTAGGTAGTACACACAAAAGTCCATAATTACAATTATAGTCGATCTCTCGTTACCTAAAAATCATATAATCCCGATGATTTGGCCCGGATTGAAATTGCCATAAAGGACCTCTAGCGGTACTGAAGATGGATTCATATCATATTTTCACAGCTATTCATCACAGCGAAAAAAGTTCAATGCCAGTTTATTTTCAATCCATCAAATTCAATTACAATTCATACGACTACAAACGTAAAATACAAGTTAGAATTAGCAAGAGGCTGCGTATTAGACTGTTAGTGTTGGATAAATCTCTAGTGTATACAAAATGAAAGTTGCCAACCAGTTGCATATGTTGGTTTGAGTAAATGGTTTAGCCTAATTATCGAATATGATTCCGTTGTTTTATTTAATTCCCGTTCATTTCTTTCTACATGCTATTTTTCTAAGGTCTTTTAACGATGACCCTTATGTGGCAATCGGAAGTCCTTCTGCAATGCAAAATGCCTACTTTTGCTAACTTGCTAAAAGAGGCTAGCTAATGTAAGAATATAAAGGAGAGTCCAACTAATCTTAGGATTGTTGATTTGTGATGATGAACAAAATTTTACTCTGAAATCAACATGCTTATTGGCTCAATGGTCTACGAAGTAACTTCAGGATTAACTTTGTTAGTGATTTCTACACCTCTCAGTGTTCCATCTCATAATTCTCTCATTAATCTGCGGTACCGCTTTAAATATTTAACTTCAAAGAAGAATATTGCTTTGCGCTCTTATTTTCAGACAAGAAATTTAAATATCTTCCGGATATTATTTCTTGCCGTAAATTGAAATTCAAGCAAGCAATCTCTCACGCTTAGGCTTTAAACTTGATTTCAGACTGAGAGAATGATTTTAACTCATCAATACGGTGTCTTTCACTCCTAACTAACCCTTGATAATTAGAAATTATACATATTAAATCCCCTTGATGAACTAAAGCTATAACTCATTGAAGAAACGGAACGATTTGATTTTTTTAATACGTGGAGCTTGGTGTGCAGAAAATATAAATGCAGTTGGACCACTGTATGTAGTTGGAATGCTTTCTAGTTAGCTCTCACCGGGTAGTATTCCGGTTCTTAGTTTCCTTTGTAAATAAAGAATAACATACTGATTTGCCTCAATCGTCTACAAATTTCTAAACTTCTTCTTCACGTGTCTAACTTAAGAATTAACTATGATAGTGATATTCCTCTCAATGCTCCATCTCATAATAAAAATTTTCAACTTCAAAGAAAAATATTATTTTGCATTCTTATTTGTAGACAAGAAATGTAAGTGCAAAGTAATAAAGTTAAGGGTAGAAAAAGATAAATTTTGTAAATATGCGGAGTTTGGTCGGTAGAGGAATAAATTTAAGATCTGCGTGTCACCAATCACATGAATAATCACTAATGATAATGATGAACAATCCGATTTTATATTTTCCTGAAATATCTCTCAGAAAATCTCTATTCCTATTTTTTCTTTTAAATAAAAAGTTAACTAACAAAATATTTAATTTTATTGTAGTGGCCAAATTAGATTCATGTGTATTCTAGTAAGTTTATATCTCAAATGTATATGCATATTTAAATAGATGTATATTTAGAGGTATATATGTAAATGATTAGAACCCATTTTAGGAATATATTAGCTTACAAATATTAAAAATGAAAAGTATTAGCTCGGTGGTGATGCGTTGGTGATCACACCATGGTAGTGGAGGTTTTGCTGTTCAAAGGTTCAGGCACAGTCTCCGTTGAATAAGACTCGATCTTTTAAATAAGCAAAAATAACATACTTAAGGGCATTATGAGAGAACAAATATGAGACACCGTGTATGAGGATAGATACACAAAAAATAAGCATTTGAAGAAGTTAAGGCATCTTCCTATGATTCTTAATCCAAATTATAGCGTTGACTCAGTGATCAACAGCTCTTAAGGCAAACACCATTCACTCTGTTCCCATATTGTATTCTTCTCGGCAAACTGTAAAATTCCGAAAAATGAACTTTGAGAGGTCGTTGCCTCCATCAGTGTGCTTTTCTTATTTACGGGTCCCACACTTTCGAGTGCCGACGCCCTCTCCAAAATGTATCCTCAAGTTCTAGACGAAAAATCTCTTCAATTCCTTCAAAGGGTTACTTAAAATTTTGTTCTTGTTGCTCGTCGCCCAAAAAAATAATTTTTTTTCCAAAAATGCCAAACCCATAAGCGCATGCGCTCCTTCCGATTCCGAGATTGCTATATATAGGGAACTCTTCTGAATGGGAGGCTACTGTTCTGAGTTGCATCGCTGGGACGTTGCTGACACTAAGGACCAGTAAGTAATAATATAGAAACGTTTGTAGCAGTCTTGTTTCCTGGTGTTTCCTCTTTAGCGTAATGCATAACTTGCGAAGTCTCAAGTTGAATTCGTGCCGTCAAGGAATTAAATTCCGTGGGTTTTAATGCTTTTATCTCTTGATGGGCACAAAGGGCCATATGTTAATATAACTTGATTCAGAGAAATATGCATCGCGGTTGATAAAATGTGGAGAAAAATTTCCCAGCCTCATTTCCCGTACTTGAGTTGTTTCATAGGTCAAGAGCGCTGAGAGAGTGGGAGTCAAGTAATTAAACGAGACGGAACATTATATTTTTCATTGCATATTAATGACGAAATTGTTCAATTCTTAGGCCTTCTTTGAAACATTTAATTGCATGGTTGGTAGATAATCTTTAAGAAGAATTCTTTCAATGAGCTATATTGGTGATATTACTTCTGAAGAATGTATCATGCAAATGAAGAATGCCTTTTCATCAGTTGCAATACTTAAAAACTTCGCTTTTCTAAAATAATCCTATATCTTTACTATCCAAATTCTATGGACGAAGTAGGTAGTCATTTATGTTCGTCATTTGGAGTTCCATGTCAACTTCTAGTTCAATTCTCAAAGTTGAAACTTCGACAAATTGTGATTATAGGTAGTATGTACCAAAATTACTTTAACATACAACATTTTGCTATCTTAGGATATTAACTCAATAAATAAAATTATTTCTTTTAGCTTGAGAACAAAATAAGGCGTGTTACTCATATACATTCATAATAGTCCTTTAAATGATTATGGAGCTGATTACAGTCTATTTAGTTAGAAGAAATGAGACTCTTTATCAACCACTTCGTTGAATTTAGATACCTAGTATTGGACAACCCATGATTATAAACTTAATATACTGCAATGACCACTCCGCTACCTCATAACTCAAATCGAGTTAATGATATTTATCCTTTCTAATAGATAGACCACCGAATGATAATGCTATATTTTTTGCCAACAATCCAATGCTGAACCATTTAATGACATGCATTACCATTGAAAATGGGAACACTAGATCTGTGAAATATATTTTTTTGCCAACAGGGTAATATTGAGTACTTCTCCTAACCCAGCACAGGATAATGGGTCGTGTAGGCGTTATATGCCTGGTGAGCGCTGCGTTGGTGGTGGTCTTCAACGTTCCAGGAGCAGATAGCCAAGCTATGAAGTGGGGTACCTGTCCAACTCTAACGGTGGCCCCTCTTAATCCAGTGCAGACGAACGGAGATTACGTAAGTAATCATTATTAAAGGGCGCATTATTATCTGAAGTACAAAGGTATTTAACGGCATAGAAAATATTAATGCGTTGAATAAGTTAATTTTCAAACACATTACTCCATCAATGAATCAAATATGTACACCTACCATATAATGTTATGGTGGCAATAATAGATAATTGTTAGATAATAACAAACATTCATTCCAAGCTCAGTCATTTTATTCTTGTCATTTCTTTTTGCAGCTTGCTGGTGCTGCCGGCAGGGTCTGGTATGTGATTCAGCGTAGCAGGTCGTTGTTGGGGTACATGCGTTGCATGAAGATTACTCTAACCAACCATCCCACCAATAACCAAAAATTGTCGGTTGACGTTGAAGGAGTAACCCCAGGGTAAGATACATCAATATACTGGTTCCAAGTCCTTCTGCTACCAAACAGCCTTAAAACTTGTCTTGCAATCCCTTATAAAAGGATGATGGATGATTATTGCAGGAGATAGTTCTTTAAAGATCCAGTCACGACTTAAATTAAATCTAAGGTTTTTCATTGATAAGCGATCGATCATAATTTATTTCTTTACGACTTTAGTGCATACTTCCGCTATCTCAATCAATTTGAAACCAATAATTTACTTACTCTTTCATTTACAACCATCCAAGAGCGAGTTCCCTAATATTTTTCTAGGTATAACACCCTTAGAGAAATATTTCGCTTTCACCAATAACTTTGCCAAGCTTTTGTTTCCAAGGCCACAACAAAGGAAGCCTAACTAACTGATGACAGCCCTGGGTTGAAATAAAAATCAGAGGAAAATAATCTGATAATGAAACAAGATGGCAATTTTTCCACTAGTTTTAATGTCGGTACGACCGTTAGGTCATCATCAGGTTTGGTACCTGATGATGACCTAACGAATGAAGCGCGTCGTCTTGACGTTAAACCTTGTGGAAAATGTGTCATCTTGTTTCATTATCAATTTGTACTCTTTCCATTACATCTCGCCTGCCTCAGTCACTTTTATTCGAAAAGAATATGATTTTTATCAGAGGCAAATCACCTTCACTGAAAATTAAATATTCCCATTCAGTTTTTGTTTAGAAGAGACCTTGCATCTCATTCTACCTGAATATTTGAAGTTTCCCCTACATGGAATTAATGTAACATAAATTACATGGAATTAGTATTTTAGTAACATACCATAGTTCCATGCAGTGAATATTACACCTAATATGCTAAAATTTGCCTTTATCACGAATTTACTGAAGGCTAATTGAGAATCCAAATATATCCCACATATGCTTTTTAATGCTTTGGCTTCCTTCTCCATATAAATCTCATATAAATCTTTTTCCGTATGAAGATTAGCCAGCAAGTAAGCTTATACATATATATAATTTACGTAGAGTCCGTCCGTGTCTTTGTCCGTCTGTCTTTCTCCCTTCTATTTCGGAAACAGTTTGTCCTTGGGAGACGATTTAAACTGAATAGTGTTTCCAGCACCCTGAAAGGCCCAGGAATAACGTTCTCGTTTTTGTAAAAACATGGGGTCAATTCCTGGCGCTAATTGTGTGTTTACATTGATTTAAATTGACTTCTTCAATTAATGAAATCACAAGACTTTTTTCGCTCATTGTCAGGAAAATAACTAAACACGATCTAGATGTATGTTCTCATGTATTGTTTCCTTACTTCCACGATTGCATTTCCAGCTGTAAGTAGATTCTTCTTTCGATAGAATGCCATCTTTGCAGGGGGTATTCTACTATTTCTTTCTTGCTTCGTCCATCGTTGGTTACTCGGCTTCCCTGGTAACAAACATCTTTCGCCTCTTTAGGTTCTCATTTTTCTACTTTAACGTTGGTTTCGACCTCTTCCTTCATGCTGCATACAAATATCTGACTCGTCTTCTTATTGAACTTCAGCTGTTAAATGTCCATTGTTCTTTCCATGGTTATAAGCATTTTATTCATATCTCTGTCTCTTCATTCATCATTCTGCCTCTTCTATGAGTGCGAATTGCAGCAAGCTAATTTTTTTCTCCGTGGATATTCACTCCAGAAGACTTCTCTTTCATTTCATTGATGGCTCTCTACGGGTAACCATTAAAAATTACGGGAGACAGTGCACAGCCCTGTCTCACTCCTTTCCTTATTCTTGCTGCTTCACAGCTGGGTCAAGATTTAATCACTGCAACTTGGTTTTTTCACAAATTGTGGATAAACCTTGTAGAACACTCCAATCACTTTCAGATTTACTAGTATTGAATTACAATGCACGTTGTGAAGAGCCTTCCCTAAATCCATAAACGCAAAGAGTGTCGGTTTGATCTTCTCCATTCTCTTCTCTATGAGCAGTCTACGGGCAAATATTGCTTCTCTTATGCTCTTACTTTAGCTGAATCCGAATTGTTCTTCATCGAGAAACTCCTCAGCTTTTTGTCCTGTTCTTCTGTATGTGATCCTTGCTAATATCTTCGGCGCATTCCGCTGTATAACTCTTCCAGATATTCTTTCCATCCCTTCACTTTGTCTTCATTTTCATACAAAATTCTCCATTTTTATCTCTTATGGCATTGCATCTTATTGCGTCAGTCTTATCGTCCTCAATTTAACGCAGTTATCCGCTCTGTTCTTTTTGGGACTAGGAATAATGATGTTTTTCTCGAAGTCCATGGGTAATTCTACAGTTGTATACATGTCACAGACGGTTTTGTAAAGAAGTGTTAATGTCTTTTCTCCATTAGTTCTTCAGGAATATCATCATTTCCATAATCCTTATTCGTCCGAAAGCCACTTACTGCTACGTCAAATTCCCATCTTAATATAGATGCTCCCATATCATCCTCTCCGACTTCGCTTTCGTCCTTCGATCACTTTCGTGATTAGATTGCTTCCGTTGTATAACTCTTCCAGATATCCTTTCATCCCTTCACTTTGTCTTCATTTTCATACAAAATTCTCCATTTTTATCTCTTATGGCATTGCATCTTACGCTCAGAACCTTGAAGTGGTTCCTCACTAACCTATATGCAGCTTCTACCTTTCCAAGTGCAAGGTTGGGCTTTACATGTTCGTATAGATTAGTCACCTACATTTCTCAAGCTTTCCTGCCATTGCGGCTTTTTTCGTTCCTTATTTTCTTTCCCAATTTTCCTTAATGTAGCATAACCCTCTATGAGTGCCACGATCAACGTGAGGAGATAATGACTGAATTTTCTTCAAAGCATCCTTGTTAAGATGGGTTTTGAAGAGATAGGCCGAATAGCAGATGTTTCGAATTTTAATATTAAATCATGTCTTGAATTTGCTAAGATCTCGAATTTCAAATTAATGGAATAATATTATTACAATTTATTTGTTAAATGCTTTTCTTCTAATTTATTTGTTGCTTGGTGAAGGAAAATGCTACAATTTGATTAAATTTAAAATAATTATTTTGGTTTTTAAAATGTTAAATTTATAACAAAATAAATTTCCTTCGAATAATGGACCAATGAATACATTATTTTTATAAGTGTTTATAAGTGAGCAGAAAGTGTTGATACACCGTTACGTTCTGTCTATGAATCCATTAATTAACCACAAACTGTTGTGAAAGTTAAAGTAAATTGAAAATTTGTATAAAATATTAAAGGACAAAATATTAACCTCAGATCTGATAAAATGAACTATGATATAATATGACCAGGTAAACATTTTGCATGTAATTGACGCACAATTATGTAAGGGTCTGTCAGTAAAGTGTCTCGGAGTCCCTGAGTTTTCTCTTTACTTTAACCAACTTTAATGCGGTAAGGTAATACGGGTAATTATTACTCTCCTTCTCTATACATTTCACTACACTCGCCACAACATTGGTCCGACTCAAGTCACTAGTTTTGTAGTAGGGTTTTACGACTTTCATGTTACCTTTTGAACATTTCAATTGAATAAAAATTCAACATTGGTTTTATTTAGTTGACAGAAGTATTTCAATTTGACATGAGAACAGCTAACAGAATAAAAGCACGCAAATCTTGGTCAATGGATTTTAAGTCATGACACCAGTCCTAAACCAAATAAAATGTTGACAAAGCTTACCTAGAGTGGCAAACAGATTTTATTTATATAAATAAATATATAAATGAACATTCTTTAAAACACATTTTACTGAATTAAAATTGGTTTCCTCTTTCGGAAGGCGTATCTTCTCAAACTCGGGCATCTCGGAGTATTCTCGACAGAAAATAGTGACAATAGCTTGTAGTGATAGTAGAGGCATGAGTTCTCGGTAACTTCTGCGTAAAATTCATTAGATATTTGCGAAAGCATGATATGGTAGAAGGGGCACATTTAGTACCTCATAAATTAATGATGAATATGTAATTGGTGTAAGCGTAGCTCGTATCGAGTGGCAACCGTCAACGATGTTTAATAACTTACTTCGACTTTCAATCGTGACTAGAGGTGACGAATTTCGGCGTGTTATTCATCGTGAAAAGACAAAAAATGCTGACGGAATTCCAATTGTTAAAACCTTTGTCTTAATACCATAAACTATGCGGCCTAACCCATCAACAGATTCGTATCTCCGTCGATTGTTTTTTTCTAAAATAACATCACTGTTGTTCATCATTGTTTAATTTAATAGACCTACAGTTTTTTTACTCTTATACTTTTTAAAGTTGCGCCATTCACGAATGCAATAAAAATTTGTGATTTTTTCGATAATCCATCAAAAACGTAATGAATTCGTGTTGTTTCGTTTTATGGCCGCATTTTCGTGTTATGTCGTGTTATGGCGATAAAGCGATTTCCCTGGACCCCTACTGATACATTACGGATATTAATCCCATTTTTGTAAATACCCAGGTTCGACCACCGGCATAATGTCTGTTTACTTTGGTTTGTATTACATTTATGATTTCGACATAAATGGACATAGAGTTTTTTTTATATTGTGCGCACGTCCGATTCATCTCCCTCCTGTTGAATTTCAGCGGGCACATTGCGCTACTTTTCATAATTGTCGAATGCGATTGCCATGCAAAAGATAAAGGTTGCATCCTAAGGGTGAATGACAACAGACATTATATTGTTTATTGTTTTAATTATTTCCTTCTCTAAGAATTATACAGATCGAGGTACACAACCCACTATTATAAAATTTTATACTGACAACAGTTCTCTTAAATTACCATACAGTAACGTTTTTCTATTATGACCCTGTTTTCATTTATGGGGAATCATTGAATATGCAGTGATAGAAATTCGCAATATGACCGCACATATATACCAACATCAAAAAAACCACATGAACGTAATTACAAGCTGCCAGCTAAATGCAATGAGGGCTAACAATTCAATGTTGTATAAATAAATACTTTGTAGTATTTGCTTATTTTTGGTCTACATTAACTATTAGAACATTTTTAGACATAAATCATTGCCCCTGATTACGAATATATATTACTTCAGCCCATTCGAACAGGCAGCATGCCTGACATTAATGTAGGACCAGACAGAGAGTTAAGAAGTCAAAGGAAATCAACAACCAAATGCTACCGATTGGGCTTTTAAAATTCAGGATCGGGTGAGTTACACCTAATTTGGAACCTGCTACTTTTTATCTACTTTCTTACACAAATCAGTCGGTACTGCGTCGGCTACAAACTGAAAAAATGTAGCAGCCACACTACACCTAGTCATTAAAAATAACTGAAAGCCACTATTACTTACTTTTGGCTACAGTCAACATTGGCAACATCAGCCAATTTCACTTTGTTGTCTCTGTTAACACAGATATACTGCATAAAGCTGTAGTGTAACGTAGCTTACTCAAAATAGTAAGTTCTCGGTCCCACATAAGGATGCAACGGGAATAGCCTTCTGGCCCGTTTTACATGGACGCGTACGGTCCGCGCTACGCGAGCGGACTAGGTTTCATTTAGGCTCCATTGACATTAAGGGAAGCGTACACATGAACGCGGACCGTCCGTACGCGGAGGAGCCATCCGCGAGGCCCCTACGGGGCCACCTGCCAATGTGAAAAGCGGCGACCGCTCTCCGCTCCCCGCGCGAGAAGCGCGGACCGCAGACCGTCCGCGTCCATGTGAAACGAGCCTAGACTTGATTGTATCTGAACAACATCATCTTTCTCATCTAATCGCTATGCACTCAAAGCAGGGGAACCAATTTAGTACAATATCGCTGAATCAAAAATTGTCCCTTGGAAAAATATCAAATCCAAACATGGTATAACTTTTGTTGCAAAAATCGTTTACTGATAATCAATGTAAGATGATACTATCAGAAACATGGAGTTGTATTTTAAAACTATGATAAAATAAATGAAAATCCGCAGTATTCTTTTGTACATTTTTTTTTCATTTTCAACAGTGATTTTGCCTCGAAGTTCGAATCTGATATTTTACTCCTCTTGCAACTAAGCACTCTTCTTGCTTCAAAGTACAGCCTCTACTCAGGAGCACACGATAAATTGGTGTATTAAAAAAAAAGAGCTGCGAACAGCCATAAGCTACTGAAATTCCTGTAGCTGCTACATTTACAACTACCCACTTCAAAAAATTCACTGCTATAGAAAAAAACCAGCTGCTACAGAAGCACGCTACTACCCATCCCTGCTAAAACAAATACTGTGAAGAATACATACTCAGAAATTAATGCTCGTTTTTCAACATCATTTAATATTCTTTATAATTCTGTTCCACTCACCTCAGTTAATTTACAAGCATTTGTCGATGCATATCCCTTGATTCCATTTAAGCAAACAAAATTTAACTGCGCAAATGCCACCAAAAGAAGAAAAAACAGTTTTAGCGTTCAAAGGCGTAATTTATTAAACATTATAAAGTAATGACTATCATCGTTTCACGAAAATTTTAATTATTTTTCAGATGGAAGCCCTTGACTGTCCATGGAGAAATGACCAGTACTTCCACAACCTTCCAGAATTGGAATTTAAACTTCATGAAAACAGGTAAAGCAAGGCATATTAATCATGAATCACGATATTGTGCTTAATTTATAAACAAAGATTTGACATCCAAAAATAATGCAATGCAGACTTATGTTGAGTACATATTTCGAGTAACCAACTTGGCTATATTCCATGGTTGGGTTTGTGTTGGGTAATATAAGTTTAAAATAATTTCTTGAATAATTTTTCAGTGACCAAATATTATATAATGACTAGCTGATAGTGCCCGTAGGAGTTCAGCGGAAGAAAATAAGAAGTATAGGGAAATAATATCTCTTTCCGCAATTGATGCAAAAGAGATGAGCAGGCAAAAACTTGTAAATAATTTAACTTTAATAGCATTCACTATAAATGGCATTATAAAACTAATTGATTGCATGAACCTTATCATTTCAACCTCTATTATGATGGAAAAAATTTCACAAGTTATTTCATAAAAATTCTTTGAACTTTTGACCGCGTTAAGAAGTTTCAATTGCTTTATCACAGTTCTATTCGAGAAAAGGAAACAAGCAAAAGTTATCCTATATGGAAATATATATAAAATGTCACTATTTGCGACAGCATAAAAATTAAAGAATACACTACGAAGTTTGAATTGGACAATTATAATAAGGGATTATATAAATAAAAATAATTATATAATGTTTATAACAATTTTAAATGTTCAAATCGATTTTTGACGATGTACCTATGTCCTCGAATTTGCTCATTTTTTATATGTTGTAGATATAACCTACTAAGTCTAATTCTTCAAATTAAAAAATTGTGCCACAGGAAATATTTCATTTAAGAAAGAAAAATATTTTTGAGAGTAGGCGTAACGCTTGCCACTGGCCGCGTCGTCAGGCTAACGGTCAACCTCACGGTACTCTGGTGCTTTCAGATCTCAGCACACTCTTTTTTACCTTCATCACACCAATTACAACCATACGCATGCTCTTAAATCACCTTTGCCCGTGCCATTCACCTTTTGCTTCCCGTTAATGTGATCACCGCCCTGGAATACACGAGGACAGCGAGGACCTTACAGCGGTCGGCCTCGGAGAATAATTGAAAATCATCGTTCCGTCTTCGGCTTTCAGTGATATTTTCCTCAGCCCTTATCCTACTTTCCTCGCATAATGTTTTAGTATGTTGCCCGAAATCTCTTCCACACTTCTGTTTTCAAGGAAACGGTGGCACTCATTTTTCACCCACGATCACCCATTCATAGTTTACTCTCAGGGCAAACAACGGGAAAGGCAGAGCGCTACTTATAACAACTCGATATTTTGTTTCTCTTCGCACATAATTGCCTTCCAGACCCCCTTCCCTTTTGCCTTCACCCCATCATTCTTTGCTTTTCCTTTTGTTCTCGTTAAATAACTCGGTCATCTCTATGTAACCATAATATTTCAAATCATTTTCCCAACAATAGGTACTTTACACATATGAATGATGTAAGTCTTCGGAATCAGTCAAAAAATAAATGCTGCTATGCGAGGCAATAGAATTCGTTTCGTACTTAATATTAGGCTGCGTTGAAAATTTTTTTGTTTCTCTTTATTTATTTAATGGAAATGTGTCACAAATACAATTCTGTGTCTTAAAATACAATTCACATTCCAAAGTCTCAAATTCGTTATCACATCTTTATTTTACAGTGAACTTGAGCAATATCAGAAGGTTGACAGAATAAAACAATGTTGACAGAATATTCTACTCCCTATTCATGTTCAATACATGTTTCCGCGTTAATTAAATTGTCTTATCCAGCATAATATGAATGTTGTTAATGATACAACAATACTTTCTGCAGAAAAAGCCAAGGGAATTCGAAAGAACAAATCACTTTCGTCTCCGTTTTTCCTGATGTGCTGGTAGATTAGATAGCCAATGGTGATGTGGTTTCCTTACTGCATCACACTTAATTTTGAAAGCTGAATATAGTCGTGTAAAATAATGTTTTCTTGTATAATATCGGATCGAGAATACACTCACTTCGTACTTGACCTTCAAAAACTTCTGTGTTCTCCTCCAAACTATCCAAATCTGTGCCTCAAAAGTGGAAATTTGTTCCTTCGGATGCCTGGGAAAGGCTTCTCAACAGCAAGACTAGGATTGTCGGATAGCCGAACGGTAGGAACGGATACACTCAGGCAGGAGCCTCCCAGAATCTTCTCACCAGCCTCTTTTTTCCGTCTTCATTTGCTCGTCGGTAACTAATTCGTAGTTCATTCCTTTCACGCTCAATTTGGTCCAATTGTAAAGTTCCACAAGTGTCTGACTCTGTTCTTTATGATTGAATTGTAGATTATTTAGGGTACCGGCAAGTCCGTCACTTGAGTCTTTGAGATGTGGTATAGCAATGCCATTCAGTATCATCTCCGAAATCTTGGCGATGCAATAATTACAACAATTATAACGGTTCTCGTACTGCGTAACCACACAATGGAAAAAGTAAATGTCGAGTACACTTGCTATAGAGTAGTTTACTTTGAAAGGCGTAAAATGCAGTAACTTTGTGTTTCATACAGCCTGAAATAATAACCAGACTAAGTGCTATTACTTAATAAGTTCATATTACTATTTCACCACATAAACGAATGTACTGTGGCCTCGCAGTTACTCCAGTGCACACCTTTTACCGAATCTTGGTACATTAAAGAAAATGTCTCAAAGAAATTGCCCACAAAGACGACTTCACATGATTTGAGGTTGTCTCTGACTTTCAAGTAATATGCAGTTTCCAAATGAGCAATATAGTGATGCCGTCGTACTCCTATAATATCCACAGTAACGGCCCCGCAGATAATATCTACTTAATTTGAGTCTATAGGAATAGAAATTTTCCTAAGTTCATTATTTGAAACGTAGCTATTGCTCCATGAAGAGTGAGTTTGGGAAAATTCACCAAGTCAAAAAAGATGGCTAAAGTAATAGCTTAGTAAGAGTATCAATCAGTTCATGCCTCCAATGACGACTACCAGATAACCGCTTATGGTGCAGCTCGATTTTTATACCGTAATACGTCAGCAAATACATGTGAAGGCTCACAGTCAGAGATATGTATTTATACTGTGAAAGAGAGCGGAACTGATGAAAGTAAGAGAGGAAAACAGAGAGTCAGTTTTCCCAGGAAAAAAAGCAATTTAAACAAGACTTTTAAATCGTAGGATCAAACACCTGCTATTGATGCATAAATTCCATAGATTGAGCAAATGTCAGTTTAAAAAATGAAACTGTCATTAACAATGAAAGCCGAAGACGGAATGATGATTTTCAATTATTCTCCGAGGCCGACCGCTGTAAGGTCCTCGCTGTCCTCATGTATTCCAGGACCGTGGTCACATGAACGGGAAGCAAATGATGAATGGCACGGGCATATGGGATTTAAGAGTATGTATACGGTTGTAAATGGTAAGATGAAGTTGAAAATGAGTGTGCTGAGATCTGAAGGCACCAGAGTACCGTGAGTACTAGAGTACCAGGTCCACCGTTAACCTGACAACGCGGCCAGTGGCGGGCGTTACGCCAACACCCAAAAATATTTTTTTTTCTTAAATGATTATTACCCATGGCAAACTTTTTTTATTTATAGAAATGGGTAATGTCTACAACATATAAAAAACCTGAGCCACAGAAAATATTTCATTTAAGCCATCATCATCGGATTCCCAAAGGGCAATCACCTCGTCCAAATGACATGGATAAACACTCAGTTAAATTGTCAAAAATCTATTTGAAAATTTAAAATTGTCACAGCTTTTATAAAGTTGCCTATATTTTAAAATATAATCCCTTACGGTCATTTGAAGTGAAAAAACGGGAGAACAGGAAGTTTTGTCCCCTTCCATCTCCAATTTTTACAAAAATTGGTACATATATTTCCTGTTCGTGTTTCAAAGGTGTTGGTATGTGTACAAAACCATTTTCCCAAATATCGGGGTTATCGAGATTTACAGCTATTTGTTATTTTTAGATTTTTACAATTAAGCCCTTAGCTTTATGTCTATATCTCTTGATCTAATTGAGCTATATATATCCAAAAAAGCTTGTTTTATTTGTATAAAGTTGGACAATGATATTATAGGGACAGATGAAAATTTATAAAAAGTTTTTGAAATTTTTCAAATTGTTTAAAATTTTGAACCCGATTTGCAAAAATACGTACCCTTTCGATTTCACTAGTTTTTTATGGATCAAAGGGCTATGTGCCTGCTACAGGTTAGTGAAATAACATCGATGCACAATTCATAAATTACTGCGTAAAAAATTACTATAGAATCGCGTGCAGTGTACCGAGCGGTCAAGCGGCGGATCTTTTTTCTGTTTGCTCAGCGCTGCAGCCTTCCGAGGGTAGGGGAGAAAGGGAAAACGGGGCAGAAACGAGTCAATGCCTGTCTCGGCCAAGGGACTAGTGTCTTCTGTAGACCAGTGCGAGAAAGACCCGACCCAACCAACCCAACTTATCCGTTTGTTGCAAAGTGCGTACTGAGTCGTTACGCAGGTTCCAAGGCATTGCTCTATTGTAACTTCTTTCAATAATAAGTGTTCTGATGGTGCTCTAAAGTACTATCAATACTCGCCGTCGCGGGAGATTCATCTGTTGAAGTAAGGTCAGGTGTGCAGGACGTAGCATCAGCATGTGATGCGCATGATAAGCTATTCCGAGTATTCTACGCCAAAAAACAGACGTTTTAATCCACTGAATCCACATCGGAACCTCTGTATTGCGGGCTTAAGTGAAGTAAGTTCAAATCTGTACGATAGGTGTAATGGAGTTCTGAATGGGGTGAGCGAAGGACAAAAGCTTTGCAAGCAATGTTCAATATGAGTCTCCAAGTTTTTGGAGAAGAAGCATCCTAATGCAGCCAGCTGCAACAGGGGCTACGTCATGTGCACCAGTTGCACCTGGCGGAACACTGTATGCTGCCGCAGTTCGAAATGCATGGGAACCTTCGCGGGAGCTCAGCCCAGCGCCCTCGCTGCTCGGCGCGGCTTAGGCCAGCAGACAGGAGACGCAGGTATCGTCATCCTCCATCCCTGAAGTTGAAGAAACCGCCAATAGTAGTGGCAGTGCATATTCTCCAAAGAAAGCGAGGTTTGTAAATATTAACAAGACCCTGGAGCTATTAGGAGAATCGCCAATCACCGAGAAGAAAAACTATCGGTCCAAAAAATACCCTGTGCAAAAAGTTAAGAAATTCAACACTGTATTCCGAGGCGAGGCCGAGGCAGTCAAGTAATATGAGGAAGCAGGGAAAGAAATACTTTAACAATAGAAGGAAAAGTTCGACACTTAATTAACCATCAGTGGAAAAGTGCTTGTACTTTCAGTGCTTCCGCACTCCTAAACCGCGGCAGACACACAACGAGAGTTTTCGACAACTGAGTACCTTGCTAGATTAGTCGAGAGGTTAGTCGCACGTAAAGGTACAACACCGGTACAATATGTTTTATGTGACAAGACAAGAATAAGATTTAGGCATTCCAGCGGAATGGCATTTCTATTCTACATCGCATGGGAAAGGGCTCAGTGACGGCCTTGGCGGTACAATTAAGCGGCTTGCAACACGTGCAAGCATTCAGCGACCTTATGAACAACAAATTCAGAGTGGGCCTCTGCAAACATAGAAAACATTCCATTTTGCTTTATCAGCTACTCTGATGTGGAAACCACGAGGAAAAGTCTCCAGAAGCGGCTCGCTAAGCCCGT
Organism: Platycnemis pennipes; assembly: GCA_933228895.1. NCBI lineage: Eukaryota > Metazoa > Arthropoda > Insecta > Odonata > Platycnemididae > Platycnemis > Platycnemis pennipes. The sequence goes on from OW121849.1 coordinate 26,626,244, forward strand.
GGAAATGCCAAGCATACTCTCCTTTCTTCTACGGACGGTGTCAAGACCGGTACATGCGAAGCGTAATGGCGCATCACTGTCGGCCCTGATAGGGAAAATCGAGGCCGTTAAGGGCTCGGTAAGGAAGCGTGATGAAATTCTCATTTATTGGGCATAACTTTTACTCCGAAATTGCATCACTTAGCAATGGGGGCGTTTACTCGGAACCGAAATCGCAATTTTTTGCATGAAATTGTTAGATGGAAACAAAAAAAGAATTTTAGTGAAAAAATTAATCTTCTAACCGCAACCATTCACTCATAAATCAAAAATTAAAATAAGCAAAAGGTGACGCCCACCGAAAAAGCTGCTGTGATAACATTGACGTCATTTTCCTCCCGTCCTTGACTGCTCTTAGGGAAGCGGAGGTAGTGGAGGGGGATTCTCGGACGATCTGCTCGCACAGATGCTGTCGTAATCGCTCCCATTGGGAGAGCCAGCTGTGTCCCCCCATTGCGATAAGGCAAAGTAGCTTCGCGGGCTCAGTTGTGATTGGACGAAGTAGATATACGTCAGAGGTTGCACCACGCCCACTTTTCCGAAAGGGTTAAGAACATCAGTTTTTCGTCGCTTATAACTCGAGAAATAATTGACGGATCAAAAAACGGAAAAATACGGGTCTTTTTACTTCACAAACTCTATCATATTCGGCAATAAAAAAATATGGTAAACGACCCCATTGCTTTTTAAATATATCAGTTCTGCTACTGCTGCTCAGCGGTATTGACAGAAACGAACTCTGTCGAGGGCATCTTTTGCCTGGACCACATGTTTTATTGTTAAAGTTTTGGTAGTTCTGTAATGGAAATTAGACTTGAGAAATCCAACTTTACTTGCTTATAGGTTCAAATCTGTGTTGATGGCTTTCGGCTTACACTTAAATATCTACTTAGCTGATTTCAAAATATGTATCTTTAGTGTGAACAAAAACATAGCTTCGCATCTAAATATAAACCTAATATAAGTGTGGCAATAGTTGGCATTTTTTTAACCCCTGCAATCACAGTGAAGATCGTTGAAGTAACAAATGCCAAATCTACGAGGAAGATATCCCTTAGGAGGTGTTGTAACCGCTACTGTGTAGCAACGAGCACACAGCATAAATCCCTTTCAGAATTTTTTCTCAGTACTTTTTTACTCAGGCATAGACCCGTCTTCACTCTAATCCCCCCTCCTCCTCTACCGTCGGGTGCCTGCAGCGCTGAGAAAACAGAAAACAAATCCGCCGCTGGGCCGCTTGGTACTCTGTACGCGATTCTTTAGGATTTTTTTAGGCATTAATTTATGAATTGCGCATTGATGTTATTACACTACCCTGTAGCGTACATATAGCCCTTTGATCTAAAAAAAAACTAGCGAAATTGAAAGGGTACGTATTTTTGCAAATCGGGTTCAAAAGTTTAAACAATTTGAAAAATTTCAAAATCTTTTTCTAAATTTTCATCTGTCCCTTTAATAACATTTGTCAACTTTCTACAAATAAAACAAGCTTTTTTGAAGATTTCTAGCTCAATTATATCAAGAGATATAGGAATGAAGCTAAGGGCTTAATTGTAAAAATCTATAAATAACAAATATCTGTAACTTTCGATAAGTTCAATATTTGGGAAAATGGTTTAGTACACATACTAATACACGAATAGGAAACATATATACATATTTTTGTGAGAATAGGAGATGGTCGTTATTTTGTACATCTGTGCATCGAATAAACCCGGAGATATACCGTAAAATGTGTAGTCACTTTTGCGAAATTCGGATTTGGCAACGTTGCCATTTTTTGTAAACGGTTGCATATTTTGTAAAACGGCTTTGGGGATTACATTTTCTTATCAAATGATGACGTTTTGCCAAGTTTGCTCACAATTGTATGCTCTAGGGTCATTTTTGCCGATTTTCTGGTCGATTTGACGTGGATGACCCATATAAACATGCATATGCCCCTCTTGATCCGCACAATATAAAATACAATAACAGAATATTTCAGGCACACATCCTTCTAAAAAAGCCGTATAAAATAAGCCAAAGAATGGTGTCAAAACATAATTGTCATACAACTTCTTTAGTTAAATTATAAGGTATAGAAAATATTATTGTTTGAATGTTGAAGACGTTGATAGTATTGTCTGATAATGGGGCCGCAATTATGCAATTTAATAATTTTTCTATCCTACGTGTCAATTTTTTTTTAATTCTACAGCACTGCTAAAGGCATCCACCACTCCATATACTGTCCTTGGTGCTGATGTTGCTGGTTCTACTTGGGCTGTTTTATATTCGTGCAAAAATGTACAAGGAACTTCACCAGGACTGTACACAGGTAAACATAATCAGGCAATGCAAGATTTTTTTTAAAGCTAACACAGGCTCATTATGCTTTCTCATAATTAAGACAGTACAGGGATTATGCTCCGTAAGATATGTATTCTTCCTTAACAAGCCCATACTTTTCTGCCCTTATTTTAAAAAATACTGGTGGAAATATCTTGATTTACTCATCCTAAAGTTTTTAATAGCCTTTTCTATAGTGTGGGAATATTTTCCATATTTTGGATCCATTAACCAGGAGATCACATAATTTTCGGTTGAAATGACTCATTGAATATAAACATAAAAAATACTCTGTTACATTTAAGGTTAAACTCTTTTCAAACTTATTCGTGGGTTTCAAGTTTTGTTCTAAACATTAAACTTTAATGTTTCATATTTTCTTCAAATTAATTTTCAAAACAGAAAACGAATATATAACCATAACTGTCAGTCGCTTTCTCCGAGCAACTTCAAACACAGGGAACGGTCATTTCAATGCACCTGACGAAGTTTAAGTGACGCCACCCTAACGTTCACAACGCCCATTCAATTAATGTATGGTAAACCTTTCCAGAATCGGTGTTCATCTTATCTAGTACCAGATTCATGGACTCAGCTCTCCTCACAACTGCGCAGGCTGTCCTATCCACCGCCGGAGTGACTACTTCCCTGGTTTCAGCCGAGCAGACCTATTGCAGGACATAGCGTCATGAAAAGTCGAGAAATACCCTACACGAATCGAGCTACTTCTTTTGTCTTATTATCAATTCAACTACTGTAATGAGTGTGTACAAAAAATATCTTGCATGATGGTGTAATCAAAATAAAGTACTAGTTTGGTTGAAATAGTTTTAACGCAGTTAAAATACTTTTGAAGATCATATCGTACCAGAATGTAGGGAGCTGATATTCAGAGCGATCTAAAAATAATAAAATATGGACTATGGTTACAGATTAATTAGAACTAATTACTGATATTCAAACAATAGGTACAATAATGGAGAGTATTAATTTGTATTCAAATAATTCACTTACTTCAAAAATAGATAAAAAGTTAACGGATGACAATAAGGGTCTGCTAATATGGCGGTTACAATTACAATAAATTCATGCGCTGAAATTGGGAAAGGACTGCGTACGTCGTTGTGAAATGTGAAAAAAGTGAATTATAACATGGAAAACTTTAAAACCTTTGACAAACTTAAGGTAGATAATAAAGACAAATGGTGTAGGTTGTCCAATGACCTGTCAGTGTCAGTACTATTCATTTCTTAAATAACTATGCTCAAAAGTATCATAAATAAAGGAATGTCATATTGGACTGGGAACATTTCCCATGAATGTTTTTGCAGTTAATTCGGGCTTTCAAGTATAATTTGGTGCTTGTAAAGAGTGTGGGAGTATGTATGTGTGTGTGTGGTGTGTGCGTGTGAAATTGTCTCTCCGTACTCTGCAAAATATCAATTCCAGTTGATGTTCGGCCATTATAGTGTACAAAGCCACAGGACTGAGAAAAAATGTGACCAAATATCCAAGTTCTTCTGAGTATCAAATATTATCTGCATAAAATTCAAGTCCATGAAAGGATTTTTTAAATGAATTTCTCGTTTTAAGAAGCAAATCCAATGGACCAAAACACGTTTTATGGGTCATCCTGCCTCCAATTTTCTTGCTAGACATGATTACAATAAATGTGAAAATGAAGATATTTGAATTTTACCTCAAACTTTTTGCTGTAATTGAAATGAAAAGTGCAAGTCTTTAACACAAGGAAAGCTCCTACGAGAGTGAGACGTAACGAGAATACACTACCACCAAGGAGATGGCTTTTTAAGATAGGGGATTAGGTTGGTATTTTAGATGTTTTTCTTCGCCAATTTTCTCCGACGAGTTGGCATCTTTTGCCCATCTCCACTAAGTGCCGATTTATGGAGGACGGGTTTTCGGGTGGGCAAGGCGTGGAATAGGAACGCCTCGACAGAAGGCGTTCACCTTTCGGGGAAGAAGAATGTTCGCCGTGACCTCCGAAAATTCCGGTCCGCCGCCGGATGGCCCTTTCCAAGAACACGCCGGGGATGGGAGAAGTATGCCGTGAGCGACTCCTGGGATCGCGAACCGGCTCCCATCACCCGGTCGTCAGGTGGGGAGGGAGCACTTGAGAATTTTTCCGGCCACTTCAAAGGTGGCAGCACTCGTCAGATTTGACCGTTCGACTGAATTCTTGCTTCCCTGCTAAACTCACAACTAAATAAAAAAAACACGGCAGTGATAGCCGAAAATTCAGGTAAGAGGAAGGAAGAATTGACCTCTACTCCCCAGCCAATTACTACCAGCGTTTTAGGATTTGAGTCTCCTCAATACGTATGCCTCTGCTGCATAACCGGCCGAGCTTTATACTGCAACCTGAAGTATTTTAACCTTGCTCTGCTTTCGAAATCACTGATTATAAATTTAATTGAGCGCGTAGTTTTACCGGCCCTTCTACCAGCATCGCGACACAGAAAGAATGCCTTAGTTTTCTTGTCCTCGTATTTTGATGTATAGCGGTTGGAGACCGTTAACCGTTCCCATTTGAATGTTTTATTATCCTTTTCAACACGTATGGTTCTAGTACTAGTACTGGCATCTGCTATCCCTGCTGAGGTTTTCCAGTCTGCATGGTATATCTAATACTTCCGTAATCAATCTTGGGGAAAATTCTATTTCTTTAGATACATGTTTAGTTTCATTAAATTTGATTGAATGAGTTTCCTCTAAACAAATGCATTTTTCGAGGGCACTGTGGTACCAATAATTCTTCCTTATCAACCTTTTAAGCTCCTTGATACGTTCACTCACTGAGTGACCAGATTCTCCAACGTATACTTCCGCAAATAAAAGGGATTCCATAAAATCCTTCGTGTCTCATTAACACCTCCGCCCTAAATTGAACTCGTAACTCTGTTGATAATCTTTCTTTCGCTGCACCTTCACAAGTATAAAACAAGGAACAATAGAAATTGCCATTACGATTTCTTCTCTTATTACTCGGAGAATCATGTTTTGTTGTCTCTTAATATGCCCTTGAAATTTAGATAGTTGATGAAAAAATTGTGTTATTAGAGTTGCATCACCATTTTCATGCTCAGGAAAAATTCGTTCTCACCAGAAAAATGAGTTTGGACTTGTAGTCAAGTAAGTCCCGTGCTTACTTGTACCTCAAAAAATGTCTAACCTAGGTCACATTATCATGACATAATATTGATATTTCCTCGTACAATTAGGGATATGAATAGAAGTAAATATACCCATAAAGAGTGAATCAATGCATAGCATAGGTGGCAGCATGTTGGTATAAGGACTTGAACGTAACCCAACTAACAGCATGTTTGGTGATAATTCACTCCCTGCCACACACCATTATGGTGGCTTGCAGGGTATTATGTAGATGAATATAAATTTTAAAACAAATTAATATTATCCACGATAAGCATACGCAATCGAAAATTTCCATGCAAACAGGAATAATGCATGAATTAAAGTGAAGAAGTGAAACTTTCCGCTATTCATAACATTATGTATACCAAAAATATATTGGTTTATTAAACATAAATAAGGCAAGGTGAATTCGAAAGAACAATTTTGAAATTTACTTATGACTTAGGTCAGAATATATTGGCACATGGCTTGTGGTCTATCGCAATATAATATTACTTTTTCACCTTCACCTCTTTTACATTTTACATTAATTTTCACCTCCTCCACTATTATCACAAAATGTATCATGGAATTCAACACATATTTCCCGAATTGTTGAACCAACCACTAATACATTACTAGCTTATTGAACGCTAGTCTTCTTCTCTCTGTCACCCATTCAACACTTACATCGCTTCTTCATATACCTTCACTCTCCAGCATATCAGCAAGTATTCCATATATTTTAGCATGATTATTTTTACCTAATTTGTAGTTCAATTGGCTACAATGCGTTATCATGCACGTACCGTCAAGCACATTTTACGCATCATTTTGGAAGGTCTAAAACACCTGCAGCAGAAGCTCGTCTCATCTGAGTGATCAGCGCCGTTCTTCAGCAACTTAGCTCTTTTATCCTAATTTTCAGGTAATTAGGCTTCATTTTGTTCTCCTCTGATCTTGACTGGGGTATATGAAGTACAGTATCACCTGAGTGAGAGCCATTCGAGAATATCGTCGTCTTTTCGATCCCGCTAGGCTCTCACTTTATTCTTTCACACAAACCTTCTCTCTCTCTTCCACGTTTTTGCAACCACCCCTTCTGAACAACCATTCTTATGCTATCGTAATTTCCTATAAAGTTGGTCGCTATCCTCTAAAATTCCTAGCAAATATATGCTTGTTAATTACTCATATTTCGAGTACCTATTTGATTTAGTCATTCACAGAATACATATTATAAAGCAGTATTCAAGTACCTAATTCTTAAGAGGAGGTATTTACGGAAACGTAGTGAACCAATAGGTCACCATTTACACATCCATTACAGCATTTCCACAGGAGTAACAGTAGATGGAAAATACTTACATAATATATCAAATGTTAGCTAACCTATATCCGTCTATAGCATTTCAAACTGTGCAGCAGTCTTTCAGCCATTTATGTCAGCAGGTCAGTAAGCAGGATGTAAAATTAAGAGAGATCAGCTCTTTTACCGAGCGATGCAAGAATTTTTTTCCACAGAAATGCAATACAAAATATCAAAAAGTACAATTAATTCCAACATATCGATCGCCATACTTCACCATCATTTTAAAAACTGTTTTCTATCAGATGTAAGCAACTTCACGGCTGGTAACTAACCACCTCCTGACACACATCCTTGAGGCTCTACGCAAGGTAAAATGTAGATGCAGAACCAAAGCGCTGCTGAAAAATAAAACTTATACGGCGGAGAAAAAAAACAATAGTACGGAGGCAATAAACCCTGGTTTCCCACTAACATTGGCATAGGTGATTTGCACTTCCCAGAAATGTCACTGAAAGATGATGAGGTGGTGTTGAATGAGATTACATAGAATATCCGCCCTATTTAAAATGGAGCCCTTCTCCATCCCACACCCATCCCCTCTCAATAGCATCCCTCGCTGCGTGACCGAAATTTCCATCCTAAGTTGAAAAATTACTGAACAGAAAAATGAGAAGAGATGTCATAGGCTTATTTAACATAGGCACATACCTACCCCCAGCACAAGTAACAAAGTTAAGTGGATGAAGTTACCTCATTATTAAGGATTTGTGCAACAGACTAGTCAATTTTTCCCCAAAGGAAAAGTATAAAGTACACTTTAATACTTTTATACTACCCTTTGACAATTGACAACTGCTGTGAAACTCCAAAACTAAGCGACAAGATAAGGACAACAACTGAGTGTGCTTACTTCAGTGTGACGCACAGAATTGTGATTTTGCATAGGATATATTCAATGAGGAGAATTATGTATATAACTAAAACTGGACTTTTTTACTAAATGCATATATATTTTACAAGTGTCGTATTTTTATATCATCGGCTATTCTTGCAAATAGTTGTACCTTATTCCTAGACTTTATCCAGATCTTCTGCTTATCCACAATCAATGAATTCATTCATTGCCATCCCAATTTTCTATACAAAGACGGAACTCGGCTCTAGCATATGGTTCTGCTAGGAAATAAGAAACTTAAAATGCGGGAATGAAGACGATATTCGGGTGCGTTCGACAGTGTCCTGAAAGAGGTATCCTAATGGTCATTGACTGTGATTCGAAACATGCGTTAACAAATTGAAAAAAAATATGCTTGGATAGTTACGAAAATCAGAAGACATATACTCTTACACAAGTGATAAATGTACTGCTGTTTGTCAGATAAAAGGTAAATTTAGTGCAACTAGCACGGCGATACACATGAAGGCAGAAGCAATGCACTTAAAAAGGAACCGTGAACCTCCTCCATGATGGATCTTTAAATCTTGAAAGCTACATTAGGAGGCATTAAAAAAAACTAATTTACTATCTTCCATTCGGTTATTGAATTCTCCTTACCACTCATATCATCAATTGCTAGTAGGGAGATTCAGATAACGTGGAAATTTATGCAAGCGAGGATGATAGTATGATATAATACCACAAATATTCGCCATGCTGTTAAATTTACAGGACTGTTCAATCGAATTTAGTTTCAAGTTTCAAATATTTATAATACTCCGGCTGTATTCTTAAAAAAAATTTATGATGGCGAGAAGAGGTAATGCATCTCTGGCCACTTCTTCAAAAACCTGGATGTAAAACTATTATATATAAAAATTCAAACTGCGTATGTTTGTGCTGGCCAAACTCGAAAATTAGTCGGTCGACTGAGTTGAAATTTCGGCACAACGTTGCAGTAAAATACGCGCGTTTTTTATAGTAAAAGCATTTTGGACTCTCCAGGTGGAACTGGAAAAACGTTATTAATTTCCTTGATCCTGGATAAAATCCATTCAAACGGCCATCTTGCGTTAACTCTTGCTTCTCCAGGCATTGTTGCCACGTTACAGGAAGCAGGGAGAACAGCACATTTAGCACTTAAACTGTCACTAAAAACGCAATGCACAGAAAACCCAACATGTAACATTTCAAAATCATCAGGAATGGGAAAGGTTCTTCAGGTGTTCAAAATCATTGTATGGGATAACTGTACCATGGCTCACAAGAAGTCATTGGAAGCATTAGAACATACATTGAAAGGCTTGCGAAATAATCAGTTTCTGTTTGGTGGGCATTATTCGGTGACTTCAGACAAACCATTCCAGTTATGCCTCGCTCAAGACCAGGTGATGAATTTCATCCTTGCTTGAAATATTCAACTTTTTGAAGCACAGTAAAAAGAAATCCATTTAACAGCAAATATGTGAATTTTGCTTTAAACCGATCTAACAACTGGTATATTTTCACGACAATTACTCGAGGTCGGTATAGGCCAAGGTGAGTAGAATAGGAGGTGGTCTCAGCTGATTGTAGCGGAGGAAGTGTGTGACGTCACAGGGTTCCGTGGATACCGTGACGGTGAGATAACCATTGCATTACTTCGCTTGAATAGACGGTGTGGACGTTTTTTGATGTTGAATTAGTGTTGCTTTGAATATTTTAATTCAGTTTTGAATTATCTACATCTATATAAGAATTATCTACTCATGTAAATATGCCTGGTAAACGGTGTGTGCTCAAACAGCTTTTATAAAACGAGAGCCTCGAGTGGGGGGAAGTACATTGGGTATTTCAGCTTTCCAAAAGATCCTCATACAAAACAGTTGTGGGTGGAAGCATGCAAAAGGAAAGATAGCTGGAATCCGGATAATGGACATGTGTGCTCCGAGCGTTTCAAGGATGAGAATTTCGAAAGGAACGTGACGGCCGAAATGAATTTTTCGAGAATTAAAAATATTTTAAGAACCGGAAGTGCATGGAAGAAATTGCATTTTTTGCGTCCACAAGACCACCATCTTAAATCTCCAAATGCTCGAGAAAATCGTCAGAAAATAAGAGAAAAGAAAGCCTTGGTCAAAGAACTTGAAGAAGCAACTGGACACTTTCAGGAATGTTTTGCCGAACCGATGGTTAGTGAATGGAAAATTTGAGGTTACAATATGGTAAACCAATGACGTACCCTTCACCAATTATTTTGCAGCAGTTACGAATTGAATTTTCATATTTAGGAGCTTGTAGAGGAAACTGTGGAGGAAATGTATGCAACTCTTCTCAAGGACCATGCTCAATTGCTCGAGAACTTCAACGTAAGTTTGTACTTAAACTTTTATAACTTGCCAAAGCACATTTTCTCGGGGTTTCATTGATAACAGAATGAATACAATATAGTCCAGTTGTGTTCTTCTGCCATTACAGGCTTTAAAGCTTAAGTATGAAGCTAATACGAAAGAGATTCAGAAGGAGGTTAATGAAAGAGAGGCCTTGGTGAATAAAAGGGTGAAAAAAGTACTTTTTAAAAATTTTACTGAAGGCCAGATTGCCCTATTACTCTCTGGGAAAAAACAGGTGAAGTCATGGACGTATGATGAAATTGGAATGGCTTTCTTCATTATATATTTAAGCAAAAGATGCTACACCTACTTAAGAAACCAACTAAAGTTTCCTCTCCCAGGTTAGTCAATAATTACTCATTATAGAGCTTTGGCATTCAGTGCATAAATGCATTTCAATACATTTTTATTAGATTCGTGCATTTTAATTCCTATTAATATTATTAATACCGCCCAATTAATAATAATAACACTTATATAAGCTTAATATTTATATCCAATTATACTATACATATAATAATATTAAAATTATAGCAAAATGTATGCTCCCTCAATTCTCATTTTTCCATTTCAATCAGGAATATTCACATTACAGAGATGGGCCAGTGACATCAGTATAGGTCAAGGCATACTGAAGGATGTTTTAAAAGTAATGGGGGTGGTCTCTCTAAAGATGTCATCCTCAGAAAAATTTACAGTCCTTCAGTGTGATGTAATGAAAGTTGAAGAAGTATATGAGATGGATAAAAGAAGTTTGTGTTGTTTGATGTCATTAAATTTTAATTGCTATAATGAGCAATTTTAGATTTATTCTGATGATTGTACTCTTTTGATATTTTTTAATCATTTGTTTGAATTAGGTACCTATTTTTCAGCTGATAAGATTATTGGGCCTCATAAGCAAATGATGATAATGATTGCGAGGGAACTGTTTTCCCAGTGGAAACAACCGGTTTACGTCAATTTTAACACAAAAATATCAAAAATTATATTGGAATCTGTAATCAATGACATTGCCTCTGCGGGGTACACTGTTGTAGCAGAAGTATGCGACAATGCTGGAGCCAATTTAGGGCTATGGAAAGAGCTAAGAGAGTTCTATGAAAGAAGTTGGTTTGCTTTCAGAGGCAGGAAATTATACTGCTTTTCAGATGCCCCTCATCTTCTTAAGCTATTAAGGAACCATTTTCTCGACGGAGGGTTCATAATGAGAAATGGAGATATTGTAAAGAGTGATCTAATACATAAATTTATCAGGCAGACTGGAAGTGAGGTGTCATCTCTATTTCGCATAACTTCTTCTCACATCAACTGTGAGAAACATTCAAGACAAAATGTTAGGCTTGCAGCTCAACTTATGTCCCATACCAAGGTCACAGCTTGGAAGCATTATGATGTAGGTGACAAGCAAGAGAGGATAATTCTAGCTAATTTTATTGATAATTTTAATAAGTGGTTTGATATTTTCAACAGTCGTGTGCCCTATGCAAATAAAAAATCTAAAAGTACTTTTGGCACTGATTTTGAATCACAGGAGGCAGATCTTGAAAATTTCCGTGAAATGGTCTCTGACATGAGAGGTATGGGCCGGAAATCTCTGCTGTAATTTCAAAAAGGCATTTTTATGTCAATCTGTTCATTAAAGCTTTATTTATTGAGACGAAATCCTCCAGTGATTGTTCATATATAATGACATCGAAGCTCAATCAAGATAGCTTGGAGAACCTCTTTTCTCAGGTTAGACACAGAGGAGGGCTTAATGATCATCCTTCTCCTTTAAATGCCCTAATGCGGTTGAGGATTCTTGGGCGAAATCAGGGAGTAATTTCGAGGAATAGCAATACAGATTTTGCCCCGAAGAATTCATCGTCGAGAGGGTGACGAGAATGTGGTTTAAAGTTATGAAAAGCCAAGGTTAGGGAAGCACCTCACTCAGCAGATTCATCCAGTGAGCTATCTAGTGACCCATGTGATCAGAGGCCTAGTTCTGAGAGTATTATTTCAGTGGAGGCCACCAAAGACAGGCTGCTATATTTAGCTGGTAGGGTAGCAAAAACATTTCACGCCAAGCACCCTGAGTTACGCAGTTATACTTATAAATTGCCTTCAGCTAATGATTATAGATTGACAACTTGGATTAGCCATCTATCATTTGGAGGGTTGATAGAACCAAGTGACTAGTGGCGAGAGCAACTGTTGAAATTTGAAATACTTTTCCAAAAAAAATGCAAAAAGAAGAAAGTCTTCCATAAAAGTATTACAGATACATTGTACAAAAAAATAAGCACAGAAGTTGACATCCCCAGTAAGGTGTTGAAAACTTAAATATTACAAATTAGAATTATTAGAATAAAATTTCTTAATAGGGACATAATAACCGACATACAACAGCGGCAGAAGAAAAAAAAGCTAATAAATAACAACTTGTCCCTCATTGCGTAGATGCTTTTCCATGTTCTTGGATCTCCTGTTTTTCATTGTTTTCTACAAAATTAAGTGCAATAAGAGAATGATGTTGAAAATGTAAGCATTTTAATATGTTGTCATTATGTAAATACTTATTGAATTTCATTGCCAGTGACTTGGATTGAATGTGGCAACACTTAGTGGAATATAGACATGATGGCCAAAAATATACTAGTACCACTCAAATGTTTCATGATTCCGAAAGTTTTCGACACTTCTGACTGATTATCATTGGTATATCATCCCACCAGTTTCTTCAAGCTTCTGGCCGGGAGGAAAGGTACCAGGATGAGAATGGAAGGGTGGAAAGGAACCCGGAGTGGAATGTATGTTCTTAATGAGAGGCTCCAAGGGGACAGTAGCACTGAAAGTAGGCGCTTATATAGCTAAATATTTGGAGGAATAAACACAAAGTCCTGTTATTTCATTTATGTATTGCAGAAGAGTACTGTGCACTGGTTAATAAATTACATTCTTAAATAATTATTAGTTAAACATGTTTCATAGAAGAAGAAATAAACATTAACCATAAAAATAATGCACTAGTCTTTAGGCACCCTTGAGGACATAATTATTCGTAGAAAATATTTAATGTTATTTCTTTTTGAGTGCATTTGGTGACAAATTAAATCCTTCACCGTATATACAAGAGACGCTGAACCTATTATATACCTATGCTTCTTTTTGACTCGTATTCGCCATTGCTACTAATCTCCGCATGTGTACACTGCGCTGCCTTAGGAACCCTGTGACGTCACGCCCGACGGCCGCGCCAGCTGAGACCACCTCCTATTATAGTCACCTTGGGTATAGGCACTGTACCTACAAATACAGAAACAGGAAACATCATTTTTCCATCTAATTTCTGCAATATCATTCATTCAAAAGAAGAATTGGTAGACAAGGTTTTTCAAAGCATCGAAACTAGGGATGGGTGATTACGATAACGATTAATCGGGTAATCGAATATTTTTGTCAATTAATCGAACATTTTTAATCGATTAATGCAAGAGCCGATATCGATTACATCGATATGTATACCCGATTAATTTTACCGATTATTTCTGAATTTTGTGTGTGGTGATTTGTGATGGCTAGGGTGGATCACATTCGTCTCCAGTTCGAAAATTCAACTGTAGCTGACCTCCGCGTGACGGCGCGACGCCATGTAGGCATTAACCCATTACTGCCCAGCGTATGATATATCATACTCAAAACAATGTCACAATAATAGTCCTCTCTATGTTCTGGGATGCACAAAATTCGTTTGTCAATGTTTATTTTGGGTTCCAGACAGTTGAGGGAATTAGGGAAGGGGAACTTTTGTTTAATTTTGATAGCCCTTCTGCCTCCCAGCCACCACGGAAGTCAGTGCATGTTTTCAGAGCAGAGGAAATGGAACGGAGGTAAGTTTAAATGAATGTTTTTATCTGTTTTTAATCACTAATAGTTCATTCCTTGTTTTTCCTGAGTAGATAATATTTAAACTATGATAATCACTCCTCGTCAGTTGTTATCATGTAAAGTTTTGGCCACAGTGGATGAATATTGATTGACGTATGAAATATCATACGCTGGGCATTCGGAGGTCTAAAGTACCCTTTTTCAGGTCAACCCAGGTACGGACGGGGAGGCAATTCTCAACATTTTAGAGACTTTAGAGGACGATGAATACCTCACAACATGCATTGAATCAGCAGATGAGCTGGACTTGGTTATATCTGCTGATCCAGATGGTGTTGACAGTGACCAAGATGACGTAGGAAGTGACTGCGTAGTCAATTTAGCTACCAGCAGAGACCTAGGAAAGGGAGTTCTTTGAGAAGCCCTAGAGGTGAGAACTGTTAAAAATAAGTATAATGTACGGGAGCGGAACAGCCTAGATGTCATGCAAGAAACCGCTGATGACTCTGTTACTGATATTCCATCAAATACTGCTTCGAGACCTTGCAAGCGCCCAAAAATGGAAAATTCAGTGGCTAACAAGAAAAAAGTGAACATGGAGAAACAAAACTTTAGGCAAAGCACTTAAATTCCGTCAGAGAGAGATTAGAGAGCCCAACTGCTTCGAAGAGTGGCGTAATAAAATCTATAGCCCTATTTATATCTTTCGGCTAATATTTCATGACGAAATAATTTTAAAAATATGCAAAGAAACAATGGCTTATGCCATGCAGAAGGGCCACAAAATACACTTCCCCTTACGACATTGAAAAATATTTAGGCAATTTGTTGCTCTCTGGGTACAGCCCCAACCCGCACAGGCGCATGTTCTGGGAAATGCGAGCTGATACAATGCCATCGTTTCTTGTATGCCAAGAAATAGATTTGAGCTGATTCACAGATTTTTTCACCTAAATGACAACTCAAGTTATGACTGTAGTGACAAACTACAAAGTACGCCCCATTATAGAGAACCTAAACAAATAGTTTCAAGAACTTGCTACTCCATTTGGCGATAAGTTTTCCCTTGATGAAGTCATGGAGTCCTATTGTGGTCATCACTTGGCAAAGCAGTTCATACGCGAGAAGTCCATACGTTATGGGTTCAAGATTTGGTGCCTCAACACGTCGAAGGGATATCTCCTAAAATTTAAACCGTACATGAGAGCTACTGGATTGAAAGTCGGGCACAACACAAGGCTAGTCGGTGGAGAAGAGAGAGTGCAATAGATTTCTCCCAGATCAAAGCACAGTCTTCGTAGACAATTACTTCATCTCTTTGAAAGTACTAGAATCCTTGTCCAGTAAAGATTTCAAATGTGTTGGAACCATTAGATCAGACCGCATAGAAAAAGCTCCACTATGAAATTTGAAGAAATAAACTAGGGGGTCCTTTCATAGTCTAGGGGGTCCTCCTCAGTCCATCTGAGTAACTAACGTTACTCAGATGGAGCGACAATAATCAAGTCACTACTGTGGCGATAAATATAATGTGCCAGGAAGTTCTAGAAGGACAGAGCTGTCGGTGTGACAGAAAGGGAAAAATTTCAAATCAGTGCCTCAAACTACTTTGATCCAGGAGTACAATAGACATGGGAGGAGCACACATAAGCTGAGAGCAGCACATCGAATAAGAATAAGAAGCAAAAAATGGTACTGGGCTCTCATCAGATTCTGCCTGAATGCTGCCGTCGTGAATGGATGGTTTCTCTATCGTATGGAGGAGAATAATATAACATCTTTAAAATTTATGAGGCGCATCGTCCTGGTGCTACTTACAGGTTCTGAGGCTGACATACCCAAAAGAATACGACAAAAACAAACATGTTTAGTTAGTACAAAATTTCCTATATTTCGGCAATATTTAAAGCATTTATTACATTTTTCTCTGGAAGTGTGGCGCCTAGTTTTCGATATTTTTAATATTTCAAGTTGCCAATGAAATACGATATGATGGTCGTGACCACCTAGTCGACGAAGAATCAACTCAACGCCGCTGTGAACTATGTGGAAAATGCGCCAAATGAAAGTGCATAAAGTGTAATGTCTGTGTAAATGCGAAGAAGCGCTTCGCACAATTTCATTTGAGACGGTAGTTTATTGTGGACAAATTGATGTAGAACGTCATAGAAATAAATATGCCCCTTTATGAGTATTTTTCACTGGAAAATTATTATGAATTTTTGTGGAAATGATTATTTCAAATTTTTTTGCGACAAACAACAGGTCAAACATTTATGATACTGATATCAATTATTATTATAAATGCATTATTTGAGGGTAATCTGCCTTTCTAAGAAATTAAACACATCTGGTAAGAATATGAATTTTTTACCCCTTAGTGCCCAGCGTATGATTTATCATACGGTCGAAAAAAATGTCAAAACGTTTACTAAACTGGAAAAAAAATTATCCCAAGCTAACATGGGTCAGAAAGGCGCCCACAAACGAAATTTGAACGCAAAAATCGGGAATTTTTTCTTTTGGGCAGTAATGGGTTAAAGTAGAATACGCGTGACGTAACTCTACGCGGTACCGCCTTTTGACAGCCAGTCACGTGTCATATTTCAGATTACGCAGGCATAGCCTTGTGTTAATTGTGCTTGTTATTTTGATAGTAAAATTAGTTACACGTCTACACGATGCTGGACCCACCGTTCAAAACTGCACTTCAAGAGCCCGATCGCGGTAGCCAATGCAATGAGGACAGTTATCTCTGTGATGCCTAAGATGTTTCACGAGGAGGATCAGGTGGACGTCATGCAAATATTTCCACACGTAACGTGACTCAGCACCATCAGACGGCCTCTGTAGCTTTCATGACACTGAAGCAACATCACAAAGAACCCTGCATAATGAAGATGTCGCTGGGGGGAAACCATTTGGTTTACGGCATTCATCAACCGACTCGTCGTTGACCGCAATTTGAATTCTTTATCAGTGTGTGAGTCAATGAAAATTGAATACCCCCACTTAAATAAGGTAGCCAGGAAGTACTTGCCAGGAGTAGCAACATCAGTTCCACCAGAGAGGCTCTTTTGCGAGCTGAGACTAATTCAATCTGACCTTAGAAGCCGCCTTACCACTACCCACCTATCGAAATTGCAATTTTTAGCTTCAGTTCCGGTAAGCATTTAGCAATCGTCCTAAATTTAAATTGAATTAAGAAATGTTTCGCAACTCTGTTACCTGACACGCCTCCTGGAGGTATATTTAGATTTTACAATTTGTACTCATGATAACATTAACCTTATAAAATGTCAAAGCAATTATTGTACTTTATCCTTGGAGGGATCGTAACCACGGAAGCTATGTTTTGTACGTTGTCATAATCGACTCGATTGACCGCTATATCGAATAATAAAATCAATTAATCGGACGCGATTAATATGCTTTTTGCAATTAATCGATTTACAAAATATCGATTAATTCTTTATAATCGCCCATTACTAATCGAAAACATTATCTAAATCACGCATGGTTGAGCGGAAGAACCATTATATCAGTTAAAAATGTCGACGCACACGACATCAGCAACATCATTTTAAACAGAATCGCAAGTCAAACAGTGACATACAAATCCATTGACTCCGTGGTGAACCAAAGTGAAGCAGTGAGTTTTCCAACGGAATTTCTTCATTTCCTCTATGTTCCCGGATTACCATCACACATTTGGAATTTCAAAATAGAAGTGCCAATTATATTACTCCTAAACATCAATCAGCCAAAGTTATGCAATGGCACACGATTAGTAGTAACAAAATTGATGAAAAATTGGTGGCCGGGTTTAGCTAGTTTCTTAATAAAAACGAATAATTGCAATATTAGTTCTCAATCAATTAATCGCCATTTGGCAGGAAAAAATAAATATAATATTATCATCCGTTCTCAGTCAACCAATCTCCCTGTGACAGAAAAAAGAAAAATACAGGCATCAAATAAAACAATTTAATTAAAATTCCACACATCCGTCTTGGCCGCTCATCACCATCAAGACAAAGTGGAGACGGAACACTTTCAATTGTTGTTCAAGTCCATCGTTCCATCGCACCGTAATGAAAATCAGATGTGGCGCATCGCGATTATTACACGATGGAACATCTCTCTGTCAGTAGAGAACTATTATCTTTCCTGTTACGTTGTTAAAACCATTTTTACTCCCACGTGGAGCAACATGACACCATTAACCGAACTGAATTTGCTTTCGACAAAGCAACTCGTCCTTTCTGGTGGGAAGAGGAATCACATTAATCCAGACCGTTACGGTCAACAGTTTGATTGGTCGATTTCTTTCAGATTGTCGGTGGGCAAATTCCTAGCAGTCAAAGTAGCGAGCGCTGCAGCGACCGTAGCAGGAGCGGGAACTCTCAATGTCGTCAGGATGTAAGAGGTTTCTGAAACAGAAAAGCAATATTAGTTATTCATTTCTTACTGAAAAGTGTACAATGACAAAAACCGAGAGTCAACAGAACATTAAACCATCGCAGGTGAAATGACCATAAATTAAAAAGTTATGCAAAACTAGGTTAAATTTCTCTAAGGAGATTATAATTGTTATAATAGGTTTACCTAAATGAATTTTCATCTAATTCAAACAAAGCTTCATTAAACTATTGCACATTAGAGAATATTTCACATTAAAATGAGAAAAAGAAATTCCTATACGCGAAAACATTTCGTTTTCCACATTTCATGAAATTTGAATCATTCTTGTTTGGAACAAAACCTCGAGATTTTCGATTTTTTCTGACTCACCGAGACTGCATGTACATTTGCTGAAAATTAGAACGCTCTAGCTAGATAATAAAAGCCCCGAACTTTGTATCAATGTGTGAGTCAGCCAGTCAGTTGCGCAGATTTATACATAGTACATACTAACGGAAGGTATCCGTTGGATTTCAATGAAGGGTGAGAAATTTCGACCATAATAAATTAAATTCAACCAATAAACTACTTTCTCTTTGTAACATATGACCGGATATCAAGCAGCTCATAGGACTCGGGAAAGTTATTGAATACAACCACAACATAGAAGGTGAAAATTCTTTTGAGTTCTCCATTCCAGGATAACAAACTTTTTATGTATTGCCCACATATGCACCTAGCTTAAATTGTGTATTAGCATCTAAAGTTCACCACTGGCACAGCTAATGAAGAGGTACACAAAATAACTGCCAGTAATGGCAGAGTAAGTTATCACCTTGCGGGATTAAATTTACCTATAATGAATATCTAAACTTTTAGAATAATTTCAATGCACACTACAAGGTAGACGTTTCGTAACTTGTCATGCAAATAGAGATTAGAGGAAAAATTATCAATCCAAGGTTCTTCAACAACTAAAATTAAACTCTTAAAAAAGGAACCAAAGAAATAGCTGCGCCGAATTCGATGCTTTTCCTATGAGCGTAAAAGTTTGCAATAAAGGGTAAAAAGATCCCATTCAGTTTCCTTATGAAAAAATCCCTTCTTAGTGAGAGCCTAACACCACCATTGGGATTTGTTCACAAAATTTCATGTTTTTTATAACCAGAAGGACTCGTAAGGGTTACTGAATTAACTAAAATATAGGTGAAATATAAGGGTAATAGAATAGACAATAGAAGGTGAAAACACTTTGAGCTCTCCCTTCCAGTGTAGCATAAACTACTCATTTCCATATCCATATATGTGCACATAGTCCTCAATTGGCAGGCTCCACCTCAAGGTAGTTCGTTAAATGCATTACATCCCCTATGGATTGATAAAGTATTTTTATCGGTATCTATCACGAAAAAAGTCTAAATTTGCCATTTTGACTGACAAAAGTCACATTGACTCCGTGGAGTTTCACTTTCGGTCCGACGCTCTATATTTTTGGTGAAGCAAAGCATGTGAAAAAGCAAAAAAATTGACTGACGAAAAAATCAAAATTATCAAAAGTATCAAAATTTATTCATAGGCTTGCCATTTTTCAATTGGAATGTACCTATTACGAAATAGTCAATCCAACTTTTTTTATGCTTTGTGTTTTTATCTTTGAAGTTAAGTTTGATATTCAAGTTAAAAAAATGAAGATTTTAATATTTTGATTGATAATATAGACGATATACATATTTATGACGGTGACAGTCTTGTTCTTGGCACTCTCAGTGTAGGATTCGGTATCATGGGTGAAGTTCATCCTCGAGGAAGAATTCAGAGCCCCACGGGTCTATTAACAACACCTTAAAGGGAAAGACACGGAGCACACGTTCTAAGGTGGAGCCAGAGGACGGGAAAGATTGGATTAAGTAATGTCATTGGCCAATATATTGACATTAGGCTGGGATTTCTTCGAGACTTTTCTAACATATTTTACAATAGCATTTATAAAAATTATGCAGTTCACAATATGTTTTTAAAATGCCAGAATGCACCTGAAAATGGAAGGTGATGTTTGTTATGAGCCAAAATCTTTGGTTCCGCAACAAATAGAAACGAAGCAATAGTAGGAAATGGGATTAAACAAACAGACTCTCATCAAATACACATTAATGCGAAGGTGTCGCAATATTCTTATTCAAAAGCAGTTTCAGGCTGCAGCAAACAGTACAAATGTGTCAAGCGATGTTGAGGTCAATCGACAATATTTCTTCCCAGCATAAAAAGATAGATTTATTGTAATACACAAGTGTCATTATCTAACTTCATTGTTTTGCCGATAACCTTATTTTACCGATAGCCGATATCCGATATTTCTATCCGATTGGTTCAGATAATCGCTTTTTAAACACTGTAAAAAGTTGATCTGATTTTCAGTGCGATCTGAATTTAAGCGCTGTCTGATTTTAAGGTAGTGGTCTGAATTTAAGACTCATGATGCGTGAATAGCAGACACACCCTCGTCTTAACCACTGCATGTTGAAACTAAGATGATTGTGATCTGAAATTCAGATCACCCGGGCTGAAAATAAGCACGCCTTGGTTGGCTCCGCAATTGGAGCTAACCAGCCAATAGCAGAGACTGATGGGCGGAGCGTAACCAGGGAGCAGGATAAACAAAACGCAGTGTTTTTCATTCAACCTCAGGGAGCAGGATGTCAACAAGAATTACGAAGCGTAAAGAAGTAAAATTCGAAGTCTAGTCAAATTTCATTGTAAGTAGGTGAAATAAGTTTCGTGCGATGAGTTAATGGTGTGAGAATGTGGCAATGATACTTCGTTTTATTTGCAGAAGGGAGCCAGTTGTGTCTGAGTGACGTATCCTGAGAGTAAACTTCCTTATTTTGTCTACGCGGCAGGGTTGTACACTGTAAAAAGTAGATCTGATTTTAAGGTACATAAGCGATCTGAATTTCAGATGCAACAATTTTAAGACAGGGTATGTTGAATTTGAGCAGTAATATCTTGTCTAAAAATAAGGCAGGTGAACGGCTGAAAATCAGACCATCCAGAATCCTGCTTCCTCTGCTTCCTGCTCAACTGCTCCTGTACCAACCATCCATGTTCCTGCCTCTTCCGTACCTTAAATCCGTGTTCCTGCCTTACAACCAGACAGCGCTTAAATTCAGATCGCACTGAAAATCAGATCAACTTTTTACAGTGTAAGAACTAAAAAATAGTCGCCCTCATCAAGTGACAGTTCCTGCTCCGGTTTGAAGATCTGTGGTATCGAAGCACACATCTGTGGTATCGAAGACTTTGTATGGATTACTTTGTTTCCAATAAAAGTACACATTTTTATATTATCTTTGAAGTTATTGTCCATGTGTTCCCATTTCAGTCCTGAAATCTTTTTCAATGGAAATTCTATGACTTTCGTTTGCTCTATTGAATAATTTAGTCAGTGAAACAGTATCATCGAATAAAAATATGAAACGTTAGGGTTTTGGTTTGTGTTCGTGTGAAGTGTTTAAATATCTAGTATTTATAATTAGACATCGCATAAAAGTAGGCTTTGATTTCAATAGCAACCCGCATTGTTACGTGGTACTTATTTTCAGATAGGCCCATGCTGAATTTAAGACAGCCCTGGTCTTAAATATCTTAAAATAAGTCCCACCTGGTGTGATTTTCAGTCCTGCACCTGCCTTAAAATAAGACATCCCCTCAGAGTAGGCTTGAATTTCAATAGCAACCCGCATTATTACCAGACCAGGGCTGTCTTAAATTCAGCATAGGCCTATCTGAAAATAAGTCCACTTCGTCTGATTTTCAGTCGTTCACCTGCCTTATTTTTAGACAAGATATTACTGCTGAAATTATACATACCCGACTTAAAATTGTTGCATCTGAAATTCAGATCACTTTTGTACCTTAAAATCAGATCTACTTTTTACAGCGAATGAATCCTACAGTTTTTTGTAGTGTAAGGCCTAGAATTCTCTCACCATGAAACAGGTATCTTAAAATTTCACAAGATACCTTATTGGTGTCGTTGTGCTTTCTAAGAAAATGCTTCCACACGTCTGGCATTGGAATCTACAACTAAGGTAAGTTACTCATATAGTTCTGAAACAGCAAAGTACAGATGGTGCCTCTAGTGATTTGTTGCCCTTTTGTTGTGATATCAGGACACAGTGCCAAGTAGTGGATTCTTTCATAAGGTTGCAAACTACACAATTTGGTAACTGCAGTGATACAAGATATTCAATCCCAAAATATTTAACTACAATAAAACCCCTCTTTTACACTTTAGTGGGGAACAAAAGATAAAAGTGTGAATCCCAAAAAAGTGTAAATTGAGAGTGTGCATAATGCTATGAATGTAATACCTGAAGGTTTAGCTCCATACTTCTTGATTTTGCCTATTCATATTCTTGTACTCATTGAAAGACAAGTTTACAATATTGAAATATAATTACGTAAAACACTTTTAATGCTACCAAAATCTCTCATTTCCAAAGCGGGGGGATAAATGGGGATACCAATTAGATTACATTATGGTTTGGCAAAGATTTATGAAAGCATGAAAAACCTTTACGGATGTAAATCAAAGGGAATATCAGTTATTAGTGAAAAAATGTATAGGGAAGATACAAAAAGGCAAACGGTTGAGGAAAGATCCTCACATCCTCACACTGTCTCACACACACAAATCTCCTCACACTGACCTTTGTCAGTGTGAGGAGATTGAGAGGAAACATTATAATGGTTCCAGAGAGAAGGAGAAATAGTTTCCCGGTAATCAAATGTTAGAATGTTGTCCACTATTAAGAAATAGGAAACGATACTGGGCGTGAGTGGTAAATATGGAGAGGTACAGATATAACGTAAAGAGATTCAGCTTAGGGGTAAGGAATGCATGGAATAACTGCACTGCACTAATGATAGTCAAAGGAACTTAGGCATAGAAGAGGAAAATGACGTATATAAGGATGAGCTAGATGAAGGAATACTGGATGGTAAGGTAGAGTAGACTTTACGAGAAATAAAAACGGGGGAAGCAGTGGGGATTGGTAATTTCCTATCAACGCTACTGAAGACTCGGAGAAGAGAAGGATGAAGGTCATTTTATTGGTATGTTTGTGGAATGTATGAGGATAGGGTTTGTCTGGAGGATATTTTAAAAACTAATAATAATGCCAGTATCAGAGAAAAAAGTCAAGCCAGTAAATGATGAAAATCGTACACTTCATGAAGAAATAATAAAATTTCGTCTCCAATGCGATACCACCAGGCAGTCCGCGAATCGAACAACCGGGACGACAATCGCGGCGTAATCGACGTAGTGTAATCTCTCGATGCATTAAAATTTAACAGATGAACTAGTTCACCGTAACTGGTGGTGAATCTGAGAAAATGTGATTACTCTCTCATGGGCACAACTGGCCGCATGACTTGTAGTTTGACTTCGACGTAGCGTTGAGTTTATGCACCGTGATTTACGCAACCGGGACGACATTCACAGCATATCGTCTTATGCCTTGATAAAGTGAAGACGTTAAATTGCGAATACATGAAAATCATTAGGACTTCGAGAAAAAGTTGTAAATGGCAGGAACACGTAAATATCGGGGACGCAAAACCGAAGTTTTACTGTATTTGTTAAGAAAGTCTTGCATGGGAAAAATTAACGGACTTTGAAGCTCCAATGACGATATACAGATAATTGAATATCAGTCAGCATTTATATTGGAATTTACTTACGGCTCAGCCCTAGTCTATTGCATTGAAATAACACTTGAGCAATGATACCATGGCCACTGTTTCATTCTTCCCGGCCCTATACTAGGTGGCTAATATACTATTGAGCGATATTTGGCGGCACACTTCCGTTACTAGATGACATTAATTGCAATCATCAAGTAAATCGTTTATTTAAGATACAAAAACCCTCTACCAGTCACATTAGACCGCATCAGGGAAAATAATTCACGCCTGAAACGTTTAGAGATGTGTTGGACAATGAAGCCAAGAAGGTGAGAGCTTCGTCGACGTACTTTGTAGCTTTCCACGAGTTGCCTACACCAGTTCCACCCAAATGGTGCGTTAATTGTCGGCCGTGCGTTATTCAGTGCCTGGTGGACGCGAAAGCGGGACGCGGGAGCGAAATCCGCGCGGGATTCGCCAGGGGGGCGAACTTTATGTCCCGCAGACCAAAGCGAAACATTTGCGGGATACAGGGCTCGTGCGAGCATCAGTACTTCTGATTCAGTGGACGCTTACAGTGTTATGACTATGATAATGTCATCTGATGAAGAGGAAGCTCTCTTCTTTCTCGCATTTGCCGGAAACGAAGATAGTGAAAGGTATTTTAGCATTCAATACTTTCTAATTTAAAAAAATACTATTTGCAATTAATGTCCGAAAGCGTGCCCAGAAGTATTTGGTGGTGAGTTATTTGTCGGGCGTACGTTATTCAGTGCCATAACGCGGCGCGGGAAACTCACATGTCAGTTCTTTGTCCTTTAACTCAAATATTCAACGAAATGAAATACTCCATGATAGAGAGACGGAGGCAAACGCGAGACGGAGAGCAAGAGAGAGAGAGAGCGAAAGTCTGAGTTAGCCGGTGATATTTCGATGTCCTAGGACGAGTCCTTAAGGAAGACACACTTTAAATTTCTAGAATAGTTACCGTTGGACAATGATTGCGGATATATGAAAATCATTTATTTAAGTCTAAATTTGTATCACTTAAAGTTGCATTGGATACAAATTAAAGTAAAATAGAAAAATAAATTATAAAATTTGATAATAGATAATAACGAAGATAGGCAGATTATCTAAATAAATGCCTAATAGCTCATTCAGGAAAAATGTTATATTAGATATACTGACAGTATTTACATATAAAAGATGAAAAAAACTAAATTTAAGTCTAAAAAATCACAGTACTTAACGAAGAGAAACCGAATAACGTATGAGGAATCAATATCCTTAATAACCATGATCCTAGAAATTACTCCGCTTTTAATGAAAAAGGCATTATGTCAAAACTGCCTCTCCTCGAATCAGAAAGTAGGCGACTGGAAAAGTCCTCCTATAGCAATTGTTTGTACCTACAAATTTTGTAAATTTTGATCACATCAATATCCTGCTGGTAACAAAAACTTTCCGCAAGATTATGCCACATTCACTCCGCTACTTACTGTTTCCAGTAAGTCACTTACTTAAATATAAGTTCAATTATTCATCAAATATTGGATAAAAAAACGTTCACGAGGAGATATTGAAATTAGTAGCCGTGCTCATGCGCAGGCCATCTTTCTACCGCTGCGCTGCTAAACAACTGCATAAGAAATGACGTATCAGACAAGTTTCAATGACTAATAACAATGCATAACACGTTTAACATAACCTAAATAATTATGTGATTTGACAGAAGATAATATCACTAATTTAAAAGAGACCGGATCTAGAAAGAAATTGCAACAGTGCCAATGAAGGAGGAAAAAACAAAGAGGCCGAAACGCCCAACAACTGTTTCTCAGTCTATGAAATGGCGCCGGGCCTAGTTAAGTGACAACAAATCTTTCCATAGAAGCGGTCACGTTGATTAAGCTACAGTAACTACCAGACACCTTTTACACAAAAATTCAAATACAAAAAATCTAACACTTTGTGATGGCAAAATTATTAATGTATGTAAATTAATTTAGCAGAAGTATAATTTAAACACAATGCATAAATGACTTACCCATTTTGAAAATACCCATATCTTTGCATGAGTAGAGAGTCATAAATGTTGGCGGAGTGGTAACAACATTGGGATTGAATCCATTCACTATTCCGTCCATTGCGATGATTGTGAGGGTGAGTGGTTTAGCCCTCGCAACTGTATTAAAATCAAAACAGTAAAAAATGTATTCCAATTAGAATTTATCAATCACAAATGTTTACCACATACTTTCATAGTTAAATCTTGAATAGATTAATTGAGTGAGAGATAAATTTATGCATGGAATAATTATTACACATTGAAGTAAGACTTAATTAATGTGAATAAATAATAAGAATTAATGCACATTGATGTATCACTCAAAGTTGCATTGGATACAAACTTAAGTAAAATAGATAAATAAATTATAAAACTTGATGATAGAGAATAGCGAAGATAGGCAGATTATCTAAATAAACACGTAAGTAATAGCTCATTCAGGAAAAATGTGATATTAGACATGCAGACAGGATATTCATATAAAAGATGTAAAA
Source organism: Platycnemis pennipes (assembly GCA_933228895.1). Classification (NCBI taxonomy): domain Eukaryota; kingdom Metazoa; phylum Arthropoda; class Insecta; order Odonata; family Platycnemididae; genus Platycnemis; species Platycnemis pennipes. Next base: position 26,652,918 of record OW121849.1, read on the forward strand.
ATTAAAGGAAAGTACTCATTAAAGTAATAGGTAGGTATATGCTATTAAATAAAATCTACGGTGGCATGACTTTATCCATGTTGTCTCTTATAGACCTATCTTCCCCATAATAGGAGGATAGAATTTACTGGAGGAGGCATTGGCATACTATCCTAGAGAGTGACAATGAAGCCAGAATGGGGGTGCTTGGAAACGGCTGAGCCCCACCTACTCCGCACAAAGCATTGCGTTTTATACGGCCTCTTACGGAGACTGAAGGTGTATTAAAACACATGTAACCATTTTACCGCGCTCAAATTTCATCGCGGCGGGATCAGTTAACGTCCCTAATGGCTGGGACACAGTCAATTTAAACGGGTGATGTAAGACGTGTATCGCAAAGCATGAATAGATGGATGGGAGAACGGAAACGGACACAATAAGAGCGCAACGTGAGACCGTGTACGTGGGAGATTGGCATCTCCCATCTCTTACGATTCTCGTACACGGGAAACCAATGAAAGCTGTCCCAGGATTTGGTGATAAGGAGCCACCTGCGGGGAGTTATAGAAGTTACATGTGGACGCACGCCTCTTCTGAACTAAAATTTTAGTTTCATATACTTTAAAATTTATTTCAGTCTTAGCTTTTAGCATAGAGAATTACCTAACGTTTTCGTAGTGAGAGAATCAAGGAATGAATAATTATTTGAGTTTATTGTGTTTTAGTGACATTTTTAAGGTAACTAATGACATGAAAAAACTCGTTTGCGATTGATGTCAGAGGCTATGCCGTGAAAATTTAGATAGGAAGGATTAAACAGGGTTTTGACGAATTAATTCTTCTGAACTATAATAAACTTAAGCGATCTGGAAACATCATTACCGGCATGACCTTAACATGACAATAACGGACATTAACACCTCTACAGTCTTTAAAATGAATTGTTAACTCCTGTTTACATTTGCTACGGATTCCCTTTCGCGCCTTCGTCAGTCATTTTCTTTCCTGGTGGTCGCGTACGTTTATTGTGTTCGCTAGAGGAAAACTTCCCATCTCACGTTTTCCGTGAGCTGCTCACGTCATTCTGTGTTCCTCTCACTGTGTTCCAGCCGTAAGGCTATTAAAGGAAGCTATAATTGCATTTGATTCCCCAGGGAATTAATTTTATAAATAAAAATGGTTCGAATTTAACTAATTTAAACTTCACATTTGGCACTTGTTTGCGTGTTTGCACATTACCTCTGTTTCTTTGGCTAATTTTAAAAATGAATTCCATTGGTCATTTCTCTAATGTAAGATTTACCGCGCGAAAAAACGTCGCGCGCACGAGTATCACGCGTAGCAAGCCAATATGTCCGTATCTACCAAGACATTCACTGGATTATCATTGCCTCATCCACTACATTTTAACCCTCTTTCATTAATATGATGGACAATTGTAACAATACATTTTCGTCTTCAAGGTAAAGGTTTTATGATGCCGCAAATTTTTAAAAAATATCTAAACATTTCACCATGGTTTTCGCGAATTGATAGAGCGAACTGTATTTCTTCATAAAACTTTAATTCTTCGCGGTATTTCCCTTTTCTAGATTCCTTTTCTGTTGTTTTTAGGATAATAATTAGCAATTTGACATTCGAACAAAATAATGCTGGATGTTAAAATAACGGATTGCGGGAAAATTTAAATTTGCGTAAAGTTTCAGTTGATTAAAAATCACTAATATTTTTCCGGATGACGACATTTAACCATTGAAATGTTACGCATCTCAATAGCAAATTCTATCAAATGTGTGCAGTTTCTTGTTTTATAAATTATCGAGCAAATACGCCATGGTTTTGGCCATTTTTTTTCTATACTTTAGAGAATGGAAGTAGTTATTCATGAGTTGTCGTCAGATTTCTTCGCTAATTACCCACCATGCCTTTTTACGGTATGTTGGGTTTTGTGGGAGGCCCAAAAGAAAATGATACAAAACCAAGTAGGTTCGTAGATTACCAGGTGAAACTACCAAATATATAACAAACATACGTTGTTATATTCCTAAATCACTCCCATATTTGTGGAGAACCAGAATTTCTAACGGAATGATTTTTATTCGCTCCTTGAATTATATCTTTTTATAAAGTACTAGCATGATTTATTTGAAATGTGTTGGCATACTCATTGGGATCGGGAAATATCATAGGTCGCTATGAATAGTTGTTGATAGGTAAATAAATATTAATAAGGGTGGGTTTTTACATTGGATGATAGCCAAATACTTACACGGAAATCGGTTGTTTCTGAAAGAAAGTGCAAAAGCACCAACATTGTCTCCAGCGATGAACACCGCATTGCCGTTAAGATTGATTCTGGCACTTCCACTGGAAACAAAGGAAATCAGAACTGTTTTACATAAAGAATAAGGAAGAATTCGTAGAATGCGAAAGAGTCACGAAAATCTTATCTGGAGACTCTTTGTAAACATATTAGTCGCCTCATGGGCAAGGAACCAAAAAATTGTGTAAATACAAGGATTGCCTTCTGAGCTAAGACCATGCATGCATTATGGGAGCATTTTCACAAGCATTGAGATGAAAGTGAAGCCTCACGTCATACCCTCGTTAAATTACTCTATTTACCGTAACGCTTGGCTTAAGTAAGAAATGTTTACACTGCCTTCTTATTTTCAAAAAATATTGTAGAAAGGGAAAGTAAAAATGACTTTGTATATTCCACCCTTTCCACATGAAATGTCATTCACGTGGAAACAACATTGTATACCGAAACTATGTTGCATTCCAGACTATATTACCCGAACATTGGCAACAAAATTTCCACGAAATTGGCATTGTATACGGTGACAGTGGTTGGAAAAAATAAAACTATGAATTTACGTACAAAGCGATATTTCAATTTTTGAAAATTTCAATGCAATTTACTACAATATCTAAGGGATACTGTACGCCATGTGAGAAATCAAATCCGTCATCCATTTCTGTCAAGAACACGTGAAATTGAAATTTTTCACTGCATCACGCGTGAATTTCGGTCATCCAACTAGAAAACTATCTGTGGCCAAGTATTGGAGAGTTATTAAGACTCGATACATTAAGTCATAGATGCTGAAGTCACCATCTACAAATATTTCTTACGACCATACTCTGAGGCACCTGTTGAGGGCTCTTAAATCAAAGTAATCAATAATCACTCCCATTTCTACACGTGAAGATACTTCGTACTCGGCCACATTGGTTGATTATCGGCATGATTGCCCTTATTATATGATGAAATTGAGGGGCTATCTGATTCCCGATTGTCGCTAATTGTTGTTGAACGGATAGAATCAAAATTAAATAGGACAATATGGAAAACTCTACGGCAAAGAAGAACCAGGGGAATGGGACATACCTTGAGGCATAATGAATTAGTTTTAAATGTAGATAATAGAAGGTAAAATTGAAGGGAAGGTCGTAGGATTTAGACCAAGGGACAAGTATATAGGGAAAATAATGAAGGACATGAAAGAGAAAAAATATCAGGGTGTGAGGGAATTAACACTAAATAGGGCAGAATGGGGGACTGCAGTAAACCAACCCTAGGATTGAAATACTGATGATGATGATGGATAGAACCAACTAACTCGGCAGTCAAATCAAGCGTTGCTTGATGATCAACCCTTGTTTGCTGCTGGTGATGGGTCTGGGCCTTAATGTTGGAGCAAACCAAAGCTTCGCCATCGAAGATAAATATCAAAGAGTCAGTCTGACTTCATATTAATGGAAAGGTAAAGTATATATGAAATATTTGCTCAATTTCGTCGACGAAACTTAGATTCAGATGAGCCTATGCCCAAAATAAACCTATTTTATGCCTCTGACAATGAGCGGTGCAGGGGGGAGAGGATTAGTATCCAACCTGGTCGACATGGTTCACCTTAATCTACATGGTGATGGATAAATTATCCCCATAGACTGATTCCCTTAGAGTTACGGGGATCTGAGACATCATATCTTTTCGTAACGTGCAACTTTCTGCTAAGGATAGTTCTTAGGCCCCAGGGCCGATTTTAGATATTCTCCTCAAAAATTGCCTCGTCAATTATTTAAGCTTTAGTCGTTAAATTGACCAACCATATGCAAATAATTCCTAATTACGAGAGAAAAATAGTACAATTACCTATCCAATAGCAATGTCTTCTGTATCCCACCCTAGATTGACCCACGCAAAAATTTTGAGAAGAGCCCAAATTAATCAAGTAAATGCGGAGTAAGCTTGTTCAAAAGAACAGGATCTATTTCAGAAAAATATATTCAGAATCAGAATATATTTTTCACCACACGGTCTAATGGAAAGATTCTAAAAATCATAAATAAGTACCAGCATCGATCTCTTAGTGCCATCCTCAATTCAATAAACGTTTATGTACCCCAATAACTGCACATAAATATTTAAATAACAAGAACAAACAAGAATAACTTAAAAGAATTGGGGAGCCCTGTTATAGGATTTAAGCATCCTCTTCAGGGTTTAGCATTATGTGATGGTATTTAACAATATAGTATTCATAGTCATATTTGTATCGGGTAACGGGAGTGCCTCTTGGTTCGGCATTTACCCAAGGTGTAGGGAAACCCGTAAAAACCTGCACAGACCGGCATAATAATAATAACAATAACAATATTTCTCTTTCGTTGAACAATAACAGTTAATAAATATTTTAATATTAATATAGTAATAATGCAATAAATAGATATAGATATAAATATTAATATGAGAATATATAAGTGTCACCCTCCTGTTACTTCCTTTATAAGTGGATATAAAACGGAGAAAGCGATTTTTCTACATAGAATCCAAATTAAGAGGAGTAATGTTTCTCACAATCAGTCAAACACTCCATCCCATGCCCGTATGTGAGTTGCCCTTTAGATCCCAACAAAATGGCAAAACATGTACTCAACTTAAAAGGGTTGTATCCGAGTTCAGTAATTCTATGAACATTAAATTCCTCTCTCGATCGGCAAACCACCGTTCCAAGAAAAATATATGTCAAGATGCGTATTCATATTTAAGGAACATACGACGCAAGTCACTGCAGAAATGCTGATTTGAATGAAGACCCCCTCCTTTTGATTATTAGCATCAACTTTAGGGAACATAATCAAGGATGGAGAGCAAATCGACGTTGGCATTAGTCCACGCCAATCAAAAGGGCGCCTAGGGTTACATATAATATCGCTCAGTCCCAGCCAACATAACCTGCCCGTGCAGGCAAAATGTATAACCATAACGCTCACCGTATGGGACAACATTACTTCTCTATACTTATCCCATGACCTTTACAAAACATAAACTGCAAGTTTCATTCTGCCAGGTATTTAATAGCGGATGAGTTGAAACTTTTACTCACACAGTACTTAAGTGAGGACCAGTATTTCACTAAAAACACCTGCCACTGCCAGGATTTGATTCTTGGTCAAAGGGATGGTAATCCAACCCTCGTGCTACAGAAGCAACCAGATTCCCCGTACTCTATTCGAATTCAGATTATTAATAACTCCAGGGGACTATTTTCTCTAACTATTAGTAACTAAGGAGACTAATTTCTCATTATTACCAATTTCTTTATTTTGTTAGTAACTGAACCTGAAATATCTCGTCCTTAAAGTCGAATCACAATATCTTACGCACTATATATTGGGGTCCGAGCACAGGACCTTTGCTGTTGCAGGCGGACGCCTACCTGGAAGGTTTACAATTCGTGCCTGAGCTCTAAATCAGCAACCGTATACTTTAAAGTCAATAAAGTGGAGGTACATTTCGAAATATGTAGGTACACTTAGTGACTGGCCCCTGAGAAGTTACTTTAGCCACCAAGGCCTGGGTGAGAGGGATTCGAATACGGCCACTCTTATTACCACATCCAACATTCATTTGAGTTAACCAAATGACACTAGAGCGTATTTTCATTTGTGTGTATATTCTATGCGCCCCAGCAATAACGATAAGAAATGAAAAATAACACGTGAATTTTACTGAACCAAAAATCCTTGCCAAAGAAAAACGCTATTCCCCGGAATCATCAGGGAAGAAGTTGAAATTTTCAAGAGGCCGAATAGCATGAATAGAGAGGACGGATACTCCCTTTCCAACACCTGGAAAAGGGTATTCCACACCAGAAAGACCAACGGCCAATCAGGGAGCAGCAGTCGTACGGCCTCCTCGGAAGCCGTGCAGTTTAAATAAGAGCAGTTTTCGAGGTAATCTTCACTTCAGCCTGGCCTGAGGACGCCAGCAGCATAGTGGGTGAAACGTCGCCATCAAGAATGACAACGCGGAAGACTCCCGGAAGCCTACCTGTGTCATCAGAACGCCACGAAAACTTTAGTCAGGAAATATTATCGAATACATTTAATTTAAGTCATGGCACCTTAAATGTAGATAGGATTTTAATCAGTCGGAGCGCAGTAAGTTAAAAGTAGAGGTCAACCACTCCTTGGCCAAATCGTTTGCTTTGGTAGGATATTTGCTACTATGGCGATAAATTTAGACAGAAATTATCATCCACGATTAACACATACAAAAAGCCACACAATATCATTTTACTTACAGCTTTGAACGGGCACTGTATCGAATGGCAAAAGCGTTGTTGAAAGTCACACTTCCGGACACACACCTCAGGCCATGCTCGTTAATGCTCGGTGTCCTTGAGTGCTCAAACCATAATCGAGTAATCTGGAAAAAATCAAATATTATGAAATAAATTATTCAATATAAGCCACCTTTTGGTCATCATAGCAGATCTCACCCTTGTTAACCATATAATTCATTCCAAAGTTTCATTTCCATTACATCTGGCTGAAATAATAGGTACAACCGTGAAGCGACCCAGTTCTTAAAAGAATAATACAGGGACTTAAATATACTTATGAATTATATTTGAGTAAAATAGGACCTCTTCTACAAGTTTTGCCTCCATCCACGATTTCCAGGGTGTAAACCTATCACAAAAGCCAAATACAAAAAATGAGATGGCTTAAAATTTTTGGAAGCGGATTCTTCTGCATTCGATGGTTTTATTATGCCATCCATCGCAGATGAGCAGAATATCATCCCAGAGTACCAGTTTTACTTCCGGAGCGAGCACTCATTGACACACCAGGGGGATAGAGTTTAAACCCGTCAGGATCATCTCCAATAGGTAACTGAGGAGTCATGTGGTATAAACACGAATAGTTCGCAAATTTGATGTGTTAAAACCGCTGCTTACAACCTCATTCATTTTTTACACTTGTGTTTACACTTTACACTCATATACATCTACATCTACATAATACCCTGCAAGCCACCATAAAGGTGTGTGGCAGTGGGTGAACTCTCACCAAACATGCACTACATATCATGCATAAAAAAGGATTAGTACTTGTATAGGTACTGTTCAAAACTACGCTATTTAAACTATGCTATTCCTCGCCATTGACACAGCCACAGGCACACACTCAAACCAATTGGGATCATTCACAGGCTGATGGGACCCTGGGGGTAAAAATAATAAAGAACACATATGCAAGATGCGTGGAAAGGGAGGTAGAGAAGAGAGGTTTATTTATTCACAAGGAAATGGGACATGGCGAGATTGATAAACGAGTTTAAGGGCAGAAAAAACGGATCAATATTATCCGGCAATAAATTCAGTAGGGAGGAAAGGCGGTGGTGGAGTGAGCGCTTGACGAGGGATAGTCTAGGGATAGGCATCTGGAGCAAGGAATGATTGCGTGTGGACTCGGGACTCTGAAATTAATAGAGGAAAGCAATTCAGGACAATCAGTGTGTGAGTTTAGGATATTGTACATAAATTTTAAATCTGTTTTAATTCTCAAGTGAAGTAAACCTCAAGCTCTGCACGAGATAAAACATTATACTACATCATGTTTCGCTACACTGCAGCATCTTCAGGTTAGGTACAAATACAAAGTTTCAGGAAAGTTTTACACAATATATATCCACGTCACATTGAGATGTGGCAGGGAAGGAGTGGCTAGGCCGAGAAAAGATCTGGCCGAGCTCATGCTCAATCCACCACAACAGTGGACATTATGCTTTTACCATTTACACTTGTGGCCATATATCTCTCAGCGAATTAAATCCGTAAAAATGGCTAGAAAACAAGTTTAAGATCACTGAACAAATCTATCAGTTTACTTCAGACGCTAGTGCCCCACTGTAGCGCGAAAGTAGGAGTGCTAACAGAATGCGAGAAGGAGTACAACTCACTCATCTACATCTAGTGAATGACCTATCGGTAGATCTAGAGCAATGGCCTTTGCGTGGCCGTCTCAAGGGCATGTCGCAACGCTGAACCCGTCATCCCACTCCCTGGCCTAAATATAGACGCCGAAATCTCATGCCTGCTGCTGCCTTGCTATCTACTTTACTAAAATCAATCCTTGGCCATTAATTTCCATTCAAATCCATGGCCTACTTTTTCACTTAGTAACGGTAGTTAATCGTGGGAAGTGACTGAGATATAGCCATCTGCGCCATTTAGAATGAGTAGGTAATTTGGTACAGGTGGGAAGCTTTTAAGAAACGGAATATTACGAGTGGAGGAGAATGGAAGTGGAGATAATCCCGGCGTGGGCATCAGTGTACTCTTTACAGTAGCAGTCAACAGGTCCACGGTTTCACGTCCCATCCATGGCGGGATTCAAACCCGGTCCCTTGGGGTGAGCCATCAAACTAACCTTTCTCACTATTAATAAATCTCATTAAGAGTTCCTCACATTTTAGCACAGTGCGCGATGTGTAGACAAAATAATTTTGGCATGCAGAGCCCGATGCTCAAGTCTCTTAATACACGTGAAAGCAGTCGAGGATTTGGTCGAAGTGACGTGCTCAAATTAAGAATAATGCTCATTCAAGTACCCACGGCGGTGGTGTGATGACATTTGCATTACGAAAACTGCTCTCCATCGCAATTGGCTTCCTCCACAATTATACTTTTTTATTGCCCATTATTTTATTTGATACTCTCGAGAATACACCGTCAAAAACCTGAGTTGAAATGTTTGTACATTCCATTGTACCAATTATTATCAGCACTTTGGGCATAAATATCATATCCATGAAATATTAGAGAAATATGTTATAATATCAACTTACTCTCCATGATTGCTTTTAAAGGTCTCTCAATTAGGAGCAATTATATAACGCAAATACTCACTACCGAAAATTATAATTAGCCACTTAATGAGACATAACTCTAAATTAACCTTGTGAAAAGAAAAGAAATTGAACTATTCCGGCAAATTGCAATAAATACAACCCATGTACCGATTTGCGGAAACATCAGGAACAATGGATGTGAAGCAATGTAAAAGGAGTTTTTATCTGATGATGCAGCAAATCGGTGAAACGCGTATTAAATAAAATTCTGTGGAACTGTGCGATTTTTTTCTTTTTTTCCTGTCATTTGAGTACTGGCCTCCCATGCTAAGGACTTTAGTTCCAAATTCGGCAATGGCATATCACTTAGTAGCATACCGGTCTCGACTCAAATTCAGTGCGGAAAGAACTTCGACGGTCAGATAATTCCTATTGCAATAGAAATTCTCTGACCATCTCTGGCATATAAAACCGAGGGCAGCATGAGACCTCTTTCATTGAGAGAAGGCCAAATACCGGGTTTCTCTTCATCTTTTCTCCATTCCTCCCTCTTTTCAACTACCCACCAATTAAAGTTTCAAGGAATCTTAGTTGCTCGTCGCTTCCCCTAATATCAAAAAGTGACATAATTGACCAAAATCTAATGTATACGTGCTTGAGCCGGTAGCTGGCAGGTGATTAAAATGTTAATGCAAAATCTATTGGGAATTAGACAATGAAGATTACAAAATAGGCATTATCGTAAATACCTAGAGATTCTCTTGGAATAAATATCATAATTGCTGATTGGTATTGAGTCAGGCCAAGCACATTTCTGTTGATTGTATGACCTAAGTAACTACAAAAAATTCCGTAACTTATCCATTCTCAGGTCCAATTTTGGCGTGCGCTTCGCCAAGTCGAGAGTAAAATAATTGGAAATAATTTGTAGCGCCAATTCCTTTTGAAACACAGAAGGAATTAAATCAATAACATATTTCGGGTGCTCACTCATTCCAGACACAATTGTACCAAATGAAATGGAAACACTCTCATTTTGCGTCGTTCCGATAGTATTTCCTGAGCTCCGGGTTCTATTTCATGATGATGGATGACAGATCTTAACGATATCGATTAAGTTTTCAGCGCCGATCTTTAAATTTTTCATACCATCATCACAAGTGATGTGCACTGCTTAACATGCTAAATGTAAAAATATATCATTTTTGTCAGATTTAAACGACGAAAGCCATTTTGTCCGATGATGATGGTTTGACGTCTATATTTATCTCAACTGCATTTTCCTTACCTCCTCGTAAAATCACCTATTATAAGCCTTCCGATCATCTTGAAATTTCGATGATATGTAGTTTCAATGTAGATGATGGGTTGGCGATGATTATCATGGTTTAATTTTATTCTTGACAGTTTAATCGAATTCTCCTGGCCAAACCTGCTTTTTCCGCAGCCCTAGTACATATAGTACATATAAACCAGTACATATATAGTATAAAAACACATTTCGTTTTCAAAAGATGACCGCACTATTCTTTCAAGAGAAAAAATATACCCGACCGGTTTAGATAACAGTGATTTGAGGATAATAAGTACTCCCATCGTCGTGAATAGTTTATTAACCATGCGTGAAAAATAGGCCAAAATGTTTTAAGTACTATGAAATCAGGGGTAGAAATAAAAATTATGAGGTTACCCAATTCAATGATTCCAAACTTGTCTCCAATCAATTATTATTAACATTTATAATGCCTATTAAATTATTTTATATCCATGAATTGGCACTCACTATAATTTTCACTTTCCCCGGAGATCACCAAGCTTAACCTACACCGAGACCTCTTTGGTTGAAATATAAAATCTTGAAACACTTTTCTGCTTAGACCTCAGTGGAATTTTGAACCGACCTATAATTACTGACGGTGGAGTTCATTACATTGTTATCAATGCGTGCTGCGTTTTCCGCTTCATGTGCAATCACCACTATTTGCGGACTATTTCGCACGTTCAGGAGGAGTATGACTCATCTGGCACCCAGGAGTTATGGATTTGTGACGGAACTGCCGGAATTCAGTGATAAGAAAGACTACCTTGAAAATTAATTTTTTATTTAATTTGATTGCATCCCTTATAGTGGAAGGGAACATTATACTCCAATCTCTCCGGAATCAATGCACTGGTTGATGCATGATACTGTTGGTTAGGATAAAGCAACGGATTTTAAATGGCGGAGTATGTTGAAGGGAGCATTCATTTCAAAACCAAAGATATATTTAAAATCTCTGGGCACAGCAAGAAATGCAAGATGTACATACTGAGGAAACTTTTCAAAGGAGTGAAATATCTTTCATAAGAGTTTCTAGGAAAGATTACGAAAGAAACTAATTGTGACGCACATTCGGAAAAGTTCGGAAAATCAGTGATAGCTCCATTTTTTTCAGTGTAGGGCTGCATGTCAGCGTTGTCAAGATATCGACATATCAGTCATCATTTCTGACAAAAAGAATGAACAGTGCTTCACAGTTAAGAGATATTATCACTGGTGATATTGCAATCAATATATGAGTTTCTTTAAAGTGCTAACAATGAACAGAGAGAATCCTATGAACAAATTTATATAAATTTTGTCGATGATATTCGAAAAACATTGTTTTGGTATTGTGGAGCATTTCTTCTGACGGCGGTAAAGAAATTAATGTTTCTGAAAATACCCGCCGCAAAACTATCAAAATTCATAAATACTCATCTAAATGAATGCTAATAGAATGACAAGTAATGCCATTAAGCCACCCAAACTCAGGAGAGGCGTGGACCTCCTGAGTTTTGGTTGATCAACATACCCACCATGAAATAACAAACCTTTCGATTGTAATATGGCAAACTGTATTTATTGGTATCTTTATATTAGGTCTGAAATATCATATTTGGGAAGAAAAGAGAGGATAAAAATAGAATAGCAAAAGAATTTCCAGATTAGGTGACGCACCGACTGGATACAAAACTGATGCGATGATAAAAATAGTCAACGTCCTCAAAACTGCCATAATGGAAAAGTTAACCACAAGACTCAGATTTTACATTACGATAGGAAGGAACGCAATATTAGTTAACGGTATTTACTTATTCGAACTATAATCCGTCTTAAATGACGGAACATTTGTATTTTATTCAGTGGAAAAGTCAAAACTCTCTTAAATATACTGTTGTCTTGAATGTTTACAGGATTTAACTCAATACATAAGTCGAGTAAAAAAAGCCACTGGTTGCTTGTCTCACAACTTAATTGTTTAACATAATGAATTTATGGAAGGAAAGTATTTTTGAGAACATTTGCTAATGTCAACTACAAAGAAGGCCAGAAAGATAAAACGATAAGTATAATAAAAGAGAGAAAATCGCAATATGAACGCTAATAGATTTCAAAAACCATTACTATCTTGAAGGTACGCGGTTGAAAAACAGGTAGCGAAAATTAAACAAATTCCCTAACCTCCCCCCATCTACTAGTTTTAAACATTTTAATAATATTCTATCCCAAAATAGGCAATGAAGAAATAGGTGATGAGTTTTTTATTGTCATCATGCTCATTTAGCAACTAAGTTCTTTTCACAAGGTAATATGCCAATTTCAACACCGAATTTAAAGAAAGGCAAGTGAGTTAAAAACTTAACGGTGAGCTGAATGCGGAATTATTTCGCCTGTTCAGTACGAAAAAACCCGTTCAGTATAAAAAGAAACCAGTTCAGTCCGGAAGACTCAATGTAGGAGGAGCTTTGCTTAGTTGCTTTCTTCTCAGGAATATTGCTTACTCACGCATGGAAAATAGTGTCCTATTTGATCGTCAAAAAATCAGTCACCAAAGAAAAACAGAAATATTTTCCCACGCATGAATTTTACTACCAAATGTGTACAATAATTCACTTTGTAAAGAAAAAGTACAGACTGATAACCCGAAAAAATGAGACGAAAACTTAAGCTACAGTTTTTTTTAATAAATAAACGAGTCCATTTCCCTTCCATTCCTATCCTTACATCTTTCCACACGCTCTAAAGCGCCTGTTAGTGTGGAAACAGACTTGAAAACACCCATGAACGAGTTCATCAAATGCTAAGACGGGAAAAAAATTGCAAGCATAGATATGGTGCTATGTGTATACCAATGAATAAATAGCACCACATTAACATGCGTATATTAATGTGGTGCTATCGTACCAATGTAGATATGCTGTACTCACCAATGCAGGCCGAATTGGAGTCAAGGGCGTAAGCACTGGGCAGTTACCAAAACTGAATCTTTGGCCCTGGCAACTTGTTCCAAGCACCACCAGCAGGGTGGCAAGAAAGATGGGAGTACTTTCCTTCATTTTTTGCGTAATAGAAGCAACGAACCGTTACTAGCACAATTTCCTTTCTTCAATGGAAGTTGAGTCGGAAGCCGTTCTGAAAATTCATATATTTATATTTTATGGTCATCCTTCCCTAAAACTAATACGCGAAAATCATTACAAAACATCACAATACATGATGATCAACTCTCCCAAACACTCTGTAGCCGGCAATGAGCATTTATTGATCTATCATTTCAAAGTAAGTTAAACTTTTAACTCAAAAAACCTTTGCAGGTGTCATTTTCATTCTAGCAAGATGGAACAGGATATAAGAATATTCCTGCGAGTATTTAAAAAATATATATTCTACACCTCACGTCCTTGCAGCGAATAGTCATGCAATACGTGCATGGAAGTTCTTTACATTATGGAGGTGGGTGCTAATGGCAAAGTGAATTCACGATGTTTTCCTTCCGTGGATTAAGCATTAAACCACAATATGGCTGAGATAGAATGGCAATCCTTTAATTATCCCATCTACGTCCTGGCATAATTATTTCCCCAGATGGCAAAGACCTTAATTTTATGGCTTTCATTTTGAGAGAGCACGAAAAGTTCTCTATAGCTAACGGTATATTCCGTAGAGACAACGGGATTCATCAGACCAAAGTAGCATTGCCTAGTCTCAAGGAAACGCCACTATGGCCTAATAAAGGAATCTGCACACACAAAATTTCAATCCTACTTCTTTTTGACATATGGAAATCCCACACACGTCCTTCGATAGAAAAACTTCTGTGCCAAATAATTTTCACATAACCGAACGAAGTTATCTACTACATCGAGTTTCAACCATTAAAATAATGTTAAGAAAATATCAAATGCTAGGCAATTATCAATTTTTGTTGCCAGGCAATTATCAGTTTCTTTATCAACATCTCCTTTAGCGCTGAGAACCCAAACTACAATTGAAACAAAATATTTGTCGCACATTGATATGCATATCTCCATGCCGTCAGAAATTTATGATATCATAGGGGCAAGACTAACTCTCTATGATGAACCTTGATTCTTAACCGTTTGATAGAGTTAATCTTGCAATCTCGCCGTACGAAAACGCCAATTTTTATACAAAGTTCATATCCAACTGTGATAACAAACTCCCATTTCTAATTTTAAACAGCTACAAACTTCAGATGTGATTGGAAAAATACGTGAACGTGAGGAAACACGAGGCTGCTACCAAATTTTTTGAGATCATGAAAATAACACGTTGATTTGCCAAATTATTATGACGGAATTATTTACTTTGGTTGGCAACTACTTCCTCTAAATTATGACACTATCTTGTATTGTTTACTGAGAGAAAATTCACGACTAACTAATATTACATTACTAACAGAAATTACAAGTGTGCTCTAAATTTTATCATTATGATTAACTCTGAAGCATCCATATAGCACTGACACATTGATGAACGAAATCACAACTGTTTAAGCGTTAGCTATTTTTTACTGTTAAAATAACATCTCCCGACCAAAATATCACAATGCCGACTTGTTTTACCAAAAAAAATTGAGAGTTCGAATCATAGCTAAAATATTAATGTTTTATTTGCCTTAGTATTGAAAATTTAGATTAGATGGTGAGGTGTAACTTGAGCTGCTGGAGTACTTAAAATCCTGAGTATACCAAGAAAACATCCCTACCGCGATAGCCTTCATCACTTGTATTTGCAAAAAAAATCAATATTATTTTTGTTCCCAACAATTCCTCTTAACTAGTCGCGCCAGTCCATGACAGCCGAGTGTAAATAAAATAGTTGCTTTACCGTTTCGATTGCTTTTTGGGTTACTTTCCATTCAATTCGCATCTGTGAAAATACGGCCTATTCATTTCATGCATCCAAATCAAGCGAGAAAGAACTGAACTTGAAAGAATACCACAGTTTTATTTAGTAAACTTCCCAGTAGGAGAATGTTAGAAATTTAAGCATTGCCTTGAAAAGTGATATCTGATAAATTTTTCC
Source organism: Platycnemis pennipes (assembly GCA_933228895.1). Lineage (NCBI taxonomy): Eukaryota > Metazoa > Arthropoda > Insecta > Odonata > Platycnemididae > Platycnemis > Platycnemis pennipes. The sequence goes on from OW121849.1 coordinate 26,668,403, forward strand.
CGATTCTCTGCCCATGTTAGAGGAAAGAAAACACAAGTTGAAATTCTACCCTGTATTTTTCTCCTACAATGTTTAACACCCTGTGCCATGTTCAAGGTGCAAATGTCAAATGGGTGGAAACCACGTCAAGTGAAAAATGACACGCGGAAGAGACCGTTATCTGTGCAGAACATAAGAGGATTTTGCTCTAATTCTCTTCCTTTCAACACGGACATTAAAAATTGCCTCAACGTTACGCCAGGTAATCTTCGCTGTAGAGCCTTATATAGGATCTTTTTAAATCTCTATCGTAAATGCATGGACATTTAAGCAATACCTTGAAAACTAAGAACTGGTCTACCAAAAAAAAAGAACACAAAACAAACTCCACAATTTTAAAACCCACTAATAAACCTGAAGAAAATAAAATGAACACCATTTTCCAATTATAGCACTACACTAAGGTCACTTATTTCACAAGCAGTAACACGAGTGAAACTTAAGATACAAAGTGACAAAAGTGCAAATTTTAACGAAAGCTGGATATAATAGGCCCACCTACCTTGTGAATACCAGAAGACCTGATGGTGAACAATTTCTCAGATTCTTATAGTGCAGGTCCTTTTTATACCCACCAAAATAAACTATTTCAACCAGAATACCCTTTGCTGTCCCGATACGCATGCGCGAACCATGGGCCAATCGCGTTTGAAAGACGATCGGGGTAGTCATGAAAAGTGGTAGGGCCAAAAGGAAACTGGAAATCACTTTCGGGCAAGATCAAGGAATAAAATAAATTCAAGGACCAGCCCTTAGCGAACATTATTCCCCCTACCCCTCCCCTTTCTCGCCCGCGTCCTCTTTCTCTTCCCTTTTCCTTCCCCCTCCCTTTTGCCCCTCACCAAACTCCTAATAGTTCCTGAATTGAAAGATTTGGATTCCGGTTTGAATTCTGAATGTAAGAGTCATCCACCCCCTGAAATACTGCAGATACCCCACCAACAACACTGTCATTCTGTCTGTGACCCCATCGCTTTAAATTGTTTTGTAAAAAAAATCCAATGTTGCGTAAAAAACTTGGATGATTTTCCAATAAATTAAACGAAGGCTGACATCCGTTTAATAAATACAGCGTGCTAGGGATGAGGTGCAGCAAATTTGGATGATGTGGGCAGGCAAGTTTTTGCTGCATTATTTCAGAGGGCGAATATGAACTTTATACGTTTTTTAATGTAATTAAGAGTAAATCAAAAAGAGGTTTGGAAAGCAAGACAGGGAGGAAAATTTATTAACTTTGTGCCCCGTAGCTTTAAGGGCTAGGGTTTGAGGAGAAGAGATGGTGTATCGTGTGGACCTTCAGCGTGGGGTCTAAATTTTTTATCTTAATGGGACTGGTTTTAAAGAAAATCTCACACCGAACCCTCGAGGTCTTGAGATCCTGTCTCCTCCTACTATAATTATTTCTTAGACATATTAAAACCACACTTTATGCATTGAACTAGTCACTGAATTTCGTATTATTAACGTATACCCTCTGAGAGGATACTCTGGTGATTGGGTCAAATATACTGAAGGAGCACGGAATGGTTAATAGAAATTTGTATCTTTTTTTCTCCAGCCAACAGGAATACCAATCGTGATATCTAACAGAAATTCTTTCCTTTAACTACAGCCAATCTACTTTTTACCTCTGGGTGCTCAATGAGTGCTCAATTCAGGATGAAAATAAGACGCTAGAACTAGTACTTGAGACATGTATGAACCTCGGCTCTTCTTTAGCACCAGTAATTTCATAAGAATATCTAATAACCCAATGGCGTTTTAATTATGAAACTATTCCTGTTGCATTTTAACATTAAAATCGAGGACACTACCGATAAAGAATCAAACCAATCACAGGTCCTATGCCAATTCATTGATACTGAATCCAAAATTAAGATAACATCTCATATCACAGAATTTTCTCACTAGGATACTTTAAAACGCTACATTAATTAAATAAATAAAATATAATTAAATTTAATTTTTTAAATAAAAGTATTCACTATAGATCATGCAGATCTCAAAATATTACCTAAGAATTCCAAAAATATTCAATTTGACTGGATGAAATAAATAATATTCCAAAATTTTAAAAAATCAGCCATTTATTTTGATACATTCATACCATGCCTAAGAATCGGAGAACACTTGCCGTGTCACCTGATAAATTACTTTAAATTTTGTACTTAATCTTTGGTGAGAATAATTTTATACTTTTCTGCGTGCGATTTGGTTTCCAAGGCCCACGTACCTGAGTTATCTAGGTCCGCAGAAGGCTCCAATTTAGAGAAATGAGTAGTAGGATGAGGGCTATGATATGGTGGATAAGAAAAAAGGAGAAAGAACTAGAATAGCAAGATGCCAGAAGCAGCGGCTTGTTACATAATAAAAGAAGACAGGTCTGGAAGGAAAAAATGTGGTCAAAATCGACACTCACAACATCTTCGCCAAGTTCCGTTATTTCGTCATCCCAACAAAGGTTAGTCCAACTGTTTCAAGTATCATGAAAAAAACTTAAATTTCTATTAAACGAAATATAATACGGCCCAAATTAATTACCTAAACTCGTCGGCCAAAATTATTTCCTAAATCACATTTCATTCTTGAGTATAGCTGTGAATATTGTCTTGCATGGTTCCTAAACCTGTTCCACTCAGTGAAAATACAGTCAATTACTGGAAAGATATTTTTAGGGCTATAGAAGCAAACCTTTATACATCTTGTAAATACCTTGCCTTAATCCGTACCTAAATCAGTTTGTTTTTCCCCATTTAGTGGCAGCCTTTGCCATATTAATACGCGTTAGGATAATAGAAACCTGAAAATTCTTGCAAAGATAGAACAGATCACCAGTATTTGTTTATAGTAAACATTTAATTTCCTCTTGAGAAAAAACATCCACCCTCATATATGATGTATGTATTGGAAAAAATGACCACGTTAGAGCGCTATTAATGTTTAAATTGGCAACTCTCTGACCACCCATCAGAGGGTGAAGTTTCTGCAACTTAAATGGATATCCCATCCCAAAATTTGTTTCTCCCTGAAAAACGTTCGAAGAATCCAGTTAGCATTCTACTGAAATGTAGAAGGTCAGAAACTTCTCATTCAGGTTTAGCGAGTTTGTTTCCTATTGGATGAGGAACTGGACGAGATCGTTTCATTACCAACGAACTCAATAAGCAGCAAGCCTTTGCACCAAAGCTTGCCCTTGGTAGTTCAAGCACAGGAAATAGGGGGTCTTAAACCTTAATCAAATGCTTGAATAAAAATCTTGTCACTTTGCCTACGGAGATTCCCATGAAAGTTCGAGCTAAAGAATGCTCAATGCCTCAAATATGGATTCAAAATATGAAAAAATATGAACAAAAATGCTAATGTTTCTTCTGAGAATTTATATTGCAAAAAACTGGGAAAATAGCTATCATTACTTCTGTGAAATCGAACAGTCCCCGTACAAGTGATGACCATAACTATAACCATGCAAGTTGGTTTATGAATTATAACGGTATATTGAAATTTCATCAGCTAAGCTGAATTGATCATTTTGATTCTCGATGGGGATAATTGAGATTGATAACTGAATGAGTCTGAAAAACGTAATCTGAGATTTAAATGATTTTTTTCCTGGTAAGGAAATGCTATAGAAACATTTTGGAAGAAATGGCCCTATGAATTTACATCTCATCAATTTTCACCGATCAGCGAACATATATTTCAAAATCGAAAAATCGAAATAATCCATGTTAGACTATGACATAACCACGGCTGATTGTTTATTTACTTTACCATATGGAGCATATTGGTGTTATAAACATTTTTACCTGCAATCTGTACATAAAATCTTTCCAATGATATCACATGCACGTGATGAAATGGAAATGCAAAACGGGAATCACCAGTAACTTAACCACATCAGTGTTTTGAGCAGAGCTATGGTAAAAATAATTTACAATGTTATTTCATTACTTTGCAGCAGACCTTCCTAAGTTAGTTATCATAACCTAACCTATTCAGAATTCTTTAATTTTTTCAGTTAAAATCATGAAATACTAGAATAGAAAAGTAAAAATAGCACAAGCAGATAATGCTCCTTTGACAGTTAATCTTAAAAGCTTCTAAATGCTACGAAACAAAAGTTTTACCCATATAAGTTTAAATGGTATGGGAAATAGGGGGCTGAGATTCTAAGAACCATATTCAAATTTTGGGGATGCTTTGGAGCTTTCGGAGTTTAGCTATAATCACCACAGGATTAATATAAAAGTAAACCTCAATCGTAGCACTCAATCCATCTAAATGAACCCTCATTTACACAGCAGTCCACTAGGTGCCTTTGATTTCAATGATTCCAATTCTGACGCCAGATTAGTCTTCAGTCTTGCAGTCTGGTGCCTATATAAATAGGGAATAATTTATTTCCACAGTACATAATGAAAAATTACATAAAGTATGCAAAATAAATTCGAAAACTCACTCTCAGAAACCCTCACTGAGGAAAGCTTGGCCTATGACTCGGTCCACAAAATTGGTCATTCCCATTACATAATTGTCTATTGCACCTTTTTGATCTCATGGTATCCAACCCTATGCAGATTAGGTATTTTTTTATTAATAGGTGCATTCTCCTGCGTTACTTATGAATAAGTGCATTCCCATCCTCAAATTTGCTACAGAATTGACCACAGTTCACTTACTCCCAAATTTAGAGTTTAAGAAGCCTTTCTTGTATCATTACAACCATGTATCATTCATTTTCCTGAAAGATCCTGAATATATTATGTGATTGAGCCAGGAGAAAGGGAATATTACTGTACCTCATTCAATCTCACTAATAAGCAGTTTTCTATTTATAAACTTATTTTCCTCTTAGGAGAAGATTCTTTATGCTAAATACATTTGCATTTTACCCTCAAAACCACCCCAAGGGCCTGTGGCGGGGATAGGATGAGAGGGGGAATTGGTAACCACTCTTGAAGAAGACATTTGGCTGAAAAAGCAATGTAAATTAATAATTAAATGTTAGTGTCTTCGAAAGAATTATCCCTTGTTTTTAATGTGATCGTGTATTAAGCATGGAAAATACAAATTCTTGCATTCATCTATCAGGCAGTTGATCCCTATTGTAACCACTGTCTATCCTACTCATGTAGAAATACGCCTACAGAGTCAGACTTGAATTCATTTGATTTGAACTCTTTAGTTAATTTTCATCTGGCGAGCAACCTTTTACTCTTTAGGGTTTCCTCAATAAAGGCCTTTCATAGGCCGACAGTCACTTTTTGTGCGCTCAAAGGTTTTATTTTAAAAAATCCCGCAGCTTTCCTTTATGTTTTACTCAGTTTCCTAGTCAAATCTTAAACTTTGGATCTCAAACGCTTCTGTGAGGTCTTACCAGTGCGGTATAGGAGCATATCTATCTTAGGTATTCAATGCCCTGTTCCCTTTCAAGCCTGTTCAAAGATTATTTCCAAGTTAGAGAAGGGTCCAAATATTTGTCATCACTTGTGACCCTTACATCTACTTCGCCAACATAAGGTACCTACACCTCTGAAGTTGTTTTCGCGCTTTCTGCCAGAAGGTGCACTACTATGCTTTTATTTCGATTGAATTCTAGCATCCAAAATTATGCCTATACGTAAAATGCCGACACTGAATTAAAACCGTCACCTTTTAGTTTCAAATAAGAGAGGCATACCTTAAAGTTGCATAATTTAGTTCTCAAGTAGATACATAATTTTTATCTTTTTTCTCCATTTTCACTCTGAGTTCTATGTGTTAATGTTCATTAGCTTCGATAAAAAATGGTCCATATTTCCTAGTTTTAGTTTATTTTATACCACTCGTCTTACTAGAAATCCACTGAATACCATTTTTAAATTTATAAAAATGTCAATACATAAAAACAGCAGCAAATTGCGTTTTCTACACTGGTGAACAACAAATTACCACCGTATAATAAATATCATAATTACCCTTTAGAAGATGCTTGAGGTTCAGTAACAAGAGTTATTTCTCACCAACCTAAGAAAATCTATTTATGCATTCAAAATCGAAGATGCTGTACTGCACATATCCTTATCATGAAATGTGTCATCTTAGACAAATAAATGTCTTAGCATTCATAACAACTGCAAGATAATAAAATATCTAAAACTAAAAATTCTTAAAAAGCGAAACATTTTCAATAAAGCTTAACATTAAAAAACTTTTGCAGAAAACGGTTCGAGAGGGCAAACACTGTCCCTAAATATAATTTGGTTGCACACAAAGAACCGCTCTAACGATTCGTCGAGGAGGAGATTAATTTTGTCCACTCATTCGTTTTTAACATACAATGAAAGCATCCATAGAATAAATGTTTATTAACTTGTTGATTTCGGTCCACCATTTCTGTGTTATTTGCTTTTTTTCATATTTTCATATACTTTTACCTCAAAATCTTTCCGCAGCAATTTATGTTAAATGAAGGAATTAATCCCCGCTGCTTTTTAGATAAGCTTAATCTCTTAAATAGCAACTAACTGCGGAAAATTCCGTCGGTTTTCTCCGACCTTCTCGATTCTAACTAACTAATTTCTGGGTTTTCAGTGAAAAATTCAATAGCGTTTCACTAATTGTCACGACTTGCTACAACCCAGTGCTAATTGCAAGCGCACATAGTTATCTTTTTTTCCTTAAATTGAGGTTAAATTTGAAATCACCAGTGAAAATATTTAAGATGTATGCATAGCCATAGACAAAACAAAGTCGGCTTCTTATGCTCTGAAAAGATCGTAGGCGTGATCTGTAACTCAGAAAGTGGAGAGGCACGACATTTATGTGGACGAGTGTGAAAATAAAATCCAATTTATCGCAAAGGAAAAAACATATGTTATGCTTGAGTTCTCAAAATATTGCTATGGGTATATTTTTAAAATACTAACACTTATTTCATTTTAATGGCAAGAAGTATTACAATTTGGTCATAATAAACTTAATTCAAAAATGAGCATGATTTTTAAAATGGCAAATACACGTTTCCCTCAGTGAGTTGTTTAATCAAGATTTAAAAATAAAAACCCAAACCCATTCCCGAGTTTTTGTATTTTTTTTTCTTTGGAATTTTTCGTTTGGAAGTTTAATTTAAAAATACCCGTTGTTCTTTGAAATCGAAGTTTTAAGCAATATCATGATCACAACGACATGTTACGCAGAAACCTAATTTACCATATGATCAAAAATATCTAGTTGATACGCCTATCTCATTCGTCCAACTGACTAGTTTAGGTATAGTGAACCTATTCACTTCCAATCCTTTCATTCTTCCATCGATGGAGTTCTCCACCAGAAATAAAGCTTGAAAACCACTTTTTGCTATATGTTATTCCGCTTGAAAAACAACCTCAGTGAGGAGTTCCAGTAATCCAAATACGTACCGCCCTCTCTCGCTTCTGCCATCGATCCGGAAATAGGTGGGGAAGTCAATTTGAGTAATGCTCCTGGTCTCAATTCGGGAGGAGTACAGCTGCGTTCAAGACCAGGGCCACTCCTAAAGGGGGGCATGAAAAACTGGAAATGCAAATGATGAAATTATCAAAGGACTACATTCACTGACCGTTCATGTTTTTCTTCGATCAGTGGCAATAATCTGGAGATCATGGCACATCATCCTCTTTTAAAGGAAGAATGGATTCAAAGAAACGAACAAGCGAGACAACTACACATTTACACATTGCATTAACTGAGGGAAATTGTTAGAGTTTGATTCTGAGAGTATGATGAAGGTGAGACATTATAAAAAAACATTGACACACTCATTGGCAGATTGATAAATTCAACCACATGACTAAGGGCTGCTCATGATTATTATAGTCACAAGAATGAGAGGATCAATAGAAATTCTAGCTAAGCATTCACCTGCACATAGGTGCACATTTCGCCTACTCATCAGTGGCAAGTGCACGAACTCATTCAATATCATCCTAAGCGAATTGCTACTGATATCAAAGTGAGACTCACGCACAAATTAAAGAAGGAAACGCCTGAAGCTCCATTTTTTTATTCTCCAACTCCTATCAATGAAAGACAAATCGGTGGTTTCTGATGGGAAGGGGAGTGTTACTCCGTTTTTATCACGAAAACGTTCATAAAAATTATACTGAGACACGTAAAAAAAATAGGAGTAGACGTAAAAATTTCAAACCCAATGTAAGGTGAAGTTACGTTCAGAGCCGCAATACATCTAGCCCCAATTATTCTCTTTCGACTTTCATTATTACAAACACTGATAATAACGCTTTTAACGACTACCTCACAGATCTACATCGTCATTATCGGTCAACAATCCTAAGATTGGTTTGACACAGCCCTCCAATAGATCTTCTATCGAACAACCCCTTCATATAAACGTAATTCCTCTCTTTTTCTCTTATTATCTTATTATCTCTTATTATGACGCACTTAAAGCTTAAGTGATGGTGTTTAATAGCCAAATTACTTCGTTGGACAAGGTAGTGCACGTCAAAGAAAGAATACCGCACATGAAAACAAACCATTTCCACGAAAAATCTTTTTTAATCTTTCATAATTTCAGCAAAAGAAGTCGTGATATACTACAGAAATATAATCTTCACAGATAAATATTGTTCTGGCTTCAACACAACATTCCGGACATTGACTAGACTTACCCCATGACAATTGAGTAACTAGTGGTTATTCTAGGCAATAGTATCCCATTTTCGCATTTCATCAAGAGTTTTTAAACCATAGCAAGGTGAGCGAAACAGAAGAAGGAGAAGTAGCTGTTGTAGCGGAGGGTGTTCCACATTTTAGGTAATTTACGCCATTAAGGGGGTGGGTGCGTATTTTGGTGGAATTTTTGGCGAGGGGAATCGAGAAGGAGAGAACCACAGGAGTCACGTAAGCCATGTTTTTACGTCTCATCCGACGGAAGTACCAATACAGTTCTTACCATACTTCTTTATTCATCAAAAGAGTATTGGGTAAATGGGACGACGTTAAAAATATTTTGCGAACCCCAACTGACTATGGTAGACTGGACCATAATTATAAAATTAGAGAAATTGATTGCCGAACTGACAGATTCAAAATGTCCTTTTTCCCTCGTACAATTAGGGATATGAATAGCGGTAAATATGTCCAATGCGAGTGAATCAATCCATAGCATCGGTAGTTGCATGTTGGTGTAAGGACTTGAATGTAACCCAACTAACAGCACGTTTTTACATGCTTAGTTTGCTATTTTTATCTTCTTAAATATTGCAGTTTATACTAATATATTAATACTAATCCTTTTAACTGCATGATATGTAGTGCGTGTTTGGTGGCAATTCACCCAATGCCACACACCTTTGAGGTGGATTGCAGGGTATTATGTAGATGTAGATGTACCACTCGAAACAAGATTAAGATTTTACCAAAATTCGTCAAACTCTGCCAGGTTTGAAACCGGGCCTCCGAAAATCAAGCTGCAGCCCCAGACCCATTCACAGAAAGAGGCTAAGAATGTTGAAAGCTTCCTGATCCCCCTCTCCTCCCATATAGCTTCTTATAAGTGGTCAGGTTTTTTTTCCGAGATGGATGGACAAAATGGGACTGGTTAACACCTGGAGGGAAGTCGAGACGCGGAGAAAGACGATGGAGGGGGCGTTTGCACGAAAAAGCAGCGGTACAGCTTCCTTCGGGCGGCCTCCCTCACGCCGAATCTCCGGGGGCTCGTTCCGCCTCTGTAAACGGGAGGGACGTCCAGCAGTCGACACACGGGCTCATAAACGGGAAGCAGGTAACGACCTCCTTCCCGATGCCTCCTTCCTCCTGCGATTACAGAACATACGGAGTCTTTTGAGAGTGGCATCAATTTCTGGGTGGGAGGAAGTAAGAAGAGACTACAACTTGATAGAGGGTACCTGCATGACTTCCACAAAATGTATTTCATGGTTTTCCACAAGCCAAGGATAAATTCCTAATGTCCGCGTCATTTAAAGCAATTGATTTATTTCGATGAAAATTTAGTTCCTATTAGATACGTGCAAATCACTTATTTCGTGTCCTCTTACTTCTGCTACCGTTAACATCATCACCCACATAACTTTTTTTCCCTTGATAGGCCTCATTTGGAAGATGCTTCCAGTGTATGGGATCCCTACGAAATCGGTCTAAATAATGAACTTGAACGTGTGCAGCGAAGATCGGCAAGATTTGTAAAGGGACGATACGATAATTATATTAGCGTAACCGGTCTATTAAATGAATTATAATGGGAATCATTGTCAGATCGCAGGTTGAAATTTAGACTTAATGTCTTAAATAAATTCCAAGACTATATTTTTAGTGATGATGTTAAAAATATTTATCGAACCCCGACTTACTATGGCAGACTGAACCATAATCATAAAATTAGAGAAATTGATTGCCAAACTGATAGATTCAAAATGTCATTTTTCCCTCGTAGAATTAGAGATACGAATAAGGGTAAATATGTCCAATCGGAGAGTAGCAATGGATAGCATTGGTAGCTGCATGTTGGTGTGAGGACTTAAAGCTGACCCTACTAACAGAATGTTTTTGCATGTTTGCTTTGCAATTTCTATCTTTTTTAAATAATGTAAGTTCTGACTAAAACATTAATATTATTCCTTATTTATGCATGATATGTAGTGCATGTTTGGTGAGAAATCACCTCCTGCCACACACCTTTGTGTAGCCTGTTATTCTCATATTTTCTTAACAATGCTCCTAAAAAATCAATAAACAACAAAATAAACAGCACCGTTGCCAAGTATCAACATTCCTTCAATATGCAAATCAATTGCTATATTCCACATCCTCCCACCTTTACAAAAATCAAATAAAAGTATCCTCTGAACCAGATTTAACATCCATGATATAACTTTGTTACAAGCATCAAATTCATAAAATTTCATCAAATTCAAAATTCATCAAATTATATAAGAAATATGTGAGTCACAGTCCAGCACATTACAAGGCCGCCGCATTCGACATCCTCTCCGTATCATAGGGTGATCTGGATTCATGTTGCTCCCACCAACGGCATCTCCATGGTCTTGTTCGGCTTCCCCCTCAGCATCATCAGATCCTTAAGGTAGAACCTCTACTACAAGTTCCTCCGAAAACATGCCTTGATATTATGATATATTGTAGAGAAATTATTCCTTCGTCAATCCATGAAAAAATATTTGGGGGTCATGGGCCAATTTACGCTTATTTCAGGATTTGAAAATCGTCATTTTCAGCCTCAAATTACATTGCTCTTATGGAAGAATGGTGACGTCCCTCCCTTAAAAATTTTATTTCTCAAAATTTCCCCTGAAAATACCATCTCAAAAACTAATATATTGTGGCTGAATAATTAACGAATAATATGTATTTTTTTCAGGTTGCCTCATCAGCCATTTAAGGCTAATATTTATGTTTGAAAAACGATGAAAAGTCTAACTTCCGTTCCTTAGCCACCATAGCAACAGGGGGGTTATTTTGTAATCTCACCTTAGTGAGAATACGTCATACAATGTCACTTTTTCGTAGTTAAACTCCGCCACCCAGGCGGCGTGACCATCTACGGATCTCAAGCGGTGAACTGCCGGTCATGTGCTGGTCTTTCAGACGATTCATCCGCTCTGATCCGTATCTTTCGACTCTTGATCCGTTTCATTACCTCCGCCTGACATTAGTTCCCGTCTCATCTACATAAATAACGTGGCATGGAGCCACCATCGTTTCCACTAGAAGCTTTAGTTGGAAAAAAAAGGCAAGAACGAGAAAGATACAATCGATTTTTAATTGTATTTTTGGAATTTGCACAACGTGAAGAACTTAAACTTTCTTAAATCACGAATTGTACCTTATCAACAAATGATTTCTTGAATGGAACACTATTGAGAAAATGAAAAATGATGAAACGCTATTAACGTAAAATGTAGCGAGAAACAAATGCAAATTCCAATATTGGTATAAAGGAAATTATCGGACATGAATTATCTTGACAGGCCATCCGAATAATTAAAATGATATGGACAAACAATTTTTCACTCACCTTCACCGCATTCCTCCATTTTTGAAGAAAGCGGTTGCCGTTGCCAGGCACTTGTTTGTTTATTCAACGACAGAAGCTTCGACAATTCACGATCCGTTCGTGAGCCGATCATTAAGAGAGCGAAACGGATCTCCCGCCTTCCCGCAAAGAGTCATTAAAAAGGTGAGATTACAAAATAACCCCCCAGAAGTCTGGCAACGATGTTAGGGGAGTCATGAAAACAAACTGGCCCAGTACCTCCGTCATTTATTCCTTACGCCACGATTGCAGGCGATTTATGCTATGAAGTGTGTCTTTGATTAGTACCATTTGTACTGTACTTCCTGTTAGTACTGGTACTTGAAGAATACCTGAGTGCGCTAAAATATTTTACACTTAGCAGTCGTGATACACGGAATATCATAGATCCCTGAAAATAATAGGTATAACACTATTTACACGATAAAGTCGCTTCTTTATTGCTACTCACGATGGTCTATTAATTCTTTAAAAGAATATTTCCAATATTTTAATGAATATTTCGTAGTATAAAGTCATCGTTTTCACCTTGCACTAAATAATACTTTGTTTTGAATACGTATTTATTATCACCCGCATAATATATTTCTCACCAAATAAGTAAAAGTGAGAATATAAGTCAATAATATGGCCGTAGGAATTTGAAACTAGACGCGATGGATACTGTTAATAGCACTAATATGTTTGGAAATACAATTTCCCAAACCTGCTCACTGATCAACTACCTATACGAACATTCTCCAAGAGAATAAAATAGTTTCTCAAGGGAAAACTGATGAAAATAAAGTTCTGAGTTCTGATGAAATCTTAATTCTAGTTCCTCCAAATGAGATTTGCTTAGCCGTATATCTGTTTCGCGAGATCCCAATCATCATGGCAGATTATTGGCAGTTAACTTAGCTGATAGTTCATAACCCTTACAATTTTCTGATACGGGTCAAACCATGTAAACACTTATCAAATATGAACAATATTGTATATACCCATGCCAGGCCCGAACCCAATGCCATACCCAAGCCCGAACTAGTAGTATCAGTATACCTTTTACCAAGCCCGTAGCCAGGACAAAAATTGAGGAAGGATTTACTGATTGGGATCTAAAGACTATGTCCTCTAGAAAAACAATGTTTTTTACAGTACCAAAATAGTAATTCATCTTTACTGCCTTTTTATTATCTGTCATACACAACAAATAATCTCACCTCTATGCTACTTCCTTCTTCAACTTTTCATACACTTACCCTCTAAATGAAAATTTGGAGGGAGTTCACAACCCCCTCCCTACCCACTCACTACAGCCTTGCCTTTATCCATGTAAACGGTAACGTTCCACCCACCATACTGTAAACAGCAATACGATGTGTAGAAAATTCTTTCCTCTTTTTATTAATAGTACCTATTTTTTCATTTCTTGGCTAAAATAATATAAGACTAAGGTGATAATAATTTTAAAGCTTCCATTAAGAAATGGTAGCTTTCAAATTTTTATCGAAATACTGCTTATTCCTCTTCGGGCTGGCTTGAGATTTCAATGTCAATACAGTATTTACAACACCATTCACTCTACATTTTATACCCCAATTACATTCCAGTCCGATGAGAATTTCTTCTGTTATATCAATTAACGTTAACACTGAATTACACGCAGTACAAATAATCAGCTTAGCCAAAAAATTTATTTCTACGATTCGACATCCAACAATAAATACACTCAAAGAGTTGATTTGAAAAATACTTTCACCAGTATTCTGTTCCTTTAGATTTTACAAACAATTAGTCTAACTATATTAAGACATAAAGTTGCCTTTAAAACGAACTTATGAAGCCATAACTCTAGCCCTCAAATGGAATTGGCGATTCAAAAAGGCAAATTGCACTGCCCAAGAGAGCTCAGTTATAAAAATGATCGCACTATAATGTAACAGAGCAAGTGTAATTTGTAACTACAATACAAAATACCGTATTGTAAAACTGAAGAGAAATGCTTTAAAACTAATAGCAGAAGGCAACGAATCTCAATGAGGTAGCGCAGGTGAACGTTGGTGTCCAACAAGTGTGAAAAACTGGTTTCTATGTCAATATTTACACGTTCTTTACGGTGTTGTCCATTTCGTTTCCAAAGCGATTTTTAGGTCTGTTATTTTATTTCATATCTTAATTTATTATTATGAAATTTTATTGTTGCTCCTGATAAAGTTTTTTAAGTGCCTCTGACACATGGCGTCAATATAAAAGCCTTTCTTCATATCACCAAATTACTTCAGTTGGAAGAGAATTCATGTTTCGTATAGACATGATGAATAGTTGAAAATCGTTTTTAATTATTATTAACAACATTTTGAGCAATTTTATGTTGTTCCGGCATGCCATATTCGTCTTATGAAAGTAGTGCTTCGAAGCGCTGGTTCTACCTTAAGTGTTCGTTGATGTGTGTATGTAGTGCTGCGTGGCCTGGGGTCATGACGTACCCAAATGCAACTCCAGTTGATAGAGTCTCTGTACTGGTCTCAGTATAACCCCCTTTGCAGTCTTGATTCTTTCGGCAAATTAAACAGTTTCCTATGGTACAGTACAGTACTCCGTCCGTCGGATGGGACGTTAAGCCGTGGTCCCCTTGGCGCCTTTCGTTAAGAGTAGGCTAATGCCGACGCTCCCTCACACTTTTGCTACCCCTCAAAATCAAAACCATTTCACGAAGTAAAGTTAAGAGTGTTTGCACCCCTACATGTTTATTCAGAATGTGCTGGTATTCTATTAACTTCTTTACAACTGGATGATTCGAAGGAAGAATTATAGGACATACATACTCATCGCTTTCTTCCCCATAGAGTAAGCGAGACTTCAAACGTATAATTCTTTCTTGGTCCACGTAGAATTGAATCTTCTTCAATGCCTTGTCATCATTAAAGCTCTCCAACTGCAGCAAATGGAAGACTACCTTTTCTGCCCTTAAAAATTCCTCTCCAATAATGTAGCGACCTCCTTTTGCCTTTGAGGAAAACCGTAAGAGCCAAGCTACAGTTTAAACTATGCTGGGGTATTTGACCACCTTCTATTCAAATATCCAATTGAAGTCTCATGATGGTTGCCCGTTACTACTCTTATGGTTTTCTTCTTTCCTCTTCAACCTCATCGTCAGGAGGTTGCACATGAGTCGTGGGCCATGCACTTGGTGGTTGTCGCAACCACAATGGTCCCTCCCACCATCGCGACAGGAGAATATGTTGAGGTTTGCAACCATGAGAAGCCAGATCTGCTGGATTGGCGACTCCCTTCACATGCCTCCACTGTTCTGGCTGGTTTAACTGACGAATTTCTCCCTCTCGGTCTTTCTCATCCTGAATTTTCCTTGTCCCTGGGTCTAAAATTCCTAGTGTCTCCAAATCCCAGAACTTTGTAACCTCCATGAAATTCAGCATGGTTATCAGCAGTAAAGTGGAAGCTGAATGATCCCTCCTAGCTGAACTCAAGAGCGTCCATCCAAGTTTTGTTGTGATTGCAACTAAGCTACCATCCATCCTGACCAACTCTGGTGTCATTATTTGAGACCAAACGTCAGCGCCAAGGAGAACCTGTACGCCTTCTGAATCATCGGCTGTCGTTGCGGAAAAATCTGACAGTATAATTCCTTTCTCTTTTAGTTTCCGATAGAGCTTTTCGTCGGTTACCTTTGGCACGAAACTGCAAATACAATCCTGCTCCAAAGCATTTACCTCACATTGAAAATTCAAATCCGAGCCTCGGAGTACGATCCGGTAAACACCGTGGTTGGAAGGAGCCTTCGTTCTTCCCGCAAAGAATTCTTGTCGGACGGATAGCTGGGAGATTCGAGGCAACGCAAGTTCCTTGGCACAACTACTGACAATATATGACCTCTGAGAGCCAAAATCGATTAAGACTCTGACTTTTTCAAGTTTAATTCAATCGCCCACCAAATGGGCCGTTAGAGTTTTCAAATAAGTCACTGGATTATTCGTCGATAAGCTCACTGCTGTTTTTTCTGGCATTTCAAAGTCCTCCCTCGCGATTTTTGGGCACATTATCGCGTAATGCCTCGCCCTGCAAGCTGGGCATATTACAAATTTTCTGAAATCCTTACTCATATGTCTCTTTTCTAAGGAATTTAAAACAGGCACCTTCTTTCTTAATCTTTTCCCTATTTTGTTCAATCTTGAGATGCCTGAGTGTCCTTCCCACAGAAAATACAGACAAAGTCTTTATTCTCCTTTGCGTTTTCCAGCGGAACTAAATCGGCGGCTGAAGGCACGTTTTGTTTTAACTTTACGGGTTTTCCTTTGAAATTGGCTCTTAGAGCTTCTCCCATTGGCTCGAAACTATTTCTTCTCAACACCATGCGCTCCTGGCTCTCTACTTCGACGCGTAGAAATTTCATTAATTCAGAAAATTCGTCATTTCCTTCAGTACTGCCTCTCATTGTTCGTTGTCGCTCCCAAATCAAAAACAAATCTTCTGGAATTGCCGATTCAATTAGAAGAATTAATATGAAAACATAATTGTCACACGTAACGCCAAGCGTTTCTAAGGCTCTTAAGTTAGCCTCAAAGTTGTCGTAAAGTTGGATCAGAGGCCGATCTTCTCTTTTCTTAATGCCAAAGATAAGAGTTCCCTTATATAAACTTCAACCAATAGGCCCGGTCGGGCATAGTGCGCTTTCGTTAAGACAATGGCCTTATTATAGTTTTCTTTGGATGGAAGAAACACTTCTATATGGATCCGAGGCGGTGAACCAGCTTCCAAAGCTTGTAATAAATACTGGAATTGGTCTTCTTCTTGAAGATCTTTCCACTCATGGATCTTAGAGAACTGACCCCAAAATCCAATCCAGCTTTTGACACTGCCGTTGAATATTTTAATTCCTTAATTTGGTATTTTCAAATCTATATTTGGAGCCTGGCTTATGCTACTTTCGCGTGCTAGCCCTTCTGGCTGTTGTCGTTTTGTTATTTAGTCGTAATTATTTCTCTGAAAGTAAGATACCGTAACTCGTATTCTCCCGCCTTCTGCATTCCTGCTTCTGAATCCTTTTCACTAATACTTCCTTCGTTAAGAAGGTCTTTTAGGTGAGATTCATCGAGTGCGTTCAATTTATCGTACTTAACTTTTAATGATGCAAACTTTGCATTTACATCCGTTTTACATACCCCCAAACTGAGCATTTCCTCGAGTTGATTTGCTTCTTTACTGAACAGAGATCTAAGGGCCCGTCGTTCCATCATTTAATCGTACCCCGTCCTTCACCGTTCTAATAATAGCAAAACATAAATAAACCTCAACTTACCCCATAATGTTACTCTATATTGTGGGACACTCACTACTATTATCGTCCTGTTACGGTCGCCACTATTTCTAATGCAGAAAAATCTGGAATAACTATCCCTTTTATTTCTTAGGTCACTCGACACTTATTTACTTGACCATTTATTCTCACCATTTTCTTAACAATGCCCCTAAAAAAATTAATAAACAGCACCGTTGTCAATTATAAACTTTCCTTCAATATGCAAATGAATTGCTATATTTCACACTATGCAACATCGACGACAATTCGATCCTTTCATCCATTTCACGATGCAGTTGGAAGCATAGGGTTCCGTTACGTTTTTTTCATGCTTTCCTGCAGAGAGGAATCAATGGGTCCTTCAGGTACAGTCTACTGAAAGGAACGCATTCGGACGAGATTAATTCACGCAGACCCGAACAAAAAAGCTTCCGTAATTAAATCTATGTAAAGGAGACTTTCCATAAGTGGAGCTGGGACACATTTTAGAAGCCCTCGGATAAATTGTTTACATCGAGTGTTCGGTAAGTATATTTATAAGGAGCCGGGAGTTCCTAGCAATGATCCCCAATAAAACCTATGGTGCACGTTACCACCCCTTACGTCGCTGTATTATCAGAACGTACTCCCAGGATATTGGGAAAAGCAAATACCTATTGAGACGCGGCTAAAGTTAATTCGTGTTACTATTAGCTCGTAAAAATACAACGCAAAATGCAATTAATGTAAAAATTTGTATTCACTAATTCTACCCGTTTGATACTAACAATAAGCGAACGAAGTTGATTTATATTAACGAATTATATAGAACGAAGGAAGAAAGCCTTGAACTCTGGTTCTTGTAGCTTAAATTGTTAGAAGACAAAATGGCATTTTTGTCACAGAGAGAGAATACAGGTAATGGGATACATTTTTGGGCGGCATCGCCGGCGATTAAGTCTAGCCTAACTCACGCTCCAAAAATCAAGGAGGAAATTACGATTTCCCTGACGCATTAAGGCAAGGTTCCGTCACCCCATCTCGGTTCCCGACATTGCCGTTTATTTCTCCACGAGCGCTGACATTTGCTTCCAGTGGAACAATTCAAATTGATTGATGGCTTGATATTTTTCTCTAAGTTATGGCAAGTTCTAATGAAGCGTCCGCATTCTAATTTTCACTACATTTATCTGTCAGCTCCACCCCTATACTAACCCTATCTTCAAATTTATATATTACCAATCCCTATATATGTATATTATCCGCTGAGCCATTTATTTTCCTACCTCCTCCTCGCTTACTCGGAATTCTACCTTCAATAACGACCTTCACCATTCCATTGTCCCGAGTACTTGTTCCACCCAGCTATTCTGCCTTCCAATTTTAGCCATCAGTCTTCTCTTCCCCCAGATATGTTTAACACATCTTTATTCGTCCGCCTTTCTATCCATCAAACTTCCTTCCTCCACCTCTGCACTCACATTTCTAAACTTTCCAGCTTTTTTTACCATCCTCCGCGTTCCATGCTACGTTCTTCACTGACTCTCTTTTACCCAAGGTTCTCGTTGTAAGGTTTTTTTTTCTTTTGGTAAACACCTGCTAGGCTAAAACGAATCTTCTCCTAATATTATTACCACTACGCCCACCTTTGTCCAATATGCAACCCAAAATGCGACACTGTTCCATCTGTTATAGCAGGTGCTCTTTTTTCTACTACCATATATTGTCTTCTTTTTTCCTAATGCTCTTTTCTTGTGAAAGATCATTTCATGTATCGCAATGAACCTGATAAGTGTCTAGCAACAACTGCAATCCTTTGGCTATCCAAATTTGCCAACGCTTGGTTATCGACAAACCTAACCGATTTAACAGGCGCTCCTACTACTTTCATTCCTACATTATGTCCCTGAAACACTTCTTTAACAATTTACTTTGCACACGCATATACATATATAGGTTCTGGGAAACAGACCGGCATGCCTAACTCATCGTTCTATTTTGGCCCATTCCACTCTAGCTCTCTACTCCATGCATAAGTTCACAATAAGATATCTATCAATCCAGTCTACTCCTTGGGAATTCAATGCCTGAAGGTATCCATAAGTTGTACGGAGATAGAATAATCTCTAAGAGGTCGATGGAGGTTGTGTCACCGCACTGGATTACGTCACGCGAGCTCGTGGGATCCGATTTGATTTAATGTCCCGCAACGCCGTCACCTTGAACGCGATGAAAATAAATCCCACTGGCCGAATTTTCAGGGCAAGAACGCGCAGCAGGAGCCGGAATACGACGACTTTTAAGAGCAAGCAATCTGAACATGAAGTTGTACTTATTCGTCGTTTTTTTAAGCAGGAAAATGAGGCGAGAAATTTTCTAGGTATATCCCAATGACCTGACGTGTAACCCAATATAGAATCCAATTGACACAGGATAACAATATTTCCTGCAAAAGTGAACTACCAACAGCAACAATTCTCACACTGCAATGCTACTATCGTATACTTTAAATATGTATTGCTATTCAAACTAGGCAAGATAAGGCAATCCAATAATTAAGGAATGTTATAGCCTGTAAAGGTAGATATCAATACATGGATGGTTTTTCGTGAGTTTAGGTCTTTTATTTAAATTAAAATGGTTCATCCCATTTATAGCCTTGAAAAAGGAAAAATAAAATTTCCGAAACGTCGGCCAGAAGTTGAATAGTTTTCATTTAAATAAAAGACCTAAACTCACGAAAAACCATCCATATATTAATAACAAAGAGGTCTGGATTTCAACTTACCAATTATCAGAACAAAGTAGATATCAATGTTCATATCGGCGACTGACCAGTAATTCAAGAGTCCACAAACTACCGAAGATAAACCTTAACAGTCACTCACTGATAAATATACTACTACTGCGATAATTCCACAGAGGAAATCTCATCCACCTGCAGCGGGACTCAAGTGATTTATTCATAGGGAAATATTTTGTTAAACAACTTGCCAACCCTTAAGTACCGAAATTCAATATGTCTCATATTATCTTCGTCATCGGAAAAGCTACCAGGTTATATAACGTTTAAAAATATCCTTTGTGAACGGGTCATGTTTTCTTGCGGAAATCCGGAAAATAGACACATATTCCATTCCCGTATCCTTTAAATTTACTTTCAATGTTTCCCTTTGATTAAAAACCTGGATATATAGAATTTATTTAATTATTTCGCAGAGTATTTATGTCTAATCTATGAAAATTTTCCTAAAATCCAAAAAAAGCGTAACAATAAATTACTAGGCAGTAGACAGAAAATAACTTTAATTTGAATAAAAAGAGAGCCATAATTAAAAATATTATTTTCTCATCTTAACTACTGCTTTCTTGTAAAACATTTCGCTGAACTTTTGATGGTTTCGTCTGATTCATTTCTCCTGATAGGGAAAGAGTGACGTGAAAATTGCGACGACACATCACATTCAAAATCCAAGCCAATTCGCACACGCATAAGGAAACAGACGTTTATAAGACTGCACTGATTCTAATGAAGGACCTTCATTTTAACGTTCCTAGTATCCTAAACCACTGCGGAGAAACACGGATATAGGTTAAATCTGATACGCGGGAAGTCTTCACAGATCTTCCACCAGGATAAATATTGAACAAATGCCGACGTTTCGGTGGCTAACTTCAACTCCATCCTTGAGACAAATAACGCTGTGTCTTTGCTTGGGCTCCCTTTTATACTCATCAGTCGTCATTGTGGCGCGAGTTCAGGGTACTCGACTGGTCAGATGCAAAGACTCATTAGCGAAGACACAGTTGCCTCCAGGATGAAGTTTGAAGCCTTTTAAACTTCGACAACTATTTAATATTCATCATAGCGGAAGACCCGAGAAGACTCCCTGCAAATTATTGGCCGGAAAAAAAACAAACCCTACTTCCCAAACAAATACATTTTCTCATCCAAAAATTTTATACCTCAAGTATACTATCAGGGTTTTACATTTCACGTTCATTTCCCCTCAGGGCGGTGGCGTTTTCACGCTGTCATCATTCTTTTCGGTACCTTTTGGCAAGAAACTTCGGTAATATATACACTGTTAACAACTAGCTCTCGTAGGATACTTTAGGTCAAAATCACCATTTTCAGGGGCGCAATTCTTGATACTTTGGAAAATTTAATACAACACCAGTTTAATAAAGGCACAGCATTAATTGTGAATACCGGTGCAAATCTCGAATTAAGAATTACTATGCAGCTTTCCAAGAAAAAACAACACTTATGATCACTTTGTGGATAAACAAAGTAATTAACACTATCTCCACACAGCGCCGCGATTATATCCACATTTTAGGACTTTTAGCAAGTAATATGTTCGCACCTACCTTTCTGATTCCTGAGGGACTGTGAAGTCGTAACCTTTTACCATGGCTTCCTTTCCTTGTATAACCTCCGTCTCACCAGAAAATATCTTTCAACCCAGGCGTCCTTCCAGTCTCTTCACGCATGCGCGAACCTCGAGCACACAGCGTGAGAAAAATATACGGGTTACGGAAGGAAGGGGCCATAATTAAGTCGCCAGTTCTCTCAAGACTACTTGTTCGAGGTAAGATAATCGAAAAACTTTTAATTGGGTTCTTCGCAGGCTTATTTACTGAACTAATTCTTTATCATCATTTTAGCCTTTAAATCTTGAGGTTTTTATCAGAATATTTCATCAATATTCGTGATTTTTGTAATTTTATAGGTAAAAGTGTTAAACTTACTAAGCAGTGGTAAAACATTCTATTTGGTATTTCGATTGGTTATTTTACATAAAATTTCCTAATTTGCAGCACATGTGAAATATCTTCAAGGGAATCAATGCTTGAAAAATAATACGACCTGATGAAGTTTCACTGTATATTCACAAGGGCATGTCCATGAGGTTATTCACGACAACTTTCAACAAATCAATACTTTTAGTAGGATTATGACTTCATTTCAACAAGTTCGAGCAAAAATAAGGGATCAGAAATAAACTTTACGTTTTCCTGATTTTACTTATTTCCCCATTAGATATTAAGTTCTTTATGCTGTTATATCAGAGAAAAAGATGGAGCTTCGTGAGCTTTCAAAAATTAAACTTGGCCTATAGTCTGAGCAAAAGAAAGACGATTATTTTTTTACACCAACATGCTTTGCAGAGAGTTTCGATTGATGTTTTTATTGTAACTTAAAATTCCAGTCTCGCTTGGCGGGTTTCCTTGGATCATATATGTTGTTTTTTTTATTATTTCCTCGCTAAATAAGTACTCACACTGCGGAATGATATTGACAGCAGTAGGTATCTCTCAATTATGGGGGAGTATATCTACACAGGCCATTTAATGGATAAAATTACGGCAGATATAACTCCAGCGTGCCTATAGCTCCCTCATAAATTTCACACATCCTGGAATGGAGTGAGGAATAAAATTACGCCAGCTTGTTATTGGAAGACGAGTGACAGACATCTCCCCTAAAAGTAACGGGTTAGAGAATTCGGTGCATTAATTCTTTATTCCGCGGAGGAGCGTGACGGAGAAGGGTAGGGGCAATATATAACGCCAAAGTCGTGGGTGATATATGGAGAAGCAACAGAATGGGTTAGACGAGTTCAAGTATACGAATCGCTGTGGGGGGAAGGAAAGGAACTAAACAATAAATCAGAATGGCACTCCTTCAAGAAATTTCACGGAAATTCCAGAATTAGCCCTCAAACAGTGAAGTAGCCTAAAGGATAGTAACAAAAAGTTGAAAAAATAAAACCTTATGCATGCATGCATTTTTGTCCGAGAAGATATATATCCTCTCACATTTCCTCCTTTATTTATTTATTTGCAATTTTTTTCGGAAACCTCAGCGAGTGAAAGTTTCGTAACATACTTTGGACGTCATGCACATTGATCGCCATTTCTTGTGATAATCTCTGCTTGGGATTATTTTCTGCTAACATTAACTTTTATATTGAACATCATATTATACACCTCGAAATTTTTGTTGGGGTGGAATTGCCAGAATAAAAATAGAAATGATTCAATGAAGTTATGAATGTTGAAAAACAGAAATTAGGACATGAATACATATAGTTATAATATAGTTAAAAAGTAATACAAATAGTTAGCAAAATGGATAGATATAAATCTACAAATTTAACAATACATGATCATGATATTATGCATAACTGTTATTTAAAGGCAAATTGTAGATGTAGTAGAATGATCCAAGTTGAAAATGCAATTATTTAGGCATAATAACTGCCTGTCTCTTTAAATTTGGTGAACATATATTTGGGTTATTCCATGTCAAATCGACCAGGTGATTGCCCTTAGAGTCACCGCTTTTGACCAAATTTGACATAACGGCTCCATTTGATAAGAAAATTAAAACTCCAAAGTCGTTTAGCAAAACACGCAACCGTTTCCGAAATATTGCAACGTTGCATAATTTGAATTTTGCAAACGTTACTACACATTTTACGGTATATCTCAGAGACTATTTGCGCTACAGACGTGTTTAAGGGCTAATTTTTAAGGTCTTGAATTGGAAAAATATGGTAAGGGGTTATATTGTAAAATATAAACAATTTTATAAAGTTTATAGCAATTTTTAAGTTTCAAATCGATTTTTGGCGATGTCCCTTTGCCTTCGATTTTGCTCATTTTTTTATATGATGTAGACACAACCTTCCTCTACAACACGATAGGCGGGCGCCGCGGTGACCGGCGTGCGTCACGCCTTCACTCAAAAATATTTTTCTTTCTTAAATGAAATATTACCTCTGGAAAACTTTTTTAATTTGTAGTGGAAGGTTGTGTCTACATTTTTAGTCAACGATCCGAAGATTGGTTTGACGCAGTTCTCCTCCTGTTTTCCAATCAGATAACCTATCCACCTTTATAAAATTTTATCTTTTACATGTTTTCTCTGATGCCCCTATGCACTTCTTACGGTGATTGTCATTTTCGGATAATTAAGTCTCAAGATGCGAACGATGAAGTGTTCAAGTATTCTGTTTTAGATTTTATCACACTCCTCTTTCCTTCCACCCATCTAAGAAGATCTTTTGATACTCACCACAAAGGAGTTCTCTTTCCATCTTTTCTTCCAGCGAGAACTATAATTATATCTCTCATCGGTTAGTTTTCAACATTTTACCTTTCATTCTCAATGATAATAGGACCATTATTCCCTTACATTTTCAAATTGCCCAGAAAGACCATTTAAAAGGCTATGCAGTGTTTACTTTCCTCCTGTTTTGCCTCTTTCCAATAATTCTTCACAGTTTCCCTGATATCTTTTCAGTTAACCTTTAACTCATCGAAATTTCATTTTGATCACTACCGATTTCAACGCATAAGGAACCTTGTCTTCGATGAAGCATTACTTCCTCAGCTCATAAGTTTCTCAAGGTCATGTATTTGTCTTCGACCTGTACCACCTTGTAACTTCCCTTTGTAACCTATATGGTTCTAGTTTTAGCGAATTTCAAATCAGTTTTTTTTAATTATTTGATGTAAAAACATGGATTCAACACGAAGGAAAGCGACAAGTGCGTACGACGAGTAAACATATAAAATTTGACTCTGTTACTGAATTTCATCCGCCAATCCACCGAAATCTCCAGACCCGTATTTCATGTTTCCAATTTCAACATTCTTCTGCTATCCGCAGTTATCAATAATACCTCGAAAAAATAGCCGTCCACAGGAAATGATAATGATAGAATATGATCCCTCCGGAAATTATCACCTACAAGAGATATATTATGTCTTGGGAAAGAAAATAAAACTGATAAGATTACCTTAACCACTGCATCACATAAAACCCAATTCTACAAAACAATATCAACAATTTATCATAACAACATATATATGGCAAACCTCGATGAGAAGTAATGTTGAATACAATTGGAACAGTAAAAAAATCTCTCGGAGGAAAAAAAGTCTCAGAGTCCATCAGGATACTATAATCAACATGCCGATGCAAATGCGTACAACTCTTCACAAACATTATGCTAGGCATCAGCTCTATCAATTGCACAGGTAAAAACATTGTTTAGGGAAAAGAAAAAGGGGCCTTTCGTACACAATATTGCAAACACCAGGTCTTAGGGCTTGAACACCACTAAATTTACGAAATGAATTTTTAAAATCCGGAAGAAACCACACGTCGTGACTTAAGTCAAATACCTTGGTCCTGTATCGGTTAATAACTCATCATGGACATGGCAGCTCAATATCAAAGCCAAGATTTACCAAAGATGTAACAAATCAAGCAACTGTAAGCACGCAAATAGTCTGAAATATTCTTTTAAGAGTCAAATAGTCAACAAAAATTAAATCCATTTGATAGACGACATATGGATATTTAGTAGAAGATATAGGGACATAAGGATCATAAAGAAAACCGTAGGTATATTACACAATTTATACAGATTGAAGAATTGGTAACCCATAAAATACGCATCACCCTCGTACCAACACTAATTATCCCACTTCTGAATTACTGCTCTTCGCTGCTGACAAAAGTAGATGAAATCAGCATAAACCTACAAGTGACAAAGTACTCTGCAATACGCTTTATATTTGGCCTAAAAAAAGGATCGAATTAGTAGCTTATATGCCAGCTTAAACTGGTTGAAACCTAAACAATATTGCATGTACCATCTAACTTATTGTACTTTTAAGATACTTTCTCAGGCAATCTACCTTATGTGTTCGAAAGATTCACGAAAGTCACGAAAGAGCCAAGAAAGGTTGTAAAAGAAATATGCATTCAGTATCTACCAGGAATCACTCCGTTGACATTCATATCCCACCACACAGAACCCCTTACCTCAATAATTTTTTTATGGTGACAGCTGCTAGAATATGGAATTCATTACCGCCAGAGATAACAAATCTACAATCAATAACAGTGTTCAAGTCTAAAGTGTACAACCTTCTTCCCAAATATACTTGACAGTTCCCGGTATAAATAAACATCCTACATTCACTCTTACTGGAATGTAAACGCATATTTTTTGTATTATTCTTCATTTTTACTTTTATACTTTTATTATTTACTTATTTCAATCCTGTAATAACTTCTAATGCAATATCATTGTAAAAATGCCTCATAGAACACATAGGCCCACAATAAATAGACATAATTCAGTATGCATGAGAACTATGTAACACTAAACGTACGCTCCACTTTTCAACACTATTGAATGCATGGCTACATTTTGCAGCATGCAATTATCCTCACCAATAAGATACCTCTCCATTAACAAGCAAAAAGGAACTATCATACAAAAATCCTTTCCCATTGCTATAAATACTTTACGAAACTATTTATTAACATAAACATACAACAAACAAACCTGTACATTTTCGCATAGGTAAAAAACGCGTTTATTTCCAAGAAGCCCCGATTTCATCACAGGTATTTGAATCATGCTGCTAATCATATTTGTTCACGATAAAGCGTTGTGATGGAGACCGAGATAATGCGTAGCGATATGGCGAGTGCTTTTATCAAAGTCAGTCCATTTTCGACTTGCTGCTCACGGGAGGGTGACCAGTGACCAGGAGCAACGCAACAGGTGAGTCTGTCGTCCTTACTCTCGGTCAGACTTTTCTTCCATTTTCCAATACCTACAGTGGGTTCTACATTTCTTCGCATACATGTCTCGTTCACAAAATTCTAACTTCTCTAGGCCTCTTGCAATGCATAACTTAGCACTTTGTAGTGGCAATTATTTTTTCATTGCGGCTGTGCACAAGAGCTAACGACCGGATTTCGATTTATTACTGCCCGCGTCGTGCGAAGATGATAACGTATTTAAACTTTGGTGACGCCCAAACAGTCCCAATCGATTTGCCATAATATTTTACGATACACTTTGATTTACTAAAATAATATTCAGCCGGCACACTGACAATGATATATTTCCACTAATATGATAATATTTCAAGAGGCAATCAATCGATTGCAGTTTCTGGGCGTTCGAAATAGGTATATTACACAATTTATACAATGACAGTCTTTAAGGCCATCAGAACGAGATAATCACCATAGCCTTCATAACCAGATATTATAATTAACGACGACATATAATCAGCTCTGCGGCATTCATCAGTGGAAAATAATGGAAGTTTAGTCATTAGACGATACAATACACTACGCACATAGTAAAAACAAAAAATATGAGTTATTTTAGTGCGATTCATTTACATACAGGGGCATGGATAAAATTTCATTGAATTCTGCCACGTGTTTTGTGAATTTCCCCTAAATTTTAATGCTCTATTTCCACAAATCCTTCTCAACTAATCCTAAAATATTTTTCACAGGTATTTAACGCGTATTTTTCCATATAACCTTATTATAAAATGAACTATGGGAAGGGTAATTGATTTCAGCAAGAATTTACCACATATTAGCATTCTGAAGTCAGGCTAATAACGTAAGCTGAGTAGCGTAAGGATCTCCGTAGTTGAGGCTTTAGCCTAAGTGCATTAGTCATCATTAGCAGTAAACTTCAATTGGCCCTTCAAGAACTGCGATAAGGCATCCTATCTTTCTCTTTAAAATATAAAATGTAATGCCTATCACTGACAGCTGCAGGCAAGTAATGATGCCTTCAGATGATAGCCTCACTTGTTTAGCCAACCTTTACGGAGCATTAGAGATGTGACATGAAAATCATTTTAGA
Organism: Platycnemis pennipes; assembly: GCA_933228895.1. Taxonomy (NCBI): domain Eukaryota; kingdom Metazoa; phylum Arthropoda; class Insecta; order Odonata; family Platycnemididae; genus Platycnemis; species Platycnemis pennipes. The sequence goes on from OW121849.1 coordinate 26,696,487, forward strand.
ATATTATCAGGCTGAAGTAAAATAATGGCTGAAGGCACAGGTCATCATAGTCAAAACATTGTGGTGCAATGACCTTTACTAAACTGCCCTAAGATGATGCTCGAGTTCAGCATTGAAACGTCGGCCAGCATGGACAACCTGACTTGAAGGAAAACATGCTCTCATTTATAGTTACCTAAATGGTTTTCTTTCCCTTTTCCCCAGGTTCACAGCAAAAATGGCACCATTGGCATCGTATGCGCTACTTCTTCTAGCAGCAGTAATGGGCGTGAGAGGTCAAGTCATTGTTGGCCAGGGATACTGCAACACAGAGATACCTATAAAAGACTTCTCAGAAAAGAATGTGAGTATAATTTAGAGTGAAACCTTTCTACTTATCACACATATGTCATCCTTCAGGTCCATGACTATAACGTGAGCTTTTGAAATGCAAATTTACTCCACCAGTGAATCAAGTAAATGTACTACACACGATAATCTCCTACTGCACGCTTATTATCAAGTCTCACATGACCATGAAGAAGCAAAATATTAATCGAATTTTTGTTTCTTAGTGAAGGACGTTTTAATTGATATCCATTACAATCGATGAGTCCGCCTAAACACTCATTAGTATATCACACTTAAACTGACTAGGCGATGTAGCTTATTATCAGTCTGACTTTTAAACCTATTTTATCCTCAATCAAATGCCAAGGAAATTTACGTGATGCGTAAAAACGACTGTTTAATGTAGAACTGCGTCCCGAATTTCAAACGACGCACAGTGGGGTCAAATCGCAATTGGCCGGACAAAAGTCCAAAACTGCTTTTTATATAATAACGTCTTGAAACTTGGCACATATGCACAAAAATGATTGTTGATTATGGAATCGTAAGTCATTTTTAATAGGTATTACCCGTTACTTAGATACAGAGGCTCAAACACGACCAAATTTCGAAAAAAGCGCCCGCTCTCATTTTCTTCGAAAATCTTAAAAGTTGAGCAGATATAGGAGTAACTTAAGTATTTTTATGAAATAAAAAACATTACTAATTGTGAACAGGGTACTTTGCCTATACTATGCATAGGTTTCAGACATTTTTGCCTATAATTGAGTGCTATTTCGTCACAAAATGGCGAACCCTTTTTTTGGACAAAAAGTTTACATAAAGTAGACATTATAATCCTTATTTGGAAAATGGTCTCTGGGATACTTCATCAAAGTATAAATTGAAGATATTTCTAGGTTATTCCGTAAAAATATTTGAGAAAAGTTTGCGACGCCGAGAATAAACTCGATTTTTCGATCGCGCGTCGCGGCCCGGCTCCGGGAACTCCGCAGCGGGACCTGGAAGTACCGAGACTCCGTCGGATTGTTCATATTGTGTGGGTAATAACTCCTCGAATTTAAAATTTTCAGGCTTTGCATGCTGTCACTGATTTTTAAAGATTCTATACTGAAGATTTCCGCCGGATAAGTCTTCAAAAGGAATCCTTAAACTTTATTGATGCAGCTCGATTCCTCTCTCGGAAAATCCCTCATGCTGGCAGAATTCTTCCATTTTACATTCAAAACTACTTGTACCTTAAGTCTCTGGTAAAATCTTGTCTGGTTCTCCACCGGGTCAGGGATTCGTTTACTGCCGACGTTTCAATGGCTGACGATTTGGCTGGATTTGGCGTTGAACACCCTGAAGAAGACGGCAGGGTCAGCCGTCGAAATGTTGGCAGTCGCTGAATCCCTGAAGTCGCTGAATGAGGCCCGATGAATAACACGACAAGACTTCATCAGCATTATTCGCCGGAGAAACATCAGATCCTTCACCTTACGTCTCATTTGGCGCTTTCCTTTTGACTTCACTGGTTCAAGCACTCGGTGCAAAACTGAGGGATCTGAGATTTAATCACTGTTGAGTCGAGTGATTGTTTTTCCCGACGAATTTTCGCTTCATAACTTTCCCGGAATATTTACGTCCGAGACGCATTTACCATAAATCTCTTCAATAAAGCCTATCTACACTGACTAAATGCCTTGAGAATCTATTTTCAACTACCCTTTCTTCTCATATTGCTTTTCATGTTTTTCCATTTGCACCTCCTAATAATTATGTAATTTGCATAAACTTAAGAATCCACTTTTTATGCGACTAAAATTTCTCTAAATCCTATGTTTTCACTACCATGCTCCCCTTGCCTTATTGGTTTTCTGTGAGAGTCTTTACATTAATATCTATACTTCTTTTGCCTTCCCGTGCATTGAATTTCTTCCGTTTCTCTCTCTTCTTTATCCTTTCAATCAAATACCTATGTCTTAATAGATGATTTCCTAATTCTCACCTCATTAGCAGTTCGCTTTGTTTTTTCTCCGCTTTATCTATTCAACCTTTACGCTTCCCCATTCATATTCACATTTTGAAGGCAAATTTCATTTTTAGACACGTATTTACACCTTAAATCTTTTCATTGCAGTTTTTGGGCGAATGGTACGAGGTGGCAAGCACTCCAAACAACTTTGAGAAGGAGGCCCACCATGTTTCATACAATTTCAAAAAGACAAATAATTCAATTTCCGTTATTCTGGAAATGGTAAGGTAAGTAAAAACGAGTGTACTATTATCTGTTCGTCTAATGTAAGAATCCATTGCCTATCTAAAATGCGTTACAACATACAATCCTAGCTTTATATTATATTGATGTGACTCGTTCAAAAAGATAAGAAAGATAACTTCCATCTAGAAAAACATTAGCACATACCACAAAAATATACAAGAGTCAATAAACGTATATGGGTATCCCTTGAATAACTTAGCCTAGTTTAAACATCGTGTCGAATTACAAATGAACACACAGAAATCTGCTTTGATTTGACAGAAAAGATTATGAGCTTTTTGCGTATCACAAAAAAAATCAAAATATCTACTGATGCAAACCCTCAAGTCTAGATAATTGAAATATCTCTCTCGCAAATATTACATTTTTATTCAAACAATTGTGGTAACACACCAATTACAGTAAAAATCCGTCTCTTTTTGGCTTAGTATATATAGATAAATAGCCAACTAAACAGGATTATTCTTCGGTGTTCCAAAAATCACCATGCTATACATCTTTATAATACCATGTAGGCCAACTCAAGGGTGTGTGGCAGGGGGTGAATCATCACCAGGCATGCATTTAAATCATGATTTCAAATTCTATGCTGGTTACTTATTTTTACTTTCAATGAGTTGGCTTCGGTTTAGTGTACGACATCGCAGCAGACTTCTCCGGATTCACAGGCAATCGTCAATAATCGCACCAGCTTTCTACAGATATAATAAATTACTGTAAATCCAACGATTGAGCCACACTGTCAATAATTTTGAATATTTCATAGTCCTCGGCGTAGAGTTCTCCCCTAAGTTCCGCAACCTGAGGGGAGAACATTTTCAAAAATATACTCGATAAAGAGAGTAGGTAAACAGGGGAGGCCCCAGGGCGCTACCGTGAGGCACGCCAGAAGAAGCGGCCAGATAAGTAGAGGCTCTTCTTTTATCAGGACTCAATGATTACGCATATTCAAGCAATGAGAGAAAACAGGTAAGAGAGTGCCGTGAATAAATGAAACCGTGATAGTAGTTTGTGGAAGAGGGAATAATTATTCGATGTTCCCAACATCACCAATGCTATACAACGAATCGAAGAGTCAATTTTAACAGACATTTTAGCTGAGATAATTTGTACGCCATAAATTATGTGGTGGTGAATGTTTAAAAGGTTTGTGAAGCGCCATCTTTCCACGATGCTGGGGATTGGGTTGTTGTGCTGGCTAGATTACTGGCCTCCGATCCCAAAGGCCCAGGTTCGAATACCGGCATTGGCGGATTCTCCATTGGCATTCCAGTCCCTACTGATGATGCAAATAAGCAAAGTCACGCTGGAACAGCCATCGGCGGCCATGTTTCCGATAAAAATAACTTAATAGCTTTTTAAGCTAAATGATAGACAAATTTTAGGCTATAAATTCAAGACAGTGTAACAAAAACTCATCATGATAATGTTAAACATATAGCACAAGAAAATGTAAACTCCATAACTGAATGGGACAAAGAGACCCTCTAATTTGGGGCCAACTCTTTGTTTAAATTTATGGTATGTCCATTGATTTTTTTCCCATTACTCGGCACTGTATTATTTCAATGTTTCCTATATTTACTACATAAACAGGAATGCGAAGACGATGAAATTAGAAGGAACTATGGTCCCACTTAACGCAAGTGATGTCAATGGACAGTACTCTTTGAGTTTTGGTGAGTACCTTCATGTTGTTAGGCATTTACAGTTTTTTCTTGTATAGCATCTTTCTATCTCAATTTATTCATTTCTTCTTTTTATATTAGTTATAAATAGCGTCTTTCATAAAATCAATTACCGTCTTCAATGATCATCCTCCTTAATTATGAACTAAACTATCCCACTTAACGCAAGTGATGTCAATGGACAGTACTCTTTGAGTTTTGGTGAGTACCTTCATGTTGTTAGGCATTTACAGTTTTTTCTTGTATAGCATCTTTCTATCTCAATTTATTCATTTCTTCTTTTTATATTAGTTATAAATAGCGTCTTTCATAAAATCAATTACCGTCTTCAATGATCATCCTCCTTAATTATGACCACGTATAAGGTAATCTCCTTTCACTCAGCCACACAGTTAACATTTTTTAAGGGACATACGGACCGGCATTGGGCTAATTACATATTTGCACCCTATACGTTGCCTTTGTTTTATCATAGAATTATGAAAGGTACAATTATAGAATATTATATTGTTGGTAGAAAAGCATATTACTAGTACTTTAGACTTATTATTTTAAAGTAAAATAATCATTCACTCACCTTTGGGAGAAAAATAAATAGCTTATGCATTTAGCATTACTCTTCTCAATAGGGTAGTTTCCTTTACCAAGAAAAAACAGAATTCATTAATTGTAGTTCATGCCCCACCATATTTGTATTCATTATACGTAAACAATTTGGATTGATAAATCCCAGTTTACGAGATAATTTACTGTTACGTTTAAGTTCATTTGAAAAAGCTCAGACAAGGGTGGGCCTGCGACATCCTTGTTGCTGACGTAAGTAAGGAATATTTCAGAGTCGATAAACTCTGGATAACGGGTATCAATAATCGGCTATGAAAATTCTTAATACTCGAAAAGTTTCTCTGCTGAGTATAGGCGTTTAATAGGCTCCTGCGATTTCTCCTCGTTGGATCCTCTGCTACTGAGAAGTATGGTGTGAACCTGGCACGACCGTGGGCCAGGTTAACACCGTGCTTATTAAAATGAATAACTGTTTTTTTCAAGTAATAAAATGAATAGGTATTTTAAATTAAATTAATAAAAGTGAATAATAATACAGCAACTGAATATATGTTCTTCATATACTTGTTTATAAGTTTTCACAGAGTGCTTAGGGGCGTCAGCAACACCACCTAGCGGCTGAGAGGAATGGGTGCACGTACATCACTCGTATTGTTGACATCACTCGTATAATTGACGGGATGCAATGACGTTACATCTTACAATATTTTCAACATCTTTTTCCGATTGCCTCGTTCTGGCTTAAGAATATATCCGTTTATTAACTTTTTTAGCAAAATGTGAAAATGTTAGACAGCATAAAAAATATTTATTGGTAACGAATTACTATCAAATGCTGTAAAAAATAGCCGTATGCCTAAAATTACCAAAATCCCATCTATTCAGTCAAACTTCCCTTCCCCGCCCCCAACTCTATACAATATCTGAATCTGAATGTAATATGTTGTTAAGTTCACATTAAAGTTATTTAGTGGTTTCAATAGTTTTCTCCCCCCTCTTCATTAACGAAATCTACAAAATCCAGCGTTATTGATACCGTCAAATTCAATTATAAATCCTCTTCTCCTATTTACTTACAAAATTTCTCGATTGAAGCATTCAATGCCATATGTATAGTAGTTTGCATTGAATATTATTATATATTACATATAAATTAATTTGTGTTGATTTAATAAAATAGTATTCGGAAATGTTGACTGATCCTCGTCAACATTATCAACGTCCAATAAAAATGTACCAAACGGCTCATGTTGCTTATTATAACCTTTACCTATTACCTATTAAACCCTACCTATGTGGACAGCCGTAAATTTCTTCGACTATTAGAGTTTACTCTCATCTTGCTGTATCTTAAACGATCATAAGTAGACGCTCAGGCTAAATTAAAGGAAGACACTGCAATTTTATTCAGGCGATGCATCTTTGCTGGTACGTCTTAATTTGGATAGCAATACGCCAGTTTTTTCTTGTCACGCTTTTGCGTTATATATTAAGGATACAAACGCTAAAATATAAATCGTACACGTAGAAAGTTAAATAACATTAAGTCAAATTATCTAATTACCTGGCAGTATATGGTCGTTGCGGAGGATTTATACGCCTAAAGAAAGATATTTAAAGACTAAAACTAATAAATAATAAAAAGACACTTTTTGCTAAGATTATAAGAATATAGACTGACCTTATGGATGAAGAAATAACTTCTCTATCTATTCGGCTTATACCTAACTTATTCAACTGAAATGTCTAAAAACCTATACCATACTGGAAAAATATTAAATAATCTATTAATATTCTATTTTACTTACGTTTACAAATTTTCAGTCATTGTAAAAGTTAATCAAACTGATAATATATCGAAATAGTGCACAACGCCTACGAATTCACAACCTATTTTATCACCCTTCATCAACTCGGTATCCCTCAGTGAGAGCTTCCAAAATACGCCGCTAGTTGACGTCTTTATTGTCTGGAGTCTCGAATAGTTAGCAGTCGCATTTTCGCGCCATTGAAATTTTTCATGTTTTTAATAAACTACACTTCAATAAATAAAGCATCATTTACAACTGAATCTACGTTATTACCCGCTAGCCACCGCGAGGATACTGGGCAGGGGTTGAACCATTGGGTTGAACTATAACCCTACATGGACTACTTACTTGCAGCTACGAGCTGCAATGCTAGTACTTCATGGAAACGTTCTGTGGATTCATAAACCATTGTGTTTAAAGTGTTAGTAACCGCAAGGCATTATAGTAGTTAGTAATTTGTCAAGCATTTCTTCAAATATATTCTTCTTCATTTACATTTCCCTATCAATGCTGAGCTATCAATGGTACAACTCATTTTAACTATATCTAAATAAAATTCTGCCAGAAAACATAAAGTTATTTGGCAGGGACGAATTTCCACTAAAAATGCACAACTAATCATGTTTAAAGAGGATTTGTAGCAACAACTTATTTGAAATATAACAATAGTGTATTTTCCTTCATCAGAGAAAACAGACTTCATTAATTGCGATTCGCACCCTGACATAAATGTATTTATTTTACGCAAAAAGTTTGCATTTAGAAATCCAGTTAACAAGAGAATTAAATATTAATTTTAAGACCACTTGAAAAAGCTCTGAAATGGCGGGGTGTGCTGCCTTCTTGCTGACGTAACGTTGCGAGGCATAGGAAAATTCGTCTCCTGAACTTACCATTGTATTTCAGGGTACCTCAGCTCTAGTGAATATGTATTAGTAATAGCCTGTGCAAACTATCAAAGTTAGAAAAGACATTTTTTCGTTAGACATGGTATTAATATAGTCGTTTTATAGGCTCAAGGGAATCCTGCGAAGCATGGCGTGAAGGTAGCGCGGCGATGGGCGAACCTCGCGGTATACTTGTAAAAGGAATATTAACTGTTTTTAAAGGAATCAATTGCATAAATAATATAAAATAAATAAATAAAAGTTAATTGTTATAAATGAACGGAACGAATATACCTCCGATACTAGTTAATAAGCTTAAACGGAGTGCAGTGTCTACTTGAAAGCTCCACCTAGTGGCAGGTAGAGGAGAGTTTGACGTCACAGGTATGATTTACCGGCATGCAATAGTTTGCCGTTGCGTTTTCGCGCCGTTGATTTTTTCACTTTTTAACTAATGATGAAAAATACTTAATGTCATTTTAAAATCGGACGGCTTAAAATACGTACTCCAGAGGCTACAAACTTCCGATCAAGACAATAATAAAATAAAAGGAGACTACCGCATTCACAGAAACTTTTAAAACCAAAGCGAGCATATATATCGTTATTGGAGTTAGCTAAAACCCTAATACCGACACAAAACTGTCTACGCTACCAATTGATAAACGTTTGCATAAATTATTGAATATAATCACGGCTATTCATATCCCACGCAGATCGAGGAAAAAAGGGTATTTATATGTGTGGTTTCGGCAATCTATTTCTCTAATAGCTTAATAAGCTTTAACGGAGTGCAGTGTATCAATGCTGAGCTATCAATGGTACAACTCATTTTAACTATATCTAAATAAAATTCTGCCAGAAAACATAAAGTTATGTGGCAGGGACGAATTTCCACTAAAAATGCACAACTAATCATTAACGTTCCCGTAACTAATCATAATTACGTGGTACTGAACTGTTCAGTACCACGTAATTCTTTTAGTTTTATTCAAGCCCCCAAGTACAACAAATCACCAATAGCTCCTAAATGCTTTATTGGAGATTGCCTATCATAGTCATTTCTAATTTGAAGCAGACACAATCAATGACGCTCAAGGTAAATGTAGAAAAAGTGGCTAAAATCAAAGAATAAATTTTTCATTAAAATGTGTTATCCATAAAATTTGCAAACTTCAACTGACTAACTTGCACCTATCATAAACTTAACTGCATATAAGCCCCATTAACAATGGATCAACCCACAAATGCAAGTAATATTACGATAAGTATGTTCGTTTTACCCTAGTCATTGGCTAAAAAATTGAAAACTCCTATACTATGAAAATAAACAAATTATAATTAAGTTTACCAAGTTAATGCTTGATATGGTGATAAACATTCTCACGAATCTAACGTCAATCATTTCAGGTAATGAAACTGCTCCAAATCTGAATCTGATGGTTGTAAAAACGGACTACAGTTCTTATGCTACTCTGTGGTCATGTGAAGAGGTGGACGTTTTGGGAAAGAATATGACGAAACGTAAGTACCTAGCTACATTATACTTCACAATAAAAACTAATATACTCATTCAGATCGAACAGGCACGCTGAGTTCCACAATTATAATAGTCCAACAGAGGAAATGCTCATCAGTAACAATAACATTTCTTAGTACTTTCTAACAGCGGATCAATCGTGCAAGCCCAACTACCCATCCTACGATGTTGCATGTCTAACACTTTTCTATTTAATCCAAAAATAATATTATTTTTCAGCAATTACAGTAATGAAGTCTAAACCATGATAGAAGAATAAGAAATAAAACGAAATTTGAAATTTGTACAACTACATAAATTTGTCCACAATGTACTAACCAGTTTAAAATGGTATCCAACACTAAAAGATTACCGATAAATATTTGTGAAATCTAGGTACAACAGGAGAAAATTCGTCATTAAACTTCCATCGACCTTTTGCCTGCATCATACGCCATCATCTCATTTTCGAACCTAATTACGATCATTTCCTAACACATTACAGACAAAATAATTAATGAGAGTTGACAAAACTGAATCTGTCAATGTAGTTAACTACGTGTATTCTGCCCCCTTCAATTCGTCTAAATAAAAATTCTCCATCTGCCTCGCCAGCGTATTCCTACAAATCTATTATTGCGTAGGCTTCTCTTCAACATTAATTTATTTCCTATCCGATTTTGCTAACTTCTAATTTTTCCCGTCAGTTTCTTTTCATCATCGTCATCAACGGTCATCAATCCTAGGATTGGTTTGACGCAACCCTCCACTCGATTCTTCTATCGGCCAACCTCTTCATATTAACCTAATTTCTCTCTTTCACATCCTTCACGACCTGTTCCATACATCTCATTCTACGCCTTCCTTTGCCGTTCTTCCCGTTCACTTTTCCCTCGACGATTGCCTTCATCAGGCCCCCGTGTTTTAAGATATGGCCGATTAGGTTGTCCCGTCTTCTTCTTAGAGTTTTCAGCAGCCTTTATGTTATAATTTCCTCGTTTTCTAAGCTGCTCATGGTCCTCCATACCCACTATCCAAAATCCCTCCAGTTTAAGCTCGTCCCGTCGGAGAGACCAAGATTTTGAAGACGCTTTGTCCTACGGATACCCTGCCGCGTTTGTTCATTTTGTTAAACAACAGTTTCGCACGCGTTGCAGCAGGCATCTTCAGGTCAGGGAAGTCACGATATTCCGTTTCCGTTCGAGTTACACTCCCATCCTTTGAAGTCAGGTCTGATTGGTCTAATTGTTTTTTTTTCTATTGCGTAGTTGTCGTCCCTGTTGATATTTTCTGGATGTTCAATGTTTTCAGCTGCTTCCGTGATGACACGTGGGAAGGAGCTACTTTATTTTGCGATTAATTTGGCCACAAAGACTTTTTACACGTTGGTTCTGCCCTTAAATGCTCGGCAATGGTGGAGAGACACTGTACTGATTCTTTGTAGAGCTCTGGTGTTCTAGTAGATGGCAGAGCTCTGAAGCCTGTTCCACATAGGAACAGCCACAGCTAACTGCGAATGTGCACACTTTAGACTCTGGAAGGCAGGCGATACATGTGTCTAGAAAAATCGAGAGACTCGGCAGGACACCCGAAAGATAAGCATTTTCAAGAGTCTCGCGAAAGTGTAGACACCATTATTCAGAATCGTACTATGCCACGATTCATATCAGTGATGTATAATCTACTCTTAATACCCATGCTAATGAATTATTCATCAATTTTTGTCAAACCAGTTCCAAAGTATGCCCTACCATATTTCATCCCCAATGCATCTCTTTCCAAATTACTACCAACTTCTACAAGAACCTGTTAAAAAGAAGATTACAGAAAAATCCTATCTGCCTCCCATCCAAATATAACTTGAGAGATCAAGCTTTACAACGATAACTTAGGACGATAACGATAACTCTTCAGGAACTTAACCAGGCTTTAATAGATATTTATCACCAATAAAATGGTTCTGTCTACCTAAAGAAAACAGAATAGTTTTCGGTGCACAATAACAAGATTTCCACAGAGAAAAAATCACCCGCCTTGACTAGGAAACCTCGTGGACGGTGGATAGTTGCAAACAATTACGGCGGCTTTGTGATAACGCATGTTAGGCGATTAGCCACCAAAAGTACCTCCTAGTCTTTAAAAATACGTACACAGGATAGGAAGTCTTAAAAGCCCAATCGGCTAAAACACCAAGCTGGAAATCAGGGGTTAAAGGTTCGTATCCAAGCAAAGGATGACTTTTTTCTGAGGATACTTTTTTATCTATATTTACGTAACACCCTGTGAACGACCGCAAGGAATTATTATTATTACATACACCACCGACAAGAAATAAGGGGCACATATGATGTTACTGTATTTTATAAATAATATGTTAAATATATTAATTTATATTTTTCGCCCCCCTGTTAGCCTATGAGTGCCCAGATTTTTGCTTCGCTCGCTCCGCCATTAATTTACCAATTTTGGACCATTTTTTTTAATTTGGCGGTGTTTTCCCATTCATTTCTTAAAGTCCTGTCGTCCCTTTTGCAATTCAATTTTATTAGAGTCAATTTATAATGCTTTCGGTAGTCAAGGTGTAAGTTTCTTCTAAATCGCAAAACGATACCAATTATCGATATACTTCATCAAAGTTTTCGTGATTTGGAGGATAAAACGGTGTTTTATGACAATACTTAGATTCTAGTTTAGTATTCCCTTTCCGTCTAGTTTACATTTAGTATTCCATTTATTGTGGTTTATGCACCGCGATTTAGGTTAATAAATAATAGTAATTTAACTTTGGAAGAGAAAATAAATATGCATACTGAGAAGTTCATTTTGTCGTATTTTCTAATGAAGAAATGTAAAAGTGCGTGAAGTCAAACCCAGACTATCAGATGAATAATAGGTAGATTATTCTCTGCGGATTGACGACTTTGAATAATTTGCCAAGTTTCATGCCCGTGCAATACTCAAAATAGCCGAGCTTTGAAAAATAATGTTGCACTGAAGCGAGACGGTGGCCTTATCTATTATAGAATATATTAATAGTACATAACAGAAATTTGTTAGCTATAGCAGTGGGTAACTCCATTAAGCTTGAATATTTTTAGTCAAATACATCAGGCTACCCATAGTCAACAGAATTATGAATGAGTCTTTGTCTAATATTATTCATAAGGCTCATGGGCCCATTAAAATATATCTTCCTAATTCTTCAGAAATATTACTTCCTCTTGAAGAAGGGCCTATTCGAAGGGCATCATGGACATTGCTATTTATTTTGTTCCCGTAAATGTAAATTTTCTATTGTAATGTTTGACGCACCTGCAGAAAATTTGCCACTCCATTTGGCTAATTTTTATAGTACTTCATAGGGCATCAGCATCTCATTCCTACCTTATTTTTTCTACAGATATGGCTTGGGTTTTAGGAAGAAAGAGTGAAATTGCAGGAAAGGATTACGAGATGGCAATGACCGTTCTAGCAAATTATGGTGTACTCCCATATTACCTGAAGTACACCATCCAGTGTTCCGGATCTACACAGCTACTTTCATCTCTATTTGCTACTGTTCTATCCCTAGGTGTACTTAGGATTATCATATAAACTAAGCATCAAAAGCCAAAATCTTGTTATTTATGCAATCACATTTCACTTAATAATTAAGAGGATCAAACTACTCCCAAAACCTGAATTAACATTAATCAATACACAACCTTAATAAAAATGCAAACATTATTTCATACATGGTTTACAATATTATAAGTTATTTATCAACAATCCACTTAGCAAATGTTTAACAAAGGTACATCTACTTGAGCATTTCATTATCTACGTTGTTGGCAATAAAATATATATTTATGACTCTTGTTTCATTGAAACCCCTACTTTAGAGATGGAGTTAATACAAAATTATGCTAAAATGCTTACTACCATACCAATCACTTTATCTCATACACATACAGGTATGATGTTATGATACACTTGAAACATATTTACCCGCACTGGCACAATATTAGAGCTCCCAGGCTGAGCTGTTGTTCCGGCAGTTTGTACCCTTGTCACAATCCCAAGATACGATTACCGATATTATAGTCGGATTCTTTGAAAACGAGGGCTAAAATTGCTTTATCAAAGCCCCAAGCTAAACTTTTTGAAGGTCCTTTTTCCAAAAATAATTAACTTGGGAAACAGATTAGCATATCCGCGACAGTATATGTATTACAATTTAATTAGGTATGAACAGGATAAGTACACCACAGTGGAAGTTGCTCCATTGCGGTTGATCATCAAAAACAACGACAGCAGGTGAGTGGAAAGAGAACGATTTTCAATTACAACGAAATTAGACCCCAGCCAAGGTGGCTAGGTCAGTAACAGCAAGAATGTCTTGGCCTTTGCCCAAAGGTCGACGGCTCGAATACCACCGCAGGCACGCAGTTTTATTTGGCTTGGAATTTAACTAAGTCAGATAGGGTAACGTAACCACAGAAGTTGGACCTCCTAGAGCACTAATACCACAACTACGAAATTTAAAAATTCACGGGATGAGAAATTTTAAGCATACGTCATAGAAATGCTGCCCAACCTTCAACTATGAGAATTAGTAGTTTTAAACACACTCAAAGACGCAATCGGATACTGAATTAATGGGACGTCAGATTATTCCATGCCCCAGTAACTTTTCCAGAGGTTCAGTCACGTAAAAGGAAGTAGCATTCATATGTCACACAGATTTGGACTTGCTACGCTTGGCCAGCAGCTAAAATATATATTTGGTGCTTCAAAAAATATATCGGTACGCTACAAGCAAAGGAGTGATGGAGGCATTGATGAATAAATAATACATCGATAACTTTAGCTCAATATTACCCTGCCATATTCTGGCATTACATCTCAAAAATCAGTCTACGCCAGCACTTGAGTACCTACTTTTCTACGGATGAAGGGGAGTCAAAGATAATAGCATTAGCGCACAGTAGTTATAGGTGAGAGGTGGGCGACAGCTCGGGTCATTTGCGCCATTATGTCATATGCCATTGCACACACGTAATGTGGTAGACGGAGGAAATTTAAGTAGGTAAGGGAGTCTGTGGAGATAAACCCGCTGGTCGCTTTAGCTCAGCTACACGAAGAGTACCACGACGTCTATGGTGTCACGACCCATCAAAAGGACGAAGTGATGATCATGAAGTGCCCACTATATAGGACCCGAGTAGAAATCGGTATTGATCGCCATCGGTAGTCGACACCCACAAGGCGGTAATCTAGGCACCATACCAACCAGATCCCCGTAAACTATTCTGTAAGATCAAGATTCCGTTATCTTATTACGAGTTGATTCTGAATTATCTTCAAGTATCTATTTAAGAAATCTGATTCATATTAAAACCAGATTCTCATTCTCGTTCTCATCTCCCATGGAATCTGATGGCATCTAAACAAACCACTTTCCACATGCATCTACATCTACGCAATACCCTGTAAGCCACCGCTAGGGTGAGTGGCAGGGGGTGAATATCACCAAACATGCACTATTGACATGCAACTAGGTACTATAAGGAAGCATGTTAGACAATGCGTTCACATGCAGCTAAATGCTTGGTATCTACATAGTAGTAGTTGATGAAGGTAGAGCATGGCAAAATTTGTTCTTCACTAATTAAATAATAAGTAATCATAGAAGGAAAGAAGTGGCAAAGACCAATGATAAACAAGGAAGAGAAAATCTTGAATAGGTGAAGGATTATTAATATCCAAGAGGCCAAATAACCACCGATGGAAGAAGCAAGGAAAAAATTGTAAAATAGCCCAGGCGAAGAACGCAATCTACCAAAGCAATCTAAAGGTTAAAGCTGGAAAAAATTTACAAGAACTTAAATCTTAAATATGCCTCTCCGTGGCAATGAGGCATGGAAGATAACAGCAGTAGATAAGAGAAGACTGGAAGGATTTGAGATGAGATGCTATAGTGGAGCAATGAAGATCAAATAGATCGATCGAGTTGAAAAAAGTTCTGAAAAGGGTTATATTAAATAGAAGTCCCGTAAAAATATAAAGATAATACGGGACAGCCTTATCGACCACATCTTGAGACATGATGATCTGAAGACAACCGTTAAGTAACCGGAAAATTAAGCTGGAAGAATGGAGAAGGTTTTGTTTCTCGGGATCCATTCTCGGCCACCAGGAAAACATAAAATCCTTCGCTAAGTATAAAATTTACAGAGCAAATAGTTAAGGATGCAAAGAAAATACTTATGTAAAAATAAATAGATTAGCAAATACGATAATTCTGAGGAGAGATGCATCAAGCCAATTGACAATTTGAAAACCAATTTTCAAATTCTTCCAGCCTCGCCTTTTTTGTTGCTGTTATCGTCCATGACTCATCGCTACAAAGGAGCTTGCTCATTTGTAGTAGGTAGTTCTAATTATGTTTTTCTTACTTCCGAGCTTATATTTCAAACTGGTTGTAGATTATCCTTCCCTAGTATATACTACACGCCTGGACTATGCTACTGAATATTTCCATCTCTCTTAGTCTATTTCTGGTTGTTCTGATCCGAGACTGCAAGTTGTTCGAGAGACGAGAGACTTTTTTCTCGTACAAAAATTCACTACCGGAACTTCCTGAACCGGGAATGGAAATGATGTCCAGAGCATCAGAGAGTAAGGTGTTATTGCAGCTCCCATCTTGCTCAAGAGATGCTCAAGCCAATGATACTGTGGATACTTCATCGTACTTCACTAATTACACAGAAGAAGATCGCCTATTGGGAAATCTGAACGACTTCAGTATTTAAATAACGAAGCACTGTAATAGTATTTCACTGATGTAAACATTCATTCCAAGCTATCGGAATGCCGATTACTTAGCCATTAAAAGAAAAGCCACCTTCAGACTGTTTGGTTTTGTACAAACCCCAAGGGTCATCAGCCAATGAAATGGTCCCTTCCATTTAAAGAAGAGTATATCCCTCTTAGTCGTGAATACACCAGCCAGAATCTATGGTCAGGTCGTAACTCCATCGACACAAATCGTCATCCGATCCAAACTCGAACATATATAGAGTCCTCGGCTCATAAGAGTCATGCCGATTTGAAAACGCATATTCGATTAAATAAAATACGTTCTATGAACAGGAATGTTTAATACACAAAAATCAATAGTATTTGTCAGATTATGGTTATAGCTTGCTATTTTTCCCATTCAGATGTCATGCCATCCCAGAAAAATCCAATCTGGATACCTATTCTCTTTCCTTGACGACCAACCTACGCATTATGATTTAAAGATAGTTTCTGTAAATCTTTTTGGATTAATAAATCCATAGGAATATAAATGTGAAACTTTCATTTTCGCTTTTATTTCCAATAAATTGAGCGTAGTATCTTTCACAGCGATTTGCAGTTACACAAGGCCAACTAAAGGGGAGGGTTGGATGAGTAAAAAACTTTAGCGCTTTTCCACAATGTATTTAAATAATAAAATTACACAACACGTGTTTCGGCTTACTAAGCCACCGTCAGGTGTAGTCTCATGTATACTACATGCTGGCTTAGTAAGCCGAAACACGTGTTATGTAATTTTATTATTTAAATACATTGTGGTAAAGTGCTAATTTTTCTACTCATCCAATATTTCTCAATTCCACTACGTGACGCCTGATACTGTGAACAATAAAGGGGATGGGTTCACGGGAACACATACCGTGCTTCGAAGTCCTTCTTCTTCCACCGGATATGCTACTGTATCTTAATGCTTTCGGTCATCCATCTCCAGACAGTGCATCAGAATGCAAATTACAACCTACTAGAGATGAGAAAAAACTGACATCACAAGAAAAATGGAACATGATTCATAACAACAAGGATTGATAAAACGAAATACTATGAAAGAAAATATGGGGATACATATTTCAAATGAAACTGAAAATCACAGCCTAATTTCATTCAGTGCTCTCGTACAGGCTCATTAAGAGTAGGGTAACCATATTTCTGGCACCAGAAAAGAGGAAAATTAAGAAAAAATTAAACAAAAAAGAGTGCAATAGAGTGCAAAGAGTATCACTTAAGTTTGTAAATTACATGTTTTTCACAAATAATCAAAATATCGTACCTACTTCAGAAGCAATTTTCATGAAAAAATATGTGAATATATGTTCCTCGGCCACTACAATTATTATTGATAACCTCATAATGTAAATATGAATGACCATCATTAGATGAATCAAAATAAAGATTCTGTCACTGAATAACTCCTCCCTACTATACCTATTCGATTTCTTAACTTCGTTAATAATTATTCTATTTCTCAAACAATAATCATAGACCTATGCACATATTTTTAAAATTATAGTGAGCTATCCACAACTTTTTGACATGCTCGACTAAATCCTCGGGCCCATGGCGCTTATCCAATAAGGATTAAAATTCTTTCTACACCGCATTGTGTGTAGGAATGAAAAAGATATAGCCACAAATTTTTCAAAACTTGAATTAAAAATTATCATTCTGACTTACAAATGGCTTCACCCGTTTCATCCATCTCACAGATTCAAAAATTGATAAATTTTTCAATGCAAACGATTTTAGGGATAACACTTGATCATTGAAGCATTTATATTTGAGTCCTCTCACTTTGAAAAATGTACAATTTTTAATATTAACCATGCAGGAATTCCATTTAATGGCGCCTATTCAAATGAGCGGAGTTTTTGAAAAGTTTTAGACTATTTATTTGAATTAAAAATGCTGTTATCATTGGTTTTCAATTATGCGCTTGAGACCTTCATTCCCTCATTGTTTTTTTTTAATTTATTTTCCTGACTTCTTTAATTTATGTCGGTAGGAATCGGTCTAATCTTCTTTCATTCAATTCTTTTTCAAGTGTTTACATAGAAACAAAATGGTTCGATGTCAAATGGCCGTTCATGTATTTCATGTTGTCACAGTTATTTAAAACGTAATCTGTGCATCCAATTTCTGTTATTGAATTATTTACTTTGTTTTCAGACAGACGAATACATTATTTTAGCCTTTCTTCCCATTGCCTCAAAAATCAGTGTTGCAACTTTCAACAGCCAATGGTCTGTATTTATTCACTAAATCTGCCATTCTAACGTTAATTTCGGTAATTTATGAATAGTTTCTGATTTTGTGTCGGGCAAGGATGTAAACTATCATTTTCTGAACTATTCCCATAAATCTTATGAAATACTGAATCGACTCTGGAAATACTTTAATAGAACCATACATAATTGGGAGCATCTGTCACTACAGCGATGTGTTTGATGCCATTTGCATCAGTCTTCCAAAACAATTATGATGGGATTAGCTAATAACGTGTTTTTGATGGCTTCATTCTTATTTTTGCGTGAAGAGTATTTAGATGCGACGTGAGAATCGCTGTAGAGACCCTGAGTTTGGAAGAACAGCCACAAGAACGTGACCATTCTGATGCAAACGATGCAGCATATGTAACTTTTCAAACCATCAAACTGTAGTATTTGTCTTCCAGGTGCGATACGCCCCTAGGTTTCTTTAAATATTGCCATCGCATTTATTACCAGCACAGCAAACAAGAGTAAACTTAGACCGATTAGAAAAAAAGAGTTCATAAAAAATTACCTAAAAAAGAGTGGATATAATTAATCTTAAAAGAGCATGTCTGGTTACCCTAAGTAAGAGGGATCGTTTTCAAATTAATCTCTGTCACCCAAAAACATAATATAAAGGCCGCTTTACACGGTAAATTTTATTAAATGTACAAACGAGTGTATGAAACTGAACGAAATTGTATGTTTGTCTGAATGGAATTAGAAAAAGTTTCTATTTTCCGTTCATTCATTCAGACATTCGCACAAGCGTTCACATAATTTGCCGCTTTACACGGTACAATTTTCTCATACAAGAGTTTGCACAAGAAATTGTACAAAAAAATGTACCGTGTAAACGGCCTTAAAAAAAGCATTTTCTGTGTTTTAAATTCTTAATACGGCAGGGAAAAATATTTCCATTTTGAGAATAAGAGTAATTTTCCCATATTATTTATTCCTACTACGGAATCTGACAACTGTATGAAATGCTACCTTCTCCTGCTCACAATGTCCCAATATCATTCTTTAATATCTAGAATAAACTTAGATCTCTTTTGAGATCGGATAAATTATCGGGAGATTAACAAGGCAGTCCGAAATCCCTTGGAGACGTATTTATTTGAACTCTTTGTTCCTACCCCTGGACACGGGACGAGCAGAAAGGGGAAAGGGGAGGAAGGGCAACTTCTCCTCTTGTCCTCTGCTTGACGGCGACCGGTGTTCGAAGGATGCTTCGGCGTCGTTCCGTGCGCTGGCCTCCACGGTAATGAGCCACCCCCTTGGCCAGACCCTCCAATATATACTGAGGCTGGCTTTTGACCCTCCACCGGGGTCCCAATTGGATCGGGAGCCAGCTATTAGCGCCCGGAGTGGCCGATGACTCGGCTCACTCGCCGTGCTGTGTCCCGCGGCTCCGATCCCGAACAAAAAGGGGGGGGGGTGGAGGAGACACGGTTCATCCTCCCTCTCTACCCCCGCCGCTTATCTCTTCCATTCACCATCTCGGAGCCGGTCAAGTCTTCGGGGACAACAAAAAGGGGGAGAATAGGGAATGTAGGGAGGTGTTTCCGCTCGCCTCGCCCCGGGGTATTCACACATCCAGGGTTTTACAAACGATATACAATTTCAGTAGCACAACAAAATCACTCCAAAGTATTGAAATGCATAACAGATAAAAAACCTTTAAAGGGCAGCAGAGTATACAATTAGTGAATGCTTTGTCCGATGAAAAATCATTCTGAACATTAATTTATATCACCCCTGCAATACGTCATGCCACAAGTAAGTCATTATTGGCGCGAAAAAAGTGAAAGGAGAAAACTAATATGAAATTCCAAGATAGATTAATTCAATAAAAGGGACATATTAAGTACACCCACTGTGCACAACACATTAAACAACATAAGTACACCCTGGGAGAGACAAATAGCTCCAAAAAAAAAGAAATATCTTCCCAGAACAAATTACTCAAAGCGATTTAAGTGCAATGACTTTACATGTCATTTTCACATGAAGGACAAGTAAACAAAATAGTGATGGGAAAACACATGATACAAAAGCTTCAAATACATAAATACTTCAAATTATTCGGGAAAATAGTTGTCTTTATGATCTAAGACAGCAGGTACATATCGTATAAAAACTAATAGCTGCATTAGGAAGATCACAATTATACACCTTGTTTGTTAAATTCGCTACAAGCAGTAAGTAAAGAAAACATTTGCCCTTCATTATTCACATGATAGGAGCACCAAGATTGTAAAGTAAGCTTATGGCTTTAAGCACAACAGAGAGAATAAGTAGTATAGAAACTTTCTGTAGGTAACATTTCGAAAGAAATGATAGGGTAGATGAAGGGTTGCATACTACCGCAAGGAGCAATCAAAAAAAAACTTCCACCACAATAAGTACTACCACCCTCCAAATAAAGTGCGTCCTACTTAAATCTAAGTACTCAGCACTCCCGGCCAACCAAAAAAAATATATATAATTTTGGACTCGTGCAGCTCCGGACTCGATCCCTCGGCGTCCTCCTCCACCAGCCGCCGTCCAGACAAAGAAGGAGGGGAAAGGAGGGTGGGTAGGAATACCGATTGCCCCGATCCCCAGCTAACAATTGTGGGTGTCACCTTCTCTCCTAGAAAACGGTTTTATTTGGGAAACGTGACACCTCCTCACGAATGCGCCCGTCCGTTCCTCGGCGAGTTCGACCGTGACGGGGCTCGTAAAATTGGAAATTGTGCATGGCCGAGACCACCTAGGGAGGAGTTTACCCGTCACTTTATTAGGAGCGGAGCTAATGGGATGCAACCGGTATGCGACAATATCCCCTACCCGGAATTTCTGTGGTTTCCTGTCCCGATTGTACCTAGACGCAACCCTTTTATTTGCTAGTTGGAGATTTTTCAGAGCCTCTTCCCATCGCTGCGTGATGTTGTTCTCTCCCGCCGGGTCGGTTAGTTGTTCGTCGATCTCCCACTTAATGCCCAGGGGATCGTTTAATTCTCTCCCGAAAAAGAGACTCGCTGGCGAACATTTGGTGCTTTCATGATGTGCTGAATTGAAGGCCATCATTAACGCTCCTAGATTTTCGTCCCACCGATCCTGACTTTGATTATGGAATATGCTTAGTGCGATCTTGAGGTTTCTGTTTACCCTTTCTACTTGGGAAGCCTGCGGGTAATACGGCGTCGTAGTTATGTGTTTTATACCCCATTTGAAGCACATCCCTTTAAATGTCTCCGACGTGAATACGCTAGCGTTATCCGACACCAGGTATTTGTGAATCCCGCAGACCGCGAAAACTCGATCGTTTAATTCTCTAACGGTGGTTCTGGCTGTCATATCTCGCGTGGGGATAAACATCGAGAACTTTGTAAAGCCGTCTACGACCGCCAGTAAACACTTGTTCCCCCTCCTAGTACGCGTCAAAGGCCCCATATAATCTATATAGATCTTCTCCCACGATTCGCTGCATATCTGCGCTGCATGCAGCCCGACTCGCGTATCCTGGGCTGGTTTCGCCCTTTGGCACTCCTCGCATGCGCGTACCTATCGCCGTATCTCCCCGTCCATTTTCGGCCAGTAAAAATCCCTTTTTATTTTTCCGGCGGTTTTCATATATCCTAAATGTCCTCCAATTACCGAGTCATGGAAGTATTGCATGATCATTTCCCGCGCCATTTTCGGGACGACGACCCGGTTACGGCGGGCCCCCACTGGGCGATACACTAATACTTCGCGGACTATTTTAAAATGTTTAAGAGCATTCCCGTTCTTAACGTTTCTCTTTAATCTTCCGCATTCACCATCATTTACTTGGTGTTCTTTTATGGACAAAAACGAAAGAGGGCTCAGGTCAAGGACGCTTATCACGTTCTCGTTACCCATCTCACCAGCCGTCTGGCCTTCAAAAATTCTTGACAGGCAATCTGCCACCACATTCTCGCTTCCTTTTACATGGTGTATATTAAAAGAATAGGGTGATATTCTTAGAATCCACCTTCCGATTTTCCCTAGTTGTTTGGGATGTTTCTGGAGCCATGATAGGGCTTCATTATCTGTATATAGATCAAACTTTCGCCCTAACAGATACTTTTCAAATTTTTCGACCCCGAAGACTATCGCTAAGCATTCCATTTCGTACGCGGAATATTTTTTTTCTGCCGGCGTGAGGGTGCGGCTCGCAAAGGCCACGGGTGCGAGCTGACCTTCTACTCGTTGAGACAATATAGCCGCTACTGCGTTAGCTGACGCGTCGGTGTGTAAAACGAACCCCTTATTAAAGTCTGGGATCTGTAGTACCGGCGTTGAGGAAATTTTGACTTTAAGTTGTTCAAAGGATTCCTGTTGTTCTATTCCCCAGGAAAATCGTATTTTCTTTCTTTTTAACGTATTCAACGGCGCCGACATTTCCGAAAATTGAGGGATAAATTCAGAATAGTAGCTACACATACCCAGGAATCTTCGGACATCCTTCAAGTTTTTGGGAGCCGGAAACTCACTTATCGCCCGCGCTCTTTCAGGGTCAACTTTTATCCCCCCTGCTGATAAAATATGCCCTAGGAATTTTATCTCCCCCAAAGCAATCGACACCTTTTGATGGTTTACTGTGAGGTTTGCTCTTCTCAGCCGAGTGAGCACTTCTTCGACGTGACCAACATGTTCCTCAAAGCAGTCACTGTATACTACTACATCGTCCAAATAGTTAAACACGAATTTATATTTAATGTCTCCCAGTATTTTATCAAGCAGTCTAGACAAGATTTGCCCTCCCGTACTAAGTCCGAACGGTTATTTTTCGTACTGGAACAAACCAAAAGGGGTTATAAAGGCCGTCGCCTTCTTGCTTTCTTCCGCGAGCGGAATCTGATGGTACGCCGAATTTAAGTCAAAGACCGTAAAGACTCTTGCGTTTCTGAAATGAAAGAAGGCGGTTTCCACGGTTGGTAAAGGGAAGGCGTCGAACCGTATTTTTTTATTAAGTTTCCGGTAATCTACTACCAATCTGGGAGATCCTCCTTTTTTCGGGATAAGGAAGGCCGGGCTCGCGTAATCGGAATTCGATTCCTGGATTATCCCTTTCCTTAACAGTTCCCCCACGTGTTTTCTCATTTTCTCTAAATTTGAGGGATTACATTGGAACGGCGGTGTTCTCACTGGTTCAGAATCCGTAAGTGGGAGTTTGTATTCTATCGCTCGCGTTTCGCCTAATTTACTTGTGATCACGTCGGGAAAGTCGTTTAACAGCTTCGTAACGCGAGCTCTTTGACTGGAATCGAGATGATTTAAGTTAATGGCTACTTTTGGCGGATGGGTTTCCGGCGTTTCCACATTCTTAGCCTTCGTGAAGAAGCCGATTATATTCGGTCGAAATTGAAACGAGAATGTGTCTTTCACAAAATCTAAGACCATACCCGTTTTCCGCATGAAGTCAGCTCCTACAATGACCGCGGCTGGAATCGCCTCAACAATCAGGAATTCGTGCTCCCAAGAAAAATTTTCTATTTTCACGCGTAGGATAGCCGATTGAGTGACTCGGACTCGACTGGAATTAAAGCCACTGCATACTATATTTATCTCTCGCATCTTATCTCTCGGAATATTTAAATCACGGATAAATGACGAAGAAATACAAGAATGGAATGCTCCCGAATCCAATAACGCTCCGGTCTGTCGTCCATTCACTAATGTTCTGACCGTGGGTATAGTGTTTGTGAGAGTTTTCTGCGGGCGGTTTTTGAATGCGAAAATAAACCCACGACGGCGACCAGCCCTTATCGTCTCGCGGGTCTCTCGTTTCCCTGACCGCGCCCTCGGGGTTCTCGGCATTGCGTAGCGAAATGCCCGAAGATTCCGCATCGCCAGCATTTAACGGCGTTGGGATTCTCAACCCTGCGCGCTCGACGTGGAGCTTCGCTCACAAATCTGTTGGTGAGCTCACGTTCTTCGCCCTTGTAACTGAACTCGGAGTCGACCATCTCTCCCGTCGGTACCTCGTACATGTCTGCAAGTTCCCGCCTTCCTTCGTGTCCTCGCCCCCAATTAACCAATTCCACTAAACTGCGGGGCTGGTTTGTTAACCGTAATAACAAATCCGGGCGGAGGTTCGCGCAAACTACGTCTCTTAATTCGTCCTCTCCTAAGGCCCCTTTGAGCCTCCCGTTCATTCGCCTCATTAGAGATACGTAGTCCGCTATGCATTCTCCGGGTCCCTGTTTCCTGTTAAATAAATCACGTTTTAATCGGACGTCGTAACTAGGGGCACAATAGGCTTCCTTAAACCCTCGCTCGAACTCGGAGAAATTAGTAAAATCATTACCCCAGAACCATTCTCTCGCACTGCCCTTTAAAACTTCGGGCAGTATTTTAAGACTAAGCTGTTCAGTTAGCCCGACATGGTCTCTAAACCTGTTCAACGCTTCGAGAAATCCCATAGCACTTTCCGAACGATCGCCACGGAAGTTTAATTCCCATCTCATCGCTGCCCCTACTATGGTTTCCAGATCTCTGAGCGAGCAAGTAGGCTCGCATTTTGGTCGTACCTCTATCATCGCCGCGCTCCCTTCATCTCTCTGCAATCCGCGGACATATTCCCGGAGCCTCGCACGGATTTCGTCAAGAGAGCCTTCTGCACTCAGTCCAAATCTGTGGCACGTCTCCACAGCCTCACTTTTCGCCAAGTCGTTCACCCACGCAGTGCCCCGAGGGAGATTATCTGCCCCATGACTTACCTTCGTTAATGTCCCCGATAACCACGCTCTGCTACCAGTTGAGATCGGATAAATTATCGGGAGATTAACAAGGCAGTCCGAAATCCCTTGGAGACGTATTTATTTGAACTCTTTGTTCCTACCCCTGGACACGGGACGAGCAGAAAGGGGAAAGGGGAGGAAGGGCAACTTCTCCTCTTGTCCTCTGCTTGACGGCGACCGGTGTTCGAAGGATGCTTCGGCGTCGTTCCGTGCGCTGGCCTCCACGGTAATGAGCCACCCCCTTGGCTAGACCCTCCAATATATACTGAGGCTGGCTTTTGACCCTCCACCGGGGTCCCAATTGGATCGGGAGCCAGCTATTAGCGCCCGGAGTGGCCGATGACTCGGCTCACTCGCCGTGCTGTGTCCCGCGGCTCCGATCCCGAACAAAAAGGGGGGGGGGCTGGAGGAGACACGGTTCACTTTCTCCTCAACCAGATCTCTTTCATTTACGCAACAAAACGTCCTCGTTATGATAACGTTCGAATTTACCCAATTATCCTGATTCTTTCTACATTTGTAGGTAACGTGCTTCAAAACAGATCAATAGGCAATCGCTTAAGTTAATAGTGAAACATAACACGAGGTACTCCGAATTACTTTTCAGATCTCATGATTGTGATAGCTGGGCATTCTTGCTACCTCAGGTTTGTCTTTTCAGTTCTCTCTCTGATTCTAACACTATTTTAAGTATAAAAGACCTCAAAAGAGATTAGAGTTAACCCTTAAGCGGGCGCGCTGGCGCACTGAGTGCGCCAGTGAATGTAATTCTTGCGATAATTGAAGAGCTTTGGTATTAAAAGAAATAAATGTTCACGTGTTCCTGCATTCATCCAAAGTTCATCGTTTAGAGCTGACTTTATAACTTTACAGCCGTTTATTTTCTTGTGGCAAGAATTATACTGGGGTAAGTCCACCCGTGGCGCACAAAGTGCGCCGCGCGCCCGCTAGTGTGACGATTTTTTTTTGGCGTAGAAGGGCTGAGTATTAAATTTTTGAAGCACCATTTTACCTCCTTGTTTCATATTCTCCTTTTTATTTTACAATACATTACAACTGCTTTCTGTTACTATAATTCTCTAAAACATATTATAAAATTTGTGTTCGTTTCAATTTTTTGCACGGGAGACTCAAGCGTATTGGGCTTCTGCTAACACGTTTGAGGTTTTCTGTCAAACTTTGATACAAATAAATCTAAATGGCAAATACTTATTGAAGCTTACGGTTTGTTATATTGGCGACAATGGACCGAAAAACCTCTTCGTTCAAGGCACCGATATACTAATTCTTCGAATCCTGTCTCAAATAAGTTAGAAATAAATTTTCAAAAAATATCTCTTTCCATCTCGATTAGGACATACGTAGATAAATTTCCGTTAAATCGTAAGTAATTACTTTGTTCCAGTAATTGAAAATGAACTAGATCCATTCTTTGAGACTGAAATGGTCAGTGGAATGTGTTGTCTTCGCTGAGAATAAGAAATATTGTCAAAAATCATAAGCCCAACCTGCAGCTTTCTAAACCAGCGAGATGTAAGTGACATATGAATACAAGTGCTTATTGAAAATATTTTTTAAATATTAGGGGCACATCTAGAATTTTATTTTGATTTAGCCTACTGCAGTTTGAAGTAGAAGGCATTTAATTTTCCCAGGCAAAAATTCACCAGAGACGTTGACATTCTAAAAGTCTTGCATGAGGTTGAGAGTGAGGATAGTTCCATCGATCAGATTAGTGATTCTACATCTGAATATGAAGATATTGTTCATTCGGAACATGATTCGGTTTCTGAGCAGCGGCTTGACCACGACGATGAAGATGAATGGAGTGTCAATAGCAGAAATGACATCTTTATCCCAAATGATAATGTTGCACATGGCATAGAACACCGCAGCAGAAAAAGTCAGAAAGCACGACTAAAAACATTGTGAAAATCCTTCCTGGGCCTGCACGAGGTATCAGAGATGAGATTTTATGCTTTTCATCACGTGAATGACGTATCCATGATTGTTGATTTTTTTCCGAGAAAAGACAGTCCGATTGGGACCTCTATATTTATATGGATTTCAGAAAAATGTATCTTTGGTGTCTTACACGCCAGAAAAAAAAATCAGCCATTCCCTTGTCAACAATGAACGATACAGTAAAAATAGATCATAGCACAAGGAAACCATATACTACCATTGATTATAACAGTACTAAAGGTGGAGTGGATACAGTAGACCAAATGTGCAGAACATATTCTATTTCCCGCAGAACAAGGAGACGGCCGTTGGCTGTATATTATCCTCTCTTGAATATTGCCGGAATAAATGCGTAAGTGCCCTACTTTGCAAATGATGGAAATCCAAAAACTAAAAGAAGAGTTCTTTAAAGCGTCTGTCTTTGAAATATCACTTAGTTGAGCATTCTAAAATAGTCCACCGAGGGATGTAGCAACCGCCAATAATCCCAATAATAATATACCAGCCGCTAAAAATTATGAGGTAATTGAGCGGTCAATAAAATAACGTGGAAGATTTGTAACCTGTGGTCGCGGGAAAATGTAAATAGTACTATTAGGTGTGATATTTGTAAATTTTGTGTGTTAATTAAATTATAAGAGATCAATACGTTGTATTTCATGCAGAAATGGAATTAATGTGATGTGATGCATCATATTTTATTTTTCTCATCGAGGATGGATATCGTTAAGAAATACTTGCAGAAATTATTCATATTCATTTAGTAATGAATTAAGTAATTCGAAAACAAATAATGAAAAATGCTTACGAGGACCGACAGCACAAGTTAAAACCAAGAATTGGAATATGAAGCTAATGGCGCACTCAGTGCGCCACGCGCCCGCTAGTGTTACGTTATGAAGCGCACCCGCTTAAGGGCTAAACAAAGAAACACTGTTGCCAATAAATTCGCTGAAAGCTCAAGTCACGAGGCTAAGTCAAAGATCCGTGTCAAAGAGTAAGCGAAAGAAGATCCATGGCGTTTAGAAAAGCATGAATACTGCATCGTTCTAAAACGAGCGAACAAAATGTACATTGAAATTGAAAATTAATTCCCTGAAAACAATGCTATGCCATGAACACTTTGTAAACAGTCATCATTTTCACCACCGTTTCAACTTTCACTACTTTCTCCAAGTACTTCACGAGAGATCTTCCTTTGTTGTTATTCCCATTAGTTTTTTCGGCAACAATGATCTTCCAATCTTCATTAGATTACCGTATCTCAAGATATACCCGATTAAATACCGTCTCCTTTTCTAATGTTTCATCAAAAGTCTCCTTTCTTCCACTTCCACTCTAACAACGCCTTCGTCAGTTACCCCGTCTGTTCATTTCATCTTCACCGTTAACTTTGCACCACATTTCAAATATGTATGTACATAAAAAATGACCATTTCTGCGGCTGTTACCGTCCCTGCTTCACTGCCAAAAGTAGAAAGCCCTGATAAACATTCAAATAAGGGTTTTGTCACATAGATCGTTTCATTTCTAGCTCATAGATAAAAACCTTCAAAATTGGCACCCTAACTCGGCCATCTCTCTAAGTCTTTTCAATGGATTCGGCGAAAAACTTATTCATGTCAAAAACAAAATTTTCATGTGTAATATGTCCACTATAAGTTCGCCACATTTTCATTGCATTTATTCAACCTCTGTAACTTTGCCAAACCAGCTATCTACCCCGATATTTTCAAGTGATAAAGAAGGTATATTGAGATAAGCATAATCCAAATTCTTAGAAATGTAACGAATAAGACTTGGCAACGGAGGCCGCCAACAATTACACTTCTCATCACCCGGAGGAGAGGGCAGCAGCTCTTCTTCACATGAGTGAAGGTAAAGACCACAGTGGTCGGTACAACGACACTCATTTCACTACAGGCGTCGTAACATTTACCTTAACGGCTGTAGTACTGCGATGTGGAAGGTAAGGGGAAACCACCACATTACTATCCCGAGGAGTCGTAGGTACTCCACTCTTTCCTTTATTATCAAGACGTGATGGCACCCTCTCGAGTAAAATATTCACGTGGTAAAATAGTCCCCCATTCGGATCTCCGGGCGGGGACTACCCGAGAGAGTACATCAGTCAACTGTGATAGTCATTTTAGGGTAGGAACGTGGAACGTGCGATCACTTCGGACCTGCGGAAGACTGGAGAACCAGAAGGTGGAAATGCGGAGAATGGACCTCGATGTATTGGGAATCAGCGAAATGAAGTGGCCCGAAGAAGGAGACTTTTACTTTTTTTGCGAATTGACGGTACATTCGGATAAATCATTTGAGATTTTTTTTTTTTAAAACCCCATAGTGTCGGTTTAGCAAAATAGCAACCCGTTAAATGGCAAGTGGGTTCACGCCAAACCATTGGCACTCCGAAATTTAGGGAACGATTTATATATTTGGTATTTGGATATAATATATTTGGTAAATAATTACAAAAATGTAAGCAGACTACATGAGAACAAAGACGAAAAACTGTTTCATCTAATTAAATGACTTTTTATTCCAATTATTTACACATAATGCTTTAGTAAGGGTTTGATTTTGAAGATTACGTGAGAAAATTGAGTGTAGACAATTTTTGCGAAATTTGTGCAACTTTGACCTCATGCTAATTGTTTAGTGTTGTGTACTAAGGAAAATGCTTTGCCTCATCGAATGCACAGGTCTTTTGAGAATGTTAATGCAAAGTTTCAGCTTCCTGGCTTGAAATAATCACTTTTTGAATTTTGGCCAGGTATTTTCGATTTCCGACCACTGTGCGACGGTGTGAATGTTTCTTATTACAGAGGCAGACAGTCAACCGTCACTCCATTTTTTTCAACGGATGGTGAAAATGATGATCTGATTTACTGCACTGATATTGAAGGACTGATGAGAGAATTAGCAATTACGTATGATCCAGACCAATGGAGGCTATTCATTGACTCGTCGAAGACAAGTTTAAAGGTTGTTTTACTGAACAATGGCCACGATTTACCTTCGGTTCCTGTTGGATATGCCATTGTTTTAAAGGAAACCTACGAAAATTTGGAAAGAACTCTGGATAAAATCAATTACGTAAGGCACCAATGGTATATTTGTGCAGATTTGAAAGTTGTAGTAATTATTGCAGGATTACAAGGAGGCTATACAAAACATCCCTGTTTTATTTGCGAATGGGACAGCAGAGCATACGCGAAACATTACAAGCAAAAAGACTGGCCCTTGCGTCCAAGTCATGTGATCGGGGAAAAAAATATCTCTAACAAGGCTTTAGTGGATCCAAGTAAAATTCTTGTTCCTCCCCTCCATCTAAAATTAGACCTCTTTAAGCAATTTGTGAAAGCTATGAATAAGGAAGGGAAAGGATTTGAATACTTGAAAACGAAATTTCCGAAAACGATGATCAGTGACGCGAAATTGAAATAAGGCGTATTCGTGGGACCTCAAATCAAAAAACTCTTTAACGATGAAACCTTTGTTCAAAGTTTAGGTAGAAAAGAAAAAAGAGCATGGCTGGCATTCTCCAACGTCTGTCACAATTTTTTGGGTAACAACAGATCAGCCGACTATCGAAAACAAGTTCAAAAACTTCTGTCCTCATATGAGTTACTTGGACGTAATATGTCACTGAAGGTCCACTCTCATTTAGACTACTTTCCAGCAAACTGTGGCAAAGTGTCAGACGAGCAGGGGGAACGCTTCCATCAAGAAATCGCGAACATGGAAAAAAGGTACGCTGGCAAATGGACACCGAGTATGTTGGGAGATTTCTGTTGGGCACGCATCATCAGAGAAGTTCCAGAGGAGCAGTACAAAAGGAAACGAACAACCCATTTGGTAAAAATATAGAGCTTCACTATTTTTTTTTACATTGCTTTAAGGATTTTTACTTGGAAAAAATCATTGAATTGTTTTCTTACTTCACAAGTACGTAATCTATAAACAGATTTAATTTTTGTATCCAGATTTTTGTGGCAGCTCTTTATACCACCTCCTATACCCCCCCTTCCCCTCTTATGTTTTATGTAATATTAATCCTTTACAAAGGGGGGGGGGGGTGAACGGCGTATTCATCCCTTAAAAACTTTTCTATTAGCTACCATATCATATTCAATAAAAAGCGAAGAAAAATGGTTATTTCAATGATTTTTTAAGGTTTTTTTTCGATTTTCCCCCCTACATATTTTCAATCCCAGTCTAGTTTGTGTCTTTCATGACCATGATAGCCTCAAAACGTCAGTTTTTTGAATCAGAAGCAGATAACATTAGTAAAAGTCCCTTGAAAAGCGATAAGTTTAGATACGGGGCTGGTTTCCCCAATTTAGGGGTTGCTCGTAAAAATGGAGGGTGATAGAAAAAAACGGAGGTCATTTCCGGATTCAGCGACCCAAAATTAGCCAGAAACTCCCTAAATTGTAGCCGAGCATTTTTTGAACTTTTTTTTGCAGAACAGTGTAACAGGTCGTAAAGGACGTGAAAGAGAGGAACTACGTTAATATGAAGAGGTTGGCCGATAGAAGAATCGAGTGGAGGGCTGCGTCAAGCCAATCCTAGGATTGTTGACCTTTGATGATTATGATGATATTTTGATGATATCGGTTCCAAAAGTTATCTAAGGTTATATCAGGAAAGTTGAAATTTGAACCTAAAGATATTCATCACAGCAGGTGGAAGACATTGCATAGAAGGGAATAATAGACCGAGAATCGAATGGATGTAGAAGAGGAGAAGGGCATAGATGTGCAGGAAATTTCTAATGATTATTTCTTCTTCATATTTAGATACTTGACAATTCTGGTTCCCAAGTAGTAATACTCTTACACTTCTTAAGGTCTAAGCTTCCCCAGTTTAACATTGGACCGACCTTCTGCTCTGCTATATCAAGCTTTCTTCCTAATTAACATCCCAGTTACATCTGCCTTAGCATGACCTCCATGCCCCTATGAACCCTGCAATTAGATTGGCGGGAGGAATGGAAGTTGCCCCAGACATGACAAACTGAGACTGATAAGTCAATGAGTACGAGTCAAATGAAAGGTAGCCTTCTCAGCACATTTCACGGTAGAGCGGTCTATTAAAAGATAGAGTCACGTTAAAAATCACTGAGAAATGTTACAGGAAGACACAAGATTAATTTGTCTTTCAAGATGTAAAGATGGATGCAAATAGAGTTCCAGACAACTAAAAGCCCCAATCTAAAATCGCTGAGGTGAGTGTCGAGCCCAACTGATGGGGAATCAAGACCTCAGCGATCTTCGCCAAACAAAACCTTGCTCAGGGTCAAAAGAGCACCAGAAAATGTGGGATTAATTGATTAAATATGGATGTGGCATGTCAATTACAAGGAGAATAAGAAGTTAAAAAATTTCAAGCATGAAATGAAAAAGGACGATGAATGGACAAACTTAGTCAATCTTAGTCAAGCCAATCTTGGAAATAAAGGCCACTCGTGACGACAAAGGTACCGGTGACATATCTAAGCCTCGAGCTTGGCTGATGGAGCTCCATACAACCTATGTTAACAGAAGAAAAACGTTTACTAGAGGGTCAAGGCAATTAGAACAGGCCCAACCTTATTGAATTTTTGAGGAGCTGACTTTATTGGTTCTTGTCAACAATGCTGCAGCTTTCAAATTTCTTTCAAATTGACGTGATAGAACAATACGATCAGGAGAGTGGAGATTTCGAAGACAGAAGGGAAATTTTAAATGAATTGGTCGGGAACAAGCGAGGAGTAACTATAATTTTCAATTCTTCAATTCATTGTTTCCGGGGTCCGGGTACAAACACAGACCACAACCTTACAGTAATGAAGCTCGGTGTTGAGATCGACGAGGTGAAAAGGAAAAAAAGGGTCAGGATATGGATTGTGCGAGCCCTAATTACTGCTGAATATTGATAATATCAGGAAGTTGACTGAATTCTGAGGAAGACCAAGGGAAAATACGGCGTAGAGAAATTACTGGTATACCTAAAATCAGAGATAACGAAAGCGGCAGGAAATCAATAACAATAGAAGTTTCTACAAACAAAGAGTTGTGCCTCTTTGTAATGTAGACAAAGATTGGATGATTTATTCAGGGAAGAAACGGAAGAATTAAATTCCGATTCGTCTAGAAAATCGTGCGGAAAAATCAAACGATAAACCCAAAAAAAATCAAACTATAAGTAGTTCCGAATCTTGTACAACGAGTAAGGTATATCTATATCTACATGATACCCTGCAAGCCACCGCAATGGTGTGAGGCAGGAGGTGAAGATCACCAAGCATGCACTATTGACATGCAAACAAGCAACTATAGGGTCTTATGCAACTAGATTGTTAGTACCTATAGTATTTAAGGGATTAATTCATGCATCATGCACTACAGACTACTGTGAAATATTTCCCGTACCTATCCCTTTGCTATGCTGCCTATTCTCTTCTCTTATAGTACGAGGGAAAAATGCCATTTTGAATCTATCAGTACGACTATCTATCTCTCTAATCTTTTTTATCTGGTCTAATGTAGCATAATACGCTGGTGTTTTTAATATGTGCGTAACATCTTCAGTAAAGCTATCCGATTGAAATTTCTGTAATAGATTTAATCTGTAGTTTAACCTAGGCTTGTGCGATGAGTCGATTAATCGAAGTCATCGACGATGATTTCAGTCTTCGCGGTGCGATGACTGAAATCAATGACGATGAATGTCATCGACCATCGACTGCGATGAGTCGATGAGAATCATCGATGCCGATGAATTGATGCGAATAATTGATGTCGATGAGTTGTGATGTTCTGCTAACACGAGAAACGCTCCCTCAGCTGACGATTCCTTCCTGATGGATCTATATCTACACGATACCCTGCAAGCCACCGCAATGGTGTGTGGCAGGAGGTGAAGATCTACATCTACATCTACATAATACCCTGCAAGCCACCACGAGGGTGTGTGGCTTCAGGGTATTATAAGATCACCAAGCATGCACTATAGACATGCAAACAAGCAACTATAGGGTCTTATGCAACTAGATTGTTAAAGCGATGACTGAAATCTATGACGATGAATGTCATCGACCATCGACTGCGATGAGTCGATGAGAATCATCGATGTAGATGAGAATCATCGATGCCGATGAGTTGATGCGAATCATTGATGTCGATGAGTCGTGATGTGCTGCTGACACGAGAAACGCTCCCTCAGCTGACGATTCCTTCCTGGCGGAGCTCCACAAGTACGAGGAGGCCTCAGCTTTATCCAAATCTTCTGACGCCCTACATTGGTATAGGGACAGGAAGGATGTGTATCCCCACCTCCAGAAGTACGCGAGCAAATACCTCTGTATTCTTGCCACTTCAACGTCGTCAGAGCGGTTCTTCAGTGATGCAGGGAACGCTGTGTTGGACGACCGACATCTACTTACCGATGAAAATGAGGAAATGAGAATTGTATTGCATCACAACAAAGATTTGTTGCTTAATTTGATTTGTTGGGGCTTATATCTTTTAGTAACTTTTCAAAGCCACTACAGGAAATATCAATTGGTTGCATCAGCCGCTGAAAGAGGTCAGGTAACACGACAGTTGAATCCCCGGAAGGTGGGTTAAAAACGGTTTGGAAGAAGGAATTTAGCAAGTTAACTTTGTTAAGAGTATTTGTGGCCATTTCACCCCTATCATTTTTTAGTGGATGGACGGCAGACTTATGGCCTTGCATTTCCCTTACGTACGACCAGAAGACTTTTGGATTTTCTTTCAATTGTTCCCCAAGTGTATTTATTTTGAATTCTGCAAATGCCTTACTAAGGGCTGTCTTTGCAGTGGACTTTGAATTTTTATAATTTTCAATTATTACATTGCGCTCATCAGTGGACATATATTTCCTAATTCTTTTCATTTTAGCATGGCATATTCGCTGGCGTCTCAGGGATTTTCTCACATCGGCATTGTACCACCTAGGTTCAGTGCTTTCTTTTTTGAATTTACTAGGGATATATCTATTGATCCCAGAGTGCATAATATTAATGAACGACTTCCAAGAATCGTTGATACATACGTTTATGGAAGATTTTTGAAATCCGATAAGGAATCTCTTAAATAAATTTTTAAGTTAGCAAAGTCTGGTCTTTTAAAAATGTAAATCTTTCTTTTTTGTTTGAAATTTTTATCTAAAGATAGTGAGAATTTTGCCGTTAAAACTCTGTGATCAATGATTCCATCAACCGTGTCAATCATTGTCACATGTTGTGGGATGTTAGTAAACATGGGCACATACCTAATCCCCGGTACAAGTAACAAACTTAAGTGGATGAAGTTACCTCATTATTAAGGATTTGTGTAACAGACTAGTCCATTTTCACCCAAAGGAATAGTATAAAGTACACTTTTATAACCCTCGACAATTGCTAACTACTGTGAAACTCTAAAACTAACAACTGGACAACAACTGAGTGTGCCTACTTCAGTGTGACGCACAGAATTGTGATTTTACATGGGATATATTCAATGAGGAGAATTATGTATATAACTACTACTGGACTTTTTTACAAAATATATAGATATTTTCCTAGTGTCGTATTTTTATATCATCCGCTACTCTTGCAAATAGTTATACCTATTCCTAGACTTTATCCAGATTTTCTGCTTATTCACAATCAATGAATTCATTCATTGCCTTCCCAATTTTCTCTACAAAAACGGAATTTGGCTCTCGCAATAGGTTCTGCTAGGAAATGAGAAACTTAAAATGCTATTATGGAATATAAGAATGAAGACGATATGCGGGTGTGATCGACAGTGTCCAGAAATAAGTATCCTAATGGTCATTGACAGTGATTCGAAACATGCGTTTACAAACTGAAAGAAAAAATATGCTTGGAAAATGGGAAGCGACTAACCTCAGCTAACTCAGCCGCTGACAGTCACGTAAAGCAGAAGATATATACTTTAACATAAGTGATAAATGCACTGCTGGTTGTCAGATGAAAGGTAAATTTAGTGCAACTAGCACGGTGATACACTTGAAGGCAGAAGCAATGCACTTAAAAAAGAACCGTGAACCTCCTCCATGATGAATCTTTAAATCTTGAAAGCTACATTAGGAGACATTAAAAAAAAGACTAATTTACTATCTTCCGTTCGGTTATTGAATTCTCCTTACCACTCATATCATCAATTGCTGGTAGGGAGATTCAGCTAACATGGAAATTTATGCAAGCGAGGATGATAGTATGATATAATACCACAAATATTCGCCGTGCTGTTAAACTTACAGGACTGTTCAACCGAATTTAGTTTAAAGTTTCAAATATTTATAATACTCCGGCGGTATTCTTAAAAAAATGATGATGGTGAGAAGAGGTACAACATCTCTAGCCACTTCTTCAAAAACCGGGACGTAAATCTTTTATATATAAAAATTCAAACTGCGTATGTTTGTGCTGACAAAACTCGAAAATTAGTCAGTCGATTGAGTTGAAAATTCGGCACAACGTTGCAGTCGAATACGCGCGTTTTTTATAGTAAAAACCTTTTGGACGCTGAAGGTGGAACTGGAAAAACGTTCTTAATTTCCTTGATCCTGGATAAAATCCATTCAAACGGCCATCTTGCTTCTCCAGGCATTGTTGCTACGTTAGAGGAAGGAGGGAGAACAGCACATTTAGCACTTAAACTGTCACTAAACACGCAATGCACAGAAAACCCAATATGTAACATTTCAAAATCATCAGGAATGGGAAAGGTTCTTCAGGTGTTCAAAATCATTGTATGGGATAACTGTAGCATGGCTCAAAAGAAGTCATTAGAAGCATTAGAACATACATTGAAAGGCTTGCGAAATAATCAGTTTCTGTTTGGTGGGCATTATTCGGTGACTTCAGACAAACCATTACAGTTATACCTCGCTCAAGACCAGGTGATGAATTTCATCCTTGCTTGAAATATTCAACTTTTTGAAGCACAGTCCAAAAAAATCCATTTAACAGCAAATATGTGAATTTTGCTTTAAACCGATCTAACAACTGGTATATTTTCACGACAATTACTCGAGGTCGGTAAAGGCACTGTACCTACAAATACAGAAACAGGAAACATCATTTTCCCATCTAATTTCTGCAATATCATTCATTCAAAAGAAGAATTGGTAGACAAGGTTTTTCAAAGAATCGAAACTAGGGATGGGTGATTACGATAACGATTAATCGAGTAATCGAATATTTTTGTCAATTAATCGAAAATTTGTAATCGATTAATGCAAGAGCCGATATCGATTATATCGATATGTATACCCGATTAATTTCACCGATTATTTCCGAATTTTTTGTCAGGTGAATTGTGATGGCTAGGGTGGCTCACGTTCGTCTCCAGTTCGAAAATTCAACCGTAGCTGAACTCCGCGCGACAACGCGACGCCATGTAGGCATTAAATAAGAATACGCATGGCGTAACTCTACGCGGTGCCGCCTTTTGTCGGCCAGTCACGTGTAATATTTCAGATTACGCAGGCATAGCCGTGCGTTAAATGCGCTTGTTATTTTGATAATAAAAGTGGTTACACGTCTACACGATGCTGGACCCACCGTTCAAAACTGCACTTCAAGAGCCCGATCGGGGTAGCCAATGCAATGAGCACCGTTATCGCTGGGATGGTTAAGACGTTTCACGAGGAGGAACAGGTGGACGTCTTGCAAATATTTCCACACGTGGAACGTCACTCAGCACCATCAGATGCCCTCTGTAGCTTTCATGACACTGAAGCAACATCACAAAAAACCCTGCATAATGAAGATGTCGCTGGGGGGACACCATTTGGTTTACGGCATTCATCAACCGACTCGTCGTTGACCACAATTTGAATCCTTTTTCAGTGTGTGAGTCTATGAAAATTGAATACCCTCCCTTAAATCAGCCAGGTAGTACTTGCCAGGAGTAGCAACATCAGTTCCACCAGAGAGGCTCTTTTGCAAGCTGAGACTAATTCAATCTGACCTGAGAAGACGCCTTACCACTACCCACCTATCGAAGTTGCAATTTTTAGCTTCAGTTCTTGTAAGCATTTAGCAATCGTCCAAAATTTAAATTGAATTAAGAAATTTTTTGCGACTCTCTTACCTGGCACTCCTCCTGGAGGTATATCTAGATATTACAATATGTACTCATGATAACATTAACCTTATAAAATGTAAAAGCAATTATTACACTTTATTTATGGAGGGATCGTAACCTCGGAGGCTATGTTTTGTATGTTGTCATAATCGTATTGATTGACCGTTATATCGATTAATAAAAGCAATTAATCGGACGCGATTAATATGCTTTTTGTAATTAATCGATTTACAAAATATCGATTAATTTTTGATAATCGTCCATTACTAATCGAAAACATTATCTAAATCACGCATGGTTGAGCGAAAGAACGGTTAAAAATGTCGACGTGCACGACATCAGCAACATCAATTTAAACAGAATCGCAAGTCAAACAGCGGTAAACAAATCCATTGACTCCGTGAGTGATACCACATCTATTTCACAATAGAAGTGTCAATTATATTACTCCTAAACATCAATCAGCCAACGTTCTGCAATGGCACACGATTAGTAGTAACAAAATTGATGAAAAATCGGTGGCCGGGTTTATCTAGTTTCTTAATAAAAACGAATAATTGCAATATCAGTTCTCAGTCAATTAATCGCCATTTGGCAGGAAAAAATAAATATAATATTACCATCCGTTCTCAGTCAACTAATCTCCCTGTGACAGGAAAAAGAAAAATACAGGCATCAAATAAAACAATTTAATTAAAATTCCACACATCCGTCTTGGCCGCTCATCACCATCAAGACAAAGTGGAGACCGAAACACTTTCAATTGTTACTCAAGTCCATCTTTCCATCGCACCGTAATGAAAATCAGATGTGGCGCATCGTGATTATTACACGATGGAACATCCCTTTATCAGTAGGGAACTATTATCTCTCCTTTTACGTTGTTAACACCTTTTTCCTCCCACGTGGAGCATCATGACACCATTAACCGAACTGAATTTGCGTTCGACAAAGCAACTCGTCCTTTCGGGTGGGAAGAGGAATCACATTAATCCAGACCGTTACGGTCAACAGTTTGATTGGTCGATTTCTTTCAGATTGTCGGTGGGCAAATTCCTAGCAGTCAAAGTAGCGAGCGCTGCAGCGACCGTAGCAGGTGCGGGAACTCTCAATGTCGTCAGGATGTAAGAGGTTTCTGAAACAGAAAAGAAATATTAGATATTCATTTCTTACTGAAAAGTGTACAATGACAAAAACCGAGAGTCAACAGAACATTAAACCATCGCAGGTGAAATGACCACAAATTAAAAAGTTATGCAAAACTAGGTTAAATTTCTCTAAGGAGATTATAATTGTTATAATAGGCTTACCTAACTGAATTTTCGTCTAATTCATACAAAGTTTCATTTAACTATTGCACATAAGAATATTTGACATTTAAATGAGAAAAAGAAATTCCTCTACGCGAAAACATTTCGTTTTCCACATTTCATCAAATTTGATCAAACGCTCTTGCTCGATAATAAAAGCCCAGAACTTTGCATCAATGTGTGAGTCAGCAAGTCAGTTGCGCAGCTTTATACATAGTACATACTAACGGAAGGTGCCTGTTGGATTTCAATTAAGGGTTAGAAATTTTTAACATAATATATTAAATTTAACCAATAAGCTACTTTCTCTTTAAAGCATATGACCAGATATCAAGCAGCTCATAGGACTCGGGAAAGTTATTGCACACAACCACAACATAGAAGGTGAAAATTCTTTTGAGTTCTCCATTCCAGGATAACAAACTTTTTATGTATTGCCCACATATGCACATAGATCAAATTGAGTATTAGCATCTAAAGTTCACCACTGGCACAGCTAATGAAGAGGTACACAAAATAACTGCCAGTAATGGCACAGTAAGTTATCACGTTGCGGGAGTAAATTTACCTATAATGAATATCTAAACTTTAAGAATAATTTCAATGCACACTTTAAGCTAGTCGTTTTGTAAAAATTATCAATCCAAAGTTCTTCAACGACTAAAATTAAAAACTTAAAGAAGGAACCAATGTAAAAGCTGCGCCGAATACGATGCTTTTCCTATGAGCGTAAAAGTAAGCAATAAAGGGTAAAAACAACCCATTCAGTTTCCTTATGAAAAAATCCCTTCTTAGTGAGAGCCTACACCACCATTGGGATTTTTTCACAAAATTTCACATTTTTATCACCAGAAGGACTCGTAAGGGTTACTGAATTAACTAAAATATAGGTGAAATATAAGGGTAATAGAATTGACAATAGAAGGTGAAAACACTTTGAGCTCTCCCTTCCAGCATAGCTGTAGCATAAACTACTCATTTCCATATCCATATATGTGCACATAGTCCTCAATTGGCAGGCTCCACCTCACGTTAGTCCGTTAATTACATTACATCCCCTATGAATTGATAAAGTATTTTTATCGGTATCCAGCACGAAAAAAGGTCTAAATTTGGCATTTTGACTGGCAAAAGTCACATTGACCCCGTGGAGTTTCACTTTCGGTCCTACGCTCTATATTTTTGGTGAAGCAAAGCGTGTGAAAAAGCATGAAAATTGACTAATGACTAAAAAATCAAAAGTATCAAAATCTATTTTTACGCTTGCCATTTTTCAATTGGAATGTACCTATAACGAAAATAGTCAATCCAACTTATTTTATGTTTTGAGTTTTTAGTTTTGAAGTTAAGTTTGATATTCAAGTTGAAAAAATTAAGATTTTTAATATTTTGATTGATAATATTGGCTTTATATGTTTATGACGGTGACAGTCTTGCGCTGGGCACTCTCAGTGAAGGATTCGGTATCATGGGTGAAGTTCATCCTCGAGGAAGACTTCAGAACCCCACGGGTCTATTTATAACACCTCAAAGGGAAAGACACAGAGCAAACTTTCTAAGGTGGAGCCAGAGGACGGGAAAGATTGGATTAAGTAATGTCATTGGCATATTGGCATTAGGCTGGGATTCCTTTGAGATTTTTCAAACATATTTTTCAATAATATTTATATAAATTATGAAGTTTACAACAAATATTTATAATTCCAAAATGCGCCTTAAAATGGAAGGTGATGTTTGTTATGATTTTTTTTGTTTGTCAAAATCTTCCGCAACAAATAGAAACGAAGAAATAGCAGGAAATGCGATTAAAAAAACAGACTCTCGACAAATACACATTAATGCAAAGGTATCGCAATATTCTTATTCAAAAGTAGTTTCAGGCTGCAGCAAACAGTACAAATGTTTCAAGCGATGTTGAGGTCAATCGATAATATTTCTTCCCAGCATAAATAGATAGATTTATTGTAATACACAAGTGCCATTATCAAACTTTATTGTATCGCCATATTTTTCCGATATCCGATATTTTGATCCGATAACCTGATGTACCCGATTATTTTCAGTCCCGGAAATGGATCAGATAATTGCTTTTTAAATGAATACTACAGTATTTTGTAGTGTAAGGTCTAGAATTCTTTCACCATGAGACACGTATATTAAAATTTTACAGGATACCTTATTGGTGTCGTCGTGCTTTCTAAGAAAATACTTCCACACGTCTGACATTTGAAACTACCACTAAGGTAAGTTACTCATATAGTTCTGAAACAGCAAAATACATATGGTGCCTCTAGTGATTTGTTGCCCTTTTGTTGTGATATCAGGACACAGTGCCAAGTAGTGGATTCTTTCATAAGGTTGCGAACTATACAATTTGATAAGTGCAGTGATACAAGGTATTCAATCCCAAAATATTCAACTACAATAAAACCCCTCTTCTACACTTTTGTGGGGAACAAAAGATAAAAGTGTGAATCCCAGAAAAGTGTAAATTGAGAGGGTGCATAATGCTATGAATTTAATACCTGAAGGTTTAGCTCCATACTTCTTGATTTTGCCTATTCATATTCTTGTACTCATTGAAAGAGAAGTTTACAATATTGAAATATAATTACATAAAACACTTTTAATACTACCAAAATCTCTCATTTCAAAAGCGGGGGGATAAATGAGGATACCAATTAGATTACATTACGGTTTGGCAAATATTTATGAAAGCATGAAAAACCTTTACGGATGTAAATCAAAGGGATCATCAGTTATTAGTGAATATATGTATAAGGGAAGATACAAAAAGGCAAATGGTTTAGGAAAGATGGGAAAAATGGGTGCAGTATACATTAGAGGGGTCAAGATACATTGGGTATTAGCAGAATTGAAGGAGGAATTGAGGATTGATGATATAAGAGAACTGAGACACAGCTTGTGTCTAAGTTCTCTTATACCATCTCTCTCAATCTCCTCACACTGATCTTTGTCAGTGTGAGGAGATTGAGAGGAAACATTATAATGGTTCCAGAGAGAAGGAGAAATAGTTTCCCAGTAATCAAAAGTTAGAATGTTATCCAGCATTAAGAAATGGGAAACGATACTGGGCGTGAGTGTTAAATATGGAGAGGTACAGATAACACTTCAAGAGATTCAGCTTAGGGGTAAGGAATGCATGGAATAACTGCACTGCACTAATGATAGTCAAAGGAACTTAGGCATAGGAGAGGAAAATTAGGTAGATAAGGATGAGCTAGAAGAAGGAATGCTGGATAGTACGTTAGAGTATACTTTACGGGAAGTGAAAACAGGGAAAGCAGTGGGGATTGGTAATATCCTATCAACGCTACTGAAGACTCTGAGAAGAGAAGGATGAGAGACATTTTATTGGTATGTTTATAGAATGTATGAGGATAGAGTTTTTCTGGAGGATACTTAAAAAACTAATAATAATGCCTGTACCGGGGAAGAAAGTCAAGCGAGTAAATGTTGAAAATCATAAACTTCATGAAGAAATAATAAAATTTCGTCACCAATGCGATATCGCCAGGCAGTCCGCGAATAGAACAACCGGGACGACAATCGCGGCATAATCGACGTAGTGTAATCTCTCGAGGCATTAAAATGTCACAGATGAACTAGTTCACCGTAACTGGTGGTGAATCTGAGAAAATGTGATTACTCTCTCATGGGGACAACTGGCCGCATGACTTGTAGTTTGTCTTCGACGGAGCGTTGAGTTTATGCAACGTGAGTTACGCAACCGCGACGACATTCACAGCATATCTTATGCCTAAATAAATGGAAGACGTTAAATTGCGAATACATGATAATCATTAGGACTTCGAGAAAAAGTTCTCAAGAAACTTCGAGGAAAAAAAATCTCAGGAACACGTAAATATCGGGGACGCAAAAGCGAAGTTTTACTGTATTTGTTAAGAAAGTCTTGCATGTGACAAATTATCGGAGCTTGCTGCTCCAATACCGATATACAGATAATTGAATATTAGCAAGCATTTATATTGGAATTCACTTACGGCTCAGATCTAGTTTATCGCATTGAAATAACACTTATGCAATGAAACCATGGCCACTGTTTCATTTTTCCCGGCCCTAAACTGGTTGACTAACATGCTACTGAGTGATATTTGGCGGCACACTTCCGTTACCTAGATAACATTAATTGCAATCATCAAGTAAATCCACATTAATTGCCATGCGAAAAAATTCACCGGGATCGGAAATCGAACCACGAACCTTTGGCTTTCCGGACCGCAAGGGCTCAACATCTAGTACCTTGAACCAAGGTAAAATTGCCATGCGAATTAGGGATCATGGGTTGCGTAGTGGTCTGCGCAGTGGATCGGAAAGCCAAAGGTCCGTGGTTCGATTCCCGGTCAAGGTGAATTTTATCGCATAGCAATTAATGTGAATTTCACCGCCGTTCAATTGACAGGATTGTAACATCCAACATCAAGTAAATCGTTCAGATAAGATACAAAAACCCTCTACCAGTCACATTAGACCGCTTTAGGGAAAATAAAGAGATGTGTTGGACAATGAAGCCAAGAAGGTGAGTGCTTGTTTGACGTACTTTATAGCTACACCAGTTCTACACAAATGGTGAGTTATTTGTTGGCCGTGCGTTATTCAGTGCCATTACGCGGCGCGGCAAACTCACATGTCAGTTCTTGCCCTTTTACTCAACTACTCAACGACAGAGAATGACAATGTGTCGGTAAAACATCAGGACCTTGTACGTATTTAATCACCTTTTTCATAAATGAAATACTCCGTGATAGAGAACGGAGGCATACGCGAGCGGAGAGCAAGAGAGAGGGAGAGACCCTGAGTTAGCCGGTGATATTTCGATGTCCTAGGACGAGTCCTTTAGGAAGACACACTTTAAATTTCTACAATCACTACCTTTACGAAGAGAAACCGAATAGCGTATGAGGAAGCAACATCATTAATAGCCATGATCCTAAAAATTACTCCGCTTTTACTGAAAAATGTATAATGTCAAAACTTTTTCTCCTCGAATCAGAGAATAGGTGACTGGAAATGTCCTCCAATTGCAGTTGTTTATACCTACAAAATTTGTAAAATTTGATCACACCGATATCCTGCTGGTAACAAAAACTTTCCGCAAGGTTATGTTACATTCACTCCGCTACTTACTGTTTCCAGCAAATCACTTACTTAAATATAAGTACAATTGTTCATTAAATATGCGAGAAAA
Organism: Platycnemis pennipes; assembly: GCA_933228895.1. Lineage (NCBI taxonomy): Eukaryota > Metazoa > Arthropoda > Insecta > Odonata > Platycnemididae > Platycnemis > Platycnemis pennipes. Next base: position 26,741,018 of record OW121849.1, read on the forward strand.
ACGCTCACGAGGAGATTTTGAAATTAGTTGCGGTGCTTATGCGCAGGCCATCTTTCTACCGCTGGTTAACAACTGCAGAAAGAATGACGAATCAGATAAGTTTCAATGACTAATAACAATGTATAACACGCTTATCCACATATCATAGCATATAGCATAAATAATTAAATGATTTGACAGCAGATATTATTATTAATTCACGAGAGACCGGATCTAGAAAGAAATTGCGACAGTGCCAAATTGGCACTGCCAATGAGAGAGGAAAAAACAAAGAGGCCGAAACGCCCGATAACTGCTTCTCAGTCTATGAAATGGCGCCGGGCCAAGTTAAGTGACAACAAATCTTTCCATAGAAACAGTCACGTTGATTAAGCTACAGTAACTACCAGACACCTTTTACACAAAAACTCAAGTACAAAAAATCTAACACTTTGTGATGGCAGCATTATTAATGTATGTAAATTAATTTAGCAGAAGTATAATTTAAACACAATGCATAAATGACTTACCCATTTTGAAAAGTCCCATATCTTTGCACGAGTAGAGAGTCATAAATGTTGGCGGAATGATAACAGCATTGGGATTGAATATATTCACTAATCCGTCCATTGCGATGATTGTGAGGGTGAGTGGTTTAGCCCTCGCAACTGTATTAAAATCAAAACAGTAAAAAATGTATTCCAATAAGAATGTATCAATCACAAATGTTTACCACATCCATTCATAGTTAACTCTTGAATAGATTAATTGAGTGAGAGATAAAGTTATGCATGGAATAATTATTACACACTGAAGTTAGACCTAATTATTGAGAATGAATAATGAGAATTAATATACATTGATGTATCACTTAAAGTTGCATTGGATACAAACTTATGTAAAATAGATAAATAAATTATAAAACTTGATGATAGAGAATAGCTAAGATAGGCAGATTATCTAAATAAACACCTAATAACTCATTAGGAAAAATATGAGATTAGCCATACAGACAGGATATTCACATAAAAGATGAAAAAAACTACAGGAAAGTACTCATTAATGTAATACGTAGATGCTATTAAATAAAATCTACGGTGGCATGTCTTTTCCCATGTTGTCTTTTATAGACCAATCTTCCCCATAATAGGAGGATAGAATTTACTGGAGGAGGCATTGGCATACTATCCTAGAGAGTGACAATGAAGCCAGAATGGGGGTGCTTGGAAACGATTGAGCCCCACCTACCCCGCACAAAGCATTGCGTTTTATACGACCTCTTACGGAGACTGAAGGTGTATTAAAACACATGTAACCATAAAACCGCGCTCAAATTTCATCGCGGCGGGATCAGTTAATGTCCCTAATAATAATAATAATAATATTTATTTACTCCACAGTTACATACATAATTTTTAAACAGGTGATTTGGAGCTTTAGGCAGTCTCAAAGGTGTCACCTGTGTGGAGACTGCCTTCCGTAACTAAATAGCATTGCTGGCAATTTACAAAATCAGTTTTCCAAAGCATAAGAAAGAAAAAACAGCTAGGAACATTTAAACTTTGCTCATAATGTAAATTTTTCATTTTCACAATGGTAATAACATTTAGAGATAGTAAAGTACATAGATGCAAAACATAATATCCATATATTATTTCGTAATTGACAACATAATAAATCTCTGCAAGTTTGTTACATGGCTGGGACACAGTCAATTTAAACGGGTGATGTGAGACGTGTATCGCAAAACGTGAAGAGATGGATAGGAGAACGGAAACGAACACAATCAGCGCGCAACGTGAGACCGTGTACGTGGGAGATAGGCATCTCCCATCTCTTACGTTTCTCGTACACGGAAAACCAATGAAAACTGTCCCAGGATTTGGTGATAAGGAGCCACCTACGGGGAGTTATTGAAGTTACATGTGGACGCATGCCTCTTCTGAACTAATATTTTAGTTTCATATACTTTAAAATTTATTTCAGTCTTAGCTTTTAGCATAGAGAATTACCTAACGTTTTCGTAGTAAGAGAATCAATGAATGAATATTTATTTGAAAAAATTGTGTTTTAGTGACATTTTTTAAGGTAACTAATGACAGGAAAAGCTTGTTTGCGATTGATGCCAGTGGTTATGCCGTAAAATGTAGATAGGAAGGATTAAACAGGGTTTTGACGAATTAATTCTTCTGAACTATAATAAACTTAAGCGAACTGGTAACATCATTAACGGCATGACCTTAACATGACATTAACGGACATTAACACCTCTACAGTCTTAAAAATGAATTGTTAACTCCTGTTTACATTTGCTACGGATTCCCTTTTCCGCCTTCGTCAGTCATTTTTTTTCCTGGTGGTCGCGTACGTTGATTGTGTTCGCTAGAGGAAAACTTCCCAACACACGTTTTCCGTGAGCTGCTCACGTCGCCCAGTGTTCCTCTCACTGTGTTCCAGCCGTAAGGCTATTAAAGGGAGCTATTAATGCATTTGATTCCCCAGGGAATTAATTTTATAAACAAATATAATTCGAATTTAACTCATTCAAACTACACATTTGGCACTTGTTTGCATGTTTGCACATTTCCCTCTGTTTCTTTGATTAATTTTAAAAATGAATTCCATTAGTCATTTCTCTAATGTAAGATTTTCCGCGCGCAAAAACGTCACGCGTACGAGTATGACGCGTAGCAAGTCAGTATGTCCGTACCTACCAAGACATCCACTGGATTATTATTGCCTCCTCCACTACATTTTAAACCCCTTTCATTAATGTGATGGCCAATTTTAACAATCGCATTTCATCGCCAAGGTAAAGGTTTTACGATACCGCTAATTTTTAACAAATATTTAAATATTTCACCGAGGTTTTCGTGATTTGATGGAGCTAACTGTATTTCATCATGTAACTTTAATTCTTCATGGTATTTCTCTTTTTGAGATTCCTTTTCTGTTGTTTTAGGAGAAGAATTAGCAATTTGACATTCGAATAAATAATGCTGGATGTTAAAATAACGGATTGCGGGAAAATTTTAAATTGCGTAAAGTGGAACCTAAAATTACCAGTTGATTAAAAATCACCAATATTCTTCCGGATGACGACATTTAACCATTGAAATGTTACGCATCTCAATAGCATGTTTCAAATGTGTGCATTTTTTTGTTTTATAAATTATCGAGCAAATACGCCATGGTTTTGGCCATTTTTTTCTATACTTTAGAGAATGGAAGTAGTTATTCATGAGTTGTCGTCAGATTTCTTCGCTAATTACCCACCATGCCTTTTTACGGTATGTTGGGTTTTGTGGGAGGCCCGAAAGAAAATGATGCAAAACCAAGTAGGTTCGTAGATTTCCAGGTGAAACTACCAAATATATAACAAACATACGTTGTTATATTCCTAAATCACTCCCATATTTGTGGAGAACCAGAATTTCTAACGGAATGATTTTTATTCGCTCCTTGAATTATATCTTTTTATAAAGTACTAGCATGATTTATTTGAAATGTGTTGGCATACTCATTGGGATCGGGAAATATCATAGGTCGCTATGAATAGTTGTTGATAGGTAAATAGATATTAATAAGAGTGGGTTTTCACATTGGATGATAGCCAAATACTTACATGGAAATCGGTTGTTTCTGAAAGAAAGTGAAAAAGCACCAACATTGTCTCCAGCGATGAACACCGCATTGCCGTTAAGATTGATTCTGGCACTTCCACTGGAAACAAAGGAAATCAGGACTGTTTTACATAAAGAATACGGAAGAATTCGTAGAATTCGAAAGAGTCACGAAACTCTTACCTGGTGACTTTTGTAAACATATTAGTAAAATTGTGAAAATACAAGGAGTGCCTTCTGAGCTAAGACTCATGCATGCATTATGGGAGCATTTTCACAAGCATTGAGATGCAAGTGAAGCCTCACGTCATACCCTCGTTAAATTACTCTATTTACCATAACGCTTGGCTTAAGTAAGAAATTTTTACACTGCCTTCTTAATTTCAAAATATATTGCAGAAAGGGAAAGTAAAAATGACTTTGTTTATTCCACCCTTTCTTTTTGCCGGCCATGGTTTCCACATGCAATGTTGTTCACGTGGAAATAACGTTGTATACCGAAACTATGTTGCATTCCAGACTATTTTTCCCGAACATTGGCAACAATATTTCGACGAAATTGGCATTGTATACGGCGACGGTGGTTGGAAAAAATAAAACTAAGAATTTACGTACAAAGCGATAATTCAATTTTTGCAAATTTCAATGCAATTTACTACAATATCTAAGGGATACTTTACGCCATGTGATAAATCAAATCCGTCGTCCATTTCAGTCAAGAACCCGTGAAATTGAAATTTTTCACTACATCACGCGTGACTTTCGGGAATCCAACCAGAAAACTATCTGTGGCCAAGTATTGGTGAGTTATTAAGACTCGATACATTGAAGGCATTGATGCTGAAATCATCATCTACAAATATTTCCTGCGACCATACTCTGAGCCACCTGTTGAGGGCTCTGTCAAAGTAATCAATAATCACTCTCATTTTTTCGCCTGAAGATACTTCGTACTCGGCCATATTGGTTGATTATCGGCATGATTGCCTTTATTATATGATGAAATTGAGGGGCGATCTGATTCCCGATTGTTGCTAATTGTTGTTAAACGGATAGAATCAAAATTAAAAAGGACAATATGGAAAACTCTACGGCAAAGAAGAACCAGGGGGATGGGACATACCTTGAGGCATAATGAATTAGTTATAAATGTAAAAGAAGGTAAGATTGGAGGGAAGGTCCCAAGAGGAAGAACAAGGGACAAGTAAATAGGGCAAATAAAGAAAATCGTGAAAGAGAAAACATATCAGGGCGTGAGGGAATGAACACTAAATAGGGCAGAATGGTTTAATCAAGCGTTGCTTGATGATCAACCCTTGTTTGCTGCTGGTGATGTGTCCGGGTCTTAATGTTGGAGCAAACCAAAGCTTCGTCATCGAAGGTAAATATCAAAGAGACAATGTCACTTCATATTAATGGAAGGGTAAAGTACATATGAAATATTTGCTGAATTTCGTCGACGAAACTTGGATTCAGATGAGCGTATGCCCGAAATATGACTCATTTATGCCTCTGATAATGAGCGGTGCAAGAGGAATAGGATTAGTAGCCAAACTAGTCGTAATGGTCCATATTTATTTGCACGGTGGTAGATAAATTATACCCATAGACTGATTCCCTTAGAATTGTGGGGATTTGAGACATGATCTCTTTTCGTGACGTGCAAGTTTCTGTTAAGGATAGTTCTTAGGCCCCAGGGCCGATTTTAAATAAATATTCTCCTCAAAAATTACCTCGTCAATCATTTAAGCTTTAGTCGTTAAATTGACCAACCATATGCAAATAATTCCTAATTACGTTAGCAAAATACTACAATTATCAAAAGTCAAGGTCACCTGTATCCCACCCTAGATTGACCACGCAAATGTTTTTAGAAGAGCCCAAATTAATCAAGTAAATGGGGAGTATGCGTGATCAAAAGAACAGAATGTATATTTTTCACCCCACGGTCTAATTTAAAGATAAGGAAAGATTCTAAAAATCATTAATAAGTACCAGAATCTATCTCTTAGTGTCAGCCTCCAGTTACTTCCTTTATAAGTGGATAGAAAACGGAGAAAGTGATTTTTCCACATAGAATCCTAAGTAAGAGGAGTAATGTTTCTCAGCCAAACACTCCATCCAATGCCCGTATGTGAGTTGCCCTTTAGATCCCAACAAAATGGCAAAACATGTACTCAACTTAAAAGGGCCATATCCGAGTTCTGTAATTCTATGAACATTAAATTCCTCTCTCGATCGGCAAACCACCGTTCCAAGAAAAATATATGCCAAGATGCGTATTCATATTTAAGGAACATACGACGCAAGTCACTGCAGAAATGACCCTTCCTTTTGATTATTAGGATCAATTTCTGGGGAAATAATCAATGATGGAGAGCAAATTGACGTTGGCATTAGTCCACGCCAATCAAAAGGGCGCCTAGGGTTACATATAATATCGCTCAGTCCCAGCCAATATAACCTGCCCGTGCAGGCAAAATGCATAATCATAACGCTCACCGTATGGGACAACATTACTTCTCTATACTTATCCTATGATCTTTACAAAACATAAACTGCAAGTTTCATTCTGCCAGGTATCTAATAGACGGATGAGTTGAAACTCTTACTCACACAGTACTTAAGTGAGGACCAGTATTTCACTAAAAACACCTGCCACTGTCAGGATTTGATCCTCATTCAAAGGGATTCAAGGGGAAGGGTAATCCAACCCTCGTGATACAGCAGCAACCAGATTCCCCGCACTCTATTCGAATTTAGATTATTAATCACTCCAGAGGACTATTTTCTCTAACTATTAGTAACTAAGGAGACTAATTTCTCATTATTACCAATTTCTTTATTTTGTTAGTAACTGAACCTGAAATATCTCGTCCTTAAAGTCGAATCACAATATCTTACGCACTATATATTGGGGTCCGAGCACAGGACCTTTGCTGTTGCAGGCGGACGCCTACCTGGAAGGTTTACAATTCGTACCTGAGCTCTAAATCAGCAACCGTATACTTTAAAGTCAATAAAGTGGAGGTACATTTCGAAATATGTAGGTACACTTAGTGACTGGCCCCTGAGAAGTTACTTTAGCCACCAAGGCCTGGGTGAGAGGGATTCGAATACGGCCACTCTTATTACCACATCCAACATTCATTTGAGTTAACCAAATGACACTAGAGCGTATTTTCGCTTGTGTGTATATTCTATGCGCCCCAGCAATAATGATAAGAAATGAAAAATAACACGTGAATTTTACTGAACCAAAAATCCTCGCCAAAGAAAAACGCTATTTCCCCGGAATCATCAGGGAAGAAGTTGAAATTTTCAAGAGGCCGTATAGCATGAATAGAGAGGACGGATACTCCCTTTCCAACACCTGGAAAAGGGTATTCCACACCAGAAAGACCAACGGCCAATCAGGGAGCAGCAGTCGCACGGCCTCCTCGGAAGCCGTGCAGTTTAAATAAGAGCAGTTTTCGAGGTAATCTTCACTTCAGCCTGGCCTGAGGACGCCAGCAGCATAGTGGGTGAAACGTCGCCATTAAGAATGACAACGCGGAAGACTCCCGGAAGCCTACCTGTGTCATCAGAACGCCACGAAAACCTTCGTCAGGAAATATTATCGAATACATTTAATTTAAGTCACGGCACCTTAAATGTAGATAGGATTTTCATCAGTCGGAGTGCAGCAAGTTAAAAGTAGAGGTCAAACTCTCCTTGGCCAAATCGTTTGCTTTGGTAGGATATTTACTACTATGGCGATAAATTTAGACAGAGATTATCATCCGCGATTAACACATACAAAAAGCCACACAATATCATTTTACTTACAGCTTTGAACGGGCACTGTATCGAATGGCAAAAGCGTTGTTGAAAGTCACACTTCCGGACACACACCTCAGGCCATGCTCGTTAATGCTCGGTGTCCTTGAGTGCTCAAACCATAATCGAGTAATCTGGAAAAAATCAAATATTATAAAATAAATTATCCAATATAAGCCACCTTTTGGTCATCATATCAGATCTCACCCTTGTTAACCATATAATTCATACCAAAGGTTCATTTCCATTGCATCTGGCTGAAATAATAGGTACAACCGTGAAGCGACCCAGTTTTTAAAAAAATAATACAGGGACGTAAAGATACTTATGAATAATATTTGAGCAAAATAGGACCTCTTCTACAAGTTTTGCCTCCATCCACGATTTCCAGGGTGTAAACCTATCATAAAAGCCAAATACAAATATGAGATGGTTTAAACTTTTTGGAAGCGGCTTCTTCTGCATTCGATGGCTTTATTATGCCATCCATCGCAGATGAGCAGTATATTATCCCAGAGTACCAGTTTTACTTCCGGAGCGAGCACTCATTGACACACCAGGGGGATAGAGTTTAAAACCGTCAGGATCATTTCGAATAGGTAACTAAGGAGTCATGTGGTATAAACACGAATAGTTCGCAAATTTGAGGTGTTAAAACCGCTGCTTACAACCTCATTTATTGTTTACACTTGCTTTTTATCTCATATATGGGCTATATAGTAGAGACTGATCTCAAGTGAAAAACTCAAGTGAAAAGTATTAATGATAGTGTAACGAGCGTTTCAGACACACTAAATTACCTATCTATTCGTATTTGTACCACGTGACTGCTTGGTTACCTATTTGAGACGATCCCGACGGTTTCAAACACACATCCCGCCGAGATCTCTCACCCGCTGATCTTCGACAGACAGCACATGGCCGCTATAGCGTTCCTGGACATCAGCAAGGCGTTCGACTGTGTGGGGCACTGGGGACTCCAGGAAGCTGGAAACCTTCAACTTCCCAACTTAGACCACCACTTGATCATCGGTTTCTGGCTCCGCAAGAGAAAATTCAGCGTGGTCTGGGGATCGGCAAATTCGGAGCAGCGGTCGCAACAAGCGGGCCTCTCACAAGAACGCCTGCTATCACCGATGCTTTTTAACATCCTCTCGGTAGACATACCAGGACGTAACAGTCCAAACGTACTCATGACCACGTACGCTGACGCGGCAATCCTGACCAGATCTTCAAAATGCTGGAAAGCAGCCGAGTTCTTTCAACAAGCAATTGACGACCTGACGCAATGGCGAATGAAAAGAAGATGCAATCCATCGTTATAACTACGGGATCTTCATTTCCTGGAGAAATCCTGGTCAGAACATCGGAAGTCTCTTGGAAAGATGGCATCCTCTGCCTTGGATTCACCTTGGATGAACGAAGCATGGCAGGGAAAAACTGGAGGAATTTAATCACCAACTAAATCAAAGTAACGACAAAATCAAAAATAATATGGAAGTAGAGTGAGAAGAAAAACTTCCATTCCTAGACTTCAGTGCCGTGAAGAAATAAGATGGAACATTGGCACACATAGTATACAGGAAAACAACATCTTCTAACTGCCACATACCCTCGAGGAGGCTTACAGGATAGTCATGGATATAGATACATAATTAACCGGTATCTTCTTGTCGACACCAAACACACGTAGTACTAAATATTAAGCGCTCACTACCGGTCCATCAAATCAGGGACAGTAATAACTTCCCAGAATAAAGGCAAAAATGGAGGCGATTTTAAGGAAAAAACCACATCCAGAACGTTCAAGGAGGTTTAAAAAAAAAGAGGTGGTAGGAACTTTCAGAAGTCGGTAATGCACAGATCAGTCACATCAAAGATCCGAAGAAAGTTTTCCTTCCTTACATGAAAGGAAGGACCGGCAGAATATATCCCACGAAATTGTAAATCAAGACGATCTTTAAACCACACGTGCAGATAAAACATCTTTATACAAGCGTCAAGGAGAGGACCTCACTCCAAATTGAAGGCGTTTACGAAATATCTTACAAAAGAGCGGAAGTAGTTACATCGGGGACAAAGAAAATCCACGATAACACAACTGGAGGAGCACCGAATTCCACTGAAACGGACGGCGAAGCTAGCTGTAACTGAGCTTGCAGCACTGGGCCACGACATCGAGTTTGAAAAGGCAAGAAACACCAAGGTCACGGTTTAAACCAAGTCCATGAAACCGTTGGAATAAAGAAAGAAACAAATAATCATTACAGGGACACTGGCCTAAGGATCGGCCACACGTGATCCAGTCATCCCAAAAAAAAGAGCCCCTTCGACCGCAGCATTCCTCCTCCCACATGTTCCAACGCTTCCACCTGACATTTAAATGAAGTTCCCTGAAAACCCACATTTCCCTTGAAAAAAAGTTATTGGCTGGAAATCGTAGGCCTCTCACCATGACGTGGCAATAACCCGAGATCATTCTTTTTCCTTCAATAGTTAGAGTAATCTATTGTAATCCTGAAATCTGGTCTGCCAACTCTAAGAGTTCATAAGATCAGGCTTAACGTAGAGAAAGAGAAACATACAAGTGAAAGAATACAGCAGCACATCTTCACGTAGTATATACTTAAAACATGAGTTGCAGCTAACGAAGTCATCATCAGGAATAAAGTTTCCATTAGTGAGAGGGCTTATTACGATGGCAGTGTTGTCCCCTCCTACTACAATCCCATACATGCACTCCCACTTAAGTTTATATCTGGTGATGGTCTTTAAATTAAAACATCTGCCATGCAGTTTCAAATATATTTTTCATTGAAAATGCTCCTATTTTAATTGCCTAGTAGTCTTTTAACTCACGCATACTTTAGAACATATAAATTATTACAGTTATTTTATGAAATGCCTAACCATTTAGTAATTGCTAAGACCATGACTAACCATTTAGTTGCAAATGCCTCAAGTATGCATATCTAACATGTTTCCATACAATTGTAGTGTTGTACTCTTAGTTGCATGTATGTAGCTCATATGATGTGATTGTTGACCACCAACCGCATATTCATCTGCAGGTTGTGTTGAAAATATAGATGTACTATGATTAGAGATATTCTTATGCTGAATTCAACAAAATGGAAATTAAAATTTAGAAAAAACTATGAATGAAGAATTATTTCATACAACTCCAGTTTCAAGATCTTAATATTATTTTCAAGTATTTCCAACTCGTCTTTTTCCATTGACATTGACTTTTCCCCTCATCTTTTTGGCGTCTTAAGGCTGGAAGGAAATATATTCCAATAATGTCCTTCCGACCTGAAGACGCCCATAGGATGAGTGGAGAAACCGTTGCCGAAAAAACAAAAAACGCAACGGAAGCAGTCGAAAATAAAAGTAAGAAGAAACTGAAAACGAGTTACGTAAGCCTTCAAAGAAATTTCAATTTCAAGAGATATTAGGGCTTTATGTAAATTGCTATTGAACAAGGATACTTTTACAACTTTACATATACTTTTTTCCCCGCTCCACCTAAGTAGGAGACATTGAAGGTAATGATAAATTGGTCCAATTAAAATTGACCCATGACCACCTGGCCTTGTGATTATTAAAACAGGTGTACTGTTGTATGGTATTCCACAGATTATAGCGCTGGACTACTATACAGAGGTCCTGAGTTCAAATCCATGAGAAGAATTATGGTCGTGTCCAGCCAAACCCTTGCTGTTGATATTCTGGGTGGAAAAACCTGTTGGATATTTTTACAGGGATTTTTATGATTCATATTTTTTCCGGTTCCACGGCGTTATTTTCAAACGAGATTCAGATTCATGAATAGAACAGATTCCCACGAGAATCCACATAGGATGTCATTGGGAAAGTAACGCTACGGAAATAGAGAAAACATTAGACTCATAAAAAAAGCTATCAATAAAGATTGATATAACACGATTATCTACTACCGCGGTGAAGAGAACAAAACTATCTTCTACTCATTTGAGATTAACGTGTTGGAGGACTAAAGAAACTCTAATAAAAGTAAATACTTTAATAGATACAACTACATAATATCTTGCGAGCCACAATGAAGGTGTGTGCCAGGGGATGTATCTTCAACATAGGTATATACACTACCCATCATGCTTTGAGAGGAGCAGTAGCTACATTTTAAGCCGAACTTTAACATATTAAAAAAGATAGAGAGTAACAAATTACTAAAAATTACTTTAGAGCGACTATTTTGCGTTGAGAATAGAAATTTTGTGGCGGAGAGGGCAAAATGATGGAAAGTATTCCAGACTTTTTGTTGGATGGGCCTTGCTAGACTCGTTTCATTCTTTTCGAGAGACAATCGGCCCGTGCTTCAATGTAAGATTTAAGCATGTGCTGGAGCCACCAGGACTTTTTATTGGCCATCCGTGTGCTACGTAGCGCTGATTTTAAACAATTGTCGCCCCCCTTCCCTCTTAATGTTCTGTACCAATCTCTACGACTCCTCACTAAATTAAGTGACGGCGGCAATGAACCCTCTCTATTTTATAACAGAATCATTCTTTAAAAATCCCCCATTTACTTCTCAGTAGTTGCAACGATATTTACTATTTGATCAGAGAGTGAACATATTTATGATTTATCGTCTACAAACGTAACGGAAGGATGAAGACCCCCCCCTCTCCCTATCCACAGCGCTTTGTAACGTTGGACCTACCCCTGCTTCTCTTTTAGCGTATATACGGAAGGCCCCTTACTATAGCTAATAAACCTGGCTGAGAAGTACGATTGAGTGAGCACATTGAACCCGTGGTCTCGACTGACAGTCCTTTATAGTCAATTACGAAGAACTGCACTTTTCTAGAGCGAGGCATTGTGAAATACTTTACACCGGATTCATGTCAAAATAAGTATGGGACCAGCTCAAGAAGTTAGGAAAATCCAGCATTTACCATGGCCTTCCACTATTCGCATTGCCGGTATTTTGTCGGCATATCAGTATTAATGGGGGCGTTTACTCGGAACCGAAATAGCAATTTTGTACACGAAATCGTTAGATGGAAACGAAAAAAGAATTTTAGTGAAAAAATTAATCTTCTAACTACAACCATTCACTCATAAATCAAAAATTAAAATAAGGAAAAGGTGACGCCCACCGAAAATGCTACTGTGATAACATTGACGTCATTTTCCTCACGTCCTTGACTGCTTTCAGGGGAGAGGAAGGGAGTGGAGGGGGATTCTCGGAATGTCTGCTCGCACAGATGCTGTCGCAATCATTCCCATTGGCCGAGTCAGCTGTGTCCCCCCCATAGCGATAAGGCAAAGTACCTTCGCGGGCTCAGTTCTGATTCGACGAAGTCGATATACGTCAGAGGTTGCACCACTCCCACTTTTCCGAAAGGGTTAAAAACATCAGTTTTTCGCCGCTTATAACTCGGGAAATAATTATCGGATCAAAAAACGGAAAAATACGTGTCTTTTTATTTTACAAACTCTATCAGATTCGGCAATAAAAAATATGGTAAACGACCCCTGCATCTTAGTTAGACAGCTGGTAGATGATTATTCGTGAAGGTACATCTTAATGAAATGGATTTTTGATGACGCGACTTTGTAAAATTCTATTGCACAATGAATGCACAAACAAGTGAAGTAAAACTCAAGCTCTGCACGAGATAAAACATTTTATTGCATCATGTTTCGCTACACTGCAGCATCTTCAGGTTAGGTACAAATACAAAGTTTCAGAAAAGTTTTACACAATATATATCCACGTCACATTGAGATGTGGCAGGGAAGGAGTGATTTGGCCGAGAAAAGATCTGGCCGAGCTCATGCTCAATCCACCACTGCAGTGGACATTACGCTTTTCCCATTTACACTTGTGGCCATATATCTCTCAGCTAATTAAATCCGTAAAAATGGCTATAAAACAAGTTTAAGATCACTACTTAGAAGTAAACTATCAGTTTACTTCAGACGGTAGTGTCCAACTGTAGCGCGAAAGTAGGAGTACTTACAGAATGCGAGAAGAAATACAACTCGCTCATCTACCTCTAGTGAATGACCTATCGGTAGATCTTCCTTCCACATTGATAAAATTAATTAAAAAATTCGAATTGTACCTTATCAAATATTTATGTTAAGAGATATTGCACGTATTAGTATAAAATTAATGATTTATTCTGAAATGGTTGAGAGTATATTAAGATATGGCATCACAGGCTGGGAAATGGCATCAAATACTCTGTTAAACACAATTGTCAAGAACCAAAAGAGAATACTGAAATTAATTGATACGGATGGTTCCAAGTATTGTTGTAATACTGACCTAAAATCCTTGTGTACTAAATATAATATGTTAACTGTGGATAAAACGCTTAAATGGCTTATTATTAAAGAGAACTATTTCAAAAAAGAGCATAAAACCCCATGTAACAATACACATCGTATGGATAAACGTAACAGTCCTTTGTTAGAAACGTGTATGTTGTACCTCATAACTTTAATTGTATGCCAAAGACTCTGCATAATCTAAAATCCTTAACCGAAATTAAAAGAAAAGTGAAACAATGGTTAATTAGCGAAATTTTGAATATGTAATACCTTATAACAACCTGATATTTTTAAGTAATAATAAATTTTCCTATTTTGGTTTCAATATTCCTTATAAATTTAAATGTTAAATTATTGTCATTGAATTATTTTTATGAAATTAAAAGTATAATGCAATATAAATGTAATGTAAAAAATATACCAGTAGCGTAATTTTTATTTAGACTATTAAATGTTATGCTTTTAATATTCCACTATGTAATCTAATAATGGAACCTTCAGATAAGCCTTTGGCTTAGCTTTTGGCTTAGTATGACCAAGTTTTTAATGAAATTAAAGGAAAATTCATTCACTAAAAAAAATTTAGATCAATGGCCTCTGCGTGGCCGTCGCAAGGGCATGTCGCAACGCTGAACCCATCCTCTTACTCCCTGGCCTAAATATAGACGCCGAAATCTCATGCCTGCTGCTGCCTTGTATGTGGACTACTTGCTATCTACTTTACTAAAATCAATCCTCGTCCATTAATTTCCATTTAAATCCGCGGCCTACTTATTCACTTAGTAACGGTGGTTAATCGTGGGAAGTGACCGAGCTATAGCCATCTGCGCCACTTAGAATGAGTAGGTAATTTGGTACAGGTGGGAAGCTTTTAAGAAACGGAATATTACGAGTGGAGGAGAATGGAAGTGGAGATAATCCCGGCGTGGGCATCAGTGTACTCTTTACAGTAGCAGTCAACAGGTCCACGGTTTCACGTCCCATCCATGGCGGGATTCAAACCCGGTCCCTTGGGGTGAGCCATCAAACTAACCTTTCTCACTATTAATAAATCTCATTAAGAGTTCCTCACATTTTAGCACAGTGCGCGATGTGTAGACAAAATAATTTTGGCATGCAGAGCCCGATGCTCAAGTCTCTTAATACACGTGAAAGCGGTCGAGGATTTGGTCGAAGTGACGTGCTCAAATTAAGAATAATGCTCATTCAAGTACCCACGGCGGTGGTGTGATGACATTTGCGCTACAAAAACTGCTCTCCATCGCAATTTGCTTTCTCCACAATTGTACTGTTTATTGTCCATTATTTTATTTGATACTCTCGAGAATACACCGTCAAAAACCTGAGTTTAAATGTTTGTACAATCCATTGTAGCAATTATTTTCAGCACATTGGTAATAAATATCATATCCATGAAATATTAGAAAAATATGTTATAATATCAACTTACTCTCCATGATTGCTTTTAACGGTCTCTCAAATAGGAGCAATTATATAACGCAAATACTCACTACCGAAAATTATAATTAGCCACTTAATGAGACATAACTCCACAATTAACCTTGTGAAAAGAAAAGAAATTAAACTATTCCGGCAAATTGCAATAAATACAACGCATGTACCGATTTGCGGTATCATCAGGAACAATGGGTGTGAAGCAATGCAAATGGAGTTTTTATCTGATGATGCAGCAAATCGGTGAAACGCGTATTAAATAAAATTCTGTGGAACTGTGCGATTTTTTTCTTTTTTTCCTGTCATTTGAGTACTGGCCTCCCATGCTAAGGACTTTAGTTCCAAATTCGGCAATGACATATCACTTAGTAGCATACCGGTCTCTACTCAAATTCAGTGCGGAAAGCACTTCGACGGTCAGATAATTCCTATTGCAATAGAAATTCTCTGACCATCTCTGGCATATAAAACCGAGGGCAGCATGAGACCTCTTTCATTGAGAGAAGGCCAAATACCGGGTTTCTCTTCACCCTTTCTCCATTCCTTCCTCTTTTCAACTACCCGCCAATTAAAGATTCAAAGAACCGTTGATTGTCGCTTCCCCTAATATCAAAAACTGACAGAATTGACCAAAATCTAATGTATAATCTATTGGGAATTAGACAATGACGATTACAAAATAGGCATAATCGTACACTCCTAGAGATTCTCTTGGAATAAATACCATAATTACTGATTGGGATTCAATCAGGCCAAGCAGATTCCAGTTGTTTATATGATCTAAGTAACTACAATTAAAATTGCGTAGCACACATTCTCAGGTCCAATTTTGGTGTGCGCTTCGCCAAGTCGAGAGTAAAATAGATGGAAATTTTTTGTAGCACCAATTCCTTTTGAAACACAGAAGGAATTAAATCATTAACATATTTCGGGTGCTCACTCATTCCAGACACAATTGTACCAAATGAAATGGAAACACTCTCATTTTGCGTCGTTCCGATAGTATTTCCTGAGCTCCGGGTTTTATTTCATGATGATAGATGACAGATCTTAACGATATCAATTATGTTTTCAGCGCCGATCTTTAAATTTTTCATACCATCATCACAAGTGATGTGCACTGCTTAACATGCGAAATGTAAAAATATATCATTTTTGTCAGCTTTAAACGACGGAAGCCATTTTGTCCGATGATGATAGTTTGACGTCTATATTTATCTCAACTTCATTTTCATTACTTCCTCGTAAAATCACCTGTTATAAGCCTTCCGATTATCTTGTAACTTCGTTGAGGAGAAGTCTATGATATGTAAATTTGATGAAGATGATGGGCTGGCGAAGATTATCATGCTTTAATTTTATTCTTGACAGTTTAATCGAATTCTCTTGGCCAAAACTGCTTTTTCCGCAGCCCTAGTACATACATATATAGGCTACATGTAAACACAGTACATAGATAGTATAAAAACACATTTTGTCTTCAAAATATGACCGCACTATTCTTTCAAGTGAAAAAATATACCCGACCGGTTTAGATAACAGTGATTTGAGGATAATAAGTACTCTCATGGTCGAAAATAGTTTATTAACCATGCGTGAAAAATAGGCCAAAACGTTTTAAGTACCTACTATGAAATCAGGGGTAGGGATAAAAATTATGAGGTTACCCAATTCAATGCTACCAAACTTGTCTTCAATCAATTATTATTAAGATTTGTAATGCTGATTAAATTATTTTATATCCATGAATAGGCACTCACTATAATTTTCACTTTCCCCGGAGATCACCAAGCTTAACCTATAGTGTGACCGCTTTGGTTGAAATATAAAATCTTTAAACACTTTTCTGCTTAGACCTCAGTGGAATTTTGAACCGACCTATAATTTCTGACGGTGGAGTTCATTACATTGTTATCAATGCGTGCTGCGTTTTCCCCATCATGTGCATTCACCACTATGTGCGGACTATTTCGCACGTTCAGGAGGAGTATGACTCATCTGGCACCCAGGAGTATTGGATTTGTGACGGAACTACCGGAATTCAGTGATAAGGAAGACTACCTTGCAAATGAATTTTTTTTTAATTTGATTGCATCCCTTATAGTGGAAGGGAACATTATACTCCAATCTCTCCGGAATCAATGCACTGGTTGATGCATGATACTGTTGATTAGGATAAAGCAACGGATTTTAAATGGCGGAGTATGTTGAAGAGAGCATTCATTTCAAAATCAAAGATACATTTAAAATCTCTGGGCACAGCCAGAAATGCAAGATGACTGAGGAAACTTTTCAAAGGAGTGAAATATCTTTCATAAGAGTTTCTAGGAAAGATTACGAAAGAAACTAATTGTGACGCACATTCGGAAAAGTTAGGAAAATCAGTGATAGCTCCATTTTTTTCAGTGTAGGGCTGCATGTCAACGTTGTCAAGATATCGTCATATCAGTCATCATTTCTGACAAAAAGAATGATCAGTGCTTCACAGTTAAGAGATATTATCACTGGTGATATTGCAATCAATATATGAGTTTCTTTAAAGTGCTAACAATGAACAGAGAGAATCCTATGAACATATTTATATAGATTTTGTCGATGATATTCAAAAAAACATTGTTTTGGTATTGTGTAGCATTTCTTCTGACGGCTGTAAAGAAATTAATGTTTCTGAAAATACCCGCCGCTAAACTATCAAAATTCATGAATACTCATCAAAATGAATGCTAATAGAATGACAAGTAATGCCATTAAGCCACCCAAACTCAGGAGAGGCGTGGACCTCCTGAGTTTTGCTTGATCAACATACCTACCATGAAATAACAAACCTTTCGATTGTAATATGGCAAACTGTATTTATTGGTATATTTATATTAGGTCTGAAATATCATATTTGGGAAGAAAAGAGAGGATAAAAATAGAATAGCAAAAGAATTTCCAGATTAGGTGACGCACCGACTGGATACAAAACTGATGCGATGATAAAAATAGTCAACGTCCTCAAAACTGCCATAATGGAAAAGTTAACCACAAGACTCAGATTTTACATTACGATAGGCAGGAACGCAATATTAGTTAACGGTATTTACTTATTCGAACTATAATCCGTCTTAAATGACGGAACATTTGTATTTTATTCAGTGGAAAAGTCAAAACTCTCTTAAATATACTGTTGTCTTGAATGTTTACAGGATTTAACTCAATACATAAGTCGAGTAAAAAAAGCCACTGGTTGCTTGTCTCACAACTTAATTGTTTAACATAATGAATTTATGGAAGGAAAGTATTTTTGAGAACATTTGCTAATGTCAACTACAAAGAAGGCCAGAAAGATAAAACGATAAGTATAATAAAAGAGAGAAAATCGCAATATGAACGCTAATAGATTTCAAAAACCATTACTATCTTGAAGGTACGCGGTTGAAGAACAGGTAGCGAAAATTAAACAAATTCCCTAACCTCCCCCCATCTACTAGTTTTAAACATTTATTATAATATTCTATCCCAAAATATGCAATGAAGAAATAGGTGATGAGTTGTTTATTGGCACCATGCTTCATTTAGTAACTAAGTTCTTTTCACAAGGTAATATGCCAATGTCAACACGGAATTTAAAGAAAGGCAAGTGAGTTAAAAACTTAACGGTGAGTTGAAAGCGGAATTATTTCGCCCGTTCAGTACGAAAAATACCCGTTCAGTAAGAAGCTCGTTAGTAAAAGAAACCAGTTCAGTCCGGAAGACTCAATGTAGGAGGAGCTTTGCTCAGTTGCTTGCTCCTCAGGAATATTGCTTACTCACGCATGGAAAATAGTGTCCTATTTGATCGTCAAAAAATCAGTCACCATAGAAAAACAGAAATATTTTCCCACGCATGAATTTTACTACCAAATGTGTACAATAATTCACTTTGTAAAGAAAGTACAGACTGATAACCCGACAAAATGAGACGAAAACTCAAGCTACAGTTTTTTTTAATAAATAAACGAGTCCATTTCCCTTCAATTCCTATCCTTACATCTTTCCACACGCTCTAAAGCGCCTGTTAGTGTGGAAATAGACTTGAAAACACCCATGAACGAGTTCATCAAATGCTAAGACGGGAAAAAAATTGCAAGCATAGTTATGGTGCTATGTGTATACCAATGAATAAATAGCACCACATTAACACACAAAATTCATGTGGTGCTATCGTACCAATGTAGATATGCTGTACTCACCAATGCAGGCCGAATTGGAGTCAAGGGCGTAAGCACTGGGCAGTTACCCAAACTGATAAGTTGGGCCTGGCAACTTATTCCAAGCACCATCAGTAGGGTAGCAACAAAGATGGGAGTACTTTCCTTCATTTTTGAGTTATTGAAGCAACGAATCGTTACTAGCACAATTTCCTTTCTTCAATGGAAATTGAGTTGGAAGCCGTTCTGAAAATTCATACATTTATATTTTAATGTCATCCCTCCCTAAAACTAATAAGCGAAAATCATTACAAAACATCACAATACATGATGATCAACTCTGCCAAACACTTTGTAGCCGGAAATGAGCATTTATTGATCTATCATTTCAAAGTGAGTTAAACTTATAACTCAAATAACCTTTGCATGTGTCATTTTCGTTCTAGCAAGATGGAACAGGATATAAGAATATTACTGCGAGTATTTAAAAAATATATTTTCTATACCTCACGTCCTTGCAGCGAATAGTCCTGCAATACGTGCATGGAAGTTCTTTACATTATGGAGGTGGGTGCTAATGGCAAAGTGAATTCACGATGTTTTCCTTCCGTGGATTAAGCATTAAACCACAATATGGCTGAGGTAGAATGGCATTCCTTTAATTATCCCATCTACGTCCTGGCATAATTATTTCCCCGGATGGCAAAGACCTTAATTTTATGGCTTTCATTTTGAGAGAGCACGAAAAGTTCTCTATAGCTAACGGTATATTCCGTAGAGACAACGGAATTCATCAGACAAAAGTAGCATTGCCTAGTCTCAAGGAAACGCCACTATGGCCTAATAAAGGAATCTGCACACACAAAACTTCAATCCTACTTCTTTTTGACAATATGGAAATCCCACACACGTCCTTCGATAGAAAACTTCTGTGCCAAATAATTTTCACATAACCGATCGAAGTTATCTACAACATCGAGTTTCAACCATTAAAATAATATGTTAAGGAAATATCAAATGCCAGGCAATTATCAATTTTTGTTGCCAGGCAATTATCAGTTTTTTTATCAACATCTCCGTAAACCCAGAGAACCGAAGCTACAATTGAAACAAAATATTTGTCGCACATTGATATGCATATCTCCATGCCGTCAGATATTTATGATATCATAGGGGCAAGACTAACTCTCTATGACGAACCTTGATTCTTAACCGTTTGATAGAGTTAATCTTGTAATCTCGCCGTACGAAAACGCCAATGTTTACACAAAGTTCAAATCCAACTGTGATAACGAATTCCCCTTTCTAATTTTAAACAGCTACAAACTTCAGATGCTATTGGAAAAATACGTGAACGTGAGGAAACACGAGGCTGCTACCAAATTTTTGAGATCATGAAAATAACACGTTGATTTGCCAAATTATTATGACGGAATTATTTACTTTGGTTGGCAACTACTTCCTCTAAATTATGACACTATTTTGTATTGTTTGCTGAGAGAAAATTCACGGCTAACTCACGAGAAATTACAAGTGTATTCTAAATTTTATCATTATGATTAACTCTGAAGCATCCATATAGCATTGACACATTGATGAACGAAATCACAACTGTTTAAGCGTTAGCTATTTTTTACTGTTAAAATAACATCTCCCGACCAAAATATCTCAGTGCCGACCTGGTTTACCTAAAAGTTTGCAAGTTCGATTCGTAGCTAAGGTATTAACGCTTTATTTGCCTTAGGATTGCAAATTTTTATTAGATGGTACGGTGAAATTTGAGCTGCTGAAGCACTTAAAACCCTGAGTATACCAAGAAAACATACATTTCGTGATAGCCTTCATCACTCGTATTTGAAAAAAAAATCAATGCTATTTTTGTAGCCAACAATTCCTCTTAACTAGTCGCGCCAGTCCATGACAGCCGAGCGTAAATAAAATAATTGCCCTACGTTTCGATTGTCTCTTGGATGTCATTCACGTGTGTGAAATCACAACTATTCATTTCATACATCCGAATCAAACGAGAAAGGACTGAACTTGAAAGAATACCACAGTTTTATCTAGCAAACTTCCTAGTAGGAGAATGTTAAAAATGTAAACATTTCCTTGAAAAGTGATATCGGACAAATTTTTCAAGATGCATTTTTTTCAAAAATGAGTGCCCCCTACAGCCCAAAATTGACTTTTCCGCAGTAATACAATAAATACTACAAACTCAGTAACCTGGCTTGTGAAGGTTATAAAACAGTTTTCGACTTGCATTGAAATGCTTCTCTGCCCATGTTAAAGGAAAGAAAACACTAGTTGAAATTCTACCCTATATTTTTCTCCTACAATTTTTAACACCCTGAGCCATGTTCTAGGTGCAAATGACATATGGGCGGAAACCACGTCAAATGAAAAATGACACGTGGAAGAGACCATGTTCGGTGCAGAGCATAAGAGGATTTTGCTCTAATTGTCTTCCTTTCAACACGGACATAACAAATGACCTCAACGTTACGCCAGGTAATCTTCGCTTTAAATCCTTATCTTTAAATCTTCTATCCTAAATACATGAACATCTAAGCAATACCTTGAAAACTAAAACTGGTCTACCAAAAACAAAAACACAAGACAAATTTCGCAATTTTAAAACCCACAAATAAAACTGAATAAAATAAAATGAACACAAATTTCCTATTATAGAATTAAACTAAGGTCACTTATTTCACAAGCAGTAACACGAGTGAATTTGAAGGCACAGAAAATGACAAATGTGCAAACATTAACGAAAACTGTGTATAAGACCTACCTTGAATATTCCAGAACACCTGATGGTGAACAAGTTCTCAGCTTCTTAAAGTGCACGTCCTTTTTATACCCACCAAAATAAACTATTTCAACCAGAATACCCTTTGCAGTCCACATACGCATGCGCAAACCATGGGCCAATTGCGTTTGAAAGACGATCGGGGTAGTCATGAAACGTGGTAGGGCCAAAAGGAAACTGGAAATCACTTTCGGGCAAGATCAAGGAATAAAATAAATTCAAGGACCAGCCCTTAGCGAACATTATTCCCCCTACCCCTCCCCTTTCTCGCCCTCGTCCTCTTTCTCTTCCATTTCCCTTCCCTCTCCCTTTTGCCCCTCACCAAACTCCAAAAGTTCCTGAATTGAAAGATTCGGATTCCGGTTTGAATTCTGAATGTACGAGTCATCCACCCCCTGAAATACTGCAGATACCCCACCGACAACACTGCCATTCTGCCTGTGACCCCATCGCTTTAAATTGTTTTGTAAAAAAAATCCAATGTTGCGTAAAAAACTTGGATGATTTTCCAATAAATTAAACGAAGGCTGACATCCGTTTAATAAATACAGCGTGCTAGGGATGAGGTGCAGCAAATTTGGATGATGTGGGCAGGCAAGTTTTTGCTGCATTATTTCAGAGGGCGAATGTGATAGTTCTACGTTTTTTAATGTAATTGAGAGTTAATCAAAAAGAGGTTTGGAAAGCAAGACAGGGAGGAAAAATTATTAACTTGGATGGTGTAGAGTGTGGACCTGTAGCGTGGGGTTTAAATGTTTTATCTTAAAGGGACTGGTTTTAAAGAGATGCTCACACTGAGCCCTCGAGGTCTTGAAATCCTCTGTCTCCTCCTACTATAAGTATTTCTTAGACATATTAAACTACACTGCATGCATTGAACTAGTCACTGAATTTCGCATTATTAACGTATACCCTCTGTGAGGATACTCTGGTGATTGGATCAAATATACTAATGGAGCAAGGAATGACTAATAGAAATTTGAATCTTTTTTTCTCCAGGCAACAGGAATACCAATCGTGATATCTAACAGAAATTCTTTCCTTTAACTACAGCCAATCTACTTTTTACCTCTGGGTGCTCAATGAGTGCTCAATTCAGGATGAAAATAAGACGCTGGAACGAGGACTTGAGACATGTATGAACCTCGGCTCTTCTTTAGCACCAGTAATTTCATAAGAATATCTAATAACCCAATGGCGTTTTAATTATGAAACTACTTCTGTTGCATTTTGAGATTCAAATCGAGGACACTACTGGTAAAGAATCAAACCAATCACAGGTTATATGCCAATTCATTGATACTGAATCCAGAATTAATATAATATCTCAAACTACAGAATTTTATCACTAGAATATTTTAAAACGCTACATTAATTCAATAAACAAAATAATATTAAATTTAATTTTAAAATAAAAATATTCACTATAGATCATGCATGTCTCAATATTACCTAAGAACTCAAAATATATTCAAATTTGACTGGATGAAATAAATAATATTCTAAACGTTTCAAAATTCAGCCATTTATTTTGCTACATTTATACCATGCCTAAGAATCAGTGAACACTTGCCGTGTCACCTGATAAATTACTTTAAATTTGTAATTAATCTTTGACGTGAATAATTTTATACTTTTCTACGTGCGATTTGGTTTCCAAGGCCCACATACCTGAGTTATCTAGATCTGCAGAAGGCTTCAATTTAGAGAAAGGAGTATTAGAATGAGGGCGATGATTTGGGGGAACGATAGAAGGAGAAAGAACTAGAATAGCAAGATGCCAGAAGCAGCGGCTTGTTACATAATAAAAGAAGACAGGTCTAGAAGGAAAAAATGTGCTCAGAATAGACATTCACAACATATTCACCAAGTTCCGTTACTTCATCTTTCCAACATACGTTAGTCCAACTTTTTCAAGTATCATGAAAAAAACTTAAATTTTCATTAAACGAAATATTATAAGACCGAAATTAGTTGCCTACACTCGTCGGCCAAAATTATTTCCTAAATCACATTTCATTCTTGAGTATAGCTGTAAATATTGTCTTGCGTGGGTCCTAAACCTGTTCCACTCAGTGAAAATGCAGTCAATTACTGGAAAGATATTTTTATGGCTATGGAAGCAAACCTTTATTCATCTTATAAATACCTTGCCTTAATCCGTACCTAAATCAGTTTGTTTTTCCCCATTTAGTGGCAGCCTTTCCCATATTAATACGCGTTAGGATAATAGAAACCTGAAAATTCTTGCAAAGATAGAACAGATCACCAGTATATGTTTATGGAAAACATTTAATTTCCCCTTTAGAAAAAACATCCACCCTCATATATGATACATGTATTGGAAAAAATGACCAAGTTAGGGCGCTATTAATGTTTAAATTGGCAACTCTCTGACCGCCCAGCAGAGTGTAAAGTTTCTTCAACTTAAATGGATATCCCATCCCAAAATTTGTTTCTCGCTGAAAAACGTTCGAAGAATCCAGTTAGCATTCTGTTGAAATGCAGAAGGTCAGAAACTTCTCATTCAGGTTTAGCGAGTTTGTTTCCTATTGGATGAGGAACTGGACGAGATTGTTTCATTACCAACGAACTGAGGAAGCAGCAAGCCTTTGCACCAAAACATTTGCTTGCCCTTGGTAGCTCAAGCACAGGAAATAGGGGGCCTTGAACCTGAATCATTTGCTTGGATAAAGATCTTCTCACTTTGCCTACGGAGATTCCCATGACGATTGAGCAATGGAATGCTCTATGCTTCAAATATGGATTCTAAATATGAAAAAATATGTACAAAAATGCTAATGCTCCTTGTGAGAATTTATATTGCGAAAAACTGTGAAAATATCTATCATTACCTCTATGAAATCGAAAAGCCCCCCTTGAAGGGGGTTGTTCGATTTCATATAAGTGATGACCAAAACCATAACCATGCAAGTTGGTTTATGAATCATAACGGTATATTGAAATTTCATCAGCTAAGCTGAAGAGATCATTTAATTTCTCGATGGGGATAATTGAGATAGATAACTGAATGAGTTTGAAAAATGTAATCTGGGATTTTAATGATTTTTTTCCTGGTAAGGAATAACTATAGAAACATTTTGGAAGAAATGGCTCCATGAATTAACGTCTCATCAATTTTCACCGATCAGCGAACATATATTTCAAAATCGAAACATCGAAATAATCCATGTTAGACTTTGTCATTACCACGGCTGATTGTTTTTTTACCTTGGTATAAGGAGCATATTGGTGTTATAAACATTTCTACCTGCAATCTGTCCAATCTGTATATGATCATCTGTCCAATGATATCACATGCACAATGATATCACATGCACATTGATATCAAATGGAAACGCAAAACGGGAATCACCTGTGATTTAACCACATCAGTGTTTTAAACAATGCTGCGGTAAGAATAATTGACGATGTTATTTCATTACTTGGTGCAGACTTTCCTAAATTAGCAAGTGATAACCTCCGTGATAACCTAACCTATTCAGGATTCTTTAATTTTTTAAATAAAAATCATGAAATACTAGAATAGAATGTAAAAATAACACAAGCAGATAATGCTCCTTTAACAGTTAATCTTAAAAGCTTCTAAATGCTATGAAACAAAGGTTTCAGCCATATAAGTTTAAACGGTATGGGAAATAGGTGGCTGAGATTCTAAGCACCATATTCAAAGCCTGGGGATGCTTTGGAATTTTGAAAAAGAAATAG
The DNA here is from genome assembly GCA_933228895.1 of Platycnemis pennipes. Taxonomy (NCBI): domain Eukaryota; kingdom Metazoa; phylum Arthropoda; class Insecta; order Odonata; family Platycnemididae; genus Platycnemis; species Platycnemis pennipes. The sequence continues at coordinate 26,766,937 of OW121849.1, forward strand.
TAAATTAATAATCAAATGTTAGTGTCTTTGAAAGAATTATCTTGTTTTTAATGTGGACGTGTATTATGTGTGGAAAACACAAATTCTTGCTTTTATCTATCAGGCAGTTGATCCCTAATGTAACCACTGTCTATCCTCTTCATGTAGAAAACCTCCTGTCAGTGCCGACTTGAATTCATGTGATTTTAATTCTTTAGTTACATTTCATTTGGAGAGCTGCGTTTTCTTCCCGAAGGTGTACTACTATGCATTTATTTCGATTGAAATCCAGTCTTCGCTCCAAAAACTTAAACCTACATTTAAAATGCCAACATTGTATTAAAACCGTCACCTTTTAGTTTCAAATAAGAGAGGCACACCTCGAAGTTGCATAATTTAGTTCTCAAGTATCTCATTTTTATCTTTTTCCTCCATTTTCACTCTGATTTCCATGTGGTAATGTTCATTAGCTTCGATAAAAAATGGCCCATGTTTCCTAGTACTTACTTTAGTTTATACCACCCGTTTAACAAGTAATCCAAAGAATAGCATTTTTAAATTTCCATAAATGTCAATACGCAGGTACTCCGTGATAACCTAACAACAGCAGCAAATTGCGTACGCTATACAGGTGAACAACAAATTACCACCATACAACAAATATCATAATTACCCTTAAGAAGGTGCTAGTGGTTCAGTAACATGAGTTATTTCACATAAACCTAAGAAAATTTATTTGTACATTCAAAATCGAATATGCTGTACTGCACATATCCCCATCATGAAATTGGTCACCTTAGACAAATAAATGACTTACCATTCATTACAACGGCAAGATAATAAACTATCTAAAACTAAAAATTCATAAAAAGTGAAACATTTTCAATAAAGCTTAACATTAAAAAAACTGGTAAAAAACGATACGAGAGGGCAAACACTACCCCAAAATATTTTTTGGTTGCACGAAAAGAATCACTCCAGCTCCAGGAGATTAATTTTGTCCACTCATTCGTTTACATATAATGAAACCATCCATAGAATAAATGTTTATAAACTTGTTGATTTCGGTCCACCATTTCTGTGTTATTTGCTTTTTTTCATATTTTCACACAAATTTACCTCAAAATCTTTCCGCAGCAATTTAGTTAAATGAATGAATTAAACCCCGCTGCTTTTTAGATAAGCTTAATCTCTTGAATAGCAACTAACTGCAGAAAATTCCGTCGGCTTTCTCCGACCTTCTCGATTCTAACTAACCAATTTCTGGGTTTCCAGTGAAACATTCCATAGCGTTTCACTAATTGTCACGACTTGCTACAACCCAGTGCTAATTGCAAGTGTACATAGTTTTATTTTTTACTTAAATTGAGGTTAAATTTGAAATCCACTCGTGAAAATATTTAAGACTTAGTCATATACATAACAAAGTCGGCTTCTTATGCTCTCAAAAGATCGTAGGCGTGATCTGTAACTGATAACGTGTAGAGGCACTACACTTATGTGAACGAATATGAAAATAAAACCCCATTTATCGTGAAGGAAAAAAACACATCTTATGCTGAGTTCTTAAAATCTTGCTATGGGTATATTTTTAAAATACTAACACTTACTTCATTTCAATGGCAAGTAGTGTTGCAATTTGGTCGTAATAAACTTCAATCAAAAATGAGCATTCTTGTTAAATTGGTAAATAAATGTTTCCCTCAGTGCGTTGTTTAATCATGATATTTAAAATAAAAACTCAAACCCATTCCCGAGTTCTTGGAGGTACAAGAAGAATTTTTCGTTTGGAAGTATAATTTAAAAATACCCGTTGTTCTTTGAAATCGAAGTTTTAAGTATAATCATGATCACAACGGCATGATACGTTGAAACCAAATTTAGCATGTGATCAAAAATATCTAGTTGATACGCCTATCACATTTCGTCCAACTGACTAGTTTAGGTATTGTGAACCTATTCATTTCCAATCCTTTCATTCTTCCATCGATGGAGTTCTCCACCAGAAATAAAGCTTGAAAACCACTTTTTGCAATATATTCTTCCGCTTGAAAAATAATTCCAGTAATCCAAATACGTACCGCCCTCTCTCACTTCTGACATCGATCCGGAAATAAACGGAGAAATCAATTTGAGCAATGCTCCTGGTCTCGATTCGGGAGGTGTGCAGCTGAGTTCAAGAACAGGGCCACTCCTAAAGGGGGGCATGAAAAACTGTAAATGCAAATGACGATATTCTCACAGGAATACATTCACTGACCGAACATGTTTGTCTTCGATCAGTGGCAATAATCTTGAGATCTTGGCACGTCATCCCACTTTAAATTAAGAATGGATTCAAAAAAAACAAACAGGCGAGACAACTACACATTTACACATTGTATTAACTGAGGGGACTTGTAAGAATTTGATTCTGAGAGTATGATGAATGTGAGACATTGTAAAAAAACATTGACACACTCATTGGCAGATTGATGAATTCAACCACATGACTAACGGCTACTCATGATTATTATCGTCACGAGAATGAGAGGATCAATAGAAATTCTAGCTAAGCATTCAATTGCACGTAGGTGCACATTTCGCCTCCTCATCAGTGGCAAGTGCACGAACTCATTCAATTGCATCCTAAGCGAATTGCTACTAATATCAAAGTGAGACTCACGCACAAATTAAAGAAGGAAACGCCTGAAGCTCCATTTTTTCATTCTCCAACTCCTATCAATGTAAGACAAATCTGTGGTTCCTGAGGAGAGGGGGAGTGTTACTCCGTTTTTATCACGAAAACGTTTATGAAAAATGTACTGAGGCACGTAAAAAAATAGGAGTAGACGTAAACATTTCAAACCCAATGTAAGGTGAAGTTACGTTCAGAGCCGCAATAAATCTAGCCCCAATTATACTCTTTCGATTTCCATTATTACAAACACAGATAATAACGCTTTTAACGACTACCTCACAGATCTACATCGTCACTATCGGTCAGCAATCCTAAGATTGGTTTGACATAGCCCTCCAATAGATCTTTTATCGACCAACCCCTTCATATAAACGTACTTCCTCTCTTTTTCTCTTATTATCTTATTATCTCTTATTATGACGCACTTAAAGCTTAAGTGATGGTGTTCAATAGCCAAATTACTTTGTTGGACAAGGTAGTGCACGTCAAAGAAAGAATACCGCACATCAAAACAAAACATTACCACGAAAAATCTTTCATAATTTCAGCAAAAGAACTCGAGTAATATACTACAGAAGTATAATCTGCACAGATAAATATTGTTCTGGCTTCAACACAACATTCCGGACATTGACTAGACTTACCACATAACAATTGAGTGAGTAGTGGTTATTCTCGGCATTGGCATCCCATTTTCGCATGTCATCAAGAGTTTTTAAACCATAGCAAGGTGAGCGAAACAGAAGAAGGAGAAGTAGCTGTTGTAGCGGAGGGTGTTCCACATTTTAGGTAATTTACGCCATTAAGGGGGTGGGTGCGTATTTTGGTGGAATTTTTGGCGAGGGGAATCGAGAAGGAGAGAACCACAGGAGTCACGTAAGCCATGTTTTTACGTCTCATCCGACGGAAGTACCAATACAGTTCTTACCATACTTCTTTATTCATCGAAAGAGTATTGGGTAAATGTGACTAGCATGTACGAGAAATCGGCTACTTTTCCCTTGTTAGACCTCATTTGGAATATGCTGCCAGTGTATGAGATCCCTAAGAAATCGGTCTAAATAACGAATTGAACGTGTGCAGCGAAGATCGTCAAGATAGGTAAAGGGACGGTACTATAACTATATTAGCGTAACCAGTCTATTAAATGAATTAAAATGGGAATTATTATCAGATCGCAGGTCTCCTAAATAAATTCCAAGATAATATTTTCAGTGATGACGTTAAAAATATTTTGCCAAACCCAACTTCCTATGGTAGACTGGACCATAATTATAAAATTAGAGAAATTGATTCCCGAACTGACAGATTCAAAATGTCCTTTTTCCCTCGTACAATTAGGGATATGAATAGCGGTAAATATGTCCAATGCGAGTGAATCAATCCATAGCATCGGTAGTTGCATGTTGGTGTAAGGACTTGAAGGTAACCCAACTAACAGTACGTTTTTGCATTCTTAGTTTGCCATTTTTATCTTTTTTAATATTGCAGTTTATGCTAATATATTAATGGTAATCCTTTTAACTGCATGATATGTAGTGCCTGTGTGGTGAGAATTCACCCCCTGCCGCACACCTTTGAGGTGGCTTGCAGGGTATTATGTAGATGTAGATGTACCACTCGAAACAAAAGCAAGATTCTACCAAAATTCGTCAAACTCTGCCAGGTTTGAAACCGGGCCTCCGAAAATCAAGCTGCAGCCCCAGACCCATTCACGGAACGAGGCTAAGAATGTTGAAAGCTTCCTGATCCCCCTCTCCTCCCATATAGCTTCTTATAAGTGGTCAGGTTTTTTTTCCGAGATAGATGGACAAAATGGGACTGGTAAACACCTGGAGGGAAGTCGAGACGCGGGTAATGACGATGGAGGGGGCGTTTGCACGAAAAAGCAGCGGTACAGCTTCCTTCGGGCGGTCTCCCTCACGCCGAATCTCCGGGGGCTCGTTCCGCCTCTGTAAACGAGAGGGACGTCCAGCAGTCGACACAAGGGCTCATAAACGGGAAGCGCGTAACGACCTCCTTCCCGATGCCTTATTCCACCTCCGATTACGGAACAAACGGAGTCTTTTGAGAGTGGCATCCATTTCTTGGTGGGAGGAAGTAAGAAGAGATCGAAGGCCAGTAGACCCATATCTCATTAAATCCAAAATGACAGGCTACGATCGCTGCGGCAACATGATAGAACCTGCATGCCTTCCACAAAATGTATTTCATGGTTTTCCACAAGCGATGGATAAATTCCGAATGTCCGCGTCATTTAAAGCAATTGATATATTTCGTAAAAATTTTAGTTCCTATTATATAAGTGCAAATCACTTATTTCGAGTTCTCTTACTTCTCTACCGTTAACATCATCACCCACATAACTATTTCAGCAACTTCAGCTTTGCTCTTGGTAAATGCCAGCTGCTACCATCTAAAAATACGCGCAAAACCTATGCCGTAAAAAAAATTATTTTTGTGCAGCCAGCAAAGATACTCTAGTTCTAGTTAGACTTAACCTCTCAAACATTTTCCTAGACCATATTTTCAGCGATGATGTTAAAAATATTTTGCGGACCCCAACTTACTATGGTAGACTGGACCATAATCACAAAATTAGAGAAATTGATTGCCGAACTGACAGATTCAAAATGTCCCTATTTCCTCGTACTATTAGGGATATGAATAACGGTAAATATATCCAGTACGAGTGTAGCCATGGATAACATTGGTAGCTGCATGTTGGTATAAGGACTAAAAGCTAACACATTTAACAGCATGTTTTTGCATGTATGCTTTGCTATTTTTATCTTTTTTTTTAAAAATAGCGTAGTTTTGAACAGTACCTGTACAAGTACTAATCCTTTTTTATGCATGATATGTAGTAGGGTGGGCCGAAAAAAGGTTTTTTTTCCGGATCAAATTTGCCCTATGCGGGAAAATTGTGTACTGATATCAGAATCTTGCATGCAAAATTTTTTTGAAATCGGATAATATTAACCACTGCCGCCCGAGCTCTAAAGTTTAAAATTTTGCGAAAATTCAGGCGGAAATGGGAAATAAACGGCTATGGAGAATAATTTGTTGCAGATATTGGAACATTGGTAAATATCAACGATAGATACATGTGTTTAGATTACAACACTGAAATGTGAAGTTTATTTGACTAAATCTATGGCTTACACGATGCCTAAGAATAAACAGTTCTTTTAGAGTGTAGGCAACCCGCACAACGACAAAAAATTCCACGCTCCGAGCATCACTTCAAATAGATCACTTTTGGGAGCCGTATTTGGGATAAAGTAATATTTTTTCGAATGTAGTTCCTTTATAAATGTCTCATACTTCATTTGGGTGTAGATAATACATTAAAACAGACGGTAAAGTTAATTTTTTTTAAACTAACCTCAATTATGGCGAAGAATCACGGCCTGATATTCATCACAAAGGTGATTCAAACATTTAATTTCCTCGGTATATACTGCAATATACAATAATTGGTTCTTGTCCTCCTGAGCTGCAGATATTCTTCGCAAATCCAATGAATTCATGTGTCGTAAATGCTTGTGAATTATATTGCAAAAGGAGTGGGTGTTCATTCGGAGACAAAGCGGGCTGCGCGCTGGGAAAGATACTACGAATCAGACATTTTAATACACTTGTGGAGTCCAAACGAATTCTTTTGTTAAAAAAGACTGATATATCAACGATATACTCATCAGAAGATAGTAGCTTTTTCTAAGAACTTTGATAAATTGCAGTGGTTCACTGTAGGAAATGTAAACCGAAAAGTTCCATAATCAAAGCATTATCTCTATGTACGGTATATACGTGTTCCTCCAAATGGCACTTTCTTGGAAAACCGGGAGTTAACTACTGCCTAAGCGATTGCAGGTACAGCTAGTTCGACGAGAGTCAGGTATGATAAAGATGGCCAGTGGTAGAGTTAAGGAAGTATGAATGAGACGGAGGACGGAGGTTATCCTTCTCTGGCTCCAGTGATGAGTTGATCGTGAATACTTCGGTGATAAAATGGCATAGAATTCTCATACAAGACATATCCCATTGTAAACCCTCGTAACTGATGTTTAAACTCCCTCATCTCATGATGTTACTATCTTACTCCTTAACTCACCATATTCGTTGCAATATTTTATTTTCCTTGGGGATTCCCATCCGCTGTCGGGCAAGATGCGTATTTCACTTCATAAGCTTGAGGTAGTCAGTCAGTTGGTATTCATTGCTGTGAGTGAATAACTACATTGTGCAGCGTACTGTGGTTTCGGTTGCAAGAAGATTAAAGCAATGACGAAAATACAGAAAAAGCTTAAAAGCCATGGCCAATACCATGAAAAATACCGCATCTTCGATCTGTCAACAAAAAGACTTTCGTTGATCTGAAGCAAGACTTTCTTCGTCACGCATGTCAGCTGTCTCATGTTGCGGCATGTGAATTCTCTGGTGGAACTGATTGGGTTTGTGATAATACCACCAAAAGGCCATTTTTAGAACGTGTATTCCTTCAGGACCAGAGTAGTGATAGAAAATTGAATATCAGTGCCATTGATGTCAAAAAAAACTAACAAGAGGAAGAGGAAATTAAATAGGTTAGAAATAAAAAGATCATTAGAATGTTCCATGCTACCTGAGCAAGACGTTCCTGAGATTTGGAAAGACTCAAGTGATGAAACGTCTGCAGATGAAGAATTACGCGACGCAAGTGATGCTGATGATTTTTTGAAAAAGGGTGGGTGTAAATAATTTAAATTTGTCTAGATTTGCGTCTGCCTGTGAAAGATTCTGTATATCGAAATGAGCTGCTGCAGCACTTGCATCCGTGCTTCTAGTTGATATCGGGATTGTTTCTCAAGGAGACCACGTGCTTTTTCAAGTGGAGAATTCCTGGAGAGTCTTTCAGCGAGAAGTCCGGGGAAAATGGTTCATTCCAGGTGGACCACTACAACAATTCGCATTCTTCGATTATATGTTTCAACGGAAACTCCTTCAAAAGAACAGATGACATTGGCAGCTTTTGTGATGAAAGTATAAACTCCTATGTGGTTCGCGATAAAATTAACACCACAATGCACGGAAGGTCCGAATAATATCATGAACATGATACATTTCATGAAATATATGAATCGAGACATCAAATTACGCCTTTACTCAATCATTCAGGGAAACGCTCTTTTTGCTCACCCAGAGAATATTCTGCTTGCAATGCTAGCCGATGAGAGAAGACCGATCCGTTAAATTGCCGTCGAAAAAATATTAAAATCAGAAGAAGGAATTTAGGAAATTCGAACTTCCAACTATGAATTTTGATGCACAAGATTACGTCTACTTAGTTGACTGGAGAACAAAAGCGGTAACTCAACCACCTTTAATAGCTGATATCATAAGCAAAGATTTGGGATATATTCTGAAGAAAGGGGCTTTGTTGAAAGTACCCCCATTTGCATGCCACACACAAGCAGTTGAAAGGATGGTAAAAATGATCACGGTGGCGTCAAAATCCGTGAGCAGTCCAGAAAGCAGGCATAGATGGGCATTATTATGCATAAAAGGCCGAAAAATTCAACCAAAATTTGAAAATAAAGCACAGCATAAGGTATAATAAGAACCAGTGATAGTCAGATACCTACAAACGTGCCCTATGGAAGGCTGGCTTGGGAGGGCACGGGTGGAACTCGATAGTAGGTAGCCACCTCCTCGTGGTAAGTTCTGGGTAGTTTCTTCACGAAAATAGCAAAGAGCTACTTAAATAAATATTTGGTGATCAGGCTGTGCCTTAATTCTACCTTGATTAACTGATTTTTTTTGTGGCAATAGCTCAACATGCATAAAATTCTTCATCATAATTGAGGTTAGTTTAAAAAAATTAACTTTACCGTCTGTTTTAATGTATTATCTATACCCAAATGAAGTATGAGACATTTATAAAGGAAATGCATTGGAAAAAATATTACTTTACCCCAAATATGGCTCCGAAAAGTGATCTATTTGAAGTGATGCTTGGAGCGTGTAAAATTTTTGTCGTTGTGCGGGTTGCCTACACTCTAAAAGAACTGTTTATTCTTAGGCATCGTGTAAGCCATAGATTTCGTCAAATAAACTTCACATTTCAGTGTTGTAATCTAAACACATGTATCTATCGTTGATATTTACCAATGTTCCAATATCTGCAACAAATTATTCTCCATAACCGTTTGTTTCCCATTTGCGCCTGAATTTTCACAAAATTTTAAACTTTAGAGCTCGGGCGGCAGTGGTTAATATTATCTGATTTCAAAAAAATTTTGCATGCAAGATTCTGATATCAGTACACAACTTTCCCGCATAGGGCAAATTTGATCCGGAAAAAAAACCTTTTTTCGGCCCACCCTAATATGTAGTGCATGTTTGGTGAGAGTTCACCCCCTGCCACACAACTTTATGGTGGCTTGCAGGGTATTATGTAGTTGTAGATGAAGATGTAGTTACTTTATATAATGCAGTGATTCCACCAAGTAACGTCCAGCACCATTGAGTCTACAGATTAACATCCAGTCCAGAACACAGGCACTTTATTGGGAGTGGTCTCCATAGAGCACACAAATGTGGACCGGTACGCTAGAGAAAATTTTCCTGCGATATTCTATCCCTGGTTTTCCAGATGGGAGGCCAATAGGGGACTTCCCTTCATTGAAGAAAACGGCATTAATTGATTGCGATTCGTGTCTCAGCATACATTTCGCAGTAGCAGAGGACTCCACCAGCAGGATGACCTGATCCTATAAAACGACTATTAATATCATGTTTAACAGAGTAGACTTTTCGAATGTTGATTGTGTTCATAGCTAATTTCAGGCAAAAAAATCTGATAGGGAAATCCTAGTTTATTAGAGAAGTAAATGTTAATTTTAAGTTCACATGAAAAAACTCAGAAATGGAGGAATGCGTCGTCTTGTAGCTTCGTCTCCTGAACTTACCCTTGTATTTCAGAGTCCCTCACCTCTAGTGAGTATGTACAGCTATAATAGCCAGTATTAAAAATAGCCTATGAATACAATCAACATTCGAAAAGTCTACTCTCTTAAACATGATATTAATAGTCGTTTGATAGGATCAGGCCATCCTGCTCGTGGAGTCCTCTGCTACTGCGAAGCATGGCGTGAAGTTGGCGCGACTTTGGGCCAACTTCACGGTGCGCTTAGTAAAATGAATACTTACTGTTTTTAAATGAATCACTTTAATAAATAATTTTCAATAAATAAACCATAGCCATAGCATAAATATCCATAATAAATTAACTGAATAAATATACCTAAGATAGGTACTAATAAATAAGCTTTTAGGGAGTGCACCGTCTGTTTGAAGCGTCCGCAGCACTACCGAGTGGCAGGTAGAGGAAAAAGTGACAAGTCACACGCATAATTTACCGGAATTTAGTTTACCATCGCGTTTTCGGGCCGTTGAATTTTCATCACTTTTTAATTAATGAAAAAAAAATACACAAATTCATTTTAAAGTCGTCATCATCATCATTGGTCATCTGTCCTCAGTTTGGTTTGACGCAGCTCTCCACTAAGTCTTTTTATCGGCTAATCTCTTCATATTTACGCATTTCTACTCTTTCACATCCTTCATTACTTTCACATCACTGTTTCATGTATCTCACACGAGGTCTTCCTTTGCCATTCTTCCCGACCACTTGTCTCTCGACGATTGTCTTCATCAGGCCATCATGTCTCATGATGTGACCGATTAAGTTGTTCCGTCTTCTTCTCAGGGTATTCAGAAGACTTCTCTTTGCTCCCACTCTTCTTAGGGCTTCCTCGTTACTTACTCGATCGATCCATCTCACCTCACTGCCATAGAGGTACACGCTCCAAATGTACGTTCTGATGAATTGTTTCCTTACTTCTACGCTTGTATTTCCAGCGGTAAGTAATTATTAAAGCGGTCATTATAGATGTATGTTTGTTTTTCGGGTGTATCCCGCGTTCTATACCAGGTGTGACCCTGACGTTTCGTGGCCGTTGCTGGTCACTTTATCCAAGGGAATGAGGTGTCTGTCGAGATGGAGGAGTTTATATAGGGGATTCAGGGAGGGAAAAGGATGGGAAGGGGGGGCGTGGAAGGAGTAGTCATTGTATTTTTTTCGGTTTAAAGCTGGGCAGCCTCGGGACACGCGATTGACCTCAAAGAAACAAAGATAATCGCCAAAGTGAAAAACTTCAAACCCCAGCTGATCCGCGAAGCTTTGGAAATAAGGAAATGCCAGCAAAATTATAATAGGGACTGTGCAACCTCCAAGTCAGCCACACGTGGGAATTAATCTGCTTTTCCGTTTCCAATATTGAGTTAACATTGGTATCGGTCCTATACAACGCGCTAACATTTGTTGATTTGTATTTAGAGCATACTATTGAACACCATACACATTTTAAGTTTTTGTCGGGAAATATTTTGCTAATGACTATGTCTCAATTGCAATGGCAATGAGGCCACCAGTTTGGTTTCGGTCTGCCTCTTCTATTTATTTCAAAAGAGCTTACTGAAAAAATGATTGGCAATGAAAAATTTAGAGCCCTACTATATGACCTAATCGCTTCCCTACCATCTACACATTTTGATATATCGATGTGAATTTTACCCATAAAGAGTATATAGGCCAACCCACACGTGGCTTGGTGTTGTAATGAGGGACACAAATTACAATTCTGTGAAAAAATATTTTTTTTATTTGTGAGCCACGGGACCTTAGCCCAGAGCATTTAAGGGACAAACTGTATCGGACTTTAACCTTAGATCATGGACGGTATCTCGATTTTTGATCCGTTTTACTACAATAATGAGGATGAGGCCAATAAAGGTATTTTTTGCAAACAATCAACAATTATTCTTCAAGCAATAAATGGAATAACCCGGGACTTTTCTGGTTTTCTCGGGTGTCTTGTAAAAATATGGTTGATGGGCAAAACCCACTTACATACTTGAATTCAGCGTGAAAATTCCTATGAGAATCAGACATTGTCCTTAGTTTGGCAGAAAGAATTTTCGACGTGTTAAACATTGTTGGCGATGACAATTATTCACGATCCACATCTGAATGGGTGAATTTTCTGCCTGTTTCATCACTTCTTTTTCTTCATAGGCAGCCGTATCTTTTACCAGGAATCCCTTGTGATAACATGAATCTGACGAATCATTTCTAATGTGAGTGAAGATTATGAGCAAATGTTTCATCTTCATCAGTCTCAATCGTCGTTATTACTGCAATCTTTGACAAACATTACTGCTAGATAAAGTGTTCTTTTGTTGAGCGACTTAAGTACTCAAGAACCTAATACGCCAGTTCCTCAAAATATCTTTATTAAGCTTACCATTCATTTCGTTTTTATATCTTACTTCGAAGTAAATATTGTTTCATATATGAGGCGTCTCACTTAGTAGCTCCGCACAGGCAGCATATTGTAATCATGCATTTAAAGCATATTTTACCTCCAAATACATGAACCACACATTTTCCACACAGTATAGCATTGACTATTACAGTATGTAGGAATACATGCCAGAATACAACATCCTGCTCCATCTCAAGTCTATAGGTAACGCTCTCTTTCAGCCAAGTAATGTTTGCTGCACCGAATAATTGAGCCCTATCTGTATGTTCACTCAACCATTCCCATTACACTTCTCCAGTAATTTATGAAATTATTCATTTCCTTAGCTGATAAAAAGGCTTAGCTGATTTTTATATTCATTCTCCAAACTAATATAAAAATGTTGCATATTCCACATTTAAACCTAAACTTCCCTATGCAACGGTACTAAATATGTATTATTGCAGAAAATTAGCAATGAATTTGGGTTACAAATGCACAACATACAACAAAGTTATGTGATTGACGAGTTGCTTGCAAGCTTTAAGATATCACTGAATATGTACACTGTCCATGCCTACAAATGGCCATCTATATTTTCAAAAACATTATGTTAACGCTACTTTATTTTCCCTAGGCTCTACTGCCATAATTAAATTCTCTCGCTTCAGATCGTATTAGTAATTAAATAACAATTAATACAAATAGGATTAACACTTTCTTAGAGTGCGATATTTCCAATATGACACAAGGCAAAATATGTTTAAAATATATTGCAAGAAAAATACACTAACCAGCAATGTCTGCGGGCAAAGGAATCCCATAAAAAACCAAAATTAATAGAGAGAACTGATTAGTAGTCTTCGGTTAATGCTGAGGTAGAATTATATCACATCTTAAATCGTACCTAAACAAACGCTCCAAGGAAGCAAACTTTGAATCAGCCATGATATTCCATGACATTCGGTGCATTTTCATCCTTTCTGCCTTGGTTCATCACTTGAGCGAGATTCATGAAAAGGAGGTCCGAGTTCCGTCGTCAAGAAATAAAACACTAACAAATAAATAAAGCCCCATGTCACTTCCTGTTTAAATAATCACATCATTCATTCAGCAAAGCAGTTGCTCAATCCTCCCAAAGTGAAGAATTTAGTTTCCAAACCCAACAGTACCAATCTCCAGACTGAAATCGCACTCCTCGTTTGTTGGCCGTCGTTCACACATCTAATGGCTCCATTTGACAATAAAAAGTATTTTTAGTGGAATTTATATGATCATCTTTCCCAAAAACCCTGCCAATATTTAATTTTTAATACGACTTCTACTTAACCATGCGTCTTTCAAAACCAATTACTAGAAATGAAGCTTCTTCAACAGTGGTGGAATAATAGCACCAAAACTAATATTGATGAGCAATGCTTAACATTGAGATACATCCTTGTAGGTATCCCGTGCGACAGACAATTAATTCATATACGTATACTTAGTCATTAATATTCTGTAAGGTGACTTGACGTACGCTAAATCAGAGAAATAAATAATCAAAGATTTTTTAATGTCCTAAGAAATGAGGAGGCTACACAGCAAGAAGCAAGATGGATATAGTTCATTACGCACATGGAAAGTAAAATATGTTTTAACATGTCAAGGTCTCAAGGGGAAATTGGTGTTGGTGCGAAGGCTTCCGCGGCGCGATAATTGTATTCAGGGGGAATGGTTTCCCACCTGTAACGTGGTAGTTTTTTTACGGAACAGATCTTAGTCATTGACGTTTAAATTATAATTCATATAAACATATACATTCCCTGTTAATAGGACAAATTTTGGATCCTATTTTTACAGTATTTTTGCTTTAGGGCAGAAAAATATTTTAATCATTTTAACGGCAGAACTGTAAGTAACTCGCATCACAAGATTCAATGAAGCTTCTTAAGGCCGCTTTACACGATGCAATTTTTTGCACAATTTCTTGTACAAACTCTTGCATAAACTGAACGAAATGGTATGTTTGTCTGAATGGAATTAGAATAGGTTCTATTTCCCGTTCAGTCATTCAGACAATCGCACAAGAGTTCGTACAATTTGCCGCTTTACACGGTACAATTTCCTCATAAAAGAGTTTGTACAAGAAATTGTACAAAACATTGGATCGTGTAAAGCTGCTATCAGTGTAATTCTGTTGAAAAATTCTGCGTCCGTTCCTCTAAATCACTGGACTGCAACTTAAACGTAAGTCTATGAGCATATTTCTAAGCGCTACCCTAAGCACCCGACACGAATTCAGCACCGTCCTGGAAGTCTAAAACCTCCGAGTCTCTGGATCAACACATCCACTCGACTACAAACCATCGACCCCCGATCCATCTTACGTACCAAGCTACACATAGACAGCATCATATCGGCACCCGGCCTTCCACGAATGCGGCGGAACTGGGGTCCGAGAGCCCTCACGGAAACCACTTTCCCCTCGGACCCCCGTTTCACGGCATCCCGAAGTGGGCGACGACGTGTACATATGGTCGTGCTTTTCCTGTACTTGTACCTGATGATGTTGCACAGCGACGAAACTAGTCGATTAAGGTTACCTATGTGAACATTGTTTTTGTCCTTAAGGGGCATAGCCCCAGGTCAGTATATAAACATTCATTCATTCATTCAATATTAATAAATACTACGAGGCAAAGGACGAAAGTCACGGCCTCAACCTGGCCACACACAGGGCTCCGCGTTGACAAAATATCCGTTTTGCGAACCCTCTCACTGGCGGCACGAGAGAACGGGGGTGAAGCAATGGTTGTATGTACGACATCAGCAAATGACGGGAGCCTCGAAGGAAAAGCGCGCATTAAAAAGGCTCTGCAAGTTACCCCCAGGTTCCACAGACTTAATTGTGAAGGCCAAGTTTACAGGGTTTGCTCCTATAATGTATCCGAAGGAGCTATCGAACAACGACAGAGTTCTCTTATCAAACCACTATCATATGACCCCCGCTCCTATAACGGCTCTTTACAACACATACAGTTAGAAAATCACTATAAGAAAGTTAATGAGTGCAGAGCGTATGATACAAGTATGATACGATCTTAATACTCACCGTGTCAAGGTTTTCCCATTAGCTGGCGCTCTAGGCTGGCTAAATGGGGTCGTTTGCCACATAGATTTTACTGCCGAATCTGATAGAGTTTGTAAAATTAAAAGACCCGTATTTTTCCGTTTTTTGATCCGTCAATTATTTCTCGAGTTATGAGCAGGGTAAAATTGATATTTTTTACCCTCTCGGAAAGGTGGGCGTGGTGAAACCTCTGACGTATATCGACTTCGTCCAATCACAAATGAGCCCGCCAAGCTACTTTGCCTTATCGAAATGGGGGGGACACAGCTGACTCTGCGAATAGGAGCGGTTGCGACAGCATCTGTGCGAGCCCCCCACCACTCCCTTCCCTTCCCCTAAAAGCAGTCAAGGATGGGAGGAAAATGACGTCAATGATATCAAAGCAGCTTTTTCGGTGGGGGTCACTTTTTGCTTATTTTAATTTTTGATTTATGAGTGAATGGCTCTGGTTAGAAGATTAATTTTTCACTAAAATTGTTTTTTCGTTTCCATCTAACGATTTTGCGTACAAAATTGCGATTTCGGCTCCGAGTAAACACTCCAATTGCGATGCTTTTGAGTTCATTTTCACTATTTGTGTACCGAAAAGCAAAAAAGCCGGGGGAAAAGGGTCCGACACATTGTATTATTAAGAGAGGAAATATCCCTGCAGCACGATTACAGTTACAACGTCTCTAAGACTAAGATGGTTCTGTAAAATACCACCACTTTTATTTCGTAAAGATATTACGAAAGGTTTTGCGACCTCTTCATTTCGGAGATGTTAAGCGAAAACTGAATTCCGGCTTTTTTTGCATATTTTTTTCAACTCTATTCACCGTATTTCGATTTGTCAATGCGCGTTAATTATGTAAAATGAATCCATACGTCACATGCATCATAAAAGGGGAGCCATCATGTTTCATTTCAACTTCCAGGCTGAAAGAAAACTATTTTTGGTATTTTGCCAGTTTTATTCGATTTCAGCTTACTGTGTGGTGGGGATACTATGGTAATAAATGTCCAGTCAACAACCATGAAAAACAGTTCCAAGCACAATTGAAGCTTTTGGCTCAGGCTGAAATCGAATAAAGCAAACAAATATCTATGCCTGCATTTCATAATTTGCAGAGAATAAAAACAACATTTAGTGGTGAAAAAGTAATATATTATAATGTTTCATCTTAAAGCTGGCAACAAAAGAACAGATTTTTATGTTTTTAGTCAGGGTGCTCCACAGATAACACGCAGTAACTATAAAAGAATGTGCTGGCATTCTATTAACTTCTTTACAACTGGATGGCTCGAAGGAAGAATTATAGGACAAACATACTCATCGCATTCTTCCCCATAGAGTAAGCGAGATTTCAAACGTATAATTCCTTTAAGAGCTGGATTGGATTTCTTGGTCAGTTCTCTAAGATTCACGAGCGGAAAGATCTTCAAGAAGAAGACAAATTCCAGTATTTATTAAAAGCTTTGGAAGCTGGTTCACCGCCACGGATCCTTATAGAATATAAGGATCCGTGGCGTGGATCGTGGCGTGGCGTGGCCGTGGATCCTCATCCAAAGAAAACTATATTAAGGCCATTGACTTTATGTAGACGCGTTATGCAAGACCAGGCCTATTGATTAAAGTTTATATAATGGAGCTCTTATCTTTGGTATTAAGTAAAAGAGAAGATCGGCCTCTGACCCAACTTTACGACAACTTGGAGGCTAAATTAAGAGCCTTAAAACCGCTTGGCGTTACTTGTGACAATTGTTTCCATATTAATTCCTCTGATTGAATCGGCAATTCCAGAAGATTTTTTTGATTTGGGAGCGACAACGAACAATGAGAGGCAGTACTGAAGGAAATGACGATTTGTCTGAATTAATGAAATTTCTGCGCGTCAAAGTAGAGAGCCAGGAGCGCATGGGGTTGAGAAGAAATAGTTTCGAGCCAATGGGAGAAGCTCTAAGAGCCAATTTCAAAAGAAAACCCGTGAAGTTAAAACAAAACATGCCTTCAGCCGCCGCTTTAGTTTCGCTGGAAAACGCAGAGGAGAATAAAGACTTTGTCTGTATTTTCTGTGGGAAGGACACTCATGCATCTCAAGATTGAACAAAAGAGGGAAAAGATTAAGAAAGAAGGTGCCTGTTTTAAATTCCTTAGAAAAGAGACGTATGAGTAAGGATTTCAGAAAATTTGTAATATGCCCAGCTTGCAGGGCGAGGCATTACGCAATAATGTGCCCAAAAATCGGAGGGAGGGCTTTGAAATGCCAGAAAAAACAGCAGTGAGCTTGTCGATGAATAACCCAGTGACTTATTTGCAAACTCAACGGCCCATTTGGTCGGCGATGGAAATAAACTTAAGAAAGTCAGAGTCTTAATGGACTCTGGCTCTCAGAGGTCAAAGGTTCTCAATAGTTGTGCTAAGGATCTTGCTTTGCCACGAATCTCCCAGCTATCCGTCCGACAAGAATTGTTTGGGGGAGGAACGAAGTTTCCTTCCAAACACGGTGTTTACCGGATCGTACTCCGAGGCTCGGATTTGAATTTTCAATGTGAGGTAGATGTTTTGGAGCAGGATTGTATTTATAGTTTCGTGCCAAAGGTAACTGACGAAAGGCTGTATCGGAAGCTAAAAGAGAAAGGAATTATACTGTCAGATTTTTCCTCAACGACAGCAGATGATTCAGAAAGCGTACAGGTTCTCCTTGGCGCTGACGCCTTTCTATTTGTTTCCTGTTACTCTTATTTTATTTTTTTCTTGCATATGTTATAAATTTTATGCACTGTTATTGGCCACTATAAAATACCATCATTTCGCTATGTGGTTTGCTTTCTTTAAAATAAAAAAATAATAAAAACCTTATATAAAATTGACAGATTCTGGAAAGATGTCATGAAACATATCTGAAAATAAAGAAAGAAATCGGCATTTATATCAGTTTTTTAAAATATAAAAGTCTAAAGACGTTTCGGCACTTCATGGCATTGTCCTTCCCAACGACTAAATAAAAGATCCTCCCTTCTTTCTTCCCTACCCTATCCTAACTGTTTACATTCTGGTCAGAGGCGCCTTTACATCCAAAACAGATAATCCAAAGAACTATCCAATACCTTACGTAGCAGCACCAATTGCTCCTTTGTTCTATAGTTCCAGGTCCTATTGAATTTATTACTTGGCAATGCGACGGGAGAGAAAAATCTGGTAAAGCTGAAAGACACTGGATCAAATAATACATCTGTTAATCTAAGCTCCTAGGAGGAGGGAGGATGGAGGTACGTTACTATAAAATAAGGGCAGGAAAATTCGAATTCCGTAACTTCAATCTCAACCTGCTGAAATTAGATATTTGGTCGAAAGAATTTCCTTTTATTATTGTCAATGAGATAGAGTGTAACTATCACCTGCATAATCATCTTTAGTCAACGATCCGAAGATTGGTTTGACGCAGTTCTCCTCCTGTTTTCCAATCAGATAACCTATCCATCTTTATAAAGTTTAGTTTTTTACATGTTTTCTCTGATGCCCCTATGCACTTCTTACGGCGATTGTCATTTTCGGATAATTAAGTCTCAAGATGCGAACGATGAAGTGGTCACGTATTCTGTTTTAGATTTTATCACACTCCTCTTTCCTTCCACCCATCTAAGGAGATCTTTTGATACTCACCACAAGGGAGTTCTCTTTCCATCTTTTCTTCCAGCGAGAACTATAATTATATCTCTCATCAGTTAGTATTCAACATTATACCATTCATTCTCATTGATAATAGGACCATTATTCCCTTACATTTTCAAATTGCCCCGAAAGACCATTTAAAAGGCTATGCAGTGTTTACTTTCCTCCTTTTTTGCCTCTTTCCAATAATTCTTCACAGTTTCCCTGATATCTTTTCAGTTAACTTTTAATTCATCGAAATTTCATTTTGATCACTACCGATTTCAACGCATAGGTAACCTTGTCTTCGATTGAGCATTACTTCCTCAGTTCTTAAGTTTCTCAAGGTCATGTATTTTTCGTCGACCAATACCACCTTGCAGCTTCCCTTTGTAACCTATAGTGGTTCTAGTTTAGCGAATTTCAAAGCAGATTTTTAATTATTTAATATAAAAATATGGATACAACACGAAGGAAAGAGACAAGTGCCAACGACGAGTAAACATATACAATTTGACTCTGTTACTGAATTTCATCCGCCAATCCACCGAAATCTCCAGACCCATATTTCATGTTTCCAATTTCAACATTCTTCTGCTATCCACAGTTATCAATAATCCCTCGAAAAAATAGCCGTCCACCGGAAATGATAATGATAAAATATGATCCCTCCGGAAATTATCACCTGCAAGAGATATAACATGTCTTGGGAAACAAAATAAAACTGATGAGACTAGCTTAACCACTGCATCACCTAAAACCCAATTATACAAAACGATATCAACAATTTATCATATGGCAAACCTCGATGAGAAGTAATGTTGAATACAATTGGAACAGTAAAAAAATCTCTCGGAGTAAAAAAAATCTCGGAGTCCATCAGGATACTATAATCAACATGCCGATACAAATGCGTACAACTCTTCACAAACATTACGCTAGGTATCAGCTCTATCAATTGCACAGGTAAAAACATTGTTTGGGGGAAAGAAAAAGGGGCCTTTCGTACACAATATTGCAAACACCAGGTCTTAGGGCTTGAACAACACTAAATTTACGAAATGAATTTTTAAAATCCGGATGAAACCACATGTCGTGACTTAAGTCAAAGACTGTATCGGTTAATAACTCATCATGGACATGGCAGCTCAATATCAAAGCCAAGATTTACCGAACATGTAACAAATCAAGCAACTGTAAGCACGCAAATAGTCTGCAATACACTCGAATAAATTAAATCCATTTAATAGACGACATAGGGATATTTAGTAGACGATATTGGGACATAGGGATCATAAAGAAAACTGTAGGTATATTACACCATTTATACAGATCGAAGAATTTGTAACCCATAAAATACGCACCACAATCGTACCAACACTAATTTTCCCACTTCTGGATTGCTGCTCTTCGCTGCTGGCAAAAGTCGATGAAGAAAGCAGCATAAACCTACAAGTGACAAAGAACTCTGCAATACGCTTTATATTTGGCCTTGAAATAGGATCGGATTAGCAGCTTATATGCCAGCTTAAACTGGTTGAAACTTAAATAATATTGCATGTAGCATCTAACTTATTGTACTTTTAAAATACTATTCTCAGGTAATCTACCTTATCTGTTCGAAAGATTCACGAAAGTCACGAAAGAGTCAAGAAAGGTTGCAAAAGAAATATGCATTCAGTATCTACCAGGAATCACTCCGTTGACATTCATATCCCACCACACAGAACCCCTTACCTCAATAAATTTTTTATGGTGACAGCTGCTAGAATATGGAATTCATTACCGCCAGAGATAACAAATCTACAATCAATAAGAGTGTTCAAGTCTAAAGTGTACAAGCTTCTCAAAAATAATTGACATTTTTGCATTTACATTTTCGCATAGGTAAAAAACGCGTTTATTTCCAAGAAGCCCCGATTTCATCACAGGTATTTGAATCATGCTGCTAATCATATTTGTTCACGATAAAGCGTTGTGATGGAGACCGAGATAATGCGTAGCGATATGGCGAGTGCTTTTATCAAAGTCAGTCAATTTTCGACTTGCTGCTCACGGGAGGGTGACCAGTGACCAGGCGCAACGCAACAGATGAGTCTGTCATCCTTACTCTCGGTCAGACTTTTCTTCCATTTTCCAATACCTACAGTGCGTTCTACATTTCTTCGCATACGTGTCTCGTTCACAAAATTCTAACTTCTCTAGGCCTCTTACAATACATAACTTAGCACTTCGTTGTGGCAATTTTTTTTTCATTGCGGCTGTGCACAAGAGCTAACGACCGGATTTCGATTTATTACTGCCCGCGTCATGCGAAGATGATAACGTATTTAAACTTTGGTGACGCCCAAACAGTCCCAATCGATTTGCCATATTTTTCTACGATACACATTTACTGAAATAATATTCAGCCGGCACAATCACGATGATATATTTCCACTAATATGATAATATTTCAAGGGGCAATCAATCGATTGCAGTTTCCTGGCGTACGGAATAGGATTAGTCTTTAAGACCATCAGAACGACATAATTACCATAGCCTTCATAACCAGATATTATAATTAACGATGAGATATGCTCAGCTCTGCGGCAATAATTAGTGGAAAATAATGAAAGTTTAGTCATTAGACGATACAATACACTACGCACATAGTAAAAACAAAAAATATGAGTTATTTTAGTACGATTCATTTAGATACAGGGGCATGGATAAAATTTCATTTAATTCTGCCACGTGTTTTGTGAATTTCCCCTAAATTGTAATGTTCTATTTCCAAAAATTCTTCTCTACTAATCTTAAAATATTTTTCACAGGTATTTAACCCGTATTTTTTCATATACTTAACCTTATTACAAAAGGAATGATAGGAAGGGTAATTGATTTCAATTCCCCTTGAATGAAATCAATTACCCTTCCTATCATTCCTTTTGTAATAAGGTTAAGTATATGAAAAAATACGGGTTAAATACCTGTGAAAAATATTTTAAGATTAGTAGAGAAGAATTTTTGGAAATAGAACATTAGAATTTACCACATATCAGCATTCTGAAATCAGGCTAATAACGTAAGCTGAGTAGCGTATGGATCTCCGTAGTTGAAGCTTTAGCCTAAGTGCATGAGCCATCATTAGCAGTAAACTTCAATTAGCCATTCAAGTACTGCGATAAAGCAAACTATCTTTCTCTTCAAAATATAAAATTTAATGCCAATCACTGACAGCTGCAGGCAAGTAATGACTTCAGATGATAGCCTCACTTGTTTAGCCAACCTTTACGGAGCATTAGAGATGTGACATGAAAATAATTTTAGAATATTATCAGGCTGAAGTGAAATAATGGCTGAAAATTGCAAAACGATACCAATTATCGATATACTTCATCAAAGGTTTCGTGATTTGGAGGATAAAACCTCGAGACGGTGGCCTTATCTATTATAGAATATATTAATAGTACATATCAGAAATTTATTAGCTATAGCAGTGGGTAACTCCATTAAGCTTGAATATTTTTCAATGGTCCAAAATAATGCAAATATTTACCAATATATTAATAATAAAAAGGTTGGAAAATTATCTGCAATCGTGCATGCTTTTTCATGAGTCAATTACATCAGGCTACCCATAGTCAACAGAATTATGAATGAGTCTTTGTCTAATATTATTCATAAGGCTCATGGGCCCATTAAACAATATCTTCCTAATTCTTCAGAAATATTACTTCCCCTTGAAGAAGGGCCTGTTCGAAGGGCATCATGGACATTGCTATTTATTTTTTTCCCCTAAATGTAAATATTCTATTGTCATCTACATCTACATCTACATAATACCCTGCAAGCCACCACAAGGGTGTGTGGCAGGGGGTGATTTCTCACCAAACATGCACTACATATCATGCATAAAAAAGGAATAGTATTAATATAGTAGTCAGAACTACACTATTTAAAAAAGATAGAAATTGCAAAGAAAACATGCAAAAACATTCTGTTAGTAGGGTTAGCTTTAAGTACTCATACCAACATGCAGCTACCAATGCTATTCATTGCTACTCTCCGATAGGACATATTTACCGTTATTCGTATCTCTTATTGTGCGAGGGAAAAAGGACATTTTGAATCGGTCAGTTGGGCAATCAATTTCTCTAACTTTATGCTTATGGTCCAGTCTGCCATAGTAAGTTGGGGTTCGTAAAATATTTTTAACATCATCACTGAAAATATTGCCTTGGAATTTGTGGAAGAGATTAAGTCTAAATTTCAACCTGCGATCTGACAATGATTCCCATTTCAATTCATTTAATAGACTGGTTACGCTAATATAATTATCGTATCGTCCCTTTACAAATCTTGCCGATCTTCGCTGCACACGTTCAAGTTCATTACTTAGACCGATTTCGTAGGGATCCCATACACTGGCAGCATATTCCAAATGAGGTCTAACAAGGGAAAAGTAGCTGATTTCTCGTACATGATCGTCACATTTACCCAATACTCTTTTAATGAAACCCAGTTTACGATTCGCTTGACCAATTATTTCACGAATGTGTTTACCCCAGGAAAGATCATTTGTCAGTCTTATTCCAAGATAAGTGCAGGTCCGTCATGTTTGACGCACCTGCAGAAAATTTGCCACTCCATTTGGCTAATTTTTATAGTACTTTATAGGCCATCAGCATCTCATTCCTACCTTATTTTTTCTACAGATATGGCTTGGGTTTTAGGAAGAAAGAGTGAAATTGCAGGAAAGGATTACGAGATGGCAATGACCGTTCTAGCAAATTATGGTGTGCTCCCATATTACCTGAAGTATAACATCCAGTGTTCCGGATCTGCACAGCTATTTTCATCACTTTTTGCTACTGTTCTATCCCTAGGTGTACTTAGGATTATCATATAAACTAAGTATTAAAAGCCAAAATCTTGTTATTTATGCAATCACCTTTCACTGAATAATTAAGAGGATCAAACTTCTTCAAAAACATGATTTAACATTAATCAACACACAACCTTAATAAAAATGAAAACATTATTTCATACATGGTTTACAATATTATAAGTTATTTATCAACAATCCACTTAGCTAATGTTTAACAAAGGAACATCTACTTGAGCATTTCATCATCTACGTTGTTGGCAATAAAATATATATTTATGACTCTTGTTTCATTGAAACCCCTACTTTAGAGATGGAGTTAATACAAAATTATGCTAAAAATGCTTACTACCATACCAATCACTTTATCTCATACACATCAGGTGATGTTATGATACACTTGAAACATATTTACCCGCACTGGCACAATATTAGAGCTCCCAGGCTGAGCTGTTGTTCCGGCAGTTTGCACCCTTGTCACAATCCCAAGATACGATTACCGATACTATAGTCATATTCTTTAAAATCAAGGGCTAAAATTGCTTTATCAAAGGCACAAGCTAAACCTTTTGAAGGTCTTTTTTACAAAAATAATTAACTTGGGAAGCAGATTAGCATGTCCGCGAAAGTATATGTACTACAATTTAATTAGGTATGAACAATATAAGTACACCACAGTGGAAGTTGCTCCATTGCGGTTGATCATCAAAAACAACGACAGCAGGTGAGTGGAAAGAGAACGATTTTCAATTACAACGAAATTAGACCCCAGCCAAGGTGACTAGATCAGTAACATCAAGAATGTCTTGGCCTTTGCCCAAAGGTCGACGGCCCCAATACCACCGCAGGCATGCAGT
Source organism: Platycnemis pennipes (assembly GCA_933228895.1). Classification (NCBI taxonomy): domain Eukaryota; kingdom Metazoa; phylum Arthropoda; class Insecta; order Odonata; family Platycnemididae; genus Platycnemis; species Platycnemis pennipes. The sequence continues at coordinate 26,791,419 of OW121849.1, forward strand.
TTTATTTGGCTTGGAATTTAACTAAGTCAAATTGGGTAACGTAACCACAGACGTTGGACCACCTAGAGCACTAATACCACAACTACGAAATTTAAAAATTCACGGGATGAGAAATTTTAAGCATACGTCATAGAAATGCTGCCCAATCTTCAACTATGAGAATTGGTAGTTTTAAACACACTCAAAGACGGAATCGGATACTGAAGCAATGGCACGTCAAATTATTCCATGCCCCAGTAAGTTTTCCAGGGGTTCAGTCACGATAAGGAACGTAGCATCCATATGTAACACAGCTTTGGACTTGCTAGGCTCAGCCAGAAGCTTAAAGATATATTTTGTGCTTCACAAAATATATCGGTAAGTTACAATCAAAGGAGTGATGGAGGCATTGATGAATAAATAATACATCGATAACTTTAGCTCAATATTACCCTACCATATTCTGGCATTGCATCTCAAAATCAGTCTACGCCAGCACTTAAGTACTTTTCTACGGATGAAGGGGAGTCGAAGATAATAGCATTAGCGCATAATAGCTATAGTTGAGAGGTGGGCGACAGCTGCTGTCATTTGCGCCATTAATGTCATATGCCATTGTTCCACACGCAACTTGGCACTCGGAGGAAATTTAAATAAGGAAGGGAGTCTGTGAAGATAAACCCGCTGCTCGCCTTATCTCAGCTACAGGAAGAGTACGACCACGTCTATGGTGTCACGGCCCATCAAAAGGACAAAGTGATGATCTTGAAGTGCCCACTATATAGCACTCGAGTAGGAATCGGTATTGATCGCCATCGGTAATCAACGCCCAAAAGGCGGTATTCTAGGTAAAATACCAACCAGATCCCCGTCAACTATTCTGTAAGAGCAATATTCCGTTATCTTATTACAAGTTGATCCTGAATTATCTTCATAATAATTCATCTTCATAAAGATTCATATTAAAACCTCGTATTTCATTCTCGTTCTCATCTCCCATGGAATCTGGTGTCATCTAAACACACCACTTTCCACATGCATCTACATCTACGTAATACCCTTTAAGCCACCGCTAGGGTGAGTGCCAGAGGGTGAAGATCACAAAGCATGCACTATTGACATGCAACTAGGTTACTATAGGGAAGCATGTTAGACAATGCGGTCACATGCAGCTAAATGCTTGGTATCTACATAGTAGTAGTCAAGGAAGGTAGATGGAAAAATTTGTTCTTCTCTAATTAAATAATTAGTAATCATAGAAGGAAATGAGAGGCAAAGACCAATGATAAACAATAATCTTGAATAGGTGGAGGAATATTAATATCCAAGAAGCCAAGTAACCACCGATGGAAGAAGCAAGAAAAAAATTAAAAAATAGCCCAGGCGAAGAACGCAATCTACCAAAACAATCTAAAGGTTAAAGCTGGAAAAAATTAACAAGAACTTAAATCTAAAATACGCCTCTCCGTGGGAATGAGGCATGGAAGATAACAGCAGTAGAGAAGAGAAGACTGGAAGCATTTGAGATTAGATGCTTTAGGGGAGAAATGGAGATCAAATAGATCGATCGAGTTGAAAAAAGTTCTGAAAAGGGTTATATGAAATAGAAGTCTCGTAAAAATTTAAAGAGAATACGGTAACAACCTTATCGACCACATCTTGAAACATGATGATCTGAAGACAACCGTTGAAGGAATAGTATGCTGGGAGAATTGAAAGGTCTCGTTTCTCGGGATCCACTCTCGTTCACCAGGAAAACATAAAATCCTCCGCTAAGTATAAAATTAACAGAGCAAATAGTTAAGGATGTAAAGGAAAGACTTATATAAAAATAAATAGATTAGCTAATACGAGAATTCGGAGGATAGATGCATCAAGCCAATTGGCAATTTGAAAACCAATTTTCAAATTCTACCAGCCTCACCTTTTTTGCTGCTTTTATCGTCCATGACTCATTGCTACAAAGGAGCTTGCTCATTTTTAGTTGGTAGTTCTAATTATGTTTTCCTTACTTCCAAGCTTATATTTCAAACTGGTTGTATATTATCCTTCCACAGTATATAATCCACGCCTGGACTATGCTACTGAATATTTTCATCTCTCTTAGTCTATTTCTGGTTGTTCTGCTCCGAGACTGCAAGTTGTTCGAGAACGAGAGACTATTTTCTCGTACAAAAATTCACTACCGGAACTTACTGAACCGGGAATGGAAAGGATGTCCAGAGCATCAGATAATGAGGTGTTATTGCAGCTCCCTTCTTAAAAGATGCTCAAGTCAATGATACTCTGCATATTTCATCGTACTTCACTAATTACACAGCAGAAGATCGCCTATTGGGAAATCTGAACGACTTCAGTATTTAAATAACGAAGCACTGTAATAGTATTTCACTGATGTAAACATTCATTCCAAGCTATCGGAATGCCGATTACTTAGCCATTAAAAGAAAAGCCACCTTCAGACTGTTTGGTTTTGTACAAACCCCACGGGTCACCACCCAATGAAATGGTCCCTTCCATTTAAAGAAGAGTATTTCCCTCTTAGTCGTGAATACACCAGCCGGAATCTATGGTCAGGTCGTAACTCCATCGACACAAATCGTCATCCGATGCAAACTCGAACATATATAGAGTCCTCGGCTCATAAGAGTCATGCCGATTGTAAAACGCATATTTGATTAAATGAAATACGTTTTATGAGCAGGAATGTTTAATACACACAGATCAATAGTATTTGTCAGATTATGGTTATAGCTTGCCAATTTTCCCATTCAGATGTCATCCCATCCCAGACAAATCCAATCTGGATACGTATTCTCTTTCCTTGACGACCAACCTACGCATTATGATTTAAATATAGTTTCTGTAAATCTTTTTGGATTAATATATTCATAGGAATATAAAAGTGAAACTTTCATTTTCACTTTGATTTCCTATAAACTGCGTGTAGTATCTTTCACAGCGATTTCCAGTCACACAACGCCAACTAAAGGGGAAGGGTTCACGGGAACACATACCGTGCTTCAAAGTTCATTTTATTCCACCGGATACTACTGTATCTTAATGCTTTCGGTCATCCATCTCCAGACAGTTCTTTAGAATGCAAATTACAACCTACTAAGGATGAGAAAAAACTGCCATCACAAGAACAATGGAACATGATTCATAACAACAAGGATTGATAAAACGAAATACTATGAAACAAAATATGGAGATACATATTTCAAATGAAACTAAAACTCACAGCTTAAAATCGTTCAGTGCTCTCGCACAGGCTCATTAAGGGTTGGGTAACCATATTTCTGGCCCCAGAAAAGAGGAAAAGGTTAAACTCGAATAAGTGGGGCCGAGATCAGGTAGTCGAAGGGTGGGTGGGTCTGAACCTCGCGAGGGTCCGAATCCGCGACCCTTTTACCAGCTCAGAGACCCAAAGCCGGCCGCTCTTCTCGACCCACACAGCGGGAGGCTCCCTCGCCAAAACCAACCGTGCTCACTACAATTTTAACTTTAACAACTACGTCATATAACAACAAATTAATATTTTCATCGTACTCCCGATAATTGTACGAGTAAGTGCATCTTTTAATCGTGGTTCTACGATGAAAATTAACAATTTTGCGAACATTGCTAAAAACGTGGTCAAAACATCGGGAAATTTGGCAACAAACCAGCGATCCCCCCTCCAATTTTCCGTTTCTTTTAAGCGGAGTAAGCTTGCAGAGGTTTTTAACGGGTGTAGCTTTCACAATGAACGTTGTTGACATCAGTGAGTGATGGGATTCGTAGTATTAATCTAGTTTTAGGACACTGTGCTGTGAATGTGCTCAGAAAAGAAGTAAACTGTCTATTTGCGTCAGCCTGTGTCGCTTTCTAATTCAGATAGAACGAGAGCCACAAAGATGTGTAAAAGACTGCAATGTAAATCGATTGAATTCACATCAGAAGTGGAGGCTCAACTATTGAAACACCAAGCAATAAACTATTGCAGATTCATGGAGAAGTTCAGGTGAGAATCGCGCACAAATCCTTACAAAACCTTAAGTAATTTTACATGATTTATGAGCGTCTAGTGATAGAAACAGCCTTATAAATACAACTGGGCTTTTTTTCGCATAAGACGTGCACCTAGTCCTTCATCACATGCATCAAAATATTTTTAATGTTACTGCTGAACTTAGGTTTTCCTTTAACTCTCCGGATGCCAGTATCAAGCCGAAACCATTAGGTGCTCGGTGGTTTTTCTTTCCGAAGTTCCCACTAGTATTACAAAAAAGTGAAACAATTACTAAATAACAGTGTATTTGTTAATCCATTGATTTGGCCTTGATATAAAATAAATGATATCACCAAAAAGAAAAACATAAATACATAGTGGGATTAAATAAACATAGCCTTTCTATAAAATGACATAATATATCAATCAACAAAATATGACAAGAATTATAACACATGTAACAATATCAGGGATGATAACCTTATTAGCGCAACCAGTATATTAAATTAAATAAATTGGGAATCATTGTCAGATCGCAGGTTGAAATTTAGACTAGAAAGGAGTTAGTTCAAAACTATAAAAAATCGAGAGCATTACCAAAGAAATCATGTCGGCAAGCGTTATCACATTTCAAGAGCAAGATGTTAGGAGAATATTTAGATAGCAATCTTAAAGCGTTTTGGTCACATGTGAGAGAGCTTCAGGGAAATAACTCCACAGTGCACACACTTAAAAATGATAAAGGAATCAGAGTCACCAGCAGTGTAGAAAAAGCCAATACTTTAAACACCTTCTTCCAAAGTGTATTCAACTCATCGTTACAAAACGCAGTGGAACCACCGCCGAACATTTACAGTGAGCAAATGCCCGAAATAAACATTTCATGTCGCGGAATAGATCAGCAGTTAAAAATCATAAGTAAAAACAAATCACCAGGTCCCGATCAAATTCCTTCCAGAGTATATAAAACATTAGCTTCTGAAATAGCCCCATATCTAGAAATAATATTCAATAAAACACTAAGGAACCACACAGTACTCAAGGATTGGAAAGTAGCTAACATTACACCTATATTTAAAAGCGGTGATAGGGAAGAACCCAGTAACTACAGACCAATTTCACTCACGTCAATCTCTTGTAAGATTTGAGCACATAGTAGTTAGTTCGATCATGGGGCATTTGGATAGTCAGGGATTACTCATAAACAGCCAGCATGGGTTCCGGAAAGGTAGATCTTGCGAGACACAATTAGCTTTATTCGTACACGATATTTTAGTCCACGGCGAAAGCAGTACTGAAGTTGATGCGATATTTTTAGATTTTAAAAAGGCTTTCGATAAAGTTCCTCATGACAAATTAAATTTGAAGTTAGAGAGTTTTGGTATAAATAAAGATGTTGTATGTTGGGTAAAATAATTCTTAAGTGGGCGAGAGCAGAAGGTTGTCGTAGATAGTATCATGTCGGACACAATCGAAGTCACATCGGGAGTTCCCCAGGGTAGCGTAGTAGGTCCGCTTCTATTTCTTTTACACATAAACGATTTGGGTACCGTAGTTAGTAGTGACCTTAGACTTTTTGCAGACGATGCGGTGGTGTACAGGGGTATATCAAATGAAGAGGACACAAAATCACTTAGCAAGGATTTAGATGCAATTCAAGAGTGGTGCAACAAATGGCAGTTAGAACTCAATCTTAAAAAGTGTGTAGCTATTAATTTTTGGAGGAGGAATAATTCGATAGAGCGATCCTATAGAATTAATAACACGAAGATCGAAAACGTTGAAACCGTAAGATATTTAGGTGTAACAATCACTAAAGATTTATCGTGGGGTAGACACACCCGGGAAATATGCGGCAGAGCGAAGAGAAAGCTAGGATTTATAAAAAGAGTACTTGGGAAATGTGATGAGAAGACAAAAGAGCGATGCTACTTTTCACTATTTAGGCCCCACCTTGAGTATGCAGCCAGTGTATGGGATCCTAATGAATTGGGTTTGATGAGAGAACTAGACAGTGTGCAGCGTAGAGCAGCTAGGTTCGTCAAAAGGTGTTACGATAGGTTGAGTAGTGTATCAGAATTAATACAAGAATTAGGGTGGGAATCATTATCAGAGCGTAGGTTAAAGTTCAGATTAAATCTATTAGAGAAATTTCAATCGGATAGCTTTACTGAAGATGTTAGGCACATATTAAAAACACCAGCGTATTATGCTAGATTCGACCAGATAAATAAGATTAGAGAGATAGATTGTCGTACAGATAGATACAAAATGGCATTTTCCCCCGTACTATAAGAGAACAGAATAGGCAGCATTGGAAAGGGATAGGTAGGGGAAATATTCTGGAGTATTCTGTAGTGCATGATTCATGTCTTACCCATTAAATACTGTAGACACTAACAATCAAGTTGCATGAGACAATATAGTTGCTAGTTTTCATGTTAGTAGTGCATGCCTGGTGATCTTCACCCCCTGCCACACACCCTTGCGGTGGCTTGCAGGGTATCGTATAGATGTAGATGTAGAAAATTACTAAAGGTTTTGTAAGGATTTGTGCGCGATTCTCACCTGAACTTCTCCATGAATCTGCAATAGTTTATTGCTTGGTGTTTCAATAGTTGAGCCTCCACTTCTGATGTGAATTCAATCGATTTACAGTGCAGTCTTCTACATCTACATCTACATAATACCCTGCAAGCCACCACAAGGGTGTGTGGCAGGGGGTGATTGCTCACCAAACATGCACTACATATCATGCATAAAAAAGGAATAGTATTAATATAGTAGTCAGAACTACACTATTTAAAAAACAGCGCGAGCACACGTTCAAGTTCATTACTTAGACCGATTTCGGAGGGATCCCATACACTGGCAGCATATTCCAAATGAGGTCTAACAAGGGAAAAGTAGCTGATTTCTCGTACATGATCGTCATATTTACCCAATACTCTTTTAATGAAACCCAGTTTGCGATTCGCTTGACCCATTATTTCACGAATGTGTTTACCCCAGGAAAGATCATTTGTCAGTCTTATTCCAAGATATTTAATGGATTCGACGTTTTAAAAATTTGTGGACAGAGAGACTCGAACCAGGGACGTAGACATTGTGAAGCGAGTACTTTACCCCTAACCCAAACTTCACTACTTTTCTTCACTTCTTTTACACATCTTTGTGGCTCTCGTTCTATCTGAATTAGAAAGCGACACAGGCTGACGCAAATAGACAGTTTACTTCTTTTCTGAGCACATTCACAGCACAGTGTCCTAAAACTAGATTAATACTACGAATCCCATCACTCACTGATGTCAACAACGTTCATTGTGAAAGCTACACCCGTTAAAAACCTCTGCAAGCTTACTCCGCTTAAAAGAAACGGAAAATTGGAGGGGGGATCGCTGGGTTGTTGCCAAATTTCCCGCTGTTGATGACCACGTTTTTAGCAATGTTCGCAAAATTGTTAATTTTCATCGTAGAACCACGATTAAAAGATGCACTTACTCGTACAATTATCGGGAGTACGATGAAAATATTAATTTGTTGTTATATGACGTAGTTGTTAAAGTTAAAATTGTAGTGAGCACAGTTGGTTTTGGCGAGGGAGCCTCCCGCTGTGTGGGTCGAGAAGAGCGGCCGGCTTTGGGTCTCTGAGCTGGTAAAAGGGTCGCGGATTCGGACCCTCGCGAGGTTCAGACCCACCCACCCTTCGACTACCTGATCTCGGCCCCACTTATTCGAGTTTAACCCATTATTTCTCTTATTGAGTATTAACAAATCTTTATCACTTAAGTTTATAAACTGTTACATGTTTTTCACAAATATTCCAAATATCGTACTTCAGAAGTAATTTCCATAAAAAAATGTGAAAATATGTGTTACTCGGCCGCTAAAATTATTATTGATAACCTCATAATGTAAATATGAATGACCATCATTAGATGAATCAAAATATAGATTCTGTCACTGAATAAATCCTCCCAACTATACCTATTGGATTTCTTAACTTCGTTAATAATTATTCTATTTCTCAAACAATAATCATAGACCTACGCACATATTCTTAAAATTATAGTGAGCGCTCCACAACCTTTTGACAGGCTCGACTTAATCCTCGGGCCCATGGCGCTTATCCCATAAGGATTAAAATTCTTTCTACACCGCATCGTGTGTAAGAATGAAAAAGATATAGCCACAAATATTTCAAAACTTGAATTAAAAATTATCATTCTGACTTACAAACGACTTCACCCGTTTCATCCATCTAACATATTCAAAACTTGATCGATTTTTCAATGCAAACGATTTTAGGGATAGGACTTGATCATTGAAGCATTTATATTTGAATCCTCTCACTTTTAAAAATGTACAATTTTTAATATTAACCATGCAGGAATTCCATTTAATGGCACCTATTCAAATGAGCGGAGTTTTTGAAAAGTTTGAGACTATTTATTTGAATTAAAAATGCTGTTATCATTGGTTTTCAATTATGCGCTTGAGACCTTCATTCCCTCATTGTTTTTTAAAATTCATTTACCTGACTTCTTTAACTTTTGTTGGTAGGAATCGGTCTAATCTTCTTTCATTCAATTATTTTTCAAGTGTTTACATAGAAACAAAAAAACACAAGCCAAATCCACAAAAATAATAAACTTTACTACTACCAGGGTTTCACTGTATTACAGCATCATCAGGCCACCTGTCGATGCTGTAATACTGTGAAACCCGGGTCGTAGTAAAGTTTATCATTTTTGTGGATTTGGCTCATGTTTTTTCTTTCTATGATCCGCTATATCATGTTCCGCTTCCACTCCATATCGCCTCAATCTTCAGAACTACTTTTTCAAGTGTGGTCAGAATGGACAATACTCCATGAAGAGAATTCCGCTCGTTTACCATGGCCTTAAGTTTGCTAGTAATACCTACGTATTATATGAAAGAGGGCGTAAAAACCACAGAAAACACTCGTCAACTGGATCAGAAGAAAATTCATAAAACAGAATGTTGCAATATTAGATTGAGTGATTAAATAGAAATTCAACGCTGGAAATGTCTCCAACAAATGTTGAACCAGTAGGATTTTTAATGGATTAGTTTATTTTTCTATTCTATATCAATGTACTGAATTTCAGAAAGGACTCAACGCAAATGGTATAAATAGGAAAGAATTTATAGATTCTAACGATTAATGGTTCGATGCCAAATAGCCGTTCATGTATTTCATGTTGGCACAGTTATTTAAAACGTAAGCTGTGCATCCAATTTCTGTTATTGAATTGAAAAATGCTGTTATCATTGGTTTTCAATTATGCGTTTGAGACCTTCATTCCCTCATTGTTTTTTTAAAATTCATTTACCTGACTTCTTTAACTTATGTCGGTAGGAATCGGTCTAATCTTCTTTCATTCAATTCTTTTTCAAGTGTTTACATAGAAACAAAATGGTTCGATGTCAAATGGCTGTTCATGTATTTCATGTTCGCACAGTTATTTAAAACGCAAGCTGTGCATCCAATTTCTGTTATTGAATTATTTACTTTGTTTTCAGACAGACGAATACATTATTTTAGCCTTTATTCCCATTGCCTCAAAAATCAGTATTGCTACTTTCAACAGCCAATGGTCTGTATTTATTCACTAAATCTGCCATTCTAACGTTAATTTCGGTAATTTATGAATAGTTTCTGATTTTGTGTCAGGCAAGGATGTAAACTATCATTTTCTGAACTATTCCCATAAATCTTATGAAATACTGAATCAACTCTGTAAATACTTTAATAGAACCATACATAATTGGGAGCATCTGTCACTACAGCGATGTGTTTGATGCCATTTGCATCAGTCTTCCAAAACAATTATGATGGGATTAGCTAATAACGTGTTTATGACGGCTTCATTCTTATTTCTGCGTGAAGAGTATTTAGATGCGACGTGAGAATCGCTGTAGAGACCCTGAGTTTGGAAGAACAGCCACAAGAATGTGACCCAAGAACAGACCCATGACCCATGAACGTGACCATTCTGATGCAAACGATGCAGCATATGTAACTTTTCAAACCATCAAACTGTAGTATTTGTCTTCCGGGTGCAATACGCCCCTAGGTTTCCATTAATCTTATTACCAGCACAGCAAACAAGAGTAAACTTAGACCGATTAGAAAAAAAGGGTGCGATAAAAAATTACCGAAAAAAGAGTGGATATAATTAATCTTAAAAGAGGTCTGGTTACCCTAAGTAAGAGGGATTGTTTTCAAATTAATCTCTGTCACCCAAAAACATAATATAAAGGCCGCTTTACACAGTAAATTTTATTGTATGCATAAACGAGTGTATGAACCTGAACGAAATTGTATGTTTGTCTGAATGGAATTAGAAAAAGGTTCTATTTTCCGTTCATTTATTCATTCGTTTACATAAGAAATTCTGCAAAAAAATGTACCGTGTAAAACGTCCTTAAGAAAAGCATTTTCTGTGTATTCAGTTCTTGATACGGCCGAAGCAGGGAAAAATATTAGCACTTTGAGAATAAGAGTAGTTTTCTCAGATTCCTACTACGGAATCTGACCACTGTATTAATTGCTACCTTCTCCTGCTCACAATGTTCCAATATCATTCTTTAATATCTAGAATAAACAAAGATCTCTTTCTCCTCAACCAGATCTCTTTCATTTACACAACAAAACGTCCTCGTTAAGATAACGTTCGAATTTGACCCAATTATCCTGATTCTTTCTACATATGTAGGTAACGAGCTTCAAAACAGATCAAGAGGCAATTCCACTCAACAATCCCGATGCCGCCCAAAAACGTTTCACATTCATCCGTAATACTCACTATCGCTTTGCACGCCACGAATTATTGGCCTCGTCTCTGGTAACATTATCAGTCGACAAGATGTTTGACGCTGCTCTCCACTCAATTCTCACATCGGCTAATCTCGTCATTTTTAAATAAGTTTTCTTTCACATTCTTCATGATTTGCTCCATAAATTTCATTCAAATTACTCCCTTTGCCATTCTTCCCACTTACTTTTCCCTCGAAAAAACTATTCATCAGATCATGTATGTAATACGATGTATTAGGTTACCCCGTCTTCTTTCTTCAGGAGACTTCCATTTTCTCCCCCTCTTCATAACCCTTCCCCGTAAGTCACTGCATCTTTATGATTCTTCAATAACAATGCTTTTTAATGCTTCCAGGCTCGAATTTTCTGTTGCTTTTATCGTTCATGTCTCAAAGGCCCATGCTCCAGATACATGTCCTTACTTTCAAGCTGGTTTTTTTTAGCTACAAGTAATGTTTTCCGTTCAATATAATGCCCTCTATGACTGGGCCCTGTTACTTTCTATTTCTAACTTGTTTCGTTCATTATTTATCATTGTTATTATTTTTCGCAGAAATAATTCCTTTTTCTCTTTTCCGAGATTTTATTTATTGAGTTCAGCATTGGTATCAGCCTCTGTTACTCTCATGCCACTCGAAAAATATGAAAAATATTCATCCTCCCTTCAAATGATACCTCATCAATTTATTTTACTACAATAACTACATCTTTTCTTAATATTATTTCTGCACCGGCAAGACAGGTGAGCCGTGGAAAATTTCTATTTCTTAATATTATTTCTGCACCGGCAAGACAGGTGAGCCGTGGAAAATTGCGGCAGGCTATTTCGTCCCCATTGACATTCACTCCGGAAGCCTACTCTCTGACTTATTATTGCTTTATCTATCTTCAAATTGAAAATAACGTGGGGCAGATATTCTTCACAACCTTGCCTTTATATGTACTTTATTTTTACTTTTTTAGGATTTTAGGAGCTGAGAATAATTTAATTGGGGACGCTCAAGATAACAGTGTGGTGGTTTCCCCCCTGCCTTCCACAGCTCACTGTTAGAGCCGTCAAGGCCACTATTACTCCACCTGTAATGAAATTGGTGTCTCTGTACCAACCACTGCAGCCTCCAATTTCATTCTCACGAAGAAGACGAGTTGGTCTCTCTTCGGGGCAATTGAGTACACAACTGCTGTAGGATATTGCAAGCCTGCCGCGTGAATGGCGGTGTAATTCACATTAATTGCCATGAGAAAAAATTCACCTGGACCGGAAATGGAACCACGGACCTTTGGCTTTCCGGGCAACTGCGCAGACCACCACGCTACACAGGATCTGAAACAAAATATAGTACCTTGAACCTAGGTAAAATTTCCATTGGAATTGAGGATACTAGGTAACGTAGTGGTCTGCGCAGTGGCCCGGAAAGCCAAAGATCTGTGGTTCTATTCCCCGTCCAGGTGAATTTTTTCTCATGGCAATTAATTTGTACACGACTGTTGGCAGCACTCTGCCACCGTATCATGGCGTATTCACAGGCATTGAAATAATTTCATCATCTGTTAGGCCTACCTTAAGAATAGCCCACTACTAACTCCAAAGGTCAACTTAAATGTTCACAGCTGCTCATTCAACAACTACTCTTGCCTGATTTTCCGCAAGCCTCCCCATTTAGAGGTCCACCCACGATCCGAAATCCCATGGCTGTGTGGCTTTCCTTTGTCGAAACCGAAACATTTTCGCTACCGAAAAAGGTTTATTTGTCAAACATTACGTGTATGGTACTATACTTGGAGCCCAACTGCACAATGACCTCTTTCAATCCTAAAGCAAAGCGAATTACATGGACGGAGGAAAGAGGTAATCAAGGCATGAGAGCGCCGGTACAATTCAAAACGTCGCAAAATATTTTATACATTATATAAACTGTATTACGAATTAATTTATGCCGCATGGTTCATCATTTCTTAAAAAATAAGGAAACTTTATTATATCGATATGTATGCAATTGCTTCTTCAATTTTGCTTCTAGGGAGGGAGCACCCAATATGTTTCTGCACAAGGGCGCTGACGACCCTCCATTCCTATCGAATGATCTTTTCCTTTCTAATATCAGCACCAAGGAAAAATATTTTAAAAGAGATTTCGGTAACGTTCTTTTGATTGTAGCCCTATTTTAAGGCTCCCATGTATCATCTAGAGACCATTTCGATTTCTAAGATTCTTTCATAATTCCCTCTGATTAGCCGCATTACGTTCACGTCAAAAGAAGGCTTAGGTACCTTGTCACTTTCTTTATTTACACAGCCACCATTTAAATGCCATTTCGACAGAGGTTTTTTAAAACGTCGGTAGATTTTAAGCAGACATTTTCTAAAATAAACCTCCCAAGTATATTTAAACTTTACTTGGAAGTAAAGGCTGGTATTAAAAAAAAGCAACGACTTAGAGCTCCGCTCGGAGATCAGTACATCACCTATTACTGATCCCAAAGGCGTGAAGAGTTCACATATGCATGCGTAGGGATTTTCATTTTATATGATTCCCAGAATGGCCTCAGGCTAAGAAAAACAAACATTACTGTAGAGCTCTTATTTGTTCTGCCGTGGTTTGAGCCAGGGGCCACTGTCTACATCAATGGAACGAGCGAATGAATGAACGAACGAATAAAATCTTCATGTACGCACAAACTGAATTCATTACAAGAAGTAAACGTCTACAAAATACGGTTCGTGATTGTCCCTATCTCGCACAGATCTGTTCAAATCAGTTGTACCGATCATTGTGCACGAGCTGTTTCTAGCAATCCATGAGTAAACTTCAGCAAAAACCAATTAAAATAGTCAGAAATACATATTCTGTTGATCCTCACCCACCACTTACCATATTTTACTGCTGACATATGCATCGCTGAAGTTAATAGTGAAACATAACACGAGGTACTCCGAATTACTTTTCAGCTCTCATGATTATGATAGCTGGGCATCCTCGCTACCTCGGATTGGTCTTTTCAGTTCTCTATCTGATGGTAACACTATTTTAAGTATAAAAGACCTCAAAAGAGATAAGAGTTAAATAAAGATACACTGTTGCCGATAAATCCGCAGAAAGCTCATGTCACGAGGCTAAGTCATAGATAATGCGAAAGAAGATCCGTGGCGTTTAGAAAAGCATGAATACTTTATCGTTCTAAAACGAGCGAACATAATAAACAACAGCGTATTGAAATTTAATTCCCTGAAAACAATACTATGGCATGAACACTTTGTAAATAGTCATCATTTTCACCACCGTTTCAACTTTCATTACTTTCTCCAAGTACCTCACGAGAGATCTTCCTTTATTGTTATTCCCATTAGTTTTTCGTCAACAATGATCTTCCAATGTTCATTAGATTACCGTATCTCAAGATAAACCCGATTAGATACCGTCTCCTTGTCATCAGGTTTCATCAAAAGTCTCCTTTCTTCCACTTCTCTGACAACTTCTTCGTCAGTTACCCCGTCTGTTCATTTCATCTTCACCGTTAACTTAGCACCACATTTCAAATATGTATGTGCATAAAAAATGACCATTTCTGCGGCTGTTACCGTCCCTGCTTCACTGCCGAAAAAGAGTAAGCCCTGAAAAACATTCAAATAACGGTTTTGTTACGTTGATCGTTTCATTTCTGGATCATAGAGAAAAACCTTCAAAATTGGCACCCTAACTCTCTAAGTCTTTTCAATGATTCGGCAAAAAAATTATTCATGTCAAAAACAAAATTTTCATGCGTAATATGTCCACTGTAAGTTCGCCACATTTTCATTGCATTTCTTCAAGTATTTATTTACCTCTGTAACTTTGCCTAACCAGCTATCTACCACAATATTTTCAAATAATAAAGAAGGCATACTGAGAGAAGCAGTATTCAAATCCTTAGAAATTTAACGGATTATCATGATAATACCGGTTCCAAAATTATCTAAGGTAAAATCAGGAAAGTTTACATTTGAACATAAAGAGATTCATCACAGCTGGTGGAAGACATTGTATAGTAGGGACAATAGACCAAGAATCGTGGACGTAGAAGAGAGGAATGGCAAGATGTGGATGAGCTGGGACAAGGAATACTGGAGAGTTGATTGGAGATATTGTTACAAGAAATGAAGGCGTGGAAAGAGGCGGAGACCTTTAATATTACATCAGAGTGGCCAACAAAGAGTGTTTTTTCTACTGTCGATACTTGAACTCGTAGAAAGGCCTTTTCGACAGGAAATTTCTAATGATTATTTCTTCTTCATATTTACACAGTTGACAATTCTGGTTCCCAAATAGCAATACTCTTCCACATCTTAAGGTCTAAGCTTCCCCAGTTTAACATTGGACCGATCTTATACTCTGCTACACCAAGCTTTCTTCCTAATGAACATCCCGTTATATCTGCCTTAGCATGAGCTCCCTGCCCCTGTGAACCCTGGAGTTAGATTGGCGGGAGGAATGGAAGAGATGAAAAACTGAGACTGATAAGTCAATTAGTACGAGTCAAATGAAAGATAGCCTCCTCAGCACGTTTCACAGTAGTGCGGTTTATTAAAAGATAGAGTCACGTTAAAAACCTCTGAGAAATGTTACAGGAAGACACAAGATTAATTTTTCTTTCAAGATGTAAAGATGGTTGCAAATAGAGTTCCAGACAACTAAATGCCCCAATCTAAAATCGCAGAAGTGAGTTTCGAGCCCAACTGATGGGGAATCAAGACCTCAGCGATCGTCGCCAAACAAAACCCTTGCTCAAGGTCAAAAGAGCACCAGAAAATTTGGGGAAAATAAGAAAAATTGATTAAATATGGGTGTGGCATATCAATTACAAGAAGAATAGGGAGTTAAAAAATTTCAAGCATGAAATGAAAAAGGACGATGAATGGACAACCTTATCGAGCATGCCTTTGGGCAAAATGGTGTCGTGAACGCAGTTGCTAAGGGAAAAAGTGGATAGGAAAACGGTTCTGTAAGTGCAAGGATGCGATAAATATATTTGAGGCTAGTACTGAAGAATATAAAACTGATGTATCGCATCAATGCGACCAGTGTAGTTAATGGAAGCATAGAATGAGAATCTGGCTCAAGCCATTCTTGGAAATAAAGGCCACTCATGACTACAAAGGTACCGGTGACATATTTAAGCCTCGAGATTGGCTAATGGAGCTCCATACAACCCATGTTAACATAAGAGACATATTTACGAGAGGGACAAGGCAATTAGAACAGGCCCAACCTTATTGAATTTTTGAGGAGCTGACTTTATTGGATCTTGTCAACAATGCTGTAGCTATCAAGTTTCTTTCCAATTGATGTGATAGGACAATACGATCAGAAGGGGGGAGACTTCGAAGACAAAAGATAAATTTAAATGAATTGGTCGAGATCAAGCGAAGAGTAACTATAGTAATGAACCAAATGGCAGGGAGAAGGATAGCACTTAGAAAACAGATAAGTGAAAAAATCAAAATTCAAGTAATATGATAAAACTAGTTCAGACCAAAGAAGACCCCAAAAAATCAAGTCATGGAGCAGGTATGAATGCCGGAAAGTTACCTTACCAAAGTCGATGACATGCAAGAACGGCTAAAAGTATTAATATGGGAATGTTAAGACAGGAAAACATTTAATAGCGAAGGAGGATAGCAAAGCTGTGATCGGCGACAGCAGAAATAACCTTGAGGTCGGGGAGCTTGAAAAAAGAGATGAGCGTTATGTATTTTTTCCAGTAAACACGAGAACAAAAAACACAAACACATGGTTACAGCATCACCACAGCTCGGAATGCTGAACATTCCGAGCGAATTAGGAGGATATCAATAGTTCGATTACAGAATGGTAAGGCATAGATTTTTATAGTCTTCAATTCACTCTGTTTCCGGGGGTCGGGTACAAACACAGACCACAACCCTGTTGTAATGAAGCTCGGTGTTGATATCGACGACGTGAAAAGGAAAAAAAAGAGTCAGGATATGGATTGTGCGAGCCCTAATTAATGTTGAATATTATTGACTAAATTCTGAGAAATGAATATTGTTGAACGAAGTTGACTGGATTCTGAGAAAGGCCAAAGCGTACGGCGTAGAGAAATTACGAGTATACCTACCTGAAATCAGAGATAACGAATGTGGCAGGAAATCAATAACAATAGAAGTTAATACAAACAAAGAGTTGTGCCTCTTTGTAACAGACAAACATTTGATGATTTATCAGGGGAAGAAACGGAAGAATTAAATTCCGATTCGTATAGAAAAACGTGCAAAAAAATCAAACGATAAACCCAAAAAAATCAAACTTTAAGTAGTCCCAAATCTTGAGCAACGAGTAAGGTATATCTATATATACACGATACCCTGTAAACCACTGCGAGGGTGTGTGGCAGGGGGTGAAGATCACCAAGCATGCATTATTGACATGCAAACAAACATCTATAGGGTCTCATGCAGCTAGATTGTTAGTAGCTACCTATAGTATTTAAGGGATTAATACATTCATCATGCACTACAGACTACTGTGAAATATTTCCCCTACCTATCCCTTTGCTATGCTGCTTATTCTGTTCTCTTATAGTACGAGGGAAAAATGCCATTTTGAATCTATCAGTATGATCTATCTCTCGCATCATATTTATCTGGTCGAATCTAGCATAGGACGCTGGTTTTTTTAATATGTGCCTAGCATCTTCAGTAAAGCTATCCTATTGAAATTTCTCTAATAGATTTAATCAGTACTTTAAGCTACGCTCTGATAATTATTCCCACCCTAATTATTTTATTAATTCTGAAACGCTACTCAACTTATCGTAACATCTTTTGACGAACCTAGTTGCTCTACGCTGCACACTGTCTAGTTCTCTGATCAAACCTAAATCATTCGGATCCCATACACTGGCTACATACTCAAGGTGGGGCCTAACTAGTGAAAAATAGCATCGCTCTTTTGTCTTCTTATCACATTTCTTAAGGACTCTTTTTAAAAGTCCTAGCTTTCTCTTCGCTCGGCCGCATATTTCCATTTTGTGTCTTCCCCACGATAAATTTTTAGTGATTGTTACACCTAAGTACCTTACGGTTTCAACGCTTTCGATCTTCGTCTTACTGATTTTATACGATCGCTCTATCGAATTATTCTTCCTCCTCCAAAAGTAGATAGCTACACACGTTTTAGGGTTAAGTTCTAACTGCCATTTGCTTCACCACTCTTGAATTGCATCTAAATCCTTTCTAAGCGATTTCCTGCCCTCTTCTTTAGATATACCCCTATACACTACCGCATCGTTTGCAAAAAGTCTAAGGTTACTACTAACTACGTTACCCAAATCGTTTATGTATAAAAGAAATAGGAGTGGACCTACTACGCTACCCTGTGGAACTCCCGATGTGACTTTGATTGTGTCCGACATGATACCATCTATGGCAACCCTCTGCTCTCGCCCACCTAAGAATTCTTTTACCCAACATACAACGTCTTTATTTATACCAAAACTCTCTAACTTCAACGTTAACTTATCATGAGGAACTTCATCGATATGCTTTTTTAACATCTAAAAATATTGCATCAACTTCAGTCCTGTTTTCGCCGTATACTAAAATATCGTGTACGAATAAAGCTGATTGTGTCTCGCAAGATCTAACTTTCCGGAACCCATGTTGGCTGTTTATGAGCAATCCCTGACTATCCAAATGCCCCATGATCGAACTGACTACAATGTGCTCAAATACCTTACAAGAGAATGACGAGAGTGAAATGGGTCTGTAGTTACTAGGTTCTTCCCTATCACTGCTTTTAAAATAGGTGTAATGTTAGCTCCTTTCCAATCCTTGGGTACTGTGTGGTTCTTTAGTGTTTTATTGAATATTATTTCTAGATAGGTACAATGAAAGGACTGAAAATATTACAGGTCCAAAGGAACTAGATGTTCCCTAACTGCTAGACATATCATGCCACATGTCAGTCAATGTCGTGCGCATGGCGCCACCGCCCAAGAGGTGTCCAAAAGGAGGTTATTGTGAAATTTTAGCGGGTAACGCCGCTAAGGTTCTCGCGGTTAGTTCGCGGTATTTCAATTTGTTACCTGGGAGGGAGGATCCGAAATGAGTGGTGGTTATTGAAATATGGCTTCGGAGAAGGATATAGAAAGAGTGATGGGCAAGGAAATACGAATTATGAGGGTCAATGCGATTCTGAGGGTGGTTAGGAAAGCGAGGAGGGAGAAAGAAAATACACTTTCATGAAAGATAAGAAGCACATTTTACACTTATATTAAGAGACAAATACATGAGAGAACAGAAGATTTGAGGTGTGAGAATAATCAATACAAATTAGGAATCTGTAACAGATAGAATATCAAATTATAATAACTCTCCACGACTCACTGCCATAGTGAAAATGTCTGAATACGTTTTGCCTTACTTTCAAACTTTTGTTCCAAGCTCTTGGTAGATTTTTCAACCGATAGAATATTTGCCAAGCTTTCTCCTCACTATTGCCATTTTTCTCGTTCAAGGCTGGTAAATACGTTTCACAAACAGCAATACTCCTCCTAAATGGGAATAGGCATCTTAATTTAAACAGAAGGAACTTAGACGGCTTTAATATAAGCGGAAAATTTTAGGAGGCATTGATGGACCACATCTTTAGGCATTAATTGTTCTACGGGAGACTTCAGATCAATACTTATGTGCAATTATGCATTTCTTGTAATGAAACTATAATGACCCATTTTACATACCACCACTGGAATTGATTACAAATAAGCCAAGTAAAATGAGGAAATGTTTGCCATGCTAAAACTTCATGAATTATTGGACAGTCACCGAGCCCACCTCCATTTTTTATTCGCAAAAACACACGGGTCGTATCAATAACCAAGACACTGACCCGAAACAGGTTTCGGTCATTGCGGAAGAAGGGCTGGCCAGAGAGCGTTTCGAGGTCACTGGCCAGGCTGTCCTTGAATATAAAAATAAAAACGCTGGAGAAAAAGAGGACCACTCAAACATTCGTAAAGACCAAATATGTGCAAAGGAATTTTCCAATCAAACAACCACCCTTAAATTAAACATAATAAATTTTCTCTTCCAGCTTCCCCTTCCAGTAATTTATTTAAATTCGGTGAACATAATCAAGAACAATCGAAAACAATTTTAGATACATGGAACCACTGTATAATTAGTATAAAGTAAACATCATTGGTAATGTACAGTTCCGCAATTTACTGAGAGATGCGCATTTCTCAATAAATTGTGTTGCTATACAAAGTATTGGTTTTATTTTACCCTAATTCTAGACACACAAGCTCTAAACCAGACATGGTAAACCCGCGGCCGAGAACGGCGATGAATGCGGCCAAGAGAGAAAAATTATCACAAATGCTTCATTTACATATAATGTAAATAGATATACATGACTGATAATGAGATCCTTTCTTTTTCGCCATGATGTATTTTGCTGCCATTCTTTTTCAAAGGAATTAATTTTATGTCATTATTCATTCGCAATTGTGTTTACATTAAAAATCAACTGTATTGTTCTCGGAAAGTACAGTCCAAGAAAATTCCATAGCTATCAAAATGACCCACTGCCTCAAAAACCTTGAACATCCCTCTCTTTAGTGAATCCCCATTGTCCGCCAAAAATTTCGCAACAGATATCCACGTATGTATTTTTCCTTCAAATTACACCCAAAATAAACGAGGAGTTTTTAATCCATAAATCAACGGCACACTTTCCGGGATATTAATGCCCACATTAAGAAAAATTATTTATCCATTCGTTCCACAGAAAATCTATCCAGGTTTTGCTGCCATAAATCACCAGAAAATGTGCGCAACAAAGAACCAGATCGTCACAGCAAACAAATTCCCGCCAGCAGGGAAAAGTTGTCTATAAAAGTGTGCCTGGATTAATTAAATGAGGACAATTCGACATTTAGTTCGATCATTAAGAGTGACAGCATAGTTCAATGATATAAATGGTACACGAGGATAATACCGCAATTCCGGGCAATATGGAGAAAACGAGTGTATATTGTTAAAGTCGTTTCATTGGCTAGGATTTACCCGACGAGTACCTACGTCCGTAAGTACATGAGATCAACTAGCCCAAAAGTCTTGCTCTCATACTCCGAATCGGTTGGTTGCAAAAATTCAGAGGATACGACTCGTGGCAAATAAGAGATTGGCCCACGAACCCTAAAAGTCTGAGCTCAAATCAACGCTTAAACTACGTGTTCAGCCCATTGCAAAATCCACCATGCCCGACAGAGCCAAGTTTTTGTTTATTTTACTTTCATTTTTACGTATTACCTTAATTTCTCCCATATCCCGACCAGCAAACCTAGCATATTATTCCATGACTTATTTCTCATTTTACACGACTTCCGTAAACAATGATCGAAGAAAGAAGGGGCAAAATTTTGCATCGAAAATTAGACAAGTTCAAAAGTCAGAAAAATATTATAATTCATGGATGAGTGTTCATGTTATTTGCATGAATAATTTTATAAACCTGGACTCTAATATTATCGCCATTGACTGGAATCGACATGCCGAAAAAGTGACACCAGCTGTCGAAAACCAAGGTCAGTGGCAATGAAATTAGTGTTGACAAAGTTACTCATTTTGTGAAAGTTAACACTAACAGGATAAACTTTCAAAAAATATCACTATTAACCATTTCATAAAATGCATAAATGTGACTGATAAATAGTGGAAAACGGGTCATGGTAAATTAGGTACGATCTACAGGCAAATCAGTGCACAGAGGATAGTGGGATGATTTGTTAGAGTTTGTAATTACTGGTTTCCCATTCCAAGGGCCCAGGTTTGAATCCCGGCAGTCTCAGTTTTTTCCATTAGTGTACCGCTCTCTACTAAAATGCTTTCTGGAGAGCACTTTGAGTGCATTATTCCTTCCGTCGGATGCTGTATGACCGTGGATCCCTTGGCGCTTTCTGTTCATACTATACTAATGCGGACAACGAGCTAAGCTCCAACATTAGTACTTTCCCGGAAAAATTCCCACCTCTACCCAATCGCCCACGGATCCAAAATGGCCTAAGCTGCCGATCGCCTCCCCGAATAACTATATGCGAACGGAAAAACTGGATGAACAGAACCTTATTAGCAGACCGACCGGTTTTATGGAAGTGAAAGGTTCAATCAGACGTAACTCGGGTCATCGTCGACCGAACACCCGGCTAGACTCGTGAGCTCTAGTTCCAGAGAATTAATGCGCGCCTCCGAGATAGGCCCGTGGGACCGGTGTCACCGGGCCCACGGGCAAAAGATGCGACCCGCCGAGTGGAGCTAGGACCTTGATCCTGCGGTGGGCCCCCGAAAGGTCCACGGGACGTCCCAACCCACCCGAGACCATCCCAGGCTCAATCTTCCGCCGGCGGAGTGGACCACCTCCTCCCGCCGGGCACACCTTCCCGCTCCCGGTTCACCGAACTCGGGAACGCCTACCCACGACGCCGAACGGCTTCGAAGAGGGGCCCCCCACCTCCTCCCCTAGCGGAAGATTACACATGTCGGGCGGTTACTTTATTCTCCTCCTCCTCCCCTCCCTTCCAGCCCTCACGGAGAAGGGTGTAGGGCGGGGGAGGGGGTGGAAGACGGCCCACGAAGATCTCATCCCCCCACCACCCCTCGTCCAAATTCTTCCACGAAAACATATTTCGGCGGACCACTTCATTAATGGCCGGCGGCATGCATCTGCCACGCAACGGGGAGACCAGAATGCAAATACGACGAGGGGACGACGACCCCGAGAGGCCCGGGCCCTTCCCCTTCCGGGCACGGTGAGGCCCGCTTCAGCTTCCCCCATTCAGCCACACGTGCGCGGATCTCTTTCGGCAGGCGCAAAGCATTCCGGGACACCGGTCAAGGGAGCCCGCCCAGCGAGACACTAGAGGGGCATCGGTCGCCCGTCCCGCCGGAAAGGTCGGACCGGGGGATGGCCGAGACAGACGGGCCCACGCCTTGCAACGCGGCACTCACCTCTGGACCCAGCGTCGGGACGACTAATTCAGGTGCATCAGTACCAAATACGGGATCGAATGCTGTCCAATCAGTTAACCCACGGCCATATCTCTTAAATGCACATATATCGGTTAATCAAGACAAGCTCTTCGCTTCGTGGCTGTAGTTGTTATCCGGTGGAGGCGACCGACGTCTGAGGAGATTTGCGTCGTACGGAGGAGGTAAAAATGTTATGTGTCACAGGGAGAGACGGTTGAGAGGAACACGGTGACGGAATATTACATAAATAAAAGCCGCCAAGGTTCCAGTTTAACGTCCCATCCGGATGAACGGATGGACTCCAAGTGTCCTCCACACGGTAGTAAAGTAGAGACCGATATTTCACTGAAAAACTAACGCCGGGATTCGAGCCCGGGGCTTCAATTTGACAAGGCAGTATTCCAGCCACTATATCAAGCCAAGCCCTTTTAATTTGTTTCTAGAATAGTATTCTCTATGCAAAACATAAGTGTAATGAAATTCTTTTCAATGGGAAACCGGGGTAAACCTACCACTAAGCTTGATGAATATTTCCATTCATAGCTTACGGGAGCAGCTGCGTCGTTAGCGTTATCAGCGAGCGAGCTTTCGCGGTTATTGCAAGGAGCATCTTAAGCAATATTTTCCCCGAAGATTAGCCTCCAATGGCCATAAATCCTCATATTTATCTTCACATTTAAAAACGTTCTAGGGATAGTAAATTCCTTGGCCTCGAAGGATTTATTTTTATTTCGTACTCAAAAAGAAAATTCTTGGTCGCTTGATTTCAAATCTCTGTTAGTACACGTAAAACCACTCAGTTTCATCCTTTACGCTCCACAAAATCATTTTAATCATACTTAAGATAATGTTGTTTTCAGGTCTATCAATATCATAAATATCAAGTATGAACTTTTGTACTCACATATTATTAGTCCTTTTCCCTAAGATGATATGCAACTTCGCCACAGAATGGCAATCAAGCACTCCACATTTTGCTCCATATCATTCACCTGGTTCTGGTTTCCTGGTAATCGCGTAGCTCCGATATTCGGCGGGGAAAAAACCACATCTACCCTCAGATCCAAGCCCGGAGACTTCCGTACCCAACAGCTCTATCCACTAGGACATCACATCGTGGAGACCGTGGAGACGCTACGTCACTTATAGAACCATGCACTCGATACTAGATCACGAAGCGGAATAGGAAGGCGGATAGCCCAGCAATATATAGTGGAACAGCACTGCGATGCGGCCTAAGCTGCTGTATGATAATTGCTGGTTTGAAGATAGAAACAAAATGGCCTAGCCTTCGGCTCTGTATCTTTCGAATGAGATCCACTGTTTACGGTGTATTTGACCTCAGTAATTGGGGGCTCCCAAAAAATGGTGGCCGTAGAGCTTTCCTAAACCTCCCCACCTCACTTGATCGACAGCAGGTTTGTGCCTCTCCTCATCACCATTACATAACAAACTGGAATGACGCCTCATTTCTTTACCTCCAAACACTGCGCACACTTAAGGAAGGGGTACAAAAGGAATACGGAGGTTTTTCACTCTTTTAGCTGAGAAAAATGTAAGGATATTTCTTTCGGAAACAGTTCAAAAACTATGCGATATTTTTTAGCATTCCGTTCCGGTTATCCAGACTGCAGATTTCTAATGTACTCTAAAAAAATCGTGTATAAAGTATACTCATTTCTGAAACTGGAAGGAGGTTTAACCTAAGGTCAAAGACCCTCTAGGCTGCGCCGGAGATTCTTAGCGAAAAAATGCCATAGTTCAGAGAAATCTCTTCGATATGCCCAGAAATGTATAATCGTTCTCGATCGCTGGAGGCTTTAGTACCAAGACTATCAACACACAACCTTATTCATCCTATCCGACCGAAACTGGACTAAACTTCGTTTTAAATGTTGCACGAAGAATGCTTCTATTCCCTAAATCTCAGTGATTATGAAAACAATCATCACATAATATCCAAGGAAAAATGGGGAAAATAGAAGCATTCACCTCTTCTTGATTACGAAAAATTAGAAAAAGTAGAAGTTTCACATCGACAACAATAACTCGAATCTGCGTTATCTGTATGGGATAGCTGATTGCATAAAATGAACAGAGTCCTGTTACACAAACAGAGGTTTTTCTTTGAAACAAAAAATACGTACCTGTGGGTGCGTATGCAAAGCTATTTTTTATAACTAACATTTTTCAGCTTTCACCATGCGCCATCCACATTTTTCAAGTCATTAATTACTCCTTCAAATGAAGAGTGGGGAAGAAATATGCGTATGCACGAATAACCCACCCAGTGATTCGGTGGTCTAGGGGAAATTGCGAAGATAATAACGCCGAAGAGAAGCACAAATAATTCAGCTACAGTCGCACTATGATTTAATGATATCATTTAATTTCTAGTAAACATCTTTAAGGTACGTAAGGTACACGCATAAAGCACACATTTCTTCCCAGAAAAGTTGACCACCGAACCACAAAAGGTGGCGCATCTAAGTTATTCAGAAACAAGAGACCTGTGCTCTCTCTCGATACAATTCGAGTACGCGGAGCAAAAAACTGCTCATATGAGCAGCATGTATACCAATGATGGATTTTCAATGTGGAATGTTTCTTCTTTCATTAACGGTTAGCAGCCATAAAAACATTAATTTCACCCAAGCAGGATTCAGAACCGGATTTCCCAATTACCGGTTATGTGAGTTCAACTTCATGTTTTTTCTACTTTAACAGCTTCAATCACTGGTAACATTAATGCCTTGATGACATAATTGCTTCGACGGAGATGTAACTAGTTTACTAAAGGCCAACAGGATATTCGGGCTCAGATCTCGGTCGAGAGACTCCTTCACGGTCATCCTCTACAATTAGTTCATTAACTTCTGCCTGCGTGCGTGACTTCACGCAATTTTCGGCTTTCTCAGCCTGACTGATCTTCTACGAGCCTATAGTATTTCATTCCCTCCCGGGGAGCAAGCGGGGCGATCTTGTTAAACATTTTATGGCAGTGGAAATTATTCCCTCGAGGCCACGTTTTTGCGTCGACACATAATGGATGGCACTCAAATTCTTGATGCGTGGAAAATTTTCTTTCAGAGAGGGCTTTCCAAAGTGCCTCGATAACAATCAGGTAAAGCCTAAGTTCTTCGAATGGCTATTGGTAATCTTTCATTTGGGAATGGGAATACCGATGCACAGTGGGCTCAAATCGCACTTTTTTTGAGAAACCGTCTTGAAACTTGGCATATTTACACACAAATGATTGCTGATTATGGAATGGTAACTCATTTTTCATAGCTATTACCCGTTACTTAGATACAGAGGCTCAAACACGACCAAATTTCGAAAAAAGCGCTCGCTCTCATTTTCTTCGAAAATCTTAAAAGTTGAGCAGATATAGGAGTAACTTAAGTATTTTTATGACATAAAAAACATTACCAATTGTGAACAGGGTACTTAGCCTATACTATGCATAGGTTTCAGACATTTTTTCCTATAATTGAGTGCTATTTCGTCACAAAATGGCGAACCCTTTTTTTAGACAAAAAAGTTTACATAAAGTAGACAATATAATTCTTATTCTGAAAATGATCTCTGAGATACTTCATCAGAGTATAAATTGAAGATATTTCTAGGTTATTCCGTAAAAATATTTGAGAAAAGTTTGCGACGCCGAGAATAAACTCGATTTTTCGATCGCGCGTCGCGGCCCGGCTCCGCGCAGCGGGACCTGGAAATACCGAGACTCCGTTGGATTGCTCATGTTGTGTGGATAATAACTCCTCGAATTTTAGTGTTTCAGGCTTTGCATGTTGTCACTGATTTCTAAAGATTCTATACTGAAGATTTTGCGAGGATATTGGTTCGAGAGAATGGATCATCGCACTCGTGACTACGGTAAATTTTTTATTTGGATAATTTTCGGAATCATTCTACACATTATGAACGTCTTTCAACTCTTGAGAAAGAATGCCGGTTCTCGGGGAACCATGTATGTTCTCCATAAAAAGGAAACATTTAGGATTCCCTTCTTTCCCTTTACCCTCTCCTCCTCCACCCCAAACTACATCCTACATCTTTATTACCCGAAGAGGGTGGGGCGGAACGTTTTATGACAATGTGCAGTCTTAAAAAAAACATGCCTACTTGGCAAATTACAACTTGTTGTTGCTCTCGGTTATCTGACCCTTTCATGCGTCACAAAAAATATTAGTGGATACTCTCCTAAAAATAACTTGGAACTGATAATCTATGAAAATTGATATATAATTTTAAGGATTGCCTAAAAGGAATGATTTTCACAAAATCATTCTTTATAGCTTCTTACAATGATATACAAACTTCTGTTTAAAATCAGCATGATTTCATGGGTTTTTATAAAAAGCTCTGTTGTGCGCATTATCATCTCTTTGGTTCATGGGTGTTTTCAAGTCTGTTTCCGCACTAATAGGCGCTTCAGACCGGGAGGAAAGGTATAAGGATAGGAATGGAAGGGATGGGGACAGGATAAGGTCCGAAGCCTCCCGATACCTCATCTCTTTGTATTGAGTGATATACTGGATCATAAGGTTTGAGGGATGGATTCATTCAAACTTGAGATCACAGTGGTTTTGAATTTTTATTTCGCAATACTGATCACACAACGTAATAATGTCAAATTACAATGCTCTCGACGAAAAGTAAAGTAATATAGATGAAACACAATTAGATTAATCGATAATATATTAAACAAAACTGGAAAACTGATACTGTTTTGCGTAGAATTTGCTGCGCCATCTCTTACTTATAGTTTAAAAAGAGAAAGTAATTTGAAAAGTGGATGGCAATACACGAAGAAGGCGAAGAAACAGAGAAGATGGGTTGTTCACACGTGTACCGATACGCTCCGTGAGAGAGAGATGAGAGTGAGAAGAGGTATGTTTGAGGCAATGAAGGGAAAAACCCAAGAAGGGAATACCCGGAGAAAATGAAAGGAGGATGGAGGGTCGGCAGAGGAAGTTAGGTCGGCGGTGTTCAAATGAGGGATTAGCAAGGATGGGTAGGGGAGCGGTTGAGGAAAGGGTGGTTGGTAGCGGGCTCCTGACAATGCGATCGCCTTTTCACTATCCTTTCCTTAACTACTCACCCATCCCCGCTAATTCGCCACTACAACACCTTTGACCAAACTTTCTTTGGCGATTGTTCGTTTCGAGCAAAAGTAGTAGTCTAGTAGTCCTCGTACGAATGGTAACCAGCATCGCAGTTTGATTCTATGCTTCTTCTTTGTCTTCTATTAGTAATAGTTTTCGTAATTCCTTCGGAAGCCTCCTATGAGTCTTCGCAGACAATGATATGTTGGAAGAAAGCAACGGATCGGACGTGATCAAAAGTCTTTTGAATAGGTCCTCAATGGTGGCCATTCTGGAGTGTTTTCGCGTGAATTTCTCTCGGAATTTCATGGCGTCTTTATTGCGGGCCTCCATCGCCTCTTCGGATAGCTGCCCTAAGGGAAGAATTGCCCCTTTCGAAATTTCCGCGCCATGTATGAGTACTTTATGGACCGTGGTCGGCATATAGGACAATGAATAACATCCGGAATCCAATTCTAAAAATCGTCAATCTGCCTTTGCAAATAATTATTTTCTGCCTTGGCAATTTCCTTCGTCTCTTTGAGCCACTGAAGACGAATGGGCAGGCAAAATCTAATGAACGACGGCCGCGGATTTGCCCAGATAATCTCAGCTAAAACAGTTAAAGTATTAATATTGCCCGTTTGTATTATATGCGGATTAGCCAAAGATAAAATAGATACGCTTGAATCTCTTACCTGAAGAATCATTTACCAAAGTAAGAGGCGCTAGGGATCTCATGAATAAAAATTCATCTACCGAATCTGCTCGTTCCCACAGAGTTTTATATTGAGCGTGACCCGAACTTCCATGAAACCCGTACTTGCATATTAAAGAGCAATTACCTTCATCGCTGGAGGTTTGCGCTGTAGATACGCACTGCAGTACCCGTGAGACCGTATGATTTAATAAATATTGAGGAGTGACTTCGAACATGTTTTCGGTTATACTTATTCCATCGGGGTATGCCGCAATGGGGATACAGCTCGTGTCCGTGACTAAGAACGGAGCTTCTAAGGGTATTTTACTGACAATTAGTCAGCCCCCTAGTGATCAGTAAGGACAAAACCTCCTCAGGCGACACCTCCGTCAGCATGTCAGGACTTTTCCTCCATTTGAAAGCACTCTCCTTGCCATACTAAGAGTGGTTGTGATTGAAAATGATTCCGAAAATTATTCAAATAACAAATTTACCTCAGTTACGAGTGCACTGAAGAACATATGGACACTCGAATTCTCCATTCTCCCGAACCAATATCCTCGCAAAATCTTCAGTATAGAATCTTTAGAAATCAGCGACAACATGCAAAGCCTGAAAAACTAAAATTCGAGGAGTTATTATCCACACAACATGAGCAATCCAACGGAGTCTCGGTATTTCCAGGTCCCGCTGCGCGGAGCCGGGCCGCGACGCGCGATCGAAAAATCGAGTTTATTCTCGGCGTCGCAAACTTTTCTCAAATATTTTTACGGAATAACCTAGAAATATCTTCCCTGGCTTCCTAGCCCTGCGTTGGAAACATCTTGCACCATGGAGTTGAAAAATGATTTACTTCATTGGCCATTGTAGAACCCACGTGAGCTTATGAACTCACATCGCAAATGAAATCAATTACAATTTGTTTCCCATGAGCAACCAAAAGAAGAATGAAAAGTGCAACACGCCGACCTCTTCGGATCAATCTGAGATCTCAGATCGGTTAGGGAAAGCAGACTGACTCGGCTCCCTTCTAGGATTGATCTGGCTTGCCCGTTCTGTTTACCATACTGGGCTGAGCCTCTCAGATTGATCTGAGATCGATCGGAAAATTTAGTGATTGATACTCTAACATTAATCTTCATCTTTTATAAAACTCTTCTTCTGGTAATATGTACAAACTACTATTTTTCTTATGTCCTTGGTGCTGAAGCCGGTTTCCTCCCAAACACTCCCCATACAGGTACAGGTTGTTCTAACCAATTTCCATTAAAATTTATGCCCAACCTATTCTTCTTTCTGCTAAGGAAATAAATTATCTTTTCATATCAATAAAACAGATGTCAACATTTCTTGCTGTTGGTCAAGAAAAGCATCGCATATCAAGTTCAATAATATTTCATTCTGTCCTACACCTTGACTCAAATTAAATCTTCCAGCGAGATACACCAAGATACAATGTGCACTTGCACAAAATATACATTCTTTGCAAAGGCATATTCAATTGCAATTTGATGAAGGGTAATAAAAAATTCAATATAAAAAAATTAACTTTTCTTATTCACAAGAATTATGAAGTGCTGAAGCTGTGAAGTTATTTCGAGTAAGTCAAACTTATGTGCTAGGGCCAAGCCAAGTTGAATCACTGGTTCTAGGCCCAGACGGAGGTTGGAAGGGTGACCCTCCTCCATACCTCTATCGCTGGGCCCTCCATACCTCTATCCTGTCTGCAAATGGCAGGCAGGTTAAATGTGGGTTGGCAAAATGGATCCAAAGGAATCTAAGTGCCAGGGGGGCTCCAGAAGCCGCCCCCCCCCCCCCCCCCCCTACCTCTCCAATTTACATTTTTAAGCAAGCTTATTCAAGTTTTATTATTAGCATTTCAATGTTTACTAGCTCTTTCTCTTAACGAACTACCTTAACTGAAACTCAAATTTCAGGTGCATAAGTGTTAAAAAGTTTGCGAATAACATTTTTAGCCTAAATGGTCTGATAGTAATATACCCTGGCAAAGTTATCAAGAGTGGGAACAAATAGTTCCCTCATGACATTTAAGATGTCGTATCACAAAATTGCAATTTGTGGAGCCATGCTGGAATGGCCAAAGTCAACCAACCAATGGGGTTGAAGTTACCCCATATTGAGGTTCATATGCCACACAAGTTGGAAGGCAAGTAGGGCATCATCATGAAGTAGAAACAAAACTATTGGAAGGCATATAAAATGTGCCAAGATGAGGTTTCCAACTATGTAGTACTTGTGAGGTACAAAATTTAGAACAAACATATTTGAACAATAAAAATGTAAATGTGTTTTCAAATCAATTGTCCAGGAATTGATTTGCTTCTGTGTTTATCACCAGAAACAAAATTTTGTTTAATGTAATAATTGATTTGAAATATTAATATTGACATTAAGGTTTGATGAAAATGTTACAAGGGTGCAAAGGGCAGGAGAATTCTTGTGGTAGATTATTTCAATCATAAGTCTCACAATGGGGTACCTCCTGAAATTTTTTTAAATTATGATGAAACTAATTTTGCCAATGATCCTTGTTAATTTTTGAGACATTAGAATTAAATGAAGAATGTCATCTCCTGTTTATTTTTAACATCTCCCAGTATATCCAGTCAAAAAAATAAAAAATAAATATAATTGCATAGAATAAGAGACAATTCTTAGGGAAATAATTTTGTGTCTGAAGTCCCCCCATTCACAGGGACAATTTCTGCTGCTATACTTCACTGTTAAAAAAAATTCTGTTGCTTCCATAGAAAGGTTTAACCTCCATTTGTATAAATAATGTTTGTCTCTACATACTAATATTTTTGTGGACATAGCAACTAATTAAATAAAGACATATCAAAAAGAGTTATTAAAATTGGCCAAAGTCAGCACATAGTACAGTGTAACATGAAACATGGTGGTATAAAACATCAATTTAATAAAAGAAATTCCTGCAGAAAATTAATTTTCAAGAGATAATTTACCATCAGTTGAGAGCAAGCATGTATAAGATACCTACTGAGTTGAATAGGGTCTGGATGAGAGTTGGTCTTTTTTCAAAGATCTTAAGAGTACCACTGCCGAAGTGATCTACTCAGAGCCCATTAATATCTCAAACCAGAGCTCTGGTGTATCTCCATTGCAAGGCTTTCTATTGATAACAGTTCCAAAGATATACAAGCGAATGTAGCAAGATTGAGCGATGGTATTGTTTGAAATCTGTATGTGCACTTACGTATATTTTCTCAGGCACATGTACATACTTAAAAATAGCTCCCTAATATTAGACATGCATTTTATATATAGATAAAACACTCAAAACATTACTACAATAATATGGCTGATATAAAAATTCCTTCTTCAAGAAAACAATGACACTCAATATCAATATATTGATTACTATAGTAACCATTACAAATTCCATTAACCCTTTCGCTACTGTAAACGTACCTAGTACGTAGCATGGTAGACTGCTG
The DNA here is from genome assembly GCA_933228895.1 of Platycnemis pennipes. Classification (NCBI taxonomy): domain Eukaryota; kingdom Metazoa; phylum Arthropoda; class Insecta; order Odonata; family Platycnemididae; genus Platycnemis; species Platycnemis pennipes. The sequence continues at coordinate 26,823,550 of OW121849.1, forward strand.
TGAATGTACTTTTTTGTTCTCACTGTAGCGCTTTCACTTTTCTGCTGCATGTGACCAGTAGGTTTCCGGAGAGTGTGCCGCAGCGAAAGGGTTAATCATGTAAAAAAAATTGCTTTATTCAAATGAAACAGAGCTTTCCCATTACAACCCTAGACAATGACTGTTGTTCCTGCATTTTTTGTTCCAGATTCTGACATTTTCTTTGGTTCTGTTCCTGTACCTCCTGCTCCTTTACCTAGTATACACAGCTTATTCATCTATGTGGTATCAAAGGGAGTTTTAGAAATATTTTATATTAGGAGCATACAATGTTTTAGTGAAACATTTTGCGCATATTGAAATATTACTGGCAAGTTCCAGAAGTGGTTAAATCAATACTTATGTAATAAATAGAAATATTTTTGTCTAAAAAATTTGGTTTTATAAAGGTAATTTTTTCATGCAACAGATACACCACAAAAAAATACATTACCTCTTAGTAAACTATTTTATTTAATGTTTACTAGGAGGACTTCATTCTAACACAGTTAACAACCCTGAATGAGAATATAAACATCATAAGTTACTTTAAGGTTGTCTTAACATTATTTTTAATTCGATCAGTGATAGAAACTTAAGGGTTGATTTCATGTAATGATTGCCAAGGAAATAATCTACTCCATAACATTTAAGTAGGAAAGCTCATTTATCATTATTTATTGGCAGTATTTCTCCTTCACTGGATATACTTTCATTAACTCTACGGCTAACTTCTCCAAGAGATATTGATCCATCTGCAAAAGAGACAATATTTAATCATTTAACATATCAAACCAAGCAAGGTCATTTAAGTAGGTCAGAGAGTAAAAGTAATTTATAACTGAATGGGAATCATACTTTTAATCTTAAACTTTTGTCAACATTCTTCTCTCCATTTTTAAACATTTTCTACATTAAATTATCACTGAATTTTTACGAAGGAAGTAAATTAAGCATACAAATTTGGTAGTTTACATAATGCATACACATCTATTCTAACAAAAAATTTATAAGATACATATACTTAAAACACTACCTATTTCACAAGCTTTTCATATATAAAAATAGGGTTCTAAGTGGATTTGAACCATATACCTAAATAATCATAATAGATAAATATCTTGTCAATTTGCCTTCTTTATACTTCTTCTATATTTATCTGTATTTATCTATATTTATCTTAGAGAAAAGAGAAAAGCATACCAGATGAAGTTGAGGATGATGCATTTGTACAAATCACAGTCCATTTGTCTCTTATTTCTCCTTCACTCCAAGTTTCAGTCATTGGGAATGAGGATGCCTGTTAAGGAACAAAGACTCATCATTATAAGTAATTCTAGGTAAAAATAGCATTTATCTACAAGTAAATTTTCATATAACCAGGCTCTTTCCAGGCATATTTATGGCTGAAAGACAACTCAGAATATGTCCACTGTCCACAGAATATGTCAACAAAGAACCCTGAGCATTCTTGAGAAGACCTCATAATATTCTACATAAGTGAAAGGAATAAAAACATCATAAACATGGAGTGAATCTCTAGATTGAGGAATAAACTTCCAGTATATGCTCCAAAAAATATAGGTGCCAGAAGATTTCACCATCACTAGTCATCAATCGTGGTTTGCTGCAGTTCCCCAATCAAATCTTCAATCAATTAACCTATTCATGTGAGGATTATCCTTCCATTTGACATCCATCTTTACCTACATTATGAATCTCTTGTGAGGTATTCCTTAGCCTGTCTTCCCATTTGCTTTTCCCAAAATAGTAGTATACATGAGAGCATCATGTCTCAGGTTGAATCCAACATCATTGGCCATTATTCTTTTCAGAAAGAAGAATCAGGTCGGTGTGGTGGCTACAGTGGCATCAGGTAATGCCATCCTGAATGCCATCCCAAATTCTAATGCCAGGGAAGGCACTCTTTTCATTGTTAAACCAGTCCCAATTGAGTGCTATATGGAGAGTACTTCAAGTATAGCACTCCATCCTTTGGATGATAGTTAAACTATGATCTCCGTGGCACCTTTCACAAAGAGTAGGCTAATGCTAATACTGGGTTTCTCTCCATTATTCCTCCATCTCTAAATAATTCCTTCCACTACATCTCATCCTAAGATGACGTAAATGACCCTAGCTGTCAGTCACCTCCATTGAATATTACCATTATGATCTACTTTTTCAGAATTTTTAAGAGACTTATTGTTCCTCTTCTCTCTTATTCCCTTCTTTATTGTTTACATGGGCTTTTTACATCTTTATTATTCTTCAGTAGTAATCACCATAAGTAAATACTAAATACTAGGAGTGATTTTTTAGCAGTGGAAATGGGGTTATTTACCATATTTTTTTATTGCCAAATCTGATAGAGTTTTTAAAATAAAAAGATTTGTATTTTTCCGATTATTGATCTTTCAATGAGTTCTTCAGTTATAAACGGCAAAAAACTGATATTTTTAACCCTTTCAGAAAAGTGGGCATGCATGCAACCTTTTACATCATCCATTTCTCCAGTCACATTTGAGCCCACGAAGCTACTTCGTCTTATCACAATGGAAGACATGCAGCTGACTCTGCCAATGGGAGCGGTTGCAACAGGATCTGTAGGAGCAGACCTTCTGATAACCCCCTCCACTCCCTTCCCTTTCCCTAATAGCAGTCAAGTATGGGAGGTGAATGACGTCAATGGTCTCAAAGCAGCTTCTTCAGTGGGCGTCACCTTTTGCTTATTTTAATTTTTGACTTATGAGTGAATGGCTCTGGTTAGAAGATTAATTTTTTCACTAAAATTCATTTTTCATTTACATCTAACGATTTTGTGTACATAGTTTCGATTTTCGGATCCCAGTAAATGCCATTGGAGAATTTGATGTTTTGGCTATGATGACACAAGCCCTCTTAAAATCCCATTATTTAAGTATTGTGATCACACATCGATATTATTAAAATGCATCATTGATACTTAAAGTTCCATTTTGATAAGGGAAAGTGAAATGTATTCATGAGCGGAATGCAGGCATTGGATCACTGTTACTTCATGAAATCTCTCACCAACCAAGTTTTTCACTTGCATGTGGCACAAAGCTGAACACTCAGTAACTACTTCATAACCTAATACCCATGTCAGCTTATGGTGAATACTTAACCTCTATCAGTTCTATCAATAAATTCAGCATCATAATTTTATGAATGCCACCATTCTTCCTTTTTTTGTCCAGAAAATGTAATCACCTCTACCTAGTTTTGAATGCTGTCATAGCATCATCTTCCTCTCTCCACCATACTTCCCATAATCCAGTTGGTTTGTCACCAAGTTGGAAATTTGAATTTCTCCATGCTCTTCAACCAACTCCATACAAAGGGTCCCAATATTACACACAATTCAATCCTATCCTAACCCGGAAGTAAAATCATAATCTAAAATACAAGCTACAGATAGGATTGGGGGTGTCAAAAAGTGGCCAAAATCACCTTATGTTATGCTTGAATGGCCCCTAAGGGTATAAGCCAGAACACAATGTCTTTATTTTATTAATTTCTTTTAGTATAGTGAGTGCCATGATCCCAAAATATCGTATCTTGAAGATCCCTTGTATTTATATTCTCCCACTTCCTCCAACCTCTTCCATTAAATCACCTTTATCATTCTCTACCTCATACAACCATACTTTTTATCTGAATATCAATCATAGCAAACAAGTAGGTATGCATTCACCTTAAGGAATGTGATGAAATGCTAATTAATTTAACTGATGCTGAAAACTGAACTGTCAGGGTCTCTGATGAAAGGGAGTCAACACAACATATGAATTTATAAAACTTTGCTCAGAGTAACTTTATAACACATTCATTGAAAGAGAAAATACTGTAGAATATTAAAAAAACAACCAAAGGCAGTTTATCAAAATACATTCCATCATCAAATGCACCATGCATGTACTTGCTAACGGTGTAATAAAAAGTATTATTATTATTATTATTATCTAGACATGCTGATAATTCTGATCTTCACTCCATCAATATGGTGGAACCCTGTATCAGTAAGGGTCCAACTCTTTTTGTGCTATATGCATTCATTTTTAGGAGTATAATTGAGGTGGTTTCCTGTTGCCTGATATGATAGCATCTTTCAGGTTACACCAGCAATTAGATGGAGGTCCCACTTAAACCATGAAAATTAAAGAATAAAAAATTCCTTTGTATTGTCCACTGGTTTCATTACAATAGCAATGTGCATTTCAACACTTAGGTATCATCATCAGGACAAAATGGTGATGACAACTATGCATTGAAGTGCAGGTTGCCATTGTTATTAAAACAGTGGACAGTAGATAGTAATTTACTATCATTTAATTTTCACCATATGATGTTCCACCAAAGAATGCCTGATACTATAGAATTTTTCCCTGTCATTAGATGCTATTTGTCAACTTTTAGTCTGCAAAAGCAGCAGCTGTAGGCTTCGCCTTTGGTCCTATTTGCCAGGCAATTATATCTCTCATACATTCACCTCTAAAGGTCATAGGAAATCTATTAACCACTGTTGTAGTCTAGAATCATGTAACCCCAATGAAACTTTCAGTAAATAAAAACTCATTTATCTATAGATTCTACCATATACTATAGTAGAACCCTCTAAAGGAGGAATAGGCTTATGAAAGATGGCATCTAAAAATGAAACTTATCATCTAAACTCTCAAACTCACAGGTCCAGGTGCAGTAGATATGATGTCACCAGCAAAAGGTTCAAAATTAGCAGCAACAGCTGCCATTTTTCCAGAAACAATTTCTCCCATGCTTATGCTGTCCAGATTCACCACTTTAATAGCCTGGGTTGATTTAAACTTCACCTCACCTTCAGAAAGGCAGCCAATTGATTTTTCTATCTCAGAACTATCTTCATTTTCTGGATCCTAGAATTTTGATTTTTATCACAATATGAGGGCTTATTGCCAAATATTAGCTTCTTAGAAAAATTGAAATAAATACCAAAAACCATGTTGAGCTATGATTAGCACTAATCAACATCCATCTTTCAAGAGATGGGAAGCAGTGGAAGGCAGGGTAAATCTCAATGAACACTGCAGCAACTGAAATAATATCTTAACGAAATTGATCCACCCCTCAGCTACATAAGCTAATTCATTGGAATAATACAGTAACTCTTATCAGCTAAGATAAAAAGGAGACAATTTTTATATCATATATTACTTAATGCTAGAGGTGAGTCGATACCAAAATTTATCGATTCTCGATACCGAATCCTATTATTGGAAAATCGATTGTTGATTCTCAATGCCGATACAATCAACCTATACTTACATAGGTACCTATTTTTACCAGAGGCATCAAAACTATTTTTGCTGGGAGGGGCCAACCTTGAATAGGGCTCGGCTCTTAAGAAAAGGGCCCTCATTTTTTTGCGGATAGGAGGGGGTAGAGATTAGAATTCCACTATAAGTGCATATGAAGGTGGTAGATATTGCGTCAGAAGGGAAAAGGCAAGCTGGAAACAAGTGAAAATTAAGTTTTATTAATAAAGACTCATTTCTCAAGGGCCCGGGGCAAATTCCGAATTCCCCCCATGCCACTTCCGAAGCCGCTAATTTTTACCTAGTTTTTCTATACACTATTTGTGAACATGTTCCATGAAATCTAAAAATACAGTTTTACAATGCAAAAATTTACTATACATACTATTTACTTTGCAAAAAAACTTCTGATATTGCACTCTAAGGACATTCTAAAAATAAAAATTGTTTGATAATAAAGTTTTATATTTTTTCTTACAAAACCATGTGTTTAATAACAAATCATGTTTAGTATCTGACAAAAATGTCATTCCAGATTCAAAATAATATGACTGGCATGTCATAAGTTTAATTGTGATATGGTTAATAATTAGTTACAAGAGTTATAAAAAAACTAACCTAAATTATAAATAGTAAACGGTTGTAAAATTACGCCATGTGTGTTGATAGTTTTCACAAGGTAGATAAAAACAATTAGTAGGGGTGCAGTTGGTGGGTACAGGTAGTTGTTCACACCCTTTTGCAACTACCTCTATTGCTAAAAGGCACTACTGAAAATAGAAATCAACCCTCGAAGAAATCCTTATGGCAGAAACTGCAGTATACTGCAGTAACTCAGACTATTTTGGACAAAAGATGGCAATCACCATGGCTACCGGCCATGGTGAAGTCTGACTTTACCAGTCATATTATGTATAGATATCACTGGTATCAGTATCAACTTTAGGTGATCGATTCTCGATACCGATATCTGCAAGAATCAGTGGCATCGATAATACGTATTGAGAATCTACAGATCTACTTAATACATAATTATGGAATATGTTAAGAGATCATCACTAAGTAATTAGCTGGGGTATAGCAGCACACTTAGGAAGGATAAATACGGTAAGTTGTAACAACAACATGGTCATCTCAAGAATAGCACATTTCACACATGGTTAAATATCTAGTTAACAAGTAGTATAGGCATATAAAAATATTGAATTTCTACATGAATTCATTATTACCATTGAAAATGATGTTGTGGTATCCAGATCTTGACATTTTTCCAGTTGCACTGGATCTTCTACAGCAGTTGTTGATGGCAAAATCTTTATGCTGGCATCAGTTTGAGTCTCACTCTCTTTCATCATTTTAGAGGGTAGTTTTACCTCTTGTAAGCAATCAAGTCTTTTTTGGAAGACATGGGGTATGATCAGATCTGAGTCATGTTTGTTACCCTCTGCAACCGCAGCTGGTGATATTAGTTTTACAATATCATTTGTGTCACCAGTTAAATTTCTTTTTGGTATTATAACAGATTTATTTGACTTTTGTGAATGATCTGAGAGAGGGTCTTCTGTTTCAAAATATTCTTCCACTGATGGCATGGAATTACTTTGAGATTGAAGTTGCTCAACACTTATCTTTATCAATGAAGGTGTGAGTACAGGAGTTGATACAGGTTCAATATCCTCTCCAGCATGTAAACTCTCTTCCTGCATGCTATCCTGCAAAAAGTGTAAGTCATATTTTATATTAAATTTCTACCACAACATAATGGGCATACACAATAGCCAAACATGTCTAACTGCAATTTGCCATGGCAAAAAGCAATATGTGGCTGGATAGTACAGATATTGCTGGCTATTTTCTACCTCCCTTGGTCTCTCTACAGAGATGAGGTAATAACCTCATCCATATATGAACCATAGTTGGGAAAGTTACCAAAAAGAATTAACTGATTAAAGTTAAAGTTAATCTCTGTAAAAACAACGAGTGAAAGTTAAAAGTTACTTTTCTGAAAAAGTAACTGATTTAAGTTAAAAAAAAGTAACATTTACATTAAAAGTTACCTTTTCAGGTACTTTGGCAAATTGATGATAATAAGTTTGCGGTAATAGAGGCCTTGATGATTTTCCATTTTGACAAACAAAGTGAATACTGAAAACTGTCATTGTAGTTTCTTCGGTCATGTCCATTTGGTTAAAAATATTTGAATTGGGGATTTTCATAGTAGTACGAGGCCTCCAGGAGGCCTCTTTGCGTGGTTTTGTGTTTTCTCGTCTGAGGGTGAGTTCTTAAACTTTGGCGGTCACTCCCCTCAGCCCCACTTTTGTTTGGATGCATTCATCTGGGCCCATTCATTGTATTCTTGCACAACTACCCGTGCATTCATAGATACCGTTTTATTTTCCCATTTCCCAGGGCAACCTTCACGCCCAAATTTGGATAGGTCGACAGTCGCCAAAAATTATAGAAAAAAATTAACTGAAGTTAGTTTTGCATCAGTTGATGCATAATTTTAACGATTAAAAGTTAACTCTATTAAAAATTAACAATTAAAATAAATATCCAGATTTTTAACGATTAATTTTAATCATTAATTTTTTTAATTGTTAATCCCAACTATGATATGAACTACATGACTTTCTCATGAGAGACATTTGAGGTACCTATGGCTGAAAATAAATTCAAGACAACAACATTTACAGGAGGTGAAGAATGAATAAGACATATGAAGCTGATGGTACATTAAAACTTAGGTGCCATATACTTGGTCCATCAGACACCCTTCCTGTCACTAGAAAGTAATTCCTAAAATTGGCCTGCATCTTATGAACTAAGCATAAAGATTTATTTTTGCTCATTCAATTTTATGTTCCTATGAAAGGTATCCAACTGTTTACTTTCACAGGAAACTGCATTGTGGCAGCAAGCTAAAAGTGTACTGCCCATCAATCAATTGTTTCAGTATTTTTAATACTGACAAGTTTAATGCAGTTTTGATGCCCAAACCTTATTTAAGCAAAATAAGTGTTTATTTCACTTAATTGTCAGTCCAGCTCTACCTATGGGATGGGAACCATTGTACAGTAAAGATTCAATCAATTTGATTAATATGTATATACATATTTTATTGCCAAGCCTCCACCACAGTACACATCTCTATAACATTATAATTTTGTGAAGGTATTACCTTTGATGAAAAACATCATTGTCTAATCCCTGGATCACCCTTACATCATGCATGCAAAAATATCTTCTACGTCCAAACTCCGAACTCTGAAATCTACCCAAGAGCCTAAGCTTAAAATTGATTTTCACAATACAAAATTTCTTTGCAAGAATGCAGAAAATGTGTCTTTCTAAGCATAACTGGGATACTGTTTAGTGTACAATACTTAGAGAAGAGACAATATGGTTACGGCATCCATTCTATTTCTTCAAATCAAAAAGCTTAGGTTTTTTCAGTGGAATAATCTTCTTACAACTAGTACATTAGTAAATAAAATCACTTGAATAGCAAATAAGATATTTTCTAGAATAGATATTGGTAGCAATTAATTAAAAACAGCTTAGAAAACGAGGAACTATTCAGTTCGTCTCAAATAAGTGAACAATTCATTTGGTGGAAGCCCCTAAAGATCTGCTTGAGCCAAACACCTTTATATTTTAGCTGTGGTAAGTTCAACATTCAGTTAGGCCTACCATCAAATTGAATTTGGACCCTCCCCATTCCACTACATATACCTTGAGAAGCCTGGTTTGGCAGTAAATCCTCCCCCACAGGCACAAGAGCTTCCAATGTACTCCTCAAGTCCATTTGACAACAGTCAATTTCTTAGCCAATCCATTACATATGTACGTATTATATTGTTGCTTGCTTGACACTCACCAATTTCTAGCTCTATTTCAATCCAAAAATGTCATTGGCAATTTCTTACCCAATATTGTACTATAGAGCTAGTACTATTTTTTGCTAGCAAATCTCCGATGAGGGGTTAACTCTGCCTATTCCTATTGACTAAAACAACATACATATATCAATGCTGCTTCTTCAGCATTGATTTCTAGGCAGTTATAAGCTTCAAATTTCTTTTAAAGACACTTGAAATGCTTCAAATAATAAATATGCAATATTTTTATTACCATCATCTATCTTGTACTTAATAAACCATGTTCTTATTTAAATATAATGTGGCATAATCGTATGGGATATATAACCATTTTTATAGCCAATATTGGTCACAATATTTGATTTCTGTCATGCAGAACATAGGTATTGCCCAATTTTTTACCAACATTGTACTGTATTATTGTGCCAATTTATGTACCATTACATTCAGCACTTCCTCAAACAGATTTCCGAGGGCCAGCATGTACTAACTCCATTTCTACTGACCTGGGGTTTTTTTTGGGATTTTCCCTGAACATAATGCACTACAGAACTCCATGTCCAGCACAGGTTGACGAGCTTCCATACCACATGCAAGTACCCAGATAGCATGTTATTTTGCTACAAGTAAGCTCTAGACTTGATTTTCACTTGGTAAACTTTTACTGAACAAAATTAAATCTAGGTACTAATAATGTAGGTACATACATGCATATAAGTTGGAGGAGATTGTATGAGAAGTATTAGAAATTGACCTAATAAAGCTTTCTCCATAAATTTGACAGGATCTGCCAAAATACTTTGATGGCATGCTTCCATCATGAAAGAGTTATGTTTAAAAAGATAATTTCCTTTCAGAATTTGGTCATTTGTTTAACTATATAATGTAGTGTGAGGCACATGATGCTGTCTTGACCCTTCTGTGAATGAGCTGCCCCTGTGACTTACACTCAAGCCACAGAGACCCACAAGTTCAAACTAAGCACAATATATGTACTACCAGTTTTTCTGGCCCATTCAGTTAATCATACAAATGTTATATTGTATACATAAGTTATGAAAATAAAAGTAATTTTAGCATAGATTTATTAGGATGCATAACTGAACTGATAAATCCAATCATGGCATAAAATTAGGACACTTACTGTCAATTGGCTTCTAGGAGTCGTAGGTATTTGTTCAGCTGCTTTCGTGTCTTTCTCTGCATTTAATGGGACATATGAGGTCTCTGTTAACCTCTTAGGGGTAGTGGGAGGAGTTTGAATTTTGACAAATGAACATTCTTCTAATTTTCGGTTGTCACTCTGGAATTCAACTTGAGGTGATAAAGGAGGAGTGGGCACCATTATATCATCCTCCTCTTTACTTTCATAACCTAAGAAGAACATTTCACAATGAATTAATGGATACCCCTAACATTTATACATGCAATTAAACTTTAAATATGTATTCAAACTGAAATAAAATCTTTACATGCCATTATATTTCCAAGCATAAAAGATTAAATGATCAGAATAAATCGAAAATACTAATTACAATTAAGCTCCAAGTTGATGCAAACAATGTGATACTATTCAATGACACTGATTCTATCATCTTTCATATAAAAATGCACAAGGTAGGCTCTAAAACTCTTTTTCCTGGCAAAAAAAGTATAATTTTTATAGCTAGGAACTACTGAATTAAATACTAAATTTTTCTTTGGATAGGATAGGTGGATATGAACCTGTGCTATATATTAATCTCAGTTGATTGAGATAAGTCATTCTGATACATTTATTTATTTTCTGCTGCATTTAAGTATGGACCTAAGTTATCTGTAAAACATTTTAGTGTTTTTTTAATGTCTCATGTACTCACAGTTTTAATCTTTAAAAAAACTTTTACTCTTCACACTTTGATAAAACAATATTGTTTTTGAGGAAGAATTGGGTTAGAATGCTTCAGAGATTTATTGCATGTTGTGAGTATTTGCTTAATCAACGCCTAATTCATTAATGAATAATAAATGAATGTGACTCTATGAAAATATAATGTTACTTCCATACATGATGAAACATCTTTAGAGCAATGGTAGTGTGAATTCTACTCACAAAAATCATGTAAAGATTCAACGAATAGATTAAATAGGTCACAAATTGATGCAATATGGCTACCACTACAAATAGCAATAACGCTTCCGGCAAGAAAAACCTTTTGAGCTGGAATTCCAAAGCTTATATCCTACATGCTTGTCTACAGCTTGACTCATAATTGCATAATGCTAATGAGAATCGGATATTGGATAAATCAGCAATTGGATAAATTTAATTCCATTTTAAACAACCTGATGAAAATATTCATTTCCCAGTGGAAGTTAAATGAAATAAAATCAACTCTGTAGATTTGATGATAACCTTTGTTGAAAACAAACACGACCTTGCAATTTTTAGGAAATTAACTTATACGGATACAGTAATCCCAGTGGACTAGTGTCACCACCGCTCTTGGAAACTTTTTGCTCTTCACTCAATGCTGCATCGCCTAATTAATACACCCATGTCACATAATAAATTTATCATTGAATTTTCAACTGTTACACATATAGCTGAAAATAATGGCAATTATAAAAATCTGATTTTATTGCTACCTGACAAAATATGCAAAAACACAGGAAATTTCTTTCACCTCTTTCTTGTTACCTTCCTTGAATCATTGGGTTAAGTTACCTTTTATTGGGAAGTTAACTCATGAACTTTTACATTAGTTATTTTTAACCTGAGTTTATACACTATGAAAGCAAGAGATAAGAGTAAAATTTCCTTGAAATTTTCGGAATTGTCAATTATGTGGAGAAAAACTTTTTGTTAAATGACCATTTGTATGATTAAAATTCTACTTTGCTGTCCATTGCCCCCCCCCCCACCCCCCTCCCCTCCTCCTCGCCACTTTCATTGCCTCCCCTGTACGTTATAGAGGGCAGTTCCTTTTTACACTTCCTCCACCACCCTATCCCACCCACTTCATCCAATTTTACCACCTCTATCTTCCTTCCCCTCCCTTACTAGAGTCATGTACACATAACAGGGGCTTTGCTGGTGTGAGACACCTTGATAATTACGAAGACCCATCGAAGTTTTCGATGGGTCTTTGTAATTATCAAGGTCAAAAAACATCGAAATCAAGTCAATCAACATCGAAAAATGAGGCAGCGACCAATTGGTCACTGATAATAAACTATGTGGATCATACTTCTTCAAGTTTTTTTCTTTATAGCATGAAAACTTTCCACAAATTAAAGCCTAAAACAATCTGTTTACTTGATTTTCAATTTTCTGCCCAAATATTTGGTAGCAACTACTCATGAGAACACACATCAGTAATGCTGTAATGAGATACATCTTACAGTTATCAGTCGGAGATGGTGACATTTGTGGAGTATAGACTCTTTCCAGCTGGAAAGCCAAAGATGCTTCTGAAGAATCTTCTGTTTCCAAACACAATTTTTTCATCTCATCCTCAAGAAGTTCATCCTGAAATGTCATTAAATAATACATTGCAATGACTGACTTCAGTCAGCTGCATGGCATCAGTTTACACAAATTAAATGACAATGTTCTGTACTTATTAGAGATAGTTAGAGACAGAATTCTGAATATAAAGACAATTTATTCAAGTTTGGAGAAATAGTTGATATGTTGTAGACTTTTTCAAAGAATTTAATACACTTAGCATATGGATTATATTTTGGATCTTCTATTTTAGCATTTAAAATACACTGAACTCAAGAGGAGAGTTGATTTTCTGAAAAATAGATCTGACGACAGCAGATTCATGAATGGAAAAATGTACATATCATTAATACTTTAATAGACATGATGATCACCTTATTTTCATTTTCTTGGGGAGCATGTTTTGGAGTGGTTGTAATCTCCTTTCTCTCCTCTTGTGAGTCACCAATTCTGATACTTGGAGACTGTGCTTCTGCTGCCACTTTTTTTAACTCACTGAGCAGTATATTTTCAATAAAAGATGCGAGGGAGTTCCCATCAAAGTATTCCTTCGTGTCCTTAAATGTTATATAATCCAGATAAATATTGATTAGCAATCATCATGAAAAATATTAAGAAAAGGCAAATCATAATCATCAGCATCTTCATCAGATTAATCATAGTTTTAAACACCAATTGAAATGAACTAAAGAAGAGAAATATTTTTACAACTATGTACTACATTTATATCCATTGCCAAACATTCCATACCATATCCCTAGGAGTTAAAAGCTCTTGTGTAGCTGCTATATCCTCAATTATTTCATCATATGAAATATTTTCGGCTATATTATTCAGTAGACTTTGGGCGTTACTTAGTGCTTCCTCTCTGTAAAGAATAATATATTATATTCTTAATAATATATCTGACTTTTTTTATGACGATACATGATGAGAATTCATTTAGCAGGGCTTATCAAAATGTGTTCTTACAAAGAAATTTTGGTAGATTTACATACTTAGGTGCCAAAAAAATTTTCAGAATTGCCACTTACTGCTTTACCCAATCTAGCAACCATTTTGCAATACAAATTTACACCTCAATAGCCATTTTAATTTCCTTTAAATGTTCGCCAGTTTTTTGCGGCTTTAAAGTATGAACTTAAGGTGTTGAATAATTAAAATCACCAATAAAACAGCACTGGGATGATAACTTCTTTCACATAGGAAGATAGAAATTACTATTCATTCTTATGTTGTAATTACATACCTCATTACTGGATACCAGAATTGCATCAAAATATTGATACATTAAACCACTTTGAATTTTATGCAAAAATATTAACACAATACTTTATAACTTACATTTTATCTTTTCCCTCCATGATATGATTCTCATTAAAAGATGGAGATGCATTTCCAGCTGAATACGTAGCTAAGATTGGCTCAGTGAGGTCATTCACTATAAATTAATAAAAGTTATGGATATCATCATTAATGAGGGCAAAAGCATATAGAGGGATCATAACTATGCACACAAAATTTTCCTTGGCTGGAGTTCCTTTTCAATGGAAGGAGATTTAAAACTTAGAAAACATTAAAGCAGTTAGCCATGGTAAAAGTTCAGATATGAAGGATATATTTGATCTTTCAGTAATTCAATTAAGTCAGGGACATGTCCCTGAGTGTGCACACTCAATAGTATATCCTCTGGCTCTGACAACTTATGCTTTCACAAGGGCATTTTGAAATGTAACTCAAATACTTCAAGGCGATTCCCATAAATAAGTGTACAGATAAACATAAAATATAGGTAAGTATTGCCCATTTCCACATGTGTGGTTAAGGACATAGTTTTGAAGCATTTGCATACATTAGACTTTCTAAATCATTTTGAATGTCTAAATTTATTAAAACCATTTCAGTTTGATTACCTCCCTGAAATCCACATTACACGATACAATTTTTTGTACAATTTCTTGTACAAACGCTTGTATGAGAAAATTGTACTGTGTAAAGCAGCAAATTGTACGAACGCTTGTATGATTGTCTGAATGACTGAATGGGAAATAGGACTTGTTCTAATTCCATTCAGACAAACATACAATTTCGTTCAGTTCATACAAGTGTTTGTACAAGAAATTGTACAAAAAATTGTATCGTGTAAAGCAGCCTTGAGAAAAACACAACACAAACTGCTGAAAATGTAATTAAGCATACCCACATAGCATGAAAGGTTGCAGCAAGTTTGCTTGAGGTTAGCTTAGCCATAATTATGGCTTGCCAAGATTGGCAACCTAGATGCAAACCTGATGCAAGTTTGCCATTATTGTCACACTCGGTACAAGTTGCACTTGATCTGCATGGAGTCTGCCAACCTTGCCAACTTTGCTGCAGGACTCTGGCAACTTGGCAATATTGGTAGCAATTGTGCAAGGCTCAAGGCAAGTGCAACTACATATAGGGTTCCTACTAAGGGTGGAGTAGAATTACCCTCACTCTACCCTTGCTTGAATGAGCATGGCTTACTTGCCACTTACCTTTCCCTTCGGAGAAAAACAATTTCAGGCCTATTGAACTAAGGTGGGTTTATAGAAATAATTAGCATGAAATTAACAAAACACTAGAAGGACAGTATGGGTCATTTTGACCCATTCTTCGAGTTCAACATGAAATTTAATTACTTATTTTTAATTTGATCCTTTTGAAATTTTGTGACTTTGTGCATTTTTACATACATTTTACTTTGTTGAGAATATTATTCTGCTATTGCTATTGCAAAATTTTTAAATTGAGGTGATACCTAGAAGGACAGCTCTTGAAGACAGAATGACCCAGCTGGGTCATTCTGTCTTCATTGGGGAAATTTTTCTCGCCATTTATTTTCATTTAAGCAACTTTTAGCAATTTTTTTTTAATATCTGGAATATATCTGTACATATTTCAATCAGTACTTTTCCTTCGAATTACATGTCATTCTTCATCAGTGGAGCTGCTCGTGATTACGGCTCATCAAAATTATGAAAAAAATTCAACTTTCAATTTTTCTTTGATGATCAAATTATCATTCAGAAGTGGAAATAATAATTGGACAGTTTCATAGTATGGTTGTATACATCAATGTCATATAATTGGCTAAAATATGTGACAGGTTGATGTGTAGAAATGTGCAGCAGCATTTCTTGCATGCTCAGAATGAGAGGTTACAGCGGCCAGTGGTGCGAAAACGGCAAAGAGTAATCTTGATCATTACTGGCGAAATTGTTCTGCTCTCTCCCCAGAATATCAAACATGCACCAAACCTTTCTCATCACCAGTGAGTCGAGACTACCACTGCTCACCACCTTCTGGAGTACGTCCCGCACTCAAGTTGTAAAATCATTTCTGAATTCCCCATTCTTTCCCTGCAATGGGAAATTACTCCGTGGGATACAGAAGAAATGAGGAACAAGCTTTGGAGGGAGTTTGTGTGAGAGAAAAAACTAAGGCTTTTGATCCTCGGAGGCATCGGATTTGTGGAAAAAATTTTAGACACTTCTAAAAATCTCATCAAACCCTTCTGCATGCTTCTAATCTTTCGTTGGCTCCTTTCATATACTCCCCAACTAGGGCTATACTCCCCGACCAGGGCTCTTTCCCCGTAAGGAAAGTGGCCACTATGCGGCGCCCTGCCCACCCACCGGGTTTTACCAAGGACGACGTGCAAGCCTGAATGTTTTACACCTAGCACCAGATCCCACCCCTTATGCCAAAATAAATATTGAAGAGACATCGGCATTGAGTGCATTCAAGCTGCTGGTGAGTAACTTTCTGTTGAACAACATTAAAACATACTGTGTAACATGGAAAGCATGAATATCCTAACTGATGCTTATCTAAGGAGGAACTTCTCAGATTTATGGTTTTAGTGTATGCTAGAGGTGTGTTAGGGCAGAGAAATTAACCCATAAAATGTTGTTGGAAGACAACCTGGGGTTTCCACATATTCTCGAACATGATGCCAAGATATCGCTTCTTAGACATAATGAGACATTTGTGATTTGACTCGAGAACAACTCGCAGCCAACGTCTATGGGAGGATAAATTTGCTTTGGCATCTGAGCCATGGAATATATTTATTTCCAATTCTCGAGCAAGTTATAATCCCGGTGATAGTGTAACAGCCGATGAGCAACTTCATCCTATGAAATCCAGAAGCCCATTTATTCAATTTATGCCTAATAAGCCAGACAAATTTGGTATCAAGTTCTGGGCACTAGCCGATACCACTAAATACTGCCTGAATGCATTTCCTTATTGTGGACAAAATGAAGACAGGCCCTCACATCAGCCTTTGGGGGAATATGTTGCACTGCGTTTGCTTGAACCTTACAAGAATTCAGGAATAAATGTCACTTGTAATAATTACTTTTCATCTGCTCAGCTAGCAGATAAATTTAAAAAAATTAAGATTTCTCTTGTTGGGACAGTAAAAAAAATAGGCGAGACTTACTGCCTAGCATCCACATTAGCAATGAGATCCATACAACCAAAGTTTATTGGAATATACTTGGGCACACTCTTACCTGTTATCAAGTAAAAAAAAATAAAAATGTCCTTTTACTAAGCACTATGCACTCTGGGGTAATTATTTCAGATACAATGAAAAAGAATCCTGAGACAGTATTATTTTACAATAAAAATAAAGTTGGAGTTGACATATTGGATAGCATGTGCAGAAAATACTCTACTCGCTCAGCTACAAGAAGGTGGCCTGTTCATGTTTTTTTCAATATTTTGGATCTGGTGCCCATAAACAGCTGGGTGTTGTTCCAAGAAGCAACGAATAGCAAATTGAGCAGTAAACAATTCATTCAAAGACTGGTGGAAGAAGTAGCGGGGATTCCGATTGATATGAATCCCTCATCTTCCCATGATACACACGCTAGCCCCCTTACTACACCAAAGGGTCAGAAAAGGAAACATTGCCAATATTAAAGTCATAACAAATCATCAAATTTGCAAGAGAACTGTCTGTGGAAAATGCTCAGAAAAAATAACAATGTGTATGGCTTGTGCAAAAAAGTGATGTGTTTTGGTATTTTGAAAAGTGAAAGAAGTGATCTTTTTTAGTGCAAAAAATATTTGTTTGGATGTAAATTTTATGACTATTTGTTATTTCAAAAACTATGTAATATGATCATTTACTAAATAAACAGATGTTTAGCTAAATATAATAAGCAAGTTTCAGAAAGGTGTGTTTTTCTTTTCCAACTCCTGATGCTCAAACATACTTGCCTGCTTAAGAGGAATTATTAGTATTTAAAATTAACCCAGAATAAGCAAAATTGCTATGTATTATGTACTTAAAGCTTTTAAAAGGTATTTGTAAAAAAATATAAAGTATTGGGAGAAAAAACTGGCTCTTTGAGGTTAAGAAATATATATGGGTCAAAATGACCCATGCCCAGCCTTCAAGGTAGTGCAAAACTCCCGTCCTCCTAGTGTTAAGCACATAACAGTAAATTAACTAACAAGTTGAAAAAAGAACTAGGTTGAAAAGTTCGGGAATACAGATTGATTATATCAGTAGTATTGACATCAGGTTTCCTACTTGAAGTGCCCAGGATCCTGTGGCCTGTCTGATGAATACAGCATTTCGCATGTTATTGAGGAAACTCTTACTAATCTCTCCTGAAGTTGAAAGAATATCAGTAATGTATATGTATTCATAACGGTCATGCTTATTTTTATCCAATAATTGGTAACTGTGGAAATGTTTAAAGGGAGCAAAATACCCGTGTCAATATTTAGTAAAGTTAATTATCAGAAACGAATTAATGCCAGCCAGCAGCTGTATATATACAGCCTCCCAACTTTATCTCAATGGTAAGGCATTTAACAGCCATCATCAAAACCATTAACACTAATTGTTACCGAGAATTCAGAAATGGAAGCCACCGAGACCGTGGCTCCATCACGGATTCTGATGCAATTCAGTAATTACTGAATTGCATCAGAATGAATTGGTTAACCAATTCGGAGACCTCAGCGCCACATCTGTGTGTGAAATTGGAGATGGCTGAAGCTACGAAGAGCTACGTCACAGATATCATGATGCAGTTTCTCCTATCCAATGAAAAAATTCCAACAGGCAATTGTATTTATCAAAATGAAAATGGACCACGAAGGTAAGTGAGCACTTTATTAGCATTATTTTAAGATATTATTAGAAGAAATGTGCAAACATCGATAAATTTTATCACTACAGTTAGACATAAATATTATATTAATTATGGCATGGTGTTGGGCTTTCATATTATTATTACTAAACAGGTATAAAAAACAGGGTAATAAAAAACAGTTACCATTACATAAAAACAGTACTATTTTTAATAAAGTGGATATCAGTTGGTTTATCTCAGATATTTGGGTAATTAGGTGGGTCTGCTGGGTAGTTAATGTAAGGTAATAACTTATGATCACTGCGAGTTTTTGCTGGGCTATCACTGTGGTCCCTAGATAAAACTTTAAATTTATTTTTTGTCAATATTATCATGTACTTGAAAGGTGAGATGCAATGATAGTTTTAGCATTAATTTCATCAAAATTTTTTATGTTATGAGAGTGTCTAAGGATTATTTGCATTGTTGTTCTTGGCCTCTTACTATTAATGAACATCTGAAACGAGCTTAAATAATCGTAATTCTCTGTTGCAGATATTGATGTGATAATGGCTGGCAAGGTTGGTGAAAATCAGAGGAGTACGTTGAAGAATGGGAGGTGATGTTGTAGTTCTTGGTAGATCACCCTGGGATTGGCCACCAATAGCTTCACGAGTCTGAAGGAGCCACAACGAAGCATCGCTTGTGGATGACTTTGGACACAATTTAAACGCCTGTGGTACAAGGGCCCATAAAACCAAGGGGAAGTGGATCAAGGTAACATTCTTCATCTCACATATGCATGTCTTTTACCCGTAACTCTGTCTCTTGCTATAATATACCTATGATGATCTACACATCTATCATGAAGTCAGCTCCATGTAGGATTATTAGACCATTAAAACAGTAAAATTATTTCTCATAATGTGTGTATAAACAGTGAGAATATGAGCATATGGCTATTGATTTAAGGTAGTGCTCATTCCTTACACATTATAGGTGAAAAAACCCATTGGGATATCCTTGTCTATTAATAATGAATGTCTCAGTAATAAAAATGTATTAAAAGGTTTGGGTGTGATTTGATGAATGAAATAGATTTTGAAAACCATACTGATATTTATTTATTTAATAATAAATGGTATGCATAAGAGCAAATGCACTTCTTGGATTTAATTAGTGATTTACTATGGTCTTCACAGATATTTCAGTGCTTAAAATATTAATTTAATCAATTATTTTGTCAATATTACAATGCAAAAAGGTATATGGTCACCAAATCACTCATGCCATAATGTGCATATAGACATTGTGCAAATGAGATTTATTCCTTTGTGTCATATCTCCTTAAAATAACATATTGTTAACTCAATTGTGTTGTGTTTTGTCTTGATATTATGCACTTACTTATTATGTAATTTGGTAGCTGCCCTTATTTGCCTGTAATACACATACATGTTCAATGAATAAATAAATGATGTGGCATTATGCATGCAACTCGCAGGTGTGGCAGGGCTGGTGTTGCAGCACCCGGAAAAAGGCTGCCAGGATTAAATTCCACGCGGGTGGTACTGGGAGAGGCCCCTTACTGCAAGTGACAGCCCTCCCGCCCCAAGAGGATTCTGCTGGGAGTTCTTGGGCAGGCCTCTGTAGCGAGCCTTGAAGTGTATTTTTCTATCATTTGTGTGAAAACCCTGTTCCTTATAACTATAGATTGAATTAATGAGTTACGTTAACTTCAGAAGTAGTATTTATGTTATCCTATGTAAATATAGGAAAAAATAAAGATTTTGCGAACGTTACAAACTGTACCCATCATTGATTTCCATCAGCACTTCATATATATAATGTTGCCTTAGGACAAGGTCTTCAGTACTCATACGTAAGGAGTCACGATGTATTACTCTTACCATGAAGACATGGAAAATATCAAGTATCTAAATAACATGATACAGCTTGCATTTTCAGTTACTGACAGGTATATCAGAATTAATTGTAATTTAGGCCTTAAGGCAATCCATATAACCTTTTATGAACAAGAAGAAATGGGAATATATTTTTTATAAAAATAACTGTAGTTAGTAAGAATACTATTATCATGTGATCAGTCACCTTTTTATAATCCACCATAAAGATGAGACTAGTGAAGTGTCAGTAACAGTTGCCGGCAGTGCAGTACGATACTCATAAAATATAGTTTTGTTTTCATAATAGAATCATTCGAAAGTTTATGTTTAGTTGTTCCGCCATCTTGAAGCTGATTTCTGGATAAGTGTTCATGTATTTAGAATAAATATAAATACTTTACTGTGTAGTGTAATCATCTTGTGACTTGTGATCTAGTGCTTGGTAAGCCGATTTTTCAATTCAATTCCTTGGACTTGAAAACGTTGGATTCTTTGCAATTGATATTTAGGTAAGCACATGCTGATCACTGTTATTAGTCAAGTCACTCCTCCAAGTTACTTGACATATAGGCCCTAGTTGAAGTTCCATTTCCAACTGCATTCAATAAAATTGAGTCATAAAACTGGTCTAGTGGACAAAAATACACTTACGTTATATGCTAGCCATGCAATTACGGGAAGGAAGGAGTAATCTCAAAGAGATGAATTATTCCTGTGCAGGGCAGGGTGAACCTGAGTTATTTTTAACGTATATTTGTTTGTAATATCTATTTGTATATTTTATAATTATATCAATGTTTTAAAGCCTATTTCAATGTCTATTTATTCATTTAATTGAATAGATTCATTATATAATAGACAAAATTTTACCTTACATGGGCAATCAACTAATACAAAAAAATTGCAAAAAACATACTGCACAAAAATTTTGTCCTCAAATTTGCATTCAATGTCCAAGAAAACAGTATATATACAATTGCAAATAAATGGCATGAAGATCTCCTAAGTATATGCAAATGCAAGTAATACCAAAATAGCTAATATTTTTGCAAAATAATTAATTTTCATGAATGTTAACATTGAATTCATGTTCAGAGATGGCGGAAACCTTTGTGCTTTAATTTTTAATGAATCGAGAACTTTTGAGTTTGTGCAAATCCAAGTAATAAAAATATTGCAAATATTTTTTGTGAAAAAAGTAATTTGCAAAAATATGAACATCAAATTAGCATTCAGTGACTGAGAAAACCTATATTTTTTTTAACATTAATCAGGAGGTTTTAAATGAGTTAATTTATGTAAAAAAATTGAAAAAATTTTACGAACAAATTAGTCTGCAAAAGTTTTGAATCCAAATTTATATTCAACGACCTCGAAAACCTAATACCCCATATTTGATATAAATTGAACATTTTTTAATCCAAAATACCAATTATTGGGGACCCTGCACCACTGTGTGGCGGCAGGGCCCTGATGAAAATAAACCGTGACAGACAGTGTGACAGACAATGTGACAGAAGCGTGAACACAGTGTGCTTAGAATGTGACAAGAGTGTGATTACAGTGTGCATACACCATGACAAAAGCGTAAATTGGGACTCAAAAGCGTGCAGAAAGCGTGATAGACACTGCGACGGTACAGTGTGTTCACAGTTAGAGGACACCGTGCACACATTGTGAGGACACTGTGACTAATACCCATGAACAGTGTGCTGCACATTGCGGTCACACTGTCCATCATGCTTTGAAGGGAGCACAGTGTGCGTACACTGTGCCTAATAGCCTTGCACAGTGTGCAGCACATTGTGGTGACACTGCCCATTGCGCTTTGAAGGGAGCACACTGTACACACAGTGTACATACACTGTGACTAATACACTTGCACAGTGTGATACACATTGTTGTCACACTGTCTGTCACGGTTTATTTTCACGAGGGGGTTCAAGAAAGGGGAAGCGGCATTGCTCGGCTGTGCCCACATCTACATTGTATCATCATTCATTCATTTGTTGCCTGTGGAAGAGGCCATGCCACATCACATAATTCCATAAGAAGGCCACTTCACAAAGGTGACATGCGAATACTACTCACCATGCCACGATAGGCAGCATGAGAGATTTCTAAAGAAAATACAAAAAGAGGTTGCTAGGATCCAGATAGAGTACAAACAAAAGTAAACAAATTGGTGAGTTATTAAAAATAGATTGATAATATGAATGGTATCGTTTTTTATAGCCTAGACATGGGTTCATGGTAGTTCTCTGGGGGGCAGAGCAGATAGACGGTCATTATAATGCTTTCTCCCATTTGGTCCACAATTCCAACTCAGAAAAAAATATGGTGAAGTGCAGCTCCAGTTACTTCTGTTGGTACATTAACATTTTATCCACCATTAACATGAACTTTGATCGACTGTCATGATAAACTTGTTATTGTACCTTAATTTTTGAAATAATTCTATGAAAGGGCCATTAACATATAATTCATATGGACACAGACGTTCATTCCTTGGTAAAGAATTCATCGAAATTGGCTCATGGATACAATTGTACAGGGTTTATTTCATCGACAATTTCTTCTGACCTTCATGGAACAAGTTCACACGAGTCATATACGAGGCAGAAATGTATGGCTTCCATTGTACATGAGTGACGTCAAAGAAACCAGATGAACATGAGCATAGCTCAGATGGTGCTGTATGGGTAGCAAGGGTCTCCAGCTCATGATCAGCCTAATCCGTATCCATTATTAATTGAACATGAAATATAATAGTATCATTGATGACTATGGAAGAAGAGGGCTAGAAAAGTTGTATTTTCATAAAGTAACGATAGAAAAAGTGTGTTTTGTAATGACTTTTTATAAAATGTTCAAGTTCAAGTAAGTCCTAGTTTTGATTACTGTATAATAAAAGTGTAAAGTGTGTTAAATCGTCAAAAAGTTTTCATTTTGAAATTGTTTCCCCATCCCTTTCCTCTGGCATGTTTATTTTACATAAAAAGTACAATTTATAGTAAATGAAAAGATAATGCAGGACAGTGTGCACACTTCTTCTGCAGAAAAAGCTGATTGCAGGTAAGTCTTGGTTATAAAATAATCTGAAAGTTCGCAGTTCTGGTCTAAATTGAGTGAGGGGGGGGGAGGGTTAACCGGGATTTGGGGGGCCGGATCACTCAGTTGCCCGGGCCCGAAAATCCTGTCACCTGCCTGGAGACAAGTGCTTAGAATTGGCTATGGGAAAGCCTGAGGAGAAAGCCTGGGTTAACCTCCTCCGAAAAGTAGACGAAAATCCACGTGTGAAGAAATTTTGCTGAAATAGCAGAGAAGTGCTATTTGGTCACATAGTCATCATTAATTATTGAGTGCACATCAACGCAAGGTATCGTACGTATTTTTTGGGAGGCATAATAATTGAAAATGAAACTTTGTTATAATAAATTAACGCCAGCAATCAACTAACTTGAGGGAACGCGGATTTGTCCCCTGGGAGTTATGCAACTCGCACATAAGTCATAGAAAACCCGAGAAGGCATAACCTGTTCAGCAAGTTTTCCTCATTACCATGTTCAGAATTACTAGAAACAAAAAAAAGAGGAGAATTGAGAGAACATTAAACAGAAAATTAAGAGGAGAGAGATTTCATTTGTCCTTTAATAAGATCTCAAAGGAAGATTTTCATTTCAATTCATTCAAATTTTGCTAACTCCTACTTTATGAAGTATTTATAAATAAGAGGAAGGTATAGGATGTGGATAATGTGGGAAAATAGCTTAACTGACATGCAGTAGAAGAGATAGTCAGAATTTTGGTCAGAAATATCTCAGTGGCCAAATTGAACAATTTTTATGAAAAAATTCACTAGTAATTCTTTAGGGTTGAATTAATTTTAAATTACTGAGGTAATGACAGGTAGACAACGGTTTTGATAGAATAAGGCTGCTCAGAAATCCATAAAAGTAATAAAAATATCAGGACATTAATATCATATGTAGGTATATACAATTATGTCTGTTGTTGACATCCCATTTCTCCACTAATATAAAGCAAAGTAACAGTGGATAGAATTTTTTACTGACTTTTGACATTGCATACTATTACTTTTCATTATAACACATTATTTGCTTATACATGTGTAATTTAATGAAAAATAAAAATCTTTTAGCATACTTACCTAAATAAGAACATGAAAATACTGTAAATAAAAAATGAAGAAGAAATGATTATTGTGAGCAGGAGACATATGTATTTTGATTTTAATCATGCAGATGAATAACTAATATGAGGTATTGCAAATTGTAAATACCTTCACATTTAATAAACTGTCTTTACTATTCCCTCTACACATTTACTTGACTATTTCATTTCAACAATCCAACAAAAGACTAAATCATTTCTTTTTTGATAAGGCAAAGGTTGAATGTTAGGTTTTGACATGTTTAGTTTTGCACAGGATTACTGGTAACCAATCATCCCATCCACTGAATGATGAAAAATATTAATTCAATATTTTCCAGAATGGAAAGAACAAGATCACAGAATAATCACTTACCATTTATAGATCCTGAACCATTGTCTGCAAGTACTTCTTCTTGAGGAATGGAGTCTCTGATTTCAGTAACAATGGGTTCAGTAGATGAATCAGAGTGTTTGACTAACTTTTTTGTTTCCACACTAATATCTTTATGCTCATCACTAAGATGACTGTTTTCATTCACAGAAAATCGTACAGTGTGTTTGGAAACAACTTTCTCAGGCTCAGGACTCCCTATAAGATCTTCTGATAAAGTAGCCACATCTTTCTTTAGGAGGGTAGCACTAGTGTTCACTCCCACATCAATGGTAGATGTTACTACCCTAGAATCATCATGTGTGTCAGTACCAACAGCTCTGTCAACATTTTGCCTAGGAGATGTAGCACCATCTCTCCTCGCCCTGGCAGTAAGAGAACCAGATTTTTCTGTAAATGATTGAGAAGCCAATATGGGTGAAGTTCTCCTTTTGTTTATACTAAAAGCTCTCATTCTACTCCTGTGACCAGACTGCATTGAGCTTGCTGGAGAATTTGGAGGAGGTTTTCTTCCATAGTGCTCCATGTTCAACTTGCACTTGTTGGATACTCCAGATGATGGTGAACTCTGATCACTAGTTAACACATCTGACTCCTCAGTTTCACTACAAGGCCAGAAATCTCTTTTAGATTCAGAAGTCATTCGTGAACGAGTTTTGGAGAGAATGCTGCATGGTGATTCTGCCATTCCAAGCTGCTGCATTACCGTTTTTGAAACCTGATCTTGCTTCAAATTTTTGTGTACATTATGTGCAAGGTCATGAGCACGAGTAATACTCTTCCTTGCAACTTGTAGGCTCTGTCTTACATCTTTTTCAGGAGATTGGAAATGGTGAGCTGCTTCCACTAACCCATCAGAGCTTTTGACATCCTTGTGAACTACCTTGACCTTTTTATCTTTCTTCCCAGAGATGGCTTTTTTTCTCTCCGGAGAATATTTTTGGTCAAAAGCAGAATCAGGTTGAGAAGGATGCTGAAATTAAACCAACCCAATTACAAATGATGGCTATGACTCAAATTCACAATTACAATGTTTAGTGATGCATACTGAATCAATGTATAAGAAAATACAAGGCAGAACTGAACCAAGATGGAACATGAGGAAACCGGAGGAAAGAAAATCAGAGGAAAATTCACAGAGGCCATTGAAGAGAAATGGAAGTAACAAAAGAAATGAACTTGAAAAAAACGTGCACTGTGTCCTCCCAAGAGGGATTAACAGAATGTGCATTCATTATCCTTTGTGCATGGGGGTTTGTACCGTTAGGTTTATCCCCCTTTAATTACAGTGTAATTTTCATGTTCAATGCAATTGTTTGAGTCAAAGTAGGTATTATTGTTGTCACAAACTTGGCTTCGTATACAGTAATTTTTTTTATCTTCATGAAGAAAGAAGGAGGAGCCTAAAGAAGATGATCACATCTTCGAAAATAAATGACTCACAGATACAGAAAAAAATTCCAAAGACGCCATGGATGATGACACAGATAGTGGGAAAAATATAAAAAAGAAGAAATAAGAATCCAAGAAATGAAAATGAGGAAGTGCTCCATGTCACACTAAATGGCCAAGTAATTGGAGAAACAAAGAAGGTCAAGGAGAAATGGATGGATGATTGCTGGAAAATTTTCAGTGGAGGAAGAGGGGTTCATGAGGAAGGGGAAAGTGGCAATGGTACAAAAGCTAGTGAAGAGGCACTTCTGAGAAAGAAAAAAGGTGCAAAACATAAGAGATGCAAATGGGAAACTGTTATTAGAAGAGAAAGGCATGGGCAAGAGATTTAAATAATATGTGTATTGAAGAATTGCACAAAGAACCACTCAAGGTTGTGGATAGAATAAGGCCAAAAAAGAATAAAGGCAAACTAGGGCCAACAATCCTGTCAAGTGCAGGCAAAGACTTAAAGAATAACAAGGTTGCTGGAGCTGACAAGATTAATGGCGAAATAATCAAGCCTTTCTAAGACAAAGTAATGGATACACTACATACATGATTAATCAAAGACTGTAATGGCATAGAAAAACTGCTGGAAGATTTTAAGAGGAGAGTTGCAAAACCAAAGAAAGGGAAAGCTGAGAGATGCAAAGAGTATCAGACCTTGAGTCTGGTCTCACATTCCTCCCAAATATTTACACTGATACACAGCTGAAGAATAGAAAGAAGAATCAAGGAAAATCTGCCAGCCAGCAAGTTCTGATTCAGGAAGAAAAATGGAACAGGAGAAGCTATATTTTACCAATTAATGCTGGGAGAAAAAATGTAGCATGTGAAACAAACATGTCCAGTCAAACCTCCTTTAACGAACACCTCCAAATAGAAGAAGCCCCCTAAAAACGGTCAGTTTCTCAATCCCTGGCAGCAGAATTTGTAGACTCATGGAACTAACACCTCCAAATAGCGGACACTAAATAATGGACATGCACAACAGAGAAGGACATTTTTCCCTACCTTATCTCCATTATAATGGACACACACTACAAGCTATCACATAAACATTTATTTCTCTTCCCCTGAATAAAAAACCTGATTTCTATAGCATATATACACAGAATGAGTGAATTTTATAGTACCTTTTCCAGAAAAAAATGTTTTCTTGGCAATTAGGGTGCAATCTGTCATCTGTCTAAGAGTACGTGCTCCTGCATATTTCCTTTCCACTCACTGCTTACTAAACTGCTACTTATCTCTTTTCTAAAGGGGCCAAGTTTTAGATTCATGTTTTGATCATGGTGATGCCAATAATTGCTCTGCGGATAAAAAATGAACAATTGTTTCATTCCATATTTTTTGTTACAAGGATTTATTTTTCAAAGATTTAAAAAATAAAAGTTTAATGAAACATACTAAATGCCTTTATATTTTAGTTGTCATAGTTACTGTGATAATATAAAATCGATCAACCGAATGATAAATGAAGAAGTCTTAGGAAGAGTGGGAGAAAAGAGAAGTCTACTGAAAACTCTAAGAAGAAAACAGGACAACCTAATTGGCCATATCTTAATACACAATGGCCTGATGAAGACAACCATCAAGGGAAAAGTGAAAGAGAAGAACGGCAAAGGAAGGTGTCGTATGAGATATATGGAACAGGTCATGAAGGATATGATAGGGAGGAACTATGTTAATATGAAGAGGTTGGCCGATAGAAGAATCGAGTGGAGAGCTGAGTCAAACGATCGGTTTGACCGGTTAGGATTGTTGACCGATTATGATGATAGTTACTGCATATAAAGGCCAAGGGCCTAGCCCATGTTGAATCACCGGTTCCCATCAGATCTCTGAAGTTAAGCAATGTTGTGCCAGGACAGAGGTTGGATGGGTGACCCCCTCCATACCTCTACCACAGTGCTATTGTCCCATCTGCAAGTGGCGGATAGGTTAAATGTGGGTTGGCACAATGGATTTTAAGAGGCCTAAGTGGCAGGGGGGCTCCAAAAGGCTCCCACCCACAATGTTTTCACTACTCATAAAAACCTGTCCTTATTCCAGCCCCCTTTAAATAGACTCAAAAGTGGACAATTTTTCTGGTCCTAAACATTTCCACCATTGGGAGGTTTGACTGTACCTATCATTCCAGATTCAGAAGAGATTTCTGAAAATATCTAGTAGAATAAAATATTCAAAAGAAGAAGAAAACTATAATAATAATAATAATAATAATCCGGTGCTGCCTTACGTCCCTGTAGACATCGAGTCCGTCGTGGAGAACGATAAGAGTAAGATCTGGTGGAATTATTCCTTCTCCACCTCCAGGCAATTGGAGGCGAAGAAGCCTGATATTGTTCTCCTCGACAATCTCTCTCATGCCATGTTCGTGATCGAGTTTTTGGCACCGGCCGAAACGAACATGGCAGCGAAGGAGATTGAAAAAAGGACTAAATATCAAGATTTGCTGTGTGAACTCCGGCAAATGTACGCGGGCTACTCTGTGAAACTGGTAGTCCTCATCGTGGGCATGCTTGGAGGTGTCAAGAGCTCACTGGTCGAAAATCTCAAGTGCATCCCGGGGTGCAGGGTGCGAGCGGATGCACTTGCAAGTGCAATGCAGAAGGCTGTCCTTCTCGGGTCTCTCCGCCTACTTCGTGCGCATGAACCTAATGCCGGGTAGCCACCTATCCACCGGTGGCGGACGTGGCTACCCCTAGGCGCGACCCCTCTCGAGTCTCCGGCAATTATGACGGCAATGAAACCTGATGCTAGCCGGAGACTCGGAGGTGGAAGTTACAAATGTAACATAATAATAATATAATATATGGATTACAATGATATAAGAATTATATATCAACTCTATTTGTGCCACCATGTCACAATGCCATGAATTGGAGATGGAAGAAATATAAAAGCAAAAATAAACTAATGAGTCAGACTTGTATGCACACTCTTCAGCATGAAGTTGGATGAAGTGACCATGAAGTAGAAGGAAAGGGATTCAGAGAAACCAAAGTGGATGGTGACAAAATCAGCAAACTGCTCCAGAGATGATATTTTAATCATAGCAGAGAGCCAAGAAAACCTGCAGTCCTCTTCAAATGGAATCAAGGAAGGGCTCCAAAAATGATACATGAAGGAGAAGACTAAGACTATGCAGAAGAGATAAAATAAAAACCAATGTGCTCCTTGATGGGGATAAACTACAGTAAGTGGAAACATTCACTTTCCTCAGGAACAGCATTAAATGGGATAAAATAAGCATGATGGACAAAATGATCAAGCAAGTAATAGCTCAACCTAAGAATGAAGATGATACTACTGGAGCAATATGTAAAAATGTTGATTTGGGTAATTGAATGGCCAGGCAATTCCCTATGGATATGAAGTGTTGGCCATTGGAAAAGTGGAACAGAAAAAGACTTGACGCCTTCAAAACATAGTGTTGGAGAGTGATGCTGAAGATCAAATGAAAAGGGTAAGAAATTAGGAAAAGAAAAAATGAAAAGAAAAAGAGAGAATGAAAAGGGTAAGAAATGAGGAATTATGAAGAAAAACTGATGAAGAAAGGACTCTGTTGAGAAACACACAGAAAAGAAAAGCATGATGGACTAGGCACACCTTGAGATGCAACAAATTTGTAAATAACATTCTGGAGGGAAATACTGAAGGATGAGGACCCATGAAGAGGACCAAGAGGTAAATGCCAAGCATGAATTAAGAGGGGTGTTAGTGAAATGAATTACAGGGAAGTGAAATAGCTGGTGTGGAATAATGATTGAATTGAGAGTTGTATAGTTAACCAATCCTAGAATTGATAATACAGATGATGATTGAATGAACAAATCATGATGCTAGGAATGAATCATCAGTTCCATTCAATTACAAATGGGACAGTGAACATGATACTGAAGTGAGAGTATCATAAAATAAATAGTCTTTAATATATATTCAAACATAGGTCTCTACATTATACCAAATTTTAAATTGAATACCATTCCATACACGTAGATTAATTTCACAACTTTTTAGTGCCCATATATTAAATGAGGGTTTATCTCCCTTCAATTGAAATGAGATACATATATGAACCAATGATAAAGTAAATGAGTCCTTATTACGCTCTGCAAAGCATGATATGTGAACTAGATTTTGATGCGACAATAAATTATCCAGTCTCCTCATCAGAGCAAAGGATCACCTCCAGCCCAGAATCCATGAAGGCATTTATGAGGTTCTCTGCAGCTGTGGAAAATTCTATGTAGGGCAAACAAAGAAATCTGTACAATGCCGAATGAAAGAACATTCATGGGCCCTCAAAAATGGACAAGGGGAGAAATCGGTCATTGCAGAGCACGTTTTGTTGGAACTTAACCACTCCATGAATCTAATGGAACAAAAAATCCTCATGAGGGAAAATCGCTATTTCCCTAAAAGTATAAAGGAAGCAATTTAAATTTCCAAGAGGCCCAACAATATGAATAGAGAGGATAGCTACCCATTCTCCAACACGAGGAAATGAGTATTCATATAGATATCAACAGCCAATCAGCTAGCAGTGGCCACCTCAGAAGACGAGTATAAATAAGCATCAATTTCGAAGCATTTTCACTTCAGCCTGGCCTGAGGACGTCCACAGTACAGAGGGTGAAATGCAGCCATTTTTTCAGAATGACAACAAGGAAGACTCCCGAAAGCTTTTTACAATCATCGGAACACCGCGAAAACCTTCACCAGAAAAATGGTGTATACATCTCTTTGTCAGAGGAGACTTTCTCTTGATTTCTGATTTCCACTCATGGTAGACTAGGACTTGATCAAAAATAAAATCCTTGTTGTAGATTTGGTTTATTGCATCAGATAAATGACACTTCATGCTTACCTCTCCTCTTAGTTTTATTCACAAGAAAACAGCTCTTATGGCCATTTTAGGGACATTTTTCAGTATGTATTTAGCAATTAGAGGAACTTTTAAAGTTTAGCCCAGTTCATGAAGTTATTTTTTTAAAGTTAGCTTCTCTATGAAAAGTTTACAGCATAAATAACTCCACTCATAACCCAGCATTTCTGATTATTAATACAACAAAATGTAAAATAATATGCTTTATATAATTTGTGTAATATACTAGATGCCATTTAATTACTCAAGTAGCAGATATATTAAATAATAACAGACTATACTCAGAAATAAATATGTATCAACTTATATTTAATGTAAGAAAAAAATCATTATGCTTACAAAAGTTCTACTTCTTGAATTTTCCAAAGCTGAATTGACAACTTTTCTCACCATCAGTGGGTTGCTTTCATCACTGAAATAAGACATATTAAAGGAAGAATAACTATAGTTAATAGAAAAAAAGTTTCAACACAAAAACTGTAATATTATAAAGTTATTTTTTGAATAGGTACAGGGTCTACACTTAAATTTACAATCAGTTTATACAGTTGATAGGTCACTAGCTGAGATAAAGACTAAAAGTAATTGATTGATGCATCATTTAATACCAAAACCAATTAGATATAAAATCAATGCATTCTCAGGCAAATCAGAGGAATTTTTTCAAAGAATTTTGAGGCAACCTTGAGAGATAAAGGTGATATTTTCAAGGTACATCAGTCATATATTGAACAATTCAGGAGGTAATGTGTGTACTCCTTGCTTTATGTTTCTGAATTCAGACTGTTTTTCATAAAAATGAATTAGATCTAACTATGTGTATGGTTATTGCAAAAGAATAACTTTAATGAATAAATTCCTCCTCAATCTCCAAAATACCAAATTCAGTGACCAACCTTAAGCTGGAAGGTGATATGCTTCTTTCATCTGGATTTATTGTACGCTGGTTAAGTGTTCTACTCCCACTACTCAAATCTATGTTGATATTCATCAAAAACTGCTGTGCAGCTTGTAGAAGGTCTTCAGCCCGCTGCACTGCTTTCTTGCTCGGCGAAGGAGGAGGTGGAGACAGAGGTGGAATTGGAAATATCTCATCCTTGTCATTGGTAATTGATGGATCCTATGATGAACAAAGCAACATAAAAATACTCATGGACCAAGGCATTAAAGACTGTGAGATGCACATTACATCAAATTCAGAATATTTTTTATGAACTCCCTCAAAGATCTAATGCAACAAGTAAGGAATAAAAATGCTTGAATAATGGGGTCGTTTAACATATTTTTTTATTGCCGAATATGATAGAGTTTGTAAAATAAAAAGACTGGAATTTTCTGTATTTTGATCCGTCAATTATTACTCTAGTTATAAGCGGCGAAAAACTAATGTTCTTAACCCTTTCGGAAAAGTGGGTGTGGTGCAACCTCTGACGTATAACGACTTCGTCCAATCACAACTGAGCCCGCGAAGCTACTTCGCCTTATCGCAATGGGGGGGACACAACTGACTCTGCCAATTGGAGCAGTTAAGACAGCATCTGTGCGAGCAGACCTTCTGAGAATCCCCCTTCACTCCCTCCCCTTCCCATACGAGCAGTCAAGGATGGGAGGAAAGTGACGTCAATGTTATCACAGCAGCATTTTTGGTGGGCGTCACCTTTTGCTTATTTTAATTTTTGATTTATGAGTGAATGGTTATGGTTAGAAGATAAATTTTTTCGCTAAATTTCTTTTTTTGTTTCTATCTAACAATTTCGTGTATAAAATTGCGATTTCGGGTCCGAGTAAATGCCCCCATTCCATGATATACTTTTTAAACTTTAAGATCGATGTATTAGATGAAGAACCATTTTGGTACTGGAGATGTGACCATAAAGAGCGTGATAAACGATGGATTTTTAAAACTAAGCACAATAGTACCCAGCAGTGGGAGAGGCATATGACCACAGGCAAAATTATTACAAAGCTTGTTAGTAACATGAAAGAATATACTGAGAATGGAGATATATGGGAATGAGGTGGGGCACATTTAGTCAAGAAAAAGGATCTAACATGAAGATTAAACAAATTAGTTCAAGGGAGAAGAATTTTAGAAATTATTAATAGTTCATACATATTCACCAGTGTTTGTTATCACCTGCAATAGCAGTGCATTCTTGGTACAAACCTATATATCAGCTCTATGTGTTTTCCTCAAAGCTTTCAGGGTGCCAATATAACAGCTTATTATTAAAATAGTTTTTCTTCAAAAATCTTATATAAAACTAAATATTTAAGTGTCTCAAAAAAAATTATTTATGGTGAAATATGTTTAATTTATAATTTTAGAAATTCCAAAGGTATGGTTTAAATGTAAGGCTGGCACAAAATTCTTTAAAAAAGTTAATCTTTTCAAGATTTAGCCATGAAAAATAAGACATGCACCAAATGTGCAGGAAATGTGAAAGAGTGTGATAAAAGTGTAATTTGGAACAACTAAAGAGTGAAGAAAGAGTGTGGCATAAGTGTGAGAGAAGTGTGCCAAAACATGGATTCCATAAAAATGTAAGAGGAGTGTGGCATAAGTCTGAGAGAAGTGTGCCAAAAGCGGGACTTGGCACACTACTTTGGCACACGCGGGAGTGTGGCATAAGTGTGAGAGAAGTGTGCCAAAATGGCATTTGGCCAAAAATGTAAGAGGAGTGTACAATAAGGGTGCGCACATTTTTTGGCAGATGTTCTTCACACTTTATTTTCACCAGTGCACTGGGAGAGAAAAACATAAATGTGATGAAAGAAAAGTTTTCAACAGACTTTCCATGCATAAAATACCCTCAGAATCAACTTTGTGGTATTCCATCACTACAAAAAAAATATTTACTAGCAGCAAGAGCACCACAAGAAAATGAAACACTGGATTTTGATAAATGATCATCACCATGGATAATGTAATTTGGGTGAATTGGTGACCAACCAATTCACCTAAAACAACTTGCATAAAGGTGAATTTATGCAAGTTGGCACCCAGTTTATATAATGTCAATCAAGGAGTGTGGCAGATTAAGATTGGGAAAGTGATTGAAGATTAGAGGATATAATTCAATGATTAGGGGAAGAAGCAAAGGAAAGAAAGGGTGAGGAGGTGGGGTACAACTCATTAATTAGAGTGATTTTGGGATTGACATGTTTCTTAAAAATTATGAGCTGCTTCCCAACATCCAACTTACACCTATTGTTACAAAGACACTCAATTTCTGTGATGAAATCACTCTCATGTTTGTTTTGTAGCAATTATGTTTTGTGAAATTGCTTTTTACTTTCAAAATTATTAATAACTATTTGAAATCCTCTTTTATCCTGGCAATGAAATTTGTAATGATCTATGCAGTAGCTAGGTTGGTAGCAAGCTGGTCTGGTAACCCAAAGAGCACTGAGTCTAATCTCATGCAGGGCATGGGTGTTGTGCGAGTTTTAGGATTAAGATATCTTAGGTTAGATGGTGCAGTATAACCTTAGCCAATGGATCAACTGAAACCCAAGACTACTACTCTACTCTAATGTTCTGAATATTATAAACACTTTAACAGTGTTTACGTAGGTTATGAGACCAACTAATTCACCCAAGACAAGCATAGTTAATTCCCAAATGATTTAATTCATGAAAAGAGGTATGATGAAAACTAAAAAAGAAGACAGGACAACCTAATTGGACATATCTTGAGACAGTGGAAGAAGTTACTAAATGTGAGCTGGATGTCTGAGAGCTGATCATAATTTTAAATAAACTGGTTAACTCCCATTTCACTCTAAATAACAAATTGTTGTATCCTACCTCCTAACCCATTCTTTGGGCTGCTGCATCTAAATTCTTTCATTAGTAATCTCCAATCCCTTTCCCCTAACTTCTTCCATCATTCTTTTTGACCAAAATTGCCTCAATAGGCCAATGACTTGCAGAAGTTGAACTGATGATGATGATAATGCTAATTTATTGAAGCATGGGTAATGAACCCTTTCATTTTCTTGTGATGTATTTAAAAGTTTTTAATGTTGGAGAATAATAATTTTTGTCTGATTTATTATATTCCACTCATCTTGACACATCTTTCCTGAGTTCAGAAGTGCTTATCTATTCGTGCATGAAGGAGATAATATGGATAAATGAGACATATAGAATGCCACAACAGAAGAGGTGGGCAGAAAAAGTATGAAAGAGGGACGAAGAGGATAAGTATTATATATAGAGTAAAATAAGCGCAAATACAGAACATACCTATATGTACTATACTGAATATAATACAAGGGTCAGAAGTAGAATGAATGGATCTAAAAGGAGAAGAAACTCTACCCATGAGCAAATATATGTGAAATCTTTGAAAGAAAGAAACATCTCTGCAGCCATCAGTGATTAAATAATGATAAAGTGGTGAGATGGCCAATAGAGTATGCTATAAATTTCTCTTTGGGCCATCAATGGCCCAAAGAGTGAGTAGAGTGAGGGAAGATAATGGCTAAAAACTATTTGCCCTTTTAATTATATAGGTAGATAGTTAGAAGAGCCCACCCACTATAGCTCATCATAATATACCTAGCTAAAAATTTCAAATTTTACAACTTCATTGCTTATATTTCCAAAATGACTTATTTTTTTCTTGATCATCTTAATCATAAGTTCTAACTACAAGAAATATTGTATCATATTTGTAGTAAAAGATAAAAAGAATCAAACCAGATAATCATCAATGGGGAATTTGGACTTCTTTGCCATATTTTCAGAGCCACTTCTCAGGTTAGTTGAAGTAATGTTCTCTGTTGTCATGACTTCCTCTGCATCTCCTTCCTTTCTCTTACGTGTCTCTTGGTGTGGCTCTGCCTCATTTGGCCATGGGGTCACGTCAGGGATGCTGTAAAAGAAACGGAATGAATAGTTTTTCATGGATAAAACCTTGGAAAAAGGCATTTGAACTAAACCAATACACACAATTATCATCAGACGTTTTTTTTTTACAAATACGGGAGTTAAAACTGTAAATCAAATGACAGCCTAATTCAGGTTAAGCATTAAGTTTCTCCCCTAAGACTACTGGCATTCTTTCATGATGAAATTAAAACTAAGTTCAAGTTGTAGTAACTAACTCTTTGATGGGAATGAATAATGCCAACGAATATTTAATGATAGAATAATGCAGATTAAAATATATTAAATCAGGGGGGAAAATAGACATCCAATTTTCATTTGAATAGGTATTTTAAAAATGCTACAGAGGTATCTAGCTATCTATTATGACATCTTGTTTCATTGTTACAGTTTAATTAGTGCATAACATTTAAATATTATGTGCATATTATTCCATTTGTGCTGTATGGGTGGTAAACATGATCATGTTTAGACTGTGGCTAGGGTTAAAATGGACATTTTGCAAGCTTTCCTGGGACTCAGACCCCAGACCACCAATTTATAGTTAAAGGTTCTACCTACAGGGGTAACATACCATCCCTTATTAGAACTATGAATATAAGAAATACTTCGACTAGGTTTATTTATGACTTCCATGTTGGAAGGTTCCCCCCAAACTGCTCCACGGTGATTTTGATAAGGAAAACATTGAAAGGGCAACTGTCGTGAGGGTCAAAGTTTTCTGGACGGAAGTTACGGAGAAGAGAAATGACCAAAAGGGACATTTTTGGAACTATCCGCTAAATGATTTCAATAAATAAGCCTAAAAGTTTCCCTAATTTCCAAAATGCCTGCAACACAATGAAGCCCAGCTCCACGAGAAAGTATTAGCAAAACCACGTTTAAATACATTAGAAATGGATCATAATCAATCGAAAAATATATATGTACATGAGAGAGTTAAGCCTTTTCACTCTTACTCCTTAAGCAAACCTGGTAAAAAAATACAGGCTCCTCATGGAACATTGAGGTTCCCCCTTGGTCCACCCCTGGAACATGATCGCTCCCGGAGGAAACCAGACAAGAACAAAGGTTCAACAAAGTTACAAAAGAAATTTGTTAGCATAGCTGATTGACCATAATAATTATTCACGACAAAAAAAACTGTCAGGGTAAGTCTAAGCCCTCTTACAGGGCTCCTTAGTTTTATCACCGTCTATTTTCAAAGCATGCTTACCAATCCTCTAAGTTAGTATGCAACTATCGGTCCCATAGAGTGCCACCAAGCGCGATCCATCGCTTGAGTATCACAAATCCTATTAGGTCTCGTAATTTTGGCCAAACTGTTCACTGGTGCCAA
Organism: Platycnemis pennipes; assembly: GCA_933228895.1. Taxonomy (NCBI): domain Eukaryota; kingdom Metazoa; phylum Arthropoda; class Insecta; order Odonata; family Platycnemididae; genus Platycnemis; species Platycnemis pennipes. Next base: position 26,861,414 of record OW121849.1, read on the forward strand.
TATTGTTTTCATCATGAAGTCCTTCAAGGGCTTCGAGGAGTCGACCCTGAGTCACACGTGGTTCGCTCACGTGTTTCCGAGACGCGCAAAGAGGATGAGTCCCAAGGGGAGGGGGGAAGCCAAAGGCGGCGCGAAGACTGACATGCAACTACGACTCGCGACGTGATTTTTCGAGGCTGAGGATGAACGAATTCACCGCTTTTCAAGTGGATGTAGCTTACGAGATTGGTGAAAAAAGACATAGATTCAAAATTCACTCGTGAGGGGACATCCCTCGTCAATTTTTAGCAGTAGATACCATACGGCGTGAGTCAGCTCTGTGAAATTCCAAAATTACGCTCTTTTCCATATTGCAATCAATATAGTTCCAATTTGTTTGCCTCTGCAAAAACATGGAGCGGGCAAATGACTCATGCAGTAAGATGGGTGAGTGGTGGATAATGTAGGGCCTTTCCTTCTTCCAGTTATTCTTCGTAATTCAACGTATTATAGCTTCAAAATAAGCATAAAAAATTCAAAATATTCGATTATTTCTTCAAATATCACAGAACTTTGATGATTTACGTCATCATACACAAAGTGAAGAGCTAACGAGCACGGCAAACAGAGGGAGAAGCAGAGGAGAGCCAGCCACGATATTTTTGTTTCCAAAGCATCACCTAGTCTATTAAGCCGAAATCAAAATCAACGGAATTTAGTAGGCAATGAAGGGAGTACATATTATGGGACGCTGGATTACGATCATTGGGTTTGTGCTATGGAGACATAGATTCGAAGTTCACAACAATCACTAACATCTCTCTGAGATCTTCCACAATTTTCCTACGTCCGACAGACAATATAAAATGAGATGAAATTGAAATCATCGCAAACAATGTATATACGGATGCAAAGTCTCAAACATAGTTTTCCGAGCAATACTGATTTATTGTAGCCTATAGTGGTAGCTCTTAGTTGCGTGTAATGGCGCACGTTCTTCACCCCCTGCCACGCACCCTCATGGTGGCTCCCAGAGAATTACGCAGATGTACATGGCGTAAGTTTTGATGCGTTAAGTGAAAGAGAGCTGTGAAAAATATTAACTTTAGGTCATTTGCAGCTATACTGTACGGTTACGAATGCCCTTGAATTTGATGGTTAGCTTTGGGCCACAGCTTGTTTCCATATTTATCATCCTCCTGTCAGAGAAAAAAACCATACAAAACCTCTAATTAATCGGTTGCCTAGTTTTTGCGCTTGAGCCGGCTAGCTTTCGACACGCCTTTCTAAAGACAAAGGCGAAAAGAGCTAGTTTATACATTTAAAAACGTTATGTTGGGCATCACAAATAAAAAAGAGGCAAATAATAAATTGCTTCTACTGCAGACATTTAAGGTTGATACCGTTTCTGAAAATTTTAAAAGTAAATTAATTACCCCAATGTACGTAGGTATGCTGGGTCTTAAAGAAAATCAGAGAGATAGACAACAGGGAATAGAGATTTACAATGCTGTTCTTTCTACGAACAATAATAAACCATAATAGATGAAACAGAAGGCACTAGGTAGATAATTAGGAAAGGTGAAGCAGATTTTAGGATTCACTGCCCGGACGCATAAACATCACAATGCAAAATTGATATCTTTAATTGTGTTTAGATGTATTCTTGTACGCTGTGTAAAAAGTAATTGGACTTTGATATGTATGACCCTCATGGTGTAGGTGTGTAATCTCTGATTGAGTGGTATTGTACCTATTGGTGAATGTACTTAATGTACGTATCGGGATTATTCCTCTCCTGCCACACACCTCGAGAGTGCAGATTGTAGAAGCCCCCTATTTCGTAGATGTATAAAACTCGCGTCACCAGATCCAGTCACGATCAATTGATGAAGGAAGTACACATTTCTTGAATCACAGTTGTCTGATAACGTAGAACTAAGTTAAGGAGTGCGCGGTAACATCTACAACTTTTGACTTAAATCTATCATATTACTTAAATATATTTACTTTCTTTACTGCACATTAATGAAGTGACGGATGGCTGAAGGAGAAAAAATTTCCCAATATTCAATGCGTCTGTCCACTAAAAATTCTGGATTAAAATTAAAATTTTATCTCAAATCAAACAATCACATGGCATCAAAAGTATCCAGGTAAATTAATTATTTTTACGATCAATTAATCAGTTCAAATTGCCGAATTAATCAATTGCAATTACTAATTTATTTATTCAATTCACAGCGAAATTAAATTAAGGCAAGGTAATAATAATCATGCCTACGGGAATTTGGTGATTAGAGAGTCATAAAATTGCCGATGGTCGTCTTGCAGATACATATTAATAATTGTGGATTGACAACTTTTTCAACGTTTAGGCATGGAAATCGATCGATTGATAAACCCTTTTCCTTTCCTTTTCAGCCTCACCCTTGGTCTGTGGCCCATCGCACAGTGCGCTGGAATATAAAAATATTTGCCAAAAAACTAGGTATGGTTCGATTGGAAGATCCTGGCACTTTGATACGACACAAAGAAGAAGGAAAAACTGTGACAATTGAAGAGATTTCAAGTGGTTCGAGTGAATTCGCGAAAGAGAATGCAATTTTTTTCCAATCAAACCTTATTTTAGCTGCAACTTATCAAAATGAGATCCGTCTACTAAAAAATGGGTTTGAGCGCAAGTGTCAGGAACCTTCAGCCAAGCAAGTGGTTTTCTTCAACCCAAAATTAGAAAATTTGTGTGGTAATTCTCCGCGGATTGACGCATTTGATTTCACATGCCATTTTTCTTGGTTCTCACTCATTAGCAATTAACTATGGGTCAAAGTTGATGAATTTTATACAAAAAATGGCCTCCTTTAATTATCCCCAATGCTTTAGAAAATCAAGCTGCTGCTGAACTTTGTAAGAGAAGAAATTGGGGTAAAATATTTTACCATGATGTAGAACAGTATAAACTTTGACCATAGATAAAAATTTAACTGAAAATGGGGTCCGTAATTTTGTTCTATATATATGGTAAATATTGCAAATGAAACATTAAACCTACACGCAATTAAAGGCAAAAAACTGTTCTACAGCATGGTAGCATCTTTTACCCCAAATTTTTTATCTCCCAGGGTTCAGCAGCAGCTTGATTATCTTGATTTTCAGAGAAAATAAAAAGAGGCCGTTTTTTGTAAAACACGATCAACTTTGACCCCTAGTTAATTACTAACGAGTAAGAACCAGGACAACTGGCATCATCATCATCAAGTGTCAACAATCCTAAGATTGGTTTGACGCAGCCCTCCACTCGATTCTTCTATCAGCCAACCTCTTCATACCAACGTAGTTCCTCTCTTTCACGTCCTTTACGACCTGCTCCATGTAACTCATACGAGGCCTGCCTCTTCCATTTTTCCCGTTCACTTTTCCCTCGACGATTGTCTTCATCAGGCCATCGTGTTTTAAGATATGGCCGATTAGGTTGTCCCGTCTTCTTTTTATAGTTTTCAGCAGACTTCTCTTTTCTCCCACTCTTCTTAGGACTTCATTTGTCACTCGGTCGATCCATTTTATCTTCATCATTCTTCGATAGCACCATATTTCGAATGCTTCCACCCTTTTCTTCTCTGCTGCTGTCATCGTCCATGCCTCACTGCCGTAAAGGAACATTCTCCAGATATACGTTTTGATGAATTGCTTCCTTACTTCCAAGCTTGTATTTCCAGCTGTTAGTAGATTCTTCTTTTGATAGAATGCCCTCTTTGCCTGGGCTATTCTACTCACTATTTCTTTCTTGCTTCGTCCATCGTTGGTTACTCTGCTTCCCAGGTAACAGAACTCTTTCACCTCTTCCAGGTTCTGTTTTCCTAGTTTAACGTTGGTTTTGGCCTCTTCTTTCTTGCTGCACACCAATATCTTAGTTTTCTTCTTATTGATCTTCAGCTGATGTCTGGCCATTGTCCTTTCCATGGTTGTTAGCATCTTATTCAGCTCCTTCTCTGTCTCTGCTATCAGAGCTATATCATCAGCGAATCGTAGCATGCTGATTGTTTCTCCGTGGATGTTCACTCCAGAACACTTCTCCTTGACTTCATTGATGGCTGTCTCAATGTAAACATTAAAAATTATGGGAGACAGTGCACAGCCTTGTCTCACTCCTTTCCTTATTCTTGCTTCTTCACAGCTGGGTCCAGATTTAATCACAGCTACTTGGTTTTTATACAACCTGTGGATAATTCTTCGAACATTGTAGGAAACTCCAATTCCTTTCAGAATATCAAGCATTGAATTCCAATCCACGTTGTCAAAAGCCTTCTCTAGATCCACAAATGCAATGAAGGTCGGTTTGTTCTTCTCCATTCTCTTCTCTATAAGCAGCCTAAGGGCCAAAATTGCTTCTCTTGTACCCTTACTTTTCCTGAATCCGAATTGATCTTCATCCAGGAACTCCTCTGCTTTTCGTTATATTCTTCTGTAGATGATCCTTGTCATTATCTTCGATGCATGTGTCGTCAGGCTTATAGTCCTAAAATTTTCGCATTTCTCAGCTCTCTTCTTCTTGGGAATAGGAATGATGATGTTTTTCTCGAAGTCCTTTGGAATTACTCCTGTTGAGTACATGTCGCAGATGGTTTTGCAAATGAAAGTTAATGTCCTCTCTCCTGAATTTTTAATTAGTTCTGCAGGGACATCATCAATACCAGAGGCCTTATTCGTCCGAAGGTCCCTTACTGCTGCGTCGAATTCCGATCTCAATATTGATGCTCCCATATCATCCTTCTCCACTTCGCTTTCCTCTTCAATCACTTTCGTGCTGAGATCGTTCCCGTTATATAACTCTTCCAAATATTCTTTCCATCTCTTCACTTTGTCTTCATTTTCAATCAAAAGTTCTCCATTCTTGTCCCTTATAGCATTGCATCTTGCGCTCCGTTCCTTGAAGTGGTTCCTCACTATCCTATAGGCAGATTCCACCTTTCCAATGGTAAGGTTGTTTTGTACATCTTCACACAGATTGTTCATCCACATTTCTCTAGCCTTCCTGGCTTTGCGACTTACTTCGTTCCTTATTCGTTTGTAGCAAAGCTGCCCTTCTTCAGTTTTCGCATTCTTGTACTTTCTTCTTTCTTCAATCAGCACTAAGACTTCTTCCGTGATCCATGGTTTCTTCTTAACAACTTTTCTTCTTCCAAGAACTTCTTTTGCGGCTTTCTGTAGTCCACATTTCATGTTTTCCCAACGCTCTTCTACTGGTTACTCAGTCAGGTCCTCTCCTATGTTGTTTTCTACTGCTTTCTGAAATTCCAGCTGACGATGAGTCTCCTTAAGTGTTTCTACTTGCCAAATGTTCTTTACTGTTTTCTTCAATCTCTTGAATCTGGCATGTGAAAGCAAATGTACCAATCAGTGGAGAATTACCACACAAAGTTTCTAATCTGGGTTGAAAAAACCACTTTGCGACTTTTGGCAACCTTTTTATCGATTTGGAGATCGGGTTGGTGTGGTGGCTAGAGCACTGGCCTCCCATCCCGAGGGTCCGGGTTCGATTCCAGGCAGTAACGGATTTTTCAGTGGTGAACCGGACCCTACTTGAGCGCTTAGTGGACGGCATTTCAGGTTCAGTACTCCGTCCGTCGGGTGGGTCCGACGTGGTCCCCGTAGCGCCTGTCGTTAAGAGTAAGCTAATGCCGTCGCCGAGTTTCTCTCCAACCTTCTTCCATTACCTGATATGTTCCAACCATTAACCAATTATCCACCTAACCTATATGACGCAAATGACCTCAGCTGTCGGTCGCCTCCCCTGAATAACTAACTTTTTTCGATTCCAGCGCTCTGCGCGATGGGCCGTAGGCCAAGTGTTACGGCCTGACAGTGAAAGAAAGAGGGCTTATCAATGGATTGGCAATGCCTCCATGTTGAAAAAGTCGTCAATCCGCAATCACCCTCTAATTTCAAAAACTAAATACAAGCGCCTTGATCCCTAATCCCTTGTTTCTACACTAGTATCATCCCGTAATATGTAGAGACAACTATATATTATTGTTAATATGTATCTCGTTGAGCACCATCGTCAACTTTCTGATCCTTTAATCACCAAGTTTCCGAAGGTTTTCCGCTCGCTGTACGGCGTTCGGAAGGCCCATGGCGGCGAGCGCGTTCGCTATCCTCGGCTTGGGTGGGCTCCCCCGGGGATCGACCCTTCTGCACCCTGTCGACTCCCCCACTCCGACAGGCTGCTCCTCGGGGATTGGAAGGGCAAGCCGTTGACAGTCTTCCATTGCGGGAGGTCAGCTTATTTGAGGCCATCGCCCCCGTCCACGGCGGCTGCGGAGCTCCTCGATCGTCGCAATTAGTTCCGAGAGATCGTTTTCAATCGATACTAATCGTGGATCCTCGCTTTCCGACAAGTGACGCGAAGGGTGGCGGCGTTTAAGAGGTTACTGCTGCGCACCGATCCAATTCCTTGGATCACCAAGGATCCTTCATGGATCACCAAGCAGGCATCTACATAATACTCTGCGAGCCACCGAAGGGTGTATGGCAAGGGATGAACGATCCTTGTTTTGATTCGTGATGAACGATCACGATGAAGGGTGACTCCTTGGTCACGTATTCGACATAACCACGACAGTTTCAAACACAACCCGGTAGAGCGCAGTATTCAAGCACCAGCCGGCTGATTTGAAGTTATTGAGTGATTTTTTTTGCTAACATCAGATTCATCTACATCTACGTAATACCCTGCGAGCCACCAGGAGGGTGTAATGCAAGGGGTGAAGATCACCAAACTTGCACTACTTACATGATTGCCTCGACCATGGATCTTCATAAGGCGTACGCTAGCGAGATCGTTATTTTTTGTTTTAACTTATGTCAGTGAGACCGTGATCTCCGTTCTTCATTTTTCGCACAGCTCTTCAAATCGCTTATCACAATCAGTGGAGCGAATTTTACAGACGGTTATTGTTAACCCTGCGCTACTCTAGGGGGTAAGCGTTAACAATAAATATTGCGATAACGCGAAAGATGCATCCAAGATTCCACACCAGGCATGCATTATCAATCAGAGAGAACACGTATACTACCATGCAGGCAAGTAAAAAAAGAATATTACTCCATTTTTACCATGCTTACTAGAAACCAAAAGTTACAATGCTACCACCCCGGGGAAAATATTAGGCATGCGGTGACGATACACGTAAAATGTTGGTTATAATTGGCACTAAATTGTTAGTTAATATAAAGTAATGTAATTGTTTTTCATTAGTTAGTCATTTATATAAATAAGTTTGATAATTAAAATATATTTCCTAGGGAATGCATGAATTAGTACCTATTGATGAAACAAAAAGAATGAAAAAACAAAAGACATTACTTCATTCAAAATCTACAATACCTATTCTGATTTCTCCATGTTCCTTCGCTGTAATCTATAACTATCCCTAATAGATAATTATTTTTTTAACCATTCCGTCTTACTTTTAATCACTGTAATTTTATCTTCGTGATCTAACCCGCCGTAGTATGCTGATGCTTATGCATTGATAGTTGATTATATTTAAGCTTCTTTAAGGGAACGGAAAAGGAGGTAGGTGGACCCCTGCGACTTTATTCGCCTCTTCTTATCGAACGGCGACAAGGAGACTATGGTTTTAACAGACTGGAGCCTACACGATCGACTCTCGCCGATGCTATGTAACATATTCAAAATCTCAACTACAGTCACGCTTCCACTGCTCACGTACTGAAATCCCTGAAACGAGTGAAACTGGTGTATAGAGTGTTTAATGGTGATATTACTTCTCAGCTACAAAAGGGTATACAGACTCTCCTCGATATGGCCCGAAGCGCTATAAAGCATGGTAATGCCAACTTAGCAGGGTGACTCTGAACACCAACTTGACTAGAAGTAGAGGTGTAAGCAGTAGAATCGAGACTGTCGTGGAGAGTCTGAATATGGCATTTTACCTTCGGTTTTGTCCACCAGTTCACTCCACGTTCATGATTCGTACCTACCGAACTAACACGTAGCTCTTATTACATATTCAAAATATCACCAGTGCAGGTTTAGAGATGATTCAGTCCCTGCTTAACCCTGAGGTCCCAAGTCCCAGAGGTGGCTTGCAGTCTATAGGTACTGTTGCTGTAAATGGAGACACTAATCATCGAGGTTTTACAGTTGGGAGAATAGAGGAAATCTCATGTACCCTCAACGAAGAGAGTATCCGCGCAACTGACCCCAATTGTCATGGACTGGGGGTTTGTGTTTTTTACCGGTCGTAGTTACTGAATGCAACGCACGTGTAATTCAAAAATGATTTTAATCTCTCATTAACAAATGATTAAACATTATGCCAAATAATTATACCATTTTATTTTTCTCTGAAAGCATCCACCTGATTGCACTAATTCTATCTACTTCGCGTTAAAAGACCTAAGTGCAGTTCAGTTTTTGCTCACCAACCAACCGCAACCTTCACTTCAAAGGTCACCCTGGTCGTTTAGAGTAGACCTTATGAAGTTCAGGACTCAATGAGTAGCATCCACAAATAAGACTCGGAGAATAACGGTATTTTCCTGCACTTATTTTGACTTTGCAAAAAATATCTATTACCCATAAATTCTTACGTTGACTTGTCATACGTTGAACTTATAGACTTGTCCTGATTAGTTGTCAAGCCCTCCTATCAGCAGTCAATCGAATTTCCCTACAAGAAAAAACGCACGAAGAGAAATTTCAACATGCTTACTTCTTTTATATCAGGCGAATGGCAAATTCCTTTGACGCATCGCAAGCTCAGGAACAATGATGAGAGACGACACAACGTCACGGTCACAACTGGTCATATTCCCTTGGGACGACCCTTAAATGACCAATCGCGGGTCAGATGATGGCGGCGCGGGCAGAGAGAGAGAGAAGGTTCAACGCACTGCAAATGATGGGTAGGAGCTGGAGGGAGGGGAAGACGAGAGGAAGCCCCACGAGTAGACGTGGAGGGTCTTTGGCGGGAAATTCGTCTCTTCGGAAAGCGTGAGCGGCTGCCAGGCGACCGAGTCCCATCCGTTTTATCGTTCTGCGACCGATGGCACTTCAGCAGCGTTTACACGCAGCAGTTGACTGCTATGGCAGCCGCGAGATGCGCGATATACCGCTATCACTACTGAAACGATGCGTCTGCACCAACTGCTATTCAGCTTAAAGCCGCTAGCACGGCGTTGTCATAACAAAGAAAAAGCGTTTGATGTCACTGGTGATCGATGCTTAAATTTTCATGAAATTATTCAAGCAATAAATTCCATTGGAATTTATTTTGTGTTCCCATTCTTTAAAGAGTACAATCTTTCCTTCAAGGCGAGCTATTCTTGTAATTATATCCAAATTCCCGGATTCATACGTCGTGTATTGCTTTCCGTTGGCGATTGCTGCGAATGTGTTGGCCACATTTACGCCGGAAAGTATGCGGGTTACAACTTTGCTGATAGCTGGTACGTGGATCGATAGTGCTCGACCCATGTTCAGTATCGACTTGAACTCGCATCGCAGTTGCTGTTTACCCGTGCGAGTGAGGTTTAACGGTTGTTGGCAGTTGACTTTCACAGCAGGCAAATGATGCGTTTGCCTTTATTCAGGGAATCGAAGTTATCGAACACCGAACAATACCAAATTGGTGATGACATTTTAGAATACTCCACAAATAAGCTCCGATTAGTTTATTGCTTAGTATTCTGGGAGTCCAATGCGAGGACACCTCCTCCAAAAGCGTTAATGGAAGAGAAACCGCGGCCGAGGTCGATATGAGTCAAGTTACAGCCATTGAATGACTTCTGGTTCGCCATTATTAGAGTACTCATTTTCAGGTCCAAGGAATCTTGGCGGCTTGTAGGTGTTTAGTTTCATTCCGCACTGGAGATAGCATCGCTCCGGCACGCATTTTCAGTTTGCCAATGTTTTTTTTTATTTTAAGTATATAATATCCGATATAATTACCGAGCTCAAGAATTGTAAAAGGAATGTTGCACAAATGAAAGACAAAGGTATCACCTAAACAGTTTGATATATTTTCAACCAAACCGGAAAGTCTCTTCAACAAATATAAGGTTATATTTCAGGTGTACTTTTGAAGCTCATAGCCAAGCAATGGCAAATGTTGGATGATGTTATTGGTTCAAAAACGGCGGGTCATATTATTGATAAAATCAAATCTTTAGAGGATAATGAATGTCCAATTAGCTCGAAAGGTTTCCTGATGACTTTGGTAATTTAAAAAAATCAGATTATCGAGTGTGATTGAGGTTTTATGAGTACTGATGTTCCCAATTTAACTCTATACTATCCTTGTTGATTTCCCAATTTCCATACTCAAGACTTTATATTCTTTTAGTCAAAATATCATCAAGGGCTTGACTTCGAATAATTCCAAAGGTGTAAATAATATTTCCATTACTACCGGTAAGGTCATCAATGAATATTTTTTTTCATATATTTGCATACATAGCTAATTTAAGCATGGAAAAGGGTACATTTTAAGGGAAATTAAAATGTGCTAAGATTCCAATTTTTGAGAAAGGTGACAGAACAGATCGGTAGCGGCATGCTTCTCAACTCCTATATTTTCTAAAATTCTGGGAAAAATAGCTAAATCAAGGCTATAGAATGTTTTTAAAGACCAATAATGTTATTAATTGTCAGATAGGTTTTTGAAAAACAAATTCACTAAGGCCGCTCTGTTGAAATTTTGCTGCAATTTATATGAGGGCTTTAACGGCAATGAAAAAAAAGCTGTTTTATTAATTTATGTAACTAAAGCCAAAGTTAATCATTCTATATTTTCAAAATATGTAAGGACGCTATTTTATGCGCTAAGTTGAATAGCCGTTTTGTACGTTTGATTCTACTTTCTCGCAGCAGCCGAACACTGCCATATCCAAGGAATGGCAACCCCAGCATAAAAACATTTCTTATGGAGTGCCTAATTTCCCTCTTTCCGGTGTTAATTATATGAAATAAATCTTTGGAGTGGAGAAAATGCGTTATTATTATTATTATTATTATCATCATCACGAGTACTAAGATTCATTTGACGCAGTTCTCCTAACGCCTAGCCTCTTAATATTTTCATGACTTTACTCTTTTACATCCTTCACTACTTGTTCCGTGAATTCCATACGAGGTCTTCCTTTATTATTCTAATGGAAGTCTAGTATACACATTTCAGCCACTATCATAAAATAAGTGTTTTGTATAATGTAATAGGTCGTAACAAACTTCAATACCGTTCTTTCTGCAATCGAAAAACATCTCAAGGAGGATGGATTGTATTGGTGGCTAAAGTACATTCCTTCCATTCTGAGGGGTTGGGTTCGAACTCCAAAAGAAGTAGAGATTTTTTTCAGACGCATATCCATACTTGAGAGTACCTTCCTGAAGTGCAGCGTTCTGTCTATCAGTTAGGACGTTGAACTACAGACCCTTTGGAGTCTTTCGTTAAGGGTATCGCATAAGGGTACGCATATCGATCCCTACTTGAGAATACCTTCCGGATGTGCAACCTTCCATCCATCGGTTAGGACGTTGAACTACAGACCCTTTGGCGTCTTTCGTTAAGGGTAGTCTAAAACTTACGCCGCGTTTCTTTCTACCCTCACTACGTCCCCAATATCCATATACAGGTAACTCTCATTCCCTGAAAATATCCTCCTCAGCTATCGGATGTCATCCCTCCGATGGCAACAACGGTTTACGTGCAGTGCAGGGTACAAAGCGCGAATTGGAAGCATAAGATAACTATGCGAGTAGGATGTTAATATTTCGTATTTCAGGATACAGAGACCAGCTTATGGGATTCTCGACAGAGAAAAAAGAAACGAAAGAAACGAAAAGAATGCGGTTGGTGGGAAAGGATCAGGAAGAGTCGAGGTGATTGGAGGGGACAGAAACGTGTACTCGGCTAGATTGTGGAGACGGAGAGGGGAAGCCGCCTTGATTATTTTTGGGAATCCTTTCCAAGTGTCAAGTGTGCCGATTGGAGAAAAAAAAGTTTGATTCTTTTATCCCTGCAGAAATTAAGGTGTGGGACGGAGAGCAGGTGGATGGGATAACCGGGGGAGTAGAGCGACCCAAGAATACGAGAGTTCGAGAGCTTCTTTTCTTGGCAAGCGGAGTTGGGTGGGATAGCAGGGGGTTGAGGGGTTTGGAGAGACACGTGCCGGGACATTAATGCGGAGGCGAATTCCTGGGAAGGGCATTCCTCCCAAGGCCCTGATTGGCGCGCCCTCCAGTCCTAGAACCGAGGGCAAGGAGTCGCCGAAAGTGACGTATCCCTTAATTTACATGAATTTTAAGGTGATTTACTCTCTAACCGCCTACTCTCGTAAAGCGGGTAGAGCCAGTCTATTATACCTGTATGAAATAAAATGGGTAGTTGTCCTCGGAGGCATGCACTGATTACTATTCACTCATGCACTATTACCTAAGCCATCTTTTTCGCCTTGGTGAATTTTCCCACACCCAATTTTCATGATGAAAAATGTTTCAAACAATGAAATCAGGAAAATTTCTGTACCTTAACAACTCAAATTAAGTTCATAAAAATGCTCTGCGGGGTTTTCCCTGAGGATATTATGTAGGTACGATGGATGACTATGTTGCTCGTATGCAAATTGTATATTACTTGTAAGTCAGAGACAACCTGAAATCAGGTGAAGTATTTTTGGGGGCGATTTTTCCGAGAAATTTTCTTTTCTGTACCAAGATTCAGTAAAAGGTGTGCACTGGAGTAACTGAAAGGCTACGAATCATTCGATTGCATGTTGCAATAAAAATATGAACGATGAAGTGTGAGCCCCTTAGTGTGGTTATTATTTCAGACTCTGTAAGCCATAACACCATATTTCAAAGGACGCTGCTCTTTAGTGTAACAAGAGTACTAAACCTACTCAAACATTTGACTTTTTCGACGTTGCGAGGACTCAATATAAGAACCGCTACAAAATGTTAGAATTGTTGCATCTGCAAGACTTTGGAGTCGATGCACAATGGCATTTCTATACCACATATCAGGGAAAGGATACAAGTGATGGATTTAAAGGGACACTGAAGACAAGCCACACGTCCCAGTCTGAAGCTCAATTATAATAAACAAATTCAGACTCTTGTGGAACTTTACAAATGGGCCACATCGATCGTGAAAGGCGTTTAACACTTATTAAAACTTCGAGTTTGTAGTCAACGAGGAAGTGAAGGAGAAAAGAAGAACCTGACGAGAAAATTCCGAGGTATACCTGCTTTGGAGTGCATTCATACTTACCGTACGGCTATCCGCAATTGAAGGAATACCTGCTGTTGAAGTACCTTTCTCAGTAATTCAAAGAACCAAATTTTCAATTTTGTAGTACAAAGAGGATTAGGAGAGTTTGGAGGATATGGTGGGTTTTGGAAGGAAAAGTAAGAAGGTTAGCGTATTTCCGATGTGAAATTGTATATGGAAACATTAATTTACACGATTGTATTTTACTTTCATCTTGTAATTCTGCGGCAAGGGGGAAACCAACCTCGGAAATCCAATCTGCCATAACTGTAGTACGGCATCAGGTTGAACGGAGACGACATTGATGAATATCCCTTCGATTTTTAATGCACGCATTATTGTTGTAATGATTTACAACTTTCATAATATAAGGGATGCGTTTGCTGTAACATAAATTGTGCATGAAAGGTTTGCAAAAGGTCAAAAAATTTCTAATGCCAACTTTCTGATACTGTTCAAGTTCACTGTATGCAAAGTAAAATAAGGAATGTAAGGCTTTGGAATGTGAATGATGTTTAAAGATGTGAATAATTTTTATTGTACTTAATAAGGAGAGATGAAAATAATATTTCCAACTCATAAAAACATTAAATGTGAAACTAATTCCATTGCCTCATGTAACATAATTTAATTTTTCACTGAGTCCGGAGACTTACATCATTCGAATGTGTGAAGTCATCCTGGGAAAATGTTTAAAACATAAGTAAAGAGTACGCAATTTAGTAATTTAAAAAGGTACGGGACAAAACTATGGGATGTCAGGGTGTTGCCTTCGCCTGGGAGGCTATCGTATGCGAAGAGAATCAAAATATCCTTTTATATAGGGCCCTTGCCTTCCCCGTTGTCTTCCCTTAGAGTAAAACTCGAATGGGAGATGGTGGGCGACGGAATAATGCACCCTTTCCTTTGAAAAAAAGAACTGAGAAAGAGGTTTCAGAGAACATACTAAATACCATCGTCAAAATCGATTTTAAACTTTAAAGTTGTTATAAACTTTATGAAATTGTTTATATTTCACAATATAATCCCTTGTCATATTTTTACAATTTAAGTTCTTTATGATAAGCTCTTAAAAACGTCTGTAGCTCAAATAGTCTCGGTAATATACCGTAAAATGTGTAGTAACTTTTTCAAAATTCGAATTTTGTAACGTTGCAGTATTTCCGAAACATTTCCGTTTTTTTGCTAAACGACTTTGGTATTTTCATTTTCTTGTCAAATGGAGCCGTTATGCCAAATTTGGTCAAAATCGGTGACCCTAAGGGTCATTTTTGTCGAGTTTCTGGTCGAATTGACGTGGAATGACCCATATGGATATAAGGGATATGAATAGGTGTAAAAATATCCAATAGTACAAACACAAGTGAATCAATGGTCATGATGGTATAAGGACCTTCAGCCAACCAAACTAACAGCATGTTATTGCATGATTTCTGTGCAATTTATTCTTTTTTAAATTGTGAAGTTAACACTAGAACTTAATTACTAATCCTTTTTATATATTATATGTAGACATGTATGTTATGAATGCACCTTTATAGTGGCTTCCATTGTATTATATAGGTGTAGATGAGCGGTGTTGTAGGCAAGTCTGGAGAGAGAGGAACTGTTAACCTCAGGGTAGGCATCAAAATAATGTTTTCTTTAGCCTAAAGGTCAGAAGAAGCCCCATGTCAGGATTAAGACTTTTACGTGAGGGGGAAAGGAGGCGGAGGATGAGGAAACGTAATAAGATTGAGAGGTGCTACCCAGCATCTTGACTAGCCGACCCAGTCCACGAGTATTAGTTTTGCTAAGAGGGTGTTTCGGCACATTAATGTTTTCGATCTCCGCTTGGTGATTCCATTCCACTATCAGTCTCTCATTGTCATCACATCTCCGCTAAGTCCAAGATATAAAATCTAGCAACAAAGACATTCCGATAATGGTGTGAGGTTTCCTTTTGTAAACCCAGACGACGAGAATTAATTCATTATCGTCGAGTTTAATTTCAGGATAGCAGTGGAAAACCAACACAGGAATGCGAATATCCATCATATAGTACTCGCATAGACTTGCCATTCCAAATATAATTCTCAAATCTTTATCGATAAATTGTTCATCACATGCTGAAGTGTTTTTCAGCAAGGGCAGTCAAGAACAACTGAAGAAAAACGACAATTGAAAGGTCAGGGATTTCAGTATATGGTC
The DNA here is from genome assembly GCA_933228895.1 of Platycnemis pennipes. Classification (NCBI taxonomy): domain Eukaryota; kingdom Metazoa; phylum Arthropoda; class Insecta; order Odonata; family Platycnemididae; genus Platycnemis; species Platycnemis pennipes. The sequence continues at coordinate 26,876,881 of OW121849.1, forward strand.
TCAATTTTTCAAAAACACTCGGTCAACTATGGCTTCACAATAAGTTAAAAATACAAACAAAAAATTGCGCAAGTCCCACATCGTCTCATATGGAGTATTTGCAATTGCGATATTTCCACTACTTTCTCATCTCACGTTTTTAAACTGAGAAAAGAGATATTGATCACGATTTGGTAGGAAATTTATTACTAAATTAATTCCTTTGAAAACAAATCTTTCTGGTATGTCAATCATTGACTGACCCATAAAAAGACCTTGTGACACCACAAAAAACTTGATTTTTGTTACTTAGTCTCTTGGTATTAATAACTTAATGTTAGTGCTCTTTCACCCCCCATAACAAGGAAGATTCGAAGACTGAATTTTCTTGGTGAGAAGGGAGCTTGTTATCTTTGCCACCTCGTTTCCATGAGGGGCGCACCGAAAAGCCGAAAAATATACCCAGTTCTTGTGTATAAGGACGCGTGCGCAAACCTGTAAAAATAAGCCTGGTCTTGAGCTGCCAAGAGTTCTTTGGGATGCTTAAATCTTATGCCAAAAAGCTTCGTCCGGACGGAATTAATCCGTGCGTGGCCCGCGCCCTTGATCGGAAGGGCACGCCGTCTCTTGAGGGCTTTGGCGCCAGGGGGAGAAGGGGAAGGCGCTGACGGAGCCAGCCACCTTCCCTCCTCGCCACCATCAGTCATTTCGATACCGCTTCCGTTTTCCCTTTCGACTGACTCACGCCCGAGAGCGCTGCGAACCTCTCGAGGCGACACCTGTCCACGGGGCTGGGCAATTCCCGCGCGAGGGGACGAAGGAGTGCAGAGGAATGAGCACGCTTGACCGCGGGGGAAAAGCCACTGACCACCACATAAAAAGATGGTGCCTCCCAGTCGACTATTTCCCCTTTCATTTAATTATATATGCGTAGATAAATAATATTCCTGGCACTGTTAGGTTTTTCACATTCCATATCCCGCCCTCTAGGTAATATAGTCTGGGAAACTGTTCATGCAGTCGTATGTCATGTTCATGTTCGTATGTAAAAAACTATGAATAATGATTAAAGAACTTTGGCAATTTTCCAGAATAGTTTAATGCGACCGGTTTCGATGTACGACATTATCATCACGTATATTGAATCCTGATTAATAATCGCATTAATCATTAAAGTCACATTAATCTTTAAAGGTATTGTGGAAATTTGCCATTTCTGTTTAACTATGATATTCCTCCACATAACGCCTGAAACGACCCTATTTAAAAATAATAATAGTACAATATAGTAATAATATTATTATATATATAATATTATAATATATTCCAATTACTGTACGCATTAATTCTATCAGCTAAGATACCAATTACTGTACGCATTAATTCTATCAGCTAAGGGCTTCCCAGGCATGGTTTATTTACGATGAACCGGCACGAAAGAATATGTTTCAAAACAGGTTTTGCAATAATTGCAATCGGAAAATCGATTCTTTCTCGGAGATCCCAATTTAGCATAGATAACTCAACGAAATCTACTTTTCTTGCATTTACATTTTTTATATTCATTATTCCTGGGACAATTACACAAGAATGACAAGTAATTTTCTTAATGAAACGTAATATTCAATGCAAATGACCTCTAAATGAAGCACTCAAATCTTTACCATAAATTTAATTCTCAACGAAGACTAAAAAATTTGGGCCCGGAGGATAGCTGGAATTAAATCGTTTATCTTTCACGAATTTATAACTCGAAACATACGAGGCGTTAAAATCCTTTTTAGTTCAAAAGTACTAATTTTGTCCATAATGTGTCTTGCTATAGCCCAGGATAGCTAAAACTTTTCGGAATTATATTGGAGAAGAGATGGTAATAAAAGAATATGAATATATTTTTCCTTGGAAAAAAGCCAAATGAGCGACAAAAAGGGATGAAGGACAAAAAATATTTCCAGCAAATACTCTCTTAATAAAGCCTCTTATTAAAATGTCAACGGATATGTAGCGGTTTTCCGAGCAGGATATTATCTAATTAATATACGTTTGTGAAATAAAGCCTCTAAGAAATACTTCTCAGGAATTACTTCAGTCACGCTCTCAGTAGCAATTTAATATACACCGCGAGTGAAGTCTATACAAATCAGATATTTTAATGCACAAAAAAGGAAACAAAATTTTTCATAGCCTTCTGTGATGTTAAAAGCAATACAAGGGAGTCAATAGCAAAATAAATCCCCCTGATGTATTTCCTATATTTTATTGTCTTTGTCAAACAAAAGACACTGATCAAATAATGAAAATGAGCGTTGACAACGTGTGAAACATGAAACTATCATGATTTTTTCAGTTTAGTTCAGAATGTTCTTACGTTATCAACGGGAATTATAGAAACTAAATATACAATGCCAGCCCCTTTAAGAATACTTGAAGTCACGAATGAATATTCAACGTAGGTGCATTATCAAGCTTTTTACTAACTGTATGGCAGTACTTTGCATTTTGGAATAAGAATCCGATGTGTGTTTATCGCGGTGAACTACAATAATTACATTTTTCACGAGTAAACCCGATCGGAAAAATATCCATTCTCATACAAAGTAAAAAGATAATCTACAATTTTTAAAATAAGCGTTTTTTATGCGTAAACACGGAGTCTAAACTGTGGATTAAATGACAAAAAATGAGACATTTCGCCATCCCCAAGCGCTCGAGTTCGCAGCTGATCTGCTACAGCCGTTTAATATCCCTCGCCCTGATATAATGCCATGTAATATGAATCCGCGCCTTTTAAGTGGACCACAACTCCGTCACCTTCGCGAATCTGAAACACCGAACGGTACACAAACAGCAATCCGAGAAATCACTTCGCGAACGCGCTTCTTCGCAGGCAAGATGGCCAAGGGGTCCGAGCCCGAAAAACAGTTTGGCGAAAGGGGAAGGGGACAAGGGTAGGACAAGGGGCATGCATCTCTTCGCTCCCTGCTGACACACCCCTACAGTCCTCCGATTCGACGCCCTCCGCCGACGCAAACCCCTCCACAACCTCCTCAAGTAATTGGAGCGCAGACGGAGGGTCCGGTTGCGGCCAATTACGTATTTTGGTCGGGGCGTCCGCAAGGCATTAATCCAAAGGTTTTGGCTGGCAGAGTTCTCGCCGTGATGGTGGCGGGCGTGGGTGGGTATCAGCGTGGGAGGACGGCAGACGGCAGGGAGGGCTTGAGCGAGATGGGGGTCAGGTAAGAAAGGAAGTGGAGGGAGGGAAGTGAGCGAAGGAGGTTAAGCGGAGCGGCGGCCACCCGGAAGACCGATTTCTTGCGATATAAGTTGCATAATTGAAAGGAAATCCGGTAGGCGGCGTCCTCATCAAGTGAAATCAAGAGTGGTCTCCACATGACTATCAAGGTGAGACAGAATTTTATCTAGCGCTAGGTTTTTTGACAGATGAGAATCATATGAGGGTTGAAATATATATTTAATTTCGTAAGTAAAACTAAGAGAGTATTTATAATGATGACGTTAAACACATTTTGCGACCTTTGGCTTGCCATGGTAGAGTGAACTATGAACATAAAATTGGGAAAATTGACTGCAGAATACACAGGTTTAAAATTTGTTGCTTAACTCCTAGAATTAGGGGTGTGAATATACTCATTTGTATATATAAAAGTATATAGTAGTAGTATATATACATAATAGTATATATACAAGTGTACCACTGGATAGCATAGGTAGTTGCAAGTAGGCACAAGAACTTAAAGCTAACCCAAGTAACAGCATGTTTTTGCATATTTGTCGTATCCCAGCGTCTTCGCGGGATATTGGCGACAATTAAATAGAAGGACCCGATGAGTCGAGCGGTTGCCTCAAAGGGTTAAGTGCGGATACGCGAGAATCAGACGGGAAAGGTAATGGAATATACCAATGAAAGGATCGGCTCCCAAACAATAACAAGAGTTTTAATAGAACGGAACACAAACGGTACAACGTGCGCCCGGCGCACATACAAGGAGAGAGAGAGGGCCCAGCCCAACGTCTCTCTTGCTCTCGAGTCCCAGACTGACGATAATCTGTCCTTTAGGTCCTTCCGTTGATAAGCCGGAGCGTCTTCCTTAGTCATCGGACATACTCATCTGCAAGCCTCGGCGCGCCCCCCTCACACTTCACTTAGTCACCGATATTGATAAGTGCGTCATGTGGAAGGAGGCATCCCTTACTCATCGATGCCTCATACAACATATTCACTTTCCCATTTAAATCTTTTTTAAATTGGCATGTTTCGAACAGAATATATTTTCTCTTCCTTTTTAAATATGACATGTAATGCATGTTTGGCGTAAACTCACCCCCTGGAATGCACCTTTACGGTGGCTAGTAGGGTATTACCGAGATGTAGATGTACTAAGTGAAAGAGGAGCGAAGGTTTGTGGAGAGCCGGCGGACGGAAGTGAGGGGTGTGATCAGCGGCCGAACATGCGATGAATTTCACTCGGGAGGCGCAAAATAACCGCGTCCCCCACTCCTCCAAAAAGAAAAGGAAAAATAAAAATTAACACGCATTTCATCGCGCGACCCAGATTTCGCAACTGCGCACATCGCCACGCGTTGGATGCTCGCGCGGGAAGACGAATGCGCGGATGGCGTAACGCTCACGAAAAAAATGCGTGAGGAAAAAACGTGGCGGGCGAGAGGAGTGCGGAGTGGAAAAAGGGTCGGATGAGACGGGAATAACGGCGATTGCCAAGGGGGCGGATATCGCGATAAACATAAGCGTAAATAATATTCGCTCCGTCGCTCCCGGTTTGGCAATGGGTGCCTTCCAAGAGGCCGCGATTTTCCCCAGGTTGAATGCTCTCCAAAACTTCAGATGTGGGCCAAACGAAAAAAAAATGAACAGCTCACAGCTCCGGTCATGGAAGCCAAAAATGCTTTTTTTAAAAGACAAATTACCTACCAGGAATGTCGATGCGTTCAACATTGACCAGGCTTTAAAAATAGAGCGCCGACAATCGGTAACGTTTATACTGACACACATTAATGGAATCGTGTAAAGATATTTGAAACCAATATATTTAAACCGCAGTATCCAGGTTGATAACGCTTGGCAATCGAGAGGTATCGGGTTTAAATCTCACTTAGGGAATAGAAGTCATGTTTTCGTAGTACTATGTTTAGATTAAATGAAGCGATATAATCAAAGTACATATATGGACTGTTATAAACCAAATTCTATACCTATCATTCCTGAATGACTTTGCCCAAACCGAAATTTAAAAAATCTATTTTCCGAGACAATTTACGGTGCACAAGTTTCCCAGCAATAAAAATTACACTACATTTTTAGCATTCCTAACATATTCGGTGTATATAATTAATTTAGCGCCTGACCGTGGTGGAAGAAAAACATTGCTCTGAGAAATACAGGGATTTGATGACGCAGAACTAGTACAGCCGGGGAATTAGGACTCAGGAGATACCTCCGTTTAAAACTATCACACAGGGAAACAAAAATGAGATTTCACCATAAATTTTCCCTTAAAGAGATTCCTTCCTTTTGAATCTTTTCTGATTCTTTTTTCAACGTTTTAAGAGCTAAAAATCCTTCCGAAAACCTCAAACCTCACTTTACGAGTAAGACATCAGTATCATGAAACAGGGTTATCTCCATTAAATGTGTAAGTTTGCTCTCCACCCAGGGTATGGTTGTTGGTCTAACTCTGTTGGTTCAGCCCCTGAGAAACTTGATGACAGGCCTATTGGGATCCCAGGGGTATATGGATCAACAGAATAGTCCGGATGCAAAAAAATGACAGGTATTATATTTTATCTACTCAGCTTCACATAATGCGTAGTTGGATTAGCAGATTCTTAGGTGAAAAAAACAACCGGTACTTTGAGCTTTTCCTCCATTATGGAGTGATATGCGTACAACCGGTTTTACCATTTATAGCATTGTCAGCTATACTGACGGGTAACAGTACTTAGTACCTGACGTCATGGTCAGATAGAAAGTATAGGTGTTTATTTTAATCTGATTATGCAAGGGTTCAACCGAGTGACGCTGAGAAAAGTTCAATTTCGCAGCTTCTACCATGGGACTAAAGTGGCAAAGAAAACTTGGAGAAGAGTAGCTGGGTCAGAACCTTCTTCGTTTAGATTCCGAGACAAATGTGCTTAAAAAAAAGGTACTGGTGGCTTTATTCATGTACGTGTAATATTTAGTGCGCTACCCATCATATAATGATAATATGTCAGCCAAAAAATCAAACAAAATCTCAAAAGGTAACGCTCTCCCTGAATACAATTAAATCCAATTGATAAAAGCTAAGGAAGGGACGATATGATGACTTTGTTGACGCTGAGCACAACAAATTGCTTATGGGTCATTCCACCTCAATTCAACAAACGTTTGTCCCTTAGGGTCTCAGATTTTGATAAAAATTGGTGTATGGGAACAAAATCAACTCAAACTGAATACCCTCAAACAGTTTTGTGAAAAAAAAATTTTGAGCGAATTATGCATGTTTTAATTTTTTCGCATTTTTAGCAAAAAACGGAGCCTTAAATCATATTATCACTTATATCTCCGCTTGTAATTGTCATACAGCAATGATTAAATGCTCTTTTTAAAGCTAAATCTTTCTTTAATGCAAGTATATCAATAAAAAATTATTTTCTTCTAAACCCTATTGTTGTTCATTACTAATGTTTAAAGAATTGTTAGTAAACTTTTCTCAAATACTCCATCTCAGAATCGGCCGAAACTTTTTTTCCATAATTTAAACATACCCAGTTAACTATTACAAAAATAAAATTTAGTGGCAATTCATAAATGCGTTTTTTTTTAAATATTAAAACATTTACAATTTTCTCTCTCTCTCGGCCCGTAGGCTCCCCCATTTGGAATACATGCAGCAGACACGCGATGAAAGCCTAAAAATTTCCTAATTGCTCAAAGTCGTGGCTAAATGAGATAAAAATATATTATAAACTATAAATGTTAACAACAATTGTTATTTGTTCTGTTAAATGGATGTTTACAGAGAAATTTACCATTGAGCCCCACTTAAGTTTCCAGGCGGATTAACTTTTATTTGAGCTAAAATTCTGTGACAATTAATCTGGAAAAACTTTTTAAGAATCTTCAAGTATAATTAATGGATGAAATATAATGAAAATAAATTACAATTATGGAATTTTTGCATCATTTGTTCTGGCAGAAAAATTTCTTTGTTTTTGCTATCTCACTCTTTTTACCTCTATAGAAAAATTTACTGCAAACCCCGATTTTAGTGTCCAAATATTTTTTATCCATGCAAAAGCATTTCATTTTCAACTCGATTCGAGAGCCTGCAGCTGTGGCTTTTCGTGCATTGAGACGTATTCCGTAAACGTTGCTTTCTCTAAAAAGAAATATTTTATGGCACCTACATATTAGGGCAAGAGGGTAAAAACCTTTCCACTTCCTTTCAGAACCCTATTATTATGACCCCGTTGGTGGCCAATTCTGCCCATTGCGGTATGAGCCTAAAAGCTTGAAGGAAGACCATCTAGCTCCGCATGTTTTTGTTGACAGCGGCGTTTATTCACTGAAGAAGTCTGATTGTTTTGGTCTGTCACCGCGTGTGCATCACCTTATCCAAGAGCTCTCTGCCTTCTCTTTTTTCTCGTACATAATTTTTTAAACTAATTGTCAAATTGTGTCAAAATTTACTCAATCGGCGCAGAGAGAGGAGGAAATTATTCGCGAGACAGTGTCTTTAAATGTATCGAAGAGATCTACAGCTCATCGAGGATAGAAGTGGTGTCAAAGTGGAAACAGCGTGCGTTAACAATGAAAAATCGTTTCTTGCTTTCTATTCAAAGCGTCAAAAACTGTGTTGTTATCCACTGAAACTGCATTGAATTATCCGTAGTGCTAATTTATATACAATTACTGCCAAATATTACAAATCGAAAATTTTCAACACTAGAGTGCTGTTTTCGGTCGAAGGCAGAAAATTTTGTCGTCAGTGCAGAGTGTTTCTGAATAAGGGAGTCGCGAAAGGTGAGACACCAAGGTCTCCCATCAGTCATCAAGAAGACGTTCTTGAGCAGCTTATGGCTGCAGAAGCAGTACTGTCACAACCGGGGCCTTCTAGTGTGCAATTTGCGGAGGCTCATGTACCTACAAGCTACCTACAAGCAACTCCAGCAATGACAGTGACTCTCAAGGAGAGAGCGATGGTGCACCTTATTCACCTCGTCAATCTGTGCTATAAACAATCAACCTGAGTTTATCCGAAATCGGTACATCACCAGTAAATAGAAAAAAATTGAGAAGTAGAAAATACTCTAAAGAAAAAAATCATAAAATTACTTCTGTTTTTCGAAGAGCAATCGGGAAAGTATGGGGAAAAGCAAGAACTTCCTTCGGCCCATAAGAGTTAGTAGGGTAGGAAATGCTAAGTCGACTCAAGGAAAAATTTTCTGAAGCTAATTCCTACAGTGATAAAAATTTTGTCCTGTCTATACTGCCTAAAAGCTGGAATGTGGCAAAAATCAAGAGAAATTTGGATCAACTCAATATTTAGCTCGAAAAGTGAAAGAACAAATAACAATTGTTATTGACATTTACAGTTTATAATATATTTTTATCTCATATAGCCACGACCTTGAGCAATTAGGAAATTTCTAGGCTTGCATCGCGTGTCTGCTGCATGTATTCCAAATGGGGGAGCCTACGGGCCGAGAGAGAGAGAAAATTGTAAATGTTTTAATATTTAAAAAAAACGCATTTATGAATTGCCACTAAATTTTATTTTTGTAATAGTTAACTGGGTATGTTTAAATTATGGAAAAAAAGTTTCGGCCGATTCTGAGATGGAGTATTTGAGAAAAGTTTACTAACAATTCTTTAAACATTAGTAATGAACAACAATAGGGTTTAGAAGAAAATAATTTTTTATTGATATACTTGCATTAAAGAAAGATTTAGCTTTAAAAAGAGCTATTAATCATTGCTGTATGAAAATTACAAGCGGAGATATAAGTGATAATATGCTTTAAGGCTCGGTTTTTTGCTAAAAATACGAAAAAATTAAAACATGCATAATTCGCTCAAAAAAATTTTTTTCACAAAACTGTTTGAGGGTATTCAGTTTGAGTTGATTTTGTTCCCATACACCAATTTTTATCAAAATCTGAGACCCTAAGGGACAAACGTTTGTTGAATTGAGGTGGAATGACCCTTATGAGCTATTACTACAAAATTATTCTTAACGGTACATCATTTGGCATGGATAAAATAAAAGTTATTCCTTATTCTTGTAGTTTTGAAGGTAAAATATAAATTCACCTCTAAAATAAATTACAGGAATAGATGCCTAATTGAAATCAAATTTAGGAAAATATTCGGCAGCTGCAAACTTCTACTTCATTATAAAACACCACCAAGCTTTACAGAGAAAGGTGAGAATACATAAGTTTTCTCAGGTATCATCATTTCCTGTATTTTCCGTAATTCTATACAACTGTTCACCATCCATACTATTCTTCTCAAGCCCGCAGATGAGTGATAACAAACGCGAATATTTCATTTTAAAAGTTTCTGAAAGAGGCCGAAAACAAAATGAAAAGTTGCCGAGTTTGGCGAGGAAAAGAGACGGCGTCATGCCAAACAGAGGCATAGGAAAACCTTGAACTCTCTAAAATATTTGGGAATAAAACGTAATGAGATTATATCAGCGATGGAAATAATCAAACATTAAAATCAAGAAAGAACGTAAAAACGTACAGTTTAAATACTATTTTTTGTACAAAAGAGATTCTGTCGGAACTTGAAGATATTTATTTTCGTGCTGCGTTGTAGCTAAAGTCTATGACCCCACCGCTGCATTATATTAGCGGACATGAGCAAGAGGCTCATGAAAGACTGAAATAAATGGGTACAAAAATGAAGGGGCAAAAACAAGAGAGCAGAAGAAAGGGCTTGAAATTGAGGTCTTTCAAGGACATTGGATTCCTACGCAACAGATTCAGATTAGACCTTGAGATGTACAGAATGAAAATTGGAAATGCATCCTTCTCATAGTATTGAAAGGAACATTTTTTGGTATTATATGGCTTAATAAAACCTCAGAAGTGATTTGATTTTAAAACACCTAAAATATCGGGTGAATCATTGAATGTGTGTTCAATTTGGAGATAGTCGACTACGCGTTCCTATTTCTTTCACTACGAAGACCAATCTTACGTAGCAATCACAATTATATTTTCAGTTCAATTATCTAAAAGTTCCGTTTCAGAGTTCATTATTCTCATGAATGTAAACGTTTGTGTGTTTGTGAGTAAATATTTGTGATACATTCCATAATAGAAACTGTGTCGACAAGATAGAAATTTCAATTGAAATTGCACAAAAATATCTGTTTGAAGAAGTATACTGGAGAAGTAGTAGATTTTGCTTTGATGGGTACGTCAACAACGAATGTCATTAGCAGAAATGCATGGTATCCCCAATCAATACCACAAAGGGAAACAAAAATCAACAGAGCGTATGCGGCACTCATGCCAGAAAATTCACCCACATGGTTCGGAAAAAATTAATGAGCATGAGATGTTATAGTTATAATCTGTTCGTTCCAACTTTCCAATAAAATTAAACTTACTCAATTACTCAATTCCTACTGGCACATCCCTTTTCCGTAACTGCAATGCTCACGCAAATCAAAGACCTTTGAGAAGAATGGAAACTAAGGGGACGGAGGATCTCTAAAGTTTGCTTGAAAAGAATGGGATCCAGATCAAGGAGGGAGCATAGGGAAGACAAGAGCCGATGACGAGCGAGGAAAGTAGAGTAAGTGCGGGATTCGGTGAGTTGGCTGCAAGGGCAAGCAGCAGATAGGAGGGGCAGGAGGGGTAGTGGTATCTATGCGCCGTCATAATCCCAGCATCCGCAGAGGAACACGTCGCATCGCCTCGCGGCTGGCTGGCTGGAGGCAAGCCAGCGAACTGCTCGCATTATCGCTGGGGAAACAACGGCGTCAGGGCTTTCCACGGCCTGGAAACACACGTCCCACGACAGAGAGGAGGGTAGGCTCCCTCTTGTCCCGCTTCTGAGTGAGAATGATGACTCCGAGGATGAGGAGAGGCTCCCGGCGGTGGGCAACGTGTGGGACTAAATAGGCATTGCCAACCGTCGGAAACGATTATGCATCTGCTTAGCGCGGGGAGAAATACGGAAAAAGGAAGTTGCCCTGGCAACCTGATTCCAAGAATTCTCGCAGCGATAGCGTCCAAAACTACATTGAGCCCTGCAAACCACCGCAAGAGCTAAGGGTTCCTTCACGCAAGGAAGGCATTACCATTGAGTAAACATCTCTACTGTTAGTGATTAAATTGCCAGTATCACTTAATAGGTTGAAGTTAGTCATCGAGGACCAGCAGCCTTGCAAGCAATATTGCATCTAATTTATTCTCGTGCAGAACAGACGCATAGAGAAAGATCTGATTCTTTCCCGGCGCATACTGCTAGTGAAGGCTATTCGGCTTCTCCACCAGGTCAAACACTGCATTTCTACCGACGGACGGTTCGATGTACGGGTCGTTCATCGTCCTCAGGGCTGACGTCGAAGGTGGGTAAGTTTTTCTTCATCTTCATCTTCACTTCTGAATCATCGTGCAGTCATTGTAATTTCACACTATTCACTTTTAAAGAAAGTAACGAAGGCTTGGAATCTGCTGCGAATAAAATCGTTCATAGTTCATAATAATGAATAATGTTTAAATTATCACCAAATGGAACCACAAGCCATATACATAATTGTCAGTCACATGTCAAGCACTCAAGTAGGTAACTAAGGAGTTTAACAATCAGCCTCGTTCAGCCGGGAAAGAAGGAATGAAAAGCGTTACATTTCCGGAATAATTATATCTTCAGTCACTTCGTTTAACCTCTCAGTATCCCCTATTCTAAAAAGTAAAAAATGACATTTTAAACCGATGAGATATGAACTATACACCAGCTAGCTAAAGAAACCACATAGTATTTTGCAGCAAAGATGGATTCTACGGCATCTCATGGCGGGTTTTGTTGCGAAAAATACAGTGTGACTCAATCTCATTTTTTGTATCAAGAATTTATCTGTTACTCATGATTAAAATTCGAGCGCGGTTCAATTTCCATCTTGGGGAAACTCCGTGGAATGGCAGTGGACGTTGGTCAGCGGGGAGATTGGAGTGATTGCGCTAACCGAGTGAGGGATGAGGGGAGGAGTGGACGTGAATCGGACCACGACGCCGTCACTAACGGGAGACCTCTGGCAGTCAACATTCTCTCTGCTGGTGTCCGCGTCCTTCCTACCTCACGATCCAAGAGGGTTTGTTTGTCATGCGATGATCCTCTCCACTTTGTCACCGGGCGACAGATCCAAGAACGGATTCCAACGTGAATGACTCACCCACGAGAAGAGCGATCACTCATCTCGATTTAAAGTGGCGAAAGAGGTAATCCCGAGGGAAGAGGAACGATAAGGAACTACCCAGTTGAAATTCCAGACTTTCCCCGAGTCGAATGGCACGAAACAAGTGAGGCGAGAGTGGTGAAGATAGAACGATAGATTTATGATAAGCATCCGTGTTAGAGAAGTCACCGTGAACGTTCATTAGGTCGTTCCTCGCTCAGTTAAAAAAAATCAGTTTTCAATTGGATGCCAAATCACTGAAAGAGAGGGCAGGAAATGTGTCCCAATGATGTAAATACATGTGTTTGCATTCTTTGGCCTCCGCAGATTGGCCATGCATCAACTAAATTAAGATAAGCACAAGGAAAATTATGTCTCTGATAATTGTCTAAAATTTATTACGGAAAAAACTTATAAAAAACTTCATACATTACAGCAAATGGTCGAAGCAGAAGACGAATTATGGAGACTAGCATTCTTCACGTTACAGGCGCGTGCATCTTCGTAAATACGAGGTCAAATGAGAGGGGAAAACAGCTGTGTATTCTTCAGTTTCTTAAAATCGTACTACATCGTAGCGGATTCATTATCTAATAAGCGTTAAATAGGGGGTGGAAAGGGGCCTTTCCGACTGTTACGATGCATTATGGAAGGTGGGCGAGAGGGTCTAGCCTTCTATTACGTTGGAAGATTGCTACACTACAAATTCTTTTCTGGTTAAAAAAAAATGAGAAGAAGAATTAAAAGAAATTACTTCAGCCAAGGGTCCCAAGATCAACAGCTACCATTAATATTTTTTCCGCATCTAAGTGATTCATCTTGGGGCTCGATCTTTCTTTGATCTTATTAAATAGGCATGAATGGCTTAAAAAATAAGGTTCGCACTCCATACCTAAATAATAATGTATTTTATTCCATTACATACTTACAATATTATCTTTGACAATTTTTACAAATTAATGGAGTTGTAGGCAACCCAGAGGAACAATACCTGTATTAGGGTTACCATTAAAACTAATTTTAGACGGGCAGGCAAGGTGCTAATTCTGCTTCTGCGGCTCCAGTATACTGTATGTGATACAGTGATGAAAAAATTAATAAAATAGGCAATTTTAGTTCATGCATTTTCAAAATATGATTATATATGCATCAGATCATACTAACAAGACATAATATGCCTATGTACAAGTTGATATCATTTATTAACATTTTATATAACCTTTTTAAGCAAAAACTCAACTTCCTCATTGCTCATAAGCCATTTTTAACAGCTTTATTAAACCAAAATTCGGTCTCTACCCTGGCCAAGTTATTCGGCAGTGAAAAATATAATTTTCACCCCAGGTATTGATATAATTGTCGAAAGGTTTCGTTTTTAGACCTTGGTACTAATTTGCAGATACAGGCATTTTCACAGATTTTTATTTTAAAAATGGTATTATTTAATAAAAACATTTACTTTGCATGGATAAAGATAGATACTACACTAGAAGCGTTTCAAGGTGGCTCCACTATCAACACTTTGGTTGGATTCTCAATTTTATTCCCAACTATGGACATTGGAGATGGAAATCAGGAAAATGCTTTGCTATTCCGTATTAATCACTGTACCTACTATGTATACATTTTAGTACCTAATGAGGAATTAGGGTCAGTTTCTGAGCTTGATTCTGAAGAGAATGTAATGCGCATCGAAGTCTGAATCACAAAATGAAATATAAAATAATCAATAACTAATGGGCTTCCAAAATCCAATCAACCGATTGACGGACTATGTCAATTACCTAAAGACCAAAGGTAAGACCCAACACGGAAAATCGGATCTAAAATTGAAGTATTTATGAATATAATGAATAATAAGTTGAAAATATGGGCAAAGAAATATTTTTACCAGCCAAAACAGATTTGGCAACACTGGAGGCCATTTACTTCGATGAAATATTGTAATTCACCTTTTTTCCGTACTTGGCGCCAAGTGGTGTTTGATGTGGCGTGTTTTGAATCAGATATGGATCCCTTCCAAGAAGATACATAAGAGTGTTTTCTTCGGACTTCCCACTGGCGAATTAGGAATAGGTCCAAAATTAATACGCCTAAGGCCGCTACATAATCCGATTTTACGGTCAATAAAACGTGAGCCAAGCTGTGAGCTAAACGAGAGGGCAGATTAAAGTTCCATTATGTAAGCATGTGCAACATTAAATCATACTACGAATCCTAAGGGAAGATCCATCCGCTGGAAGATTTCAGCGTTGGAAACCCAAGATATTCTCCATGAGGAAGGATTTCTCCTATGAGGAAAGATTTCCTCACATGCGGCGTTTGATGAATGAAATCATTACATAGTGCACGACTCAAAACTTTGAGAACATATTCTATTTTTTATCCTTTCATTTCCACGATGTTAGGAATGAGTGCTATTTAGCAAAATGTCGTCGTTTATGATTCTTTTCCGTGAAAAATGTTTCATGCTATATTTTGCACATGACCGGCAGGAGTTATTACCAGAATAAAATTTTCCTTGATAACTTCACCCTAAAATATCTTTCCATATTAAAGCAAACATTTTTATGCCATTAGTTAGATGAAGTGATGAGCAAATTTTAAGGAAGTGATGTATTAATTTCAGCATGCATATGCGTAGACTTGATGACACATGTATCACTTTGTCTTTTAAAGTACAAATTCAGAATGCATTTAGGTAATGAATCTTTCTCCCTTCTCTGCTCATCTCGATCCATAAATATTTTTCTTTTCTAAATCTAAACACAGTGATCAAAAACTTTGTTTTGTAAATAACAAATCTTATGACTATTGTATATACATTTGCCTCAAACGCTATATTCACTGGCAGAAGATCATTTTGTACCAGGTGACACGTGTCAGGGCACGGTGTGACACTGGTGTCCGTAACAGGTGATTGAACTTTTCAACGTGGTTATCATCACATGTGTTTCACCAATATATGCGATGCTCGAAGATGAATATAATCTGTGCAAACACATAAGCTAAAATAATAATAGTAAGCACTTGCTTAGCATTATAATTTTACAAATGTAGTATCGAACTTGATTCCCCAGTGGCTGGTATTTTTTAAGCTTGCAAGTATAAATATTAATCAATTGCATATGTATTTTATATCTGATACATGAGTGCAGTTGACACGAAAATGAAAACATCTAATTAAAGTGGTAAGATGCTATGCTTGCATTCAAGAAGGGAAATTATATTTTTTAAATCTTATATAAATATTGGAATCTCAACAAATGGTGCGGATAAGCACGCATCATCATTTTCAATCCAGATAAAAAAGTATGCATCCTCATGTTCTCCTATCGGCATATATTCTCCAGTATGTATCCATCCTTAAGCGGTCTCCTGATCTTTTCTTGGGTTTTCTTTAAATCTTTAAACAAGTTTTTAATGAAAATATACGCTTTTCCACATGTACGACATGTAAATGCATGCATGATTCAGAAAAGGGTTACAGCTCAAGAAGCATAGGTTTTGCTAATTTATATCAGGCGTTGCTTCAGAGAAAATTTCAGAATATTTGGGAGTTATCGGCCTGAGGGGGGCTCCAATCAGCATGGCCTAACTCAACACTTTCCGCACACACCACATTACATACGACTACAGAGTTGTACTGTTCCTTACGCACAGCACGCACTCTTCAATGAACGGTTGGACGGCGTATGAAACTAAGTCCCCTCCTCCGCTTCCTATTCCTCCTCATTCTCCCATTCACCAATTTCTGTGGATGGCGCCACCGGACTTGGACGTGGCCTAGGTGCGCTCATCAAGGGAAGTAGGGAGGAAAGAGAGAGGGAAAGGGAGTTTCACTTTATTTCTGTTTGCCCCGAGGAAGGAGAAGGGAGGAAAGGACGGCGACGGAGGAATATAAGCGGATGCGTGCTCCGGGGCGATCCGATATCAAAAGGGGCGCCCTCTCAAGTGTTCAGCGAAACCGCCGGGCTCCCTTCGTTCCCTCGGCTACTGCACGGTTTTCAAAGCATCCCTCTACGCTCAAAGCCGTGAACACGTTCTGGTCTTCCGGAACTGTCTTATTTACAATACTCTTTTATTCCGCAAAGTCGCAGTCTATCCATTTCGGTCTCACATACAATATCCAAGAAAAAATTCTTTTATATGCTCTTAATTCATGCTAGAAGGGGGGTCCTATCTCTTCTCGGAACCCAGGGAAAACATTACAGTTAACACAAGAGTATTTGACACTTCGGAGACGATGTGATGATATTATATTTCATTTACCGCACATAGCTAGTTAAACATTTTTCACCAATAAATATTGATATGATACAACCCACGAAAGGATAAACATATGCTATAAGCGTAGAACTGGACTCACCATTCCCGTTAAAACAGATAGCTTTCGGTTCATCTTCGTTAGAAAACCGTCTTTCCAAATAATCATTGAGTCAACTCTGGCCTACGCTCTAACAAAATTCCATTAACATGCATTATTTTTCTCACAATCATCAGACATAATCCCGAGATCGGTTTGACGCAGCTCTCAACTGAATTATACTATCAGCTTAATCTCTTCATATGCACGTATTTCTTCTCTTCCACATCCTTCATCACTTGTGTATATATCGCATACGAGGCATTCCTTTGCCGTTCTTCCCGTCCAATTGTCCTGCAACGATTGTATTCATATCATTTCTCTCCTCAAACATTTATTCCTCATATTTAATGATATCCATTAATTCTATGGATTTTCATGGTGTCTACTAATAATTGAAAAAGAAATTCAAGACTTTTCAAGACAAAAATTTAAAAATTCCAGACCAAAAAGGCTAACTTCTTAATGTTTCATCGTGACGGTCAATATTTCAATGCCCAGTCCTGTCCAATTTTTCACTTGGAATTGGCCATCTTATTATATCCACATTATTAAAAGTACAAGCACAGCACCTAATCTACTTCATTCATGATTAAACTCCTACTAGAAATTAAAATGCCGTATACTCGAAATGGACTGTACTGTGACATTCACGGCTGTTTTTGAGGAATGCACGGCGGCACGCCGCGCCGCACAGGGGCGGGCAGGATCCCTAATAATTGATATTTAGGATTTAAAAAATGTTCAATTTATACGAAATTTGGTCAACATAGGTTTTCGAGGTCGCTGAATATAAATTTAGATTCAAAACTTTTGTAAACTAATTTTTTCGTAAAAAGTTTTGCAATTTTTTAATTTAAATTAACTCTTATTTAAAACATCACGATCAATGTGAACAAATATACGTTTTATCAGGCGCTGAATGCTAATTTGATGTTTACATTTTCGCTGATTACTTTTTTCACAAAAGTATTTGCAATACTTTATTACTTGGATTTACACAAACTCAAAATTCTCGTTTCATTAAAAATTATAGCACAAAAGTTTTCACGATCTCTGAACACAAATTCGATGTTAATATTTTCACAAATTAATTATTTTGCAAAAATATAAAAGTGAATTTCCAAATAAATTTCTTTATTTTTGAACAAGAAATTATGTAAATTATATATGCAATATATTAATAAACAGTTAAATAGCACTCACCTTCCGTTACAAAACCCATTTTTCAGAACAAGAATCGGGGCAATACACGTTATATTAGAGAGAATTGAATGTGAAGCTGTGCCTGCTTCTTTTCATATGATGCCTTGTTACCAGTGCAACATTTTATCTTATCTACTAGAGGAGTAGCAACAGCGATATGTCCTTACTTAAGATTGTTTTGAATTCGTCAATCGGTGCATCCAACATATATGCACAAAAACCTTGCATAGAAAGTTTTTCTAGACTCATAAATACCAAGTATTAGGTATCCTGCACCACTGTGCGCCGTACACGGCGGTCGGGTTCGCGCCGTCCCGAGTGAAAGGAGCCTTTGAATGAAATGATGTCCATCGCCAGTCCAACCAAAGGCACCTCTTGAGCACACGCCAACTCGAGCTGGCGAATGCTGAGTTATCCAGTAGAAACGAACGATTTTGTTGCAAACTCGCACATGCCGACAGATGAACTAGACTTTCCGGCGGCTTTCGAGCTAGCGACCTCGCCATCAGATGAATAACGAAGACATTCCACCGCACTAGCTGGAAAATGGCGAATTCTCCAGTAGGTATATCATCCAGGAGCCAACGACATATTCGTTGGAAGCGGCACGTATGGCGTCGTCGGCGACAATGTAATATAATAAATCACCAAAACGTAATGTAATGTTTTTACTTTCCAGGGGCTGATCTCTGTTCTTTCACGAAGACGTTATGCTTGCGTATAAAAGCAACACAATTCAATGGGAAATGCTAATAACAAAATGGCAAACGGCAAGCTTTACTGAATAGATGAGAGAAAGAAAACTTTCCAAATCCACAGTAAAGTTGATTAATCCCACCCGATTATGATGATGCGCAGCATAGAAACTTAGGACGCGATGGTTTAAATATAATATTTCTAGTGGAATTTAATCGAGTTACACCCTCAGAGGCATGGCAAAACGCAAAATGTCACAAGCGTACGATCTATGGATCGTCTGAATCTTTGGGGAGCGTTGTAATTTAACCACGGTCAAGGTCATTCTTTCGAAATAGCATTCATGGGCAGGAGGGAAGTATACGATCTTCAACCTGCAACCGACCAAGCCGATTTGTCACGCGGCGGCATGCAGGAAACGGTGCCCATGTCTAGTGCAATCGAACGACGAAAGTCACGAACTAACAAATACTGACCAGAGAGGTTTAAAATAACACCTCTTTGATAATGGCAAATAAAGAAAAAGGGAAACAATATCTCATTTCGTAAGGCTATGCCAATTTTTATCCTGACGATTTGCAAGCAACCATTTTTCCCGATTTTTGATTATTTTTCAGCGAATTCCCGACCTTTTCCAGATTTTTTCCCGACGTTAATAAATTCCCGACTTTTTCCCGGATTCCCGACTTTTCCCGACTGGTAGACACCCTGATTTTCTACCCCTTCAGACTACCTATATTTCCGTTTTATTATCACTTTCAGAAATTCATTACCTCTCAAAGAGTCCTCCATCCACTTTTTCAGCCTCCTTAATTTTATCCCCTAAATATTTTATTCCTGAACTATAGCTTATTTACCATCTTCTCAATCCAGCTTCTCCCGCCGTTACTTTCTATGACATATCCCACACGTCATCAATCTACTCTCATCCTCTTTCTTCAGGGACCATCATTGGAACGTATACAATGCTGAACTACATATTTATCGCTCAACCACAATAATTTCTCTTCGCTCGTCCTTTTTCGTGTAGCCCCCTCTTTAAGCCTCCCCTTTTCGTAAATTCCTCCTCAATCGATGCTAATCTCCACATACTCGAACTATTAAAACCATTTTCATACATAAGATTTCCCAGGTATGTGAATTGTTCTATTAGTTCCACAAAAACTGGCGTCTCTGAGTAACAACGGCAACACATTAAAAATTTCTTATTTACTGATGATAGCTAGGCACACATATTCTTCCGTTAGTACTTTTTTACTTAAAGAGCTAAATCCCTAAACATACAGTTACAATCCACGATAACGCATCGTTTTCTTGTCAAAGCGTAGGTACTGGTTTTAAATTCTTTTTTTAAATTTCAACGAATGCTGCTTTAGAGAAACAACAATTAGCTCTTCCACGTACCCACCAATCGATTTGTCGAATCGAAAAACAATTGAATGAACCACTAAGGATCAGTAGCGCACCCACGGGGTGGGGGTCCTGTCCCCCTTGAACCTCCCCCCGTTTGTAGATTGTAGCTCTCTACAAATCCAAATTAATCTTTAACTGACACGTCACAGTCACATGTTAGCAGAAATTGGAAAAATAGGAAAAACTCGTTACATCATTTTACTCGAGTTTGAATAAACCAAAGATAAAAGAAATGCTCTTTTATTTGTGCATTGACGCATTACTAACTTAGCATAGACCTAAAAATTAATATCTATTTTTATCTGTAAATCTGATATGGCTACTTATAGGATGCACACATGTAATAACTAATATGGCCCAACATAACATTGTATTATAATGATTAAAATAACATTTTGGTTACACTTTGCAAAAGAACGGGCAGATGGTGCCCCCCATCCCACAATAAGAAAATTCTGGGTGCGCCCCTGCTAAGGATGATCAATTATTGGAACCCAATGTTTAACCTGAGAACGCACGAAGGGGTGAGTAACGTTGGCGAAGTTTCAGCCTCAATCATACGTTTTCCGTTTATACCCAACTTTTGTGCATTTTCTCCGGAAATATTTCCTCAATTGATCAAATCATATATTTACCTAAAGACTGATCTCCCTTCTAAAACTTTCCCCTGTTATATTTCTAATAAACTCCAATTCATGCATTTTCTCCAATGCACCAGCAATTTCAAAACCATGCATTCGGAGTAAGTAAGCCAGGTAGAAATATCCTAAAGCAACTACTGAAAACATGAAAATGACATATGCAGACGTGGATTAATCTTGGATGGATATATGGCTGGCGCTGGAAGAAATAAGATCCTTAGCCTACCTAGGCTAAGCTACCCATTCCGATTGACGACAGGCGCTAAAAGTCACCGTCATACAGGTGTGTCGAGAGGGTTGTTGGAATATCGGGGGGAAAGGTGTACTCTTGACTGACAGTCGACCAGCAAGTTGAGACATGACTTACAGGACATCCTTCAGGTGTGATGATTCGTTGAGCAGTGATTTGCAGAACATAATATAAAGATAAAGACAGGTTGAAAGCCAGGTGATTTCCTAATATATTGTGGCAGAGAGAATGATATGTATTGATGTGGCTGAGAGAATCACATGTAGTACGGCGGTATTCCCACAGACTGGATATGCTCCTCCCCCTCCAAAGTCCCAATCCTAGACAGAGCGCGGCGCCACACTTATCGCTGGCCGTGCGTTCCCAGAGAATCGTATGTATATTTAACGCCCATACGAGATCGGCTCCTCCCCCTCCCACGTCCCAATCCTAGACAGAGCGCGGCGCCACACTTATAGCCGGCCGTACGTCCCCGCGCTCACACCCATGGTCTCTTCCGCGCTAACAGATCCTTAATGCTTATCGTAAGATTTCCCACAACCAAGCGATGGCGATGCGCCTTCGCATCACTTGCTGCCTCTGGTCCATTTGGAAGAATAATTAAGTATCCCGCACTTATGACCCCTCTAGCCTATAGTCTCTTCCGCGATAACGGATCCTTCGTGCTTATCGCAAGATTTCCCACAGCAAGGCGATGCGCCTTCGCCGCACCGCTGCTGCCGCTGGTTCCTCATCGCCATCTGGAAGAATAATTAAGTATTCCGCGCTCATGATCCCTCGTGCCTATCGCCCGCTTCCCACGACCGAGAGGCGCCTCCACCTGGGTGGCCGCCTGCTGCCCCTTGGTACATCGTCATAGTCGCCGCAATATGAGGTTGCGACTGGAGCCCGCGCTAACCCTTCCGGGTCCGCGCCCCACTCCTAGGGGAAATTCTCCTTTATAAGCGAGGCAGCGGCCACTGATAGACAGACCTGCCCGGGCTTCGGCCCGGGCTACCCGGGCAAAGGACAGTCCCGGAACCGACCGGCCGCTCCGCGGCCTGGACAGTTGCGAGACCGACCGGCCCCCGCCTGGACAGCGCGAGTCCGACCGGCCTAGTCAGGCCAGGACAGCTCGCTGCCGACCGGCGTCCCCCGCCTGGACAGCGCGAGTCCGACCGGCCACATCGGCCAGGACAGCTCGCGGCCGACCGGCGTCCCCCGCTTGGACAGCGCGAGTCCGACCGGCCACATCGGCCAGGACAGCTCGCGGCCGACCGGCTTCCACCGCTTGGACAGCGCGAGTCCGACCGGCCTAGTCAGGCCAGGACAGCTCGCTGCCGACCGGCGTCCCCCGCCTGGACAGCGCGCGAGACCGACCGGCCTCATCGGCCAGGACAGCTCGCGGCCGACCGGCGTCCCCCCGCCTGGACAGCGCGAGTCCGACCGGCCACATCGGCCAGGACAGCTCGCGGCCGACCGGCGTCCCCCGCCTGGACAGCACGAGTCCGACCGGCCACATCGGCCAGGACAGCTCGCGGCCGACCGGCGTCCCCCGCCTGGACAGCGCGAGTCCGACCGGCTACATCGGCCAGGACAGCTCGCAGCCGACCGGCGTCCCCCGCCTGGACAGCGCGAGTCCGACCGGCCTCATCAGGCCTGGACAGCTCGCGGCCGACCGGCGTCCACTGACCGAACAGCCATGAGATAGGCCAGCAGTTCCTAGCCCCTCGTTTACCGCCGTATTTCTGTGGTTGCTGCCCATTCTGCCGCCTGGCCCTTTGGTATATTGTATCAAACGCAATAAAACCTGTTTCTTTGGCTAGTGCATGCCAAGACTTGTAACCTGTTGTGTTATTTCCGCCCACCCCGAAACCCTTGCGTCGCCTTCGTGGCGACATAACTGGTGTCAGGTGTGGGGTGGGCATGATAGTGCTAATGCCTGCCGCGCTCCCTAATTTGACAGTTATCGCGCAATTAATCAGCAACCAACGGGAATGCGGCGGAATAATTGAGAATTATCTCGTCATCTGACGGGGCTATTCCTCAATGGCTGATCCCTTCATTGATTTTTTTTATTTAGCTTTCATTTTGTTTTTTAATACTTTCTTTGCTTGTTTCAGATTTTTTTTTATTTTTTTGTTTTGCCCGCATTTTCTTGCTCTTGTTTAAGTTCAGAACATTTGTTACCATGGCCTGGTTTAGGAATCGGACTCCTTGCGACGTCTCTTCCGATGGATATAGAGAGACACACGAGCAATTTTTAAGTGCATGGGACCTACTATTCATTTTAGCTCTCGGCCGGTACTACCATTTGAGCTTACCAATACGATTAAACAGCTATGCCACAGACTATGCTTCGACTGACTTGCACATCTTACATAGTTATAACTCCTTTTAAATATCCAGAAAACGTTGATTTGTGCCCCGAGTGTCTGACCAGTATAGTGTATATATGAGAGGAATTGGCGATTCCATTGAACAAATGTAGTGTAAAAATAGTTATGAGTGAGAAATTATAGATGAGGGAAGGTAATGAATCCCTTAGTAAAGTGTAGGTTATATAAAGAGGGTAAACGTTAGAGTATATATGAGAAAAAGTGGTGATGATTGGCCAAATGTAGTGTACATTAACAGTGTAAAATATAGAGAGTGTATAAAGAGATTGAAAGAGAGAGATTGTAGATATGAGGAACTAGTGAATGCCTTTGACAAGTGTAGTGAATGTAAAGATGGTAAAAGACAGAGAGTACCTATATAAAGAGAGTTAAAGAGAGAGAGAGATTAACGATAAGAGGATTTAGTGAATGCTAGGGACAAGTGTAGTGTATGTAAAGATAGTATAAGACAGGGAGTACCTATATAAAGAGTGTTAAAGAGAGAGATTATAGGTAAGAAGAACTAGTGAACACTTAGGACAAGTGCAGTGTATAATGAGAGAGTTAGAGAGACACGTTATAAATAAGAGAGAGATTAACGATAAGAGGATTTAGTGAATGCTTAGGACAAGTGTAGTGTGTATGAAGAGAGTACAAAACAGGTGTATATAAAGAGATTTTAAAGAGAGAACTTTATAGATTAGAGGAACTAGTGAATGCCTTGAAAAAATGCAGTGTAAATAAAGAGAGTTAAAGAGAGAGAGAGTATAAATGAGAGGAACTAGTGAATGCCTTGAAAAAATGCAGTGTAAATAAAGAGAGTTAAAGAGAGAGAGAGTATAAGTGAGGAACCGGTGAATGCCTTGCACAAGTGTAGAGTATATGAGCTGAGTAAATGAAAGAGAGTATGGATGAAATAAACTCGTGAATTCTTTCGACAAGTTTAGCGTGCATGAAGAAAGTAAAAGGGAAACAAGTGATGCTGGCGCCGGGGCGCATACGTGTAGGTATGAGGATACCTCCACACTCAATTGTTTTTGCCGAAGCAATTAGCAGGTTGCTGGACGGGAAGGAGGAGTATTCAAATCACCTATCTGGTTAGAGAGGCTGTCGATAAAACCAATCCGGTCAGGTACTGTAATCTACATTTTACCCAGCGCGTAGTAAATAGAGGGCGTAAGGTACAGGCGCAGTTGCTCCTCCTGAGGGGATTTTGCCTTACCCATAAAACGAAATCAGCAGCGACACTACAAAGCTGTGGCCAGGTACAGAAAATGTTTTTGAACGCATACCATTTCCTAGAGCAGAAACGCTCTCAGCATCAGCTGCAGCCAGAGTGGCATGGGCCGAGCCTGCCAGCAGCAGCTCCTACCTCTAGCAGCGACGCCCACTGCAGCAGCAGCCCAGTACCGTTACCATCTCCATCGCTGCCTGGCGATCGCGGTAAACCTGAGTGATGGCCGCCCGGAATCCAGCCCCAGGGCAGACAAGAGAACGCTGATATTGGATCCTTTGGCAGTGACTTATCATACCTGGAAGACGATGCGTATGGGCCTACCTTCTTCCTCCGGTTGAAGGGTGCCCGTCCCTGTGCAGCAGACACAACACCAGATGCATCTATTGCTCCGCAACTTACCACACAATTCCCGACATCTTGCCTGAACCACGCCACCTTTACCCCTTGCCTAAGTTATCCATTATCGGCCAATAACCAGAATCTTAAGTCCGAACCCTCACCAGAAAACGGTCAACCAGACACACGTTTCCGCACATTTCCACGATCAGCTAAAGTGTCCTGCAGACCGCAAGCAGTCCTGGACGTCATGCCGCCACCATCGACAAGTGCGAACAATGGACAAGTGATAAACCCATGTGTACATATACTACCTTGTGCCACACAGTGAAACCCCGAAACCCTTGCGTCGCCTTCGTGGCGACAATATAACTCATGGAATACTATGTGCAGCGAGGCGTGGGAGAATAACGGTTGTGTGAAAGAGCAGGCGAAAATGGGTGGATTGAATTCATGATTACGATATCTTCACGATTACATTTGTAATCACCATATTGCCATCAGACCCAGAGAACCATTCGTAGCTGCAAATACTTCATCTCCACATGGGTTCTATTTCCCAATATCTGCCGCCAATCATCCAGTATTCCAATCTCCCACAGACCCTCGTGGAGCTCATCCTTCCACTTTTCCCTAGGTTTCCCTCTTCTTCATCTTCTTCCACTGGGAACAACAACTTCCAGCATCTTCACAAGTCATCGTTGGATTCCCATTTGAGCAACGTAGCCTTCTTATTCAGGGGCATTCACTTCCCACCAATTTTTATTGTTATTTTACATTTCTTCCAGTTAATAATTATGTCGCGGCCTTCATTATCCAACTGCCGTATCTTATACCGGGCCAAACATCTTCCGTAGCACTTTTTGTTCGAAAATGAAAACGTGAAATACATGAATTTGCAAGAGAGAATTTACTAGCCAAAATAAAAGGGTTATTATCATCATTAGTCGTCATTCCTCAGATTGGTTTGACGCAGCTCTCCACTAAGCTCTTCTATCGGCTAATCCCTTCATATTTACGTATGTCATCTCTTTCACATCCTTTATCTATTGCTCCATGTATCTCATACGTGGCCTCCCTTTGCCGCTTTTCTCGTTCATTTGTCCTTTAACGATTCTTCATCAGGCCATCTGTCCTCATGATGTGGCCGATTAAGTTGTCCCGTATTCTTCTTAAGGTATTTAGAAGGCTTCTCTTTTCTCCCACTCTTCTTAGGACTTCATCGTATTTACTCGGTCGATCCATTTAATCTTCATCATTCTTCTGTAGCGCCACATTTCGAATGCTTCCACCCTCTTCTTTTTCGCTTCTGTCATTGCCCATGCCTCACTTCCAAAAAGAAACACGCTCCAGATGTACGTTCTGATGAATTGTTCTGTTTAAATAAAAGGGTAAGAACAGAAATTTAAGATGCTTAACATTTTAGGTTTCGGAAATCCTACGTGAATAAAACGCGAACATGTTTTTCTGAGTGAAAAGCATAATTCAGTAACCAGAGCTGGCGATAAGATAGTGCAGGCGAGTACATAAGGAGCGGGGCCGATAAAACCGCGTTCGTCGCCATTGCTGTGGCCTCCGCGTTAAGTCACCCCCTCCTCCATCTCGAACATTCGATCCCACGCCTCTTGCACCCTCCCACCTCGCCCTGCAGCCTCCCGTTCCCTCACCTACGCCCTCGAAACACTTATCCTCCCCCTTCCTCCCACCCGCAAAGCTATTTATACATCTTTGTCTCCCGGGAGGAACCAAGCGAGGAAGAGTGTACTAAACGAGGGGAGGGGATCGAGTGAAAGGTGAGAGGAAAACAACGCTCAAGATATCCCGATTCTCCCATCGCTCACTATCGCAATCGCCAGCCGAAAGGACGAAGGCGTCGCTGATAAATTATTCCTTCGAAAAGGATTAGACGTGCCAACTGAATGAGATGACGGCGATTGCGATGGAATCCAATGGATGTGTGCAAGTGAACCGGAAGCTTGAAGGTGAAGGCTCTATGTGTGGAGCATCCAAAGGGGAAACATGAACCGAAAATTTATGAAATCTCCCAGATCCTTGTGTTGGATTCTACCGAGAAAGGCTCGGATGTCTCGGAATATTTGCTCCCAGAAGGTGGGCAATTAGGGTGAATCAGAAGAGTAGAGTTCACGTGCCGATATTTGGAAATAGTATATACTTAATCACGTTCATGTTATATGCTTGAATACAAAAGTAAGAAACAGGGAGATATGTGATAAAACTAAGTCGGTTACTATTTGCCAGTTAAACTACCGTAAAGAGAATTATCGATAGGAAAGCGAAATTACGAAACAAAAATCCCTTTTTAGGTGCACCTAATGGTTATATTTATTCACTGCGAATATAAACCATCCGCTTCTATCAAGCAATTAAAATTTTCTTATTAGGGTAGGATACAATAAGCATACATTAATTGGTGGACGGCTTTCAAACTAAAGCATGATCAACGATGAATTAAAGATCACTAAATGTCACTCTCGAATTGGATTTAGATCAAAAACTGTACAATTGTCCTCTGATAGCCCAAGAATTTACTTTTTCATCAGTCATATTTTACCCATGTGAATTAATACTTTTTTTTAAATTCAAAGGATAAGAGTATTGCATTTCATTGCATATGTCAATACGCAATACAGTGTGAAAGTTATCTTTACGTTTGAATATTTTGGGAGTTTGTGAATTTAGAAATGCATATTTTATGAGATCTGAGTAAAGACCGCAATGGAATTTGTTGATGGATGGGTAGAGCAGAGAAAGAGAGAAAGGAAACGAGAGTTGATTATTCTGGGCTGTTAACGACGCACAAAGCAAGGAAGGGTGTCTTGAAATTATTGACAGAGAAAACTTAAATCTTACAAAATTCGAACCGAGAATCTACGTAGTTACGAAGATGGCAGTTGTCCCTACATTTTAATGAGCAAATACTGTCTTCGAGAGTACATTTTACAAAGTTAAATAGAAAATAGAAATAATTTAACACCAGATCATCCAGAATATGACCGAAAATCTCCGAATAGTGCACCCAAATGATATGCAGATATGGTGAAGAGGTGTTGAAATGCATAATAATTGAGGAAGCCAAATGCAGAACAGTCCACATGTGTTTCAAACCGGTCGAAGTGTAGTGCGAACAACCCGCACCTAGAGTGGCACACTACTCAAGTTCATTACGGAGAATTTCGACCTTCATCGCAAGCGGAAGGGATGAAAGAATTCCAAACGCCATGGGTTGAGGATTTCAATCGTCTGCTTGCCCGTCAGCTTTGACAGGCAATGTTCCGCATTTTGAATGGATGCGATCGCCCGAGCCCCGTCGCTCCGTCATCTTGCGACGCGCAGAGCTCGCTTCCGGGTTGCTCGGCGGGGATGGAAACGGAGGAGGGATCGAGAGCGAGAGGTTAAAAGGGATAGCGAAATGGAGCAGAGAGGGAATTTAGAGAGAGAGGAAGCATGGGGAGAAGGGGAGTTCGTGCGGAGTTTCTCCACAGTCCTAACCTCGCCAACAACGGCATTGCCTCCCCACCCCCTCAGGCCGCCACTCCATTCCACATTGCGCAACTCCCAGCAGCGGCAAAAGGGATCCGTCCCCCTCCACACCCTGCTGCCAACCACGCCCCCAACTCCCCGCGCCACGGCAACCTGGCCCAGGCTGTCATCGACCCTGCCCGGGCTTCCCTCCCACACACGCGCGACGTCGAAACACACCCCTCCCCCCATCCCCAGGGCCGGCAAGCAGCCGCCCCCCCCTGGCAACGTCTCCCGTCCCCCTGCCCCGCTTACTCTGGGCCAACCTCCCCCTCGAAACCTCCTCGCTTCGCCCTCACCGCCACAACCTACCCTTCGTCCTTCCCTCCCTTCCAGCCTCCCCCCCTCCCGTTCCCACATCGACCCTCGCCCGCCCCTCCGCCTCCCCTTCCCCCCCTCCCTCCACGTTCGCTGGAACCTTGCCAGGGAATAAAGTCCACAAGGTTCAACAGGTCGACGTACTATGCGCCGCAGGATGACGTCACCTCCTCGTCCTCCCGTCCTCCACCAAGCAAGGGGTGGCGTGGCGGACGATGGCGGGGAACCGAGGGGCGGTTGTTTGGAGAACGGAGGGGTGGCTTGGAGAGGAGTTCCCCAATCCCTCCCCCGGGGGTTGCACCCCCCTCGGATCCCAAATATCGCGCAGCTCACTCCGCGCACCGCCGCGCCGTTCTTAGGGGAGGCAGGGGTGGGCGGTTGGCGTTCGCGCAGCGGCATCTGCGCACGCACGGTCGCCATGGCTGGGCGCCACGCCCGTCACGATCCGGAGGCCGCTGCGGGGGAGGTTGGGGCGGAGGAGGAGGCTGAGGTTCTGAATGCCTCCCACGCGAAGGTGCTCAACGGGCGAGTGGGTCGCGGCGGGGCGAGGGGAAGGCGAATACAGAAATACGGCTGTGCAAATTTCCGAGGCATTTTGGCGGAGGAGGGCCGCGGAGGCGCTTCCCGAGCGGCCTTCGGCGCCGGGGGGTGGATGTGTGCGGGGGCGGAGAGGAGAGCTAGAAACAGAGGCGAGAGGCAAAGCCGCGGCGGACGTCAGCGCGTACAAGACTAGGGCCATGAGGTAGAGGGAGATCTGGCTCGGGGGTATATGGGTGTACACGTTTGAATCCTGGTATGAATTTCATTTGTTTCCCTATGGTTCATTCAATCTTCTTCTAATTCGATGCCGTATGTAGAGCACTTTACGTTCAGAACTCCGTCCGTTGCATGGGACTCAGTACTTGTGGCCCCCTTGGCGCCTTCCGCTAGGACTACACTAATGACGAAGCCGCGACTCTCTCCGTCTTTCCTCCTTTCCTCTCAGCGGAGCTGAAGCGTCTCTGGATTTTAAGTTTCCGCAGAGAAAATGTCCTGTATCAGCCACTGTTTTGAGTACTCGTGAGGAACACAAAATTAGAGATATAAGACTCAAAAAGATCTTTACTTCATGAAGTTAAGTTGGTATAAGAGGCAATTAACTTTAATAAGGAACGGTAACAATTTTGTAAGATGCTCCACCACCACCACATCCCTCAACATGAAGGTTAAACTGGCTCGTGAGAGCAGAGTTCACTCAAGGTCTAACCCAAGTGGCATGTTAAATTTGCATGTTTCACGCGTAAGGTCCTTTCCTGGTGCCATCTAACATTTTTTCAGGAATATACGGCACCCAGAATATCACGCATAAATGTCTAGAGGGCTCTCCAATACTTGAAACGGAGACCTTCAGTGAAGTTTCGAACGCTCTAGCCAAAGGGTCACCACGTCGACTATTTTTCACGGTAGATTAATGGAGATACCGAAAAGTCGAATGTATGATATAGTTGTATTTATCCAGTATTAATTCTATATTTTTATAACTTCATTATAAGTTACATTTTGGCAACAATTGCTGGAAGCAAAATCATCGGATCGTTCCACTGAGCAAATGCCATTACGCTGTTATAGGGGAGATGACCAACAACTAAGGTCATTAAGGATAGGCTGTTTGGAGAGAGATAGGAATTAACGGAGTTGAGGTCGGGTTAACAGAAATCTTTTGGCGGTATTTGTCTCAGTATCATGTCAAACTTCCAAAGATTGGCTTTACGCAGCTCTCCGCTTGATTCCTTTTATCAGGTAACATAAACATAAACTTCGCAAAAATTCTCATTTTTCAAATCCCTAACTACCTGCTCTACATATGCCATTCGATACCTTCCTTTGCCATTCTGCCAGTCAGTCACAAGGAGGGGATGGTATTGGGGTAATAATAACAAAAGAAAAAATTGAGAGGGGGTGGAAGTAAGGAGGGAAGGGGGGTTGAGATAAGGACCCTTTGTCCGTTATCCAAACCGAGTATGTCATACCTTGAAAAAGAGGAAGGGAGGACTGCTCAACCGAACACGAAAAGCATTGAAGATGGAATTAATATTTCGTTAATAGATACTTTTAAAAACTCCTTATATTACGATAAACATAGAAATTTTTAGGCGACCAATTTTTCTACGAGTAAGTGTCTACAATGTCAAGAACTTTACTTAGGAAGATCTTGAGTCAATTGAAGGTAAGATATAAGATAATTTCATGAAATATACGTGTCTTGATATAATTTGGCCGTATTGTACAATTATTATTTTTATTCGTTACTTTTGATAACTCCACCTCTGTGTCTCCGGCGGGAATCGGGTTCTATTGGCGTTATGATGACCGAAGTCTCGAGAGGGACGGAGCATTCGGTTAACCACGCCATCACCGCCGGATAGGTGGTTACCCTAGTTCGGGTCATGCGGTCGGAATAGGTGGAGGAACCCAAGCAAAGACGGCCTTCTGCAGGCAAGCTGCTATACATCCGCACACGTTCTGTGCGTTAGGATTCGTTTATCTATCAGCGAGCCCTCGACTCCACCGAGCATGCCAATGATGAAGATTACCGGCTTGACTGAGTAGCCCACGTATTTTTGCCAGAGTTTGCACGGTAGATATTTCGTAATTTCTTCAATATCCTTCGCCACCAAGTTTTCTTCGCCCTCGATTACTGAAAAAGCATGCAAGATATTATAATCAATGAGAACGATAGTTTGTCACCGCACACTGAACTGGTGGGGAAGGAATAATTCCAACAAGTCTTATATTTATCATTCTCCACGTCAGAATTGATATTTCTATGGGCGTGCGGCAGCACAGGATTCGCGTCGATCCCGTATTGGTGTATCTGGTGGCAATGTAACTCACGCAGAGTCGTTTTGTGACGGTGTATACGTATACATCTACATCTACATAATACCCTGCAAGCCACCACAAAGGTGTGTGGCAGGGGGTGATTTCTCACCAAGCTAGCACTACATATCAAGCATAAAAAAGGAATAGTATTAATATAATAGTCAGATCATCACTATTTAAAAAAGATATAAATTGCAAAGAAAACATGCTGTTAGTAAGGTTAGCTCTAAGTACTCATACAAACATGCAGCTACCAATGCTATCCATTGCTACTCTCCGACTGGACATATTTACCGTTATTCGCATCTCTAATTGTACGAGGGAAAAAGAACATTTTGAATCTATCAGCAATCAATTTCTCTAATTTTATGATTATGGTCCAGTCTGCCATAGTAAGTTGGGGTTTGCAAAATATTTTTAATATCATCACTGAAAATATTGTCTTGGAATTTACTTAAGAGATTAAGTCTAAATTTCCACCTGCGATCTGACAATGATCCCAATTTTGAATCATTTAATAGACTGGTTACGCTAATATAATTATCGTATCTTCCCTTTACAAATCTTGCCGATCTTCTCTGCACACGTTCAAGTTCATTATTTAGTCCGATTTCGTAGGGATCCCATACAATGGCATCATATTCAAAATGAGGTCTAACAAGGGAAAAGTAGTTGATTTCTTGTACATGATCGTCACATTTACCCAAAACTCTTTTGATGAATCCCAGTTTACGATTACCTTGACCCATTATTTCACGTATGTGTTTACCCCAGGAAAGGTCATGTGTCAGTCTTATTCCAAGATATTTAATGGATTCCACGTTTGTTATTTTATTATTACTTATTTTGTATGTTCTAGGAGGAGAACTATTCTTTTTCTAAAAATTCATTACTACACATTTTTTAAAATTTAATTCTAACTGCCATGTATAACACCAATTTTCAATTGCTTGTAGGTCATCATAAAAATATTCTTTATCGTTTGGGCATAGAATTTCCCTGCACGCAACTGCGTCATCGGCAAATAGACGAAGCTTACTTTTTACCACCTTATTGATATCATTAATGTACAGAAGGAACAGGACTGGACCTATCACACTACCATGTGGGACACCGGAAGTGACTTCAATTTTCGGTGAGGTAACACCATCCAAAACAACCCTTTGAATCCGATCAAGTAGAAAATCACTTATCCATGATGTAATTTTACTGTTTAGCCCATAAGATTTTAATTTCAAAATTAGTTTACTATGAGACACCTTGTCAAAAGCTTTTTTGAAATCTAGAAAAACAGCATCCACTGGAATATTATTTTCGCCAGAAACTAAAATATCGTGGGAAAAGAGAGAAAGTTGAGTTTCACATGATCTGCTCTTCCGGAAGCCATGCTGAAAATTGGACAACAAATTCTGGCTATCTAGGTGTCCCATGACTGAACTGACAATTATATGTTCTAGGACCTTGCATGAAATGGATGTGAGGGATATAGGTCTGTAGTTAGATGGCTGCTCCCTATCACCACTTTTAAAAATGGGTGTTACACCGGCTACTTCCCAGTCCATCGGTACGGCTTGTTCGGTGAGGGATTTATTAAATACATTTTCAAGGTAGGGAGAAATTTCGGAAGCTAACTCTCTATACACGCGGGAGGGAATTTGATCAGGACCAGGAGATTTGTTGGGGTTTATATCTTTAAGTAACTTTTCATTACCATTTAGGGAAATTTCAATTGGTTGCATCAGCCGCTGAAAGAGGTCAGGTAAGCCGACAGTTGAATCGCCGGAAGGTGGGTTCAAAACGGTTTGGAGGAAGGAATTTAGCAAGTTAACTTTGTCAAGAGTGTTTGTGGCCATTTCTCCCTTATCATTTTTTAGTGAATGGACCGCAGACTTATGGCCTTGCACCTCCCTGACGTAGGACCAGAAGACTTTTGGATTTCCCTTCAATTGTTCCCCAAGTGTTTTTCTTTTGAATTCTGCGAATGCATTACTAAGGGCTCTCTTTGCAGCGGTATATGCGCTTTATGCGCTCTTCGCATTAAATCTGCAGCCGCAGAGTAGATTAGATGACCTAAAGTCTCTGGTAGGCTTAGGCACGAAATGTCTCACGTGTCCCTCACGTTCGACCCAAAGATAGGAGGAGCAGCAGGGGGTCCGTGCTGTGGAACACTCAGCATGTAGTACTAAAGACTATTCTGCCGTGAAGGCACTCCAGGCTTCTTAGCCTTCTACCATCTAGATTTCAAGGAAGTTAAATTCTGGCAATCGAAGACCTCGGATGAAGACTCGAGAAATGGTCACCACCTTCTTCTTTACCCTGTTGAGGTTTTGCAACTCGTGGACGTTTCATTCCATGCAACTCAAGGTATAAAGCAGTTTCGGAGCAACAAGAATGTTAGTGGCATGATAATGTTCTTGCCAGATAGGTCAGAACTCCAAATACGTCTGAGAGTCTGCCTGTATTTGACGGTGAGTATTTCCTTCACTAGATACTCTCACTTGACACCCGGTGCCGGAGAGCACCGAGATATTCATACGTCTCCTCGTCATCAAGATGACGAATGATGTTCCTGTCCACGAGTCTTACATGTCTCTTGTCCTCAAAAATCTTTCTGTTCAATAGATGGAGGGTCACACATTTATCCAATTCGAGCTCCATCCTCATGTCCTCACTGTATTTTCGTACGGTGTCCAACGCCACGCGAAGGTCTTTCGCGCTGGAAGCATAAAGCTTCAGACCATCCATGCAGAAGAGATGGCTGACCTTATGCTTCCAATTTAACGGGACATTGTACCTATACCACCCTCCACACCTTAATTTAAGGGGCAGTGGGAGGAAGGATACAAAACATTGGAGGGAGCAAAGGTTATCACCGTGAAATACGCCGTGGTGGTATGTTACCAAGTCTATGAGGACTGTCTTCTTGCCAGATTGAAAGACGAAGCGGGTCTTCCACGGTGGTAAAAGGTGTTGGATGCAAGACAATTCCAGTGAGGACTTCCATGTACACAGGTAAAGCGTATTGCTATTATATTCATGTGTATCATTAATATTCAACATTTTGATGTATTTTGTCAAAGCAATGTATCCGGAAGAGGGGTTCAAACGGATAAATATAGCACGAAAACGTTCGAAAGCCAATTCAGCCATTATTAACCTTTCTCTGGGCCGTAACCCAAATTTCCGAAGCTTAATAGCTTGATGACCCAAAATTAGGCCTCAAGCGTAGCTGAACGGCGCTCCTATTGCGAAAATATTTGAGAAGTGATCCCCATTGATCCGAGAAAACTCTGCTGAAAAAGCTATACATGCTTAATTTATGTTTTTTTTAATACGATTTAAAGTCGCAGAGAAATAGCAAAATATAGCTCCGTCATGGCTGCGGCATGAAAATCAGCCATAAGGAATTTGAAGAAACCAAATTCTAATTTAAGAACACGAAATCTTAGGGAAAAGAAGCAAAGCTCTTTATAGCTGCGGTTTTGGCGAGATACTGCCAGCAAAATTTATAGGTTTATTTTCAATTATTTGGGAAGATATCCAAGACATTAGCGTACATAAAATCAGTGAAATATTTTCGCATTAAAATACACCAAAATGTCTCAGCAGTTACAGGTTTCAGGAAAGTCTTGATGAGGAGACATGTAATGGTCCCGCACAGAAAAACATTGGTTTAGTCCTTTCAACATGAACACAGTACGTGGTAATGTACTGTGTTCATGTTGAAAGGACATGTGTTCATGTGGCATGGACTCATAAATGAAGGAAGCAATAAGAGATAATATTTAGCCAGTGTTGCTCATACAGCTAAATACAAGCTATAGCCGTAAGTAATTAATTATATATTCTCTACGTTAATATTATTAATGCCAAAAGTTCCCCAGGAAATGATATTTATAGGCCACCAACTATTCAAGATGTCTGCCCCAGATTGAATGTGCTGAGGGTGTGAATGACATGAGCGAAAAAAAGAGCGATTTTACTTTTCACTGCTATGCAGCCAGAGTATGGAATCCGAATAAATTAGGATTGAGCATAGATCTAGATAGTGTGCAGTGTAGAGCAGCTAGATTTGTTATAAGGTATTACTATAGGTTAGCAGTGCTTAAAAATTAATAGAAGGTTTAGGTTAGGAATCATTATCAGATTGTACGTTAAAATTATTGAACCTACAGCAGAAATTTAAAACGGATATGTGCACTGAATATGCTAGATATATATTAAGAACCCATCCGTATTATGATAGATTTGGTCACATAAGTAAGATTACAGATATAGATCTTCGTACCGACAGATTTAAAATGTTATTTTTTCCGCATACCGTGAGAGAACATCATACGTAGCAGAGCAAAGGGTTAGGTAGATGAAATATTGTTTGAGTAGTAGGTAATGCATAATGAATATGTAAAGTTACTAGTGAATGCTGGGAAAATACAGATAAATATTTTAAATAAATGCCTTTACAATCAGTAATCACTTCATTACCATGTGCAAACTAACCATCTAGTTGCACGTGATTCTTATATCTAACAGACTCCTATGCAGTTGTATCAACGTAGCTCTTAGTTGAATTAAGGTATTGCATGGCTTGTGATCTTAATCCCCTGCCAGAGGGCCTCACGGTAGTTCGCAGGATATTACGTAGACGTAGATGTAGAAATAAGCAGCGTCTAGTAAAAGTGAACGAGTGTTAGGCAAGAATGGCCTTGCTTAAGTGCAAGGCATTCCTCGTAGGAAACGAGAGGCTTTCAGCACGCTTTGCCACAAACGTGTTCGCCAGGGCCAAGATTGCCAGCACCCATATCCATTTCTCCAACACTTTTTGATGCAAAAAAAAATAGATCGCAAGTATTACGCTTTTTGATGCCATGACGTCCTGATTTCTGATGCCCTGACGTGGACGTGGGAGATCCAGGTCTCAGAGATTGTTTTCAGGGTGTACAAAGTACAACTGAGGGGATTGAATTAAAAAATAAAATCCGCCTTCACGAAAGCTTTAATTCGGCCACTTCTTGATTACTGCCTTCATCAATGTTCTGACTATAAGACGCAACTTGTGAATACTGCAGGTAGCGGAAAATTATTGCCTTAGATGCGCTTTTGGTCTGGCGCTGCGGGTCCATCTGATGCCTATTTACATTAAGGAAAAATGGAATTGAACATTAAAGAATGGTGAGCATGTATTTATGTTCTTACAGCCGAGAGCTAGAAAGAATAAAAGATTTGAAATTCCATACCGTGGCTTGAAAACTGTTGGAAAGTTGCCAGACAAAGGGATTCAACATTTTAGATCTCTGCGGACCACTTCAGAACCCATTCGTTGGAACATACATAAGAGTGTTTAACACCCTATCTCTGAAGTTCAGGAAAACGTCGGGAAACAGGTAAGACAAATTACACTCAGCTGAAGGGTATCACGAGAGTATATCTACATTTACAGTTTATCTAAGAGCCATCTCTGGGGGCAGTGGGTGGGCAATGATCCATAACCATTCATGCACTACATCAACAGCAACAATAATGAAAATATATTAGTCCTGCATTCACTATCCACGTCAAAATATTCATTAGAATCTACGATGCCATCTCTTCCTTATTACTAAGTTAGTCATTTGATGCCATGCAATAATTTTCACTCCATTTAATCTAATGTAAACGTGCGCTTAATGTACCGTAGCTGAATTAGATTTTAAATTTATATTTATTCGCTTATTTATTCATATTTACTGTAGTGAAAGAGAAGGCGTATTCGGAATATTTTAATAAGGACGTCATTATTTTTCATTCTTTCCTTTTGCATGTATGATAAAAACTTAAACAATTTCTTCCTCTTTCATCCCAAAACGGCAAAAATGTATCTATTTTCAATCTATAAGAAATCCAACTATGACACTACTATCCGAGAAAAACTGTGTATTAAAAACCAAAAATGTATCATCTCAGGGCAAAATTCAATAGTTTAGCGCAAACATTTTTTTCATACAAAATAATAGGCAGATTAATTATGTAAAAATCTAACGTGTAGTATCTATCTCACAGAAGATGATGTATTTAAGAGCTCTTGCATGAGGAAAAGTGAATGTCAGCGTCTAATTCAATCCACGTTAAAGATATCAAATAAATAGGCATTGTGCCGATTTCAACTATTGAGCCTAAAATCAATTTCAATGCAATAATTGTCTGGTTTGCACACGAACACATTGGCTTTTTATTCGTAGGAAATATCACCATTGGACTTTACTTCCCATTACCGCGACCCGCACATCTGCAATGCACGTGTAATATCTGCTCATCCCCTTTAGTTCGCCCTCGGGGTATCTGGGCCGTCATGGCCCACCCAAGTGACGGCCCTGGAAGCAGTAAATACTCATCAATGAGAGCTCAATGCCAACCCGATCGAAGCCCGCGGTCGGTAAACACAGCGTTCTGGCTAGGGAGAGGGGGTTGCTTTAACGAACCATTGCGACTGATTGTGTGATCCTGCCCGGGCGAAGGGGGGCGATGAGCCTGGACGTGAGCCCATCATCTGGCACCACAGGGGCGGCGGAATCAGTCAGCCACTCTCCGCCCCGTCTGATTAAGGTCGCTATTCATTCGATAAAGGGGCGATGGCGACTCGCGGCAGTCGACGGGGGGAATGAACGACCGGGAGGCAAGAAGGGAAAAATTGTTTCATGAGAGGGTCACGTGATCGAACGACGAGGGCGAGGAAGTACATAGTTGTTTTCTAGCAGGGGAGGGAAGGTCGTGTGGAGGAGGAGGGGAGGGCGGAGGGGAGAGGGAGGAGGAGGTGGCACTCAACACTCTCTCGACGAGCGTTCTTAAGCAGATTCCCTCTTCATCCATGATCATCTCTGTCGAGTGGAGGGAAATAGAACGGCCCTTCCCGCTCTACGGAGTAACGACGAAAAATTCGGCCCCATATAAAAAAAGACTGCATCGCCGAAGATGCAGGTTTACGAGGCACCTTAACTCATCTTATTTTCGTCCACGTTTTTCAGGGGCGCGCTATTCTTGGGGCCACGGCTCTCGTGATTTCTGCTTGAGGAACAAGGCGAGAGTAATCGCTTCAAACGGCAACAAGGAATATGTGATAGCCTCCGTCCATTTCCATAAAATCCTCCTTCCGAGCAGGGAACGAGAACGAAGTCTGGGATATTTTCGTTCCAAAACACTGCCTCAGGGTTTGTTGTTACATCCATAAGGGCGTCGTAAAAATCTTCTCCTTGGGCCATTTTCAGCTTTATCCCTGAGATGCCGACCCTCTGGATCTCGTTAATAGGGGCGAAATAAAGATAAGAAAGTTTTCTCTGCCACTTAAGCTCTTTCCTTATCGCATCACGGAAGGGAAGGAAGAAAGCATGTGCATGGAGAAACAACTTTGGGAATATTTTAAATTACATATTCTTTTTTCATGAAAATAAATTAAGAAGAAAAAGCAAGAACATTTTGCGAGAGCAAAAATATATGAGGCAAATTTTCTTAAGCTAAAACCAAAGCATAAAGATCAGGGGTTAGATTTAAAAAAATGAGAAAAGGACAATGAATTAGCTAAGCTAACAATTCTAGAGATGAAATTACACCCAGAAAAATTAGCACTATAACGTCAAGGAAAAGCGAAGCACGTTTTTCAGGGGCGCGCTATTCTTGGGGCCACGGCTCTTGTGAGGCAAATGATGCCGTAAATAATCATGGATACATCACTTATCCCCATATTTTTCTCACAAAACACAGACACGAAACATCAGTAAAATATTTCAAATGCATCACTGATTTATAAATGATGATTTGACAACTGATTTTTGCACGCTCTTGGTGCGTATATAACTAGCTCCGGTTCATTATCACGAAATAACATAAAGTGCATGGCGGTGACTCCCAGGCATACACCCAAGAGGTCGCGTGCAGGTTATTAATCTATGCCTACAGAATACATTGCAAGCCACCTCGTGGGTGTGTGATTTCAGATGAATACTCATAGAAGGTACACTACGCTTGAAAATTCACTCATATTTAATCATACTCAATTAGATACTACTATTAATATCATGTGGAACAGAAAGTATAAAGTTTACTCTTTACACAACAAGCAAGGACGCATTTAAAGGAATCGAGAAAAGCATTGTACATTCCACGTTTCGTCTACGCATACAAAAAAAGCTTCAAATCTGCATAGTTTGTCCTAATCATCACCTCAGTAAATTCTATTTAAGCATTAAATATCATTTTACATTTCATATAGAGCATATTTGGAATAGTGTAGGTACGCTTGTAAACTTTCATGCGGTATTCCACAAGTTGGGCTTCCTACATTACACCTATATGTCATGTTATATGATGCCTGTGATGATCTCATAGATTTTTCTGAAAGAAAAAAAGCCATTTTAGTCCTATCCAGAGCTCAAACTCAAGTCTCTCATACCTTGCAATCTTAACTTTGAAATGCGAAAGTTTTCAAAATATTTTTAACGACATCAGGGAACGGATCGGCTTTAAATTCACTTAAAAGTTTACATTCACTATTGGCTGCGGAAAGACCACTAAACATATATAATATACCAAATATTCTGCTGGCTATAATAAAATATTCTGCAGATCAAGATGAGATGCATCCCAGAGTCTCCCAGCGTGTTCGGGGGTTGGACACCGAAAGGTTAGGGACGCCGCGCCGTTAGCATGGCCGCAGACCACCACTTCGGAATGAAACTCCAGGAAGTGGTCCAGATACGTCTGCACAACTCCCCCCCCCTCTTTCCTCCCTCCTTCCCCCAAGGGTGTACCTCGTTCCTACTCTGCCTGCTCCCCTCCCCCTGGCATGCGATTGACCGGCTATCTTGGGAGTGGTCACCGGGTTATTTCGGCTCAACTGGCGCACGCATTTAAAGCACGCACCCGCCAGGAATAGATGACTTCCTTTCTCTCTCTCTCCTTCACTGGACGTCGTGAGCTCCACGTTCACAGAGTCCTCTGGCGGTGGACACGCAGATGACGTATACCAGCATACTCCTCGCCAGCTTCGCTAACGTAGCGAAGTTAAATAGTGAAGTTATGACTAGTATATTAATACTAATGTTTTTTATGCATGATATGTAGTGTATGTTTGGTGAGAATTCACCCCCTGCCATACACCTTTATGGTGGGTATTATGTAGATGTAGCATGAGAAGTCACAAGCAGTTCCCGAGTGATCTAAATGCGATTTAATCTTGCGAATGCAAATTATGCCGTGATGAATCAGCTAACCAGATGCCGAGCGCTCTTAACTTTAAGACCCTGCATTGGCTGCTAAGGATTTCCTGTACCGGCTTGGGCTAAGAGGTAGCACATAATACATTGTCCTTAATTAACTTCTAGACGCTGTATAACCTCTACAGTAACTTGCATTCAAGCTTGCAGTAACTCAGGCCTTAGCAAATGTGGCACTGGCAAGTTACTCTTAGAGAATTGCTCACTCATCATGTGCAACTTAATGCTTCCACTACAGAGTGTACTTTGCTTCTATTCCTCCAGAACATAGGCGTATCGAGGGGGGTTTTGGGAGTTGTAACCCCTCCCCCCCATTGATAAAAAAAACGTGTAAATGATGTGTTTAACACATGATAATAGTGCTGTTATATCACACACTTTAGTCTATAAGTTTTTTTTCATATCTTTTGTTAGGCAACAAACCAAGAAATAGGACAACTACCTAACTACTGCACTACACTTCCATTTTACACGCTCCATAAACTTTACTAGGCTTCTACGTTGCAACTATAATAGTAGACAGCACAGAACTTGGCTGTGTGATTTTTGCGGAAAGACGAGTACATTGCTCAAGTCAATTGGGGTGTATTGTATAAACGTGGGCACCGAATACATTTTTGTACCGGCGACCGACCCTCTTCAACCCCGGCGGCGGCTGCGTAAATGGCGTGGACCTCTACAACGCTTAGGCTTTCGTGTACAATACTTTTATCCTCCCCTATTTTATTTACTCAAACGCCGAGAGAGTACGTAAAACTTATAGATTCAGTAGAGTATAGCTGGTCGATCATCTGTAGTTAGACTCAAGAGCTAGGCAAAGAGCAACGTCCAAGAGGCTGGTTGCGGATATACACTCACGTGTAATGGGATGTGTATTTCCATATGCAGTATCCAG
This sequence comes from Platycnemis pennipes, assembly GCA_933228895.1. Taxonomy (NCBI): domain Eukaryota; kingdom Metazoa; phylum Arthropoda; class Insecta; order Odonata; family Platycnemididae; genus Platycnemis; species Platycnemis pennipes. Next base: position 26,918,662 of record OW121849.1, read on the forward strand.
GGGGGAGGCCGGGAGTTGAACGACCGCTACCGCTACCTGCGTTCTGGCACCCCTAAGCCTGTGAATGTTTCCATTCTAAAGTCCCACATATGTAGGTATATGAATCAATGTCATAAGTTAATTATCAACAGTAAATTTTGCAAGGTCCACAAGTTTGGACCCACTAGGCCCACTAGGCCACCACGCTCCTTAGTATTACTTTACTGAAGATTTAAAAAATATTATAAAAATCCATTGAACTACAGAAGCTTAGATTATAGGATAAAGAAATGAGAGATATGAGAATAGACGGGTTTAAATTGCCAGTTCTCAAGATACAGTATGGCAAATTATTAGATGTGATTTATGCTACATGAGGAAATAAAGCTTAGAATAAAAATGCAATGAATTACCCTATTTTACATTCATGGATGGAGCTTTTATCGTGCAATGTACGATTCATTACTAAGCTTTCAAACTTGTTTGGCAGACAGCCGAATAAATTTACGTAGGATTTGTGCAATCCCACTTGGTATTAGTTTAAATTAAGCAGCTAAATTTCTTGCAAATTTGCTTTGCATTTGAAATAACTTCATTTTTATTTAAGATTAAAAGGAATTTATAGCAGCGCTAAACCGGGCATCGAAACAAATCGAGTGCACGACGGTAGCCCATGCCTTATCACCCTCGGTTGCACAATCTTGCAGTGGCTGGTGGTCCCTTTCACCGAGTACATACTCTTTGGAGCTAGAAGAGCAATCCGCTTACAAGTCAGCTCAAATGTGCATACACAGAACACGTTCATATATTATCGAATGTTTAGCAAGGAATCCCTAAGAGGACAGAGAATAATCCTATGGCAAATTTAAATTATCTCTTCATATTCTGCAGAAACCATACCTGATTCCAGTTACAAGTACTGTGGGAATTCATTACATCATCAATAAAATTGTCTCTCGATAGATTTCAAGGGATTTCCTTCATCACACTCCATTCTGGCGATCTTTCATTTATCTGTAACTTCTGCCATTATTTTAAGCCAACAAGCATTAAAATCCTTCATTTTCCTCTTCCTCTCTTTTCTTCAATTTTTTCTTATATTATTTTAACCATCAAGCAAGTTCAGCGTGACACATGTACCTCCACGTTGTTATCTCTTTTTCATTTCTTTTAGCAGTTTTCAGCAATCCTCTCCCACTCTCATCAGCACTCTCTCATTTTTTTAGTGTATCAGTCAATTTCATTTCAAAGATTGTTTTTCCATAGCCATGTAGTCACACCTTTTCAAGTCAATTTTCATCTTTATTTTTAATGACCTATATCTACTACTACAAAACAACAAACTCCCTTGAAAAACATGTAGCAAATCTCTTTCTCAGATCTATTGGAAATCTACTCGCTGTGTAAAGACATTTCCTTCATTAGGAAAATATTATCAATATATTTCGCAAGACATAAAAAGTCTTAATCATGGATATATTAAGCTTAGAGGACATTTCTTCACATAGAGTAGTTAGGTAAAATAGCCGAAGCAGCCGATTGCCAATTTATAACCTTTTTTCGTAGAGTATTCATAAAGTTAAATTTTCCCTATATGACTGCAAGTGATTTGCGATGTTCCTTCACATTCTTTGTTCAATATGCATTTTCCACGGCGTTTTGTACGCAGAAGTAACTGATTCCAAGGTCAAATGAATAAAGACCAAAAACAAATATTACTTACGATTTTAAAAGAATTTAAGGACCAGACAGGTGTAGTTTATTATTATCGATATTTTAGATACTTTGGGGCGTCATATTATCTGTCGTTAAATATATGAAAATGCAAATGTATGATGAGCATAGAGGTGAATGGATTTAATCAAATCGGAGGTGGATTACTATAACGCAAAACATTAGTAGTATGACGTAAGCTCGATTAAATTCCTTTTCCGCAGTCAGAATTTTGTTCGACAAAAAGTACATGCAGCCCTCTGGTAATTATTTATCTGCCTTTATTTTTAATTTGAACACGTGAAACTAGGAAATAAAGGACATATGTTCCAATTACTTCAAATATGGCATAATTTCTCAAATATATCTTGGATAGTGGATCCAGTTGTTCGATTTCACTCGTTCAGATGACAACACTTGAAACATTAACGATTCTTTGTTTTTCAACCTGGATTAGCTCCGACGCGTCGGAGAGGTAACGCATTAGCCAGCCGCTTCCCCACCACTCTCCCTCCAATCCTCACACCTCCCCACGGTGCATGGCTCCGTGCTGTGCCGACTCTTCCTCAGTCTCCTCCACAAAAATGATCTGGATTTATTTTCGTCGCCACTCGCGGAATGTTTGCCATCACGAGCGTTTTCGCAAGAGCAGTGTCGCCAACGTTCCATTGTTCCAGAAGTGGCCGCCGATGACCTCAACCAGAGTGGGGCTCGTCACTTTCAGCATCTCCGTGCTCTTTGCGGGTGGGTGCTATATGGATGCTATAACCACTAGAGGGGAGGGGGGATGAGAGCGAGGGACCTTTAACGGATCCATGACGACAGCAAACGAAAACAGATTTCAATGAAGGCGATTTGGTAACTGGCTGCTATCTATTAACTCTTCCGACGGGTGACCTTAATAGTGAGAGATCTGGTCTTTTAATTTAGTTCATCCCTTCGTAACGCGTTATCTAATTCTGTAGAATAACAAGTGCGAGGCTTATCACTGGCGTGCATCCTAAGGAAGAATGTTACAATGAGATGGGGAGTTTTAAAGTCAAATTTCCGGGCAAAGTAGGAAAAATAATGAATGCAAAATTAAGGCTTATTACTAGGTTTCCCATCTTATTTACGGCATCTCCAACCACACACCCTTGCGGTGGTATGTAGGGTATTATGCAAATGAAAAAAATGTGATAATGACGATAACAGCAGCAGAGAGTCCAGGCTGGAATCGTTCTAAATATGATGTCATATAAGAATGATGATAAATATGATCGGATGAGTGACAAACTAAGAAGTCTGAAGGAAAGTGGTAGAAAATGGAAGCCTCCTGAAAACTCTGAAAAGAAGACGGGACAACTTAATCGGCAATCTAGAGACACGGTGCCCCGATAAAGACAATCGTCGAGGGGAAAGTGATTGGGAAGAATGGAAAAGGAAGGTCTTGCATTAGATATATGAAATAAGTTGTGAATCATATGAAAGAGAAAAATTACGTAAAAATGAAGAGGTTAACCAATAAAAGAATTGAGTGTAGAGTTGCGTCTAACCAATCTTAGGATTTCTGTTGTGTGGTGATAATGATTGTAATGATAGTGTTAAACACTGGTAACGGCTTTTGGGCATTCCTCCGCGTAGTGTTGTGTCAAGGCGACGAGAGTTTCTCCAGCCATCCTGCTGGCGTCTTCAGGTCAGAAGTGTTGATGCTTCGAAATTGGCCGTCTTATATAGGGGCTTGGGTGTCGTAGGTCGTCTCTGATTGGTCCTGTTAATATTTTGGTCACAAGTGGGCTCTGATTGGTCTTCGATTTTGAAAACTCTTTTCCAAGAGTTTGCCAGCGTGTAGCCGTCTCCCCTATTGTAATTTTCTGGCTGTTTCGTAATTTATATTGCTTCTCGGATTACCTCAGGCTAACGCCAGCAGGATGGCTGGAGAAACTGTCGTCGCCTTGACACAACACTACGTGGAGGAACGCCCGAAAGCCGTTACCAGTGTTGAGAAACGCCGCGGAAACCAAAAGCGCTACCGACATTTCACCACATGTTTGTCATGTAACCACAAACATTTGTATTGAATTCCTTATTTATAGAACGGATTTGTATTGCAAGTGAACATACGAGATATTTCACAACTGATGAGAATCATTAGCTCCGAGGAATCAGGCAATAAGAGCACCAACGATTACGAGATTATCCCTTTTCCCCTGGAATGGACGTCATCCCTTTTTCCGAATTAAGCGATTGGTTGCATCCTCGTCTCTCGAGCGAATAGGAGTCAGAAATGCAACAGGAGACCATTCCGTTGGCTAATCTCGGAGCGGCAGATGCGTAATGGCCTGAGGACACGCTTGGAGCGCGGTGTTATCTGGGAGGGAGCTCACTGATAAAGATGCTGGTGATTGTACATCTGCCAGAGGCCGCTACACCCACAGTCTGACGACAGAGCGGGAACCGTATGTCACGCGGGATCAAAACTGTGGCCTCATCGGATAAAATCGCGCTGCGCCACCGTCGGTCACGAGAAGCCGGAGCCACACAGTGGAGAACTCATCTACATAATTCCCAACAAGTGTCCGCAAGGGTGTAAGGCAGTGGGTGAGCCATCACCATCACATTATCAAGTAGTGAGAACACTTGCTACCCAGTAGGCATCTATGAGAAAAATACTAACCCGTTTGAACACTACTTACATAAAACCAAGAGTTGAAAAACTACCAAGCCGAGGATAATATGGAACATGCAGCAACGAAACATTTATCATTTTACTCACCAAATTGTGGTTAGTTGGTGAGTTTATTTATAAAAATGGGTTTATTTTAAGGCAATACACTCATTTCTAAAGATAAATTAAACAATGAATATTGATCATTCCACGTCAATTTGACCAGAAAATCGGCAAAAATGACCCTTAGGGTCACCGATTTTGACCAAATTTGGCACGACGGCTCCATTTGATAATAAAATGAAAATCCAGAAGTCGTTTTACAAAAAACGCAACTGTTTCCAAAATATTGCAACGTTGCAAAATTCGAATTTTGCAAAAGTTAATACACATTTTACGGTATATCTAGGAGACCATTTGAGCTACAGACGTGTTTAGGGGCTTATTTTAAAGGCCTTGAATTGAACAAATATAGTAAGGGATTATATTGTGAAATACAAACAATTTTGTAAAGTTTATAACAATTTTAAAGTTTCAAATCGATTTTTGACAATGCACCTCTGCCTTCCATTTTGCTCATTTCTTATATGTTGTAGAAAAAACCCTCTACGAATTAAAAAGTTTGTCACAGGTAATATTTCATTTAAGAAAGAAAAATATTTTTGAGTGAAAGGCGCCCGCCTACCGACCGACGTAATGGTACTGGTAGTAGGTACCACGTAGTACAAAAATGTGGAAAATCCAAGTGTTTGCTGATTTATAATGTATTGGATCCACCACATAACGGTCGATACCATCGAGTATATATAATATCCTGCAAACCTCTACAAATACCTATTTGTTGCAGTGGATGAACGGTCTCTAGACAGGCATTATCAATCATAGAGAATTAGGTTACACTCATTGCCAAGAAAGCATGCAAAAACAATTATATTCCGTGCATACGCTACTGACCTGCAACTGAGGGGTGAAATGCTAGTACCACGAGGATAATATTAGACATAAATTACGAGACACGTGAAATCATAGGCATAAATTACACTGCATTGTCAGTTCATACAAAATATGTAATAGTTTTCGACTAGTCAGTCCCTTCTATAAATGCATAAAATCATTGACATTTATATCCAAGAGTATGTATGAGTTAGCTATGTCAAAACACGCACACGTAAAACTAATCCACTACATTCTAATTTCTAGGTCAAAATCTACAATACCTATTCCGATTTCACCATGGACCTTTGATGTAATCTATTCCTGTGCCTAATTGTGAGCGGAGATAAAATTCAATATAATACCACTCTCCTCTTTAAGAGTCGAAACATTGCTTAAAAAAATTACCATTGAATATTTACACAAATTATATGGCTACCTTAACTGGGCTGGGTTATAATATAAATTAAAAATGAATATAATTACCCACACATTATTTAGAAAATTTAACTTAGACTTCCTATCCAGAGGGACAGAGTCCAAATCCTGGGTTTTCTGTAGAAAATTAGCATTGGTTTATCGATCACCACTTGAGTGCAGTATTCCGTCCATTGTATGGGAAGTTACACCGTGGACTCTTTAGCACCTTTCGTTAAGAACAAAATAATACCGATACTGGAGTTTTTACGCACTGAATAAAATTGAAAAGCTAAGTACGATCTGAGAAAGATACATGCTGTGAATAACCTAGGCTTCGGTTGTCCGTTGAAGGTAAAAACGAATATAATAATAAGGCATGACATATGGTACTTCGTGCAGTGGCATACATCTACATCTACATAATACTCTGCAAACCACCATAAATGTGTGTGGCAGGGGGTGAATATTCACCAAACATACATTACATATCGTGCATAAAAAAGGATTAGTAATAATATACTAGTCTAAACTTCAATATTTAAAAAAATATAAAAAATAGCAAAGCAAGCATTCAAAAACATGCTGTCATTTGGGTTATCTTCAAGTCCTTATACCAACATGCCGTTACCATTGCTATACATTGATACACTCGTATTGGACATATTTACCGCCTAATTATTGCCATACTATCTTTCCCATGAAAGATTCTAGCATCAACAATCAAGAGAGATGTGTGTGATAGTCTGTTCAACAGTCGTATGTGAATCTCAAGGAGTGGAAACTCCTGGTTGTTTGTGACGTCTATTTAACAATCCGGCCTTGTCATTTGATCTTAAATTTCAAAAGGTGTACGATTTACTGGCATGTTTTAATTCGCTGGTTGACAGCATGGCATGTTATCACGCACGAAATCTTGGCTGATTTTTCTTAGCGACCAATGAAATACGAAGTATGGTTGATAAGAGAGCCCTTCTGTCCATGTAATCAGATCAATGGAAGATTGCGAGCGAATATTGGATCATACATCACAGGCAATCAATTGGCCACTAGAGAGCCAACGCAACTGCCGCTATTTTTAAGAACAAACAACACCCATTATCTTATCGTCCGATTACAACTATCATCTGCCTCTCCAAGCTAACATCTGGGAATCCTCGCACGTAGCTTCGCGATAAGCGAGCGATAACGGAAAATGATTCCATCAAAGAGTGCAAACTCATCGGTGGATGTTTCATTTTCATTAAATACCTACCTCATGCCAGATATCAAAGTGGGATGAAAGCGATTATGATGACTGGGGCATGGAAAGAGGTTTTCTGTTGCCAAGACGGCTATCCAAAGAGAACCTGCCATTCACAGATAGCATAACCATCTAATCAGTTGATAGCAACGCAACTCTGGAGGTTGACTGACGATACAACGCATCGTATAATGCGATTACTTTGATAACGGTGACCAGGTTGACTAACATACAAAAAATCAAAACTTATATCAGGAAATTAAAGTAACACTTGGATAAAAATGTTTAAGTCACTTGGAGATTGCCACGTGGAGTGATAACGATGGAAAGGACATTTTTCTTATGGCAAGATTAACCTTATACTAGTGACATGAATCATAAAGCTCATGAAATACGTTTCTGAACAGATATATTTGTCGTGGAGAAGGAGATAAAGTGATTATCAACAAAATCTTCCAGAAATTAAAGACCTCTTCACGCTCAAATACATGTGAGAAGTACGCAGACTTCCCCACAGATATGCATTTCATAGGGCTTCTCAAGAGCACGCATAGGCATTATTCACCGTGAAACGGAGAACTTCAATCGATTAAACATTTATTTGCCATTCTGCCTGCAGCTATCGTCGAGTCACATCACTGATGCGTCAGACGTTGCCTGAGGTAGGAGCCAATTTCAGAGAACGCCAAAGTGAAATATTCTTTAAAAAAAAAGAGAAGATGACGAGGACATTTCAGAGATGCCTCGAGAAAATGGGGTGAGAGGCAGTTCTCCTAGAGCATCAGTGATAAAATAAGGCGGTAATGGAAATTTCTCGCTTTTATCAAAGACAGCAATTCAAGAAGAAAAGACAAAGTAAACAACTTTACTCTAGAAGTAATATAGAGAGTATTACTGACAGCAAGTACTCTAGAAGTAATATAGAGAGTATTACTGGCCTGGAGCGTGGAGCCTACTTACTACCCTACTTAGAGGCCTACTTACTAGGGGATTAATCAATCTTCCCCGTAAGACTATTTCATAATACAATTTCGCTTATGATTAATGTTGCTCTGCGAGTAATGGAAAAAGTGGATTTAATTCAAACTATGAATGTACTCCTACAGCGATTGCTTTTTATCATTAGAACAACCATATAAATCTCCAATCCCTAGTGAGTCCTTCAAGAAAGCATTCATAAAAACAGTTGGTGAAACAGAGTTAACTAAAAAGTAACTAGTTATTTAAAATACCATTCGCATAAAAATAAGGCTAGTTCTTTAGATAACGACTCTCGAGATTGATGGAAAGAAATTTTGCTTCGCAAAAACATCACAGCGATCGCTGACTGTATATTAATCACACACCCGTACACAGGGGCGTAGCCAGGACGATGTGTTGGGGGGGGCACGTCCCGGGGGGTCAGGGGGTGGAACCCCCCTCTGGGGAAAATGTGAACATTTTTATCTCTAGAAATCACATTTCATGCTATTTTGGCTCTTAAAATTACACAATTGATGGGTTGTCGGGAAGCTGTTTTGCTAAAACATACTAGACTATAAAATACATTTTGCAAAAATGAGCTTTTTTAGAAATCTAATCACTATAATCAATAACTTTTACTCCAAGAAAAAACTTAACTTTTACTCAAAGAAAAGAATAATGGAATATAAATAAATCACTCTTGCTTTATGAAAGATGTAAATACAGTATTTATTTCTTTACAGTGTTCTAAGTTCTTTGTATAATCCTAAATACAAATTCAACAAATCTATGAAATTATTTATTGTCCATTGGTCTAGGGAAAAGAAATATAGGCCTATCTTAAATTAACAAATCCATTCTTCTCTTGGAACAGTTTGGAAATCGCTCCACTACTTCTTCAGCACTAAGCGGCACCTGCCAGTGAATGTTGAGTAGGTCTAAGCCGTTGAGTCTACCACCAGATGTGGTGGATCGTATCCACGTTTTAAGTCTACGAAGGGTAGAAAAGGAGCGTTCACCTTCAGCAACAGTGACAGGATTTACACGTGTTTCAAGCACTTTCTTTATATTTGGGAATTAATCATTGTCACAGAACGGTAAAGTATGAAGAGGACATGATGAGATGTTACCAACTTCCTTTTCTTCTATTTCCCATTTCTTCTTCCAGAATACAATTTCATGTAGAAGCATTAGGGTGTCAACATCTGGAAAGTTGATTTCTTTCAAAGCCTGTTTGGCGATGTACATTTTTTCTTTTACAAGGAAGCTTGGCACCACATACTGCAGCTTAGTGACCAAGTTGAAATGATCCCCAAATCTTGATGTACATTCAGATATGCAGTGGTCCAAAAATTGAATATAGACATTAATTTTAAAGTAAGCTTTTGCGTCTTCTTGTGCAACATTTGATCTATGAACCTGCCTTCCACAGACTCGCGGTAAGGACATCTCGATGTTGTGCTTCGTTGCAAGATTTTCTGCCTTAATAAATATGTCATTAAAACTTTCATCGGCACTTTCCCTCTTTTCAATGAGTGTAGCTTTTAGTACATCTAAATGTTTTTTGGCTTGCATTAGATTTCTTTGTCTTTTTTGCAAATACCGGCTAACAGGCAGTATCAAGGCAGTTATTTCCCCACAAACAAACATGCTTGTTATAAAATCTGAATTTAAGAGAGCATGTATTAAAGCAGCAGCTCCAGAGTCTGGTTTTACCTCACTGATTTCCTCGAGCGAAGATATTATTGCATCAAATAATGCAATAAAATCCATCAGAACAGTGTGTCTTTCGACCCATCTCGTTTCACAAAACTGACCAATAACAGTTTTTAGAGCATGGCTGTCAGGACAATTTTCAATATTCTTTTTTAGGACTTCTCTTCGAAAACTGCTATGCCTTAGGAATGTTATCACACTTCTGATTGTAGCCAACATATTTTTAATATGTCTAGACGCTGTTGTGCTATTTGTTGCTGCTACAATGACAAGGTTCAATGCATGACTACAGCAGTGAGTGTACAAAGCATGAGGGTATTCCTTTGAAATCCTTGTCTGTACACCCTTAAATTGGCCCGCCATATTGGCAGCTCCGTCATAGCCTTGCCCTCGTAACTTGTTTAAGTCAAGACCAAGTTTTGTAACAGTTTCTAAAATAACAGAGGCTAGGTTTTCTCCTGTTGTACTTTCAACTGGTACAAATGTCAGAAACGCCTCAACAATCATATCATTTTTTAGATAACGGACACTGAGGGACAATTGTTCAATCCCACTTATGTCTGTCGTCTCATCACACAAATAGAATAATATAATGATTCTTTTACATCAAAAATAATCTTTTCTGTTATAATATTGCCACAAATTGAGATGAGCTCATTCTCGATTTGTGGGCTAATGTATAATGCATTTTGTGAACCTTTGTTGAAATGCTCTTTTAACACTGTATCTCCAGCATCTATTCTAAATTTTAACATGGCTCTAAAATTTCCTTGTCGGCTTTCCTCCTCATCATCTTCTAGAATGTCTGAACAGCTTCCTTCACAATGTCCACGTAAGGGAATATTTTGTCTACCGTGAAACATGACTGTTTTCACTATTGAAACGAGCTTTTCTCTGTTTTCCTTAGCCCGTTTTACAGCAGCATTGTCTGTCATGTGTATAACATCACAGGATGTATTTTTATAAATATTTTTGAATGCCTCACTATCCAAGACACTATTTTGATGATAAGTGCTGATTTCATGTTTTTTTAACATTTCAAGTGCCTTTTTCCATTTTGTGAGTGGCTGGGTAACCAAAGTGTTAATGGTAGCATTATGAGATGCACTTTTACCAAACAAAAAACAATGTTTACATAAAATCCCATCAATATTTTTGGAATAAACAGCCCATTTATACTGCTTCAGCCAAGACAACTGACAACATCTACTTTTGCTTCCCTCTTTTTTTGAGGGAAATTTATACGTATCTAAATATCTACAACTATCTTGAGTCAAAATCTGGTACTTTACATTGTTATCAATGTTAACTTTAGGCGTTAATAATATGTCAGAAATGTCATTAATATTCAGCCCACTCACACTATTCTGTTCCGTAACAGTTTCTGACGAGTTGCAGGTGGCTTCACTGATGTTAACGTTATTGTCCACTACGTCACTAGTTGTTCCAGTGTCAGAAGGTTTACTTTTCTTAATAATAAATGATTCTAATGTCCCTTTCCGCTTTCCAATGTTCACTTCAGACATGATAATTGAAATAAACACACTTTCCATTATCAGTTACTCACTTGACACACACGAGAGAATACATCTACACGATACCCTGCAAGCCACCGCGAGGGTGTGTGGCAGGGGGTGAAGATCACCAAGCATGCACTACTAACATGCAAGCAAGCAACTAAAGGGTCTCATGCAACTAGATTGTTAGTATCTATAGTATTTGAGGGGTTAATACATGCATCATGCACTACAGAATACTCTAAAATATTTCCCCTACCTATCCCTTTGCTGTGCTGCCTATTCTGTTCTCTTATAGTTCGGGGGAAAAATGCCATTTTGAATCTATCTGTACGACAATCTATCTCTCTAATCTTATTTATCTGGTCGAATCTAGCATAATACGCTGGTGTTTTTAATATGTGCCTAACATCTTCAGCAAAGCCATCCGATTGAAATTTCTCCAATAGATTTAATCTGAACTTTAACCTACGCTCTGATAATGATTCCCACCCTAATTCTTGTATTAATTCTGATACACTACTCAACCTATCGTAACACCTTTTGACGAACCTAGCTGCTCTACACTGGCTGCATACTCAAGGTGGGGCCTAACTAGTGAAAAGTAGCATCGCTCTTTTGTCTTCTCATCACATTTCCCAAGTACTCTTTTTATAAATCCTAGCTTTTCATTAAAAAAAAAAATTCGTATCACAAGACTACACTCACATCGTCGCCATAATGACACATCGACTAGACAGACACGACGAACAAATGCTGTCAATGCACTGACGGGCGAGTCCATTCGGCGAGTCGGGAGGGGAGGCGACAGTGCGTGGCGCGCAACAAGTGGCGATCTCAAGTTCAAGTGGCAGGTAGAAGCACTATAAATGTGCATCTTATGAATACAATGTGTTCGCACTCAGACGCTAGCTTTGCTGTCAGGCCGGGTGCAAAGCCGTGGTTAGTAATGTAAACGCTTCACAAAAGTAATAGTCAATATTAGTTTTGCTTCCTAGTATTGGTGGAATAGAATAAATTTGTTTTATCGGTTAATATTTTTCTACTAAAATTAATTGGTTTGGGGGGGGGGCACGTGCCCCCTGTGCCCCCTCCTGGCTTCGCCACTGCCCGTACATAACCCGCAAGCCACTGCAAGAATGAATGGAGTTTGCGTTACACTTTGCGTCACGGACATAATCATACCGTGAGTGATGAATTTACTAGTTAAACTGTATAATCATCATCATAAATCAACAATCCTAAAATTGGTTTCATACGGCTCTTCTTCGGATTCTCCCATCAGCTAACCTCTACTAATTATGTAGCATAATACTTCTCTTACACACACCTAACAACTTGCTCCATATATTTCAAGCAAGGTCATATTTTTTTCATCATTCACTTTCACTTTTTCCTCGAAGATTGTCTTCATTAGGCCACTAAGTCTCAAAATATAGCCGAAGTTGTCCTGTCTTCTTCCATAGTTTTCAGCAGACTTCTTTTCTCTCCCACTCTTCTACTAATTCGTTTTTTCACTTGGCAGATCCATTATTATTCATAGTTCCTCTGTAGCTCTACATTTCTAATGCTACTAGCCCCTACTGGCATGGGATGTGACTATGTATTATCTCACTAACTCGGGATTTTCTTTATACATTGGATTAAACATATTTCATTTGCATATAGCGTGTGTGTGTCGCGCAATGAAACTACCCATCCACGCATCTTCGAAGAGACTTTCAGGGAGCTTAGCACACATAGATGCAAGTTTCTCCGTTAGAGCGAAGATGGCATATCCCCTGCGATTGAATATACTACCTTATGCCTGAAAATAACGATACAATGCACCAGGAAATTTGGAGTGCGGTTTAAATTATAATGGTTATAAGAAGTGCCTGCTACAGAAATGATAAGGTATTACGCTATGGGAAAATAATGCCTTCGCAGAAGATTTTCCGGAATCAATAGGAGAGATGTTGAACTAAGAAGTGAGCGGAATTTTTTTTCATACTGAAATTAATTTAAAAAATGATTTTGACGAACGTGGAGACTATTGGGAAACTTCCTGAAAACAAGAATTCAGTAACGGTTTAGGAATTAACATTAGGGGAGAGCCACCAAAGGAGTAGGCCAAAGAGATATCGATATGTAGAAATCTAAGATACTATTATGACGTACATAAGTACCTTATAAGGCAGAATAGAAGAGACCATGTGAAAAACAGCCTTTAAATTGATAACAATTCACGATGTACAATCAATGGAATGTGATCCCTTAACCAAGTCTCAAAAGAACCCGCTGGCTTGGCAAAAAATCAAGTCAGCATTGGAATTCAGTCGGCTGCGTGATTGATAGTGGTACCTAGATAACAGAAGTTTTCCTAACGCACTTATTTTAAAGCACAAGAAGGGCTCAGTCAGATATTTCGGGAAAATTGGGGAATTTCGTTGGCCAAGATTTCGCGCTAGGGAGCTGCGAAAAGACACGCGTTTCCCGAGGGGAAGAACAGGAGAAAACGAGAAAAAAAGAGCGTAATGGAATAAAAAGGTTTCCCTGAAAAAAGGAAAACCCTGACGCCCCGCGGCCTCCTGGACTCTCTCCAAAGCCTTTCACTTTTACGGCACGCAGCGAGACTCCGAGGTGCTGACGGTTGAAACGGGATTTGGGGAGGGGATCTCGGCGGTGAATCCTCGTGTTGGAAGAGGCCGAAGCTGTGAGACACCGTGGGGAAGGGGGAGATTCTTTATAGTGCACCTCACGGGCGTCTCGGCTTCCTTCGAGCAAAAAAATACACCCCGAAACCATCCCTTTCCCCCGCCGCCCCCAAACTCCCGTCTCGGATGCTGGCGAGGCTTCCGACAACAGCGACCACCGCCTCGGAGCCACCTCCGCACTGCGTCCAAGAATAACGCGCCAATTACACGGGACGGTTGAGAAAATGTTTGCGCGGTCATTTGGGGCGGGCAGGGGAGGGCGCGCTGCCCGATTAGGGTGCTTCCTGCATCCCCCAGGAGGGATGTGATGGGGCGCCCTGTCAGTGCAACGATGTCGCAACGGAGCCAAGTGAACAGGTGCGGAACGGTACCGAATGTGCCGACTCGCCTTACTTATCGCTCCATGGAGGATGTCCGATTTCGATTCCTGGAGATGTAAGATTTGTCATCTCTGATAAGTCCATACAAGGGAAACGCAATGGGAAAACCTCGTAAGCATCGGAAAGTCACCCCCAGAGACCCTGACCCGTCTGCTACCGCAACGGAGAAAGAGCTAATTCTGTTAGCCCAAATCGAATTCGATTGTTCTCTCATTGTTCCGAAAACTTCCCTAGACAGTCAGCTGAGCTGGTTCTAACAACATTTACCTATAGAATATTTATTTTAATTTAAGTTTGCATTAATAAAAAGCAATTAGCAATAGATAACTCTGAACTTTTAATCAGGGACTTCCACTTTTGAAAATCTCATTCTGATCTACATTTCTTTACATGATTTAAAATGGACAACTATTTCTTCATGCATCCATTTCGGATAAAATTCATCATATATCTTAAATTTTATTTGAATGAACAATAAAAATGTTTACAGCATGTCACGTGCATAATATTTAAGAAATATCGAAATCGTGTCTATATTGTGGAAAAAAACAGACTTTAATGACAGCACGGCACAGTGCTTTGGCAATCTTTTTAATATGCATAAAACAACATCTTTGCAAATGCATATGATATCATTAGAAACGTTTAAGACAGGGAAAATAGGGAATTGGGGAGATGAAATTCGTCATACGAAAAATTTTAAGAGAAGCAAAAGACCTATGCATGTCCTTTTTCGATTTTTCATAATCATATATTCCAAAAAACGAAAGCAAAAATTAAAATAATTCATAGTTAAATAATGAGTGAAAAAATATTACGGTATAGCTACACAAGAATGAATAGTACAACTTGATAATCTCTTGAGAGCTTTGTGCTGGTTCAACTTCAAGTTTATAGAAAGCCAACCACATCTGGCTTCATCAACTAATTGAGCTACCACCAGCCACTAAAAGGTGCTGCTTACATAAACTGGCTTATTCCTATCCGCAGATGGAGGGTGACTACAGCAATTAGCACGTTAAATTAAATTTAAATGCTTGAAATATTTTTGTCTATTCCTTCATCATTCGAAATTAGCGTTGTAGGTATAATACAGATAAATATCGTTTAATACATAGTAAATTATCCACAAAGGATACGCAAGGTATTAATCTATGTAATAAGGTAAACTCAAGGTAATAGCCTACACCCGGGTCATAAATTTAAACTTTAACTAGTCAATTTTTTCATATGCCAAAAATAACCCACTTCCTTTGAGTTGGAGGATACCTACATTGCAAGCATGGCAGAAATGTGCATTCATTCCGCTGAGAAACGGCAGTCGCACACGAAGGCATTTACAAGGGTTTTTCAACATTTTCCCCCAGCGACCTAAATGAAGCTTTGGCTATGAACAAACACAACTCATTCCAGTGATGACCAATCGAAGAGGGGAACCATTAAATACCGTTACCTTTAGAATAAGCACCCCGAATTGCTAAAGGCAGAGAAGATTTCTGATATACGAAGAAAAAAGGCTGAGCAAAATAAATGAGACCAGAAGAGGACTTAGGCTACGTTCGTGGAAAGCCCATCAACAGAAAAGAGAGAAAAGTAATCAGAAGAATAAAACATATACGCCTTGAGAGAAACTCAAATTTATTCAACAGCAATGCATTCCAAATGGCTCTCACTCCATAATACACGAGGGATGAGTGCTGAATGGCTAAAATTATGAGAAAATATTAAGATTATTTCCGAAAATCATTCAAAAGCATGTCTCGTTCATATAAGTTTTTCAGTATTCAAAAATTATTACAATGACCGCTTGTCCTAGAGGTCAATAGAGAAATATTTACTAATTTCCGCAAGTAGAAGTAGCCACAAAAGCAGCTGAATACAAGAATTTACCACAAATATTCTAGCTGTAAATGTACCAGGTGTGTGTACGTTTTCGCTTCGTATTCATTAATGAGATTACTTACAATCTTGGGGGAAGGTTTTTCTCAGAAATAGTAGCGAAAATATTTTCAGCTCAATTTACACGACCAATGAAACTAAAATAAACGAGACCGGATAACTACTAAGTGGCATAGAAGCCATTAAGTACTAGTATAATTAGCCATTTGTTTTAAATAGTATGACGCTATAGTTGAGGATTTTTTGTCAAACGGCTTCGTTTCTTGGAAGATCATCTTCTCGCTACTTCCATGAAAAGACAGATGTGGCCGATTCAGGATTGATGCCCCGTTGAAAAAATCTTTTCCTCCGGCCTAGCCCAGAGCCATCAATTTCCAAATTTATCGCCTTTGATCCAACGTTACGTTTTCGTTTACGCTCCCGAGAAATATATCGTCAGGACCTCGAAGAATATATTCTCCACCGTAATAAATCAGGTTGCCGCCCTCGAGGAAAAAAACTCACTCCCTCCCTCCCTGCATTCCCCTCAAGTCGGATTAAAGAAAAAGGACCCTTTGGAGGGGGCCAAAGTCTGCTCACTGGTCCCCCGACCCCACACCCTCCCCCCAGAAGTCGACTTATATACGTGGCACTTGGAGGTGGGCCGCACACATCCGGTGGTGCCCGACCCACCGGACTCACCGGGGCACGCCAAAACGGGAAAAGTGAAGGGGGGCGCGAAAGGATTTCGGTCGCGGCAGGCGAAAGAGGGGGAATAGGTTGAGGGGGGGGGGGGAGACAGGGTCACAAGGATAGTGGGGTGGGAAAGGCCGGGAAGGGTCTGGAACGCTTCCGAGAGGGGAGGGGTGGAGATGGGGTTCACAGAGGAGGATACACTGAAGGGGGACGTTTATCACTTGGGTGATGGGCTGGACTTGGACAAGGAGGCAGGCGAGACTATATCTACACCATAGCCCCTAACTCACCTCGAGGATGCGTGGCAGTGGGTGAATACATACAAATATAAACTAGGTACTGTCAATTAGTATTCGCATAAATGTGGCACGTAAATTCTATGGGAAAATAAGGGATATATCATCTGCACCTACCTATTACCCAATAACCAACTCGTGGGTCCCAGGCGTGGAGTGGATTATCCCCAAATATGCACTGCGTACATACATTCACTAATAGGTACAGCAGTATAAATTAGAGACGCTTTCCAGTAATACATCTTGTATATTATATGGGATTCTCGTGGCAGGTTTGATAATGGAACTTAGAATATGATCGGTGGAAGGCGAGATTTGTGATAGCACGCTATAATCATTACATTATGCAATATGCTTACTGATACAACTAGTATGGAAATCTCTATCACACCGTAGATAACGATTTAAACCATGATTTTACTCCGTCTATGATAGCGGCTTTGATCTTAGGTTACAGCCAAACGCTGCGACTAAAATAGCGGTCGCTATAATTCAAACTCGCGTTGCGGCATGCGAATGCATGGGATGCCATAACCTACGTGCGGTGCTATTTTTCCACCTCGGAAGGAGTCAAAAGGTGCTAAAAGAAATTGGCGAGGAGCAGGAGGGCAAGCAGGATGTAGGATGAGAGGAATGAGTTAAGGATAGGACTCGGGAAAACTTGAAAAGGAGAGAGACCTTGAACGGGGAGGGTTTTACGGCGCTCCCGCGTGATGAATGAGGGTGAAAGGTTCCTCCCGGAGAACACGAAGAGGATTCGGGAGATGTAGAGAACTGGCTGGTGGGAATGAGGAGAGTATGTGGTGGGGAGAGAATAATGGGGGGGTGTTCCTTCGGTCTCAAAGGGACGGATGCTGAGCACCGAAATTCCATGTGTGAGACGTGCGATTCCCATCCTCATTCCCCTCCCGTAACAAGTGGCTCTATGACACAGAAGTGACTCAAATGAAACTGAACGGAAGGGGAGCTTTAAAATGTCAAAACTCTGCCATTGATAGAGAGATGAGGAATTGACAAAGTGGTGCAGAGATCTAAATAAATGGAGCAATTCAATATGTACGCGTTTAAGCAATTTTTTATCCAGAACCAGTAGGCCACTGGAAGATACTGCCCCGCTAATAATATAGTGCTGAAATAGTTTCCACCCTTGGATATCTGTAGAAAATACAGTATGTAATTGATTTACTATAATATAGTGTTATGCGCCGATAATGCCCCGCCTTTTTTATGCATGATGTGTAGTGCATGTTTGATGAGAATTCACCCCCTGCCACATACCTTTATGGTGGCTTGCAGGGTATTATGCAGATGTAGATGTAATAACTCGGAGTAGATGAAACGACTAAATTTTTATCCTAACAATATTATTGTAGAGTTACTTAAAGCAAATAGATATTGGACAAGAAAAAAATAATTTTACAAGGTATCATGGAGAAATAGGAGATCTTTTTAGACCCGAGGACGAGGCGATACGATACTCTCATATAGATGTATTCAAGCCGAAATAAAGCGACTGATTTCAAAAAGAAAAAATTTTAAAATGTGATAAGAAGTCGAAAGAGTGACATAGATTTTTACTTATAAGACTGTTTAAAATATGCTGCCAAAATATGGGAATCATGAAAAGAGCATGATATGGAATTAAATTCAAAATTGAGAGAGGAATAACGGTGGGAATCACTATATTATAGTAGCTCAAGTACATACTGTATTTTCTGCAGATATCAAAGGGTGGAAACCATTTTAGCGTTAAAGCTTATAATAGTAACATTGAACACGGTGGACACCTACGATACTAATGTTAAAAATTATTTAAAATACCAGCATACTCTAGTGGACAGTAAGTGGACAGTAGAAAATTATCGAATTTTCTGTGTTGACTTGGTAGTTCATGCCTGGTAAGTGGTGCCTTCTCCCTTCCACGTCCTTTGCGGTGAATTTCGGGAAACAATGTAGATATTCATAGATTCTGTACTGAGACGTTCAGGTTGTCATTAAGTGATGGGCAACTATTGGAAAAATATGACACTAAATACGAAATATATGGAGTTGAATTAAGTACTTGAGAACAAGTTAAAAGTCTGTGAATCACATTAAGCACCAGACTCATTTGGGGAGCACAATTCAATGCATTTACGGGTCGGCCTTAAAGAAATTTGATTCATTATACGGATGGTACGAAAGTACAACACAAAAGTTGAGGAGAGATATTACTTCGCATTAGTTAATCCAGAAGTGGAATATTCCTCCAGCATTTGGGACCCGTGGTTATAAAAAGTAAGAAAATAATTAGAGAAAATTCAGAGGAAATCAGCTGAATTTGTGAACAGTTGTTATGATAAGGGGGTAAGTGTAACTTTGTTGTTAGAGACAATGGGATAGGATAACCTTCAAACACGAGGACTGTAAGCCAGACTACTTTTGCAAGTACAGAGCAGACGAGTTCACTTCCGATACCGAGTTTATTATAAGAGCCTCACACTACCTCGATAGACAGTGATAAAAGAAACACACTGCACCACTGTGAGATTCAAATATTTTTTCTTTTCGCAAATAATTCCTGCCCATAACAACTTCAAGACTTCTCACGTCATAATACCTTCATAAATAAATTCATTAATTAACACATATTCTAATATAATGCTGATAAATAAATGAAATGAAGATGTTATATTTTTTCTTTTTTCTCTTATTTTAGGATTTAAGTATGCCCGCATGAAATACTAATATGTGTAATGCATTTCCGTTGTGCTTATTAAATGACTTTTGCATGCTGAATAAAAAATAGAACTGGTAATATGTGACTCGTGTGGTATTCATAGTATCTCTCCATATACACATAGTATAAGTAAACTTTAATGCATATTCGGTGATTTCTCCCCCCCCCCCCTCTCCCCCCCTTACCTGACGATGCTTCAAGATGGCGAAATCGGTCATGTTTTCATACAAAATTTTCGAGCTTTACAAAACTATGCTGTTTTTTCTTAATTCACCAAGTCACGCGTGACTACATTCAATTTATCTAGTGTATTATCTCAAAAACTTGTTTACACATTAACGCTTCAAAACACAACCGATCTAATTTTTCACCATTTTTATGCAGACGACCATTTTCAGCGCACAGACGGAAACTTCTTTTGTGTTCCTCAGCTCTGGTGATGTATCCCCAGCCTGTTTGCCCCCGCTACGGTAATACCAGAAAATCCCACTTTGCCAAACAACTTGGAGAGGAGGAACACCAAAGCGATTTCACACCCGAGATTCTGCTATGAGTCATGAAAGGGTATATGATGGAGAAATAGGAGGTAAGGAGACTATAGAACTAGGGACTTCCTCTTAGACACATTATTTAAAAAGAACTCCCCTATCCTATCCATCGCACTCTCTTAGACTTGCACTTCACTCTCCTCTGATCAAGGACAAGTTGACCCTCTTGACCCTGATTGTCCCATCCAAACCCAAAAATCTCCCTTCCTCTACCCAATACCCCTTGCCTTGCTCCTCCTTTCTTCACTTACCATGGATTTTTCCAAAATTTGTACCTGAAGAAGACGCCTCTGCGTTGAAACCGACCATCAAAATGAAAATTGTGAAAAATAACGTCGGTTGTATTTTGAAGTGTTAGCATGAATTTTTACAAAGTAGAATTCAAATCTACCAACCTCGCTGTTTTCGTGCTTCAACATTTTCAAGCGACTATGCACTGCTACATTAGCGTATTACATAGTATTCTAACATACATTCAACAAATAATACTTGTAGCTGACATGGAAAATAAAACAGTAAATCTCAGCTTACAGAACTGAAAACATGATTAAACCCAAGGCAATAAAATCACTCAAATGTGAAAGTTCTCACCTCTGGCCGATGGAAATGACATACACTTATTAGTGCCACTAGGTATTTATGTGCTCACCGTTTGAGCTAGGAGCAAAGAAAACTTGATTCAGTGCCCAGGGCACTGGAGCGTCTAAACCTCACTGCTTACGTTTCCCCATCCCTTCCGCTGAAAATGAAAGTTGAAGCAAGAGTTTATTTATAATTTATAAGTAGGTGGGACGAGAATTCCCGAAGATATACGCTCGGGGGAAAAAATGACACGGGTTATCCTTCCCGCCAGTTCTTTCTTCAACCCCCGCTTACAGCATTCAAGGCCCGCTATATTTAACTCCTCGGAAATGAATTAAAGCCGTCGGCGAAAGCTTTGTGATTGCTTGGGCGATAACGCCCGCGATGAATGGCCGCAAATGTGGGGAGGCGGAAAGTGAGGGTGATTTGTATGAGTGCCGCCACGGGCAATGCGCCCTTCCTCGTGATATTCGTCCGCTGCCGCGAAAATCGAGCGCGTATGAACACGTGCACACTCCCGGTGTTCCCCGGTAGGCAAGCAACGCCGATTTATTGACGCCGATAGGAGGCACACGCCATGAACAACTCTTCGCCTGGATCCCATCTTTCACTCCCCCCAGTTAGTTATTCGAGGACGTAACCGACAGCTGAGGTCATTTGCGCCATTTAGACTAGTTAAGTAATTGATATGGTTTGGAATTTTATAGGAAATGGTGTAGCGTTGGTATTAGCCTGCTCTTGAGGAACGAAGTAAAGGGGTAAACGTTTTTCACGTCTCCCCCGACGGACAGAGTGCTGAAATCGAAGAGCACTCCAGAGTGGCATATTCTAAATGACTCCTGGCATGGGACAAGTTGCATCTTTATCGTACTCTTTCATCGGATTTTCCAAGAACCCTTTTTACTAATCCTAATCTACGGTTTGCTACACCTGTTATTGGCATATCATATTTCATGGTGACACCTAAATATTTAATAATTTCTACGTTTGTTGTTTTATTTTGTTTGATTCAATATTTAGTTCCGAGGAAGCAATTACATTTCTAATACGGCCTTTGCTACGCATTTCTTTAAATTTCAATTGCGCTATCACGTAACCCACCAATCATCAAATGCTTAGACTTAATCTCCTAAATAAATTCCAAGATAATATTTTCAGTCATGACGTTAAAAACATTTTGCGAACCCCTACTTACTATGGTAGACTGGACCATAATTACAAAATTAGAGAAATTGATTGCCGAACTGACAGATTCAAAATGTCCTTTTTTCCTCGTACAATTAGGGATATGAATTGCGCCCAATATGTCCAATCCCAGTCAATAAATCCATAGCATAGGTAGTTGCATGTTGGTTAAGGAATTGAAGGTAACCCAACTAATAGCACGGTTTTGCATGCGTAGTTTTCTATTTGTTTCTTTTTAAATATTGCAGTTTACACTAATATATTAATACTAACCCTTTAAAATGCATGATATGTAGTGCATGTTTGGTGAGAATTCTCCCCGTGCCACATACCTTTGAGGTGGCTTGCAGGTTATTATGTAGATTTAGATACATGCTCTGAACCCAAATTATGCTAACTACTGCCTTTCATCTTTATTCGCATTCTTACAATACTTATATAAAAATAATAAAATAACTAAAAATGGCAAGGTGATTGGTTTATGTGAAGGTGTTAGCCATATTAATAGTACTGGCCTCCCATACCAAGGGCTCGGGGCCAAATTCCGGTAGAGGCAGCGACTTTTCCGCGGTGCACACGTCTCTACTTCGGTCCTGTGCGAAGAGCGCTTCGAGTTCAGTACTCCGTTCGTCAAATTGGGCGTTAAACCGTCGACTCAAGTCTACTATCGTTAAGAGGAGATTGATGACCTCAGTTGTCGGTCGTCTCCACAGAATATCTACTAAAATTATGAACAGTTAAATTAAATTAAAAATGATAGCTCCTGATATTTAAGTTCTTTCCATGAGTAGGTCAAAATGTTTTACAAATTGAAATAAACTTGTCCGATTGATGTAATAGTTTAACCGCAAATTATATTTCTTCAAAACTGAAGAGGACAAATTCAAAGCTCGCGAGCTAGCCGCGAAAACTTTAGCGGAGTTACCCGCTGAGATGCACGATAGCAAGATATTCCACATAGAAAAGATCATTCGCCTTGACCGGGACTCGAACCCGGACCCACGGATTTCCGGCCAGGTGCTCTACCAGTTGATCTACCAAGGCGTAGTCTAGAATTTCCACAGAGAAAGAGGGCGCCTTGGTAGCTCAACTGGTAGAGCACTTAGCCGGAAATCAGGGGGTCCGGGTTCGAGTCCCGGTCAAGGCGAATGATTTTTTTCTCTGTGGAATATCTTGCTAACTGAAGAGGAATAAATACCAATAATGCCGACTGGGGTCGCCGCACCGGCCCGCCAACTCAAAGGTTGAGGTTTGAATCCCGCCCAGAGCATGTATGTTCTCCTTAATCTATGGAAAAAGACCTTAGGATAGACGGCACAACATACTCTCAGTAGTTGAAATACATAAATCAAGGACTAGTAAGATAAATGATGAAGCCTTAAAGAAAGAGAAATATTACTAACTACAGAAGTTCTTCCATTTAAATACCTATTTCTGATTGCCTCTGCGGATTACTAATTTTTAAGCAAGATTTGCATTTTGATATACTACAAACTCCATATTTGTGAAGCATACTCAGTTGCAGAAAAATAAGTCAATGGCAGGGATACGATAACAGCAACAGTGAAGTCAAGGCTGGAAAAATTCGAAAGGTGACGCTACAGAAGAATGATGAAGATAAAATGGATCGACAGAGCCTAATGAAGAATAAGATAGGAAAAGTGAAATTTTCTGAGAACTTTAAAACTAAAGATTTAAAATATTGAAACTAAAAAGAAAATAAGGGGAAATCTTATCGGCCATATTCTGAGACATGATGGTCTGACGAAGAAGATCGTTAAGTTAATGGAAATAATGGAGAAGGCTTCATAAGAGACATATGGAGCAAGTAATGAAGGGTATAAAAGAGTAGAATTATGTATGAATGAAGTGGCTAGCTAATAAAAAATCGAGTGGAGAGGTGCGTCATACCACTTTTAGGATTGATGACTTGTCACAACGATGAAATCATTTTAGTTTTACAGTTACTTTATGCGTAATTCTAATGTTTATATCTCAAAATTAAGGTTATGGTATTAAATGGACGATCAAGTTAAGACATGAAAACACATTAATTGTTCAAGTATTTACAATTGAGGAGCCACATATCAAATACCACTATCAACTTTTGTTGTAAAGCGTATCTTAAATTAGCAAAAACTCTTAATAACAGTCAAAGATAAAAATATGATAGCTGCAATAAATCAAATGAATTTGGCTTCGAATCCGAATGCATTCTTTTTTAGTCTTATATGATAGCGTCACAGATAAAGTATGAAGATCATAGAATTTGTCTGTTTCTACCCTAGCATGAGTTTAAATTAGCCTATTTCAAATGCTTTATTTAGTGCAGCCATTTGGGTTGAATCTAAAGGAATTTGAACGGATAACTGACAATGGGGTCGTTTACCATATTTTTTTATTGCCGAATCTGATAGAGTTTGTAAAATAAAAGGACCGGTATTTTTCCGTTTTCTGATCCGACAATTATTTCCCGAGTTATAAGCGGCAAAAAACTGATGTTCTTAACCCTTTCGGAAAAGTGGGTGTGGTGCAACCTCTGACGTATATGTACTTCGTCCAATCACAACTGAGCCCGCGAAGCTACTTCGCCTTATCGCAAAGGGGGGGGACACAGATGACTCGGCCAATGGGAACGATTTCGACAGCATCTTTGCGAGCAGACCTTCCGAGAACCCCCCTCCACTCCCTTCCCCCTCCCCTGAAAGCAGTCAAGGACGGGAGGAAAATGACGTCAATATTACCACAGCAGCATTTTCGGTGGGCGTCACCTTTTGCTTATTTTAATTTTTGATTTATGAGTGAATGGTTGGGGTTAGAAGATTAATTTTTTCACTAAAATTCGTTTTTCGTTTCCATCTAATGATTTCGTGTACAAAATTGCGATTTCGGTTCCGAGTAAACGCCCCCATTATATTGATCGTCGGAGATGTTGCATCATGACATTTTCTTTCCCCTACCGCAGAGTTAAACGATCTTTTACTTCCTTTCTACTTGCCACCACAGTCAGAAATCTCGCATTCATTGATGAATTTATTTGTCTTTCACATGACCTCAATACTTCTTCCGCCTGTAATCGAGGAGAGAGAGCCCGCAACTAATTCCGTCGACGAGTCCGTGTAAGAAACAACGCATCGGTCGCGTCCTGAAGCAAGTCAACTCCGCGACTCCTATTTTTGAGCCGGGCGCAAGGCTGCCAGGAAAGATGGCATGCACTCCGTTTGACGTCTTATGACGACGTCCCCTCAAATTAGACTTTGGCAGCAACAACACCCAGAAGAGAGAGGGCATCGAGCCGGTCAGTTTTTGACAGTTGCACAATTCCGCTAGCGGCAGGAGCGGTCCGAAATGATTTCAAAACGAGGATGCAGCACTGAAGCGCGACGGATGACGTGCCTGGGGCCGCACGAGGAGCAGACGAGAAGAGGAAGGTGGAGAACCAAAATGGGGGGATGGAAATGGAACGGAACGCGTAATAGTTGTAGAAAAGGAGTTGTCCTAGGTAGTCCAACTCTTTTATATGGCAGCGGCTTAATTGCTTAATTCTGCATATACATCTACGTAGTACCCTGCGAGCCACCGCGAGGGCGTGTGGCAAGGGTGAAAGATCACAGGCAACATGTTCTACTTAAGTGCAACTAATAGAGCTACAAAATCCACAACTCAATAATAAATTTACTACTCCAAACTTCTCAAATATACAACTTTAGTAACAAGAATGAATGAAGGAGCTTTAGGTAGCTTCAATGGTTAAACACCAGTGTAGAAGCTACCATCCTTGAATTTAATACAATGCTAGTCACACAGAAATATCAATTTTATATACATTATAAATATATATCATTAAATATGACACGTGGCAGAAAACATAACATGTTGAAGGAATGTAGACACAAGAAGAGATAAATAAGAGCATACAAGTATTTTTTTTGTTGCATGTTCGTTGCAGAAACTGACTTAATGGAAACATGTTAGATATAAGAGTTATATCGAAAGCAAATAGATGATTAGCATCTACATAGGGATGAAGTGATTACTGGTAACCTAAGAACACTAAATTCATGTCCGATGGGGGATTCCAACCCGCGACCCATGCTGCGTTGCCAAGCCAGCGTATATTTAAGTTCAAGACGACGAATTGGGAGTTGTTCACCTCAAATCTATGGGTAGCACCAAACTTTATCGTCAAAGTACGGAACACTTGGAATACTCACTTCTGGTGAAATGGCAATGGTTTTTTCGAATTCTTTTTACACAATAAATGACTTTCATAAAAGTGCCTCCCCTCCCTTATTTGTCTTTCGCCTAAGGCTTTAATTTTTTGCACCTCCTCCAACCCACCTCATTATTCAACTTCTTTCATTTTCTTCCTTTCTACATTTAATTGGTCGTTTTTTCAGTTATCCTAATTATTCTCCCACTGGCTGTTCCGACTATTTTTCCGGCTGTTTTTGTTATCCCTATTTTTAGTTCGTTCCAGGTTCCATTACACCATCTTTTCCCATTTCCTCTCTTATACAGTTCTAGTCTAATTATTTGTATCCCCCTCTTCTTAGCCCCAGTTAAGGCTTCTATATTCCATTTCCTTACCCTCATTCCCCCTTTATCCTTTTGAATCCAGCACCGCACTTCATCCGTACTAAGTAGTGGTCAGGAGCCTTCGCCAGCACCCGGGGTACAGTGAGAATTGAAGACAATGTATCTGAATATCTGTTCACCTTACTCCAATCTTATTGATGTATATGAGTCCTCCTGCATTTTCTATGTGCACCAACATTCCTCGTGGTAGTTAACCAGGTGTTTTTTGACTCATCCATGGTACATCCAAGATCCAGGTATTTTCAACATTGATTCTTTGAAGTTCTATGAGGGAGGAAAACTTAAAGGAACTTGAATTATTGCAGAGAATTCCAAGAGACCCACTTTAAGAGTAGATTGAGTGGGTGACTGCGTTTTAGGGCGACGTTTCTCTATTTAGTACAAGGGTAAATAAAATAAATCACAGAGATAAATTTACGTTAAAATAACTCATGCAAAAAAAATAAAAACCACGACTCTATGATTACTTCTATGTAAAAGCAAAGTCACAATTTCCTACAGCCATGATTTCCTTCTATGAAGCCTACTTAAATTTAAAGGATGTTCTCAACCAGGACTGAAAAAACTAGATGGGTAATTAGAGCTACAGGATATTACGGATATTTGCAAATAGAATTCATACATCCTTGGCACAAAAACGAAACAAAAGGATTGAAAATAATAAACTTCAATAATAAATTAAAAACTCATATAAAATGACAAAAATTTGGTACGCTGTACTCTTGATCCTCAACATAGCCGTGTTAAGAATGTATCAAAGTAAGGACGCTCATATTTATCTCGTTTCCCCCACCAGCTGACCAAACAATTATGGGAGAAAATCTTCGCGAGTTCTCAGCCATCGATTCGTTTACAGCCCCGAGTAGCAGCAGAGAGACCTACCCTTCCGCGGATAGGACGCACAAGTAAGTTCGAGAATCGTCGTCATCGCCGCATCGTAATCTAAAACGGTCACCTTCCGCATCCAACCAAGATCGTCAATCTCCGGGCCGCGGCGCGGGCCAGCCTGCAAAAGGAGCAGTATACGGGTGAGGGGGAATGGGGGAACCTTCCCCCTGTGCGAGCCATGCGCCGCCGTGTCAAGAAACGATGATCGCCAAATGCTCTTAGCGCCTCCGTGAACTGATCCTAGCCAGCTGGCCCCCGGCCACCGACGTCACTTTTACGGACGGAAGGTATAAACAAGTGTCAAGATGCCACGGCTCTCCCTCCCTCTCTTCTCTTTACTTCACTTCCTCGCTCCGGATCTGGATTCGATCAGGCCCCAAACCTCTCATCACTCCTCCTCCCGGGCCTTCTTTTCACTCTCACCACGGCTTCCCTGCGAACGCAAAAGCGTGGCTGCGTACCGAGCGCCCATAGAGACCACTCTTATAGATCCTCCATCCCCCTCTCCCTCCCCCCTCCCCCTTCGAGAGACTGCGTGGGAGGGGTGGAGGCCACGATCCTTCATCCCTTCCGCCTTCTTACATACCATAAGCTACCTCCTCCACCGTAAGTTGCTACCCGTTTCTAAAGATTTGGGGGAAGAGTTTGGAGTTTAATGAGGGAACCACAGTATGGACCTCAAAAGAAAATGTTTTCATAATTAGGTTAACCATAATAATATTACGGATGCTATTAAGTAATTATTATTCCATTCAATTCGAGTATATTGTGACTTAATTGTTAGGGTGGTATCCATATTCTGTACGTCTACATCGGAGTAACGTGCTCAAGATGCATGTAAAAAGCACGTGCGACTAAGCGATTAGAACTATTTATAAATATGATAATAATTAATTTTATCACTAAATTTTGAATTGCAAGTGCTGTTAATTTACAACTCCCATCATACACGATAGTGTAGTTGATATTAGATAACAGTATTGCCGCAATTTTTAGTTGTACAGGCTACTTCACCTAAATTTCACATTCTCATTGAAATAGAAATGCAGATTCCTGCGTTGTGCGCATTCAAATATTTTCTTCGGAAAGAACACGCTGGATATGGATGAAGTAATTTTTTCAGACTTTATGGACACAAAAAATCAAAGCACTGGAATAGGTCTCACAGAGTGTGGAGGCTAAATTTGAAAGACGAACACAAGAGAGGCTCTTCGGCTCACTATGTCCGTATTTCGGTTTCGGAATGGAGCGATTTCGGTCGGAATGACTGCTTCGTTGCAAAGACGCGTGGCGTGGCCTTGTTTTCTATTTTTCCAGAGACTAATTAATTTGCCAGTAGTCAGTGTACTGTAAAGTCATATTCATGCAATGCATAGCAATTTCTTTTCAAAGCCCTTAGCATCATGTGGTATCATTGTTCAAGAAAAAACCAGATGAGTAGGAACAAGATAATTGGAACAATAAGGTAGATAAATAGATAGGCATCTGGATTCATGGTGAACTCAAATCGATTACGAATTATATGGAATGTTAAGTCTATTAATTGAGAGAGAAATGGATCTTATAATAACCATCAGAAGCCCTTCGGATCTATATTGAGATATAAGTATAGTTAAAATGGAATATAAGCAGAAAATTTAGAATTTTGAATGTGACACTATACAGCTATCACCTTTTCAATGTAGTGGTTAGGGCTCTCTCATTAACATAGTTAGTAATAAGTTCTAAAAATAGTTTTTTAAATTTTATGCAACTATTTAGTATTGCCTTTTGACGGGCTGAAAACTAAATAAATTAGATTTACCCAATGCACTGGGATATCCAGCATCCGTGTATGAAGGGAGATCGTGTTGACAAAGGCGTCTATTACTCGTAGAAGGTGTTATTCGAAGGCGTGTCCTTAGGCATGTGTTCCGGCGGGTTCCGAAATTGTTATCGGGACCGGTTCAAATATTGATGATAGAGTGTTTTATTTAGAAATGAATTAAAAGCAGAAGTATTTTACGAGGAGCATTTCAGCTAACTGGATAATGTGTAGGGAAAAAAAGGTAAGCAATCATGGAAATTCAAAGGAGAAAAGCCTTGGCAAATAGTCCACATACTCCATGGAAACTAATGACAGGGTCTTTGAGTAGGGATGTAAAGAAAAGGCTATGGAAATGCCTAACATGGAAAATTGGCATTTAATAGCTATTACATGGCCTTTAATAAAAGTACATGAAAACTGACTAAGGGCTTTTGGGATATGGGGAAGGATGGAGAAGGTAAAGTAGCTGGAAATGAAGACGAACGAAGAAGTGCTAGGGATGGTAAGAGAGGAGGGGAAGTTGATAAAAAGGCAAAGGGAGTGGATTAGACAGATAGATAGAGAAGCGTCTTTATTTGGGCGAGATTGAGACCAAAAAGTCCCCTGGATTTAATGGATAGAAGGGGTGTTTTGAAGAAGTGATAGATGAAGAATGTTGGTAAGATGGTAGAAGCAGAAGATGAACGGATAGTTTGGGTAGAATGATGAGAGGTAGAAAGTAGGTGAAATTAAATAAAGATAGCTCTCGTGGAAAAATATGGGACGCAAGAATATTTGCAAACCCATCGGAACCTACCTAAGTCGTTAGAACTAATAATAAAAATAATAATTCGGAAATCATTGGTTTTGGCACCACCAAATATCCCAAACGCATCCGTGCGTTACATTAATTGCAATAATGTAATATATTTGACACGTTGAATGTGATAAAGACTGGTGCCCAAAAGGGTAGTTCCTATCATTTTTTATCGTCCTGATCGAAAGTTTACAACCTCTGGAGTACGCATTTTAAACTGTTCGATTTTAAGATGAGGTTAATTATTTTTTCTTGTTAATTAAAAAATGAAAACATACAACGGCGTGGAAAGGCGACGGCAAACCATTGACTGCCGGAAAATCATACCTGCCACGAGACACTCTTACCTCTACCTGCCACTAGGTATTGCTGCGGACGCTTTCAAATCATAGATCTTAAATATAGGATCTATTTATGATCAATGTTCCAAGCAGACGGTGCACTCCGTTAAAGCTTATTAACTAGTATAGGAGGCATATTCATTCCGTTAATTTATTACGTTTAATTTTTATTTATTCATCGAAAATTATTTATGGAGTTGGCTCATTCAAAAACAGTATTCATTTTACTAAGCATACCGTGAAGTTCGCCCATCGCCGCGCGTATTACACGCCTAACTTTGCAGTAGCGGAGGACTCCACGAGCAGGATGCCTTGGAGCCTGTAAAACGATTATTAATACCATGTTTTAAGTAGGAGACCTTTCGAACTTTGATAGTTTTCACAGGCTATTATTAATACATACTTACTAGAGCTGAGGGGCTCTGAAATACGATGGTAAGTTCAAGAGACGAACATTTCCAAAGACTCGCAACGTAAACTATTATATACCTCTTACGTCAGCAAGAAGGCAGCGCATCCCGTCATTACTGAGCTTTTTCAAACGGTCTTAAAATTAACATTTAATTCTCTAGGAAACTGGAATTTCCCAATCCAAACTTTTTGCGCCAAATGAATACATTTATGGTAATGAAATACATCGCAATCAATGAATTCTGCCTTCTTTGATGAAGGAAACCATCCTATTATTAACTCAACTCACTTTAAAGAATCAAATACACGAAAGGAGAACTTTGAGCATTTATCCCACGGTGACTATCTGATCTGGTGAAATGTCCACATTAAGAATGCGGCTCAAGCGCCGCCGTCATTTCAGCATCTACCTAAGTGAGCGCCGAGGAAACGTCGAGAGTCGAAACGGAGCTCAAACCGCCCGCGGGGGTAACGGGGGCTCAAGAGGATCCCCCCTTCCTTCGTTTCCGTTCGAGGGAACAAAGTCATTAATTACTCAGGCCTCGTCACCGAAGCCCCCGTCGTTACTCATTTCGCTTCGTTCTACGACCATCCCTCCTTTCCACACGATCTTGCGCAAACGGGGAAATAATGGAGAACGCAATTGCATGCACGACAAGAGTGGAGAGGAGGCTCCTGACTGGGGTTTTCTTTTTCCTTCCAGCCATGGGCCACGGAGATGTGGCGAGGACCATCATCACACGTTCCTGTCTCCAAAGGGAAGACGACATTCGTGCAAAGGGGAGTGGGAAATGGATGAGAAGGGCCCAAAAGGGAAAAAGAAGGTATGCTTACCCTCTTTCCTCTTCTTCTCTCGAAGTGAATGGAATGAGATCGATTCCCCGTGGATTACATTCGTCCCCTTTGGCATCTCGAACGTGGGGAGAGGCTGGGGGAGGAGGGTGGAAACGACAAAGAGGGTGGAGAAGGAATGGAACGGGGCACGACTGAGGGGAATAAGGGGACAAAAGGTACGTATAACGGGGGGGGGGATATATCGGCGCAGGAAAAAACACATGAGAAGAACAAAGGAATGGGGGGAATGCAAATATGAGAGGAAGAAGGGAGACGGGAAAATGGCGAAAAACGACATTCTGCGACGAGAAAGCCGCGGATGTTTGCCTCAGGGGAGACATTAGGTAGATACGAGGCCACGGCATGAGAAAAGTGTGGTGGAGAGGAATTCCGAGCAAAAGGAAGAAAGATGAAGATGGAGAAAAGGCACAATGGCAAGCGTCACCCTAAGTTCACAACAGCGAGAACAGTCTCATTTCTTTCAATGTTTTATAAGTCATGGAAGTAAACTATTTAAATTTTAACGCTAACCTGGGATGAACACATAGCACATACTTCTAATAAAGTAGTAAAAACCTTGCACCAGCTAAAAAGTTTTTTTTCAACTTAATGTCCTCATCACTACGACTTAAACTAGTTAATACTTTGTTGATCCCTCATATCGATTATTGCTCTTTGGTGATGTCAAACGTTTCAAAATCTCAATTATCCAAACTACAAAAAATACAAAACTGTGTTATACGTCATGTCTGCAATGTAGCATATTATGATCACATTACTCCATATTGCCAAAAATTAAAAATTCTAAAAATTGAAGAGCAAAGAAAATGGCAGATGGGTGTATTTATTCATAAACTCTCAAAATCTGAAACCCCTTCATATATTTTCCAGTCTTATCTGGATAATTTATCCAAAAAAACAAGGACTACTAGAAACAAAATAAATTAATTATACCCTGTCACCGGACCACTATGTATCAAAATTACTTTTATGTAAAATCATGTAATGTATGGAATTCCATTCCTCAACATTTGAAGGACATCATGGCAGTAGATAATTTTTAAAAAGTTTGTTTTTATTTTATTTCAATGATATTTGAGGTTTATGTCAATAATTTGCACGTTGGTTTTTTTTTCTTATGTATTTAATATGAAACTTGATGACCATGTCAATATTTTGAAAGTGGATGTATAAGAAAATCCCACACGATTGGTCTCAACTTTTGTGTACATGTAATCATGCTCCAAAGGAAATAATTCCTAGAGAAAATAAAATATATATCTATCTAAATTTTGGTAACTTTTCCTAAATCTCTTTGTAAAGGTAATTCTAATCACCTACCATAATATTGACATGATTCCGTTAAAGGATACAAATATAAGTAAATTAAAAGATATTACCTTCTCCTTCACTTTTATAAGCTCTGGGAAATGTAAGCTCGTATAGGAAGAGTGGGAGAAAAGGGATGTCTACTGAAAACCCTAAAAAGAAGACTGGACAACTTAATCGGCCAGATCTGAAGACACGATGACCTAATGAAGAGAATCGTCGAGGGAAGGTGAACGGGAAGAATGGCAAAGGAAGGCATCGTATGAGATATATGGAATAGATCGTGAAGGATATAAAAGAGAGGAATTTTGTTAATATGAAGAGGTTGGCTGATAGAAGAATCGAGTGGAGGACTACGTCAAACCAATCCTAGGATTATTGACCGATGTTGATTGATTCAATTTTTTTATATAAATGACTAACTAATCAAAAACTATTAAATTACTTTGCACTGATTACCAATTTATTGTCAATTATGACTAACATTTCACGTGTCTCGGCATGATTCAAATTAATGTGGCAGAAACAAAAACTTCACTTCAGAAGAAATTCCAGAATAAGAGGTCTACTAGACAAAGTGTACAGTGAATATTATGCTTAATTTATGGATATTCTGAGAGAATAACACAGCTGTAACAGTCCAATGGGAAACTGAACTGCAACTATGGAAATGACGGAGAATTGTGAAAGTAAAGATGGCCTTGGAACAGCAAGAGGATAACCATGAATGGGCTAAGTTCCAGTCTGGGAATGGAAAGAAAAAGCAATCCTGTAACTATGATAGCTACGAGGGTCGTTCAATAAGTCCTTAGAAAATCCAATAGGTGGCGATGATATAATCGCAAAAGGTTTGATTTTAGCAAGCGACATCTCTCTTTAGAATGCTGTAAAATGTTCAGCTTTATCGGTCCCGTGATTACTTTAGCAGCAAACTTTTGTTGCTATCGTAACAATAGACTTTTGTTCATTAAGAAAAATGGAAAAAAGGGAGTTTCGAGCGGTGATTACACACTTCTATTTAAAAGGTTCAACACTGAAACAACAAAGCGGAATTGGATGAAGCTCATGGTGCATCTGCTCCTGTGTTTGCGATTGTTTACTATTGGCTAAATGAGTTAAAACGTGGCCGCTCATCCACAAATGATGACAATCGTTCGGGACGTCTAGTGAAAGTGACTTCCTCCGAAACGACTGAAAAAATCCACGATATGATTTTGAGTGATCAACGAATCAAATTGCGCGAAACAGTTGAGGCCACAGGCATACCACAGGGTACAATTTTTTCAATTTTGCACAAAAAATTGGGCATTGAAAAAATCTCGGCAAGATGGGTGCCGCGTTTGCCTCAATGGAGAATAAACTCAATCGTGTGATCGACTTGGAGGCTGGTTTGGCGCTTTTCCGTCGCAACCCTAACGAGTTTCTGCGTCGATACATAACTGTGGACGAAACATGGATACATTACTACACAAAAGATTCAAAGGTCAGTCAAAACAGTGTGTTTGTAAAGGCGATTCTGCTCCGAAGAAGGTGAAGAGGGTGAAATCGGCCGGTATGATGATGGCAACGGTTTTAGGGATGCACGCGGTATTATCTACATGGGTTACTTGGAAAAAGGGCGAGAAATAAATGCAGAATATTATATGTCGTTATTGCACCAATTAAGCGAAGAAATCGAGAAAAAATATCCTCATATGCAGTAGACGAGTGCGCACCCGCGTAGTTGCGATGGCGAAAATCGTGGAATTAAATTTCAATTTAATACGAAATCCGCCGTATTTCCCAAATTTGTCCCCCAGTGACTTTTCATTTCCAAACTTGAAAAAAATGGCTCGGCGGAAAACGATCCACGTCGAACGAGGAGATCATCACCCAAACTGATGCCTGTTTTGAGGACATTCCGAAATCCTATTTTTTGGACGGCTTGAAAGAGTTGGGGAAACGCTAGGAAAAATGTATAGACATAAAAGGAGTCTACGTTGAAAAATAAAAAAAAATCTAACCAATATAATTTGTTATTCCACCTTTTTCCAACGACTTATTGAACGACCCTCGTACCTTAAATTCTTATCAGTTTCATCATAATCATCTGCTTCTGTAGCCAAGTCACATGCTACAGAGAGAGAAGTCTCAATGTTTTTCTATCCTGGGCCTCATTTTTCGTCTCACTGTGTGCCTCCTCTCATTACTTCGAATTCTACCAGAGTGTTATTTTTGCTGGAGGATATAAAAAGAATATACCACCATAGCACTTTCAGTTATGCTACACGTGGTCAAAAACTCAATGCATAGTAATAAAATACATAGAATAATTAAAAAAAAAACACCTAAAATTTGATTCATGGTGCCTGAAGCAGTTTAAGCAAAGCTGTACTATAGTTGCCAGCAGTCATGCGAGAGGCCCGAGGATCAGCGGCCGAAAACTTCAACAAAAACAATGATCGCGGTGTTAAAATTCAAAGCAAGAAATGGATTAACTTTCAATATTTCATCCAAACTATTCAAATTTCATGAGGCGGAGAGGTCTAAAGCTTCAAACGACACAATATTTTCCGTGATGATGTAAAAAATATTTTGCGAACCCCAACTTACTATGGTAGACCGGACCATAATCACAAAATTAGAGAAACTAACTGCCGAACTAACGGATTCCAAATGTCATTTTTTCCTCGTACAATTAGGGATATGAATAACGGTAAATACATCCAATACGAGTGTAGCGATGATAACATTGTTAGCTGTAGGTTGGTATAAGGACTTAATGCTAACCCAACTAACAGCATGTTTTTGCATGTTTGCTTCACTATTTTTATCTTTTTTTATATAGCGAAGTTTATAACAGTGTATAAATTCTAATCCTTTTATATGCATGATATGTAGTGCATGTTTGGTGAGAATACACCCCCACACACCTTTGTGGTGGCTTGCAGGGTATTATGTAGATGTAGATGAATTCTAAGAAGGTACACGAGAATCCCCTGAAAAACCATTCTATTTCACAAGACCACCTTTCAACCGAGGTGATTTCCATTCCAAATCTTGGAATACATCAGCGCTTTCTATTCCATTATTGAGAGCAGAGGATCCATAAATCAGTGAATCCATACTTTAAATAGATAAAACCGGGGTCAACGTAGAGGTGCATGCGGGGAGGCAGTTTGGGGAGTGGCGGAGAAGGGAGAGAGGGTCCGGAGAGAGGGTTCAGAGGGAGTGTCGGGGCGGGCGAAACAAGTGTGGGAGGCAGCCACGTAGCCAGAAATTTGCTTTAGGGGGGAGGGCTAAGTCTAGTGTAGCGTAACTTGAAAGAAATCAGCCTTGGCCGTTCGGTGCCGACATGTTATAAATCTCTTTCCTTTATTTTCAGTACTTGATATTTACTTTCACAGTGCCCGTTTCTCTGCTCTGTCGGAATAAAAATTATGGATACCCGAGTTTGCAGCCTGATAGTTAATGAACGAATTAACGTATATGAACAATACTTTCACCAAATTTTCGCTTATTTAATTTTGTGTTAACTTATATAAGCAAAAAAATTATTTGATTATTTCTACCATTTTTTATGGCACCGAGAATTAAAAAAGTACCGGTTTTCTGACGCCTTTCAACCAAGCCTCCACTTTGAAAATGTGTACTTAACTGAAAAACTTTTCATTAGATCAAAACCAAACTTTAACACAAGTTGGTTACAACTGTTTCTAATGTACTTTTAAGTTTCGGATTTTTATCTGTAACCAAAATAAAGTTGTAATCCGATAACTAAATGCAGTTTTATTCTTGACTGAAAAGTCGGACGAAAGCGAGATTGGTCGCGTTGTGGAGCATGAAAGATGAAATACTCACTGAAATCATTCACTGTGGTACAGTAAAAACCAGTGTTTTTACATTGAGAGTTATTTGAAATGGTATATATTTTTAGTATATTTTCTCACAGGTCAAGTTCACTACTTACCGTGTTATGGAGAGGTTATTTGACCGTCCCCAGAACAGATGTTCAACGCATGCATAGATATCAGATTGAAAAGAACAATTATGTATTAACCATACACATGCATCAAACTAGTGATCACGTTTCTAATCGCTTACCACTTGAATTATATGCAGTGTAATCCGGATCATCATGCCCGCTAAAATCAGAACAACAAAAATTACTGGGAAAATATTTCGGGTGGGCTGGGGGCTGAAGCACCAGAAGCACCCCCCTGTCTATGTGCCTGGTGGGGGTGAGGTGATGAGATGCATGCGCCCAGTGGACAGGCTGAAGTAAACAGAAGACAAAGGGGAAAAGAGAGCGAGGGATGGCACAGGGAGAAGGGACGAATACAGCATACAAAATGTGCCACCACAACAGAACAAAACAAAATACCAAAATAAAAAAAGTACCAAACACTATAGGTTAATGATGACATTGAGACATTATTAATGATCATATTAGAAAAGTACGCGACCATGGCTATCTGCGACAGCTAAAAATTGATCCATCCAGATAAACAAAATTACAGATATTTATTCTTAATATTTTACTTCTTTCAAAGGTCCGACATAGACATTCAATATAGATGATGGCACATCTTTTAAATGAGGTAACTGAAGTTTTAATATTATAAATAATAACTTCCCTGCATTTTTAACCTAGACGGTGCTTGTTTAAGCATCAGATAATTATGTTCCTTTGATTCAATTTGTGAAAAAAGGATGTTAGAATCAAATTAACGTGCATTGCAAAACCATATAGTCAGCACTTCCCTGAAGGAAGAGATAAGGAGTAATGTTCCACGAATACCACCCAGCTCTTTAATAATGAAATATGAGTTTCGAAGTTTTTTCTTGTCGCCATGAAGGTACAGACACTTTTAGCTTTCAAAATAAAAAATAGTCAAAATAAAATCCTAACCTCTTCAATACACTATATCGATGTTTCCTGTTCACCAAATTGACAACACCTCAGGTTAAGTTCATTTGCCAAAAACCATATTTATTCCTTTAATTTCCTATTCCAATTTCCTTTCACACCTATTTGAATACCACGGATCCTTATTTACGACATCAACGCATCTTCAATGATTGGCAATTATTTAGTATCTCCAGCCTACTCCTGACCTTGAAGACTTCCTTTACCACCAAAGGAAGACCTCTTACTTCGTTTACACTCATTACCTACCCCACAGCTAAACAAGTTGGAGGATTTGGGTGACAAGGGAGCATGTGTAAAAAATATGACGGCTAATCCCATAATATTTAAGCTGAGCTATCTGTCGACGTTGGACTAAATGCTTGGTGATATTTACGAAACAACAGAAACTGTAACTTAAATTGAATGAAACTTTTATTTATTTGTTCAACGAATTTAGGCCTATGAATTTCTCTTTTGCAATTAACTGAATGAAGAACACAATTATCCATGCCACGGAGAGAGAAAATTCTCCCCGGGCGGGACTCGAACCCGAAACCTTGAGTGTGAAATGCAAGAAACTCAACCTACCAGCACTGATAACTGGGAGAGTACTTCTTTACTAGATGGATATCGTTATGACACAACATCCTTCGATCCAATATCTTATGATATTGTTTAATACCTAAATATAGATCGTAAATAAATATCTTATAGAATGTAAGTAATTGTTTCTGTTACTCATCTACATCTACACGATAAGCTGCAAGCCACCGCGAGGGTGTGGGCAGGGGGTGAAGATCACCAAGCATGCACTACCGTCATGCAAACAAGCAACTATAGGGACTCATGCAACTAGATTGTTAGTATCTATAGTATTTAAGGTGTTAATACATGCATCATGCACTAAAGACTACTCTAAAATATTTCCCCTACCTTCCCTTTGCTATGCTGCCTATTCTGTTCTCTTATAGTACGGGGGAAAAATGCCATTTTGAATCTATCGGTACGACAATCTATCTCTCTAATCTTATTTGTCTGGTCGAATCAAGCATAATACGCTGGTGTTTTTAATATGTTCCTAACATCTTCAGTAAGCTATCCGATTGAAATTCCTGCAATAGATTTAATCTGAACTTTAATCTACGCTCTGATAATGATTCCCACCCTAATCCTCTTATTAATGCTGAAACGCTACTCAACCTATCGTAACACCTGTTAACGAACCTAGCTGTTCTACGCTGCACATTGTCTAGTTCTCTTATCAAACTTAATTCATTCGGATCCCATACACTGGCTGCATACTCAAGGTAGGGCCTAACTAGTGAAAAGTAGCATCGCTCTTTTGTCTTCTCATCACATTTCCCAAGTACTCTTTTTATAAAACCTAGCTTTCTCTTCGCTCGGCCGCATATTTCCCGGATGTGTCTTCCCCACGAAAATCTTTAGTGATTGTTACACCTAAATACCTAACGGTTTCAACGCCTTCGATCTGCGTGTTATTAATTTTATAGGATCACTCTATCGAATAATTCCCCCTCCAAAAATTGATAGCTACACACTTTTTAAGGTTAAGTTCTTACTGCCATTTGTCGCGTCACTCTTGAATTGCATCTAAATTAAAACATCCACAGGGAAAAGCTTTAGATAAATATGCATAAATAGTTGGCATATTGACGGTAAAGAAGTCGTTTTCTGCACATTAGCAACGACCTTATCGTTGGAGGACACCTTCGGCCAGTATATGTGATGGAACGGATGCCATAAATCAGCTAGGGGCTTGTACTCGCGTGGGGCTGTCTTTGCCGCGTGCATCGCATCCGCGTCCCCGCATTCATTTGTCTCCGTCCCCAAGCGCCGGCTGGCGCCCTCGTCTCCAATCGCGAGGAATCGACGGAAGAAAGCCTCCCGTCGTCCAACGCCCCCGAGCGGCATTTCACGCCATGCAGCGCTCACGACAACCCGTCATAACCGACTCCCCCCAGATTAAGGAAATTACAAGGGAGGGGGTATTTTATTTTTATAAATGCGCGCCTGGCGTGGGTTCTAGTTGTAAAGGCGGCCACACGTGAACCCCGCGGAGATTGCGTGACTAATGGTAACCCCTCAACGATTCCGAGGCCGTCTCCCCCACCCACCACCACACTCCCTCCAATCTCTCCACCTCCTCTGACGTCACGCGAGCGGGGTTATAAAAGAGTCAACTGTTTCTTGAATTGCGAGGGGTGGGTGCGCCACATCTCCCTGAATCAAACTCGCGAAGAGTGGAGAGGGCCGGGAACGAATTATTATTACGTCACTCGTTTATGGGCCACGCGGGGGGTGAGGGTGGGGGAAGGCTGTGCTTCAGCTGTGCCGACTGCTGTTGAGACTGCTGCCGGTCTCCAAATGAATAATGGATTCATTATTGGGGAGTGACAGAGAAGGATTCCGCTTAACCTGTCAAGGCTGAAGTCCGGTACTGCCGCGATGTTCCCATCCGTAGGTGACGCAAGCAGAATATCATACATATTCGGTTCTGGGAAGGCCTGCGCGAGGGGAACGTTACGAAATTAATGAGTGCTGTCAATGTTATCCAAGGTCGCGAATCGAATGGCACTTAATATCACGCGGAAGGCGATTTCAAAAACAGAAGTGAAGATGAATCAATAACAGGGGCTTCCGAGGATAGAGTTCACGTGTATACCATTACAGGAGACAGAAACTAGGTAATTTTCGCATTGCAATAAGACAACTAATTGTGTCGAATCTTCAAACACCTTCTTATGACAAAAGCAGGAACTAATGTCTTAAGTTGGGAACACATTCATGGCTTCAGTAACCATGACCTTCTCCGCATTACCCTTTTTCATAAGATTAGGAGTTAAATTTAAAGGAATTGTTTTGTGTGGTGGCTAGAATATAGGTTTCCCACCCCGAAGATCCGCGTTCAACTCCTGACTGTGGTATATAATATTTATTGGTAAAACTATCTTTACTTAAGTGCTATGTGGGGAGCACTTCAATTTCAGTACTCCGTCCGTCGGATGGGATTGTTGTGCATTACGACCAAAAGGCATCTGTGTCTGAGGTTGTCAGCTGGGCAAGAGCCCTCAGCATCTTATTTATGTCGACTTAGCCACTCGGGTCGCTTTCTCAGTTTCTGTTTGTGTGTACTGAGCAATCGGGACACGACAGGATATTTAACCAATGTTACCTTGGCGACTTTCGTTCTAATGCCGACGCCTGGTTCCATCTACTTAGTTCTTCCTCATTTTCTTAAAAAAATTACAGCCACTGCCAAAACATCCACCTTTCCTAAATGGCAGAAATGGGATGGTGGAAAATGCGAACACCACATCAATAATTATGCAGAGTTCGTCAAAGTCCTACGAAACATCCGACTAGACCCCGCAGACATCATTGTCAGCTTTGATGTCGTTTCCCTTTTCACGCGTGTCTCACTGAAGGACACGCTCCATCTCCTAGAAGGCCGCTTCCACCAGAAAACCATCAGTCTCTTCCACAACGTCCTGACGACCTCTTACTTCCAACATTCCGGGAAGTTCTACGAGCAGAGGGATGGCGTCGCCATGGGGTCTCCTCTCTCACCAGCCATAGCAAACCTCTTCATGGAGAACTCTGAAGAAAGGGCCCTCGTCTCAGCAAAGCGGAAGCCAAAACATTTCTAACGCTATGTGGACGACACGTTCATCATCTGGCCATACTGTGTTGAGGCCCTTCATGAGTTTCTTGACCACATGAATAATCAGCATACAAATATGAAGTTTACCATGGAGATGGAGAAAAACCACTGCCTGCCCTTCCTTGACATCCTAGTATACCGGAAGGAAGATGGATCGCTGGGTCACCGAGTATACCGGAAGCCGACTCATACAGATTTATATCTGAATGGAAAAAGCCACCACCATCCTTCCCAGCGGAGTGCAGTGGTGACCACGCAAGCGTGGACACCACTGCATCACGTCCACAGAGCGCTATCCGTGGCGGACAAGGAAATCCTTGATGGAGAAATCAATCACCTCCGCAAGAACTGATACCACAAGAGGGAAATATAATTGGCCCTAAAAAGGACCTTGGGCTCCCACCACTCGGACAAAATACAGGCCTCAGAGGAAGGACATTTGGCCCCGGAAAAGACCGACGAAGAGAAAGAAAAACCCTTAGCCAAAGATTGCCTTACCTATGTTTCAACCATTGCGGGGAAAATATCGCTGATTCTCAATAAAAGAAACATTGAGACAGTCAACAAACCTCCGAGAAAGCTCAGGAGCCAACTCGTCAAGGTCAAGAACAAATTGGGCCTCAAAACTCCCGGAATTTACAGCATTTCCTGCGAATTCGGGGAGGTGTACATTGGAGAAACCAGCCACAACATTGAAACCCGCATCGAGGAGCACAAGAGGTGCATCAGATTGGGATATCCTGAGAAGTCCGCCTCAGCAAGGACCATCTCATTGCCTTCGACGACGCTAAATTACTTAGCAGATCCTATGGGTATCGGCACCAATTAACCAAGGAGGCGATTGAAATCAGATTACAGGCAAAGAATTTCCACCGCGACACAGGATACGCCCTTAGCAACGTGTGGAAGCCGGTGCTCCGGGAAACACGAGAAGAAAGAGAAAGGATTGGAAACAGCCAATCAGGAGTGACCTGAGCAGAGCCAATCAGGAGAGACCTGAGCCAAAACCAGAGGGTTTTTTTTCTCCGACCCGACACTCGACGCCCTGAGGACGATGGCAGAGTTAGTCATCGAAACGTCGGCATTAGCAGTTTCCCTGACCCGGTGGAGAACCCGTGAAGACTTCACCATCATTGAAGTAGTGTGAAGAGCAGGAAGCATGTTAGAACATTAATAACCTATGTGTGCTACGAAAATACAGATAAATATTTAGAGAAAGCCTTTCTATCCAGTAATCACTTCATTACTATGTTGATACCATGCTGTTTACATGTGAAATTTATATCTAACATATTTCTGTGAAGTAGTAGTACTGTAGCTCTTATTTGTATGTAAATATGTTATGTTTGGGATCTTCACCCCTGCCATACGCCTCATGGGTAGCTCGAAGGGTATTAGGCAGATATAGCATATGTAAACATTCGTGTATGCACGCAGCGCATGCTTGGTGGAACAACCCCTGCCACACACCCTCAGGGTAGTTAGTAGAAGTAGATAGACATGATAAAATACGATGAAACGAAGATTTGTATTCTCAGCATACTTCCCCAATCAAAGAATAGTGGTGCACAGCATGCAATATGGCAACTGAAAAACGGCAATTATTATGAGGGTTCCCTGATTCACCCGGCAAATCCTCTGATTGAAATGTTCTCGTCATTCCCAACATGTTGCAGTATTTGAGATTAACACGACCCTTCGTGACTAGGTCCACTATCTTTTTCGTGGTTGGCTATTTATTCACCGTAATAATTAACTGCAATACTAAGATCCAGTGGGTAGCAGGAGAAACATTTAAACACCGAATTAATTCTTCTGAATTTTAAAAGTC
The DNA here is from genome assembly GCA_933228895.1 of Platycnemis pennipes. NCBI lineage: Eukaryota > Metazoa > Arthropoda > Insecta > Odonata > Platycnemididae > Platycnemis > Platycnemis pennipes. The sequence goes on from OW121849.1 coordinate 26,962,179, forward strand.
TCCACCTATCAGAGCAGCCGCTGCGGATTTCCTTCTCTCTAGGTGACCTCTGTGAGTGGAGGAGCCCAGCCATATCGAATCTTCAAACAAAAACTTCCCTTCCTTCCTGGAAATGAATTTACAGCACAGGAAAACGAGAGAAAGTATTTCCCCAATGGAAAATTCGAGGCAGCCAAAATTTTAGGCGGAAAATGGACAAAAACACCGCAATTTTCGCAAAACCTCCGGTTCGGAAGATAAAAGAAAATCGGGTTGGGAGGACTCGAAGTCCGCCCGCCTTCAGCCGTCGCGTGATCAGAGCGACGTATCTTCCCGCTCCCCTTAACGTTTTTCTACCCCACCCCATCCACCCCCTTTGACATCCAGTCGCTAGGAGGGGAGGGGAACGTCCAACCCCCCCCCCCTCTCTTCCAGCCTGCAGCGAAGTATCCTCGATAGCACATGCAAGCGGGAAACGCCGCCGGACGAAATGCACGCAAACGCTGATGGGGAAACCTTAAGGATCTCCTGGGTCACGCGAAGAGCTGGACGTCGAGATCGACGAATCGGAAGCCTTATCCCGTCCAGACACCCCCTTCACTCCCCGCTGAATGCTTACTCAGAAGCCAACACGAACCCTCCCCCCCGGACGAGTTTCCTTCGCGAAAAAAAAACTGCATTTGGCTGTGGTTCTTATCAAATATAAAAGAACAAATCGACTAACTTTAGGAAATGCCAAATGTGGCAAACCACTTCGAGTCCACCCAGCGAAATTGGGTGCGTGCGTAAGAAGGCTCATTTATAAAATTAGGGATAGAAATTTTGTGAACAATATTTATAAATATGAGTAGTGAAAGCTCAACTGCCACTTGTTTTGACCAATTAGAGTGTTCAAAAGTGAATGTTTAGTCTCAGAATCCAAATAGGTATTTCCATATTTATTGATATATGTATGCTCCCTGTGCATTTTCTTTTTTGACTCAACCTCTACCACGCACCCTAGAATTGGCTTGCAGGGTACTTAGTAGATGTATATTTAGATTCACAGAATACCCTGCACCCCACCGCAGGGGTTTGAGGCAGGAGAACCAACACCATCATTCGGCATGCAGAAAGTTTCAGTCCCTAACTCAACCAATCTATTTCGCCAAAATAAGATCCGATTTCGCTCACGTGTTTACTTATTAATAGAGTAAACCAGAGAGAGAGGCTAGCAATTGAGGTAGAATGAATGCTGTTAAAAACACAAGTAAATTTAAATGCTAAGCACAAGCTCAATTGGAAACACATATGGGGTTGTTTGAGTTGAAGACCACTTTACTCTGCACTGCCAAAGAAACAATTCAGTCGGAAAATAGGAAATAGAGGGGCAAAGGAGGCAAAACAATGGTAAAGACACAAAGGAAGAAAAATGTAAGAGGTTAGCTGCTACACAAATTGTTTATATTGCAGATCATTATATATTCTTGCGCTTTCGTATGGAGGTAAGCAATATTTTTATCTATTAAGAGAGGTACCTGGCCTCGGAGAACAATTGACAAACCTTGTCCCGTCTTCGGCTTCCAGTACTACTCTCTTCAAATACTCTTTTAGCATGTTCTCCGAAACTCTTTTTCAATTCTTTTTTCAAAGAAACGAGTGCACTATTCCGTCGCCCACTATATTCCATTCGAATTTTACTCTCAGGGAAAACAACGGGGAAGGCAGAGCGCTACCCATATCATCTCAACGGATATTTTGCTTCTCTTCGCATACGATAGCCTCTCAGGCTAAGGCAACAACCTGACATCCCATAGTTTCACTCTAGTACCCGTTAACTAAACTGGTTGCTTTTTTTAACTCATGTTTTAAGCATTTTCCCATCATGAATTCTCACAAACGAATGATATAAGTCTCCGGAATAGGTGAAAAAATAAATTATGTTACGTGAGGCAAAGGAATTAGTTTAACATTTAATGTTTTTATGAGTTGAAAATATTATTTTTAAATCTCCTACTTAAGTAAAATATAAATTATTCACATTTTTAAACACCATTCGCATTCTAAATCCCTAAATTTCTATTTTTTACCTTTACATACAGGTGAACAGTATCAGAAAGTTGGCATAAGAAATTTTTGACGGAATCTATTGCAAACCCTTCATTCACAATTTATGTCACAGCCAACGTATCCTTTATATAATGAAAGTTGTAAATAAATACAATAGTAACGCGTGCAGTAAAAATGGAAGGGATATTTATCAATGCCGTCTCCATTTAACCTCATGCCGTACTGCAGTGCTGGAAGATTGGATTCCCGAAGTTGGTTTCCCACTTGCCACAGAATTAAAAGATGAAAGTAAAATACAATCGTGTACATTAATGTTTCAATACACAATTTCACATCGAAAATACGCTAACCTTCTTACTTTACCTTCCAAAACCCACGTTCTCCTCCAAACTCTCCTAATCGTATTTGTACCACAAAATTGAAAATTTTGTTCTTTGGATTACTGAGAAAGGTACTTCAACAGCAAGTCTTCCTTCGATTATGAATAGCCGTACGGTAGGTATGAATACACTTCAAGGCAGGTGTATTTCGAAATCTTCTCGTCAGGCTCTTCTTTTCTACTTCACTTGCTCGTTGGTTATAAACTCGGTTTCCGAAGTGTTACACTCCTTTCACGTTCGATGTGGCTCATCTGTAAAGGTCCTCAAGAGTCTGAATTTGTTTATTATAATTGAGCTTCAGACTGGGACGTGTGGCTTGTCTTCAGTGTCCCTATAAATCCATCACTTGTATCCTTTCCCTCATATGTGGTATAGAAATGCCATTCTGCATCGACTCCAAAGTCTTGCAGATGCAACAATTCTAACATTTTGTAGCGGTTCTTAAATTGAGTCCCCGCAACGTCGAAAAAGTAATGTTTTGAGTAGGTTTAGTACACTTGTTACACTATAGAGCAGCGTCCTTTGAAATATGATTCATAAGTCTGAAATAATAACCACACTGAGGGGCACACACTTGATCGTTCACATTTCTATTGCAACATGTAATTGAATGATTCGCTGCCTTTCAGTTACTCCTGTGCAAACCTTTTACTGAATCATGGTACAGAAAAGAAGATTTCTCGGAAAAATCTCCCACAAAGAAAACTGCATATGATTTCAGGTTGTCTCCGACTTCCAAGCAATATACAGTTTGCAAACGAGCAATATAGGTCATGCCATCGTACCTACATAATATCCTCGGAGAAAATCCCCCGGAACATTTTTAGAAACTAAATCCGGGTAGTAAAAGGTACGTCCAGGGAAAAAATCACTAAGCAGCTCCAACAAAATTTTAAAATCGTTGGATCAAACATCTTCAATTGCTAAAAATTCTTTAGATCAAGTTAATATCAATTGAAAAAAACGTAAAAACAATCAGTTTGAATGGAAGCCGAAGACGAGGCAAGGTTAGCATATTGTTCTCCAAGGCCGACCGCTATAAGGCCAGGTGCCGCTTTTCATCTATTGTAAGGCTGTGGTCCCACCTGGACGAAGCAAATAGCTATATGCACGGGAAAAGAGTTGGTATACGGTTAAAATTTGGTGAGAAGAAGATGAATGAGAAAGTTACAGAGATCTGAAGACACCAGAGAACCATCTGTAAAGTTCCTCGAGAGTCTGAATTTGTTTCTTATAATTGAGCTTCATCTACATCTACACGATACCCTGCAAGCCACCGCGAGGGTGTGTGGCAGGGGCAGCTTCAGACTGGGACGGCCACCGCGGCGCCGGCAAGCGGGCGTCACGCCTTCACTCAAAAATATTTTTCTTCCTTAAATGAAATAAAACGTCTGGCAAACTTTTTTAATTTGTAAAGGAGGGTTGTGTCTTTAACATATAAAAAATAAGCGAAATCGAAGATGTAGGTACATCGTCAAAATCGATTTGAAATTTTAAAGTTGTTATAAACTTTATAAAATTGTTTATATTTCACAATATAATTCCTTATTATGTTTTTTCCAATTCAAGTCCTTTAAAATAAGCCCTTAGGCACGTATGTAGCTTAAACAGTCTCGGAGATATATAGTAAAATGTTTAGTAACTTTTGCAAAATTTGAATTATGCAACGTTGCAATATTCCGAAACGGTTGCGTGTTTTGCAAAAGGGCTTTGGATTTTTCATTTTCTTAACAAATGGAGCTATTATGTCAAATTTAGCCGAAATTGGAGACCCTAAGGGCAATCACCTGGTTGATTTGACATGGAATGACCCAGGTATTCTTTTTTGGAATGGAAATACATTTTATCTCTCTTTATCATTAATATTGAAGCAGCCTTAAGTTAAAACAATCATAGCCACATTTATAATTCGGTATAAATTCTTCTTTCCCATTTCTCATTGGTTTGACTTGATCATTTTTAGGCACAATTTCAAAAATTCTGGCTTATTATTTTAAATCTTTGAAAACGATTGCGGATACTCTTTTCCACTGCTCTCTTGGTAAATACACCTCTACATCTATATAATACCCCGCAAGCCACCATAAAGATGTGAGGCGGGGGGTGAATTCACACCAAATGTATTTTTTCCGGCGTTCCAAAAGAAAACATAATAGTCAAAATAGGAAAGGGATATATCAGAGAACAATTTTTATAGTAGTCCAAAGTGGTAGTCCATATTTGTATGCTTAGCTTTGCATGGTAGGTTTTAGTTGTACACTTAGTTGCATGGCTGCAGGGCAGTTGTATTCTGGTAGGCCTTGGTAGCTCTTATTAGAGTTGTAGTTGTATGTGAATGGTGCATGTTTGGTGATCTTCAAACCCTGCCACACACCCTCGCGGTGGCTCGCAGTGTAGTACGTAGATGTAGATAGGTGAAGATCATAGCAATAATAAGGTTAAATTGACGAGGGCTGCTTCACAGTTGTAGAAAATCTTTTCACCACGCGGTTAAACTAAAAGATTTGTTGTTTTTTGGCAAGCCAATGGGGTCGTTTACCATATTTTTTATTGCCGAATATGATATCGTTTGTAAAATAAAAAGACTGGAATTTTCTGTATTTTGATCCGTCAATTATTACTCAAGTTATAAGCGGCGAAAAACTGTTGTTTTTAACCCTTTCGGAAAAGTGGGTGTGATGCAACCTCTGACGTATATCGACTTCGTCCAGTCACAACTGAGCCCGCGAAGCTACTTTGCCTTATCTCAATGTGGAGGACACAGGTGACTCTGCCAATAGGAGCAGTTGCGACAGGATCTGTGCGAGAAGACCTTCCGAGAATCCCCATCCACATTCCCATAAGAGCAGTCAAGGACGGGAGGAAGATGACGTCAATGTTATCACAGCAGCTTTTTCGGTGGGCGTCACCTTTTGCTTATTTTAATTTTTGATTTATGAGTGAACGGCTGTGGTTAGAAGCTTAATTTTTTCACTAAAATTCTTTTTTCGTTTCCATCAAACAATTTCATGCAAAAAATTGCGATTTCGGTTCCGAGTAAACGCACCTATTGGAACCAATCCTTACTCACACATACCGCCAAATCTTTATCACAAGTTGTTTTCAGAGAAACACCTCATCACCTAGTCTCTCGCATTCCGGCGATGCAGGAAACCACGGATTAATAACCACGCAGGAAACGAACGATCACGAAAGGAACGAAGGAAATGAATGATAAACGGAAAGCAGGCATTCTCATCACTCCTTTCCGTCGAGGAAATTCCGAAAGATACGCGAGCTTAGCGGAGAATGGAAAATGAAGCGATGCACACAACAATAATTAAGCTCATTAAAAAGAGTTTGGGTCACGCAAGTCTCGCACGAGATATGGTGGGAACGAGGAGAGGGTGCCGTGGGGGTTGGAGAAGAAGGGGTTGGATGGGGGCGGGACAGAGACTGGGGTGCCTTTGACCTTCATTTCCAGTGCCCTAACGAGGGGATCGTGCAGCAGTTAATCCATTCATCGCGTCGGCCGGCCTTTCCATGCGAGCACGCAAGTGACGGTCGATGGCAGGGAAGGCCAGCCACCTTTCCACATGAACACATACTTCTCCAACCACCCCTTCCTCCTCTCTCTCCCCCGCCCCTCTCCGTGTTTGTTCCCAACTTCTCCTCCGACAAATTCTCTCACCCCCCTTCCCTTTTTCCCAACCTGGGACGAAACCAGTGGTGTCGCTCACATTTCTTAGCTGTAGATTCATCTGCACCTACAAACAAGTATTAAATGAGGAGGTAACTCTACAAGGGGCATTACTAAAGTCATGCACATAATCATAATGATAGTACATACATATGTTATTAGTAGCCATGCTAGGTTAAATATATTAATATGGAAGACGATGCAGCTTCATAAGCAACACAGATATAAAACATCTAGTATGAAACTGCAAGCATACAAGTAAATAAAGAAAGAAAAAAATTATAATTTAATGTTTAGCAATAATTGTAGACTTCAGAGTTGAAAAAAAACAACCTAAAAAGTACACAATTCATCCAGATATTTTTATTCATTCATATTTTATCAGAGGCGACTTCGAAAATGTGCGTTGTTGTCCCCTATACATGCGAAATAAATACATCCCTACGATACCAGCAAGTAAGAGTGCATGGCAGGAAGGAAGGTGGTTTATTGATTTAAAAAGTTTGCATTTATCTCTCTACTGCCTCGCCTAATTTCGTATTTACTTACACTTCCATCATTTTCAAACACGCTAAAGAGTATGTTATAAACTTAAAAAATTCCTCAAAAGCGGGAAGAGCGTAGTGATGATTCAATTTTTAGAGCAGCATTAATTCATTCTTCTCTAAAAACTCTCCCTGTAACATCACGGAATGTAATGGATCTCCACGCAATTTATTACGTACACATGTAGTTGAGGAAACGGATCAGGCCATTCTGTGAATTATCCAAATATGCCGAAATCAAAACTGTTTCCTTCTACGTTAAGACCGTAGACAGTATAAACAGGACCTTAATATGAGTAAATGAAGGTTATGACTGAAGGATAGGCTACGTATTCTTCTAATAAAAGTGAAACTTTCACTCAAAGGGTAGAAGACCGCTGGCATTTACAGCTATCAAGCACTCTGCTTCCCACAAACAGTTTTCTGCCTTCATAGCGAACTAGGATTTTAGGTGATCTAACGCCTGACGCTCTATCGCATCGTGTTGCCTAAGGCCTTAATGCTAAGATTACTGCCCTTGGGGGATCCAAACTCACGGTCTTAGAGCTGCATTACCGGCGTGTTTCCCACCTTCGCCCACATCCATGGACCATAGACTTTTTCAGCCCTGCAACCCCGACCCACGGGCGTCCATACTGGACGGACGTTAATCGCGAGGAGTGGAGGGCTGGCTGGAAAAATACTTCTGCGTGAGATGGCTCCGGGGTCATCACATGAAATTACGAGCGTAATAGCCCTTATCCGACTTCAATCCAGTCGCCTTAACGCTTTCCTGAGCTCTTTAAATATGTTTAAATCGCTATTGTTCGAGTTGAATATAGCTACTAAACCTCCTAAGCATGAAGGTAAGTCGTGTTGTGTGCACATTCACCCCTTACCATAAACCTTTATGCTGGCTTGCAGGGTTTTATGTACACGTGGATAATCAATATATGAATCAGCAGGCAGTAAAAATATCTCAGCTGAGCGAAATAATCCAAGTTCAGAGTCAAATAATCGAATCACTAAAAAACTGCAGGGTATAACATGGAGAATTCATGCACGAGACATTTTCACAAAACCTTTTCAAGCAAGGAAAGTAAATAGATATACTATATATGAAGAGGTTGGCCGATAGAAGAATCGAGTGAAGGGCTGCGTCAAACCAATCCTAGGATTTTTGACCGATGATGACAGTAAATTTCGGCGAGACTAAGGGACGTCACGCTATTCTTGTCACTGTCACTAGCCTAATCGAATATCTCAAATGGGAGTGCACGTTCATGAATCTGTTGAGTCAAAAAATTAAACCACTTGAAAACATTTAAAGGATATTTATTTCCCAGTACAACTTATGCACCCCATTCATGAGGAATAGGTACTGCAAAAACGCTTACGAGGAGCAATGGTCGCTATTCATTTAGACTGGGAAAATATATGATCGAAAAGTAACTGCTAATAAATTAAGACTAACAGCAGTTCGAGGATATCTCCCTCAAGGAGCGCACCATGTAACAACATTCTATGCCTTGAATCACGCACACAGTTCCGTGAGAAAGGCGACTTTCGTTCGAATCCCTCCGGGGGGCGGGGTTTAAGGTGGCAGGGCGAATGGGAGCGGGCACTCGCCGCGGACGGAGTCTCCAGCGGCGGAGGCCTTTCGCCGGAGAGAGGAAGGGAGAAGTCGCAGCGGAAAGGAAGATCAAACCGCTCTTGCACCCCGAAGGCACGAAGACGGGGACATGGAGAGGAAGCACGCGAGGCCGCCGCAGGGGATCACGCGAGGGCACGGTCAAGCACGCGAGTCGTCCAGTGCACGCAGAAGCGGGCGTGCATGAACGGGCGACGCTAGAGAGAAGAGAGCAGGGGTGGCGGCATGGAGGGCTTCTATTCCCACATTCGTCACCGGGGACAATGGTGGGATGGAAGTGGTTGGGAGTAGTGCGGTAAGAGAAGTGAATCAGGAGCAGGAAGAGAAGAAAGAAAGATAACGATCGGAAATGGGATGACTCAACCCATGACAGGCCGTAAAATTTACTTCCCTCATTCACATCTGCACGGTACCTCGCAATGGCGTGTGGCAGGGGGTCACTCTGCCACAAGCAAACACCACGGACGAGAAATCAAACCACTGATTATTGATTCCATTAACCTATGTAATAACTATGTGTTTATGTATAAATATGTGTTTATAGATAAACTGCCGTATGGATTTATTTAATTAGCGTTTTTTTCGAAAATAATACGAGATCATGTAAGGCTCCATAATTTACGGAAAGGTGGTTGCGAAGCTAGTAGTCGAGGTAGTAATGCAATCGCAAAAATTTCTCAACGCTACTCGCTCACGTAAACTTCATCATTGCATGCATAGCGGGAATCATTGTAATGTTTCCCGCGTACCACAAAAGAACATAATAGGTAACATAGACAAGGGATAGGTCGGTGAATACATTTTGGAGTAGTCGGTAGTGCATGGAGCATGTATCACCATCAATAAGCCATGCATGGAAACATTGATAAATATACTTAGAGTAACACAAGTTGGCTTCTGGGAGTCTTCCGCCTTGTCATCTTGAAGGCGACGTTTCACCCACTGTGCTGCAGGCGTCCTCAGGCCAGGCTAAAGTGAAGATTGCTTCGAAAACGGCTCTTATTTATACACGGCTTCCGAGGAGGCCATGCGGCAGCTGTTTCCTGATTGGCTGTTGGTATTACTACTGCTCCCTGATTGGCGTTTGGTGTTACTGGTTTGGAATACCCGTTTCTAGGTGTTGGAAAGGGTGTATTCGTCCTCTCTATTCATGTTATACGGCCTCAGGAAAGTTTTGACAGTTTCCGTGAGTGATTTCCTGATTCGTGAAAACCTCCGCCAGAAAATACGTATAGCAATGCCTTTATTACCAGTAATGACTCCGTTACTATGTAGATACTAACCATCTAGTTGCATGTGACTCATATATCTAACACATTTTCATGAAAAAGCATTTCCAAAATATTGTAGCTCATGCTTGGGCAATCTTCGCCCCTTGACACTCACCATCGAGGTGACTCGCATGGAATTTCGTAGATGTATGTATATTTAGAGTGATTCGCTCTAAAGAAGAAATCATCAAAAGAAGTTAGAATTAATCATCACGAAGATAAAAGAGTACATCATATATAGATCAAATAAAGGTCTTTGAGAGTCATATTTCATTGAAAGGTACCTGCAGTCCAGTTGCTGGTCTACTTTTTAACATTATTTACCTCAAGTTTGTTAAGTATTTTTATAAAGTTGCAACTTCAACGTGCCACCTGCCTTTTCGAAAGGCTTAAGTACATAGTGTGCGATTTTCTTCCATTTTACGGGACCAGGAAACTTAGCGATTCGAATGGTGTGTCACATGGTTCAGCCTCCAAGGGGATGGTCTTCTAGTGCAGGGTGGATTCTTTCTGAATATTATAATCTGAAACTGTTCGGCCATATTGAAGCAGCTTTTCTGCAAAATCAACCGCTGTTGATCGGATGTAACTCATTCCTTATCCTAGGCGTTGAACTTTTAGATTAGGTATATCAGGCTGCTCCACTTCGAACGTCCTTCTTATTAGAACCCTAACGAACTTCTGTATCCTAACAAAAACTTGCATACAGCCTTTTGCTTGAAATGATTAAACCAAGGTTTTGCAGTATTTTTGCTGCTTAACCACGTGAACTGCGGCAATACACTAATTATCCAAAGGAAGTATTCCCTCAGGCGACCATACATTCAACTACATCTACGTAATACCCTGCGAGCCACCACGAGGGTGTGTGGCAGGGGGTGAAGATCACCAAGCATGCACTATTGAGATGCAACTAGGATATTTAATGGATAAATGCTAGATAATAGGGTCACATGCAGCTAGATGGCTAATATCTACATAATAAAAAAGGGATTTTGGTAGTTATTACATGAAACATGCACTACAGACTACTATGACAGTATTTCACCTACCTATCCCTTTCCTACGCTGCCTATTGTGCTCTACTATGGTACGCGGGAAAAATGGCATTTTATATTTATTGGTACAACAATCTATCACTCTAATCTTGTTGATCTGATCAAACCTAGCATAATATGCAGGGGTTCTTAATATATATCTAACATCATCTGTAAACAAATCAGTTTCGAATTTACTTGAAAGGTTAAATCTAAATTTTAACCTTCGTTCTGATAATAATTCCTATCCTAGTTCTTCTATTAAACTCGTAACACTTACACAATTATCATAACGCCCTTTAACAAATCTAGCGGATTACCTTTGCACACGCTCTTTTATCATACCTTCCTTGTACGGATCCCATATACCAGCGGCATATTCTAAATGAGGCCTGACAAGTGTAAAATAGCTTCTTCCTTGTACTCTCCCATCGCATTTGCCTAGGACCCTTTTTACAAATCCTAATCTACAGATTGATACACTAGTTATTTCCCTGATGTGTTTCCCCCATGACATGTCTTCAGTGATGGTGACGCCTAAGAATTTCATATATTCTACGTCATATATTTTCTTTTCCTTGATGCAATAATTATTCCGGGGAAAGCTACTCTTTTTCCAAAAGTTCATTATCACGCATTTCTTCAATTTTAATTCTAGCTTCCAATTATCACACCAATCATCAATCGCATCTAAATCCTTAGCTAAAGACTGACTGTCCTCTTCATTTCTAATTTCCTTATAAACTACTGCATCATCGGCAAAAAGACGTAGCTTCTATTTTTAACTACTGTATTCAAGTCATTTACGTAGAGAAGAAATAAAATTGGGTCTATCATGCTTCCCTGGGGAACACCCGATGTAACTTTTACTTCGCTTGAGCGGCCTGAGCTAACACCATCTAATCTCCTCCATCTCACCATCTAAACCCTCTGAACGCGTTAATGTAAGAAGTGTCCTATCCAGCCTACTATATTACTCTCTATCCCGTATGATGCTAACCTCGCGAGTAACTTACAATGGGGAACCTTGTCAAACGCTTCCCTAACCTCAAGAAACGCTCGTCTACCTGTATTTTACCTTCTCCGGAAACTAAAATGTCATGAACAAAAAGGACATTTTAGCACCGCGGACGATGAGCCCCACGGCGTCGACATTAGCTTACTCGTGACCACATGAGCAGAGGGATCCATGGTTTAACATGTCATTCAACGGACGGGGTACTGATTTTGAAGAGCTCTCCACATAGCACATAAGTAGGGTCCCGTAAACCAATGAAAAATCTCGTCCACGTTCGGGTTTCTAACTCGGGCCCTCGGGATCGTAAGCCACAACAACAACCCAAATCAAGGGATTCTGTATTTTTTCATTCCCCAAGTTTTGAAGGATGTTGAAGGGAAGGATGTTATTAATTTTAAGGGTCTATCAGGCAATCGTATTTATCTCAGATTTAAATTGATATTCAGGAATTTGAATAAGAAGTATGAACTATTCAAAAAAATTAATTTCAAATGAAGCCATGCGTAAGCGGGAAGGGCAGGGTACATTTCTTACATGTTAACATGCTGCCTCTTTGCACATCTGATTGTTTATCCGACTGTCCATGCTAGTAACCCACCCTAGGTGGCCCTACAATAATTATTCACCACCCCTATCTTCCCCAAATTACTCCCTCTTCCGGTCACCGCTCTCTCTTTCATTCAGAGCCCTGCGTGGTCAGGGATACTGCTCTTCATGTACCGTAAACGACCATGTTGCCATCGAATGGGATGGGATGGAATGTTCCATCGGATGGGATGCTGAAAGGCTACGCGGATGGTCAAGGTGGAGGAGAAATGTTACCTCGTGCGGCTGATTAACGCGCAAATTAAACTTTTGTATGCGCGTCAGTTGGATGCGAGAATTAATACTTTTCGGAGGAATACATGACGTGGACCCGTATGAACATGAAGCGTATTATTTCTGTTCCCTTTACTACCTTTAACGAACCCTGATCCCTGATTTTTTGGATAATTATTTCCTGGAAAAACGATTTATTAAAATTCAGAATCCCGTGCGAAATTTTCAACTTTATTCAATAACAACGCTAAGAAAACGACCGGTGATATAAAAATATTGAAATAAGACAGCTAAATGAATACTTACGCTATTTTTTTCGAATTAGTAAAACTTGTAAAAAGAAGACATAAACGGTTTACTACTATCCTTCGCTGGTAGAGAACATCCTTTTCCTTCTATCATGTTGGGAGGACAATAATTCTTAGCTCAATCCCTGGTTGAATAAAATGAAATTCATTCATGCTGACGATATTTTTAATACTCTAACGCCAACCATTTATTACCTCTCTGTCATCTTCACGCGAGGCCCTAGTCCGGCTGAAGCCAAAACATAAAAGACCTTTTTGTTAAGGCGCGTCATAAATATACAAAAGCCCTTCATAATGAAATACGATTCGAGTCATTCATCACGAGATTTTTACTGCCTTTCCAGGCGGTCGGGAGTTGACCAAGGCCATTCAGGTTGGGGGCGAGGAATTTGGGATAAAAAGCTTTTAAATTCGTGAGTAATTAAAACGAAATGATTACGAGTTAAGCACTGACCGTAGAATTGTAAGTAGTTAACTGCAATACTTTCTTACAAAATTTGACTTTCAAGCCGTCCAAAAATTACATACTTTTAAGACTCAATAGGAAATACTTTCCTAAATATAAATGTATATTTTCACCTCTTACGTGAAACCGAGGGACTATGAGATTATATACCTTGTCTGTTAATGATGTACTGGATGGAGAGTGTTTTGAGAGTTGTTTTTATCAAACATTCGCGTAATAATTTCAAAAAAACGAAAAATAGATGTATACCCAATGGCCCTTTACCTTCTGAAGGTGCTTTGAATCCCCCATACCGCCCAGTGATTACAGGCAGAATTGTCATCGGTGTAACCAGCCGTGGTAGCTGTTAGTACCGCGTTGGCCTGGCAACCCAAAAATCGCGGATTTGAATACCGTCCAGGGATAAGATGTTGTATTTGTCCTACGTTTGATATCTTAGGTTGGACGGTGAGATATGACCTCTGGTACTTTTGGAGAACATACAACCCAAGGCTTATACTACTTGCCTTCGGTATCTGGGAAAATTCTTTCGCTGAGGAAAAACCTCACCCCCAACGAGGCGAAATTCCCAAAAGCGGCTTTTATGGTTTTATCCTGCCGCAGACAACCACCCTCCGGATTTTCTCCCACGCCAACTGAAGTTCCATTAGTCCCTTTTATCTCTTCATCCCCTCGCCTTTCATCTACGTGGATTTTTTTCGCCCTTCACTCCGAGAGAGATCAACGCTTTCTGATGAATTTAGAGAAAGTGAGAAATGGAACAGTGAGCATCCCTGGGGTCAAATAAATAAACATCAGTTCCAACTCCCTTTCACTACAACCAGTTTTAGCATCACCAAAATTCTCCGGTTTTTCCCGGTATCCTTGGGAATTTATTTCCAGGATTTGGATTTTCTGTTAGTTTATCCTTTATTCCTTTGTGTTTAAAACGGTAAGTCTGGAGAATAAAATTGTTTACGTGGCATTCTCTGCGAGACATAAAAGGTTATGTTTTTACAAGTAAGCAAAGTCTGAATACACAGTCCTCAAGAAAAAAGCATGATGCCCGGAATATTTCAACATTGTTCCCACATCAGTCTTTCGTATGGACCCAAAGTTACATTCATCCGCAGTCTTCTTAAGGTTTAAGGCGGGTTTAGGTGGTGCAGATTTGAGATGATCTGTCAGCAAAAGAATGACTTATCAGTTCTCAAGCAGTTAAAGCCATGTTACTTTAAATTCGATCCCAAGACCGACAGCATATCATTCCCGAGGAAAAAACTCATCTAGCGGCCTAATGACTGACTCGTCGGCGCGTTACCAACTTACCAGCAGAGGTAGGGTAGTGTTTTGTTACTGAATAATGAAAACACTGAATTGGCAATGAAATAATTTTTTGCTCAAAATTAAAAAAAAAAACTCTTTGTTAAAGTTATTTATTTGTTATTACACCAAGGAATTATCCCATGATAAAGCGTAACATTTGAATAATGTTCATAACAGTGTTCAGAAAACAGAGTTCAAATCTGATTCTTCAAAATGGAACGAAATTGGAAATTAATTGGAACAAAAGGGAAGAGAAATTTGAATTATAAAAATATCTACTTGGACTGCCAATGAAAACGATATTGATAGCATAAAACAAAGGGAATACAATGGAAAAAACAATAATTATATTATTTTAACGGATAAAAAGCTTTCTCATCACTACTGATTTACCGCGAATAGATGTTTTATCTACAAAAAGAAGATTTAAGTACTTCAAAGTTTACAAAATCCTTAAAAGCAAACTAGAAAACCACTCCACCTAAGCAGAACCCACACACCAGAAAACTATTTATCTTAATTCTCCAACAGCAAAAAGGTGGCTCTTAAACAATCTTTGGGGGCTTTCAATGTTTCTGCACCAGAAAGATTACGTGCTTGAGAGCGATGGACAGCGAATGTCTTTAAAAGGTCTCCCATTAATCTCCGTCATAAAAAGCGCTGAAATAGGTAATAAAGAAACTTTACATCGCAGAAATATAAAAGTAACTAGCTATTAACTCTGAATCAATCTTTCCAATGAATAATGAAATATACCGAAAGATACCTCAAAGTCCATCACACTCTCGCGAATCATCTAATCCATTAATTCGGGCTCCCTTTACCAGCTATATTCTTGCTCATACATTACTTTATAAATCTGAAATAACTGACCGATATTTCCCGGAAAAAAGCACACCTAATTCTATTTTGAAGCATTATAAAATATAAAAATGGAGTAAAATAAGGTATGAGAAGATGCACTTAATTAGTTGACCATCAACATAGAATAAAAGGAACTATCAGCCTCAGGCTAGCGTCGATAAAACGGTCGGAATCTTTGACAACATATTCTCAATAATAATATCCTCAAAGGAGCAGCTGATGAAGGAGTTTGGCGTATGAGGATGACACCTGTTTCACACAAACAGGCGCATATGTAAATAATTTGAAGGGCAGATGAGCATCATAGAAAGATTCCCACTAACAAGCATTGAACTTTCCGTTCTCTTGAAAAGGTAAACAAAGTAAGAATAATGTTAACAAAAGCGGAATATAGGCTACTCCTTCTATGAAATAATTTCTCCAATTATTTTTACTCCATCATAATTTGAATTGCAAAGGTGCTGCATCTTTTCTTCAGCTCAATTCTTCTATAGACTACATTTATGATACAGCATGTTACTAAATGATAGTGTGATATACTAATTTACAGCATTGCTAAAACAGATTGACACCCATTACAGTAAGCATTTTATTTAAGTCGAAAACACAGTCCAATTACATACAATTAAGGGTTTGTGGCAGGGGGTGAACCATCACCTGTCATGTTTTTTAAATAAAGAGGTCAATTCCTAAGTTAGTTTCATATGGAAACATAAGTGCATGTCCGCAGTACATATTTGATGAAATTCAACCCCTGCCACATATTCTCGTCGTGGCTTTCAGGATAGCCGTGAGATGAAGATGTTAGTCATACAAAATGGTTTTTTATAATT
Source organism: Platycnemis pennipes (assembly GCA_933228895.1). Taxonomy (NCBI): domain Eukaryota; kingdom Metazoa; phylum Arthropoda; class Insecta; order Odonata; family Platycnemididae; genus Platycnemis; species Platycnemis pennipes. The sequence continues at coordinate 26,978,362 of OW121849.1, forward strand.
CCAAAGTATTTATACTATGCATTATTCCCTTTTATTAATGACGTTTTCGCACAACTTACGGGTCCAGCGATATTACTGGCAATGAAATAAAATTGCTGGTAATATAATGAGAATTACATACATTTGCATAAAAAGAATCAAAAGGAAATCGAGAATCGCATTCGAGAGGAGGCGTAGCTTTCGATTATCCTTAGCACAGGGCTTAGCGGCTTCTAAAAATATTTGCGTCTTCAAGATAGGGAGCCTCACCCTAATTCTTCCCCCTTTTTAATAACGTGGACAGTGTTTACTTTCATTCGTAGGACCATATGCCCCGAATACTCCACTCCTATTTTCTGCATATCGACGAACCGGTCTCCGGGTGTGTCCGGCCAATGCGAGGCCTTCCGTCTGGCCGAGTGAGTGACAGACATAAGTGGCTGGTGCACTCAAGGCGGCCCGGATAAGGGGCGGGGGAGGTTAATCGGCCGACGCTCGGAATGGCACCATCAATTAAGTAAAGCCGACGCGACCACCCCCCTTTTCATCCCCCATCCACCCCTCCATCCATGCACCCCTCCTCCTACATTCCTCCCCTCCCCCCCCCCCCCCCCCCCCCCCCCCCCCCCCCCCCCCCCAACGCCTCACGCCACTCCCGTGAGAAGTGAAGGGACGAGGGCAATATTTTATGGGGTGAGGCCATTCTCGTGTGAGTGAGCTCATCAGCTATTTCGGTCCCCGTATCCGTGCGGAGGGGGGCGAGAGGAGGGAAACAATGCAAGGGAGAGGCGAAGGAATAATTCAACGTGCGGGGATAAGGACGGCAGATACCAAGGCGTGTTTCTTCATGACCTCCGCGGTTGAGGAAATTAATTTCTCAGAACTCGACCCCACACTGGTGACACCAGGCAACGCTATGAAAGTTCTATACATCGCTGGCGTGGTTCTGCCCGTACTGAAGCATTTATTTTTGATTGCGTAAATGTCTGCGTTCCCAAGAGACCAATAATTGAGTTCAAAGAAGAGATAGGAAAGTGCATGGAAGAATAATACTCTGGGTAAGGTCACGGATGACTCGAAGAGAATGTTCTATCTATTAAAAAGTTTGGATACAATTGCTGAAAAATGTTGTGAGTAAATTTGGCTCCTTACATTTAGAGAAAAAAATGACTCCACTTCCTTATTGTAACTTCAAGGGAACTGAATAACAAATTTTATATATTTATTTTCTGACGTTGATACCACTCATATCAAAGTTTTTATTTACTACTAACGTAGATTTTCATTCATTAATTCCAGTATGATACAGAGGAATGGTACAATAAAAGTGATTTAGCTCCAATCCTCTTGATAGAACATCGAGTAATCCTCACAAACTTATTTCATGAACAGAGAATAAAAGTAAAAAAAATTACCAATATTCAAATAGTAGACTTGGGTTTTACAGATGCTCCAAACTCTAAATTATATATAACCTAAGAGAACTAGAAAAAAAACAACATCCAATGCCCTGGTCCGGATTCAAACCCGTGACTTTTTCGATGCTGACACGCCCACGATCTGGCTACCACGCCCGGCGAATGATATTAAAAATGAACAAGTAGTTGAACGTGTTTTTGCTCGAAAGTGCTTGTGGGGGCCCTAGAAACGTAATAATGTAAAACGTCCAAATGCAAGAAACATAGGCAATGATTCCCAATGGTGGTTATATGCTAAAAGTATCATAGAATGAATGCATGCCCTATGAATAACTATTAATCAAAAGCGCGCCTGGAATAAATTTCACTGATTTTTCATTTTTTCGAGAAACAAAAGGAATATTTTATCCTGCTGAAAGAATCCGATCCGTCTTAAAAGTGTTGAATCAATAGGATTTATAAAATATACTTTTCCAACTTCCCAATTAACGTCTCCACATTGGAAATGGACTATTGTTTCCCACAGGAAGTTTTAAATCAAAGCTCCAAAAAAATGCTCTGCTACACCAGGATGCCACACAATGTAGTATAGTAGCTAACGGAATCCCCGAAATAATATTTTCAGGACGAAATCTAGAAAAATTCTAAAAGGAATTGTCAAAGGAAAGTCTACTAATAACTCATGGCGAGGTCTTTCCCTGAACGACATAATATAGGGGATCTTCAGGAGTGAATGGGTATTACGGGAACGTCGGAGAGGCGCGCCTTTTCGTGATACTGGAAGGAAGAGACCCTGAACTAATCTCCATAACCATGGGGGACGGAATAATAAAAAGGTCTTTGGTGGGCATCGACTCGATCTCGGTTTCAATCCAAGGGTCACCGGGGACGGTACACCCCTTGTCTGTGACCCGCAAACCGAGAGGAGGAGAGATTATTTCCCTTTTGAGCCTTTCTTCCGAGCGAGAGCCACACGCAAAACTAAAACGCCGTGCGTTCGACAGCCAGAGGAAATGTATTCCTGCCTCCCCACTCCGTCCCTCCCAATCCAGCGAGAGAGAGGACTGCTCGGCTTACTCCTCCCGGCCCGTCACGAAAGGATAACATTTATTTACTTCCATTTCCCTTTCTCCAAACGTCATCGAACGATACGCTTTCCTGGGGCGCAAGCTCTGCCCTTGGCCGTTCGGATAATGTACCCGCTGAAAATTCCTGCTCCCATTTGTCTTGTATGCTGTTCAAAATGAATGTAGGTCAAAAACAAATATTAAACAAATGTTTAGTTAATTTTCTTATTGTACCTATTTATAATGGTTATGTAAATAACAGATTAATTGTTGCTAGGGTCTCAAAGTACCTATTTCTGAAGAATGTTTAAAAATTAAGTTCAAAAGCTATAATCATTGATACATGTTTCACTGTTCCTTTTATATTACATTGTATTCTGTTTGCAGTGTTAACTAACATAGAAGTGTAAAAAAAAAATATATATATATATATAGGCACTCGATGAACGAGGAATAAGTCACTTATACACAATAAATAAAAAACATAGACACGAAAAAAGGACACTCACATGTTAAGTGTCATGCTGTCACACTAACAATATAGTTGCAACACACTTATTCTATGTTCTTATTTTTGTATTTCATCTGTGATGGTCGAGTCGGTGGCCCCAAAACGGAGATACTGTCCAATGGGGCACCTATATTCCAGATAAATCACTGTATAATTAAAAATTGTATAAATCTAATCTTGAATAAAAATCATTATTATTATTTAAGTGGAGATCGGTTGCCGCAGGTTCAAGGAGTGACACCGAAGAAAATTCATTCCCGCAACGTCTTAATCATAAATATAAAATTAGAGAGACAGATTATCGGACGAAGAATTTTAAAATGTCACATTTCTCCCAAACCTTAAGGTAGAGGAGATATCCATGCATTAATTACGCTAACTTTCCTCTTCCTTCACCTTCCTCCGTCTCTCCATATAACGGTCAGTTTCAAGCATTCTCTAAACCCGCTAAACCACGTAAAGCTCACAAAGAATCCTTTCTTTTTATGAATGACAGAACAAATATGATTTATAAATATCTAATATTTTCCTTGATGTCATTAATTATTTAATTTTAGCCATAACAATTTTAGCAATGACAAACATGAATGTTGCATGAGCAAAGGATGAATTTATAGTTTATCCTTCTCTCAGCACTACGGAAGGCTGGACTTAATGCCGTTAGTGTATCTTAACAGTTGCCTCCCGAATTCAGCGATACGAAATATATAGACGGCCTTTCAATACGTCCACGCATGCCAAGGAAAAAAATATGATCGAAAAGGTAGAGGGATTAGATAGATCTAATTTGAAGTGATTTTGAAGATTACATGCCTAATTTGCATGTCTAACGGAAACTTTCAGCACTTTTCGAAATCCTTTCGAAAACGCCACGCATGTCGGCTGAATAAACGTGAAGCGTATACGCAGTGCCTGTCAGGCGCGAATATAATGACAGCTTGAAACTAGAACCTGTATTGCATGTGAAGCCGTTTTGTACTCAACTCCAGCTTAAGAGTAAAATCGGGCATATATTTACAATCAAAGAGATAGTTAAATTTCACGTCTGTCCTACATTTCTCAATCGTTGAGTTCAACGCACCTTAGGAAACAAGATATGACGTCACTTCTAAAAGAAATGAGCCCCCAGAATAACGAGGGCGCACGGAATAACAAGCGCCAAGCCCTGAAACGAGACACCGCCAGCAACATTTCAACGGCAGTGGACATAGTAAGTCCTCCGATGCCAAAAACGCAACTTATCTGTTCTCAAATTAGAGCTGATTTATTAACCCTTTTCACGCATTTCCGAAGATGTGAGGGAAAACAAGAAGTGGACTAGCGAGCGGGGGGGGGGGGGAATTTTTGAGGCCCTTGAACCATCCTTAGCAGGGGTTGGAGATGGATACGGATAGAGCGGAAAGGGGGAGGGGGGGTTGATGACGCAAAAGTGACCTGCTGTCTCGCTTAGCCGCCGGATATCGCGGTGTCGATAAACGAAAAGCGCTCACCCCATCGCCGCGGAGGGTTTGTGTATGTTAAGCGGCGTGTATGCAGGAAAGGAGGAGAGAGTATCGTACTCTGGGCAAGAGATTTATGGCGGCAAACATCCGCGGCGGTGAAGTGCGCGCTTGCCCGTTGCTGAACGCGCCGGCCGCCTCGAAATGGACGCAAGCGGATTCGGCGGGGTGGCGAAAGACGGGCTGCCGGAAGTTTCCCTCTTCCACCCTCCAATGACGTCGCAAGGCAACAAACACACCAAGCTGCCCTCCTCGAAGGGAAAACACAAACGATCTCGGAGACCGAAGCGAATAATGAGTTCTTCCAGTGGACGACATTACATTATAATAAGTAACATGATTAGAATAGGATACATCAACTTCTGCATGATACCACGCAATCCACCATAAAGGTTTGTAGGAAGGGGTAGATCTTCGCCATGAATGCACTACCAATCATGCTTGAAGAAAATTAGTAGAGTATATTTTAGTCGGATTATAAAAAATTAAAAAAGATATAAATAAAAGAGCAATCATGCATGTAAGTACTGTAAGTACTATATTTATAGTATATAGTACTGTAAATATCATACGTACTATACTTTTTTATAGTATGGGTGGCTACAATTCTTTATACCAACATGCAACATCCTAGGTAAAATTTTGATAAACTGATGCATATATTATCACATATAATCACGGGTATCCAGATGGTATGGTATGAGAAAGACTACCAGCATTTTACCTTCCTATCCGACAGATGAAATGTAGATAAAGTACTCAGTAACTTACCTGAAATATACTTTTAACTCCTCTAACACATTTAAACTGTACCCTTGCCCGTCTTTTGGGAATTGTTAATTAATTTATTTAACAACTGCCAACCTAACCAATTAACCAATCAACCATTATATTCCAACGTAGCTGCTAATTATTTAGCTCTACCTGCCTTTAGGATATATAATTAACAAATTTCTGTAATACTATAGTACCTAATGTGGCTATTTGTTGCATGAAAATATTGGTGATTATTCAATCCCCGGCACACTCTGACAAACGGCTTGCATCTACATCTACATAATACCCTGCAAGCCACCACAAAGGTGTGTGGCAGGGGGTGATTTCTCACCAAACATGCACTACATATCATGCATAAAAAGGAATAGTATTAATATACTAGTCAGAACTTCACTATTTAAAAAAGATAAAATTGCAAAGCAAACATGCAAAAACATTCTGTTAGCAGGGTTAGCTTTAAGTACTCATGCCAACATGCAGCTACCAATGCTATCCATTGCTACTCTCCGATTGGACATATTTACCGTTATTCGTATCTCTAATTGTACGAGGGAAAAAGGATGGTACATGCATGGTACTCCGCAGACGCTGAAAATACCAATAGAGTTCTCATGAAGTCAGGGAACATTCCCAAGATGGGCACTAGATGAAGAGGGCCTACACACAAATGAGAACTGTCAGGAGGCATAAATTACATTATTTATTAATGCACATCGCAAACCATTACTTATAATTCAACTACAATTATTGACATTAGTTTTCACTTTGAAAATCTCAAAACCGGGTTTGCTATTTATTCCTCCGCTCTCGTCTATTTTTCGGAGATTTTCTGAAAATAATCACAGGGTAGAATATTTCTGAGGGCCGACGTGACGCCAGACTCACGGATGATAAACAGCATGTATATTTGTAGAGTTGCTCCGGGCAATTTTTCCTATCAAATGACCATCGGTTGGCTTCGTGACAAATCTAAACACGAAAATACATGTTATTTTCGAGCGAAAAGGGAAGCCACTAATCACTGCATTCTCTAGGTACAAAGGTCATGAATTAAAAATACACTCTCATTTAAATACACTTATTTATAAAAAGGCAATAACTGGGATACTTTAGATTTAAGTATATAATGAACGATTCTAGCTAAAAACCCGCTTAAAAGGGTACCTACATGCAGAAAATTTCATCAAAACTTTCTTGTGCCATTAATATCATTTGTTGCAAATCACCTGATTCGAACTAATTTAATTAACTACGTTACTGAAGTCTTCAACTATATTATTTTTAATAATTTTATACCGGTAAAGATCTACCGGTACCTCTAACCGAGCATCATTCCTCCCAAGATTCCAACATTTCACGCGATATCTCTCTTCAGCCTCTAACACTTCCGACCTCTTAAAACAATGCATTCTTCGCCTCCCTCTACCTTCAAACACACTCAACCATTACTGTAAGCTCCATATAGATCTACTGCCTTCTAATTTCTTCAATCATCATCCTTTTCACTGCTTCCTTCTCCTGCACCTCCAAACTATCTAGGCTCCATAATAATACACTTATGCATACTTTATAATGACGACTATTCAGATACCTGATTGTACGGAAAAAGAAATAAATCTTAAATCTGGCGGAAGGCAATCTATTTCCCTAATTTTATGTTTATTGTTTTTTTATCTACCACGTTAATTCGGAATAGCAACATTTTTTAACTTGATCAGTAAAAATATCGTATTGGAATGTAATCAAGAGATTAAGTCTATATTTCGAATTATGGTCTGATAGTTATTCCCATTCAAGTTCTCCTAATAGACCGGTTACGTCACCATAGATATTGTACCGTCCATTTACAAGTCTTTCCAATCTTCGCTGGACACACTCCAGTTCGTTATTGAAGCCTATTCGGTATAGATCCTATATTCTGGCAGCGCACTACAATCGCATGGAGGCAAAGTGGTAAAGGTATTATGTACTTGGTCATTGACGGTCCAACTGTATAGATTATAGTTAGGTTTCACAGCATATAGCCTTTATCTTAATCTTAAGAACAACGCTCGATCTATTCTCGAGTGGGAATTCAAAAAACTAGACTAATTGATTGGTATGCTAGCAACATAACTACTCGCTCACCCCCATCAGTATTAAGCACTACTCTTTCGTGGATTTGTAGGCACAGCTTTTTTGAAATGTACCCCGAGCTCTTTCGTAAGTGAAGTCGGATATCAATGAGAAACAGCGCTTGGTCCTTCGATGTGTTCGCATAATTAGTAGTGTACATAAATCGTAACTTCCGACAGTTTAAAATGAACTGAACACGAATGGGGATAATTCACATTTAGCAATGAACTAGTATATGCATAAAAGTGCATCGATGGAGAGCATAGATTTAGGTACATGCTAGTTGCATGTTGGTATAAGGACTTTAAGCTAACCCAGCTAACAGCATGGTTTTATATGCTTGTAATGGTATTTAATCATTTCTTTTAATGTCATTTTTCGGCTAGAATATAGTCACTAATCCTTTTTGACCATGAATTGTAATGGATGCTTGGTGAGAATTTACCCCTTGTCACACATCTTTATGGTGGCTCCCAGGTTATTATGTAGATGTAGGTTGGCGCTGTAGAATAGTATTATTCATTCGTCTGGGATAGACGAATTCATTAAATTACAGAAAAAATAGCGAACTCACGCCTTAATCCCAACTGTCGCCGCAATCCTCCTAAGTCCCAGAGATCACAAAGACGCTCATTTAAGGAAAACAGGGCACGGTGACGCGCGATCTCAAACGGGACAGATGCACGCCACAAGTCGGAGGGGGAGGTGGGGGAACCGGTCCAGTGAAAAAGAGGAATAAACGGGAGAAAAAAATTCTGTCTCGAAAGAAACTCGAGAGCTCGGAAGCAGTGAGTGGGGGGAAACGAAGACTCGATCGCAGGACTTAGCGTAGCATCCTTGAACTACTCAAACCCCTCCCCCCTGCTCTCTCCTTCCCAACAGGAAAACGTCCCCGGGGAAGAAGCGGTCGATGCCTGGAAGGAGTTGGGGTGGAAGGAGCCGACAAGCTGCGTGCCAGAGGTCTCCGCGCGAGTGCGTGCATTTCCTCTCCCGCTTGGTATCTAGTCGCCGAACCCCTCCCTCTCTCTGACGTCACATGACGTGACGTAACGGTCGAGGGGGGGCATCATTCGACTCCGCTGTTGTTTATTTCCCGAAGGGGGAAGAGGCGGGGGGGCATTCTGCGGTGTGGGAGGGAGGAGCGGGGGAACGGGGGGGGGGGTGAGGAGTATGGCGCTGCAGAGGACAGGGTCATCGTCCTCACCAGCGCAGCGCCTCTCGCGGGGAAAGGCGGTGATGATGATGGTGGTCCAAACCCATAGACAGTCCGTTTCCTGGTTGGCCCGGGAGAGGGAGGTTGGGAGGTAGGGCGACTGATGGGGTAGCCATGTCGACCGTGGACTCGCCAATTGACTCCGAGTATTGTGGATGACAGGATGAAAAGAAAAAACGAGGAGGAGATGTGATCGCAAAAGACTTGGCGCCATTGGGAGACGATTTTTTGTCTCCTCAGATTACCCTAAGACTGAAGACGATAAGGGGGAGGGCAGGATAATAGAAAAGCGACCTTGGGTTGCTTCCCTTTCGTCCCCCGATGCTTTCCTTCCCCCCTCACCCTACTCGACCCTCCCCCTTCAAACTGGATTGTAAATAGAAGAGTGGCGTCACCGCTATTAAAATGTTTCCTCCAAACGGAGTGATAAAAAGAGGAAGAGGCTCATGGGGCCGCGGAGTGAGGAGTTGCTCGTTAACTCTCGCTCATAAATAGATTTGAGATGAATTCACTTTCAAGGCGGGGAGTTGTTTACAGCTTTCTATCTCTCAGTCAGCTTCCAGTGCCTTGCTTCTTCCACTGTCGAATTCACGGAAACGCTGCAACCAGAGCGATATCTTCGATAGAACGAAACCATGCTCGTTTCATGCGTATTCTTATTTTGGCTAGCGTCTTCATCCACCAGGCTGACTTCTGAGTTGAGTCACAGTATTACGCCTTCATTATCGTAAATGAATGGCTCGATAATATCATCTAGTCTACCGAAAATGCATGCATCTACAACTATACAATACCCTGCAAGCCACCATAAATTCGATAGAGCGATCCTATAAAATTAGTAACACGAAGATCGAAAACGTTGAAACCATAAGAAATTTAGGTGTAACAATCACTAAGGATTTATCGTGGGGAAGACACATCCGGGAAATATGCGGCCGAGCGAAGAAAAAGCTAGGATTTATAAAAAGAGTTCTTGGGAAATGTGATGAGAAGACAAAAGAGCGATGTTACTTTTCACTAGTTAGGCACCACCTTGAGTATGTAGCCAGTGTATGGGATCCTAATGAATTAAGTTTGATCAGAGAACTAGACAGTGTGCAGCGTAGAGCAGCTAGGTTCGCTAAAAGGTGTTATGATAGGTTGAGTAGCGTTTCAGAATTAATAAAAGAATTACGGTGGGAATCATTATCAGAGCGTAGGTTAAAGTACAGATTAAATCAATTAGAGAGATTTCTATCGGATAGCTTTACAGAAGTAGTTAGGCACATATAAAAAAAACAGAGTATTATGCTAGATTCAACCAGATAAATAAGATTAGAGAGATAGATTGTCGTACCGATAGATTCAAAATGGCATTTTTCCCCCGTACTATAAGAGAACAGAATAGGCAGCATAGCAAAGGGATTGGTAGGGGAAATATTTTAGAGTAATCTGTAGTGCATGATACATGTATTAACCCCTTAAATACTATAGATACTAATAATCCAGTTGCATGAGATACTATAGATAAAGGTGTATGGCAGGGGGTGAATTCTCACCAAATGCACTACATATCATGCATAAAATAGGATTAGTGTTAATATGTTAGTCTAAACTTCACAATTTAAAAAGATAAAAATAGCAAAGTAAGCATGCTGTTAGTTGGGTTACCTTCAAGTCCTTATACCGACATGCAACTACCTATGCTATGGATTGATTCACTCGTATTGGACATATTTACCGCTATTCATATCCCTGATTGTACGAGGAAAAAATGACATTTGAATCTGTCAGTTCGGTAATCAATTTTTCTAATATTGTAATCAGTCTACCGTAGTAAGTTGGGGTTCGCAAAATATTTTTAACGTCATCACTGAAAATATTATCTTGGAATTTATTTAAGAGATTTAGCCTGAACTTCAACATGCGATCTGACAATGATTCCCATTTTAATTCATTTAATAGGCTGGTTACACTAGCATGGTTATCGTATCGTCCCTTTACAAATCTTGCCGATCTTCGCTGCATACGTTCAAGTTCATTATTTAGACTGATTTCGTAGGGATCCTATATACTGGCAGCATATTCCAAATGAGGTCTAACAAGGGAAAAGTAGCTGAAAATAAAAGCATTTGCGGATGTAAAGAAATTACAAATTGGCACGAGCAAAGGTATAACAAAATGGGTATATAACAAAGAAGATATAACAAAAAGAAGATATAACAAAATGGATTCCCACCCAAATCGAATGAAACAGTTATAAATCTGATGCTTCAGGGTATCCATCGAATATTGCGCAAAAAATCAAAACCACGAGATATTTGAATCTAATGCATTTATGCGCAGGAGCGTGGGATATTTCTCCTTTTGTTTCGACGTAGAGTAAATACCAATACGCCACAGGCAAGAGTTCCCATTTTTATTTGAAACCACTACCGAGTAGATAAATATGTGGAGGAACTGAGCCTAAATAGCCACTTTTATCTTCAAAGCCAGCAACTTCCACTGATCAAAGCAGAAAGCAAACTACGCTCCTTTAAGATCATCAGAGGTTTATGTACTTCCAGAGGGTTTAAATTGGACCCTTAGTAAATATAAGTTTTCGCCCTAAGGATATTTGATATTCTTTTCATTAGTTCTGGTCAAAAGTTGATAGAACAAAGAATCTTCTTATCAGTTTGATGATTCTAATCGATGATACCTGATCTTTGCTCATAAATAAGTAAACTTTTCGTAAACAACCGCGAGCAAGATAAACTTGAGAGATGAGTCGTCGTTCAAACAAGGCCTCAACAAACATGTCTTGCCCCTAAAAGTGCGTGAAACAAGCTATTCCAAAGTTTAAAAGATGAATTAATGAGATGATGGTTCATAATATGTCTAAACTTCAGCACGCTATATAAATATTAAAACATTATCCTCCCTTAGAAAACAATAATGAAAAAGTTGGCGGCATGTAAAATGTGTAGGGAGGTTCGGGCACTCCATTCTTTTCTTGCTTCTTCGGATCGGTATTCAATCCGTAACTCGATATAATGCGATGAACTCCATAATGCAGCCCATAACTTTTTGCCCTGTGGAAGGAATTGTAAAGAGAAAAATTTATTGCATCTCGGAGGCGATGGGAAGTTCTACGAAATAATGGAGGAACATAAATTAAAATATTCCAGAGGCTTATAAAATATAGCTTATAAAATTAGAAGTCAGTTCTAAAACTTGGTTGATACAAATTAGAAGGGCAATGTACTAAAAATACTCCGTCCCTTTTCAAGTAATAAAGCCTTTAGAATTAATATTTTTTTTTCAATATTCAGTCTTAGTTAACAAGTACGAGAAATTTCTTTACGAGAAGTCAGCTACTTTTCCCTTGTTCGACCTCATTTGGAATATGCTGCCAGTGTATGGGATCCCTACGAAATCGGTCTAAATAATGAACTTGAACGTGTGCAGCGACGATCGGAAAAATTTGTAAAGGGACGGTACGATAATTATATTATCGTAACCAGTCAATTAAATGAATTGAAATGGGAATCATTGTCAGATCGCATGTTGAAGTTCAGGGTTAATCTTTTAAATAAATTCCAAGATAATATTTTCAGTGATGACCTTAAAAATATTTTGCGAACCCCAACTTACTATGGTAGACTGGACCATGATTACAAAATTAGAGAAATTGATTGCCGAACTGATAGATTCAAAATGTCCTTTTCTCCTCGTCCACTTAGGTATATGAATAGCGGTAAATATATCCAATATGAGTGAATCAATCCATAGCATATGTAGTTGCATGTTGGTATAAGGACTTGAAGGTAACCCAACTAACAGCATGTTTTTACATTTTTGCTTTGCTATTTTTATCTTTTTTTAAATAGTGAAGTTTAGAGCAGTAAATAACTACTAATCATTTTTTGTCCATTATACCTAGTGCATTTGGTTAGAGTTCACCCCCTGCCACACACCTTTATGGTGGCTTGCAGGGTATTATGTAGAAAGAGAGATGGAAGTAGCAAAAATTATGAACTAAAGGCAGAAAATTACACAAACAAATCAAATTAAACACTGATGTGCGTATATGCATGCAGTATTCGTTGACCTGGAGAAGATATTCAACAAGGCTTAGAGAGAGAGAGAAACCCATCAATAGTTTACACGAAAAGAATAATCTATCAATTGTAAAATACACCAAAATACCAGGCAGTTCAGAGAACGTAGAAAAGATCTCAGGAAAACAGAGTCATACGTGAGGACGGGAGAAAGTCAAAGTAAACGCTTCGCTACTAATTACCATACAAGTTAGAAGTTTTCACATTTCTTGGAAGATATTACCTGCGATGAAAGATACACGAAGGTCGTTAAGGGTAAATTATCTCATTCTATTAAAGTATTTACGGAAAGGACACCTATATATTTTCAAGAAGAATGAGTCTAGAATCAAGGAAAAGGAAAATATGTTCATATAACTTTCGTGCGGAGTGATACTATGGGCCATAAATATGAACCCTTGGAATTTGGATCAGAAGAGAATGAAAGCCTTTGAGACTTGGTGTTAGCGTAGAATTCTGAATATTAAACAGAACAATGCCCAAGAGTAAAAATGTTACCCGATGGTAAGAGATGAGAAAAGAATCCAATCTTAGGGGCAGGCATAGTGAACCAGAGAATACCTATAATTTTAACCAAGACTAACGAAATACAACCAATCCACAGCTCCTTCAGAGGCTCCTGAATTATTTGAAAGGCATACCTTATCCGTGGATAACCAATACCACCTCGGAATGCCGTCACTATTTGTCTACGACTTCTTATTCAACGAGTAGATAATCTTGCAGCTAACCTCTATATCTAAAGATCTATCTGCCATTCACAACCCATTGGAAGCAATCGGTGGCTTTCAGCTCATCCCCGAGCATACATTTTATAATGGAGTTAATTTCTTTCTGTCGCAACAGCACTGATAGGAGGATGTGACCACTACGCAGTCACGGTCATCAAAGTCTCACATATTCGAGGACTCCTCCAAAGATTAGGGAGAATTCAACACATCGATGATTGGTAGGAGGACATAAAGTCCAAACCAAAAAGTCCAAACCGAAAAGTCCAAATCTATCAGATCCAAAAATATTTTTAGAAAATCTATTATTTTTAGAACTATTTAAACTATTTAAAAATATCCCTAGCAACGCTATAATATTTTCGCAACCTACTTCATTGTTTATAAATATCCCTAGCAACAAATTTTTAAAATGGCTTTACCAGTACTCGAAATTATTCGTAAACGTAAAATAACTTACGGGCATTACAATGGTTTTCTGTATTTAACCTCGTCCGTTAATGGCGATGTAAAATACTGGAAGTGCCGAAGGAAAAGTGAGTGCACTGCGCGATTGACAACAGTAAATACGGGCCGCAATTTACTCATACGTAAAGGAGGTGGACATGCTTCTCACAATCATGCACCAAATCCTGAAGAAATCGGAAGCTTTACGCATACTTGGTGCTATTAAAACGGAAGTTAACGAACATCCTGACCGTCCACCAGCGGCAGTGATGAGGGTCGCAATCAATGCAAGTGCTGCAGTGCAAGCGCATTTACCAGACAAACATATTTTAAGAAAAGTTATTCAGCGGGAACGTACAAAGGAGTTACCGGCGAATCCTACTTCTATTGAAGACCTTGAAAGCGTACCTGACAGGTTTACAAAGACCATTACTGGCGACAAATTTCTTATCTACGATTCTTACAAAGATGACGATTACAACTTAAATTGTGGCAGGATTTTGGTTTTTTCTACACGTGAGAATCTCAGAATACTTTTCAAATCAAGTATTTGGCACTTAGATGGCACGTTTAAAATCACTCCTCTAATTTTTTTTCAACTTTTTTCTATAATGGGAACAATTTTGCAAAAAAGAGGAGAGAAAGAAACATTGATTGCAATGCCTTTGGTTCACGCACTTTTGGAAACAAAGGAAGAGCAGGCGTATACAAAGGTTATTGACGTTACATTGTCGTACGCATTGAACGCGGGTATTTCAACCCAACATCCTCAGACGGTCATGAGCAAAGATTATAATACACAGGTCATGAGTGACTTTGAGTTGGCAATAATTAATTCCGTGGCAACTCACTTTGGTGAAGACGTCGTAAGATTATGTTTATTTCACCTTTGCCAAAGCGTTTATCGCAAAATTCAAGCTGAAGGGTTGTAGCAGCAATACTACGATAATGCTAACATTCGTGATGCGATTCATACAATGTGCGCCTTAGCCTTCGTTCCATATGATGATGTTGAACGCGTCTTCGATCTTTTCTATGATGAGATGCCTGACCAGTTTGCAGTTGTTGCCGATTATTTTGAACAAACCTACGTTCGTGGCGTTCCTGCTCGAAGAAGACGAAGAGCGGTGCAGCCCAGGTATAATCCAAATAAGTGGAATCACTATGCAGCGGTTATTCAAGGCACAGCAAGAACCAACAACGCTTCAGAAGGCTGGCATAATCGTTTAAATAAATTAGTCAGTAAAAGCCACCCTAGTTTCTACACTTTTCTACAAGAATTACAGAAAGAACAGGCAGACGTCGAATAAATTATTCGTGAGATAAGTCTTGGAAAAAAAGTGAACAAATTAAAACCGGGAAACCTTCAGCAGGAAGAAGAACGCATCGAAAACATTGTCAGCATCTACGGAGACTACTCTAACGATGGAAGAGAATATGAATATATTAAAGCGATAGGCTATAACTTGCAGAGCGCTAATGCCATATAAAATTAACTTTTAATGTTCAGGAATTTTGAATGAAATTTTTAAAATAAAATTATTTTGTACTTTTTGGCTTGGACATTTACTCTTTGGACTTTTTAGTCTTTGGACTTTTTGGGTTGGACTTTTTGGTTTGGACTTTATGTCGTGCAATCCGATGATGACTTAAAACGATCGATACCAACTGCGCATGTACGGACTCCCGAGAGTAATGGAAGCATTTTGGAAAATTTCCAGGCAGGAGGACTCCAGTTCAATATTTCGCTTCGGGTAGTCGTCATCCACGGAGGTAAATCCCGCACACTCCATTACGCCTCCGTCATAAGCGAAAGAGACAGAGACGCGCGAGCGATGTTTAAGCGTCGAGCCCTTAGAGTAAGAATGTCGAGCCGCGGGAGCCATAATTCCGAGACGAAAGGAGACACGAGAAAAGAAGTAACGTCCCGCGTTATGAGGTGGAGGCATGAGGGCTCGTATTGACGCTCAAAAATATTTTGGCGCGTCTGGGCCGACGGCGCCATTGCCGCTACGGTGGAGTGCTCACTAATTGCCCAGACGGAGGCTTTCTTCTTTGCGCCTCCCTATATCCCTCTCTTCCTTCTGTCTCGCACACACATCAACTTCGTTTTACGTCTGAACTAGCCAAATAATTAATTGCTCCTATGTTAGAAACGGAGAACTGACAACCCATTTGCGATTAGAGGTCGACTACTCCTCTAAAAACCTTCTTCGTCTTTACCCTTGTTCCTTCTAATGTTCACTCCCGAGTAACCCTACCTCAGAAGCCCGCGCTACACAATACTGAGAACACCTTCCAACGCTGTACGCTTTATAGTTGGCAACATCTTCAGAACTTCAAACCTTTGAACTTTCAAAGCTGTATTCAGAATTTCTACTACAGTCTCGCTTATATTGCTTACGTCGTAAAATCGCTTAAAAAGTAGTCAAATTGATGTACGAGGGTAGGATGAAAAGTAATGCACACATGCTCGTTAGAAATGAACAACAACAAATAGCAAGATCGGGCAAAAAGTAAATTAAAATACCATTCTTAAGCATCTTATATATATTTTTCAGCATAGTCACCGTTGAGCCTAACACATTTATCCCAATGTGTAACAAGTTTTTTCATTCCGTAACTGAAAAACTCTTCCGACTGTTCTCGCATCCAGGACGCGATAGCTGCCTTCACGTCATCGTCCGAGGTGTAATGATTACCCTTAAGGTAATGCAATTAAAGTGACGGCGTGCTACCCATCGTGCACAGATTTAACGGTATCTCAATTTTTCAATAATGAAGCCAACACGTTCCTTGCATATTTCAATAAGGTTTTTATACGTAAGTGTAAATATTGCACTACTAGTCGAGATCAATGAGTTAACAAGCGAACCAAATAACTGATAGCATCTTTTTGTTATTTCGTCGATGCCTTCCTAATTCATTGCCAACTTCAGTTTTAGTACCGACTTCTGTTAGATTAAAAATACATCCAAGAACGTGGTTTTAACTCGCAATACGCTCCGAATATCCGTTAAAAGTGTGTACGTGTCATTTATTTAGCCATAAGTACGTTGTACAATTCCCATTGCATTACTAGTTGTTGTCCACATCTCTACCCAGTATTAATATAGCCTATTTTGCTATATATTAACCTTGCCAACATATCAATAAAGACAAGGTTATGGGTTTGTCGTATTTATTTGGGGAGATGACCGTCAACTGATATCATAATCATCATTGGTCAACAATCCTAAGATTGGTTTGACGCAGCCCTCCACTCGATTCTTCTATCAGCCAACCTCATCATACTAACAAAATTCCTCTCTTTCATATCCTTCACGACCTGTTCCATATATCTCATACGATGCCTTCCTTTGCCATTCACGTTGCCTTCCCGTTCACGTTTCCCTCAACGATTGCCTTCATAAGGCCATCGTGTCAGGCCGATTAGGTTGTCCCGTCTTCTTCTTAGAGTTTTCAGCAGGCTTCTCTTTTCTTCCACTCTTCTTAAGACTTCTTCGTTTGTCCCTTGGTCAATCTATTTAATCTTCATCATTCTTCTTTAGCACTTCATTTCGAATGCTTCTACCCTTTCCTTCTTCGCGGTTGTCATCGCCCATGCCTCACTGCCGTAAAGAAACATGCTCCAGATGTACGTTTTGATAAATCGTATCCTTACTTCTACGCTCTACAACCTTGTGTCAGCTGATATTATTTACGCAATAGTAAGGTGTTTTCGTTCCTCTTGCCTGAGTGTTATCTCCTAGGAGGGACAGAACCTCCACAGTAAAAGCTCTGTCCCTGCCAGAGCAAGAATTTTCTCTTGAGCATGACTTCTTGTAGGTATATTATCGCATTACCTCAGTACCCCATTATTTTCTGGCCACGACTGCGGTATTTGGAAAGGTGGCCCTCTTCACCCAGCTGAAGGGAAAGCACTTGCAAGTGCTTACACTCATAACCCTGAGTTGCAAGTGCTTTCCCTTCGGCTCGCTGAAGAGGGTCACCTTGTGGCCGAAATACGTACGCGTACCCTACACACATCCTCGTCTTGTCCTTGCACCTTGACTACGCTCTTTTTGAGCTCGATTCTCCCGGAAAGTGGGCCCATTTGAGTATACGAGTGTTTTTCTGAGTGCTCTTGAGTGTGTTTGCGATCACGACCCAGGCATCCTGATCAGGGTCCCATCAGCCTGTGAATGATCCCAATTGGTTTGTGTGTGTGCCTGTGGTTGTGTCAATGGCGAGGAATAGTGTAGTTTAAATAGCGTAGTTTTGAACAGTACCTATACAAGTACTAATCCTTTTTTATGCATGATATGTAGTGCATGTTTGGTGAGAGTTCACCCCCTGCCACACACCTTTATGGTGGCTTGCAGGGTGTTATGTAGATATAGATAGATGTAGATGAAGTAACATTCCCGTAAACCACCACAGGAGGGTTTTCCGGTTGAGAGGCTGTGACTGGTCTCTGCTCTAGAATTGACCCTCCCGCAAACCAACATAGCAAATTGTTGTTGTGTACCTTGACGAGAGTTGCCAATTTTTACGCCATTGGAGATTTTTAATTTTATTTGTCAGTCGTTCTGTCACCCATTCATTCAATATAAGCATCCTTTTGCGCAAGAGGGTTTATGAGTCTTTATATCGTTATCTTGTCCTGAAATAACGGGTAATTACTTTTATTATTAACTACTTCAATATTACCTGAACTCAGACGTTCCTCCAAAACAATGTGGTTGATAAATAAATTGTTGATCCTTATACTAGGTAGTTATTTTAAAGTAAATAATTTACGAGTTTCGATAAAGACTAGGTACCAAATGAATCTGAGTTAAAAATGCTCTCTAAAATATTTAATTTCATTAGCATAAATTTTCCTTAAGTATCACTACTCCCGCTCAACGATTACGAATGAAATCGTAAATCTCTATAGTCATGTAGACGCCCGTCACTGAAAAACCGGGCATTGTTCCCACCTCAACTCCATCCATCGGAAAACAATCCATCGACTTCAATGAAACTCCTCTTGAAAGTGGGGGCAAACCAGTTTCCACTTTCGTGCGCAGAGAACTCCACGGTTTGCTTCCAAAAACCTGTTTAACTTTTGATGCCTCCTAATGGATTGCAGAGGAAGAGCTCTAAAAGCATGACGAGACATTTGCGACGCAAACTGAGAAGAGGAGGAGAAGACTGAAAGAGAGGAGGTGGAAGGGAAGAAAAGTGAGACGGGAGAAAGCGAGGCGTTCGAGAGCGACAGGGTGGAGTGGACTATGGGGTGGAGCGAAACAGCGACGAACGGAGAGTCCATCTTTGGCCACGGATAGAGTTCATGCCACTTCTTCCCCATGAAGTTCACCATTTATCAGTTAAATTGGATATCATGTGTAAAATTAAATGATTATAAGAACCACTAAGCTACCTAGACCGAATAATGAAAATAAAAAGCCCGACTACGGTATATGTCCCGTCAAGCATTATGTCCTGGATGTTTCGTAAAGATAGACAATTACCCAAACAAAATCGATCGAATTACTCAAAAACTTATGAATAACCATGAAAGTACAACTAAATTATGGCAATTTTTTCATAGTAAATGCCGGAAAAAGGATTCCTGAAGCTATTAATAAGAGTTTTCTCAAATCTCGTTATATCTAAAATGATTTCTGTTCAGGAATTGGTTAAAAAAATTTCATCCACAGATTTTATCGTTTTTTTAGTTTTCTTTTTCCAAATTTTATTCTGTTTTTCATTTTTTCTTCTAGTTCTCTAGCAGCAAAATAGTAGTGTTACTCCAGGGGTAAGATGCTCTATTATATTCCTCAAAGGTAATCTATAAAGACGACCTCACATGCATCTCAGAAATAAAACGTAGCTTTGATCAGCCTCCGTTAAAGTCTATGACAAGCTTTCTTAGGCATGTATCTCAAAGGAAGTAAGTGCTATGATGAGGAAAAATCATTTGTTTATTTCCGCAGTCTTGAAAGAAGTGTACCCGCATTGTAGCTGACGTGAAGACTGTGAAAGGTTGCCTTATACTCGTCAGGCTAACTACCATGCGTAAAATTGGAGAACTATCAAGGCAGAGTTATTTTTGATTCGCAGACTAAATTATTCACTTGCTTATATTTCAGATATTTTTATAAGGGTTTAGGATTTGCAATCGCTAATGATAGTCGTTTACTTTTCTATTTTCTTGCGGTTTTCACATAATTCACATGATCGATACAAAGCAGTGAAAAAACTGCACAAGTTTCTTCTTAAACCACAGTAATACACAGCGCTCAAATTGAATTAATAATGACTACGTATTTGAAAATATACTTGAATACCTAGCAAAAGGAATTTGGCAAGGCATCGTGTTTGTTTAGATCTGATAATTTGCCTGTGTATCATAAGACACTAAATTGTATTTTATTTTGGCATCGGAAGTTTTCCGAGGAAGAACAAGTCTGCAGTGGATGAAACATTAGCTTTATTTGTATTTCTTATGGAAGCTGGTGATTTGAGATCAAACTCTGGTACTTTTTCCAATTATACTGAGGGATTTGCTAATCATATACAAAATTAAAAGTCTTCACGTTATCTGAAAGTGGGTTAAAGCTTTTGACGCAACAAAATTGTGCTTCATATATACATATACTAGCTAATAGCACCTGTTCTCCGCACGTTCATAGTAGTAATTAATCTATGTAGATAATAAATGATAACTACTATGAATGCTCCTATCTGAAAGTTTGCTATAATTTTCACCATCAAGACATGAGAACCACCTATGATTTCTTTGGCAGGTCTAGTTTCGTTTTCATCCACTATTCTGAATTATTATTCATCTCAACCATAGCAACTTTCTTTGGCATACATCTCAAAGGAAGTAAGTGCTATGATGAGGAAAAGTCATTTGTTTATAGCAGTATGTGATCATGGTGTTGGCTTCTAGTCAACCAAATCTAGGACCGGTATTAGATTTACTGAGGCCTTAATTTATTCAACAACCGTTTGCGCGCACCCACGTGTAAATAGGATACGCTGCCGCGAAATGCCCTAAGTATGAGGCGGTCTCCGATTGGATCTATACGATTACCCAGGCAACTGCGATATCTACATAATAACCTGCAAACAACCGCTAGGGTGTGTGGCAGGGGGGCGGTAGGAGCCTGTGGCAGTGACAGAATGTGAGGACCTCTTCGAACGAGGGCACGAAGTCAACGAGCCACTCCAAGCCACTGAGCGCTATCCATCACCGGCGGCGTCTGAATCGGGGGCACCCATCGCTCAACGCGGATTACCGTGCCCGCGAAAAGGTGGCGCGAATACGCAAGCGGCTCGGTTTCCACGTGAAGCAGATGAATCAGATGCTGCTAAGGCAACAACTGCGGAGATGCATTATGGGTGAGATCTAGTAAAAACATCTTGAAGCTCGTTTTCATCCACTATTCTCCGAATGATCATTCATCTCAACCATCGCAGTCGGTGATCACGGTGTTGACTCCGAGTCAACCAAATCTAGAACCGGTATCAGATTTATTGAGGCCTTAATTTATACAAACCTTTGAGACTCCCCCCATTTTTAATTGCTTCAGCTCAATATTATCCATGGCGCAGATTTGCATTTTGAGTTCCCACAATGCTGACTGTATTATACAATATAACAGGAGAATTCAGCATTCACTCGATAAATCCAATTACCTAATATTATTGCAGCCCCTACAAATTCACATGGGGACAAAAAGCCTCGTTTGTTTGATTGACTAAAGCACACGGTGATAAACCAAAGGATCGGAGTTCGAATTTCGATCAAAGCGGATTATTTCTTACTAATTTGAAATTCCTGAACTGTTATTAAAAAAATTCAGGGTAATGGACCGAATCTCCATGAATTAATACTGTAGAAAAAAACTAAGATTAAGAGTGCATTGAGGGAGTAATATTTAGTGTTCCAGCTTCTGCGCCTAAGAAGCAAAGGTAAATGAATGGATACTTCTTCAGATACATTTATATAGCAAGCAACTTCAAGCATGTGCGATTGGAGTGACTCCAATTCAGGCATGTGCTACTTTCTCTCACACTATCATATTGTCTACATTACTGGTTATACTGTCAATTCACATTGAAATAAAGCATCGTCACATGTAACATCTATTATCAAACTACCTCCTATTCACCTCTAATAATCACAGCTTTCTAACTCTACTCAGGAAACGGAAGAGTTATTCGGGGAAGGAGATTGGCAACGCTGGGCATTTTTGCTGCTTTGGATTAGTGGGTCATTTGAGTAGAATTACGATTTATCATTAACCTGCTATTTCATGTACATAATATCCTGCAAGCCGCCATAAGGTGTGTGGCAAGGGGTGAATTCACACCAAACATGCATTTCACATCATGCATAGAAAGGATTAGTAAATTCTAGTCAAGGGTTCACAATTTAAAAAAAAAAGATAAAATAGCAAAGCAAGCATGAAAAACATTCTGTTTAAGGTCCTTATATCAACATGAAACTACCTAAGCTGTCCATTGATACACTAGTATTTATACTATTGGATATATTTACAGCTATTCATATCCCTGACTTTTTATCAACGATTATAAACGAAAGGCTCCAATGCTAAACGTCCAATCTGACAGACTGAGTAATGAACCAGAATCACTGACCACAAGGCACTCACGTAGGGATTGGTACACCAAAGAAAACGTCCCCCTCATCAGGAGTTCGAACACGGGCCCGCGATATGGGCAGCCATTGTTCTATTTACCACACCAATCCAATCCCGACGACGACTTCCCGATTAAGCGGGAACATGCGCCTCCTAGCGCGGTGGGAACTCAACACTCCGCAGTCGACAACCGAGTGCACTTTCCCCGGTCAATGAGTGTGAGATATCCCCGTCACCGGCGCACGAACCCTTACAAATATCTCCGAATATTGTCACGGAAAGTCACGAACGCCGACGGTCGTCCCAGCAGCCCGCACGCAAGATGGCACTTTCTCCCTCGCGATCACGCGACCCCCTGCACGTGAACACTCAAACCCTTCCTTGTTCTCTCAGTTCGGATGGCGTTCGAGAATCAACTTCGGATCACGGAAGGGATAATGCAAATCCCTAACCGCCATGCACAGCGGTGAGAGGCACCGCACTTAGTGATTGCAAGCCTTCTCCAGTTTAGATCTTCATCATTGCCAATAAGTGGCGGTCAACATCTGTTACTCTTACTGGATGATACATATACAAGCTTTCCCTTTTTTTGTGCAAAAGGTCGAAATAGGAAATCACATAAAAATGCCTCATCCTAAGTTCAATTACTATGTCATATACATGATTAGACATAAATACATATCTAAAATGGCCCCTTTCATTTCTCTTCTTCTTTCATTCTCATATTAAGAATAAAGAAAGGTTGAGTTGAACAAAGATAGCCCTGAACTTTCTCCCTCTTCTCCTCATACTAACTTATATAAATATCACTAACCATGAAATCGAAAGTGTATCTGATGATATCGCCGATAAATCGTAACTTGTCTTGCTAATGAAAATTAGTGTATAATTACATAGTTTGCTACTTTATATTTATACAAATGGATTGCCATAAAGATAAGCTAAAAAACATCGATTGCGAACGAAGGTCATTCAAAATAAACCGGCCCGCCTGTTATCATACCCTATCCATACAACCACTGCGTGTCTGGTATTACTCTCTGTAGATACAGACTAGCAGACCTGCTGCTTGCTTTGCAGGCAGTCTCTGTCTGGTGTACTCTTGAGGTGAAATTTGTGTTTTTACTTTATTTTTGCACAACTCAAGTGGGAGCAGTGGAAAATGTAGGTGTGTGTATGTTTCCCAAAAATGAAAACAATTTTGAATTAGTTTGTGAAACATAAGTAAACATTTTGGAGTAAAAACATCCATAGTTTTCATTCCTCTGTGCAATGATCACTGTAGTAGACTGAGGAAGGTACCATTTTTGAAATACAGTCACTGCGACGATCTGTTAGTCATTTCTGCAGAGATGAAGGCAAAAATCCCGCCTTCTATCACATCGAGAGAGTCACAGGACCTTAGGATAATTATATCTATCTTTTAGGTGGAGATTTAAGTGAATGTATTATTTTAAATTGATAAAAAACGGAATGGCTTGGGTGTAGGACAGCCATTGAAAATTTTAAAATAGTGGGTGTATTTTCAAATAAACCTGCTGATTTAGCAACAAACATTAATATATAATAAACGTTGTAAAACCTTCTTTCAGCTATTGTAAATGTACTTCAAAACGCCTAGCTTTGAAATTCGCATTTTATAAATAAGATCGGGGACGGCAGGTAAAAATTGTTTTATTTTACTATCTGCACATCGAAAATGTCAATTAATATTTTCATACATACAAAATTGATTGATGAAAATAATTCCACTTTCTTCAATTCCAATTTTTTGTCCCTTTACCAAAAACGTAAACAACTGGTTTCCCACGTTAAAAGATAAGGAAAACACCATTTTTCATTTGCATTTTTCTCTGCATCACAAACTGCTAAAAATTCAACACTACTACCAAATCATACAGACAGAGAATCCACCCTCAACGCACCAAACCTCACTCTTTTAGCTCAAAACTTGGGAGAGAACGAAACAAAACGGGTACATAATGACGGACGGACTGACTGACTGACACGCTGCAAAAATTAATATATGTATATAGATATAGATGCCCGATATCCTGGCCACTAGCATACTTAATAACTACGCATAGGTTTTTGGCTACCAAGAAATACTGAAGGTCATATTTCGAAGAGAAATATAAATAAAAATTCTTTTGCTTTCTCTAACTAAATAGCGCTCGCAATCCACTCGAAATTAAAATTACGTTTAACACGTTCAACCCGACGGTCGCGAATGTGCGTCCGAGGTGCGTTGCCAAGACACCAAAGGACGCGCATTCGCGTCTGTTAATGACCTCTATGATGACCTCACTGAAGACCTCTCTGAAGACTTCTCTGAGAGACGCGAACTCATGTCTTTAATAAATTATCGAGTTTTGTTACTCAAAAAAATTTTTAACTAATTTTATAATTACATTTAATTGACTGGCCAAATTAATGTGGAGGAAAAACCTTTCCGTTTTTCATGATTGCACAGTAGAAATATTCCGGGTTAAGGTGAAGAACATAACACATGAAAATCATTGAGGAGCAAACATAAAATGACTGAAGAAGACGATAAGCGAAAGAAGTTAGAATGAGTAAGGGCATCCAATCTGAATGTCATGAATTTAAGAATTTCAGGTCTTAAATAGGGAAAATTTTTTCGAAATACAAGAATAATGACTGAACGTTAAGGAAATCCTAGTAGCCATATGAAACATGCTTACAATAGCGATATAAAATTCCTTAAAAATACAAAAGTGAAAACTAGACGATTAAAAGGCACAGGTAACGACATTGACTGGAGACCATTTTGAAATTTAAGACGAAAAAAACGTTCCAGAGCTACTACATTTAGGGTGACAATAGGAGGATTGCTATAAGCCACTGAAAGGCAAATAAATTTGCTATCATGTTCTCCGCTGAAGCTGAAGATGGAGCCTATACCAATCCTCATTAACTTCTATAAGAACATTATGCTGCCAATGTGTCTATTTAATCCCTGCTCGTATCAAAAATCGGTTACAGAAACGGACAAATGGTAGTCACATGAAGCGAAATTCCCCTCATTCGGAGGAAATTTGGTAATGAGCGGCTGATATGGAGTTTCCCGCAGGTCCCCACTGGTAGTCATTAATTGCGGGGGCTTGGGGAGGTGGTGAGGAAGGAATTTAACCCTGGGAGCGAGAGGAAAGGGTGGTTGGCAGGGGGTTCGGTGGCTCGAGATGTGCGAAGGTTGCGACGAGGACGCGGGACTGCAGCGCAGGCGTGAAGGATTCCTCGGGAGGGGGAGAGGGAGGGGAGGAAGGAGTGGCGGGAGAGGAGGAGGGAGGGAGAAAGAGAGGTTTGAAGGGCGTGTGAGGCCCAATGCGGCCGCAACAGAGCGAGGAAGCCATCGCGGTGTCGTCGGGCGCGCAGGCGCAGACCGTCCCTCCCGGCCCGCTCCGCCATCGGTCACTTACCCCAGTTTTAAGGATCATATTCAGAATCTCAACTACAGCTCAATTCTAATGCTTACGTCCTAAAATCCCTACGAGTTAAATTGATGCACAGATTCTACCTGCAAAGGTGGTATTGCTACTCAGCGGGACGCTGAAAACAGAGTTAAGATTGTGAACATGGTCCAGAATCTCAACTACAGTCTTACATCTACCGATTACGTCATAAAATCTCAATTACGAGTTCCGAAGGAATTACAGATTCTCCTCGATATGGTTTCAAAGCGGTATGCTGCGTGGTAATACCATTTTTTTAGGTGAATCTGCACACCTACTCAACTCGAAGCAAATATTTTAGAACGTAAGCCGTGGAAGCGATACTATAGTTGAGATTCTGAATATGGCCCCATACCTCCGATTCTACCCACGAATGCCTAATTTCAACGCCCACGGGCACCACATGCACAATAATTATTACATTGTTTTATAATTCGTGCATATGGTATTTATTCGTGCATCTCGCACACCCCATTTTTGGACAGGTTGGCGAGGAAAAAAAATATTTTTTGAACAAATCTGTCGCTTTTTTCATGGCCTGAAAGCACATAATATCTACATTAAAATTTTAATATTTGGAATACGTTAAAAAACAAGGAATAGGATTTGGAGAAAGATGTGCGAATTGAAAAATATGCATTTGAAGAAAAAAGGGTGCAGGGCTTGCACGAAAATGCGAAGGATTCATGTAACCCGCGCACACCCTTTTCTTCACCAGGGTTTCGGGAAAAAAAGTTTGCGGCTTACATGAGATTTTATCACATGGCACGTGCTAATCATTTAGTTGCGAGTGCTTTCAAGACAAATAAATGGTACGCTTCTCTGAAGTACTAACTTTTTTAAACTAATAAATCATGTATCATGCAGGAAAAATAAGTCCAAAACTACATTACTTTACAGAAGTGGCTAACTATTTGAAAACTATTACATTACTTTGTATTAGTAAAGAATTATCGTCATTTTTTGTCAGCATTTCACGTGTGTCTTAACTGCACGCTTAATATTTCCCCGGGGTGGTAGTATTGTGACTCACGGTTTCATGAAAGTACTTATATACAGGCTAGTACTTTTTGCGAGCCAGCAAGGTGGTAAGTGTTTTCTCTGATTAATAAGGTATATCTGGTGATGCTTCACTCCTTGCCACACACGATTGCGTTGGCTTCCAGGGTAAAATGCATATGTAGACGAAGTAGTATTGAAACTCTTACGGTTAGTTGCTCGTAGCGTGTTTGTTGATTATCCACATCCTCTGCCATACACCGTCGTGATAGCTAAAATAATTTATGTTATACTTAATATTCACGAAAATACAAATTTATGGAAAGGAAAGTAGGCAAACCTTTTCAAGGGGGAATATTAACTATAATCCGGGAAGAGCCTTGCGCAACATTCGTTTTCAAATTCAAGTGAGAATGGCCCAACAAGGGATGTTCACAGCAGGATTGGGTTGCCTTCAAACAGCTACCATTGTGGCGGTGGTGTATTTATGGGACGCTATGGAGCGATGAGTCATCGCAACCACGGCTTTCTGTTTCCCGAAACAGAATGGCGGTCACTGGTGAACCTAAAATCACTTCCTCTCAAATATTTTAACACTCTATAATCACTCCTCAAAGGCCTAAGAGTTTAATCACAAAGCCACCATAAATGAAAAAATATTAAATTATATCAAGAACTGTAGCAAAACATTTCCATGATGAACGAGAAAATTAATAAGGTAAAAGTTCAGCGTTCCATAAGTTAAAATATCTCAATACAAAATGTGTTATTACTTGTAGAATTTTCATGAGTGGTAGTACAAGTTGTACCAACTTCCACAACTTCATTAAAATATTGTATTTAAATATTGTAGCTTGTTGAATACTAAATATGTACTAGTTTTCCTGTTCAAATTAATTAATGTAATCATCGATCATATCGTGCACTGAAATGTTTGCCATTGACCACGGAGTGTGATAAAGAGAGGCGAGCAAGTGAATTTAATCTGTATACAATATTACTCACATAAATAAGTGGCTATCTAAAATCAATAAAGAGTCATCCTGTCCTTAAAGGAAAATAGCATGATCAGAAAATAATGATCTAGATCAACAAATAAGCAAAATGGATAATGATTGTTCACAAAATGCATGACATGACGATAATAATTGCCTTAAAATAATTACTTAAATTTCTTTCTTCTAAATTGCCTTAGGAAAGGAAAGTATAAGAAAAAGAGAAAATTTTCTTCGCAGTGTTTCCATATCAAGAATGTTGAGTGCCTCGAGGCTTAACAATAAATTCAAATAATTGTATAATAGAAATCAAATGGAATACAATTAAAAGGAAGGCCACCGAAGGACTACGAAAGGTAAGTTATGGAAGGCAGCCATTAAAGAAGAACCTGCCAGGATGACAGAGACCTTCACTTTCATGGCTGCCGCTAAAGTCCTACGCACTCTGGCCGACAGGAAAAATGAAAGTAAACTACACAATATCCCTCATACAACCATGAGCCAAATTCACGTTTGAATACAACAATGAGTCACTTTTGTTTTGTTTCGCCTGTCTTCTCGCCGTAGTTCTAATAAAGTCGAGCGAGATATCCAGGAACATCGTTTCTACAAGCCCCGCAGGCCCGCTAGCATGCATAAAGACGTGTGAATGAGCGTGAACACGCTCACATTGCGAGCACGCGTGAGTGCCCCAGAGGATGGCGACGGCGAGTATCTCCAGGGCCGACCCGGCCGAGGTCCCGGACGCTCATTGTAAACCCACGCAATGAAAACAGCCGTGCGGGGGAGGAGAGGGTGAAAGTGAAAGGGGGGGGGGCTCTCGCAGGGGCGCCAGGATTAAGGGGCGGCAGGGGGGGGAGGGGGGGAGAGGCGCCGACGTCTGGGCGCGCGGGTCGATATGAGCCCCGCTTGAGAGTGTGCAGGCATCCCCCCCCCTCGCCGCCTCCCTGAGGGGCGTGACCTCCCCACGCCGTGCTGCACTGCAAACACCGCCCCTCCCGCCCCCCCTCCCCCTGGCGTCGGAAACACACTTTCCCAACGACCCTGCCTTCGCACAGTCACCTGCTCTCCCCCGCGAAAAAATGGGGGAAATCCTGCCGTTTCCGGAATTTCTCCTCCAGCCCCCCCTCTCTCTTTCCTTCTCTCTCTCTCTCCTCATCTCCATTTCCGTCCCTCGCTCCCCATAACACACGCCGAGGAAATGACGCCTTTGGGCATGCGTCCTCGCCGAGGAATGCGAAAACTCTTCATTTTCACGCGTTCTCGCCTCGTTCCCTGCCGATTAGATGCCGTTTCCCGCTCGAATACGTGTGGTGGAAGAGGAGTCGCTGACGGTGCTGTCCGCTGACCAGATACTGGGACATAAAGAACTGAAAAACCTCAATCATGGCACCGAGGATAGTGCCGTCATGCCAAGTGGTAGGGATCTTTACTCTCTTGAAATCTCTTATCTCTCGAGGGCGATTGGGTTATAACAAATAGTCGCTATGATATCCTTTACATATCTGCTTAAACCACTTTAAAGCAATAAATAGGAGCAAATATATCTAGATAGGGTATTCTTCCTGTGATACGACTGTTGTTTACCTGTTCTCGCTATGACTGTGATTTTGTATTTCTGGAAAATTTCCGTCCACGTCCACTGAGTCTCTCGTAACCTACATCGAGGACATGTGAACGTGGGTGACACCTACTCCATAAAATTCTAAGTTTATGCAGCACGCAACTGAAAGACATGTCACCACAAAGAACAATAAATCTCTTGAACTTCAAGCCATTACCCTCAATTAACAAGGGCGTGGATACTCATTTCAAAATAACTGGCAGTTTCAGTCGAAAGATATAGTAATTTCATCATCATTCTGACACATTAGTATAGCCTTTATTATGCACCTCATTTACTACACAGGTCGTGAAATTAACGGCAAAGAGTTTTTCCGAAGGATTTGAGCATAGGGATGACATTTATACATTACACAGATTTTCTAGGAATAAATTTATTCCCTAATAGGGTACGCAAGAAATAGAATTTATTTAGTTCTCCTCCGGAATGCATTGAACACCATCGTTCCTCGGAGATTTAGTCTTAGATCCAGTTAGAACCAAATTCGAGAATGCGGCAACTTTCACTCGCAATTTTGACCCGAACAAATTCCATTATTCATTTATCATCCCCATCCACCGATCAGACAAGGCTTCCCACCCCCTTCCCTCCTCCCGTCTGATATTCGCCCATAAGAGCGTCCATTCGGAGCAGTCACACTGGTCGTGGGCCCAGATGGAGCGGCGGATGTAGTACCGAACAACAACAGGGGGGCACTGGGCGTTTGAGGGCATGCTTGCATGGAGCGAGAATGGGCGGACGGGTCCAGTTGGCGTCCCGACGCGTCGGCGGGTGGAGCCGGAGGCCGGGGAGGGCGGCGGCGGCGGTGCGGGCGCGCTCGGATTCGGCAGCCGAAGAAGCGATAACAAAAACAAAACACTCGCGCAGACGCTTTCGAGGCCCCGGACGGTTTTCGCAAGCGACGCTTATCCAATTATAAACAGGGTAATTGAGAGGGGAGGACAAGAGTCGATCGATTTAGCAAATAAATGACTACGCATAACTTTCTGATGTACCCACGTTCTAGCAGTTATTCGAAGGCGATGACCAGCTGCTAAAGTCATTAACTTAAAGTAATAGGTTGTTCCACCCGGAAAAATCTGCCTTGACTGAACATAGCTTATCGGAAGATCACATCATCTCCTTCGATGAGGCTCGCTTGGTCTCCAAAGCAAATCGAATTGGTATCGTATCCTCAAAGAGGCCGTAGAAATCAGGCTGGAAGATAACACATTAAATCGAGACTCTGGGTACATCCTCAGCAGAGAATGGAAACAGTTAATTCGAAAAATAACGGAAAAAAGGAGACAACAATGCCCCCCGGATGAGACGGCTATATAAGCGCAGGCGGAATGCCCTGAAAGCTTTATTGCTCTGAGGACGATGGAGGAGTATTCCATCGAAACGTCATCAACGCCAAATCTTACTAGGCTGGAAACCCGAGAATTATTTATTAATATCATTCGCTGAGAAAGAACAAAATCATATTTAACTGCTAAAGTCATTTGCGCTATTCAGGATTGATTGGTTATTAATTGGATAGGGGTAAGAATTTATCATGGAACGGAGTGACATGGAAAGAACCCTGATGTCAAAAATTGCCTTTTTTTACTTGGCAAGGTTAAGGGGTGTAAGGATCCGGAGAACTGAGTTAGAAGTGTTTTGCCACACTGCACTCTTAAGGAACCAGTACTCTACTGAAAACTCTCTGCCACTGCCGGATTATGAATTCGGGCCTTCGATATTATAAGCATCCACACTAAACCGATTCCCAATTCACCAATGAATATGGTTACATATGAGAGAATAAGAATTATGAGCAAGGTATTATGTTTCTGCTTGACAGAAAAATAAATTGAAAATACCCCCCGAGCGAGAAGTGATTAAACCCTTCTAAAACCTTAGAATTCAACATATATTAGCTTCAGTCCAAAGCTTGCGAATTTTCGCGCTTTTTTCTCCCCATCATAAGCGATAATTAGGTTGTTTTCACATCCCATGGTGAAAAACACAATTCAATATAAATATGAACACATAAAGCACACGAATACGCTGATAAGCATTCTGAAAGAGGTAGTAGTATATGTTTACTAATCCAGCACGTTTCAGGAGAGAAGTTCTTAACAGGAGACTGCATATTGCTTCCAGAACCGAAAATTGAATGGCTTATTTCCATTGCTAACAGCATTTTTCGGTTTATATCTTTAATGATGTTACTGTTGATAATCAAAGAACACTGATCTAGCTAAGGAGAAACGTCAATTACGGACGAACAAGAATGCTTTTCTTTTAGTGCTTATTATTTATCCAGTCTCCATTTCTGTTTCCGTATAAGTTATTTTCAACGTGAATGAACACAAAGAATGCTTTTCTTTTAATGCTTATTATTTATACAGTCTCCATTTCTGTTTCTATATAAGTTATTTTCAACGTGAATGAACTCAAAAGTTAAAGACGAACATTTTTTTTCAAAATTAGATTTTTTTCCCGTTTAGGAGAGTGAGCAAACTTATGACGTCTTGGCGCACCATTCCTTATCACAAATAGTACGAGAGACTGTGAAGAGAAATGAATGCAGCACGGAATGAATGGAGCACACCTCACCTTTGGGGGCGTGGAGCGGAGAGGCCTTGAGGAGGAAGTCATTGAACGAGGCTTCCTTCCAGGGGATGGCCAGGATGAAGGAGAGAGAGGGGAGGGAGGAAGGAAGGAGGGTAATGGGCGGACGACGTGAGGAGAAGAGGAATATTCCCTTCGCCCCTAAACACGTCCTTCCTCCGCTTCCCCCGAAAGAATGAAGCCATTCTGAGGCGCCATCTTTCGGAGCAGACCCTCCTATCGATTCCACGTAATCTCCGCCTTTTCTTCCCCGCTGCTCCTCAGTTCCGCCCATCGCCTCCTCCACCCACGCTGCACTTCGCACTTCATTTCCCAATCAGCTGTCGTCACCACGTGCTTCAACGAAGGCGTTGGCTTCTTTCCATTTTCGTAGTTTTAAAACAAATATCATTCGAGGATTTTTAAACTGAGCATCTCTGTAACTTCAATCGTTTTAATATGCTAACATCAGATATGTGTAGGAAACTGTTTCTGGGGTAACTTGGTGGAATTTTTCCATTATGGTAAATGGAATGGAATTTCTACAATTTTTCCATAAGCAAGATGCTGCGCCGCAGCGAAACCATGGTCGTGTCGAAATAAAAGTTTTGTGGAATTGCATTGTTAGTTTTTCTCTCCTCCATCAGATATGTGGAAAAGGGTCCTCCTTCCTCCCGTAAACGGTAGTTGAATAACAATGTAAAAGTATGCACATGCCATCAAAATACAGACTCAAGGATTCATATATGTTACCACCATTTCTTATTTACCATAATCAGATACTGTAATGCTTTCCCCACTATGCATAGAAAGTTGAAGTCAACAGTTAGCACATTAGCGCAGGGTGTTAATGGCTCGGTCATAAAATTAGTCTTGTTGTTGAACATTTTTTTATTTAAAAATTCATCAAAAGTCGTTAAATTCATGTTTTAAGATCAAATCGATTTTTACCTATCCTCGATAGCATCATATATGTATAAATTAGGGTTGATTAACTGTATTTGTACAACCTTCTATGATAAATTATATAGGTATATTTTTTTATTTTTTTGTGTGTTTTATTCCGATTCCAATGAAAATAATCTGAATCAAATCATAATACGGCCAGATTACGCTCTTGTAATATTGAATCGGGCCATCCACATACATGAGGGAGAGGGGAGGGCTCGTTCCATTCCTTTTAAAGATAAGTCCCGACGCATTGGCAGCAACCGGATGGAAATGGATGGGACGCTATAGAGAAAGGGGAGAAACCCTGCATTCAGAAAATGCAAAAGCATGGTGAGTCGGTTGTGAATCGATCTCCGCAACTTCACTTATCCTTTCCGTAGAGGACGCCATTAAAAGTTCCGCGAACTTTTGTCGGGTCTCCATAATGCGTCCCCCACCCTCACTTTCCCGCGATCCGTCCGACACGAGGACTCGAAGTGTTGGGAAACTCAACGAGAAGCGTGCCCGCTTCCTCTCCTGCTGCTTCGTCCCTTTTTCACCTTCGAACAACCCTTCGCTTCCAATCTCCTCTCCTTCCCCTACCTTTCTGTCTGTCTCTCTCTCTCCATCCTCACCGTTCTCGCTTTCTCCATCTCTCTCTCTCTCTCTCCTACGCTGCCCCCCACAACCCAAGGGCCCGGCCGGCCGGGCCCTTGGGTTGTGGGGGCCGGGCCGCCCCATCGGTCTGCGCACCAAGCAGCAGCGGAGAGTCGGCAATCGATTTGTGAGGGCCGTCGAGGAGGAGAAGGGAGTGGGGTGGGAGTGTAAGGGGAGGGGGGGTGAGGGGGAGAGGCTCCGTCGGGCGCTGCTCCGCCCTCCCCTCCATTTATGATGATTAAAGGGGATGGACCGAGCGGGTGGAGGATTTTTATTCGCCAACGCTAAGTTGGGGTAAGGGAAGAGTACATTCCCTTAAAGGGCGGGAGGGTAGCCAGCGAAAACACAGTCCAAGAGGGAGCTAGCTGCTCCTGCAAGCGTAAATAGGAGTAGGAATGGATTTTCCAATCCTGCCAGTACGTGAGTACTTCCATTTCGCATATTGAGAAAAATATGAGTGCGTGGTTAACCAGACTACAGTGGAGGTATTTTTTTCCCAAGAAAAATGGAAGTCTCAGCGTATACTTTCTGCGATGGAGATTCCTCAAACTTATAATTCTACTTGGGTCTCAAAGCAGTAAGATTGAGATCACCCCTCGAGATCTATGAGATATGCAATCAACATAGCAAATTCTAAATCACTGAAAAGAAGAATGCAAACTTGTCGTTCTTTCCTTTATGTGCTCAGCAAGAGGTTGAAAGTGTCACCCGAATACATAGCGATTATGTTAGTAAGAGATGAATCATAACTAAGTTTAATCACGAATTCAACAGTGTCAGGCGAGATTTGGTGGAACAGCATCTTAAATAAATGAAGTACAAAACCTTCTTAAGATGTGGTATTGTCCACAATTTAATGCAAAATTAAACTACACGTGTTTCAACGCTAAACCGTCATGACGCGTTAGCGTTGAAACACGTGTAGTCTAATTTTGCATTAAATTGTGGACAATACGAAATCTTAAAAAGGTTTTGTACTTCATTTATTTAAGTTTAATACGATAGGGAATTAAAGATAAAATTATGAAGTAATGGAGGAGAAATTCGTACAATCATGGAAAAGATGGCTGTAAAAGTTAAAGAAAAAGAAACCAAAGTTTATAAGGAAATGATAGCGAGGAAATTATATTAGAGACCGTTTATATATTTTTCGTATTTTCTGATAGTAACAGCTGTTTTGGCTTGGAAACTGTTTTCACTAAACAAGCATTAGGAACTCTCTTTTTAAGCTCTTTCTAATGGTGAAAGAGAGGAATTATTGCATGTAATATTAACAATACCGGAGTTGTATCGCACGTAACGTTGACCTCCTTGTGTCCATTCTGGAATGGAACGAATTGCTTCCGGGGCTGAAACCTCTTCTTTCAGTTCATGTGCCTCGTTATCAGCATCTGCGTAAGTACGCAAGTTTACGAGAGAGTGCGGGGTAAAGGAACACCATATAAAACTCGGACAGGTCACACTCAATGGATGCGGGAACTTCGTCGAAATAATAATTCGCGTAAATTCGAAAAAGCAGAAAAAGACAGAAACGTCGCCATTGACGTCGGTCGCTGCATTGAACTTGACATTCCAATTAAAGCGCTCACCTCGAGCTTCGGCCCTCGGCCGCGCAATGCTCGGAGAGGCGCCACTTGAATGAACTCCCGCCTGCAAGGCGCTGCCGACACCCCCTCCCCCTCCCGCCGAGCGTCCTTCCCACCCCCTCTCCCCCAAAGCCACTCCTTCATCCCCCACTACCCCCCCCCACCTCCTCGAAAGCGCTCTCCGTCTTCGGCGCCCGCGAAATCTTGTCCTCTCGAACTTGACCCGCTTGGGTCACCTGCCGAGGATCCCATGTCCAAGACTCAATAGGCTGCAGTAGTTATGGGAGGAGGCAAGCGGAAGTTGGGGTTTTCCTCGTGGAATGAAGGTGCGTGTTTGGCTTCGGTGGAATATTTACCGGAATGGGGAGAAGTGGATTAAATCCGACGCCGGTATGAGTCTGCTGTTCCACATCTTGGTAGTTCCTCGAAATCCAGAGAAAGTATGTTTGTAAGAGGTGAGTCCAAAATAGGCATGCATTACGGTCAAGCACATGTGCATATTTCCAGTTGATGTTAAGCATTGAACTAAATAAATGGAGCTTGCAATGGAGCAATGCGGCATTGTTCAAGTTCATGAACATATTTTAACTGCACTCTTTTATTTCTATTGGGACTTATAAATCAAAACATTTAAACAAATGGCTAACGGTCAATGATTATTATATCCTAATGGATACCGCTCATTAGCAGTTACAAGTTTCAAATGGATGCATATGTAACACGTTCCTATAGGAAGTAGTACCTCTTAGTTGCATTTAAGGAGCAACTATTCGACCCCTATCACATTCCCACGTGGTGACTTGCAAAAGAACGCCTGTAGATGTTTTCACTATGAACTATTATTGCGGTCATGAGAGACAAGTAATAAGCAAATGCACAGC
Source organism: Platycnemis pennipes (assembly GCA_933228895.1). Classification (NCBI taxonomy): domain Eukaryota; kingdom Metazoa; phylum Arthropoda; class Insecta; order Odonata; family Platycnemididae; genus Platycnemis; species Platycnemis pennipes. The sequence continues at coordinate 27,014,562 of OW121849.1, forward strand.
GGAGAACTACGATTTTTATGTATTTGTGGATACCAGCCAAACATTGATTGAAATTTCGGAAATATTTACATTCAATTGCTATAATTTTGGAGCCTCATACAGACTCTCAAGACATGCTTAGTTTAACACCATCTATCCGAATTAATGAAAATGGAGATAGATGGTGGGTCACAACAGGTCTTACGGTCTACCAAAATGCTTCATTTAGAACACATTATACTTCTTTGTACTGATTTAATTTGGAAGAAATTAAATGTATTATTTATTATTTAATGACTTATATATATGCACCCCGAACTGAACGTGGAAAATTAAAGGTTAAAAAATCTGTCATATATCATACTTCCCATTCAACTAAAAGCGCTTGACGTTCCCTTTCGGCACAGAGTTCTCATCCTGAAATATCCACCTCCCCGCACTCACAAGGGGATTCCTCTGAGAAATGACTGTCGCTATCGAATGTCGAGCTCTACGAAAGAAAGTAAGGGTATCTCTTTTCCCTCTCTGATCCCCCGAGATATATCAAACGAGATGTCATCATTATTAGTCATCAATCCTCAGATTAGTTTGACGCAGCTCTCCACTGAGTTCTTCTATCGGAATATCTCTTCATATATACGTATTTCTTTTCTTTCACGTCCTTCACCACTTGTTCCAAATATTTCACTCGATGCCTTCCTTTGCCATTCTTTCCATCCATTTGTCCTTGATCTGTCGTCTTCATAAGGCCATCGTGTCTTAAGATATGGCGGATTCAATTTTCCCGTCTTCGTCTTAGAGTTTTTAGTAGGCTTCTCTTTTCTCCCACTCTTCGTTTGTCTCTCGGTCGATCCATTTTATCTTCATCATTCTTTTGTAGCACCACATTTCGAATGCTTCCACCCTTTTCTTCCCCTCTGCTGTCATCGTCCATGCCTCACTGCCGTAAAGAAACATGCTCGAGATGTACGTCCTGATGAACAGTTTCCTTACTTCTACGCTTGTGTTTCCAGATGTAAGTAGGTTCTTCTTTAGGTAGAATGCCCTCTCAGAGCTATTCTACTGACTATTTCTTTCTTGCTTCGTCCATCGTTGGTTACCCGGCTTCCCAGGTAGCAGAACTCATTCACCTCTTCCAGTTTTTGCTTCCCTAGCTTACAGTTGGTTTTGGGCTCTTCTCTTTTGATGCACACCAATATCTCAGTTTTATTCTTATTGATCTTCAGATGCTACCTGGCCATTGTCCTTTCCATGATTATTAGAGTCGTATTCAGATCCTTCTCTGTCTCTGCTCCGAGTGCTATGTCATCAGGGAATCGCAGCATGCTATAGCAGCAGCAAGATATCATAGGGTCATAAAATTTTAGCGAATGTTGCCGGGGAATGGGGGTGGTACAAGGAACTCTATCCGATATCTACCTGAAATGTACCCAGATGCTACATTCTCGGCAATTATTTCAGCAGATTAAGGGAATACCGAATTACTTTGCCGTCGTGAGCCATAAAATGTCCTGCCTTATAGGAAGACAGTGCGTGAAAAACACGCGCAAAGGAAGGAGTAATGATTGTCACAAAGTGCTTGAGGAAAGGTACGGAGTAGAGATCCACCTGCATCATCTGAGTACCCCACACGGCACTTCAAAGGTGAGCGGCAGGTGGTGAATAGTAATCAAACGTGCACACGTTACAAACATGCACTAACAGTATAATCACTATTCTATAAGACATTACTATTATTATCATGCGGGACAGACGCTCTTATCAGTTTACTTTTCAATTAGAAAAAAGTAAACTTCACAAATATTCATTTTTTTAAACACGAAAGGAGATATATAAGAGCTGCTACAAATGCATGCGTTGTTCATTTAATAGTTGATTCTTGTATGTAGAATATCCTAAACTTAGGTAGCTTGGTAGCTCAACCGGTAGAGCACCTGGCCGGAAATCAGGGGGTCCGAGTTCGATTCCCGGTCAAAGCGAATGATTTTTTTCTCTGTGGAACATCTTGCTATATCCTAAAATTTGTATTACGACTCCGAATTATCTCTCATCTTGTTTCCTTACCTATTAATGGACTTATCAATGCCCCATATTGTAAGCATGGACAATGGCATTAAAAACCTTCCTGTCTTTCAGTCTTTCTCTCTCTACCTTCATCTTTATGATCCATCATATCATAGTACATTGGAGTTTAAATATCTAAAATATCATCAGTAAATTATTTTATCAGTTACTGTACTGTACAGTATTATTATAATACATTATTGCATTGCACAGTGAAGTTCTTATTTTTACTACTGTATTAATTTTATTTAAAATTTTAAATCCATCCACCACCTACAATCTGGTAGTGCCAACAATTCTAACTCATTAAATAATTTGGACCCAACACTAAGCCTATGACAATCCCATAGTCCATAAAGATGGGAGTTCGAGGTTCAGTAATTTCGCGAGAGAAGCCTTAATCCGACCATCATTTCAAACAGCCGTAAAATAAAATTTCAGCCAAAAAATTCGGGCAGCCACTATTTTTTTCTAATTTTACCATCGCCAAATTATGATACGTAAAACTTGAGTGAAACGTGCTCGAACTTGAGTGGAATTTTGGGCTAGTGCTTTTATTTGTTCCACGAAGCGCGTTCACTACAACATTTCACGCGCATACAGTGAACGGCGTTTGGATGAGAGGAGCTAAAATCGACGGTAAAAGCAACGGGAATATGTATGAATGTAATTTGCAAGCTAAACGAAACGTCAGTTCTGCTTTAACACCAGCCTCGCGTAGATCATAAACCTCAATAATGGATTGGGAGCCATATTCCTTGAGCTGAGTGGATAGCAATGCATTTTATTCCTGACAGCGGAGGGTGGAAGAACTGGAGGATTCCATTCTCTCGTGTTCCCCTGGAAAAAGGGGAAGGAGGAATGGCCGACCCTCGGATTGGGGGAGGGAGGGGAGGGAGTTGTGAAGGAGGTGAAAGTGGGAAGGGGGAAGGCGGGGGGGCCAGGGAACCAGTGCATGACGCGAGCGAGAGCAAGAGAAGCTCTTGTGACACAGAATGCAGACGGTGTCCGCGCGTATTTAAAAGGCAGTGCTCCAATGGGGAGATGGCATCCCGCGCCATATCAATTAAATACGCTTTTGGAGGAAAGACCATGCTAGAGTATACTGTACATGTCAAATGAGGAATAAAATGGTCATCTGGACTCTTAAACACCGAAAACATGACTGCGTTTGGTGGAAAATAATGCTTCAAGGCGCTACTTATCCACTTATGTGCGTGGTATTATTTATATAAATGATTGAGGTGAAAAGGACAATTTTTATATAGGTTATGTAGAAGAAATTATAAAATCCACCTCTTCAAATGTTGTTGGAGCCTATTTAAATCACTAACAAAGAATTTCGCGTTAGGCAAGAATGAATAAAACTCATACCAATAATTTATTAATAGGCGGATAATATCGGTGAGCGAAAAAACTCGTAATGCTTTTTGCTAGTAGAATGATTAATAAGATGGTTAAATAAATCAAACTACATCAAAATATTTGCAACAAAAATTCTCCTAGGGCTGAGGGCAGAAACTAAGGGAATATATAAGCGACGTGAAACACGCAAAAGGCATGGGAATGCCACAAAGGAAAACTCGGCTGGAGTACATGATGCAGGCCACGCAGTGCTCCCATGTGAAAATGCATTGTGCAACTAGCGCCGTGATAGTTCTCACTGGGTGAAGATTGGGTGAACAACCACAATGAAAAGACAATGAACATAAAAAGCACATCATGGAAGCTGAGAGGGAAGCTGGAAAATGGGTGTGACGCACGACGCAGCCAAAATCCCTGGCGCAGGGTCAGGGCACCGGGAGAGGCATTGAGAGAGGCGTGGGATGGAGAGGGAGCAGGGAACGAGGAAGAGGGGCGGGGGGGAGGTGAGTGGAGCAAGGGTGGCAAAGGTGTAAAGTTTAAGAGGGCAACATTAAAGAGAAGCCATTCCGAACGTGGCGGTTTTGGAATAAATGCCTCTCATGCCTGGAAATAATTTTGCCTCAATAACATGATAAATGGGGAAATGACGAATAATTAAATTCTGCGGTAACGCTCTTGTGAGAGGAATCAAATGAATGATTCTAAAAGCACCGGATATGAATATTAACATTGAGTAGAGACTACTTGTTTCAGTTCATGTCAGGGCTCATTAACAAAATCTTTCGAGCAGAAGCAACGAAGTAGATCTTTCGAGCCGATGCAGCCAAATATTACACCCATAAAACTAGGGGAGGGGAGTTTCGCTTGAAAATTTATGAATAATTAAATGAATAACAATTTTCTGTTTCAGTTAAATGGCTATCTACTGGCTGGCATATGAGCATGAATGACATATGAACAGACAAAATGGAGGGATATCGATTATTTTCACAACAGGAAAATGCAAATTAAACAAATTCAGAACCTCTTAATTATTTAACGCTTGTACAAAAATAATAAGGTACTTACTGTTGAAACGTGCATAATTCAACTTAGTAATATCGGAGTCGGAAATATTATAAATATATAGCGAAATTAATTGTCATTAATGAGGGCTGTGATGGGAGAAATGAAAGAAAAAAGCGACCTCAGCGAGAAAAAGGAGGGATAATGAGGTTGGGAAAGCTAGGCAGGAGAGCTCCAGCGACATAGAAGCCGGGGAACATCGGAGAAAAAGAAAGGGAAGGGTAAGGGTTGCTTGCCAAGCGGGTGGATGGGGAGAGGAAGGGAAGGAAGGCCTACAGAGGATCGCCCGGGGAAAAAAGAAGAGGTCTCCATTGTCCCTGGTCTCGCGGCCGTACGAAACCAAATTAAAATTGCAAAACAATATTCCTCAGTAAAAAAAGAAGGGAACCCATGAGCTTAGTTTATTGGTTTCCGTGAAAATCGAGAGGAAACTGAATTGAAAGATAACAAGCGCTCAAGGAACTTGAAAAGGAAAAAGCTCCGAGTTCAGCAAGTTTTGAGGGCTGAGTAATGATTAAAGGTGACATTACAGGAAATTTTCATAATATTAATATCAGTGATATACACAATCAGTGTTTGTTCAATATAAAAATAATTCATTTAGCTTGTTTTAACTTCAGTGTAAATTTTAGTTGAGTACATTCCATGTAGCTACGGATGCCATAGTATTTACGTGAGGATATTTCACTTAATCGTGCGTTGTAGTCACATACCGGCTATTCCACCGGGCTACAACCTCAAACGGTGCCTCTACAATAAATGACCCAGCTAGGTGTTCTATTAACTTTTATAACGCCTATTTATTTCTAGTCACAGACGCCAAATTGTCCATGTGTTAAAAGAATCATTTAACTTCGTTTGCCTTAGGATGATATCATGTAAATTTAAGGAAATAATGTTCTATGTGTTTTCATTAGAAAACAGGAGACAAGAGTGATTTAATCTATCAATGGAGACTTTTCTGCGAATTGGAGTCGCTAAGACAACTGGGAATAATTACATGGTTCTCAATCATGAAGATTCTCAATTTGTAAGTCGATTGTTTGTTTATTCGCACCATACAGTAGCATGTATTTGAGGAAAAATCTAATAAGGTTCGAGTAAATATGAATTCAACCGCAAGAGTTCAGTGATCAATGCGGCATGGAACGATGACTCGGCCTGCCGAAAAAAATATGGACCGCATCATGGTGCTAAAGGAACGAACCCCAAGACCTCGAATCGGCGATAGAGGGAGCAAGACCGTGACTCAGGACAGCAGTAATGGTGGAAGCGCACCAACTCACGTGACATCGGTGTCGGAAATGAGGTAAAATGGCGGGAAGAGGGGGAGGGGTTGGGGAAGGGAGGGTGGAGGGCAGGAGTATTGCTCGACGAGGAAATGAAAGAAAGGGTGGGTTTGGAGGAAGGTGGCAGGGTGAGAGAGGGTTGGTGAGAGGCGGGGATGTGGGGGAAGGGGATAGTGGAATGTTTGAAAGGGAAGCATGCAGTAAGGCGAAATCAATATGGAGCACGTAGAAGCTTTAAATGGAGAGCGAAGGGTTGAGTGGCGGTGGGGAGTGGCGTGGGTAAGGCGTGGTGGAAGTCTTGAAGTAAAAGGACTGACGGGAGGCGAGAGGGGGACAGGAAAGCTAAAGAGCTAAAGCAGTGATGAAATACGACCAAGGATTTGGGCATGATTTACACAGTTTCACCTCACATAGCACTCCTACGATCATATTCTCATTTTGTATAGAAATATAAGTACAAAATTTGCTTATATAATTTTTTCCTAAATCAACGGCGTGAAATCAATTCATTCTACACACTTAACTTTTACCGTTATGCTAAAGATAATAAGATTCATTGTAACCCACAAATATATTTATATGATGATTATTTTTAAAAATTCGATCGCTAATTGTTATTATTCCAAATGTGAATAAAAATAAGTGTTGAAGAAAGTCTAGCAAAGTGAATCACATCGTAAATTTAGTATTAACACTACATCTTGGCACGCATGGAAGATTTTCAAAAATGTGCTTCTTATTTTTAGTCCCGCCTCATTTATATGAACATAGTTGAAAGTATAAGCCTTAAGGGAAGTGATGAGGATTCCACGTGTATCTCCTCCTCCACATAAAAAGTTTACCTGGCCAATTCTCCATTTAGGTTCCATTTGAATTGTAAAGATATACGCTCACAATCAATTAATACGAACTTAAGTATGCGTACTGCTTTTAACATCCCCTGTCGCTTTGAATACAGCCTTTAATGACAGAAACATAAGACATTTTCCCCTGAAAATCAAGGTAATTCGACGATAGAGAATACGGGCTACACAACATGGTGCAGGCATTTTATTCAGAATATTATTGCTAGAAATTTACTCACCTCCTGGCAGCGGGAGTGAAGACGGTGCATATTCCACTGCCGCGCAAGGGACGCCGGGATTTTACAGGGGGAGGGAAGGAGGGGAGAGGAGAAAGGGGTGAGATGGGCGAGGGAAAGAGAGGGAGAGACAGAGAGGGGGGAGGGGGCCCAAAAGAAGCGTGGGACCTGGGGGAGTACGATGTGTTTGAAATCGACGACCTCTCGCTTCTACGTCTTCTGGCGACTGGGAAAAATCGATGCGAGGGTCGGAGGGGCTACGGCCGAGACCTTCCCTCCTCCTCCCACCCCCACTCCCTCCACCGCCGCAACCCCCTTCCCACGGGGCGGGTCGGCCTGCTTTCGGGCCGGAATCCGCACCACCCCGCTCACAAGTAGTGAGCGTAGTAATGATTGAATGATATTTAATATTTTCAAGAAGCAATTTCTTACGATAATTTTAAAGCAGAATTGCAATGAACTCCAATCCAAAAATCAGAAATGTTACCAGCCGATATGGCGGCAATTCATTACGTTATCCTGATCTAATATTTTAAGCAATTTTTTAGAGATGTTATAGCACGCAAATCTCTGATCCACCTAAGTATCAACAACGTCAATCAATCAGACCAAAGTTTTTAGTCACTGAATCCAAATGAAGGGTCATCATCATCAGTATTTCAATCCTAGAATTGGTTTACTGCAACCCTTAATTCTCCCTTATTCAGTTTTAATTTCCTCACGCCCCGATAGGTTTTCTCTTTCACGTCCTTCTTTAATTACCCTATATATTTATCCCTTGGTCTTTCTAGGGAGACCTTTAAAATAAAGTTGTTAATGAAGAGAGGAAATGAAGTGATGTTGATTTATAAAAGATCTCACTTTCTTTGGTCGCACGACGAAACTCAGTAGGTACCTTTGAAAGCCTTTATGAATTTAGGAGTAGTGCCTTACATTCCAATCAATCCAAAACTCAGTAGTGAGTTTTGCCAGCAGTGAGCGTAATCTTCATCCTCCCTCCTTCCCTCACATCGTCGGGAGGGTGGGGTGAAAAAAAAACTGAGGGCACATTTTCCGTGACAAAAGCCTCGTGAGTCCACCTCTCTCTCCTCACGCGACTGAAATTTACGGCTCTCAGCCACGACGGCGTTTCATTAAACGAGGCGCAATGCCGTGCGGTGCAGCGGGATACGCTGGGTGCGGAAGTCACTCCTTCCATTCGTGCACATAGCGCTCGACATAAAGCAAATGGGCGACATTGGTGAATCGTACGTTTTCGGCCATTGGTTGGCAATTGCGCAGTGCCGACGAGTCATAGAAATCCATCCCTTTGAAATAATCCACGATCAAGAGACAGTTTGGGACATGATTGCATTGCTGAAAGTGAAAGATGACATCGTTATAAGGGTGGAAGTATTCTAACCGTGATGATACATAAGAATGATGAAGATTAAATGGATTAAGATGGAGGTCTTCTAAATACCCTAAGAAGAAGACTTCATCTTGATCTTAATCGGTCACATAATGAGGCACGATGGCCTGATGAAGAAAATCGTTGAAGAACAAGGGGACGGGAAAAACAGCAATAGAAAGCCTCGTATGAGATATATAGAACAAGTAATTTAGTATGTGAAAGAGTAGAAATACGTAAATATGAAGAGGTTAGTTGACAAGATAATTCAGTGGAGAGCTACTTCAAACCAATCCTAGGATTGCTGACTAATGTTGATGATGAAAACATCGTGACAATTTGAAGAGGAAGAGAAGAGAAAATTCATGAAAAAAGGATAATGCAGTGGAACATGCCTAATGATGCGTCCTGCAATGGCCGCGAAAGCTCGCACACCGACAATAATGAATAACTTCCACAACGTAAACTCGCCAACCATTTCTTTTATCAGTTCAAGTAAATTGACTCTGTGCCTACTGTTGTTTCAAGTTTAAGTTTTAATTTTACATTATTTCTATGCTGCACAACTCTTAGCTCTAATATACGGTTATCATTAATACCCATAGACGCCATGGTCATCTGGATATAATTGGTATTACAGATAACCGAGGGTAATGAGGATCGGGTCAGTATTGGAACACGGTCTTTCCATCCAGAGAGCCCAAGTTCTAACTCCTGCAGTTGTAGTGATTTTTCAGTGGTAAACCTTTTCTGCAAACTGGTATATACCAGCAATTTCATAATACTGGTAATATGCAGGTCCAACTGAGTGCTCAGTGGATAGTACTTCGAGGGCAGTACTTTTTCCGTCGGGTGGAACGTTAAACCGCAATCATGGGTTGCGGTAAATGCTGATGCTGGTTTTTTCTCGACCCGTCCCCCGTTCTAGGAAAATTTCTACCTCTTATACAAAAATTCACCTGATCTAAATAGATCACATGGCTTGAGCAATCAGCTTTTCCCCTGGAATGACTTCTAATACAACAGATAGCAAGACCAGAATTCTCTGCGAAGAAGCCTGAAGGTACGAGAGAGTACATAATTAATTAAGTTTTTCTCCATGATAAAATCCTTGGTATTAATATGATCCTCATGGCATCTTTGATCATGAACTTTCTTTGATGCAAAAATTGGCTTTAAAAATTACCAGAATTAAGGATAGTCCGTATTTTCCCCTCCCTTCTCACACATACGTTTTGTTCCGTTTTATAAAGTTGAATTCTTAACGCAACATTGTCATGAAGAGAGAAAAAAGTAAATCGAGTCACAGCTGGAAAGCCACTGTTTAATGTAAACAATAAAATTCATCCCAATGAGAAAGAAAATCACAACGGCACTGTGAACTAAATTCTTTAAAATACTATGATTAACGGCAAGAACTTGCGATCGAAACACATTGCTTTTACTCGTTAGTGAAGGTTGTCCTTTGAAACACTGAAAACCTTATTACGCATGATAGAATAGATCGTGAAAATAAATTGCAGGTTTGAGTTTTTAGAGTTAGAGGTTTCTAATTTCATTTTTTCATATTAAACACGATATAATAATTTATGTGATCGTACCGGGGAGATATTTAATTAGGACAGGCAACGTAGTTCATACGCTCATTTTTCATGTTTTAATGAGAACCAATAGAACAGAAAATATAGAATAGAGCATATACTATGTAACATTTACCAACATTTTTGGCATGCAATCTTGAATGAATTGAAATTATAGTAAACATTTGGGTACTGTATACCTCGTATTTGTATCATTTTGATAGCATGAAATTAGACGATGATTTGCATGTGAAGCTATTTTTTGCCCTAGATTAATTCGAATAAATTTAGCTTAATAGCAATCCAATAATTCAGTAGCTAACAATGCGATTTAATACATACATTGTGCGAACTCACCCCGTAGCATACACTTTTCTTGTGATTTTCGTGGTACTCGGTAGAAAAGTAGATGGGTATAAAATCCATACATCCGCCTCGGGCTTCTACTCCTAGTTTACGCTCCCTTAACTGGAGGGGCATTGACATTATTTTTAGTGCAGATGGGAGGACTGGGGTTCACCCCACACCCACTGTCGTCGTCTCGCCCCCTCAGACAAAGTGCGCTGACTCACTGGCCTTTCCACTCCCACCTCCCTACTCTCCTCCTTCGACCCCAGTCAGCTCGTTACCGACCCGCGCCCAGGGAACGGGCAATTTTTATTCCAATATCACTGCCAATGATACTCTTTTCGCGTAATTCCAATTCAGCAGGGAATATTTCTTACCTTCTACATATTTGGACTTCTAAATATTTGGACACTTTTTTTTTGTCTCTCTCCATTGAAAAGCCTCAGATGCACTTGGCTTAGTCTATCATAACATCAGTATATTAGATTTGTAACGACACCATGAGGCAAAGAATTTGCTGGGAAATTTATAGATCTAATGGAGTAAAAATTTATCTCAATCACTACCGACTGCGCCCGAGTTGTACTTTGAAGCACTGTGGTGTTTTATGCTGAAGTCCTACTACTTATTATGCTTCATGTCTATCGAAAGAGAGGTTAGCACCTACGTATCTTCAACCTTCCTATACGCATTCCAGTAGAATGATTTGGGAGTGAAGTAAAGTGGGAGTTTGAATAAAGTACAAATGTGGAATTATTTTAAAGTTATTACTATGATCATACGAAATAAGAGAAACGAAATTAACGTGCAATAGGAATTTATGGTGCAGTCTTTTAATTTGTAATACCATTTTCAGCAGTAGATACCACTTCTACCTACAACGACATCATTGAATAAAATGAAAAAAATAGGATCGGTTTGTTCACTTGATATGTTTCTATTTGGCGTTCGGCGGAGCGGATCTCATAAAACATTGAAAAAATGAAATTGAAGAGGAAGGAAGTGGCATCATATTTAAAATCTGGAGAAGACGCTCAGTGAATAATTAAGATATCCAGTGTAATCCCTTCCGCTCAGGTTTCAGAGCCGTTGAAATGTTGCGATACGATACTTGCGGATCTCCTCTGTCAGATTAATGCTATGCCGGCTTGTAGAAGAAAGTCTCACGCTTTTGATAAGCTTGGTTTCGAAATTCCAAAGCCGCAGCCCCCTGCACGAGAGGAATTTGGCCGAAAGCCCAAGAGCCCTCCGGGTCTTGATGGGCTCCACTTCCCCCTCCAACATGGTTCTCATGTTCAGCAATTCCTGAGTAAGTAAGATTTTGCCCAATAGAAGAATATTTTCAGACTACAGATTATCACAGGCTAACTAAAATTGTGTTTTGAAATCATCTGTACTTTATTTGCAGTTAAAATAATATAATCATTTCGTATTATTGGCAAAAACCATCTAGCAGAAATTCCACAGAGAAAAAATCATTCGCCTTGACCGGGATTCCACAGGGAATCCCGGAATATTCCACAGGGAAAGATGATGCTTCGGTAGCTTAACTGGGTAGAGCACCTGGCCGGAAATCAGGGGATCCGGGTTTGTATACCGATCAAGGCTAATGATTTTTTTCTCTATGAAATTTGCTATTGTGCTATTTCAGCGGGTAACGCCGTTAACATTCTCGCGGCCAGTTCTCGGTCCTTCAGTCTGAAAAACCATCTAATTTACAAATATTTTCATGATTTCTCCAGTAACTATCCCAGAACTTCATGGTAACGCAACGTGGAGAGTAAAATCTATCTCTGATTCACTAAGCGCGAGTACAAAAAACTCTGCTTAGTGGTGATAGTTTCAAATTAATTAGGCTTTACAATCTTGCTGAAATTATTGAGATTTCTCCAACAATAAAGTGAAAACGTAAGTTTGTTCATTATTATTCATGTACCCTGACCTTGAAGGACATAATCTTCCCAGAGATAAGTAGAAGAGCATACTAAAGACCCTATTCTTGCAAGAAAAATCGTTTATGCTTCTCGAGGGTGCCCCAAAGCGGCGTCGGTTCTCGAACTTGAATCAAAATTGCCCTTGACTTTGCCCTGCTGTTGCTGCTCGCTTCGTCACGAAGTCGATATATTTTAATACCCAAATCATTCTGGAATTATATGCTTGACGAGAGGAAGGCTGTCGTGACCGATTGTATTAAATCAGGGTTCACAATGGGGAGGGAGGCAAGGGTAGGGGTGGAGACGTTTTTGCTGGCTGAAATGACACAAAAGATGCTTGTGAAATCTTGTCCGAGGGCCTAGGCCTCAGGCCTTACGAAACGTTTTTGATAATTTAAACACCAACTTAACACTCTTTCATAAGTTGCAGAAAAATAGAGTAGTTGGCATTTTGCAGAAAAAGTGCAAAATATTACGAAAATATTGCTTTTCGGTAAAGAATAAATCATGGAATCTGTTTTCTCAACCAGGAACGGTGATCAATATGAAAGACACTAATTTCACGACGATACACATTGAAGTTCAAGCATTAAATGTCAAATTTGGAAAAAAATATCAGGGGTAAAAGCTAGTTCACAGACACGCGCTTTAAAGGAACAAAAAATACCGAATGGATGTTATGGAGATTTCAATGAAGAATATAAAAGCTCAGAATAAAGTAAGACTCGAAAAAAGTAAGAAATAAAGCAGATGCGTTTCCTTCATGGGTACGCATTTTTTTACGACTGATATTGGGGAATTTTCTATTTCCAGTAGTTACAAAAATGCGAAAAAACATCACGACAGAATTCGTCCCTCACCTTATTCCGCACGCTGAAATATGAGTTCAACCTTTCCCCATCAACCTATTTCGCTAAAAGCTCACGCCGCAATTTAGGAACGACTTGGCGCATAAAACAGATAGTCACTGATAATGGAGATGGGATGCCCGCCGCCATAAAGCACGAGAGAAAAGAATTCGTATTTTGGGAAGAGCGATAAATAAAGGTACGGCGAGACACGCGAGAACGCGTGTCGCGGCTGAATCGTGCGTGGTTCGCGAGGGGGCTCGGCGAAGGAGGTCGAACTCATTACTGCGGGGGCGTGCGTCACCGCCACCCCCTCCCCTCAATCCAAAACACCCTCGCGTCCGCGTTCGACGGCGGCACCGGAGAGAGCCATTAGAGGATTTGTCCTCCGATGACGCGGTTGGGCCAATGCAACCTCACTCTTGGACGCGGGCCATCCGATAAGCTGTGCGGACTGATGGAGACCTTGGTGCGGGGGGAGGAGTGACGGGGAAATGAGGACGTGCAATCATCAGAGTGAGTACGACCTGAATGGAAAAATGAGATGTCTCGGATTACCCCTGGCCCTGAACTTCCATCATCCCGATCGTCTGCGTGCCTTGATAACAGGAAGTACATAATGCTGGTGAAAATGTTACACCAATACTTTTATTTTAAATTTTCAGATATAAATACGGTATGTCATATTTTAGAAAGAGTTCATATTTCGTTTTAAATTTTATAATCATTCTGAAGTAAATGAGCATCCGGGAAAGATCAGGAAAATACTCTTTTCTTGAAAAAATTGAAAAAGGTTAAATGTCACCGTAAGTTAAACTTTTAACTGCATTCTCCTTTACTGTTGCTTTGCATGAAAAACTCCTTTAAATACGTCATCAGATTAGTTAATGCCATGAAAATTAGGAATATTTAATGCAGTCATATATATTACGAATACGCCATTACGTAGTTCTGATACATAAAATATGTACCAAAACTACGTACACAAAATCAATAATTTTAATTTAACCGAAAAATATGTGCGCAAAATGCGTTTTAAAGAAAAATCTCAAATCGAGAATGGAAAACTTACTTGGATGAAGGCCAAGGAGGAAATGAGATTTACTTCAAAAACAAGCCACAGCTTATCAACTCACCTGAAAATAAGAAAATATTTGAGTTTATAAAATTTCTTGGGAAAATAAATGTATTTTAAACTAAAAATGGAACACTCATTGCAAATTTAATATTTTTCATAAATGACTTATGCATAAATACATCTTGCATTTTAAATATAAATCACTTTAAAATTATTTATACTGAAGCATAAACGTTTATTGTTCGGCTCCAAAGTCAGTGGGGTTACAAACACCGAGAGAAGGATATAGTTATGTTGTTGTTTGCTTAATACTTCCTCATCAGATGTTCTACATCTTTTACAATGATGAACAATGTACCGATACAACGTTGTACAACTGTATACCTATACATTTATTTGTAGATAACTTGCTAAATATATCTCTTATATTGTTACATTTAGTACCTAATCACTCAGTGGTTTTGCAGGTTTTTACAACCCTTTCCTCGAGAGGGTGTTGTCGTGCATTGGGTTTTTTTTCGCTTTCCCACACTTCCATGCATTGTTTCCTTCATATTTTTATACCTGTATACCGTTTTTGTTTAGATTACAAGTCTCATTTCTAGTATTTTATATCATATATCTGGCCTTTTAAATCTCTAGATATAGAAACACTAGTAATTGGTTTTTGTTACTAAATTTTCTAGTCATTTATTTACTTTTTTTAAACGTTTGCAAAAATTGGCCATGACGATTCGAGTGGCAGGAAGGTCTACTTAGACTAAATCTCGTCACATGTAAAGACGATTTATTATCATAACCAATTAATTTGTCATTTACCCTGACAAATTAAATTCCTTTTCACAATAGAATCAATCACCAAATTTTCTCCAGATTTTGATTGCAATCGTCTATGAACCCATTGAGTACCTATGAAACCTATGAGCACGTATTTTCTTTACCCATTATGCTTAAGAGACCTGTTTCCCTTGGTGGCACTTTTATGTAGATTCTGCAGCTAGAAAATTTGGAGAGACTTTGAAAAACTCTGCCAGAGAGGAATTGCATGGAGGTAGAATGGAGCAATATGATTAGTACACAAACAATTCATCGTGGGAAAATGAGAATAATACAAAGTGTAGAAGGAATAAAGTGAAACGAAGATTGAAAACAGGAACAAAACTTCCCGCCGAATATCACGATCTTCGTAGGTGGGTACGATAAGCAATGGGATGACGGGGGCAGTGCAGTAAATCACGTAAATACCACGACCATGAATCTACAAGTTTTTCTATCTTTGCATGTTGTGATTCAAATCTCACTAAAATTCGTTCTATGTGATAATCTGGGCTAGAGTTATTGCGCGCAGTTTCGGGAGTAAATGAATAATTCCTACTGGTCTATTTTTGAATGAAAACACTCGCAGAAATACCCCGCCAACGACAGGAAGACACAAAAACTGTAGTTTTTGAGAAGATGAGCCACTTGCCCCACGCTTTACTAAAAGTGTCTTTGATTACATTATAACCGCTGAGCAAACACCCACGCCGCATTAGTCGAAATAAAATGACAATTCATCATGAAAAAATATAAAATTGTAAGTATTTAAAAACGTGAAATTCTAACGTATCTGAGTCAAAACTAGAATAGAATCTGGAGCGTATAACAACTTCTAGAGACATTTTGCAGTGTACCAATTTTTTCCTAAGATTAAAAGTGCATCTGGGGACAATGCAAGCCAAACTATGGCCATAGAAACTGTTACTTCATCATCATCCTCAGTATTTTAATCCTAGGATTGGTTTACTGCAGCTCTTCATTCTGCCCTATTCAGTGTTAATTTCCTCACGCCCTGGCATGTTTTCTCTTTCACGTCCTTCTTTAATTACCCTATATATTTATCCCTTGGTCTTTCTTGCGGGACCTTCCCTTCAATCTTCCCTTCTATCATATTTCTAACTAATTCATTGTGCCTCAAGGTATGTCCAATCCATCTGGTTCTTCTTTGCCGTAGGGTTTTCCATATCGTCCTTTTTTCATCTGCTCTTCTGTACACCTCTTCGTCCCTCACTTTATCTGTCCATTTAATCTTCAACATTCGCCTCCAGCACCATGTTTCGAAGGCTTCAATTCTTTGTTGGCCTGCTTTCCCGATGTTCCATGTCTCTGACTCATTTTGATGAAGTGCTTCCTTGTTTACAGCCGTAGGTTCTTTGAGCACTGTAGTTGTCTCTTCTTCATAAACGTCTCCTTAGCTTGTGTTATTCTTCGCTTGATATCCGTCGAGCTAATTCCATCCCAAGTTATAGTGCTGCCGAGGTAGGTGAAGTGCTCCACTTGTTCCAATTTCACTCCTCGAATAGTGATATTTGCCCTAAGCTTCTCACTTCCGCACGTTAGAATGTTGGTTTTCTTCTTGTTGATGCTCATATTATATCCTTGAAGTACTTGGTATTGTAGTCAGGGATGCTTGCAGGTCCTCTCGACTTTCTGCTACAACTGCGATGTCATCAGCAAACATTAGCATGTTTATATCTTCGCCATTTACCTTGATACCCTTGATACCAATTTCCTCTGCGTCTATTATTGCTTCTTCCAGGTATATATTTAATAACTTTGGGGAGAGGTTGCATCCTTGTCATAATTTACTTTGGCTTCCATCTTTCATTCGCACTGTGGTCACCTGGTTCTTGTACAGGCTATAGACCATTCTTCTATCCGTGCAGTGTATTCAAATTGCTTCCAGTATCTTGAACATTTTGTTCCATTCGACGTTGTTCCAAGTCCACGAATGCCACATACAATGGCTTGTTTACGTGTATCATTTGCTCGGCTAGTATCCTTGAGCTGAACATTGCCTCCCTAGCTCCTTGGTTTTTCCTGAATTCCAATTGATTTTCAGAAACTTCGATCTTTCCTTCCATTCTTCTGTTAATTATCCTAGTAAGTATTTTCGATGTGTGTGGCACCAGACTCAATGTTCTGCGTTCTTCGCCTTTCTCTGTCCTTGTCTTCTTCGGGTTTGCGATCAAATCTAACTAATTTCACAGATTATTTCGTCACTATCATGAATAGTGGTTCTGAAGTAGACGCCATCTATCCTGATTTTCAAAAAGCATTTGACACAGTTAATCACTGGCTGTTGATGAACAAACTTCAAGGCATAGGGGTTTCGGGATCTCTCTTCTACTTGTTAGGCTCATTCTTGAGTGAAAGAAAGCAGTATGTAGTACATAAAAATGCTACATCAAGTGACTACCTAGCACTACCAGGTGTACCACAGGGTTCGAATTCAGGCCCACTACTTTTTTTATATTTATAAATGATCTTACGCAATGCCTTCATAATACTAAGATCTTAATGTTTGCTGACGACATTAAGATATACAGAAAAGTGGATAACAAATATTGTAATGATCTGAATTTGTACCAAAAAAGAAATACATTTTTAAGAGAGTTAATTTGAAAAATAATCACACTAAGGTAATGTTGTTAATGTTGTTGATGCGTAGACTGAATAATTCATACAGGTGTTTAACCAACTGATATTTATAAATGTCCAATGTTATTCATATTTGTATTATCTTGTTTGTCTAGTGTTTTTGACAAGTACTAATAATATTTGTATTATTTTGTTTGATCGTTACTTGTTTACCCTGTAATTATATTTATATGTTGGATAAACATTAAAAACAATAAATAAATAAAATTTCACTCTTCTGGAAATCCTGTGGTAGTCCTCCACTGTCATATCTATCTTTCATTATTCCAAAGGGGGTATCTTTTGCTTTGACCCCGAGTGCCTTGATGATTTCTCCATTTATTTTGTCCCATCCTGGTGCCTTGTTGTTCCTTAGGTCTTTCACGGCTCTGTCAAATTCGTTTCTCAGTATTTCGAGCCCCCATTCATTTTCATCCTCCCTGATTTCTTCTTCCGTTCTTCCAGTGGTTCGGGTGCTTGATAGACCTCTTCGATGTATTGCTTCCATCCCTTCCCTATGTCCTCCTGTTCTATGAGTATCTTTCCATTCGAGGCTCTAATATTGTGCGATCTTGTTTTCCTTTCTCCGAATTGTCTCTTCACCAGTTCATAAGCCATTTATGCGTTTCCTTTCATTATGTTGTTATTTATTTCTTGGCAGCAGTTTTCTACCCATTCTTCCTTGACTTTCTTGCACTCTCTATTAACTTGGTTTCTCAACTTCTTATATTGGGCCTCCTCAGTTCCATTTCTTGGTTTCTTGTAGTTTCTTCTTTCCACTGTGAGGTCTCTTATTTGGGTCGTTATCCATGGCCGTTTTGTTTCTGTCTCTTTACTCACTAGTTGCTCATCTGCTACCTCTATAATGATTTTCTTTATTTCATTTCATCTTCCAGTAACGGTTGTCTCCTTCATTTCTAGTTTTGCATCGATGGCTGAGGTGAACCTCTCTTACTTCTTTTTCCTCCAGTGTCTTTGTGTTCCATCTTGTTCCCTTCGTGATTCTTTTCACCTTCTTGTATCGCAAGCAGCTGTCCATAATCACCAGGTTATGGTCACTATTTATATCTACTCCGGGGTAGCCCTTGAAATGCTTAACTTGATTCTTATATCTCGTTCTGACAAGGACTATCTGGTATCTTCCCCTGTCCCCCGGCATCTTCCATGTATATCTTCTTCACCGATGTTGATCGATGAGGGTGTTTGCTATTACCATATTCTTTTCTTCACAGAACTCTACCAGCCTTTCTCCCATGGCATTTCTTTTTCCCAAACCGAACTCACCCCCGCTACTTCCTTCTCTGCCCCTCCGACCTCTGCATTCCAATCTCCCATAGCTATTAGGTTCCCCTTTCCTTTTACTGTGTCTAGGACATCTTCCAGCTGCTCATACATTTCTTCTATTTCCTCTTCAGAGTGGCTCGACGTCGGCATATACACCTGCACTATCACTGTGTCCGTATGCTCTCCTTCTAACTGGATCATCACAATCCTTTCGTTATATTGCCAGTAGGACTTCAATCTTCTTCACTAGTCTTTCTTCAGTATGAATCCCACTCCCACTATCTTCTGGTCATCTCTTGAGTAAATCACCCTGCAATCATCGCTCCAGAAGTCGTCGGCCCCAGCCCACTTCATTTTGCTCATTCCCATGATGTCTATCGCCAGTCTGTCCATCTCCATCTTAAGGTTCTCCAACTTCCCACATACTCCTAGTGATCTAACGTTCCACGTTCCTATTCTGTAATTGTCTCTCTTGACTGATGTTTCCCTCCCACCCGGAGATCCGATTTAGGGACTATTTTACCTCCGGAATATTTTACCGGGAGGAATGCCATCACATCACGTTGAATGCAAGGCTGCTTCTTCTAGGGAGAATAATGTGGTGGTTTCCAGTTGCCTTCCACATCGGAACTGTTACTTACGTAGCATTATATCAGTAGTGATGCTGATGAACACATTTTTTCTTCCTCTTTCGACCGTAATGTGCCGCACAGAGTAGCATCATGAGAGCTTCCCGTTGCTAACGAATTTCCTCTCGTAAGAATTTACCATTTTTTCTACCCGGAGTGATAAAGCTATCACGCTTGAAAGATGAGATCTCTGTGAACTAAAGCAAAATTAATTCTGGGGAGAAAATCAATGGATGACGTGTCATTCATCAAGGAAACATGCTACAGAGAACGTCCCTGCATGAAAGTGATGATTCCCAGGGAAACTAAGGGTGGGGAAAGGTAGATAGCTGAAGACCGCGCCAGTTTCCGTGATCATCGGAGCATAAGACGGCCTTAGAGTGAGTTCCTTAACGGTTAAATTCCGCGAGGCGTTTCATGCCAACCCTTTTGATGTGGGATGGGTCGCATTCAAATGCAACCCTGGAGTTCTCTGCTCGCGGGAGAACACTCACTCGTTCGCCAGGGAAAGCAGGCGCTTGAAGACTGCGCTGTTCGTTTCAAACGTCCGCATCAATGCGAGAGAAAGAAGCGCGGTGGGAGAGATCATCAAAGGGTGCAAGGGATGGCAGTGGATCCACTTGAAAGATGCGCTGTGCTTCGGGCCGGAAACGATAAATGACAGGGAGCGGAAGAATTTGTCGAAGCACGGAAACGAATATACCTAAGCGTTACAGACGGCTGGATGTCGTTCGGGTTGCGTGATCAGCAAAATCATATTAAACCATAAACGCGTGCCGTGAAGCCTTTTAAGAGGTTATGGAGACAGAAAAACGTGCAAGGGGAAAAGGGGCGCTATCACTCTTTTGCTATACCAGATACACAATCGTTACTATGCTGCGTATTTCTTTTTCCATTCTGGTCCCTCCTGTACCATATTTTAACGAGAGAAATCCGCATTAATATTTTGAACGCAGCACACCTGCATGGAGACGCACCAGAAGGCCCTGGTATGGCTAGACATGAGTCGAGCAACATTTTAACAGCAGGGTGAAGTCACTCCAAAGAATCGAAATGAACTGAATATACGGTAAAGAAGCTACTGGAGCTTTTATGCAATAACTGCAACTACCTGAATTATTTTCCACATTTGCAGTCATTTTAAAAACAGTGGCATTAAAAAGGTTCATTGCAAGTTCAAATATGTACCCTCTGACAATTTAAAATTGAATTTTGTTACATCATGGAATGGATTTTCAATTTGGCACCTTATTAACTTTCAATTTTCCTTTCGACAAGTTGTGGATGGTGATTTTTAAAAGCCAGATACCCTTTGGTTACGACCGACATTTATACGCGTATTTTAAAGGCACTTAATGTTTTCAATTACTCTTATACCTATTATTTGTTATTTTTAATTCTATTGTTTTCGATAAATTACAATTACAATGACAGTAACCCTTCCTGGTTACATACAGTAAAAACAGCTACCTTTACGCAGTGATATATTGCCAAAGTTGCACAAAAAGTGTTTTTCACTTCTTACTTTTTTGAATGCACACATTTTATATACCCGCGAAAGATAAACTACTTCTTCCCTTCCCCACTTTTGGCTTGAGATGATGTGTTGCCGAGTCCTCCGAGAGCCTAGATGGGTGATCTTCCTGGGAGGCCCGCTGTGCCGGCTTATTCACAGCTGGTTCTATCCTGCCCCTTGGCCTACCCCCTTCTCTTGTCCTCTCTCTGTTCTCTGCCGAGTCCTTCGATATCCCGGGTAGAAATAGCTTAAATGTCGTTTTAATGTCTTTATTTAGCGTTTTTTGGCCAGGAAAGGAGTTGACGAAGGAACAGTATATCAGCCACAACACGGCTTTCTTTGGCCATTTCATAATTTCCTACGTAATGGGTAGTGTGATAAATAGATACCTATTATATCAACACCCTTCATGCATTTACTTCACCATGCATTGGGGCCTTGGCTTTGGACTTTTTTTTTTTGGTCTGGCCTTTTGGGGTCTGGCCTGAAAGTGACATATTTTCATTTACTTTATTTGTTTTACTCAGCATCATAAATGATTTCGTCATCCTGCATCCCTTTTACCTTACAGTTCAGGAGTAGGACCTCGCATTTTCGGCAAAAGGTGTATTCCCTGTTTTCAGTACTTTTGATTCTTTTTTTTACAAATTCTGGAAGTTTTTCTCATTATTGTAATAACTGTGATGATAGATATGAAGTCAGAGGTCAATGCTAGGATTAACACTGACGAGATAGTTTCTTCGAGTTTTTCACAATGCTCTGCTTAAATCGCTAAGTTAGAAATATAACATGAGTCACTTTTGCGCAACATAGAAACAAGTAGGTATTTCATATTTGGCAATGTTAGTTGGGTTATACCTGGCCGTTGAATTTTCGTTTCCCCCCCAAGGTATCATAGCTGTATCTGACGATAACTCTTATAAAACTAAACTAAAGATTTTTCCCACAAATTACCCACAAAATTGGTCGGATTTTCAATTGTTCGTCAACTGTTGTATTTCAAAAGAAATGGCTGATGTTAAAAGTCCATGCTTTCCAAATACTTTCAAATCAGTTCCTAGACATAAGTTGCAGGAATATGGGAAATAGAAATGTAGGAATCAGTACCCCAATATTCCTTAAACGATGCTTTCCTTGCTTTCCCACTGAGGATTACTATAGATAGGTAATAATTCAACTCAGGAATATTTATGTCGGACGACTTTCCTGATTTCAAAAATAAATTGAAATTTAAGTATTCTGACTGTAATACCTCTTGAATTTACCTTGTATTAAGTATATTTTTATGTTATTACAGTAGCAAAGATAACGTTTCTTCGATGTTTTCATTATTTATCTTAAAGCATTTCCTTCCTAACATTTTAACTCTATTATTTCCATTGAATCGAAAATATTCCCTGTAAACCTCAACTATGCCAGTACACAATGAAATATTTTCAACCTTTATCAACCTATTCCAAAAGGAAGGGTTTTCATTATTAGGTCATTCCATAAACTATTAAAAATTTGAAGACGATTTTTTGTTTTCAGAGCAGTATAATTTATTTGAAAAATCCTTCTCAATTTTAGATTCAATTCCGAATCTTTCTTCCACACATTGCAATAGTGGTTATTTATACATACTTTCAAAAATACACATGGAGGCATTTTCCTTATTTTTATTGCTCCCATAGCCTTTTCTATGACTTTGTTTGTTATATTTCTTTTAAAGATGGAACAATTTACGTAAGAAGTGAATACTTCAACGTCGTAGATAAGTATTAAACCTATCCTCCCTCATTTAAAGAGTTCAAATGAAATCATATATTATGCTGGACGATAGAAAAGCTAAGCTATCTCGACCAGCGAAAAATATAATAAACTAAGGATTGTTCGCCAGAATCAAGGGGCGGTGGCTCAAAAACAAGGGAGACAGCCCAAAAAGAGATGGGTAGGTGCCCAAAAAAAAGTGGTATTGGTTTAAATAATGGGGCATTGTCCCAAAAATAAAAAAAGGATGTGGCTCGAAAAAGAGGGGCGAAAAAAATATGGCTGAACGCTCAAAACTACTGGAAACGCATGAATGATTTCTAATATTTTATCGAATCAAGTAAGAATTTGAAAATGAAAGCAATCAAAGACATAATTTACTCAAAAGTATACTAGACATGCCATTTTCCTAACAAATGAATAAAATATCAGCAAATGGCAAAGAAATACTACAAAATAATCTATAAAAATGTAATAAGTAGAGAGAGAAGGAAAACGTGCAAAATATTATTCTTAGAATTCATCGTATTTACTACTCTAATGATATTACGGTGTCGTCCCAATTGATTACTTAAAACAATAGGAAAAATAATGACTGCGCACTATTTCCTTTTATTCTGACCTTTGGATTTTAATCATTTTTAGTTTGAACCAACTCTTCCGCACATTTTTGCATCAATTATTTCCATCTCCCAAGTGAAAACCCTCAGCAACTTATAGAGGAACTGAGTTTATAAGTATAGAGAAAGATAAAGCTGATAGGGATGAGGGCGAAAAACCAGAAGGGAACTTTTTTTCTTCCAGAATTTTGGTTCCGTAATTTATTCTTTAATATGCTCCGAGAAACCGTAGATGCTCCAGACAACTCCTCGCTCCAGAGAATGAATAGAGTAGACAGAGAACTTGCGACAAGAGGAGAGTTGGGGCCCAAAAAATAAATTAGACTGCAAAAATCGGTTCGCCGAAGCGAAACACTATAATGATACCCTAGCTGCGTTAATGAGCCTCTTGCTCAAGATATTGACGATGGTTGGTGGATCCGCAATGGAGTCGGAGTGGGCGGGGAGGGGAGACATGTAAATAAAGAGAAGGAAGCCAAGAGGAGAAGAGATGGAATATTGGGAAGATCTTGGGCTGAGAAAAGTGGGGGAGACGGCAGGGTGTGAAAGAAAGAGTTGCAGGGGAAAGAAAGGGTTAATAAAAACGGTATAATGCAAAGGAAAGGAACTAAAGAGTAGAGGACGAAGGTTGCAAAATGTGATAATTAAGGTAGTCATTTTGGTTCTATCAGAGGTCCTTAAATTCTTCCGCATTTTCATTATTATGGCCTACGCCCTGAGTTTACAGTGATTATTATCATTCCGCAGATGAGTATACCGGAGGGATAAAAATTTGCTTTAAAAATCTGTAAATAAATTTATTTATAATCTGACTCATTAGTGAGTTATTTCTATAAAATCATGTTTTAACAGGAGAGAAGACTAAAATTCGGCTTCTCAAATATTCCTTCCAACTCCGCTGATACATTTATATTATAGATCCGCAGAACTCTTCAAAGTTAATTAACTGAATGATTCACCAGTCCACCTTAATGAGTAAAGTTTACATAAAACTATAAAAAATAGAGTTTATGCGTAAATTTTCATCAAATAGTTTGCTCTTAACGAAAGGTGACAATGGGTCCATGGCTTTACGGCCCGTCGTATTACATACACGTGGACGGAGTGCTGAATTCTAAAAGATCTCCCCACAGCTCATGAGTAGGGACCAGTAGTTATATCATTGAAAACCCTTCAACTGCCGGAATACAAACCCGGACCCGCGAAACGAGAGATCAGTACTCTAACCCCTACCCGATCTCCCTAAAAGTTAGTGGAGTCAGTGAGCGAGAGGCTTTATGAATTGCTATCAAACTCAAATAATAAACAAAATTTTATTCGAAAGGAGAGTTTTCGCCATAAATATGCAATTTCAGTTTTTAATTGGTGATTATCGTCACTCTTTAGCATTTGCAAAGTCCAAGACCGATACTGAACAAATTCTCAGGGGCAAGAATGTCAAGAAAATTACACATATGGAGTTATTTTACTTTACGGGGAGCGTAGCAAATTACTGAATACACTAGGCTTATTGGGAAAAAAAAATTAGAAATTGAAAATGACTCTGCCGATCGCCACCTTGACTGAATAAGATGCCTGCCAAAATTTACAATTATTGCTAAATTACAAACTTACAATAAATATTTCCATTATTACCAAGAAAATTATGAGTTTTTAACTCGTTTTATACTCGTATTACGCATAGTAGTGTCATTTAAATCAATTCTAAAATGGCAGAAAGACTACAAATTATATTTACCGCAATCATCCTAAGTTTATATTGTCTTTTCTCATTTCAATAGAGAATTCTTGGAATCACCTTCGGTATTGGCCGCGACAAAGGCTTCCCACGTTTTTGTCCTTTCTTCCGCTAATTTAAGTTGCACGAAATGGTAAATTTTCTTTGAGATGCTTGAAATTTTAGATAACACACGCCGAGAGCATTTCTTGTGGGAATATTCCATTTATTTATGTCGGTCTTTGAGTAATTCAAATAAAACTCTGTCCCTGGAATTTCATTGCGAGCACCGTTTGCTTAAGTGCACATTTAGGTATGAGCAATGCCGCTTTCTCATATTTAACGTCTATTCATTCTAATCATGAAAGACTTTTGATTGTTTCTCGAAAATTCCCGCCGTATACAAGTTAAGTTTAGAGAAGTCAACTCTGGTTAATAATTTTCGAAAATAAGCAGCCAACTAACAATGACGTCCATTGTTCACAAAAACGTAATTAAAATTCCACTCTTGATCCCCGTATGCTTCGAAATTTGTTTCCATGAAACAATAGTTCTAATTTCATCATAGTAAGTAATTTCTATACTAATAAATTGAATTTTTCTTCTGATCTTTCCAATTATTTTAAAATACGCCGGCTACATGCGTAAAAGAAAAGACACTCACTGCAAACTGACGTTACTTATACCATTACGGAATGCCTGAAAAATGACAAAAACTATATAAAAGTATGCACAGCTATAAAGGACAGAAAATAAAACCAATATATTGCCTTTTAATCAGAGCATCTAAATCGTTTCGTCAAAGTAGCATGCTGCGTCCAGTAAATGCAATCTGAAATTAATTGAACGAACTCTCTTTAAAATTTTTAACCTCAGTGATGTTGTGATTAACCTGCTGTTAAAAATGAAAGGAAATAGTTTTCAAATTACTATTTTAACCGGGTGCAGTGGACTATGCATAAGTAATATGTAACTATATACCTACTGACCTACCTTATAAGCCACCTCGAGGGCGTGTGGTAGGACTGATATGTCACCAAACATGAACTACGTACATACACTGAAATTTACTCATAATACCTCCATTAGAAGAGATTTCCATAAATATCATGTGGGACACAGAGTTCAACGATAAATCTAGCATGCCAAGAAGCATTTGAGAAGTACTACAAACATGCATTATGCATATTAATATTTCTAAAAGACATGCTCAATTCCTAAAAATTCCACTACATTCATTCCATCTCTGTTCATTTCATTAATCCGTGCAAATGTAATGAGTGCAGTTTCATTTTCAAGTTAAAGTAAATTTATTAGACGTAGGCATCATCACTTTTGAAGTTGTGAATGTCACGAGTTGTTTGAGGAAAGAATGTTTATTTGAATCTATATGTTGTTCAGTGTATTTTTCTTATCTTAATGAAATGGTATAAATGGTATATTTATCGAAAAAACTGGCAAATAGTAGTAGATGACTATAAAACTGAACGCTACAAAAGAGTATTAGCCAATGTATTCAATGAGTCACACGTCTAGTTTTATCCCTGTCACTATGCAACACACTATACTATCTTTCGTGCGGGTTGCGTTACTACACCGTATGCCTCGATAATTTTTCGAAACCATGGCCAGTAATGACAAGGAAATAATACTGACAAGGAAATATTCTCAGATATTGGCAGCAAAAGGATCTCTAGACATGCTCGTATTTAACTGCGATGGGGTTAAAATTAATTCATCTTAGACAGTGTAGAAGAACAAGGAAAATTTGAAGAAAGTGATACCGTACAAATCGGCGGACTGGAAGACCACGTTTTATTTGTAGTACCCCAGTAATGGTTGCCAACGTGCAACTAAGACAAACTTGGAAGTAGTTTTTCGGGTGATTGGAAATTACGAGTAATACAACGTAATGATAAAAGTCTGATTGCAAACTTCGTCGGCAACTATCTTAGAGTGAAATCTTTGGAATGTAGTTGAAAATGGATTACCCTTCCAAAATAATCCCAGCACCTAAACAGATAGTTCACGTAAAGTCTATCTTTAAACAGCTGAAATAACTTATCCACCAAATAAATAAAATTACCAAGATTTTCAATGTAAAAGCTTTCATTTATCGAATTAAAAACTTTTGTCGTAATTATACACAATTACAACTTTTAGTAGGACTACATTCAACTTATTTAACAACATGATGAAAACGGATTTTTTCGAAATTTTCTGCTGTGATGAGCCAGAGGCAAAAAATGTTCTCCTTTGTTCATTATTCAATATTTAGTCTCCAGTTTATAATTAAATAAAATTAGTATAAAAATTGGTGTGGCTGCCTCGTCATTAAAATTATATTGAAAGAGCAGAAATATATATTTATGAATATGATGGAGTTTTCTTTGCTAAAGTTGCTGGAGTTGCTAAAACGTTACTGAAACTTTATTTAGTTCACCGCAAAAGCTTCAAAACATTGGTACTTAAAAAAAACTATTTTAGAATTTTATTATCCTAGATTTTTCTCTTATAATTATTGGATTATCCCATTTATTTCCGCGATTCTTTGATGATGCTCATTTTTCTTCTCATTATAAAATCTTACCGGTTCTAATCTAAGGGTAAACAATACTTTATTATTTTTTAGCAACTTTTAAAAATTTCAGCTTGAGGATATGCGGCAAGAACGTGACTACATGACTTAGATATTAGAGAGGCAGATAACTCGTTTTAAAAGTTCCACATTTTACCCATTTTCATACAAACTAAATGGAGCATAAATATTAATGTATTCCTTCTTGAAACAGCATTTATCGATCCATGTTGACCACTTTTCGTTTCACGAGCCATAAGGGAATAATCCGTAATGACTCAAGGAGAGTATTTCGCTTTAAGCAACGTAGTTATACCAAAGTATAATTTCATAATATGTGATATGGTGATGTTACAAAGCAATTATTTTCTCCTGGCTTTAGTTGTTGTTTTGTTTCATTATGCGGATTAAAATTTATCGAAACCAAAGTTTGCTGTCATAATGTGCTTAATGTAAATATTATAATATCGATTTATGTAAATACGTACGTAAATTCAGTTTCTCTAAATACATATCAGCAGAAAGATTAATCTTATTTTGGAAAGAAAACAAAGCAAATCAATATAAAATCCAACCAGTTTGAG
The DNA here is from genome assembly GCA_933228895.1 of Platycnemis pennipes. Taxonomy (NCBI): domain Eukaryota; kingdom Metazoa; phylum Arthropoda; class Insecta; order Odonata; family Platycnemididae; genus Platycnemis; species Platycnemis pennipes. Next base: position 27,042,719 of record OW121849.1, read on the forward strand.
TACCATGACAATAAATATCGCAGGAAGGAGCATTTTAAAGTAAAAGCTACAGAACAATGGCAAGTAATTTACAGAATAAACACGGTAAGTTCCTACCACATAACGGTATCACTCTATTTAGATACATATCTATCTTAATTATTATTCAGATTTCGACAATTTCGCTACTTCATACTTATCTTTAACAAACTACCTTGATATACTTCGTGCAAATCAACATTCTGCCAATGAAGGTAAATTATCATCCCTCTTCCACTCTATGACTAAGCACAACTGAATAATTATTTTGGTTGCAAACTGTTGACAGAATCACTACCATTTTTTTAAGCATAGATGTCAGCAACATTGTACCGTAAGATAATATAAAGCGAAAGGTTTTTTGTTCAAGAATAACTATCATCTTATTAAAACTCACGTTGATTAAAATTACCTATCATAAGTCCCCATTAAAAATGGAATTGATACATCCTTGCTGATTCTTTGTGCCCAGCCTACTCAATTTTAAAATGCCACGTGGAGGGTTAACAGACAAGAAAGCTGCTCTCACCATATTTACTTCAAAAACATCTGTCGGGGATAACAGCAGGGTTTACGTCAAATACTTCTACGAGCACCTGCCGATACTTCAAGGTGAACCAAAAGGCAAACTGATAACTCACCGCCTCTCCTTCTTGCTAAGAAAGTTTTTGATAAAGTGCGAATAGGAGCAGTCATTGTCCGCCAGAAGGATCGTCAAAAGAAGATAGATACCGCGGCGTCGTAAATGGGAAAAAGGAGGCCCGAGTAGCATCAGGCCTCACCCACAATGTTTCCACCTGGGGAAATTTCCGTCCGTGATAGACCTCGATTTAAACTTCGAACGGGTAGCACCTTTCAAACATCCTCTCCAGGGCTCGGTTTTTTTACAAGGAACGTACTCTTTTGGGGAAGAAGAGAGCGTTGGGGGAGAGCGAGAGCAGCTCCTCGATAGAAGTGAGCAAGGAACCCAGGCTTTTGTGTGGTTTGCGAAGGAGGCACGTGTTCTACCAAACTTGAACGGCGTTTTCTAAGTAGAGATCCGACCACCTACGCCTCCCGTTCACCTTCAGGGATTATCGGAAAAGGATGGTGCTGAAAATGATGATTAAATCAAAAAATTCCAGGGCTTCCAAAGTGAGGTAAAATTTTCCAAACGCGCCCCCGAGCACGCCCAAGGCAAAAATATACATTTATCTCCTAAGGACCCGGATAGGCAATTATTAACACCATTCTGGAATATGGGATGAATTTATCGACAATTAATGTCAACCCATTATGCATGCACCTGAAGTGAATAAAAATGACATTGTGTGCATCTACATCTACACAATGTCCTGAAAGCCACCATAAAGGTGTGGCAGGGGGTGAATTCACACTAAATATGCATTACGTATCATGCGTAAAAAGGATTAGTAATCATACTCTAACCTAAACTTCACAATTAGTAAAAATATATATACATAACGAAGCAAGCATGCATAAACATGCTGTTAGTTGGGTTGGCTTAACGTCCTTATATCAACATGCAACTACCTTTGTAATCCATTGATGCACTCGTATTTATATTATTGGATATATTTACACTTATTTATTCCCCTAATTTTGCTAGAAAAGGAGGATATTTTGATCCCGCCAGTTCGGCATTCAATTTTTTTAATGTTTTGACTATGGTCTAGCCCAGTGGTGGGCAAATGTTTTAAAGGGGGGGCCAAAGAAAGGAAAAAAACCTTAGGCGGGCCAATATAATTTATGAAACTGAAAGATTATGAAAGAGAATGTGATGAATGAAACTTTGACTGCATTTCTAAAAGTTTCTCATACTCATGATCGAACTGGGATTAGGAATAATGCCGCGCGGGCCGGATAGAACATTTCAGGGGGCCGCATCTGGCCCGCGGGCCGTAGTTTTTCCATCACTGCTCTAGCCTACCATAATACGTTGGAGTTCGCAAAATATTTTTAACGCCATTAGCGAAAATATTGTCCTGGAATTAAGTTAAGAGATTAAGTCTATATCTCTTAAAATTCATAAGAATTGGTTTCTCACTACTTCTTCTGCTTTTATTATTATCAGTCATAAATATATATATCCAGACACATAGTAGTTACAATCCAAATTCTATTGAAATATTTTTACTGCCCGTTACGTTACCAAATGGAAAAAATAGGCATAGTCCTGAGGGAGAGTAATTAAAGTGAATTTCTGAGTACAACTTAATTGGCCAGAGTTTACGACCAAAACAGGTATAACAAAAAGGTTTAAGGCCATGATACACCAGGGTAATGGTGTACCTAAGTGCCAATTCAGAGACGTTTCCTCGCTCTCATTTCCGAAAATGTTTGCTTCATGCTGGAGTACTTGAATTGCTACACTATCACTTTGTTTACCGCAAATTTTAAAATAAATCTGCCGTCATATCAAATAGTAAACACTTAAATTCGTAATATTCCTCCTTTTCAATCATTTATGTGATACCAATCACGATGATGGTTAAAGCCTGAAGATATATTTAGCCCGGGTATTTGCTAATATTTATTTGCACAGGAATATCTATCTCCATACGAAATAGGAATTCATATTATAGCCATGGTGCAAAACTGGAGCGTTTTTTGCCAGAAATCGTGTTTTTAATCCCAAATATCGCTATGTGGTAATGTATTCGTTTTACCACTGGGAACAATGAATATAGATACGGTAAAGGGTAGGAGTTAGATAAAACTCGTTCCATGCAAATTTATCTACACAGAAAGTAGGAGGGGTTCAACACACATGAAGCAGCTTTTTAGCAGCCTTTTAGAAGCAACTAACGGCATGTTTTTGCATGTATGTTTTGCTATTTTTATCTTTTTTTAAATAGCGTAGTTTTGAACAGTACCTATACAAGTACTAATCCTTTTTGTATGCATGATATGAAGTGCATATTTGGTGAGAGTTCACCCCCTGCCACAGACCTTTATGGTGGCTTGCAGGGTATTATGTAGACGATATAGATGTAGATGAAACGGTTGCATGTTCGGTGAGAATTCACCCCCTGCCACACACCTTTATGGTGGCTTGCAGGGTATTAGTAGATGTAGATGAAGCAGCCATTTAGGAGGGATTAAATATCACAACAAATACACTGCTTGAGAATATATAGATTCAATAAATAAAGTGCTATTCTAAAAATTAATTAGCTACAATGTTTAAAGAATAAATAAAAAAAACACGATATTGATCCTAGTTGGACAGGTGGCGTTCAGGCAGATAGAAAACAAGGCCTCCTTTGTTCCCGAGGAATCCTTTACAGCTGAGCCAACAAATGCGGAAAAGAAGAACAAAGATAACAGCTTCAGGACCATGACGAGAAAAACAAACACAAAGAGGAAAAATATCAGGCAACTGAAGGAGGAGTGAATACAAAGGCTGTAGAATGGTGTATGGAAGTACTGAAAGGGATTAAAGAATGAATAATGGGTAAAACAGAGAGATAAAAGATTAGAGAATAGAAAATCACTTCCCTTACAATCAGGGTGGGTTTAAAGTGTTTACTGGAAGAAAACAAAAAGAACAATAAAACATAAGGAGATGGTAATTAAAAGCTGATTTATGCGATATCACTCAAGTCTAACCAAATAAATTGTAGAAGACAGGCAACCTAGTGGAATAGCTCGGTACTTTACGTGATATAAAGGTAATAACTCAGTCTAACTCCATTTTAGTTTTCCCTCTACCCATCGATTTCGAATTCTATGCGCCATTTTTAATGACCTAGGGAAGGAATGTAATATTTCCTTTTTACCATGCCTAACCAAACCATTTTTTGGCATGTTGAACACTTTTAAATACAAATTATGGTAACTAAATCATATGAATATATGAATTGCACATTTCCTTCGACGCGATGCGATATACCTTCATGTATTGGCACTGAAACATTCCATGCATATTCTGCGTACCCCAAAGTTTAATGGCAGGGAGTCCAAGAAGTATCATCACCTGTTATTCGATTCTGAAGTCCTTTTCTGAGCAATTGAAAATATAATCGTATATTCAGGAGCACATAAAATACAATCAACTATTATTAATTAATTTTTTTATCGAGTGATAATGCCATCTGACAAATTTAAACCAGTACTGAGATCACAACACTTATGGGCATTAAGCAAGGTAGCAATGGTCCAGTTCAACGCAGATGCTTTGCCAGGGAAAATGAAATTAACCAATGTAAAACTAATCACATATTATTTGCTATGCTTATCCTTATTCTATGCCATATTTGATGATCAAGATGCGTAAATTACCTTGGCGAGAAAAGAAAGATTCACATTTATTTTCACGGAATGTCAGTACCCAGTTCGAAGGAAATCAAATGAATCCTGCAGTCATTGAGACATAACTTGCATCTTGGGTAAACACAAATAAAAGGAAGGAAGGCGAAGAAAGATATCTTTATCAAGAGATAGAGGCGGAAGGTAGGCGTTGTGAATGTCGGAAACGGTGACAGCTGCCAAGACTTGGGTGAGGTAAGGTGTGGGAAATAAGTTACAGCTTTTGGGAAAGGCAAATGCCCTGTTGGGAATAAGGAATAAAGTCTAACTCGTTTCTCTTTTCCAAGTATTTCAGAAAAGCAGTGCCAGTATATTTGATAGAATTCCGCGAAAAAAGAGAGAAATATTTACTTTCTCAAAGCCGCGAAGTGGATCGAATAGTTACTGTGATACTCCTCGCCGTCCCAGAGGGCGCCAAAAGGGGGAAAGCGCCTCCTACTCAATGAGCCCATGTGTCAGCTCCCTCCCCTCCCCTCCTCACCCACCCCCTCCATCCCCCACATGTCCAACCCCAATTCCCTCGCCAAACGGGTTTGAGGAACGCGGCCGGCAGAGTGGTTGATTCCCAGAAACGTGAGTCAGCCTACGAAGAACGTGTTTTTCTCTACCAAGAATTACGTGGCGCATCTTGGCAGGTATTTCAGCTGCCGACTCGTCTTCCTCTCGGCACATCTGAGACGGCAGACCGTACGGCTTGACTCAAGCTTATGAACGCGATATCCTGGTCAAGGCCTTTGAATCAAGACATGCAATCTTGAGGAATGCCACTCGGCAACAGTAGTCACATTTAATCTGTTCCTACGGAGTTCCTCATCATAAATGTTGGCATTTTGTGAATTACAGTTGAATATTCTTCAAGCTATTTTAAGTACCTATCTCCATTCATCCATGAGAGAAAAGGGACAATAAAAATACGTCGCAAACGCAGTGTATATTTATATATAAACATATAATATCATCAAAACTATATATTATCCCATTAGAACAAATATCGGCCATAATAAGGGCTAGAATATTCCTAAAGATTCATTATGAAGATTGAATTAGAGCCAGTATTTCACAGGCATGAAGGTTGAACCTATTCTCATAAGTAACACCTGTCACAAGCGAAGAGGAAAAAAATTAACCATGACAAAATATAGTATTTCCAAAACCACATGCCCAACGTTTTTTTTAAATAATTGCAATATCCAGACGAAAATAAATCACGAAAGGTTGATAGAAATGGATGCTACTTATAGAGATTGCTCCGTATCGAGACTAAAAGTTGACTCATCACATATTTTTGTTAATAAATTTCACTTATATTAAACAACGAAATTATGTATAGAAAGTCATCGATCGCACAAAATAATCTCTCACAAAACATTATGTTATGTTTATCCAAATATATATTTTATGCTCTCTTATTCGCATATCAGGAAAAACCAGTATGAAATTCGTCGTTCAATTTGGATAAATTATGAAAGTTAAATAAGCAGTAATAATTCTTCCGTGATTAAAAAGTGACATTTGGGTAACATCCGCTTCTTATAGAATCAATTCACAGAGGAATCCACAAGGAAAATGCTCCCAGCTTCTACAAAATTTGGAGTACACTCGTATGTCCACAAAAAGAACAAGTAGCCAGTAGCCAAAAATCCATATGCTGTAAATAAATATTTCGTGGACTGCACCATCTTTGGCTAAATAGCATGTGCTCGTAATGTTTATTCAGCGTTAAACACTGCCAGCAGAACTTAAATAATACATGTTTATCATCATAAAGGAAACAACATTAGTTCATATTAAAATCAAAGAGGCAATCGTCTTTGACACAAAGACACAAAAGTCACATCGAGAGTTCCCCAGGGTAGCGTGATAGGTACGCTTCTATTTCTTTTATACATGAACGATTTGGGAACAGTAGCTAATAGTAAACTTAGACTTTTTGCAGACGATGCCGTAATGTCCAGGGGTATATCAGAAGACGACAGGGAATCGCTTAGCAAGGATTTAGATGCAATTCAAGAGTGGTGCGACAAATGGCAGTTAGAACTCAACCTTAAAAATTGTGTAGCTATTAATTTTTGGAAGAGGAATAGTATGTTAGAGCGATCCTATAAAATTAGTAATACAAAGGGCGATAGCGTTGAAACTATAAAGTATTTCGGTGTAAAAATCACTAGAAATCTACCGTGGGGATGACACATCCGTCAAATATGCGGCCGAGACAAGAGAAAGCCAGGATTTATTTAAAGAGTACTAAGGATATGTGATGAGAAGAAAAAAGAGCGATGTTAATTTTCACTCGTTAGACCCCACCTTGAATATGTAGCCAGTGTATGGGATCCCAATGAGTTACGTTTGATCAGAGAACTAGAAAGTGCGATAACCTCGGACCTGCGGTGGATTGGAGAACCTTAAGGCGGAAATGCGAAGAGTGGACCTCGAATTATTAAGAATCAGTGAAATGGAAACGTGTCGGCTGCCCCTGAATCGCTCGGGTGTCCACTACACGGACGAGGCATCGTCTAGGGTAGCGAGTAGGATACTGGAGCATACACGTAGGGTTTAGCTTAGGTGGTAGCCCAGAGTGCAGGTCAATCCGCGGGGGAAAAATCGTGCAAGAATTTGACAGAATGTGCAGAGTAGTTTTAGAAGGTCAGAGAAAAACACATGGAGAGAACGAACATGATAATTTATCAAAGGTAATAGGTAGACCAAATAGTTTGTCCGTCAAAAAATTATCGAGGAAAATTTTAGTTGGAAAGGAGCACCAACAGAGAAACAGATTGGAAGAAAAAATTTCAGTGATAGTAGTGAATTGTCGTAGTATAAGAAATAAAGTAGCAGAATTTCACCACCTCATTAAGAGTACTAATGCAGATATAATCGTAGGTACAGAAAGCTGGCTTTCGAAGGACATATCAGATCATGAAGTATTTCCGAAGTGTTTTACAGTATATTGAAAGGATAGAGTAAGCAGAAACGGAGGAGGAGTTTTCATAGCTGTGAAGGACCCGTATGTCAGTAGAAGAGAAATTATTTCAGAGCGAAATGTAGAAAGTATTTGGTGTTCCGTTAAAAGTAAAAGTAGTAACGCAAAAAAGATATATGTAGGTGCATATTACAGGCCACCGGACGCAGACGTCAATTCTATAATAGAGCTAGAGTCAGAGATACGTACATTACTTTCTGGGAAGAATGATAGAGGAATAATAGTAGGCGGAGATTTCAATCTCCCCTCGATAGACTGGAATACGTGTAGTTTCATTACAAGAGGTAAGGATAAGGAACATTGCGAATCACTGTTGAACACCTTTACGACACATTCTTTACAACAGCTAGTAACAGAGCCGACCAGGGGAAACAACATTCTAGACTTATTAGCAACAAATATACCCGAGAGAGTTCTAAATACAGTTACAGGCACAGGAATTAGTGACCATAAAATAGTGCATGCGAAATTTATTGTAGGCGTTGAAAGACATTATAAACCAAGGAGGAGGGTATACTTATTTGGCAAGGCAAATTACGACGGTATGAAAGAGGAATTAAGGGAAGCGTTTAATGTATTCAGCGAACAAAGCAAAGGATTAAATACAGAGGATTCGTGGAGAGAATTTCTTGAGGTCACCCTTAACGCTGTTCATAAATACATACCAAGTAAATATATTAGTGATAATACAGAGCCAAGGTGGTATAACGCGGAGGTTAGGAAATCACTAAAGCAACAAAGGGTATGCCACGCAAAGATGAAAAATGCCAGACGGGGTCTATCGGTAGAGGGAAAAAATGAGCTAGTTCAAAACTATAAAAAATCGAGAGCATTAGCAAGAAAATCATGTCGGCAAGCGTTATCACATTTCAAGAGCAAGATGTTAGGAGAATATTTAGATAGCAATCCTAAATCGTTTTGGTCATATGTGAGAGAGCTTCAGGGAAACAAGTCCACAGCGCACACACTTAAAAATGATAAAGGAATCAGAGTCACCAGCAGCGTAGAAAAAGCCAACACTTTAAACACCTTCTTCCAAAGTGTATTCAACTCATCGTCACAAAACGCAGTGGAACCACCGCCGAACACTTTCAGTGAGCAAATTCCCGAAATAAACATTTCATGTCGCGGAATAGAGCAGCAGTTAAAAAGCATAAGTAAAAACAAATCACCAGGTCCCGATCAAATTCCTTCCAGAGTATATAAAACATTAGCTTCTGAAATAGCCCCCTATCTAGAAATAATATTCAATAAACACTAAAGAACCACACAGTACCCAAGGATTGGAAAGTAGCTAACATTACACCTATAATTAAAAGCGGTGATAGGGAAGAACCTAGCAACTACAGACCCATTTCACTCACGTCAATCTCTTGTAAGATATTTGAGCACATAGTAGTCAGTTCGATCATGGGGCATTTGGATAGTCAGGGATTACTCATAAACAGCCAGCATGGGTTCCGGAAAGGTAGATCTTGCGAGACACAATTAGCTTTATTCGTACACGATATTTTAGTCCACGGCGAAAGAAGTACTGAAGTTGATGCGATATTTTTAGATTTTAAAAAGGCTTTCGATAAAGTTCCTCATGACAAATTAATCTTGAAGTTAGAGAGTTTTGGTATAAATAAAGACGTTGTATGTTGGGTAAAAGAATTCTTAAGTGGGCGAGAGCAGAGGGTTGTCATAGATGGTATCATGTCGGACACAATCGAAGTCACATCGGGAGTTCCCCAGGGTAGCGTAGTAGGTCCGCTTCCATTTCTTTTATACATAAACGATTTGGGTACCGTAGTTAGTAGTAACCTTAGACTTTTTGCAGACGATGCGGTGGTGTACAGGGGTATATCAAACGAAGAGGACACGAAATCACTTAGCAAGGATTTAGATGCAATTCAAGAGTGGTGCGACAAATGGCAGTTAGAACTCAACCTTAAAAAGTGTGTAGCTATCAATTTTTGGAGGAGGAATAATTCGATAGAGCGATCCTATAGAATTAATAACACGAAGATCGAAAACGTTGAAACCGTAAGATATTTAGGTGTAACAATCACTAAAGATTTATCGTGGGGTAGACACATCCGAGAAATATGCGGCCGAGCGAAGAGAAAGCTAGGATTTATAAAAAGAGTACTTGGGAAATGTGATGAGAAGACAAAAGAGCGATGCTACTTTTCACTAGTTAGGCCCCACCTTGAGTATGCAGCCAGTGTATGGGATCCTAATGAATTAGGTTTGATGAGAGAACTAGACAGTGTGCAGCGTAGAGCAGCTAGGTTCGTCAAAAGGTGTTACGATAGGTTGAGTAGTGTATCAGAATTAATACAAGAATTAGGGTGGGAATCATTATCAGAGCGTAGATTAAAGTTCAGATTAAATCTATTGCAGAAATTTCAATCGGATAGCTTTACTGAAGATGTTAGGCACATATTAAAAACACCAGCGTATTATGCTAGATTCGACCAGATAAATAAGATTAGAGAGATAGATTGTCGTACAGATAGATTCAAAATGGCATTTTTCCCCCCGTACTATAAGAGAACAGAATAGGCAGCATAGGAAAGGGATAGGTAGGGGAAATATTTTAGAGAATTCTGTAGTGCATGATGCATGCATTAACCCCTCAAATACTATAGATACTAACAATCTAGTTGCATGAGACCCTTTAGTTGCTTGCTTGCATGCTAGTAGTGCATGCTTGGTGACATTCACCCCCTGCCACACACCCTCGCAGTGGCTTGCAGGGTATCGTGTAGATGTAGATGTAGAAATGAGATGGCCCGAAAAAGGAGACTTCTGGAGCGTAAGTTATAGAATTATTCATACTGGATCAAAAAATGGTAAAGCTCGAGTAGGGCCTAGTACTAGTACTCAGTACTAGTACTCAGTAGGCATACATCTACATCTACATAATACCCTGCAAGCCACCATAAAGGTGTGTGGCAGGGGGTGAACTCTCACCAAACATGCACTACATATCATGCATAAAAAAAGGATCAGTTCTGTTACAGATACTGTTACAGATAGGTACTGTTCAAAACTACGCTATTTAAAAAAAGATAAAAATAACAAAACATACATGCAAAAACATGCCGTTAGTTGGGTTAGCTATAAGTCCTTATACCAACATGCACCTACCAACGTTATCCATTACTACACTCGTACTGGATATATTTACCGTTATTCATATCCCTAATAGAAAAAAGGACATTTCGAATCTGTCAGTTCGGCAATCTATTTCTCTAATTTTATGATTATGGTCCAGTATGCTCAGTATAGGCATAATGCTCAGGAAGAATGCAGGACTGCGCGTGAGGAGCTTCCTGCAGTAGGTACAGTGAGAGGACTATAATGGTGAAGATTGAGACCAAGCCTACAGATACCATCGTAGTATAAGTTTACATGCCTACGTCGGACTACAAAGACGAAGAAGTGAAAGACGTCTATGAGGATATCATGGTAGTAATAAAGCACGTAAAAGGAGAATAAAACTTAATTATTTTAGAAGATTGGAACGCTGCCTTGGCGAAAGTAAAGATGGAAGAACAACAGGAAAATATGGGTTGTGAAATCGAAATATGATAGGAGAAAGACTTATAATTCTGCACACAACACAAGTTGTTGGTGGCAAACACATTGTTTAAAAACCACCAACGGAGAAGATATACCTGGAAAATGCCCGGAGACAGAAGAAGATTTCAAATTGACTTCATTTTAGTGAAGCAGAGGTTCAGAAACCAGGCAAAGAACTGCATCTACATCTACATAATACCCTGCAAGCCACCATAACGGTTTGTGGCAGGGGGTGAACTCTCACAAAAAATGCACTACATATCATCCAACTGCAAAAGCTACCCGGGTGCAGCTATGGACAGTGACCACAACATAGTGATAATGAAATGCCACTCAAAATTCAAGAAATTGAAGAAATCTATGAACAACGTATGGCGAGTAGAGAAACTAAAGGAACCTCAACAACGGCTGGCCATTCATAAGGCAGGAAAAAGAAAAGGAGGGAAAAGTTCTGGGGAGAAGAGAAGTCAAGAAGAAACCATGGATGACACAAGAAGTCTTAAAATTGATTGAAGAGAAGAAAATATAAAAATGTGGAAACTGTAAAAGGGCAACTTCGCCACAGAAGAATCAGGAATGAAACAAACCATAAAGCGAGAAAAGCAAGGGAAATGTGGATGAAGGATCTATGCGAATATGTACAAAAAGCAACCTTGCAAACGGAAATGTTGAAGTTGCCTACAGGATGGTGAGAAATCACTTCAAGGGACGGGCTGCAAGATGTTACGGCATCAGGGACAAGAATTGAGAACTCTTATTGAACATAAGAATAAAGTGAAAAGATGGAAGGAATCCTTGGAAGAGTTGTACAATGGAAGCTATCTTAGAGCGGAAGTAATCGAAGAGGAAAATAAAGTCGATAAGGATGATTCGGGAGCCCCAATCTTAAGATCAGAATTTGACGCAGCTGTAAGGGATCTGAGGATAAATAAGGTTTCAGAAAGAGATGACATTCTCGCCGAACTAATGAAAAACGCCGGAGAGAAGACATTTACTCAGCTGTACAAAATCATCTGCGACATGTACTCCACAGGAAAGATACGCACGGACTTCGAGAAGAACATCATCATCCCTATCACCCCCATTGCCAAAAAGCTGAGAACTTTGAACATAATAGGACCATAAGCATGACGACACATGCCTCGAAGATATTGCCGAAAATCATCCATAGAAGAATAGGACGAAAAACTGAGGAGTTCCTGGATCAGGACCAATTCGGGTTCAGAAGAGAAGCGATTTTGGCCCTCAGGCTACTTATAGAGAGGAGAATACAGAAGAATCTACCAACGTTTGTGCATTTGTAGATTGGGAGAAGGCATTTGACAACGTAGATTGGAACATGATGCTATCAGTACGTGTGCGAATGCAGGTAGATTCAGTATATATCAATCCTCGATGGGAATTGCACTTTCGAAGAAGGAACCTAAAATTTGCAAAAGAATTTTGTCATTAGCTTGTAAAAATTAGAAAATAAACTAATAATAAAAATAACAAATTTTTATCCAACAATATTTTATTTTGTGAGCATATTTTATGCATATAAAAGCTGAAAATCAAAATTTCTCTTAACAATACCTCATTTAGATAGCTAAAGACTCATTACTTGCATCAATAATAATTGTGTATATAGCACGTACAAATATGTATGTCTTTCGCAAAAAAGATAAATATTTATTTATCCATATTTTGCACAATGTTAGTAACTCCAACATAGCATCTTAATGGAGCATACAAAACCCTTATATTGATAAAAATACGCAAAATTGCTTGATAAATTTCTTTCCATACTAAACATGTGATCGCAAATATTTGGACATTTCTGAGACGTCTATCCCGCAAGCACTCTAGACTGAAAGTAAAGCTGTTACATTTTCACGGTTTCCTCGCATACCTCAGTTAAATTTAGAGGGAGACTTTCGTCGTTGTAGCCTACAGAAGAATTGTTCACACAACGGCAATAAGGAAATCCCCGTTGCAGAGGCCATAGCTGTGTCTTGCGGATGTTATGTAGAAGTAAATTGAGGGACTGCAGAGGAGAGTACACCTGTTACGGGAAACGAGGAAAGTTTTGCCGGCAAGGTGTGCTTTTGAGATTGGAAGGTGCAGTATTCAGTGATTCCTCTCGCGTTCTTTCCATGCTCCGTCCTCCGGCAGCGGTCGCGAGGGACGCATGATTCGGCAGTGAGTCATTTGCACGTGTTGAAAGAGATAACAGGGGAGGGTGTTTTGGTGCGAGGAACGGGGAGGGAGCTGTAAAGAAAGAAGGAGACAGCGGGCGCCACTTGGGCTCACCAGGGAAAGGGAGCTGGAAATTAATTTTTCGTCCTAAACCTCAAAAAATAAAACGTTCCTTCGTGCCTGCCACTTTGAAGCTGGCCCGTTGAGGAGGTGATTCATTCCTTTGACTCTATTTCCGTCGGTGTTGGAGGGATTGGATGTGGGGGGAAGGGGAAAGAAGGGTGAGAAAAAGTAAGGCCGGGAAGACCGAGAAGTGATTAAAGGAGGGAGAAAAGGGGCATTGTAAGTGCAAGCGGATACTATAGAGCGTTGAAAGAAGCAGGGAACTCTTCTAAGAGGAGACATGCATTCACTAGCCAGCAGAAACAATCGTAAGAGGGTTTTTATAGCATTTTTCGCTTTCTATCAAAGGTTTTTGAACACCGTACTGAGGTGAATTCATAGATAATATTAACAAGACTAATAACAGAAAAAATTAATGTATGGCATAGCATAACTTAAATATTATGTTATAAAGTTAAGAGTAGTCCTAATTTTAAAATCAATTATAAGGACTGTCAGGGTATGGAAATGTTAGCACCGAGATACATGAGATATTACGTGCATGCTTAACTAACTCTAGACTTGTAGGCAATGAAAAGAGCAAGCCAAATCATTCACTTGCATTAAAAAGTCAATTTAACGATACGTCAATTTTATATAGCGCTTAGAAACAGCGAGCAATTTGACTAGGCTTTGATTGAAATTAACTAGCATCATCAGTAACCACCATCAAGATATTAATTATAAAAAGACTGATTAAATATTAAGTGCGTTGATGGTATTATGTCGTCAATTACTTTTAGGGACTTGTTAGCACTAATTTACTGCAACTGACTAGCTCTACTCCGCAGCATGAATTTTCTAATCCAACTGAACTTCGCCACTGAAACCACGAAAGGACTACAGGAAACGGACGTTTTGGGTGATGGTAGGTCCATATCCCTTGGTAATATATTGGTAATATATTTTAGAGAGACACAAAACAGAGTTTTAGTTGAGTATCCTTCTATTCAAAATGCAGATTAGTTGCAGATTTTCATCACCTCATCGAATGCACCGACGCAGATGTAATTATAGGAACTGAGAGCTGGCTATATAAAGATATGGCAGATAATGAAATATTCCCGAAATCATTCAAATTTTACAGGAAAGATAAAGCCAGAAGACCAGGAGGAGTTTTTATCGCCATGAAGGGTTGTCTTACTAGTAGAAGGGAGTCTATACTTGATTGTCAAATATAAAGTGTTTGGTGTTCCATACAAGGTCCTCAAGCAAACAAGGCTTACCTATGTGTATATTATAGACCACCGGATTCAGGCATAAATTCAATATTAGAACTAGAAAATCAAATAAGGAAATTAATTCAACACAAAAATGATCCTCACATCATCATCGGGGGGGATTTTAATCTTCCATCCATGAACTGGGACACGTGTAGCTTCATCACCTGGGGGAAGGACAAGGAGCTCTGTGAGACACTTCTGCACACCCTTTCCTCTCATGCACTTCATCAATTAGTAACAGCACCAAACAGAGAAAAAAATACTCTCGATCTCCTCGCAACAAATATACCCCAAAAGTTTGTAAACATAAGTACAGATGAGGGAATCAGTGATCACAAAATTATAAAAGCAACATTTTCTTGTAGAACTGACAAAAATAACAAATCCAAGAGAAAACTGTACTTGTTCGATAGCGCTGACTACGATGGAATGAAAACAGAGTTGCAGAATTCGTTTAACAAATTTCAAGAAGCAAGTTTAACAAAATATACTGAAACCTTGTGGCATATACTCCTAGAAGTTATTCACTCAGCAGTTAACATGTATATACCGAGTAAATTAAAAAAGATGAATGCAGAGCTACGGTGGTATAACGCGGAGGTACTGAAATCTTTAAAATAACAGAGAATTTTTCATGCTAGACTGAAAAAAGACCGAAAAGAAACTCCCCCTTATGAGCTTCATAAAATCATTATAAATTAAAAAAATTCCGAACACTTAGCGAAAAAAGAATGTCGAAGAGCCTTAGCTGACTTTAAAAGTAAAATTCTAGGGAACTAATTGAATGAAAATCCAAAAGCGTTTTGGTCGTATGTAAGAGAAGTTGAAGGAAATAAATCTACTGTAGAAATGCTTAGGGATGATAATGGAGACAAAATAATTGATAGTCTGGAAAAAGCTAATAAGTTCAACACATATTTCCAAAGCGTTTTCATTACCAGCACTTTAGATCCAATTGAACCAATAAATAAACATTTCAAGTATCCGATGCCTGAAATTGCACACGAGTCTCACGGTTTAGAGCAACAACTACAAAAAAATAAAATAAACAAATCCCCCGGCCCTGACCAAATTTCTGCACGCGTTTATAAAACACTAGCATCAGATATATCTTAGCTTAGCTTACTTAGAAATAATATTTCGTAAATTGTTGTCTGAGCACATGGTTCCTAAGGACAGGAGAATGGCTAATATTAAAACTTTATTCAAATCCGGCGATAGAGAAGATCCTAGCAACTACAGACCTATCTCACTAACATCGATATCGTGTAAGATAATGGAACATATAATAGTGAGTTCGATTATGGGACACTTGGATAGAGAAAGTTTGTTATTTAATAACCAACACGGTTTCCGAAAATCTAGATCATGCGAAACGCAACAGGCACTCTTTGTTCACGACTTATTGGTTTCGGGAGAATATAATGCTCAGGTTGATGCGATAATCCTCGATTTTAAAAAAGCTTTTGATAGAGTACCTCATGACAGATTGCTCTTAAAGCTAGAAAGTTACGGTATAGATAAACACTTAGTATGATGGATTAATAAATTCTTAGTTGGGCGCGAACAGAGAGTTACTATAGACGGTATCATGTTCAATATAGTTAATGTCATATCAGGTGTTCCCCAGGGAAGTTTTGTAGGCCCACATTTATTTCTTTTGTATATCAATGACCTAGGCAGTGATTTAGTAAACAGTAGAATTCGGCTTTTCGCAGATAATGCAGTAGTGTATAGAGAATTAGTACTCCGGGAGACAAGGCATCGTTAGAAAAAGACCTCGTAGCAATTCAGGCTTGGTGCAATAAATGGGAACTAGAACTGAACATAAAAAAGTGCGTGACAGTAAATTTTTGGAAAAGGAAAATACTCGATGGAAATAAACTATATGATTCAAGGTACGGAATTAATAAACCTAGAATCAGTACTTAGGGGTAACACATACTCAGGATCTATCATGGGGGAAACATATCAGGGAAATATGCAATCAAGCAAATAGAAAGTTGGGGTTTATTAAAAGAATATTAGGGAAAAGTGAGGAGAAGGTGAAGAAACGTTTCTATTTTTTAATTGCTAGGCCACACTTAAAATATGCTGCGAGTATATGGGACCCTTATGAAGCAGGCTTAATTTACGAATTAGGTCGATAATTACAACGAAGAGCAGCGAGATACGTAAAAGGGTGTTACGATAGGGAAAGCAGTGTGTCTCGTATGATACCCGAATTAGGATGGCAATCGCTGTCACAACGTAGGCTGAATTATTGACTTAATCTTCTGGGAAAATTTAAGGAGGGACATTTCATTAATGACGTTAATCATATATTGCTGGCTCCGACTTATTACGGCATGCTCGATAATGCTAATAAAATTAAGGAGAGAGAATACAGGACGGGCAGGTTTAAAATGTCATTTTTTCCATGTAAGATTCGAGATCAGAACGTTAGGCATCGCGTAAATCGGTAATAATGGGGGCGTTTACTCGGAACCGAAATCCCAATTTTGTACACGAAATCGTTAGATGGAAACAAAAAAAGAATTTGAGTGAAAAAATTAATCTTCTAACTACAATCATTCACTCATAAATCAAAAATTAAAATAAGCAAAAGGTGACGCCCACCGAAAATGCTGCTGTGGTAATATTGACGTCATTTTCCTCCCGTCCTTGACTTCTTTCAGGGGAGAGGAAGGGAGTGGAGGGGGATTCTCGGAAGGTCTGCTCGCACAGATGCTGTCGCAATCATTCCCATTGGCCGAGTCAGCTGTGTCCCCCCCATTGCGATAAGGCAAAGAAGCTTCGCGGGCTCAGTTCTGATTCGACGAAGTCGATATGCGTCAGAGGTTGCACCACGCCCACTTTTCCGAAAGGGTTAAAAACATCAGTTTTTCGCCGCTTATAACTCGGGAAATAATTGTCGGATCAAAAAACGGAAAAATACGGGTCTTTTTATTTTACAAACTATCAGATTCGGCAATAAAAAAATATGGTAAACGACCCCATTATAGAAGTAATACTCAGAGTAGGTCGATAGTATTTTTTATTTCCTGTACGTTCAAATGAATGTGTTATTCGCATGCATTGCTCTTAGCATTCCCTGGATTTAAATTTTTTTAAATTGGTGTCGGATTTCAAGCCATACATGGTATTCTTTAGTGTGTCCTGCATGATTGGGATTTGGCAGTTTTTTCTTTTTTTCCCATAATTGCTTTAAAAGGTGTGGTGTTTGTTTTGTGTTGTTCATTTTTGCTTGTTGTGTCATTGTTCCTGGTGTGAATGCACACCCTGACACACACCCTCGAGGTGGCTTGCAGGGTATGTCGTAGATAAAGATAGATATAAGTTCTAAATTTCCTTCGGACCGGAGCATAAAACATTTATTGGAATTGTTTCCCTTGATACCACCAAATCATGATCCAAAAAGATATCTACTCTAAGAAATGTTCATAGATGCCATACATTTACACCAGTCACTTCTATGGCCTATTACGAACAGGGAAGAAAGCATCCTGTTTCATTTTACAATCGTGCAACAGTACGGAAGAAAAATAACCTTTAGTTAGGAAGGGACATAGAAAGATAAATATGGATTTAAAAAAATAAAAGAGGAATTTTTAATGAGAGGTCTACAAAAAATAAAACCGGTACAGATTAAGAGCCTTGAGTGCTTGCGAAAGGTTACGCGTCAGACCAAGTCAAATGAAAGAAACTCAGAAGCAATGAAAACGAAGCCACCGCCCAAGTCAGTCAAACATAGGCGATCAACTTCTACTCTTGTGACATTTAACGAGCAATAAAGACGAAGGAGGAGTAAAATGAGCAACGGACCCCACATGCGTGACCCAATGGGTCCGCGACGGAGAGTCGTTAACGCTGGAGGAACTCCGAGTAAAAACGAGAAATAAATGAATAAATAAACACGGACGCGGCGACTATTTCGGGAACAATGTAAACAAAGAGCGTCGGAAATTCCAGCCGCAGCGCGCGGCCACAAATTCAAGACGCGCGAGACAGCGCTGGGACACGCCCCTCTCTCGGCGAGGCATTAAAAGAAAAAAGATTCGAACCCAATTAAAGAGTTAGCGAAAGAAAAGACGAGGGTTCGGGTGGGAAAGGAACGCGTTCCGGGCGGGACTCGGCAGAGAAGCATGAGGACAGACGCACAAATCTCGCCGGGTTGGGCGAAGCAAGGAACTTCCCGAAGACTTTTACGAGAACGATTTATTGCGTGCTAACCTCGACTCCCGCCTAACCTCCGTCTCTAACCAATCCACTCTCTCACTCCCAAAGCCGACCCCCCTCCTCTCCAAACCACCGTCCTCCTCTCGCTCACAACCATTCCTCCTCATCCCACAGCTCACACTATCCGGAAGGATGCCGTAAATCTGGCTGAAACTCGCTGTTAGGAGCCATTCAACCTATTCCTTTCTGAGCCCGCCCTCGTGGCCGCTTCCGCTAATGGGTTAGTGGGATCATCGCGAGCGTAAAGAGGAGCTTGCGGCGGTCGGGTTGCGAGGAAGTGGAGCGCAAAACTTGAGGACATGATGGTGAGGGAGGGAAGATAAGGCGAGACGGAAAGAAGGGGGCGCCGAAAGTCAGCTTCTGCGGGACAGACCCACAGAGCGCCCAAGGCTCACCAACTACCTTTGTCGTAACCCGTTAGAGGCAAAGAGAGGGTTAGCGAGCGAGGAGGACCTCATCCTCCGGTGGAGAGTAAGGATGGTGGGCATCCTTAAAGCAAATTTTCCTCTTCCAAAACGTTTCCGCGCAATTGGAGACAGGGAAACATCCGATAGCTTGCAAACAAACAAAACTGATTTCTAGCGTCAAGCCAAGTGACGACTTTGTATTTTAAGGTTACACTAAACACAATGAAATATTTAGCATTATGTTCGTTGCTTTTCAATCCTTACTACATATTTGTATTCCTCCCTACTCTTTGCTGGCCCAGTTACATCCTAAGCATCCTGACTTTCTCTTTCCTTAATGCTATCATATTTGGCCCTTGGTCTTCCACGTTGAGTATTTTCCTATTATATATGTACTATGAGATATAAGTTGATAATTTTATTTATTTATAGAAACTATTACCTATTAATTTTATTTATTTATAGAAACTATTACCTATTTTTAAAATACTATATTACTTCGTATTAACTAGCAATTTAGTGATATTTATAGCTTGCATTTCACGTGTCTCATAACTGCATGCATGATAATTTCTAGTGTTTAAAGTATTTCCTTACATTCCTTCATGCATGTGTTCTCTCTAATTAATAGTGCATGCCTGGTGATGGTTCACCAATGTTGAGGTAACTTGCAGGGTATTTTGTGGGTGAGATAAGGGTGTGCCAAATCCGTTTGTTTTCTCTATCCTTCATGTCAGTAAGTGTTAATCTCCACATAAACGTCTCCTCATCAACATTAACGTCTTTTTTTCATTTTATCCGCCCACTTCAGTTGCTACGCACTACGCCAAAATCAATTCTTGAAGTCTGTTCTTTCCTGATCAGCTTTTCCGATGTCTCATGTCTCTCCGCTCTAGGTAAAGATTTCCAATTAGTTCCTTATTTTCTCTTTAACCACAATATTGGGCTCTCTTAATCACGTGTGCTGACTTGGCTAACCTGCTCTCCATGTCTACCATGCTTCTCACATTTCATGCGATATTGCTCCCAAGGTAAAGGATGCGAACAACTCCATTTATTCTAACTTCTCTTTTGGTGTTACAACCTTAACCTTAAGATTTTCTATCCTGCATGCAATGATATTGTTTCTGCAGTTATATGCTTGAAGTTCCCACCCCATATTAATAGAAAGATATTTCAATTTTTCACAGAAGTAAAACTTTATTTCGACTACTTTAGATGTTACTACACCATTTTCAAGACTTGACAATGATGTAGTAACATCGAAACTAGTTCAAATAAGTTTTTACTTCTGTAGAAAATTGTAATATCTCTCTATTAATATGGAACGTTTCCAAACCCTTCACACTTGAATAAGGTTTGTTTATTCCCACCCCAGTATGCCTAAATAGACCTATAGGTAATGTTGATTCTCAGCTAAGATGTTTTATTCCTCAGCTAAGTGGAGCACACTGGTTTGCTATATCTACATCTACTTACTAACCTACAAGCCACCTCAAGGGTGTGCGGCAGGGCGTAAGTTAATACCAAGCATGCACCACGTAAATGCATTATTATTTACTTACATTTTACGCACCTAAGGAGAGATTTCTATAAATAGCATGTGAAATACACATTGTCGGTTCTACGTTTCATCCAAAATGCAAAGAAGCATATGAGAAACACAACGGACATGCATATCACATATTAGATGATGACTGAACGGTAAAATTCCCTACGCTGAAAATAAAATAATCGAGCACCAAAAATTGAGTTAATTTACATAAAACTCATACTTATTTGCCAAAGTCATTGCCACATGCAGCCTCACCACACAGTTTTGCAAAACATTGGGATGTATTGAGAATAACCGCGAAATGATTAATCTATCACTTAGGCAAATTAGGGAAGCAATAGAAATTCAGAAAACGAAGTTTAACTTCAACAGAGAGGACGGGTATCCTCTACACAGCGCCTGGAAGAGAGTCATCAACCACAGCCAATCAGAGAGCAGCAACCGGACAGCGAACGCTATATAAGCAAGGCAGAAATCACTTCCCGACACCTTCGACCTGAAGACGCTGACAGGACAGTCAGCGAAACTGTTGTCAACCAACCAACGGACGCGGACGATCACCCGGAAGTATGCAGAGAGAATCTAACCCACGCCGCGGAAACCTTCGATCAAATCTATCACTCGATGGTAATAAATTTTTAATTCCGGAAATAAATTATTTACTAGGAAATATAACTTTACACTGAGCATTGGATCGTGAAAGTTGTATAGCATATATTTTTCAGCTATATGTTCATACGTTGATCGATAGCGAGTTAGCTTAACGAGTAGGGTACTGGGCTATATAATGCTGGTCCTGGCTTCAAATGCGGGAGGGACGCTTCTATTTACATTCAGCTACACTTACACAGTGTCATCAACAGTGCACTAGGTTTTTTCGGAATACCACAGGCAGGATAAGGAAAGGAATTGGCTCCCCTGACCTAATATGAATATCACCCGATGTTGGGTTTGGTGCTAGGTTAACTACTTTAAACTATTCAGATAGTAAAAAAAAAACAAATTTAATCAGTAGCACAGCATCAGGATGAATATCTTTGCTTTGGTTGGTGCATTGCTTCGGGTCTCCAAGTATACACAGGAAATATTTAGCCACCAATTTCTACATCATGTTTAAAGAAACGCCTCTTTGTGCAGCAAAATTTCAATATCAAATCCATAACTACAAAACGAGAGCGCACCAAAGTTGACTAAGGGACCTTGTATTAAATTTAAGTAAATGACTGTAATGATAAATTTAGTCAGTAGCACAGCTGTCCTTTCACATCACAAGTCTTTCAGTTTGAGTGTATCGTTCATGCGGAGACGTTTATGGGTAGAAAGCGGGAAGACGCTCACGTCTTGACTTCCGGCCACATTGCAAACAGTGCTGACACACCTGTTCAAATTCAGTGGGAGAGGCTTATCGCTCACGACAGGCAGGACGGATAAGGTTTTCCTTTAATTCTAGCGCAGTTGAGCAGGAGAGAACAGGATAAGGTACTGAAGTTAAGCATTCATATAACGCAGAACCACAATGTGTATTACGATGAACCGAGGATGATAATAATCAACAGAATGAACGTCGGGTTTTAAGTCTGAACTAAGGAAAAGAACCTATCTATGATCATAGGTCGACGAGCCCTGTGAACAACAATAATCCTATATCTTCTATTAGGCACTTTTTTCAAAACCTAATACGAAGTATGCTCTCCATTTTCCTTCCAAGTTTTTTTTCAAATCTGCTCACAATCACTGCATTTTACAGTGGCTTATGTAATGTGTTAAATAAAGAGGTACATATTATAAAGTATAGGTATATAATGAATTTTCGCCGCTCAATAAAGCTGTTTGAGTCCCTGAAATAGTCATTCGCTATCTCTACATCCCTATTCCTGATTTGAAAGGTGTGGGGCAAGCTATAAAACAACTGATATTCCTCCGCCGGAAATTGTTGAGCCCGAGAAACACCCAGGAGACAGCCTTTCACTGCAAGCTATGGATCCAATCAACGAGATATAATGGCGTGGGATGGTGATGCGGTTTGAGCGATATTAAGTTAAATGCAAATTCAATATTAAATAATTTTTTATACCACCTGCCCTGAGCATTAATTGTCTCTGCAATTCATTTTCATATGCATCGCAGAGTGCAATTTTTTCCTTAAATCCAAAAAAAAAATTTACTCACGATCTAGGTCAATTGATGTTGATGGAGGTAGATCACTAGGTCACCCGATGATGGTGTATCTACACTGAAATATAGGCCGCGACTAAAGCCTTATTTTGGTTGGAAATTTTTTTATTTTGTGATTACGTTGAAAATACACCAAATATTTCAGGAATCGCCCGAATTAGTGTACCTATGATGAAAAAATAATTCGTTTCCAACAGGAAAAAATGTTTCGTGCATCTTAAAAATTCTGATTTATTTTAAAATGAATGACTATTCTAGGATTCTGGTACACATTTTAGGAATATTTTGTGTCATTTTATGAGTTCTTTCGCAGCATATGTTAAAAAAATTGTTCTTCACTCACAGAATGCATATTTTGGAGACATTATGTGGCTGGGATAGAAAAAAACTTAACGAAAATCTATATCAAAATATAAATATCTCATAAACTCATGACTTTAAGCGCAAGCATTTTTCTCAGGCAAGAAATTTTCAAATTTCCTAATCTGCTGTTACCATGGGACGACGATACTTCCCCCACTACCATTCTCCTTATCCTGGAGAAAAGGGGAACCCTCATCCTGCGGTAATGTAATCCGCTCTCCCAACACCACCACTTCCCTCCCGCAACGCCACCCGAAATGCACCCCCCACGACCGCGCCTTCCTCCGTCAAGCCAGACGTTCCCTCTGGTGCATGCGCAATGATGGCCCCACGGGTAAGGGCCGGCAACCCATACGGCTATGGGCCTTGCTCCTATGTATCCTGCCGCTCCGATGAACCTCGTAGTGATTGTTAGAGCATAGGCATGGAGGATCACCGTCCGAGAACGTGGAGATACATATTTTATGCAATGGTTCGATTCCCGTTTTAATCAATCCATTTTTTTCGCAGTAACATACATAGTTCCACATTCCCAATCAAGATCGTTTTGATCCTATCATATTCATTCGGCCGGCTTCTAATCACTTTCTTTCTTTCTTTCCTCCATTTCCTGTATGTTTGTGTCGCATATTTATGATGGAGAGAAGAGACAGAAAAGAGTAGGGGTGGGAAAGGAACCATCATCATCATAATCATAATTTCTTCTCATTCATGGAATTGAAGAATTTGAAAGAAGAATCCTCCGATCTTGACGAGTATATTTTATCGGCATCCCCATGTAGAATTATCATGAATATATTTTCAAAACAATGTGAAACGATTGGCAGAGAATTCCATATCATTAATGCGAAATTCTCAAACAAGCTTTTGACAGCTATCTGAAGAAAGGACATCAGGGCCGAAAGGAAGGATACTAATAGAGCTTAAGTGACTATTTTATAGAAATACTTACCCAAATACGTGCTCTTATAAATAAAGAGAGCTGAATGCTGGCTGCCAGAGGTTTTAACTGATGCAAGCTGGCATGTTATTTGTAATATTAAGGGTAAACGTTTAAATAAAAAAAATTAGGCATGTTAAGTGGAAAAGTCACGTGAAATATTAATTGATACAGTTAAATACTAAAAGTGAATGAAACTGCTGTTGCTTCGTTATAAATAATCTCCGGATGAAACGTACGAACCGCAATGCTTACATCTACGGCTCTTAAAAGTTCTTGAGGCACAGGGGAAGGGATTTGGTTGCTTCCACTCTGAGGGATGGAGGGAGGCGTTAGCGATTCCATCGTGGGGAGACTGGGAAGCATTTATGGTGGGGTGGAGGTCTGGGTTCTGCTGGAGTAGTGGGAGCAAGGGTAAGGGCGGCGAGGGTGGGTGAAGGTCGAGGCTGCACGGGGGAGCGTGCAATGCAGTCTGCCTGGCGGAGAGGACTCCGGCCGGATCCACTGGCGACCCTCGCACGGGTGGGTACGGCAGGTCACGAGGGGCGAGGGTGGTCGATTTTAATTGATAGTGCGGCCCCCTTTTAAAGGCGATCCCATGGGGACGATTCTACCACGCCACGCTCACCATTCAGGGCAATCTCTTGGTCTGACCATGAATTTCGAAGTTACTTTATTTATTTTTATTTACTTATTTCCCATTACCACCGAAAAGAGCACTTTGTGGCCTTTACATCGGCGTACGAACAATAATCAGCAATTGACGAGCACACACAACCATGTCCTGAGTGGTGAAAAATCCACTCAGGCCGGGCTTGAACCCGCGATCCTCAGGTTAGCAGGCAAGGACTTAACCACGCCAACACCGGGGCAGACTAACTAACTAATAAATTTGTTTATCACGCATTGCAAACGAAATTACTCCGTCAGACATTGAGATACGCTACTCAATGTCTTGAATAGATTGAGCTCATATTCTTTGTGCAAAATGAAATACGACGGGACTTTTTTGTAAGCGATCGATTGAGCAATTTGTTTTCATCTGTAACCAGGCATTTTCTGGCACAGTGAATTACGCTGCCGTAGAGAAAATTTGTTTCGCAGCATCAGTCTTGTGCAACAGTCTTAGCCTGATTTAAATTCTGTATTGATATATTACGTCCTCTACCAACGTTATGACCTTTAATTGTCATGCCATTCCGTGTAACAAAAGACTTCTTTGATACCTTGCCTTTTGGAATTAAACCACGTACTAAACATGATCTGTTAATTATTTGGATAATGTATGTATGTAAGTTATTATTCACCCACGAATTTACCACTTATTGGCAAATGTAAATAAGCACAAAGTGAAACCGCCTAATAATTTCAGCCTTTAATTGTTTTCGTAGGTTTTACGTGCGGTATGCTGTGCGAAAAGGTAAGTGGTACTTGATAAAAAAGTCAGGGCCTAAAAATGCACACCATCGTCCTCTCAAGATTAAATCATTAATCGTGAAAGTATTCTATAACACGATCAATAAAACTTTATAACCGTAATTCAGTAATAGTGAAATATTTCGTTGCACGTCAACAATATCGCTAATGAAAAAAATCTTCTCCCAGAAAAAGTTATGTTAGAAAAGATATTTCGCCATGCGTTCAAATAAAAATGTGAAGTATGGCAGGATAATACGTAATCCATGTGTACACAGCAATACATATATGTTGCTCTGACATTCTCAATGACGTCAACGCTTGCTGATAAGTGCTAAGGAAAAAGCAGCCGACATCCTCAAATCGTAGAGTAGCCCACCTTCAAGTGGGGCTCAAAAAGCTCTGGGTCATACTTGCAGTGTAAATATTCCAAATAAACTCTAATTGTGTACGATGTGCATATTAGTAACAACAACATATTGGTCCTGCGATGGAAAAGGGAACAAGGAAATATTAAGTAAAATAACTCAGATGAAGTGGGTATTCTAAAGGAAGAAGAAAGCACTAATACACTGGAAAACAAGCTTAGAAAGAAGGAATCTCTTCATCAGAAATTAGAGTGTATAGAATCATTCATTATGGATGAGATACATGAGCCACAAAGCCCGCAAAAACTTCAACACTGAAAGCATTTGAAATATAAATAAAAAAATATAATGATAAATGAATAGACTTAGTAACTAGCAAAGAAGTTTTAAGAAAGGGGAGGAATAAATATGCAGAAAACTGAATATATGAAGGGAAATGGTGTTCTTTATGAGGCACGATGGTTTCATGAAGGCAACAGGGACAACTGAAGGATAGAGCGGCAAAGTATAGCCTCGAATGAGAAATAAGTTAATGAGAAATAAGTTAAATGATGTAGAATGAGAAACAGGAAAATATCACAATACGACAAGGTTATCTGTGCCGAGTGGAATGTATGCTATGTAAAACGGGATAAATTTTTGTTGATTCCAAGCATAAACTCAGTAATAAGAGCTAGAGAAATTTGTTTAAAGGCCGTTTCACACGATGTTCTTTCCGAATGCAGTCAAGGAATGTATAGATGTGAAGTAAAATTTGAATAATGTAAACCATCAAATTGTACGGAAAACTTTCAAGGTGCATGGCCAACCGAGTAGTAAATTCTGGTTCGACACATTTTTTCGAGCAATATCCAAAATTTGGCATTTCTTCAAGTTCCGCATATATATTCTTCACCTAAAAAGCATAAATACAGACTCACATATCAGGTATAATTTACGATCGCTTTTTTTCTGGCATCCATGACTTCACAACTAGTGATGCCCCATTCAAATTCGGTCTCCAAGCAAAAACCTCGTAGCGGTCGATCGATTATGTTCACTCTCGGACATTCATCGTGATCTTAAATTGCAATCATCGGAGCAAAAGACTGCTCATAGATTTTTACAAGTTCGATAGTGGTGACAGCTCTTTGAGGACAAATTAATTCACACTAGATTGTCTTCGCAACTAGGTCTAGTTCAGGATCAAGCATCGAGTGATACGAACTTTGGGAATGATGGCTAAGGATGATAAATGTATATGGGAGGGAACATTATTGGGGGAAGGGGTTGGGAATTGGGTGAGAAGTAGTAGCATGGCATGGAGAGGCGGGAGGGTGAGGTGGGTGAGAAAATGGGCCGGAGACCTTCCGTGTCCCCGAGGGCGGATATCGACGGCTCGTGTTTCCATGCCACCACCCTGCAGAAGTGGGCGAAAAAACCTCCCATCCCACTCCCTCGCGACAACGGTATACCACGCCCTTCTTCGCCACCCCCTTCCTCCACTCACCCCCTCCACCTCGCCAATGCGGAGATGATGTCACGGTGCTCTGTTTACGACATGACGCGAGAACAGATACACTTGGATCGCCTGCTTCTCAGGAAAATAAATGCATTTGCAACGATATTCCTACTTAATTGATTTTGTAATAATAATAATAATTAAATATTTCATGAATCGAGATAAACGGGAGACAAGACAAAACTATTTCGATGCGAAATCACGGATCAGTTATTCTTGGGTGGGTGACCGACAATTTAGGTCATTTAAGCCATCAAGAGTAGGTGAATCATTGGCTGGACGCAGGGGTACGTATGGGAGCCGAGTATTTTCGAGGTCAAGCGTTCGTCAGCATTAGTCTACTCTTTGCGAAAGGAAAAATTTAGCGTTCAATCCGAGAGGTGGAGTTCTGGACTTGAAGTTCTTCTTCCCACTAAGAAGTACAGCCCGCTCCACACCTTTTTTTTCACTCTCAAGAATGTAACCCACTCTCTTAGGATGGTATTCTGGCCACCAAATCAACTTGACTCATGAAGACTTTCAGACCGTTTGTTAGTAGGGGAAGTTGATTTAGTGCTTTTCTGGCGTGGAAAGGCCCGGTACGACTTCATTTATGTTAATAGTGAACCGAGTGATAATGCATGGCGTTATGGATTTAAGATAGCTGTGTTTAACAGAGCTCCAGAGTAAACCAAAGGTAAACGAGTCATGTACGAGCCTTGAGGCTTTATGCGGCACTACGCGAATGTTGTGTCATATTGTAGAGGTGGGCCAGGATCCTCCATAGTCAAAATTTCAAGTTAATGAATATTCTGAAATAAAATATTTTCCGGCAGGAAGAATGGCACTAGTTTTATGTAAAAATGTTTTCTCATTAATGCAGAACGTCCCATATAAAATTTTAAAAAATAAAAAAGGTCCGGTCTTTTGAAAGAGGTGAACCTTCAAATTCACAACTGACATATCTCCCTCTTATTTTTCATCCAAAAGATATAGAGTATCTGAATGTTTAGGATTAAATCCTTTTAATTATGAATATGTACTTGAAAAATTTGTGGAGATATTAAATTTTTTTTTTAATTTTTTTGGCCAAGCATGTCAGGAAATTCATGCTCGACGGGGTGGAATTTTTCAGTGTGATGAGAAGTCCAGTCCTAAAAGAAGAACTAGTGCAGAGCCTGCGAGTGTTTTGTTATTAAAGGTATAAATTAATTTTTGGGAGACTGTTTTTAATTTTTGGCCTCTTTTCGCAATACCTTTCGAGTAACTGACGTTCATTTGTGAAGCTACTCTCCCTTCGGCGAGCGTGAGGCTAGGGGTCGTTTCGTCCATCTGAAGGCCGCGGATGCTTTTCTCCTGAGGTATTTGAGCTCTCGGCGACATATACCCTTACTTGACCATTTATTATACATTTAAGATAAAAAAGAAACGTTGACTGTGGGCCACCTTGAACAACTTTTATGTCATAAAAGAATTCAAACCCAATCGGTCATCTAACTATTGTCCACCACCAAAGGTACTCAGACTTGAGTGAATACTTTACCTCTAAAAAAACGGTTGAAACTATTTTCATGCAAGTAGATCAGCAAGAAAATAATTTTGTTCCACATCTAACGATGATAAAAAACAATTTCTCGTAATTATTTTGAGGTGTTTTCTCTCAATAATAATGAAAAATATAAAATATGAAATGCACAAGTGGAAGGAAATTTTGATCGAGGACGAGTAATACTTTTTTCTTGGTGTATGTGAAAATTCGAGTGTATGACTTTTTCGATAACGTTATTTCTTCAATAAACGAAGCATTGTTCTCACCAGAAGTATGCAACTTTGAGACAAACCGAAAACACCATTCTCTTTCTTTTAAAATTTCAATTGTAGTTCCATCTAAAATTGACTGTGGCAGGCGAGATGGAATGGAAAGTATGCATGTTTGTAATAAAACAAAATAGCACTTTTTCCACGATTTTTGTCGGTACGACGCGTTTAAACCATTAGGTCATCATCAGGTACATACGTAGTTCCCTCAACATAATAAAACTTCGCACACCACCATAATTTTATCCAATTTTGATATTTTCGGAAAAGAGTGCGGAGGAAAGGTGGCCTGACCAGGGCTTAGATTGTATGGCGCTCTCCACAAAGCGCTCTCCTCTCTTTACTCTGCACTTATTTGTATCGTCATCCAAACGATTAAAATTATCACTCTTTCCGGTGTCATTCCGAGAACATGCTTCCTGCTCAGCTGTCTGTTATCTTCAAGGAAATGTTTGAGCAGGAGAAATTCTTGCGATAAACACAAGAGTCTGACAATCACACGGGACAAAATCGTTATGTCTGCGTTACGTATAAAAAATGGTTCTTTTGAAAGGAACTCTAGGAAATTCATTTATCGTTTATCGGTAAAAGAATGCGTTGGTCAAATAAAACTTCCTTTACCTGCTCCAAACTTATCTTAGAGATAATTTCGTAGCCCGGTATTTCACTTCCGTGTGATGGTACACTTAATCTTCAATTCTTCGTCATCAAATGGTGCAAGCTGAAGAAACTCGCCAGGATAAATACAGATAATGTTCGATGAACACCTTAAATATTGGTCCTAAACGTTTTTCCCTGACAGGTTGCCACGAGTATTTTAAAGCCACGTTTCTCAGAGGAAATGCATATTTTGGTAGATACCTTCCACTACTTCAAATTTGTAAGCATTTCAAGTGGAATGCTACCCTCACCTAAACACATAGTTTATAATTGAAATAAAATATATATATAATTCAATATCAAGTTTATAATTAATAATAATAACTTACACATTAAAATGTTCAATATGTTATATTTAATTGATTCAGTTATATTATCTCGCACGTATATTATTCCCGATGAGTTTATCAGTTACATATTGTTGCAAATAAAACATTTTCATTCTCGTCATTTAAAAAAACAACAAGATTTCTTTTCTTTCCAAAAATTACACTCAAGTTTAATGTTAAATGATCAGCCACAAAACAGAAATGGCCAGGGTTCAATGTGTTTTAGCGTGAGACAGCCAAATGTATTCCTATCATGGATATGAACCTACTCTAACGATTAAACAGGATATTAAATTACATTTTTCCAGAGTAAAATTTTGCTGTTTTAATGGATAAAAAAATCACAAGGGATAATGTACCGGAAAATATTTCACTAATCCAGAGTTTTCATTTGTTAAAAGAACATCCAAATACAAGATTCACAGAAAACTTATCATCACAACGCCTGAGGTGCACGTATCACAATTTAAAGAGCGCCAAAACTGAGTCATATAACACATCCGGAGAAATTCAGATTATATACCTAATTGAAAGAATGCTCAGAAACTTATCAAGTCCGACGTTATGATCGTTCTACATGTACTGATAAATTTAAGAATGTAATCACTTCATGACATTTTTGAAAAAAAGTCCACACAATAAATGTTATTTACTGTGTGGATACAAAACACAGAGCATAAACACAAGTCGGCATTTCATAGAGGAAGAACACATTTTCTTAAATTTAAGGAGGCAAATGAAAATTATAGGGTGAGAGCTGAAAATAAGGGTTCAAACGCTCACAAACTGACTTCTATTGGCATATACTATTAATAACTAACTTCGGAGAACTAATAAATTCAAAGATCTATCTTTCTTTCACACTTGGAACAAAGCAACGTTCTAATGGTTACTGAACTAAAAGTTTGGGCTGATTTTCAGGTAATACTACGTACTACCTGTCATTCATTCATGCAATTGCACACTATCCCACCCTCTAAATAAGCACGTAACCACCGTCTCACCCCCCACGAAAGACTTAAAAGTCCCCCGGCCACGCCCAACGACGCGGGATACGAAGCAACCCTGGATTTCGAAAGTGCATCCGCAGGCAAGTGGGTCCACGCAGCCTCCCACACCCTCCCCTCTGTTTACATAATAATAATAATAAATTCACTTTCCCCCTTTTGGGAGCGTGGGACCGGCCAGGGGGAGGGGAGGCAAGAGGGGGAGCGGTGTTGTTGCCGTGCGGGAGAAGGGGGTGAAAGCCAGAGGGGGTTGGGGAGCCTCCGGAAGCGAGATCGATCCTCGGGGGTTGGCCGAGAGCCAGCTGGCAACGCGGCGACGGAGGGGACGAGGCTATCGATCAGCGAGCTCCTCTGGCGCGTGGGCGGGGGTGAGGGGGGAGGGAGGGATGGACGGCAGGGCGGGGAGGGGGAGCGCTGCACTTGGGAGAGAGAAGAAGAATCCATTCCGAGGCAGGGCAGGGACGGAAGAGGAGCCAGGCGACGGAGACCTCGTCCGTGGCGCCTCCGAAAGTAGACGACGTCCATATCTACATCTCTACGTAATACTCTGCCATCCACGGTAACCATGTGTGGCTGGGGGTTAAGAACACCAAACCTTCAACACTCACATGCACCTAAAAGCTACTATACTACTACTTCGTGAAAGCATGTTTGATATGGTATTATTGATAGATTTATTGTTTTAGGGTACGCCCCATAAGAACAAGTACATTTGACTAAATAGTTTTCTCGTGCTTTCCGCACCATTTTTTACCAGATATGCAGTATAAAATTATAAATACAAAACTAAATGCTTTTCATCACAACATCAGGAACAGTTACCTACAAGTATGCCTAACTACCAACAATACTTTACTATTCACTAATGGTAACTAATTGTTTTAAATTGTTTTTCATACATCTCTGTTTTATTATTTCTTCGTCACCCGTCGAGTGAGATATATAGAATAATCTTTTGTTAACTACTTCAGGAGAATATAATAAAAATCAAGAATTTCATTATTGCAGTGTGTATGTGACAGAGGAACAAGTCGATGTGGCGTTAGATGGATGATCGTTGACCCTCGGGTTGGTAGTTGCTGATTAGATGAAGTTTTCGTAGAGTCGGTCGATTGTTTCATCAGATATGACAAATTCACCTCCTTTATGAATGATTCCGAGTTTTTGTAGTCCTCTCCTCATGCTGCTAGGGTCGGAATGTACATGAGTCCTTTTCAACTAGATGGTAAGTATCTACATAGTAATTAAGTGATTACTGGTTATAAAAGAATGTGTCTAAATATATTTATCTGTATTGCCCAAATATATTCATGGGTTAGAAATGTTTTAAACATGCTCCATGTACCACAGATTACTTCAACAGTTGTTCATCTACCTACCATCCCTTTGCTATGCTGCCTATGTTCTCTCTTATGGTACGTGGGAAAAATTACATTTTAAATCTATCCGCACGACAAGCTCTCTAATCTTTTTATCTGATCAAACCTAGCATAATACGCAAGGATTCATAATACATATGCATCTAACGTCATCTGTAAACCAATCTGCTTATAAATAACCTGAAAAGGTTGTGTCTAAAGTGTAACCTGCGTTCTGATAGGTATTGCCACCTTAGTTATTCTATGAAACTCGTAACGCAAATACAATTAACATAACGAGCTTTAACAAATCTTGTTGTTTTCCTTTGCACACGCTCTAATTCCTTTATGATATTCCCTCGCGCGGATACCATACATTAGCGTCATATTATAAATGTTTAATATCCTCGCCAGCCGCTTCATATCACCGAAATTCTTCCACCACATTTGGCCAACACAATGGCAAATTAAACTCCTTGATTTTCTACGCGCCCAGCAATCCTATCTAGGAAAAAATATCACTGTATTTATTCTATCGCTGGAAACAAATGGGGATCGGGTTGGTGTGGTGGCTAGAGTACTGGCCTCCCATCCCGAGGGCCCGGGTTCGATTCCCGGCAGTGGCGCATTTTTCACTGGAAAACCGGTCCCCACTTGAGTGCCTAGTGGAGGGTGGATTTCAAGTACAGTACTCCGTCCGTCGGATGGGACGTTAAGCCGTGGTCCCCTTGGCGCCTTTCGTTAAGAGTAGGCTAATGCCGACGCCGGGTTTCCCTCCACCCTTCCTCCGTTCCCTAAGAATTCCTACCATTACCATTACCCAATTACCCACCTATCCTATATGGCGCAAATGACCTCAGCTGTCGGTCGCCTCCCCTAAATAACCAACCAATGGAAACAAATATTCAGTTGGTGCGTTGTATACCGGTAAGGAATCAATGTCTGTGAAAAAAAGTCATTCGTCGCATATTATCGCCTCGGATCCCATTAAAACAGCTCGCCAAAATCTTGGAAAATGAAATGGTGATTTGGATAACATTAACGACTGAGATCAGCTGTGTAATTTTGGGGGCAAATAAGCGTAGAAGCGGATTGCTCCTCTCATTTCTGATTTCATTATTTGGTACAGTTCAGTCTTCCCCATTGGTCCACCATTCAGTGCGTGCTAAATGTCGTACTTGCATTGCATCAATGCAAATAACACAGAAGGAAGAGTTCAAGGTTAATTTTACGACATTAAAACAATGTTGAACGGATAAGAGTATATTATACTCTCTATTTAAATGTAAAAGTAAACAAGTTAAAAGGGAATATCTCCTGCCTAGTCAAATCGACAGAGTTATATGAAAAGAGCGCACGAAAATGTCTTTTCCGTGTTTCCTGCTCTGAATTCTTTAAGCGGAAATACCTCATGTATAAGCATAACCTTTGCTCTAAAACATAGATCTTGTTACATTTTATAGATCAGTACAGATATCAAAAGCCTTAGATCATTGTAATGAAATCATAGATGCAAGAAATTATGTGAAATTTCAAATAAAAAGCAGTAAAGGACTTCAAGCAAAGGAATTTTTTAATTTAAGGAATTGATGGTGGTGGCCAATGGGTCTCCTCATTGTCCTTATTGGAGATCGGGACACATTCCTAGGTGATAAACCACCAACACCGTCGAAAACAAATCCGGAGTAAATCTATTTCTCAATGACAGTGAGAAATGAATAACTATTAAATGAAAAAAGTTTAAAAAGTAAGGGTGGGAGAATCCGCACTTTCGATGTCTAGCAGATTCATAAGGGTTTAACATGATTATTAATTAACTATTTTAAATGCACAAAAAGTTTGAAGGTTTGACCTCAAGCTCAAGAAAGATTATTTGGGGAAAAATACGTACATGTCCATTGCTTGATTACCTTTTCCCATTCATGCACCCACTTATCATCCTTTATTACCTGTTAACACAGCCATTATTGAGGTATCTCAATCAACTAGCACTCAAATCATAAATCTAATCAAAAGAGATAATTACTAATAAGATCTGCTGTTCTTGCACAATCAAACTACAATCTCTGTGACGCCCTTGAAGGCTTTTCGTGCGATAGACAAAACATAAGCAATGGGTCAATGCAACGAACTTTGTCCGTTTAACACAGAGCTACCAGTATCATGATTCCGTTCCAGGAAAAACAACTCCAGTTCCAGAGAGAGGGAGGGGGAGGAAGAGTCTCCGAGTGACGCGGTGGATCGGGTGGCGCCAGGGAAATCGCCGTGTACGGGTACGGGACGCGGGCCCAGAGCGTTCCGAGTGGTCCCCCAATCCCGTTAAGCCCTCTCCTGTGGAGATCGATCTAAGGGGGTGTGGGGTCGGGAGGCCTCGGCAGGACCCTCCCTCTTCCACCCCACCCGGCCCCATCCACCGCGCGCACACACTTCAATAAAACTCCCGAACTCCTCCCTCCGCCCGGTGCAAAATCCACCCTCCCTGCTCCTGGGGGGGCTTGCACTTGGGGCAAGGGGTGTTTTCGCAGCAGCTCCCGGAGCCAGCCAAGGGGTGGCTCCCGGATCTCCGGCACTCCTTGTAACTACGCAAGCTCCCACCCCCTCTTCTCGCACCATATCCCGTTCTCTCCCTCTTCCCTCGCTACCGAGCGGGAATGACGGGAAGGGTGGCAATGGCATCAAGCACAATTCTCGTTAAGGTGCGCGCTAGCTCCCTCAACAGATGTACTTGATTTGATTCATGCAATAAATTCTACTTCATGATGGTTGAAAAACAGGGTAATGGGCGTGAACGCTACCAATGATTACTTTTTATTGCACATTTTAGGTGAAAATATTATTTTTCCTTCTAACAATGGCAATAAATTGTACTATGATAAACCAATACGTGGTTAAATCGGGAGCCAGCAGTAAAGAAGCCAGAAAGAAGAAAGTAGGAAGACAGGGTAATCAGGTCGGTACGGGCTGACCGGACAATCCGAAGGCCCCACGTTTGCTTCCTAACTCGGGCATGGAATTTGTGATGCCATCTGATCACTTAAGTTTAAGAACCTTGCCACTGACTTTATTACCAGCGGTTGGAGTACCTAAAACCCGAGTCTACTGCTACTACAAGAAGGATGTTCACTCTCCCCCGTAATTTGTGATTCGCCCATCGAAAATTCCATTGAATAAATCAAAGAAAAAATTAAGCATTGCTTCATTAAACATCCATAAAGAAAAAAATACAATGATGCATTTCGCAAACAATAGAGCATATAAGAGGCAGAACGAGATTTATACAATACTCTAGTTCCCTACTGCCCTGTACCCCCCGATTTCCTGATTTTTTCTCCGTGGAATATATTACTATTGTGCAATTTCAGCGGGTATTTCTGTTAAGGTTTTCGCATCTACTTCGTGAGCTTTGACATTGTTGTTAGTAAGACACTTAGTGTATCAATGTCGCAATAACCTCACGGACGGTGGCGCCATGGGCACGACTTCGGCTGCTTTGTAACACGGTATGTTTAGCAGTCCATGAACACCTCATTTCTTTAAAGCCTCTATAATTTCCACGAACGTCTTGGTAGCTCAACTGGTAGAGCGCATGGCCGGAAATCATGGGGTCCGGGTTCGAGTTCCGGTCAAGGCGAATGATTTTTTTCTCTGTGGAATATATTGCTGTCGTGCAATTTCAAGGGTAGCTCCGTTAAAATTTTCGCGACTAGTACGTGACCTTTGAATATGGAGATATGGTAGTCTGATGAAGGCAGTCGTCAAGGGAAAGTTAATGGAAAGAAAGGGAAAAACTATTTCTCTTATGAGCAATTAGTAAAGGATGTGAATGCAAGATCTAATGTAAATATGGAGAGGTTAGCCGATAGGTGAATTGTGTAGAAAGTTGCGACTAAACAAACTTAGCGTTGATGGCTGGTAATGATGATGAAATAAATTCGTAATGCAATCAAATTTTAACGGACCTAATGGACATCTTCAAATTGCGGACATCTCCTAAAACGGAGAGCTTTTCAATCCCCAGCAGTACATAGAGGCATATGGAACTGATATTTCCAATTAGCGGACAGTCTATAACCAGTACCTCAGGATAGTACAAGCCTATGCCTGGTTTTTCTTACTGTAGTGGATGATGTGGAGGGAAAAAGAAATCCTTGAATCATAACGGACGTGGACAACAGAGAGAAACATTTTTCCATCAATTACCGCCATTAACGGAAGTAAACATTCCTCTTCCTCTGAACAGAAAAAAATTTCCTAATACAAATACGCATACTGAGGGAACTTTTCCAGAAAAAAACTTTTTCTTAGCTATTAAGGAGCAATCTGTCGCCTGTTTACGGGTGCGTGATCGTATTCCCTCTCCACTCGCTGCTTGCTACACTGCTACTTATCTCTTTTCTACAGGCCAAGTTTTAGATTCTTGTTTTGATCATGAAAACGGATATAGTTCCTTTATGGATATAGAAATGAATGAATGTTTCATTTCTTAATTTTTTTGCCGTAGTGATTTATTTTTTTAAGATTCAACAATAAAAGTTTGATACAACGTATAAAATAATTTTATTTTAATTCGTGATTGTTACTGTATACAAAAACCTGATTTTTCGGTACCAAACATGTTCATCATTGAGAGGTTTGATTGTAGTAGTCTCTATATTTACGTACACGTTTTATCTATGGCGGAAAAATCCATTACTTATCACATAATTAGCTTATTATCTTTAAGAGATCATTTTCCCAATAGTGTGCATTTTATTCCCAATGTAAGACATAAAATTTCTGGATAGAACGATGTTGGCCTAGTATCCGGTGCTCAAAAACTACTCTGTATATATTCCTATCGCCATCTCTCCTTTCACCGAAAAGGTATGAATAATTACCCTTAAATTGACCAGTTATAACCATTACATTCACTCTATTCGTTCTCCCAAAGCCTTAAGGACAACATTTTGTACTGAGAAAGAAATATAATTGGATTCGGCAAGCCCTCATAACTATTAAACCAGATTCCGCAGGACGCATTCTTCTTATAGTAAAGTTGATAGTATGGAATGGAAGGTGGCATTGAGCCAACCTTTGAGATTGAAAAATAAAATGACGATATTCCACCTCTATTTTTATCTAAGGCCTGAATGAGTAAACTTAATAAGCAGATGATTTTTGGGGCAATGTTTGCACCACTAAAGATTCTCCATTTTTAGAAATAATAATTACTTTATTTTCTATAGTTTATAGTTTACTTAAAATCATCAAAGTTGGAAATCAATATGATCTCCAAAACCTGCGGCTCCACGTGCTCTTTTCCGTCAGCGAAGAATTGTACGGAATATATTTGAAAAATGTAACCCAATCTGCCAAATGTTAGGATGTGAGTCGCATCAATCTTATGTAACCGGCACCATTAGTCAAACGCAAAAATTCGTTTAACACACGATGGAATCGAAAAAAAGAACTGGTGAAGAAAGAAACATTGCATGAGGATAGTACAAGCCTATGCTTGGTTTTTATAGCATTAGTGGATAACTTGAAGGAAAAATTACTTCTTGAATCATTCCATTCGACAGTTGATCTCTTTTAATTTACCACTTCTGTCTCTTGTACCCTTATAGAAGTTTTTATGGCACGCAATGCCTTCCGAAGTGTCTTATCCAGAACCTAATGTTTGTGCTCAGTGTTTCCAGTGCCCACACTTTTATTATTTAACTCTAAAAGCTCGATACTTAGTACCTTTAATGTGCTGTAATACATCGAAGTTGTATCTCCCTTTAGCATTTACGGTTGAGGAGCTTACCACATAATTTACTTCATTACTATACTTTTTCACTCATTGCTACGAATATATCAAATACTATTTCTCATTATAAATTTGAACAATATCAATTCATATACATACTCTCTTACCTGATATGCTCATTCCGCATCCATTTAATTATTATATATTATTAAATATTTGCGACCTAGATGATTCTACCTTAATTTTATTGTTGTATGATTTAATTCTATCTCATAATTATGAATTTAAAAGTAAAAATATTAAGACGAAATGGAAGAGACTGGAAGCCTATTCTCATAGGAAGTTCTCAAAACAACAAACGTAATACCGGGAATGACCTGTTGTCGTAAATAATTTGGCTATGAATACAGTTGATATTAATAAATATAAATATGGTACCCTTAACATTTCCTTGAAGTACACATGAGGTTCTGTACATCTGACATCTGTCACGGTCAGAATATTTTTTATTTTAAATCAAGTTTAAATGCAGTAAAAATACTTGGTGGTAGTATACTACGTCGCTCTTAGATTCACAATCTACAAGGATTGGTTTTTTTACCATTAGTGAAGACCTGACCTGTTGTCTTCTTTGTTTACAAATATTACGTATTGTCTTTATCGCACGCCTTTATCTCTTTTAAATAGTAACAGTTGTGTTTAATTAAATGACAAAAGAATTTGCTGCATGGTGTAAACTTATTGGCTGATAATTCTGATTTAGATGGAAGTAATAATATGCATATGATTCTTGAAGGTTAAGTACTTCTACTTACTTCTGTTCCTCTGTCTTTGGCATAGCATCTAATTCACTCCCTTGATTAAAACTAGAGACATTACCGGCACGAAAAAGTGCGTAATAGAGGAGAACATAGTCACACTTCTGCTATGTTTTAAACCGAGAGCTTTTGATGTGAAGACAAATTCAGGTACACAAATGGATCAAATATTTACATTCGCTTTCATCCCTCACTTAACTTATTTATCAACATAGAACAGTAATTCATAAATGTTAGTTCCCACACCATTGTTTACGCGTGCCTAATTCATTCTTTGCTTCTATCTCCCCAGTATTAAATAACGTCAAGCCACATATGATGGAAATCCACATCATACAATTTCCACAGTTAATATGGAACTAATAGTGTCATTGAAATGGATGAAGAGAAAGGTTTTCCGGATTTCCTCCGGCAAAATTTCGCCTTAAATCTCTTTCTACCCATTCCATCCCCTATGACTTCTGAGGATATTTTTAAGAACTTCAGTAGGACATAGTTTTGGGTAAAAAGCAATAAAATACGATCACCATATATACGTATCTACATTACTCTACAACTCCGAACTCAACTTTCCTCTCCTCGCAGGCTACTTTCCTACAGTCACAGCTTCTACCCTCCCCCTCCTCTTTCCCATTTCAACCATCTACTTCCACTTTCTCCCAATTCCTTGCGCCGCTTCTTCAGAAAGTGCTTGAGAAGTTTCCCTGTTCAACTTCAACGCCTCTATCTTGAAAAGGAGAGGAAGTGAGACGGGGAGAGTGAGAGCTAGCAGCCGGAAGCGATGGAAGCGGCAACGGTCAATCGTCGGCCTATTAGATACGAACAGACCCATTCAGGCGCTTCCTTCTATTTTCGCGCTTGAGACGTAAGC
Organism: Platycnemis pennipes; assembly: GCA_933228895.1. NCBI lineage: Eukaryota > Metazoa > Arthropoda > Insecta > Odonata > Platycnemididae > Platycnemis > Platycnemis pennipes. Next base: position 27,082,699 of record OW121849.1, read on the forward strand.
GCAGGCCTTTCTACCCGCGGAATGAATTCCACACAGTCTGTTTTACGTTGCGTCCCTCACTTTAGATACTGACCAAAGATAGGCAGAATTGTTTGGAGCGTCAGTTAGGTCTTGATTTATTCTGTTTGAGCGGAACTGGGATTAAGAACTGAAGTTTTTCAGATCAGCGAATTATGTACGTATTCCCTCTTCTTACAATTAGTGTCAGTTATTATAACCTTTAAACGCACCTGCTAAAAATATTCCAACTTACGCATGATATTCTTTGTAAAGATGTGCCAATCGAAATGATAGCAGCTTCCTAACGCTCCAACAAATTATAGCGATTACTGTAGCACCCACGTTAAATCATGCGATTCCCAATCTTTAAAGTAAAATTAGAAAATTTTATATCGGTTAAAATCTATCTTTCAAGCATACGATAGACCACTTAATAAGTTGGTTTTTGAATAAATAAAATATGAACGAAATTTCTTTAATAGACGGAATCTCAATATTTGACAATGGCGTAATAAATATGCACATAAACTAAGCGTAAATAATCGTTATTTGCCACAAAACCAAAGTTATTAAACAAAAGAATTATGTTTACGCATTAGAATAAGTTCCCCCAGAGCATGTCTTGCTGCTGAAAAATTATTGTCAATATCGATTCACCGGGTAAATATACTACAAAAATAGCGATATTACAAAAAATAATATATATCGTGGCCTTTTCTTCAAAAATAGACTTCTAGATCATAAATTGTCTACTTTAGGAGCATTTCAATTTTCTATGAGGGAATTAATTGGTACAAAGGGTCGGCACTCTCTGGTCGTGAATTATTCTGAATCACGGCTGAAATAAATCACTACGCGTGCATCTCATACTCGCTTGCTCTTCATGGTAACCACTCTAGCGACTGGTATTCCCGACGGAAAAGTTCACGAAACACGCCAAGCCGCTGGCGGGATTTCAGGGAAGGCGGTGGAAGGAAGAACACGAGGGTTTTAGGAATGCAAATGGAGCGAACAGATGGTAGAACACGGAGTGGGACGGAAAAGTTGCCGCACCCGTGGATGTCGGGAAAATCACGCCGTTACATTTCCTCTCTCTCGCTCGCTCCCCTGGGCGCAGATGGAATGAAATCTGGAGAGACCCGAAAAAAACGTGGACCGAGGAAAAAGTTGGAAGCAAGAGCACTTCACCAAATGAAGCGTTGAAATGGAAAGAACGATCAACGCCAACATTCTTTGACGACAAGCCACAGCCACGGGAATAAAAATATTATGTTAACACTAGTTTGAGGTATTTCTTACCATTCATTTATTTAGACAATTTTCATTTAGCAACTGTGGTAAGGGATAAGAAATCTATATATATAAAAATGAATGTATGTGTGTGTGTGTGTGTGTCCTTTATACATTACTACACCATTCATCAGATCGCCATGAAACTTTGGGAAGTTGTTGAGTACATTCCCGAAAAGAGGACTACGGAATCGATATTTCAATATCGATACTTTATCGATATAATATCGCTAAAGTATCGATAAATCGATACATTATTGTTACAAAATTGAGGTGAAATTATTTAGTTTTTTAAAAGGAATGTATCGTTGCAATATCGATACTGTATCGAATGTATATTATGTGTTTGTCCTTTATGCATTACTACACCATCCATCGGATCGCCATGAAACTTTGGAAAGTTATTGAGTACGCTCCGCAAAGGTTTCTACAAAATCGATAATTCAATGTCGATACTGTATCGATATAATATCGATAAAATATGGATACATCGATACATTGTTGATACAAAATTGAGGTGAAAATATTTAGGTGTTTTTTCTCAAAGTTTTATAAAGTATCATTACAATATCGATACAATATTGATAACTTCATGCATTACCACAACATTCATCCAATTTCCATGAAGCTTTGGTTAGTTGTTTTGTTCACTCCATGAAGGTTTGTACAATATCGAGAATACAATATTACACTGGAGACGGGATGTGCATCCCATTGAACTTGCAATTCATTGAAACACTCACGTGCAACATATTCAAATCATCCGGCATGGGACAAATATTTCAGAAATGCCAACTTATTGCTTGGGATGAGTGCACAATGGTGCACAAAGCATCGCTCGAGGCTCTGGATCGATCATTGCAAGATTTCCGTTGAATCCTGAGACCATTTGAGAACGCATTAACATTGCTTGCACGACATTTCAGGCAAACATTACCTGTAATTCCTCGATTGACACTAGCGAATGAAATAAATGCTTGCCTGAAATATTCTACTTTGTGACGACATGTAAAGACGTTAAAATTATATACAAATATGCGTGTCCAGCTGCAAAACAATCGATCAGCTGAGATATATTGTATACCCATAAGAATTGTGAAATTAAACATACTATAAACGTGCGCTTTCCATTTAACCAGATTGAGCCACAGCAACGCGTGGCCGGGTCAGCTTGTCTATATATATAAAAATGAATGTATGTGTGTGTGTGTGTGTGTGTGTCCTTTATGCATTACTACACCATTCATCGGATCGCCATGAAACCTTGGGACGTTGTTGAGTACATTCCCGAAAAGAGGACTACGGAATCGATATTTCAATATCGATACTTTATCGATATAATATCGCTAAAGTATCAATAAATCGATACATTATTGATACAAAATTGAGGTGAAATTATTTAGTTTTTTAAAAGGAATGTATCGTTGCAATATCGATACTGTATCGAATGTATATAATGTTTGTCTTTTATGCATTACTACACCATTCATCGGATCGCCATGAAACTATGGAAAGTTGTTGAGTACGCTCCGAGAAGGTTTCTATAAAATCGATAATTCAATATCGATGCTATATCGATATAATATCGATAAAATATGGATACATCGATACATTATTGATACAAAATATAGGTGAAATTAATAAGGTGTTTTTTATCAAAGTTTTATAAAGTATCATTACAATATCGATACTGTATCGATACAATATTGATAACTTCATGCATTACCACAACATTCATCCAATTTCCATGAAGCTTTGGTTAGTTGTTTTGTTCACTCCATGAAGGTTTGTACAATATCGAGAATACAATATCGACACTGGAGACGGGATGTGCATCCCATTGAACTTGCAATTCATTGAAACACTCACGTGCAACATATACAAAGCATCCGGCATGGGACAAATATTTCAGAAATGCCAACTTATTGCTTGGGATGAATGCACAATGGTGCACAAAGCATCGCTCGAGGCTCTGGATCGATCATTGCAAGATTTCCGTTGAATCCTGAGACCATTTGAGAACGCATTAATATTGCTTGCACGACATTTCAGGCAAACATTACCTGTAATTCCTCGATTGACACTAGCGGATGAAATAAATGCTTGCCTGAAATATTCTACTTTGTGACGACATGTAAAGACGTTAAAATTATATACTAATATGCGTGTCCAGCTGCAAAACAATCGATCAGCTGAGATATATTGTATACCCATAAGAATTGTGAAATTAAACATACTATAAACGTGCGCTTTCCATTTAACCAGATTGAGCCACAGCAACGCGTGGCCGGGTCAGCTTGTGTTTTATAAAAATGATCAAAAAATAATCATAATTACTCAATGGCAAGAGTTTTATAGATAAGACTCCAATTTTTTTCTATTTACCGTCAAAGTATTGATACATATATATTTTCTCTCCTTAAAGATATTCAAACATTTCCTTTTCGTGTTTCGACCATGTTCACCTCACTTGTCTTCGTCGGGTCATGTACATTTCCTTCGGTAGGTTGATGAGACAAATGATGCTATCAGTTATACTTTCTTCTCACGGTATTGGTTCTTCCTTTATTTCATTGGTATCTGAAACGTTTATCACTTTCTACTAACCTTTCACTTATGCTAGGATTGCGAACTAGCTGCTAATACCTTAGCAGAGGGGATCTTGTCCATTAAGGCCCTTAGAATTCCACAGGGGAGAATGAATCCTCGGTAGCGTAAATGGTATAGTACCTGGCCGGAAATCAGGGGGTCCGTGTTCGAATCCCGGTTAAGGTGGATGTTTTCTTTGTGAAAATCATCTATTGGGCACCTTTCACGCCATTTATGTCTGTTTTGAATATTCCCTATTCCATATGTTCAGTGGCCATGCTTTCTCGCTTATTCTTCGTAGATATCCGTAGCAAGACAAACTTCATACTCTTATCCTATCTATTAGGTCCTTCTGCATCTTCAACTTTTCTCTGATGCCTGCGTTTGGTGTATGCTGTAATCCCAAAATACTGCAACTTCATCTCATTCCATTCATGTCTATAAACTCTCAATTGACTTTTCAGTCTTTCTTTATTCCCCGAATTATTGGTAGAGTATATTTTCCTTTTCGATGGAGATATATATTTTTTCAATCTTCAATGACTTTGAGGCCATATTTATACATTGATTTATGTCCTCTTCATAACTCGGCTGCAAGCTAAAGCTGAACTAGATATATTAGAATTTTATGCATATTTTGACGAATTTTCCATGTTCAAACCTTATCGTTTAATCATCACAAGTATAATCTCCCGTTGTAGCTGGCCTCGCATCAGACGTCCCCTCAGATATGAGATCTCGGCAGATACGTCGGATATTAAGGAAATAAAATACCCTGGGTGGACCCATACTAGTACTTCAGCCGTTAACAGAGATGATGGGATCTCAAAGGCAATGGGAGATGACCCTACAAGAAAAATCCTGTTCCTTTGAGTCAAAGTTATGGAAATAGGCAATCTCGCAAAAAATATCTCGCTGCTGTGAATCGTCACATCAAACCTATAACACTGAACTTATCAAATATGAATCAACTAATGCATTGGAAAATGCTAATAAAACGTAGAACATGGAATATTCATGGACCCTATTCAATATGTAAGGAAGTTACTCCTAGTTGCTATATTATATGATATCTGGTGGCTGAGGTAAAAAGACCAGTTAATAAAATATAGAGGACTAGAGTGAGGATGGTAAAGCACAAACTTATTTTTTAAGTATGCCGTAGTGAATATATCTGTGCACTTCAATGCGTAAAACGTTATCAAACAAATGGCATCGATTATTGAGATCCTCCATTCAATTCCACTTGGTAGTAACACTAGAATATATAAAATAGAGTAACTAAATAATATAAATAGCTTAGGCTAGAAGTTTAACACCCCCGTCATCATTAAACTATTTTACCGATATCTTTTTTTCAAGCAGAGTGTAATATATACTTCTTTATTGTCTATTCTATCATTATACTTCTGATGTTAATTGTGAAATGCGATCGACAACTAAAGTCATTCGCGCCATTTAGAATAGGTGGATGATTAAATAGAGGGAGTTATTTTTCAACTGCGTGGTGTACTGCACTCAAAGTGTTCTCCACACAGCAGCCAATTGGGAACCAGTATACCAATGAAGAATCTGCTTTAGCTGGGTTTCAGACGCGGACATTCGCATTGGGAAACCAGTACCTTATCTTGGTAAAGTCTTCCTGGTGTTTTTATGTTGGTTATTCATATGGATTAAAAACTTTATTAAAGCATTAGACCCATGTGGCCAAATGAGAAAGGTATCATTCACATATCGGAAAAAATACCTTGGGAGTAGGGGAGCTGTGGAAGGACTTGAGGCTCCTGTTCCCCCCAGGCTTCATGGGCTACCTAAAATCCATAAGGAAGGAGTGCCGCTACGACCAATAGTTAGTTCTATCGCTTCGTCCACCTATAATTTGGCTAAATATTTAACAGGGATCCTCTCTCTGCATGTGAACACTGGTTACGTAGTGTCTTTGTGAACATTACGTCAAAAACTCAGTCGAGTTTGTGAAGATCCTTGATGTTATTCAAGTGAAAGATACAGACATTTTCGTCAGCTTAGATATAGCGTCCCTCTTTACTCGTGTGCCAATCGCTGACACCACTGAGTTGCTGAAAAATATTTTTGACGACAACACGGTACAATTATTCCATCACGCACTGACGTCTACTTATTTCAAATATAATGGTGAATTTTTCGAACAAACGGACGGAGTTCCTGTGGGATCCCCTCTTCTCCAGCCATCGCAAATTTTTATATGGAATATTTTGAGGCGAGGCACTTTCCACAGCTCCTCTATGCCCAAGGTATTTTTTTTCCGATATGTGGATGATAACCTTTCTCATTTGACCCCATAGGTCTGATGCTTTAATCAAGTTTTTAAGCCATATGAATAACCAACATTAAAACATCCACTTTACAATGGCGATAGAAAAAAAACGGAAAAATTCCATTTCTCAATATCTTGACCCATCGGAAGAGTAATGGCGGCCTGGGACACAGTGTATAAAACTTCTGAATCTGAATGGTCGCAGCCATCATCACCCCTCCTACAGAGCAGCGGTACTATCAAACTTAGTACACCACAAGGCCATAGCTGACACCGAGAGTCTTCCTGACGAGTTGACGTATCTGCAGACAGCATTCTGGAAAAATGGATACAGCGACCGGCACATCTCTTCGGCAATTAAAAGAACCTTCAATGCTCGTGGTTCGGAAGAAGACGAAAAGATGTAAAGACGAAACCTGTAGCCAGGGCCATTTTTCCGTATTTTTCAACAGTCTCTGCCAAGATCTCGAGAATTCTCAAGAGATACAACATAGATACGGTCTATAAACCAATTAGTAAACTGAGAGACCAACTAGTTAAGGTGAAGGACCAGCAGGCTTAATGACCCCTGAAGTCTACAAGATCTCTTGCAAATGTGGCCAAGGCTAAGTGGGGGAGACTGGTAGAACGATAACCACCAGGCTTAAGGAGCATCGGAGGCATTTTAGGCTTGGACAACTTGATAAGTCTGCTGTGGCTGAACAAAGTATCACTCGGGACCACATGATAAAATGGGATAGCGCAAAATTAATCAGCCGTTCCAACAACTGCTGGGACAGGCTTGCTAAGGAGGCAATTGAGATCCGGCGAAACAAAAATAATTTTAATCGAGACACGGGTTATAAGCTTAGCAATGCGTGAAATCCCATTTTAAATGAAATAAGAGTCGATAAAACACCTTTTTATCCAAATTTTGAAGATCCTTCCGGCCAATTAGGAGTAACCTGATTGTTGCAACAGTGCAACTTAGCCTGGAATTGCTACTATGTAAATGAAGTGTACTTTGGACATAAACGGATTCAATTATGTTTAACACACTAAATCAGGTGAACTCCATTGTTTTCTACTAAGCATTAACTCCATTTGGCATGTTATCATATAGCCCAGCAATTGGTGCATGTTTAACACACTAAATCAGGTGAACTCCATTGTTTTCTACTAAGCATTAACTCCATTTGGCATGGTATCATATAGCCCAGCAATTGGTGCATTCAAAATCTCTCAGATTAAATTTATGTTACATATTTAGAGCAAATAATAACAAACTTCTGAATATGAAAGTAGGGGCTTACAAAGCAAATTTGGGCACTTCGATAAGTTAAAGTCATTCGAAGAATTAATTATCAACAGATTTTTAAGGATATTGAGAAGTAAATTTACAAAGCCAAGAATTTATCTGGAGGATCTGGACTTAGGCCAGGAGTAAAATTTTCAAGAAAAACAAATTCTAATCGTTATTTAAAGAGCTATATCATTCAAGCATTTTGCTTATTTACAAAACCTATATACATGTAGGGGGATAAACAAAGCCAACGCTTTACAAAACAGCAGATAAAGCATAAATTCTTAGCATATAAAAATAGTCATCCTTTGGTTATGCAACCCAGCGAAGTTATCAGTAATGGAGGTTGCATACCCCTCAGGATGTTGTTTTCTCTTATATTTGGCGCTAATATTTACCCAAGTAATAAATAACTAGAGGCCTGGATGGATACGGAAGAAGGCATATTTTCCTAAAAATTGATAAAAATACCAACTAGGAATGGTCTAAGTAAATGGAAATATAGTGCGCCATAGCTTCACCCTCCTCAAAAGGCATTTATTTGCTATATGCTAAATTTTCCTTCTCTCGATTCAGGTAAGGAAAAAGAATGAATATTGGTTTCAAATCAATCTCAATGCTTAGCGAGACCAAAGCTAAAGCTAAATTTTTGTTACAATTAAAACTACATCCCAAAATATCTCATTTTAAAAACGGTATTAATACTTAAATGAATTGATATTTTACATTTGGCTAAAGTAATATATGATACAGTTGTGACACAGTGTAGCACCATATTTACTTAATAAAGTTTAATAAATGCACATTTTTACCAATTGCAACGATGAAATACGTCATTAAAAACCTATTAAATACTCTGCATCACAATAATTCGTTCTTAGATAAAATATTATAAAACTACCATGACATATGGAAGAGTTAAAAATTTTCTTAAGAGATCACATTAAAAGTTATTTTATTAGTATAATTTTTCTATAAAAGCAATGTTGCATTAATCTATGCCACTGGCTTCATGAGTGTAATAATATGCTTGTGATAATATACATGAATTCATTTGGTGTATGAATTCACTACCACTATATAGTATATCCATTTTTTGTCACGAGCTTTAAATTCACAGATGAGAATACCGAGAGCAATGAACGCCTTCCCCACCGAAATTGGAGAGTGGAAGTAGTGTAGCGTCGAAATAAGAATATTATTCACTTAGCTATGCGAAATTTAAAATAAAGTTAATGCATGAATAGAGTTGATTTGTATTGCAGGATATTAATCCTTGAAATAATGTCTAAATAATACAATAATGTGTGGAGGGATATTAACTGCATTGATATAACATATTTACGATTAATTGGTAAACCATTGATGAGAATAAATGTGCGAAAATAGCCATTCCGAGACATACGACTTTAATAAATGCGGGAAAATATAATGCATAAAAGCGTTTTAACGACATGACTTTTCATAAGTATTTTCATAAGTCTATTGGAGTAATAATCCATTTCTACATCGTTCAATATATGCACCCATTCCTTGGAAAAATAAGCTGAGTACTGAGAAATTTCTGAGTACAACCATCACTTGATTTTGTGCTACTTTAGACAGCAATTCATTGCTGTCTTGGCACAGTTCCTTCCCTCTATATTTTTACTGTCCAATAGTACGGGAAACCTCTCTGAAATTGAACTTTATAGAAAAAATATTTTTATAACATTTTAGTGAATAAAAACATATTTTATCCTGAGATGCTTTTCATTTTCTAGTACTGCATTTAATTTGAGGAAAAATGAAATAATTACTTAAAATTGTTAGAAATTGAATGAAAATTAGGATATCTTTCGTCCACTCTATTATTTCCACCCTATTACTTTAACTACCTACATGACAGGAGTTTCTAAGCAATGAAAGGAAACTCTACGTACATATCACGTAGATATTTTGTTTTTTTGCATGATGCAATTTTAATAAATATCTCATTATTATTAAAATGACAACTGACTATCATTCACATTTTTTTATATTTCAAATGAGCATTACAATGAAAAATGGTGAATTGAATACATTTGAAGCAAATGAAAGCTTGGCTATCGACGAGAGCAAATAAACAAAAATGTTTTAATATAGTTCTTGCAGAGTCCAATTTTATTTAAAAATATACTATTGTTAAAGTTAAATATAGTTTTAAATTTGGTAAAAATAAGATGTTTTTTAATATTTCAAACGGCGTTTCATATAAAAGATTTTAATGCCAATCAAATTAATATTTGTTGATCAAGTTCATAAACATGTAAAGAATATTTTTTCCTCCAAGTTGCGATATTTAATATGTTAATTATATTGCATGATTAACCATTTAGAGCGGGTAATAATTTGGTTAATTCACAGAATTAAAATCAAAGCTTTTTTTGAATAGCAGTTTCTTGTAAACGAATTAACTTTCAAAGACACTCTAAGAGTATATAAATTACCAGAAATGTTCTTCAGAAAACTTAAAAATTGCAATTAGGCACAGAAAAAACTATATTATCAAAAGTATTCAAAGTGGCCAATGGCCAAATAAATTGGAAGATCGAAAAGAGAAAGTATGAAACTTCAGAAAAAATATGGATAGAATTGTTCTTTATCAACTAGCGGGAGCCATAGAATAAAGAGATGGTCCAAAAAAATAACGAGCAAATCACTGGTTAACGATTTTCTTCTTGAATGCTTACTATTTTGCAGCATATTGCTGGAAATGACACCCTAGGTTAGCAAAATTCCTCTAAGGATACTCAATTTAATACACAGTGCCTTTATAGTTGTTAATAGGGGAGGTGACCAATAAATATGCTCAATTAAGGACTAGGTAGTATTCGGGAAGAGGAGGGAATTCAAGGAGCGAAAGAAGAATGTAGAGGATCCCGACATCCGAATTAGCTTACTCTGAATGCAAGGCATCACGTAGCCCACAGTATAACGTCCAATTCTATGGACTGAATAAGTGTACATGGCAGTTAAGTCAGGGCAAAGACCACTGAAAAATCAATCGCTGTCGGGATTAGAAACGAGGATCCTTTTGAATGGGAAACCAGTACTCCAGCCACAACACCAACTTGATTTCCAATTTGAAATGACGTCATACATCATCACCCTGACTCGAAATATTTGTTTGCAGTGAAGATAACCAACTCGCTATTCCTGGGTTATATGAAAATCTCAAGGTTAACTATTCAGGAAGCATCGCGAATTTAGGTGAAAAAAAGATAGAAGGATTCGCTCAATGTAATACGGCTTAAGTTATTGCGAGCCTTAAATAGGAATATGTCATACATGAACCGAGGCACGCTTGAAAAACTTCTCTTTTGAGACCCATTCCCGCAGGACGAGGCCGTCTCAAAAAAACTACTTGGTATCACGGAGATACCCAGCACAAGCAAGACAAACAAGTGATACGGCGGGCGATATACCACAGGGCACACATTGACTCCGTTGATTACGATTACGGGGGAGACGACGCGGAAGGAAGTGAGTCGACGGACGAAACAAGGAGACGCCTTCACAAACACGCCGGTAGCCGATGGGCGTGGGAGCCTTTGCGCCGCCGCCGCCGCTGCCCCGCCACCTGCTGTCTCACTCTACGTCTTGTCGCCATCCCATGAGAGGGAGGAAAGATGGGCTCGTGTGCTACGCATCCCGGCTTACGGTTGGCGGCAAGGTAGAGGAGCCGTGCCGGGCGCGAGGAGAGGAGGCTGGCGTCCCAGCCGACGCCGAAATCTTGCCTCAGTTCGGTAAACCCCCTTCTCCCCCCTCCATCGCTCCCTTGGTAAACACGCGTGGTGTAACTATGACCTTCCTGCCTCCTTCGACGGGGGTAAGTAAATATGTGCGCATGGTCTAATTCTTTGGTAACACGATTCGACATGTTTGGCTGTACCTTTGGGACAACCGCAGTACGAAACACAATCAACGTTCGGTCAACAAGATGTATTTTGAGGCCGTAAGAATCAACTGTGAATTGTAATTTAAGATTCAAGTCTACTAAAACTCAGTCGTAAGGAAAAGGGACAATATAAGTCGATTTAAGTTTATTTCATTTGCAAAATTGCTGCTCGGCACTTTCTAAGAAATGCAAAGAAATATTTTCATTCAAGTCATATGTCACATATGTCAAGTCATATGTCACAAGTCACATATGTGGGACAACTAAGTTACGCTTTTTTATTTCAAGTCATAAGAGGATTAACATTGGGATTTGAGTGTTTCACAGCGTACATGACAGCGTACAACGTACGCTTTAACGTCTTCACAAGTGGGCGTGTTCCACTTTCAATACAAAGGAATGCTTTAAAAGAATGAAATTTGATATCAAAATGAAGTACTCAATTTTTCTATGCAACCATTTTGATTGCAAACAGTTACATCAAGGACACAACGACACGTGGCATTATTATATTCCCTAAGATCCGCATGCATGACCCTGTCAAATTTTAAATCAAATTTTTTCCTTGTCGCAAAAACTATGAACACGATTCAGATTGAGGGAAGAATGGCTTATGCATGAAGAGTTAAGCTGACAGAAGAGTAGAGAGGACAGCTGCGTCAAACCAATTTCAGGATTGCACGTTTCTGAGGTAATCAATATATATGTAAATTAACTGTGGAGTTATTTCGTGACATTAATTCGCTATTTAACGAGGAAAATAAACTATGTGACATTTTCCATCTCCGTAACTTCCTCCAAAAATTGAATCAACTCATATCCATAATAATAATAATTTCTATAATGATCACAGGTGACCCCAATTACGATCATTTTAATATATATATGGACAACACATTTAAAACAAAGTAAAATAACTGCAACAGCAGCCAAAAATACGGTACATAAATTCTTCAAGCTGTTAAATGGCGAGAGTACCCTAGATAATGTTTATGCATGGAGACAGCGTATCTGTGAAATAATTAAAGCGGTGATCTTATCTCCGTAATAAATTGATCCTAAAGATTTCCGACGATTTGGCCACCACTTTCAACAACCCCCTCCTCCGGAAAACCCCTATTTTTTTTAAAGATAAGACTTCAATTTTGGGCTCATGCGCCCAGGGCGTAGGCTAGAACGACTCTAGCATGCCATCTGCACTGGACTATAGTGCTCGCATTCCTCCCTCGTCGGGCACTAAAGAAGACGTGAGCCCTGCCCGGAATCGCATCCGCTCTTCGCATTCGACACGTCCGAGAAAGGATGAGCGTGGTCAGGCGGTAGGGAAAGGCCCTTAATGGGAATGGAAAGGGAAAAGCAGCGGGGCTATTTCCATCCTCAACTCTTCTCCGCACTTCACGCTCACAACTTCGGTCTAGTACGTGCCCAATGGGCTTTGCGACGCGGTAGGGAGGAGTTGGGGGGTGGGGAAGGGCACCTTGGGGCCAACGCTAGGCCTCACTCGATGGGTTGGACATTGAACCGTGAGGTTCACGCTCCGGATTTCGTCCCGGATCACTCAAAACATATAACTCCGGTGTGGATTCGGCTATCATCATTTAGCAGTTTGCATTCTTTTTTCCCACAGACCTAAGAATTAGTGTAAATTATAACAATAATGTAATTTTAAATATATGTGACTGAATCACTCAATAAAAATACATTAATTATAACATCGAAATAAACTGAAATATTTCGTGTGGTTGGACTTTGGAACATAAAGGATAAATATTTGAGAGCGGAGGAATCCATTAAAGTTGTCGACCGATAGAAAAATTTAGTTAACACATTGAAAGAGAACAGAAATATATCAGTTTTTGGTTTTGTTTCGATCAAGCGGCTGAATTATTATCACTTAAGGTTCAGCTACCCTCCGACAAAAAATACCATATTATATGATCTGGTTTTCTGCTTACAATTAGTTCTCCTTTCATTCTCTGTGGATATGAGCCGGGAAAATACTACGAAGAGAAAATGCTCCAAAGTTCGAGAGGCTCCCCCTCCCGAACTATGAATCAGCTTATGAAACAGAACTACCTGTTTTTAAGGCCATATTAATAATATAAGACACCAGAATTCTACACAGACATAATATTCAAATGCCATTGAACAGGCTATAACTCCGTAAAATAGAAGTTACCGAATGACACCGATTAGTGTAAATAAGATGAGGAAGTTGTTAGGAGTGGGTAAAGAATAAAAGGGCATATAATATTTAATAACTAAATCCGGTATCTCACCTTAATAATGAGGAAAAAGTGCACGGAACCCATGTCACTTAGACTAATTTCAAGCAATGCGTACTATACTTCCACTATTTATCACAGTATTTTAAGTACTGCTGTCAACTATTTCTATAATTATAAGGCGGTCAGCCTCGGTAAATGCTCTAAATTCTAGCTGAATTCGCACCAATACGAATAAATACTGAGTTAATTATCCGAATGATAAATACTTCCATAAATACCGGGCTTTTGAATAAATAACCGCTGCTTTTTTCCACTGCTAGCATACGCGTTACTTTCGTTCGGTAGCTGAAGTTATTTATGGGAGGCAACCGACACCTAAGATCATTTGCGCCAGAGAGGAATGGTGGGTAACTTGGTTAATGTAGAATTTTTAGGTAACGCAAGAAGGGTGGAGAGAAACCCGGCGTCGGCATTAGCTCTTAACGAAAGGCGCCAAGGAGACCACGGCTTAATGTCGAATATTCTCCACAAACCACTGAAGTAAGGACCGGTATGTCTATGAAAAGCCCACCAGCGCCGGAATTCGAACACGGGCCCTCGGGATGGTAGGCCAGTACTCTAGTCACCGCACCTACCCAATCCACGCTCTCGTTCGGTTATCAAGACTTTACAATTTTTGGAATACAGCAGAAACCGGTTGAATGCAAAGCTTGTTTTTGAGGCTGTATAGTTTTCTCCTTAGTACCACTATTCAAGTTTTTGTATTCGGGTACATTCAATCATTCAGGTATTCCAGGAAGAACCTAATTAAATCCTAGCTTTTTGGAACCATTCCAGAATGCAAAATGTCATGAACTTTGCGATGGAAACTAATTATTAAGGTATTCGTACGGGTAATAATATATTAATCTAGGTATCCATGTACCCATACATGGACTCATACATTCTTCCGATACATTCTTCAAGGTACACCATTCATAATATATACGATGCATACCAATTTCTGTAAACCAATTGCAATATAAAAACTTTACTGCCAGAAAAAAATCAAAGGTGCACTTCACTATCTTCACTATCATTCTCTCCATCATAGGTTCCTCCACAGCAACACATGACTCCCTCCTCTTTAAAAATCTATATTTTTTGCACCTTAGAGTTAGGTGGAAAGTGGAAAGGTATTAATATACCTTTCAAAGGAAAAAATTAATATCTGACCCCCAATATATTTTCCAATATATTTTATCTTTGCCTGCTGATGCGTCCTGCAATGGCCGCGAAAGCTCGCACACCGACAACACGTTATACGCAGCTGCACCAGAAAGCCTCTGACGATGTCTATCTATATGATTAACTATATTTTTGAACGTACCTTGTTGCACCCTTGAATAGGCCCTCACCTCCCTAGGATCCGTGAACTCCTGGTTAACAAGCACTACTTGAATAAGAGGTGCCTTTCTTTCAAGCAATAGGATCGGGCAGGTGTGGTAGCTAAGGTACTGGCTTCCAGTGTCGAGGGCCCGGGTTCACATCACGGACGGCGCAGATCATTTTTGTTGTTGTACCCGCCCTATAACAAAGTACTGAGTGCTATGTAGTGAGAACTTGAAGTTCCGAACATTGTCTACCCTATTACCCTATTAAGAGGCGAAAATGGTAATCGATATTGTTCGCCTTCCCTAAAAACTAACTATCAATCATTCAAGCACCTTCCCCAAGTACCCACTTCTATTGTACATTCCGACCACGCCGC
The DNA here is from genome assembly GCA_933228895.1 of Platycnemis pennipes. Classification (NCBI taxonomy): domain Eukaryota; kingdom Metazoa; phylum Arthropoda; class Insecta; order Odonata; family Platycnemididae; genus Platycnemis; species Platycnemis pennipes. The sequence goes on from OW121849.1 coordinate 27,098,053, forward strand.
TCCAACTTCGGGAGACCAGTCCACCTATTTTAAATATATTCCTTATTCTTCACGCTTATCTGTATTAGGGTAAGGCGTGCGCTAGCTCTCATCCTCGATGATTCCGCAGATAATAGTGGATCATCTCCGGCGAAAGCAGCAAGCGTAGATATTAAAAAAACCCTGTCAGTGGCATATCTACTGTTGGAAATTAAAGCATATTTTCAGTTAAAATTAAAACGTTTCATCAACGGTAAAACTCAATATCACTCAAAACGAGACAATTCAAAAACGAAGAAAGAAGCAGAGGCTTTTTTACTCACCCGATGACATTCATTTGTAATGTAAGCTGTGATTTCTTAAACATATCAACACAGCTTACCTCAATAATTCGATAAATATTTATGGTAAGATAAGATAAAGAAGTTTAAAAAATATTACCTGCTGATTTCCAGCCACAGCAAAATGTCAATGATGTTTTGCAGTTTTCACGGAAATTTGATGGCATTTTCACTTTAGCGTGAAATACGAAATCCCTCGGCATTGAAAGCTCCAGCAGGCGTTACGATTTTATCAAATCAGAGTCTTAAGGTGAAAACAGCTAATCCTGGAAAGATATTATTTTCCCAAGCGTCATTTACTTCAGAATTTTCCCTAAATTTTAAACGAAAAAATTTTATCTCGTTGTAAGTTATTTACGATCAAATAAAAGAGCAATTCACTTACACGGCTTTTCCTAAATGCATAAAAAGTACTTTCCAAATGATAAAAATTGGCAGCATACATGATTTTCTCCGATGAGGGACTAAATACGAAGATTTCCATCAGCTTATTTCTGATAAGGGTTGACTATTTCTACAACCAGGTATAAAACTAATGCTTTCCCCCCATATCGCCACCACAACTACGCATGAAAAACAGCAAATCTGCACGAGCAGAATATTGAGTCGCTCAAAGCCGGAAGCAAATTGACTGGTGATGGAAAACAGTGGTTTCTTCCCCCCTTCCTCTGCCTCTTCTTTTCTCCTTCATTTCCGAGACGCTCCGCGTAGAAGATGCTCCCACACAAAGAAGCGCGGGGGTCATAAAAAAATAAGAGAAAGGAAACGTAATTTCTGGACGGAAGTGGAGAGAAATTGAGAGACGTGAATGATGGAAAAGCGAAGGTATGTGATGGGACGGCACTCCTTTCCCTCTCATCCCCTACTTAGTTGAGTTCTCCTCCTAATTTGCAGATGGGAAGTGGACAAAAACGGCCGGGTTTAATTCGAGGTGAAGGGAGGGGGGGATACCATAGGAAAATATCCACGCACAGCTTAGAAACTGCTAAGTAAAAAAGAACTGATTAGATATGATCCATAACTTTCCATCATTTCCCCTCTTTGCTAAACTGTCTCGATTCACTTCGTTTTTGATCATTAAACTGAGTAGAGTTTTTGCTTTCTCATAAAAATACTCATTCATTTTTATCACCATTTCGTCACGGTTAGGATTCAATGATCTTAGACAGAGGTTTAATCTCTTCTGAAATAGAGAAGGATTAGGTGTAATTTTTCAAGGGATTTTTTTTAATTTCATGAGAATGGAATTAAGCAGGTGAATAAGAGTTACTACCAGCTCATGACTCAATTGCTATAAATCTCTTAACCAAAATGCAGCCCTCTTACCTGAAATTCTCTCGTACAACTAGAGAACATTGCCCAAAAAACATATAGGTTGTCTCTGATTAAAATTAAATATACGAATTTACTTTGATGATATATAGTTTTGGTATACTACTTCTCGGAAAAAAAATTCCTTTTGGGAAAAATGAACAAAACTATTAGGCTCTTTCATCCGCGAGCAAATCAGAGTCAGGTAATCGCAACAAAATAAATGCATATGGATTTATATGATGTTTTCTTAGGCTCTTCACCAGGTCAGATATTAAGTTGTCAGCAGAATACCTGAACAGGCATAGAGCCCAAGAAACCTTCACATATGTAATACGCCGGAAAAGTAACAATTCCTCCATTTGCACATTTTCATGAACAAAAGCTCACCATTCAAATAAAAACCAAATATTGTACATGTGTTTTTATAAACAGGGGAAGTATTATGAGGTGCCCAATGAAAGTGCTCGTGGGCATGAACACGCCTGGGAATAAATTTGGAGAGAGGCGCCATAGAAAGGAAACCCAGACTATTGGGGACTGATGAAGAGAGGAGGAAAGAAAGGCGCTTTTAGAGAGAGAGAGATAAAAGTGAAATAATGGACAAAAGTAGAGTAAAATACAAAGAGGCAGGGTGTGTTGAAATAACAAAAGATTGGGGTGAATTTTGAGTGGGAATCCTCGGGAGGAAAGGAGGCGAGCAAAATTAAATGGAAACTCCTGCAAAACGGGGTGGGAGAGATTTGCATGCTGGGAGGTGAGCTAGGGGTGGCGCCATGGGAGAGGTGGCTGAATAGGAGCGAGGTATATGCTCCGAAAAGAAGGGGGGATAAGAGTGTGTCGGGCCCTTAAAGGGCGACGAATCCGGCGGGTGTGCTTTTGATGTCTGTCGTTCGCGACCGCCTTCCCCACCGTCTCCAATCTTCGTTACCCTCACTCCCCAGACACCTTCCAAAACACTTACCCGTCTCCCGCAACCCTATCACTGAAGGTTTGTTTCACATCAAACGCATCCACCCTAATACCTCTGCGGAGAGCAGACACAAAGGAAGAGTCGCCGTGGGAGAGTACTGAAAAATGGTATTGAGAATCTCCAAGGGAGTCGAGACAGCGAGGTGCACATACGCAACCGTTGATGCCGAGTTCATTCACCGCAAAACAGTTCTCGGGAGGGCGATATATCCCGGTATGATTTTCATTTCAAGCCACAATAGCTGGATCACAAGTTTCTAACAAGCGAGGTTATATTCTGACTCCTGATAACTATCCGAATAATTTCATTTTATAAATTACCCGTAAGACGACGAGAATATTATCAAGGAGAGAGAAGTTATCTGGTGAATATACTCGGACTTTTTATTTAGTAATCCACTTGATCAAATCAAAATGTATATTCATTGTAAATAAATGTAACAATACACTAAAACATAGTATATGTTTATTAATTTTCGTAAAAATTAAACAAAATATTCTGAATTTCGTTTGTAATTAGAAAATTACAACAGGGAGGACGGTTATACTCTGTCTTATAGCTGGAAGAGAGTATTCAAGTTTAATGGTCGTGACAGTTAATTGTTCAATGCATTGACCAGACAACCATCTTGACTAATCAGGGCCTACCTATATTCATAAGACGGCCAAGAATCAAGCATCATCATCAGACTTAAATACGCCTGAGGGATGCCTGGATAAACTGCTGCAGTTAAGAAAACACGATGAAGTGGAGGAACACCCGAAAGCCATTATTAATTGTAATCGCTACGGAAGATGCAGATAACCTTAAAGTCATTCTTTTAATGAGGTACTTAATGAACCTGCATACAATTTGTAATTGAACCATGAAATAAAAGCAATGAAATGAGAAGGAGATACTGTTTCTGAGAAAATAAAGTATTAAACCTCAGCTTCGGAATTCGAAAAATCATTTTAGGGCGAGATGATAACATTTTAATCAAGGCGTAACGCCTTTTAACACATTTAGGACACCACTGCCAACCGGATAGAGAAACGAACAATGTGAAGAATCCCATTGCATGTTAAGACAAGATAGCATTTAACATATTTCACTTAGCGTATTTAATCGGCCATAAATACAACACGCGTTGTAGTTAAATATTATCCACAAAACGTAATATCATAGAGTAAGTATTTCTCTATGGTAATACGTAATATAATAATGTAATTTTATCGACGCATTGTTTCTGTCCTCCCTTCGACTATTCATTTTATCGAATTATTTTAGCGACATTCTCAGCTGTAATCCTTGCTACAATGATATGGCGAAATAAAATATTTTAACAAGACACAGTAAAATACATCTTTCCATACAGTTATCGCTGGATGGTGAGCCATAACCATCCAGTTAAGTTAACCAATTATGGCATCCAGATATCCCCTTGTGAAAGAAAGATATATAAAAGGCTCGAAAAATATAATGCTCCTTAAAGATAAATACCGTGCAGTCTTCAACTTAATTTTTTAAATAAATATTCATCCAAAAGTCGCTAATTGATGTGGGAATTTCGTTGGCCAACGCGTAATACAGGTTTGTGTCGAAGATGTGAAAAATGGTTAACACAAAACAGCCCATGAATAAATAACGTATATTTGAAATAATCAGGCTGTTGAGAACTATATGCAGCGCAACAACTAGGACCTTCATCAATGTGAGTAGAAGAAATGTTTATGGATTTGACGTTGTCCATCCTTAGGATTGAAAAAAACTCAGATGCGACGAAGAAATCGGAAGGCTGATAGGCGCCGAGGCAGGTATGCAGTGAGGACGGAGAGCTCGGAGGCAAACTATAATCACCTCTCCAAACCCCCCACGGGACCCATCGGATGAGACCGAGTGGGGAGGAGTGAACAAGGGGCACCATTTCCACGAGCGCCGAAGGGTGTGCTGGGACGCGGTAAGAGCAGCAGAACGCAGCCATGGAATGTGGGCCAAATGTTCGTGCGGGAGGTGCGGGGAACCTTTGCGGTTGCGAGGTTGATGGGCTTGGCGGGAGAAACAGAAGGAGTATACGAGAGTTCTGCTTACCGTTCCTCTCTCATTCCACCTGAATTTTTCGGTTTGAAGTGGGAAGATATTCCCATAAAATCTTTCTTTTCAACTGCAAAAGATGACTATAATACAAACGCCCGGTGGCGCCGTGGTTAAGTCCTTGCCTGCTAACCTTAGGGTCGCAAGTTCGAGTCCCGCCTGAGTGGGGTTTTACCACTCAGGACATGTACTCACATGGATGTGAGTACTAGTCTGTTGTTGTTATTTGTTATAAACCCCGTTGTAAAGGCCATAGGTGCTATTTTCGGGGGTAATGGAAAAAAATTAAATGACAGATTATTCCTTAAATGTGTTACGTCTCTCTATTGCAGCTGTATTAGTTGATACTGGTAGATTTCTTCTTTTTTGCTCACCCAATACATGGATTTTTTCCCGCACATTTCTCCATGAATCATCAATTATTGAGACACAAAATTCTATATTTTTCATAGCTCTGCATTTTTTTATGATTAAGTCCCCACGAAAAAAATATATTGCAGCGGAAGCTGACATCATTTAGGAAAATTATTTAAACTATTACACAACATTCTTCGCAGCGTTTGCCACAGCTGCAAGGAGTTTTAGCGATGTTTCCCTTGAAAATTTATCTGTAATATTATAAAAGGTACACTCTTCAAAGATCTTAACGCGCTTCCTTGTTCGAAGACTACGACACGAACATAAAATCATCTCGCTGTCCATTTAGAAATTACGATGACGGAATGACCTTTTAATGACGCTCCAGGCATCTACAGCCTCGATGAATGTCTCATCAAAGCAAATATACGACCATGCTAAAGAATGAAAGAAACTACAGTGCCCAGTTCAACTTCGAGTGACCATGCGAGCGAAGGTGGAGGAAAGAGATAAATGGAACTGAGAAGGCGCCTCCCGATGGCGAAACAATAGAGGGGGAAAAGTAAAGGTGCACGGCGGGGGTAGAGGTCACTGGAATAGGTGGGAAAGGGGAGGAAATCTCTCTCCGGTCCATTCTCTCTCTCGTGACAGCGTCTTTCATGTCGATGGTAACACTTTGCCGGTCCTCCCGCTCAATCAAAAGACGCGGTGGGGCACGACGCCCATCGAGGGCGACCGAGGGAAGGCATCACTCACGTCACCAGAGACGTCACGCGGCCGTAGCCTATCAGACCCTTCCATCTGGCCGTGGAAACCTTCGAGACAGGACGTCAACAGAGGGTGACGGGGAAGAGGGCTATCTGGCGGGGGAAGGGGGGGAGTTTATCGCGAGGAGGCGACAGCGTTCGTGGAGGACGTTGAAAGGGGGGAGATAGTGGTAAAGCGCCCGCAGGAGGCGCGATTGAAGGTGCCCAGAGTGGAGTTTTAGATTTTAAAAAAAGCGGGAAAGGCTCGGGGGAGAGACGGGAGATATGGCTCCGTGCATCACGTAGAGACCTCGTGACGTGTGCGGCTTTGTAGAGGAAGGCCCCCAAGGACTGACAAGAATTACGACCGACGGGAAAATGAAGACAAGATTGTTTACGCCAAGATTTGTAAAGGGACTGAATGACGATTATATAAGCGTAACCAGTCTATTAGAAGAACTAAAATGGCAATCATTATCAGACGTAGGTTAAATATATAATTAATCTCTCAAATATATTCCAAGAAAATATTTTCACTGATAACGTTAAAAAATATTGCCTACTACGACATACTAAGGAAGGCCATAAAAATAAAATTAGGAAAATTGAATGCCGAACCGACAGATTTAAAACGTCTTTCATTCCTCGTTCAATTAAGTGTATGCATAGTTGTGAATATATTCTATATTATGTACGCAAGTGTAAAAGTGGATAGCCTAGGTCGGGGGTGGCGAACCTATGGTACGCGTGCCCAAAGTGGCACGCGGAGCAATTCTTTCGGCACTTGAAGCTGGGAGGGCGCGATAACTCTATCTCACTCGAGGTGTTGGCACGCGTGTCGAGCGAGTATACTATTATTTCATAAACTTTGGTACTCAACCGCCAAAAAGTTCGCCACCTCTGGCCTAGATTAGATAGTTGCAAATGTGTAGGCATAAGGACTTTTTGCTAACCCAACAAAGGGAACGTCTATGCATGCTTGCTGTCAATACTTTTTTAAATTATTATATTTCGACTAGAATATAGTTACCCACTAGTCCTTTTTAATCATTATATGCAATGCTGGTTTGGAGTAAATTCACCCCTCCACACAACTTTATGGTGGCTTCGTACGGTATTACCTATTCGATGTAGACAGCGTGCGGTGCCATCATGTGGCTGCCCGGGGCATAGAGGATGAAGGAGGCTTGCCCCTCCCAGCCCCCGCACCTCCCGTCGTCAGCGTGCGGAACGCCCACACGAGCCAGGGAATCGCCAGGGAACACGCGTGCACGTGACCGATGGAATACGTACTCGCCGTCATTTGTCAATACTTGGTAGCAGGCCAAACTGCTTGCACGCGCAGCCACGGGCCATGCCGCACCTACTGACCTTGCCCCCGCACCAACCGCACCCACTCCCGATCGCACGTGAAGCGCTCGGGGCCGGACCGTTTACTGCGTGCGCCCGCGGATGATTACAGTCCGCACCCATTCGAGACGATACTGCGCAACGGATCACGTTCCGCTCTCCAATGAATGGATTCCGACTCGCCGGCCTACGGAGTGCAGCGAGGGAACGGAAGAAGTAACATAAACATTCAAAGAAGCACAGAAATGATATGACTCTGCTGAAAATATCTTGATGGATACTCTTGTATATTCCACCGACTTCTTGGAGTGATGAAACAAACAAAGATGAATCTAAAATGTTGGATTTTTTCATTTTAGGATTTAAGCATGCCAGTTTGAAACAAATATATGTGTTATGCATGTCTGTGTTGCATCTTAAACGTTTATTTACATGTTGGATGAAAGGTAGAACTGGTTATGTGTACCCCGCATGATATTCATAGAAATTTTTCCTCAGGTACTTAGTATAACAAAACATTAGTGCATGTTGGTGATAACTCACCCCCTGCCACACACCCTCAAGGTGGCTAGCAGGACAGTCAATAGGTGGAGAGATATACATACGTAAAGAAATTCAGCTGTAATCAGCGCCCAGAAAGATTTCCCATGCAATTAAAGAGATCTTACAAGTGCTCCTTTTCATGAGCTCTCCACTACTGGGCTACCTAGAAACCAATATTAAATCAACTATTAAGAAATTCTTTAGAAATCCGCCCATGTTCGCTGAATGAATCTCGATATGTCATTATGAGTTTTTTCTGAAAACAGTAAAATCTATAAACGCAAAATGAAATAAAAAATAAAAAAAACGACGCATAAAAATTGACAATACAGTCTACTTCGCTTGTCAACTCATAATTTCTTACGTGAATACCGAAATCACCACAAATTTAAATAAATTAATTTTTAAAAGTTACGCTAAATCCATTTCGGTAAATGCTTTGGATGTGAGGGACCGACAAGCTGCCGGACAGTTACACTAACGCAAGACCTTGCTTGCAAGAGATGGAAGGCAATGATACAATCAACAGCTAGTAACTGTGACGGACGAAACACTAACAAATGATCCTGATCGTACAATTAATTAATCTCAGGAATTCAATTGTGTTTTAACACTCGATGGACTACAAGAGACAAAAAACTAAATATCATAAATATCAGGACGATACAGCACAGAAGATAGCAGGGCAAATAGTAAAATAGTTACCTATGATTGTTTACAGCTAAGTTTTCTCTATTCACAAAAAATAGGGCATACGTGGCCGTGATACAGTAAATAGTCAAGAAAAACCTAAACCGCAATGTTTAACTCGAAGGTCTTTCTAGATGAAAAGAGTACAGCACACCACTAAGCTCAATGGAGTGTGAAATTTAGACATCAGGGTAGCGAGGCCAGTTCTTTCCCTTGAGCAGATGTTGATTTCCCAGTGAGATCTCCTAACAGAATATGAAATGGCTTCCATCAATGGTAGACTAAGATTTTAGGATGATGAGGTTATATCGCACATTTTAACCTAGCTTAATACTGTGCGTAATCCTAAGACACGCACGACATCCACGCCCCAGGTGGGATTATCTCCGACCAGCCTACTATGGCAGGAAATGGTTAAAGGTATTTTCTCGAGGAAAAAATGTAAGGTATGGTAAGGAATAAAACTTCCTAAACATCTACGAAGCATTAACAATAACAATCTGAGAGAGTAGAGAGCGATTCGCAGGCAAGTTTTAAGAGTGACTGGATTTCGCCCACCGAGGATGTAGCGCATAGTAGCGGATGCTCTGAAAATTTGTCTGCGGTTCTCGCGTGTCCAATGGAGGGGGAAGAGAGACGAGGTCGAGCCTTCAATGGGAGTAATGTCAAGCCGTGGAGGTCGAGCCTTCAATGGGAGTAATGTCAAGCCGTGAAACGTCTGCTCACCCACGGGAGTCAACCGAATTGACACTTTGAGGACTGTTTCCTTTTGCCGATCCCGAGAGCCTGTCACTCCGAGCCCCCGAGGTCCCAAATGACAGCCTGAGGGATGACGGCTCTCCAAGAGCATATAATGAAGGCATTATCATGCATCCCAAGTTAAACCTCTAGCTGGAGGTAGCGATGCCTTCACCACGGAATCCGACCAAATCAACGAGGAAACCGTTAAGAATTTGAATGAGGGCTATTCGCGCCAAATAGAATTGTTTCATGTTGCACATGCTGAAACAAATGAAAAGGATAAACGCAGAGCCAGCCACTGGAAAGAAATATACCGCAAACCACTGCCATTGTACTTTATTTTGCAAGGTATTCCAAGAATTTTACACCAGCGAAAGTCAATGGTCATGAGCAACGTCTAGATATTTGTTTCAATGCAGCAACTGCGTCTTTCTCTAGTGTAAATATACATTTATCAATGCATTTGCACGTGTAAAATGAATTCATTTCAGACTACCCTTTCTCTTCACTCAGTCTTTGTTGCTGCTTACGCTTTATTTTGTAGACGGGATAATAATAAGGTGATATCACCAGTGGTCCCTCCATCCTGATCTTCTCCCTTCTTGCCAACCCCCCCGCCCCCTTCTTCCACAGTTTCTTTCCTTCTAAATTCACACTAGGTTGCAATATGAAAGTTTTATTCTTCGAGTCTCCTCTTGAACTAAAGAACTTGTCTTTTATCACCACCTCCTTGGCGCGATCGTGACTAAACACCAAGAGCGCAGCTTGAAATCTGGCTTTATTTTTCCCCTTCGGTACATAAATTCGTTGAAGGGCAGAAAATATTGCGTAACAAGTTGATGCAATTCTGCGTAAATAACATTTCCCCGCGGATAGTACCTATGCGCTTCTGCACCACCACAAGATTGATACAAATCAAGGTTCTCAACAATGCTGCCACTCATCAATGTATTCTAAGCCTTCCTTAAAAAAAAGTTTCAATTATAATCAGCAAATACAGTGATAACTCGGCTTTGTCGAGTGACCCCGCTAACAAAGATTATTCGCTGTTTTTTCGGAGTAGCCTAACGAATATGGATTCGGCCAATGAATATTCTAGTGGATGCATACGATAGGATGAACATTTAACTTTGAATGTTCTGGAGATGCATACATTCTGAATGATAATATACTGTATATAATATATTTTCTATACATACACGCACCTAATTGCGTGTATTTATAGAAATATATAGATTGTCAGTTTTCCATTTTATTTTCTATTCTCGCGTACCCAATTGGATAACTCTTCATCTCAGCCTATGCTCAGTTTTAGCTCTTATTCACTGTGCTTTACTCCATTTTATAAAACTTGTCTTTAAGTAGTGAGCATCATCTGGGTACAATTTAATTTATTTTCTATAAAAACCTGTGGAAAATCAGTTGTCGACTAACGAAGATTACTGTTTTCGAATGCGCTTCCCGAACCAATTATCTTCGTTAGTCGAGGTATGGCTGCATTTTGTTCCAAGTCGCATCGTGGTTGCATTACGTCTTTGCTCCAACTGCCCCATGATAGGTTTAAAGTAGTTCTGAAATTATTATTTGTGCAGTCCCTCGGTAGCCAGGTCAGTGACAAACCTGCCCAACTACCTAAATGCTGCGGGCTCGGGTCTCATCTAAGGCATGGATGTTTTGTTTATCTTCAGTATAATATTAGGTTAGAGGCTTTAATATAAAATAAGCAGTTTGGGGACCTAAAAGCCGAATACGAGCGTTTGCATTCATGCGTTGTGCATGAGAAAATACTCTTTGATTCTTGCAACTACCAAAGACCGAAAGGCACCTCTCCCCATTGCTTTGCCATTCTTCCAACAGAAAAAATACAACGTGCATATATGTTAATGACTTCCGAAAATACGAGCCGGCCCGGGCAGCTAGGTCGTTAAAGCGTCGACTTAGCAACCCAAGGGTTACTGGTTAGAATACCGCAGCAATAATGGATATTTTGTTTATACTAGGGTTCAGATACGTAGTAATTCAGGTTGCACGCTGCAAATAAATCTTAGCAGTTGTAAAACTTCAAAAACTATTTCTATCTCTGATACTATAGCGAAAATATGAGCATGTGACTGAAAATGGCTCGAAAATTATGCCATTCACTGACAATGAGTATAATTTACCTTCTTTCTACTTTTTGAGATACCCTTTACCTATTAGAAGAGTTGAAGAGGGACTGAATGTAGGGAAGGTTAATTTTCTAGGAAGGAAAGAAAAAACTAAAGAAATGAGTGGGAAATAGCAGAAAGGTCGAGCGGAACAATTCAGTTGCACGTCACTCTTAAATGTAATATGTTTCCATGCAATATTAGCATTGCAGATCGTCACCCCCTGCCACGCACCTTCACGGTTGTTTTCAGGGTATTAAGTAGATTTAGATGAAAGGCAAAACCCTCCGTAAACTTATCAATGTTTGGAGAACACTCCTGAAGATGCTTGTGTCCTTTGATATATGTAAACCGTTTGTAATGCACATAGCAGTAATAAACAAGGCACAAGGACTCCGAAAAAAGTCTAATATTGATGTACTATATACCACAAGCACCCAATATATAAGAGACTTAATTCAAAAATGAAATATGTTTAAATGAATATCGGTTACATCCTAATTTTAAAAGGTGGAATGAGATGCAATATTATAATTAACTGACGCAAAAAATAGAGAAATAAACAAGAGTTCTCGGGTAAGAGAACTCTTGTTTATTTACAAATAAGTAAAAGTTGTTAGTTTCGATCCCTAGGAGGAAATATTTTTAACCATCAAATCATAAATTAAGAGCAACATCAATATCCAGATGGGAGAGGCAGAATAGGGTAAGGATCCGTATGTGTCTATATTAGACTGCTTAGATAAAGATAGAGAATTCTAATATAGCCGGTAGAATGTGTTCATGGGGTATTTAAGAGAATGTTTGGCTTTGGCTCCACGCATCAAGACCCAACTCCACACGATTTTACTTGGCTGTACATACCTCATACGTTGTTTCTAAATCAATTCACACTGGTGATGCGTCGATTAATTTTTTACACGCGTACGCTTCTTTGATGATTTTGGCTTCCAAATACCTCCTTAATGCACTTTTTCACGATTAATGCAATCCTCCTCACTGACTGATACATCAGAACAAGGTTTTCATGCACTTATGGACCATAACTTTTCAACAACACCGCTCAGGGCTTTAGCAGCAATGGAAGTGAAACAAAATATCTCCATGGTACACACTATTGACCAGTAGAAGTAGAATTAGGTAAAAGATAATCGAAAAGCTGGCTCTATACATCCTTTGATTTATCCCTGGACATAACCCCAAACAATGAATGATATCCATTATCGAGAAACAGGAATCAATCCGCAACCAATGGGTTCCCATGCCGGCGCATTACGACCTGGTTGACGCAGCCGGCAAGCGAGATTAATTTAGACCCGAATTGCCTCTTCAGTGCCCCCATACCATTCCCAATCACCCAACGTTGGGTTAGTTCCCAATGGAGTGAGCTCGCCTCGACAAAGAGCAATGAGTGCTCGGTAAGTTGCTTGCGGTGTAAGCGTGACGGAAGAAACTTTGGCTTTGGGGCGGTATCAACATTTTACGTCGCAGGTCGCAAATGTTCAAACGAGAATTCTCTCAATGCGGCCATTGCACCCCAAAGTAATGACCTTAGACTAAGAGATACCTTCTATGGACTTAAAGTTTGAGGCCTGGGATAAGTTTGCCGCAACAATAAAATATTTAGCTAGAAAAAAATTACACCTCAGCATTCGGTTGCATCCACGGAATGACTACCATCGTGTCGATAACACCGTGAGTGCTTCATAAGTTACAAACGTGAAGGAAAAAGAAATATTCATTGTTCTTGGACTTCATACTCTACTAGGAATATACACGAAATGCAGAGAGTAATTTGAGCTGACATATTTTAATAGAATAAAATAATAAAGAATTATTTTTTATTTATGGCGGGAATATATCATATTATACCATTTTCAGGATAAGAAATCTCTTCATAATATCTTCAAATCGATGAAAAAATAGTTTTCTAAAAACAATAGTGAGGTGTGATCTTTTATGTCATGGGGAATACTATTAACCATTACCTTACCCCAACAACATAAACAGATTTATGGCTTCTGGTAGTTCTTTGTTGAAGGGTGATTAAATAATTGGGAGCCATCCTACCCTTTAGGTTTTTTTCTCAGGAAAAAATTACATCAGATACCCAGGTGGTTCATCCTTAAAAGACCATAAAAAAGGTTCCTAGGAAATAGTTTTTCCTGGTTTTGACCTTATGGAGAAATATGACCGTTTTTAGGCAAAAACAACATATTGTTTTAGCTCAGCTTTACATTCACACATATTTGATACCAGTTGAAGTTTTTCATCCAGCTCTTCAGTATGTGGTGCACAAGGCAGTAATAATTAACGTGGAGGAAAATAAGCGTAGTTATGACGAACTTAAGTTTCTGTAGCACATCAACATTTCACGTCGCAGATTCCATTTTACTCAGACGGAAAATGCTCGAAATGCCGTCCTCCGTTATACCCCAAAATAATGACCTCACATTCGGAGACACCTTGTATGGGCATCCGGTCCCGAGGCTTGGCCCGGGTCCCCGCGTTGGCGAGGTGTGCCAGATGCAAGCATGGCGGGCGTCGCGTCTCCAGGCAAGACGCCAGAAGTGTGTCAGGGGGGTTGCCGCCGAGTGCATGCCGGGCCACGCCCGAATAAGTCCTGGCGAGGGGGGAAGCTCAGGGTCGGGGAGCGGAGGAGGGAAGCGCGGGGAGACCGATCTGCCGTACCTGGGACTTGGCTCTGCTCCTCGGAAACCTGCGCCCATCCACCTCTCAACACCATGAGCGGAATGCTGTTTACGCCCCTGCCAAGTCGGGTGCGAGGTGTGGACCGCTTCAGGCGACGACGGTGACCCTCAGGCAGTCGGGGAAGGAAGCAGGCCTCAATGAGAGCGAAGCGCAGGCCGAATTTATAAAGAGCGTGCAGGCTGCAAGACGGGCACGTCATCCAAATGCACAGCTCAGAATACGCTCAGAGCGAGAGCGAAGGCTTGCAGGGAATTCTTTTCCCCGGTGAAAAGAAAAGTGCTCGCCGTTTGAAAAAGGTTGTCCATCAGCGAGCTTAGCCACGGAATCCGAAACGAACCAGGCCATAGATAAAATACGGAAAATATTTATAAATAAACATCTTTTATAATTATGGGTTATTAAAGTAGACGTGTTTTACTGAGTGAGTAGAATAGCCCAGGCAAACAGAGCATTCTATCAAAAGAAGAATCTACTAACAGCTGGAAATACAAGCTTGGAAGTAAAGAAGCAATTCATCAAAACGTATACCTGGACCATGTTCCTTTACGGCAGTGAGGCATGGACGATGACAGCAGCGGAGAAGAAAAGGGTGGAAGCATTCTAAATATGGTGCTATCGAAGAATGATGAAGATAAAATGGATCGACCGAGTGACAAATGAAGAAGTCCTAAGAAGAGTGGGAGAAAAGAGAAGTCTGCTGAAAACTATAAAAAGAAGACGGGGCAACCTAATCGGCCATATGTTAAGACATTATGGCCTGATGAAGAGAATCGTTGAGGGAAAAGTGAACGGGAAAAATGGAAGAGGCAGGTCTCGTATGAGTTACATGGAGCAGGTTGTTAAGGACGTGAAAGAGAGGAACTATGTTGGTATGAAGAGGTTGGCAGATAGAAGAATCGAGTGGAGGGCTGCGTCAAACCAATCCTAGGATTGTTGACCCTTGATGATGATGTGTTTTACTCGTCGTACGGAGGACGCGAATTCATGGGTCACTAGTCCCCTCTTTCCAGACTTCAAAACTTATCTTTTTCTGCGCTATTTCCGTCTTTAGCCTTCGTCCCATTTCCATTCATTGCCCCTTAAAGCGTCTATTTCTACCTTGTGTAACGGCCTACAATAAATCATCGCCTTTAAATATGCTCCTAACTTTCCACTCAGTCCACGCCAGATGCACCTTCACTTGTCTTCCCTTACTTCCATCGTACCAACCCTCTCTACACATATTCTCGTCCTCTTTCCCCAAAGTTCATCGTTTGAAACGCTACAACGCCACTCTTCACTACCGATTTTGCATCATTTTACTTTATGCCGACGCACTAATTCAATCTCTTTTTATCTCCCATTTCATTGACCTTTGGAAAAACTTCAGTCTTAAGTCCATATTTACAGCATTTTTGTAGCTGGGTATTCTTGAGGAAGTAGGAAACTAATGCCAGAATTAGACCTTGTAAAGCTTCAATGTCTCTGAATCACAAGATGGTGGGGCTGAGCTTGACTCAAACCACAGGCACAATTAAGGTATGTCCAAGAAAATAAATAAAGAGAAATCACTGCTTGAGTGTGCCTCCATAAAAATGAACTCAAAGAGCCTTTTGACGGAGAAATCGTCCCAAGTAATAACCCAGCGCTTCTGAGAATTGGGTCCATGAAGCACCTTGGTTCCGAGGGTGTATTTAAAAAAATCATCTAATATATACCTATGCTGCCATCTTGAACATTTTGATCTAATGTAGTTCTTAAGACACCGGGATGAGGTGGATGTTGTTTACAATAGAGTGCAGTAATCCTCGAATTTTTCTGTGATAAGGATTATACCCAGAAGCGGATAATTTCGAACGCCATGCAGATTGATATCCATGTCGTGGGAACGTGCTGGGTTTAATAGTAAGCAGCTTTTCAAATTAACTCATGTAATACTAGGCTCGTGACTATTACAGTCTGACATCTTTCCATTTCTTTTTGAGGCAGAGATATCTTGAGTAGTTTTGAATAATTTTCGAAGCATCATAGATGAACATTTCACCCTAAATGTAATTCTTTAAAATTAAAGCTATAAAGGTACGCAACGTCATCATGTAACATTCCCTGTGATAAAGAATTAAGTGATGCAACTGAGGGATGATGTATGAATGAAAGATGAACGTGAGCAGGATACTTGACTTCACACGCAACATTGCCAATTTGTAGGCATGAGTTGAAATTGCATTGATTTCAAAATTACTGCTACCATCAGGTTTGCACCAAGTTTCTCTATCATTTTCACCTTCCACAATTTTTTTTTCGCTTTCCGTATTCCATTTATATAAAATATAAATGACAACAAATTTAACGCTACGATTGGCTGGGATAAGTAGACTCACCGTAGATGTATCGGAGCAGGTCTTGGAGCAGAGGCTCTTGGCTGCTCAGCTGCGCAGGCATTACCCTGGGCTTCCCTGAAAACAAAAATGAATATATTAGTGAAAAAAAGACTTTACACCTCTTGACTACATATTTCTTGGTCAAAAGAATGAGATACGTAAATTATGATCCTCTACGTTCGAAGTCAGCGAATCAGTTTTAAAACACTTGCATTCGCCTCACGTGAATCTTGGTAAAAACTATATCGGCGTAGTCAAAATGTGGTAAAATGATCGTTTTCTTGTCACATGTGTGGTGTGGGGATCACAAGTTTCAATCTGAGAAGAGGAAAAAATGATTTATCGACGGTTTTACAGATATTATTTACATGGTACGGCCGTGAAAGGTTTTCATCCACTAATATTCCCAAATTTCTAACTACATCGCAATAAGGAATGTGATAACCATTTATTCTTAAGGTTGGAAGAATGAGATGCAGAAAAAATGAATTCCTGAATCAAAAGGAAATCCTCAGGCTTCACTTGTTGGAACCTAGAATTATATCTGAAATACCACCACAAACTCCTATATATTAATTTAATGTTTAATTAAACTATTGCCTTCCAATATCTTCCATCCGATGATCAGCTTACACTTTCTGTGCTATAAAAATACACAGTTCCTTTAATATAAAACAGGTTATAGGTCATTCTACCTTCTAATACAATTTTTCAATCTAATTTTAATTATTTGGACTGTAAATGCTCGAATTAAACTCATAATAGGGATTGAACAGTAACAAATTTCACCTATATTTTACTTCCTCCCTATACACCTTTTAAGCGTCTCGACAAAAATACAATAGTCTTAATAGAGAACGCAGTGCCTTAAATATTTCTAAAATGCGGATAAAAAATAGGTAATATTGTTTCAAAGTAATTTCACTGTACTCAACTTACAAATATTTCGCTTGAAAAATTAATTTATAAGCAGTGGTAGTGGGCGTAACTTGGTGAAAATTCTTCATTGTTAGAGCGTTTACAAAAATTTCAACTTGACTCTTTCCAAATGTGATTATATTTTTCCTGGCCATAGTTTCGATATCAGAGTATCATACTGATACTGTGTATCGAAACCATGGTCGGGAATAATAAAGTTTCATTTCGAAACAGTCAGGTTGAAATTTCTTTAAGCGCTCCAAAATGAATTTATGTTTAATACATTTTTTTGGCTACTCCATTGTAAGGAATTGGTTTGGAAAAATCATCATGGTTTCTTTTGCTTAAGCAGAGATGTTTTAAAGTAGTTTAATGGTCACGCAGACATAAAAGGGCATTTCATGAGGTCATGGCCGTGAAAAAGAAAGGGGTGGGTGAGGGCGCCTCAACTAATGAGGATGCGACGAGGGAGCGATTAGCACAAGTCATTAGGGGAGATGTGACACTCCGGCCACGCTCAACCAGACGCCACCGGCAAGTTTGACCTTTGTTAACGACTCCTCAGACGAAAAAAAAGCTGCTCCGAACACGTAACTAATTTTCTCAAATGGGTTCTACTACCTCGAATGCAACCACCAAAGAAGGTCAAATGCAACAAAATTAACACGATGAAAATAGCATGCTCTTAAAGATACACTCACAAAATATATTCTAGAGGCGTCCAAATTTGATGTGTTTAATATTTGTTCAGCGATGGAAGAACCCACTTAGTTAATTCAAAATGTGTTCGCCAGTGACATATTGTGTTTTGGAATCTTTCCCATTCCTAATATAGATCAATGATGTAGACTGTAGCATAATCTTACATTATAATATTTGCGGATGACACAGTAATATCATAGAGTATGTATAGTATCTTGTCACAGGAGGGATTCCTAGTTATTTCATTAAAAACACATAATCCACTACTGCAAGGAGCAGACTACATGACACCTCTCAATCGTGCCACTTAAGTCGATTAAAATGAAAGCGATGTAAGCAATATGTATCGTTTGTGACATTACGCAAAAATTCTTCACTCGCCATCCATGAAAACCATGGAGTACAGCGTCGAAAACGATTAACATTTCTGTAATATGTATGACTGTTCCCTATTTGTAATTGCAATAGGAATACGCTGATCTAAAACTGTGTATGTGATTTTCTGCAGCAAAATTTTCTTTGTCCAACTGGAGACATTTATTATACGAGAATGTACGCTAGTATTGCTGTATATTTTGAAGGTGACCCCACCAACATGCAAATACTTTAGGATTCACCAAAAGTCCTGATCGCAATTATTTTCTTGTATTGTTAATAACTTGTTGGAGAAATAAGCGTATTATTACATATTATTATAAATGTCATGTCCGTTTGCTTGCCACGGTCTGTGTTCTTTGCAAACTTCAGATACCTGGTCATTTCTACTAATGTTAATGGTTTGACATTTTAATTGCTTAGCCCGACTAATAAATTGATTGAGCAAGTAACCTTTCTCCCTTCAATAAATTTAGCAATTGCAAATATGACTAATAACTGTTTTTGGGGTTATCTACGTTTTTAGTTAAAAAGTAGCCACCGTTTCTTCTCCTTTGCCGGAGACCTTCTAAGGGCTAATCGTTTGTAATTCGTCATTAGCCCTGAAGAGGTCTCCGGAAAAGGAGAAGAAACGTCAGCTACTTTTTAACTAAAAACGCGGATAACCCCAAATTAGTCATATTGATGGACCGCGAAAGTTTTAACAACTTGACGAATTGCAAATATCTTAATCAACCTTATTTCCAAGATTATTAGCCAATTAATTTCTCATATATTTCAGGTTACAAAAGACCGTTTCTTGCTGATCTTGCAGATGGTTTAAGAACCAGGGCCTTAGGTATACTGTAATGAATTGAAATACCAAAAGGGAGATTAGTTTGGACAAAAGATGAACAATAAATTATTGAATGCTAAGCTCCAAGAAAACTTTAACTTTAAGGATGGTTAAGCTCTAAAATATTCTAATGCTTCCACGTAGAAAGTTTTATCGCGTTATTTTCCCATCCCATGCCACTATTAGAGTGAGATAGGGAACATGGTGGAGAGAGAGAGAGAGAAAAGGGAAGAGAGGGGAATTGAAATATAGGGAGCGTTATGGAAGGGAGGGCACAAATTTCAGTTCTGGAAATGGCTGCCTCGGGCCTTTCCCGCCATCAGAAACGAACGGAACATAAAACTTATGGCCCCTCCGAGTCCAAACACCGTCCCTATCGCGTATGCGTGGGGCGGCCAAGGGCGACCGGGGGACGTTAGTTTTGACTCCACGCATCTGGGAGGGGGAAACGTGCCGAAGAGGTTAAAGTGAACACACGGAGATGGAAAGGGATACCCTAGAATTTTAACGGGGCTTTGGTGGAGCGGCAACTGTTTCCGATTACGTTTGACACAGACGAACTCAGGCAGAACGCACAATCTACGGAGCGAAACATGTTTCTATTAATATCGGGTCTGTTACCTGATAATTTTACTGATCAAGGAGGGGTGTAATTTTTTAATCCTGCAAGTCGTGGATGATCAATGAGTGGAAAAGAGAGAGCGAAAAGGAGCAGCAGGAGTACCGAAGCTAAGAAGCGGTGAGGGAATGAGAAGCGTGCCCGGATATGAAGAGAGGGAGGAAGATAAAAGGAGCAGGTGCCGAGAATAAATACCCCTTCCAATACATTCCCTTGTAAGTTGAGTCACGTAAACAAATGCATCACCCTCGCTCCCCGAGAGATATTTCCGAAGAACGTGACCCGTGTATTCGAGGGCAAATGCAGCCTTTTCAAACCGCCGATCCTCCAAGACGTGGGAAAGAGAAGTTCTCCTCGTGTCCTCTGCTCGTGTGCCCAACGCGAGGTGGAAGCCATTCGGGATCTTCAACACCTACACCTCTCTCGCCCCTCAAGCATGGACCCTTTTCCCTCCACCCTCCCCCCTTTCCCACTTCGATCCGCGAGAAGCTAAACGATACGAAAAATGAGCCGATTGCCCGGGTACGGGGGGCGCGAATCAACCCTCAGCGAAGAGCGAGAGGACGGAATGGTGGGAAGGAAATGAGGGGAAAGAGAAAGAGAGAGGTAGGGTTGGAGAGAAAAGGAAAGAGGAGAGATAAGGGAGGAAGGGAGCGTGGAATGGAAAAATGGAGGATGAGGAGGAAGGGATGAGAGATGCAATCGGGTCACGTGCTCGTCCCAGTTTAAAAATAACAAGAATTTATTCGCTTCGGCTTCACCTCAGCAGGGAGGAGTGTGTTTTGAGGAAGGGGCTAAAGGGGTGGAAGAGGGGGTTGTTGGGGGAAGAAGGGCCAGAAACACGGGGGCACGCAGTGTACGGAGAGGATGAGAAGGGAGGAAAGAGATTGAGGAGGTATTTGGAGGGAGGCGAGCATGAGACAAGGGACCAAAATACAGCTATCAGTTGCATTCTCTTGGCTCCTGAAGTATGAACAGAGGAAGGGGGCCCCAAATTACTCTCACTCTCGCAAGGCGGATGGTGCAAAATTCAACGCATGCACATCTATTTGGTCCTAGAGCTCAGCATCTAGGAAAACTAAAGGGGAGATAAACTAATGGCATATCAAACTATTTACTAAACCACGACCAATTGATGGAAGAACCTACAATATCCAGTTGTTTTAACTTCAACATATCAGTTGCATGTCTTTTATCATTCCCCCTAACACACATTCAAAAACTATACCAAGCGAAAAAAAAACTAACACAGTTTATATATGATGATAACAGACACTATAACTGTCCCCATCTGCTATAATTTGGTACAACATGGAAATTATAAATACATAGGTGGCCAATTTAATTTTCAAACTTCATTTTATTTTGTTCATGTGAAAGAAAAGCTATTATATCGTTGTAGTTCACGCCTACGTAAATGTTTCGTAATGAAGCAATTCCTTTGTCTCATTTAATCCGATATCAAGTCAGAACTGTGAGGGTTTGCTGCGATTCACGCCAATATAATCCTTATCTATTTTTTCAATGCTACTTTTGGCACAAGTTCGTTTAGCTAACATCTTTTAAAAACAACGAGGAAAGACAGGATATTTTCAATTTTCGATTCAACCGCATTAGGGTTGTTCTTAATTTATAAAACAGCGATAACAATGATAGATATACTGGTTCTGTATAAGAAGACAGTATTTTTTATCTTTATGTGGGATCTATCGGATGCAAATTCATAATCCTTGAATAAGTAAGAGACCAGTCAACCATTCCGGTCAAAAGTATAAATTAGGCATTCTGTAACAGCCCTCGAGCTTCAAGTCACGAAATCCAAAGAACCCGCTCATTTCGCAGAACAATTTAACTTACGTATTGCGTACTTACATAGAATTTCAAAGAAGAGGGGTAGCTGATGTTAAAATCACTTTCTAATCATGAAATAAACAACTAACACCATTATTAGTTGAATGTGTATCCTTAGCATAATTACGGAATTAATTTTTACTACATTTAAGGTGAATTTGCCCATTGTGCTAAACATATACGCATGGACTCCAGAACACAGTTTTCTAAAATACATAAATGTCACGCAAAATGATATTATAAGCACCAAAAAAAGCATTATGAATGAGTGAATTCCTCTCACGAGAAAAGTATGAATTGTGATGTAAACGATGCCCATGATTTTTATGAGGGCATTGTAGATCAGTGAGTATTTTGGACGAGGCATATGTAAAAATGGAGGAGGATTTAAGGTATAATTAAAGGAAAAGTGAATATTCCGGAGGTCGATGCGGGATGGGGGACAACTGGAGGAAGGGCGGTAGGAAAGCGGGAGAGGTGACCTCAAGACCCCACCCCTTCTTCACTCTTACTTTCTCAAGTAAATCCTTTCTTCCAAACACGCTCAAAAGTCAATGCCCGTCACAACCAGGCGGAGCCTTGCCAAGGCGTTGTGGGCGCAACTGGGACCCTTGACAGGGCTTGGAAACCACGAATAAAACGCGACTACTTTATTCAAAGGCTTGAAACATTTAATAAATGATTAATCTGCCTCCGTAATCCACATTTATCTGCAATTAATTAAGCTCATATCCTTATCTCTCAACCAATGAAGGGTAAAGGAAAACAGACTTAACACAATATGTAGTACTTAAGCAAAACCAATGACTGGAAAGAATCATGTTCGGTTTCCATGAGTTATTAGTGAATTAAAGTTTGATAGAGCAAATTAACTAGATAAGATGAGGATGCCTACTTTGGAAAACAGACGAAAAAGGATAATTTCATTTAAGCGGAGTGATAGAGCCCGCATAACCAGTTGCCAAAAATCGACATTTAAAATTATATCTATGTGTAGAAACGATGGGTAAATACTTCAAATAACAAAGCCAGAAAAGCTGAGATTTTTAATCTACCAAAAGAGGCAGATATTTTGGGAGTTTGATATGTTTTTTCCTCAAATACAAAAAGGATTTTTTCCTCAAAGGATCATATTCAAAGAGCATAGCTTAAAACTTGATTATGACAATTATACTAAATCTAAAATGCTGAAATTTTGATTTTTTAACATGTCAATTATTCAAAAAAAGTATTACATTGATTTTAAGACAGATAAATGCAACCACACAATCACTATACCTCTCGATGAAAACTCACAACAGAAAGTACGAATTTGCGGTTTGGCTGGCCTCGAAGTTCGACAGCAAAGGATAGTTCACTTCCCTGTCTTCCTTCTATTTAGGCTCTCGTATTTCTCTTTAGATTTACCAAAATTGTCTTTCCATCTCTTCTTCGACAATACTATTCTGCTCTTCTCACTTGGTATTTCATATGCAAAAACCTTTGCTACACTGTTCCCTGTCTTCCTTCTATTTAGGCTCTCGTATTTCTCTTTAGATTTACCAAAATTGTCTTTCCATCTCTTCTTCGACAATACTATTCTGCTCTTCTCACTTGGTATTTCATATGCAAAAACCTTTGCTAATCTGGTCTTGTACATTCTGTCCATACACCTGATTTATTCTCTTCTTCGGCTGGACACCGACCTTATATGAAAACACTTTAGGTCTGATATCTTGTTTTTGCCTTTAACGCTATTAGCTAGTCTGTCTGTTTTCCCTTCAACTTTTCCCAACTTCACATCAAATTAACTTCATTGAAAAATTTTTTTAAGTTGCTACGTTCCTTTCATTTTTGTATCACTGCCGAATTTAATGATATTAGCTTTACAATTTTATTATTACATTTTCGTATCTACTTGTAAATTTCCCTTCCGTTTTCCATGCATTAAAATGCAGGTTATTCTGCAAAGAAAGTTTCATGAAGGCACCATAAAATTACTGTCTGCTTTTAATTTGCGTATATGAGAATATGGAGATATTTTCACGAACTTTTTCTCCAATAGATAGAGCAAGGGAAGGACAGTGGGTGGTGGGTGGATAATAAACCCACTCCATAGCAGAGCCAAGAGAATGTCAGTCAGGAAAGGGAATAACGCAAATATGAAAGCGTGCTCTCTTTTTTTTGCTACTGAGCTGAAAGTTTTCCAGTTCCGCCGTGGGAATCAGATCGGAAATGGAACCGGCAAGATGCTTCGACCGAAGTTGAAATGAGGTGGCGCGGGAGCGGGGGAGGAATGCGAGATCGGTGTAAGGGACACGAAGGGGGAAAAGGGTCAGACCGAACCCTGGGTATCGCAAGGGATGCGCACTTATAGGGCCTTGGATCAAAACTTTTACGAGGAGAGGAGAATATACGTCGAGCAACAAATCGCAGGGGAATACACTGTCGGAGAAAATGGCGCCGCTTCTTGCTTGTTGAGAGTGAACGGGAAAAAGGTTGGAACTAGAGAAAAGGGAGAGAATGGAAGCAGAAAGCGAGATCTTGCAGTTAATAAGGAGTGGGTGTGTGGCGGCCAAGGCTGAATTCCACAGTGCTCTCTCGCTCAAAGGCACTCTTTTGAGAGCTGGGGAGAAACGAAAGCAAATATAAGGTTCAACAACTTCTAAGAATAAAATCTAGGCACATGTGTACAGTAAAATGCATTGAATCCAGGGATGGGTCAGCTACAAAAAAATTTAACAAACGCCTTTTTAGCTACTTTGTCAAGAAAGGAGCAGCAAGTCTATTAGGTGCGAATTGAAAAATTCAGCCACACTGTGGTGCTCATAAAAGTACCTGACAGTTACTTTTTATGAGCAACTTTACTTACACTTTCAAAATATCCAAGTTTAAACTACTTCATAAACTAATGTGCTTGAATTGAGCCGTAAACTTTTTAAGTTCCAGGTAAATTCAATCTAAGTTTTATAAAGCCAATTCCATAATAGTTATTTCTGTTTTCTCTACCAAGTTCTCTATCTCACGTGATGGTTGGTGAACAGTCTCTCTCGGACCTGATGGTATCTGAGCATTAGTATCTATAGAATCTAATCTCAATGCACTAGAAGCAGAGAAACCAACCAATATATGAAACTGAAGCAAAACAAGTCTTTTAGAAAAATTTCAAATCAAAACATCGTTTTGCTGGAAAGATCGTTTGATGATGACCCAAGTAAAGTAATAACAACAGAAGCGTACTAGTAGGACATCAAAATATTATAGAACAAATAAAAACCCGTAGTACACTTTTATATTTTTTATTCATTTTCAGCGACAGTTGTACCTCCAAATTCGAATCTGATATTTTAATCTGAGCTAACTAAGCACCCTTTTTTGCTTTGGTGGACAGCCCCTCCACAAAAGTACGTGAAGGCATCTTATGTTAAATAAAGTTGCTGAAAGGTAGGTGTAGAAAACAGATACACAGAAATGTCTGTAGCTGCTACATTTACAGCTACTTCAAACGACTGTTGCGCGAAAAAAGTAGCTGCTATTACCCATCCCTGATTAAATCATGGACTTACGAGTGTTTGGAATTCATTATTGAAATGTTGGGAAAACCTCGATCAGCATTTCCTCTCTAAGTCCCAAAATACTTATAAAATGGATAGTGGAATCATTAGGAAAATACATTACTTGAAGTATAGAAAATATCTGCGATCAACCACGAGAGAGCTGTCCACTGTGCACACGCCAGGAAAAGAATTTCATAGAGAAAAAAAAACATTCGCCCGACTGGGAGTTAAACCCGGATGCCTCTATATCGCACGAAGCGCTTAAGTCAGTAAACTTACGTTGCTATCCTACTCCTGCGTGGATTACTAATGACTTTCAGGAAATTGACACACTCTCATGCATAGTTGCATACTATGTCACAAAGCAGTCCCATCCGTGCGTATAGCACCGCTGCCGTCCATCCATGAGGTGCAGCCAAGATGAAACACTTACCTCTGGTTACTTTGAAATAAATCGATTAGACTTCGGAGAATTGACTTTGATCCGGAGATTTTGGTCTAGCACCCTTAGAAACCATAATCAGCCTTCTTTCCCTTCGCAACAAAGTTTCGGTTGCTGTATAGTAGGTAACATATTAAAATGTAAACTTAGTCTAAGACTTAATTTAAATATAAAAAATTTCTTACGTCACTAGATGCGTTTTATGCTTGTATAATTTTGAAGCTGCTATTTATATACTATCGCAGTTGGGAGTGTATTTAAGAGTCCACGATCTTAACCCCATAAGTCACAAAGACATGGAATATTTCTGCCTAGGTATTATTTTTGCTCATTTTAGCGTGCAAAATTAGACTTATTCATTTAAGGGAACGCAGAATTAGACAATGGGAAGTATATGAACAGTTTTATATTTCAAACCTGACATGGGATCGGAGAAATTGATATAAGGTCGACTTCGGAGATACATTGGTTCGTCCGGAGTCTTCGCGTCAAAACATCCAATTTGCCAACCCAAGCCCGAGAATTGAGCCGACAAACTTTGACTTGTTCAGGCCACGGCCGGCCTGATTCCCAGTCGAAAGTCGCAGACATGGGCAAATAAATATGCTTCCATCATTTCATCGTTCAACTAATTGTCCTCGCATTCCATCCAAGTTATGCAGCCGCGTGGGTTGCGTTTGTATTATAATTAAATCTGGATATAACTTAGATAAGACGCTGCAAAAAAATCTTAGCTGGTAGAGAACCCTAAAACCTAATCCAACCACCATTTATACCATTGGGTATCACTTCAAATCAACTTCAACATTGGAAAAGACAACTCCGCCCTTACCGATGCTATGTGTGGGGCAGAGGGGAAATCCAAACTAAAATTTGCGATTGACTCATCCAAAGGGTTACCCTGAGATTGGTTATCTATTTTTCTTGAAGTACTTCCCGCTATCATCTAAATTATTTTGTCATAGAAATCAGGAACATGAGCAGTATTTGTCTTTCCGATAAAAATCAACGCTCGACCGCCAATCTTCGGAGAGTGCAACAGCCTCAGTGTCAACCCCTTGACACTTGAACGTGCAATAATGTCGATTTCATTCCATGGTGTGAAAATAGACAAACAAACGTTGATTATAATCTATCCCATTATAATATTTATGGATAATTATCTATCCAATTTCGTGTGCCGGGGTAGATAGAATGCATGATGGTAATAGAAAATTTTCTTTTTTCTGCTGTTTTCCTTGTTTGAATGGCGATTTCCAATGGAATTTAACTAAATGTACGGAGGTGGAATACAAGAAAAAATTGACGCTGACATAAAGAGTTGCATGCATTTTGAACCAGGGGATGGTGTGTGAGTGTAATTGTGTGGTGAATAGAGTACTAATTTCCATCCCGAGGTCCCAGGTTCGAATTCCAGCGTAGATTTTTCATTTGCACAAAAGTCTCCACTTGAATGAGGAGTGTTCTTGAGGCTCAAGGATTTAAAGGTAGATAGTTTCCAGAAAAGTATAGGTTTACCTCATCCTTCTAATTTCTTGTGAAATCACGAGTGCATCTCATATCACATAGAGGCCTAAAAACCTTCTACTGCGTTGAATTTAAGCCTCAAAATTCCACCTATATGCCATTTAATTAAACAAATTTACCCGTACATAAAATCTAAAACTTGGCATTTAATATTTACCATTAAAAAAAGATCAAATTTTTAATAGCAATCCTCACACTACGTTTTTCACGGCATTTTTTTCAAAATAAATTGTATCATATGTGACAGGATTATTGCATGGCTGAAGTTTTGTTGAGCTCCAAAGTATAAATTGCTATAAATGAGAAACCCTCCTAATATTAATAATAAAGAGGTCTCGATTTCAACTTGCCAATAAATGAGAAAGGAAATCAATATGTATAACTCATCTCTTACTTATTCATCCAGTGCGGAAAATGACAGGGAAAGTAACCATTACTGAGAGGGTGGGATTTATTATAATAATTTATCAACTACCATTCTTATAGGCAGACAAATTACTTGATCAACTCTCAGGCAACATCAATGTCTCATCGATCTTTCAGTCCTCTTAAGGACAAGTTGACATTATGTCAAAACACACAAGTTAAATTTTTTATCCCAATAACATATTTCTTGTTTTTTATTTCAGCCTTTTTCCGACGTGTTCTCCTCATTACCGAAGACAAAAATTTCCAACGCTTTCTTTTTTATCCTTTGCAGAAAAAACCGGAAGGAAAAAAAATTAGTCAATTAGTATGACATAGCTCGCATCGTTTACACTCAAAGCCGAAGGCCGTTCCATCGTCTGTGCCATGAGAGTGACGTGGAGTTGTCAATCACAGGCGACGCGTGGAGGAGCCTGAAATGAGCCAAAATGGGAATTTCGGAGGTAGGTCATCTACTTCCACGTAAACAGATATTAATGGCACCAATTGAGGATATGGAAAGGTGAAGCTTTAGTAGATCTACAGGTGACGTCAGTGCGAGCCAATTGGGATTTGTTGGGCTGCATCACACAAATTTATCATTAGGAATCAAAGTTGTTTTTACAAAAACAGTCCATCGACATCACTCGTTAGGTTAAACGATTTCTCCGGACATGAGTGTCATCATAATTATCCGATGCATTAAGAGTCTCGGTAATTTAAACAGGGTCATTTCTGTCAAGATCAAGTTACATGACAAATATGTTGGTATTGTCCTTTTTTCCCAGCAATGCTAAGATCTGTTTGGAATAAAATTTATAATAAATACGAGAGCCAAAAATATATTTTCTCTTTCTTGTGAAGTTTCAACGTTAAAAAATTGAGTCCAGCTTTGCCTCTGCGTAATTTCCTAATCTTATACCTAATATCTCTAACTTCATGTGAAACAAAGTCTTATCATAAAAGAAGAGTTGAAAACAAAAACTTAAAAGCAGTTGAGCAATCGAAAACTAAGCACGGCTTATCAGTACATTACAGTAAGTAGAGAGACACATAAGTAGTTGGTAAATCAAATCAGTTTTCTTCTTTTTCACCCAAAGAATAAATTTCAATATCAATTAATATAACATACAAGTAAATAAAAATCTGTTCTTAATTTATGCCACTGAAGATTAATAAAAGAAAACTAAGATACTAGTATGCAGTAGGAGAGAAGGAGCCAATAATAATGTAAATTAAGAAAGCAAAAACTTGAGGAGGTGAAAGCAGCCGCCTGGGAAGCCGATTAACCAGCGATGGATGAAGCATGAAATAATTGTCAGCAGAATAGTCCAGAAGAAATGGGCATTCTACCAAAAGAAGGAATCTACTTACAGCTGGAAATAAAAGCGTGGAGGTAAGGAAACAATTCATCAGATATCATCAGGAGCATGTTTCTTTGTGGTAGTGAGGCATGGACGATAACAGCAGCATGGAAGGCAAGGCTAGGAGTATTCGAAATGCGGTGCTACAGGAGACTAATGCCGATACAATGGATCGAACAAGTGATTAAACGAAGAAGTCCTAAGAAGAGTGGGAGAAAAGGGAAGCCTTATTAATCTTAACTAAGCCAAAATTAAGAAAAAGACGGGACAAACTAATCGGCCATATCATGAGACATTATGGGTTACGATAATCTTACAAGATCGAGTAAATGGATAGAATGGCAAATGAAGGCCTCGTACGAGATACAAGTGGTGAAGAAAGCGCAAGCTGTAAGGAAAATCGATTGGGGAGCTGTGTCATGACAATCTAAGGATTTTTGACTGATGATGGTAATATATGTGCCAGGATTAAAAAATAAGGATGAAAAGACAAGGCTTCCGAGAGTAAAATGAGATCAGTGCTTGGATATATCCAACGGAAAAATTATAGTTTTTGGCCTATCATTGAACCCCCATGTTGCACGCCTCTTCAATGGAAACTGAAAAATATACGGAAACAATTTTTTTCTTGGGAAAAATATAGCCAGTGACGCAAGGTTCCAGAAATCTTGATAATGTCACCTGAAAATATAAATGTTACAAATGGCATAGCATATATGAGTCAAGAGAGAAATTGTTTTTCCCTGATAAGAAATAGTTAACCTCGACGAAAGAGACTGAAGATGAGACTGAGACCGTGGACTGAAGTAAGTACAGATTAACTCCCAGTGAATAATTGAATTTGCCAATAAAGACAGTATTTTATCTAATATTTTCGTATAAAACATTTGTTTCATCACCTCCATACCACAATTTTTTACCCAGCACACACCATCATCCAAAGGAAAATAATAGTTGTCAACTAAAGAAAACCGAAACGTAAAATAAAATATATTACTCTTCAGGTCGTTTAAAATATGCTGCTAGCGGATCACTAGATAAATCATCGTTTCTCTTACATGAAAGAAAAAATACAGCAGTGGTAAAGACTTGCAAATATATTATCCACTGCAACAAGTATCGGAATTGTTCATTACGTTAGGACTAAACATATTGATCCAGGGACGTCAACGCATTCTGACAATCGTTTGTGTTTCTATACAACCAGCCACGGGTGAACCTGAAAATGGGCATTTCAAAGGGATATTTTAATATAATAGATTTTTGATAATGCCTCAACCGCCTCAACTTATATTCCGATTTCGTAATTTTAAACATTTTTATGATTACGATTAGTTTCACGCAAACTTAAATCAATGTAATTTTTCCATTCACTTGGCTACAAACAATCTACTGAAACGTAAATCATTTATTATAATTCCTTCACGAATTTTAGTCTTTTGTAATAGTGTTAAAGGATTGGTGGATATGCAAAGGAAAGTAGAAAAATGTATCATTCGGTCTCTTTAACAAATTCTTCCGTGATACGAACGTTTTAGGCAAGCAAGACAAACTTCATCGGACGGAGTTAAAAGTTTCTTGTGAGTGTCATGGCAGGAAACCGACGATTAACATCAGAGAGTAGGCCGTAAAAACTGCAGCAACAATATTAGATTCCCACGAAAATAATAATAATTTCGTTGCACATTCTCAGTATATACACAGCTAACGGGTGTATCTTATTTAGTAGCAATATTTCTATTTGTGCAAGCAAGTAATGAATGTTTGGTGATTATTGACCCCCTATCACACACCTTCATGGTGGCTTGTAAGCCACGCAGTAGACGCCTTTTTCAATCGCTTCTAATGGCGAGAGAGAATCATCATTTAGCACCTAAATTTCCTCGAAAAGATACCTCTCTGAAGGACAAAAACCTATTCGAAATGAGAAGAAACCTCACCATATATCGGTAGCACTATCGCCCACCTATCACTTCCCCTGTGAACCAATATCGCAACCGTCCACTTCCGCACGGATCTCAAATGCTTATCCGAGCACCGCCCACATCCGGTTCATTGCATATATTCCTTCCACAAATCTCCAACCATAAAAATGATATCGCCAGGAAAATGGCCACTATTTTTGATAATAAATCAATACATTAATAGAACAACATTTCCATATAAGCGACAAGATAATTCAATAGATTTCTCCGTAATCCTCCACGACTTTCATAAAATAGAATGTTACTATGATAAGGGAATTGAATGTTACTATGAGGATTTCCTATTAACTTAGTTTGCGGGTCTTTCGCATCTTTCAGTGGTACAAAAGTACCCATTGTGGGGATATAGTCCATTTTTAGAACAAGTATATGAAATCAACGGGACAAGAATGTCTTGGCCGTCGACGGGACGTGGGCGTAAAAACATGCGATTCAGTTCTCTGAGAATAACTTAATCGTAACGCATGACAGCGGGTCGAAAAAGAAAGTTCGGGAAACACCCAAATTAACGAAGAATTCTGAAGAGCTTAAGAGAGGGTCCATAATTGATGACTTAGGGGTTCTTAAGATTTTTAAGTCCTCAAAAAAAACAGATAATTCAGCGAATTTTCAAGTCACGGCGGCTCACACTAATTAACCGTTTCGGACGAATACTCCGCCAGGGCTCCAGAAGTTTCCTTCGAACGGCGGAAGAGAAGAACAAAAGAAGCAAGAAGCTTCCAGCCGAGCAAACGTATTCCTCGAAACCCATGCTCCTGGGGATCTCTTCCGTGAAAATGTTGCAGCAATAAGACGTAATTGGAACATGGAGCGGAAATTAAAGGAGGGAAGATTGAAACGGGAAAAGGATGGATGAATCACCCAAAAACAAATGA
Organism: Platycnemis pennipes; assembly: GCA_933228895.1. Lineage (NCBI taxonomy): Eukaryota > Metazoa > Arthropoda > Insecta > Odonata > Platycnemididae > Platycnemis > Platycnemis pennipes. The sequence continues at coordinate 27,129,810 of OW121849.1, forward strand.
GCGGGAATTTCCCTTATTTCGGGAGGAATTTCATTTGCAGAGGGCATTGATGATGAATAAGCGATTAGGCCTAAAGACATGAGAAGACTTTTTCATTCATCAGCGAGAAAGACAACTCGTTAATTAGATAGCAGAAGAAAAAAGTGAAAAAGAACGGGATAAATAAAAGGACAAAAGTAAAATAATAAAAAAGAAGAAAGTAAAATAATAAAAAATTGAATTGACGAGTCATTTTAAATTTTTCATTTGAAAGGAAAACATAGCAAGACGGATCTCTCACGCATTAATTAGACACAGTAAAAAGACCACGTGCTGAAAGAGGAGTCTCGGGAAAATAAAAGCAAAAGTGTTATTTCTTAATACGTGGCTGATTGGGATCTTTGCGTCCAAATGACCATTCCGTTGAAGGCTAACAAAGGAACGTGCTAACATCACCTGGAGCCCCCCTGCCACCAAGGGTGTGTGGCCCCCCTGCCACACACCCTTGTGGTGGCTTGCAGGGTATTATGTAGATGTAGATCCACTTATTAGGCAAAATTTATCATATTTAGCACCACAAAAAACTTACTTTTTAGCTTCAATCACCTTTAGCACTTTCATTTCTGCTAACTCCATTTTTTGCTTGATTCCATGTCTTGTTTTCTTAAGTTTCGTTTTATTTTTCTGCTGCGTACGTTTATTTTGATCTTTTTTATTGATTTGTAAATTCCTAATTTTCTGTCCTGTCTTAAATGCTTACGTTGTCACTTGCTAAATGTTAAACAACCGGATATCATACTTTCTCTACCGATATGTCAGTTACAGGGAAATAATTTTCATTAATAGCAAAATTTAATAATCAGTGTTTAAGTTTTTTTTTCATATATGACTCCATTATTCAAATACCTGTGGATTAAGGATATAATTTTTGCATGCGGACCTCTTCACATTTTATCGCCGTTAGTTTTACCAGACTACCGATTTTAAATACTTAACTTCTTGCGAGAAATAGCTCTTTAAGCTACGCTGGTAGTAAGTTAACAAATTTAAACAATGTCTATAACTCTACAAAATTCATTTTTGAGACTTTTGACTTGGATTTTATAGAGAAAGAAAACTATTTCATTGAGAATACTAATAAAAGTGGCACTAGTTTCATGGTCATTTTGCATGAATAAGAAATCTGAATGCGATGTCCAAAAAAAGAAAAAAAATCTGCACCTTAAAATTTTAATAATGGACGCTGGTAGTGCACTGAAAAAATATATTAATTTTTAATGGAAATATTAAAAGCACCAACGAGCGTGGGTACAAGAAAATCAATAAAAGAACAACTGATTCGGTGATTTCAAACATCCATTATCAAAAAAACGTATTGCAGCTAATATAGCTCCAAATACCTACTTTGATTTTCAGTTATTACACACGCGCGAAGAACCATTTAAATTTAGTTGTGACTCGCAACTCTGAACCAATGAAAATTACCTCAAATATTTCATTCAAGCCATGACGTTGTAGTGATCCATGTGTCCGTAGGGACTACATGCTATGTTTTTAATGAACTGAGAATATGGTGGTCTCTAACGCCATCTGGGATGCAAAATTCCTGTTAAGTACAACATGCTGTACTGCGGGATATTGATTGGTGAGAATAAATTTTAATGTTGTAAGTGGAATTGCATTGTAATCTTTATTTATCCTTTCCGATAGTCGTAGAGCGTATGGCACCTGATCGGAAGTCCTGAGCTCTATTTTGGGAGAGATATTTTGATACTTTTATGTAGACACAAGCTGTGTAATAGCGTGGGCAACATATCTTCCTAAGAAACCAAAAGAAACACATGGACAGGATATGACATGGTACCATAAAGTAGATGTCATGATTTGGCTGTTTTTCTAATTTTACTCGCTTTTATGTTGAATAAGAGCGAGTAACAATGCCACAGAGCTTACTCTATGATTATTCCCAAATCAATCGCATGGAAAGTCTGATGGAACTCTGGTTTTATATAATTCAACTGTTGCATGTATATATTATACCAATCCGAATATGAAAATATATGAAATGGGGGCTACAAAATATGCATGCATTTTTGGATGATATAGGGGCAGGGAACGAAGAGTAGACCGAATAACAGTAGAATTATGCCAGATTACATGCGTGACCAGCTAGCTTTCCGGGTTGCTGAACTAACCGCTACACCAGAGAGCCAACGTAATTGTCTAGCAAATAAAAGATTGACACTTTGGTACACTGATGCCAATTTTTTTCCTGCTGAAATATGCCGCAATCTTTCTTTTATGCGTCCCCTGTCACTTTCCTTTCATCATCATTTTTAAACCTTATCTTTTAACGGCGAAGCCTTTCGTAGCAACCACACCATTTTCTCTATTGTTGCTCTTTTGAATCTGTACTTCTACATAACACCCTGCAAGCTACCATAAGGGTGTGTGGCAGGGGGTGAATTCGCAAAACATGCATTACACATCATGCATAAAAAGGATTGGTAATTATATTCTAGATTAAACTTCACAGTTTGAAAAAAGATAAAAAATAGCAAAGCATGCAATAAGATGTTGTTAACAGGGTTAGCTTATACTCCTCAGACCAACGTGCTATCCACTGATACACTTGCACTTATGCTATCGGATATGTTTACAGCTATTAAATAATATCCAGCATCCCTATCCCGAATATGCAGCAACACCATGATGCTATTTGTGCCATCATCGAGTTCCTCGGGGTTCTTTGTCCTTTCCGCGTCAGTATTATCGTTCCAGTATATTTTCCTCCCCATTCCTACCATACATAAATATATATATTTACACATAACTTGAATATTTACGATAGATAAACAGAAATTGATGGTGGGATTTCCAGAAAGACTAGTACCACCTCACTGGGAGCCCGGGGAAAGGGAAATCTATGAAGTACGATTCCCAGGAGATGGGGAGGCGAGGGTGGGTGAAAGAGTGAGAATGGAGTGGTGGGTGGGAAGACGAAAAGGCGAGGGCTGACGGGTGAGCTACGGAAGCTGGGAAGGGGCAACATACGAGCCCGGCTGCTCCAGCCTTGTTATACGGTGGAGCACAACTCCAGAAGTTGGAGGAGGGAGCGGTAAGTTAGGTGCTTCCCAGGCGGGAGGGGTCGGGGGAGAGGTGAGCTGCGGGCTTCGGAGAGGAAGGAGGCGCCGCCGGGGGAAGTGGGCGGAAAGGATGCCGGGTTAGGGCCGACGAAGTTCCCCAAGGGAGAGAGAGAGGCAGTCGCAACGGGAAAATTCGAGAGTTTGGACGGGTGGGGTAGGCTTGTTTGAAAGGATGAGGGGGATGGAGGGAGGGGAATGTGCTCTCTCTGCTTCGCCCATTGAGGAAAAGGATTTGGCGGGGGAGGACCGTGCGTCTTTCGCAAGGGCGCGATGGAGAAAGGACGGGGAGGGAGAGAGAGAATGGGAAAGGGAACACGAGGGTTGGAGATAGGGTGGAATCGGGAATTGCGGATGATTTTGTCGCTTTAGCACGACTGGCGCTTTGTTACCACGCTTGGTACTCAAACTATTGAACACGACGGTGTTTGCCTCATCTGTCAGCGAAAACCGTTAGCAAGCCGCAACTAAAACAGGAGAAAAACCATTTTCATTATTGTTCTCAATTTCAGGGAGGAAAAGTGATGATAACAAAAAAACTCAAATATTTCTAAGTCGGTCATGGTAGCCAGGTTGATAGCGCCCCATATTCGCAGCGCAAGGGCCGCGGGTTCGAACCCCTCCTCGGGCATGGATGTTGAGTTAGTTCTGGGATTATGGCTAGCATTAAATACCACAGCAGTCAGATGTGTAGCCTAGATGGTGTGACATAACCTCGGCCGTTGGAGCATCTTCAAACCTGATTCTTCCGCTACTTAAATACTTCAAATGCGATTCCTGAAACCTAGCACTAATAAGTTTAACACGTAGCATTTTATTCCATTTTTGACCTAACTTGAGACAGCAAGGCTCCCTACTTCAAGTGCGGCAAATCCTCTCCGTCGATTACTTAAACTGAAAGAAAGATAATCCAGGCAGATTCGGAAACCCATATCCATAGTGTATTCAACGAATTTGTAAATAAATTAAATACATCTTTGAAATTCAAACGCTGCAACTTTAACCATTCAATAATTCATTTTAGTCATATGACACCAATCTTATAATATTCAATTCATACACGACTGCCTATGATTACATCTCTCTATTCAGGACATTTGGCTCCAATTACTAAGAAATTAGCTTGGTGACAAATGCCTGAAAATATTGCCTCAACGGCGAAACAAAAGACAAAAATACAACTTAGGAATGGTTACATTAGGCGTGAAAAAGTTAACCATCAACTTGGAGAACACGAAGTAACATTGATGAGAGAGAAAGCTGATTTCAGCACAGCATTAAAAATATAACATTATTTTTGACATGCTATTTACCTATTTCTTTTTCCTTTAATTGTAATTTTATATTTAAAGGAAAAAGAAATAAATTTTTCTATAGACTGGTACGATCCTCATTGACTTAATTTCGTTAGACTTCAATTTAAATTCTCAGAATATATACATTGCGCATAAAATGACTTGAGCATCAGCTGCCTAGGCCAATTGATGCAAATATACTGCATAGGTCAATATGACTTCCAAAATATCTAATCTTTCTTCTGCCATCATTACCAACTAATGGAATGCTCGGAAACTACGGAAAAAATTAGATTTGCAAGTTTAAGAAACTTCGACTCAAGTGAGTCTGCCGCAAATAACACGTAAGAATTCCATTATCCCAGAAATTTAGAGAAACTTCAATTCTGAGATGAACTCTACCGACGGTAAAGGGACTAAAATTATGGTGAACTTATTATTGATGTCAACAGAAGCTTACCGTATTTATCTCCTACCGTATTTACCGTGTTTATTACCGTATTTAGCATGTTTGCATGTTTACAGTGCCTGCTTGATGATTTTCACCCCCTGCCACACACCCTAGCTGTAGCTTACCTGGTATCGTATAGATGTAGATCTCATGACATACATTAAATGTCTGAACTTTTTCCACACAGTTTAATCTATGGATTTTTATTCATTATTCTACTGTTTTCAGTTTTTTACCAATAAGGATAGGTTCAATGGAGTACTTCAATTGAACTTCATTCCTCATTCTTCTCTTGAATTCTCCTTTTCCTCAAGTGATGATTTTCACCCCCTGCCACACACCCTAGCTGTAGCTTACCTGGTATCGTATAGATGTAGATCTCATGACATACATTAAATGTCTGAACTTTTTCCACACAGTTTAATCTATGGATTTTCATTCATTATTCTACTGTTTTCAGATTGTCTTGGATTTTCAGATTGAACTCTTCAGATTGTCATGGTCTCTTCCTTATTTGATGCCAATTATTACGCCCGCTTTCTTCCTATATTCATAATTCCAGTTACTTGTTCCGTCCCCTTGAACTGATCCTCCTAATTTTTTACTGCGACCTACCTTTCTTCCCCAACCATCTCAATCATGTTCTCAATCATCTCAATTTGTTTCTATCACATATTTCGCTTCCATATCCTTCCACTTTAACATTCTTCCCACATGGACACCCCATGCGTTTTGTTTTCTTTATTGAAGCTAATACCATTTAAACCACTCTTCGCAAGCGATCATTTAAAAAGACTCTTACCCAGTTAATTATTCTATTTTATAGCTCATAACTACGTTAGTCACCTAAAGGTTGGCTCCTTGTCAACCACTTTACCTAAATCAAGACACACTATGCCCACCTAAACTTCATCTATACCTGACTTTATGCTTCGCAATATCTACCCTTACTGAACTCATGATGGATATTTATCAACAATTCTTGGTTGCTTTGTGTCCCAGTAATTTATCTTCTATAATCGTATCTAACACGTACAGATTCGCAGAGTGACTATCTAGCACTTGGTCATCCACAAATTTTATCAATTTAATCAGCTCTTCCACCACTCGTCTCAAATTGCGCAACAACTCTCTGCCTATAATCTCATCATTTATATCGAAGAATACTGGTTACGACGATCTGCTTCAATTTCTACCAGCGGATAGAATGGTTCATTTCCATTCGCCCTAATACTACCCAGCCATCTATCAGTTATCCTTCCCTCTGCTCGTAGACTAGCTCGTAGAGAAGCCTCGCCGTTCATCCTTCCTTTCTAATTCTACTTTCAGCAATACTTTCATAATCATTTCCCAGCTCCTACTGATTAACGCATTTTCAAAGTCCTCAAAAACCAAATCATTATGAGAATGCTCGATTTCTCTCCATTTTTGTCCCTGTTGATGCAAAAACTTCATATTTTTAAACTATGTTTATCGCGTAGGAATTCATTGGCCCATTTCTCTAACCTTCCCTTTATAACTCTTAATTACAGCCAACACTGTATGCAAAAATACACTGATGCTACTAGAGACATCACCAATTTCCGATCTTCGCGTTTTATCGGGAGAAGTACTCTCCGGGATGCATCCTATCCGACGACACGCACTATAAACCCAATTATAGCATTACTATAAAAAGGAGACCAACTCATTCAGCGGATTTTTCACATGCAATTCTTTTTTATAAATCGATATAATAGGGCTTAAAAATCTACGATGCCAGGGTCTTTAATATTTTTTCAGAAGACGAACGGAGATATTTTCTATCCCAACTGACTTTCTCGTCATTAGCTCATCAACATTTACATAGTCTCTCTAAAACTAAATATTTCTCTAAACCATCTTGATAATGTCTCAAATAATTATGGTATAATGTTGATTGTTTCATACGCCATACAAACAAACAAAACGTTTTAAAATCTATATTATCCAGCCAAGCTTATCTCTTTTTTGTCATTTCTTTTCTTATTCAAGATACTTCTAGCACAGAGCGGAAATAGTAAAGGCTCTACTCTATTTGTTAAGTAAAATGAAAGTATGTATTGCAGACGAATGTAATGATTCCAATGCTATGTCAAAGTTGAGTATAAGAACAGAAACAATGAAGCCAAGACGGACAAAAATTCATGTAAAATCCCAAGGAAAAAAGTGATAGTGCTTGGCATTTTTCCACTACAACAATTATTTAACGAATCTCGTTAAATAAATTCTATTGCGGAAAAGTTCAAAGCATTACCTATCACTTTACTTCCTACAATGAAATTCCATAATGTATCGGCCTCCACCATTAATTTTACAAAATCCCAAGGCTTTCCCAGAGAAAACATGAAAATTATGTTCATTACCTGAAACATTTCTTCAAGAAAAACCACTAGAGGCAAATGAAATGAAAATATTCGCCATTTATGTAAATTCGTGCTTCAGTAAAAACCAAGGAATTTTCAGTATCTCTCCTATATCAGCATAATCAGTGGTCGTGGAGCTACGTGAATCCATTTGATATAACAGATATATCATACGAATCATTGAAGGGTCTTTAGCAAGGGCCAAGTCACACTTCAGTCTACACCAAACTATTCGGATCGGACGCTCATCCAACCTTAAAACCTACTTATGAACCACCAGATTAAGGCTGCATCGTCTCCCTTTTAACTGGACTGAGACAAAGCAGAACGCAAAATGTATGACGAGAAAAAAACGAGGAATGCATCGGATCTCTTTTGACTGATGCTAAGAGAGAGGTGGAAATAAATGGGCACCGAGAGGTTCATGGTAGTGAGGTCACAAGAAGGGCTAGAGAGTGGGATTTGTGAGAAGGAGGAAAGGGATAAAGGTGGCTAAGAGATAAAACGCAAGTTAGAAGAAGGAAGGGAATAGACTACAGGTAGGAGAGAAGGAAAACCTTTTGATGAAGAGAGCCACTCGGAGGATTGGGAAAAAAATTGGAAGCTCTAGCTTGAGTTAAGGCAAAGCCTTTGGAGGCTTTATGAGGAACACTAGGGCCCGATGAGATAAGAAGAGAGCTACGCGAGAGGGATTTTAAGGAAAAGGGAGAGAGTACCTCGATCGCCAAGGGAGAAAAGAAAATAAGAGGGAGTATATGAAACAGAGGAGAAGAGAGTTATGTGTACTCGTAATTACCACCCCGGATCTCCAGATGACGCGCGGATAGCGAATCACGAATTTGACTTTGCATCGGAGATTCCCAAGACTTTAGCCCTCTACATTTTAAGGGTGCGCCCCAGAATCCAAGGATTTTGGCGAGCTCCAATTTATTCCCTAGATGGTATTTACATGTGGCAAAATGAAATGTATTTTCCAAATCTGCGTGGAAAATCGTTACCGAAGCGTGTTTTTCAAACTAAAGGATTAAGCACTGATTCTCGTCGTCTACTAGAGGATCCCTTCCCTCCATTCCCAACCTAATACCATTCCTCCAGGTATGAAGCACCTATTAGTGCGGAGACAGATTTGAAACACCCATGAAAGCTTCTCTCATCGCCACCCGATTAACAAGTTCTTTTTACGGAGACTAGCAATTGGAAAATAACATTAATATTTAAGTGTATATGAGCGGAAAATTTTAGTTAGGAGGCTGGTGAAACATCCAATTCTCATCTTCAATTCCAGTAAATACCTCTTGACTATCTCATACTAGATGCTTCCGATGATTATTATCGTCGTTTATGCGTGGGTAATAATTTGAAGGTATTTTTCTATGATTGGCAGAATACGAGGGCAGTTTGATAAGTCTTTAAAAGTTCCCGTCAACTGCCATCTATTAATAGACTACTGTAAAATTTTGAGCAAGCTGCGCCATTTAGTTTGTGTTTGATAGCCATTGAAAGCAGACAACCTCGTGATGTTAACGAAAATGAAAAAATTGAATTTCGTGTGCTGATTAAGCACTACTTTTTGCGTAAAAAAAACATTACCGAAACCAAGGAAAGGCTTGATAAATACTATGGGGACTCTGCATCATCAAATTTAATTGTTAAGAACTGGTTTACTGAGTTCCGTTAAGTGACGTGACGCCGAACGTTCAGGTCGCCACGCCAGAAATCATCGATAAAATCCATGGAATGATATTGGACGATCGGAGAATGAAAGTGCGTAAGGTAGCTGAGGCTGTATGCATCTCAACTGATCGGGTACATCACATTTTGCATGAATATTTGGACATGAAGAATCTACCCGCGCGATGGGTGCCGCGATTGCTCACACTCGACCATAAGCGCAACCGTGTGACAACTTCAAAGGAGTGTTTGGCAACGTTCAGCCGCAATCAGAAAGAGTTTTTGCGCCGTTTCGCTGCCGTAGATAAAACATGGATCCATCACACCACACCAGAGACCAAGAAACAATGAAAACAGTGGTTTTTCTTCGCGTTAACGTGCACCAAAGAAGGCCAAGGTGGGTCGGTCGGCAGCAAAGGTCATGGCTACAATTTTTTGGGATGCACGCGGTATCATTCACATTGATTAGCTTGAAAAGGATAAAATAATTCAGAATATTATTCAGAACTTTTGGAGAGATTCGATATTGATTTGAAGTAGAAACAACCGCATTTTACAAAGAAAAAAAGTGCTGGGAAAAGAAAAAAATGCATGGGTGCACACGTGTGTAGTCACCATGGCAGAAATCCATAATTTGTGCTACGAACTGCTATCCCATCCAGCATATTCTCCAGATTTTGCACCCAGTGACTATTAACTGTTTCAAAACCTGAAGAAATGGCTGGGCGCTAAGAGATTTGGGTCGAATGAAGGGGTAATCACTGAAGCAAACGCCTATTTTGAGGGCCTTGAGAAAACCTATCATTTGGAAGGTATAAAAAAAATTGGAAAAACGCCGTACCATATAGAGCTAAAAGGAGACTAGGTTGAGAAATAAAACGCTTATCTGCCAAAAAAAATATATTTTTTCCAAAAAGTCACTGACTTATCAAACTACCCTCGTATTAAACGATAGTAACGGGTCGCGGGTTGTCAGGGGAAACAAAGTCTACAGCGCCTAGACCAATCCAAGCCTTTTAAAGACAAAAGAGCGATGCTACTTTTCACTCGTTAGGCCCCACCTCGAGTATGCAGCCAGTGTATGGGATCCGAATGAATTCGGTTTCATCAGAGAACTAGACAGTGTGCAGCGTAGAGCAGCTAGGTTCGTCAAAAGGTGTTACGATAGGTTGAGAAGTGTTTCAGAATTAATAAAAGAATTAGGGTGGGAATCATTATCAGAGCGTAGGTTAAAGTACAGATTAAATCTATTAGAGAAATTTCAATCGGATGGCTTTACTGAAGATGTTAGGCACATGTTAAAAATACCAGCGTATTATGCTAGATTCGACCAGATAAATAAGATTATAAAGATATATTGATAGATTCAAAATGGCATTTTTCCCCCGTACTATAAGAGAAAAGAATAGGCAGCATAGCAAAAGGATAGGTAGGGAAAATATTTTAGAGTAGTCTGTAGTGCATGATGCATTAGTCCTTTAAATACAAAAATACCTACAATCTAGTTGCATGAGACCATATAGTTGCTTGTTTGCAAGTCAATAGTGCATGCTTGGTGATCCCCCTGTCATACACCCTCGCGGAGGCTTGCAGGGTATCCTGTAGATGTAGATGAAGGCACTGAAAATTTAATAACAGTGAGGCATCAACAAAAAAAAACACAATAAATTCTCGCAATCGACAGCTTAGATCTAATGTCGTTCGCTCTCCACCGCAACTACCTGACGTTTGCTCGGTCAGGTGCGGGGTTCGGGCGACCATTCAGGAATCGGCACAGGAGAGAGGAGGAGAATGGGTGGAGGGACGTGGGGGGAGAAAGATGAGCCGGAGGACGCGGGGTAACGAGACGGGCACCCGCGCACGAGATGTGTGTAGGAAGAGCGTGCCACGGGCGGGAATCGATTCGGGTGACGTCACTTGCAAGCATATCAGGAGGAGGGGTGGCCGGGGGCGAGGGGATGTGTATTTGTGTGTCCGAGGGTGCAGCGGGATCCGGGGGAGGGGAGCAGAAGGTGTGAGGATCTAAAAGGAGATCTACAGTGCGAGGGTGGGGCAAAGAGGTTTCCTGGGGAAGGGCAGGAAAAAAGCATAAAAAGGTCTGCACCTGCGTTATGGGACCAAGGACGGTCGAAGGGCAGATGAGCTCTATATTTGCTCCATACCTCCATGCCACGGCGGGCGAGGTCTCCATTCCAGTTCCCGATCGCCCTTTCTCAGCTCTGCCCTAAAACTCCTCCCACATGCATCTACATCTACATCTGCATAATACTCTGCAAGCCACCATAAAGGCGTGTGGTAGGGGGTGAATTCTCACCAAACATGCACTACATATCATGCATATAAAAGGATTAGTATGTATTTATATACTGTTCTCAACTTCACTATTTAAAAAAGATTAAAATAGCAAATCAAAAATGCAAAAACATGCTGTTAGTTTTAAGTGCTTATACCAACATGCAGCTAACAATGTTATCCATTGCTACGCTCGCATTGGATATATTTACCGTTATTCATATCCCTAATTGTACAAGGAAGAAAGGACATTTTGAAGCTGTCAGTTTCGCAATCAATTTCTCTAATTTTGTAATCATGGTCCAGTCTACCATAGGAAGTTGGGATTTGCAAAATATTTTTAACATCATCACTGAAAATAAGGTCTTGGAATTTGTTTAAGAGATTAAGTCTAAATTTCAACCTGCGATCTGACGATGATTCCCAATTTAATTCATTTTATAAACTGTTTACGCTAATTAAGGTTATCGTACCGTCACTTTACAAATATTGCCGATCTTCGCTGCACACGTACGAGTTCATTATTTAGACCGATTTCTTAGGGATCCCATACACTGGAAGCATATTCCAAATGAGGTCTAACAAGGGAAAAGTACCTAGCTGATTTCCCGTACATGATCGTCACATTTACCCAGTACTCTTTTGATGAATCCCATCTTAAGATTCGCTTGACCCATTATGCAAACGTTACCGTGGTAATTGCAGTAGCATCCGCTGCAAGCTCAGCTCAAGATATTGGACGTGAGTTGGTGGAAGAGCGATACATATTAAGTCCCCTTCGCAGAACATCTGCATCACTGAATACCCTGCAAACCACCCCTAGGGTGTGTGGCAGGGGATGAACAATCACGGAAAAGGATTTATTGTATGCACTATTTTATAATAAATTACTAAAATATTATAGAATGTATCAGTGACGTAAATATGTCTGTATGGTCGCGTTAACATTGGTCTGTAGGCCTCATCACATCAGGCTAACTTAAAACAAGTACCACATGGTTTGATATTCAGTTCTGCAACTACCATAGACAAGAAAATAACCCTGAAAATCAACTGAATCTGTATTATAAACTCTCTTCTCTATCTTAAAATCGGATCCACTTTTTACTGAGTATATTTATAACATCATTGGCAAAATATCAGCTTCAAACTTAGCTTAAAAGATTGCCCGGCTTACAAAACTGAAAAGATTGTACAGTTGATTAGTGATTCCAATCCGAGTTTTGCTAGTAAGTTTGTCACAATTTTTCCAACCTCATGACGACATTTTACAAAGCACGCCGATTTCCATGCAAGCGTTCTAATTTCTTAATGACGTCTGTCTCGAATTGAATTTAACATTGTGTGTAGTTTAAAGGATCTCGAAGGAAAAAAACTAGCATATTCCTCTTACTTTCCCACCATAATGACAAAGAATCATGTTTACGAATCATAATCAATAGTTTGCAAGGTCAATAATATCCAGGTTAGGGAAAGCCCTACAACTCCTCAGTGGTGGTAAAGTCTATTACTGTCCCTCCGTTCAATATTTCCCTTTCTGTAAATCATTTAGTACTTAGGGCGAAGCTATTCTTTTTCCAATTTTCACTACCTCGCATTTTTTCTTATTCAATTCCATCCTCACGCAACTCACTAATTATCTATTTTTCCAAGAATTTTCAAGAGCACCTGATTATTTTCCTCGCCACAAATTTCCCTACTCACTGCATGATTTGCAGGAAGGCGAAGCTAACCCTTAACCACGACATTTAAATTATTTATACAAAGGGAGCCTATCACTTTATCTTGAGAAAAACCCGACGTGACTTTTAGTTCTTTGCAACTTACAGCACGTAAAACGATCCTTTGCACGTGACCATTTAAAAACTGTCTATTCCAGGTTATTCTATTCATATCTATCTATCTAGGCTGCAGGATAGTAATATCATGAGTTATTGAAAATCCTTGCAAGAGACTTTGAACTCAAGAAACACTGTCTGTATTGATCATTATCTTCACCCGCAACTAAAGCACCGTAAACCGAGAAGTTTAGTCTCTTGAAGTATCCCACAATTGAAAAGACTACAGTAATCTCATTCATTTTACTCGACACGTGAGATGTAGATAATATTGACGTGCGCGCCATGGGCCTATTACTACCGAACTACTTTCAGTCCATCATTTTTTTTTAATTGGTTTGCGCCAGCTTCATTCTTGCTGTTATGCGCTAAGTTTTCTTTGAAGGATTTATTAAATTGTAATTTATACAAGGAGCTATTTTCGATACTAATCTGATGGATACTGGGGCTGGAATTTAGCCTATTCCTGAGGATTAGTTGGGACTGTGATAATTTTTTTCATATAACGACTATTCTGCTAAAGTAACATTTTCAGGAAGACAGGGACGCTGACAACAGTAGGGTTTTGAAAACACTGAGGTTGAAAACGCTTGAATAATACTCATTACTTCAGTTATACTGATTCAGTAAAAAGAAAGTGGAAAAAGGACTTCGACTCCTTCGACCAGGTGAAAAAAATATTCCGGTACCGAGAATCGAACCCGGGCCTCCCGGGTGAGAGCCGGGTATCCTAACCACTAGACAATACCGGATTGAATATCAACAAACAACATTTATATAAAAGCTGCACATTTAGAAGTATTTTATTCAAAAACGTTGCATTTGATGGCTAAGAAGTAATTTTAGAAATATTATTAATTTATTTTACCACATACCTAAATCTAAAAGGAATTACTACTTGAAATAGAATAGGTACAAGGACAAGGACATTCAAAGGAAAGTTTTCCATGATGGAATTAGTTGGCTGGTACTAACTAAGTGTATGCGCAGGTATCACGTGCTATTCGTGTAGGTAGATAGTATCTGGCTAATATTGAATGACGAGAATTTCGAATATCATTTGGACTACTAGGAAAAGACATTTCCTATTCATGCTTAAACTCTATTCCTTTCAGGTAGCTGCCAGACGATTTTCAAGATTACGGAACACAGTTCGGGTTAGCCCTTAGGGAGGAAGAAAACCCCTCGTAGGATGCGGCTCGGTGGCAACATGCGGAAGAGGACGCCAATCCGTTCGAAACAGTCCGAACGAGGCAGCTCCCTGGGGAGCCGTTTATTTTTGGGAGCCGTTCCATGAATCGTTCCTTACCGAGGATCGGATGAGAGCCACGCTAAACGAACTCCTTGTCCCACGAGGGCCGCCACGGAAACCTTGTGCCTCCTTTCTCATCCCCTTACCCGCTTCCATCTCTCAAGAATTTCCCTCCTCCTGCACCACCCTCCTACGTCACCTTCCCCTCGTGGACGCGGAGACTGCACTTGGAATGGACCCAAAAGGGTTCGCTCCATGTCGCCCACCCCTACACCACTCTCCGTGATACCCTCTGATTCCTGGCAACCGACATAAAAGCGGAGGGAAATGGACCACTCGGTTGATAAAGGACGAAGGAGGAGTGGGGCGCCCAACAAATGGTAATCTCTTTTCCCTCTGTCTCTAATGTCTGTTCATCTCCCCGACTGAGGCTGAGTAGAGGACTGGGCTCAAGATCAAGGACATGCGAGACATGACCTACGGTCGATAAAGCATCCCAAGGGAGTCGACTGCATTTCAAACTGGGATCCAACGACGCGACGGGCGGTGTGGTTAATTCAAGAGAGGTGAGGGAAATCGCTTTCTCTCAGGTATTCAAAGGTTACCCACCTGGGATGATAGATACTGCAAGTGCCAATAAAAACATTCTCCATGAGTATCTTGTTCCAATTAAGAAAATCATCCAATTATTTCACCAGTATACGCGGTAAAAGACTGCTCTACTCAGATTGCTTGTGTCAGTTGAGACTTTGTGGAATTTGCTTAACATTGTTATATGAACGCTGTAACCTTGTATCAGTAAAACTTTTAACTATAATTGTAATTGTATTCTATGATCACCTGATGATGACTTCATAAGTCAAAACCTCGGTCGTCAATAGAGTTTATGTGGAAACAAGGTTACACCTTTCATTTCACAAGGTTCTACTGAATTTATGTTTCATTACATCAATAAACATATACTATATTTCAAATTTCAATTATAATATTGTTTTAAAACTTAGTAATACAGAACTTCCGAGCAATATTCATAGTCGTAAAGTAGTTTTAAGTTCCCATGAAACAGTTTGAAACCTTAATGAAATTGATAACACAAGCGAGGTGACACCTAACGCAAAAACAAAGCTTTTTATAGTGCTTTCACTTCATCCAGAAAAACATTAATCGCATTTTTAAAGGTGTGTAACAGGGCATCATTTTATTTTTTTAATAAAAAAATTAAGTTTGTCCACCTAGATCACAGATGTGTGATTCTGATTTTGATACTGCCCCTAAAATAGAAATCACGAGTACTGAATTGCATAAATCACTTGCGGGCGACAGCACCTTTCAAACTACAACTTCAGAGCAATGGTATAAGAATAATATATACAAGTTGAGATTCCAAAATATTATCATATTAAAACAAGGGCTGAGAGTGAGAGTAGGGTAATTGAGGGTGGGGTCAGTCACCTTTTAATGATGAGAGAATAGGTCGGTTTGAGGAAATCAGGGAAGTGAATACAGAAATTATTTACCCGGCAAAGATGACGCTGCATTGGTGAATCAAATACAATACTGGAACAAAGCCATCAACGCTTGGATGGTATTGTTTCAACCGACGCACACACTGTAATGATACTCATTGTCATTGGTGGCTCCAACAAACCCCTGCGCACGGAGCAAGGAACGGAAGGAGGGCTGTTTTCTCTCAGAAAGAGGTTTTTGTATAGTAATATATTAATCTGGAAATTCGGGAAAGACAAATCATCGGCTAGTGGCACAATCAGCTCTAAACATGGGGAATGGAAAATCCACTCTTAGGTTGAAACATAAATGACAAATGCCCCCACAAAAATCTAGCATCAACGGTTTTTCGGTTTTCTCTATCTTGATGTGAGATACTAACACGCCAAAAGCTAAATATTAGGACAACCCAAGTATTTCGAAAAAATCAACTTGATAATTGAAAACTGAAGGAGCTTACAATTTCAGTTAATAGATGACAAATTTAATTACCTCGTAACAGAGTCCTCTGGATTGCCCAATAATAACTATATTGTGATAATAGACTATATAGTTAATTATTGGAAATCCAGAGAACTCTACCTCGTAGCAGCTTTTATGCAGTCTTTTCCTTGAGAAAACATTAATAAATTAATTTTTCCCATGAAATTGTTACTTGCAGGCCCTGAAACTTTAATAAAATTTGTACTTGTCGTCTTCTTCAATGAGCTCATTCAATGAGCTGACACGGAGAGCTCGTGTCCAAAGCCGTTTCGTTCTCTTGAACGAGCGAAAACGGAACAGAACGTCGACGTTGAGACGACGAAAGGACAGTACGTTTGATCCCTGTCCCTTCCAGCCCTATCCTTAAACCTTTCCTCCCGGTCTGAAAC
The DNA here is from genome assembly GCA_933228895.1 of Platycnemis pennipes. Lineage (NCBI taxonomy): Eukaryota > Metazoa > Arthropoda > Insecta > Odonata > Platycnemididae > Platycnemis > Platycnemis pennipes. Next base: position 27,146,493 of record OW121849.1, read on the forward strand.
AGACTTGAAAACACCCATTAAAAAGACGGTACGATTGAAATCGACTGGACGCAGGAAAGACGCAAGCGCCGCGGTGTCCCGGAGGAGATCCACATCCGTTAGCGTGCTGACTGCGCTCGGGGAGCGGGAGCGCCTGTTACGCCCCCTTTAATGCCTGCCGCGCCTCTGCCGCTCCATCCGCCCAGAATCGCGCGAAGGATAATTCGAGACCCCCCCCCCCCCTGAGCTGGAGCTGGGAGGTATCTATCTAGGAGGTATTTTTACCATCTCGATGTCTTCTTTTCAATACATCTACATCTACGTAATACCCTGCGAGCCACCACGAGGGTGTGCGTGACGGAGCAAAAATCATTAAACATACACTAAGAGCTACAATGCTATTACTTCATGGAAACATGCTATACATAAAAGTCATGTAGTATCTATATAGTATTGAAGTGATTACTGGTTAAAACTGTTTCCTCTAAATATATTTGACTATACCTCTCTATCATGAATTGGTGGTAATGTATATTCATGCTTCATGCACTATACACACAGTTTTTAGTTTACCTATTCACCTAATATTATACAATGTTTTAAATATTGAAATTTCAAGTTCCAATGCCATGTGTTGAATAGATTTAATAGTATAAATACTGAATTATAATTATCAATAATTTCATACTTAAAACTTTAATTGAAATTCTCTTCTCTATAAGCGAGCCTAAGGGCATTTATTGCTTCTTTTATGCTGCTTATAGAGAAGAGAATGGAGAAGAACATACCGACCTTCATTGGATGTGTGGATTTAGAGAAGGCATTTGACAACGTGGATTTGAATATAATACTTGGAATTCGGAAAGGAATTGAAGTGTCGTACAGTGACCGAAGAACTCTCCACAGTTTGTATAAAAACCAAGTAGCGGTGATAAAATCTGGACCTAGCTGTGAAGAAGCAAGAATAAGGAAAGGAGTGAGACAAGGCTGTGCACTGTCTCCCGTAATTTTTAACGTTTACATCGAGAGAGACATCAATGAAATCAAGGAGACTAGTTCTGGATCCACGGAGAAACAATCAGTATGCTACGATTCGCTGATGGCATAGCTCTCTTAGCAGAGACAGAGAAGGAGCTGTATAAAATTCTAACCACCATGGAAAGGACAATGGCCATACATCAGCTGAAGATCAATAGGAAGGAAACTAAGATATTGGTGTGCAGCAAGAGAGAGGAGGCCAAAACCAACGTTATACTGGGAGAACAGGAACTAGAAGAGGTAACAGAGTTCTGTTACCTGGGAAGCAGAGTAACCAACGATGGACGAAGCAAGAAAGAAATAGTAGGTAGAATAGCCAAGGCAAAGAGGGCATTCTATCAAAAGAAGAATCTACTTACAGCTGGAAATACAAGCTTGGATATAAGGAAGCAAGTCACCAAAACGTATATCTGGAGCATGTTTCTTTACAGCAGTGAGACATGGACGATTACAGCAGCGGAGAAGAAAAGGGTGGAAGCATTTGAAATGTGGTGCTACAGAAGAATGTTGAAGATTAAATGGATTGACCGAGTGGCAAATGAAAAAGTCCTAAGAAGAGTGGGAGAAAAGAGAAGCCTACTGAAAACTATAAAAAGAAGACGGGCAAACCTAATCGGCCATATCTTAAGACACGATGGCCTGATGAAGACAATCGTCGAAAGAAAAGTGAAAGGGAAGAATGGAAAAGGCAGTCCTCGGAATAGTTACATAGAACAGGTGGTAAAGGACGTAAAAGAGAGGAACAACGTTAATATGAAGAGGTTGGCCGATAGAAGAATTGAGTGGAGGGCTGCGTCTAACCAATCCTAAGATTGTTGACCCATGGTGATGAATTGAAATTTGTCACATAAATGTGTAAATGATTAGATTAGAGCTCAAAACTAAATCCATCACAGTACTACCAACGAGCAGTGTGCCGTACGAATATATATTTCCCCTGCCACACACCTTTGAGGTGGCTTGCAGGGTATTATGTAGATGTAGATATTTAGCACGGTGAGCAATATTAGCAATTACACTCGAAATTTTCTCCTCGGGGAAAACTTATGAAATGGTAAATTCTGTGTGGCTAATGATGATGGTTCCCCTATGTATGATGTCCCAGTTAACGTCATGTGTAATTTGATTTATTTGCTACTTTCGTAGGCATTCAATAATATCACCAGTAAACAATCCTATGATTGGTTTGACGCAGCTCTCCAATCAATTTTCCTATCGAATAGCCTCCTCATCCTCCTCTTTCGTGTCCTTCACTACTTGTTCCATATATTTCATAAAAGGCCTTCATTTGCCATCCTTTCCATTTACTAATCAAAAACCTGCGAAAAATAAATAAGAAAATAAAAAGGCAGGCATTCCTAACAAGTATAATTATACCTTACCTACAATTAGTATTACCGTGGTACTAAATTTATGTTGGACCGAAGGTATTCGTGTTATACTGTCGTCACAAGAAAAATTATTGCTTGAAAAGCAACTGTTTCTAAGTTGATCTATTACAAATAACTAGCATGAATCAGCCATCAAAATTTCACGGCCCTAACATAACACTGTCCTAGAGCCAAGGAAAAATGCTAATACGTTAAAGAGGAACTCATCTGAAACACTATCCTATTACCTATCACAGATAAAATGTAAGAAAACTTTAATTAAAATCTATTAATTGGAAATAGGTATTAACTTGCATGAACTTTAGAGTACATACGCGATTTGAGTTCTCATAGTTTCCCGCAAAGACTGAAAGCAATAAGAGATATATATTATCGCGCATAGAAAAATATGCCTATCATAATGGTGTTGTCTCGGAGCGTTGGTGACGTGCCCTTTCAGCATTTCGAGTTCTATCTGGCCGGCAAGACTCATAAACGTCCAAGTGCTGGGCAAGGTCCACAGCGGACAATGGGCCACGGTGATAACCACTAACTCCGAGTGTAGATAAGACCCGCTGACTTGACATCAAATAACTGTACGTCACCACGATGGTAATCTCCACTTTTGTCGTTCTTCGATGATCAATATGTCGGAGGAAAGAGTGAAAAAGAGGATGCCGTTAAATTTTTGTGACGATGACGAAACCTTTCACCTCTCTCTCCATCTTTTTCTATCAACGATTAAGGACATGATAAATAGAGGCCCACGTGACTATAAGTAAGAATTAAATATCCCCTCATGTTGCTCTTTCACAGCTAGAATACCACACTCAATTTCTTTTTCACATTAAGAGACCATTGCCCAAAGAGTATGCCGTTAATTTCATATTCAATGTCGGGAAAAAGGCTCCTAGCACAAATGCAAATCCCCTATCTCAGATACATCGAATTGGCATAATTAGGCCGAAAACTTCATAGAATGAGTTTGAAAAGAAATTTAAAAACACATGCCAGGATTTATTATGCATTTTCTCTGGCACTAGCTGAGGAACTTTAATACCTTACCCCGTTTTCTTACGTGAAATAGTTTTAGCTTTCACTACCCTTTCTAGTCACTGAGAAACAATCGAGTATTCCATAAAAGAGAGTTCTTACTCGAAACAAGTAATGGGGGCCCGTTGTTTAAAGTGAAAAGGGAGTTTAAACGCCCTTGAAAGCATACCATAAGAAGTTCACTAATTATGATTAGCTCATGAGTTAGCCGCTACTTGTACCAGAGAAGCAGATAAGTCAAGCCTAGAAGCATTCGACGAAGACTGAATGATTATCCAATGATGAAGGTCAAATCCAATGGATCGATCAAGTAGCTAACGAATAAGTACTACGGGGAATGGAATAAAAGATAAATCTGTTGAAAACTTTACAAAGGAGAAGAACCAACTTAATAAGCCGTATCATAAAACACTATAGTCTAACACAGACAATCCTCGAGAGAAAAGTAAATGGCAATAATGAAAAAGGTAGCCCTCGGACGAAATATATAGCGCAAGTTGTTAAGGATTTAGAAAGGATAAGTAACATTTGAGTGCTGTTTATAGCTAACATTTCACTTGTCTCGTAACAGAAATCTCAATATGTTCCTCGCAGTTGTAGTATTGTAACTCATGGTTTCATATAAGAGGTATCTGAACAGGGTAGTATTCTTTGCATGCCTGCATGAAGGTATGTATGCTTTCTGATTGATAATTTCACGCCTGGCGACAGTTCACCCTCTGTTCCACTTTTTAGGAGGAAGAAGGTTGAAAAAGTAGAAAATCAGCATTACATAAATATGCACGGGTCCTATGAAGATGTAGCCAACCTTTTTACCAGTGCCAAGATTAGATTCATGGTTTGAGAGGTAAAGAACAATTGTCATTTCCGAGGAGAATACGACATTACCAGCTGCAGTATTTCCCACTATTACCGTTAGCTATATTATGGCTTTTATGTGAATTCTCTTCCATCTTCCTGGTCCGAATTACATCGAAAAATGTCCGTGAAGCGGTGATCTGCTGCGGTCAGAAATTCGGAGAAATTCGCGACAGATCGGTCAACTATTTCCTGCTGAGGGCTTATTATTTCGCAGAAATGCAATCCGGGGCGGCTCCCGCTAATTGAATTAATTAATCCCATCAAGCGGCGAATGAAACGACAGCTCCGGCTGCCATGAGCACGCACGCACTCTCTGCGAAGCCCACGCACGACCGCCCTCAAGGGATCCCTCTCGACTTCTGCTTACGATTCTAATTTGAAACCCGCAGTGGCCACCATACAGTGAAGAATGAACGTTTCAGTCTCATCCAAATATCAATTTCACAATGGGTGATTTATTTTTTATTGGCGATCACATAGTAGACTGCTCGTGTGACATCGAATGAGTACTCAACGTAAGCAAATGGGATGGACTTAATGGGCAGGAATTTATTAATTATAAAAACTGCCTATCCGAAGAGTTCAACCTGACTGCAGCCTAGAAGTCTCATCTACGCGTTCACCATAGCTTTCATCCCGGAATGTGGGCTAGTGGTAGTTCCTGCGAGGACACATCCCGTATACTATCTAACTGCAAATAAAATATATTCGCTAAATAAATGGGAGATGTAATGCTAATTTGATTCTTGATAGCTAACAAATGTTGAAAATTAGAAATAATGGCTATTTTTACTTGGTTATTTTAGAAAAATCTACAAAATTTTGATATAATGTTGACTAGAAAGTAATCGTCTCGTTGGTAGAGAAGACTGAAGTCCTATGACAATCACAAATCCTTAATTTAGCTTGATATCGAGGCGATAAAAGTGATAAATGCAAGAATTTTTCACATTGTAATATTATTATACCTTAGATCCCAGATCCTCAATCTTAAGAATAAAAAATGTCCAAGTGTTGTACAAAAACAGTGAGTTTTTTCTTATGAGGGTATTTTAAAGTCATGATCTTTTTTAGCAATGCAGTCTTCTTTTACCCTAACAACTTATACGTTTGGAATTACTGAAAGTGTCTTACCTAGTTCCTTAATTCTGAGACACACGCATAAACCAAGCCCTGGCCACTATTCGAACCCTTGAGCTGTTGGTTGCCAGACCGGCGCGTTACCAACCTGGCAGGAAGGCAGCGATTACCCACTTCTAACAATTCGCTGTAATAACACCGCGTCAATATATTTTTATTTTCCCGTGTCCCCAAGTCATCATTACAAAGATAGCTACAGAATACACAGGAAGAGCGCACAAATATGGCCCTTATCAACTTAATGAGTAAGACAAGGGTTGTTAAATATTTCGAAATAAATTCGTTTACTCAGTCTCCTCGAATATCAGGCAACAACAACCATCAATATCAAATCGAGAAACTACATTGAAGAAGAAATCTTTTGATATTCTTCAAACTCTTATCAAAAGCAAATCAAACGTGAGGTGATACGATAAATGCCAACAAATACGTATCTATGGATGATATAAGTGGCCCCAATCACTAATCACGGGCGTATTGCAACAGAGCGCCAATGCACATGATCTTGATAATCATGCTACGTAAACATCATCCCGGTTGCGGTCAGGAGACTTTACGAGATATAAAGATTAATGTGTCAATTGAATAATCCTAAAATTCTTGTTTAGAGTAACCATGTGAGTTAACACGACCCAAACGCCCTTCTACGTAAGCTGGCCGCGGTAGTTGGGTCGTTAACGCGTTGGCCTTACAATCCAAAGTTAGCGGGTTTGATTCCCACCTAGGCCATGGGTAGTGTGTTTAATATAGTATTAGATGTAAGGTTAAGGCAGACGTTGCGATTTAATATTTTAGCAGTTGTAGCACCGTAAAATCACGGGCGAATCCTTCTTCTGCCGTAATGTATGCCCATTACGAAGTCCCTCGTCTTCTTCGTACCACCCAGTAAGCCACAGCGAGGATATGTGATAAGTGAACGCGCAGGAAGTGAATAATCACCATATAGGCACTACGTCCATGTAATTATGAGGTACAATATTACCGCTTTATCATAACCTATCATAAATCGAAATGGAGGTTTGAACCAGCTCTCCTTTTGATTCTTCCCTTCCTATCTACAGCAATCGCATTTTATCCGTTACAATCTCATCATATTATCAAGATTTAGTTTGCATCGTTCACGTACACATCATTTAAAACCTTCCTTTTTCAGTTATTCCATTCACCTCTCTACGGCCGACATTACCAGGTCGAGAACGTTACGTCCAGGCAACCCAAAGGACGTGGGTTCGAATAAGCCCCAGACATCAACTAAGTCTAGGTAAACTCCTTATATAGAAGTTTTAAACTATGGTGTTACCTCAGGTTTTGGTTGGGCGGTACGAGGAACGTTTTGTTACATGATATCAACATTTTCTTCCCTAGCCAAAAGTTCAAGACAGCTGTCCTCATCGAACCTACAATACATACACTATAGCAGCTGCCATCCTTCCCACACTAAACGCTCTATTCACTTCTCCCTTTTCATTCATGGTCATCACATCTGTAATAACCCGGACACCTAAAATAATTCCTTTCAACCCTGCACACCTCCCTTCTCTGCCATTGCTACCCAGGATATTATTTAGATAAAAAAAGCCTTAAAACTTCCTACAGCCATAAACATTCTACTTCCAAACGCTGTAACATACTTTCTAGCTGCCTCACCTTCCCTGGCGCACAGTGCATAAAAACAATGCTTACAGAACTTTTCCCTATCTTTTCCAACAACACCACCACAGCAAAGATATTCCCTGAATACCCTTGGGTCACCTATAGTCGCCAACCTTGGCAGCATTTTTAAAGCCAGTCAACTTCTGTTCAAATCCTCTACTGCTATCAAAGCTCCCTAAGGCAAGGGCCTAGCCACGTTGCCATGTTTCCCGTTAGATCACCGAAGATAAGCAACGTTGGGCTCGAAGAGATGTTGGATTGGAGACCCTCCTCCATACCTCTACCGCGGTTCTCTTGTCCCCTGTCCGCGAATGGCGGGCAGGTTAACTGTGGGTTGGCACAATGAATCTAAAGTAGTCTAAGTGCCAGGGGGACTGCAGAAGGCCCTCGCCCACCCCTCATATAATAATAATCGAAGTCCCCCTGTAATCGCGTAGGTGTAAAACATTTTTACCACACCACCTAAACTTCGCATGCATGTTCTCAACTCCACCCCTCACTTTCCGTCTGTCTTTATCTTATTACATGTCTTTTTACCAACATCGTTTACCACCAATTAAATTTTTGTCTCGCCTTTTATATTGGCCAATGTAAGGTGTCACTATCAGAATGAATAACTACCGTCTTTTTTACACTCCTTGATCCTTGTCCCTAAAAATGCTTCTTCACGTGATTCTTCCATCAGGGTTGCTTCAGGGTATCTATTTTTCCTGTCTCCCTCCGAACAGCTTTCAAATTACCCGGCTTAAAAGCTTAAATGTGACACACTAGCACCCTTACCCTCTCCCCCTTCAGTCCTACCGTCTCTTATCCTTCCTTTTCCTCATTCATTTTCTCTCCCCACGCTAAGAAAGGTGGCTGTGACCACCAAAACATGCCACAATTTGCGAGTGCTCTCGTTTGTGAGCTCCATGTTAAATTATCACAGCAGTGACCAGATGACTTAAATTGCCTTTTCCGGTTACGATTACGATTAACAATGGTTACGATTAACCCTTTGGCAATGAAACCGATTAAATCTTGAAGTTTGAATGCAGCAGAATGAAATTTTCATAAGGGACATTATTATTAAGTCACTTTCATTAAAGAGCAACAATGTTTCTTAAATATACATCAAGAAATACACTGACGGACAAATTAATTGTCTACCTTGATTCCCTGTCAAATAGCACAGAAGTCATTCATGAGAAAAGGAAAAGATTGTGTAACATAACGGCCCTTGCATTAATCACGTTGCGTTACAATGCGTTATCACCGAAGTAGTGACATCCGCTTTAGCACTATATCTCCTAGTATACTAGTTAACTATGAAGCTATGAATATGTGAATCAATCGATAGCCAAAGATCAAAGCGTGTGAGATAGCGAAGTTCAAAAGGTCAACGTATAAGAGCCGTATTTTCATTCAAGTGCTTAGATAATTCTCAATATGAAAATATTCGTGTCCTCTCCATAAATTTTCTCCCAATCTCTGATTAGTCGTGTTATTGCATATTTATACCAACAATATTACCAATCCTAATATTAAGATTGGTACAGCTCTCCTTTAGATTCTTCTATCACGTAACCTCTTCCTTTTTACGTAATTAATCACACATTTTTGTATGGTTTCCAACAGACCGCTAAAGGAAGCAATATTGGCCCTTAGGCCGCTCATAGAGAAGAGAATGGAGAAGACAAAAAACCACTTTCATTGTATTTGTGGATTTAGAGAAGGTTTTTGACAACGTGGATTGGAATTCAATGCTTGGAATTTTCAAAGGAATTGGAGTGTCCTACAATGACCGAAGAATTATCCATCTGTATAAAAACCAAGTAGCTGTGATTAAATCTGGACCCACCTATGAAAAAGCAAGAATAAAGAAAGGAGTGAGACAAGGCTGAGCACTGTCTCCTGTAATTTTTACTGTTTACATCGAGAAAGCCATCAATGAAATCAAGGAAAAGTCTTCTGGAGTGAATATCCTTGGAGAATATAATATCCTGGTGACATAGCACTCATAGCAGAGACAGAGGGACATCTGTATAAGATTCCAATAACCATGGAAAGGACAATTCCTAGATATCACCTGAAGATCAATAAGAAGAAAACTAAGATATTGGCGTGCAGCAAGAAAGAAGAGGCCAAAACCACTGTCAAAATACGGAAACAAAAACTGGAAGAGGTCAAAGAATTCTGTCACCTAGGAAGCCGAGTAACCAACGATGGGCACAGAAAGAAAGAAATTGTTAGTCGAATAGCCCAGGCAAAGAGGGCATTCTGCCGAAAGAAGAATCTACTTACAGCTGGAAAAATAAAAGCTTAGAAGTAGGAAACAATTCATCAGAACTTACTTCCGGAGCATGTTTCTTTACGGCCGTGAGGCATAGACGATGACAGCAGCGGAGAAAAAAGGGGGGAAGCATTCGAAATGTGGTACTACAGAAGAATGATGTAGATCAAATGGACTGACCGAGTAAGTAACGAAGAAGTCCTTAGAAATGGGGGAGAAAAGAGAAGTCTCCCAATACCCTAGGCACGACCCGTGATTCATAACGTAGTTACATCTTCAAGGTACTGATCATGCATATATATTTCTTTATATAACAACTTCCTGAATCCTGAAGTCATATGAAGCATGCAAGGAGATGCATGCATGATCAGTCACCTGAAGATGTAACTACGTTATGAAACCCGGGTCGTGCCTATTTAAATATAAAGTGAACCTAATAAAGTTTCATTCTTTTACTTTCCATTATGGTAAGGTATCAGATAGTTAAACCTGATGTTAACAGCTTCTTCAAGCTTGTTTGTTTGTACCTCCATCCATGTCACCATCATTCTTCTAAAACATCTAGAAAATAATACTATTGAGTTGTATCTATACTTCCAAGATTAAATCACCAGTAGTAAGATGATTCTTCTTTTTTTACTATGCCCTCTTCACCTTGGATATTCCATTGACTATTTCCTTCTTATTTCCTCCATCTTTGGCTATATTGCTTCACAGATGGCTATGCTCTTAGGCATCTCAAACCTTTTGGATGCCGATTTTAACACTAGCATTAGTCTCTGCTATTCTCCTGCAACCGTTATATTGCTGATTTTTCACTTTTCGATAAATGCCAGCCATTTTCGATGTTCCAGAACGCTGAAAATGATCTCCTCGCATGATAGGATACACGGCATTCAATGTGTTTATTCAGTTGAGTAGACGCTGGTTCCAAACACAGTTCATTAGGTGGTTTCTCCAGATGCTTTAATCTGGCAACGACACGTGAAATGAAGAATTTTTCTCAATATTAATAGCCTTTTCTTTCCTTTACGGAAATTAGGGATACATTTCTACTACTTCTGTGCATGTTTTTCTTTTATAGTGTGCATCTACATATGTGATACTAGAGTATGCTCACGACGATGAATTTAATACCAAAGAGAAAAATACGAATATTCCAGCCCTGGAGAAGGGTTTATCCATATCCTAGCCATGAAAAAGGAAAGTGTATACTCTTTTTTGGACATTAATGGTGAAGCATTTCGGACTCTGCTGTATTTCCTATACCCCGAGAACGTTTCAAAAGGGAAATAACACTCCAGTTAGTGGTGTACAACACCACTAACTACGCAGTAAACATCCATTCGCAAGATATCTTAAGTTAATGGAAAAATCAAATTAAAATCGCTGGCAAGAGTGGCGTGATCGTCACTTATCACTAAACTAAAGGGAGTTGATACGGGAATACAAGAAAATTATTCCACCACATCCAAGAACAAAGCTTTAGTGTTGCATTCGGAGCAAACTTACGCCACACAAGCAATCTAATGGGCAAAATTCTATATGTTTAACAACTGCCACCAAATTGATCCGGACACCTTGATGCTACTAGTGGGCAAATTCTTCGCCCCACACTATGGGATGGATGGGTATGGATGGATGGATAAATTCGATAGCTGGATAAGGATAGTAGTATAAGGACAGCTAGTATAAGGACAACCGGTTATGTTACACATAAAAAAACCAAATCATTGCCTTAATTTATTGGTAATAATAATGATCTTTCACCAATAGTCAAGCTCGTGCTCATGGAAGAATTATAAACAGTATCTCAAAGCTTAATTTTCAAAATACCGTTAACTTAACTCTTGAGCTCTACGTACTCGGGATTTACTTATCTTTAACAAAAAAATAATAATATTATCATTGAACTCAATGTACTCGGGCTTTATCTTTAGCCAAAAAATAGGTGTGTATCAAATCAGTATTCTGAACTCGGGATAACTGATAAGTAATAGCTCTATCCTTTTATATATGAGAGATAAATGGTTAACTAAATGAATATGGCCTTGATATATTCTTTTGTGCATCATTACTGTTTAAATAATTCTTTAAAAGTTATGAATCACCCATCATTGTTATTTACAACATTTGTACCAACAGCAAATTGCCATTGTCATGACTAAAAACCTACTACCCCCAACTACACATGTTGATGGGAGGTGAGAATTATGATAAGAGAACGTAATAAGCGTAAATACAGTTGCTAAATTTATCATCTATCTGGAGAGAAGCCAAGGTAGGGTGGAAAATGAAGCATACGTGTAAGATCTTTACAATTGCTTCGGGAAGCATTTCACTGAACGCGGCGTTACAGTGCACTAAAAATTGAGAGCTGCTCAACTAATTTTGAAACTGGAAATAATCTCTAACCGCATTATTCACAGTAACATTTTTCTACACCTCAGATTCATTTTACCTAATCAAATATCTTATTTTCGTCGAGAACTTTCCATCGGCCGAAATAGCTCAGTTGGGAGAGCGTTAGACTGAAGATCTAAAGGTCCCTGGTTCAATCCCGGGTTTCGGCAAATTTTTTTTCAACCACGACTATAACGTTATTACGCTTGCTTGTGATGAGATCCAAGAACTTTTAGTTTTAGCCCATAAGAACTTTTCTGTCATAAAAATTATCGTGTATTCCTTGCAGACAAGCACAATGGCTCAGCTCAGCGGTGTAAAATTCACGCTGCAAACTTCTTAATCATTTTCTGTTGTGAAGCTTAAGCTGTTCTGAACTAATACTTATTTTTCGTACGCATATTTGCCCTCGCAAATTATTCAAGGACAGATAAAGTAATGAAATCAAAGACGCCACGGCATTCATTTCACGCTGGGCCCCGCTATTTGCTTTACCTCCGAACTGTCTGCCATGCTAAACTTTTAGAAGCTAAAACTGTAAGCATTCTCCGTAAATAGAACCTTCCCTTACTACATAATGTACAATAATAAATAATAATACTTTTTCTGTCTATAACGCTCTTTGTGAGCTTTTCACAAGATACCAGATAGGGAATTTCGATGAAAACGAAATAAGCTCACTAGTAACTTTGAGAAATTTCATCGTGAATCGATTATTCCGAACTTTTACAAACCACTATAAAATTGAAAACTCATGTTGAGTTTTCAATTTTAGTGAGTGAGTTGTTGAGTTTCAGTGAGTGAGTGAGTGAGTGTGAGTTTTCAATTTTATTGTGGTTTGTAAAAGTTCGGAATAAATGCATTTGATGGAAACTTTTGCCGTCGTTATCTTTAAGCTATGATGGTTAGAGCAATCTCCAACAATCATCGACAGTAACATATAAATTTATAAATATATTTACAATTTGTATTTTTAACGATTAGATTTTCATTTTTAGATAATTCACGATGTTTTACTTTCACTCATTAAAGTACCTAAATTTACATGATATCTGTCGTTTTTTTATGCTATGAACAAAGCTTCTACATTTATGATTCTTGCAATCGTTGCATCTACATAATACCATTAATCCCATGTGAGCAAGTAAGTAACTTGGTCATACGGAGCATAGGAGAGCCTAAAATCGGTATATGCTAGTCCAGGGGAAGAACTCAAGAGTAAGGGAAAATACATGGCAGGAAGGTGTTGAAGTCAGTGAGAAGTATTGACATTGAAAATGACTTCTGGTATTGAAGTAATTTTTCTCGACTATATTCCTTTCCCTTGGCTTGGAATGTACTTAAAACATAATTTGTAATTAAGGTTTCGTTGATAATACCTTTGCGTTGGGAATACGTAAAGGCCACTACCTTCAACAGTCTCTTCCATACTCAACGCGCTGAGAGGCGTACTAGAAGGCTGCGCGTAAAACTATTTCAGATATTTAAACATTAGACGTTGATTACCGAAGTTTAATCAGATGATCCCCAAACGAACACAACAATGAGATAATAAATTAAAATTTCGGTCATTTCCGAGTTTCCTGATCCTTTCGTTTTCGCTGCAATATTTTCCCTAAAAAATAACCTAGAAGAATCTGATACTCTCCTACAGTGTATAAGAAATAATTACCTACTAAGGATGCTAAACTGCTTCTCATTATGAGACTATGAATATTTTTCACATTGGTACACATAGGTCATTCTTCCGTCATTCATGCCTGCAAATTTTACAACGGATTTCCTCATCATTGATAACTTTTGATTATTTTCCTGAAAAACATTACCTCAAAAACTCATACCAATAGCGGTGGTATTATGCACATGCACCTCCTTATAGCGACTATATGACATTAAAGGCTAGTGAGATTTATTCCAGCGATGTCACGTCCAGCGAAGGTTCTGTCAGTATGGTCGTCAAGTGCCCGCAGCTCTAATGATATAAACTATTATACGTGGATCAATTTCATAGCCAGCGAGAGTTAGCCTTCGGATTCCGTATGCAACACGCAATCTATCCATGCAATCACGAAGGAGTCGGCTGCCAACAGAATTGAGCGTGAAAACTGTGCAAGGGGAAAAAAGAGGCGCGGCATACACAAGGCGCTCATGCGGCAACTGCGAAACACTTGCAGCGACGGAGGATGACGTCACTTCCGCCTCCGCCGCTATTTGCGACCTTCGGGAGGGGATCGTTTCGTCACACCGCCAGGGACGCCGCCACGTGGAGAAGGAGCGAGTCCCTTACCCTGCTTCCCTTTCTTCCGGCAAGAAAATAAAAAAGAAGACTTCCTCCCGAGCGGCCTTGGCGTCGTCATCGGGCGGTGTAATTAACAAAAGTGAACGTAATGGACGACGTGGGTTACGAAAGAATCTCGAGGAAGCGAAAACCTTAGTGGCACAGGAATGGTAACATTAGTGTTATTTACGTTCGCTTGCACGACTGAGTGACTTCACGCAGAGGCCATGGCCACACGCGACGAGCCTATTCACATGTTGCGGAAGAAAGTGTAATCATGCGAAGCGTATAGGGTGGTGAAGGGAAGGGGGAGGGGAGAGTCGAAGGAGTCACGCCTCCTAGGAATGGAATTGCAATGCATCAAGCTCATCGGAGAGAACTGGGATTGTAATCATTACCGTCCTACCGATTAAGGCAGGTTTTGATGAAATGAAATACCACCCATTCATTATGGCATACCTGCTCTTCAGAAGGTATTCTTCTCTGCATTCTTCATACATCATCTACAATTGCGCACGTAAATAACACTAATGTTCCTCTGCCACTTCCTACTTCCTCTAGTTAGACCTCATTTGGAAAACACTTCCATTATTTGGGATCCTTATGAAATAGGATTATTGAACGAGCTGGAGCCTGAGCATCGAAGATCGGCAAGATTTGTAAAGGGACGGATTGATAAATATATTAGCGTAACCAGTCCATTAAATGAACTAAAATGGAAATCATTTTTTTAGACTTAACCTCTTAAGTAAATTCCAAGATAGTATTTTCACTGATTAAGATAAATATATTTTGCGAACTCCAACTTACTAAGGTAGAGAGGACCATGATCATAAAATTAGAGAAATTGATAGCCTAACAAACAGATTCAAAATGTCCTTCTTCCCTCGTACAATTAGGGATAATTATAACTTTAAATATGTTCAATATATACTAGTGTATCAACGGATAGCGTAGGTTGTTGCATATTGGTATAAGGACTTTAAGCTAACCCAATTAACAGTATGTTTGTGCATGCTTGCTTTGCTCTCTGGACTCTTTGGCCAAGGCCTCGTGTGAGCTTCGCATGTGCAATAAGTCTTCTCCTCCAACCAAGACGGAAAAGGCCTCGTCTGTGCTTGCTTGTGTTCTCCCACCACATATATACATATAGAGATATTACCAAGCCAAATTATATTTTGTTTGGTAATATCTGTCTCCGACAAAAACATACATAAACATAAATATAAAACATACAGCTAAAAACATATAACATACACATAAAAAACATAAAGCAAACATAAAGCATACAAATAAAAAACGAAACAAACAAATAAAAAACAAATATAATTTAGTCCTCTTGGCTCAAATGAATGTAATTACTTTTGTCTCCTTACGGCTTGTCAGCAATCAGCATTCTATCCTCTGGTTTTACAAATGATCTAAATTCATTTTTAAGACCATAACCGACAATCGTGCAGCCCATAAAAAATGCAACACTAGTTTGAAGTTTCATTGTGACGAGCATTTACTCCCACTAAAATGTTTATCATTGCCCAAACTCACTTCAACACAATAGCTCTCTGGCATGTGACCCTGTGTTGTTGACACGCTTGTCTGGTAATTCATCTATACCTACGTAATACCCCGCGAGGGTGTGTGGCAAGGAGTGAAGATTTCCAAACGTTTACATCTAACGTAGAGCTACAATGCTAATATCCCTTTGTTATAATGGCTATTTAGTTCTCAAATGGCACGATGGAAAAATGACATTTTATACTTTGCCATTTTTATCTTGTTTAAATAGTGAAGTTTAGTATATTAATACTAATCCTTTTTTATGCATGATATGTAGTGCATGTTTGGTGAGAATTCACTCCCTGCCACACACCTTTATGCTGGCTTGCAGGGTATTATATGCATGTAGATATACCTATCCATTAGGAAATCTACCTCTCTAATCTTATTTATCTGATCAAATCTAGCATAATACGCAGGGCTTCTTAATATATATCTGACATCTTCAGGGAACCTATTCGTTTATTTTTCTGCAGGAGATTAAATCGGTATTTTATTCAAAGATTTGATAAAAACTTAATTCTTCTATTAACTTTGATACACTGCTATACCTATCATAACACCTTTTAACAAACCTACCTGCTCTACGTTTCACACTGTTTATTTCTCCAATCAAGCCAAATTCATTCGGATCCTATATACTGGCTTCATATTCCAGGGGGGAAGAGAAAAATTAATCCATTCGAGATGAATTCATCACCATCGGTCAACAATCCTTGAATTGGTTTGACGCAGTTCTTCACTCGATTTTCCTATCAGCTAACGTATTCATAAATATGTTCTTCTTGTTTCTACGTCTTCATGTATATTGTTCTTACTCACATCTTTCACCGCTTGTTCTACATAGCTCAGACAACACTTTCCTTCGGCATTCTTCCCGTTCACTTGCCTTCTGACAATTATCTTAATCAGACCATCATGTCTCATGATATAGCCTATGAAGTTGCCCGGTCTTCTTCTTAAGGTTTCAGTGAGACTTCTCATTTCTCCCTATCTTCTTCTTCGCTTGTCATTGGGTCGATCCATTTTATCCTCATCATTCACTCATGCTAAGAGAGGCCTAGAATACGTCCTCGGTGACGACCCTGAACGCCTAAGCCGCGCTATTTTATTTAAGTGCTTTAGTGCTACTGCATATAAATATTAATAAGAGATACAAAGAGTCTTTCTTTCGAAACAAAAATTAGCAATCACGATGTGCGTCTTGAAGATCTGAATGGTTTCTACGCAGTCTTGATTGCAATGCATTAGTATTTAGCTTTAAATACCATTAATGATTACTACCATGTGTAACTCCTTTACAAGATCAATTCTTCTAAATATGGTATAATTTCATTATATATGCTGTTATGTACAACAACACCAACCATTTACTACAGTACCTCATAATATGGTTCCATGTAACCATCGCATCTCAGGTGATAAATTACCCTACCAAACACCCTCAAGGTAAGGTGTACAGCAGATCAATTACTTACTTGAAATTCAATGGCCTCAAAACTTTATCATCAAGAGCAGACCCCACTTTTAACGAGTTTTCCGTGGGCTTGAATCATCAAGCAACCCTCCCTCTCGACTACACAACGTCCCATGTGGTCTAGTGGCTAGGATATCTGGCTTTCACCCAGAAGGCCCGGGTTCGATTCCCGGGATGGGAACTTTTTGTCGGCCTCGCTGGTGACGGGATTAACCTCTTGCCCGTCATGCTTGAGGTCGCGGGTTCGCGTCTCGCCGCTCTCCCGCGTCCCGGGGAATATTTTCACGTTCCCTGGCATAGATGCTTTTGTAATTCATCAGTTTATTGTAGGAGAGGTCTTTATAGTCCTAAATTCGCTGTAAGAATAAACATGTTTAATTTTAATATTTTTCATTCAAAATACCTCAGCCATGGGTCGAAGTTTTTAATTAGACGCTTACATTAGATGTAGGGTAAAGGGGGGTGAATCGGGCCACAAAAAGGAAAATCGTCGATTTCCTCGTTTGTGTAAACAGTTACATTCTTATCAGCAAAGGACTTGATGTTTTTCCAGTTTAAAACGCAATTTTCAGCGTGGTTGCTCTGAATAGAACGGTCCTGGAGCAATTTCTTCAAGAGACTGCATGGTCCTATTCGCCCGACGACTTGGAGGGCGAATCGGACCAGATTAGAGGCTGAATCGGACCAGTAAAATAACGTTATAAATTTTAGTTTCCTTAAGTTTTATTCCATAAAATTTTGAAATTTTGCATCATTGCTTTTAACAATGTAGTGCAGTCTGGAGATATTTCGACGACACCTTCTTAGAGTCAAACATAACTTTACAAATAGACATACATCACCAAATCTGAACATATAGAACAAAATAGAACAAATTTACCAAAACAATTAAGCACATTTACCACAAGTAAATTTATCTCGCCCCTTAGCACCTACACACACCTCATGGTACCAACAATTACACTTCATGCACTTAATCCAGTCTCTAAACTTTGACGAATTCGCACAATTATAAGACTTGGAGCAGAAGCCACAAAGCGTATCATCAGCTGAGTTTTCCCCATTCTCAGTATTGCCGTCCCTATCTAAAGATGATTCATATAAGTTTCTGCAAGTTCCCTTCGCGTTCCTAATATTTTGTTTCTTCAGTCGTTGCTTTGTTTCTTCTATTACAGCTGGAGAAGTAAGTATTTGAGCAATTTGCTTTCTTGACCTTTTCACATTGACTTTCATTCTTTTTTCTGGTGTAGGTAGTAAATTATGGAAAGACCTACCCAAAGTATTTGACGATTCCTAAGATGTTGATGTCGAGGATTGGCTTTCTTCATAGGGACTGGCAGTTAATTTTTGATCGGAAGATGAATTTGTCGAAAAAGGAGTTGATGCTTCTTCTGGGGCGTGTGAGCTTCCGAGATTAGAAGGATGAAGATCTAACTCCGTCAGGATACCCGGATTCAGAGGGAATATTCCTGTTGATCGGAATCCATTTTCAGCGTTGCCGATTGTTGCGGCTTTGCTCCATGCATTTCGAAAAAGCCGACCAAAATTAAATTTAGTCATCCTTCTATCCCCCTTACAAACTGTCATATACGCATTTGTTTCAATATCGTAGTATGTCTTTAATGGTTTATAAAAAGACCTGTCCAGAGGTTGCAACCTTTGTGTAGTGTGGCTGGGCAGTGATAAGAGAGTGATCTCATTCCTTTCACAGAACAGTAGAACAGGAAGAGTCTTGTGTGATGCGTGGCCATCGAGGACTAAAATGCATCGGCCAGGAATCCTGTTTGCTTGAAAGTGCTTTAGCCACTCCAAAAAAAGATCCTCATTTATCCACCCTGAATCGGACATAAAAATTTTAGATCCCAACGGAAATCCATCCTCCCATTCCTTATGGAACTTTTTCCCCTTAAAAATTACAAAAGGTGGTATGTAATGTCCACTTGCATTGCAGCACGCAACAACTGTCACCAATTCCCCCTTTTCCACTGACGTCTGTTTTATGACTACCTTAGATCCTGTTCTTGCAACATTCTTTTGGGTTTGGCGATTATTTAATACACATCCCGTTTCGTCAACGTTGTATATAAGGTGGGGCCTATCCATAACTCCAGCCTCAGCCATCGAAATAGTTAACTTTGAAAAAAAATCGTCTACATCTTCCTTATTTAAACCCTCAGCTCGAGCCACTGACAAACCTTCGGGTTTTCGAAGACTTAAAGGATGTCTAGATATAAAATTCAAGAACCAATCCTTGCCTGCTCGTTTTTTTAACGCACAGAAATTGTTTTTTATGTTGTTTTCAATGGAAAATTCATATGCCACCTTCATGACATCATCTCTTGTCAATCCGAACCCAATTTCACATAACCTAAGAATTATTCTAATTAATGCTTCCTCTTCTTCCACTGAGAAGACATTTTGCCCCCCTCTTGTCTTCAATTTTTCCGTATCCGCTACTATCCTACGATAGAGGCAAGTACGGGGAACATTGAAAAGTTCGGCAGAATGCCTCATGCTTCTTCCCTCTCTGAAAGCTTTCAGCGCCATTCTCATATCCTCCTCTGTCCATGTCTGTTCCGTTTTTCGCCGGTACTTCCCCATCTTAATCCAAAAGGAAAAACATTAACGGTAAGCAAAATTATCACTTTCATAAATACGTTTTAAATAAAATTTTGCTAATGTTACGCTATCAAAAGGAGGTTGTAAGGCGTTCCACAACTAATTCTGTTGCCATATATAATATTTAATACTCTGGCAATCCCTCTATCACGTACATTATATCACCTCCTTTTCTTTCAGATTGGAAAATATAGACCACTGAGTAATGTAGAATGTATAGGTATGGAACTCAATGTGAATTATTAACAATAAATTTCCATCACGAAATGCGTATGGTTTATGATATTGTTTCAGCCAATAATTGGTTAATATATATGGAACAGTACACAACATATGTTACATCAAACGAAGGTAGCTTACCTCTCGCTCAGCCTGTAAATCGTGCTCGTCGCCGTAATAATTCACCTCTATGACGGGGAAAATCTCTTTCCTCCTCCTCGTTATACGTAGTAAATATCTATAACGTGATATAAAATAGCATTAAAATAGGTTTATTCCATTAAACTTCTTATAATACTTAAATAAAAGAGTATGGCCTAAAAACAAATTTTTAGCCACTTTCGCTCAAACATTCTTATAAACATTTGATGTTTTTAATGTAAAACATTAAGCGTAAGTAAGCAATTTATCAATATTAGTTGTATATCTACTTACTTTTCAGTAGCAGAAGGAATTTTTCCAAGTGTCAGTTGAGTATAACTGGTTCAATGCTTCACCCTCGACCAGCGGCTTGGAACTGAACTCCTGCGCGTGCTGGTCCTTTTCACCCGACTAAGTAATATGATTTTGTATCATGTTTGGTAACTCCGATATTCATACAAGGCTCAAAAAAGTAACCTAATGTGGCAGCTATGGTATTAGATTTCCTTACAGGAAAGAAAAACTTGAAATCTGAGTAAGCGCTACAATGT
Source organism: Platycnemis pennipes (assembly GCA_933228895.1). NCBI lineage: Eukaryota > Metazoa > Arthropoda > Insecta > Odonata > Platycnemididae > Platycnemis > Platycnemis pennipes. The sequence continues at coordinate 27,167,104 of OW121849.1, forward strand.
CACCTTACTTTGAACCTATACGAGGTTTTCTAAATACCCAATTTCACACCTCTCTCGTATGGTAGGCTTCCATTCGACAGAGTATCATTTGCTTAAATTCAGTCGTCGAGTTCTCGTTTTCACTCTACTAGAAGGACAAGATTACAAAGAAGCAATTCCTAAAACGTAGTCAGTCTCAAGTGATACCGTTTCGGGTCTGAGCGCACTTTTTGAAAAGCGTTCCTATTCACCCGCTGGTCCGATTCACCCCCCTTTACCCTATCTCATAGAACGTTGCGAACTCAATTTTAAAAACTGAGGACCATTATAGGCTCCGAAAAAACTGATTTAAAAAATAATCCATAAAAGTTTTGAAGAATTATCCATATCATTACCAGCACAAACTTCTTTCCGCCAAGAAACGCGCATTAGAATATTTTTCTTTTATCACTTAAAAAAAACGGGCAATGTTCGCGACCCAAATCTAAAAACCAGGAACAAAGCAGAGTCCTACGAGAATGGCTTTTCCACGAGATTTTCACCATTACTAGGATGAATCATTTGAATCGTACCTCGGGAAGCATTGAAATAACCCAAAAGCCAATTAGGAATCTAGTTACAACCGGAATTTCTCCAGTTATTACTGAGGCGCCTTCCACGCAGTTAACGGCCTCAAAGAGAGGATACTATAAAATCCGCGAGCGAGGCTCTCGTTTGAGTTTTACGAGCCATACTTGACTTTATGCATGGTACGCAATCATCTTACTCAGGCGTTTACAAGCTCAAGAGTTATCAGTAGAAAGATTGAGGAGATACGTTATCTGGTTGTTCCCTTACGAAATTTCAGAATGACGACCATTATTATTGACCAATTACTACAAACATCAGCAAATCACTATTGAAATAGCACCATTTCCATACTTAAACCCAGGGACCTCTGCTATGTAACCTCCACCCAAATCAACGACGAGAAGAAATTCAACCGCATCCGGCGTTGCGTGGTGGCAAAGCATTTTAAGAAAAAAAATGAAACTTGACACGTTGTACTTTCCACCGCTTTAATTTTCCATTTACATGCATAAAAACGTCTTTATATAGTGCATACGCACGTAGTACACCTGGTGGTGATGTCCCAGCGCGGAACACGTGTTTTGTGTATATTAAATCACTGGACAGTACAAGTGCTATGTTTTATTATAATACGGAATTGAAAAAACATTATTATAAACTGTTTTATAATAATGAGGACCTTTTTTCACCCAATGAACTACACCGCTGCAATGGAGGAAGAAACGGAAAGAGTAAAAGAATGACATGGGAGGCGTTCTGGATGCCTAGAATAAGTAGCAAGAGAGCGATATTGAGTACTTTTAGCAAACGAATTCCAATCTTGGCTATAACTTGGCTTAAAACAACGCATGAGATAATCTAGGGGGTATAGGTACATTTAAGCTTATTTTCAGCATTCAAATTAGTCTTAAAATGACTAGAACATATGGAAGTCTCACGTGATCACGCAAGTGAAAATTTATTTCCTAAATAAAAAGTTTTTTTTTGCATTATTTAAAAAACAAATTTCGAAAATCAGCTATAAAAACTCAGCCTTGTTTATTTTCATCCTCTCTAACACCGAATTACCTTGAAAGTCATCTCATCTAGCATTAATAAGTCGTGCAATCCAGTCAGTAACAAAGTTCAGTGTAGCTGAACATTTACCAGGAAAAGTCAGAACCGTAGTGAGGTAATACCTGACGACCTCAAAATAATAAAGAAAAAATTTAAGGAATTTACGACAATTACGCAAATTTGAAGGGAAGCGAGAAACCCATACAGCCCAAGGTAACTGATTTTCAAGGGGAGGGAAAAAGTCTAAATTTGGGGTACAAACGCTTTTCAAATTGAAAATTTATTTCATTTGCGACCACATTTTCCCAAAAAGGAATCAACCAAGGAATTTTTCTAGGTATAGCAGGCCCAGACCTTATGTAAAACATCTGATAATCCACAAATATACTGAATAAAGAAATGGGTTTTACGATCTAACCTTCCATAGATAACACAGGTTGGCTACACGGCATCACTAGTTTAAATAATTTAAAACTTCTTTTGTGACCAACAAGGATATTAAAAATGGACATAAAAAGCGTGGAGACTTCACGTCATCGGAAGCGTGTTCACTCTTGAAGGTTAAAACTTTCATTTTTCCACCAATGTCGCTCCAAGGAGAAATTTAGTGTTCCCTATCGGATGATGCAACGCAAGAGATTATGATGAATTGTAAGATAATCACTAAGATACATCTTACCGATCACTGCACCACCTTACGCATTCTTCAATGGATGTACAGCAACTGGGAGGATCAATTTTTCAATCAATCTAGCCACTCACAACGAAAACATCAGCTTTTCCCAGCCCCAGTTTATTAAACCGTCCAAATAATTTAGTGTAAAAAGCATAAAATTGGGATTTTAAAGTTAATACACACATTTAAATGAATATCAGCGATCGATGAGGAACTTTAAATCTCTCATAGGAAATTTGAATACATATATAACGATCGTGCAACAAAATCACTTTCTACTGATACAAACTATCAATTTACTTTCATTAAATTGGTGAATAATTTTGATATAATGGATCGAATGGGTATTTTAAATAACAGCATCCGAGACTAATGGATTAGACTGCAAATAAATTAAATCGAGTCTTAATATTCCTTATCGGAATTAAACTTAATACCTTGAACGCCTTCATTGAAGCTCGTCCGAATACATATCAGCAGTTCGCACGTTAATTGGAACAAGTGTAACATCCCAGTAATCGACTTTGAGCCCACTCAGCAAAACTCTCATGAGCCAGGTTCGGAGCCACCAGAAATAGAAAGGTAGAAACGCTCAAATGTGTTAAATATTTGGCACAAAACGGCCCGACACCGTAAATACGTTACCAGCTCCTTAATACCCTAGTCGAAAAGCGATCCCGAGCACGTAGACAAGGCGAATAGTGGGTCAAAAGCAGAAATATTTACGAAGCTTTTCGCACGTACACCCGACAGGTTTGTGCCAAAATCTCCGCAGAGCGACGGAAGGGAAGGAGAAAGAAGTGGAGGGTGATGAGCGAAGGGAGAGAGGAGGAGGAGCAGTAGATGATGATGGCAAAAGGGAGGGAGGGAGAGGAGAGGATGGAGTGAGCTCTGGACCGAAGGCGGTGAGCGACTCTAAAAATATGCGTGCGTTTGCCTTGTTTTTCCCGAGAACTGGACAGTCTCCTTTTTGACCGCAAGCTCAAAAAAGCACGGGAGTGGAGTGACCGTCGTGGGAGGAAGAAGGAACAGAACGGTACGGGTGGAGTGGGGCGAAGGGCATGAGGAGGTGAAGCGGGCGGCAACTGTGGCAAGAAAGGAGGTGGGGAGAGACTCCTGCGCACATTACGTAGTCAACAGCTGGCCAGTACACCAGCACCCGAGGGGAGATTCTCGCTTACTTGAAGTATTCAGGAGGAATAATTCGATAGAGCGATGCTATAAAATTAGTAACACGAAGATCGAAAACGTTGAAACCATAAGATATTTAGGTGTAACAATCAATAAAGATTTATCGTGGGGAAGACACATCCGGGAAATATGCGGCCGAGCGAAGAGAAAGCTAGGATTTATAAAAAGAGTACTTGGGAAATGTGATGAGAAGACAAAAGAGCGATGTTACTTTTCACTAGTTAGACCCCACCTTGAGTATGCAGCTAGTGTATGGGATCCTAATGAATTAGGTTTGATCAGAGAACTATACAGTGTGCAGCGTAGAGTAGCTATGTTCGTTAAAAGATGTTACGATAGGTTGAGTAGCGTTTCAGAATTAATACAAGAATTAGGGCGGGAATCATAATCAGAGCGTAGGTTAAAGTACAGATTGAATCTATAAGAGAATTTCAATCGGATAGCTTTACTGAAGATGTTAGGCACATATTAAAAAAACCAGCGTATTATGCTAGATTCGACCAGATAAATAAGATTAAAGAGATAGATTGTCGTAGTGATTGATTCAAAATGGCATTTTTCCCCCGTACTATAAGAGAAAAGAATAGGCAGCATAGCTAAGGGATAGATAGGTGAAATATTTTAGAGTAGTCTGTAGTGCTTGATGCATGTATTAACCCCTTAAATACTATAGATACTAACAATCTAGTTGCATGAGACCCTGTAGTTGCTTGTTTGCATGTTAGCAGTGCATGCTTGGTGATCTTCACCTCCTGCCACACACCCTCGCGGTGGCTTGCAGGGTATCGTGTAGATGTAGATGAAGTTTTTTTTTCACATCCGTTCGTAGTAACCCACGCCTTTGTCGACCAGCTACTCCGGATTTTATAGGTGAGCAAATATACGGATAGATATGGGCGAAGGCTATCCTCGAATCAGGTTTTTTAAGAAAATTTATCATTGCTCTGCCGTAACAGGATGTCCCCGGTGAAGAAATTGGGGTTGAGAAATTAATAGTTGAAAATTCTGCGAAAACTCAGCATCGAATTTGATACATTTACGATTAAATTAGTCCACTGAATCCATAGTCGCTTAATAATGAAATCCGCGGAAAATTAAACAGTATTTTTCCTTCCGCGAACGGGAATTGATTGTGGGCTCCAGATTACTACCAATGATTTCAGAATTTATTGATTCATGGGTTGACTTTATGCCTGTGAGTGGGAAAGCCCTAATTTTGCAATTTTCGATACCTACTTAACGTCCCTTAACTGAGACCAACCTCAGCTTAAGTTCCGAGTTTGTATAGTTTTCTTTTCGAGGCCTTAAACTGAAACAGTAGAATTATTAAGATACATGTATCGGCCGAGTGGCTAACGAAGAAGTCCTGTGTGTGAAAAGGGAAGTCTTCCGAAAACCATGGGACGACGTAATCGGCCATATCATGAGACGTGATGATCTGATGAAAACAATAGTGGAGGGAAAAGTGAATGGGAAGAATGGCAAAATATGACCTTGTAAGAGAGACATAGAGCAAGTAGTTAAGGATGTGAAAGAGGAGAATTACGTAAATATGATGACGCCTGCTGATAAGAAAATCGAGTAGAGAGCTGCGTCAAACCAATCCAAGGATAGCTCGCTGATGATGATGATGACGTGTCGTAAGTTAACTTACTCTTGACTTAGGAATGAGGTAATGCTATGGGTTGTATAGCTGCCAACAAATTTTGACTTACAACATGCCCGATAGAGGGAGATGAAACAAAAAAAAACGGAGAAGTAAATCAATTAGCATGTATTAAGTTAACGAAGAGGGCCATGAACTGTTTACGTTTCAAGAGAGACGCAAAAAATTGTAGTAAAAGTTGTATAAATTATATGCGAATATAAAATGGCTGAGTAAAATTCACGACATAAAAACATGATAGTTAATATGAGGAGGACATTATAATCGATACGATAAACGGAATTATCTCTAGGAAACAAATGTTTGGCCACAATTTTGGTGAAACCTATTGACTGCCACAGAATAACATTAATTAAGAGGAGAGTAAGCAAGAAGCAGCAAGAGCGCTTAACTCTTACTCGGCTGCCCACTTCAGCCAAATGCTAACAATGTCTTTATTTAGACGCCCGCATAAAATATTTCTTATCTAAGCGCTGCAACCTCACTGTCAAGGCCGAGTATAATTTTGAGCGCTGAAAAGATTAATTAAGGTTGAAGGTAATTTGTACTGATAATGATAAAACTTTTTACCATAAAGCCACAATAATAAAATTCCGCCATACCTTGAAACGGCTTTAAACGACGAGAAGCAGAAACACATTAACGGTTATTACATAGCATATCAAGTGACAAAGAGTACAACTGATCGTCTAGATGAAATATACCTGGATGGGAATATAAACGATTATAACGGAACGTATTACTTTTACATCAATATGAATTAATACATTTGGTAGTTGCATATACAGTAAATTAATCATATTTCACGCAGTGAAACTCACAACCTTACATAAGGGAAACGATATAAGTATTAATTTTCATCTACATCTACATTATACATGCAAGCCACCATAACGGTATGTGGCAGGCGGTGAATTCACACCAAACATGCATTACATATCATGCATAAAAAGGATTAGTAATTATATTCTAGACTAAACTTCACAATTAAAAAAAAGATAAAGATAGCAAAGCAAGCATGCAAAAACATTCTGTTAGATGAGTTAGCTTAAAGTCCTTATACCAACATGCCACTACCTATGCTATCCATTGATGAACTTCTATTTATACTACTCGATATATTTATGTCTATTCATATCACTAATCGTACGAGGAAAGAAGGACATTTTTAATCTGTCAGTTCGACAATCAATTCCTCTGATTTTATGCTTATGGTCCCGTCTACCATAATAGCTTGTTGTTTCAGAGGTTCAGAGGCTCAACGGGTAAACTTCACTTTTTACACTCATTGACTCCCCCAGAGACAGAATAATATAGCTCCCCTATTTCCCTGTGGATATTTTAGGAAATCCTGTAATTCCTCTTCGTTATTTATTCTTGCACCTTCCACGAGCAGGTGTGACAGGGAGTCTCAAGTGCATCGAACACTGAGACAAACGGATGCATTGCCCTTCGAAATTACTGTTATCGCACGCGTAACAATTTCGTTGCGAAATTAATTTCGCAATCAGCTCCATCGCCAGCGGAAGGGGGCAACACGTGACTCTCCTGGTATCCATCTTAGTGCCATATCAGTATAATATTCGTTCGTAGGGTAAGCGGACAAAAGCGCAACTTTCCCGAGTAATTTCTTCAATGTATGAACGGATATTATTGTGTCCTTGTATTCTCAATATGAATTTCTCTAGCTAAGCTAAGAACAACAGTGGCTTTGCTCGCTACACCTCTATCTGTTCCTCCAGTTCTATTCATAGAATTTGAATGGGACTCTGTCCGCGGGAAGATTATGATTAACTTCATCTCATATAGTTCAAACCCCGTCTCATACGATAAACCCACGCTTCTGCAGCCGGTTATTGGTAGATTACCGTATTGTCTGCAAGCTCTTTGTCTTAAGCTAGGAGACTATGAAATTGATAACGAATGACAGAAATGAGATATGATGCGGAGTCATACGCACTTCTTTACGAGACGATCAAGGTCTCAAGATAAAATCGGAGCCATTGGAATCACCAGAAGGTGTTTACGAGCAGATAGGTAATCATTAATTAAAGTCAACTCTTCCACTTTAATTCTACACCACTTAAGGTTTCATACAATTTCGCCTGGTGGAAGCTTATCGAAATACAGATATGCCTGCTCTTTCGCTTAGCCTTCGGTAAGGATTTCTTAAACTAGCACACCAAGTAGCAATTCTCAAAATCTAATTTTTCGTAAGTTGTTCTGACTGCCACTGGAGGTGTCAGCTCGCCAGGTTTCTTAACAAAGTAAGCAAATAAACGATAAAGAATTTTTCCTGGAAAGGGTTTATACGATATCGGTGACAAAGTCCTACCCCACCATTCAAATTATGCCATAGCCTTAATCATTGACCTACTCGTCACAGGTAGATCCACGCGCAAGGGCTGGTTCAGTTGCAAGTACGAATTACTTTGAAATCAGTTCAAAGTCAGGTGCAAAGCCAAAGGTCTGCATCGCGGAAGCAGTTAAAAATCTACGATTTGCTTATATAATTTGTAGCTGGCTAGTCATGTTCGTCATTTAATGACTCAATGACTTTTTATAGCACAATGTTATTTCATCTTGCGGTTCCCAAGGAGTGGACCGAAGCTAAATTTTCCGTCCAGCATTGGCCCATTTTTTTCTTTAATTTAGTAAAACAGAAGACATAAACTTAAAAGGTTTTCATTACTGAGTGACATCTTAAAATCGCGTGCAATAGATTCACATTCGTTGTTTATTTTCAAACATCACGCTTGACGTCACTGACATGTCACTGAGGTCCGTTGGACTCCCACGCTTGAACCTGGCCGATATGAAATAACTGGTATTGCGATAAGGACCTCGGTAAATATGATAGAACATTGATATGATTAAAAATCGCAACAAGGGTAACACAGATTAGCATCGAAGGAGCATTTGTTGGAGGAAAAAGAAAGGGCACTCGGCACAAGCAATAAGAAACTTTACAAAAGCAATAACGGTATTCAAACTTGGGCACCTTTTATGACATATGCTATGTCGCATATTTGATTCCCAGCAGTCACTTCCAACATTCCGAACTAGAATACGGATTAAACTGAGGGAAGAATTCCAAAAAGATGAGATAACCTTGCATAAAAAGCTCTGAGCTGAGGTAGAAAATTAATCAGAGGACCAAAAATGATTTTCTGGCTCTGCACCTTCCGAAAATGCGCCACCGATGAAAATTTTATGAATCTTTTCGCCAGTTCCGCTCCTGCGACACTAAAAATTATCTATCCAAGCTACATTTACATCATAACCTGCAAGCCACCATAAAGGTGTGTGGCAGGGGGTGAATACACACCAAATATGCATTAAATATTATGCATACAAAGGATTAGTAATTATATTCTAGTGTAAACTTCACCATTTAAAAAAAGACAAAAATATCAAGTAAGCATGCAAAAAACATGCTGTTAGTTGGGTTAGCTTAAATTTCTTAAACCAACATGCTATCCATTGATACACTTATATTTATACTATTGTATATATTTACTGCTATTCATATCCCTATCTGTACGAGGAAAGAAGGACATTTTGAATCTCTCAGTTTGGCAATCAATTTCTCTAATTTTATGATTATGGTCCAGTCTCCCATAGAAAGTTGGAGTCCGCAAAACATTTTTAACGTCATCAGTGGAAATATTGTTTTGGGATTTAGTTAAGATATTAAGTCTAAATTTCAACCTAAGTTCTGAGAATGGTTACCATTTTAGTTTATCTAATAGGCTAGTTACGCTAATATAGTTACAATACCGTCCCTTTACAAATCTTGCCGATCTACGCTGCACTCGCTCCAGTTAATTAATTAAGCGTATTTTGTAAAGATGCTAAATCCACTACTTTCCGATAGCTTTTTTCCCTGCTTCCTTCGTCCAGCCTCTGCGCTTGGTCCTCCTTATACGATTCCAAGATACAACAAAATATCAAATGCCAAGTGCGTGACTACAAAATGGTACAGCTACGATGTTATTTATGGAAGCTGACAAATTTTGTTGACAAAATTATTGCATTAACGGAGTCCAGTGCGATTTCGTGAAACAGGCTACTCGCACTTAAGTGCATAAATAAAATCATCGAACTGCAACCAGTGATTTTATTTCCCCACTTGAGAGTGACACAAAGATTCACTTTCGAACAAAAAAATATGAATTTCTTCACACGGGTGACAAAGTGAAAATTCCGTTTCTGAACAAGATTGGGGTGAACGGTGACAGGGTTGATTCGACAAGAGGATTTCGGGAGAGAGAAAAACAGTCTAACTAATGGTCCCACGACCCGAATCGAACACGTTTCCTTGCCATGCTGAACCTCCTTAACTATCCGCTCACTGAGATAAAGGTGGTAGCGGGGATTTCGACGAGCAGCGATTATGAATGGAGGGGGTGGGTGGGCGTCTGGGGGTGGAGGGGGGGGGGTGAGAGGAAAGGGGGAGGCGGACCTGGGAGTGCAGGAGCGATATTTTGGGGTCGTTTTAATCAGTCGAAGTGGGAAGAGGCCGGTCGGGAAGGGACCTCAGAAGGGCGAGTGGGCCAAGCGGATGGGCCCCATCCCGTCAGCTGCAGAAGCAAGGGGACGCGAGGGGCGAGATTTATAAAAAGGAAATGTTTTCCACGGAAGCTAAAAAGTCTCCGCAGAGGTTCACGCTCCAACGGAGGGTTATCTCCCGAGCTGGCGAATGGCACTTAAATGTAATTAAAATGTAATATCCTTAAAGGCAAGAGTAATATGACCATCTACATCTACATAATACCCTGCAAGCCAACACAAAGGTGTGAGGCAGGGGGTGATTTCTCACCAAACATGCACTACATATCAAGCATAAAAAAGGAATAGTATTAATATACTAGTCAGAACTTCACATTTAAAAAAAGATAGAAATTGCAAATCAAACATGAAAAAACATTCTGCTAGTAGGGTTAGCTTTAAATACTCATACCAACATGCAGCTACCAATGCTATCCACTGCTACTCTCCGATTGGACATATTTACCGTTATTCGTACCTCTAACTGTACGAGGGAAAAAGGGAATTTTGAATCCATCAGTTCGGCAATCAATTTCTCTAATTTTATGATTATAGTCCAGTCTGCCATAGTAAGTTGGGGTCCGCAAAATATTTTTAACTTCATCACTGAAAATATTGTCTTGGAATTTATTTTAGAGATTAAGTCTAAATTTCAACCTGCGATCTGACGATGATTCCCATTTTAATTCATTTAATAGACTGGTTACTCTAATATAATTATCGTATCGTCCCTTTACAAATCTTGCCGATCTTCGCTGCACACTTTCAAGTTCATTATTTAGACCGATTTCGTAGGGATCCCATGCACTGGCAGCATATTCTAAATGAGGTCTAACAAGGGAGAAGTAGCTGATATCTCGTACCAGTGGTACCTACTAGTAGTAGTCTCAGTAGTCTTGAATCGTTGCCCTATATAATTAATGTTCAACCCGAAGGTTGGTTTTTGGTAGGTGAGGGTAGAGCTCACACCGTACTAAGCCATTGGCGTCAGAAATTCACACTTTCAGGGTAAGGAGGCCAGTTCCTTTCCCTGGGCCACCTATGATTACCTACGAAGTTCTAACACGCAGAAAATCGAATTGCGAGGATTTTAGGTGGGAGTGTCCAGATAGACGTCAGCTCCAGATAGATTTGAACCCGGGACTCTCCGGTCGGTAGCTGAGCGCTCTACCCACTAGGCTACCACGACCCCCTTGTTACCCTATAACGTATAAAATATGTCGCTATGATGACGTCATTCGTTTCAAGTTATTCGTTCACCCAAAAGTTCGAGTTGTTGAAAAGCATTAGTTAACAACGCATGAATCCTTATCATTTTGGTTGGTTTTGGCATAAGGAGTATTTGAAGAATAAGAAAGATGCCAAAATTCGTACAAAAGGCATAAATCGGCAGAGGATGATATTCAACTGGCCTCTGTAAACAGAGTTGAGGAAAATGTAAGTGGAGATCTGGAGCAAGGAACCCGTAATGACGCCCAAAGACTCCGTCCCTAAATTAATCGAACTCGGTTTTCCTAATTTATTTGGTCCGCCATTGATCATTATTTGATAAATATTTAAACATAAACATTACAAAACTGCATTATCCCTCTAATTTCAATGTGTTTTTCAAACGAAGAATTCTATTTAGTCAATAACTGATCTAATTTAGGGAAAATGATTAGGATGTTATTAAAGCCCATTGGATATCCAGTAGCACATTCATTTATTACTTTTTATACATTACTTCATTGTAACACCATTTGCGTTGTTCTTTATTGATATTGTGGAAGTTGAGCATAACACAGAGAAAAGTTAATCATATTCACCGAGTTAATTCGTATTTTTTTATAATTCGCGGTTTTTTATAATGTTTTCATAATTGTATAATTCCAGGTTAATATTGCAATAGAAGTGTGATTTCTTTTGTTGATATTCGGTAAAATAGAGGTAATCGATAGTTCACTACATAATATTAATCCTGCATTTAATAATCAATTAGCTGAACCATTCAAATATCACATGAAATATAATCAAACATATCATCACTCGAGAAACGATTACTACAAGTTGAGTTACTGCATTATTGTGCTTTATTACTGCATTATTATAGTGCATTGAGTTACTGCTGAATTACTGCAAGCATTTAGTTTGCGTATTACTTGCCAGCCCTGATGTCAAGTGTCGCACCTGACTCTCTTTATTGGCTAGCCAACCACATATTGCATTTCTCTACCGGTAACTTTTTCGATGTACTTTACGGTAACTTTTTTCGATGACATGTAAACATGGATATGTGTTCAAATTGGGTCCGACATTTAGCTTTGAAAATCCCATCAAGAATCTAGAGCTGCAGTCATGGAAGAATACGAGACGTTATTTCTACTGGTGATGTTAAAAAATGTTGCAAACTCCTACTTACTATGGTATACCATAAACAAATGATTAGGAAAACCGATTGCCAATCAATAGATTTGAGAATTTCTTTGCTTGTATTAGGTATCTAAGTAGCCGTGATTATATTCTATAGTCTACACACAAGTTTATCAATAGGCATGCTAAGTCATTGCATGTTGATACAGGCTCTTTAAATCTTTTTTTTTAATTCTTATAGGTAATACTATAGCTCTAAAATATATCTACAAATCCTCTTCAAGCTTGATAGGAGGTGCGTGTATGGTGAAGATTCAGCTCCTGCCATACACCTTTACGGTGGCTTACAGGGTATTACGTAGATGAAGATTTAGGGTCTGTGAGAGGAGAAAAGCGAATTAACCCTAGAGCCCTCTTTTAAGCATGCGTCTGTACACTGCATAGAGAATCACAGGTCGGAAAGCGATCTTGCTTTTTTTAACGTTGTTCACTCTGACGGAAAATAATGATAAAAAAAAGATGAAAGGAATGAGAGTGTCTTCGCGAAATCCATCCTACGCATTGGTTTACTATATCCAGCTTTGTTTACGCCCTGATTAGAGAGAGGATGAATCAGAATGCTCAAAACTTATAGCAATGAGCAACACATACTGATAAATACATGGAATTTCTGATAGCATATCTGGAATATTTACTGTACATTAAAAGGTAACTGCAAAGATAGGAACTGTTTTCAATTTATTCTCGGAATTCCAATATCCCTCTCAATTTCCGAGTTTTTATCTGAGAACCAATGCTATGTAAACACCATATCTTTGGACGATAATGAGATAAATATTAGTGGGACGTGATTTGAGGGGAAAACGAAGGTGGCAATTTATTCAAACAGACGTCGTAAAGGATATGGAGCTGTCTCGTGGCATTTGCAACCAGTTAGCGTGATATTTCTTTCAAATGGCCGTCCCTGTGGACTCGTTTATTCTGTGTTCATCGTCCAACTTTACTCACCGCTGAGGTAGATGGATCGGACTAATCCAAAGGAAAGCAGCGTGAAAAATGCACATCACTCACCTGCAAGGAAAAGAAAATATTTTAAATTAGAGTGTAAAAAGGTTCTCGTGGTCACAAAAAGGGCATATTTCATTTGTATGAATAAATTTTGTAATTCGAGCAATAAAATGGAAATTGAGAGAACCAAGTGCATTATCAAATTAAATAACAATGGCAAAAAAATCAACGACCATGCATTTCAACTAGAATGTTCTTGAATTGAATCGATTAACATTGTAAAATCCAATTAAACCTCTTATTTAATAGCTGCGACCCTATATATATCTTACATGATGAATCATAAATGAACCGCGATGTACGTCAGAGATTATCGGTTAAAAAATAACGGACCATTAACTACATGATGACAGTTCTTCAGTGCAGTATAGCGTGTACGTCAGTATAATAGCCAAAACAAGGGTCCGCTTCATTTAAATAAGAGATTCCAAAGGAATCGAATTAACTTGTTTTCTTCGGGCATGCACATTGCAACGAAAAGGAAGTTTCTCCCTACAAAGGCGCGTCAAGTGGTAAAGATTAAAAATGATGACTCAACATACGCGAATGGTCGCTGTCAAAAGGAGATGAAAGATATTCTAATAAAATTTACGCTTGAAAAAATAGTGTTAAATGGTTCTCAGGGTACGTATCTGCAATAGTACTCTCACTACAATTTCTCCTATAATATTCTCAATCTCAATCACTTTGGTATTTAAAAAAAAAACAATTTTTTATCTTGTTGTTTCCTGAGAACACCAATCCTCGCACTGATTTTCAATATCCATGGAGTAAGCCGTGGTAGCCAGATCGGTAACACGATGGCCGACCAACATAAAGGTTACGGTTCGAATCCTGGTCTGAAGCTGAATACCTTGTGTTTTTCCTAGGATTTACGATCTTATGTTACACGTTGTAATATAACCTTGGTCGTTGCAGTACTTATAACAGAAGGTCACAATTACTCAAGGGAATTTAGTGGTGAATTTTTTTCGAAAGCCACGTTAGCAAAGGCGCGGGCATACATGAGGCTGACACGTTCCATCTCGGACCCCTTGTCAGTATACAGCCCCCTCGCCAAAATCTAACTCTTTTCTGCGGTCGCGGTTTCGTCGGCACGACCTCTAACCCCATCCTATCTGCCCTCTTCCCTGCAAGACACCCTCAACCAGTTCTAGGCCAGGGAAGAGTGACAAAGCTACCCTGGACATGAAACCGCAAGTATTCACGCTGATTTTTGTAAGGGTGCACACAAAATTCAAAATATCGTTTTTACGCCCCACCCACGGAAAGTTACTAGATGCGTAATTTAATTTAAAGTTGGGTGAAAAATCATATGCAAAAATTATAATACAAGAAGAGAAAAGTAATTGTAAATCGAATATTATGTATGTTCCGTATTTTGACCACATAGGGAGAGGGTCGGGAGAGAGGGGATCAATGAAAGATCCTGACCGCCAAGAAAACCGCGTCTTCTCTGGACATTGAAAGAAAACCAAAATGGTGCGACATAAAGGTCTATAATCGGTTCGTGAACAAGTATAGTTTTCTATTTGAATTTGGGTTCAGCTCCACTCCATCTAACAACAGCAGTTTTTCCTGGTTTGACTTTTCGATTTAGTCCCAGCTCGTTGCCCTAAAAGTAAGTGGTGCCACCATCAGCATTGAAAAATAAACATTAGTCAGCTGCAGTAATACCGAACTCCTTGCTTTTTTTAATACATTCCAATAATTCTCCCCACCTTAATCCCTACCGAAGTAGGTACCAATGTATTCAGCATTCCTTGATCTGCTTCATGGCACTTGACCTTCATATGCTTGGTACGTTGTAAATTCATTATATTCGTCAAAATCCACAATGCAATGTTTCCTTCGCAGTCTCGCGCTCATAGGACCTTCCTCCTGCTGTTCAACGTTTCTACATCGAGTTCTTTTTCTCCGGTGTGAAATCGCAAATGAGTAGTAAAAAATGAAATATATTGACATGGAACGAAATACGCAAAATAACCCACCACCCGGTAACTAAAACGATGGAGGTTGACCCTGATCCAGGACTCCAATATTTTTTTTCGCATTAAAATCACTGTTTACCTTTTGAAAAACAATCACATCACTTAGTTTCACGGTTGGATTAGTAAAGTTTATATTTCCAATGATTCCAAAGCTGACAAAACAAATTTATTGAACTTCTAAGGGAAATACAGAATACAAAATGAAATTCTCCAGAGAAAAAAAATTAATAGCGACCTAGATTTCGATTTACACCATCATCAGTAGAATCACCGGATGATGATGTAGTACATTGAGACCTAGGTCGCTATTAAATGTTTTATCTCAGTGGAAAATTGCATTTTGTATTCTGTATTATGTTTGAATCCCATAAAATAACACCTAATGCCTCTCTTTTCACCGTAGGGAAATGTTTATTGGTATAGTTAGACAACAGTTTTCTTTCAAACGATAATATTGAGCTGAAGTAAAATTTGAACTTACACAGGATAGTCACTACCGTCACATCAAATGATGGGCATAATAAAAGTTAATATTTTTATAACTACAGTATTCGTAAAAAGGTAGTATTTTCTCTGCGAGTAATGTTGATGAAATCAGTGTCCGGCTCATCTAAATATAATAATAATATTACCAATGAGAACTTTTAAATGTCTTGAACGATATTTCGAGTGCTTTGATGGTCAACTCATCTCACTTTACACGCTTGAAATGTAAGCAGTTGCCGAAGGCCTCCTTAGATGGAAAATCCAGTGTAATAAACCTTCAAAGTAGAGGAAAGTAGGGGTAAAAGTATTTCTACATATTTATTAAGTATTACTTCAGGGTGAAGTCTAGAAAACGATTTTAAAAGCGATTCTTTACGCCATCTCATAAAATATTGTTCAATTTTTCACGAGAGGTTGTACGAAGGTCGTGGTGGCGTGGAGTGATCAGCAGGATTTGAACCTGGGCTCAATTTGAACCAGAAAGCAGAAGCTTTTCTGCACACCCCGCCAGATTTTCTTTGCGTTAGACTTCGATGGAAATCGTAGGTGGCACAAGGAAAGGAATTAGCAACCCGTACCCTGAATAAGTGAATTTCAATTGCCAATGGCTTATTACAGGGTGAGCTTTACGCGCACATATCAAACCAACCAATGGGGAGGACAATAAGTGGGTGATACAACACGTCGATATTCTCTGTACTGAGCGATTATATATTACTTCCTCGTGAAATGTATAAATAATACATTTTCCATAAATATGAATGAAATATATGAATGCATTATATCATACCAAATTAATCGATAACGTGTGCGTCTGATGCACCTAATGACTTCTTTTTTTTTGAGGTAGAAAAGTACGTTGAGAAGCACCATCCATCAGTGCTTTGTTACCAGAGCTCGAGAAAGGATTCTCGTGGGATTGAAGGCAGCGATCAAGCTTCTCGACATCGCTCCCTCATTCGCCGCCCGCGACATCATCGTCCCCTTCCCCTCCCACCTTTCCCCCGCTTCGTCTCTTGAGTGGCATACGCCCAGGGTCCGGCCGTCGAGGGCGATAAAAATAGTGATTGGTCGGCGCAAGGATGTGGCTGCTTTCGGGATCAACTGCAGTGGCAATCTGCGCGAAAACACTCACTAAAAATATCAGGAAAATAAAAGCGAATTTCTTCCACCGGTTGATGTCCATACTAATATATAAAAATGTAATGGTGTCTGTCTGTCTGTTGCTCAATCACGCAAAAACTACTAGACGGATTGAGCTGAAATTTGGTATGTAGATAGGAAATGTGTCTGGGCAGAACATAGGCTATGTTAAAATACCCACAGGGTCCCCAAAAGCCCCTGAATGGATGCCTGGATGGATGAATGGATGCCCTTAGATGGGGCCCTGGTGGTCCCTGGCATTGTTTCGGTGCAGTGGTTTCATTTTTTGCTTATTTAAAGTACTTACACTCAAGACAGAGGGCTGGAATTTTTTTATCGGATGGCTGAATAAATGAAGATTCTAATTCTTCCAATCAATTTTCTATTACGATTAGTATTTGTCTTAAAATCATATTTTTAGCTGGAAAATCTCACATTTTTCTCTGAAATCAACAATAGCATATTTCCTTGACAACCAGAGATCGGTGTGAATGTCCTTTGATTTTCAAAGGACATTCAAGCCTCTAGCATTTAAAAATCACGTTTTTCTGCAGGCCCATAATAACACGTAGAAATAAATTCTATATAAAAGGGGCCCAGAGTCCCAAGGGTCCCATGTTTGATGTTTCTTAAGGCTTGAAAAAGAAGTTAAAAAAGAGAAACGAATAACGGTCACCGCCTCGTGGCGTTTCTCGGGTAATGTTAAGAACCGTAAAAAAAGTTTTCTTCCCAGTACGAGAGACGGGCCACATAGAATATTTATAGAGGTACTTTGTGCTCTCTCTCTGCAAGTGTTTATCAACATTTAACAAAAAAAATTTTATTTAAAAAAGAAACAAAAAAATACACCAAGAAAAATTAGAAACTAAATTCACCAACTCCTCATGGTATTTTCCGGGTTACGCTAAGAACCTCATAAATTTAATTTTAACCAAAACTACGGACGGGTAAATCTGGTTCAAATATTGACTCATCTGCTTCGAAACTTCAAGTTGTTTAAAGATCGCGGGCATTATAAAGACTTCACTAGATTAAGATCCTGATTAAGATACTCAACCCACATATCAACGTTAAATAGAACAACTCAATTAAGTCATTGAATGCCAATGAATGTATATACACAAGGGTAGCAATTAAGCTGTTAATTCACTCAGGAGAACCTCAAATACGAGATGGCCATCTATCTTACGTGGTGATGAGTTTTCGTAGGCCATTTTTGGATTTTCCGTGCATGAAAGAGTCACTCATCTCTCCGTGCACCTGGAAAACGGTCAGCGTGTCTACTACAACGACCACTATGTACAACATAGGTCACCAACTCCTCAAATGACTGCGCTAACAGTATTCTTCAAACAGTAGTTTTCTTACAAAATAAGTTCAATTTTGTTCACACCCGTTGAATTTCAACGGGTAGCTTCCGCTAGTTACAATATAAAAGCAATAACATGTTGCTGGAGAAAACTATCTCAGAGGCAGACAGGGTTTTTATATCGGATGCGTCGACAGCAAAGGTCATATTGCACCAGATCCTAATATTTACAATAAACGTGGAAGTTCTGTGAAACTGGATAATTAGAGGGCGTTATAGAATAGTTAAAGCGTATGGTGTAAAATGATGCTGGTCGTGAACCCCATAAAATACATGCTACTACTAGTTTGATAGACACCATATTTCGCGTAGTAAATTGAATATCAGACGGCACTAGACCAATGTCGAGGTGCTAACTCATAGAAAAACAACAATATCACATTTTTTACGTGTTAAATGTATTATCAATGAGCTCTAACAAATTAAGTCAGCAAATGTAAATATTTTTAGAAAATTTATCTTGAGTTTTTTAAAATATAAAATTCTCTCTCTCTTTTCAAAGAATCTTCTTGACTGAAAAAAACCATCGCTATTGGAAAGATTAATTGCACTTACGTAATAGAATATTATCACATGGACGTAAAACCACGTTTTCCTTCATAATATTTTTAAAGAAAATACACTCGTCTAATTAACGATACTTAATAACCTTCTAATAATCGATGATCTTCGACAGCTTCTTTCCAAACCCCACCACAACTGATGCATCGCTTTTACCTTTCTCAGAGAAGGGGCCCAGGAAAAGACCCAGGAAATATCAAGGTGTGTTATCCTTTTATACAATGATGTTCGCATAACTTTCAGCCTACTGACTCCGAGCTCTCTGATATTACTTAGATTCCATACATTTACCACTGATAAGTCCAATCTTTGCTCAGGAAGCAGCAACTCAATTCAACAATACGGTTTGTATGTCATTTCGACGACCTGCTAGGAATACGAATTGATCAATTCTCACTTTTCGTTGGTGGGTGCGCCAGTATGCTTCTTGGATTTAATTAATCGGAAAGAACCACCTGTGTTTAAAACATAATAGTTTCACTTTCCCAGCCGATTTCCACGGCCGCCTTGGAAGGACCGGCAGTCTTCAGATGCAAATACTGAAACAACTGTTCCCCGAGTTCGCAGTAATGTTGTTCTCAACTTATATACCTCCATCCCGAGAATTCACTAATTCCTATTTTGAATCACATGCAAATGTAATGCAGTCTTAAGTATAACTCTCAAGTGTTTGAGAAAAACTTACTCATCAACTGAGGAAAAATCCTGACTTCACAATGATTTCCAAAGACTTGCATATCCTTAAGGATGATGTTACAATAAGAAAGACCAAGTTACTAATATCAATGGGAGTATAACGAAACGAACAGAAGGGCATTAGTACTGCACAACACAAATTCAAAACGATTATTAAAGGTGAATGTTCACCAGGAACTACAAAAGCGAGGATCAAGTGTCAACAAATAATTACTGCAAATTATGATTATTTGTATTATTTTTATTTGTCATTATTGTAGGCATATTGAGAAATATTTATACACAGAAACACAGGGACCTCAAGATTTCAAAAAACATGGCATCATTTTTCTTAAAAATACTGAATTACAGTTATCAATCACATTTACGAACATAACAACATACAAAGTATTTTCTAAAAAATCCACCGTCTTTTTCACCCTAGTAATACTACTCAGAAAACATGATCTTCGATTCCACGAAAAGACAGTCTCTCAAATGCCAGATGAACCTCATTTAATATCTCCATTGCAAAACAATGCTCAATCATTCTTCATTTTCAATTAAAAGTCGACCGTTAGCATTTACATGAGTTGCGTGATTTTTTAAAGGGGTTATAAGTAATTCTTTAAAGCATTCCTCTCTCTCCTTAACTTCTTCCCCTGCTTCCATCATATCATAATTTTTTCTTTTTAATCTTCAGAGAACATTACAAAGGGATTTATTTCTTCTCCTCATTTACCATTTGTTAAAAAGGCGTTTCTTTAAAATCTAATAATTTGTCCTAGCCCTGCAAAAGTTTTAACATTCGCAAAAACTAGAACGGCTACACACAAGGGTAGTAAACACACGAGCGAGTTTTGGAGTTCCTTCAACTGTGGCAGCTTAAAGCCGCCCAGGCATGACTAGGTTTAAGGTAAATAGCTCTCTCTCTCTCTATTTCCACTTGCTCTCCTTGACAAAAAGAGATGAATCCTCTTGACCAGGGGACAACTCAAAAAGGACACGAAATATTGATCAAACATGGGTCACAAGTGTGTGGGGAACTACGGAATCACCACTGGCTTTCAGGATATTAGGGAGTTCCTGCTATCGCTAGCTGTTGACCGGCGAGATGACTACGGTGGAACACTGTCAAGAGAATACACGTACTGAAGGAGCACGGAGGCAGTAAATATTTTTAAAGGAAAAAAACGCTAAATGCCACAATTAAGAACCAGCGGGTGGGGAAGATAAGCATCTTGCCTTTCATAGAATCCGAGAAAATGGTGATTCACGCATTGAAATAATGCACAATGTTGACTGGAGACTGATAGCGTTACGTGACGCGACGGCAGACTTGAGGAATTTTTGCCTTGAATTCTTACGAGAAATCTCTCGGGGCCTGCAATGAAAGGCAGCGGCAAAGGAGACGGAACGCGGGCGGAAACTGGATAGATATCCTCAAGAGGGGGAGGGAGGGGATTAGTAACGGGTTATGAGCTGTCCAGGGTAACAAATGATTGGAATTCGTCCGAGGAAAAGGATACTGACGTCCTCTCCGGGCACCCAAGTAAGTGTGTCGCGGTTCCTGGGAAGGCTCTGTCTTGCTGAATTGAAGGAGGCGGTCGAAGAGAGAGAGAGAGAGGGTTGGGGGGAGGCATTAGGGGTTCGGGTGAGTAGAGGGCAGGGTGTGAGGGGGTGGGAGGGAAAGGGAATACGCTTCACCCTCTCAGGAAAATATAAATCGAAAAATAAAAAGAGAAAAAAAAACAGACAAGAAATATGGAAGTGAATGCCCACAAGGAACTTTAATTTACACACATACACACACTTATGCACAAATGTGTGTGAGTTTCTCATTCTGTCTACTCAACATGCACATATACAAATTGGCATAAATGCGTGCGTGCATACATCAGAGAAATAAACACCCGATACGAGGTACGGAGCTTTCTAAAATTTTCCTCCTCCCTCTCTGTGACGATGTAGTCATATGTTACACTATGTACATGGAAATATGTAATACATAACGCAAAGGTGAGGCCTGAGCATGCTCAGCAAATCCAAATGCCTGGCTACTGCAGAAATCCAAGTAGTGGGACCAAAACTGGGCATGGGTCAAGTTTTCCTCAACTCCTTCAACTAACGCTTGAACTTCACAAAGAATTATCATTCACATTCTCGCAAAACCTCAGTGCAGAATCACTCTTTTGTTTTAGTGCCATGAGAGCCATGGCCCACCCAATCTTAAAAGCTGATCTACTGACAAAACAGAGACCACATCTGAATACAACTGGACAAACTGCTCTGCTTTATTTAAAGTTTACGTGAATAACTGAAATATGGTTAGTAATATTCATGACTCAAAAGCCACTAAATTAATGCACAAAATGAGGAGAAAAAGTACTAAATGAGAGCAGAAAAAATATATTACACTGATACAAATGAAATTTCAAACAATATCATCCTTTAGATCAAACAACTTGTGACAAGTTTGCATTTCGCAATGAATAACCCAAATCTATTCTTGTGTAAGTTCCCTGAAACCATGCTAAAATGCTTCAAGTGTATGATCACATCATTTTCATACAACCTTCTATCAAAAAAAAAGCTTTCTTTTCAAATTGAAATCAAGACAATTTTTTTCTCAAAAAAGAATGGAATCAACAAAAACATGACCACCACACATTTTTTTTGGCAATGACCACTGCAATGGAAGCAGAGAAGACATAAAACCCGAAGCACAGACATTTTTCATGGATATTTTTACACTAAAGGACAATGATCATTCACTGCAATTTGTACATTTTAATGTGAGATTTGTAGAGTTTATAACTCAAAAAAATGGCTCAAAAATCACCTTCACGGTTGAAGGGCAACTGAACTTAAAAAAAATCACACTCACATACACACACATATCTGCATTCGGGCACACATTCATAAGGAATTAAAATATACCAAACATTACTTCTGTAAGAAGCATACAACCTCGTGACAGGACAAAAACTTAAACACTATTTGTACCTTTATGTCAGGCAAATGTTAAACACAGCGAACGTGTATGATGCAGCATACAGGCAGATTTGAGAAAATTGTGGCAACAGAATAGGATCATTGGGGGCTGGGATTGGTGTTGCGGGAATTCGATCCCATAAAGACATCTCTCTTTCTTTACATAACCATCGACTCTTATTTACACGGCATGGTTCTCTCTCAGACCCATGCAAAGGAGGCCCGATTAAGGAAAAAATTATGTACAAAAGTGACACAAGAGTAAGATAAAGCCTCCAATCCTCAGACCAATGATTCCCGTGCATTGGTCAAATGGGAAATGCTTCCTTTTCAGAAGTTCATCACAAACTCCGTGCAAATAATGGCAAGATCTCACCAGAATTATGAAATACATCACTTATTATTTCCCTTTGCAAGGAAAGCAATTGTTTTATCGTTGTCAGATGAATAAAAATGGCGGGGAAGTCCTTGACATGGTGGAAATATGTACAATATGTTTTGAGAGCTGCACGTCAAATTCCACATTGGCAAGTGATGTGGGCAAGGATGGATGAAGAGCAGACATGGGTTACGACCCACTCATTAATCCCAACGAAGGGCAAGGCAGCCAGCACCATGGACAGGAGTGAGGGGATGACCAAGTAACTTTTTCAAGGGTTTTTCATACCCCTACCCGTGATCGAGGGCCGTGTTCATGGCCTTCAATGTACACACAATATATCTACACAACTCAGATATACACATACGAAAGGAGCCACCCTTCATCAGAAGACCCAGAACGTGGAATTCGAATTAGCTGCCCAAGCTTTGAGCACCTAGAACCCACCAAACAGTTGAAAGGAGTACTTCCAACTTTCTATCCACAGCTCCAATTAAATCCACACCTTCTTCATCAGGCACCCCCATGACTATAGAGAGTTCTGCACATCTCCAGCAAACACAAACAGGCCCTCCCCTGCAGCCTCAATTTCACCCACCAGCATCGGCAAATGGTATCAGCTTAGGGTCCAATGACGACAACACAACCGGCTCGGCAAGCACAAAACCTGACAGTCGCTTGCTCGACAAACTAGAAGAAGAGCTCTCCTTCCCCGTCTTCGACATCCTCCTCCAAAGCGACGAGAGAGACACTCGAGGAAGTCAGCAGGCCGAGAGAGAGAACGTTTCACGAGCACCCAATCATCTCGCTGGGGCTCCCTGCGACCGCAGCGCCCTCAACCAAGGTCAGCGGCAAAAGAGCAGCAAAGTAGATACAAACTCCCTCCGATATTGTTTCTTCCCTGTACACATTTTATAGCATCATCATCATCGCCCTCGACTCTGGAGGGCGGTCTTTATTATTTTACTTTTTACAACATCGGCAGAGAGCAGAGTTGAAGTGGGGGTGAGCCTTCTCCATCGACTCACTAAACAATGGTCGACTGCACCCATTCCTGTTTCGACAATGGGAAGGTGATGGACTAGGTTGGCTCCCCCAACAAAGCTGGACGATAGAACTTCATTATCCTTCCCTTTGGCAGAACTTGATCAAAGAGGTGCATCGCGCTCCTCTGACAGTTTCCTCTGGAAATGCTTCCTGGACGTACTTAAGTCTCCCGCTCCTTCTTGACCTTGTACTCCTCGCCGAGGATGGTGGCAATTTCACCCTGCATGAAGGCCCATGGCACATTCGAGTTAGCCAGCGGGCACTTCTCTCCACTTGGACAGTACACCTTCAATGATAGGAAAATTTCAATTACTATTGGATGCCTGGGAACCATTGCACAACTTATGACCACAGAAACAAGTAAAGACACCAGAAACCAGAAGAATGGGGACATCAGAACGCCATGAAACAAAAATTATGAGGCATACATACTATTAATGATGCCTTCTTTTGAACTTCATATTTAAGGAACTATGATCACATCAAACTGATTGTATTTTCAATCAAATAGTCTTAATTCGTAAGGTCACAATTTAACTAAAATATTTCAAGGAAGAATTTATAAACAAAAAAAAACAAAGAGAGCACAAAAAACCTACTGTACCTAATCTCACTAAAGTTTTATTTATCTTTTTATTTGGAGCTATATTGTTATGAACACGGATCCAAAAACTAGATATGTCTTTCCCATTCTACTTCCTTCAACTACCTCTTTACTGAAGAAGAGGTAAAATTTAGAAAATCATTATTATTTTTTCAGCCATAATAAGCAACTATGATCTACGGGACTCGATCTTTTCACTGACAAACCCTTGTTTGGGGGAAGTGAAATTATAAATTCATTATTTTATGTAATCATGAACAGGACAGCTTCTCTACTATGCTGTCTTGTTTAAGATCGCCCATCCCATAGCTCTGCTCACATCCACAGTTCATATTCCCCTTCCCAGACTATAGAGGGAGACGGTGCAAGCGAAAATCCTCACCTCGGACCCAGCGCCCTGCCGCTTGATGCTGTCCCGCGAGCACGGGAAGCAGAACTTGTGGATGGGCACGGAGGGACACTGCACAAAGTGCGTGTCCTCCAGCCTCTCCTGGCAAAGGGTGCACTTGAGGTTGGTGCACGGTACGCCGGTGTTGGCCCCGCCTTGCGACCCCACGCCGCTGCCGCCGCCCGCGCCGCCGGCCCCGTTGTTGCCCTCAGGGCCGGCGCCGACCGGGCCGCCACCGCCGGCCGCCGCAGTGGGCGTCCCCGCGGCTCCCGACGAGGAGGCCGGCGAGCCGGACGCAGGGCCACTGCCGCCGTCCACGGAGGCCGCGGCGGCCTCGCTTGAGGTCACCGTGGTGGAGCTAACGTGGCGGCTGCCGGAAGAACGCCGGCTGCCCGTGGACCCTGCGGAAGGGAAAGGGTGCGATAATGACGGACTGAAGAAAGTGAGGGTCGACCAAGAGGGCAACCCCCGACGATTTGATCATGAGGCATCTTTAATGCCATCAGGTTTAATTCACATTCCTTGGGGACATTAACAGCAACAGGGTTATCGAATGCATGGACTACTTATGCGTTTCAATCCTTTCATACAAGACAATGTTTTCACTTTACGGACCACCATTAAGTCGTGTGTCCAACCTACATAAGCTTCATAAAATAATAGTCTTAAACGTAACAGGATTCAATTTATATTTGGCCCAGCCGCGTAGGTCAGCGACTGATGTGGGAGGCGTTCTCAGTTGGAAGTCAACTTCGGCATAAAGAAGCCTCGCGTCACGGAGGTGATCTACCGTTCACAAACGTGGACTCCTGCAGCTAAACCGATATAAGTGGAAACAGATACGAAGGGGCACAGCGGAAGTCTTCGTTTCAACACTTCTGATTTCTCTGTAAAGATTTTTCACTACCGCAAGCATCCTGTTTTGTCCAGGCATCGAGGAAATTCTGATTAGGGTGGATCCGCTTAGCAACGATCGGATGGAGGTTATCTTATTTATTGATTGTGCCGTTGGGATGATCCCTAAAATATTTTTGGTTAGCTCAGAGGGAAGCTTGTGGGTTACATAGATTACACACGGCTAAATTATGACTCATGGAAACGCGGAATGAGAAAAAAATACGTTTATAGGATGATTACAGGTGTGCTACACTACGAAAAATTTGAACACTGATAGAAAATCGAGTAATCAATTTCATGGACTTTCTTTTATTTTTATACCCAAGAATGGCATGGGGGGGCGGAAGAGTTTCGAAGGGTTTTTCTGGAAATAGCAGTGAACAGAGATATATTAAGGCTAATAATCACAATAACTTCTCAGCGTAATTAACTTGATTTCAGCAATTGGATTCGCGTGAACGCTCTAACAAACCTTTCATTTATCTTGTGAGCAAATACGACGAGATGGTATTGACGGGATATAAAAAGAAAACTTTTAATAATTCATCCTCGTGAAACCAAGAAGTTTGTTTCATTAATCTCAATTTCACTCAACTAATTGACAAGGGAGTAAATGGCTACGGAATAAAATTTACTCCTGTTTTGGAGAGAATTTAGAGGAGAAAAATTAACAATAAGGTGGCTACAAATCTGGCCCGGGACGTAAAACGCAAAAAGCAACGGCGAAGAAAAGGGGTTGACGGCCCGCGCTGGAAAACGGCCCCCATTCGAAATACCCCCTCCCCCAGGGAGACCCCAGCACGCCCCTAGCTAGCAGTCACTCACACACCCCGCGCCTTGAAAAATCTCTTCAAGCCGTGTCGTCACGCGTCCCGGAATAGAAAAGCTCGGCGCAAGCCCACGCGCGAGCCACACGGAGGAAGGAGAGCAAGAGACGGCACGCGAGTCGGTGAGGAGTGCGTGCGAGGAAGGCTGAAATAAAAGCAACCGAGGGGCAGTGACAACCGCGAAGTAATTACGGCGTACACGCACGGACATGGCCGTAATATCTCCGCCTCAGATCGTCCAGCGTCTCCAATACGCGTATTATTTTCCTGCTCCATCGAGATATATGTACTTTCACCCACAAGCGTCACACACTTGGCTACTTTTTTTGATGAGGCACAAACTTAGAGAGTAACGCAGAATGAATGCAACCACACATTTATTAATTTGGTCCAGCGAAAAGGGAAAAAATATTTTACAAAGTTCCTAACATAATATTTCTTACAAAATTACACCACCCTGCTTAAATTATTGCTTCAAAAAGACAACGGAATAAGCATAAAGTAAAATACAGAAACAGAGAAATCAAGGATGAGGACACTAGGACCCGGATCGATAAATGTAAGGAAAAGATGCCGGCAGATGACTAAGATTCAAATAGGAAACAATTTTCCGATAAATTGAAACATGAGAGTGAAAACCACAAGTTGAACTAACCAGTCGTTCTTCACGAACGGAATCCTAACCCCAATCGATTGGTGTCCACATTTTCGACCCAAATATGCGTAACAGAGATCAAATGAGCTATTATACCAGTTTATTTTCCCTAATTCTCTAAGGCAAACTGCTGTCAATGCATGAAAACTGCGAAAATTTACAAAAGGGGGCATACTGTTCCCGGTCACAGAGGCAATGATACATATTGTCGACTCCTTTTACGAGCGTAGGTAGTAATTCCATCAAGAACTGGAAAAAAAATAACAGGAATACGACTCGCCATTGGTGAGATCTTGTCCACTTAATATCTACCGGAGATGATCCAATATCTCAAAATAATAACCTGGATTCCCAGTGCTGAATTTCATTTTTGGAAAACAAGCCAAACAGCACTTATAAACTGGAGACTTCCAGGAGAAATGGCTCAGATCCACGGCGCAGTCGTAAATTTAGCCTCCAATTGAAATTCGCGGACTAGAATCCTTTCATCAGAGGGCTGCAAAATTTAAAAACTTCTTCATTGAGAACGTCGTAAATCAGTTTCGTGCTGGAACTGAATTACGATCGAGGGAATGGAGGAGTTTGCTCTGTAAAACAATTAGTTCGACCGTAGATGCTTTTTGAAGAAGGATGACCGACACCCGGAGCTTAACGTCACCATTATTTTTGCTGTACAAGCCAAACGGTAAGGCTTCTGAAAGGGTATTCTCTCCATTCGACTCGCACTACGATATTAAAACGTACACATACATGGACAATGTATATGAGAATGGAAATCTACGGAGGCTACGATAAAAAAAATATTCCCACGGCCGCAGTAGCCCCACAATCAAACTAAAAACTCCCAAAACTCGGCACTCCAGCCCCACGTTTCTCTAACTCACGCCCTTACACAGAACTGGGCAATTCTCCAGCAGCTCAAATGACGAGGGGAAAATATCGGGAACAAACTCCCGGTTGCCAGGGCAATGCGGTGGCACTACCTCGGAACTAGCAAGCAGCCCACTCGGCTACCTTCCCTCCCCATCCTCGGGAAAATGGTACGCTCCGGCCGGCTGCGGGCGAAATTCTGGCCGCACAAGAAGGAGGTTCCGCCGAGTGGACCGTCCCCGGCTGGCCGGCCTCCGAAAACCACCCCCGACCTGGCACCGCTCATCGCTTGGCACCCTCCTCCGACACCTACCTTCGCCCCCAAACCCACCCTCCCCTCTCAACCCACCCCCGTAGCGATGATTCAAAAAGAATAAATTAAAACGAAGACCTTTCCCAGATGGGGGTGAGGGTGGAGGGACAGCCAATATTAAGGTCGACGTCAGTGGCCGCAAAATAAGGCCGGCTACGCGAAAATAACTGCCGTTCCCATTCAAGAGTTCCCGACTCCCTCTCCGCATATAAACTCCGACGGTGGGTGGCGGAAGAAGGTGGAAGTGGTCAGGGAGATGCCTTTTCATCGCTCGCTTTGATGTCGACGAAGGGTGAAAGGGGGGACGGGCAATGTACAGCCTCACTTCCTCCCATCGAGTGAATGCTAAGTCGCTCATATCTACCGCCAATTTTATCACGGACGGATATGTCCTTTGAGGACTTGGCCACATGGGATCGCGGGAGAGGAGATAAACATAGCAGCCAGACGAAAATCTGCCGGGACCTTCTGGAAAAGATTACATTCCATGCTCCATCTTTGTTTTCTCAGCTCCGCGATCGCATCCTTCTCCTCCCTAGATCCATTTTGAAACGCCGAGGCTCATTTCAACGGCCCCTCACCAAGGCCAATGAGGCGAAGATGTTTGCGAGGTCGTTGAAAGTAAGACAAACGGCGAAGAGAAGGTGGGAAACTGCCTAGGGAGCAATCGGCATATAGCAGAAACAGGACATCTCACGGGCAAGACGCCAAATTTGGATCGTTCCACCATCCGGAAAACGTAACTGGGCAAGCAGACCTTCGACTGTCAAAAGGGCGAAAACGGTCGCGAATGACTGTGCTTCTGTGGTTAAGGCGAATAAAAAGAAAGCTAGCAGTACTGGGACAATTGTGCCCGAGGAACCCCGAAAAATAAGGTGTGGATGGGAAACAAAAGGAGTTGAAACCACTGCCGACGCCACCCCATTGAAACCAAAATGAGGGGGAAATACTAACGGTACAGCCCGCGAACCTTTTCACAGCGTATCCAGAAGGTAAAATGCACGACAGTGGGTGGTCACCTAAATGATCCTCACACAAACAAGTGAGAGAGGTGACCTGGACAAAATTACTAACTGAACACTCCTAACACAAAGCCCACGAACCGGGAAGGATATTTTCAACGACTTTTCGACCGAAGGGAGCAATGAAATGAACAAGTGCCTTGCAAAGGATAAAAGGAGACCTTTCCTTGCATTGGTGAACTCGCGAAACCCACCTGTAGAGTTGGGAGAGTGTTGAGAGCCCCTGGAGGCGGAGCGGGGGCCGTTGCTGCTTCCCCCGGAGGGCGGACTGCCGCCGCTGCGGGGAGAGCCTGGGGGCAGGTTGTCCGCGACGGACATGAGCGCCGCCATGGGCGACTGGCTGTTGCCCGCCGCACCCCCGGCGCCCTGCGACCCCGCGCCTCCCGCCGCACCCGCCACGTGCACCTGCTGCTGCTGCTGCTGCGCTTGCGCCTGGGCCTGCTGCTGCGCCTGTTGCTGCGACGACTCCTGCGGAGAGGCGGTCCTCGGGCCCAGGGGTGAGCCGGCGCCGCTAACGCCCAGGGGGACGCCAGGGTAACCTGCAGCGAGGGTGCGGCACCGTCAGTCTACCAATCTGCCTTTACCGGTCAAGAGACAGCAAAATGGACAACGGAGAAGGTCACCAAATTGGAGTTAGGCAAAGCCGTGATTGCAAAATATCTTACAGCTTACAAAAATAAAAAACAAAGACTAAGTGAATTGGTAAGTAAAGGAATGGGATGACGGTTTGACCTTTTGAATTTGATTAAAACAAGGAAAATTGAAACGATAAATTGAATTATACTTAAGAATGGATACGATATTAAGGAAATAATGACATATAATTAACAAAATAAAATTAATGGGATCTGAAGTAGAAGATACACAAAATAATAAAAGCATAATGATTTTCACTTCCTAAATTGCGAAAACACTAACTAGCTTTTTTCAAGGGTTGGAAGCGGCTACTTTGTTCAGCTCTGGAAAGACTTAATATCAGATGAACCTTTATCCTCCTAACGTAACGTTGTGGAGCTTCGAGTTAGTCTACAGGGAACTCTAAACGTCAGAGCCGATTACTATATTTAGCTAATTATCGATTGCAACAGAAGAGACAATGTGTGTTCATGTACGCAGTATAATGTAGGTAATTATTTTTCCTTCGTTTGGAGGGAGTCAAAATTAGATAACTTAAGACCAAAAAACATTATCAAGTTTTGCAATTTTACGAGAGCGCAATTAGGATAGCCGATGGAGAATCTTAGAGAGCAGGATGATCGTTACCGCCAACACGCTTATGTAAGGAGAGGAGAAAATGGAGAGGGAGTAGTGGGAGGAAATTGAAGCAGAAGAAATAAATACTCAAAGATCGGGAATTCAAAGTCCACCCAGGGAGTGGATGCTGTGTTTGTCTTAGGATTTTTAGAGGGTGCTATAATACCTTAGCCATCGGAGAAACGAAATTGGAAATCTATTGTTGCTATGAATCACAAGGGAGTGAGGAAGGAAGAGAGGATGGCCAATTTAGTTAAAAGGAAAAGGAATAGAAAGTACGCAAACCTGAAGAAGCACATAATACGGAAAACGAGCGTTCAGCATAAACGTTAAAGAATTAAAGATAAGAAACCATATTCCATCAAAACATAATAATGCTATTTCTCCAGCGAAACTTGCTGTATTTGTGCGCGTATACTAAAAACTTTAACCAATAATAATTTCAATAACTCTTTTGACAGAGGACGGTGGCACAGTAAGTGGAAGATTATAACACTGAATCAAATGTATAATCTCCTGAAACTCAAGTTCAACATGCCTGAGAAACAAAATAGTCGCCTAGAGCGAGAACTACGGATAAGGCTTCATGCACATATCCACCTTCGTATGATAAGCATTATTGTAGGAATCGCACTTGTGCTCATTTATAGAGACCCAGAGTGGGTGTAACCGCAACACAGCACAATAATAGCGTAATGCGTATCTGAGGTAAGTGCTGGGAAGTGTTCGCCGACGCGAAATGACCGCAGCATTCCTCGAAGCAAATCAGCTCCAAGCCAAGTCAGAAATGGAACGATTACGATTTTCCTAGCCATGAAGTCATCGAATTGCGAGGTTTCACCAGAAAATCCATTTTCCAATTGTTGCCGCTATACATCAAGAGGATGTAATGGCATGGTGGCGATAATACAGGAACTCATGACCTCATAATAATTCCTGAAATTACACTTATTTTTTACTCTCCGTAATTTATCATATCCTGGAAGCCCGCAGTTGAGTACCAACCCCTTTTCTCATTTAAAAAAATTGAGTTTCCGCCTAAAGAATTCATCACGAGCTCGGAACCTGCAAATGTTGATAACGTAGCAGGGATCAACTGCGATCAGGCCAATGTTCAAACACCTATTGTCTCAGCTTAAAACTTAGTTCCTAAGTCTGCATGACATTTCGCATGACATCCTGATAATTTACAGAATTGCAGGGCTCCGAAGACGGAGGAATACAAGAGAATCGCGAGGGAGGTTGGGGTGTACGGAGAGAGCACCAGCTGCCGCGAAGTGCATCGCTCACACTACGAGAAGGGTGGGCGTCAAAGAGGGCGGGGGTGAGGACAAGGAGGGGGGAAAGAAAGAAAAAGGGTCTTGGATGAAGGGGAAGGATGAGGGGAAACGAAGGGTTGTTGTGGGCGGGGGTGGTTTGCGGCCGGAAGGAATCCGCTACCCGTGACGTCACTCGTCGGTGTGCCCTCGGAAGCGACCCTCTTGGGGAGTGGGAGAGAGGGACAAGCCCCTGACTACACGGGAGACGTTTCACACAGAGAGAGAGAATATTTAATGGAGAGACGGGCAAACGTGTATCTGTGTGTGTGTGACAGGAAGGACGAGCCGTAAACGACGTGGCGGCCATCCGAAGGGCACTTGGGAGGGAGGGATGCACGAGACCGAGGGAGGACCACGCCTTGAAAGCGCCTTTAAAAGGCGGGAATGGTGAGCACCGCAGAGCGGGTCTCCCGCACCCGCGGCCAGCACCACGAAGGCGAAAATTTGTCTTTAACGAGCGGCCACGGAAACAGGCTGGGCGCCAGGCGAGCGGGAGCTGAGCAACGCTGAGCCAGCGAAAACAATACCACTGACGTCAAAGGTGAGAAGGTTAAAATTAAAAAAAAAATACCTCTTTGGAGAAAATTTTCGAGAGGGTCTAACGAGTTCCACACGAAAGTGTTGATGAGAACTTACGGAATAATT
Source organism: Platycnemis pennipes (assembly GCA_933228895.1). Lineage (NCBI taxonomy): Eukaryota > Metazoa > Arthropoda > Insecta > Odonata > Platycnemididae > Platycnemis > Platycnemis pennipes. Next base: position 27,199,652 of record OW121849.1, read on the forward strand.
GTGCGCGTAATTTCGTCGAAACTCATTTTCACACTATAAACATGGTTACAAATAACTCGCCAAGAGAAAATTGCAACAAAACATAATTACAATACATATGAACTTTCGAAGTTACATCAAATTCTTCTTATAAAGAGCCTAACATAAGAATGTATAGTGCGAAAAAAATGGGAAGCTTACTGGATAACAGATTTCAAAACATAAAAATGCGGACAGATGAAACTACTTACTGAAACCTTAGAAACATAAATTACCAAATCTAAGCAATATTGATAAGGCGCGAGTCACCTAACTCTGGCAATGCATCAGATTAAAGATTACGTTTTCGGCGCTATAACTGGCAAGCTGACTCTGTCTCACTCTACGCACAATATACGAACACAATATCTGGGCTCGGGGCGGGACTCGACCACGGGTTCACCAGATCAACACGTTGACAAACTGACGAATACATTAACTACGCTTCGATTTTTATCCACTGATAGGTGCTAACTACTGGCAAAACACCCTCAGCAATGGTGGTTGTTGTGACCCACATTTCGTGTAAAAAAAGATACTAACGTACGCTACAAACTGCTGCTTGTGCGTGTAATACTATGGGAAAGATCACCACGATCCTTTCCTATCGATGGTTGCCGAAGAGAGGGCAGCACCACAGGAGCGCTTCGCGGTGAAGTTCCCCTCCCTCCGGGGATCTCCCTAGACTGGACGGGGGCGAGGCAAGATTGGAACCGTTTAACGGCAGCGGCCCGCCTCGCATTCGATGAGAAAGGACGATGGGAGACGATTATAGATGAGAGAAAGTCGTGACACGAAACGGGCATGGCGGAGGAGAGGGGAGAACAAAGGAGGGGAAAGTCATAAGCTTGCAAAGAGGATATTGTCCGAGAGAGTGAGAGAGAGGATTTGTCCTTGGGATAGAGGGAGGAAGGAGGCGGTGGAAAAGGCCGCCCCCTTCCTCCTCCATCCTGCTCTTTACCATTCCACGCGTGGAGTCGGCGTGCGAGGACGAGGGGAATGCTGGGAAGCCTCGGAGAGGGGAAGTGGAGGGAGAGGGGGCGGATAGGAGGTAGTGAGAGAGATTTCCTCCCACAAGTGAGAAGCGAGAACGAAAGCCGAGCTAGTGAGAGCACTCCGAATCGGTAAAGAAAGAGAGACTCCAAGCGAAGAGATGAATAACACTCCCCGAAACAATCGCTGTGATGGCATCGAAGTAAAAACGCTGAGGAATCAAAGCGCTTAAATCAGGCATGAGTTCACATTAGATGGGTTCAAGTTATATAGGGATATGATCATGATCTCTCATGATAAACTCAATCCACACAGAGTAATGTACACATGAATAATGCTTCCTTCACTCAATCCGTGATGAAAAGTGGACTATGATTGCACACAAGGTTTGGTTGGGGCATGACGGTACTCGGCGCACATTCCACAACCAAATAGCTTCATTCGTAACGGCACAAAAATTGTGGTCAACTAACACTCCAATATACACGAGATGTTACGGACTGAGTGTGGCCAGAAGTGAAGTCAAATGTTTCGAAGTGAGTCATACCGCATCGGTTTAGTTTACTTGAGAATTAAAAAAAAATACTTTCTCGTATTCCCTCAATCCTGAAATTCCACTGATTTAGTGATTACTGCGCAAGAGCCATTGATTTCCCGGAGACTGGTTTTCCGATTAGTGCTACTATAACGCAATGTAATCTTTCGGCATTGAAGACAAGTCCAAGGAAATTACATGCACGAGCGACCGCGAAGGTTAAGGCCTTATTGACCGCATGACTGAATCAAGGACAGGAGGACCAGATGGTTGGTTTTTAAGTACTTGGATGCCATTACATAGACTGGATTATAATTCACAAAAAATGAAACAGAGTCTTTTGTGAATTTCCAAGGATCAAAAAACTTTAAACTGAAGTAGAACGCAGAATGTACGTTACTAACAAGAAGAGGAATGAAGATAATGACTTGAACTGGAGGGAACAACCCATTCTAACTTCGAGGTATGTGTTTTTGGGGATAGGACAATTCATATAAGTCCCATCCTCTAACAATTAGATAATGTCATCTACATCTACACGATACCCTGCAAGCCACCGCGAGGGTGTGTGGTAGGGTGTGAATATGTCAAGCTCGTGCATAGGATAACGTTCTGTCACCAAAACGTAACAAAAACAGCTCCAAGAAAATAACCGAGAACGACGTAAGCCATGTTAATGACTTTAATTTGAGACGCTTAAATTAAAGAAATTCTGTTTTAATTTTTCGGGCGATTTGAAAAATGACACATGAAAGGTTTACCTTAATCATTCATTGTAACAAGGCGCAAATTAAATCGGTCGCAGTGGCATTATTGTAAGCTGAGCCTATCAATCAGATGTGGAGGAGGAATATTTATGGAGTTTTATCTGCCGGAATTAACCAGAAAGCGATATTCTGGCAGAGGTTGACGATGCCAAGGGTTGATAAGTTATTAGTGGAAGCTGGTGTCCTTCGAAAAAGAATATACTATGAGAGAATATGAACTAACACAAATATAACCCCTGGACTGGGGTGAGATTGCGACTTCTTATTCATGTGCTTATGCATATGTAATGTATGCTTAGTGTAAATTCACCCCTGCCAGACACGTTTATAGTGGCTTTCAGTGTATTATGTAGATGTAGCGGTACCTACTTCTAATGATGTACTACTAAGAAATTCCGCTTGCGCAAATTACATTACTCGAGCTGAAATTAGGTTTCTCGATAGTTTATGACGGTACCTTCCACAGTGAAACAAATACGTGGTGAAGTACACTTGAGAAATGGAGACGGGATACAAGGCGGTGGTAGCAACGAGCATTGGTACAAACAACATAACCGCGAAACCACTTTCAGGGTGCCACCGGATCATCCCGTATTGCAGCAATGGCCACTGGCGCCTAACTTGGCGCCCTGCGGCGGGGAAGCAGACGCCGCGGAGTCGACGGCATTGACTTACTGACTTCAATCGGGCAAAGGAGCTTTTGGGCGCGGACACGACCAAAATACCACATCTGCTGAATAATAAGCGAGTCACGCAGGTATGCACGCGTGGCCAAGGAGGAGGCACTCCCCCGAGACCCTACCCTCCTCCTTCCCCGTCCGCAAGCACGTCGGCAGCGCTTCCTACGCAAGACAAGCGCCCGAGGAAGACATGACGGCCTCTCCCCCATTCCCCTTCCTTGGGAGATAGCAAGGAAACGAGAGACAATCGGATACCGGGCCGCGTCACGAGGGAGGCGGATGTTTGCCATTCGCACGCACATGTGGAAGTGTGTTGGAGAGGGCTAGCCCGCCGCCGCCGCTGCGGTCGTTCAAGTCACTAGCGCCTCCGGAAACGGCGGCCGCAGAGAACGTTTGTGACGTGGACGGCCGCGCGGGGAGCATAAATTTGCCTCTCCGGTGTTCGCATAACCCAAGTCCACGCTTGACTGAATTATGCGAGAATAAAGCGCACGAAAATGGGCTAATCGTGCGTGGATTACACGCCAGGCACGTGATATTTAGGACTGTGAGGAAGGCGTTCTCGCTCGTCGCATCCGTCGATTATACACTGCGATCACTAGAAAATGATTCTTCGCCACTTTTGCACCCAAGTTGCACGCGCTTTTGCGCAATCGTTAACCCTTTTTCTATTTACGTAATGGCATATCTTATACTGCATTAACTAGGGCACGCTCGGCAACGATCAATACCACACCCTCAGTGGCGCAGAAATAAAACATACTCTAGTAATTCGTGGGTTATCATTGTATTAAGCACTTGAAAATGACGTGTACGCACGGAAACCACGGTTCAGTTGCTTCAAAAGCACGTTAAGACGAGAAGTACACAGTTTTATTTCTTCCACACAATAAAGTTCCACGCCTCACGCCCGAAGAGCAAGAAACACCCCTTATGCCACGAACGAGGCATATTGCAAACGTAGACACCAAACACTTTCCATTTACATCAACTATTCATCACCAAATCTATATTCAACCCAAAAATTTATATATAGTTGATTATTCTGGAGTTTAGGTTCTTGAGAAAATGAAAAATTTAAACTATTTGGCCGACCAAAAATTTATATGCATAAGTCACATTTAGCGCTAGACGGTAACGCTGGCGAAAGAGAAAACAAAATGAATTCCTTAACAGAATGAATTCTTTCAACGTGTTAGAGGGAATTTTCTGACGATCGTGATGAAATGTTTTGCAACCTTATTTACGTTTTCACCTAGCCTTTGCCCTGCGTGGTGACGGCAGGTCGGTTCATGTTGCATTTCAAGGCGGAACGGCAGGCAGCTGTGTGATGGAGTAGTTCACGTCATTTGACTTATTTAAACTCCAAAACGCAAACCGACAACGGTCAACACGAATGGGAGGTGTAAAGAAATAGGTCGACCACTTCTTGCTTTGGCTCTTATCTGATGACCCGAGGAACTGTTTCGCGAAGCCCTTGAGCTAACGTGCACGCAAGTTTCGTAGACTAGACTCGGGAACAAACAGATATTCTGATTGCTGGGGAAATGGCGGTGAAATGGGAATTCAAACGAGCTTGGATACTGAGGTCCATATTCAGAATCTCAAGTCTCGCTTCTACTGCTTTTTCGAGTCAAGTTGGTGTAAGAACTGACCCTGTAAAATCGGTAGTAGAAGTAGTGAGACTAGTTGAGATTCTGAATATGATCATAGATATATAGAATATCAACTTAGTTATCAGCGTCATGCTGAGCAGTAATACCAACATCACATGTACAATCTGTATACCAATCTATACAAAGATTTTTGGATGCCAGTAGTAGAAGCGAAACTGTAGTTGAAAGACTGAATAAGGCCCTAAACATCCAGTTGCGCATGATTCTTACCTATAACATATTTTTACGAAGTAGTACATTTTTGGTGATCTTCACAACTTGCCACACACGCTCGTTGTGGATCGCAGGGGTTTACTTACATGTTGATAACTTGAAGGAATATTAGATTAGAATGATAAAAACTTTGATCTCTATCATAGCTAAGCAATCAATAAATCAAAAAAACGAAAAGTAAGATCCCAGATGATAGCGAGCCGTTTCGAAAGGCAAAATTTGCCTTTCCTTTCGATCGCCTGTCAATAAAAGAAATGCAATTTGCGAGGTTAAAATATGAGCAGAGGGAATGAACGCAAACGAAAGAGGGAGCAAACCGTATTTGATAGCAAATATTTGGAGGTTCCAGGCACCAGAAATTCTTGATCAGAGAACCCAAGCATTTTCGCACGGGGCCATCCATTCGTTCCACGCCTGAATGCCCTTAACTTCTACGCCTGAGTGTATAGAGAGCTATGCTATTAATAATCATCGTAAACATGGAAGTAATAGTCTCAAACGAGCGTGTGAAATGACCCCAGGCGCTAAACCGCTCCTGCATCAACAGCGTTGAGAGCGATTTCGACCCCGGCGGGGGTTAAAATAATAATAAATAAAGCGACAGAGAGAGAATATTAATCCATATTGCAGCGCACTAGGCTGGCATGAGGCCAGCGACATGTTTGTAGCCCAATCACGACAAGGCCTCTATGAGACAGACCTCCAAATACACCCTCCTCTCTCCAAGAGAAACCCGTCACAGTCCATCGAGAAAGGGATCACGTCCGCATGACATATTGGTCACGTGCACTATATTTCACCGCAGCAAAGAATTTGGGCAGGCGAAGGGATATGGTAATCAACCGAGCATCAATCGGAAAAAAAATCCGCTGACAAATGCAAATGAAAATAAATAAACTTTGAAATTTAACCGGCGGTAAAATGGGAAAGAAAATGCACCCCTCTTTCATCTATAATGAACGACTAGTCTCGGAGAACAAGTGCAAATTGAACACGCGATCTCTGGTTTAATATTCAAGGTAAACTCCAGCTTGCATGAATACGCTCAAGTTCGCAAAGCCACCCATCCTAACGGGTCGAAACCACCAAGGAAATATATGCCGAACGAGTAAATGCATAAAACACTAATCAACTTAGCCATTAAGCCCTTTGCCGAAAGAATACGTCTTGTGCATCCTTTCGGGAAGAGGCTTAATGGCTTAGTTTCTTAAATTTGACCTAAATCTGAAGGACCAAATACTCCGGATTCGAGATTACAAAAGCGCACCGCTTATTATTTCGGGCGTGGTGCTAAAAATTTAATTTTAACGAACGATTGAACGGAACCAGACCAAAAACTTGAAATTCTGACATATGCGAACTAATGCAATAAGATTTTTGCTTCAGCTTTTCATCGATATCAATTTGTGCCAGGTAAAGCGTGCGCATTCAGCCACAATTACATGGATGAAACGAAATGGGCGACATTCGTCGATTCATTAGTCGAACCTAAGAAAAGCATATTGGATTAAAGAAAATGAACTCGTAGTATATATGCCGAAAATAAACCACTGTCATCAACACGAAAAAATCGATAACCCGAAAGTTATTTTGGACAAAATGATAATTTTGTTAGCTCTTCGCGCATAACATTCTACGCGCCATATTCGATGTCTAAATCTGCCTGCCACCTGGGAGCATAATTCCTAAGGCGTCCCTCAACCTTTTTATTCGGCGGAACTTAGCAACAAGAGGTGCACTATCGCCTGCTACGCATTCACTACGATGCTCGGTCTGGTATCTTCCCATGGCGAACAGGCTCTTGCAGGTATTTGACGGTTCTATTCTCCGCCAGTTTTTTCGTCGCAAAACCAGTACGGCAAAGGAGACCGACTACAGGGGATCGAGTCGCCTCGAGTGATTATCTTGTACGGACAAAACCCGCCCGACCTTTCCCAAACACGAAAAATAGACGGCGCCAACACGACATCACAACAACCAGCTCCGTGGGAATGAAAAATACACCGTCGACGAAGATAACGCTTTCAAAAATGCTCAGCGTAGGGAAAGCTGAAAAACTATTTTGGATAGCACATACTTACTAAGGAGGATTTGTCGAGATTATCTTCCATTTTATAGCCAGATAAGATTACAAGGGATTATAAGGGAGTCAGCCCATAGGGTGATCAACTCACAATGGGTAAAAGAAGGGCGAAAAAGGGACCAGCAATAGGACACCCTGATCCATTAATTACTGAAAGGACGGCTTAGCATCCGACTTCGGTAAGTGTGAGTGTACTCTTGTAGTAACTACTTTAATTCCCTCCGCGAGCTTTCTAGTTATTTGCAAAAGAGACGCGATAAAGTTCAAGATGGAAGTCGTCAAGGACAAGAAGAGCCGATGAGAGGCTGTGATCGGAAGAAATACATAATGTTCCGGGAAGTATGAGAAACGTATGACAAAGACGGAAATTCCAAGCGACTAAACTGAGAGAAATTTCCGAAGCATGTCAAAAACTTGTTATGCTTCATGAAAGCGAATTCATAACCTGTTTTTGTGACTCACTTAAGGTCGAAGACCTCGGAAGTAACGCTTTTAACGTTGTATTTTCCAATTCCGTCCACGGGAAGGCTAATCGCTGAGGATCGTACGTTGCCCCTCACAATCCACTAATTAGGCTAATTGACAGACGCAAGACCAGGGAATGGGACCATCGGAACGCCGCTTTGTGCCACTTTTCAAGTGGAATTAAGAGTTACTCAGAGAATATCTGCCTAATTAGTCATTTCCCCGCAGGCGCAAGACCTTCAAAAGGCTACTTAACCGGTAATGGTGGCAGCAACTGAACCATTGTAAAGATGCATCAAAACAATGAAAAAAAGTCATTGACGACAAAACGAGACAAATAGTAATTGATACCTATTTGATAAAGTTTCGTAGGAAATAGCAGGTGGCCCAGTTGGGGGAACTGGCCCCCCCTTCCCTGACTGTGTGAATTTCACACGCCAATGGCTTAGCCCGGGGTGAGATCTACCCTCACCTTTCAAAAACCAACTTTCGGGTTGAACACAACTTTTTTATATGCTAATGTTAATGAATGAACCAGAAATTTACATTAAAGGCAAGAAGATAAAAATACTACGAGCTTAAAAAGAATGTAAAACGACAGGTCACTGAACTAACAAATTTAGCAGAAACTACCGTAATGAAGGGTCAAACCATCTGCATTTTGCCCACCTGTTTGCCCGCTATTACACAAGAGCAGTACACAGCAACGGCGAGAAACGACGGATATTATTGTCCAGCGCATATAAATCGCTCGCTCGATGGCCGAATTGCGATGGCATTAACACCCGGAGAGGATGCCAAGCCACTAGATATCACGAAGGAGTAACTGGCAACGGGAAATATACTCCGTACATTATATTAAACTTACAAAACAGCAACAAAGAACATGATTTGGAGAACCGAGAACCTCTCAAATTCACAATTTCAACCCTGCCTCACGTCGATTTACGAAAATCAATTCTTCCTCATGAAATACACCTATTATTCATACAGTTAAGCATGATCATTCACTAAACACCTGTTTCTAGAAAGTCATTCCGTAATTGAGGCCGATATCATCGATTTAAGTGTCCTATCGTCAGCGAAAGAGAGCTCCGCCTGGAGTGACGGTCATTCCCATTACCCCGTTCGTTAACTAGCACACACTAGAAAGTAAGGCTACCAATGAGTTGTAAGTACATTCAAGGCGATGAAAGTAACACGAAACTGTGGAAAACGCCGTTCGCGATGTCATCGATCTCTGAACTACTTGGCGGAGAGTGAGAGAGACGTTGCCGCCAACTATAGATTTCTAAGCCGCAGATACAATGAGACAAGTGAAAGCCAACTCGAAGAATACCACTCACGTTCACTCTATTACTATTAGATCAACAGTATTTAGAAATCACAGGCATACTTCATTCTCGGGGCCATCATTACAATTCACTTAACTACCAACATTGATAATGAAGTCATTGTTTCGGTTTAATCCCATGAAAATAAATATTTTCCTATATGAGAATATTACGTTAGTGAACACGTACCTACATATCTTTTTTAACCAACCGTGAATATACATGAATAATTGATCCCACATGTACCGCCTCCACAATTTTGCCAGAGCTAGCCTAAAAACGAGAGATTACAAATATAAAAGAGAGCCCTAAAGCATAATTTTGTTTGCAGTCGTTCTACGATGCAGCAGTACTGCATCTACGATGGAGAATCGAATTGTTGGTTTTTTTATAATTTAATTTTTTATTTACAATTTTAATATACACGCAGATTTTACAAGGCATAAACGTAATCTAAACCGTTACCACTTAATAGGGATGATACGCTTAAACATTTTAGGCAAAGGAAATTAAAGAAAATTGCTGTATCATCACATATAAGCACCCCCACTATGTACCTAAACTACAATTCCAGCATTGATCACATGATAAAAGTACCAAAGTCGCAAGAACGGCCACTTTTCAAACACTGTATTGTAAGCTATTGACCTTCCTCTGCACGACATCTTTAATCAGCTGATCCGACGGGCTTTGGATGACTCCGCCACTGCCTTTCACCGACCACACCGAAGTGGCAACACCGGATCGCAGCGCTTGGCAACGCTGGATGACGCGCTGTTCCACTGCTGTTCCCCCTCCCGTCGCTACGGGAGCTCCCTCCCCTCCCTAGGCGTCGACGACGGCGCAGCTTATCTCTCTCTCTCCCGCCTCCCGCCCTCCCTCCCCCCGCGACCTCTCCACCAAACCGGTCGACCAACATTCCTCGGCGTCTTTCCGAAAGAAGGCCACCACACCACAATGAACGGAGCAAGTGGTACCGGAGACCTGCCGAGCCGCGGCGCTACCCTCAAAGGACCTCGAGGCGTGACGTCAGCGGAACGCAACACAGCGTGCTGCGGACGGATTACGTCGACCATGATGGATTCCATGAAAACTTTCCTTTACTTACGTCACAGCGGCGGAGAAACGCATTAGTGTAATACAAGAGTGTCCGAATTCCTGAGAATCCAATCTCAACGACTGAGACACAGGAGGAAACAGGAAATCAAAACAAAGCGACAATTATGAAACTATAAATACATAACATAAATATACGGCACAAATATAGTAGACGAACAACCGTTTGACGTTCTCAAGAGTATAACACTCTATAACGTAGTAACGGGAAGCTCTTGCGACCTGTTATTATTTCATGAAATTATCTTACAACCACCAAAAGAGTTCCAACGCATTGCAATGTTATAACGGCCCAGGGAAGGCCTAACAAACGTAAATCTGCCACTGTCAGATGATTGCAAATAAATGGGGATACTAATCATTTCATGACACTACATCAAACAAAATGAGTAAACCATTGCCAGAAGAAACCTGGCTATAAATTGATGACAAAACGATCGCCGGGTAAGAGAAACAAAAAAAATATTTCCATTGGCAGAATATCGTGATAATCAAGTGTCGGATGATATAAAAGGGATACAATAGATTTAAAATATCACGGACCGCGAGCACCAACACGTGCTTAATGGGTAGTCAACGTCGCCGATAAGTCATCTTTACTAATGCTATCGGCACACTTTCCTTTGGCCTGAAATAATCGATAAAACAAATGGGCAGCAGGCAAACCGAACGGTTATGGCAACCTACCCTATCTCCCTCAATAATCTGCTACCCGTAATACCAGCTGAGGACGCGGAATTTGAAAGGTTAACGGCTCTTGCAACGCGTATTAGAGGGAATTTGCCCTGGGGGAACCTGGGAAAGGGATTTAACGGGGGAAGGCCTTAAACACCTCCCTCTCTCTCACCCTCAGAGTGTGGGAAGGGGATAGGCAGAAATTTTTCCTTCGGGTCTCTGAAGTCCAACCCCGACTCCAGACACCCTTAGGGTCGTTCTATTCCAGTACTGGGAGGAGGAGCAGTCATAAACCTAGCGGGAATCTCCCTCCATCCGTCGAGAGGGGTGGGAAGCTGAGGTCTGTGGAAGTGAAAAAATAAACCGCCTATCACTCCATAACCCAACTCACCCACCCTCTTCTTTCGGGGAATTCGCCCTCAAGAAAGCACGCACAACAACGAAGTGGAAACCAACCTGACCGGTCCACTCTCAGGACCCGCCTCGTCATTTTCAAACCAGCCCACCACACCACCTGCCGAGACGTTTCTCCACACCCCCTCCCCATTTCCTACCATCCAGGGACGAAAAAAACGACCGTTTTATTTTTCAAAAAGTCCACCGGAATGCCGACAGAGTCGGTGCGATCGCAGCCGGAGGACAAGAGGAAACTTGTGACTTCATGTGCAAGAACAAGAAAACAATGAAGAGCGGGAAAATCCGCAGAGTTACTTCTCCCACGTGAACCCGCGAGAAACGAACAACACTCACAATCATGCCGCGAAAACTCCCGTTCATTCGTCGACAAGGGCTGCACGAAATACCGTACATTCACCTTCGGAAAAAGAACAGCTTTTGAATAGGCAACATAACGAACGACATTACCAGCAGGATTCGAAGAATGTTCTGTATTCCGTTCTAAGACTGAAGCAAGTAGTAGAAAATAATCAAACTTAATTACAATCTCTCTCGAGTTTGACTGTAATCGTCAGTGCAAGGCAACAAACACTACATCACTGAAGGTATTTTGTCCTTAGGACTGTGAAGTGTTCACAAGCATAATGCATGTACCATGTCACCAGACTGAGAATAGTGGTTGACTTACATTACACCCTACAATCCACCGTAAATGTGTGTGGCAGGAGGAAGGATCGGTACATGTGTTCGAAAAGATCGAAGAATGAATTTTCCGGCAGAAATTTAAAACTAGTATATTCAATGAAGATGTAAGATATATATTAAGAACTCCTGCGCACTATGCTACACTTGATCAGGTGAACTGCATCAGAGAGATTGTGGTACCGATAGATTTAGAATATCATTTTTCGCAAGTATATAGGGCAAGTGTTGTGATCTTGAATGTTTTTGCATGTTTGCTTTGCAATTTCTGTTTTTAAAATGGTGAAGTTCTGACTAGTATATTAATACTATTCCTTTTTAAGCAATATATGTAGTGCATGCTTGGTGAGAAATCACCCCCTGCCACACACCTTTGTGGTGGCTTGCAGGGTATTATGTAGATGTAGATAGATCTTCACCCCCCGCCACACTCCCAGGCGGTGGCACGAAGGAAAATACGTAGATGTACTTGACATGAAAGCGGCTTTCTCGTTGCCCAACACTAAACCTTCGAAACATAAAAGACTCCGCCTATGCGAAAGTATCTTTCATGAGCGATCAGAGGAAGCGATCTACGTCTGCCGACTCCCACTTCCCAGAGGCGCGGCAGCTCTTTCCCCGCCGCGCCGGGGAGCGGTAAAGCTAGCCCGCGTGCTTGAGGTCGGAGAATCACTGCCGCAACATGAGAGAGAAGCCACCTCCGTCGCATTCGTGCAAGTGGAGCGGAACCGCTCAGAGAGAGGAGTGTGCACCAGCGGAAATGGTGCTCGAAAAGTAAAGAACTGCGGCCACGGCTCTCCATTTCTCCTGCGGAAACGACACCGCCAACTCCGGCCGAATAAATTGCATGCGGCCAGATGCGATGGAAACTGTCAATCATTTCCTGATTCCTCGATGATAGGTGTGTGCATCACCGCGTCTGCACTTCCCGTCTATTTATCGCTGTCTGGTCTCACTGGCAGCTTAATTCCGGCTTGTTTCATCATGCCAATACCGATGAGGGAAAACAAACGACGAATACTATCACGAACAGCCTCTCTATCGCATTATCATGCGATGTTCCGTGACCTTTCAACCGCGACCATGATCGCCGACAAAAATTTGGTGATGTAACTTCACTGTTATATCAAATAGCCCGTCGCCATCAGGAAGTTAAATATTGGAAGAATAATCACATAAATTTTCGTCAACATTTGTTAGATCCGTTATGCATGTACTTACTATTCTAATATATTGACACAGCAAAAATACGTCCTACTTTCAGGCGAAAACATTATTTACGGTTGTAATATCTTCCGGATATCGCCACAAAAAAAAACAAACTGAGTTAAAATAATTGCCAGCATTGAGAGAATACAAATAACCACACCCAGCATGTGTGTAAGCGCAATGAATCACTCTCTTTCTCTATATTCCAAGGAATTCTTGTTTCTAAGTCTGGCGCTGGAAAGCGAGGAATCTGATTGATCAAATTTCTGATAATGTTAAGGCGTTAATAACGAACACATCTCTGGTCCATGATGCATAGCATCGCAAGATTTTTAACCTACGTGCTACCAACACCGATCTGCTCAAAGATATCACGTCAATCAAGAGAATATATTGAGCAACAAACTGAGAAATAAGGAAACACCATGAGTAACCATCCGTGGTTATCAATTTCTCGTATTCACAGACGCAATAATAAACACAGCAAGCCGTTGCAAGCAAAAGCCGTTGATTTTAATCATCGTTCCGTCTCAACATGGCCGCGTAAACTTTGATCGCAATACGCATGATACCCGCGCCCTGAATAAGGAGGGAGTGGGGGAGAGCTGTAAACATCTAGAGCCCGCCATCAAAATTGGATTGAAAAGCGAGCGGGATTTATTTTTATTTTTGGCTACTTCTTTCCGGCGGTATGAGGGGAGGAGAGGAGAAATGGAAAGGGAGGGGGGAACAAAAAAAACACAGCCGGATGCGGGCAAGGTCCCCGACCAGAATGAGGAGAGGGGGGTGGGACGGGTCCCCTCCCCTCCTCGTCCCGTTCAACTTCCCCTCCCAACACTTTTGTATGGACTGCCTGGCTTAGTAGATCAATATCTGCTGACGGTGGAGACACGCCACCCGACGAGACAACATTCCGGCAAGAGGCACAGGGGGCGACACGCGCTCTCGCGGGCGAAATTGAGGAGGGGGTGTGGAGGACATTCGGGCGGTCACCACCGCATTCGATATCGAGCAATCACGCGCACTACGATGCACTGAAAGTCACCGTGGGATGGGGGAATGCACGCTGCGACGTTCGATGCCGAAAGGGGCGCCACCGGCGGTGAACTGCGAAACAGCTGATGATAGTATTCCAAGAAACTCGAGGCCGTACAGGCGGAGGCGAGCGGTAGCCGCGTGTCGATAACTGCCAACCACGATGCCGCAATCGAAAACGCAATCGGTAATTACGCCTGCAAGTGTAACATGCTTATCGGAGCGGACGACCTCTACGAGAAAAGTCGAGCCTAAGCAACGTCGGGCCTCGCTGCATGTCACTCGGCTGCCGCAATTAATGTTCTAACCGGTATTGGATTACGCTTACTTAACGAAAGGAACACAGTCTGGAATGTCCTCGTATCTCATGGACACCATAATAGGCGACTGAGAAACTTAACTTTTCTAAAATTAATTTTCAACAGTAAATGGCTACATAGCAGATGTAATCATAAATACCTCAGGACGGTTAATCCACAATAACGACTTTAAGCCCACATACTTTCACATCGAAACAATACACAGCAAGTCACCGAGAGGGTGTGTGGAAAGGGTGAAGATCACCATAAATGCACTATTGGCATGCAACTTTTAGTTACCTACGTCTGAAAACCACCTAAGCATTTCTAAAGAAAATGCAAAACTGGTGGAAGAAAGGGCCTCGTAAGAAAACATTCGAAAATAACTCAAGAAATATTTTTGAAGTAAATAAATCACAATGACCGAGACGGGTCGCACTAGAGTACCAAATAACTGGGCTAAAAATGAAATTTCTAAACACTTTTGACACCAAACAAACTATTAGCACACTTTATATCACTGCACTCGCAATGAGTTATCTACTTTAAGTTTGGGAGAGTTCTACATGCTCACGATTTAAAGCTATATATCGCGATATTGATAGATGTTGGACTGCGATTAAGTAAGCTGGAAATGAACGCATTAAAATGTGATAGGGCTGAATAGTCGCACTTGGGGCTTGTGGAACATCCAAAAACACAGTCACGCAACGTAGACCAGTGCCACTGACGACTTCAAAGGAGTGGGCTGTTGAAGGAGAAACGTTTTTAGCGATGGCTCTAAAAACTTAAGAGATCAGGCTTACAAACTCTCCTGATAAATGGTTGAAACATATGCGATATATACCCTACAGTACTGCCCAATCAATACTGCCTCCTAGTCCTCGAACAATTTAAAGTGACGACCGTAGAGCATTAAAAGGAGGATAAGCAGATAGGGTATATTGATATATAATGAAAATTTTCATGACATGTGTGAGGTTTTGTATTCATACATGATACCGCATTTGAACGAAAAACTCTATTTCACTTATAAAGTGACAATGAAGAATAAAAAAAGAGAATTATGCAGACCGCAAATGGGCACGGTTTGAATTCTTCAATACGAAAACATAATATTCACTGAAAAATTTACACACCTTTACATTAAATCAAATGAACCGAATAATTGTAAACCAATATAGGTGAAGAAAAAATGTCCACTCCCCATGATGCAGTTTCATTTAATTGAGCACACACTCTGTGATTGTCATCTTCTTGTAAAATAAATCGCTTGTTCCTCACAAATGCGATGGGAATTTCGCCATTAATCAAGTATTACCTGATGTTCAAATAAGGTTATACCTACCACTATGTATTCGCAGTGTTTACCAACAATCATTTTCATATCAAATTATAAACACACTGACAATAACGGAACAATGATATGAATGTGTATATTTCTTATCTTTAATCTTTACATAAACACGGAATAAATTCCGGATATTACATTTCCGAGATAAAAGATTTGGAGAGGGATGATGCCAGGGCAAACTGCATTGCTGGCTTATCACCGATATGATGATAGTAAAGCATTCCATCCCGAAACTATTCACGGGTAAAATAAAATGCGATCATGTGTGTCCCAATTCCGTAATTTCATGTAGGACTCAAGTGTGTTACTTGCGATGCTAGTTTTCACTAGTTCAGCCCCACCTAGAGTATGCAGCTAGTGTATGGGATCCAAATGAATTAGGTTTGATCAGAGAACTAGACAGTGTGCAGCGTAGAGCAGCTAAGTTTGTTAAAGGTGTTACGATAGGTTGAGTAGTGTTTCAGAATTAATAAAAGAATTAGGGTGGGAACCATTCTCTGAGCGTAGGTTAAAGTACAGATTAAATCTATTACAGAAATTTCAATCGGATAGCTTTACTGAAGATGTTAGGCATATATTTAAAACACCGGCGTATTATGCTAGATTCGATCAGATAAACAAGATTAGAGAGATAGATTGTCGTACTGAGAGATTCAAAATGGTATTTTCTCCCGTACTATAAGAGAACAGAATAGGCAGCATAGCAAAGGGATAAGTAGGGTAAATATTTTAAAGTAGTCTGTAGTGCATGATGCATGTATTAATCCCTAAAATACTATAGATACTAACAATATAGTTGCAGAGACCCTATAGTTGCTTGTTTGCATATCAATAGTACATGCTTGGTGACCTTCACCCCCTGCCACACACCCTCGCGGTGGCATGCAGGGTATCGCGTAGATTTATATGTGAGAAAATTTAGCTGACATATTCGTGTGATGATTATGTGTTCCATCGATGCTAAATAATATCCAATATCGTCGTTCGGAGTATATCAAACAAGAGAACTTGGCCGGTACAGAGAATTTCGGCTTTATTGCGAGAATCACAGAATTACACTCGCGTGATAAGGAGAAAAGAAAAAAATTGCCATATTAGACAGTCGCCCGGCTATTTGCAAGACATTTTGGGACCATCGAGTGACTTATTTTTCTTGCATAACAATCAAATTAATTAAAACTTACTGGACGGCTTGAAAGAGGTCGCGGTGTCGAACGAGGGTGCCCTTATCGGGAGCTTCTCCTTGTACGGCCTCTCTGGGAACGGAACGGCAAGTGACACGGCCGTGGGCAGGGACTCGCCTCGAGTCAGGGGCGGCCGCTGACCAGGTCCGCCACCGTTGCCCCCGTGACCGTCAGGGTCGGCCATCATCCTCTTCGGCGCCGAAGCGCCGCCGACGTCCCCGTTGGCGTGGTGCGAGTGGTGCCCGCCGCCGTTGTGGTGGTGGTGCGGGTGGTGATCCTCGTCCTCTGAAGAAGGGGGCCTCTTGATGCCGGCCATGGAGGCGGGTGCCATGGAGGGCCTCCCGCCGTTACCTCCGTGGGAAGCCGGGTGGTGCTGCTGTTGCTGCTGTAGATGTGCAGCGGCAGCGGCCATGTGCCCCGTGATCCTGACCCTCGCGCTCATGGGGGCGGAGGCCTGCTGCTGAGAATCGTGGTGGTCGTCCGAGGGGCGGTGGGACGCCATGCCCCTCGAAGACTGTCCCTGCTGCTGCTGCTGCGGGGGCGGAGGGGGCGGGGGGGCGTAGTCGGAGCCCAGGAGGCCCACCACGGCCGCCCTGGACCGCGCATCGTGGTGCAGCTGTGCGTACGAGACGCCGTGCGGAGGCGGGGGCGGCGGTGGGGGAGGTGCCCGCGAAACCCCGCCGTGCGCGGCCGGGGGCATGCCGGAGACGGCGGAGGACGACCCGGCGTCGACCATGCCGCCCCCGTTCTGGGCCTCGTGGGGGTTCCTGTGCATGGGGGGCTTGGAGCCGCCGCCCCCCTGGGGATGCCCGACGATCCCCGCGGACATGCCGCCTCCGGAACCGCCTCCGCTCCCGCCTCTGGTCTCGTGCTGGAAGCCATGCGCCCGCTTCATCTGCCGCGCCGTCTCCAACACGATCTCTATCCTATCCGCACCCTCATAGTTGACGCATCCACGACACACGGCCTCGCTGAAATCGTGCAACATCGCCCACGGCATGCGGGGCAGGTCGCACAGGTAGCAGTGCTGCCGCTTGCCCAGTTGCATCCCAACCGACATCTTGACCATGGAAGGCGGCGTTCGGTTCGCAAAAATTAACTTTTCCACCACCGGTCTCTCGAGTCCCAATGCTTCGGTTTCCTTTACTCTACACCTCGACAGAGGATTCCTCCTCCTCCAACTCCCTCGGGGGGAGACTGGACCGACGAGAGGATGCTGCACGGATCCTCAACACATCTCTTCCTCATCCAAGCGCTGACACTCACTCTCACTCAACAAAATAAGCCTCAACGATAAACTAGTACGACAAACAATATCGCTACTGGACGAAAGTCCCTCGGGAGGGCGCGAAACGGGCGTTATCCTTTCGCTCCTCTCGGTTTCGCGTACGGTGTTCGGAGGGAACAAAAACAGATCCACCTCCCGTCCACTCACATACATGGGATTCGGTATACACCGATACGAAGTACTTGGCGTGATCGGGAATGTGGACGGGTTGTTATCGGAAGGATTGATAACGCACGAGCACCCACCAACACAACACGGCCTTCCCAGCGCTATGGTCTGCAGGCGAGAATCCGTACGAGAAGTCCTCTCTCCGAGCACTGCCTTCCCCTGTATCCTCCAGCTCGTACTGAAAGTAGGGGAGGGTTGGCTGGTTGCCTTGCCTCAAACTCAGGCAAGCTGGCAGTCAACTTCCCCTAGTCTGCTTTTGGGCTCGCCTCCCTACCTTCCCTGCCCCCTGCACTTCGTCACGAACACCACACCACCACCGCCCCTCTTTTTCCCCCCGTTTTCCTCCCTCCCTTCTCCTCTACCCGCCCCTCCGAATTTCCCTTCCCCCTTCCCGCTAGCCTTACCGCAACAACACAAGACTGGGGGCTGGTGTCGTAGAGCATCTAGGCTGGGGAAAGAAAGGCAGGCAAGGAGGGGCGGGTTAGGGGGGGGTGGGCATCGCCTTCCCCTCCGTAATCCCCAGGGAAGGGAAGGGAAGAGACGGGACGTGAGAGTGTGAGTTCATGTGGCGTCTGTGTGCGTGAGAGCGAGGAGTAAACGGGGGGAGAGGGTGCGCGAAGCTCAGTTCGTGGAGGGTGTGGGGAGAGAATGGAGGGGGGGTCGGAATTGATGGGAAAAGTGTGCAGAAGGAGATGTGAGGAGGGAAAAGGAACGCGATCAACAGAAACGGCGGGGGTCCCTTGCGCATGCGCGAGTCGCCTTCGCTGTTGGCCACTGTCGCTGCCAGCAGTGACGCCCCGTCGGCCGTTCTGCGAGTTTCATCGTCCTCTCGCGTAGCGTTATTTTTGTAACTTTTTTTTAAACCACCAACTTTTTTTTCGTTGCTATGCGCGTTTTCCTTTTCAGTTCTTCGCCTTTCGTACCCAATCCTCTTTGTCCCAGTCTCCTAAAAAAAACCGACGCTCCTCCCACCCTAAGATGTATTCTGGGCAGCACGGGCACTATATTCCTCCCACCCGACTGCCTATGTATTTACATTCTTCCACGCTCTTCCGTGTGGGTGTGGGGGAGGCATGAATGGGGGTGGCGGTAAGGTGGAAGGGGGGTGAAAGAAAAGGAGCACTCATAACGTGCGTTACCATAAAAGAAACAAAAGTGGTGTGCATCACCGTGGTGCACGTGTCCCCCACGCAATTTCAATGTTTACACCGGCGCGGTCGTCGTCGACAGTTAGAGTATGTATTTCAGTCACGAAACGCGCGGGATTATGAGGTAATCAATCACGCGTGTGGGGAGGGAGGGGCAGTTGCCGGACAGGGTACGATCCCAACGTGCGTGGCTATCGTGAAGCTCTCTCCGCCTTACCTGCAGCTACCCATCGACGCTGTTTACTTTAATTTTTGAATGGAATGGTGGCGCAAATCAATGCCGTTTTCCCGGGCAGCCCGCTAGCGCCGCCAAACGGCGGGCTTGTGGTACCCCGCAACCGCTGGCCTCGCAGACTCCGCTGCAGATGCGGCACGCTCGAAGTGGGTGGGCCCTATGACACACCGCGTTATCCCACACGGAGTGCGAGAGAGCATGGTGGCTAGAGAATGAACTCGCCCGCTTTCGTTGTTGCGAGGCGCCGCGCCGATTTCGGGAAAGCAAATCAGTCATGGTGACGAAGTATCACCCAGGATCCCACACTCAAGCAAAGGAGTAATTATTACCAGTGATTTCAACATGCATACGTGATCTAAGGGTAAACTCCTCGCTAACTCAACGCGTTCCAACAGCATAGAAGTTATCTCTGTTTTTCTTCGAGGGTTGCATTTTCCGGATAGCAGGGGAAACGTTAACATCCGCGACCAATTCCTGACATCGACACACGCATCCCGTAGAACGATCTTTTTACTTCTTCAGTGAGCAAACTTTAGAATTGATCTTTTAAACAAATTGCAAGACCATATTTTCAGTGATGATGTTAAAAATATTTTGCGAACCCCAACTTACTATGGTAGACTGGACCATAATCACAAAATTAGAGAAATTGATTGCCGAACTGACAGATTCAAAATGTCCTTTATTCCTCGTACCATTAGGGATATGAATAACGGTAAATATATCCAATACGAGTGTAGCAATGGATAACATTGATAGCTGCATGTAGGTATAAGGACTTGAAACTAACAGAATGTTTTTGCATGCTTGCTTTGCTATTTTTGTCTTTTTTTAAATGTGGAGTTTAGAACAGTATATAAATGCTAATCCTTTTTATGCATGATAGGTAGTGCATTTTTGGTGAGAATTCACCCCCTGCCACACACCTTTATGGTGGATTTCAGGGTATTATTTAGATGTAAAAGTGTAAAATGTCCTCATATAAACTCTACGATTAGAGCATACTCGATCATAAGCATAATCCAATAATTAGTTTTATTGTTACATTCTTTAGAAAAATAGGAGATAAAATCAATTTTTCTTCTATATTTTAAGCTGCTATGTAACCGAGCATACTATTGTATAATGCTTTGTCAAGTTTTACTTGGATTTTTTGTGATTATCGTTTTCAAATATGATGACGCAATATTTTGCCCTAAAGGAAGCGAAGGGGGAAGAGGTACCTGAATGAAGTATGAAGCGGCCAAAGACGAGGCATCAATGAAAGAGTTAAATTCTGGTTTCGCAATCGCATATGTTGCGATGTAAACTATTACGATTGCGGGGATTATTGGTCAATGTCCTCACCCACTCCGTGCAACAAATGTAACGGGTGTTGAAGATCATACTTTTGAGAACGTACTAAGCCGAAACGAAAACGAATATGTGATTTCAGCAAAACTGACTATAATTTTTCTTGAGATATTTATCTTGTGATCAAAGGTGTTCAAATAGTTGTAAACAAATTTCATTAGGCAGGGTTTCAGCGTCAAAACTTCTGTTCTAAGTCGGAATCCTTCCTATGGTGGCAGGAAAGCCAAAATATTTTTTAACAAAATTTTTAATAAAAGAAAATCATGTTTCTTCCAAAGGGTCCTACGAATAATGAATCAAGCCACGGTGGCCTCCACGCGCGACACGAAAAATCTACTTCCAGCACCCACCATGAAGAATCAAGTTTTTTTCACCACCAGACGAACTATGCACGAAACAAAGCAATCAGACTCGAGCCATCTCTTTCTTAGAATGCTAGCACCCCACTATTTGTCGAGAAGTGCGAGGAAAACTGCGTCTCCGCACGCCAAGGAGGTGGAAGGAAAGGAAAGCATTAGCGGACCAACCTTCGCTTCCCAGGGGCGGTAACCTCTCATTCCCCCACGTAACACATGGAAACATTTCCGTCCACGGCTCAGGAAAGGAGAAATATGCACGAAAACGAAGAACAAAATGCCGACCAAAACGTCGGAATCAAGCGATCTCTCTCTTTCTCTTCCCCTTAGGACGGTACGATAACCTTATTAGCGTAACCAGTCTATTAAATGAATTAAATTGGAATCATTGTCGGATCGCAGGTTGAAATGTAGAGTTAATCTCTTAAAAAAATTCCAAGACCATATTTTCAGTGATGATGTTAAAAATATTTTGCGAACCCCAATTTACTATGGTGGGCTGGACCATAATCACAAAATTAGAGAAATTGATTGCCGAACTGACAGATTCAAAATGTATTTTTTTCCTCGTAAATTTCGTTTCTCTATGGTCCACTCTAACAGAAAATTGGGGTTCGAAAAATATTTTTACCTTAATCACTGAAAATATTATCTTGGAATTTATTTAAGAGATTAAGTCTAAATTTCAACCTGCGATCTGACAATGATTCCCAATTTAATTCATTTAATAGACTGGGTACGCCAATACCTATAGTTATCATACCGTCCCTTTAAAAATCTTGCCGATCTTCGCTGCACACGTTCAAGTTCATTATTTAGGCCTATTTCGTATGGATGCTATATGCTGGCAGCGTATTCCAAATGAGGTCTAACAAGGGAAAAGTAGCAACTATGTAGCATGTAACTAGGTAAGGGAAAAAGGGAAGTAAACAATTATGCAACTAAATAACTATCTAAGGGAAAAGTAGCAACTATTTTCATTGATCAACACATTAGCTTGCCATTAATTCTTGCACTGTAGTCAAAGGCAAGTCGTTTACGGTAAGATTCAAATTAGTTTCGAAAAAATGTTGCCCAACTGTTTTATAAATATGTTTTTCCATGCAATGTCCTTCATATATGTCGTTTTTCAGACACTGGAATTAAGATTTCGAGTCAAGTTGGTGATTTTGTCGGATAAGGGTACGAAATGAGAGTGATCACACATGTATAAAGAGGGCACACCACGTGCATGATTCCTTCCAGTCGTTTTGCTAGCAATTTCTCATTCTCTGGTTTTTTCTTCGAATTCAGAGAAAATAAAAGCATCCGAGCTTCAAGCTAATACAAAGCAAAGTAAAGTAATCAATAATAAACTTTAAGATTGAGTGAAGTTGACCATTATTCTACATATAATTTAGCATTGACGACGTGGAAATTATGTTCGTTAAATTTTAATTTTCTGGAAGCACACTTAAAACGTAGAACATTGTAGGTAGGATGGTAAACACACCAGCCAAGAAGTCAGGGCGATTGACCAATACACGATTTAACTTCTGAATTTGTAGAACTTCTAGGAGCCCAAATCGTTGATCAGCATGCATTGGCAACAGAATAAATAATAAAGAGTTTCGGCAGCTCATAGATAGCAAATCAACTCTCCTGTCTAGTAAAATACAGCATAACCTTATGTAGATGTAGAATATGCCAATAGTATGTACGATACGTATGACGAAGGAATAATAAAGGGTTTAGAGCGTGTGCAATGGAGGTCAGGTAGATATTCAAAAAGCCTTTATGAAAATTGTGATAGTTTTACGAGTTTAATAGAATAACTAGGAAAGGAATTATTATCATAACTTAGGTTAAAATTTAGGGTATAACGTTTAAATAACTTCGAAGCTGATTTGTTTACTAACGACGTTAGATCTATATTACGAACCCTTGCATATTATGCTAGGTTTAATTAAATAATCAAGATTAGTGAGATAGATTGCCGTACCGATACAGCCATACCGTCAATTGCCATTTTTCCCGCGTACCATAAGAGTACACATTAGGCAGCATAGCAAAGTGATAGGTAGGTAAAAAATGGTTGGGGTAGCCTGTAAAGCATCAAGCATGTTTTAATATTACTAATCTATGCATGCTAGGCAAATACAGATAAATATATTTCGTGAAAATCCTTCATACAAGTAATCACTTCGTTACAATGTAGACAACAGCCATCTAGTTGCACGAGATTCATATACGTCACTTTTGTATATGTAGTATGATCATTGCAGCTCTTAGTTACATGTCATAGTGCATGTTTGGTGATGGCATGGTGTATGAGAACCCTTCCACAAACCCTCGCGGTGGCTCGCAGGGAATTATGTAGATGTAGATCACCAATGCACCCCTATCATCACCATTGAGGTCAAAATTACGTAGGTTTTTAAGAGTTCCAACTGCTGAAATCATATCGTACTGTTTAACCCAAACTTCACCCAAAACATAATAATAGACTAACGCAACACCCATTTCCAAGTGGGATTTGAGCCACCGAACTTAGGGTTTCCAGTCTGGAACCTAAACGACCTGACAACGGTGGCTTCGCCATTGCGTCAACTCGTCTTTCGGTCTTTGGGGACATATTAATTCATCACAAGATTCCGGTATCTTGAATCCCCTGATTCATTATCTAGGGACGAAATAGAAACCCAGGTGTTCATTCCCGGGTCTGGAAAAGTTATCGCTTCAAAGCATAACGCTTCAAGCCTGTTCAAATACAAAAACAAGTCCACAAATAGTAACTTTTCCTTCCGAACCTCACGAGCGGTCAGGTCTTCACTGGGAGAACACAGTTTTATCAGTCGAAACCCTGGCGTCAATCCCCTCATCCCTCTTCTCAACATCTCACCTCCCACAGCCCTCTCCCCTCCGCCCTCATCAAAGAGAGAGGACGCGGGGGCCGCCTCGAAAAACTGTTCGCAGAGCGCACGCCATGTTGCGTGAGTGACATCACTGGGAGAGAGGGGGAAGGGGGCAGCGGTCCTCCCTTTCCCTCGGCGAGCGACTACCCTCCACCTCCTCAACACGAACCTCTGAAAACCCTGCCCTCCCCCGCGCCCCTCGACGCCGTGAACAAAACCTCTCCCCTTCCAGCTCAGCTGCTCCTTCTCCCGCCACATGGATCGCTCCCGCGCCGCCCGACGCCTCCGACAGAGGACTCTGGGGGGCTACGGAGGAAGCGTGTCGTCACAACCAACGTCACACGTGACAACGTATACGCTCTCCCTCCCTTCCCCTCTCCGCCGTTCCACTCCGACGAAAGGTTGGGAGAGGCCGGTAGAAGAGGGGAGAGGCGGTTAGCGACGGCGGCGGCCGCCTGACTTGATATGGATTCGCAGGGAGAAAACACATCCGAGCGGGTTTTCGGATTTTGGCCAGCCTGCAGGGCGGGTAGTCAGGCTCTCGTGAGTCAAAAGAGTAGGTCAAGAAATGCGTCGTAGCTCGCGGGAAGGGAGGCGGAAAAAAAGTCGTGGGAGCAGGTTTGTGTATTTTTTTCCTCCTCATCGCCACTTAGGAAATGAGCGTTCGCTCGTACACGTGACTTTCAGTCGTCTGGGTTGGGATTCTATTTCTTCGTAGAGGAGATAACGACACTCGCTACGTGGCACGCTTGCTAGAGCGCTGGAAGCTATCGCACGGCCCCTGTCGATATGATAATTACATTAGCATAGCCAGTCTATTAGGATAACTAAAATGGGAATCATTATCAGTCCGTCGGTTGTAATATAGACTTATTCACTCAATTTTTTTTTGCATGCATGAGTATCTATTAAATTGTTGTCAGATTTCAAGTCATGGATGGTATTCGTTGGTGTGTCCTACATGATTGGGATTTGGTAGTTTTTCCTTTTTTTCCTAATTGCTTTAAAGGTGTGGTGTTTGTTTTGCGTTGTTCATTTTTCTTTGTGTCATTGTTCTTGGTGTGGATGCACCCCCTGCCACACACCCTCGAGGTGGCTTGCAGAGTATGTCGTAGACATAGATATAGATAATAAATTCCAAAACCATAATTTTACTGATGTCGTTAAAAATATTTTGCGAACTCCGACTTACTACCGTTGACTGGACCACAAACGTAATATTAATGACCCTGATTGCCAAAACGTCAGACGAGCTTTCCTCGTACATAAGGGATTATAATAGTTGTGAATACCTTTAATGGTATTTATACAAGTATATCAATGGATAGCCTAGGTAGCTGCATGCTGGTATAAGAACTTTAAACTAATCCAAATAACAGAACGTCTGTGCATGCGTTATACAGTCTTCAAATATATTTTTTTTAATTCTTATGGTTCGACTGCCCTGCCACACACCCTCGTGTTGGCTCGCAGGGTATTGCGTAGATGTAAGTACGCTTGTGGCCTTTACCGTATAGTTCCTAATTACTCCTACTAAAAGAGAATGTAGACTAGGAAATCACTTGGCTGTGCGATGTCACATATCTCTAGATTTTATCAGGCTCAGGACTTATAATATAAGGTGATAATTATCACAAGGTCAAGTTGGGATGCGACCTTCTGAGGTATCTACATCATACAAGGTTTAACCGTCACTAGGCAATGATAAAATGTCTCGAAATGACGAAAGGAATCAGCACCAATCACTTTGCAATGAGAATTGTCGAAATTCAACGCAGCATTTGTTTCCGCCTGTCTGACGAAGTAACGAAATATTAACCAAAACCATTAAATCATCACACTTAACATTAAAAAAACTCCATCAAATAGAAAGAAATGGAAGTATAATCATCCATTTCAAAATAACCATTCTCTTTCCTCTCCGCCTCCTTCCCCAGGAGGTAGATAATTTGATGATTAAAACTGTAAAACATTGCTTGCCCAAGAAGCCATGGAACATTGAAAAGGGCCTGACTTTGCTTGCTTTTCGCTTAAGAGAAGAAATAACCCAATTGCTTCATGAGGAAATCCCTGAAAGGGTGAAATGGGCATTAACTGAGTAAACTTGAATCTCACTCTAAACTTTAATTAATCTCCTTCCATTGTGCAAGATAATGCTAGGATTGCATCAAAAACCATAAAATCTACATCTACATAATATCCTCCAAGCCACCATAAAGGTGTGTGGCAGCGGGTAAATTCTCACCAAACATGCACTACATATCACGCATAAAAAAGGATTACCTAGCAATAATATACTAGTTAAACTTCACTATTTAAAAAAGATAAAAATAGCAAAGCAAGCATGCAAAAAAATGCTGTTATTTGGGTTACCTTCGAGTCCTTTCACCAACATGCAACTACCTAGGCTATCCATTGATACACTCCCATTGGATATATTTACCACTATTCATATCCCTAATTCAACGAGGAAAGAAGGAGATTTTGAATCTGTCAGTTCGGCAATCAATTTCTCTAATTTTGTATTATTGTCCTGTCTACCATAATAAGTTGGGGTTCGCAAATATTTTTACCTTCATAACTGAAAATATTATCTTGGAATTAATTTAAGAGATTAAGTCTAAATTTCAACCTGCGGTCTGACAACGATTCCAATTTTAATTCCTTTAATAGACTGTTTTCGCTAATAAAGTTACCATGCCGTCCCTTTAAAAATCTTGCCGATCTCCGCTGCACACGTTCAAGTTCATTATTTAGGCCTATTTTTTACACAAAGGACCAGGAGAAAACTCACAACAGCTGCAGAAGTCTGAAGCGACATTTTAATTCTCTTTTTCGTGTCAACGGAGAGCAAAATGGTGGGTCGATGAGCCCGAAGGGTTTAGGATGGTGATATGGCCATCTCCACGACGGAAGTCGCCACGTCAAAAGACTTTCAGCTGATTCCAGGCGCCAGAGTCGCGCTATCAGTCCGCCCATTGTCCTCGAAAAGATAAAATGTATGTACACTCCACCGCCTCCCCCATCTCTCAGAGAAGAGCAGTCACCCACCCCCCTTTGCTCAGCGGGAACAGTTCACTCACTCATGAGGTCGAATACCATAGTGCTCTGGCGGTCGAATGAATTTCTCGATAAGGGTTATCAGCCAAGATTATTAATTGGTATCGCTCAAAGTTGACTCTCACACGGACGATGGATGATAAAAGGCTGCAGAAGTCTTGACAACGGAGACAATGGAGCCAAGAAGAATGGGGGATACTGGGATTCTGGATGAGCTGGGCTGGAATAAACGTATTTAGATAGCTTTCCCTCTCTCTCCAATTGTATCCGCATAATTAACATGCCTGTCTTAAGATATGAGGCACAGAAGATATCCTGTTTAATGTTTCACAATGCACAGAGTAGTTTTGAAGTTGATGCTATTAATAAATTTGTCTCGAGTGAGCATCACCATTTATGGGGGTGGTATTGAGGCGCCTCCCCACTCCCCCGCTTGGATACGAGTCTCTAAGTCACGCACTTATAATTAATTCGAACTCTATTACGCGCCAGTGCTCCCTACCTACAGTTCCAACTTGGCACCTGAGACTCTGCTGAGGCTTTCTATTCTGAGCGTAGAAAGAATGCGAAGGAAACAATTATGTAATGTCAATCGTCGTAACAGATTTGCATCCTTTTCCACCTTCTTTCTGGCGAGTTAGATTTTGATTTTCACACCCGGGCTGCTAGGATGTCACTATTCACGTAAAATGACAGTTAATCTTTCCGATTCATCATTTTACAATTTGCGAGCAAATTGGAAGAGAAAACGAGAAAAGTACGATGCAATCAGGGAAATCAGTGAGTATTTGGACAAATCATTCATTCCTAAGGGATACAGCAATCAGTTGATATGTATATGCATACGTCTAAAGTATTAGGTACCGGAACTGAATAGAGTTAAGCTCTATTTCTGCTCCGGTAAGGTGGGAAGGTGAAGCGCCGTCCGGGGGATATTTTCCATCTGTATACCAGCCCCTTCTTGAGTGTTCTGTGGAGTACATTCGAGTACTGTACTCCGTCCGTCGGAT
Organism: Platycnemis pennipes; assembly: GCA_933228895.1. Taxonomy (NCBI): domain Eukaryota; kingdom Metazoa; phylum Arthropoda; class Insecta; order Odonata; family Platycnemididae; genus Platycnemis; species Platycnemis pennipes. The sequence goes on from OW121849.1 coordinate 27,227,898, forward strand.
GGGGCGTTGAATCGTCGCCCCTTGGCGCCTTTTCGTTAATTCCCGACGCCGGGTTTCTCTTCAACCTTCCTCCTGCCGGCCTCCTCGGTGGTGGCGGGGTAAAATCCTCGTCTTCCAAGCCTAATTTTGCGGGTCCGAATCTGGCCTGGGTGGGTTTTTCTCCACCCGAGGCATGGATGTGCATGTTCTATCAACGTTTACTTGGAACCGAAATCGCACTTATGTACACGAAATCGTTAGATGGAAACGAAAAAAGAATTTTAGTGAAAAAATTAATCTTTTAACCACAACCATTCACTCGTAAATCAAAAATTAAAATAATCAAAAGGTGATGCCAACCGAAAAAGCTGCTTTGATTCCATTGACGTCATTTTCCTCCCATCCTTCACTGCTTTTCGAGGAAGGGAAGGGAGTGGAGGGGGGTTCTCGGAAGGTTTGCTCGCACAGATCCTGTCGCAACCGCTTCGATTGGCAGAGTCAGCTGTGTCTCCCCCCCTTTGCGATAAGGCGAAGTAGCTTCGCGGGCTCAGTTGTGATTGGACGAAGTACATATACGTCAGAGGTTGCACCACGCCCACCTTTCCGAAAGGGTTAAAAACATCAGTTTTTCGCCGCTTATAACTCGAGAAATAATTGACGAATGAAACAACGGAAAAATACGTGTCTTTTTATTTTACAAACTCTATCAGATTCGGCAATAAATAAAATATGGTAAAATACCCCATTGCATAACATAATATGCATAAAATCCATTCTCATCCTTGTCACTTTCCTCCCGATGTGAAGCGCATATTAGTGCGGATACAGAGATGAAAACACATAACTCGGGCTCCATGGCAAAAGCACCGGGATTGATTTGCATGCGGGGAGAAATATACGAGGAGGGGAGGGGGGGGGGGGCGTCTGGGTCAGGGCATGTCCCGTTGGGCGGGCGAGTGCGTGGATGTGTCAGGGTTTTCCGCGGAGCCTGGAGATGAAGAAGGAATGGTCGCCCTTGTCCGTTTGACGTCGAGAGTCGAGCGTGCACCAAGGAGCATATTGATTGCAGAAGGAGCATTGGGGGAGAGAGAGTGAGAGAGAAGCTGCCGCTGCCCGACGCCAGTCCGCACATCTACACCTATGGAGTACCCTGCAAGAGACCTCGAGGGTGTGCGGCAGGGGGTGAAATATAAACAAAAATGCACTACGCACAAAAATATAAGGGAAGCATAAATACTCACATCTATCGTCCACCACAATGATTCCCGCCAACTATTTGAGGGGAATACATTGATTTAGAAAAAGACGTTGGCCTCAAATATTACGCTCGGAAATGTTTAAAGAACGACCGGGTTGCATAGGCTATACGTTTGCAAAAAAATACATAATTATGTGCTAGTTTGATAACGGTGGATGAGGCTATAGTAGTCACTGAATGGCTACAAATGTCAGTTTCGCATATCACTGCAGTTTATAAATAAAATGATGTGTCAAATAGTAATCTGTATGCAAACCCAGTGACATGGATTAGTTATTTTTTTCCCTTTAAAGACACTCAAAGGCATTAAAACAATCTAGGCAGTTTTAGTTACATCTAGCGTGTTCGAAACTGATTTTTTCACAGATGACGTTAAACATATATTAAGAACCTCTACGTATTATGATACGTTTGATCAGATAAACAACATTAGAGTGATAGATTGTCGTACCGTTAGATATGAAATGTCATTTTTCCCGCGTACCATAAGAGAGCACAGTAGGCAACATAGCAAAGGGATAGGTGGGTGAAATATTGTTGGAGGATAGTTAAATAGAAATACTGTAGTGTTGATGCATGTATTAACAACCAATAATCCCTCTATTTTATGTATATACTAACCATCTAGCTGCATGTAACCCCATTATGTAGTATGTCTCCATTTAGTGGCCTAGTTGCATGTCAATAGTGTATGTTTGGTGATCTTCAGCCCCTACTATCGCGGTGGCTGGCAGGGTATTACTTAGACATAGATATAGCCAAATCAAATTTGGGTATGATTCACCCTCCTGCCACACATCATCATCTACCTCTACGAGATACCCTGCAAGCCAACGCAAGGGTGTGTGGTAGGGGGTGAATATCACCAAGCATTCACCATTGACATGCAAACAAGAAACTATAGGAGGGTCTCATGCAACTAGATTGTAGTATCTATAGTACTAAATGCATTAATACATCCATCATGCACTACAGACTTCTCTAAAATATTTCCCCTACCTTCAGATAAATATTTCCCTCTAACTTTGCTATGCTGCCTATTCTGTTCTTATAGTACCGGGGAAAAACGACATTTTGAACCTCAATACCACAATTAGGAACCTCAATCAGTACGACAATCTATCTCTCTAATCTTATTTATCCGGTTGAATCTAGTATAATACGCTAGTGTTTTTAATATATGCGTAACATCTTCAGTAAAGTTATCCGATTGAAATTTCTCTAATATATTTAATCTGTACTTCAACCTATGCTCTGATAATGATTCCCACCCTAATTCTTGTATTAATTCTGATACACTACTCATCCGATCGTAACACCTTTTAACGAACCTAGCCTTCTTTATTTATACCAAGACTCTCTAACTTAAAGAATAATTTTAATCATGAGGAACTTTATCGATTGATCATCAAGTAAGCTTGGAGGATAGACTGATGAAGACAAGTTATAGCCTCATGTTATTTCCGACTGTGGCTTTTAATAGAGTCTTAAATGTTGTTAAGATAGCAAACTTTACAGAAAATAATGCAAAATTAACTATAGTGCCAGTCTGTTATAAACTTGGAGTTATTTTAGATTGGAAAGAATAAAATAAAGGCCATATTGTGCTGTGTATACACCGAATTATGACAGTTTGAAACTAAAATCCTTATTGAATGTGAGGCTGCCTTAATTCCTCCATGAAATTAGATAACTTCTCCGCAAGGCAGGTACTGTAGATGAAGACACACTGAAATTCCTAGGCGTGGAGTGGCTCACATCCACGCAATCTTGAAGTAGACTACAGGGTACTACGTCATTGCCTTCTTTCGTGAAAAAATTACCATTGAAAGATGGGTTTGTTATGGCAGGAATAAAAATTAAACAATTGAAACATTTCGAAAACAGCTTACACAATTGTGAACACGGGACTAAACTACTAACTAAGTCGAAACTAAAATGGATATAATCACATTTTTACATCCACATAATACCCTGCAAGCCACCATAAAGGAGTGTGGCAGGGGGTGCATTCTCACCGAACATACACTACATATCATGCATAAAAAAGGATTAGTAATAATATAATAGTCTATACTTCACTATTTAAAACAGATAAAAATGCAGCCAACGCAAAAATATCCGACATCAGCGTTAATGCTATGGGCACAACGAGGTACGTTGTGCCCGTTTTGTACGAGAAATCAGCTACTTTTCCCTTGTTAGACCTCATTTGGAATATGCTGCCAGGGACGATACGATAATTATGTTAGCGTAACCAGTCTATTAAATGAATTGAATTGGGAATCATTGTCAGATCGCAGGTTGAAATTTAGACTTAATCTCTTCAACAAATTCCAAGGCAATATTTTCAGTGATGAAGTTAAAAATATTTTACGAACCCCAACTTACTATGGCAGACTGGACCATATTCATGAAATTAGAGAAATTGATTGCCGAACTGATAGATTCAAAATGTCCTTTTTCCCTCGAACAATTAGAGATACGAATAACGGTAAATATGTCCTATCAGAGAGTAGCAATGAATAGCATTGGTAGCTTCATGTTGGTATGAGTACTTAGAGCTAACCCTACTAACGGAATGTTTTTGCATGTTTGCTTAGCAATTTGTATCTTTTTTTTAAATAGTGTTGTTCTGACTACTATATTAATACTATTCCTTTTTAATGCATGATGTGTAGTGCATGTTTGGTGAGAGATCACCCCCTGCCACACACCCTCGTGGTGGCTTGCAGGGTATTATGTAGATGTAGATGTATATATTCGAATGAAAGGAGCACTACTAGATGAACGTTAAATACTGTAAACTCTCGAGCAATCTTGTGGTACACAATCTTGTGGTAAGATGGGGTCCAATTCACTGGTGTTAAATGGCGACAACAAGATTACTAAATCTATATCTATACGAAAAACAGTAATTAACGAGGATTACTGCTTGCACGCACTAAAGAATTATACAATTTTTCCGAAAGGGAGTTATAATGTATGGAAGGTATTATTTTATTCACAACAATGATTCCAGAAGAAAAGAATAATTTGATAGTTGCAAATAATTATCTGCTGGACTGCCCAATGCAAATAGGAAACAAGATCATTAAGATAGAAAATTCACTAACAATGGAAAAATTTGTGGTCCTTAAAGAATAGAACTCGAATTCACGCTTAGGTCCTCTGTCATCAAAATTACGTTGCGTGGGATATTTTCAGTCACTTTCTCTCTCGTCTTGATTACTAGCAGAAAGATAGTCCAATCCACAAAGAACTCGCGAACACATTGGGATATTCTTGCATCATTATGTCAAACCATAGCGTCTTCAATCCATTATCTAAAAATGAGTCACATTATCTCGAACACACCTCTAGTATTCTTCACATGAAAGGAAAATTTCAGCGGCTATACATTTCTGTGAATAAACGTGACGAGATAGCGAAAGTAATTCCGGTGACTAAAGTAAGTAAATTGCTTCGGACTATCCTGTGATTCTAGGAAAATTCATTCAAGGCTTTCGTAAAAGTCTCCCGCACAAATACAATGACTTGGCAGCTGTACATAATTAAGCGATTAGGTCGAGGCGAACAATGATGCAAATTTCAAAGGATGCAATTGCATGGGGTGAAGTACAAAACTAACGTAGGGTGGATCAATAAATCCATGAGCGTGGTGAAGGTCAAAGGCCGAGGTGAAGTTTGAATATTGAAGCAGAGGAGCAAGAGGGCGCTGAAACCATTTCTGAGGCAGGATGGGACATTGGCACTCGCGGAGAGCCATGACAGAGTGCGCCTCCCACACAAATTTCATGCTCTCATTAGTTTTAAAGGCTCCGCAGGAAGAAGGTATTATGAATAAATAAATGGTAAGAACTGGGAAAACTCCTCTCACGCAGCCACGGGTATTTTGTGTTCACGTAGGATCTCAGACGGGTGAAAATATTATTTTTTTAGAGCTTCCATTTAAACTCTCAAGCTCGCAAAATATTGGCTTTTTCTCGCACTCCACCGCAAGCGTACGAAACAGATGGCTGGATAAATGAAGAGCTACATGTACAGAGAAAACTTAAGATTAGAAATATATTCATGATAATTAAGGAGCATGAGTGAAGAAATCTGGTTCTCTGCCCTCTCCTCCTTTTCATCTTCTTATAATTCTACCCTCTCCTTGATCATCACCTTATGTTTTGACCTAGACCATTCACATCACCTTAGTAGTATACTATGCATATGTATCTATACATACACGTGATCCCTTCGAGATAGGCTTACTTTTTTGTAGAGCGTGTACAGAAATGATCGGAGAGTTTTAGCGGGAAGATGCTCCAATAATAGCTCTTGTCTCAAGCTAAAGGTATAGAACTCGGACGGGAATTGCTATCAGATAATATGAATACAGACCGAACACACTACGGAATTTTGAAGCGAATCTTTTCCAACGATGCAAAAATTACTATGGGAACTACTTGAATAAATTAAAATGGGAATCATTGTCAGATCGTAGGTTGAAATTTAGACTTAATCTCTTAAGGGTGTTCAACACCTCGCCAAATAATGCCGCTGCAGACTATTTTTATTTTAAATGCCATGCTCGTATTATGATAGATACGTCCATTTTGTTTTCATTATATTATGCGCAAAGGTTGAGTATTTGGTCCTATCGAGGAAATATCTTCTCTGAGCCTTGAAAAATCAAGAAATCGCATGTTAAACTTTACTGTTTTTATGCGTTTTTGAACGCCTATCGCAGCGGTGTATGAACGTAAATGGAAAATTCCTTCGACACAGCCAATTTATAATCCTACATATTAAAGAAGAGACTAATGCCATGTGCTCGTCTTACGACCCATTCCTGCAGCATCTAAAATTGCGAGACGATGCATCACGTTCACCGAACTAAACGCAAGCTGAGGCGTTCCCCTCATATTTTTCCCGCCCAATCTTCCCCTCCTCTCCCCATTCCACCGCTTCATCTCGCCTCCGAGACGCTCCGAGAGGGAGAGGCGGAGGGGGGAGGGCTTCCTTATCTCTAAGCGATCAAGTTTCATCCTCGCTCGAAGAGCAGTGTGGAAGGTTGACGGAGGGTCTGAGCGATCTTGGCAAGATATTCCACTGTGTCTGGGCGTCGAGAAAAGGATCAACCTATTTCTTTCAAAACCTCCACAAACTAATTTTTATGCTATTTATTCACACCAATTTGTTTTTTTAATACGAAATATCGTGTCGTTAGTTTCATATTTTGACATTGCTATTTAGAACAATTGCAAAATATTGAGTTTTCGTATTGTTGGGCGATAATTGAAACTGATAATTAATTGAAATTGGATAATTAAAATGAGACTATTACAATGCTTCGAACGATTTTTATTTAGTTTTCATCTGCCAAATAACAATTACTTTATAGTTTGAAGTTCATTAAAAAAATGTAAATTAAATGTTAGTCTCATTAACATTAATAATTGAAAAACAATCCTACATTTTTGCAGGAAAATTTGTGGACTTAACTCACGCGTTCACAAATTAAAACCAAGAAATAACGATAATGCAAGGCGAGATTGTACTTCTTGCACATAAATATCTCTTGTGAGCCACATTTTAAATCTATTATAGAAATTTAAAACGGATAGCTTTACTGAAGATATGTTAGGCACATACCTATTAAAAATAAGCGTATTGGTTTAGATTCAACCGGATTAATAAGATTAGAAAGAGAGAGATTGTCGTACTGATAGATTCAAAATGTAATTTTTCCCCGTACTATAAGAGAACACAATACGCATCATTGCAAAGGGATAGTAAGGTGAAATATTGTAGAGTTGTCTGGAGTGCATAATGCATGTATTAACAACCATTCCCTTTATTACTAAGTAGTTAATAACAGTCAAACTCTATGTAGCATGTTTCCATGTAGTAGCCTATTGCATGTCAATAGTTCCATGCAGTAGTCTTGTGCATGTTTGGTGATCTCCACCCCCTGCCGCACACCCTCGCGGTGGCTTGCAGGGAATCACATAGATGTAGATTTGTTATACCATTTTCTACGGTCACCTGCTACAATAGTATGAGAAGCAATATCCTGCCTCATGGAATCTGATAGACTCCCTTTCCTGTGTGCGGCCCTATTTCGTGATTCTTGTTCCTTTGCTATCGCATCCAACCGTGATGTCCTCCGCTCGCAGTAGACCTAACGTCATGCATTATTGAAAATTTAGTAATGTAATGTTACTATAATTTACGATCCTGTGCAATTTCCAATTGTTGACTACGCACTTATCAAGCGCACTGTTAAAAAGTAGCCACGAACATCCTTCCCTCCTGGCTTTTATTTCGTAGTTGCCAACTCCGTTTTCATGGACATCCACCCCACCCACATTATACACCCCTATTATATAATGATATGCTATTTGGTTAGTGCATATGCTCAATGTTTTTCGTGATATTGCCTTAGCTTTTTGCCTTGGGAAGAGGAGATAAGGGACCCACATATGTTATAACGGCGAACACTAAATTATCTTACCAATGCACTATGAGGATTTAATTATTTTCGTCATTTTCGCAATAGCAAGTTCCTATCTTTCTCTCACTTAACGTGCGATTGATGGTCAGAGATACTGAAATATAATATTTGTTTCTTGAACCTTGGCATGCTTTCTCAAATGATTTTTTACTCTTTGTCAGGATATTAGCTCCAATACATTTTGTTTATGGTTGAGAATGGTACCCCGTAAAAAATATATATTTGCCAAAAACCTTTCCGAGATTATCGTGGATTGTTTGGTGACTGTGATTCTTTTTTTATCGCGAGTATATTTTCACTGAAAATGAAAATATAGCCTACGTCACGATCAAAAATTAAGAGAAAATGTCAAGAGGTGTCACACTTTCGTGAGTATTTTTAGTACTTCTTGAGAAATAGCCACGTAGCATGTTGGTAAAGCATATTTTTGTGTACCTGTAACCCAATGAGGAACTGACACACTTTTATTCGTTTTTATCTTAATATATGTCTTATAAGATCTCATGAATTTGTTCATGGGTCACTTAGCATGGGCTACAATGCGAACTGAGTCCAAATGAGATTCAGACCCATATGTAGTCATTATTTACAATTACACGTTAAATTAAATTTTTTCATAATAGCATTTACTTAGTTGACTAAATTAAATATTATTACATGAGGCACAATCAACTTGTACGACATGATATGAGGATTTTAACCTTTACCGTACCATATCCACACTTATTGAACAACATATCCCGCTGTAAGGCGCTGCCCTTATCAATGTCGACATAAAATAGCATTACGAAATTTGCTCACACTATCATTTGCATTTCAATAATAACATGGTTAGTATGATTAGGGGGCTACACTTCAAATCGTTAGGGGGAAAAATCAAGTAGCGTGCAGGATTTGGCACGAATTGAACAGTATGAGACGGAAGGTAGATTTTCCCACGAGGAATCATAATTTGTTTCCACAAGGCCGCAACCGCATCTTAGACTAGTGACTGCTCGTAATTAGGGTAACTTTTGCTCTTGCAGAATAGAGCCACCGACCTTACTACATATTGATGGTGTAGCAACTGAGACTCTTTTAACGATAACGTACTTATACCTGACGATGACTTAAAATGATAAAACTCGGTCATTCATGATTTGGAATGCTATTAATTCACTCTATTCCATGGGCCCTTCGGCATTTATGACATGTACAACGACATTAACCGCAGGCTAGTTACTCGGAGGATCATTTGTACAGCATTTGACAGTTGAGCTCACCGCTTATGCACAAAGAAATTCGCTCTGACGTCGCTTGAACGTGAACTAGTTCAGCGGCGTCGGAAGTGAGGGGCAGGGGGGGCATTCGGCCCCCCCCCCCCAAGAATTTGCCCCGGGCCCTTGAAAAATTAGTCTTCATTATTAAAAATCAAATTTCACTTGCTTCCATCTTGCCTTTTCCCTTTTGACGCATATTCTACCATCTTCATATGCACTTTTAGGGGAATTTTAGGCTCTACCCACTCCTATCCGCAAAAAATGCGGGCCCTTTTCAAGGTAGGCCCCTCCTAGCGAAAATAGTTCCGACGCCCCTGAACTTGTTCCTTTGAAAGAAACAAATAGACGATTAGTTGCATATTCATTCAATTGCAAATAGCTGAGGCGTATTGATGGAAACACTGATGTCTCTATCAAACCATTTTTTTGTTTCTTTACCGACATTTTTTTTAATTCTCTAGTTCCTTGAAGCCACTTGGTTATGAAATTTACAAGAAAATGATTCATTTCCAAAAATAAAATATAGGAATATCCCCGGAGTATTTTCATGAGGACGAAAAAGTGGACACGTTATGCCCCAAAAGTGGCTACTATTAACTCATTCACAATTTTTTATCTCTTTCGTGTTATATGATCACACTTAGAACTTTCAATTATACTGTTCCTAATATTAAAACTCGGATATTGGACAAGATATGCGAAACAGCAAAAAAGTTTCTGTTCAAAATGAGCGCAACCTCTGATTTTGAAAAGTTCATTTATTTCTTGGTAAAGTAAATTCGACAAATTATAAAATACTGGGCTGTAACGTCATCCAATCAGATGACTTAACACTGCTTAATTAATAACTTAATGTCTGCTCAAAGTTTTGGAAAATGCTCCATTTAATGCAATATTTCAGTTTTTTAGTTACAAAATTTTCATCATCATCATCGGTCAGCAATTCTAGGATTGGTTTGACACATTCTTCCACTCGGATCTTCTATCGGCCAACGTTTTCATATCAGCGTAATGGCTCTTTTCTACATCCTTTACAACCTGTTCCATGTATCACATACGAGGCCTACCTACAATCTTCCCGTTCAATTTTCCTTCGACGATTGTCTTAATCAGTCCATTGTGTCTCAAGATATGGCCGATTAAGTTGTCCCGTTTCTTTTTAGTTTTCAGGATACTTCTCTTTTGTCCCACTCTTCTTAGCACTTCCTCGTTACTTACTCGGTCGATCCATTAAATCTTCATCATTCTTCTGTAACACCACATTTCGAATGCTTACACTCTTTTCTTCTCCGCTGCTGTCATCGTCCATGCTGCCGCTAAGAAACATGCTCCAGACGTACGTCCTGATGAATTGTTTCCTTACTTCTACACTTGTATTTCTAGCTGTTAGTAGATTCTTCTCTTGATAGAATGCCCTCTTTGCTTGAGCTATTTTACTGATCTTTCGTGCTTCAACCATCTTTAGTTGCTTCGTTTGTGACTTTTACTACGGCGGTTGTGATTTTTAAACAATGTGTTGACAACCGCTACTTAAATTATGTTGTCTGCAGAACTCCAGTATTCTCTCTCCTCTTTCGTTTCGATTTTCCAAACCATATTTCCAGATATTCTTCCATATTAACTTTCGTCAACGACAGCGTTCCAGTCGCCTAAAATAATTAGGTTTTCTTTTCGTTTTACCAGTTTTATAACTGCCGTGATATCTTCGGAGGTGTCATCCACTCATTCATCTTCGTAGACCGACGTAGGCATGTAAACGTGCACCACAATGGTATCCGTAGGCTTGTTCTCAATCTTCACATTATAATCCTGTCACTGTAGTGCAGGAAGGTCTTCACGCGCAGTCCTGCACTCTTCCTGAGCATTATGCCTACTCCAGTGTTACCATTCAGTGATCCGGTTTGAATAATTCTGTAACTTCCGCTCCAGAAGTCTCCTTCGGGCCATCTCATTTCACTGATTCCTAATACATCGAGGTCCACTCTCTGCATTTCCACCTTCAGGTTCAATATTCCGTATGTCCAAAGTGATCACACGTTCCAATTTCCTACCCTAAAATGTTTATCACACTTGACTGATGTAGTGTCTCGGGTAGTCCCCGCCCAGAGATCCGAATTGGGACTATTTTCCCTCCGGAATATTTTACTGTAGAGGGTTCCATCACGTCTTGATAGAAAGAAAAGAGTGGAGTAGTTGCGACTCCTCGGGATAATAATGTGGTGGTTTCTCCTTGCCTTCCACATCGCAGTACTATAGCCGCTAAAGTAAATGTTACCACGCCTGTAATGAAATGGGTGTCGGTCTACCGACCACTGTGGTCTCCCACCTTCATTCATAAGAATAAGAGCTGCTGCTCTCCCCTCCGGGTGCTGAGAAGGGTAATTGTTGGCGGTATCTTCACAGGATCTGTATTAATTGAAGGCCTACCTTACCCAGGGATAGCTTTTCGTCCACGACTGCTTATTTAACGAGTAAACTCGCTTATCTCGTAGCTAACCTCTATATCTAGAGAACGACCAGCCATCCGCAACGCGGCGAACGCACTTGGTGGCTTTAAGCTCAGCCGCGAGTATAAAATATTGCATACTGATAAATAAAACTTCGTATAATTAAATTAAAATATTCTCAATGCACATCTTTCGCAGTAATTTTGCTTCATGGGTGCCCGATATGCACCGAAAAAGCATACATGAAGTAGTTTTTGTTATTTCAGTGTCATATGCGACTAGTGAAACTCTCCGGAAAAGACAGCAGCAGCAAGGCCAATGAGTAGGGAAAGGATACGGAAGGAAACGATTTTCAACAAACCTGTAGCCCTGTAGATACTCACATAATTTAGCTAACGGTTGCAAACATCCGGAACCCTTCAAACGAAATTTCAATGTTATGGTTTTGTTAAGGAATTCTCAAAAATTCGCCACTGTACGACGGGTGGATTTTTTTTAGTTTTGATTATCTCTTGAGGAAGGGTGCGTGTGGCTGTGTTCTCCAGCGTCCAGAAGTGACGGCGTTATGGAAGAGTCCACGAAGCCTTATAGAAAAGCGCAGTATCGTAAAGGATACAACAAAACGAAGAGGAGAGATTGCAACGTGCAGAATTCGATTCGTAGGGAAAAAACCGAAAAAGGCATTTATTTCGCAATATTAAATTTACGAGATAATTAAATGTAAGGGCTCCTTCGTAAAAAAATTCGTAAACAAATCGTGGATCCTTGTTATCCGAAGGGCGTGAAGATCCGGTAAACAGCTATGCAGTAATGGTGAATATAATCAGTGAACTTTAATAATTTGTTGTTACACTCTTTCTAAGAGTGATGTTAATATATTGATTTTATGTGCTCATAAACTGTATTTTCATTGTATTACTGCTTTATATAACCTTTTTGATTTCCTGTGCTAATGTTAGTTGGTAATTTGTATACGAATTTCTACTACAGGCTGTTATTTATGCCATTTATGTTTCTGTTTTCTCAACTTTTAATTTTGTGTAACAATGCACAGAATGGAAGATATACCTTATTTACGAATGGTTAAGTTAATTTTCAGGGTGATCATACTTAACTTGCTCATTATAATTACTAATTGTAACTAGTGAGTGCATAGTAGCCCAGTGGGTAGAGCGTTCAGTAACAGATTCAATTCCGAACGAAGCACTTTGGCATGATATCGCGGTTTGAATTTCAGTATCAGAGTTGTGTAAGTCGGAAAACTGGCCTCTTTACCCTGAATGTGTGAATTTCACTCACCTTCCACCTTAGTACGGCGGAACTCAACCCTGTCAAACCAGTCATTGGGTTTAATTGAGGGAATTATTGTAAATATGGTGAATTACCTGCGAAGAAAAAAGTTTTTTCACTAAAAATCTCAATTTAAAACGGCGTGTTAATAAATGTGGAGCATTGACCATTAATACCGTTTAGTCCGTTTCGTTTCTGGTGTGTATAAAAGCGTATTCAATTTAACCGTAAAATCATATTGATAACCGAAAAACGTAAATGCACAACGTTCATAACCGAAATTTTTTGTTGCCTTCGCCATTGATATTCAAGTAAAAGTACTCTGGTAACAGTTAGAGGAAAATATGTGAGCGCTTTGGCCCTGTAAATAGTAGGAAACTGTAGAGAAATAACATTGAACTTTCACATTAATGAAAGACAAGAGTCATAGTTAGTCGCATATGCTAGGGGGAAAGACGATATTTTAATTAACCTCATTAAAAATGCTCACAATTACTTTACGAGGGCAACGTGCATCCCGCTAAAATAAATCATGGATGACTAATTTAATAACTTCAGTCCATAACATTTGACAACCACTAAAAACTGCACTACAAATCCAAGGCAACGCCGACAATCCCAGAACCCTTAAGGTGTTTTCAATTTTAGGTAATTGCTGACCTTTCTTACTCTGGACCACAACGAAGACGAGGAAAACAATTCACACTCGGCTCCGAAAAGAGAGCTCTCGACCTTATCTGTTTCTGAGAAACTTGATCGCCTTGCGGATTTCGCAAGGCCTCCTGTCGCCGCCCCCGAAAAATCCCAGCTGCGACATATCAGGTCCCTCCCCTCAACTCCCCATTCCACTTTCCACGGTGGCGACGCTGATGGCAACTCACAAGAACTACTAGAGCCGCGAGATCATGGTGAGATGAGAAGCCGTTAAATCGGACTATTCAAAATGCGTTGAACACCCTTAAATAAATTCCAAGATAATATTTTCACTGATGTCGTTAAAAATATTTTTCGAACCCCAACTTACTATGGTAGACTGGATGATAGTAAAAAAAACTAGAGAAATTGATTGCCGAACTAACAGATTCAAAATCTCCTTCTTTCCTCGTATAATTAGGGATATGAATAGTGGTATATATATCCGATACCAGTGTATCAATGGATAGCATAGGTAGTTGGATGTTGGGATAAAGACCATAACCCATCTAACAGCACTATATAGCATGCTTTCTTTGCTATTTTGTTCTTTTTTTAAAAATTGAAGTTTAGACTAGTATATTATTACTAATCCCTTTTTATGCATGATGTGTAGTGCATGTTTGGTGAGAATTCACCCTCTGCCACAAACCTTTTTGGTGACATGTAGGGTATTATGCAGATTTAGATGTAGATGTACTTCAAGCGATATACGATTGACTTGTGAGAATAAAAACTTGTCATAAAACTGGCGAACTGATAAATTACAATTTTCAACTGTGCTTCTAACTTCTAAGAGAAATTAAGCTTAGTAGAGAAAATTAATCAACCACCAGAGTACTCTGGTACTCAACCGAATGTCGGCATTCTGAAACTCTCAACTGCTTTCAGAAAATATACGGAGACAAACAAGATAGCCGAGAGAAAAACCGATTCGATGTATTTTTATCTCCGTGTTTTGAATTTCTGAGACATTTACTCAGATTTATAAGGCATACCCAACGATGACAGACAGAAAAGGAGATAAGACTGTCAAATGTATTCGGTGGAGCAGGCTGTAATCTAATGATTAATTTGAGGAATAAAAGAGATACCACACCAATTATTATGGAACTCCTTTAAATTCCTCACAATGCTTCCATAGTCACAGAAAGTAACGATTGACGGTTTTTCTGGAGTTGTTTAATATTCTTCAATCAGATTTTAGTTAAGTATCGCAAAGCATTTTATGCTGACTACATAAGTAATGACGAAGGCATGTACTTTGCAAAACGGAAAAAGGTAATGGAACTCCCTGTTTAAGTTGAATATGACTTAATTAAATGGGAAAAGGCAAGATAAGAAATGTCAAGTATGTTACTCAAAAGAATACTTCAGCTTTGGTCGAAGGGAAAACAACAGCTGTGATGGATTCTTCCAATGGGGACCTTTTTGATTGCGGCGCTGAAAAAAGCCTTATCTGCGGTTAGCAGGTCAACTGGTCGGAATTGGTTGCTGAAGCAGCTTTTACGATACCCTTGATTTGGGTCGTTGCAACATTCGACAATGAGGACGATGCTTGGCATAAAACGCCTTATGGGTATTTCGACATCGGCAACTAAATGAAAGGGAATGAAAAAAGAGCCTTTACAATATGAAACCTTGCAGACACAGCGATGGATTAAAGACTCGTAAGAATCTCTCCTAACTTTGCGAATGAAACGAGTTTTGAATAGCAAGTTACTTTCGAAACCTCGGAAGCTTGCCACAGGGCACCCAATGTTAGAAAGTGGTCCTGGTTGAGGGGCAACTGAAAGGGTACCAGCGTGCGACCCGCGGTCAGCTGGACCCAGAGTCCTGTTTTCCCTTCCCCGGGGAGAATAACGTGTCTCAAAATCTGTTACAGAACCACGAAATCTCCCAGCGAGTCCGCTGACGCTTTCCCGAATTCGTAATTAGCGTTACACCCAATCCATTGACGACTGCCGAAAGTGAAAGCTTGCAACGCCACCGGTTATATGTGAACAGGATAAGAATACCGGTGACGAGAGACAGACGAGTTTTCGTCCAGTTTCTTTGGAAATGGGACAGCCCTGCCCACCGCGTTGGTGAATGGGACCATTGGGATGACATGTGTGTTGATCTAGAAAGTAAATCTCGCTTGCAAAACGGCAACTGTCTTCCGGGTTCATTTCAAGATTTTTTTAACAGAGAAGCGAACTCTTTTATTATGTATATGGGAATAGAACGGATTAGTTTCTTAGAAGAGCCAAAAATGAGTCATTATCCGACAGTTTGCTGCTCGTAACAAAAAATAACCACCCGATAATTGAGTCTGTTTTCAAAGCTAGAAAATTGTAGTTTTCGAAAAAATTTTTGGTACTCAATAGTCCGTCAAAATCAAAATGTGATTTTCACATAAAGTTCATTAAAAAGTAAAATAGGGAAATCACGGGGATAAATTAAGTTTTTGCCAAACACCACTGTCCATCTTAGGACTTAAACTCATGTAAAACAACATTTATTTCAAGAGTGAGGACATCACCATTAAATATGTGGAAAGCAGTAAGGTTAGGATGGATGACGTAACATTGACAATTGGAGTTAAAGGACGTCAATGGATTAGGTAAATGTCCTTATCTATTCCTCTCGTGAAATTTACACTCGATGTAGAGCACATTGATTAAAAATGAGACGAAAATGTGGAAATGACACAATATCGGTTAGACACACGAAGCTGATTTTTTCTTATCGCAGACGGCCATCTATGTTGCCTACTTATTAGCGTGATAACTTGTGATACGCGTTGCACCCACCCTAATTTGTGCGATGTGGATGTCATAAGAGAAAAATTATAACGAAATAAAAATGTAGACTGTAATGCATTAAAATTAATGACAATAGAAGCCGTCGACGTCCCGATCAACCTCGACAAGTCGGTATAATAATAGTAGCTATACTTCAATGTAAGTGATGCAATATCTCAATGCAATAGCATGATGCTTTTTGAAAAATTGAACTATAGTGTTATGTGAAATTTTTGAAGAGCGGTCTTCAAAATGAATAACCTAGACAGAAATCTGATCGAAAATTAGACATTCACATCATGGACAAATAAAAAAAAAATAATTTCACCTACACCTACATAATACCCCGCAAGCCACCATATATGCGTGTGGCAGGTTAATTCACACCAAATATCGTATCATGCATAAAAAGGATTAGTATTTATAGTTACATTAGATATTCTAGTCTAAACTTCAGCATTTACAAAAAGATAAAAATAGCAAAGCAAGCTTGCAAAAACATGCTATTAGTTGGGTTAGCTTAAAGTCCTCATAACAACATGAACTATCTATGCTATCCATTGATACATTTATATTTATACTATTGGATATATTTACCGCTATTCAAATCCCTAAATGTACGAGGAAAGAAGGACATTTTGATTCTACCAAAGTGAGCTGGAGTTTGCAAAATATTTTTAACGTCATAAGGACTTCAAGCTAACCCAACTTACTGCATAATTGTGCATGCTTGCTTTGCTCTTTAAATCTTTTGCTTAATTGTTATTGTTCGAAGGTTATTAAATATTTTAAGCATAATATATTGCGTTTTCAAGTCTGTATCCACACTAATGGGTGCTTCAGACGGAAGGAAAGGTACAAGGATGGGAATGAAAGGGAAAGGAGGAAGGGAGAAGAGAAACCCGGCGTCGGCATTAGGCTGCTCTTAACCAAAAGGCGCCAAGGGGACTATGGCTGAACGTCCCATCCGACGGACGAAGTACTGTACGCGAATATTCTCCGCAAAATACTAAGTATGGAGTGTAATGGATGTTGGGTGTGAATTCACCTCCTGCCTCACAGCTTTTTGGTGGCTTGCAGGGTGTTGATATAGATAAATATCCACGAATTGAAGCCGCTCCAAGTTGTGCAATTTATTGCTTCGTAAAAAAATGCATTTTTAAAAAACCCCCGAGTAAGGAAATTGGATTCATGCTCTCAGCCGCGCGATCGACGCAAAGTAAGGTCGTTGGGTGAGAATGAGCACCCGGAAAGGAGTCTTCTGACCTCAAGGGAGGTTCGAGTTTCGAAACGAAGTCCCAAGGCAATCGAGGATGCGGGGCAAGAAAATGAGGAGGGACGGAGTTCGAACTGGGAACGGACACCATTCGTCGCCGAAGTTCTTTGGATTCGAGTTCCCACTCGGGCACATCCACATAAGCTGATCTCTGCGACAGACGTAGCTGTGAGATTATCTCCCAAATCCTGGAATTTCGCGGATACACAAGAGGTAGAGGGGGTAAGTATTACATGCAAAGTGGAGGGGTAGGCGGGGCCCTTCTGGAGCCTCCCCGGGTATATAGATCCCATTGGATCCATTGTTCCAACCCACATTTCATCTGCCCGTCACTTACAGACTGGGGACAGGAGGACCGGTAAAGATACGGACGAGGGTCACCTATCCACCCCCCGTCCGGGCTCTGGGTTTATTAAATTCGGCGATTTGAGGGGAACCAGTATTTCATCGTGGAAATGTCTTTACCCAAAAGTAGCAGAAACATGCATGGGGTACATCTACACGATACCCTGCAAGCCACCGAGAGGGTGTGTGGCAGGGGGTGAAGATAACCAAGCATGCACTACCGACATGCAAACAAGCAACTATAGGGTCTCATGCATCAAGATTGTTAGTACCTATAGTATTTAAGGGATTAATAAATGCATCATGCACTACAGACTACTTTAAAATATTTACCCTACCTATCCCTTTGCTATGCTGCCTATTCTGTTCTCTTATAGTACGGGGGAAAAATGCCATTTTGAATCTATCATTACGACAATCTATCTCTCTAATCTTGTTTATCTGATCGAATCTAGCATTATACGCTGGTGTTTTTAATATGTGCCTAACATCTTCAGTAAAGCTATCCGATTGAAATATCCCTAATAGATTCAATCTGTACTTTAACCTACGCTCTGATAATGACTCCCACCCTAATTCTTGTATTATTTCTGAAACGCTACTCAACCTATCGTAACACCTTTTGACGAACCTAGCTGCTCTACGCTGCACACTGTCTAGTTCTCTGATCAAACCTAATTCATTCGGATCCCATACAATGGCTGCATACTCAAGGTGGGGCCTAACTAGAGAAAAGTAACATCGCTCTTTTGTCTTCTCATCACATTTCCCAAGTACTCTTTTTATAAATCTTAGTAGATGAGACAGGTTTGATCATGACATCGGATAGCGTGCAGTGGCGAGCAGCTAAATTTAAAAAAAAAGATATCTGATCATTTTAACAGTGTGCCCAAATTATTACAAAAACCAGGTGGGAAATTACTATCAGTTCCTGGGTTTGAATTAAGACGCGTGTTGCTGAAATTTACGGAAGATGCCTCTGCCGTAGATGTTGAGTATATTTAAAACCTCAGCACACTATAGGAGGTTTTTCAATAAAGATATAATTCGACAAAGAGATAATAATATAGGTGTTAAAATTACATTTTTTACCAAAATGGCTATAGATGAAACCGGAGTTACTGGTAAAATATTTAGAACAATTAAAGTAAATTTTTAATTTTTTAGCATGACTGCACGAAGTATTTTATCGAAAAACAATGCACGTGAACAGTTTTTCTCAAATATCTCCTGCATGTTATGAAAAAAGAAATCTAGAGTGTCTGTCCGCAGGAAATTAATGGTAATCTCTTATCTAATGAAATTTTAGCATAACCTATAGTGCAAGTGTGAAATGGATGTTCTGAGATTATTCACCGTATACCACACATCCCGGAGAAGCTTAGACGGGTACTCAGCGGATGGAGATGATAACTGAATAGAATGATAATAGAATAATAGGAATGTTTCCACCCAATGCTTTTTGACGGGAGTTATTAGGTTACAAATAGATAGATTTGGATAGCAAGCCAACCAACGGAGTCTCAAAGGTCAGAAGCATATGATTGAACGGCGGGGTGGCCAACGAGTGCGGAAAACACGTCCCATTTTCGTAATCTTTTTTACTAACTTCGTTAGCTGATTCTTCGTCTTCCGCATATAGTCCAGTCAACGAACGCCGAAAAAGGTCGATTAGGGGAAAAAAATGTTACACTTGGAGTAGGCTCTTCAGTGTGGTAGACAGTAGATAGCTCCAGCTTTTGAGCTTCGTGATAAGTTCCGCTGAATCCCAAGCCAGCGAGCAAATTTACCAAGTTTTTTGATCCAAATTTTCTGTGAATGAAGAGAGCGACAGCATGTAAGATTGGAGATATAAATGATCGAGGGCGAATAGCAGCGATTAGAGCATGGGATATGGATTCAGCTTCTTATCAATATTTTGTTTTGCCCTTTTCCTGGCTGAAATGCAGTCCATGAAGACTTGGAGTAAGCGAGGAACCATTTTCTCAGCCCCACTACAGAATTTTTCACAAGGTGGAAAAGTAGAACTGTCACACGCCATTGACTCAATATCTTCTAATATTATTGTGGCAGCTGCTTTAACGATTCTCTCCCGTTCCGCTTGCTCGTCTCTACACCTCAAGGAATACGATAGGTCATTCAACACTTTTTCACCTGCAAAACGAAAGCATACGACAGTTCTTCTTGAGCGAATTGTACTGAAAACAATGCGGTCCCCATACTTTTCTCTCAATCTCTCCTTGATTGTTTTTAGATGAGGTATTTTTCCCGAAACTAGTTCCATTAACTCGTCCAAGGAGACCTAGCAGTCGTCATTTTCTTCTATATAATTAAATATTTCCTCTATTGATGCAGAAATGCCTTCATCCTCAGGGCATCCTCTTTTTATTGATGTAGATGCAGCAGATAAAAAGAACTTTTTATAGCAATCCTCGTGATAGATTGCATCTGCAGCGTGTAGATCCCCGACCGAACAGATCCGTCTTAGGATGGTCTCTCCCAATTCATCCTTCCTTTCCTGCGCACGAACTGTAATTGAATTTTCGCAACTGAAGGGTCGAACATTGAAAACCTTTCGCCGCAAATGTTGGGGTTTTTTCTTCTGTTTATCATAAAATTCTTCATCAATCGGTTCCGCACAAAACAAACAATTAGTTATAAAATCAATTTTTAACTTCAGCTGAACGTACAAACGGGGCACTTTTTGACGTTGACGGCTGTTGCTCTGAAAGAGCTTGTCTCGCAAATCTTTTAATCGATTGAGTTCTGGTGTACTATCTTCTGCAGGATTCATGAACAACACAGAAACCTTCAACTTTCCCATCTTTCCTAAAATCACTTGCATTCACCAATCCACGTATCCCTTTGTCACCAACGTAACATCGATCACTGATATTATCACACTCACAAATTAAACACTTCTCAGTCATTGTTAAGTCAGCCAACTTTAGGTAAAAAATAACTCGCCTAACATATGGTTCAACACTGGTTCACGACAATCTTCGTCCATCAGACTGCGGATGACAATCGCCGTCCAAGCTTGTGTTGGCAAGCCCACTAACCTCGCGTTCCCACAGTCATTCCTCCTCCTCTCCCTTCTTAATTACTCTGGATAAGAGCTGGGCATCTAGGCGCCACGATATGAGAGGACACGCTGCCTCTTGATATCAGAGGGATGCTTCCCCATCAGGGCCAGTTCCTCCATATCAGCGAGGGAGTGGGAGATGTGCCACCAAAAGAACGATTCCTGATGCTGAAACTGCATTTTCCTCCATGCTCTTTTTCTTCATTAATTCCTGGACAGCGCAGGCACCGCGATATCAAGGAACATGCCACGCGGTGATATCGGAGCGGGCGCCTTCGATCACTGCCGGTTCCCTCGATCAGCGTGGGAGCCGAAGATGCACTAGAAAGAATCTTTTAGTCGATGGCGAAACACACCCCTATCAGACATCCCTTTACCCTTAGTTAGAATAAGAAAGAAAGGATTTCCCGATGGCGGACGGCTAGGTTTTCTTGTGGTGACCATTCGGCGTTCGCTTCCTGTTTCCGAACCCAATTTACCTCCACGAGCTCCTTCCAGAGTTTCCAGGCAATTGTAAGTGCAATGTGCAGTGCCATAGCTTCTTCTTCCTCTTCTTACCCTCTAGAAAGAACGCAATCCCCGTTACTTATGGCATGGACTGGGAAAAAGATCTACACGTGTCAGGCGAAAGACAAGCAAACCCTGCATTCCCCTTCAAATGTCTCCCTATAAGTAAAAATACAATGATAATGACTCAATTGTTGATATTTGAAACGTTTACTCCCAGAGTAAGTTGTTTCTTTTCAATAAGTATTGTAATTTTGTATTATTTTTGGGTTTATTTAGCATTAAACGTTGATTTAATACATTTAAAAAACATTTTTTTTTAAATTGCGAGTTTTCCATCCTCTGTATCTCGTAAACTATTCATCCTACATAAAATATTATAAGGACCTTTTTTGTAGCAAATTGTATGTAGTTTAATTTTAGTATGAAACATTGTTTTGCTAGAGGCCGCGGTTTTCGAGTTATTCCAGAAAAACGTAAAAAAGTGACCTTTAAACGCCCCCCCACCCCCCCGCTCACCCCCCACCGGCGGGGGGTTTTAGTGGGTTGTGTATGAGACTCGACCCTACCACTGTGCAAAAATTTGCGACTACACGATTTTTTTCCCCTATTTCACCTTCGTTGACTGGACTAATATCTCCGTTTCTACAGTGGTACGAGTCGCCGGCGAGCAGGATGAAGTAATCGCTTACCATTTGAATGCTTTTCCTCATTGGCATATGTTGCAACAAAATTATCTCCACACACGAGGGGACCATGATAAAGTAGGTTGTAAAAGTCGCCTGAATAAATGAGATACGGAAAGAGTAATCGTTTTCCGCTTAATTTGCTGTTTAATAAGTGGGAATAGGAATTAAGATTCTGATTGGGTGCTAGCTTAGGGCATTGCTTTAATGACCGTAGTATCGGGCTAAATTCTTGAAGAGGCCAATCGGGCTAGTCCCGCTAAATTTCTCGCCTCTGATTTCAAACCAATGATTATTGCCATTTGACGAAATGTTGAGTTTGCACGAATGGCCTTTTTCGACTGGCGGATTTTTTTGGCGACACATAGGTGCAAAACATATTTCTGACGAGAACACACGCATGAAAGGCATACATTTTTAAATACTAAGCTACAGAATGAAGTACATTTCCTTCTTCAAAACTTGTTTTACTGTATATATTTTTAAGGCATTTAACCATTTTCAAGTTTTTTTTCGTGCTCACAAAAGAGCAAGAAATGTCTGCTTAAGATAAAATATTTACCAGAAAATTTGAAGCGATGTACAGTTTTGCAGTCCTGATAGCATTTGTTTCTTGAAGACAATAATGTATCCGATTGGGAGTAATTTATCCCTATCCTAAAATCGTGATTAAGAAAGCACTGAGGTTTATATTCTTACCAATAATTCATATAACATATTACTGGACAACTTATACTTTCGGGCCCATCAACAAAAATGCGACTGAACTGAATGAGGATGCATCTTTCGACCAATTAGCCATAAAGATTATATACTTCAGGTTTTTAAGAAATTAGAAAAAAACTGCAATGCTACTTAAAAACAAGTAAATTTCTTACATTTTCTGAATGCGATCGCACTTTTATTTTCAACTGATAAATCCAAATACTGGATACATTTTAATCAATGAGAATAAATATCGGATATCTTTCAAGGTTAGATGAGTTACGATGCACGCTTCAAGTTTTACAGAAGAAAAAAAATATATTGGTTAATATATGAGCTCAATGAAGCAAGCGTATATCCAGAGATACTAAAGACCACTCTGACCCCGTTAAAAGGCTACATAATTGCTGGTTGGATTAATTCGCAAGTGCGTGACGATTCATGCTAATCTTTCCAACAAGAATTCGATATTCTACTCTTAGAAGTTAAAAATAAATACCGAAGACAATGTGGTATATCTGAAGGAAGGCTGGGATATAATAAAATTTAGCAAGAACCACTAGATTTCCCAAGAGTTACAGGGTACGGGAGCAGCCAATAAGTTCACGAGTAAAGGGGTATCTCTTCTATTTCTGGACATAATCATGTACGCACTTCATTTGGAGGAGAAAACTACATGGCAATCAGCCAACTAGATGAGATATACATAATTCTGCGAAGATATTGAAGAAATATGTATGGTATCTGGGAAAAAATCTTTGCTGATTCATGATAAATGTTACTGTTAATTGCAACTTACAATTTATATCCGATCAAAGGTTATCACAAGGCAGTACAAATTATAACATGCTGATCACATAATATGTTTTTGCTGTTTACATGAGAGATGGGCATGCTGTTTATCGCCTTTTAATTGGAACATTCATAGAATACTCTTCTAAAATATTTGACACGGGAATAAGCATGAATACGGAATCCACTCTCACACGAGTCCACTTAATACCGACTCATCTAGAAAGCCAGTAAAGTTAACATTAATTATGACGGCACATAGAAAACGATTTAATTACTCGTGATAAGACATTTACAAACGCATCCCAAAAGAATTATACGTATAAAAAGTAGTATTTCCTTGAGGATTACAACGCAAATGACAATAAAATTTAGGGAAATTAAATGGTGTCAACGATTAGGAGGGCCAAACTGTAAAATCATCAAATCAGTTCTTACATACATAGTTGATGCAATACCGTTAGCAAGGAAAGTCGAAATGAGCGTTTACTTCTACATCTACATGTACACGATACCCTGCAAGCCACCGCGAGGGTGTGTGGCAGGGGGTGAAGATCACAAAGAATGCACTACCGACATGCAAACAAGCAACTATAGAGTCTCCTGCAACTAGATTGCTAGTATATATAGTATTTAAGGGATTAATAATGCATCATGCACCACAGACTACTCTAAAATATTTCCCCTACCTATCCCTTTGCTATGCTGCCTATTCTGTTCTCGTATAGTACGGGGGAAAAATGCCAGTTGAATCTATGAGTACGACAATCTATCTCTCTAATCTTGTTTATCTGATCGAAACTAGCATAGTACGCTGGTGTTTTTAATATGTACCTAACATCTTCAGTAAAGCTATCCGATTGAAATTTCTCTAATAGATTTAATCTTTACTTTAACCTACGCTCTGATAATGATTCCCACCCTAATTCTTGTCAGGCACGTAGCCAGGGGGTGGGGGCTTCTGGTGCTTCAGCCCCCCCGAAATGTTTTCTCAATAATTTTGTTGAACTGATTTTAGCAGTGAACTTTGCCAGTGAGAAGAGAATATGGGCACTGTAAAAGTAAATACCAAGAACTGAAAATTAAGGGAAGAGATTTGTAACATGTCGGCACCGAATGTGCAAGGCTGATTTGTTACAAGTTACGCAAGACTTAGCCTCCCCCCCTCCCTCCCCCCCTAGCTGCTCTAAGCTACACACTGTCTAGTTCTCTGATCAGATTCATGACAGGAAATGGAGGGTACGGAGGTCAATGACCAGACTTTTTGGATTTCTTTTGCACTTCATTTCCACCCCATACTCTCTAATCCTCAAGCATTTATAACTACCCGCCATCAAATATCACGGCATTGAGAAAAGTGATGGGAACTCGTGCTTGATGATGTGAGCCCAAATCTGTGCCACTCAGGAGAACAAATCGAATAAAAAAAGTCGGAAAAAGTATCCAGATATACTGATTCAAGAGCTACGGATGAATAATGCACCGTGCCAGTTGTGAACAACATGAAGTCTCCATCCTCATCCGCGATGTCATGGCTTATCTGCCCTGCCATTCTGTGATATCCCCAGCTGGTCAGGTTCTGACATCACCAAAAACAATAAACCGCTTCGTTTTATGTGAACAGGGGGGAAAGATAGGTTATCTCCCCGATAAAGAGAACAATAATACACCCCTTAAAATTGGCCGATAAGTTTGTAAAACACATGGGAAAAATGTGAGCAAAATCTCTTGCCAAAATGGCAGTACGGTTTATAGGTATGAAAATATTCTGGATAAAATTACGGGTAGTCCTCGGCACGAAGTCACAATCCTGCCAATTCCACGCAATTCCTTGCCATTTCTCTATTCTCTCTGCAGCTGTGTGACTGTTATAATTCACAAAATATGCAAGTTTTCATTTTTCCTCCGCTTCGCCTCCCTATCCTGACTCGCCGCATTAATCAATTATATATCATAAAGTGATATTATATACTTTGCCATGAAAACTGAGAATATTTACGCCCATAAAATATTTATGTTTTTAACATCCCATAACTCTATTATTGTTTACTTCTGATATAATATGAAAAACACCAAATTTTGGCAGCGTGACTGAAAAGTTGAGAATCACACTTTTCAACAAGAGATTTTATTACTTAAGAGAATATTTATCATAACAAAAGAGTTTTAAGGCCGAAATACGCCGTACAAGCGATCAAATCTCATATACAAGAGTGCGAGTCTCCTATTATTGAGTCTTATCCGAAAATTCCCGTTCTACGCATGGGTTTTGATTACATATTATTCCCGGTATTCCCACGGTTCTTGCGGGAGAAAACGGAGAAGAAATTTGTTAAATTCATGGTTTTCAGTTCCTTTTATATCGATTTTATTGGTTAAAGAATTTTTTTACTTCCGAGTCATGTAGCACTGCCTTGTCAAAATCCCGGGTTTATTAGTTAGATAGATATTCTGCTGGTGAGGGCAGGTTTTTTGTAGTGTCCCTATTCTTCTTTATATTGCACACATCCATTGGCTTCATTCCTGACGCGCGAAGAACATGTCTACTGTTTACAATATAATGCAAGATTTCAGCACCGCAAACTTCCGCAGAATTTCTCACCGGATTAGAACTAAACTACGTAAATTGACGTCATTTTTGCAGGTCGATGTAGTATTCAGGTATTTTTTTCCATTACCACCGAAAACAGCACCAATGGCCTTTAAATCGGGGTATTTAACAATTAACAACAGATGAGAACACACATCCATGACCTGAGTGGTGAAAAATCCACTCCGGCGGGACTCGGACCCGCGACCCTAAGGCTAGCAGGCGACGACTTAACCACGCCGGATTTTCCTGCTTAAAGACAAGAAAAATTGACCAAAATTGTTTCAGCGTCTTGTTCTATGTCTATGGCAAATTTTAAAATTTAATCTTGTTATTTACATAAGTTAAAGTAAAAAAAACTATTCATACAATCATTTTTTATCTGAAAGATTCATCTCCAAAGGTTTAGCTCTAGCTTGATTTAGCAGACTTTGTCGGAAAATTTAGGAAGGCAGTTTTGGCGAAAATTGATTAACTTTGACCCCATGTTTGTTAATATATGAGAACCAGGGAGAATCGCATGCTTAATCAAATTCAGTTGTCAATGAAGAATTATCATGCAAAGTTTCCGTGCCTGGAAAAAAAACACTCAATTTTATCAGCTTTTTTCGATTTCAGATCTGGTGAGACGTAAATAGAATATTTAAATCTTTTATACGCAATCCGCTTAACTAAAGGTACGGAATTTCAAGTTGACTAATATTTGAATGGCTTTTGTATTTCAAAACAAAAGTATTAGTCATAAGTATACAGAAATTACAAGCCGCACTATTTTTTTTGGATGAGGTTGTATTACGGAATAAGGGTGATAAGAACGGTACGATATTTTTCGTAGTATTTATGATAAGCAGTGCCTTACTCATCTGGTCGGTCGGAGTAGGTTGTCATGAACTGCATCTACTCTCTTTTGACACTCCTAAACGTTCAGCTTCCTTTGTAATCACCCTCATTTATTCACAATGCGTACTGTTTCTCATCACTCTTTCCAAAATGCATATTTTATTTTCCTCTTTCTCTCTCCCACACGTCCTACTCTGTGTAATGGTCTTCAAAACACTATTTCCTTTAATTATTTCCTCCACCAATTTACTCCGCCTTCTCCTAATATATTTCAGAAACTTTCTCTTCTTTCCCAAACCACACCCAGAATCATTCTTACCTTCCGCCCATCGTATGTAAATACGTACATAGCTTTCCCATTCTTCCCCATACACACATATCTCGAACGCTTACAAAATCTGTATCTAAACAGTCACCTGAAAGGAACCATGAGGGCGTGTGGCAGTGAGTGAATCCCTGTCACATTATGCAAACGCGAAGTTTACTTATTATACGGCATGAAAAAAGTTACACTCATGAGTCACAAATTTAGAGGCCTCTTTAAGCATGCGAAAAGCCAAGAGTGCATATTGCATATCATATTTATCTTCCAGGTAATTTCGGTTTATTCTATTAATATCCCTTTTATCGCTAAAATTTTAAATCTAGGACCTTATTTGTCTAATTATCTATGTTTCTAATTTAATCTTTACCTATGATATAACCCGTCATAGCACGGAAGAGTATCAATGTACTCTCATTTTCAATAAAGGTATCTGTTATAAATGCCAGCATGGCATTCAATCTGGTTTTCAACCTGCAAACTGATATTTATAGTCAACAAAATTTTATTTGACGAGTTAGGCACACTATTATGCTTAACATAACACATTTTTGCAAACATAGCTGCTCTCCGCTGTACGCCATGCAATTCCAAAATCAAGCTTACTGATCTGGATCCCAAATTATAGGAGCACATCCTACGGCGGTGGAAACAAGTGAAAAGTAACACTGCTCTTTTGTACTGTCTTCATATTTCCCGTGCGTGTTTTCCCAAGGATACATAGTATTTCACATTATTCGGTCCCAACAGTTACAGATCCGTCTACATCTACACGATACCCTGCAAAGCCACGGCGAGGGTGTGTAACAAATGGTAAACCTCACCAAGCATGCACTATTGACTATTGACTGCACTGTTGGCAACCCGAATTAACTCAGTTGAGAGAGCGCTAGACTGAAGATCTAAAGGTCCCGGGTTTCGGCAGTTTTTTTTTTTAATCGAGCCTCTTTAGCTCAGTGGTAGAGCACTGGTCTCGAAAACCAGGGGTGGTGGGTTCAAATCTCACAGGAGGCAAATATTTCATGACACATGATCTTTCCTGGGGTAAACACTTAGGTGAAGTAATGGGTAAAGCGAATCGTAAACTGGGATTCGTCAAAAGAGTACTGGGTAAATGTCACGAACATGTACGAGAAATCAGCTACTTTTCCCTTGTTAGACCTCATTTGGAATATGCAGCCAGTGTATGGGATCCCTACAAAACCGGTCTAAATAATGAACTTGAACGTGTGCAGCGAAGATCTGCAAGATTTGTAAAGGGACGCTACTATAACCTCATTAGCGTAACCAGTATATTAAATGAATTAAATTGGGAATCATTGTCAGATCGCAGGTTGAAATTTAGCCATAATCTCTTAAACATATTACAAGACCATATTTTCAGCGATGATGTTAAAAATATTTTGCGAACCTAAACTTACTATGGTAGACTGGACCATAATTACAAAATTAGTGAAATTGATTGCCGAACTGACAGATTCAACATGTCCTTTTTTCCTCGTACAATTACGGGTATGAATAACTGTAAATATATCCAGTACGAGTATAGCAATGGATAACATTGGTAGCTGCATGTTGGTACAAGGACTTGAAGCTAACCCAACTAACAGCATGTTTTTGCATGTTTACTCTGCCATTTTTATCTTTTTTTTAAATAGTGTAGTTTAGATCAGTACATAAATACTAATCTTTCTATATGCATGATATGTAGTGCATGTTTGGTGAGAATTCACCCCCTGCCACACATCTTTATGGTGGCTTGCTGGGTATTATGTAGGTGTAGATGTATTGACATGCAAACAAGAACCTATAGGGTCTCATGCAACTAGATTGTTAGTATCTATAGTATTTAAAGCATTAATACATGCATCATGCACTACAGACTGCTCTAAAATATTTCCCCTACCTATCCCTTTGCTATGCTGCCTATTCTGTTCTCTTATAGTACGGGAGAAAATGCCATTTTGAATCTCTCAGTACGACAATCTATCTCTCTAATCTTTTTTATCTGATCGAATCTAGCATAATACGCCGGTGTTTTTAATATATGCCTAACATCTCCGGTAAAGCTATCCGATTTTAATTTCTCTAATAGATTTAATCTGCACTTTAACCTACCCTATTATTCCCACCCTTATTACTGCATTAATTCTGACACACAACTCTACCTATCGTAACACCTTTTAACGAACTTAGCTGCTCTACGCTGCACACTGACTAGTTCTCTGATCAAACCTAATGCATTCGGATCCCATGCACTGGCCACATATTCAAGGTGGGGCCTAACTAGGGAATCTTCAATGAACTAGGTAAACTTAAAGTGAAGTGATATCGCTCTGGTGGACAGTTCTTTTTCAAAAATATTTGCTCTAACACATTTCTCTGAGTACAGGTTACTCTAAATACCCACATATCGAGAAGCAATAAGCGTTTTCGTCAAAATCCACATGTAGCAGATTAAGAACGCCAACGGCACAGTTAAATTATGTTAGCGCGATTCGAAATTGCGATAACGTTATTTTTGGAGACAATTATCGTAAAAATAATATCGCAAACCACAACGCACCACTATCCCTTTCTCAATCGCGATGCTGTCCTTCCGGTTTCGAACACGAAACTAAGTACGGAATTCCGGCAAGTGATAAAGGGGCATCGCCGCTTCCTCGTTCACGATTTCCAGGCACGTGGGTGCTACTTAGTAAGTGATAGCACACGCATGTGGCAACACGACAGCCTAGGGGGTTAAAAGGAGGACCGAGAAAGAAGGGGAGACCTTGCGGTTTGAACGACGGCGGCGGCGCGTCTTTTCGCAATGGAATATCAAGACGGCGGAGTCGAGGCGAGTAACACTGGAAAGAGAAAAGCAAACCCACTCACACCGATTTGCTCACTTGTGACGTCAGCGTTTACATCATCGGCGTGGTTTAAAGGTCGTCGGGCTCCTCTGCTATCGCTCGGCCAGAGGATGATTCGCACCCGATCGTGATTCCATAAATACATAGTTGATAAAGGTTGTGCGTTCGAGCGTTCGCTTAAACAAATAGACGTACAGGATAGCAACCAAGGACAGGAGTGAACGAAGGTTTCAACCAAATTTCACGTCAGTTAATAAAAAATTAAAAAGTTAAGATGTATTCGTTCGCTGAAAATTACGGCCTTTGCCATCGCTCGCATGATTCCGCTAGTAAGAGATTTCCAATCTGTTTCGTAGTCCAACGCAGATTAACAACTCAAAAGGCAGAAAAATACACAAATTTGTAAAAGTCTTAAAACATAATCTTTCATTCTCGCCTCATGTTATGACAGATTTATAGAAATGTTTACAAAGTTATGAGAGCAAAGTGATACATACAAGAATGTTCTGTCATCATCTGCCACACACATTCGGCACACAAGTGGCTTATAGGTCACTATAAGGATGCCAAACAATATTCATTCCTTAGAGAAATAAATTTACGTTTGCAGAAGAAAAATTCTTTTTGAGTGCCGCTGCATATTAAGGTCCTGACATTTCATTATGAAATATCCCCTTCCTCCTTCAATCCTCAATTTATGGGGGCCGTATCACGCAAGGAGTTGCACAGGAGTAAACAGCATTAGTTCTTGCATACAAGCGCGAAATTGAAAATTGCATTAGGCATACAAAAAAATTCACGCGCGCAAAGCTGTTTTCATAGGAAGTCGGGACTGAAGGGAAGCCAAGGATATATTCGAGGCAGTGGATATTTTAAGTTGCTGAAGCACTCGCTGTGATTATTATATAGAATATATACCGTAATTAATATAAAGAATCTTCGGAGAAAGGAAGATCAGAGGAGATCTATTTACAAAAAATAATTGATTGAAAGCGTGGAGGAAGGTCTTTCTTGTCAGGCAAAACAAGAAAATTCTATTCGAAAACACAACACTACACATTCGAATTCATTCCAGGACCGATGTGGTGGAACTTCTTCAAGGAGGAAAAATTCTATGCAGTTTTCATCTACATCCAGGCGATACCCTGGAAGCCACCGTGAGGGTGTGTGGCAGGGGGTGAAGATCACCAAGCATTATTGGCATGAAAACTAGCTTCTAAATGGAAACATGCTACATAATAGGGTCTCATGCAACTACATTTTTAGAGTTTTCCATTTGATCACACGATTGATTGTTGCACGACCGGTTTCCATGCACTTGAGCACTTGAGAATGACGTAAAGCATGGATACCGGTCGCGCAATAAAGAGTCCATAACTGTAAAACAACAAAGAATTCTTTCTCTCTCGTGGCTAAACATTCGTGTGCCAAAAGCCTTGTCCAACCTTTTAAACAAGCAGATGACAGTGAAGGTACACTTTTTGTCCTTTTAAAAAAAGGACATTTTAAATCTGTCAGTTCGGCAATCAATTTCTCTAATTTTGTGATTATGGTCCAGTCCACCATAGTAAATTGGGGTTCGCAAAATATTTTTAACATCATCACTGAAAATATGGTCTTGGAATTTGTTTAAGAGATTAAGTCTACATTTCAACCTGCGATCCGACAATGATTCCGAATTTAATTCGTTTAATAGACTGGTTATGCTAATAAGGTTATCGTACCATCCCTTTACAAATCCTGCGGATCTTCGCTACACACGTTCGAGTTCATTATTTAGACCGACTCTATTCACTTCCAAATTTCTTGCGCATTTCTCCACGCATGAGGCTGCTTAATGACAATCCCCGCGTAAAACCGCTTTGATGAGTATTTAAATATGCTATTGGAAAGAGCGTCGGACAAACACTTAAGACACCCGCGGGGTATTCGGAAATGTCATATCACTTCGTCCAAAGTCTCACTTCATTATCTATCAGCGTCAGCTTGGAATACAACAACAAAGGGTCCATTATTTTGCTCTTAATGACTAACGGGGCACTGAGTCGAAATAATTGGTTAATCTCATAAGCCAGATGCATGGCAACAGGAGATAATGGGGTCGTGGATTCATGACCAAGGATCTGGCACCACAACAAAAACATGATTAACAAGACATCGGCATTGAGAAGATAACTGGTACTGGAAAAGGAGCTAACGTCAGGCCGTTACGCAACAAAATGGCAGGCCGATCAAATGGCAAGCGAAGCATACGCCCTCGACCAGCATTCGCCAAGTGAGTGAATTATGCGACAAAATGGCAGTTTAACTCGTTCACTACTTCTGTAATAAGCACAGCAAAAATCTGGTTTTCGAAATCTAGTTTTTCCACCATGTCCGACACATATATCTGTCAACATTAATTCACTATATTGAGTTTTGATTTCCACACCATCCACATCGATCAAGGGGCACACTACGATTGGTTGTTGGCTGGTGAAATACGTCATTATAATACATCATCATCGGTCAATAATCCTAGAATTGGTTTGACAAATCCCTTCACTCAATTCTTCTAATGGCCAACCTCTTCATATTAACGTAATTTTCCTCTTTTATATCCATCACAACTTGAACCATATATCTCATACGAGGCCTGCCTTTTCCATTATTCACGCTCACTTTTCCCTCGACGAATCTCGTCAGACCATCGTGCTTTAAGATTTGATTATAATACACAGTGAATTAAATACCTTCCAGCTATCATTTTCTGATTAATTTCTTCAAATATAGCCAATCTCCATCGGTTTATGCATGAAATTCTTCACAATGATACTTCCCTTTGAAAATAGAATTTTAAAATAGCCGAGTAAATATACGATAACCGATATAAAAAGTACGAGTCACATCTCATTCATTAATATATTTAAAATAACCATATAACCTGAAATGTATTTACTAACAAAAGGTTTGATTACTTCACAGCAATGCATGCCTGGTGTTGGTTCACCTTCTGCCACAAGCCCTCGCAGGGCAGGGTATTGTGTTGATACAGATCTATACATGGGTTTCAATGTTAAATCATTCAGTGGAGGACATTTTAGGTCCAGTACTCCGTCCGTCGGATGGGACGTTAAGCCGTGGCCCCTTGGCGCAGGTCGTTAAGAGTAGGCTAATGCCGAGGCCGGGTTTCTCTCCACCCTTCCGCCGGTCCCTGAAAACTCATACCATTACCCAATTACCCACCTACCAGGCCCGGTGGCGGCGGGGTAAATCTCTCGCCTGTCGTTCGCAGGGTCGCGGGTTCGAGTCCCGCCCGGGGATGTCCGGGGATGTCCGGGGCATGGATGTTAGTGATTGTTTAATCTGTTAATTGCAAGAGAGAACTAGTCAGTCCTAAATTCGCAGATCAATAAAAACAAGTTTAATTTAATTTAATTTACCCTAAAGGCGCAAATAACATAAGCTGTCGGACGCATACCCTGAAAAACCTACAAACCGATATTAAATGATCTAAATACACCAAAGGTTTCTTCACAATCAATTGAGCCTCCTAGATCCAACTAACATCATGTGGGACAGATAATGCAACGCTCGTTTTGTACTAAACCTGCAAGATGTCAAAAATTTCCTTCGTGAGCGTATAGAGCAAAAAGAAAAACCACGCGTTCGGTCGATGGCCCTAGTTCCTACGCAGCGGGGATCGGTATACCTAAACAAACTAAGTCCCAAGTCCACTGACTCCGGGAAATATTTGGCGGGGATTGCGTTTCGGAGAGACCGAAGGACGCCAAGTCGCGTGAAAGTAGATCAACTACAAAGCCGAGGGGGGCGGAGGCGGCGGTGGATGGCTGGGAGGAGCGAGTGGGGGAGGTAATAGGGCTCTCGGATAAACGGCTGATAACCTCAAATCTGCGCCGCGAAAGACGTCAGAGAGGAGGCGATTGGACACGGAGGAAAATGACGTAGTGCTCTTTCTCCGGCTGTGTTAGTCAAGAGGAGATGGGGAAACGAGAGTAGCAAGCAAAGTTACGGGATCCGACAATGAGTCGACTCCCCGTGGACCACGCGTCTTCCGTGACGGGAACCGTGAGATCACTAGATGGGAAGAGGGGGAACACCAAGAGTGGAAAGGAGGCAGCATCACGATACTGGGATGCCAAAAGAAGGCTAAAGCGGGGCAGCAACTGTGGCATAAGGCTCCCGAAATATATATATATATATCATTAGCCGGCAGAATTTATAACTTTGAGAACATTCAATCACATAGAATAGAAGAAGACAAAGGAGGGATATTACATGCCCCACGTGGAATATGCAATCATCTACATCTACACGATACCCTGCAAGCCACCGCGAGGGTGTGTGGCAGAGGGTGAAGATCACCAAGCATGCACTACTAACATGCAAACAAGTAACTATAGTGTCTCATGCAACAAGATTGTTAGTATATATAGTATTTAAGGGGTTAATACATGCATCATGCACTACAGACTACTCTAAAATATTTCCCCTACCTATCCCTTTGCTATGCTGCCTATTCTGTTCTCTTATAGTACGGGGGAAAAATGCCATTTTGAATCGTTGAACCGCTCTTTTGTCTTCTCATCACATTTCCCTAGTACTCTTTTTATAAATCCTACCTTTCTCCTCGCTCGGCCGCATATTTCCCTTATGTGTCTTTCCCACGAAGGAATCAGTGTATGGCATACGAATGAATTAGGATTGATCAAAGAACTAGACAGCGTGCAATGCAGAGCAGCTACATCTACATCTACGCAATACCCTGCGAGCCACTACGAGGGTGTGGCAGGGGGGGAAGATCACCAAACATGCACTATTGACATGCAACTAGGATATTTAATGGAGACATGCTAGATAATAGGGTCCCATGCAGTAGATGGTTATTATCTACATAATAATAAATAGATTATTTGGTTGCTATTGCATGCATCATGCACTACAGACTACTCTAACAATATTTCACCTAGCTATAATTTGCTACGCTGCCTATTGTTCTCTCTTATGGTACGCGGGAAAAATGACATTTTAAATCCATCGGTAGGCCATCTAGCTCCCTAATCTTATTAATCTGATCAAACGTAGCATAATACGCAGGGGTTTTAACATACATCTAACATAATCTGTGAACAAATCGGTTTCGAATCTACTTAAAAGGTTTAACCTAAATTTTAACCAGAATTCTGATAATAATTCCCATCCTAGTGATTCTATTAAACTCGTAACACTTATACAATTATCAAGACAACCTTTAACAAATCTAGTGATTCTCCTTTAATTCCTTTATCATACCTTCCTCGTACGGATCCCATATACCAGAGGAATATTCTAAATGAGACCTAACAAGTGTAAAATAGCTTCTTCCTCGTACTCTCTCATCGTATTTGCCTAGAACTCTTTTTACGAATCCTAATCTACGGTTTGCTACACTAGGTATTTCCCTGATATGTTTCCCCTATAACATGCCTTCTGTGATGGTGAAGCCTAAGTATTTAATAGATTCCAAGCTAGATATTTTCATTTCTTTGATGCAATAATTATTCCGGGGAAAGCTATTCTTTTTCCAAAAGTTCATTATCGCGCTTTACTTCAAATTTAATTGTAGCTGACAACTATCACACCAATCATCAATTGCATCTAAAACCTTAGCTAAAGACTGACTCACCTTTTCATTTCTAATTTCATTATACACGACTGCATCATCGGCTAAAAGACGGAGCTTGCTATTTTTTACTACTGGTTAACAACCTTTATGGTGGCCTGCAGGATGTAGATGAACAAGAGGTCGGCTGCAGCGCTCTTCCGTGGCCAGTGTGGGCGGGCAATCACCACCGTACCGTAAACACTCGATCGCTATCCAAATACTGAAATTCAGACAACACACTTTTAAACTCGTTCTGCTGACTTAGAGCCAGTTTCACCAACGAAGATTATCGTTTTAACTCAGTTAATTTTTTATTAACCGAGTTAATGTGACTTTTCTGTTTCACCAGTACTATTAACTGGGTTTTGGGGCATTATCTCGATAAATATTTTTAAAGGAGGTTTTTGTCAAGAAAAAGCTTATTATCAGAGATAATTTTGTAGAAGCAATACGGCGCGCAGGAGATTTCATGAGCTACTTATGGATATTAATGACATTGTCGAGACATTTGAGCCCAATTATCGTAATTTAAGGCAAATACAAGAATTAAGGAACGCGCTAAATTATGTAAACCCAAAGGCTGATATTTTATTTATCCTGAATTAATAAGCGCTACGAAAAACACATAGCAACAATTGTTTTCCAGTTTATTTTATTGTGTTTACTGCTGTTTACTTTCTCAGTACCTAATGTGCATGCTGTGTAAGAATGGCAATGAGAATTCTCTACATGGTAGGACGAATTGGTGAATTTCTCGAACATCATTATGCTTGGAACCTAAATATTTTAGGTAAGTTTTAATATATCTCCTGCCGAAAGATATCATTTTAACTTGTTGTTCTGTGATTAGTAATATACATGGATTCTGTAGCCTCACTTATTATTAGTGTCCCTACGAAGTAAGTAAGTTTATCCTTACGAAATCGGTCTAAATAATGAACTTGAACGTGTGCAGCGAAGATCGGCAAGATTTGTAAAGGGACGGTACGATAACCTCATTAGGGTAACCAGTCCATTAAATGAATTGAAATGGGAATCATTGTCAAATCGCAGGTTGAAATTTATCCTTAATCTCTTAAACAAATTCCAGACCATATTTTCAGTGATGATGTTAAAAATATTTTGCGAACACCAACTTACTATGGTAGACTGGACCATGATTACAAAATTAGAGAAATTGACTGCCGAACTAACAGATTTAAAATGTTCCTCTAATTCCTCGTACAATTAGAGAATTGAATAACGGTAAATATATCTAATACGAGTGTAGCAATGGATAGCATAGGTAGTTACATGTTGGTGTAAGGACTTGAAGGTAACCCAAATAACAGCACCTTTTTGCATGCGTAGTTTGCTATTATTATCTTTTCAAATATTGCAGTTTAGACTAATATGTTAATACTAATCCTTTTAAATGCATGATATGTAAGCATGTTTGGTGAGAATTCACCCCCTGCCACCCACCTTTGAGGTAGCTTGTAGGGTATTATGTAGATGTAGATGCAGTGCCCGACATTATATTACCATGAGATAGTAAACTGTTGAATTAACTACCGGGAACTTATACTCTTGGTTGCATTTATTATAATACTTGATTTGTATTTGAACAGATAAATATGGCGTGCGAAATTTTTTTCAGCGTAAACAAATACGAAAATGTAGTCAAGTGAGTGATATTAGCCATAAGTGTAAGGATTTCCGTGAACAAAGTTGCCAAAAATATTTATTTAGTGGTAGGAAAGAAGTCTTCGCTCTGAGACCAATGACAACGACGTAGGAAATGCTAAGGTTTGAGTGAACGAAAGGAATAATAGCAGTTACTGTACGTTTCGGAGCCGCTGTAATTAAAGGTAATGTCATTAAAGTTCATTCCAGGATTTTATTTCTTTATTTCCTAAAATGTACAGTGAGGACAATAAGTGATATCAAAGCGGAGATGTTTAGTACAAATATGAAAAGGCGGGCATTGAATTGATCATTGGAGGTGAGACCACTTCGGGTACCGAGTTAATTATAACAGTCCCAGACTACATTGGAAGACAAGACAAAAAGGAGACGATGAGAGAAAAACACTTTACCCCAGATAGATTTAAATATTCATTCTTTCCTTAAACAATTTCTGACCATAGCAACTTCAAGACCTTTCATGCATTGATACCTTCTTAAACTATATTTACCTCAACAGAAAAATGAAATTGCACTCATTAAGTTAATACAAGTTAATGAAAGAAACAGAGGTGAAATTAAGGACTTGGATATTTTAAGGGTTTAAGCATGTCAGCATTAAATATTAATATGCATAATGCATGTTTGTAATACCTCTCAAATGTTCCTTAACACGTTGGATGAAAAGAAGAATTGGTAGTCTGTGTCATGGCTGATATTTATAGAAATCTCTCCTTAGTAACGTAGCTTCAGTAAACATTAGTGCATATTACATAGTGTATTTTTTGTGGCAACTCACCCCTGCCACACGCCCTCGGGGTGTATTGCAGAGGAGTTAATAGATACAATAGATACACGCATTGACAGCGCATTATGGAAGAAGAATGAAGTGAATAATCAATCTTGTATAACTAAGCTACCAAGCCAGGGTTCAATCCGAAGGCCGGCCTGCTTGGTGAAGCACCAAAAACCAATGAGGGTATTTCACACGCAAAATGGGGAAAATTAACACATCAGGGTAGGGAGACCATTTATTTCCATAAATACGTATTTGGGATCCGAGAAATACATAGTGCTCGGAAAATCACGTAAATAAGATTTAGTTGGATGTGTCCTAATGACAACTATAAATTACTGCATTTTAACAAATATCTGACCCATTAATAAACACTATGTTTCTTCATCATTATAATTCGACAATCCTAAGATTGGTTTGACGAAGCACTCCAATCGATTCTACATTCCGCTTACTCCCTCATATTCATGTAATTCTTCTTTTTCCTCTCCTTAAAAACGTGCTCCACATATCTCATGCGAGGCCTTTCTCTTCCATTTCTCTCATTGACCTTTCCCTCAACGATTATCTTCATCATGCTTCATATCTCAACATATGGACGATTAAGTTGTCCCGTTCAAAATTAAAGGTTTGTCTAATGAAGTAGCAATGTAACAATTAGTTGTGGGTACTAAGCGCACATCTGGTGATTATATATTCAGATGCCGGTATTTCGTAAAGAAAAACTTTGAAACATTAAAGAGGGTTAATGCTTAGACGTTTCGCCACGCGTGATATGCACCAGAAGCGTTCCCCTATTGCTTCACAAAAGCTTTCACCTCAAGAAGGCTGTACGAGAGTCTGGTTGCAGAAAAGTGCACCTGCCTCTTTCCTTGCCGAACACTTAGAGCTGCTGGGGTCATTTAAAGGTCTTTGAGTACCGTTGACTTTCAATCACCCGCACAACCAAAGATGCCGCCACAGCAATTTTTTCGCCAGGAGCACTGACTTCTGAGTACTAAAGAGTCTTGATATCATTATTTCTGCATCAGATTGAG
This sequence comes from Platycnemis pennipes, assembly GCA_933228895.1. Classification (NCBI taxonomy): domain Eukaryota; kingdom Metazoa; phylum Arthropoda; class Insecta; order Odonata; family Platycnemididae; genus Platycnemis; species Platycnemis pennipes. The sequence continues at coordinate 27,267,260 of OW121849.1, forward strand.
ATGCAGATATCTGATGAAAAACCACTAATTCAGGACGAGGTATGGAATTATGTTCTACTTTCTCTCAATTACTCTACTACAAACATATTATCAAGCATTTTTCGGCCCAATCACCTGACCGGTTTCACGAGAAAGTTCTGCGAAGGTAATTTCAAACGCCGAAATTCCAAGTCCTATTTCGGGTGAGAAATGTTACGAATTTCATCATAATTTGAATACTTTGGCAACCGCGGTTCAAGCCGACCCATACTCATCCCAAGTTTACCAATAATCACACCATGATGATGCATTTAGAGCAGGAAGCAACCGGAGATTCGTAAAGGGCCTGAGTAACATTGTCACGTTATGAAGTTTAGACTAGAATTATACCACTAATCCTTTTAATGCATGGTATGTAACGCATGTTAGGTATCATTTCACCCCCTGGCTCACACCTTTATGGTGGATTACAGGTATCATGTAGATATAGATGTCACAAAGTACGCGGCTGGAGCAAGTGTCAGTAATTGTTTGTTAGCATTCAAAAATGCCACTTGTGATCTCCCATTGACCTGGAACTACATGCCTAGTGTGTATGTACTTTTAAGTTCTATTCCACTTGATAGCATGGTTTTATAACCAGACATTCGCTAAGTACTTACAGGGGTTATAATTAGAAAAATATTTCGTTACGAAAACATCATATCACTATAGAATAAGAACATGAGTGTGCATATAAGACACGAGTAATATCGCTAACCCTTACCTCTATGCTATGGCGGTTTTAGGGAGGAAATACAGGATGTATATCAGTATTCGTTGAAAAGGTGGTTGTGTGAAGCTGCATGAGTGAGAATAGGGAGGTTAGAGAGGGAAGCAGATCGGATGAAAAAGGGTGATTCTTAATGCGGAGGGAAATAGGGAAAGTTTAAAATAAGGGAAGAAAAGTAACTCTGAAGCATGTACACCACATTCATAGATTCAAGAGAAGGGGGGCGTAGTTTTCGGTTGAGAGTTAGAGGGGGTGAGTTGGAGAGGATAAGGGGGCAGGTTTTGCATCGAGGACGGTGGCAGGTGAGCGGGTGGTTGCATGCACCAACAGGGAGGGAGACGTTAAAGGAGATGGGGATGGATTGAGGTGCGTTTTTGAGGCTAGCCGGTCGTCTGCTAGCTACTTATTGAAGGGCACTGCGGCTCAAGGGAGTTGGAGAGGTCATGATTTTTAAGGATGTGGTAGCATGCCAAGGATAGGTTTGGAAAATGGAGAGCAATCACATCGATTGACTAACACAAAGTGGAGAAATGATGGTTTTCTTGATGTTTGAAAAGAAATGCTGTTTTCTTAATTTCTGAATGTTTGTTTTTCTGGAAAAGGTTGTTAAAAGGTTGTTGATAAAAGATAGTAGGTAAATAAAGAAGGGTCCGGAACTTTGGAAAATAAATAAATTGCTGGAAAAAAGGTCACGATGTCACATAGTGTAACCCAATGGAAGATACGTCTAAAGTAGGGAGAAAGATGAAGAGTATTGGATAGTAAAGATTGGTTCTTTTGAGTGAGCTTGAAAAAGCAACCTAGAGAAATTGACGGGCGACTCTCTTATACGTCACAGAACAAGCAGCGATGAAAACGTAAACGGGTTAAACGACAACAATAGAACTCTTCCCTTCCATCCGACATTTGCTGTCACAATTCAAAGAACAGTGCAACACACGAAGTAATTACTTCTCCATATCTCAGACTGTAATTCATCTACCACGCGGCTAGTATAGCCAATACCGCAGACGTATGTATCTGTGAGGGCTTCCGCTTTCTTGTGTAAACGCCGATGAAACTAGAAAAGAAGACAATAAAGGCTTAGTGAAGTAATTAATCAAAGCCTAAATTGCGCAACATATTATTACCGACCGATTTTCTTCACTGGGTAGTTGCTCCTGACTTGACTGCTTGATAACGAAAAAGCAAATTGATGCCAATAATTATCGATGCCTTTCAACACGTACGAATATTTAACGAGGAAGGATTGACATTATAATGCACAGATTGATTAGATGTGTAAGGAGGCTACGGCGATGTAAAGACTCAATATTTTTTCCGAAGGGCATGGAATCAATTGACGGACGTGGAGGAACGGGTTTCTGAACCAGAGACGCATTCGTTACGCAATACATCCACTTATATGTAAAGTGTGTCAATATTTTCCGTAACTGTAATAGCGGAAATTTACGTTGAAGAATAAAAGAATCTCATATGTATTTCAACATTATATATGACAACATTTCCATACATGGGACCAAGACTATTCAATAATTGCCAAAAAGTATTAAAGGTACAACAAATTGTCATATATTTCTTGCTTTGGATGGGACATGGTTACTGGATTGGAAAATATTAAAAATATTAAAGTAATTCTTGCTTGAATTATTTTATTATTTCCAGAGGTTTGATAACTTGATAGTGCCAGATATTACTTTGTGAAACTATATTCAACACGTGAATAAAAAAATTGCAAAATCCAAACAAAAATAAAACCTTATTTACGATCCAGGTTTTAATGGCTCTGTAGTTATTATCTAGATAAATGTTGTGAGCCAATTAAAATTTAAGTCCAGGGGTTTAAGTTCACTACAATTTTCCTAGTAATCAATCAATTTAGTTACAAAATTTTTCAAATTCATGACCTGGTTAATGCACAGAGGCAAATTACGTTCGGGTATTGACAATTGTTAATGCGTCCTGCCAGTATCTAGCCGTGAAACCCATTGTGAGATGCGTAAAATCTTCCATTAAGTCTTTTAATACGATGGAACACTGATTACCTTTAGGCTTGGCACAGCCTACTAGAATTCTTTGGCCAATCCACGTCGCAGAAACACAGTTTGCATGATACTCTCGCCGCAGTCGTTCGCGTTTTACTCCCATGTGATAGATAACCTCATGAGGAGATAGATGGCCAATCTTTTTTGTAAATCAGAGAGATAATGAAAAAACGGACTCATCTGCGAATTAAATCGGCAGTCTTTGTGACAGCGGAATTCTGATCGGAATCGGAAAAGACGAACACCTATGCTCCTTTAATTCACTCATCTGCGAATTATTCAACATTTACTTCTCAGTATTGAAAGATTTCCGCGTTGTCCAATCTTTATACTGTAGACCTGGAGAAAATAACATCTGGGCCATTGTATCCTAAATGTCCATTCTTTATGAATACTATCAATGAAGTTTTCCTTCCTCTACCGATCAGGAGAAATTTCTTCTTTCAGCCACAGATTTCATCCTCCTATGCCCCTTTACGTTTCTCCATATCCTTATTCCTATATCCATATAATTCCTATCATATACACCTTCCGCGATCACCAGGGATGTAAGGTGCCAGTACGATAATCTAAAGGTCTCGGCTATAAGTCCCTTTCCGGGAATGGAAGCTGCATTTTCCTTGGAAGTAATCTAAGGATACATGGTAGGATATGACGCTATCAGTTGTCATTATCATCTGTCAACAATCCTAAGATTGATTTGAAGCAGCTCTCCACTCTTATCTTATATAGGCGAACATCTTCATATTCGCAGTTCTTTCCTTTCACTTCCTTCACTACTCTTTCTCAACATATCTCAGGCGAGCCCTTAATCCCGTTCATTTCTCCCTCGACGATGGCCTAAAGTTTAAAATTAATTTTAAAGATTAAAAGTACCAAGAGAGTAACAGATTGGGAGAAAGAATTTTCGTGATAGTAGTGAATTGTCGTAGTTTAAGAAATAAAGTAGCAGATTTTCACCTCCTCATACAAACTACTGATGTAGATATAATACCTAGTAAACAAGAAAGCTGGCTTTAGAAGGACACATCAGGTTATGAAGTTTTCCCGAAGTGTTTTACCGTATACAGAAAGGATAGAGTAAGCAGAAACGGAGGAGTATTATTTATAGCTGTGAAGGACCCGTATGTCAGTAGAAGAAAACTTATTTCATAGCGAAATGTAGAAAGTATTTGGTGCTCCGTTGAAAGTAAAAGTAGTAAAGCAAAAAAGATATATGTAGGTGCATATTACAGGCCATCGGATGCAGACGTCAATTCTATAATGGAATTAGAGTCAGAGATAGGTAGGTATATTGCTTTCTCAGAACAATGATAGAGGAATAATAGTAGGCGGAGACTTCTATCTCCCTTCGATAGACTGGAATACGTGTAGTTTTATAACAGGAGCTAAGGATAAGGAATTCTGCAAATCACTGTTGAACACCTTTAAGTCACAATATTTACAACAGCTAGTAACTGAACCGACCAGGGTAAACAACATTCTAGACTTATTAGCAACAAATACACCCGATAAAGCTTCAAATATAGTTATAGACACAGGAATTAGTGATCATAAAATAGTGCATGCGAAATTTATTGTAGGCGTTGAAACACATTATAAACCAAGGAGGAGGGTATTACTTATTTGGCAAGGCTAATTACGATGGCATAAAAGAGGAATTAAGGGAATCGTTTAATTTATTTAGCCTACAAAGCAAATAATTAGATACAGAGGAATCGTGGAGAGAACTTCTTGAGGTCACCCGTAAAGCAGTTAACAAATACATACCAAGTAAATTGATAAGTTATAATACAGAGCCAAGGTGGTATAACGCGGAGGTTAGGAAATCACTAAAGCGACAAAGGGTATGCAACGCTAGGATGAAGAATGCAGGACAGGGTCTATCGGTAGAGGGAAAAGATGAGTTAGTTCAAACCTATAAAAAACCGAGAGCATTAGCTAGAAAATCATGTAGGCAAGCGTTATCGCATTTCAAGAGCAAGATGTTATGAGAATAAATAGATAGCAATCCTAAAGCGTTTTGGTCATATGTGAGAGAGCTTTAGGGAAATAGGTCCACAGTGCACACACTAAAAACGATAATGGAGTTAGAGTCACCAGTAGTGTAGAAAAAGCCAATACTTTAAACACCTTCTTCTAAAGCTATTTCAACTCATCGTCACACAACGCAGTGGAACCACCGCCGAACACTTTCAGTGAACAAATCCCCGAAATAAAAACTTCATGTCGCAGAATAGAGCAACAGTTAAAAAAATTAATAAAAACAAATCACCAGGTCCAGATCAAATTCCATCGAGAGTATATAAAACATTAGCTTCTGAAATAGCCCCCTATCTAGAAAATATATTCAATAAAACACTAAAGAGCCACACACTACCCAAGGATTGGAAAGTAGCTAACGTTACATCTATTTTTAAAATCGGTGATAGGGAAGAACCTAGCAACTACAGACCCATTTCTCTCGCGTCTATCTCTTGTAAGATATTTGAGCACATTGTAGTCCGCACAGTCAGTTCGATCATGGGGCAACTGGATAGTCAGGAATTGCTCATAAACAGCCAACATGGGTTCCGGAAAGGTAGATCTTGCGAGGCACAATTAGCTTTATTCGAACACGATATTTTAGTCCACGGCGAAAGCAGTACTGAAGTTGATGCGATATTTTTAGATTTTAAAAAGGCTTTCGATAAAGTTCCTCGTGATAAATTATATTTGAGAGCTTTGGTATGAACAAAGACGTCTCCACACTCTGACGTGGTGTCATATCTCAAAGATATGGCCGATTTAGTTTACCCGCCTTCATTTCAAATTTTTCAGCCGACTTCTCTTTACTCCCACTCCTCACAGAACATCTTCGTTTTTCATCTACATCTACAGTTACACAATACCCTGCAAGCAAACATAAATGTGTATGGTGGGGGGTGAATTCACACAAAAAATTCATAACATATCATGCATAAAAAGGATTCGTAATTATATTCTAGTCTAGACTACACAATTTAAAAAAAGATAAGAATAGCAAAGCAAGCACGCAAAAACATGCTGTTAAGCTTTTTCAGTTATAGTTTATCAAAAACAATTATTTTCGAAATTCCGTCATTTGCTAATTCCAGAAAACGTTTTTCCCTTTTAGAAACGTTACTATCTCTAGTCTTAGTACATAGCTGTAATTAGACCTTAATTATTTTCGTCCTCCTCCATTGTCACATGTCAGAAAGTTCCATCTACGCTCACCCTCTTCCGCAAAGATGAAGTTTATGAGTCACAGGTTGCCTAGTTCCATATCGCTCTTCGAAAAGATAAAAAAAACTAAGCCACCACTTCCACGCAAGGGGAGGGATGAAAATAAGGGGGCATGGGTATCTGAGACTCTGTATGAGTAAGCCGACACCAAGTTTCCCGTCGCACGACCAGACCGTATTTCTAGCGAACCACATGGGGAAATCCAACGTCCGTGGTGCCAATCCTATCTTCAAGCCTCGAAAATCATAAGAGGATAGCTTGGAAGAAGAACACGGTTCCGGGAAGCATTCATTTATTCCGGTAACATTTCAATAAGCGAGTGATTACTTTTCGCAAGCTTCAGGAATCTAACTTTAACAACTCAATACGAAGACTAATAAAGCTGGATGATTAAAATCAAGGGAGGAGAGGGATAGCAAGTGAGAGGGATAGATATAGGGGGGGGATGGAAACACGATAACAAGATAAGGGGGCACGGTTGGTGAGATAATATCCAGCCTTACTTCATAATATCTGGTCAAAATTAAGTGGAAGTTTTTGATAACACTAAATGTTTACAAACCATTCGAAAATTTGTGAAGCGCAACGGACGCTTCAAAAAAAGCAGATAGTTGATGCCGGAACAACTGTGAAATAGAGTCTCGACAACGGTTCTCCTTCCATGAAAATGGATTGAAGCAGTCATTATAATACCGGGCGTCGATGACTTCTCCGAACTACGGGGGTCGGGCGGGGGCAGGAGTGGTAGCGGGGAAGGAGTGGGAAAACCCTACCACATTTCTTTCCGCTCCGCCGAGGAGCCGCCGCTGACTGCGTTCGCCAAAGTGTTACGCCGCGCCGATTCCAGCGAGGGCAGAAGAGCCGCTCCTCTACAGCGGCCGATGATTCCGGGAATCGTAAGCGGCCGACGTTACAATTGCGCCACGCGGCGGATAAGGCGAGGTAATTAATTCCCACAAAGGCAGCGGACGGAACCTCCCCGGGGGTCTCGAGTCGGGTTGTCGTGACGTGGATGAGTACTAGTAGTAGTATTAGTACTTCGCACCGAAAAATGCTAGCACAAAGGGTACTTCCTAGTGCTTCCGACTCCGGGTTCCAATCTTAGCAGAGGCAGAGATATTTCTGTGGAATTATAGCCCGTATGGCGAGGATCTTAAACGTGTGCAGCGAAGATCGGCAAGATTTGTAAAGGGACGGTACGATAACTATATTAGCGTAACTAGTCTATTAAATGAATTAAAATGGGAATAATCGTCAGATCGCAGGTTGAAATTTAGACTTAATCTCTAATATAAATTCCAAGACAATATTTTCAGTAATATTGTTAAAAATATTTTACGAACCCCGACTTACTATGGCAGACTGGACCATAATCATAAAATTAGAGAAATTGATTGCCGAACTGACCGATTCAAAATGTCCTTTTTCCCTTGTACAATTAGAGATACGAATAACGGTAAACATGTCCTATCGGAGAGTAGCAATGAATAGCATTGGTAGCTGCATGTTGGTATGAGTACTTAAAGCTAACCCTACTAGCAGAATGTTTTTGCATGTTTACTATGCTATTTTTATCTTTTTTAAATAGTGAAGTTTAGAACAATATGATAATACAAATCTTTTTTTATGCATGATATGTAGTGCATATTTGGTGAGAATTCACCCCCTGCCACACACCTTTAAGGTGGCTTACAGGGTATTATGTAGATGTAGTGGTAGATGAGATCGCCCATCTGTCTGCCACTAGACTGACAGTTTAAAATGTCCTTCTTTCAACTTACAATTAGGGATATGAATGGCTGTAAATATATCCAACAGTACGAATAGTACAAATACAAGTGTATCAATGGACAGCATTGGTAGTTGCATGTTACCGTAAGGATTTCAAGCAAACCCAACTAAAAGCACGTTTTTGAATGCTTGCTTTGCCAATTTAATCTTTTTTTTAATTGTTAAGTTTAGATTAGAATATAGTTACTAAATCCTTTTTATGCATGATTTATAATACATGTTTGGTGTGAATTCACTCCCTACCATACACCTTTATGATGGCTTGCAGGGTATTATGTAGATGATCCCATGCTCAGTATACCGTTCGTCGAATGGGCCTTCAAACACTGGACCCTTTCACTTATTCATCTCACCCTTACTGGATTTCCCTCCATCCTTACGCATGTATGTGTGTATCTGCAAAATACACTACAGTTTACTGCAATAGCGTGTGGAAGGGGGTGAATTAACGCTAGGCATGTATTAATGCCTAGCGTGAATCCCCCCTGCCACACACCCTCGCGGTGGTGTCGTGTAGATTTAGATGTAAATTCCCCTGCCACACACCTTTATGGTGGCTTGCAGGGTATTATTTAGATGTAGATGAAATGCCAATAATTTAAAACTAATTTAGGTTACTGTGCTACGGGGTCTGTTGCTAATATTAAATTCTATGATAAATTGAACTAACCTAAGGAATAAAATATTTTCACATTTAATAATAATACTAATGAGTAGTCATCACAAAGACTGAGAAACTTAACATCACCACAGCCGAGAATGCAGCCAAATGACGCCAAATAGGCAACGACAACTCGTCTTATCGGGGAGGCCATTGAAACACGTAAGAACCTGAAAATATTCCACCGGGATCCAGGACAAGGATACATAGAATCCAGTAATTTCCAGAGCAAAATGTCCCACCTTAATCCAACTATTCCCTCTTCTCCCCTCATGCTATTGAGAATTATGAAGAACATCCCTATAAGGAACGATTTCTGTACCAATGATGAAGCATACGGGATTTGACGATTATATGTCTATACATTGTTTGACTCAGAAAATATCCTACCACTATTGCTTACATCACAATGACGTTGTTTGCGATAGCCAAAATAAGTTACTACTGAGAAGATCAATACTTAGGTTTTCGGGATGGAAATGGAACGTAGGTATCATTAACAATCAATAGGAGTAATGACGATACTAAAACAATTATATAGGACTGAATTTCTTTGCTTTACTCGTAGTTTTTGAGAAGACGCTTGATGTAGTTGATTGGACAACGTTAATGAAAACACTACATAACTATGCTATCGATGGCTGAATCAGATGAGGGACAGCAACTAGTTGCTACTTCCATATCACTGAAGTAGAGAAATTAGAGTTTGTAGAGAATAAAGTGTTTGTTTCGAAGTTCCGTGAATTATAATAATCATTTTTAAATAATTCATGTGACTAAGGCCAAAGATTCACTTGATTTTTACTCGACACTTCACTTTCCCAAAAGAGAATACTAACACGGTAACTCACCTGATTCAGTTGATGCGAAAGAATGGACTGAAAAAATATTCAGAAGATTAGACATTAGATTAGGTAGAGTAGGTTATAAACGTGTTTTACTATCTACGATAAGAAAGGCTAGTAAATATGATCGCAGAAGAGTTATATAAAACTGAAAGAAGACATGCTGTGATGAGTTAGAAGTGGAAATGGAGCTAGGGTCTTCTTAATGCACGAGAAACTCGTAGAGAACACAGTAAACAAATATAAGATGAAACGTTCATTATCGGCAACAGTGCACAGAATTAAACGAGTCGTAGTAAAGTTGTCTTCTCAACAAATCCTATTCCAGCATGTTGCCCGGGATATCCACTTTCGGAATGCAGCAGAGCGAAAGTTCATCACATTTTCCAAGTAAAACCTTTATACCCGATCATCCCGGATATTTAACTTCTGGATCAGATTCGAAGAACCGGAATAACAACTACCCAGAGAAGCAGGAACCAAACTTTCTCTCACGGTTTAGAACGGCTGAAGACAGGTTACTCAGACCCGAGAAGGTGCGTATTTTTCTTATTGAATTCTGCCAAAGTGACATCAGTCCAAGTTAGTTCCATTTTAAGGGAAACACTCAGATCCGCTCCTCAAGACAGTTTCAATGAGGTTAAAAAAAGAAGTGGAAAGAAGAGGCGAGATTTCCCTTCGGCAACTTCAGCGCCCTCCTTCCCTCGCAGCCATCTCTGATCCCACCAATCCTTCCAAGACTTCTCCAGATCTATGCTTGTAAGGTCGACGACACGTGAGTAGAATCAAGGGTGTGACACGGTATACATACAAGAGCCTTAGCATAACAAGATATCAAATTGAATTAGGTACTTTTAGATTTATGTTGAGAATAAAAGTGTAAAAGATGATGGGTATTTAAAGGTACAATGCTCATTTTCCGCAACGACGTCGATATATTAAAATTATATTTCCGAATTTATCATATTTTATTTTTCACAGATGCCTAGCAGAGCATGAAGATAATATTAATGCTAGGAACTGAAAAGTAAATTTATCACTTCAAGATATACAAGTTTACTACACATTATTCAAATTAATTACTCTCGGATTACAACATAGAACCAGACTTCTATTACACCACGGACCGTATAAGCACTGAATACCTTATACCGGCCCAATTCTGAATTAAACATGCCTAGAGGCCACAGGCAATACAAATGATGAGCCCTTACGGCTTACAAATGCAAATTAATAAAATATCTCCAAACGCCGTAAACGGTAAACTGTACAGTTTACGGCTTATGGAGTTATTTTATTCATTTGCAAACCTAAAGGCCTTTTTGTCTCTCTAATTACCCTGCAAATATCTAATTAAAAGACACTAGGATGGTTAGAATCATAAGGCAGATATTCAAAATTTTAAAATAGAGTTGAGACAGACTGGACATCACTGAAGTCGGAAAAAATAAATTCATTCCCTTTCAACATGATTCTTCAATGATACGCCAAAAGCCTTCAGATATTTATCTACATCTACATCTACATAATACCCTGCAAGCCACCATAAAGGTGTGTGGCAGGGGGTGAACTCTCACCATATCCTTGGTTAAAGATCTTAACGCAGGCGTATGCTAATTAAAATGATCAGGTGTAATGTAATTTTTTTCCTTGGGTGTATCTAATGCACTTCGAGCAAAACCAACGTGTAGACGTGTAAACCACAGAACAGGTGAAAAATATTTAAGTCCCATTGCGGGACAGTGCAAACTATTTCCGTCAACACTCCCCCAAATCCGAACCCAGCTTCCCACGTGGTCCAGGATGCGACGCCGTTTCCCCGGCAACAGCCCCAAAACAGAACCCTGACACCTCATCTTGCCCTTCCCCTCCCTCTGCAAAAGGAGTCGATCTCTTGGGTGGGGGTGTGGGGAAGGGTTCGCGATGGTGCGCTTTGTGACGAGTCCGCTCGCATCATCTGGAGGGGGAGGGGCAGGGGCTTTCCGGGAGTGAGGTCACTTCCGGCCCGGCGGACACTGAGCGCGACGCCACGCCCTCGACGGTGGCGGAGAGGGGAAGCTGCGGGAGTGGGAGACACAGGGAGCGGCCCGCAGAGACTTTTCACTGGACCCCACACCCCTTGCCGAGTGGATTGGCGGTTGTCCACTGACCCCGGAGTGCCCTCCGAAAGGGAAAAAAGGGGGAACAGGGGCGGGGTGGACATGACCCTGCGCGACACCCCTCCCTTCGACCGAATAAAAACCACAAGTGCTCCTTCTCCTCCCTTCAACCAATTCCCGTTTCGCAACCGCATTCCGCTACGCTGCACCTCCAGTGCGAACTCACCCCGTCCGCGTGACCTGTATCCAGACACTTCTATCTCCACATATTACCCTGCAAGCCACCATAAAGGTGAGTGGCAGGGGGTGAATATTCACCATACATGCACTACATATCACGCTTAAAGATATTTAGTAGCTACATTTTTGTCGAACTTATACAATTTAAAAATTACTTAAAGAGTAGAGCAAGCATGCATAAACATGCTGTTAGTTGTTTTAAGTTTCTACCTACAATTAAAGTGTAATGCATAGTTCAATAGTGCATGTTTGGTGATCTTCACCCCCGCCACACACCCTTGCGGTGGCTTGCAGGGTGTTGCTGAGATAAAAGTCCTCATCTCGAACTTCAACAACATAAGACTACCTATTGATAGACCTGTAGAAATTATTGAATAAAATAACGGCTATACAGACCAATAATAGTGCTAGGAGAGGAAGCCATCTTAAATGTCTGTAAGGAAATAAATTTCCCCAGTTTTATTTTTGTGGTCCAGGCTATCTATCATACACCAGATTGGTAAGTGGCAGAGGGGGAGCAAGTATAAACGAATCACGTTGCTGGTTACATCCAATTAATGGGTATCAAATAATAAAACTGAGATCGGTTCGTGTAAATAAGCTCATGGTTCACTGCAAGGGCCCAGGTTCTGACCTTGCCAGCGGCAGAAATTATTCATCGGAACTCTTGCCAAGGAGGATACTTCAAGGCTAGTGTTCCAGACACCGGAAGAGACTTCGAGCAGTGGTTCCCTCGGCGATTCACATCATGAGTGGTCTCACGAATTCTCCATCTTTCCTCTGCCATATTTAGAAGCTACCTGTCACCCCAGTGAGAACTCCCGTATCAAAGTAAATCTATGAACGAAACGTGCCGCTTGCTTATGATTGAAACAAATTAGAATCTGCTCTCCCCATCACCGGTACTAATTGGTATTTACGTGCTGGAACGGAAGAAACGATGAGATAAGCCTAGGATGAGCATGGAAAGCAGGAAGAAAGCTGGTTTGTGTGGTTCGCGAATGATCAGCGCTGATTGGCGAGGGGATTTTAAGTGATACTACCTGCAATACAAATTGCTGTGATCAGAAACGTCATTTTTTCCTACAGTGTCGTCGCCAGCCGACGACATTGTAGGAAAAAATGACGTTGACCGTTCAGTAAGCATGTCAGGAGAATCTAGTGAATAGGAGGGTAAAGTATGTAAAGCATTTTATGGTGACGAAATTCGGACTTCAAAGATGGAGGATAAAAATAGACTAACAGAGATGCGGAGTAGGCTGGAGAAGGTTAAGCGGGTATAAAGGAAGAAAACGAGAAGGGCTAAGGGAGGATAGAAAGTTTCTGTAGATATTAAGGAGGAGATAAAGTGTACAGATGGGAGAGTCAATAAAAGCCCCCAGCCACACGACAGTGTGATGTTTCCATTACAATTAAAGTGAAATTGAATGATGAAATATAATCTAAGCAGCTCGAAACCTGCTAATGCACAGCAATAGATTAAAACGAAGCTACTGAGGATATTGGGATAGGTATTATAGATATTTGACAAGTAGGTTAACATGCCTGCCTGATACTTAGAGGAGGTTTAATTTTCCTAGTGAGATTGACAAAATATACGGATATTCGTTTATATTCGACGTCTGACCCAGGCGGCTATAGCTTTCGCTACAGTCTTGCATGTGAAAATACCGTATTTTTTGCGATAATTGCATTTATCCTAGGTATTTTAGACCAGTAAAAAAACTCTTATTTTAGTAATTAAATTTGGATTTTACCTCTTGATTTAAATGCATGCCTGGTGATGGTTCACACCCTTCCACTCACCTTTACAGTGGTTTGCAGGATAGATGTAGAATGCTACTAACATTCAATTTCCACCTGTCACGCATCGAACTTGCCCACCCAAATTTTCCCTGGCTTTGCTACTCTACGCATACTGGTCCGATAGGGCTCATCCATATTTTTTTTAGAAAGGAGGAAGAGGAAGTTGGTTGGGAGCGAATGACACTTGCTGATGGTGTGATGCGAGAGGCATTATGTCGGCGGAGAACTCACCCGTGGGCGGGCTTCCAGCAACGTGAGCGACCCCTCCCCCCGGCACCCGCGGAACACGTGCCCCCCGGAGGAGCGCCAGTGGGCCACGCTTTCCAACGCTCATTTATTCCCCATGCCGGAAAAAAATGGCACGTGACAGAGCTCCGGCGCAGTCTGACGAATGCCGGAAGCCATAGCAGTGAGTGGGTCCGCTTTGGTCTTTTTTTTTGTTGTTATTCGTAATTTCCCCCGATAGATGACTGACCGAGCCTAGCGAGCTTTCTTCTCAGCGAGCTAAGCCGGTCTCCCCCACTCCGGATAGCAAAGGAACGAGTTTACGTCGACGTTCCCGGACGCGGTGAAGCAATTCCCGATTTCTGCTTTCGGCGAAGGTACATCTACATCTACGTAACACCCTGCGAGCCACCACGAGGGTGTGTGGCAGGGGGGGTAACGTATAGATAGAGAGGGTTTAGTTCATGGTGCCAGGAATAGTGCATGCGTTGAGGATTCATGGGATTCCTAGATTTCCGACATCAATTCTGATTGTGTTTCTAGATGTTCCGACATCTGAGGTCATATCGAAACAGCTATCTTAAACTTAACCCAAAAGAAAACACGTCAATGCCCCAGGCGGGTTTCAGACCCGCGGCCATAAAGGTACCGACTTTGTACTTTATAGGATTTTGTTCTTTCTCTGCGAATTATTTTAATAAATAATTCTCGGGATTCAAACCGAGTAAGATTTTGGGTTGCTGACGTTTCGATGGAACACTCAATTGCTCTGAGGACGATGGATGAGTGTTCCATCGAAACGTCAGCAACCCAAAATCTTACTCGCCTTGAAACCCGAGAATTATTTACTAATGACCTTGTACTGGGTGAAAATATGGTCTGCGGCTCTCATCATCATCATCATCAGTCAGCAAACCTGAGATTGGTTTGACGCGGCTCTCCACAGAATTCGTCTGTCAACAATAAAGCCATGAGCGGTTTTAACGTTGGATGCATCGCTCCTGAAAACAGAATAAAGTTCAGCCTGGAGGTTTGCTTCAAGGGATGGAAAAGAGCTCAAATTTTACTAATACCAAGGATGAATGGGATTCCCATATTCAGAAAGGGTGCTAATTTTTCCATAGAGTAGTACAACTATTTTGATAATTATCCTAACGCTAAGTCGCAGGCGGTGTAACATATTCGGATTTCGAGGCACAATAGCTGCACAATGAATAAAAATGTATTAAAAACATACGTGTTTCGGGTTTTCATTTATTCTATGATATTTTTAAAGCTCTATCCTTGTGTTCCTGACGTGATTGCTGTACAGGAGCAATCATTACATAATCTATCCACCAAAAAATATACTATCTATTTTTGAATTTGATATTTTTTCCGAGATACATTTCTGATTCAGCAGATATGATGTTTTGGTTCCTCTGCTCTTGAGTGCATTGCAATTAGATACCATAGACACTTTTGTTCAGTTACCATCTGGTCTGAGGGAAGCTGTTCATATGCCATCATTTTGTGACAGAGAACTTGGGATAAAAAAATTAAAAAAATATTACGTAATGGACTCAATAAAACATAGAATAAATTTGTTTTCTCTAATTAAAAAAATAGTACAGCTCAACCAAAATCATCCGTTTAAGAAGTGATTCACACCTTACATTTTGAGATTGAAGATTAAAAGTAGCTGGCACACTTTTTATGAGTAGGTATAGTGTGGCTGCTACATTTTTTCAATTTGTTACAAATAGAGTAGCAACTAAGTACAAGCGGTTACTTGGAAAGAAGTACTCAGGGAGGGGAGGAAGGGTAGAGAGAAACCCGGCGCGCGTCGACATTAGCCAATTTTTTACGAAAGAGTCCAAAGGGTTAATAGTTTCACGTCCCATTCAATGGACGGAGTGCAGAACTCGGAGTGCACACCACACTCACTTATCAGTTAATTAATATCAACAGCTGTAGATTTAAAAATCTTACACTACCGGGATTCGAACCCGAGATTACGGGGTGGAAAGCCTGAGCTTTAGCTACAGCACCAACCCGATCCCCATAGAAAAGATACAAAGAGAAAACATTTCAAGGTATTTTATTTCATTCCGAAGCGCTTTCATGTTTCTGTCAGGCTCGCTTTTTCATCGCTGCGGCAAGTCGGAGGGAACGGGAATTGATCAGGGCTTCATGCGAAGCCGGAGAGCGGTGAACCGCTCTCTGGCACCGCAGGTTTTCCCCGTGACACACACACGAGCAAGAGAAATTGGCGGCGGTTCGATAGACGAGAAAGCCGCCGAAGGATGCGGAAGGAGCAGCCCGGAAAACCGGAAGGAGGAGACGGGCCGGATGTGAGTGTGTATGTGTGTCTGTTCCTTCCACGCACGACGTCGAGATCTCGGGAGCGATTCTTTATCATACGGAAGACGGAGGGAGAGGACGATGCTAAGATCGATCGGCCGCTCACGTTATTGGTATGCACCGGCGATCGTTTGTCCAATTAAAGCCGAAGAGGGAGCATTTCTGCCTCTCTCCCCTCTGCCCCTCCCTCCAAACTCGGAGAGGAAAAACACCTCCCCTAGGAGGCAAAAAAAACAAACTCCCGTGCTGGTCCTGCTCGCGTGAGGCCTGTAACCGGATATCCGAAAGAATATGGAATCACTCCTCGCTTCCATCATCCCCCAAAAGAAATTTCGCTCCCCTCCCCTATCCTCCCAGAGAAACTGGTTCACAAAAGAACAATTTTGCAATCGAATAAAGCAAAATGAGATGCAATTCCTTAGTAGAATCTAGGAACAGATATGCTCTTACATCAAATGGACGTTGCTGAGCACGAGTTCATTTCAAATGCATTCTATGTAAATGCATTCCATTGTCATAGTTACCAGATCGAGAAATTTTAGGGGAGCCAGATTTTCTCCACGAATTCGGACAAATAATGTTTAATTGCGACGAAGGATTCGTCATCGTGATTGAATCAAAAGTGTTTGGAAAGAAAAAAAATGCAGAAATGCAGAATGGTTCGATCTCAATTAATTCTTTCACCATAATCGTGGGTAAAAATAAATTTTCTTTCCTTAATTTTCCTTCAGTGGTCATTCGAATTCACAGCGATTCGCAACAAGCATAATTACTGCCACAATATTCATATCTGAAATTAATTTGGAATTTTTTTTGTCATTCAAGCAACATTATTCATCCTGTACAGTCACGTGCAAGGCCTAGTAAGGTTGAGTACACGCTGGCATCTGGGACTCATAAAAGATAGATTTAACACGAAGAGGAAACTGGTTGCATGAGATCTGAATGTTTCGATGACAAGAACATAGCTAATGTGAGCCTAAATATTCGAGGATAGAAATCCTCCAAAGGCATACCGAGATCTGGGAAATTGTTTCCTCAAACACTTTACAGAAACCAAGGGGAAAATTCCTCCTTGGAGCAACCTTCACTGCTAATTTGCAGCAGTTATTCGTCGGGCAGAGGAAAATTCCAAAGCCTGAGGATTCCTAACCTTCGGAGTGTCTCAAGGGTGCGACCCCAAGCCTTCCTATTGGCCACCCACGGTCAATCACAGTGCGGCCGACAGTGGAAAAATTAAGCGGAGGCAATGAAAGTGGGGAAGATTGTCGGGCGCCTTAATTGAAGTCCATGACTGACCGTTGAGATGGACAGCATAAGGTAATGCTAGACTAAGATTGCCACATAAGGCGAGTAATCATTTCTAAATACATCATCTGCATCTACATAATAACCTGCAAGCAACCATAAAGGAGTGTGGCAGGGAATTAATTCACACCAAACATGCATTGTACCTATATCATATATAAAAAGGACTACTAATTATATTATAGACTAAACTCTACAATGAAAAAGATAAAAATAGCAAAGCAAGCATGCAATAACATTCTGTTAGTTGGGTTAGTCCTTATACCAACGTGCAACTACCTATCCTATCCATTGATCCACTTTTATTGGATATTTTTACAGCTAGTATTCATATACTACTGGACATATATATGGTGTTAGTATTCATATCCCTAATAGTACGAGGAAAGAAGGACATTTTGAACCTGTCAGTTCGGTAATCAATTTCTTTAATTTTATGATTATGGTCCAGTCTACAATAGTAATTTGGAGTTTGAAAAATATTTTAAACATCATCAATGTAAATATTGTATTTATATTTGGTTAAGAGATTATGTCTAATTTCAACCAAGGATCTGGCAATGATTCCCTTTTTAGATCATCTAATAGACTGGTCGACTACATTGACTAGGGAAAGGGTGATGAAATTAAACAGAAAGAAAAAGAACGAGCAGGCAGACATCTATCTTATAATATTCTCTTCTAGAATAACATAATGACACTTTGTACGTTACTGGCTTCTGAAAAAACGAACAAATGAGCTTATACTGTTTTGTTGACTCGTCAGGATTTTTAACGGTCATGCCTCTAATATACTTAATAGCCTCTCTGAGTGGTATTCGAAGAAGTGACTTTTCTGCTGGAAAACTTGCTTTGCATTCATGAATAAATGGTAAAAATAACGAGAAAGATATCACGGTTAAACTGTTAGCAAGCGCGAGGGGAACTGAGAAGACTCAAGCGATATCGTGTGGAATCGAAACTAGGAAATAATGAAAATGGGCAATATTCACAAGTAAAAATGTTAAAACGACCACGGTTTTTCCTTTTAGAGTATCGGACTATTGGAAACCTAGGTCCTTTAAAAAACTTTTTTTTCTGATTATTGCCCATTTTCATTATTTCTGAGGACAAATATGCATTTAAAGGTTAGTGTAACACAAATTCATTCTAATTTACTACTTTAAAAAATAATCGTCACTCAAAGTTTAATAGAATTTACCGCGCCATGAGGCGTAATTTGAAGCCACTATTATTATATAATATAATATTTTATAATTTATTATCGGCAGCCTTTACTCAGGAGCTGTGTTGAGGGAAGGAGGTAGTGTAAACTTTACATAGTTTACATAGTATAATCAAGGCTACTTTAGCGAGGAAATTACCTATTTAAAATGTAAAAGCGTTAGTAAAATGTATATGCATTTATATGGACCCTATAACAATCATCCAAATTTTATAAGCAATTATTTAAAACTCAAAACGTAAGAGAGAATTGGTACAAATATTCAAATTATGGTTAACATAAATTACTATAATGCACAAAAATTCTATGTCATAATAATTAAACTTCTCAAAATTAACTCCGTACTCTTGATGTAACAAATGGACCAATAATGCCCACAAACTGTGATGCCTCAATCTTTCTAAACCCCACGTTTTTTTGTGGAATCGGTGAAGAAACGACATTAGTCTTGGTATAAGTTTGTACTCATCAAGCAGACTTGGATGCATGAATAAATAGAGCACGTGGGCAGTCAAGCATAAATGCATTACTTATACAGTTCCTCAACGAATCCATTTTGTAACCAACCGGACATCAAAGACCGGGTGAGTGATAGATATCTCCAAAGGTCATTGGAATAAGACCTCATGCTTCCAAAACCCATCCTAAAAACAGGTGAAACACGTGACTTATTGGAGTTTTATCGATTCTGTCCAAAAAAACGGGGAATAATAAATATCACTCCCTCATAATCCCCCCCAACACCACCTTCAGCTGCTCAGTTCTGAGTGACGAAATTTCCTGGGAGTACGTGTCCGGCAATGGGTGAGAATTGACAAGCGACGAAGCGTGTTAATCACATGATCTCACTGCGAATCATCATAGTATGGCTGGGCACAGGCCGAAATGCTTTCATGCCCACGCTCCGATGGAATCCGAATGGCTCCAGGCGGCCGATTACAAAGTCAGGAGCCAAAGTCAAGGGTTTCGATTCATTAGAAATACGGCGCAAGGAATCCATCAGAGTATGCCTTTCATCGAAGCCATACATACACAGGAAAGGAACTGCAGAAGCTTATTCAGCGTGGGACGGTAGGTAACTTTAATTCTTTAGTTACACATTTCATAAAATAAATTAACCTTAAAATGAAAATGCACACATAACGTTAATACGGAATAATGTAACAAAGATGAAATTAAGATGGTGGATATTTCAGGATTTTAGCATGTCTACAAAATATGTAATATGCATGTTCGTAGTAGTTCTCAAATTTTCCTTTGCATGTTTGACGAGAAGTAGATTCTTTGGTGTACCACGAATGATAGTCTGTAGTGCATGATGCATGTAATAACAACCAACAATCCCCTTCTTATTATGTAGATATTAACCATCTGGCTGCATGTGACCCTATTATCTAGCATGTCTCCATTAAATATCCTGATTGCATGTCAATATTGCATGTTTGGTGATCTTCACCCCCTCCCACACACCCTCGTGGTGGCTCGCAGGGTATTACGTACATGTAGATGTAGTTATTCATAAAAGTCTCTCTGTTGTACGTAGTAAAAGTCAACTTTAGTGCATGCACGTAGTGAATGTTTGTTGACAATTAACACCCTTGCACACACCCTCGAGGTGGATTGCAGGGTGGTCAGTAGATATATAGATAATAGTGGCAGCGATGCGAATGCCTGGTTCCTCTGGTACAGGCGTAAATTCATTCATTGTCATTTGAAACCCGAAGGAGCTGTTCATCGGAGACTTGGCGATAGATAGATAAGAGTCTTTATCGGGACGAGATCGAGACTAAGAAGTCCCCTCTTCCATCTAACCGGGATGAGGGTATGGATGACAGGAACAACGAATTTGATGTGAGGAGCGGGAAATCATTCATTCTCCCTTATGTCCATCCACGCTGGAGCAGAGAAGGAAGCCTTAGCTGCGGGTTCCGTAGCAAAGCGCACGCCAAGGGAGCACCCGTTGAATGAATGAGGACACATTACTACCTAGGACAATGTGTTTTTCGGACCAGAAAAGTATAGGCGAGCATGTGAGGTGTCGCACAAAGGCAAATCACGATGAACTTATGTTTTCGCTAAATAATGGGGATAGTATTAAAAGACAATTAAACTTAAACGCCGCGAGATGTAGCAGATAAAAAATCACGAGCGACCGAATTGTGCTGAATATGCCAAGAATAGAGTCGCAGTGAATACATAAAATAAATTACTCATTAGGGTAGGCTAAGATTAACGGAAAGAGCAAATAAAAGAAAACTAATCAAAGACCTTCAGAGGCGAATGCATTTATAAAGGTACCATGCACAGTAACAATGCAAAGGAAGAGAATGGCTAAAATTGGATTTCTAAAGTATGAAATGAAAGACATCAATATGAAGAATGACAAAATAGAATTTTGAGCAAGGGGAAAAAAGGAATATGACACCAAGTACCTAAAAGGATGCTGAAAACCAACCCTTAGTTTTACATACGACGAGAAATGCCAATGATATGGCTCAGAAAAAGCTGAATACACATTGATCTATTGCACCAATAAAGAGAGTCAAGAAATATAGATTAGCGAGGAATAACTCTTTACGCCTTGAATCCCGATTCTTTAGGACGGTTACTGTGAACAGTGTATGCGCTTCTAGGTACGTTCACGTTATTGATAACACACTAGATAAGATAATCTTATAGCGATAACGCAAAAGAAGACTGCATGATACCACCCCAGGTTTCTCACCAGGCAGTGACATATCAACCTAGCGCTTGCTTGGTGATGTTTCCCTACAACCACAGAGGTGGATTAATGCCGTAAAATGCTTTTCCAGGCTTCAAATTTTTCATCTGTATGCCTGCTGGTATAAAGATAATAAGCTCTAGTTTTCACTGTTCGATACAAGAAAGATGCCACATTATTAAAAATACGACAAAGCTTGATGTAACTGGATACTCATCCAAGCAAGACGGTGCTGCCATCGCAAGTGCGCCGAGTAAGAAGCAGAACATGTTTTTACGCTTTATCTAATTGCTATGATTCTATACGAAATTTATATACAATATGGCGTAATTTCAAAGAAATACGATTTTTTAAAGGCATAAACTTTTTTTATAGCTTCTTATTTTCTCTCCTATCCGAGATCTGCTCCCGAAAATATAGGAGATTTTTGGCTAGAAAATTTCTAATTACATTTATTTTCTCTCCGACGTGCTGTGCATCAATTGTAAGCGGAAACATTTGCGACACAGCAGATATTTCTGTTACAAAACAGTGAAAACTGGAACATTTTATATTCGTGCCAGTAGACGTAGTAAGGGAAAAGGAGAATGCCTGAAAAGGCATTTTTAGTTGAGGTATCCAGCCCCCTTAAACTGGAGGTAGCTCAGATCGCAACCGCAAGATAAGGCTCTTCAGAGAGCCATGAGTGGCGATGATTGCTCACGACCCTACGTTCCACGCGGCGACGAAAATACGCCCTCGGCAATGAACTGTGGTGCGACAGCCAGAGCAACAGAAATTCCCGGGACGCCCATCTTGTCGACCCACCATCCCTGCTTCAAATGAATGTGCAACAAGTATATCCTACTTCCGCCGAAGTCAGCCGGGAATCCGAGAGACATCCCTCCTCTTTTCTGGATACCGTTAATGGCAATTACAGGAGGCTATTCCGCCGCCGCCGACACCTGTCGGTCGAACGGACTGGCGGCCAGAAATGGGGGCGATATACACACACACGGGGAGTACTGGATGTGTGAAGTAAAAAGAGCAGAACGAGGTTTCATTTTAACATATTACGAGAGAGAGACAAAAGGTGAGAGACGCAGAGAGGTCGTGGGAGTGAAGGGGAACCCAAAGAGGTCGCTCAACCAAGACATCGAATTAGCCATCGCGTCATTTTAAAAAGGGAGAAGGAAGGTGCCGTTAACTTTCTCGCGGCGTCACCCGAGCTCGTAGACAAGGGAGACACCGCGGCACGGGAAGACAGGCAGAGAGAAAGAGAGAGAAAATGGAGTAGGGGAGGGAGGGAGAGAGAGAGCACGGACTCGAAGAACCGTTACGTGCAGCAGATTACGGATTTCCTCGCCCGCGTCCGTCGAGAGTGAGTTGGGGAAAATGATCCGAGCGCGGACGCCACAGTGCAGACACACGCTCGGCGTGACCTCCACCCTCAGGGAAGCGGGGGATTGGTTGGCTGCTTGGGTGGTTGTGTGGGAGGAGATGGTAGGAGAGAGAGAGGAGGGGTGCTTCGGGGACTGATGTTGTACTTTCCCGTGAAATGAGCGTCACTGCGCTGCCCGAGAAACGTTTTTCGTTTCCGTTTCGCAACGAGGTGCATCATTCCCTCGAAAGAGGGATGTGGATGGGGGGAGGGAGGCAAGTGAATAAAAAAGGAACCCGTTGAATATGACGCACGTTACTGTGGCGGCGAGACTCATCACCCTCCGACGAGAGGGACGCAGGCGATCTCACGAGAATCGCCTTCCACGCACTCTCTCCATCCCTCTCCACGACACGAGTGGCCTGGTTCTCGAAGCCGCGGGGCAATTTAAATTGAACGCCATTAAAAGGTCTCTGGGGTGCGGGCAACCATTGCGGTAGACGTTTGCTTCTTGGCGGAGTAAGGATCATTAGAGCAACTAATATGTACTTTGGCGTCGATTAAAATCGAGGTTAAGAAGAATTTATGCAGTAGGTATTTTGTATATTAATGAGCTAAGATATTTAAATCGAAGTCAAGAAAACCATAGAAATTGTGCTGGGATTAAGTTCATTACTACATCAGTAAGTGAAATTTTACACAAGCTTATGCTTGGATCATTCCTCGATATTAGCTCATCCAATGTAAAGTACTATGCATGTATCAGCAAATACCCCCCTGCTCCCTGCCACACCCCTTTATTGTGGTTTGCAGGGTATTATGTAGATAAAATAATAGCTCGAGTAAAAAGCTGCTAATAGATACAACCTAATTCATGATAACCAACTTAACTAACCTTTTAATAATTAATACAGCGTTTTCGTTTCACGTAAGGAAGTGAGTGGAATGTAAATGAATTCGAAGATAAATTTGTCTACGTACACTCTATAACTGATGTTTCCAATAACAGATTTTAACAATAAATGCAGTTGAAGAAAGTAAGAAGACATGCACCACTAATACGTCCTTTATTTCGTGTTTTTCAATTTTGTCAAGTGGTGGAACTAATGTGGTGATCTGAATGCATGGTATTACCTAACTAACTTTCTAAAATGAGTTAAAGCTCTAATACATATCACAAATTGCTTAAGCGAACAATTTTCATGTACATTCTGTACAGAGGTGGATGAACGCTGGAAAAAAACATTAATGTGCCAGCAAAGATCTCCTTATTGTCCTCACGCATGTGACGACACGGTGCATCTATTTGTATAGCGAGGGTGTGGAATATCAGCGAGTAACGACAACGCCTTTGCCTTATTTTTTCCAACCTGTTCACAACGACACGCTTCTGTCACACCCGAGAAAGACGGTGAATTAACCATGAAAGTTTCAACACAATCCCTGACGTAAGCGACTGAAATAACACTGATATGCCAGTACTCAAAATACGTGTGCAATGGCAAGACGCAATCTTGAAAGTTTTTCTGGATATATTCCCATCACAGAAGGAGAGAGGTATTCATGCCACCAATTTCAAACGTTCCCTTACTAATACGCCCTATCATTCGTACTTACTGTGCAAGAGGATTAAGATTCGTCAAGCATGTACATACATTATCCTTGACCATAACCACGCCCCTTTCCACACACCCTCGCGGTGGCTGGCAGGGTATTACGTTGATGTAGATAACCTCAAATGTATAGAGTAGTATAGAGCCGATATATAGTCTATAGGCTTAGGCAAAGGCCATCGTATCTATTGGACCGTTATTTTCCATCACCGTTATTTAGAGATCATGTTTCTTTCACTCACACGTCAGTATGTACGTACATGGACTAAGTAACAAAATCATAAGTAATTATAGTATAAAACCAAGAATTCATTTAAAATGCAAGTTTGCAGACTTCGGTGAGTACAATAAAGCTGACGTCTGCCTCTACTCCCGAGGAGAATGTATACAGTGAATACTATAACAGAAAAATTTCATGAGTGAAATTCACGAGTTTATTAAAACACGACCGGTTTCGTCGAATAGTCGACATATACCACCATCGCTGGCCTGGAGATACGCTCCTATCGCGGACAACCTCGCAGTCAGCCGTCCTTTGCAGACCGTACTGCCCGGTTAGTGTGCCTAACTTACCCATGATAGCCGCTCGGCTATCGGCTGATCCCTGCAAGCCACCGCGAGGGTGTGTGGCAGGGGGTGAAGATCACCAAGAATCCACTACCGTCATGCAAACAAGCATCAATCATTATTAAACATTTCAATTTGATCCTCTTTTAACCTAAATCCCAATTTAAGCGGCCTGTGGCTCGTTAACAGGGAAGCATATTGACCTAGGTCAATCGAAGAATCGGAATTACGATCCTTGACCTCAGTCGTTGCTATGGTTTCCGTCAATCAACATGGCCGGATTAGGCATAAAATAGACCAGTACGGACCACACAACCCAGGCGCTGGAAACTTTTGGTAATAAATAGAGCATAGGTGTCATTCATTGCCACAGCTATGAATTCTCCGAATATTTACCAAAAAAAGCCCACAGACGGTAGAGGCACTTAAAAGCGTTTGAGTGGTGGCAGTGGGTAAAGAGGGGGTAAAAGGAGAGGCCCTTCAATGATTGAGGGGAGAGTGGAGAGGACAGAGGGGAGAGACCACATTTCATCATCATCATCATAAGTCCATAATCCTAAGATTTGTTTGACACAGCTCTCCACACGATTCTCCTACTATTTCTAACCTATTCATGTTAACTCTTCTCTTCGTAATGCATTTGCAGATTTCAAAAGAAAAACACTTGAGGAACAATTGAAAGAAAATCCAAACGTCATCTGGTCGTACGTAAGGGAAGTGCAAGGCCATAAGTCTGCCGTCCATTCACTTAAAAATGATAGGGGTGAAATGACCACAAACACACTCGACAAAGTTAACTTGCTAAATTCCTTCTTCCAAACCGTTTTTAACCAACCTTCCGGGGATTCAACTATCGTGTTACCTGACCTCTTTCAGCGGCTGATGCAAGCAATTGAAATTTCCTGTAATGGTATCGAAAAGTTACTTAAAGATATAAGCCCCAACAGATCTCCTGGCCCTGATCAAATTCCCTCCCGCGTATACTAAGAGTTAGCTTCCGAACTTTCCCCCTATCTTGAAATAGTATTTAATAAATCCCTGACCGAACACGTCGTACCGATGGACTGGAAAGCAGCCGATGTAACACCCATTTTTAAAAGTGGTGATAGGTAGCAGCCATCTAACTACCGACCTATATCCCTCACATCCATTTCATGCAAAGTTCTGGTACATATAATTGTCAGTCATGGCACCTAGAAAGGCCAAAATTTATTATCCAATGTTCAGCATGGTTTCCGGAAGAGTAGATCATTTGAAACTCAACTTGTTCTCTTTTCCCACGATATTTTAGTTTCTTGCGAAAACAACATTCCAGTGGATGAAATATTTCTCGATTTCAAGAAAGCTTTTGACAAGGTGTCTCATAGAAAACTAATTCTTAAATTAAAATCTCATTGGTTAGACAGTAACATTATATCATGGATTAATGATTTTCTGCATGATCGGGTTCAAAGGGTTGTTTTGGACGGTGTTTCCTCACCGGCAATTAAAGTCACTTAAGGTGTCCCACAACGTAGTGTGATAGGCCCACTCTTGTTCCTTCTGTACATAAATGATATCAATAAGGTGGTCAAAAGTAAGCTTCGTCTGTTTGCCGATGACGCTGTAGTGTACACGGAAATTCCATGTCCAAATGATAAAGAATATTGAAATAATGATCTACAAGCAATTAAAAAATGTTGTCTTACATGGCAGTTAGAATTAAATTTTTAAAAATGTGTACTAATGAATTATTGGAAAAGAATTGTTCTCCTCCTAGCACGTACAAAATAAGTAATAATGAATTAACAAGCGTGGAATCCATTACATATCTTGGAATAAGACTAACACATGATCTTTCCTGGGGTAAACATATACGTGGAGTAATGGGTCAAGCTAATCGTAGGCTGGGATTCATTAAAAGAGTATTGGGTACATGTGACGAACACGTACGAGAAATCAGCTACTTTTCCCTTGTAAGACCTCATTTGGAATATGTTGCCAGTGTATGGGATCCCTACGAAATCGGTCTAAATTACGACCTTGAACGTGTGCAGCGAAGATCGGAGAGATTTGTTAAGGGACGGTACGATAACTATATCAGCGTAACCAGTCTATTGAATGAATTAAAATGAGAATCATTGCCACATCGAAATTCAGACTTAACCTCCTGAACAAATTCCAAGATAATATTTTCAGTGATGACGGTAAAAATATTTTGCAAACCCCACCTTACAATGGTAGACTGGACCATAATCACAAAATTAGAGAAATTGATTGCCGAACTGACAGATTAAAAATGTCCTTTATTCCTCGTACAATTAGGGATATGAATAACGGTAAATATGTCCAATACGAGTGACATTTATATTTACCGAATACCCTGCGAGACACCGCGAGGGATATAAACAGAACATTTTTGCATTCTTAGTTTTCTATTTTTATCTTTTCAAATAGTGCAGTTTAGACTAATATATTAATACTATTCCTTTTAAATACATGATATGTAGCGCATGTTTGGTGAGAATTCACCCCCTGCCACACACCCTTGTGGTGGCTTGCAGGGTATTATGTAGATTTAGATTAATATAATTCGTTTTCATATACTTCACCACTTGCTCTGTATACTTCATACGAGGCTTTCCTTTTCCCTTCTTCCCATTCAGTTTTCCCTCAACGATTGTCTTCATCAGACCAACATGCCTCACAGATATAGCCAATTAAGTTGTCTTCTTTAAGGTTTCAGTAGATTTCCCTTCTCTCCCGCTCTTCTTCGGAATTCTCCGTTTGTCACTCTGATGTTCCAATTGATCTTCATCATTCTTATTTAACACCACATTGCAAAAGCTTCCAGCCATGACTTCTCTGCTGCTGTTCTCGTCAATGCATCACTTCCGTAATGAAGAATACTTCAGATGTATATTCTAATGAAATGTTTCCTCACTTCCAAGCTTGTACATCTACATCTACATCTACATAATACCCTGCAAGCCACCACAAGGGTGTGTGGCAGGGGGTGATTGCTCACCAAACATGCACTTCATATCATACATAAAAAAGGAATAGTATTAATATAGTAGCCAGAACTACACTATTTAAAAAAGATAGAAATTGCAAAGCAAACATGCAAAAACATTCTGTTAGTAGGGTTAGCTTTAAGTACTCATACCAACATGCAGCTACCTACGCTATTCATTGCTACTCTCCGATAGGACATATTTACCGTTATTCGTATCTCTAATTGTGCGAGGGAAAAAGGACATTTTGAATCGGTCAGTTCGGCAATCAATTTCTCTAACTTTATGATTATGGTCCAGTCTGCCATAGTAAGTTGGGGTTCGTAAAATATTTTTAACATCATCACTGAAAATATTGCCTTGGAATTTGTGGAAGAGATTAAGTCTAAATTTCAACCTGCGATCTGACAATGATTCCCATTTCAATTCATTTAATAGACTGGTTACGCTAATATAATTATCGTATCGTCCCTTTACAAATCTTTCCGATCTTCGCTGCACACGTTCAAGTTCATTACTTAGACCGATTTCGTAGGGATCCCATACACTGGCAGCATATTCC
This sequence comes from Platycnemis pennipes, assembly GCA_933228895.1. Lineage (NCBI taxonomy): Eukaryota > Metazoa > Arthropoda > Insecta > Odonata > Platycnemididae > Platycnemis > Platycnemis pennipes. The sequence continues at coordinate 27,295,665 of OW121849.1, forward strand.
AAATGAGGTCTAACAAGGGAAAAGTAGCTGATTTCTCGTACATGATCGTCACATTTACCCAATACTCTTTTAATGAAACCCAGTTTGCGATTCGCTTGACCCATTATTTCACGAATGTGTTTACCCCAGGAAAGATCATTTGTCAGTCTTATTCCAAGATATTTAATGGATTCCACGTTTGTTAATTCGTTATTACTCATTTTGTAAGTGGTAGGAGGAGAGCTATTCTTTTTCCAAAAATTCATTACCAGACATTTCTTAAAGTTTAATTCTAACTGCCATGTATCACACCAAGTTTCAATTGCTTGTAGGTCAATATTTAAATATTCTTTATCGTTCGGGCATAGAATTTCCCTGTACACAACTGCGTCATCGGCAAATAGACGAAGCTTACTTTTTACCACCTTTTGGATATCATTAATATACAAAAGGAATAGGAGTGGACCTATCACACTACCTTGTGGGACACCCGAATTTGTACTTGCAGCTGTTAGCAGAATCTTCTTTTAGTATAATGCCCTTTTCGCCTGGAACTTGAAATACATCTAAATAGCCATACTGATAATTTCCCTTTTGTTTCGTCCATCGCTGGTTACTCAGCTTCTCAGGTAATAGTACATTTTCACCTCCTGAGGTTTTTTTTCCTAGTTTAACATACGTCTTGACCTCCACTCTTCTACTGCATACCTTTACTTTAGTTTTCATTTTCTTGATCTTCATGTGACATCTGATGTGATGTCTTTTCTATATTTCTTAGAGCCCCCTTTAACCCTCTATCAGTTTCTACCATGATCGCTACATCATCTGCGAATCGCAGCATGTTGGTTTTCCCCCCGCAAACTCCTGAAGCCTTCTCATTGATTTCATTGATGGTTTTCTCGAGGTATACATTGATGTGTACGGGAGAAAGTGCACAGCCTTCCATCACCTCTTTCTTTGTTGCTTCTTCTCCCACCTCTTCTTGTTTCTCCAATACTGGTTCCTGATTTGATAAAAATTACTCAACAAAAAATGTTGGGTCATTTGAAAAAATACACTTCAGAACCTCCCATGTCGAAAAATGCTTTGCATTTGTAGACTAAAGTTTTTATTTACACGTAAAAAGCACCCTCAAAGCCTCGAGGGTTTGTGGTAGAAGGCTAATCATAATAAAAAAAGTCTTCTCTAATACCCCAATAGTAAAATATAATATTTCTGATGCTGCGCATGAAAAACGTTAAATTAAGACATGAAAAATTTTACGCGCCTAATATTTAATAAAATATGAAAGAACCAACCTGTTTGAAAGGGTAAGCATTTTGACAACACGTGACGGGTGAGTTGATTATGTCAGTATGGTTCGTAGATAATCAAGCGCTAGCCTGACAATCAGCCAAAGGCCTACAAAAAGTAGTAGATGCGTTAGAGAAGTGCGAAAGGAAAAGGTATGACGAAAAATCGCTATAAAACTCAAGTATGAGCTGACCATGTTTTTCACAACATAAAGAGCCAGAATAAATTTAGTAGTTGGGATCACAAGCTAGAGCAGATGAAGCAATTTAGCTACCTGGGTAGCATTGTAGAGGTAATGTGATAGAGGAGAAGAGTTAAAGCAGAAGCACATTTTGCGAAAGAGACGTTAAATGGTAGAAGAGAAGTAATGTGGTTCCCCTTGAGTAGGAACAGAAAGAAAAGACTTGAAATAATTCAGATTGGAGTGTGGTGTTCTAAGGCGCCGAAACATGGGAGAAGATGAAAATACTGTTGGCTTTTTAGATATGAGTATGGAAAAGGCGGAGAGCGTACAGTAGGTGGAAAGGTAGACGAACGAGTAAGTGGTAGGGATGGGAGAAGAGATTGAATGAAAATAAGTGTTAGGAGGAAACAGAGTGAGCGGGCAGAATAAATTATAAGTTGTGAGGGTCTGTTGAAGGACGTGATAGAGGGCAAATGTTGGGTAAGCGAGTTGGAGGGAGGAGAGGGGCGAATAGTTTCGACAGAATAATGAGAGGATGAGAGTGGAAAATGCGGAATCAACGAAGGACATCATATGAGAGCCAGGCTGCATGGGAAGAATTTTGAATCCATATTAATGAGATTAGCAGGATGGGCATGAGGAGCAAAGAATTCCCGAGAACGGGGAAAAGTGTGACTTTATTTAATGCAGAGATAAATAATGATCTCGGTCGAAATAAATTCATACAGGAGCGAAAATTGGCAACGTTATTTAGCCGAAGTGCGTCGATGAAAGCGCTTGAGGGCAAATCGGATTCTCAATACAAGAATACACCATCATCATTATCTGCCGCCCGCATACCATAGTAGTCCTGTAGATAGTCCCTTCTTGTTATTACGAACCCATGTAGGTATGTTGTTTCTCATCTTAGCTTCTACTCAATCAGTGTTCAGTTCCACATTCACTTCCTTTCCTCCATTCCTTCTACCTGCTATTGGGCAGGGATATACTGTACTTTTTCCAGAGAGGTAATTAACCTAATTTTTCAAATGCATGGATGATGGATTTATTGATTGAGCCAACCGAAAACCCGGGGATCAGGTTGTTGTGGTGGCTAGAGCACTGGCCTTCCATCCCGAGGGCCCGGGTTCAATTCAGTGGATTTTTCAGCGGCGAATCGGTCCCTACTTGAGTGCCTATTGGAGGGCATTTCAGGTTCAGTACTCCGTCCGTCACATGGGACAGTAAGCCATGGTCTCCTTGGCGCCTGCCGTTATAAGTAGGCTAATACCGAGGTTCTCTCCACCCTACTCCTACCATTACCCAATTACCCAGTAATCCTCAATGGTGCAAATGGCATCAGCTGTCGGTCGTCTCCCTAGAATAACTAACTAACTAGCCGATAAACTACCTATTTGCACTGTTGTATTAAGGGGCGAATGGACATTTCACGGGGCAATTTTTTTACGGTTCAAAGAGGAGTTATAACCCTGTTTCAGTGATTCTCCATTCTAGCTGGGGAGAAGGCGCCTAGATATTATGAAAAAGGTGTATCTAGGCCGTGAGATGGTAATAGAGGTGAGAAAAACCGCTACAAGCGAGACAATGGTTGACTTACGAGCCTCCTGCAGAGAGAAAAGACAAGAGTTAACTGTGAATACCAGAGGGAATGAGAGCGCTTTATCGCTGGCATAAGAGTTAAACGAAACATTTCCCATTAAAGTATGAAAAGGAAGGATGTGGAGGCACGGATTTTCACAGGATCGACAAAGTGAGGGATAGAGATGTGCGGAAATTCATATAAATTATTTTACCAACGTTCATAAAATATCTTGAGACATAAATCACATTAAATGCCTCGTGAAAGGATAGAATTACAAGAGCAATTGTAAACAGGAAGAATTGAATGTGGAAGACAATTAGGATACGAACTGATAGACAAATGAAGCGTGAAGGAAAGTCATAAACATCATTTCCACGCACAATTAGGGACAGTGATAGATTGCAGTGAAGGTACATGGGAAAATCAGGATAGATATTGTAGATTTTGATGCAGAAACTATAATGTAGTTTTTTTTAAACATGCACATGTTTTAACACTACCAACTCAAGTTTGCTCTAGGACATATGTATCAATAATATAATACATTTATAGAAATAGTTGGCTAATCCATAACATAGCATTGCTTTGCATGGACTGACAATTTATTCTCATTTATAGCCAACATTTCAGGTGCCTAGTGAATGCGTGACCATTAATCTTCCTCCAGATGGTAGCCTAGTGCCTCTCAATTGCATGCAAGTAGCGTATGAACGATTTTTTAAGCATACCTACATTGAAGTAAGTATGATATTATTCTCTGTGGTTTATAATTCGTGCATGGGAATGGTTTACCCCCCTGCCACCCACCCTTGCGGTGACTTGCAGGGTATTATTTATTTTTCATGGACCCGAAAACAGCACAAGGGGCCTTTTACATCGGGCACAATAACCAATAACAAATACACAGCCATCCCCTTGGTGGTGAAAATCCGACTCAGGCGGGACTCAAACCCGCGACCCATGGAATAGCAGGAAAATATTCTACGCCACCGCCACCGAGGCCGGCATTTTGCTGATTTAGAAGACAATGAAATTGAAAAGTTATTTGGAGAGGGAGAAATGAATGTACCAAGTTAAAATACCGTCAGGTCTCACAAATTGGGCATAATGTCCTCGAAAAGAGACGAGATAGGAAACTTATAGCTGGACGCAGATGGCTTACTGATTCTATGAAGAAATATGTCGGAAAATCTAAAGAGAAAATTAACACACCGGAGCAATCACAACCCGATACAGAAATTGAATTCACGTTGACGGATTATTTGGGTCCAGGAATATTGATTTTTTCGTAGAAGAAGAGAACTGTACGAGACGAAGTACATAGGATTTGGCTAAAAGAATATATTAAATCTATTTAATCCCTATTTCCTGTAAAGGAAATGAAAATAGCAATGGAAAAGTTAAATATACAAGGTCTGCTAGAGAGGCAAATATTTAGAGATAGTGCGAAAGGTATGGGAAGCCAAATGCAGTACAGATTAAATCTTTTAGAGAAATTTAAATCCAATACCTTTACTGAAGATTTTAGGCATATATTAAAAACACCAGCGTATTATGCTACATTCGACATGATAAATAAGAGTAGATATATAGATTGACGCACTGATAGATTCAAAATGGCTTTTTTCCCCCGTAGGTACTATAAGGGATCACAATAGTAGTAATAATCACAGAGCAAAGGGATACGTGGGGGAAATATTTTAAGAGTAGTCTGTAGTGCATGCTGCATGTATTAATCCCTTAAATATTATAGTTACTAACAATCTAGTTGCATGAGTCCCTGTAGTAGCATGTTTGCATGTCTATAGTGCATGCTTGGTGATCTTCGCCCCATGCCACACACCCTCGCGGTGGCTTGCAGGGTATCACGTAAATTTAGATGCAGATGAAATGCAGGAAGAGAGTGAATGACATCAGTTACATCGACGAATTACAAAACGTGACAGCTAGCAAGTCAGCTAAGTTGTTTTAATAGCCAATCACAGCCTGGAATATGGGATGAGATAACTGTGAGAGCCTCCGCAATCGAGGCCGCAAAGAAATAACGTGGGTTAAGGGGGAAGGAGGAATCGCACGCCTGGAAGAGCCAATGCCACTTGGGCACGCGTCACACTTAATCGCTCACCAGGCAGGAGTGGAAAGGTGAACGGGTAAGCGAGCAGCTCACGGCTGACCACATGGTTACGTAACTACCGCCCTCCCGGCCGCGCCGCTGCAGCGCGCTGCCTTGTCGATGACTTGCAGCTCTGGGGGCAGGTTCAAAGCTAAACTATGAGGACATCTCAATCCATCTCTCTCTCTCTCAATGAAAGGACTACCAAAGGTTTTCTCAGGGAACTCAACGGTGGATGAAATGCTAAAGGAACGGGAGGGAGGAAGAGAAGTTGGAGATAAATAAGCAGACGGAAATTCTAATATGTTTGTACCCGCAGTCAGTCAGATATCAACTTTTACATTTAATCGTAAGATGTAGATTTATGGAAATTATGCAGATTCTGCGTAATATCCCTGGCGCCACCAAAATAGTGTTGCCCAATGCTTAATAGACGCGTTTACCTTCACATAACTTTCACTACTCCGGAAAACGTTAGCTACGCCGTCTCAATTGACGTGTTTATGCACGGTGAACTCGGCTATTTATATACCTACCAGGTAGATGAATAAAAATAATAAAATTTACGCGTTTTCACAGGTAAACTCGATAAATCAGCGATAGCTCCTTAAAAGCTTAGGGATTTTAATACATTTATGGATTTGCATAAATTTCTTGTCAATAAAGTCGTCCAGGTTACGAAGAAAATGAAGTTTTTAAAAATAATTCTCACCTTCTCTAGAAACTGGAACTGAAATTTTCACATTCATTTCATGAAATGTCTCAAAATAAGAAGTCATCTAACAGATTGATTTCAAGTATGAAATTGTGTACGATTATGAAAAAAAAATACTTTTATAGAGGTAACTGCTCTCATCTATGGCGTTTAAAGAACTTTCCACCACTGCTTTTGCGTAATGGGATTACAATATTCTGGGTCATAATTTTCAAGCACTGGACAAACCGAGACTAGGTCACTTTACAAGTAAGCGCACCAATCCGGCAGGAGAATTTTTCGCATCACCCTCACGTTACCGGGGACTCACTTATTATTCTTGTCTATATGTTCCTTGAAGTTTGCTCTTGACGAATGGCTGCGTGCTCATGGGCCCACACCGTGGATTAAAAGTTTCTCAGAACAACACCAGCCTCCCATTTCTTAATTTTATTTCGAGAAGACGCCCTAAGTCCACATAGCTCGTCAACATATCAAGGTAGGGGAATCAGATAAGAGAGATAGATTGTCACTCCGATAGACTTAACAATTCCTTTTTCCGGCGTACCATTAGTAAACATTATAGGCAGCATAGCAAAAGGATAGGTCGGTAAAAAATTTTTTTAGTAGCCTGTAGTGGTAGCTCTTTGTTGCATGGTTAGCGTTGCATGGAAGAACTTAGTTTTATGCTCAGTTGCATGGTTGCATGCAGTTGCATACAAGTAGGTCTTGCTAGAACTTAGTTGCATGTAAATGGTGCATGCTTGGTGATCCTCACATCCTGCCACGCACCCTCGCGGTGTCTCGCAGGGTATTACGTAAATATAGATGTAGAATGGATGCAAGAATGAGGTATCCGGAGTGTACATACGCCTAGTCGCGTAGTTTTTTTTTCAAAGCCGGTTGGGGAGCAATACACCGCGGAAGGACGAGCACGATGCCCCCTAGCGAGTAATTAGTTCCCTCGCAAATCCCAGGATCTAACCTCGGTCTAAATCATGGAAGTAATTAAAAGGCATGATAGTTTTCTGAGTTCCTCGAGCTTACAGGAAAAACTCGAATGGTAATCGTTGCAAGATCGTTGGTTAAAATAATTTAGAGTGAACCATTTAAGCGAATATAATGTTAGACATATACAGAGAACTCCCACGTTTTACTGTCAATTGGGTGAGGAAAACAAGATAAGTGCCGCATGGATATATTTAAAATGACTCTCTTTCCAAAAACAACAAGCGAAAGCAATAAGCAGCATTACAATCAGATAGCTAGGCGCAATGCAGGTAGCTTAACTTGGAGCCCAACCTGAAAAGTATGTTTACCCTGTTTGTGAACTGCACCATAACATATCTAATATCAAATAATTCCGTGAATTCCAACAAAAACGAAAGCATTGAATAAAATCATACAACTCATCTACCAATCAATTATTTTAGCGTAGTTCATGCCTAAATAACTCGTTAAAAATAGTTGTGAATATTTCATTACAGTACAGTATGTTTGTGCATGCTTGCTTTGCTCTTAAAATATTTTTCCATTCTTATATTTCGATTAGAATATTAATTGATAGCTAAAACTTGTTTGATGCAAATTCACTGCCTGCCTTCTACATAAAACCCTGCAAGTCACAATAAATCTTTATGGTATCTTGCAGGGTACCATGTAGATGTTGTAGACTTATTATCTAATAACATACCCATGAACTTCAAAGAGGTGAATTCTTGTTGATGATCCACACGCTGCCACACTCTTCCGAGGAGCATTAGCGTAGGAATTTCGGAGGTGAGGACATAAATGCTAAGGGTGGCCCCGCTACAGGGGCTGTTTGCTTTCTCACTCTCAGCGGCGCGGCGTGCTAAGAAGGTCGCCGTGTACGGCAGCACGCCGCGCCGGTAAAGCGCGCGTGTCGTGGCAACGGCCAATCCGATCAACGCACGTGCCTGAACCCACCATCCCGCCCACCAGCCAACTCCCACCTGCCACCGCCCGGGCTCAAAATGTTTTTCCTCTCGTAAACAATAAGAAGCCATAACGTGTTTGTGGGGTTACTCCGTCCGCCCTCCATGAGTGAAATGGCATTAGAAGCTGTATTGCATGTGATATGACTGTGTTTACTTTTTTAACTTACTCATACATCTACGTAATGCCCTGCGAGCCACCGCCGGGGTGTGTTGCAGGGGGTAACTGATCACCAAACATGCACCACTAACATTTAACTGAGAGCTACAATACTAGTACTTCATGGAAACATGTTCGATGTAACGGTCATGTTTAATCAGATATGCTAAAACATTTTTCATGCACTACAGGCTACCTAAAAAATATTTCACATACATATTCCCTTACAATTTTTCCTATCATGTTCGCTTACTGCACCCGAGAAAATGACAGTTATATTCTATCAGTGCGACAGTCTATCTCTCTAATCTTTTTTTTATTTATAAGTAGCGTAATATGCAGGTGTTTTTATTCTATTTCTAATTTCATTTGTAAATACATCGGGTTCAATTTCACTCAAAAGGTTTAGAAAAATTTTAACTTGCGTTCTGATGGTAATTCCCATTTTAATTCTTGTACTGGACTCGTAATACTATTAAAATTATTGTAATGACCTTAAACATATCTTGCTGATATCCTTTGCACACGATCTCATTTCTTTATCAAACCTTCCTCGCATGGATTGCATATACTAGCGGCATATTCTACATGAGGCCTGACAAATGACAAGTAATATCTTTCTCATTCTCTCTCTCGCATTTTCTTATAGCCCTTTTCACGAATCCTAATGTACATACATACGGTTTATTACAACTGCTCACTATTGCGTTTCCTCCATGCCATGTTTGTGATCTTGACTTCTAAATATTTATTAAATTCAACGTTAGACGTTTCATTTATTGTATTTTTTGAGGAGCTACTCTTTTTCTATTCTAAGTTCAGAGCCGCATATTTCTTCAAATTTAATTATTTAATTCCAGCTGGCAAGTCACAACAGTCATCAACCGCTACTAAACCCTTAACTAGTGACTTCCTCTTATCTACATTCCTAATTTCTCTATACACTGCATCATCGGCTAAAAGAGTAGCATACTACTTTTAGCCTCTGCATTAAAGTCATTTACGTAAAGACTAAAAATAAAACCTCCCCGGCGGGGAATCAAACCCCGGTCTCCCGCGTACTGATCACTATACCACCGAGGATGTGGAGGAAGAATGTTACTATCAATAGTAGTTACCAACAGATACATAGACGACTACTAGATTCTTAATCAACATTTTTTTAACCCAAAGCTAGCTTAGCAAACACTAGTTTTCATTAATGCATAGTAAGATATATAATGGAACCTTAACAGTAGGTATAAGAGCACTCAAACGTGCTCAGTGTCATAAGGGAATAACATATTACCGTAGATAATGTAGTTTTTTCACTTATTTTGACTTTTGTCCCCTTATATTTTTTATTAAAAAACTTGAGGGGTCAAAGTACATTGCAATGAACAGAAATTCTACACGGATGTACAAAAAACCACAGATTTGTTATTACCTCTTATGTCTAATTGTTTCTTAGCGAAGTAGTATTCTTTCAATATGTGCTGCAATGATGGAAGTGTCAAAGTCGTCGTCAAATATTTCTGTAATCAGCAGTCCACGCCTGACGGCCAAAATGTAGGGGAACGAATGTTTCTCAAATGACCGCGAATATTTTGTGAATGACTTCGCTGAACTATTTAACCACCTGAAATTTAGGTTGTTTTGCGTGAACAATTTATTTTTATTGAAGGATATAATGGACTTTATATTCAAATTAGAAAATTCCAAAGCTATTGGTAAAATTCACCACATTTTTACGAAGTCCTAAGATAAAAAACAGAAGTCTTCATAGGCATCACAATTTTATATTCCAGCTTCCAAATAATGTCCATTTTATTATGGTTGAGTTTACATCGCATATCATCTCCACTGTTAAAGAACCCACCTCTTTGCACTAATTTAGGCGAATTTACGCTCACGGGCCAAAAAAAACACACCGAGACACGAAAATCCGTCATTTTATTTTCCTCTTGAGATACACGTCTATCACTCGAGAGCTCGATATTACTAGCAATGTTATTTTGATGAAATGAGTGGACCCATGTCGATTGTAGGGAAAGATCAAGGTCTCCGTAAAAAATACGGGCGATTAAGTCAATCTCTGTCATGAATTATGAAAACGAAAAACGTTTCACTGTAATTTGTATGACCTCTTGGTGTACTCAGTAACTCCAATAGAAAGACATAGCGTCTTTAATAAGTTCAAAACTCACACTTGCACACATGCGAAATGCTTGTATCTAATAACTATGGGGACCGGCTCGAGAAGACTCCTTAATTTAGTTCCTTTCGCTTAGAGAGATTAAGAGGCAATAATTGAAGAAAGAGTGGAGTGAAATGAAGATAAGTGTAAAAAAATGTGGCTCAAACACTGCGGATACCTAAAAGAGATGTATTTTTAACAGGCCCCTGAAATTGCCCAGCAATCTTGAGATCGGTTCATGGGCAGCCAATCCCCTTACAAGGACGGCGGATTTCTAAGGAGTTGCGCAAACTGCAACGGAGTGTGAGGCGTCCTGAGATAGGGAAGGAAGACTGAAAAAACTCTCGGAGCGAGTGACAGCAGCTCGAAAGGAGATTGTGAAATAAGCGCCTTCCCCATCTGTGATATACTTACGGGCATATATCAGACGACGTCGCGAAGACCGGACGGTTCAAGCTCATTACTGGGATCTACCAGTTGATTGTCCGCTACAGGAATCTATTGAATCAACGAGGTTAAAGCATTAAAAGTTGTTGCGTAAGACCACAGGGTGCTGCAAAGAATCGTTAATCAATTCCTTTCCCCAAGGATTCAATCGCGAACAAACATAAAAGTAACAGCACTCATCCTTGAGTTTTCCTTCCAACAATTCATTCTAATTCTCCTTTCAGTTGCATCATAAAATCTGAGTCCAGTCTCAATATGCACCTTTTCATTGCTGAGGTACTATCTCCATGTAAAAAAATTAAAGAAACTTTGTTTATATCCCTTTTAGAAAGAAAAGAGAATAGTATGAGGAATTTACCAATTATTATAACACAAATATGAAAATATGAAGATCATAATTTCAACTCAGCATTTTAGTCTTTCAGAAGTTAATTTACGGTTATTATCCCATCAGTAACCGGCAGGAAAAATTGCAACGAAGTCTTACTTAAAAGATGAAGGGAAGAGACAAAATATGAAGACAAATTGCACGCTGTCACTTTGAGTGGAAGTTTTACAATCCATTCGAGCCTAAAGGCAATGGTCGCAATACGAGAAAAACACCACTAAAAGCTCCGTATTTGGAAAATCTCGAATGATATCTCAATTTCTTCAAATTTCTGCGAAAACCCACGATTCATGATCAAGGAATAATGTTACATCAGCCCAATTTACACTGGAGGTAGAGTTCTAGGGTTTCCCACCGGATCTCAGTGTAGTTTGGCACCGACGTTTCGAAGGCTGCCGTCTTCAGGGTGAATGGGTTCAGGGATTCACCCCGAAGAACCCGAGGATTCTTCCTCCACTCATTGTGCCGAGAAAAACTGAGACCAATTACTATTTCCTCTATTTATAATGCAGTCAGAAGTCACAAATGCTAACTAAGGCATAAAAGGCTTAAACTCCCAGATATTTTGACGTAATCCTGCAAAATTAAGCGGATTATACACTCTTATGTCCGGCTGAATATAGCCATTAATATCCATGATACGACACGGTAAGGACAATTGACGCTCATCGATTCCTTCTAAGAAGAATACCGCCGGCATTCTTACGCTGGCGTTTATTAAATGATTCCCATTAATTTAAAATAAGAGTGTCTTCTCAAAGCGTACTTTTTCAGTGTTCAGCCGTAGTTTTTTTCAAGCAAAAATTAGAAGGATCCTATTTGTAACGAGCGGCTTAAACGACAGGATAAGAATTTAACCTTAGCAAAGACAACAACAGGTCAATGGATCAAAAGACGAATAATTAATCACACAGATAATTTCCAGTTCCTGAACGCAGGGAACAAAGACCACAAGCCCATAATAAAAAGCCAACATAGAAGAGTAAGGTTATGAGGACGGCGATGAACCCAAACAACGAATTTCTGAAGAGTGTAAGATAATAATAATCGTTATCGTGAAAGAGGGCATAAACACAGAGTAGAATAACTTTCAATCTCCTTCCAATGACACGGGCCATTGAAAGGATTCCGACTCGGATCCCAAGAAAGCCACTGAAACGCTGGTGCCCAATGGGAGCGTTCGGATTCACTCAGCAACAACCGTGCCAATTCCATCATTGTATCACTTGTTCGCGTTGCTGATAAGCAGTAGACAATGATATCAGATGGCCTAACTTTTCTCCTTGATATACTTGTCCTCTTATCGCCCGATAAGAGGGCAATTCATTTTAATGAAACTGCTTCAGTTTATGATAACGACACAGTCCCATTTTAACGACCGGATTGATCTGGATTTTCGCCCACTATTATTCAAAATAACACGAGCAATCAATCGCCTGCTACAATGACTCATTAATGTAACATAATCATCAGTAAACAAACCTACGATTGGTTTGACGCAGCCCTCCACTCGATTCTCCTATCGGCCAAACTCTTCATATTGAGTTAATTCTTCTCTATTACATTCTTCATAACTTGTTCCATATATCTCATCTGAGGGATGCCTTTTCCATTCCTTCCGCTCACTTTTCCCACGACGATTGTCTTCATCAGACCATCGTGTCTTAAGATATGGTCGATTAAGTAGTCCAGTCTTCTTTTTAAAGTTTTCAGCCGGCTTCTCTTTTCTCCCACTCTTCTTACTTCGACGACTTCTTCGTTTGTCACTCGGTAGGTCCATTTCATCTTCATCACTGTTCGGTAGCAACCACATTTCAAAAGCTTCCAGATTTGATTTCTCTGCTGCTGTTATCGACAATGCTTCGCTGCCTCCAGATGTAAGTTCTAATAAAATGTTTCCTCACTTCCACTCTTGTATTTGCAGCTGTAAGCAGACTCTTCTTTCGGTAAAATACCCTTTTCGCCTGGGCAATTCTACTGACAATTTCTAATTTACATCGTTCACCGTTGGTTACTTGGCTTCCTAGGTAACTAGGTACTCTTCGATCTCCTCGAGTTTTTGTTTTTCTAGTTTAAATGTAGCATCGATAAATAATAAAGAAAAATTATCGGTGAAAAAGTGAAAGGAATACCATTTACGCAAAACAAGAGTAGATTTAAAGGAAAAAAGTAAGAATGAAGCAGAAACACTTCGAGACCATTATAAATCCATTCAACCGACCGCAAGGGCGTGTGGCAGGGGATTAATCCACAATGGACATGCTTTACCGGAAAGTAAACATTCCTGTCGTCATTAACTACACAGTCATATTCATTAATACTAAAATAATTTAACCAAGCGAGCACAGCAATGAAAAGCTTACTTACATTACAGTTTCCCACACTTTCCGAATACCATACGGAACATGCACAGCACCAGTCGACTAAAAATATTTCTGGCCTTCATGCCAAACGTTTAAGGAGACGTAAAAAATTAGTGTTGTGTAGTAGGTACATATATTTCATTGAAAAGCTCATTCAGTAATCAATATGAAAAGCCTAAATTTGATGTTAACGATACAAAAATGGCTAAGGCATCGAATGAGAAATAAGAAGCAAGCAATGAAGGGTGCGAAAGAAAATACCTATGTGAATAGGACTGGCAAAAGTTTACACCGCTCTTTTTTACAGTGGCCACATTTTCCAATTTATATGTAATAAGTCCTAGATTTCTACCAGCTTGATCGCATATTTCTGAAGTGGACTTTCTACACGATATGTATTTGATAATCGTAATACCTAAGTAATTCACAGAGACAATGACACTTTTGCATCCGCGATGTCGTGGTTACCATCTTTTTCCAAAAATGTTCCATGACACATTTTTTTTGGTTAAGGGATGCCATTTATTGCACCACTATTGAACCGAATCCAAATCCCATGTCAGTGATTCACAATCTACATAAACATTAGTCTATCTGTACATTCCTGCTTTAGAGAAAAGTAAATTTCTGCCACGATTTTTAACCCGTTTTATTGTAAAAGAAATACAACTTTTATGGACTTATTATGATTTCTTGGGAACACCCGACGAGAGATGGACTTTGACTGCATATCAATTGTTATAGCCTCTGTCCTGAGATTTTTATCAACTACTAAAAACCCTGAAAATCGGTAACGTTGATCATATACTAGCCTGTGTAAGGAATATCAAGTTACATAATACGTTTTATCATAAATAAATAAAGAAATAACTATTTTAGCAATCTACGATATTCTTAAAGAGTAGGATAAACTTAGTGTTGAGATTCATTCCGAGATTTTCTCCCACAATGATGATCTTTGATTGCATTTATTTCGGCATTCCATGTGCGTCGAGATTTTTCTTGTGAGTCAACCTATCAGTGAAACTGATGTTTCACAGGGCTACTGATGAGTTAAGAAACTAGAAAGAAAGAGTGATTAAGGGTAGAACTGATGCAAAAGCAGATACCACCTTGCTACAACCAATTTCAAATTAGGTAGGGTCATGAAATATTTTTATGCTGCTAATACTGTCAACAAAGCCTACGCATAAGTTGAAATTCATTACATTTAGAACCAGGTTCAATTGGAATGGAACGGCAATTACCGTAGAGACTGCATTCAAGAAAATGAATGACTGGTAAGATTACGGAACGGACGAAATGGTAGCACAGTCAGTAAAAGGATTTTTAAAGAACTGGGATGGGAATCGCTATCAGAATGTAGGATTATCAGTGATCTAACGACGCCAAAAAAATTAAGGTCTTCACTGCCTTACGATAAATTTTATCAGCATGAGATTAGAGAGGTGATATACAGATGATTGTGAAGTCATTTCTTTAACATTGTGAGAGCCGTCAAAAGTAAAATGAATACATATAGTGCTTGATTGGGGACCACGATGAGAGGCACAGCAATAATGAAATGAAGTTGACATAATAAGTATGAATATATGATACGAAAACATAAAAGCCTGATACGAAATATAAATGATACGAAAACATTAACACATTCTGATAGCGAATTCCATCCCAGTTCTTTCAAATATCTTTTTTTCAATAGTGAAGCTCAGACTAGTAGGTATATTATAACTAGTCCTTTTTTATGCATGATATGTAGTGCATGGTTGGTGAGAATTCACTCCCTGGCACAAACCTTTATGATGGCTTGTAGGGTGTTATGTAAATGTAGATGATGCCTTTACTGACTATGAAACTAAATAATAATATCTAATAAAATTTAGCCAAAAGTAAATGATGGTACCTATTAAACAACATTGTAACATTTTTTATAAGTTATTTTTGATCATGTCGACAGATTTTAGAAAAATGGGTTATTAAAAAGCTGGAACTCAGAGGGAAAACACAAGTGATTTGTTCGTAAAAAGAATTACGCACTCCAACAATGAATGCTTGGCAGCAATAATTACGACGTGGTAAGTAGTTACTCATTGTAAGGTAGTTACTCATTTAAATACTGATTGACACCATTGGGCATTCATCGAACATTGATTATGATATAGACATAAATTATCATCACTGAGTATTGCTAAATGATGGTGAAAGGGGTTATGAATTGTTTTCCATGTTTGAAAAAGGTTTAATCTGAGGCTTTATACTTGTTTTTTTTCTAAGAAAAGCAAGAAAAGGTGAGCATTTGTCGGTCATCTCATTAGGATGAGGGCCTGTGACCTCGGCTAATCTCTATCAGCTCTCCGTGCCGTGATTCACGTGGTCACCGCCTGGGAATCCGCATTCTGGAGCGATCAAAGGCTCTCCCTCCCACTCCATCCATATCCCATCGAGGTCGGAGGTCCTTGAGATAAGTACCAAGGATCGGGGCAGGGCGGGAAGGAATGGGTTGTATGTCAAGTCCGGAATTTCACACTTGCGTGTACGTGAAGATAGCACGTAGCAAAATTTCCGCAGAAGGGTGGAAGGAATACACGCAAACGTGCAAGTTGAATTAAGCCCGAGGCATATATGTCCTAGGAGCAGGAAAACCAGTATGAGGAGATTCGACAGTGCGTTATACGCAGAAGTCTCGAAGGAATATCGACATTACATTTGATTCAAATGATTTGAAAACAGTGTTAATACCGGAAAGCGTCAGAATAATTCTTTATCGCGGGGTGTCGCGAGTTGCGAAACCTGATTGATAAGCACATTTATACTCACAGCTGATATAATGCGGAAATCACATGGTTCATGGAAAGTCGAGAGCTGTGAGAGATCTGACACACGGAAATGCAATAATTGCTATCATGATGAGCCGTTTTTAATCTGGAAGCTTCTTAAAAACAAAGTTCCCAGAAGAAGGAAAAAATTCCTGAGTATTGTGAATAATCTATCGGCAAGAACTCCACGAATTTTTATCCAGCGATTCGCAAGCAAAAGTACGAAATGCTTCCGGGTTTTCTTCCCTTAATTCACCGAGTGCCTTTCCTTAACGTTTCGTGGAAAATACTGTACTATCTCCTTATCCTTGTAAGTTGGCTCTACAGTCAGTCTGCCTTTGTTTGTGCATCGCCGCCAGAATGAGGGATGTATTTACGTTTACTTGCGCAATACTCTCACTTTTCTCAGTCCCACGTCGGTATCTTGAGAGCGTGGGTCATTACTCTCTAGTTGGAATTTCCGAGAGATGCACTTCGTGATTTCTACTCACAGAATTTCCAACAAAACTTCATATTCCTTCGTCGTATTCGTCACGCTTTCCACTCCCCCATTCCGAATCCGAATCATTAAGTCATCGACGAACTTGAAGAATCCGTTCTTTTCGAAGAAATCAGGGTTATTTATGTGCTTGATTATTGTATTAATAATATCTTAGAGGTGGCAAAAATTTTATTACGAACAATTATTCCAACATATGCATAGTCATGGATAATCGTATAATCAAAAGAATGGGTTACAGGATCGAATATTTTATTAATTTTAAAATGATTTAAAGGATCAGATATTTTATTTATCTTTGTGGGCTCGTTAGATACTATTTTCAGAGATTGATTAGCTAGTGCGTTCACATCTCTCTTATAGAAGAGAAAACGGTGATATTTTATGCAGTAGCCGTTGAAGTGTACCAGGATCACAACTTGGAGGTCCATAAACAGAAAAATATTGTTACTTCTAGAATTAATTCCTTAAATGGCACCCAAGACACTCCAGCTGATTGTCACTGTGTTTATTTGCGGTGTTGTTTAAAACAGAGATGACTATAAAGAACGTTTTTTCACCTATGACTATCAGGTAATCACAATTAACCCCGAGTCCACAAATATCCATGGCCCGGGCTGTAAAAATCTTACCCGGGCAGGATTCGAACCTGCGACCCCGAGACAGACAAGCATGGGGTTTCCTATGATATCGCCACCGAGGTCGGCAGAGACTGGGAGACATTTCATAGTAGCTTTGTCGAAATGGGGCGTTTTCATTCCAAGGCTCTTGGTGATTAAATGCAGATTTCTGTGCAGTAATACAGCTTATTAGAGGTATTCCCAGTTTCGCTTTGCTTCCCACAAAATATCATTACACCGGCAACTGAAGCTGCTTGATTTTTCATGAATTAATAGCAAACTAGTTGTCTTACTCGGTAGTAACATCTACGGTAGTAAAAAATTGAAATACAGAGCTACATGAATGATAACCGCGATCTTCAAGTTACTCTATAAGATACAGTGAATGGATAAGGGTGAGTATTCGCGACTCATAAAATGCAATGATAATTTCGTTAAAAACTATCCAGTATTAGCTAACACCGGAGTCCTCAGATTACGAAAGCTTCAGTAAAACCATTATCAGCGGTGATATTTGATCACAAGTCAAATATCCGTAGCGGACAAACAGCTCCCTCGAAGTAAATTCACGGAATTAAAGCTGAATCCTTCAATAGAGTTCTTCAACCTATGGCGGGTGATTCAACCCAGGATGATATCATTGTTCAGAATGAAAGAAGGAAGACAAGCGAGCTTACAAACAGGCATTACGTTACTGCGGTGGATACATTCCAAAAATATGAAAAAAAAAAGAGTTGAATGCATGTAAGTAAAAAATGGGAGGTGAGTCATCACAATTTTAACGATATAAGATGCAAGGTGTGTACGAGTGCAAAACCACACCGCTAACGATCAGAGCAGCCGGAAATGTGCATGTTGTGTTAGTGCATGCTTGGTGATCTTCACCCCCTGCCACACACCCTCGCGGTGGCTTGCAGGGTTTCGTGTAGATGTATATATGCTTGGTTAATGCGGAAAGTTTGAGAATTCCTAGCCAACTTTACTCCCAAATGCACATGGTAGAAGAGGATAATTTTTATAGCCACTGTAGCAATAGCATAATTTCCACAGAAAAAATCAAAAGGAGAAGGGAGGCTTGGTAGCTTCAGTGGAAAAGCACCCGGCCGGAAATCAGGGGGTTCCGGGTTCGAGCCCCGGCCAAGGTCGATATTTTCCTTATGGAAATTTTGCTATTGTGCATTTCAGCGGGAGATTCCGTTAAGGCATTCGTAATTAGTTCGAAATCCTTGAAGAAGTCACTGTTACCCCAAATGAAATTGAACGTATCTTTCGTCCCGAAGAATGCAGAATTATTGAGAAGCGAGCGACACGGATGTACCTATTGTGAAACGATGGCAGGACCAAAGTCGGAAGGTGTTGGAATATTGAATCTTAAAAATAAAATTAGAGATAAATAGTAAGACAGCGTTTTGAATTCATCTTTCTTAACGTGCATCACTCTGAACAATTATAGATTACATCGATGTCACCGTGGTTATAATTTGGATACCTAACGTTCACTTAAATACTTCTAGCCTGTCTGCCTGAAATTCTATATGGATATGAAATGTACATTTTATTCTATGATGGTTGAGAGAAGCAGGAAGAAGTTACCGATGTCATCAAAAGGTGCACCCGTTGCTGAATAATTGAACAATGGACATCCCCGGATGAAGGCGTTCGACAATGGGTTAGACGCCAAAATTTTCTTCGGCTCGGGAGTTGCAAAAATGACTAGAAAACCTAAAAATCCCCATTTCCAGCTTGCCTGGTACATCACAATCTTTGTGGCACGTCAACCACTTGCATATATAATTCCTCATCCTAATGTTCAGGCGCAAGGATTGGGGAATCCAGTTTATTTTAAATTGGCTGACGCATATCTCAACTTATGGAGGAGGAGCAGGAACGGTAAAAAAAAGGCTGAAAATTTTATATAAAAACATATGACGGCACTTACGCATAGAGAAATTCCACAACGCTAAGCCAGAAATTACGAACCTTATAAATAATGATAGGAGAGTACGGGAAGGTGAAATGAGAGCTATGTAATTCAGAGATAAGCATCGATGAGAGAGCAATCGAGATTAAGAAATTAAGTCCACGGGACCAGAGTTCTCTCCTGACACGGGGATTAGTAAGGGTGCCTATCTCAGGACACAGCAGTAGAGAAGCATGAGTAAAAAAGGGAGTGAGACAAAGTTGTGCACTGTTTCTCGTACTATTAAATGTCTACATCGATAAAGCCATCCAAGAAGTCAAAGAGAAAACTGCTGAAGACTAAAAAGAGGACAGGACAACATAATCGGCCATATCTTAAGACGCGATGCCTGATGACGGCAATCGTCGAGGGAAAGGTTTATGGGAAGAATGAAGACACGCTTCGAATAAGATATATGAAACAAGTGGTAAAGGATATTAAAGAATTACATCAATATGAAGAAGTTGGCTAATACGAGAATCGAGTGGAGAGCTGCGCCAAACCAATATTCGGATTTTCGACCGATGATGATGATTCACATTCCAACAAGCAACTTTTTCTTTCCTTTAATAATTAAATTCTGACTAATTAATCAAATGAATAACGAAGAAAACTCAATTGACCTAAGGCTACAGCTAAGTATTTCTTTAGGTCAATCTCAACATTGTCTGGCATTTTCTTGGTCAGTCAGTACGACATATTTAGTTATATATTTCGCAATTTTTCTGAATTGCACAGTGGATCGCGCTCGAATAGTATGTATGTTAGTGGACTCCCGGTCCCTAATTGAGTGCTTTGTGTAGACTATTTCAAAAGTAGTGCCCCCTGCAACGCATGAGACCTTAAACAGTTGACTGGTACCTTTTGTGAAAAAAGGCAAATGTGATACCGGGTTTCTCTCCGTCTTTCCTTCGTACCCTGAAACCATCATACATCAGCATAAGTTCTACCTTCCCCAAACGGATTAAACGGCCTCAGCTGTTGGTCGCCTCCCCAAATTTAGTTTGTTTACGCACCAAAAAAATGGAAGAAATGGGAAGTTAGCTGAATATTTTTTTTAAAAAGACAGACATACCTAATCAGCTATATCTTAAGAGGAATTGCACTGATGAATACAGCCGTTGAGAGATAGGTGAATTGGAGGGATCACAAAGATAGACCTTGTGTGAGATATATGGAGCAAGTCGTGAAGTATACAAAAGAGAAAAATGTTTTCAATATGAAGAGGCTAGCTGATAGGAGACTCGAATGGAGGGCTGCAGTAAACTAGTCTTAGGATTGTGGACTTACGTATATAAAGGTAATTTTCCTCTTAACTTTTTTTTTTCCTCACAAATTTGGTGACAACTATAAAAACCGAACCAAAACAACATGTTACTCATTGGCTTACTCATGTCAACTAGTATTCGGCTAGTACTTAGTTAAACACCTAAATATATTAGCCACTATGTCAAAATGTCTTTGGTATCCTAACACACCTTGTCTTTGGTTCTTGCAGTGGCTTCAAGGCAAAACCGAAGATGAAGAGACGAAGATGGAAGGGATGGTGAGCGGTGTAGTATCTGGGGTACTCCATAAACAGTTCATGTCATGAAATCCTTCCCATAAGAGTAAATATTGAAGAAACAACACACTGAATCACGATTCTAAAACGCGAAGGCCTGAGGATGACTGAAGTGTGCGGGTCTACAATCCACTTTCTTTTAACCCCTTGGTTTTGACCAAGTACGGTCCAAGGAGGTTCTCTTATTTTCTCTGGAGTCGCCCAGAAGATTGAAAGTGGCTAAGTCACTTAACATCCTAATGGTGTTTTTTGGCAATATCTTAAGCGAGCTCCACATACCCGCATAAGCACATTCGAATGTCAATGACCCAGCTTCTTTTACCTGAAGATGCTGCCTATTCCTAGAAAACTGGTTTGTATTCAATAAATTATTCACTGGAATTTTACAGGAATGAGAAGGACTTTAGCAGATAACTTAGAAAGGGTGGAGAGAAACCCGGCGTCACCATTAATCTCTTCTTAACGAAGACCGCCGAGGGGTCCACAGTTTAACGTCTCATCCGTCGGACAGTGTACCTACTGACTTCGAAGCGTTCTTCACTAAGTAATCCAGTGGGGACAGGTAAGCCCTTGAAAAATCTATACCACTTCCGGGATTCCAACACTGGTCCTCGCGGTGGAAGACCAGCATTGTAAAAAACCCCATAATCCGATCACCTTTAAAATTTAGTTTTACTGATTAGGGTCACAAATTATTTTCACTAAATGAATGTCCACAAGTTTGATGCTGAAACAAAGGAGTTGATCAGTGACTCTATTGTAACATTGAATCATATCTCGCCATTTGCCGGTCCAGAAGAGTAAAACTTTGAAAGAAACGGAGCCTTCCTCCGAACAACGGAGACCTTCTGAGGGAAGCGAGGGATATCTCCTTCGAGATGAAGATGAGGAGTTCCCGTTGTCGCGGAGGAGCGAATGGGAGCGCTCGGTTTCGCTGCAGTCTCCGGCTGCAGCGTTCGCCCCAGTTGGCCATTCATGCAGAGGCGGCGGAATGGCGTGCAACGAGGCTTTCACCGGGCGTAATGAAACGCTGCAAGGTTTTCATGTCTCATCTGTTTCGAGGAGAAAAAAGTAGACGGTAGAGCTGGTTCTCACTCGGCCTCTGATGACCAGAACCGTAATGTTGGAAAAACATCGCGCTCTGCCGCGGGAAATAATTGACGGACGGCGGCGGAGGTACGTCGTCAGAATGCAAGCAGCAACGCTAAATGTAGGGCGACTACTTCACCCCCATCGGAGAAATTTCCTCGCTTCGCATGCCTGCTGGGCTTCGAGGGAAAAACGATGAACTCCTCTGTTCACCAGCATCAACCCTGAAATGCATTCGCTTCGTTAACGTGATTTGGAAATAGAATTAGACGTGTTTAGAGTTATTACTGGAGCTGAGTGGATAAAAATATGCTGTCGCAGACAAAGTACTCTTTTGTCCATGAACAGTTTTCATCACATTAACTTCTCCATTAAAACAAACCCTCAGAAGGGTGCTACATGACCTGGGAGTACTCAATTTTTGGGATTATAGATTTCGTAAGAGACACTGTCTCAGGCAATACCTTGTGGAATTTTTGTCGCTATGCTGAATATTCTGAAAGAAATTTGTATATCATACAATGACCGAAGAGTTATCCACAGATTGTATAAAAACCAGGTGACCATAATCAAATCAGCACCAAGCAGTACAGAAGCAAGCATAAAGAAAGGAGTGAGGCAAGGCTCTCTCCCCCGTATATTTCAATGTCAACATCGAGAAAGCCATCCAAGGAGTCAAAGGAAGGTATCCGGGAGTAAATGTCCACGGGAAGGAAATCAGCATGCTACGATTCGCCGATGTCATAGGAGTCACGGCTGAAACAGAAGGAGATTTATAGAAGACACTAGGACATATGGAAGGAGCAATGACCAGATATCATCTTAAGATCAATAAAAAGAAAACTAATGCAGTATGCAGTAGCAGTATGCAGTATGCAGTAGGAGAAAGGAATCCAGGACCAATGTTAAACTTGGAAAACAAAAAATCAAGGAGGTGGAAGAGTTCTGTTACCTGGGAAGCCGAGTAACCAGCGATGAACGAAGTAAAAGAGAAATTGCCAGTAGAATTGCCCAGGCGAAAAGGGCATTTTACTAGAAGAAGACTCTGCTTACAGCTACAAATACAAGCGTGGAAGTGAGGAAACATTTCATTAGAACATACATCTGGAACATTCTACTCTATGGCAGCGAAGCTTGGACAATAACAGCAGCAGAGAAGTCCAGGCTGGAAGCATTTGAAATGTGGTGCTACCGAAGAATGATGAAGCTGAAATGGATCGATAGAGTGACAAACGAAAAGTCTTAAGAAGAGTGGGAGAGAATAGATACCTACTGAAAACCTTGAAAGGAAGACGGGACAACTTAATTGGCCACATCTTAAGACACGATGGCCTGGTGAAGACAATCGTCGAGGGAAAAGTGAACGGGAAGAATGAAGGCAGGCCTTGTATGAGGTACATGGAGCAAGTTGTGAAGGTTGTAAAAGAGAGGAGCTACGTCAATATGAAGAGGTTGGCCGATAGAAGAATCGAGTGGAGGGCTGCGTCAAACAAATCCTAGGATTGTTGACCAATGATGATGACGTCGCTTTTTGTAAATTTGAGGAATTTTGTCGCTTCGTGAGTGTGTCGCTTTATTTTCTATTACAGATTTCAATTTCCCTTAATTATCAGCTAATTTCCACAGCTGAATGTGCAGCCGGTTCGATAAAGGTGTAAATAATTTTAAATGAATTGATACAAGAGTGATAAATCAAGTCGATTGAATACTCTACAACAATTTACCTCCTTCAAACTAAGCCTCATAAAAATCAATCTACCTTTTTTACTACATGTACTGTAGGTACATAAATCAAAGGTAATACCGTTCAATATCAGAAAGTTCTACTCAAAATACAAATAAAAAGGGTATAGGGTTGACGTGGTGGGCAGAGTATAGCCTTCTATCCGAGGGAATCGAAAATTTTCACAGTGTACCGGTCCCTACTAGAATGGCATTTGGAGAACATTACAAAGTTCAGTACTTCGTCCGTCAGGTGGGAAGTTAAACCGTGGAGGTTAATGTTGACGACAGGTTCCTCCCCACTTTTCTTCCTTTCCCATAAAAATCCAACTCTTTCCAAACACCCACTTACTGAATAGCAATAATGTCGATAGCTATCGGTAAATTCCTCCGAATAGCTATTGCTTCCAAAACGTCAAGCCTCTTAGTGCTCACTTTTGAACAGAACAATCGGACAGTTAGCGGCAATTGACAAAAAAATTGGACTTCTATTAACTGCCAGTACCGCTAAGTACAAAAAATATTCACTGAAGTGATTACGCAATGGAAAATAATGTATAATTTAAAAATGCGTTAAATCCAAATTACGCAAAACACGGAAGCGAATATCGATTTCTGATATTTCCAAGCTCCTTTTCCCTTCTCCTTCAGACGGGTCAAAGTGAGGATTACTCACAAATGGGAATAATTCATCAACACATCACATTTCTACGCCATCAAAGATGACCAAGAGTCACATTATACGTTTGTGTAGCATTCCATAACTTTTCTACATTAAGGTAAGCGCGCACAGCAGATTGAAAGTACCGATCATTTTACTTTGAAGATAATTGAAAACGCTACATTTCAACTTCGATATCACGGAAGGACCTGGGAACTCTGGTTTACTTTCAGAATCCATGGGGAATGAAACGTAGGCTGAACGCTCCAAAATCAATCGAGGAAGTTGAGGGAATGCAAGAGTGCGGTAGGTACTTCTTCTCTCGCACTCCCAACCGCTAGGCAACTGGACCGGTGGCGAATAAAAAGGGAGATCCATCTCACGATTTAAAAATCGAGTTTCCGTCCAGAGAAGTCGGCGAGGAAAAACCCGCTGAACCGGTACACGCATTCTCCCGCGGGCCGCTTCCCCCGTCTCGCCTCGTTCTCACCCGATGCCACCCCAAAACCACTAGACATACATCATGTTCACCGTCATCCCCATTCCCCTTTCGTGGCACGAAATGACTTGGCAGGATCGAAAAGTGGTCCCGTGTCAACTTTTAAGGAGAAATGCAAACGTTGAACCAGTTTCGGCGTTAAACCAAACGTTACAAGACCATATTTTCAGTGATGATGTTAAGAATATTTTGCGAACTTATAGATTTACTTACCCCCCAACTTACTATGGTAGACTGGACCATAATCACAAAATTAGAGAAATTGATTGCCGAACTGACAGATTCAAAATGTCCTTTTTTCCACGTACAATTAGGGATATGAACAAAGGTAAATATATCCAATACGAGTAGATGCATGTTGGTATAAGGTCTTGAAGCTAACCCAACTAACTGCATGTTTTTGCATGTTTGCTATGCTATTTTTATATTTTTTTAAATAGTGAAGTTTTGAACAGTATGATAATACTAATCCTTTTTTATGCATGATATGAAGTGCATGTTTGGTGAGAATTCACCCCCTGCCTCACACCTTTATGGTGGCTTGCAAAGTATTATGTAGATGTAAACAATCCCGTAGGACTCGAAAAAATAGACTCATTCAAATATTTACTGGGGACGTGAAAAACTTAAATATAACTTTTAAGGTTTTTGTGACCTACTGTAATGGCCTACCATTATTTTCTGGAATTTCCATTGCGTTCGCAATATTTTTGACAGGAGTTTCATCCCTCATCATGGAGGGGCGTCTTAAGGTCGAAAAGATATTTTGCAGTTATTATTAAACGTGCATAAAATGCTAAACGTCTTTTCGATCTGAAGATCGGAAGCCCCCATGATGAGGGGTGAAACTGTCGGTAAAAGGACCCCGAAAGCGAAAGAATTTTCTGAAAATAACGTTAAGGAACTTATAAATGAATTCACTTCAAGCAGTATGGACGCTTTGCTAGTTTATGTTATAAGCAGCGATCAGCCCAAGCAGTAGGAACATCCTGACTCAGTTACAATATTATTTTAAAGGGCGGAAATATAATGCCCGGGGCATGGGTGTCTGTGCTTGTGTAGTTATTATTAGTAAAAGTACCCGATGTACATCTACATCGATGTAAAGACTGTCTGTTTTCAGGTTCATGAAAAATAAATGAAATAAATAAATATTCACGATCGTCCTTTTTTAAGCTGGGCCGCCTTCCCCAGGGTCGACTCCTTCCACAGCTCATGTCAAAGGGGAGGGCTACACCAAGATAGGGTATTCTGTCAGGAAATGAAGGTGATGCGCGTCGAGTCCAAATCGAAGGTCACGTGAACCAATCATGATCTCTGGCGCGACGCGGCACTTCCAAATATGTCAGAGGCATGCTCTAACCCTAATCCAGTCATCTACCGTGGCTGAATATGGTATTTGGGAATGAATACTCAAGGCTACATGCATATATCAAGTTTACTTCTCCCGTCAAGAAATTTTGGACCACCATTTGTCTAACAGATACAATTTACACGCCAGTTACACGGATACGCTCTACATTCTGGGAGATTTTATTGTACTCCAACAGATCGGTACTTCCTGTAACGAGGGCCCAGATCCGGAATTCGTCAGTGGCTAAGATTTTCAGCGGGTACGCAACGTCTATTTGAATATCGATAGATAAGGATACCAAGTTCAATTCTACGTCTGTGGAATTGGAAGGTCGAAAGTAAACAGTATATTCCGTACTTCTTTCGTAAATATCTGCCGTTTCTCTGACCCATAGAAATTCTGCCTTCGCCATTTCACACTCCGATAGTTTTATTTGCGCAAATGCACATCGCTGTCGCTCATACGAGGGTAGCCTTTTAAGTGTCGGGAATGAAGAAAATTATAAGAGGTACAATAACGCAATTTTTTTGTTTGTCAAAGTACTCTCCGCGATAGTCAATGCACTTTTGCATTCGATGGAACCAGTCGTTATAGCATTTATTCCATTCCGAAGTAGGGGTAGTCAAAATGGCTGTTTTGTAGGCATCGAGCGCTTCTTCAGACGTCTGGAAGCGCTTTCCTCGTAGCATATTCTTGATTCTGAGGAATGTGAAAAAATCATTGGGGCTTAAGTCCGGGCTGTATGGAGGATGATCAAGAACTTCGACGTTTTGCTGTTCCAAAAACGACTTTGTGACTCGCTCGGCGATCACTTCTGGCAAGCAAATGGTCGTATACCATTGAGCATTAACTGTTCAATGATTTTCAAGAGCATTCGTCGCTACATGCCCTGATTTGGCTACGAACGATGCGACCATTTTCTTGGCAACGCTGCGAGAGCGAACAACTTTTGTCGGTTTGAGTTCACTTTGGAAACACCATACTGAAGATTGGCTTTTTGATTCAGGCTCGTAGCTATAGATCCATAATTCATCACCACTCACGATGTTGTGAACGTGCTTTGATGCTCCTGAGTTGAATCGTTGCAGAGTATTTCGACACCATTTGACTCGAGCTGCTTTCTGTTCTTCTGTGAGGAGGTGCGGCATCCAGCGGGAAATCAATTTTTTAACACCTAACTCTTCGTGTAAGATCTTTTGAAATGAGGTCCCTGAGACGTCCAATGATGCCTGAATCTCATGATATGTAACATGACGATCTTCCAGAACCATGTTACGTACAGCAACCACGTTTTCTTGAGTAACGGCGGTTTTTGGTTGCCCTTCACGCGGTTCGTCACTGAGGCTAGAGCGTCCTGGCTGAAACTCTGCATACCAGCGATAAACGGTTGTCTTTGATGGTGCTTCTTCGCCAAAAACAACAAAAAGTTCTGCGACGCATTCTTGCTGGGTGAGGCTTCGTCGAAAGTTATAGAAAATTATCGTGCGGTACTGTTCATGACTTAATTCCATCTTGTACAGCGACTTGGGAACTTTGACACGCCACCGTTTTAAAACTATCAGGCCGATCTTAATGAAGCTTTGCATGGGCATTAACCAACTCAAAAAGTTGCTTATAAACACCATTTATAGTTGCTAGGTGATAAGGAACGTTCTATTCCCGACACTTAAAAGGCTACCCTCGTATCACCAGATTAT
Source organism: Platycnemis pennipes (assembly GCA_933228895.1). Lineage (NCBI taxonomy): Eukaryota > Metazoa > Arthropoda > Insecta > Odonata > Platycnemididae > Platycnemis > Platycnemis pennipes. Next base: position 27,323,480 of record OW121849.1, read on the forward strand.
TACCACTTCTACTCAAATCGTCATGTTTTCTCATTTGCCTATTCGTTGCCATAAGCCGTGGTTGCCACAGCGCTCAGGATATTATTGTAGGCCACCCACAAGAGGGACAGACCGCTAACCGATCCCGTTTCGTCGACCGAACAAGTGTGCGATAGGAATGGAGGAACATGCCTGCCTCCTCATAACCGACGCGACGATGGGGCATTTAATTACTGAAGTCCATTGATGAACAAGTACGCTTTCGGGTCGTTGAGAAAGACAAAGGAGAGTGTGCAATCGGCCAGCTGATTCATGATTAGCGGACGGTACGGTCGGATGCCGTTCGGCGGCCGTATTTGGCACGCGGAGGGACCAGTCACGCAGCAATTTCAACCCATCCGCATTTCGAGATTCCTCCACACCAAGAGACCCCGCTATGCAGATAGGGAAGGAAATTGCAAATTTGAGAGGAATTCCGAGAGTGAGATGTTTCACTGCAGTGTCAACGTGCGAACGGAAATACTTGAGTGATTCGTAATGATACATCGTTATGCGATACACCTCTTGAGGTGATCAAAATGCATTGGCTTGATAACTTTACTTCCACCTTCGTTACTTTCAAATTATCTAAAATCGCAGAAACTCACATTAAAATACAATAACCCAATATTACGCCCCAGTTTTTTAATGATTGATTTTCATACAATCCCAAGATGTAATCTTCTTGTTTTGAGGAACTCGGGAGATTCAAGTTAAAGATTTTATGGCAAATTCCGCTCCTATCCTGTACCAAAATACCCCGTTCCTTCTCTGTCGGGAAAAGGACAAATAAACTATTTAACTCCCTAAATCACCAACTCGTCTGCTTCGTGAGATACGCGATCTTTTCTAAAGATACAGTTCATGCGAAGGAAATTAAAATCTCGTAAGAAAGCGGAGAAATAAGAAGGATTTACAAGAAAACTTAAAATACTTTCTTTCGAACTAAAAAAAAACAACGCAGATGGAAACCTATCAAGGATTAAATCGGATTATATCAGGTTAATTAAAGTCGCTCATAAATGCGGATGGCATAGTTCAAGCACACTTTGTGCCAATTTAGATACATGATGAAAGAGAACATGACTTCGCTTCGCTTACAGTACCAAGATAAAACAGGAATGCATAGAAAATTTTTTATCACTCTTCCGCATCTTCCGTTCACAGGAAGATCATGAATAACTTCTCCAGCACGGGAATGAAGAAAAACTAGCCACGGATTATGCCTCGAGCCGTAATAAATTCTTCAACCCGTTTCCTTAATTCGTCCGTGGACGTATGTACAATGAAAGGCCAGAACGGCTGAGAAGAAAAAAAGGTTGACTAGGAAATAGGGAAGGAAAAAATATCATCTGTTTGCAAGGAGGTTGCAATGGATTGGCAGAGGGAAAATTGCATCAGCATATCATGTTAAATTCAATACTCGCGGCATTCTTACCAGTCTACGGAGTTTGAATCGCAAACGAGTTTTCGGATTCTCGGCCCAGAATGCTCTGTTTTCCAAAAAGAAGCCAAGAGGAGATAAATCACCCACCAATAAATTATACGGAATAGTTTGATGTTTAGATTATTGAAAATCGTGAACCCACAGTTTCGATTGTTATAGCTATTTACTCTGGAAAATATAAATTTTGACTGGAGATTCGAAGTTACTCTAACACAACACCAAACACGTTACTCATAATGATTCTTTAGCTCATGTAACTGAACAAATGGCAATAAACTGGGATTATAATCGATCAAGGATTTATATTCTATAATATTGAAGCAGTGGAATCTAAGTGATGCAGTATTTCAGTGGGCGCTGAGTACAACTTTTTTACAATGTTTTATTTTAACGCCGCACATTAATCATAATTTATATCGATCTCTGGGAGAATAGAATTATCAGCGAAATAAAACACTTCATTGTGTTTAACGGGGAGTTTCCAAGTTGGGTGAATAAAGCTGGTATAGAATTTCCATGGCGCACTAGAGACCAAACATGCGAAATCCCTTCCTGCTCGTGATGACTATGGTCACTTGAACAGAATGCGCAATGATGATCTACCAGTGCCCGAAAGAATGTGCAACGGATCAAACACAGCTCGACAATCTCCGCTGTTTTTAGGGAAGTGTTTCCGCGGCGTCTCTTCCTGCCTAACATCCGCCAAGACACGTTTCGGCGAGCGACACGCTGTGCATTTCGTAACGCATCAAGGAAACAGTGGAAACAATTGCAGGGCGGATGCAGCCACGACAAATGAGAGGACACGAAACGTACCGCGGAGACTCATTCTTGAGTCACAGCTACATTTTCAAGGGTGGAAGGTAATGAGGTGAAAAATGTGACGTTTAATCTAGGAAAGTTTGTACTTATTGACAGCGCATTAAATGAAACGAAATTTTCGGGATACTCCCGCGACATGGCTTCACCTTTCAAGTATATCAACAGAATTAAGGAAACTTCGTCATAACAGCACTTATAAAATCATTAAAGGAGGCTCAATGGTCCAAGCATCTCTCTACCAAGAAAATTAAATCTGAGCTTCGCTTGACTCAGGTTCAATACCGAGCAATGAAGTCTCTCCGTACCGATCATTAGGCAAGAAAGTAAGGAGAGACTATTTTGTGCTATTTTTATCCGCTGAAATGGGGATAAAACTAGTCCGGATTCCATTATCTAAAAAGTCTTCATGATTGAGTTTTAGATAGGGTGAAAATACCGTCTTATAAAAAAAGAAAAAATATTCGTGACTGCTCCGACCACGGTCACTCATGCCTCCGACAACGGAATGAGGCAATTTTTGGGCTATTGAATGCACCAAGACTTCCTTCATTAATGCCCATGGAAAAAGGCATTCTACAGGAGAGAAAAATAAATTATAAAATGAAAACAACTTGCCTAAAAAACCGGTGCATACAGAAAAGTAGCCTCGACTAGATATTCCTTATCCAAATCTTCGCATTAAAACATATGATACTACTTATTCTGCATTAAATGATCCACAGATCCAAAATCCACTGCCATATCGCGCTAAACTAACCATAAGGATCTTAATTTTAAATAAAGAAGGATGACTTTTATTAGAGTGCTGAGCTTTTATTTCCCCAGTTGAAAGCGTTCATGGTTAAGGGTCAATGGACCTAGAAGAATGAATTGTTGGGACTCAGAATGGCTTGAATCTCGGGCGAGAAAAGAACCCCGGTCCACTTACCATGGGGTACCTCGAAGAAACCTCTCAAATTTCGTGCACCTGTCCAACCCCTCCCCCTCGAAACAACAGGCCGATGGTTGGCGCGAATCGAGAGGCCGCAAGGTGATGGAACCTAAGAAAGGATGACGAAGTTTCGCGGTCTGGATGCCGCCAATGATGTGGCAGGTGGACCTTCCCGCTTAATGCCACGGTTTTCTGCGACTCTTTAATTTAAAGAGAGAGGAGAAGGGGAAAGGGGGAGAGGAAGTTAGTTTGAGTGATATTAGGCCGGCGGGGGGAGCTGTGGGGATGAAGTTGAGGTGTGAGGAGGCGTCGGAGGACAAAAGAGTGGCGGGAAACGGGCGATTAGACGAGGGTGCTGCTGGGACTGGGGACTACTCATCAGGCGGGTCTTCCGACCGATACGAGATCAGCGTCTTCCGAAAAGGTGCACGCGTGCAGACCTCCAGAGATGCCATCCACCTGCCAGCCCCCAGCCGAGGTGGGGGAAGGGGGCGAGACCTTTAAAAAGTGACTGGTGTTGACCCCCCGACGTAAGACGCCGAAAGATAATCCTAGGGGTTGACGGCAATTACCAGGGTTATTTGTCTTCCGGCAACACCCCCTCGTATATCATAGGAGTGCAACAATCAGAAGATGAAAGAGAAGGATACCAAACTATTAATATACTCAAGGGGCTCACTTCAACTTGGAAATTACCCAAGTCCAACACAATGAATTTGTCCCAAGATCCACCATTTCACTTAGCGTCGCTCTACGTTTTATTTTCAGCAAAATATTTTATTCTCAACTTTGGAATAGCATTCTGCTCCTAAGACTCCCAAAAAAATAAATTATGACGAGGAGATTGAAAATGTGATAAACGATAAACCCTCCGCCTGCACCTGTCGCCCGATTACAGATCTTCATAACGCGCGTGATCGCTTTATTGTTATTTTTACTTACGCTTACGAAAACATAAACGTTACGCTAATCCTTCAGTAGTATCCGACGCTTCATGTCACCAATCTCAGTTATTAGAATAAATAATCAAGACGGTTACTGTGAGAAACGAGATATAAAAGAGTTCCCTTTGTTGCTAAACAGAGCAACAACACGTAAGAAAGAAGCATGACCCCGACACCGTTTAGCAGTAGAATAACTACAGACTGCAGCTGAGCATTAAATACTGTAACACGGAAAAAGGCATCTACGAAAATATACAGGATTCACTAGGGTTTCATTTTTAGTAGAGGAAGGATTTTGGAGTTTTTATACCCGGGTTTCATTGCGTCTATTGGTTGTAGTTGACAATATTTACATAAACTTATGTGCCATTTTTTCAAAATGTATATAAGTTGAATTAGGTTATAGGATGATTCACTTGATTATACTACATTTTTCATACGATGGTAAGTAACGTAATATTAACCTTATTCCCAAGGAGACATATATCGATGCGATGTCGGGAGGCGACAACTGAGTTCATTTAGGATACATGGGTAATTGGTAGGGAGGAGCGACTATAAAAAATTAATCGATTGATTGCAAGCAGCCGATTAATCGCGCCCGATTAATCGCTTTTATTAATCGATATATCGATTAATCGATTCGATTATAAAGGCATTGAATACATATCTTCCGAAGTTATGGTCCCTCTATAAATAAAGAACAATAATTGCTTTTACATTTTATAAGGAAAATGTTATCATGAGTACAAATTGTAAAATGTAGATATACCTCCAGGATGCGTGTCAGGTAATAGAGTTGGGAAAAATTTCTTAATTCCATTTAAATTTTGGACAATTGCTAAATGTTCACAGGAACTGAAGCTAAAAATTGCAATTTTGATATGTGGGTACTGGTAAGGCGGCTTCTCTGGTCAGATTGAATTAGTCTCAGCTCGGAAAAGAGTCTCTCTGGTGGAACTGATGTTGCTACTCCTCGCAGGTACTTTCTGGCTACCTTATGTGTTTCGGTTTTCATAGACTCACACATTGAAAAAGGATTCAAATTGAGGTTAATGATGAATCGGTTGATGAATTGCCTTAACTTGTTGTCGTAACTCAAATGGTGTCCCACCTGCGACATCTTCATTATATAGGATCCTCTATGATGGTGCTTCAGTATCATGAAAGCTACAGAGGTCATCTGATGGTGCTGCATCACGGTCCGCGCGTGAAAAAATCTGCATGACGTTCACCTGATACTCCTCGTTAAACATCTTAGCCATCACAGCGATAACGGTGCTCATTACATTGGCTACCGCGATCGGGCTCTTGAAGTGCTGTTTTGCACCAGACACAAAATTCCGAAATAATCGGTCAAATTAATCGGATACATATCGATATAATCGATATCGGATCTTGCATTCATCGATTCTAAATTTTTTAATGAATTGACAAAAATAGTCGATTATTCGATTAATCGTTATCGTAATCGCCCATCCTAGTAATTGGGCATGGGTATGAACCTCTCAAGGAACGGAGGAAGGGTGGCGTGAAACCAGTCATCGGTATTACCCTACCCTTAACGAAAGGTGTCAAGTGATCCACGGTTTCATATCCCATCCGACGGACGAAGTGCTGACCTCAAAGTACTCTCCACACAGCATCTAACAGGGGACCAGTATACCCATGAAAAGTTAGCCTCATCTGGGATTCAAACCCAGGTCTTCGAGACAGGAAGCCTGCAGTCATATCAAACCTCATCTCCCCTTCGAGGAATGTTAATGCAAGATACAGTCATAGGATTCAATTGAATAGACTCCTCATAAGTTCCAAGGTCCCTGACGTTTCGAGAGATTTTTACTTGTCATGGTAAACATTGAAGTCTTCCGCGGGATGCTTTAGGAGATTTAGATTCTCCTACATCTAGATTCAAAATGGCATTTTTCCCCGTACAGATAACAGAGCAGAATAGGCAGCATAGCAAAGGGATAGGTAGGTGAAATATTTTAGAGTAGTCTGTAGTGCATGATGCATTTATCAACCCCTTAAATACTTTAAATACTAACAATCTAGTGGCATGAAACCCTAAAGTTGCTTGTTTGCATGTTAGTAGTGCATGCTTGGTGATCTTCACCCCCTGCCACACACTAGCGGTGGCTTGCAGGGTATCGTGTGGATGTAGATGAGGAGCTTCATCCGATGCATTGAACATGATTAGACCTCGGGAGCTCTCTTCAAACACTCTATTCTAATAATCAGCCCAATTCGAAACTAAGACAAGCAAAACAACCATAACGGACGAATGATTCGGAACCGCGACATTCGGGTCGGTGTCCTGTCGTTCTTATCAACCAAAAATCTTAAACAATAACGCAAGCTCATAGAAGTGCACTGCTCCCTTAACCTACAATCTGCGAGTCAGGCTCCAAATTCCTAGCAAAATTAGAAGAATTGGAGTCGCATATTTGCTATTCTAAGAGTAATTCAAAAATATAAATAACAGGTTGGGACAAGCTATGAAGAACAATACTCGGGCCTCAGGCTACCGCATCCGTCTCCTACCTTTATGAGCTAACCTACCACGATTTGATAGGTTTTTCAATATGTTTCTTCCATTTTTATAAAAGCAATCTGCCGGATACATCCGCAACACATCTCGCATAGTCTCCCCCTCGATCTCTCCTACCCTTTCATTCCTTTCTAGATTCAATATTGCCGTTGTGCACGGCTAACAGGTGAGTTGAAAATTGCTTTTGGGACTACTAGTAGACTAGTACTAGTTTTAGTAGACTAGGACTAGTTTTAGTAGAACCCTGGGTGGCGTGGTTTCCTGCACAGTGGACCGGCAAGTCAAGGGTCCGTGCTTCGATTCCCAGTCCACGGGGGTTGTATTTGAAACCGTCAGCATTATCTCGAATAGGTAACCAAGGAGTCACGTGGCATAAGCACGAATGGCACGCAAATTTGGTGCCTTTGAATCGCTAATTGCAACCTCATTCATTGTTTACACTTGTGTTTAATCATATCTGGGGGCCTTATAGTCGAGACAAACTGACGTGAAAACAACTTACGACATTGTAACGAACGATTCAGACAGTAAATTTCCAAACAATTCCATGATTTTACCACGTGACTATTTTATATGAACCCCGACGGTTTCAAACACGCCCCCTAGGAGACCTTTTTCCTCTGGCAATTTTCAACACCATTCATTTCCTTATTTCAGCTACCACTCGGATCTGCACCATCTGGGGTAAACATATACGTGAAATAATGGGTCAAGCTAAACGTAGACTGGGCGACATCAAAAGAGTATTGGGAAAATGTGAAGAACATGTACGAGAAATCAGTTACTTTTCCCTTATTAGACCTCATTTGGAATATGCTGCCAGTATATGGGATCCCTACGAGATCGGTCTAAATAACGAACTTGAACGTGTGCAGCGAGGATCGGCAAGATTTGTAAAGGGACGGTATGATAACCTTACTAGCGTAACCAGTCTATTAAATGAATTAAAATAGAAATCATTGTCAGATCGCAGGTTGAAATTTAGACTTAATCTCCTAAACAATTCCAAGATAATATTTTCAGTGATGACGTTAAAAATATTTTGCGAACCCCAACTTACTAAGGTAGACTGGATCATAATCACAATATTAGAGGAATTGATTGCCGAACTGACAGATTCAAATGTCCTTTTTTCTCGTACAATTAGGGATGCAAATAGCGGTAAATATGTCAAATACGAATGATTCAATCCATAGCATAGGTAGTTGCATGTTGGTGTAAGGACTTGAAGGTAACCCAACTAACAGCATGTTTTTGTATGCATAGTTTGCTATTTTTATCTTTTTAAATATTGGAGTTTAGAGTAATATATTTATACTAATCCTTTTAAACGCATGATATGTAGTGCATGTTTGGTGAGAGTTCACCCCCTGGCACCCACCTTTATGGTGGCTTGCAGGGTATTATGTAGATGTAGATCTGATGCCTCGGCGTATTCTACCCTTCCCTCACCGGGCGCGGGACTGGACTTTTGGCGGCGCCGGGGGTGTGTGGCCGCGCCGCGGCGCTCGACCGCGATGGAATAATTGTCGAGCGGGCGCCACCTCTCCCAACAGGTGGGGGGCAGCGAACATTTGCTGTGGGGACGGGGAAACTACGTCGGGACGGGAGTTTTATCGGCGGCAGGTGGGTCGCCGCATGTGCCACGGCGTACGCACGCGGCCGCCTCTCCCCTTCACGTTTTAAGAAGTTTTTAATCTTGGAGGTGGGGCGGGAGGACTAGTGGGTGCTCTTCACTCCCACTTCCGTCTTCCCGGCCGGCTAGAAGAAGATGAATAAGCAGCCGGCCTTTAGAGACTCCAATTCGACCCCAAATCATACGGGAGGGGTTGGTCACCTTTCGTCAGGCGTGCATCCACATCTAAAGACTTCCCTTGAGAGGCACCTCCAGTTTACGGCGTGCCCAGTCCATGCGTTTCCACCCCCATCAGCATGCAATGCATTCGGTAAAATCCTAAAGGTAACTTCCACTATGTAATCATTACATTGTGCTACTATTACATAAGACTAACCAGTCTATTAAATGAATTAAAATGGGAATCATTGTCAGATCGCAGGTTGAAATTTAGGCTTAATCTCTTAAATAAATTCCAAGATAATATTTTCAGTGATGGCGTTAAAAATATTTTGCGAACCCCAACTTACTATGGTAGACTGGACCATGATTACAAAATTAGAGACATTGATTGCCGAACTGACGGATTCAAAATGTCATTTTTTTCCTCGTACAATTAGGGATATGAATAGCGGTAAATGCGTCCAATACGAGTGAATCAATACATTGCATAGGTAGTTGCATGTTGGTATAAGGACTTGAAGGTAACCCATCTTGCAGCATGTTTTTGCATGCTTACATTGCTATTTTTATCTTTTTAAATAGTGAAGTTTAGACTAATATATTAATATTAATCCTATTTTATGCACGATATGTAGTGCATGTTTGGTGAGAATTCACCCCCTGCACACACCTTTATGGTGGCTTGCACTGTATTATGTAGATGTAGGACTACAACCCTTTCGAATAAACGAACAGTTTGTAGGTTCTAATACCGATCCAATCTCCTGCAGAAATTAAAACGGATAGGTTCACTGATATGTTATATATGTATTAAGAGCCCCTGCGTATTTTGCAAGAGTTGGTCAGATAAAAAAGGATAGATAGTTTTAAAATATCATTTTTCCCGCTTACCATAAGAGAAAATAATAGGCAGCATAGCATGGGGATAAGTAGGTGAAATACTGTTAGATTAGCCTGTAGTTTGTGATGCATTTTTTAACATTTTCCCATGCATGGGAAATGCATATAAACATATTTAGAGAAATAATTTTCTACTCACAATCACTTCATTACCATAGAGATACTAAGTATCTATTTGCACGTGACTCTTCTATTTAATATGTTTTCAAGAAGTATTAGCATTGTAGCATTTATTTGCATGTAAGGAGTGCATGTTTGGTGATATTCACTCCCTGCCACACACCTTCGCTGTGTGAAGGTGTGTGGCAGGGGGTTAGAATGAAGTGTAAGTACAGTGTAGAGTAACTTTCGTCAAGAGCAGGGTAATGTCAATGCCAGGTTTCTCTTCAACCTCATTCCTTCCCCTGAATATGTTCTACTTCCATGCATATATACATCTACATATACATTTTATGCATCTACTTAGAACCCTACTTGGTATCTAGAGGGTGTAAGGCAGGAGAAACTCAATCTATCGACTCTCGTTAACAGCGAACGTGACCTCAACCGAAAGTCATCAGCCCTGCTTGTAGCGTAATGAAGCGTAGTATGTACTCTGTACCGCTGGCTGGCTGTACCGTCGGACTTCACGGACTGTAAGCGATACTGTGAGCAGCAGATTGTGACTCATCCACGTGGGGTCTCGGAAATATTGTTCCTGCACCCTCGGGGTTATTCCTTCTTAATTGCCGCCTCCTTTCTTCTTCCCCCTTCTCATTCTGTAATCCTTCCCCCGCCACCCTAACGTGAGCACCTGTCGCTTTGCCAACCCCCACCACCCTCGCGCCCTGCCCATCTCCCCTACATATCTGACCGAGCATCCATTCCTGAACTGCTCACCTGGCGCTCGTACCTAAAAACCCGCGATTCTTGTCCCCGATGCTGACGTCCAATGCGCCTTTCTCCCACACTAATACACCCCGCACTTAATTTATTGCGAGGGGAGACCCGGGAGTTCGGTCGGTGCCGTAAATAAATAACTCATTTGCATACGCTTGAGTCAAACGTAGTGGCTATTGTTCAAGACACTGCAAGGGTGCATGGCAAGGAATGATTAAGTATGAGCTATTTATATTACTTTCATAAGTGGCAAAATTATTTTATCGGGAAGGGAAATATTACGTAGTCGTTGTCTTCTCAACCACGCTAAATATAATGTAGAACGCCAATTGTAAAATTTTACCGTATATATATTTTTAAATAAATCCTAAACCATTGATAAAAATTATATTTTACTGCAATCTGGTAACATTAGAATACATTTGCATGCCTAGCTTAAATAAGCTATTCTCACCACACACCCTTGAGGTGACTAAAAAATAATTTATAGGTGCATGACCCGATACCTAAATTTTAAAAATTTTCAGTTTTATCAAAACGGATTATTATACCTGTGACAATGCAACAGAACAGCTTATCTTCACTGCACCAATTAACAGTCTAGCTGAACTAGTATCTGAAGGATAACAGCCTAACAATTGTCTTTCAGCTACTGTTGTTTGTAGAGAGCAAAAGAGAGAGAGCTTTAAAATTCTTCATTCTATCAGATAATTTCACGAACTTACGCTTTTAAATACGCCCATCTAGTAAATATGGTGTTTGCTTAATGTTTATATCGAGAAAAAAAAACAAGATAACGATACTGAAAACGATCGCTATTAAGTGACTGGATCTAGCAAAGATCAAGACATTGGAATTAGCGCGAAATCCTAGTATGCACTAGTTCCTTCCTAATTTTTCCTAGTAAATGTACATACATTCATGAGTTTCTGGCGCCAAAGAAATTTAAACCAAAACTCAGAGTAAAGCCTGAACCAGTGGCGCATCCATGGGAGGGGGGGAAAGGACCCTCCCCTACCCTCCTTAGCTCCCTACAAAACCCAAATTAATCTTTAATTGACAAGTCCGAGTCACGTGGTAGCAGCAATTGGAAAAATAGGAAAAACTCGTTGCATCATTTTACTCGAGTATGACTAGACCGATGATGAAAGAAATGCTATTTTTTATCTGTGTTGTGACGCACAGCTAACTTAGCATAGGCCTAAAAGTTTATGATTGTTTTTGTCTGCAAATCTGATATGGCTACTTATAGGGTGCATACATGTAATAACTAATATTACCTACTATAACATTCAAAATATACTGATTTAAATAACATTTTCGTAACAATTTGCGAAAGATCTGGCTAATGGCGCCCCCCCCCCCCTCCAAAAACATTTTTTTGGGTGCGCCACTGGCCTGGACGGCATTGATCTGATACCATTGGAGAAGGTCAAGTACTTTACCGCGTACCATCGCGATGATGAAATAACTTACTTTCAACCGATAGATAACATCAATTTGGAATATTAGAAGCGATACGTAACCGAACGCTGGTGTCCTGAGACTGTCCCCCAAGCACCCTTAGGGAGACTCACGAGGTATTACATAGATGTAGAGACGAGTAGCCTCACAGTCTACACAAAAGGTTAAGCTTAACATTTAGCTTAGGCATTAATCGATTCCTAACATAAACATATTCATTAAAAATAGTGAAAAACGTTTAGCCTTGATGGAAAATAAAACATAATTCTATTTTGGATTAACAGTAGTAAATAAAATAAACTATTTATAAATTATCACATTAAATGCGTGGCGTAAATTATGAATATGGAATTTCATGAAATGAATGGCTTCTTTTGAGTTCTATGATTCTGGTGAATCAGACCTCGAGGGTCATTCATGACATTCAGGAAAAAATTCATCTCAGTCAGAGAGAAAGGTGTGTAGAAAAAACCCCGTCGTCCTTGATCTCTCTACCATTGTTGTCAGAAGTGTAATGGCCGACGCCGTCAAATTTTTTGCCCTTGATAAAGCGAAAGTTTAACTCGGCTGCCTTCACGAAATATTTGTAGCTAAGAGAATCTCTCGCTTTCTTTTGCGCTTGAAGTAATGAATGCTCTACAAGCCACCTGCAAGGAAGTGCGTGGAAGGTGCTGAATAATTTCTGAGCAGGCAGTAATAGACACAATGGTTTTTACACTACTAATGAAATGGACTAATAAACCGTTACGAATACAATATGTTACGCTCTAGAATCACTACATATTTAGCACGGAAAATGTAGCATGTTTTACACTGACGAACCCATTTCACTCAATTATATAAATTCATGATGATTCTAACCGTAGTAGTTCTCGACTCAAAGGTCGGTCTGTTCTCAGAGAGTGGACCTCAGAAAATACTTAGTCCAAGAGTGAGAACTATCGATACGTAAAAGTGAAGTGGCCAATTCTGCAGAGTTTAGTCTGTCTGCATAGCCTGTCTCACGATATTTATTTTTAAAGAATGTATACCAATCCTTGGCCAAATGAATCTCTCAAATACAAGTCTTTACTGAAAATAATATAAAATTTAAGAGGTTCTCAGTAAAATTTCGAAACTAACCTTAAAATGGGAGACTTACTACGCGTTTTGAAAATAAAGCAATTACAGGTATATGCATGTAAATACAAGTTTCTCCCGCGTGACCACCACACGAATATTTTCCCACTGTATTCATCATGCAATCAGTAAGAGACATCTGAATGTGACGCAAAAATCCGTCAAATCCACGAATGAGTGACTGTAGTGGATAGAGTCACACAAAACAGTTTTGTCCCGCTCCTAGCTCTAGGGAAAGAAACTGCGTTCCACCACTGTGGTAAGTATTTATGCATGTTCATACCTGCGCTTTCTGCATTTGAATTGAATTCCAAAAAATAAACTTTCCACGTCAACACCGCGCGGGGAAATACATTAGCATGAAAAAAACAGCATTCAGAACGACAACCCATTTCACTTCTCTGGTAGGGACAGTTTCTTTATTAGCGGAGACCGTGGCGGAGACTAATAATCACACTTTCGTCTGTGGAAAGAATTGAAGGCCGATCGAGGAGAAAACCCTGAAGCTCACTATGACCCCGGACAGTTGGGATTAACGATTTAAAAAATTATCGATTAAAATTAATCATTACAAATGTGGTTAACTATTTCATTTATTCGTTACTTTTTAGAAGAGTTAACTTTTAATCGTTAAAATTATGGATTAACTGATACATAACTAACTTCAGTTAATTTTTTTCGTTAATTTTTGGCGAATGTCGACCTGTCCGAATTTGGGCGCAAAGGTTGCCCAACAGACAAATGGGAAAATAAAGAACGGTATCTAAGAATGCAAGGGTAGTTGCGCAAGAATGCAGTGAATAGGCTCATACGAATACATCCAAACAAGGGCGGGTTTGAGGGGAGTGACCGCCAAAGTTTAGGAACGCGCCCTCAGACAGGAAAACACGAAACCACGCGAAGGCAATGTTCTGGAGGGCTCGTACTCCTTACTCGGTTAAATTATGTCGTCAATACTATATAGTTGAAGCCGAGAAAGAAGGGTTCCCTAAAAACCTATGATGGATATCGAGCGGGAGGGGTTCATTCAAATGATTCAAACTAACGTATTTGTTGCAATGCGCCAGTCAACGCATGCCTTATTCGGCGACATTGATCGTCAATACGTCAGCCCCCAGTGAATCGCGAGAAAAGGTGTGCAGGCACACCCTCAACATCTACTGTAACTCTATATAACTAAGCCGTTTCCACTGATATTTTACAGTTGTGAAGGGATACTTCACATCGCAATGTGGGGATCGATATCAAAAACTAACCTTAAAGCACTTTCTACCACTCAAAACAATCTTTTGCGGCAAATCACAGACGCACTATGGTTCGTCAGAAAGTCATTCACGGCAACTTAAAAATCCCAGAATCGGAGCTCCACCTCAGAAAAATCGCCGAATCCTTTCAGCAGACACTAGGAAACCTGAGCAACAACACCCTGACACTAAATTGAATTACAGCGAAAATTCCCACTCCAAATATTTCTAAACAAATGGATTCGGATGGAAGAAACCCCAATGACAGTTTTCAGTGTTTTCTTTGTTTGTCAAAACAAAAAACCACCAATGCCTCTATTACCACAGCATTCAATTTTCCAAAGTAACTGAAAAAGTAACTTTTAACGTAAAATTACTTTTTTTTACTTAAACTTTAATCAGTCACTTTTTCAGAAAAGTAACTTTTAACTTTAACTAGTTACTTTTAACAGAGATGGACTTTAACTTTAATCAGTTAATGTTTTTTGGTAACTTTCCCAACTATGCCCCGGACCCATACCCCTTCCAGAATTACCTCCGAACACTTCTATTTGGCTTAAGACACACCATCGCCCCGGGCCATCGTTGGGAGGCAGGTGTAAGCATCTGCTTCGAAGGGCACACGGGCAAAGAAATGAGGGAAAGAGAAATAATCACGAAGCCTTTTTCACGGCGCTTTTAGCGAATTTTTATTGCTTTCTGACCGCGACGAGACGAGACGCGTGCCAGGGCCCTTTGAGTAACGAGAAGGGGGAGGACCAGTCCAGCATCTCCCAAGGCTCCCATCGTCTATTACTCCCCCCAAAACTGCTTGCTACGCAAAGACGGGAGGAGTTGCAGAGCATGCTTTCGAATGCCTAATTTATGGCGCCGCTAGCCTTGAAGCAAGGCGGCCGAATTGGCCCGGCTCCTCCGCGCTTTCGGAGACGTGTTTCCCATTGATGCAGCGAGAATGATAACTTCCATTCGAAGAACGGTCACTTCCAGCGAATTGACAGAGTGTTGCTACTCCAGAACAATAAGTACGAAAGAAGTTTCACGAGTGAGAACATGCTGAATATTATGATAGGACTAGTCTTTTAAATTTCACTGAACACCAAACTAGAAACAGGTCGGCAAAGACCAAGCACCGATTTCCAGGAACAGCTGTAAACAAAGAAAATTTTATTAAAGGATGAAGGGAGCTAGAGGGGGAAAAGTTCCTGGAATGGCTGAGGAACAGTATAATCATCGATAATGATTCTACAAATTATATATGATCTCTCATTTTCTCTGATGCATAAAAATTAGTAATAATATACTAGCCTAAACTCTAATTTTTTTAAAGGATAAAAATAGCGAAGCAAGTATGCATTATAATGCAGTTAGTTGGAATTAGGTATGTTGATGTAACGCTGAATGTTTAGCATACATATATCTTAAGAAGGTCTAACCTCTTGCATTAGTCAAATAATGCGAAACGAAGAAACTATGAGAAAAGCTAAGCCTATCAATGAAAATTATATTCCCTTGTAGCGACTAATGATTTATTCAAATGCCCCTGAATTTTGACACCAGTTGTTCTCGTCACGTTCTTATATAGATTTTATTCGCATACACAGTTCATTTGGTTGTGGCTCACTCCCTAGCCCGCAACATCGAGGAGGCTGGCAGCGTACTATTTGTATGTAGACCATAGGCAAGTTGTCGTATCGTGAGCAGATGTGGCATGACGAAGATGTGATCTTGGCGCCGCGCGTCAAAAGAAAGTTCGCTGAATTTGAGTCCGTTTCGCAGATGGGTCGTGGAACAACATTCTTGAGGGAGGGAAGGGATGGTTCATGCCAGGCACGTAACCAGGGGTGGGGGATTATGGAGCTTCAGCCCCCCCGAATTTTTTTTCCAATAATTCTGTTGTTCTGATTTTAGCAGCGAACTTTACCAGTGAGAAGAGATGAATATGGGCACTGTAAAAGTAAATACCAAGCACTGAAAATTAAGGGAAGAGATGTGTAACATGTCGGCACCGAATGGGCAAGGTTGCTTTGTTTCAAGTTACGCAAGAGTTAGCCCCCCCCCCCCCCCCCCCCGAAGCAAATTTCTGGCTACGTGCCTGGTTCATGCGCGAAGCACACTGGCGGCCGTAAACTCTAAAGGAATCTGTAGGCGCGCTTAAGATCCACGGGGGAAATGTGCAGGTTTTTCAGTGCTCGAGTGGCAAAAAGGAAAGTCGGAGCGAGCACAACAAGAGGGCTTGTAATGGCCGCGATCGGGCGTCTAGCCGACAGAGAACGGGTCACTCCGCTGCATTGGAAAACCTGATAGCCTTCGAATGACGCGGGACGCTTAAAGTATTACGCTGCGCACCAAACCGGTCCATGAGCGAACCCGCCCGCGGCGGCTTCAGAAACCGGTCTCGGTAATGTTTTCTCTCTCCCCCCCTCCTCCCAACCCCCGCACCGTCTCCATCAAGAGGACCCGATCGCCTCCCTCCACCCCCGCTACCCTCCCGCCGCCGACCTCCTCCCGTAGGCCAGACCAGCCTTCTACGACGACTCGCGGACTCACTGCGGGCGGACAAAAAAATACACGCGCTAAAAAAAGCAATCTCGCTCGCTCGCTTACTCAAGCATACCCCTTCTCCCACCTCGTCCGCCCCTCATCCCCCCCTTCAATCCAACACACTCGTTCCCGCCCCTCCGTTACTGCGAAACACACCGGACCGGTAAGACCAGTTTCCAACTCGACGGGGAGTCCTCACATCCGTTCCCGCATCCTATTCTCGTTAGCGGCGGCCGAGGATATGAGCAAGGCATCAACACCGCACAAAACGTGGCATTCATTTATCGGGCGTGCCGATACATAAATAAATATATCGGGAGGCCTACGCTCGAGGTTCGGCATTCACCTCATTCTCATCTCAAAACTTCAGGTTTTAGGGTAAACGTCACACAACCTTATTCGGGGCGATGAAGACGGCCTTCACGGCACGTGTGGTCCATGCTGGCCTGTGGTAGAAGAAAATGGAGGCGGCACGCGACGGCGATATTATTCCCATTTCGGAAAGGTCCAAGGAGAATTTGGTACACTCGTATTGGACATATTTACCGTTATTCATATCCCTTATAGTACGAGGAAAAAAGGACATTTTGAATCTGTTAGTTCGGCAATCTATTTCTCTAATTTTGTGATTATGGTCGAGTCTACCATAGTAAGGGGGGGGTCTATTAAATGAATTAAAATGGGAATCATTGTCAGATCACAGGAAGGAATTTCGACTTTATCTCCTAAATAAATTCCAAGATAATATTTTCAGTGATAACGTTAATTTATATTTTATTTTGCAAACCCCAAGTTACTATGGTAGACCGGACCTTGAATACAAAATTAGAGAAAATTATTGCCGAACTGACAGATTCAAAATGTCCTTTTTTCCTCGTACAATTAGGGATATGAATAGCGGTAAATATGTCCAATACGAGTGAATCAATTCATTGCATAGGGAGTTGCATGTTGGTATAAGGACTTGAAGGTAACCCAACTAACAGCATGCTTTTGCATGTTTATTCTGCTATTTTTATCTTTTTAAATAGTGAAGTCTAGACTAATATATTAATACTATTCCTTTTTTAAGCATGATATTTAGTGCATTTTTGATGGGATTTCACTCCCTGCCACCACCTTTGTGGTGGCTTGCAGGGTATTATGTAGATGTAGATCTTACAGTACGACGGACAAATGACATTTTAAATCTATCGGCACGACTATCTGTCTCTCTAATCTTGTTTCTCTGATAAGATGTAGCATTATTGTACGGATTACAGAGATTGTACTGATTGCATATCTACACTTGCCGTAATTGTACCGAGTGAGACTTCTATCGCCTGAGACCGGAGGCAAGCGAGAGAGGGGGGGAACCAAAGGCTGACAACCCGGGAGCGCTAATAGCGTGATTGGCGAGACTTGATGTTCCCATTAGTCCGCGTCGCCGGCTACGAGCGAGTGGTAAGCATTGCCAATGTGATTCTGGTTCTTGGAATGAAGACCATGGACGGCTCTCTGCCTGACGGAGGAGTTGAGGCGAACTCGCTAACCTCTTCCTCAGTTATCATTTCGAGGATCGATAGCTAGGTACCCGTCCTTTCACTAAATTACCAACAACATCACCGTAAAACTTTCTTTTCTTTAATCTCTCTCTGTGTTACCCATTTGTATATCACTACTTAGGTGTGAGCAAATATATTTATCACTGTCACGATCTCGATAAAATTCATTCTTGCCGTGGGCACTTCATCCATCTTTATAATCTTCCATACTCCTCTTCGCCGAGTCTGTCCGCTGACTTATGCCCCAAGTGCTATCTCCAACTCGCTTGTCTCAATATGTCTCAAACCGACCCAATAGAAAGCCCAGTAAGGACTGAAACCACAACGCCTATTGATTACAAAGATCGTAATTAATGTGGAAATCATTGTCAAATAAAAGCATCAATGGTTGAATGTAGAGGTGAAGTTGAAGAGGGAAGAGAAACTGAAAGGTCATTTAATAAAATAATTATAGTCTATATTCCATGTTTATCTTCCGAAACTTTGTCTTTTGTTTATCCCTCTGATTCTATTTCAACCTTATTTTTCTTACCAATATCCACTATAAAATCCACTCTAAACATTCTGGAAACCATCATACGGAAATTTTAACCTTGGTGATTACGCTATAGCCAATGCTCGACCAACTGGAAAACAAGGAAAGAAGAAATAATGCTTGCAGTGTCATACCGGAGCTCCGTGGGATCTTCCTCTGGTGGTTGGGGAAATGATAGAACTCATTTATCCTTCACCTCCATGTTTCTCCACATGTTCGTGTACACATAAAAGTTCTCCAAGAAGATCATGCTCACTTCTTTTACGCAAGAGCGCCGCGCTCGAGATGAAGTCATCGCCGCTTCAGAGGCACGCAATGCGCATTAATCAAACTCAAAAGATCTTTTCGCTGTTCTCTCGGAAGAGGAAAGAGTAATTGCTCTGACACATCTCGCCTCCGGGATCGTCTTGGCTGACCGCCCGCTTGTTCGCTTCCAGGCGGGGTCGAACCCAGGCGTGTGGGAAAGGAGGAGGAGGGAGGGAAGGGGTGGGTTGTGGATCGAGCAACGAGCTGTAAATCCAAGCCAGGATCGTGAAGGGAGATAGATCACGTGGGAGAGGGACTTATCTCGCTCAGGAATTCTTTAATTGGGTCGTGTTTACGGTCGAGGTCCTCTCACGCAGGGAGCGCTCGTTCTTACGCTATCTCGCGCATCCATCCCCTGGAGCCCGTGGGAAGCGGTGCTTCCAACTCAACCGATTCCCTGAGAGGAACGACTCCGAAAAATTGAAACAATGCTGCTCGCTTCGCGCCACTTCTCAAAGTGGGAGTGAGAGACGGGGCGAATCGGAGACCTCAGGTTCTCATTAAATTTCCACGAGCTTCTGGACAAGAAAACTCTAAAAACGAAACACTCCGGACTTACACAAACTTACTAACCTGCAAGCCATCTCAAGGGCGTGTGGCAGGGGGTGAATAATCACCCAGCATTCACTTCGTACACAAACTGGTGTTTACAATACTATACACACAAAAGCAGATTACTACTGACCCTTTCTAGTCCGAATTTTTAGTAAGATTATAAAAAAACGGAGCATAAATACGGCAATATTCAGCAACATCTGAAGACTGTAATTTGTCTACTACGGCGAGTTGTGAAACCTTGGGGTGAATTCATGTACCAAAGCTGATGACGGCGTCAGTCAGTGGGTGCTTTGAATGGATTCTTGAAACAATAAAACGGCATGATTCCATTTGGAATCGATGGACCAGAAGGGTGACCATCACGCTGGACAAGGTTTACAATAATAACATAACAATAATTGCATAACAAAGTTCAGGTTTTATAAACATGCAAAAAGATGTACAAGAAAACCTACACAAATGCATTGTACATTTATTGATTCATGCAGACTTGCAAGAGAGCCCTAAAATCGACAATACCCATTCTAATAATCTCTCTAATATTTTCAGTCCGATCTACACTAATGTGCTTGCGATAAAGTATAAGGTCTTAATTATTCCTGAAGTCTCAGAAGAAAACTACCTCCCCTATCCGGAAGCATTATTATGGCTTGCTATCTCAATGTAGACATGGTTACCGAGTTATAAATTTTATTGCACAATGCCAATTGACCACACTAAGGGTGGGTGGTGAATGATCTTCCTAGCAATGCATCATAATAAAAATGATTATCCCACAAATATATTTGACAGCTCGATTACTAAGAATTGCTAGCAATTGGTGAAAGCCTGTCACCATCTGAAGAGTTACAAATACCCTCAGAAGCCTAATGCCAAATGTGACGAATTGTGAGCACTATCATCAGGAACTAATTTAAACTAATTTTGGGAAACATTGTCAGATCGCAGGTTGAAATTTAGACTTAATCTCTTAAACAAATTCCAAGACCATATTTTCAGTGATGATGTTAAAAATATTTTGCGGACCCCAACTTACTATGGTAGACTGGACCATAATCACAAAATTAGAGAAATTGAATACCGAACTGACAGATTCAAAATGTCCTTTTTTCCTCGTACTATTAGGGATATGAATAACGGTAAATATATCCAGTACGAGTGTAGCAATGGATAACATTGGTAGCTGCATGTTGGTGTAAGGACTTATAGCTAACTCAACTAACTTGCATGTATGTATGCTTGTTTTTGCATGTATTTTTTGCTATTTTTATCTTTTTTTAAATAGCCTAGTTTTGAACAGTACATATACAAGTACTAATCCTTTTTTATGCATGATATGTAGTGCATGTTTGGTGAGAGTTCACCCCTGGCCACACACCTTTATGGTGGCTTGCAGGGTATTATGTAGATGTAGATGTAAAATACGGATAAATTACCTCTTAGGGTGAATCTTTCACAGAGTGGTTCTACAATGTTTTCAGTGCGTGGTTATGACATTTCCGAGTGCAGAAGTTTTAGTTCGGGCTAAATGTTATCTCTCAATGGAAGGAATGATATCTATTTGATCCACGGCCTCATATTGCAAGAAGACCCAAGTATTTTTATGATGTTTACGCAAAGGGAGAGGATTCAAAACCAATACTTTGAGCCTCTATTACTTGGTAATCAAAAAGAATTTGGCGATAACTTTAAGATTCAAACACCGACGCAGATACCACCCAAAGTGCCATCTTTCAAGTCAGTGCATTCTTCCAAATCACTCTTACCCCGTTACGTAAAGTAGTTTCCAGGTGAATCAAAGTGATATAAGGAGGTAAACTGGCAATTTGAAAATATGCATGCAACGTAACTATAATCACTTGTATTGGGGGAAGTGGTAATTTAATATATCTAAAGTATAGATTAAAATATGAGAAATAGTTAAAAAATTCATTATGAATTAAATCATTGTAAAAGAGACTCAAACACGATAAAAATTGTCGCCATTGACTGATAATAACCCTTAGGCCACTTCGAGATAGTAAATCTTTAGCATACAAGCCAATGAAGCCATGGATGCATATTGTTCTCGCGCGGGAAGATAATTTCCTGATAAAATGAAATGCATGTAATAATTTCAATAGTAGTACGTAGTCTCTAATCTCGCTCAAAACTCCATAATCCTTATACTAATCTAAACTTAAGCCTCTTTAGCTCAGTGGCAGAGCACTGGTCTCGTAAACCAGGGGTCGTGAGTTCAAACCTCACAGGAGGCAATATTTTTGTAAGCTTACAGTTTTCGAAATAATGTCATGCCAGTTAGAAACTAATGACGAACTTAATTACCAGTAAATGTCATGTACATTCATCTGGTTGTTTGCGATTGAAGATTTGTACAACAATTTAAATTCGATTTCTTTTGGAAATGTAATTCAATTTGGCAATTTTATTCAATTTCTTTTGGAATATGCAGAAAATGAAAACAGGAAATGTAGCTCCAAATATATTGCCGCCAACCCAGTATCTTCGATTTTGTTTCCGGCAGGTTCTCCATTAATGTCTTTACAATCATTCCTTTAATATAATAGGAGTAGGTTATGCAGAGAATAATATGAGCGATATAAGTATAACATCTACCAACAGAGATTCGATTTCATTTAATTCGTTTTCGGTACTATGTATGCATCCGTTTTCTTATGATCGAGAAATAATTTACGGAGAAATTAGTAAGTATCAGTAAGAGGGGAAATATAAGGTTTCTCACGCAAACTTTCTCAAGAGCAGGTACATGAGAAAATAACCAATCAAATTAAAATTAAGTTAAAATCTTGCTGTCTCATTCACCATGGATAACATATAAATGCATATGGCTGAAAATTAAGAATACCGGAAAGACCCTTCCAAGGAACCCTTCAAGAGGAAGAATGCGTGTGTGGTTGCATCGCATATTCCAAGAGAACTGTTATCGATGTTAACAATGTATGGACGCAGTAACTGCCACTTTAGCAACTTGTTGCATATGAGGTGAAAAGAGCGGTGTTGCGAAAACACATCGCCATGCTCTGGTGCGAAAAAAACTCTCCCACATCTCTGATTCATAAGATTATGCAAGATCTCTGATTCATCCTATCGACCACCAAATTCCCTCCAGGATAAAGGAAGGCTAAGGTTCCATCAAGGTTCTTAGCTGGGACCCCTACCTTTCATCTCTGCGGTGAATTAAAAAAAGAAACCTTTTCGATGGGAAAACGACAAAGACTCGGTCAGAGGCCAGCAAACCTCGCGCGGGGAAACCTCTCCATCACACCCGAGTGACGTCAACTTACGAGAGCGACCGAGCGTGGGACGAAACAATAACAAGAAGAAAGCTCGTCGAGAGGAGGGCATCGAGGGAAGGGGGTTGGTTGTGCATCGCATTTTTTTCCAACTCCCTTCTCAAGCTAAGCAGCTTTCTCCTCGCACTGGTGCCATTCCCGGCCACACTAGACGTACGCGGGGAGGTCATGGCCTGCACTTCCTCCCCTTCAACGAGCGATCCGTGGCGAGGGGCTGGAACCCTCCCCCCCCTCCCCCTTTCCGTCTAACCGAGTTGTTTCCTCCCCCCTCCCGCTCCAGATGCACCGCCTGACTTCACCCCACACACATGCATTCACAGGCACACATACCTCTCCCCCCTCCCGACCTGCCCGACAGCGTCCAGGGGAGGGGCAGGCGCTGTCGATGGAATAGGGTCACTGATCTCCCTCCACCACGCGCACCCTAAGGCCATGTCTCACCCTTTGCCGCTCCCTTTCATGTTCGTCCCTGGTGACTCGCACCCCTCTTCCCCAACCACCCCCCTCCCGCACCACAACGCAACTATCTCGCCCCCTCGGGACTCGTGGTGCACCAGATATGTTGCAGACGGGGAGACGATCTCTCCTCCCTCCTGGCCACGGCCCCTCTTTCCCATCATGCCCCGGGAGAAAGGCGGACCCAGCCGCCGGGGGGGAGGGAGGGAAGGGGAGAGGGGGTTGCGGGGCTTTCATCCGACGCTCTTATCTACTCCCCGTCGTTCGATCGCTTTTAAAGATTGAAATTTATGACCGGCAGGAAGTGTACCAACAGAATAAGGGCACGGTTGTTATACCTGTAAACTAATTACAACCGACAGGAGGGATGAAGAGTAAAAAATAAATTTACTACGCATACTCAATCAATCGATTTAACCAGAACGAAATTCGAAAGATGTGCAGGATCATTAGACAAAAAGGCAAGTTTGCAGAGAATTACGACAAACGATACATACGCTCAAGACACTTACTAAACTCCTTACACCGTTCCTTTCCACGAGGTACGCGGTTAAGATGCCTCCGTAATGGTGTCAGGCATAGAAAACTGCGTCTACTTCATACATTTCCTTTATGAGCACTATCCCTTCAAGAATTTCCACTTCTTTACTGGAATTCTTTCCTGCTCCGAAGAAAATCATTGAATATTAACATTCAGGTCCTTTCGCAAGGCCTCTTGATCAGGCATACCCAAGACCTAATTGTCCAGCCTTTCCACTTTTACAAGTCAGTATTGATAATATCTTGCACTCCAATACGTATGAAAAACTTGGCGCTCTGGGAGTATCTAGGAATATTTTAATTGTATTGACACAGATTCCCCAGCCAAACGCTTGCCACTACTCGTGGTGTGATGTTAGAGCTATAAGTTAATAAATCAGAGAAATATGTAGACCAAGGAATATTCAATAGAAATCTAACACTTATCCACACTGTTTCATTTAATATCTGACGGGTCTCGATGTTAATTACGTCATCTGCTACAGGAAATTCAAAGATATAAATAACATCGAAACCAGTCACGAATCAAGTAAAAAGTGTGGAAATGTACCAAGCGTTTTCCTAAACTTCTACCACGTTGATACCCCTACGATTTCAATAGAAATTTCTCTAGTTTTGGCCAGTTGAAGGAGCATTTAAACTTCAACGCTTTGATCTCTGTAGCACCCCCTTGAAATCTTTTGAAATCGGGAATAGAAGAAATTAGGGAAGTACAAGGTGAAATGAATGGTGGAGGCTGATACTTTGTGGAAATCCATTGTAGGACATGAATTAAAATTACTTTGCAACTATTCCACATAAAAATTTATTTCGAACGAGTCAACATGTTTCACTGCACTGCAGCATCATCAGGACTGCTTGAGGATTGAGTCCTGATGATGCTGCAGTGCAGTGAAACATGTTGACTCGTTCGAAATAAATTTTTATGTGGAATAGTTGCAAAGTAATTTTAATTCATGTCCTAAGTACAAGGTGAGTGAATCGTTTGATGCGAATACTATTGGATACGGGCGCGCTCACACTAATGCGTCTAACGTTAGGCCACACAGCATGAAACGCATACTAGTTCACCAGTACACTGCGGTTGACTCTCATTGAATATATTTATCACACACCAGAAATACTCCTGTACATTTTGTGATGTATTTTCCGGCAATGACTTAGTTTCAAGATTGAAGCTGTGTTGCATACATAGTCATCGAGTTCCCTTGGTAAATTTGTTACAAGCAGTAAAACTGGTTTCGTCATCACTAAAAATATAATTGCTTTCTCGTCGATAATACACAACTAGTATTGAAATACACCCACACACCCTAGTGGTGCCTTGCTCACTACAATGTTAATTACAACAATGCAATGGAACAAATGATTTATGGTAACTTGTAGATCATGTGGATTAAGAGAGTTTTCTTGCTATGGAAAAGCTTCATCGAAATTCCTGCTACGAGCGCCATTGGTGAGTGGAGCAGTGGAAGCCCTCGAGGATTGAGCGTATACGGTCTGAGAGTGGCTAAAGACCGCAGAATGAATACTGCCCTCTTAAGTATATACAGCACTGGATTGATCCCAATCCGTCTCTACGACAAAATTACAAGCATTTTGGGCGACGCATTGCGGTGCCTCGAAATTTTCCACAAGTACGAAGGCGTGAGGATTATCCAGATTAACGTGGGTTGTCCATTAAGCCGCAAAAGGAAGGCTCGAGGCGAAAGTATTTCCATCTTTTGGGCTCAGAGTTCAAGAGCTTTTCCACACAGGCCAGGAATTCACAACTACAGATAGCGGGAGACGAAGGGAATCAGTGGGTTGGAATGGCCGGAGAAAATAGCTACAAGAAGATTCACACGCATAAAGGAACTTACAGTCACTGCGGTCATATAAAAATGACAATGACGGACATTTGATCTCGAGCATTGACTGGAAAAAAGACTAGCGTCATCAAACGCCGCCATCGCTCTTCGAGATCAATTGAGTTACATTTGTTCAATGGTTTATTTCACTCCTAGTTTGTTTTACATATGATTCCTTCTATCATTCGTGCATGAAAAATTTAATATGAATGATGCAGCCCTGTATGAAATGATGAATTTAAAAAAAATAATTTGTACGTTTTTATTACGAATTTTTCATGTCTTTATTCAGAATTATGATGAGAAATTATAGAGATTGTCCTAGTCACTTCAATAATGGGACGCCTATGTAGCAAGGGCCACTCGGAAGAAGAAATGTATGAGCAACTGGAAGAGGTCCTAGACAAAGTAAAAGGATAGGAGAACCTAATAGTTATAGGAGATTGGAATGCAGTGGTTGGAGAGGGCCAAGAAGGAAGCAGTGTGGGTGAGTTCGGTTTGGGAAAAATAAATGCCACGGGAGAAAGGCTGGTAGAGTTCTGTAAACAAAGGAACATGGTAATAGCAAACACCCTCAAAATTAATGGAGAAATCATCCAAGCACTCGGGGTTAAAGCAAAAGATACCCTCTTTGGTATAATCAAAGATAGCTATGACAGTGGAGGACTACCAGAGGACTTCCAGAAGAGTGAAATGATCGCAATCCCGAAGAAGCCAAGGACAGAGAAATGCGAAGAGCACAGAACATTGAGCCTGGTGTCACAAACATCAAAAATACTTACTAGGGTAATTACTACTAGAATGAAAGGAAAGATAGAAGGGAATCTTTCGGAAAATCAATTTGGATCCAGGAAAAGGGAGGCTAGGGTGGCAATGCTCAGCTTAAGGATACTGGCCGAGAAAATGATACACGTAAACAAGCCGTTGTATGTGGCATTTGTGGACTTGGAAAAGGTCTTTGACAACGTCGAATGCAACAAGATGTTCAAGATACTGGAAGCAATTGGAATAGACTACAGGGATAGAAGAATAATCTATAGCCTCTACAAGAACCAGGTCACCACAATGAGAATGAAAGACGGAAGGAAGATAGAAGCCAAAATAAATAAAGGAGTCAAACAAGGATGCAACCTCTCCCCAGAGTTATTCAATATATACCTAGAAGAAACCATAAGAGACGCAGAGGAAATTGGTATCAAGGGCATCAAGGTAAATGGCGAAGAAATAAACATGCTAAGGTTTGCTGATGACATCGCAGTTGTAGCAGAAAGTTGTAAGGAACTGCACGCATCCCTGACCACAATGGACCAAGTACTTCAAGAATATAATATGAGCATCAACAAGAGGAAAACAAAAGTCCTAGTGTGCGGAAGAGAGAACTTAGGGCAAATATCATAATTCGAGGAGTAAAATTGGAACAAGTGGAGAACTTCACCTACCTCGGCAGCACTATAACTTGGGATGGAAGGAGCTCGACGGACATCAAGCGAAGAATAGCACAAGCTAAGGAGGCGTTTATGAAGAAGAGACAACTACTATGCTCATAGAACCTACGGCTGCAAACAAGGAAGTACTTCATCAAAACATTCGTCTGGAGCGTGGCACTCTATGGATCAGAGACGTGGAACATTGGGAAAGTATACCAACGAAGAATTGAAGCCTTCGAAACATGGTGCTGGAGGAGAATGCTGAAGATTAAATGGACAGATAAGGTGAGGAACGATGAGGTGTACAGCAGAGCAGATGAAGAAAGAAGAATATGGAAAACCCTACGGGAAAGAAGAACCAGATGGATTGGACATACCTTGAGGCACAATGAATTAGTTAGAAATATAATACAAGGGAAAATTGAAGGGAACGTCCAGCAAGGCCACCAAGGGACAAATATATAGGGCAAATAAAGAAGGACGTGAAAGAGAAAACATACCAGGGCGTGAGGGAATTAACACTGAATAGGGCAGAATGGAGGGCTGAAGTAAAACAATCCTAGGATTGAATTACTGATGATAATGATGTAGCTAGGATTTATTGATAAAAACAATTAAATGATGAAAAGGCGAAATAAATGCCATTACACTGGGCAAGTCCCAAAATCAGTGGTGACCCAAGTCTGCTGAATCAGACTCAGATACAAGGCCCACAACGAAAAGGATATTACTCGCGCCGTAGATATTTCCACTTACTGGAGGAATTGCTGAGTAATAGCACTTAAATAAATTACAACGACCCTATACCCCTTTTATATTGAGCCCTCCAAAAAGTATATGCCCGATAGAAAATGAAAGACTAATTAAAGACTAAGGCAAGATGCACTTATGCAACGCAGGTGCTACTTATCGACTCAAAATGGTTTATTTACCTGAATGTTTGGAAAGTAGGTGCAGTACTTTATTCAAGTTTAATTGCCAATAGGACACGCTCTCCCTTCAACAACAGTGGGCCCCAAAAACATTAGCACAGAAAAACAATGGAAATAAATGTCCATATGGATAAATCCACGATATTGATATATTTTTAGATTCCTTTCAGGAATAAACTAAACATACACTTACTCATTTACAGCAGTCCTCCCCAACCGATGTGCTGCGAAAAATTAAAAATCCATGTCCTGTATGGTAAGATGGTACAGGAGGGCTAGACTTCCAATTGATTCCATTTACTCTCTATTGGTATTTTCTTTAAATAACTGCCCTAAAATTTAATCACAGTTTCTCAGTTAAATTTTTAGCAATCTCAATTATCACTCATAAAGAATGAATGGATAATGTATTTTCATTAAATTTTGTATTTCTTTTCATGCACAATACTTATACTAACATGGTTCTAGCATACGTCATCTTATTCTATTCTGATTGCGATGGTCTGATTTTCGGTGTGAAATAGAAAACAATACTTCAGGTCAATAGAATAATGTTCACTCGTAGTGTTCCGTGAAAGTTTGTGATGAGAAAAAGGATGGGGAGTACTGATATAGAGAACAATTTGAAATCGACGGAAAAACAATATTCTAGCAATCCAATGTCGACAACATGAATTCCATTAACACGGTCAGAGACACAGAGACTGGTGGTGTTAACGAAATTCCTGATGCATCAGCAGAATTGTACGATGAATCTAAGAGGATACACACCGTAAAATTGGGAAATATTTGAGCGAGATCCGGGCAAATCCGCTCCGGTCCGACAGGAGCAGAAGTGCCTGGATTCACAACGCTGATTCGGAATCGACGATCACACCCTGGTGCACACTAGCGCCATTATTTCAGACTCAAAAAGAAGCATTTTGAATCTCGCCGGAAGAACTTTTAATCCCATCTCTCCCTGTCATTGCACCGAGTATTCTTCCTTGCGTATGCCTCGAGGAGCAGCCACAAAGATTCCCTTCCATCCAACGCTTGCGTAGCGCCTGGAAAGATAGATAATCCGCGGTGAGCACCAACGGACCCTCTCGCGTGTAATACCCACACCGGCTTAATAACTTACGTTTCCCTAATCTCCCTGGATTGAGCCAAACGGGCCACCACACCGAGCGCATCTATCCCGACACACAAAATGAAAGGCTCTACGGGTCACTTGTAGTGGAAGCTTTTCCAACCGCGAGGGAAGGGATTATGAACGAAGGTTTCCTCTAACGTATTACATCGTGTTCTTCAGGGGAAGGAAGGTAAAGATTTCGTAGGATATTTGGCTGAATTCGGAGGGTTAGTGACACCCTGGTGTTCACGAATATAAGTAAGTACATCTAGATATGCAAAATACCCTTTAAGCCACCGTAAAGGTGCGTGGTAGGGGGTGAATCCACACCAAACATGCATTGCACATAATGCATGAAAAGGATTACTAAATATATTCTAGTGTAAACGTCACAATTTAAAAAAAAGATGACAAAGCAAAGCAAGCACGTAAAAACATGCCGTTAGTTAGCTTCAAGTCCTAATACAAACATGCAACTACCTACGCTATCCTTTGATACAGTTGCATATATGCTATTGGATATATTTACAGCTATTTGTTCCCTAATTGTACAAGGAAAAATGGACATTTTGAATCTCAGTTTGGAAATCAATTTCTCTAATTTTGTGATTATAGTCCAGTCTACCATAGTAAGTTGGTGTTCGCAAAATATTTTTAAAATAATTTTGTGATTATGGTCCAGTCTACCATAGTAATTTGGTGTTCGCAAAATATTTTCAACGTCATCAGTAAAGGGGTCGTGGGCGTAAAGGGTCATCATAGGAGTCGTGGTGGCCTAGTGGGTAGAGCGCTGAGCTACTGACCGGAGGGTCCCGGGTTCCGGGACCTCCGGTCTGGTATAGCCCTTCTGGAACCCCCACCTAAAATCCTCGCGATTCGATTTTCTGCGAGTCAGAACTTCGTAGGAAATCGCAGATGGCCCAGGGAAAGGAACTGGCCCCCCTACCCTGCGTGTGTGAATTTTACACGCCAATGGCTTAGTACAGGTTCATTATTTAAGCTTATGTCGTAAAGATCCCATATACTGGCAGCATATTCCAAATGAGTTCTGCCAAGGAAAAAGTAGCTAATCTCTCGTACATGATCGCCACATTGGCCCAGTGTTCTTTTGATGAATCCCAGCTAACGAATACAAAGGAGAAAGGTACAGGGTACAGGGGAAAGCCGAGATGAACGGAATATCACCATAAATCTTGCTTTTGGACATAAATACTATTTTCAATACACTTTATAAAAGAAACTGGTCATTCGCAAAGGAACCATATCTTCCATAAAATTTTACAAGCCAAAACTTATCTAGGGCGAGAATTTATGCATTACAAGGTAAGAATTATGCTAAGAAAATTTTTTCTAAGTTTTAAAATAATCATTACGGCATCTTTAATTAGTACACTCACGATAAAAGCGCCATTTAAACGAATTCACGCAAAGATTACGTCGTAATATTGACGGCTATTGGGCTTAATGTGCTTTTGAAGCTAATTTAACCATTTAAGTTTTGGGAGAGTTAGATAATTTATACCTCTTTTTATAGGGTTTCACATACAAAATACGTGAGTCTGCCATCATTTCAACCCAGGGTTCTTTTTGAATTCTAGGTTCCCCCGAACAATTATTCAATTTCTCTGTCTCAACCAGTTCCAGAAGATTTTATGACCGGACAGAAAACGCTTCACACGTTGCCGTGAGGCGAATATTCTAAAAATAGCTGACCACAAAAAAACTGCCATCAAAGCAACGAGAAAATACAACCGAAAAATTCCCAAGCAATTGCATTGTCTTGGAATCATCAGGAAGTCTGATTACTTTCTGGTTCAAGCGATCCATTTCCATAAATGCTTCAGATTACGACGTTACGCCACGTAAGTGGAGAGATCACGAAAGCTGAGGAAGTGGATAATCAGAGGATCGGTTAAGTAGAATCACTCTAGCGGAGAGAGCAAAGGAAGTAAGGCGAAGGGAAAGTGGAGGAGAGGCGGAGGTGAGGAGAGAGGAAGAGGAAGGCATAGCCCACAATTCAGCCCTCCTCCCCGTCTCAGAGAGCACTTGGGCCTTCGTCCGCAGGGTGAGCAACCGTATATCCACGCGAATCAAGTCCCGTCACGTACTTTCCCCGTCCATGCCTCCCCCGGGGGAGAACTTCCCGTCACTCCCCCTCATCCCTCCAATTCCCGTCCTCCAACCTTCACCTCATCGAGCACGTCCCTTTCTCTCGCGCTCAACCCGTCTTCTCCAGCCCCTAATACCATTCTTTCCAACCCACATCGATTTCCTCGTATTTCTCCGGACGATTAATCATAGATGTTTATTCTCGGACCCACGCTGCCCGTTTCGTTATTCTTGAAATAGGAAAACATTATGTCGGCCATGAGCTGAACTCCTATATAAGTAATCGAACTCTATTTCCATCACGTTCGAAGAAATATATGAATGGATCATGGAACTCTTCTCCATCAAGATCAGGAATTAAGGTAGTTTAAAATGATTTACCTGTATTTGGTCTCAATAAGGAATGAATTGTTTGAAAAGAGCTGATATCTAAAGTTACGATATATTCAATACACTTGAGTGCCCGAATCCCACTCCGAAAACAGAATGGACCACAAGCTAGAGAACGAGAATGGACAAGAGGCTGGTAAACGGATTTCTTAGCATATCACCTAAAATCAGGCGTAAGGAAAGTTGCATCCAACTTGAGATCATAGCCTCTAATTGGGCACCATGTGACTCACTTCAGGCGGGTATTCCAAAGTTCACAAGCGTTGTTGCTGAAACTAAACATGGCCAAATGGACCACCTTAATTTGTCATTAACAACACGGCCTCATCTAAAAACAGAAGCGAAATTAAGTAAGATATCATTATCTACTCTAAAATGTGTTAGCAAAAAAAAACGTTACCCTCTTTTACAGGGTCCTCCAAACTCAAAGTGACTCATTTATCTCAATTTCAAGGAAATTAAGTCGTTGGTCTGATCCCTACAAATCGTCGTTGATCCACTCTACATATCAGGCCTGGGATACAGCTATCTCCTTGATTGCTACCTTTGGCCCATCTTAATGCACTTCGTTACCGGCAGGAAAGGCCCAAACAAAGGAGCAGGGGACAGCCACCACTCCACTCCTTCCCTTGCCATTCGAGGGTTTCAGGAAGAGGGTGAAGGATTGGGGGATGGGCGCAGGGAGGGAAAAGGGTCGCAGCGAGCATCCTCTCGCGTCCACACCACTCCCAGGCCCGCGCACCCTCAGGATTTCCCCGCAACTTCCTACTCCGCACCCGTCAACCGCTCCCTTCTCGCAGCCCATCCTCTATGCAAATCCGCTCACGCCTCGAAATTCAGAGCGAAGCAATTACCTCCACTTATTGGCCGTAATCTAGTTAGTGGAGGTCGGCAAGCGAGAGGGGTGTCGAGTATCGGTCGAACGCTGGGGCTCACAGTCGCGGGTTCTGGGAACGGGCCCTGGGCGCGGAGCTCGGCGTCCCAACGGGGAGAGACAAGAGACGATTAGTGCGAGAGAGGCAGGAAAGAGGAGATCTTTTATTGTAATATGTCAAAAGTATTTAGATTTATCTCTCATATCCAAATGAGAGCAAAATCAAGGATCGCGAACTCACAGCGACAATCTTAACATTGTTACCCACTGAAATTCTGTTATCGTCAGCATGAGAACTTAAATTCGCAAAATACGAGAGTAATTTCTTACATTTAACCCCCAATATTTATAAAATATTGCTGAGGTGTTTTCTTTCCTTGATAGTAGCATAAAACTGACAACTGTGTTTCAGGTGATCTGATTCTGTCTCGTGGATGAATTTATTTCTCTTTATAGTCAACCCGATAATTGAGTAACTGAAATGGTGAATAAAATAAATACGAGCATGACTAGTGCGAAGGTAGTGTACACCGGGTGTAGAATAACCATCTGCCTTATACCCTTGACATAGTTTGAAGGGAATAATGTAGATGAAAATGAACTCAAAACAATAAGATTACCAAAATTATTGGGATCACTTCCCTTGCGCATGAGCACCAGTAGTACATCTACGGAGTTTCCCTGCAAGTCACTTAGAGGGTCATTGCGTTCTCATCCCAGGGTGAAAATCATTGCTTTGTAAAGCCAATAATAAGACTTTGCATGCCTTCTCACTGGATTCTGGCCGATCAAATGCGAAGCATGAATGCTTCCAAGCATTACAAAATTAATTTCCGGAGTGAAACACAAAGCTGATGGAGAAAATGTTTTCAGTAGCAGTAGCTATTTGGAGGAGGATACCAACAGCCAAGATCATTTGCACCATTTAAGCTACACAGTACTAATTCCTGAGGAAGGGTGGAGAGAAACCCGGCGTCGACACTGACAAGAAAGGCTCCAAGGGACCACGGTTAAATATACCATTCGATGAATGCAGTAATTCACTAAAGGTCATATCTTCACAGCAATCAAGGAGGTGCCGGTAAGCCAATGAAAAATTCCTGCCAATGCCAAGGGGACGGGAAACCAGTTTTGTTCCCAATATACCAACTCAACATCCCTGCCACATCATGAGTAACTTGGAGTTTTAAACGGTTTTAAACCTGTAAATACTCGTCGTAGGGGTATGAACGTTCTTAATTCCATGAAAGGAAATATTACTCTCAAGCTAATGAAATTTACTCAAACAGAAAACTGATTATACTAAAGGCCGAAACATTTATTTCACTGCATTACAAACTTTTTCATAGTTTTCCGTGTCGAGACAACATTGCCTACTCTCGGCATCGAAATCAGATGGGTCGAAGTTTTTTTCTTACCCGATATCTGCCTCGCGATGAGAAGGGGAGGGCGTAGGGGTTGTCGGGAGACGAGAGAGGAGTGGTATCGCATCGCCAAACAGCATCCGGCGTCCTCGTCCTCCACGCCGGCGGCCATTTCAGATGCCGTAATTGAAAAGGGAAAGCATGAAACGGAAGACCTTGAGAGTTCCCGTTCCGTTTGACAACCTGCTCCTCGCCCGGCCCGCGACCCTGGATCCACCCGCACCCTTGCGGGGAAGCCGGCCGGTGCCCACGACCCCACTCGCTCCCATCCCCAGGAGAAATGAAACCCAGGATAATTGGAAAGCGCTCTGGGATAAAGAGCAGGAGGAGCAAAAGGAGGGATGACGACGCATGCAAGCTCCTCTCCGTTTTCATTCCCGGAACGAGATGAAAAAAGGGCTGAGCCCGAGGGAATAACGACGAAGGGTCCTCGACGGAATCGCGGTTAACGACGGCAGGGGCAGAGGGAGGACGTGGAATGAGCGCGTTAAAGTCGCCGGGAGAGGAACGCCGCCAGTAGATATCCCAGGCGCCGTTTGGCAAAAGGCGCGGCAATCAATGGCGCGGCGCCGGGGAAATGTAAACACATATTACGGAGTAGGTCAATGAAGGCAGGTTATACGTGGTGGAACATGATACGTTGAACATGTTATGAAAAATAACTTTGTACAGTTCCACAATTTAATTTTATTCTACCGATCGATTTCAACGTCTTACAATTAGAGTCATTGTCAAGGTATTCATGGATTGTACAAAGTTATTTTTCTTAGCATGTTTAACATATTCGGAGGCACTGGGTACATCGAATTAGCCGTTCCAAGAAGGAGAATTCGGTTCTCGCGTGCCTACGGCGCTTAAATAACTTCAGAGCGCTTCACAGCTACTTCCTCAAGGTCGCCTTTGAAAGAGACTAAAAAGCTTTCTCGTGATAATACAAGAATATTAAAAACGAGCAAGTAGACGAAAAGGATGGAAAGGGAGCATTCGTAGGGAAGGAAAATTGGAGCAATGTGAAAATAAATTTCCGGGTTTGCAAGAAATAAAAAAAATCTTGACAGCCGTTGGCCCGATCCTTCCATCAAATATTAGAAAACTCACCAAAATTGGAGCAATATTCTCATCCTAGACTCCGGATTGTAAACGGAGACATTTAATTATTCAGAATACATTCCAGGGAATGTTAGAGTTGAATCTTCAGAATACCGGCATTAGAGATATCGATAGGAGATTATTTAACAATGAGCTGAGCTTCAAAGAGTGTAGCGAACTATGTCTTTTTTTGGTCAATTTAATCATAAGATTCATAACCTATTTTATGCAGTCTGGCTAGACAATTTGGAGAGCAATGAATGAGTTTTTTAACCGCAATGATGGAATAAAATATCTCGAAATATACTAGTAAAATTTTTGACTCACGATGATAAGAAATACAATTTAATACGTATAAATTTTATTACTTTTTATAGCTCCAACAATGAACCAAGATAAGTTACCTAACCATTCATGTTTTACCCTTGAATATCAGAATTTTCATCCCACAATTGTGCCGCTGATATCTGCAAACCCGGAGAACGAAAATTGATTGAAAAAACAAGAAAAGTTCCGTTTAGTGACACCGTACCATTATTTTGGCTCAGCACAACACGTTTCGGTGCCAGTGGATCGAAGGTTGAGAGTATCTGCGCCCATCAACCGCTTCCGAACTCGTCGGCACTCCCGGCACGTCGGTGAGAAAGAGATGAGAACTTTGCCATGGATGATGCGCTGCAATTTCGCTTGATGAACGCCTGTAAATACACGTGCGTGAGATCACGAGAGAAAAAGGAGGAGGGCGAGTCACGACCTGCAGGAAAGAACCTGCTCTCTCCCCCCCCCCTCCCCTCCTCTTCGTCCAATCACAGGCCACCGTCAGCCGTTCGATACAGTGACGGGGAGTGCCGCAGAATCTGCATCACGCATAACGATACGCGGGGTCACAACTCTCTGATGGAAGGGAACATCTCCGACAGACTCCAATGCACCCAGAATATGGCGTGTTCTTCTCGTCTGTCTCCATTTCACCCAGTCGTAATGGGTTACTGGAACAGAGGGAACGCGTTGGATCATATCTCCTCTCTATTTCTTTGTTGGAAGAGTATTTGATATTAAGTTGGCGAAGGAGTGGGAAGAGAAGAAGAAGTAGGTGAGGTTAAAAGGATTCTGAATGAGGCGAATGACCGGAGGATTACTGACCGTAATCCCCTCCACCACTCAATCCCAGATACACCTGCAAATCACAAAAATAATATTACATCACTTGATGATGATGCTTCCAGTAGTAGCACTATTTCGGAGGAGGCGACCAACACAAATGAGCCTTTTAGGACCCGTGGGTAACTGGGTAAATGTGGCAATGTTTAAGGAAAAGGGTTAGAGATAAAAAGAGAAAAGGCATTAGCCTTCTGTTAATGAAAGGCACCAAGGAAGGCACAAAATAAAAAGGACCAAGGGGTCCACAGACCAACGTCTCATTCGACGGACGGAGTACAGCACTTGAAGTGCTCTCCAAACGGCTATTGATTGAGAAGAGTTAAACACTGAAGAATCTCTTCAACGGCCGGGTCTAAGTATGCTTATGTCGCAGGTAGGCTTAAGCCTGCGGGATAAGACCATTGTGACACGAAAGGATAAAAACCTCATCTATGCTCATTCACTTCAAAGTCACTCATCTATACTCATTGTTAGAAGCATAAAAACTATTAAAGAATGTGTGTGTTAAATTGTATTTATCATCATCGTAAGCCATAAAAATTTGCCTACTATTTTGGGAGTAAGTAGGCCTAAGTATGCTGAGGTTGTAAATAGGCCTTACCCTTGAGATAGGGAAACCAGTACACTAGACACCTTGACAACGCGATCCCCGTATGTTTACGTATTCGATCAATTTTTGGAGTGATTTTCGTTCGGAATACACAGTTTACCATTTGACCGCAGGATAAATACCATGATGAGGGTTTGAAGAATTGATTTACAGTACATATTATTTCAGAGATGCAAAATTAAATACGCAGAATTGGTAGATAATTTGTTTTCCTGATTAAGATACAATACGACACATGCATAGATTAAAATGTGTCGAGTTTTGCAGCATAGTAGCCGCAGAATCGACAACATAATTATTATTAACAACAAACCATGAACTAAAGAGAAATTAGTTACTCTCACTGTCAGTGAACTGTAAAAATTATTCATAATCAAATTCTAACAAAAAATGATAATTTGTTAAGAAGTAGAACTGGATACTTGTCGATGCAACAAATCTGGCAATATAATTTTCTTTCCGCTTCCCTGCAGGCGCTTCATGTAAATGATTGTCAGCTACTATCAGTTACTCTTTTCCTTGGTTCAATAATATATCGCACAATGTTTCTTATCATATTTCCCGAATGATACACCATAATACGGAACCCTAGCCAAGGAATAGTTTTCCATGCGTAGCCAATGATTCGTAAAAGCAATATTTTTTCTAATTTCAAACTTTATTTCAACGATAAATATTTACAAATACATGAGCATACTTAAAGGCTTTGACTGCCATCCAATTTTTGCTGGAGAGCGCCCAAATTTTTAATCTAAAATAAAAACAGCATAAAATTACAGCGGCTGGTAATTGAAAATTTAAATATGTTGGAAAATGAATGGCAATTTTTTGTTAAGAATCATATTATGGTAATAGAGTGTTCTATTGGCATACATTGAAACATAATCAAGCATAACAATCTTGACTAAGTGAATAACATGAAGGTATTTTGAAATTAGGGGCTGAATATGCAAACATCCTAATCTATAGACCACCCGTGATACACATGTCACCATCAATGGGCGGTGGTCGGGTTATCATCTGTGTTTTCAAGCCTGTTTCCACCCTAATAGGCGCTTGAGATCGGTAGTTGAGTAGCCACTATGTAGAGGATGGGAGGAACGTCACAAGGATGGGAATGGAAGGGAAAGGAGGAAGGGTGGAGAGAAACCCGGCGTCGTCAATATGTCTCTTATCGTAAAGGCGCCAAAGGGACCACCGCTTAACGTCCCATCCGACGGACGGAGCACTATACTCGAATGTTCTTCACAAAACACTGAAGTAGGGGCCGGTTGTTATGACATTTACCCTAATCAACGATCCTCCTTGGGCCCACCTACCTAGCTCTCGTTTGCATAGCTAGTTCGTCTCCATGCAAACACCAAGAAGTAGGTATGTTTGAGTTGAACACGTGACGACTAGCCAGTTGACTGGACAGTAAGCAGCATGGTACGCTGCGGCGTCTGAGGGTGCACATATCTGAGAGAGTGACAGTTTTTATCGGGAGCATTGAAATGACGAATGTAGAGTTAGCAAACTTTGGTATGTAAGGCTTTTTAGCTTATGATATAAGATTTCTTCAACGCACGACTGTTGCACATTGGTGATCTTTTACCTCCTGCCCTACACCTGTGTGTTTTTCTGGGTATTATATGCATGTGAAGATATGCGATTAATGGCGATCCTTCCAGTTGACTTGAGAAATCAGAGACAAAGCAGTAATCACTTTCTAAGTTAGAAGGAC
Source organism: Platycnemis pennipes (assembly GCA_933228895.1). NCBI lineage: Eukaryota > Metazoa > Arthropoda > Insecta > Odonata > Platycnemididae > Platycnemis > Platycnemis pennipes. Next base: position 27,362,094 of record OW121849.1, read on the forward strand.
AAAAAAATTTAATAGACACTTATAGCTTTCTGACCTAAACAAGAGTTGGAATTTGGGTTAATGACCTGCAGATGCATGAGCCATCAACTCTATGTCTGTCTATTAAGATGAAATTGACAGCTTCTCCGACTCTGATATGAAAACTACAGATCCAAAAGACTCTTCGAAAAATAATAACCACCGCAATACGCAAATCCTTATGATGATGAGAGAAACTAATCGGCCATATCCTGAGACTTGATGGTCTCAATATATGGCCAATGGAGCAAGTAGAGAAGGGTGTTAGAAGGATAAGAATCGCGTAAATATGACGAGGTTAGTTGAAAGATGAATCAAGTAGTAAGATCGGTTTGACACCTCTCTTTTGGTCTAGAATCTATGACAATTCACTCAATACAACCTAAAAATACGAAACTTGATGTTTACGCTGACGGAAGAATGTAAAGAAAAGCCGTAATGGCGTAATTTCTTAATCAGGCTGGCCCCTTGAAGCTTCAGCGCCAGTCGCTACACAGGTGACAGCACGCTGAACGGGACAACCGTAGGCTTCCACGTCTTTCTTAATCCTCCTCACCAAACATCCGACTCATTTTCTCCGATGATGCTAGCCCCACCATCCATTCACCGCTTGACTTCCTGTCACCCTTTCCGGCGGTAAAACATAAGAGACCACCGCTCTCCCTCCCATCAACTCAAGTTCTTGACGTCGCTTGGTCGGAATCCGCAACACTACTGCGTCACGAGTCGAGAGGGGGAGGAAAAAAGGATCAAATGTGACACTCTCACCACGGAGAAAGAAAGAAAAACGCACAGCGATTGGAATGGGCTGAACGGGGTGCCATTTGAAGAACGGAATGGAAGTAAGAGGGAGATCTTCCGCCGGAAAAAAAGAGATGGTAGATAGACGATGAAATGTAAGAACGGTACCTGAAAAAATGTCGTGTTCTCGATGAATGCAAATTTATGTCTATCATTCTGGGTTCACTAAGTAACGGAAGAAAGGGAGATGTTTTTGCTAGAGAGCCCTAAACCAAACCTCCTAAAGGGGAATTCTGCGCGGGCCTTTTAATTATTTGTAGAATGCTCTGATATAAAACGGTCTTAATTGTAGTAGATTATGATTTTAAGAGTCCTTTAATTACTATGGACCAATCCATCAAGTCTTAGCTCTTAAACGTAAAAAGAACTAGCAACCAATACCAGGGAGGAATTAGAACCCGCCTTCTGGTTTGAAGAAGGAAGACCTTAGGGTTACTTGGGTTAACATTGAATAAAAATGATAAAATAGATGTATAGTACAAAATTAAGCATTGTAATATATTATATAAATAAGACGTAATGAATTATATTCGTTGACAGGAGCTAAACTGTAAGACTCGCGATTCTACTGGAATCAGACATTGAGGTAATACGAAGTTCGGTTATTACTTCGGTGTGCAAAACATTCTGCCCACCATGAAGGAAAAAAATCTTTTTTTCCAGAAGATCAGATTCCCAATGCACGGCGCTGATCAGTGCGAACAGCGCCATTGAAAGCGTACTGTTTCACTAAAGATGTTACAACAAATAGATTTGGAAGTTATCCATTGAAAACAAGGAATTGTGAGGATCTCATATCGATCCTAAACGACGCTGGAGAGATAACAGCGAATCCATTACATTAGTCCGATTACCAGCAAAATTATGAGTGTTCGCGGCCTCAATGGATATGCCGGGGGTCCAGAAGCATACCTATTTGGATAGCATCCTGGGTGATATAAATTTCACCCACGCGCTATAATTCCATATCGGGGGAGCATCGATCTTTGGAAAGGACGTGTGCGGTTAAGTATCGTGAAATCGCATAGACCGAGGGAGGGACGATTTCGATTCCGTAAATCAGGAGAGAAAGGTTGCTGGAGTGCGACGCGGTGGGGGAAGTGACGGAATGAGAGAAAGGGGGAAAAAGGAAATTAAGCTCACTCCAAGCAATTCCACGTTTCCAAAGTTCTCTTTCCCATAACCTATCCACTCTGCTCACCTCTTCGGGTGGGGACGAGCACAGCATACGCAATATCCCGAGGAGAGCCGGGCCCCGACGCCAATTCCTCGAGCGACCCCTCCTCCTTCCGCGGAGAGGCAGCGTATGCGGCCCGCGTAGCGGCGCCTGCCCGCCCGCGCGGGGCGCCCGTCACGTGACCTGAATCCGGCGACGCCCACCCTCCCCACTCTATCGGACGCGAGCTGAAAGTGGAAGTGTTCCTCGGGAACAGTGGGCGTGCGGACCCATAGGAAGGAGGAGGGTGAGGAGGACGGCCTATCCCATAAGGGTGGAGGGGGGTAGGAGAAGGACCCGGGCCACCCCGATCTATGCAGGGTGCTGGGTTTACCGGAGGTGGGCTTAGTTGCCAACTAGGCGAATCAATCGCTTTGTTCCAAAACTCTAATTCTATCACCTTCCGTGACATAATCCGCCAGATTCACGGACGCCAAAAGCCTAATGCAGCAGAAGAGGACGATAATGCAGCTTCCATGGGGCATTCTGAGTGTCACAGACACATGAAACGCCGCGTAAAATAGACGGCTGTGCGTGAGGTGCACCGCAGATACGCAAACAGCATACACAGCTAATAACATCGAGATGAGTGACAAGTATCGTAAGGAGGGAATGGAATAGCAAATACAGAAAAAATGGTGAATCACCGAAGAATAAATTAATAAAAGCAGCCAACAATTGTAGTTCATCTGCCCTCAGGTATATTCACTTCGAATAAGAAATAAATACGAGAATTCTATTGATAAAATCCGAAAGATGCGAGTCCAGTACCCAGCTGGGCTTCAAAACACGTTACACAGAAAATATTCTTTTTTATACTCGAATTTCCCTTCCTGATAACATTTGAAGGTGCTACGTAATGAATCTAAATATTATTTTTAGAAGACAGAAAAAACTGAATGTTATCGTAGAAATCATCAATGCCACTATAATAAACAATGTGAAGATGCAATCATGATGAGGATGTAATTAGCCATCGCTCTATCTCTAACACTCCCTTGCCTTCACAGAAATCAGCGAGGCACGTGTTTATCTCACGTTCTATGTCGCATCAACGATCGAGTCAATTAAACGGAACCGATTGCTAAAAACATGAATGATCTCGAGTGGAGGATTCATTGTTCCAAAGAAACCGTTGCGTCCTTTCAGGGGCACTCAAGTAACCGAGTCCTCCAAACCGATTGAGTGGGAGCAGAGGGGAAGGGGGCTTGGATGGAATTTCGGAGAAACGCCTAGAAATCTTGCGAAGTGCGCCCACGTCGCTCGACCGCAGCCCACGAAGAGGAGAGCGTTGAATACCCATCGCCATTGTTTCCGGCGCCACTTCTGCCGCACTTAACGTTCGGTTGGATTCCGCGAATGTGCTTTGGCAAGGGTGAGTGCTCTCGGCGTGGACGGGAGAAGGCTTCGGTGGGTGAGCGTCGAGGAGGGATAGTGCCGTTGGGTGGGGGGATAGGGAGAAGGAAGGATGGGAGGAGAAGGAATCACATAAGGGTGTAGGTGGTGTGGCGTATTGCATTAATATGGGAGGACGACTTGATTGATTCACAACAGTTTGAACCGAGTATTAACGTTTCAAAAACAAAATACACTGGGATTCTGAAATAAGCTTTCACTACCTCAATCGAGAGAGAGTAAGTACAGTCTTATCTATGCCTACAACATACCCTGCAAGCCACCTCGAGGGTGTGTGGCAGACGGTGCATCCACAATAGGAACAATGACACTACAAACAAAAATGAACAACACAAAACAAACACCACACCTTTAAAAGTAATTAGGGGAAAAAAAGAAAAAAAACTACCAAATCCCAATCATGCAGGACACACCCACGAATACCATGCATGACTTGAAATCCCACACTAATTTGATAGATACTCATGCATGCAAAACAAAATTAAATCCAGGGAATGCTAAGAGCAACGCACTTGAATAACACATTGATTTGAACATGCAGGAAATAAAAAATACTACCGACATACTCTGAATATTACCTCTATAATTATTACCGATTTACGCGATGTCTAACGTTCTGATTTCGAATCGTACGTGGAAAAAATGACATTTTAAACCTGTCCGTCCTACAATCTACCTCCTTAATTTTATTAGAATTATCGAGCCTACCATAATAAGTCGGAGCCAGCAATATATGATTAACGTCATTAATGAAATGTCCCTCCTTAAATTTTCCGAGAGAATTAAGTCTATAATTCAGCCTACGTTGTGACAGCGATTCCCATCCCAATTCGGCTAGCATACCAGACACACTGCTTTCCTTATCGTAACACCCTTTTACATATCTCGCTGCTCTTCGTTGTACTCGATCTAACTAGTAAATTAAGCCTGCTTTATAAGGGTCCTATATACTCGCAGCATATTCTAAGTGTGGCCTAATAATTGAAAAATAGCAACGTTCCTTCACCCTCTCCTCACTTTTCCCTAATATTCTTTTAATAAACACCAACTTTCTATTTGCTTGACTGCATATTTCCCTGATATGTTTCCTCCATGACAGATCCTGAGTAAGTGTTACCCCTAAGTACTTAACTGATTCCACGTTTACTAATTCCGTTCCTTGAATCATATAGTTTCTTTCTATCATTTATGGTTTTTTCTTTTCCAAAAATTTACTGTCACGCACTTTTTTATGTTCAGTTCTAGTTTCCATTTATCGCACCACGCCTGAATGGCTACGAGGTCCTTTTCTAACGATGCCTTGTCTCCCGGACTACTGATTCCTCTATGCACTACTGCATCATCTGCAAAAAGCCGAATTCTACTATTTACTATAACACTGCCGAGGTCATTGATATATAAAAGAAATAAACGTGGGCCTATCACACTTCCCTGGGGAACACCTGATGTGACAATAACTATATTGGACATGATACCGTCTATAGTAACTCTCTGTTCGCGGCCAACTAAGAATTGATTAATCCAGCATACACGTGTTTATCTATACCCTAACTTTCTAGCTTTAAGAGCAATCTGTCATGAGGTACTCTATCAAAGGCTTTTTTAAAATCGAGGAATATCGCATCAACCTGAGCATTATTTTCTCCCGAAACCAATAAGTCGTGAACAAAGAGTGCCAATTGCGTTTCGCATGATCTATATTTTCGGAAACCGTATGGTTATTGTATAACAAATTTTCTCTATCCAAGTGTCCCATAATGGAACTAACTATTTTATGTTCCATTATCTTGCACGATATCGATGTCAGTGAGATAGGTCTGTAGTTGCAAGAATCTTCTCTATAGCCGGATTTGAATAAAGGTGTAATAAACAATAATACTCCGTTTGACATAAACAATAATACTCCATTAGATTTAATCGCAGAGCGATTTTCATCAAATGGTTGCCGAGGAGTAAATATGATAATGGTCTTTTTTGAATTTGTAAAAAAATATATAGATTAATTTTTATTGAAATCGTTATAGGTCGAAAAGGAGCGAACGATGACGTTCAAAATCGTTTGATTCAGCATTACTCTCATATGAATTTAGTTCACAGGAGGGACGGAAACGAAGTACATTTACGAGTAACAACCACACTTAATGGTACACTCCTTGTCACACTTGAGTTGTCACGCACGAGATTTTGTCACTTCTGAATACGCTCGGAAATGTATGTTTCACCCCCCCAGTGCTTCGAACATAGTAGAGGGGAGAGTGGGCGAGGGAAAAGGAGGAGGTGGGGAACAGGGGAAGGGGGAATTGGAGGGAAGAGTGAAGGGGAAGGCTTACGGGGAACCCCGAGACGGGCGTGGGAGTGAGTTGAATGGGAGACAAATGCGTGAGGGGGTGTCGGGATAAATACGGAATTCGGACCTCGAACAGGAGCCGAGGGTAAGAGCATGAAAGACTGCGTGAGGGGGGTCCAAATGAGCGGTGGCTTGCTTGAGGGGAATGCGTCCCGGGGATGTCGGGATAGGGAGGGTGGACTCGGGAGGGATGGGGAGGAGAAAGAGAGGGTGGAAGAGGGCGGGGAACGAGAAAGGGTAAGGAAGGAGACTTAAAGACATTTGCTCAAAATATGACTCTAATTACTCCGTACACGGCTCTTCCTTAATACATGCTTTTACGCGATTTCGTAGAAGTTTGCCCTCTACATCTAAAGACTACGTTGCAGGCCATCGAAAGGATTTATGTGGCCAGGGGTATTACCGCGAAAGACGTCAGCCACTCATTCAGTCTTACTGTTAACGATCATATAACCGATTTCACAGTCATCAATTCAGCGAGGGCACAAAAGATACTCACATCCAATATAGCGAATCAATGAGTGGGAATCTAGTTTTAAACTTTATCCCACTCATCACACAGATTGTTTTAGACCTTACTACGTAAAAATTCTTCATATTACAACGAAGAATCTTGAAATAGTATGATCCACACAGCTCATTGAAACCACCGATCACGGTTTCTATGGGTCACCGTCATTATCAAGGTGATAATGATAATACTGGTGACCCGTCAAAACCTTGGTCGGCGTACGGCAATGAATGCTCCAATGACCGTAATAGTTTTTGCACCACATGACGGAGAAAAGAGAAGAAACAAATGACAAATATTAAATTAAATCCGAATCTCCTACTTATGGTGGTTTAAGGGAAAGTTAATTCCTCTCCAGTGACCAACCACAGGACCGATACACTCAACCCAAAAATGGGAAACTTTCACACTTTCTGTGATTGTTTACGGGAATATTATTCCACGCCAGTAACAATCGAAAAACAAACTTCACAAGCACTCAATCTCAGGCACAACTTCGGGTGAAAATTCACTCAACAGAGTGGAGGCAGAAACAACACAAAGAAATAGAAAAGTTTAACTTGGTCTGTGGTTTTAATAAACTGTGTGAATTATACTACTATTTCAAGGTTTTTCTTCGTAATTTATCCCATCATATAGATATTAAGATAGACTCTGCACAAACACTTTACGGGGAGCAATGGTTGTAATAAAAATAGATAATTGATAAATAGATAAATAATTTTATATATTAAAGGATGTATTGCATTGTATTATGTATATGAGACGCAATATGTATGTGTATGTATGTATACGTAAAAAAGGCGAATTATATATATATATATATATATATATATATATATATGTCTTTGCTGTTTTTGTTTATATGATGAACAATGCAATTATGCCTTTTGTTGTCTTTTGCACAGTATATATTGTATTATTTTTTTCTATTTTCCCTTTTTACAGATAATGTTTTTCATACGAATATGTATTTATTAATATTGTTTATAATTGTATATACTCTGTACAAATGTTACATGGTCGAACAGATGGTAGCCCCACAACAGGTGCACCTTAGGGGCTATCAATGCTTCATTTTTTTTCTAATGAAACACATTTGTAATGATTACCTTGGAAGCAATTAAATTTATTTATTATTTAAAAAAATGGATATATAGGTATAAAAAGTTAGGAAATAATTTTAAAAAACTATACTTAGATGTTTTACCTAAAGAGTCTCAGTCAGATGCTTAAAATAGGGATTAAGGTTACGTTAATTACCCTAATTAGTTAGCCCTGCACTTTGGACCGCAGCATTTATTATGGTCCATTTTTGCACTCGAGAGGGAGGAAAATAAGTTTCATTTATCATCTAACAAGAATATCGTTCTCATAAAAGGAGCTAGCACAGGCATAATAGAAATTTCACACAAGCTGGTACTCGTCGGAAGATGGAATTAATAGCCTCCAACCAGAAAATATGTCATAGTTCGAAGGAAATAACTCTTTGCATTAGCTGTCGGATAATGCAGAGGTGCTCGCTGGGAATGCCACATCCTTTCGTAGAAGTGAAGATTTCGGTGTGATTCTTAGCGTGATGAGAGCCAACAAAAAAAAGTGTACCACCTTCGGCCGGCATGAGAGACCATTTCTTTCGAGGAATTACGAAACTAAAGCCGTATCTGACGGTCATGCACGGTGGGGTTTCACGACTGAGCCAGAGCCGTGACGCACGCCAACGAAGCGGGAGGTAGCGTGGAACAATTGCCGGTCGGTTTGACTTACCCCCCCCCCCCCCCCGCAGTCAGGTGGCCACGGCCTTGGCAACTAATTGCGCTCTAATTGGTGATTAAGTTCACTATTTTGACAGAAAGGGATAGAGAAAGAGGGAGAGCAATATTCCTTCAATCGGGGTCATGTGCTTCCAGAGCGGAATGTTCCGAGAACTAGGCCCACTGGAACATCGCACAGTAAAATGAGCTCGGAGCTATAGCCGTGAAGACCATTACGCACTCATTTTAAACTAAGTCCCATGAACTCTGTAGCACCGGAAAGCAGCGAGGCAGCTGCAAAAATAGGATCTTGGTCTTTTTTTATTGGTAAATAACTGAAATCAGGAGGGTAGAAGTCTACATAACAATAAACTAAGATGAAAAATGACTCTCAGAGTGGAATATGGGCCGCGCCATAATATTCCTCTCCACGAGATGTCAACTTAAGATCTTAGGATCGACTAAGAGCACTAAAGTTGCTCATCGAGAAAGGCACGCATAGTGCCTTTCTCGATAGGGAAAAAGCTGCTAATAACCGCGTACATAACATATGATAAAAAGGTACTTCAATATTTAATGTGCTAAGACAGTAATTAATTACAAATAAATTTATAGAGGCAATAGATGTAATTCAGCCCATTGGAAATAAATATATCGTAATATCTACCACTGCAAAATGAATGCATTCCGCACAGAACAGATGCAGTACCGCTACCTTTTCAGAAGATAAAAGTTTGGAGATACTATGAATAATAATCTGATATCCTTCCCCTAGAGATAGCTGAATTCTATTGATATCCCTCAGAGATAGTTGAATTCTATTGTCCCTTGAGCGAATAATGTTATAAAAATGTCAAATCTGATACAATTCGGTTTCCTTACTTACGAAATCGATAAAAACGGCTAGGGTTCACTCATTAAAACCAGCAAGGCACCACGGATTATTTGCAAAAAAAATTACAAGACCTTTTAAACCCTTCAATTTAGTGCGACAGTGTGCACAGATATGCCATTTAGGTCCATACAAATTTATTTAGCAAATTTGAAAGGCAAATATACTATGAGGAACTATAGCTGTTAGATACGGTGTATTATCATATCTGGTAGGAGGGTACATTGAATCGCCATTACGAACGTCTCAACGGCCACGTGTAAGAAGATGGTATGAGGTCAAGCTCGGAATAAACACGCGCTTAACCGAAACACATTCCAAAAAAAACGAACAGCGTTTCAGACCACCGGTCGAATTTCTTATCATTTCCGCTGATCCGAAAGATGCTTCCAGTTACAACTCCGTCGAAGGACTCCCTCCCTTTTCACTCTTCTTGTCTGACGCGTGCCGTGGGGACGGGTCAGACGGGCGGGAGTGGGGAACGGAAAGAGCGCTGCCGGCAATAATAGGGGTGGCTGCAGGCAGGGGCGGCATTGATAATTGGGTGCGAATGTGCTCGACCAGGTGATGCGGGGTGAAGGAGGGTCCTAGGAGCATCTGGAAGAGGAGAGACCTCCCCACCCCCTCCCCGGGTCATGACGTCACCAGAGAGACCGGTTCCTTTCTCCAATCTACATCTACACGATACCCTGAAAGCCACCGCGAGGGTGTGTGGCAGGGGGTGAAGATCACCAGGCATGCACTACCGACATGCAAACAAGCAACTATAGGGTCTCGTGCAACCAGATTGTTAGTATCTATAGTATATAAGGCATTAATACATTCATCATGCACTACAGACTACTCTAAAATATTTTACCTACCTATCCCTTTGCTATGCTGCCTATTCTGTTCTCTTATAGTACGGGGGAAAAATGCCATTTTGAATCTATCAGTGCGACAATCTATCTCCTTAATCTTATTTATCTGGTTGATTCTAGCATAATACGCTGGTGTTTTTAATATGTGCCTAACATCTTCAGTAAAGCTATCCGATTGAAATTTCTCTAATAGATTTAATCTGTACTTTAACCTAAGCTCTGATAATGATTCCCACCCAAATTCTTTAATTAATTCTGAAACACTACTCAACCTATCGTAACACCTTTTAACAAACCTAGCTGCTCTACGCTGCAAACTGTCTAGTTCTCTGATCAAACCTAGTTCATTCGGATCCCGTACACTGGCTGCATACTCAAGGTACTCAAGGGCCTGACTAGTGAAAAGTAACATCGACCAAATCACAAGAGTGTTTCCCACTACTCGTCATAAAAGGATACGGTTAACGCTTCCATAGAAACCAAAAGAAACTAAATCCTTGTGGAATTTCGTCACCAAAACTAGAAATAGATGCCCTGCCTAACTATGTATATGGCATGATAATGGGAACGTTAGCTTAACTCTCTTCGCTCGTAAAAATTATTTCAAGATTATTTGAAACTCGAATGAAAGTAGACATCTTGCCCAGTATTGAATAGGGAAATGTGATGAGAGGACAAAAGAGCGAGGTTACTTCTTACAAGTTTGGTCGCACTTTGAATATGCAGCCAGTATATGGGATCCAAATTAATTAGGTTTTATCACATAGCTTGACAGTTAGTGTATAATAATTAATAGAAAACTTAGGTTTGGAATCATTATCAGATAGCAAGTTAAAGTACAGGTTAAATCTTCTGCAGCAACTTAAAACAGATAGCTTTACTGAAAATTATATTAAAAACCCCTGCCAAATTTGACCAGGTAAATAAGAATGGAGAGATAGGTTGTCGTACCGATAGATTCAGAATGTCATTTTTCCCACATGCTATAACGTAATATATTAGGCAGCATTGCAAAGGGATAGGTGAGTGAAATATTTAGAGTTATCTGTAACGCATTATGCATATATTAACATTATTAATCCATGCATAATAGATATACAGATAAATATATATATAGATAAATGCCATTATAAAAAATATTCCCTTTATTACTATGTGATACTAACCATGTAGGTGCATGTGATCCTATTATCTTACATGTTCCCATGTAGGAGATGAGTTGCATGTTAATAGTGCATGTTTAGTGATGTTCAACACCTGCCACGCACCCCTGCGGCGGCTTGCAGGTATTACGTAGGTGGAGATGAATAGTTATTCATTCTTAAAAATGTATCATTTATTCATGAGTCCACATCCACATTGAATCTTATCTATGTTTAGTTATGGTATTGCGAAACAAATTTACACAGCCATATTTTTTTCGTAGCATAACCCGAGTACACGATTAAGTTACTGCAATGGAACTTATGACACGAAACATCAGAAATTTAGTTTCAAGCCTGCTATGCAATCAAACACAAACAGGGAATAAGTGCAACGTTAGGATACGAAGGGAAAAGAGGAAGCGTGGAGAAAAACCCGGTGTCCGAATTTTTAGTGAAACGCACCAACTTAGCGCCCCATCCGACAGATGGAATGCCTTTCAACGGTCCAGATTCCAATGAAATAATGGCTAGATTTCGAACTCAGTCGAAGGCCATTCCTTTTGTCGCCAATTATTCAATTCTCCCCTTCAGAAAAAATGCGGTATTTTTTGTACCAACACTCTCTCCTTAGGTACTCAGTATAAGTAAACTGAAGTGCATTCGTAGAGCATGATTGGTGATAATTCACCGCTTACTACGCCCCCAATAGGTGAAAGGCTCGCAGGGTAGTCAATTGATATAGATAATACGGCATGCGAATATAAGTGGGAATTCTGTTTATAATGGCATTTATCTAAATATATTTATCTGTATATATCTATTATGCATTGATTACTAATGTCAATATATGCATATAGGCATCAAGCCTTATAGATAACTCTAAATATTTCACTTACCTTTCCCTTTGCAATGCTGCCTAATATGTTACGTTATAGCATGTGGGAAAAATGACATTCTGAAAATATCGGTGCAGGTATTAAATATAGTATGGAATTACGACACGAAATATTACCTATATGTCGTTTCAAATCGGTCGCGCACTAGAATTTACCTCAGACAGGGAGTGTAGGCATGTTAAGATGATATTAGAATGAAAAGGACCATCCATCACCATCTCAATGGTACGATGCTATTCGGAGGCATGGAATACGAAAAAAAAATATCGTACCACACGGTGAAACCACTCTTGGACAGCGGGCGTCGTTCTCGCAGACGCACAATGAGGCGGGACAATGGGTCGGCCGGTGTGTCCGGCAGTCTCCACCGCGCCGCGAGTCCTTGATATGACGGGACTCGTGACACTTCCGGTCGGCACGTGACGGCGCGGGCCGCCTCCCGCAACCCCCCAACGCCGTCGAGCCGAGGGTGCGAACAGCCTCCACTTCCTTCCCCGGTGCCACTGCGACGGGCACGCGAACGAAATTGCGGGGTGGGGGAAGAAATGCGTTGGGGGTGGCTTGAGGTGAGGGAGGGTCGCGATAATTATTAAGCAAACAGGGAAAGGGGAGGGAGGAGGGATAAGCCGCTGAAGAACCGGAAACGGACGACGCGCGCTTACTTCCGGAGGTGGACGTATCGAATAGTCGGCGGAAGCACCGCCGATGGACCCTCCTTCCTCCCCACGAGATGTTTACTCGCTCGCGAATCAATTAATTCACCACACTCGAATATTCACGAGAGCTAATTCAATAGTTTCATCTCACCTGGTGAGCAAGAAATGAATAGTACGACAGGTGAGGAGGAAACCAGAAAATGTCAATCATGGCTACGAAAGTTCCTAAAGATCTCAAGTGCAATTGAGTTGTAAAATATTTCTTGAAGGTATCTGCATAAAATATTTGGTACTAGATAAGCAAAAGTTACGCACGAGTTTAAAAAGAAAATCGGTCACACGTAAGCATGAAGAGATTAGCTCATATGAGAATTCAGGGGAGAGCTGCATCAAACCACTCTAAGGATTACCGACTAATGACGATGAAGGATTTACATAAAATGAAGTTGAAACTATTAATTTTAAAAAGGGACAGTTCATGAACGCACAATCGCTCGATCATAGAAACTAGATTAGAAGCATATTGACATAGCTGAAATCTCTAAAAGTTGTGTTCAACCCGACGGTTGGTTTTTCATAGGTGTTAGTAGAGCTTACCCCGTACTAAGCCATTGGCGCGTGAAATTCACACATGCAGGATAGAGGAGTCAGTTCCTTTTCCTGGGCCACATGCGATTTCATACAAAGTTCTGACACGTAGAAAGTCGAATCACGAGGATTTTAGGAGGGGATGTCGGATTTGAAACCGAGACACCCCGGTCAGCAGCTCAGCGCTCTACCACGTACTCGGCCACCACAACCCCCTAGAACAGCTATAAAGGGCTAAAATTTCTGTATCTACGGAAGTAATCTCAACAAATGCATTTAATGATTCGCAACACCTGGAAATTTTAAATTTATTGCAAGGATTACCAAGAATATCTAACATAATTGGCGTAAAAAATTAAATTAGGATGGATGCCGAGAGCGTCCCTTGCTGAAAAAATACTAATACTGTCAGAACTCTGCGGAGGTTCTGAGAGTAATACACTTTTGATAGTCCAGTGACGATGGGTACTAAACGCTATAAAGCAAACAAATTCGAGTGCTGGCTAAAGCTTAATGCTTCAGTGATTTTTGGAAAATATGGGAAGATGAAATGATTTTCTGGAATTTCAGAAAGTGAAACAACGGGTTTATCAGAAATGTATTCAACTGCTCCAGTAGGAACAACTTACATGTTTAACAATTTCATTCTAAAATTATTCACTGTCCCTAACACACTGATTAATTTCAAAAAGGACTTTACTTGTGAAAATGATAAAAATTTAAAATACGTCCAGCAATATTAATATTAAACGAGAGGACAAAAAACTGATATTCGTAGTCGTATACTATTTGGGACTTAACTTTTTCCTTCAAAAGATGAATTAGATTATACGTCAGCACCTACCTAGATTGACAAAAACTAGGTGAAAAAAGACATCATGGCTGACATAGCCTCCAATTAGGATCAACATCTACATCTATGCAATACTCTGCAAGCTAACGCGAGGGAGTGTGGCAGGGGGTGAAGATCACCAAACATGCACCAATGAATGCAACAAGGTTGCTACGTGGAAGCATGTTAGATAATTGGGTCAAATATCAAGATGTATGTGTTCATTGAACCATAGAATTAGCTTACCCAAGGTGATGAGTTCTAGTCCCACCGATCCTAGGCCCCACCATAGAACCTAGGCCCCACCATAGAGTGAACCATAGAATTAGCTTACCCAAGGTGATGAGTTCTAGTCCCACCGATCCCATTTCATACTTCTCGAGTGTTTAATAATTTATGCATTATTAATAGCTACGGTGTAGAATAAATTAACTGCGAAGAGGGAAACCCAAATTAGTATTTCCACTTTTCGGATACAAAAAATATTCAATTACTTCCACCATAATTAAAATTATGCTCAATTAAGAGGAATAGTACTGCGCCCCACTTTAGGTAGGGCATTTTATCGAGCATCAGATAACAGTAGCGCATGTGAATGACAATAAATTTCTGACAGGGAAGAACACTCAGCACCACTTCTTACTGCATCGCAATAAATTGATATGAAACAAAAGAAACCACATCTGGCTTCTTGGAAAAGAATGAGATAATATGGAACAACTCAATCATCCTCGCAACCCCTTTCCGGCAGGATATTCTGGTGGGAGAGAATTAAAAAAAACAAGCATTCGAATAACGGTAAATTTCACAGGTGCACCCGTGAAATGAAGGGCTTATTAAATGGCTGCTAACCTGAACTAACTTGAATTTTGCGACTGAAATTCCACGAAAATACAAGCAGCACATGGCGAAAGACAGGTGGCGCTCGGATGACTAGCTCATCGAGATGATCTCGTGTTCGATAGATAAAAGAGGGAGGGCAAGTGCCTGGTGTGGATGCCAGGTCGTCGACCCCAATGGCACATTAATTTGGCTCTTGCTTTTCGTCAACAAATTCAGCCGAATCGAAGCGGTATTCTTGTATTACGCCTCCAACGGCTCGGTGAAGCCGGAACTTTCGGCCACAATCGCTAATTCCTTCTTCGAGGGAATCCATTAATTTAATAATCACCCAAGGCGTAAATTACATGAATGACGAGGTAGTACACAATGTTATCACCTATATTCGGAGAATCATAAACCTTCCACAGGATGTTTTCCTCCTTTCACACTCCAATCATTATTTTATAATGCTGATTCTTGCCAAGATAGAGAGTAAGAAATTCCGTTCACGGATTTCCCGATGGCAGCGTGGCGAAAGAGCGGGATGAAACCAGGCGAATACAACTAAGAAACAAACTAACCTAATTAAATAACAAACTTATTCCTGAACAAACTACGAAATAACTGGAAAAACTCAGTAACGTTTTGTATAATATTATTGGCGAAGTGGCGCATAAATAAGCAATTTCTCGCAAATATTCTAAGCGGTGAGGCTACGTTGGCAAAGTTGTTTTAACTTCTTCGTTTTGAGTTTTCAGCGTGAGTTTCCGAATCGAGGAAGAATGAAATGAGAAAAATTTGATCATAGCCGTCAAAGTTTTACCGAAGCTAAGATTATTTACATTATTTTAAACATTACGAGGTTTATGCTCCTGATAGTCTGGCGAATCACACATACTCTGCTCAAGCAACCGCTTTGCATTCAACCGTAGTTTGATTCGTTGGGGTCCCTTAAAGTTCTAAATTTCTCACAGAATAACGAGGAGTATAAGTGCTTCAAAGGTGGACGAGAGTTATAATTACAGCCATCAGTACCTCGGATAACGAATAGTTCGGCAACCGAATTTTGTTGCTTTCGATTATTTCAGTGGATGTGCATTATCATTTCACTTAGAAAAACTGGGAAAAATATTAGATATTTCATGCACATATTTATAGTTTAATGGAATAAAATTAACAATATATTTCAAGGATATTAGTGTCCGTTTTCCATTCTACTTTTTCCGATTCGGTAGTCGTTCACCTCAGCCTTTGGTGAGTTTTTGTTTTTTTGCGTGATTTGCACTATTTTATAAAACCCATCTTTGAATGATGAGAGGAATCCAGACCGTATTAAACTATTTTAATTACATAACGAAAAATCACTTTTGGGCCAACGAAGATTTACGGATAGCGAATGCGATTCTAGAACGAAATATCTTCGTACCTCAAATATCACTGTACTACGTAAAGGAGTTAACAACACTATGAAGATAATGTTTCATCCTTTTATACTGTGAAGGATCAGGAGCTATCGCATCGCACTTTTGAAGTCAGAGCATGCGAGACGGAGGAGGTGACATAGAGGGAAGGGGCGACGACGATTATTCTGCGGCGATATTGCGTCGGCCCGCATGCACCGTGGCGCTGCGTTACGTTTGATTTGACCTCCGCAATAAATATCCCGTCGCCGTGTAGGCAGGTGGGCGAGCGGAAAGACTGAATGGAGGAGAGATAATGAGAGGGTTTGGCTACAATTTGGATAGAGGGAAAGAGGAGCGAGAGGAGAGAGCTCCCGGTAAATTCACGAAAAGCGGAATCAAGCGACGAATGGACGCTGCAGCAGAAAGAAGTAGGTCTACAACTACAATGCCTCTTCTCAGAGAGCAGAGTCAACGAAAGAGTACCAAGCAAATTTTCTTTTCTCATACTATTTACCATAACATAACACGCAATGGCGACACAGGCTTCCCAGAAAAACAGACGCTATTAGGTGCGCCGAAGGCGCTAGATCGACCGTATCGGTAAACCTCAGCACGCCCAAAACGGATTATAATGAACATATGAACAAATAACAACATTTTAAATCTCAAAAACTAAATGATAATCAATGAGCTATGAGCGAGCTAAAAGTAAACTAAGCCTATTGAATACTACTATTTTTATGGGTTTCCACACCAGCCACAAACATTTACATGCACGCCAATGACACCGATTTTGGAAGCTACATCCACAGACACGAACATCACCAAATTAAACAAGCACCTCAAGCCCATGTACTTTTTTTACACAAACTTGGAAAATAAACAGAAATACAATATATAGTGCATAATGGAATAAAGAAAGATATGCTGCATTGCTAGCCACGGAACTACATAATTACTGCGAAATGCATGGTACACACATTTGACAAAAGGTGTACATTAAATGCCAGATATGTTGAAGAGGGCTCTGTTTTGTATTTGATGATTTGTTCTCATTGATAATGAAATCAGCCTATCGTGCCAGTATAATTATTTTGAGGGAAGTTAATTCACGGGAATGGAGACCATCAGGGAAAGCA
The DNA here is from genome assembly GCA_933228895.1 of Platycnemis pennipes. Taxonomy (NCBI): domain Eukaryota; kingdom Metazoa; phylum Arthropoda; class Insecta; order Odonata; family Platycnemididae; genus Platycnemis; species Platycnemis pennipes. Next base: position 27,379,390 of record OW121849.1, read on the forward strand.
AACGTTGGCAACATTTTGTGGATGCTGTGAACATTTGATTAAAAACATTTGTGTTCGTGGCAGCTAATGGGAATAAACTTTCTACATAAAATGATGGATTATGTGAGAGTTATTTAAATACCATGTATTATTAAGGTAAAACCCATTTCAAGTAAATGAAACATGTAATTTAACTAAACTTCCATAAATTTTATGTTATCAGCATAGTCATATACTTTACCTAAAAGCCACCATGTATTTATAAGTAAAAAGCTGCAAAAATTGTTTTTATTCCTTCAGTCGTAACTTCTAGGAAGTGCATCCTATGTCATTAATGAAACTAGTTGTACTTTTCCGCACCTATGTTTTAATAAAATCCAACCAAGGTTTCAATACTTAAGCGTCATTGTCAAGGGTCACTTGATAATGACGCTAAGGGGCTGAAACCCTATGCTGGGTTTTATTCAAAAACCCGTGTGGAAAAGTAAAACTAGTTATTCAATAATAATGTAACTGCAATTATGTTATCGAAGGGCATATGGATATATGACACCGGTCAATTTTCTTTACTGATCATGCAAATACTTATGCATGGACTAGGCATGAATGCGCTTCAGCCTTCATGGGTGACGGACAGATTTATTTGAGCTCTGCAGAGCTGGCGAAACATGCGGAGGATATCCCAAGGATGAATATTGGCAAATTCAGCCCGCATGGGTTATCAAAGTGCTTTATCACCCGGCGCGCCACCACCGCCACCATGGTGAACCCAACCAACAGTCGATTACTGAGAGCAGACAGGAATATTTTATGCCTGAAATACGAAATTCTACGAAAATACCCCGTGTGTCTAACTGAAATAAATGCGCGTCTGGCAAACGTCCAGATAAAAAGAAATAGGCGAATAATTGTGTCCATTTTACCTCAGCATTATTGTCCAACATAAAAATATGGCATTAAAATATAATATATTAGCGGTAATGTCCTTCTCAATTATTTTCCATTATTCCTTTCGTGAACTTCTGCTTGTTGCTTCTGTTTGTCTGCGATGCTTGTTTTTTTCTGCTGGAGTTAAATACAATGACCGGTAGCCTAATTTCCCTCATTTACCTTAGGTGTCGTATTGTCATAATCCAATCGTCTTAATGGCTTTTCGTTTATGGTAACAATTATTGTATTATTGACAATAATATTTTCCTTTATTGTTTCATTTCTAACCTGATCTCGTAAGGTTTAACCCTCCTGCATAATGTGTTTTCTGTCTTTCTTCGTTTTTGTTGAGAATTTGTAATTAATCAACAAGCTGGGGTGTATTACGTTTCTTTGATTTCCTTTGGCATTTTTCTCCATTATAACTTTGTGGTAGTTCCCCTCTTCCCTAATTATTACTCCAAAGTATTCATACTGGTCGATGATCATTATTTTTCCACTTTCTAAGTCCTTTTTCCTTTCCATATCTTCATCTGCTTCTCAATATCAAGTCCTGTGTTATGGATGCTTGTACTTCCAGTCTCCATACTATTCTTCTATTAGTTCTTTTAGCATGCAGTCTTATCCTGTTTGTGTTATGAAATAACTATTTGATTTTCTCCAGTATCACCAGCCTTATCGTCATCGAACTGCAATTCTTCCTCTATTTTTTTAAAAACTGCATCACTCACTCACTCAGTGATTCAACCCGAAGGTTGGTCAGTGATTGGTGAGCCCCGTACTAAGCCATTGAGGGCTACTGAGGCGTGTGAAATTCACACATTCAGGGTAGGTGGTTTCGTTTCCCTGGGCCACCTGCGATTTCCTACGAAGTACTGACACTCAGAAAATCGAATCGCGAGAATTTTAAATGGGAATGTCAGAAAGGCTCTTGCCCGGGATTTTAACCCGGGACCCTCCGGTCAGTAGCTCAGTGCTCTACCCACTAGGCCACCAGACCCCAAAAATACTGCATACAGGTATATATTTAATAATGTGGGAAAAGGGGTTAGATTCATTGTCAACCACTGCCATACACCCATTTGGTGGCACGCTGGGTTGATGATAGATATAGATATTTACAACTGCTCCCGTCATGTACCTCCATAATTTATGTATTTTTACTGTTACTGCTATTTACAGTAAGGTAACGATTTTTTAGGGAGGAAATTCAACTCATGTACATATTTCCACGCAACTGTAATTGCAGCAACGTTCAACTTTTCCGGTTATACAAATGTCATTAGTTCCTAATTCATCTACGTAATACCCTGCGAGCCACCACGAGGGTTTGTGGTGTAATTCTAATAAGGGTGGGTGGTGTAATTCTAATGAAACATAACTGGAGAAAAGCATCGCCACATGTATTCATTTAAAACGGGTAGGTTTACTGAAGATGTTAGATATATTTTCAGAACCCTGCTTGTTATGCTAGTTTTGACGAGATTAATAAAATTACGAAGAGAGATTCACATGCCGATAGATTCAGAATGTCATTTTTCCCGCTTACTATCAGAAAGCATAATAGGCAGCATGACGAAGGCAATCGGGAACATTACAACATTACTATTGAAATATTGTTAGGGTAACCTGTGTGTACCTCTTAGTTGCGCGGTTAGCATTGCATTTTGTCTCTCAATTGCATGAACACATGGCTTGGTTAGTTGCATGTAAATGGTGAATGTTTGGTGGTCTTCACCCCCTGTCACACACCCTCGCAGGGTATTACGAAGACGTAGATTCATTCCCTGACACTACCTCGCGGGAGTCCTCTCGCGACCGCCGCTGCTCATCAGCTGCGTGACCGTGATGTGACGGGTGGGGCGGGGGCTAATGTGGGGGGGGGGGCGGGGCCCTCCCGCGGTCCCCACTGCCGTCTCGTGCCTCGTGAGGAAGAGGGGAGTGACAAGAAAGGGGGCGAAGGGCCCTGCTGTCAGCCGGGCGGATCTCGCCATCAAGACCCTTTTGTGCCAGGATATCTCATCCCTCTCCTCGCAGCCAAAAACCGCCTTCCGCTACCTCGGTCCGCAACTGCCTGCTGGCGGGGCGCACTCAGGGGGCCGCCGAGAGCACGTGCCCGCCCCCTTCCGGGTGAGGTGGGAGTTACCGGTGGAGGGCGGGAACCATCGAGTCTCCAGCTATATCTGTCTACATTTGCATGTCACCCTACGAGCCGCCGGAAGGGGTGGTAGGCCAACAGCCGTGAAACAGCCGGATCAGCTACTTTTCCCTTGTTAGACCTCATTTGGAATATGCTGCCAGTGTATGGGATCCCTACGAAATCGGTCTAAATGATGAACTTAAACGTGTGAAGCGAAGATCGGCAAGATTTGTAAAGCGACGGTACGATAACCTTATTAGCGTAACCAGTCTATTCAATGAATTAAATTGGGAATCATTGTCGGATCGCAGGTTGAAATTTAGACTTAATCTCTTAAACATTTTCCAAAACCAAATTTTCAGTGATGATGTTAAAAATATTTTGCGAACCCAAACTCATTATGGTAGACTGGACCATAATCACAAAATTAGAGAAATCGATTGCCGAACTGACAGATTCAAAATGTCTTTTTTTCCTCGTACAATTAGGGATATGAATAACGGTAAATATGTCCAATACGAGTGTAGCAATGGATTACATTGGTAACTGCATGTTGGTATAAGGACTTGCAGCTAACCCAACTAACAGCATGTTTTTGCATGTTTGCTTTGCTATTTTTATTTTTTTTAATAGTGAAGTTTAGAACAGCACCTATATAGATACTTATTTTTTATGCATGACATGTAGTGCATGTTTGGTGAGAATTCACCCCCTGCCACACACCTTTATGGTGGCTTGCAGGGTATTATGTAGATGCAGATGAAAATTACGCTTTGCTGTAAAAAAAAACCATGATAAAGATAGATAAGATAAAGATAAATCTATTATTCCAGCTGAAAACAAATACAGTAAAAGTTTAACAATGCAACAGTGGAACTTCAGGTAGCTTCAACGGTTCACGACAGCACGGAATCTACCATGAGTAATTCAAAAGATCGAAAAGTACAAGTCAAAAATATTGCAATAGGTATTTGTTTTAGTCATGAGCAAAAATATTTAAGAAGCAAAAGAATGAGAAGCATGCCAACAAATATAAAAATATTATTATATACATAATGATTTTAAAAGAACTAAACTTTCAGCGTATTGGAATCTTTTGTTGTGCGTGGGAAAACGGATTTTTTGAAAAGAACTAAACTTTGCTTGCGTAGTAGTCTTGTATTGTGCGTGCGAAAAAGAAATTCAAGTATTTCTCGCTCCGGTAGTTTCTGCATATGTCGCATATGTCGTCCCTGCTGCTGATTTAGTTTGGAGGTAGAAATATGTCTGCAGTATCAGCCTCGATCCTCGAGTTAGGTGTAGTTTTTAAAGTGACTTTAATCTTGCAAACATATTCCTTGTTCCTGGGGATTCCAAACAAGCCCTGCCAATATCCGAGATACACTTGTGCGTCGTTGGAGCATATTATAAACATGGGGAATATTTCTGAAGACGCGACGCATCTCTTTCCATCCTTTCACACCGCCCCTAGAGGTGTCTGAAAAATGAGGAGACCCCAGAAGATGGTCGGAAAATGACAGGAAGAGGGTGGGAGGGGAGGCCCAAAAGAGCACAGCGCAACAGGAAGAGGGAATACAAAGCCGGGAGGGGGGGGGGGAGATGACGACAGGGTAAACAAATGGTATTTCCGCACACGGGAAATTAAATATATGGGTCAAATTCTGAATATGTTACGGCTCTTGACAAGTTGATTCCCATCATAGATTTCACGACAAAGTCCGGAAACATTCCCACCTAATGAATTCGTAATTAAGTACGAATTATTTCTGATGGGATGGCATTTAGTGAGGGAGACTTGGCCTATAAGTCAACAATTATTGCTTGACCTGATACGATGACTTCACCACAACCAGCAACGGGCTCATCTATATGCTTTATGTTACTACACACGATGCAGGAAAAGTATATTGGACTAAGAATTAAAATTTAGGCATCACTCTGTTTGTCATTTATACAATGCCGAAGAACTGTAAATCGGCGGAGGAGGAAATTTGTTGTTTTTAAGCATCTAACAGCACGTCTAACATTGGGTATTATCCCGAACTAAAAAATGTCTACATTTTTAACCTTAACTTTGAAGTTTAAAGGATGTACGTATATTTTTATAACAATTACCATTATGAGGGCTTGGTTCTAAATGACGGTTAATTCCTTTCGGGTAATAAGGCTTAAGAACACGGAAATAACGGTGTTTTAGTGTAAAATTTGACAAGAGCCGAAAGGTATAGGAAGGCGTTGAAAAGTCGAGCAATAGCCTAAAATACGAGAATTCAGAGAAAAGGCATTTTTTATCATGAAACTAAGCCTCTAGAAATCCAAAGATTTCATCACCTAAAAAGTCATTCAGGGAGAGTATTAAGGTTCATTTGGATTTTTTCAAATAAAGCTCCGATGCACTATCGAGATCCAGGTTTAGATTGCCTCTAGTCCTACAAAAGCTGCTTGGGTTATACCTCGTTAGTAATAAGTTGTTCTAAAATTTCCGGAGTGAGAACAATTATCTCTCCTCATCTTCAAAATCTTGAATTATTATTCCCTCACGCTCCATACCTCTGCTGCTTCAGAAATTTAATGCGGATAGCTTTACTGAAGATGTTAGATATATATTAAGAGCACCTATTTATTATGCTACATTTGACCAGAAAAATAAGATTAGAGAGATAGATTGTCGCACCAATAGATATTAAAATGCCATCTTTCCCAAGTACCATTAGATAGCATGATAGGCAGCATAACAAAGGGAAAGGTATGTGAAATGTTGTAAGAGTAATCTGTAGGGCATGATGTATGTGTTAACATTACTAACCCAAGCATGATAGGTAAATACAGATAAATATATGTAGGTAAATGCCATTATAACAAATAGCCCCTTTATTTCTATGTAGATACTAACCATCTAGCGGCATATGATTCTATTATCTAACATGTTTCCATGTAGTAGCCTAGTTGCATGTGAATATATCATGTTTGGTGATCTTCACCCCCTGCCACACACCCTCGCGGAGGCTTACAGGGTATTTCGTAGATATAGATGTACCCCCAGCTCAGAAGAACTGACCTCAAGCCTCGCTCTCCATTTAACCGACCCCATTTTCACTTCCGATCGCTTATCTGCACCCCGAATACTATTATGCACTCACAAAGTGCATTTCCACACTAGTCCACTTCCCTGATTGCGCCCTATCCTCTTCCGATCTCCTCACGGCCGGCTCCACTTAGACCCACGCCGTAATTCCACCCTCCACCCGATGCCATTTGTTCACTGATTACCGTTCTATGGTCACTCCCGACTCAGGCAGGATAATGGGGAGGGGAGGGCAGTGGGGGCCAAACAGGTGGGCACCGCGGCCTTGGTGCACGAGACCACCGTCCTTGGTGTGAGTTGAGGGCGTGTGGGGTGAAAGGCGGGGATGGGATAAGGGTCGCGGCGAGAAAGTTAATGCTGTTGTGATGATTGCAGAGGTAGGGGAAAATTATAGACGGGAACTTGAAGGCAAATAGCTAGTGTTGGGTCTGAGAAGCGAGTGCTTGTGATGGCCAATGTTTGACTGCCTAGAGTGACCGTGAACAACTGATAAGTAACTCTTCTAAAATAAGTAGCCGCGCGGAAAATGGAAGAATGCATCTTCGAGTAGATAAAGCCTGACTCTATCAATAGGCTCACTATTTCTGAAAATACTTCCGCATCATTGAAAACATTGGGCCGTACAAACAAGCTATCTAAAAGCAGAGCCAATGCTGTTTTCAAGAATAAATTCAATGGCAATGACGATCGTTCTATATTCCCTTCTACCATCTTTTCACTTAAAGCTATTGTGGTACTACTTGCATTATAGATTGTGTGTGAGTCTAAGTACTGGGTTAAAATATTGCCTTCCCTAGTCAAGCGCCCGGGTTCAAATGCAAATGCAAATAACTCATTCAACAGCTCGACGTGAACTAATGCATAACATGCGAATAAAAATATACTGTCGTAGTTTTCCATCATTAGGCAGGATGTGTGTAGATCGTGAGTAGGTAGTTATCGAAACTTTAATGGGAACACGTATTTAGCTTTCATTCATTGGGATGTAAACCATAGGGAATGCTTGATGATGATTCACACTCCCATGCAGATTACTTGTTGGAGTAAATAATACATTTTTAAAATATCTTTGCGGGATATTGACTCTGCATTGTGATACCATTTATATATTACTCTGGTTAATCTTACGTTTTCTTAAGAATTCATATTTTCCAAGAAAGTGCGAGAGTCATTGCTCAACATGCGGTCAGGAAGTAGGCAAGATTACTTGATAAGAAATTACAGAATGTATGAAAGTAACTTAACCCATTTGGGAAAACCGAGGAAGAGATATTAAATAAATGGATGATCCGCTTTCGCATCAACGAACAAAGACAGGAAGTTCCCCATTCCTCGGGGCGAACACATTTCAAGCATAAGAAGCGACGCAAAATCAAGAGGTCATCCGTGTAGGGGGCAGTTCACGCGTCTTCCCGGCACGCGTGCTCGCCGTCAGCTGTTTTGGTCGCACGAACAGCTGGGGGAGGACCGGAAGCGAGTGATCAGGACGCCGCCATCTCACAAGGCGATCGAAAGAAGTTCTCCTTCCACATCGAGACTAAAGCGCAACCTCCCAGAATAAAACGCCATCTCCCGAATGTTCTTCCACCCCCCAGTGGGGCGGAAGTAGATACACTCGCCCCGTCATGGAAGGAGTTAGTATACGAAGAACAACATTTTGAGGGACTGGGGCGATTTATTACTGAGAAAAGAAAGCATCTTACTTTCTGGAATTAGCACCGGTGAATTGTTTTACCCTGTCTCTAGCCCATAGCCTATCTATCACCAGCTGAACCTTGCAAGCACAAACCTCTGACGAAAGTAGCTATTTCATTCCTTTAATCTGTCCTCACTCTTAAAATCCAGTCTAATATTTACGTTGAGCCAACAAAACTAAATCCCTAATGAATGGAGATGCCATTACATGGATAGCTGATTTAGAACAGAATAAACTGAATTCATAAATATTTAAAATAACTATTATATAAATCATACTACAGCGAAAAACTCACTTCAATTTAGCATTTATGCCGATGAACAAAAAAGTGAGATACACCGTAAATGTAAATTGCGTAATAGGGTTGAAGGGTCGTTTCTCTACTTGGTTTGCATACTTCATGCGGCGGTTCACATGGAGCTTCTGAATTGAAATTGACGGAGAAATCTTTAAAAAGAAAAATATCCAAACAAAGGGACCTTGCATTCAATAGTATTCTTCATTTTAGATGCAACCAACATTTTAAACAAATAATTCCGAGGGTTAAAATAGACAAACACGGGGCTAAAAATATGACCGAAAATTGCAATACAGGTTAAATAAGAGTTCGATTCGCACATGCACCGGAGTTCAACCAAATATGACCCTGGAGAACTGTTTATATGATTTTAAACATAGTTGAATCTAAGGCTGCTAAAATTATTTTTTGTAATTTAAAAGATCATTATATATTTTTGACCTTACTTTTACCATAATTTAAATTGCCATTCTGAGATCAAATAACCGGAATAAGTCCTGTAACAAATCACATGTCCTCCGGAAGTATAATTTTCCTGATATTTTATGTACAAAGTAGGATAAATCATTTCATACTTAACTAACGGGATTATTTCTGATTTTCGTGACTTAAAGCGAGCAAACAAAAAAATTAAATGAGGGAAATATGCTTGGGATAACTTAGGAATGCAAACAGTAATAACATTGACAATTATATCCTATAGTTTTCCAGTGGGCGGCTATATTTTTCACTCCGTAAAAAACATGATTCGCATCACACCACATAGCTCCGTTGATATTCTGACTATTTAACATTACTCTTAATAATGAGCGTCTCGAGAACATAATTTTGAAATTTCATTCCTATTTCCATATTTAGATCCCGTGAATATGTATTTGTATACATATGCACGGGATCTATATATATCCACCTGAAATGGTAGACTTCCGGCACTCATAGATACAACGGCGTCTTATCTCTTCTACGCTACTGACTCATTTTTCCTGAATACACCTTGAGAAGCACGTGTTTCGGATGATTGCCTTATGGCGCACCGTATGGCGACTGCTGTCCTAACGCACTCTCTCTCTCTCAATCGCACACTTGAGGGTAAAGAAGCGAGGGGGCGAGGGGACTTCTCCATTCGTCGTCACATGGACTGAGAGGGAACACGAATCTTCAGCTCCCTTGAGGGGAAATGACGAGCCAATGCCCGCAGGCCTTTGAGTCAGACAATCGATTTGTCAAGGTTGATCCCATCTCTTTTACTCTAATCGCTGTTTTCGTGCCCTACTTGAAAAGAATTATGAAACTATGTACATAATATCCATGGCGAAGACAGGAAACCACATTTAAAAACAAGAGAATATTTTGCGAATTAAGAGAATATTATATTTCTATTACGTAAAATCTTCAGTGCTGTGGCTTCACTAAGTAAATACAGAAATTGCCATTCGTAGTAAGCGCACCAACATTATGAGCATTGTAACCACATTGGTAGGTTTTAGGATAGTGCACTCACCAGTTGTTTCCATTCGACAAATCGTGTTTCTTACATTGAATCCCTATTTATCCCTTTATATATCCTCCTAATCCTTTCCTCCCTCGTTCAGCATTCCTCTCTACCGGAGACAAGACGGTGTGATGGCTAGAGTACTAGCATCACATCACGAGGACCCGGGAGCGAATCCCTGCACTGACAAAGACTTGTCCGTCGGAAAAGTGCTCCCTTCTTGAGTGCTGTGTGATGAGCACTTCAAGTACAGAACTCCTTCCGTCGAATGGGACGTTAAGCCATGGACCCTTCGGTGCAGGCTAGTGCCAACACCGGGTTTCTCTCCACCTCATCCTTTACTCTCAATGAGAAGCTTTCCCTTATTCAACGATACACCTATCCTAAATAGTGCAAATGATCTCAGTTGCCCGTCGTCTCCCCAGAATAACTACTACAACTTTAGCACTGCACCAATTCTCAAAACGCCCTCTCTTCAATTTTGCTGCCTTCTTCTGATTTCTCCTCCAAACTTCTTTTCCACACTTTTTATTTAACGAAACGTTAGAGTGTGGAATTAAGCAAGATATTGTACTTACTTCTAGAAATACGAATTTCCACAAAATAATGCCAAGAACAAAACTCTTACTACATTTTAACGCTTACTTATTCCATTCCCAACACTCCCGCATTTTTAGCGTCTCTATGTGCCACTTATCATCATTCCACAAAGACCATATTACTAGCTATCAAAACGGACAATGGTGAAAATATGGAATGGGGTATGCCTTCTTTATAATTATTACCTAACAAGGAAAATATGGCTATATAACGGGAACTTTCTAATGAGGAAGTAGGAATTTTCTCATATTTAGAGTTCTTCCATCATTCTCTCTAATTCATTAAGTAAGACGCAAAGACTTCGTCATTTAATTGTTTATCAACTTCCTCCGGTGAAAAGTATAAGAACTCTTCTTATTTCATTACTTTTTATTCGCTTTTTATAAAATGAAGCACAAAAGAAGTTATTATGAGATAATAAGAGCAATAATTGCGACGTCTGTGTTTTCATAGAAGGGTAATAGCTTTTGAACTGTGCACAACCCATAATTATTTGACAAGCATTTCCGACTAGCCTCCAAATCACATCAAGGAATCTTAAGAACTATGATTCTTCACAGAGTAGATGAAAAGAGTGAATGCCCGAAGAGAGAGAGATAATTGCCCGCGTTATTAAATCTCGAGAACCAAAAAGTAATGATAACGCAGCAAATTATTTCTTTCCTTGGGAACACTAAAATTACCAGATATTATATTAAATAGTGAATGAGGTCAACATAAGCTTTAAAACATTAAAAATGGGTGCACATATATCCGAAAGAGTTCAAAACAAATGGTGTCCGAGGCTAAGCAGTCCCCTTAACCATTTGGAGGTTAGGCAACCAAACATTCATCTGCTCTGTTAAATGCATAAGTGCTAGGATACCATCGACGAAACGATCGAGAGTAATTGGACCAACGCAAAACATGTCATTCTTTTATTTTATTGGCCCACATTACTCTACACAATATTTTCATGCATTGAAATCCATGCCATAGAATGTATCACCTGCCATATTTTTTTTTCACGTAAGCAAGAGCAAGCTGAACGATTGCATACCGATAGCATAGAACGATTGAATATACATACAGAGGAAAGTCAAATTATTGATTCCGTAAAATTTTACAAACCTGTATCTGTTAAACATATTTTCCGAGCAGCATGCAAATCATTGAGGAATAAATGAAAGGAACCACAAGGGACTCCGTTCTAAATCAAGTCGCTTTAAAACTAACAATAAGTGAAGGCTGATGAAATCGACCCCATGAAGCATAGTAAGTGAACAGTGACTAATGCCTCTAGAATGCGGATTGAAACCTCAATCTAAGCCAAAGTGAGTATAAGTCATAGATAATTGCTATTGTTACATACAGGGAAAAAGAATGCATACACTTTCGGAGAAATATCTTTACAGAAGAGCTTAATTCCCATAATTCGTCTCGACGGAACTATGGTTGAACCCAGAACCTTTCGCTCGACAATCGGTTCAATGCACACGCTAAACATGGACAGTTCCAAGTTTTCTGTTTAATACATCATTACTAGACGAGAACTATTAGCCAACTGAGTGGCCCACAGCTTGGTAATATTGATTAAAAAGAAAATGGATGTCAGAAAGTTTCTGACACCATTTTAACTCCCTTTTATATTTAATGCGGATATTGGTAGGAATATGAATTGCAATCGATGATCGAGGAAGAAATTCGACTGTTCGTGGATCGCGTAATACCAATTATAGCCCATATCTCTACAACGTAAGCCCTCGGACATGTGTGTCGCAAGTTCATATGTTCGAACGTGAATCACTTCACATGGCTGTAAACGTTTTTCTCTAAAAGAACGAAATTACTCACTACTGCTGCCTTAAAAAAAAACAAGAGGTGTTCCCTTCTTTTGCCATAATTCTTACTTATTGAGTTGATGTTTTCCTTGAACCCAGAATCTATTGATCCAATAAACATCCCATTCTGAGGGCCCGGGTTCAAATCCTGGCAGTAGAAAAGACTTTTCGTTGGGCCATACTAGAATGCTATGTGGAAGACACATCGAGTGCGGTACTTCACCCATTGGCTGGGACTTTATACCGAGGGCCCCTAAACGCCTTTCATTATGAGTAAGCAATTGCTGACCCTGGGTTTCTCTCCACCCCTTCACCGCCTCCAGTGAAAAACCTATACCTACTCAATTACCCCCCACCTATCCTAAATGGTACAGATAACCTAAGCTGTCCGAACTCTCCCCCGCATAAAAAATACTTATTCCAATAGACATTTGTAAAAATCCCCATTATATCTACCTACTCATCGTATCCTTTTGTCTCTGCCACTCACAGATTGTTAACACAAGAAATATATTTATCCAATGTCCGTTGATAATGGGACATAGTGTACTCCCTGGTGTCGATACCTGCATAAAATAATTAGCAGAGGGGGAAGGAGTAAATCTTTGTGAAGAATGCAAACCAATAGATGTCTCAGCTCTCTTTAAAACGGAACGGGCTCGCACATGATTTCAAGTAATAATGACAAAAAACACTAAGTAACAAGATGGATGAATAAAAACACTGCAGATAAAAGTCTATTTTCAGACGCCGAGTGTTTCATTTTTTAAAGAGGAATTAGGTATAAAAAGCCTCGCCATTTCAGGCTCAGAGGATGAGATAATTTAACCGCTAAACTGGCTCAGGCAGCGCTCGGGGGGAGAGGAGAGGAAGGAGTAAAAGCGTGGGCGGCCGAGGAGATTCAGCAAAAAGAGTTCTTTAAAAGGGTTTCGGGCGATGTGGATGAAAATACCCACAGTGCTGCGGAGAGAATCCTGAATTATATTAGAGCGAGGACGGCTGTTCCACGAAAGTGGCGGATAATGAACGAGATGGAGGGCTAATAAAAAAGTTGAACAAAAACGCAGATATATTTGACACACTCGTCCTGCTTAGAGAGCTTTACATCTGTGAAGTGAAATAAGAGAACGACGAGGAGAAAGAGCAACGACCACTATAGGCAGGACAAATATTTTAACCCTTCCGCGAAACAAGGTCCTTGCACTACATTAATATTCAGTTACAAAGTGAAAGCTCCATTTCTGGTTACGTGGGGTGAACTACCCATCCGTCAAATAAACGAAAAAAAGTTCAGCTTGCAAAATAGTGAAAAGTTAAAGCTGAATACTATACATTATAGACAGTTCACACTGTTTTGAAAGAGGGATCCCATTCCATTATCGGTGCGAACTTCCTATCCGGCGGCTAGGAGTGGAAGGATTAAGTCTTTAATGTGCTCCAGCTGCTTGAGTTATGTCACACAATATTATCTAACTTAATCTCGAGAAAACATAAAATCAAAGCACCATGAGGGGATTCAACCCGAGATCTTTGGGTTGCCAGGTCGATGTTTGGACAACCAGATAACTGCGGTCAGCAAACTCCGCCTATTATATAGGCATGCTGCTTTTTTATTGGATCTGTTTAATTCCAACATGTTTCAATAGATCATCAAAATTCCGAAAGCATGATATAATTTTTACACTCTGTGAAGAGCGTACAATGAAAGCACTTGAAAACAACACAACGATAGTTAGATGGAAATGGAAGGAATTTTGGGGGGAGGGGTTGGAGAAAAAAATTCACTCACTCCGTTCGTGAGTTGTTTACGAGGGGGGGATTAGCGAGAGAGTGAGAGGAATTGAGGATGTTGGGAAGCTGACACACGCTCGTATAAGAGCAGAGAGGCACGCACGCTTAAGTAGGAACACGACACAAAACTCGGAACACGCAATTCCGAAAGAGTGCTCTTTTTTTCACTCTCCGCAGGATGCCCTCGGCCTGTCGCCTCCTCCACCTCATCCCTCTCCAGCCAAAGAGTTGAGCGAAGATGAATTCGGCGCTCTCCCTCACCTTCAGCACGAATATGCCGTGTACCCTCCAAGGATAAGGTTAGCCCGAGGCGAAGGGAAAAACACTCTCACGCGAAAAGCGCAAATGAGCACGTAGTCGCTACAGTACAAATTCAAGCGCCGTTCATTTTTAAGCGAAACATACGGTTTAAATAAATCTCCCATTCCACCAATGATTTCTCCCTTCAACTATTACACATTAATTGAGATATATCCGCCGTCCTTCTTCAAGAAGTATAAAATTCTTCAATTTGTTGCCCTTCCTTCCCATTGTCAAAGCACTTGTCATCACTATTTCAATGCATTTCCTAACACCACAAGAAGCCGCAGTTGGGATTGCAAATAACGGATTCTGCTGCGTCTGATAAACGATAGGGATAATTTTTCATGCTTTCGTCATCCTCATTCTTCCCCTTCCCGCATCATTGAATGAATGTAATAAGGGGGTATATGGTTCGGTATTAATTTCTTTTTAAACCATTAACTTGAATGAGACCCATTACTGCTGATGTCTTACTAGGAGGGTATAATATCTCCTGGATATAAAACAACTAGCTTGTGGTGTGTTTGAGGTTGGTTGGTTATAATTTATTTGTTTTTCAGTTTTGTATGTATAATAAGAGGTCGATGGCATGGGATTAATTTCCTTCAAAACCTGTGACTTGTCGGCGTTAAAATGTTACTGATTGGCTTTATTCTTGCAGTTGAAAGCTAGACAGAGGCAATCAGGAGTTAAAACTCATGGGATTTCAAAGCCAACTAGATGTAGAGAACGTAGAGCTAGTATACAGAACCACTAAGGCAGTGTGCGCGCATATGATTGATTGAGTGTGTTTCCTTGCTTGATAGTTTTGAAACGCTGAGTTGATCTTTGTATGGGTGAATCCTTAGGAATTCTTAACTGCATTTTACGAAAGATGATATAGTTCATGGGTTTTGGAGATTTTTTTTCTTCCATTAACCATCTACCCCTGATTTGTTGTTTTAGACGCGTTTCCTAATGCTCCTCTTCCCTTCACGCACACCATCCTGTGCACTTAACAAACGTTTCTGAAATTCTAAATCACTGTTGCTCACCATCACTGTTGAAGGGACATAAATGAAGTTCTCTGTAGTAAAGACAGTAATTTATTCTACCTTGCAACGGCTTCTCTGCATAACCTAGTTCTTCTAGTTGATTCTCGTCGCCATCATCGACCACAGTACTAAGACTGTTCATCGTAAATGCGAGAAATTTTATGTATATAATGATCATGATACTCAATCAAAAAATAATGAGTACACGAGAAAATAATCATGTTATTTTATTTAAATAAATGAAATAAGCGTAAAAATGCATAGATCATATATTTTCAAAAGACCGCTAAGTCATTACCCAAAAGTAAGCGTTGATGTGGAGTCTGTATCACAATAAACTACATCAGCAATGAGAGCAGCCTCCAGAAATTCGTACCCAGAAATAAACGGTGAGTAAATAAAAAATTGTTTGCATAAACATTACAATAGCATGATTAATAATATAAAAATAAATATGGTGACTGCGGAAATAATAATAAACCCTATATTTTTCGCCCCGCAATGACGGAAAATAATGCTTGGGTGTCTGGAGTTAAAGAATAATCCATCATTGAGTAAACCTGAGTATTTCGCGCAGCAGTCGGCATATCTTTTTACCTGCAGTGGGAAACGAGATTGTAGCCACATGAGAAAAGGGTGAGATTTAATTTAAAGTATATCTTTGTCAATGTGATCTTAATAAAACCTTGGTAAGAGTCAGAGGTGATGGTGTCATTCAGGGCAGCTTAGGTCTCAATTTTTACCGCTGCAACTCTCGCAAGGAGAAGCGAGAAAATGCTGAGGGTAAGGGTTAAGCATGGGGGTACAGATAACAACCCCTCAAATTAAGCATCCTGTATAAACTGTCATCCTTTTTTATATAATGGAAAAAATGGAAGCGGATGTTGGAGGGGGAAAATATGGCAGCGGCTGCAGGGGAGTTGGGAAAGAAGACAGCTGCTGCATATCTCAACTTGCTCCTCTGGTCTCTCACCACCTACTCCTCGCCCCCTCCCCTCTCCATTATCTACCCTGAAAATGGCGGAAGGGCGGCTAAGCAGACTCTCCTGTGATATGAGGGAGGGCACTGCACGCCGGTGTACTCACCTTGCTCATTACGTGGGCATAACTAAAACAGATAAGCAGTTCAGTGATACCGTTGCATGCAAAGTAAAATGGCATAGGTAATCACGCAGAATTAATAATTAGGAAGAATCCTCCACGTTTCAAGTTTGATCTCTGACCTGTCCTGACCTGACCTGACCTGACCTGTCTGTGCGGCTACTTTCAAGTTAGGAGGATACTGTTTCGGTAGGATCGGCAATAGGACGACCAATATACTTTTAAATATTTTTGACCACTTGATTTCACTGATGATGAGGCAAAACCGAGCATTAGTACACGTCTCATCATTTATTCCTCGACCAAAAAGCCAATTTGCGGCAAAATGATGCAAAGTGTATTATTCCAGTTACAGCTTACTAATTAACTGCAATACCAGCCAGATTGGTCAAGTGAAGTTCTGGCAACCCAAGGGTCGAGGGTTTGAATACCGCATGGGGCGTGGATGTTACGTTTGTCCTAGGATTGAGTTCCTAGGCTAGTAGAAGCGATATAACCTTAAACAGTTGGAGCTTCTAAAAATTCAAGACTACTACGATAGTGGATTCAATATATAATTCAGCAAAGACTAAATTCAAGAGTGTAAAGTTGAAAAAAAGTCCTTTGTGTAATTCTAACATTTCTCTCATTTTCAACACGTTGTAAAAAATATTTATCGTTAGTGCAAGATGTCATAACGAATTAAAGCATATACTCAAATGTTTGCAGAGTAGCTAAGGGCCCAAGAGTTTGTTCAAAACTTACCTAAGCTAGGAGATAAGATACAGTTATAAATTTACCGTACATAAGTCCTTCTGCTACACACATTTAAGGTCATTTGCAGGGTATTAAGTAGATTAGAGGATGATTTCAAGTACTGAGATAACCCGACTGTATATTTAAAAACTGGAGATCACATTTGGACATATATATCTACGCAGTACCCTACGAGCCACCGCAAAGGTGTGTGTCAGGGGGTTAAATATCACATACACTTACATGCAACTAAGAGTACAATGCATACTGCAGTATCAGAATACCGGATTGTCTTTTAACAATATGCGTCCAATGTTACAGCTAAAGACCTATGCTCTAACAATCTGCCAAGTATGAAGAGAAACAATAAGAGAGTCCAATTCAATGTCACATGCTCACTAATGAATGAATGGTTCATATTAAAACAATTAGGATCGGCGGGAGAGGTTTGATTCTTAGTTCCCATGCCTATGCGGGACAGGTAATGCTCTACATGCAAGTGAATTCAACTTGAGTCATATTCGGGATTTAACTCCAATTACATTGAAGCCATTGCTCCCCGCATATAATTTGGGCAATGCAAGCCCAGGATTTGTAGAATTATAGCTACACATTAGGAGGCACAGCATGTGAAGCTGCTCCGTTTTCAGGCGAATCGATTCACCTTAAAATTACTAATGCGACATGGCTATACATATTATTATGAAATGCATACATGACGGCTTGCCTGAACACAAACCATTCTGGTGCAAACCATGCCAGAGTGCTTTGTCAACATTTCTGGCTGTATGTTCTTGAAGCCAGATAAATGATCAGCTTATAGACAACTAGAGTCATTCATTTGACAAACGACTACTGACTTTATTAGCCTGACGTGCATTAATTAAATTCGAGAGCACAAATAAAGCAAAAAAGAACAATGTCACAGCTTTCGATTAACATGTTTACCCACACGAACACTCACTTTACATTCTGGGGCTGCGGGGCAGTATGACTGGATCGAAAGGTGGGGTCCGTCGACCTTCGCTCATAAAAGATGTTTGCGGAGCGGCTGGCCATTGAGGGCTCGCTTCGTTGGGCACGCGATCGCTCCGCCACAGGGGACAAAAGGGTGACGGAACAAATGACAACAAGCGAGCGCCCGAATAAACCATCTCGTGGGGCGGACTGAACTGGGGAAGGGGGAGGAGAGCCAAATGATTACGGCCATGAATGAAAACTGAAAGAGGCGCCGGCGGCTCTAAACCTGTAGGCCTCGAGGGGATCAGCTATCGGAAGGGAAAGAATGGGGGCGTTTACTCTGAACCGAAATCGCAATTCTGTACACGAAATCGTTAGATGGAAACGAAAAAAGAATTTTAGTGAAAAAATTAATCTTCTAACCACAACCATTCACTCACAAATTAAAAATTTAAATAAGCAAAATGTGAGGCCCACCGAAAAAGCTACTTTGATATCATTGACTTCATTTTACTACCGTCCTTGACTGCTTTTAGGGGAAGGGAAGGGAGTGGAGGGGGGTTCTCGGAAGGTCTGCTCGCACAGATGCTGTCGCAACTGCTCCTATTGGCAGAGTCAACTGTGTCCCCCCATTGCGATAAGGCAAAGTAGCTTCGCGGGTTCAGCTGTGATTGGACGAAGTCAATGTACGTCAGAGGTTGCACCACCCCCATTTTCCGAAAGGGTTAAAAACATTAGTTTTTCGCCGCTTATAACTCGAGAAATAGTTGTCGGATCAGAAAACGGAAAAATACGGGTCTTTTTATTTTACAAACTCTATCAGATTCGGAAATTTAAAAAATATGGTAAACGACCCCATTGAAATAGCAAATTATTCAACTACCTCCATCCCCTCCATATAGTGACCTGTTAGCCACCGCAAGTACCTACTCGTGGATGTGGGTGACTGCAGCCGGACTGCATGTCCATCGAGCACACGGCCTTACTGCCAGGAACCACCAGTACTATGGACTAGTAGTACTGCTATCGGTTTTACTATTCACGCATATACACCAAGAAACAAGCACCTTCACTTGTAGTACGGTTTCTGATATCCAAGTTTCAACGAATAGGACAGGCATATAACTAATTCCAAACAAAAATATGCAGTCACTGGCTAAATATGCCCGAAAATTTTGAAAACAATTACATTTAAATTCCGTACACTAAGAGTATCAAGCTTACTTCATGTCTGGCTAAATACTATATTAAAAACAGACCTAAAAACTAAATTACCTTTCCTAGGTAATTATATTCGCTATACCTTCAACCACATGCTTGTGTATTCACGCTGACCTCCACAAAGTTACGCGTATGAGTATCAACTTACTTATCCATCGTGCATGTCTGTGATCTAGCATGCAATGGTGGATTGGCGTTTATAACATGTTCTCAACAACCTCGGAAGAGCCATGCCGCCATAAATATCTGCAAGAGATTTAACATGCAGGAGCCGGAAGGGCAGGTTAGACGAGTTGGGGAGGGTGGCCAGATGGGTGGGGGGGCGGAGGGGGGTTGGCAGGTGCGACCGGCAAGGTGCGACGCGATCCGGGCAGAGATAGCGTGCATTCCGACGGCTGGGGGAGACGGGAGGTAAAAGTGGGGCGGGGTGGGGGCATCGGGGGGCGAGGCGGGATCGACCAACGTCTTGGATCGTAAATACCGTCAACTAGGCATGAGACATGGGAGACGTCCGCGTGAATTGACCCGCGTTCGATCCTCGGGGGCGGGAGGGGGGGGGGGAGGGGAATGGAAGAGCAAAGCGTGAAACGATGGGCAGAAGATACCTTGTGTATCCAACGCTTGGGAGAACCGCATCGTGAGTTAGAATAGCATTTGCACAAGCGCAATTATTGCGACCACAAGGTATATCAAAGCGTTTTACCCAAATGAGTAATGCGATTTAATCTTTAGAATACCGTACCATTAGAATTCGAAAGCTGTATCGAAAGTGGAGCTGCTTTAAAATTTCAAGGTGATTTATATTCATACTACCGTAAAACC
The DNA here is from genome assembly GCA_933228895.1 of Platycnemis pennipes. NCBI lineage: Eukaryota > Metazoa > Arthropoda > Insecta > Odonata > Platycnemididae > Platycnemis > Platycnemis pennipes. The sequence goes on from OW121849.1 coordinate 27,399,397, forward strand.
GGTAAAAGAGTCACTAAACATTATTATATGTGTGGCAACATAGTCGAGAAATTTATCTACTTGATATACATGGTATCAATGATATCCAACTCGAACGTCCAGACGAAATCAAGAAGCAGCTATAAAGCTGAACAAAATCTGGAAATACCGGACCATCACGAAGAATATCAAGCTACAACTGGTCCATTCTTTCATCTTCTCGATTCCAAGATGTGCACCCGAGATGTGAACTATAAAACAGGCAGAGAATTAAATTGCAATTTTTGAGATGTGGGAGTATCGACGCATTCTCCGGATCTAATGGAATGAACACAGTAACGATATATCTGTTGGGCATCAAAACAAGACTCCTCAAGACGCTTACCCACTACTACTACTACCCACACTTACTTTGGAGAGGCTGATAGAAGACCAGGCAATATGTAGAAGCTTGTGATGTGAGGGTATGGTCTATGACAAGAGGTCCACAGAAAGAGCAGCAAATAGAAAGGCGAAAGGTCATCTGCAGTCCTATGAGAGAAAATCTCTCCACAAAGCGACCCACAAAGGCATTAGACTGCCATCACACTTGGAATGACCAAGTCAGGATCCAAGTCAAGATGCGATCACGCCTAGAAAATGGATAGGGAAGTAGGAGGAGGCGGCAATACAGAGTGAAGTCACCCCACAGCTACATTCTCTTGCGTTTCCTTTTCAGACTCTATTTAGGCGTAGAAGACGAATAATAATTGGAACCCACGATCACAGATTTTCGCGCGGCATTTGTATTGATAGATAAAAAGCACGAGCAAACAGAGAGTTGGCTGCCAAGAAGGATTTCAGCTATCATTCGACTCACATAAAGTTATACGGCTTTAGCATACATATAACCACAAAACTCCACTAAAACTGCGAATTAATTTTGAAAAGGGGTTGATTGGTTCCATAATTTAGCTGGGTAATATAAAAATTAAAGATCGGACACTAAAAAGCTTTTCTTTCTATCATTGGTTCCAAATTTCATATTTCTGATGATCCTCGAATACCTGCATTAGGGTCCTTTAGTGTTAAGTAAACACCAAAGGAAATTAAAATTAAGAAGACAAGGCAGGAAGTATTTACGTGCACAAGTCTTCATGTACACAATGTTATCTCTCTCTATCCTCAGGGGAGGATTCTGAGGACACTGAAAGGGAGGGACGTAGCCTTCATTAAACAGGACAACACCCCCCCAAGGGATGTCGTCACGAATGAAAATATGGATTAGCTCATGAAACAACAAACATGACCAAACCAGTTAAAAATCAGGAGATATGGCAATCACAGCCACGTTATCAATGATTGATAATGATACACTGGATCAGCATATAGGATTAAACAGAACTCCGTGAATAATTTATGTTTCCTCTTTGAAATGAGACTAATAATAATTGGAACCCACAACGGCAAGGTTAAGTATCTTTGTGCCGCGGGTTCGAGTCCCGTCTGGGACGGTTTTTCTTCACCCAGGGCGCGGTTGTATTTCAATGCTTTGTTCGTTCAGTCCCTGGGAAACCTGATGACAGGCAAATGCCTATTGGGATACCAGGGATTTATGGACCAACAGAATTGTCCGGAAAAAATAGAAATTGTCAATTAATATCTATTATTAAGATGACCAAGCTTAGATTCGATAACTACTAAGTACCTAGTTGAGTACTCAATTTTCTTACGTTAACCGTAATTGATTTCGCAGAATCAAGAATATTATTCGTTCGCAAGACAAAGTAGGAATAATAGAAACACAAAACTCACTGGGCTACCTGTCTTCGATATTTCAAGGACGCTAATGCTGTCAATGCCCTCCTTGGTCAGTACGTCATCAAAATTAGTTCAACTGGAAATATTTACATCGTTACGCTTCATGTCGAAACCGTTCTTTAAAGAGAATCATAAGTCAAGCTGCGATTTGAAAACATTTTATGGCTATAGCAAGTTTTAGGCAAACATGGCATCGCCATATGACATGATCACACTAGAATAACATAGCACTACTAATTAGCACCCTTAATTCAAGGCCAAACGCCCACCTACCCCATGTGAAGAACATTTCTTTCCAGAATACTTTCTGCAAGAAGTTGGAAAGCTAATCGAAAAGACAGCTAAACTTTCAACACCTTTCAATTCACATTGATAACGTAAGTAGCGAGTTTCCTTCCAGTCACACTATCATTTCTTCATTTCCCAAATCGTAAGTCCACTCTGAACGTCAATATATCTGACGACAGCAAGAGGCTAGGCTGAAAAAAAGAGGCCAACCATGACCCCACCTTGACTCCGGAGTTGCCCTCATTTTCTCTCTCACCTTCCTATTTATTCTCGGGAAACTAATTGGCGCACCTACAGATGATAGTAACAGAGCTGAGAAAGAGGAGCAAGGAGTACGCGGGGGTATAACGGAGGGTGAGGAAGACGTAACAGGGGTGAGAGAGAGCGAGATGGAATGGGGATATTACGCAGCGAGAGACGCGTTTGTGCGGATTGGCCCGGGGAGGGTGGCGGGGGGGGGGGGGGGGGGGGGGGGGGGGGTCACTGGAGGGCGGCAGGTGTCTCGCCGCCTCCTCCTTGAGGGGAGAGAACTCTTCCGCCGTCTGTCTCAAGATCACCTGCTCCATCCGCCGCCGCAACATCCCCCAAGACGCACGCAACCAACCCCGCCTCCTCGGGACGCCCTGCCGAAACGGCACGCTCCCCCGCCCCGCCCCTGCGGCGTGCGTGCCGACACGGGAGTCACTAACTTGCCACCGGGGGCCGGAGGGGAGGCAGCGGAAATTGCCGCCGTCACTCTCGCGCCGCGGGGACACGCACGCTTTTGGCACACGCAGGCCTTTTCACACGCACGCTCCATTGAGGGCACCCGTGAGGGGGAAGGGGGGAGGGAGGGGGGGGCAGGGAGACAAGTGTTGAGGCGGGGGCCGGGTCGAGTCCGTTTCGGAATGCCCCACTCCGACAGGCCTCCTTTCTGCACAACAAGTAACAACAGGTCTTCATCTACATAGCATTAAGAAAAATCTTGAAAGAGTATGATCCACACCGTTTATTAAAACCACACACCAAGGTTTCTATGGGTCATCGTCATTATCACGGTACTGACGATGACCCGTCGAAACCTTAGCCGGTGGTTTTAATGAACTGTATGGACCATACCATTTCAAGACAGTATGCAGCGTAGAACAGCTAGGGTCGTTAAAAGGTGTTATGATAGGTTGAGTAGTGTTTCAGAATTATTACAAGAATTAGGGTGGGAGTCATTATCAGAGCGTAGGTTAAGATACAGATTAAATCTATCAGAGAAATTTCAATCGGTTAGCTTTACTGAAGATGTTAGGCACTTATTAAAACACCAGCGTATTATGCTAGATTCGATCAGATAAATAAGATTAAGGAGATAGATTGTCGCACTGATAGATTCAAAATGGCATTTTTCCCCCGTACTATAAGAGAACAGAATAGGCAGAATAGCAAAGGGATAGGGAGGGGAAATATTTTAGAGTAGTCTGTAGTGCATGATGCATGTATTAGTCCCTTAAATACTGTAGATACTAGCAATGTAGTTGCATGAGGCCCTATGGTTGCCTGTTTGCATGTCGGTAGTGCATGCATGGTGATCTTCACCCCCTGCCACACACCCTCGTGGTGGCTTGCAGGGTATCGTGTAGATGTATATGTAGATTTTCCTTTATAATATAAAGACTTTCCTCAAAGCAAGGCCGGAAACAATCTGTTCAATCTACATAACACCCCGCAAGCCACTTTCTCCATTTTTCTAGTACTGTTTTAATACATTCTAGCATTCTGTTGGTTCAACCACACATCTACATCTGCATAATACCCTGCAAGCCACCTCCAGATATTGTGAACTGGTAAAAACTGGAAATAACATACAACAAACATACATAACAAGCTGCAGAGAGCCATATTGTAACTCAAATTCCTTTTGTTTCCCAGATGATAAGTCCTACCCTAATATATAGGCCATTGCTCCTTGAATTCCGATAAGAACTTCGATAAAGGAGATTTACTCCAACGGACGTTAGGAAGACGCATGAAGAATATTTCAGGATAACGCCAGAGCAAGACAACTTAAGTCGGTGCATTGGTACATCGACGCCAATGGGAAACGTAAATACCAAAAGCTCGAGGGAATAGTAAACATAGAGGTACAGTTATACGAAGGGAGAAGCGTCCAAATGAGAGTCAACATAAGCGATTAGCACCTTGGGTGCGAGGAAAATTCACAAGCCGGCTAAAGATAAAAATATTGACTGATTGACTGGCATAACACCTTCAAAGTTGGTTTACGTTCCAAGCATTCCAGATAACGATAATGGCGCGAGGGAAGACGAAAGAGATTCCCACCAAGATAGAGAAAACATTCCGCCCAAAAGGAAAAGGAGGCGCGTCGCAATGAAGAGACTCTGTACATATTAACATTGACTAAATTCTTCGCTCACGGCGACCACAACAGCGGAGATGAATATTTTCTTAACGTCCAAATGCGGTAAATTCCAAGAACAATCGGGCATAATAATGAACAAATAACTGCACGATTTTTAATAAACAACCCAGATTCAGGTGTCATGTGGTGAAAATGTTCCATATTAACAGAAAGATATTGCAATTTTCCACAAGTAAAAATTTATTTCGACTAGTTTCGATGCTGCTACATCATTGTCAAGTCACGATTTTTAATTATGGAAAAGAAAGTAACAAATTTTTTCAATAAATTTTGATTACTAGGGAATATAACCACTCTACTAAAAGTATCGTAAAACCAGAACAAAGATTTTTGTATAGAGCAAGGCGCAGAGCCTCACACTAAAGAAAACTAAAGTTTTGAGATTTTCCAAGAAAAAGAACGAGGCAAAATAAAAGGTAGAAGTTTAGAAATTGGTGGAACAAGAACAAGTTGAACAATTTAGCCAATTGGGTAGTACGTAGGAGGAAAATGGTAATAACTTCTTTAACGTACGGAGAAATATTGCCTAGAGATAGAAGCGTTTCCTCAGATAAAATAAAAGAGTTGAAAAAATGAAATAATAATAATAAGCTGTTGAAGAGTCTGATTCGAAGAGCGGTGTATTTCGGCGCCGTAACAAGGGCATTTAGGAAAAAGGATGCACATAGACCTGCCACCTTATGAAATGCACAAGTGGATGAGAATGTACCTGATGATGGCTTAACCGCTGAAACGCGTTGTACCTCTAATAAAACCTGTGGAATAAGTGCCATATCTTGTTGTTTATCATGATATCATTCCACTACGTCTCTCCGGACACAGTTACGTAGAGGGTAAGGTCGGTGGAACAGAAGAAAAAGGAGGAAATGAGGAGAGCGGGTGGGGGGGGAGGGGGGGAAGAGGAGGTTGATTAAAAAAATGAAGAGACGGAGTAAGTGGATGAAACGGATTACAAGGGACGCTGGTGTTTATAATTCAGTGATACAAGGGAAAATGTCGGGTACGCAGGAAAGATGAAGGAGCAGTAAATGCTGTTTAGATTGAGCGCTGAAAGATGGTTGCGGAGCTATAGAAGAGCCTCACATGAAAGACAGGTGCATTGTACTGTGTGGGATATACTTAGTGTCCATCAAATTCTAGCTTCAATGGTAATATACAAATAAAAAAAGAGCGTGAATAAAATTGGACTAACATTATTTTTCGATGACATGACGTCAGTAGCGTCAACAACGTAACGTGGCAGATAGGCTGGAGGCGGCCTGGCATAGCTACTAAAAGGTTGGGTAGTTCTGAACCAATTCAGTCGTGGAGGTCGTATTTGTCTTAATATTAAGGCAGTTTACATGGTACAAGATAGAAGTGTATGCTGCAGTAATCGCTCGATTGCACGCAGAAAGCCTCAGGAGGTTTCTAAACTTCACCCACAAAATGCACCCTCTAATCTACCACAAGGGTATGTGGGAAGGGATGACTTCATGATATCCTGCATTACGTCAGTATGGGCTATGGCAGGGTGTATTAGGGGCACCAGCCTTTGAACCAGTTTAGGTGTGTTTATATTTAGCGTGCGCTATTGCATTATTCCCCCTGCCACACTCTCGCGGTGGCTCGCAGAAATTACGTAGATGTAAATTGTATAATGAGAGGGAAAACCTATTGGCATCACCCTTGGGTAAAACAATCCTATTTTTACTGTGATTGTCAGTTTAGCTGTAAATACTGCTAATTGCTAATTCATCAAGGAAACCGATAAGTTTTACATGCGGTACAATCGAGCCGTCGAGCGTAAAAGAGACTACGCTAAGTTTGCCCAAATATATTTTTTTAACGCTAATGCTATCGTGTGACGTGTAACCAAGCGAACAGTTTCCCTGGCGAAGCAGCCGCACAAGATATCGCGTTATAAGTAAGTTGTAAACGTGTTGTAACAGACTTCCAACATGTTCACAACGTTGTCATAACGCACTTCCTTTATAACTTACTTCCAACGTAGTTGCACCGCATTTGCAACGTGATAAAAAGCGTTGTAAGCATGTTGTGAGATCATCATTACAACGCATTTTCGTCCACCCTCAACAACGCAGTTACAACGCAAAGCCAACGCGGTTAAGCGCGTTGTAGGTCTGTGGAGAAAACGTACTTGCAACGTACTTTCTCGCGCAGCCCGCAATGGATTCGTAACATGGGAAAGCTCGCTGTAAAGTTTGTTCTTATGAACTGCCACGTTATTGAGGAAATGCTTATTTTTCTCTCCTGGAGTTGAAATAACATCAGTTATGTATATTCACAACGGTCATGCACAAATTTATCCAAAAATGGTAATTTGGGAAATGCTTTAAGACCGCAAAACACCCCATCAGCTTTCTTTAAGTAAGTTAATAATCACAATCGAATGAATGCCAGCCAGCAGCTGTATATATATGGCCTCCCAACCAGGCAATGTTATCCGAAAGCGTTACTCAGTTGACGGGAAATAGGTCGTATGAATTAAGTGTATATAAGGATAGAAATGCAGTTTAGGCAGTTGTTTCTATATGACCGAAAAAAATGACAAGTGCAATTTCGTAAAATGTACTTATCTTATGTACCTATACACTTATCACTCTACATTTGCTTTTTTTTTCAATTTTGGTGTTAGATGCACTCATGCAAGGTATCCCAGAGTGTTTTGCATTAACCATTTGATTGGCTGCATAGATAAGAGTTCCACGTGCATATGTGCCCACAACATACACGATGATGGCAACGCACTTACAACGCATTTGCAACGCGTTTACAACTGACTCTGTTCAAATTTTACAAGGTTACATCGCACCATTCGAGGCAATAGAAACACACTTCCAACGAGTTTACAACGCGGTATAGTGAGTGAAGAAAAGCGTACTTGAAACGCACTTCCTTCGTCGGGGTTCCTCCTGGCACCAGTTTGTCTTCCAGAAACTACTATTCAAATTATTTGATTTCGCGGTTTTGTTCTTTAAACGGCCGTTGGAAGCAGTGGGATCAATGCGTAGGCCGTTATTGGGATACCGCCAAACACATTTTTAACGATTCAATGTATCCCACCCAGATATAGGGTCATAATGTTCTTCTCTGCCACAGATGATTGCAAATTGTTACCAATATATTGGAGAAATAAAGAATAACTTATTGGCACTTAGGTGGATTAATACTGTATTTAATACTGAACTAATCCCACTCCTTTGCGCAGCTGTTCAAAGAACAAAACCGCTACATTTAAGCTTCAGCATCAGTTTGTGGAATGTAAACTGGCACCAGAACGAGTCTGTTCCCTTGGCTGAACGTCATACGACCACGTAATTTAGCATCCCCCGAAAAGGGAACTCAAATTTATGGCCGCAGTTAACCTATTCTGGGGTTGGTAACCGAGGGCAAGTCATCCAAGTCGTAGTGGACGGGTCACGTCACCTCAGAAGTCAAAAATACAGAGGGGAGATCGTCAGGGAAGGAATCAACAGCAATAAAAGGGTGGAGGAATGGGGAAAGGATGATTGGTTTGAAAGACTTACCGATGACTAACAACAACTTTTGCGAATCCTGGATGCTGGAAGGAGTGGGGGCCGTCAGAACAACCAAGAAACAGCAAACACAAAGGGTGCTGAAGGCTCCAAGAAATGGGAAATGGTCGGTGAGTCAGCCGAGGGGCACCAAGTCAGTCTCCCGACAATAAATTCTTCCACTTGCGACGATCTCCCTTCCTACTACCGCAGCACTAAAAGAGGGCCTGCTGCCGTGTTAACATCACCGCTTATTCCCAGAAGCTAACCCTCACTCGGGGGGTATTTGATGACGCAACAAGGAGTATTGGCGCCTACAAAGCGCCAGAGCCCTTAGGGGTAAATTCATGTCTTGCAGACCGCGAATGGAGTTCAACCAAACGAATTAAACCGCGTGCTGACGCCCAGATTGGATTGGTAAGGCCGTATATATTAAGTAGTAAACAAAGGAAACATTAAATGCTAGACTTTCCTTTGTTTTACGCTGCCCACACGAGGCAGCCAAGGAAAATGTGAGAGCAATCACTCTGGATAGTCCGGACGCAATTTGTAGGAAAATTTTCAGATAAAAGGCTATTTATGCGCGCATTTGACTAATATAATTTTAAGCATCCACAAATAATGCATGATGGTAAATCGGTTAATATAAACAAGTACATTAACACAAATTAAAAACAGAAAAACGAAATTCATCGCCAAGTGCGCAGGAAATTCATGCAGAGGGTCTATATTATTCCAAGTGAAATTTCACTAGGAATTTGTCGTCGTCAAATCCTCACGAAAAGACTTTATAAGATTTAAAGAAACATTGAGAGCCTGAAATTCCCTCGCTTGCATAGTGAACGACGTCTAATATTTTCAGCAAGGATTAATCAAAGCTACAAACTAATCCTGGCTCAATGAGAACCAGAAAGAGGAAATAGCGTTAGAGTGGGTTTGTTTCGCCGAAATTTGACATGAAAATTACTTATAGTAGTAGCAAGATCGTCCACAAATAATGGGCATCATTTTATCCATGTTAATAGTCAGAGTTCAATTACTACGTTATAAGTCATGGGAGTGTGACGCTACACCCAGTTCTCACCTTGGTTATGAATTAAGGATTACTTTCCAAATCCTCACGGAGGCGAAGCACTCATGAGGTAGGTAATAATCTTAATATTACTCTGCAAGCTACAGTAAGGGTATGTGACGGGGTGTTAGGACATCAGACAGTGATTAAGGAGTATGAAAAAAATGGGTGAAGATAAGATTCATTATGAAGAAATTATTGAGTAGTAATAGAAATCCGTGCCTACTAGTAGGCGAACGATGAAGCCGCTAGGTACTGAGCTTGTCAATTTATTGAAGATAGATGATACACGGTAAAAACTAATCCCCAAGTCTTTCTTATCGATATTTTCTCTCCTTTTCCCCTACTTTCCGTTCTCATAATACATTATGGTGGCAGAAGCATACGCCTATGCAGTACCAGCTCCTCACTCGTTTGATTATTAACTTATCTTGCAAATGTACTCTATCCCACAACCTTTAAGGCTCCAAGGCTATCTCAGAAAATATCTCCTAATAACAAAAAATATATTTTTACACGTACAAATTTTTTTTTCTACAATACACTGATATAATTTCCATCTGTTGATTAAAGTGATTCGCCGGCCTGGCAATCTAAAGGTCGCGGGTTTAAATCACGCTTTCGACATTATTGATACACTTCATTTTTCTTAGGAACAGGATTAGAATTAAGTTAGGTTAGACGGTGGATGTCTCAGCTTCTGAGTACGTACTTCAAAACCTAATTCCACCACTACTAACAGTACATTGCGCCTTAGCGAGGATTTCAAGGAAATGTAGGTATTTCATCAAGTTAGGGGTATATATGCATACTTCCAGGAGATCTCTCGGAGCGATGCTCATGTCGCAAAATAACATTCCGTGGAAATTATCACCACGTACACACATGTTCAACAACGTAAGTGATTGACTCTTGTACGACATATAGATACGTTATCCTTAGACTCTCTGACGTCACTTTTTTACCCCCAGGGTTCGAGGGCATGGATGAGGTGGTTAATTCTCAGGGGAGAATGTTTCCTTCCCTTCAGTCTGGGCAGTAATGAAACGCTGAGATGCCAAGGACAGATTACGAAACTTTCCCACTGAAAGTGAAATTTTCCACCACACGACTTTAGGTGATAGACTAGCAACATAATTAACCACATTAAGGTGGATTATTCAATTTCAAGGAACACATGAAAGTTAACCTCCAATCACATCATTTCAGAAGGGACGGAAATTTTTTATGAACTGCAAACTAAGAGAAAATTATTAAATAAAGCCTCATTCAGCCTAAGAATTAAAAATCAGGCGGTAAAAGAGAATTTTAGTGATGTACTGCATGAATATGTTCCAATGGAAATTTAAATTATTTAAAAGAATGAGGAAATGGGACTGGTCCGCTTCCGACGCTTGGGAAAAGTCATAGTGATATGGAAAAAATCCTAGATTTGCGGCATTCAAAAGCCTTATAACCTTTAATAACCTCCAAAAGAATTATAACCTTTACTCTCACTTTGTGATTCAACCCGAAGGTTGGTTTTGATAGGTGAGAGTAGAGCTCACCCCATATTAAGCCAATGGCGTGTGATATTCACACATTCAGGGTAGGGGGCCAGTTCCTTTCCCTGGGCCACCTGCGATTTCCTACCTACTTCACCTACGAAGTTCTGACACTCAGAAAATCGAATCGCGAGGATTTTAGATGGGGGTGTCCAGAAAGCCCCTTGCCCGGAATTTGAACCCGGGACCCTCATGTCAGTAGCTCAGTGCTCTACCCACCAGGCCACTAGGCCACCACGACCCCCAATAATCACGAATCACAAACCCCCAATTTAACCTTATGGAGAAAAAAAATTGGCCGCTTCAGTCTTCCATTATATGCGCTGGAAATTGCTTTCTACCAGTCACTGGGTTTCATATTCCAAAGTGCATTACTTAGATCACATATCCAAAATCAGACGAAAACCGTATATAAAATATGAGACAGGAAAAAGGTCAAATCATTTTTATGCAAGCATTCAAACTAAGTCAAATAAAAAAATTCAGACAAAATGAAAATCAAGGTTAGTGTCGAAGATGATCAAAACACATTTAACCAGATCGGACTGGACAAAAAACACACAAAATATCTACGTGGTACCCACTAAGTCAACGGGAGGGTGTGTGACAGAGGGGTGAAGATCAACAAACATGCACTATTGGATCGTCTACTAATATGCATCAGAAGTAGAAATACTTAAGCAACAAATAAATATATATTTGCAATGGTTTTGAAATTAGAATGTACATACGTTAGGATGACAAGTCCCCTTTAGGTATAAAAGGCCCATGGAAAACTTATTTATGTAAAGCTTAAATGCCTATACATTAAAACATTTAAAATGGTAACACAATATTTTCCGATGGAACTAGAGGAGAAAGACTCCATGACGTCAGCGATAAAATACGCCACAAGTACTTCAACATCGGTCATATAAACCAAATATCTATCAAGTACGGGGAATCAATATAATCAAACCATATGTACGCATGTTAAAACTCACAATTTTTACTACAATTTTGCCGTTCACGACGACCACTTCCGCAGATGGTGAAAATATCCACTTGGCGTGGAGGTCTATAAAAAAAGAATATTCTGAAAAACGGAAGGTACATATGCACACGTATGCGAAACAGGCCGTGGAAGTTTACGGTAAAAGCTCTATGTAGGTCAGCAGACGAAGGCACAGGAATTAAAATTAAGCAACAATATGTAGATTAAGCGGCGAGATGAGGAAGATGATAAAAGCAAAATTCAACGAAATTCACAAGCGACGGAATCCCTAATGGGTTGACAGATGTTACCACAGCGGCGAACAACAGTTAGCCACTTAGCAAGTGACTTCCTAAATCCCAACTCCCTTCCGGTACTCCGCAACACCTGTTCCACACAAGCCGCCCTTTATTATAGAACTGCAGTAGCAGAATAAAATCTAACCATAGGACATACTTCATTTCGTCATAGCAGTAACTTCTGTACGTGCTCACCAGAATCTGAGTCAGAGTCTTTTCTGTGAGCAACAACTTAAATAATTTTAATTTATGCTAGTGTTTACTTTTTTTTAAACAATTTAATTTAAATTTTAAACAATCATCACCGAGCTCTTAAAAATGGTTGACTAAGTGTATGTAAATGGAGGTCACCTCTTCCTTTGCCTTGCCTCTTCATTACATTGCTTGGATAAACCGATGTTCATCTACATAAAAATAAAGTTCCCACCAGGCCACCATCTGAGCGAGTGACATAGGGGGATTTTCTCCAGTCGTGCACAATGCTATAGGTGACTGACAGAGGGAAATGTGCAGTAAATGGAGCGCAAAAGAGAGAATTAGTGAATTATTTCATAAGTTCTGAAAGTAAAAATGGCAGGATAAAAGGTACATTGATTGTTTTAAAATTGGAAGCTTGGCGATCTCCTCTTGCAACAAATGTAAGCATCCCTAAAAAGCAATAAAGACTTTACATTCCTTCTCGGTTTTCGAATTTTCATTCCACTTTTCAAGATTTTCAGACTGCTGCTAGTGGTAAATAATATGTCTCAACATTATTTAATTTATAGCGACGTTCATCAATAAAAATAAGAGGCGGAGACAATCTTGTGATGGAAGTAAATCTATCAGTCTCTGCCCTCTTACATAGCTTCACAAATCAGATAAGGACGTCGAAACGGCATTAGCTAGAAGCAAATTTTAGACGAGGCGCCACATGATAATTGCTTATAGTTCGCGGATAAATTTTTGTTCGAACAATGCATAAATCGGCAGCTTTTGAATTGGGGTTCATGTGTCGATGAACATCTACAGCTACGAGCTACCGCGAGGGTATGTGGCAGGGCATGAAGATGACTAAACAAGTTGAAGAACGCATTTTCAAGCTCATTTACACCCCACCAGCTCCATCGAGAATATTGTAGTCTAGGTGTGTAATTATTCCAAAACTAGATCGCACTTAAAAGAAAATGTATGTTTGGTGAGAATTCACCCCCAGTCACACACATTTATGGAGGCTTGCAGGGTATTATATAGATGAGATGTAGATGAAATGTTTACGTGTAAACGCACATTTAGTTTCTTGAGGACCCCAACGAATACTATCCTTTGGCATGTATATCAGGCAATAGCAGATCAATATGCCAAGTGATAACAATGTGTTCACAATCTATCTAGAGGTAGTTCGACTGTGTATAGAAGACGATAGAGGTAGGACAAGGAAGAGAAGAATGGCGGTAACGGAAGGGAATTTGTCAGCGGAAGAGGTTGGCGAGCTTCTAGATTTTGGGAATAGTCAAGTGATATCAATGTGTGCGAGACAAACCGAAGATTGGAAGCGCGAAAAGTGAGAGGCATCCATAACGTAAATAAAATATCTGCTGCTACACAGAATTCAGTGCTCTCGGAGAATACCAAGGCTGTTCAGGAAATTTATTGAACGTTAGCTCCCGTTTTTATCTAGCTATTTGGCACCATTGCGTGGTACTAAAATCAAATAATGACAATATTTATTACCACTGAGGCGAGTTACTTTTTTAACTGACAATCGCAGCGTACTCATACATACCCACAACTCAATCGCTCTCAATATTCATGGGACATGAGTTCATAAAAGAGTTACCATCCTTTGCAAACATGGAAAGTAAATGTGCAATTCCTGGTGCGGAATCGCCTTAGCCAAGTATTCCTACAGAGATTAGCAGGATAATACGCATGCAGAGATAAAGTGTAGGCGAACTAACGGGAGAACTGGCGCTATAAAAAATCTGAAGGTGCGCCATGACCGCCGTGACAAAACGTGTTGGCTCGGGGCAGAAATGGGAAAATAGGGAAAAAATGAAAAGATGCAAAAGAAATAGGCTATCACACATTTGTCCAGCACAACGCCCTCTTAGAATGGACAATGCCATTTACATCGACTACAAAGAGGGCTCTCCAAGGATCTGACCAGTAATTATATTATTCTTCATCAAATAAACAGACATTCAGCGAAACACTAAGTTAATTGCAAAGGAGAGGACGATAACAAGCTAACGGTGGTTAAGGAAAATGGAACAATAAAAGCATTGGAGTGTCCACATGTCAAAAAATACATTGAAAGACGCAGGATTAATACCTACCTATATAAACTACAGAACAGATAACAAAGAAAATATTCAGCCAAGGAATAATTTACCCTGAAAATAACAGCGCTAAACAAGACATCATAAATGATTCATAAGCGTTAGACATTTGGGCATACGCCGTTTGGATCATTTTGATCCGGAACAGTACACCAACAGGTCCATCTTTAAATCTTTCATTCTCGTTCATTTCGAAAGGCCAGAATCCCGTTTCAAAAACCGGTATCTTACTCTAAGAAATGAAGTAAATGTTCACGGTTGCAGGAGGGGTAACAACTAGGTCAAAATTCTCTTTTGAAATGAAAACTTAATTGAAAGTGTTATACGGTCAACAAGTTAGGATCAAAACCTGTCGAAACGAAACCTGTATTCAAAGGTTGTACGAGTTTCAATCACGAGAGATTTCGGTCATGCATTATTAAGTATTCTCATTTAAATGAAGCAAACAAGTTTTTCCTGAATAGAAGTTTGGCAAAGAGAGCAAATATGGGCAAATAAAACGCGTAACAAGTGAAATAACACCACAATAACATGCTTAAGTAAAGCATCATCAGGACTTTAAAACTACAAAGGAAAAATATACCTAAAAATTCAATTACGAGTCCCACTCGGGTATTCACATGATTAGACTTGGCTTGAAAGGAAACCGTCAGTTCAAAGGAAAACAGGCATGAAATAAAAACATTCCGACAGGAAATTGAAAAAACATTCAAATAAATGAATGATGCTCATTAAAAAAATTGTCACACAATAAAACGGAATTAAATCAAAATATGGCATCAATTTAATACATTTACTCGTAGTTAAAAGTTCTTGCTACGTGATAACGTTCAAACGAATAATCAAATTGTTGCAGTTTGAATTAGTAACGTCCGACCATGCAAAGGACTAACTTATGTGAACGTGAATCACATGAGTCAAAGGTAACATAGATTAAAGTAATAATCCGACGCATCGATGAAGCGGCGGCCTGCAACATCACACCCTGAAGAGGCTCTCCCAAGCCCAAAAGGAGGATCCAACTCGAGCCTGAAGGCATCCATAGGCATAATGCCCACGGACTGTTTTTTCTCTTAAATGAATAAGACGTCGCCGAAGTTGAATTTTGAAAATGAGAGGAGGCTGCCTCAATGTCGGCACTTAAGGAATTAGAATGTTACCACCACTATGGGAATCGGTAATCATATCCTACTTTAATAGTATAATTTCAACATTAGCAGCCCCGAATGAAGTGAGAAACAATTGAGTATAACTTGAGCACATTCTAAAAATTTGGGTCTTAAACTTAGGACTCCAGAAACGGCCGCATAGTTAGAGTAAAAATTCGGGCAATTATTGAGCAGAGGGTTGAGGAAGTGGTTGCGCAACGTCACAGAAATAAAGCATATTCGTGTTAGGTTAGGCATTGGTTGGAGTACAGGCATCTTATCCCAAGGACCCACACTGGAATTCCGGCATTGACAGAGATTTTTCATGGAATACCAGACCCTTCTTGAGTGGTGTGTAAATAGCACCCTGAGCAACATAGTACCTACCTTACAAACCATAAAACGTGTGCGGCAATAACTCAGCAGGCATACACTTTCGCACAATCTTATAGAAAATAACAATTTTATAGACTGTACTTTTAAGCAAGTTAAACCAGTAAACACAGCCATATCACTTGCAATACAGCTTCTAGTGTCATATTGCGCATGGATGACAGACGGCATTTGTGCCCTGAGGAGAGCAATAATGATCGTCATAACTATTGCCATACGCCAAAAATCACTTTAACACTGCTCGATTAGTATGCATTCAGCTACAAATACCAACTACATCGAAAAGTA
This sequence comes from Platycnemis pennipes, assembly GCA_933228895.1. NCBI lineage: Eukaryota > Metazoa > Arthropoda > Insecta > Odonata > Platycnemididae > Platycnemis > Platycnemis pennipes. Next base: position 27,415,430 of record OW121849.1, read on the forward strand.
ATAGCAATGACGATACTATTTTCAATCCATTTTAAATTAGTTAACGATTCACCGGATCAATTCTATTCTGAAAGCAACAACGAGGTCACTTGAGAAGTTGATTAATTGTTTGAGGAATATAAGAAATCAACTAGAAGGCATGTATAATGGAAGCAAGAAGCCAAAATTAGATACTGAGCGGCGGGGAAAAAATTTGAGCAATAACCATCATTCAACTATTTTTTAAGAAGGGTGACAAAAGATGAAAGAAGTTTGGCGGGAATGAAGACAATTAGATGAATTAATATGATGAAGATGGGTCGATAAATGCGCAACAAATTTGGGAAAATAATGAGGAAACAGGGTGTTAAAACGATCCCAAATAAAATTGCAGGCTACGGTTGGAAGATAGGAACTATTGTAATAGTGTAAAGAAGATCATAGGAACATTGGTAGATAGAGGCGATTATAAACCATAAATAAGCTCGCATTGGAAAACTAAAAACCAGGAAAAAAGAAAAACCATTACCTCTAAAGAAAATACGAAGGCACATTTAAGATTTTTCTTAGAAGTCATCAATTCACAAAAATGTACCTCCAGGCGTCAAGGAACAATTTGTGAACATCTTCCGAAATATTCTTGGAAATCGAAAACACCTAGGAAGAATATTATAAAATCTACTTTTTTTGGGATCATCTCTGAATAACGAGTAAAGAGAAAGATCGTTAAGTGGGAGAAAAGAGGCGTTGGACGAAAACCCTGAAAAGAAGACAGGCCCCCCTTAACCGAAATACAAAGGGGGTCTAATCATGATCGATGCCGAAGGGAAATTAAATACGAAAAAGGTAAAGGAGATAGCAGATATACAGAGCAAGGATGTGAAAAGGAAGAATACTGTTAATATGTTAGAATTTATCTCTGGAGACGATGATGAGTGGTGATGAAATCCATTGGAAAGCGCTTCCCACTGAGAGAAAAATCCTCAAAACCCTAACAGTCAAAACCCTCAGAGGACCAAAACCCTAACAGTCGCGGTGGCATAAACACGTCGCCGTGATCTGGAAGGGCGTTGAGCTGCAGAGAGTGGGGACTGGCTTCGCAGCCGGTTGGAAGACGGAGCCTGGAGCGAAGCGACGTGGAATAATAAACTCGTCTCTCTTTTTTTAAACAAGCAATCCCATCTCCGTTCGCCCATTCAGAGGCGTCGCCCGGCGCCTGGCGGGAGCGAACAGAGGGCCAGCTTGTTTGTGCGTGGAGACGCGTTGCGATTCGAGAGCATTCAGCAGAGCAGTGGGGCGGGGGTAGTGCCCCGGGGGAGGAGGGGTGGGTGGATGGGAAAGTTTAGAGAGACGCAGCAGGCACGGAACGCCCACGCGGGAGGCCAGGGAAGCAAATTAGCGCGCCGGTTTTGGCGCATGTGACCTCTTACGGACCACCGCCGCTCCGAGTCCAAGCGGTCGCTACGCCCACCAGCCTAGTCGCCCTCCCGATGATTCACAGGAATCCTTCTGCTCGGAGCGCAAAAATAACCAACGCTCTGAGCATTATTTTTTCCGTTGCCATCCGGAAAAATCTGGCAGTCTCACTCGATCTCAATATGCCATCTTCGCCTTCACACTGAGTTTACCAGGGGCTGAATCAAGTGGGGTTCACTCAAAACTGACTTCCGAAGCGGGTTGTGAACCCACAGATTTTTGGAGGACAGTTTTCAGTAGAGTAACACACTAAAAGCCATTACAAGTTCAGCGTCTTACCGGCTACAATATAGGAGTTGGGTAATAACAGAATAAACGTAATTATTCTATAAAAGAAAGAAATAAGGTCAGCGATAAGTAAATTAAACAGAATGAAGATGCCATGTGAAAGAGAAAGTATACTTGTGAATTAAGCAAATATACTATCTCCTACAGTCATGTACTTGCATTAGATTTGTACACTGGCTGTCCCGCAATTTAATAGAGTAAACTTCGAAGAGGTATTGCTGATGAAACTCATTTGTTGCATTACTGAACTTAATTAACTCAGAAGTAAAACCATCAGTTGCCATATGTAACTACTTACATACTGTAGTATAAGAATGTTTGTGCGAGAATAATTTCTGGTACGTAATCCGGACAATGGCTTCTTGGGCACTATGCAGATTCAGATGAAAGAGCATATGAAACACCGACACTGAGGTAGGTAGTCACAACGCAGTCGGGGTCACCAATACGGATTATTCTGAAAGACTTCCCACATGTTGGCATATTTCCCTCAGCAGACCAAAAGAGACTTAACTTCTTCAATGGTTGAATAATTTGCCGATATAAATAATGCTCCTGCATTCGATTACCATACAATATTGACCACACGCCATTACATCTGAGCGAGCGATGGTGCACGACAGAGCATCGCCATGGCAACAGCAGCCCGAGTGGGAGGGGTTCGACATCACGACTCTTTTCAAGAGAGCCCTTCATGGCGATGGCAACATAAACACGAAGCGATTGATCCAGGCTGTCGCCTAAATAGGCCGGGGGAGGAGAGTTCTCTCGGTCACTTATCTCCCAACTGGCAATCTGCAGTCGTTCAAATAGCTCAAGGGGATTTCTGCGACCTCTTTCTTCAACAAGACAGACGTGGGATCCTAAACGAGAAGGCGTCCCCGCTATGACTCCATACAAGGCGATAGGATGAGTTCAAAGATGGATAAGTGAGGAGATACCCGCCATGAGATCATTAAAAGTTTTCTGGCAGCCTCAGCTCACATTTCATATGTTTACTAGAATCTGTGAAATAAAAAAATTTTCACTAATATTTAAGTTACTTGATTATTAGCAACACTAATTGGTTCCTGGATGCGAGTGTTTCGCTCGAATGCAATGCGAGAAAAGTTGGACGTTAGGATTCTTGGCACGAATTTAAATAATTTATTGCATCAAAATGTTTGGAATTTCACCTCACCCTGAATCCGATTTCACGAACGCCTGAGTTTTTCGCCACGACCACTCAATTGCTTCTTCTTATATTTAAACTTCTTTAACACCAATATCAGCAATTGTGCATTTCAACTACATAAGCAATCGGAACTTCAGTAATAGTCTTGGGTATGGATTGCTCCAAAGGCTAAGGTTGTTCCGCACTGTCTAATGTAAGATCCTAATACTACAACGCACACATCCATGCCCTGGAATGGATACGAACCCACGACCTCTTGGATGCCACGCCGGACAGTGGTCGGAAAACGACTGACAGGAAAAAAAGTTAAAATATTTAAAAAAAATTTCGAACAAAACTGATACGACAAGAATATACTTCAAGACATAAATTCGCAACCTTGGATGTAATAGTATTTAGCCATTTACATGCCTTGCAAGTAACGTCTTCCGATCCGCGCCATGTTTTGGATATTCGCTGGTGGTTATCCGTAATGCAATGGGATACGAACCAGTCTCAATACTGTACCCTTTCTTTGCATGAGTTAGGCAAAAAAGACTTGATATTAAATAATAATACGAAATTAAGAGCACTTGGAATATTTTTTCGGAAAGCTATAAATCGAGGCCTAAAAAACGAAAGACCACACAATGCCCCGTCGCGATATTTACGCTAATATGTAGCATGGAATAATGAGAGGCGTTTTACGTCAAATTTATTTGCGCCCACTCGCGTCTTTTTACAGGTACGCGTTATTTACTGAGTTTATCACTGGCCGGGCTGACCGAGATCCGCGTGCCGTGTCGCACCCAATTTAGATCCCCTCCTAATTTCGTCATTTCCCTGCCAAGAGACCGGCATTTCCAAGCCATAGTATCCCTACGCATAGGCCGCATATTTTGTTTTTTCCTCCTGTTACGAATTTTCCATCCCCACCAGATAAGGAGGAGAAAACGCCTCGGGCGGTGATACTCCGTCAGAGGGGGCAGGAAGGGCGTTGATTACGGCCGGAAACGGAAGGCTCACTGGCGATTACTTTGGGTCCTTCGTCTTCCTTCCCCTCCAGCTCCTGCACCCCACCTCCCCCCCCCTCATTCATCAGCCTGACAAATCGTCCACTGGGACGCATTATCCATCCATTAGTGAGGACGTCAGCACCTCCGAAGATTATCGACATTTTCTTTATTTTCACTTCCTGCAGAAATACTCCTTCCTGTTTGCTTGATCTTTCCGCTGTCACTTCCTCGAAATGGAATTTCGGGAGCTCTTTTCCGCGTTTAGTCTTGACGAGAAAAATATGTTCCTCACTAAGGAGGCACGCCTACCTATAAAGCCTCCGCACATTAAAATATCATCCATCGTTTCCTGGACGAATTTAGTAATTTACCAAATCTGGTGGAAAAATAATAAATTCGACGAAGTCAGGCTCGGTGAAATTTCATGTCTGATAAAAAAACTTTGTAAATATTATTCGAGTTTACCAAAAGACAAGAGGTTTCGTTTTCAACATCTTCAAGTTTGATCTGAAGGTGTCGGACATTGGACAAAACCGATCTTGTTTTCATAAACTCGTGTAAAATTTACAAACGTTTAGTATTTTCTTTTAAGTAACATCAGAACAACTGCGAGCATGATGGTGCATGATTAACTGCAGGCATGTTTGGAGTAAAGTCACCCCATGCTTCAAAGTCTTTCGCTGGTTGCAGCGTACTATGTGGAGTAAGATCTAGGTATTAAATGTAATCTACGCCGGTTTTTCCATCAAAGGTAATAGTAAATCCACCAAATCACTGTTCTCTGAAACCACTGAGGAGTTAACTTTTGGTAATCGGGAAGAGGGATCGAAGTGAACCCTTTAAATCCACTAATAAATGTGCGATCACGAGTTAAGAATTAAATTTTCCACTTTCCAATTTTTCCCGCCATCCAACCAAAATATTCAATTAAATCAAATCGCCCGACCAATGAGACATTATTTTTTGCTTTATGAAATCAAACGTTATAAGCGCTATTGTAATTCACACGTTCGACTGAAAACAGGAACGACGACCGCAGCTATCATATTCGAGCGAGTAATTTTCCGCCAAAATCAACGCAAAAACGCGTAGATAGTTTCAGGCCAGATATGAAAGGAAAGTAGGTATTCATTGAATACAACTGTTTGCAGATCATTAGCGCGTTTCACCACATCTTACACCAACGCAAATGTCATGCCCTGGCATGGCCGTGAGGTGTCGAAACAGTCACTTGCCCACTCATTTCACCAGAATAAGGCAAATAAAGAGCCCGCAACTTCTTCTGCCGAATTTTCACATGAAGGAGGACGCGGAAATCTCCACATCAGTTTTTATTTCCATAGACCCCTCTCACGGGACGCGAAAAATCCTCCTTGGCAACCATCTAGGAGATAAAATAAACATGCCCAAACCCACAGAAAACCAAAGGGGTGAAAGTGACAAAAGGGAAGGCGCGGAGGCAGAAATTAGCAAACAACACGGACGCTAACTGGCCATTTAGGGGGGGGGGGGTGTAGGGAGGTGAGGGGGGAGGGTGTAGGGAGGTGAGGGGGGAAGGAACAAGGGAAGGCCGCGCCCTTCGCGTTGTGTCACGGCTCGAGTTTCGACGCGACTGACTATATCCCTCATGCGCCTCACGCAGCCGCTCCTCGACTGAATGAGAAACAAAAGACGCCGGCGATAGAAAAGGAGAGTCGCCAAGTTACAATACGTAACTCAGAAACCTTCCACTCTTACGCGAGTAAACTGCCGAAAGCTAAAAAAAAAATATAATTCCGAGTGTATTTTTAGCCCAACAATGAGTGGCATTGTGCCTTTGGGTCCAGCTCAAAGCTGACTGTCCTTCCCTAACTTATAAACAGTCACTTGCGAGGAGCCGTTGTGGCCCAAGCACAAAAGAAAAAGGACTGATGCTCTCGCTAATGCGTGGGCAATTTTTCGTGAATGGGTCGGTGCATCTCAATGAGGATCCAATCACCCACGCTCTCCAGCTACCAGTAATACATACTTTGTCTTTCACCTTACGACATTCTGAGACTTGACAACCCCCGTCTCCTATACCACACAGGACATGCTATCCTGTTCCCGAGACTCTCAATATTTCTTCCCTAACAAAGTTGCAGCCACTATACACCCACTTCAGTGGCTATGTTCGTTCACTTCATCCTCTAAAACAATGCACGGTCAATCATTGACTATGAATTACGTGACAAACGACGGTTACACTTGTTATCGAGTGTTTGTAAGCGGTGTGTAAATGGTGCTCAGCCAAATGAACACTGAAATGACTGAACACAGTCCAGTAGAGGTGAAAAGGGCATAGATTTATAGGAAGAAAACAGCAAAAATTTTAAAAAATAGTCCTCTAAATTTTTTTAATTGATTTAATATCAACTAAGTAACGAACGATTTAAAAATATTAGATACCCTGCCATATTGGAAGAAGAAGGCTCATGTGGAAATTATTTCTTTTGAATTCTCCACAAAATATGAATGACCGACTTACGTCCAAATCAAATTACGACTCGACTATCGGAATCGAACATGGCCTTAAGTCGACGACTGGCTGTACTATTTCATAGGATGTGCTATATCACAGTGATCTAATCCCATCCTGTCAAAAAAATTATCAAACTGAACACACATCTCCTAAAATTACCCATTACATTTACGACCAAGAGTGCAAACATAATTGAGCTAGTTATTTTTCCAACCTTTCAACCAAACAATACACATTTCAAGCAGTTCTTGTCTATCGTTAATAATAATCACTGCCCACTTTCAGTTTTGCTTTTATAGCTTTATTTACATACGATAACTTAAGTCAGATAAGAAAAGGATACCGCAGTGTTCTACTATGCATGGTTGGAAGAGATTGAGCTCAACAGTCCTAGGTACAACACCGTGCAAAACGCACAAGTTTGAAGAGGGGAGCTTTTTATTTTCCTGTTCAGCACGTCAATATCCAGGAAAAACTAGAACCATGGTTATCACTCAGTTTGGGTCTAGCAGCACATTTCCAAAGGCCTCTACCAGGTACCATCGATAGTTAGCCTAGCTTAACGTTCAATTAACGTAATTGTTTTACAAAAGTTGAGTTGAGTGCTATCAGGTCAAGCGGCAGGGTACTCAAACCACCTACGGATCTCCCAGAGTCGTATTGCATCGTAGGGGGCCAGTAACCTTCCCTGTCCGCCAGACACTGGGTCTTGGATACAAGCTGTTTTTTTCTTTCTCCGGTATGACAAAGCAGCCTCATAATCTAAATTATCCCTGACCCCATGGTTTCCATCACTTTCATCTCAAGACCTCCCAACATGGCTCACTCAGGGAAGGTAAAAATTGGATATATATAATATATATATATATAATATTATATTCACAGCGGGAGCTTTCCGCTCGGCTGCAGCCAACAGTTGGCGCCACAATAGGTGGGCGATGGAAGCTAATTTTCTCGCTCCCGCCGAGCGACGTAACCTTACTCAACGAAATAAATTCGACTCGCCAATCGCCGATCCGGTCGCACAAAGGGAAATTCGGGGTCGGGGCGAGAGGAAATCGCCATATTCCACCACGAGAAAGGCGAAACGACGCAAGCAAGCACAGCAACTCTCCCGCCCAATGGCTTGGGCGAATGGGGTCGCCTGTGACGACACCATCGAAAAAAAGCTTGGGCTTCTCCTTTGGCAATAAAACGGTCACCACATTTTAGACGACATGTTTCTCTCGCAATGATGCCAAAGTCAACACAAATCGCCATATTCCAGATGAAGTAGGCTTGATTTCCGAATTGATCAATGGATAGGGGAGGGCAGCAAGGTTTGTAAAATATTTGTGTTGCGATAGGTTTGGCCGTATGCTCAAATTATTAGAGGAAAGAGGTCAGGAATCACTATCAGTGTAAAGTAAAGGCTAAACCTCCAGCAGTAAATTAAGACGGATAAATATACTTAATACGTTAAAAATAGTTTTGCTGTAAGCTTCTGGTTTTTTTCATTTTAAGTTTCTTCTGCTTTTCGATAACACATATATAAATTTAATTAAGTGCGAGCTTTCGCCGATCCTTGTGCCAGCTTCATTTTTTCCTGGCAAAGTCGGCAGAAGAGTCAGCGAAATCTCACGCTTAATTAAATTTAAATCGGTGCTACCGAAAAGCAGAAGAAGCTTATTATGCTAAAAATATATTTTAAACCCAGTCCACTACGGTAGATTAGATCATTAATATAATCTTCTAGAGATGGATAGTAGATGGACCGACGTCAGTAGATTAGTGTTGCTGAGTGATATGGGGAGAGGTTCCTTCCCGGCAGTGTTCCGGCGGTGAACACTAACCGCATTTACCACTAATGTCACAGCGATGAACTCATGGACTAGACGAGGGTCGTATTTACAGGGAATGACAAAGGGGTTAAGTCCTCCTAGGGAGGAGGACAAAACAAAGAGAAAGGGTGACGATGATGGATGAAGAGCACGATTCATCGCAGAGAATAGTCACTCCATTTTGCCCACGAGTTAAGGTGTGTCACGACAAGAATTAAATGGCAGCGAAATCAAGCCCCTTCCGTTGTCCATTTTCCTTGTGCTGCTATCTCAAGATAACCTAATTAAGCAGGAAATCCACATAAGGCTACTTCCGCAAACGATACCACAGCCCCTATGAGGCCTACGGCGAGATGAATGCAAGAGAATTTCCAAATTAATGTACCTGACTCGTTCCCTACAAAAGTCATTTTATATCTGCTTCTAGTGAGTACCCCGAAAGCCACCTTGAGGGTGTGTGACTAGAGAATATTAATATTATGCGGGACATACACCACAAAATACATCATTACAAAGCATGCAGGGAGAGACTGAAGAAAAGTATACATAGCTATTAAGTTACGGGTTATCTGTAGCCGTAAGTTAAGGTAAGCGGAATAGGGGTCCTAGGCACGTTTGGTGTGATGAATTACAGAAGGTTCACATGACACTTTGTAGGTGTACATAATTATCACTAATTTTTATCCAAAACAACAGGGAAGAATGGCATCTAAGGATAGAGTATATAAGAAAACTGCTGATGGGGCAGGGTTGTTGCAGGAAGTCAATACCGGAGCCAACAACTGGGAGTAATTAAACAAAATTAGGTGCTAATATTTAAAATATATTTCGAATAGGCATTTTTTAAATTTAAAATGTGGCTTAATATTAACTTATAGCACGTCCGCTAACAGAGTTCCTACTTCAGGCTGATAATAAGCATTTTAAAAATCACTCCGCTAACACCTTCAATGGATGGTATGGCAACCGTTCGAGGTACGTTACTCTGGAGGGGGAAACTCAAGCTAAAACGTTACGAAGCTCTTAGCGTGCAATGATAAGGGAGGCCGTGATAAGAGGGGCCTCTTGCACGGCGGAGAAGGATATCCTCTGGTCTTATCGCGGCCGACAGCGAGTCGAACTCCCTCCACTAAGGACGCAAGCTCCATAATCACTCGCGACGTATAACTAATGCGTCACTCTCAGCAACCGCATGATATCTAAAACGTTTCCATGCAGAGCTACAAGACTTAATAGGAGGTCCCATTGTATGAATGAATCATGCTATTGAAAAAATATTTTTAGCACCTTCAGTGATAAGTGTTCCCTAGCTATCTGCAAACATACATTCACTCCTTCCCACAATACCTCTACCGAAAAGTTCACTTGAATCATATTTGGCTGAGTGGCGATATTAGCCGTAGCATAGAATACAAATTTTCGATGCCGCAGCAATTTGGAAATTTCGTTGGGTACTGATAATGCACCTGCAATTTTCCGAAAAATAAAATATTTGTAAATGAAGCAATCTAACTTGTTGCGGAAGTTATAAACAGAAAACTACAATCATTGCGGGCTAAATGCGTTAGTTCGGAAGAAAAGTCACTCCATTTGGCCCCTTGATCTGGTAAAATATGTCGCAAAAGTATATATTCAACCAGTCAGCATAATAAGGACCAATGGATCCTTTCGAGACTCATGTATGTTATCGGCATTGGCAATGACTTAAACCGATTTAGTCCAAATGGAGGAATTCTTCATTTCTTTTGAGCTACACAGACGCCTCCTACCACTAAATAGTCCCAAGCCTCGTAAATAATATCAATTTAGTATAATAGCATTTCTAACGTTTTATTTGTGATAAAATTTCACTCAACCTTATACCAGGATATGCATTTCTGCTCATCAAATATCGTGGTAAAAATGTTGGGGAAACAAAATATTGCTACATCATGCGTCACGGTGATATCACTTAACTACATTGTTTGGAAATGATGAATTTGGAGAAACAATCCACCTCACGAGTAAACATGACTGAATAATTTATAATATATTAAATCTGCCATGATTTATAAGGTAGGTGTAAGCTAGAGCTCACGCCTGTAATTTACGTCTTTCATCTACATCTACATTTGCGCAATACCCTGCAAGCCACCGCGAGGGAGTGAAGATTACCAAATTACTAACTAACTAGCCAGACTAAATTACTAACATGCAACTAAGAGCTACAATGACACTACTACATTAAAACGTAAGGTAGAAGAATCATGTGCAACTATATGGTCACTATCTACATAGAGATGAAATGATTACAGGTTAGAAAGGCATTTCTCTAAAAATATTTATACGCATTTCTCTGGCATGTATGAGTTAATGTTAAAACATCCTTGACGTACCACACTCTATTCTAACAATATTTCACCTACCTACCCTTTTCTGTGCTGCCTATTATGTTTTCTTATGCAACACGGGAAAAATGACATTTGAAATCAATCGGCATGACAATCTATCTCTCTAACCTTTTTTATCTGACCAAATCTAGCACAATACGCATTGTTTCTTAATTCATAACCTATCTTCAGCGAACCCACCCGTTTTAAATTTCTGCAGGAGACCTCTGCGACGTCTGGAACAGTGGCTGGATATGGCGTAACAAGATTCCCCCACAGGATATTTCCCCGGCGATCAAACGGCGAGTGATGGACCCTTTACAAAAAAACGAAACTTCCTCTCTCCTCGCCGCTCCTCCGCATGCCACGAGTGCATCGACCCGTTTCGGCGGAATAAAACTTTAGGGAAGAAAAAGAGAAATAGCCGTCCATAAATACGGCGCGGCGCACTGTGGTCTGAAATCGGATATAGCCGGACAAAAGTCCAAAATTGCTTCTTTTGAGGTACACACTTGAAACTTGTCATAAACGCTCAGAATTGATCACTAATCATGGAACAATAAGCCATTTTTGGATGATCTCATCCGTTTTTGAGGTACAGAGGCCCAAACTTGGCCAAGTTTCCAAAAACACACCCGATCTTGCTTTTCTTCAAAAATATTTGAAGTTAAGCTGCTGGTGGAGTTTTGGAAGGATTTTTATGAAGTAAAAAACATTATATTCCGGTAATATGGTACTTTATCTATATTATCTGTTAGTTTCGAAGATTTTGGTTAATATTAGTGTGGTATTACGTCGCAAAATGGCGGACCCTTTTTCCGGGTAAAATTTGACATAAAGTAGACAATATCTTTAGTTTAAGAAAATTGCCACCGCAAAAACTTTCATGAAAGTATTTAATAAAGGTATTTTAAGAATGTAAAGCAAAAATCTTGGAAAAAAGTTTGCGGCTGCGAAAATGAACGCAATTTTTCGATCGCGCTTCACGGCACGGCTCCGCGACGCGGGGCCTAGAGACTCGGTGACTCCGTTGGATATTTCAAGTTGTTTGGAACTAATTATTGAAAATTGTAATTTTAACCATGGTATACAGTCTCTATTGACCTGAAATACTATATTGAAGATATTACGTGGATATTGGATTGATCGAATTGATCACTGAACGCGTGACTCTGGTATACATGCTCTGGTTTGGATACCTTACGGATTCTTGCCGCATGTTGGAACATCTTTTGGTGTAGAATTTAAGTTTTCACGCGAAGGGTACCCTACACATTTACCAGGAAAGGCAACAGTCAGAGATTCTTTTTCTACTCCTTACCCTTTTCACACTTGCCGAGGAGGAACGTGCGAAAAGGGGCTTTTTATGACATCGCGCAGACTATGACGGTATTTAACGGGTATTTCCGAAGGGCTTTTTCCTTTTCCCTTCAAAAACGCATTTTAGCTGGCAGTTCTTATTTGGATTTGGTGGATGAGTGTTGTGCCTGTAGTGATTTAGTGATTTGCTAAAATCTGTGTGTGTCTAGTGAATTGATTCGTCATTGAATATGTATCATATACACGTACATGGAATATACATATATATCATTGAATTAGTTTCGCTGTTTATTTCCTGTGTTGGTCAGCGGGGTTTCTGGTTTACTCAATAGTCTTTCTTTTTCAAGGTTAGTATTTTGAATATAATTTTCAGTATCGCTATTTATTCTTAGCATTTCACTCCGACGCTTATAATATTCCTTTTTATAAAGCTTCACGGCGTTTTTTCGCCGATCTTATATTATGGAAAATATAATCGTGAAAGGTATTCATCGTGCGACTTTCATTACATAATTTTATCTGTCGGATCCATACACAGATTTTTGTGTTGTCCAGCTCTGAAATGACATCATATCAGATCACACGTTTGGAGCTACACAACAAGATAATTGAGATGAAAGGAAAATCATTGCACGATAAAAAAATATTCTTGCTGGATTTGTTATCTCGGACTTTGAATTTAGAGAATCATTTCGATGCCCTAGATAGTGTCCGTGAATTTCTATGAAGGTTCTTGGTATATTACCAGAAAAGGTGGGAAGAATGTTTTCAAAAAAACGAGCAATTTTTAGCTCGCAATAATGCATGGCTCAAAGAGCCAATTATTTTCCTGGAAGCAGTTCGTGAGTACCTACCAGGTACTTCTACAATGACCGGAATGTATTTTCTGATTTATTTCTTTTTCCCAATATCATGGACGAAGGTTTTTACATGGAATTTATATCTTAACATTATTGATTCATTAGGTTCATTGGGGCGACCAAAAAAAGGTTTTAGGACTTCCTCAGACAGGTCAAAAAGAAGAAAAGTCCAAAATATTGAAAGTTCTTCCTCTGCTGCCGAGCTTGCATTGGCAGCCTCTTGGCAGAGAGGAAGGAGATAGTGCTACCGCTCAACTTCTCACGGAAGTAACGACTACCACTCCCACTAGAGCAAAAAGAATTCTCACTAGGTGGAGGAAAAAAGATGAGATGCAGTCGGAGATGTCGCCAGAGGAGGCTCTATCTCTGATGATCACCACTGAGCTGACAAAGAATCAGTATAATTGCTCCGCTCTTAGTTACGGGCACAACCTGTACCCTAGCTATGTGCGAGTGTTAAATGCAAAAAGCGCTGCATACCCCGAAGGGATACACATAACAGAAAACATTAGCGAAGTGAGTTTACAAGATCTATTGAACCATACAGAATCGCGGATACTGACATGCGTTTCCACGACTCTAGCATCCGGCAACAAAGTAAATTGCACATTAATTTGCAAATATGGATTTGATGGGATTTCGGGCCTTTCGCAATATAAACAGTTGTGGGAAGAAGCAGATACTTCAGATGAATATTTATTTATGAGCGCCATGGTGCCACTTCGTTTGCTGAATGACGCAACTGGTACGAGCTTAAGGCATTTCATGTTTCATACCTTGTTTATCTTTGGCCAATCTGATAGCAGTACAGTTGAGTACCAATAATATATGAACTATTTAAGGTGAGATTATCTGGAAAAATCCTCGCCCGTCGTCAACCATATTTTGCCAGCCCATTCGCCTTCAGTGGCTAAAAGAAACCAAGGAAGTTGCTATGGCGGAAAGGAATTATGTACAAAAGCAGATAGACGGCTTAAAAAATTGGAATTGGGGAAATTATTCTGTTCATTTCAGCTTGCTTCTGAGCATGATAGATAGAAAGGTAAGGATTTTTCCTATTTTTAAATTGATGGACAAGTAAATGGTGGTGGATATTGTTAAACAAATCTATAAAAACATTTTTTGGGTATGCAATGCATTGACTGATTGTGCTACTATGAGGTGCTACATCTGTGGAGCGAAAGCTTCTCAGATGAATGATTTAAGGGCAATGAAAGATCGACCAGCAGATGTTACTAAATATTCCTTTGGTCTGTCTACCCTACACTGCTATGTTCGGTTTTTCGAATGCGTATTGCACATATCGTATCGACTGGAGTTAAAACAGTGGCAGGTGAGAAATAATCCAAACAAGCTGGAAACTGTATTTAAGGTAAAATAAATATCTTTAATGATAAATAAATAAATAATGATAAATCTCTTAATAGGCCCGCGGGAACCTAAGAACACAGCTAACAGAAAAAAAGATTAGCATTCAGAAGGCATTTAGAGAAAGGATGGGGTTGATAATGGATGTGCCAAGGCCTGGATCAGGAAACACGAATGACGGTAACACGGCAAGACGTTTCTTTGATTCTCCAGAGCTGGCCGCTGATTTAACTGGCAATTGTATAAAATGAGCCCAACTTCTCAGCAATAGCCACCAATAGGAAAATTTTCTTTCCTTTCTAAGATTTATGTTCTGATGGGATGTGCAAAGGTAAAACTTACAATAGCAAAATTAAATTTCAATGTCGTGTTTACCAGAGTCACGCGTTCAGTGATCAATTCGATCAATCCAATATCCTCGTAATATCTTCAATATAGTATTTCAGGTCAATAGAGACTGTATACCATGGTTAAAATTACAATTTTCAATAATTAGTTCCAAACAACTTGAAATATCCAACGGAGTCACCGAGTCTCTAGGCCCCGCGTCGCGGAGCCGTGCCGTGAAGCGCGATCGAAAAATTGCGTTCATTTTCGCAGCCGCAAACTTTTTTCCAAGATTTTTGCTTTACATTCTTAAAATACCTTTATTAAATACTTTCATGAAAGTTTTTGCGGTGGCAATTTTCTTAAACTAAAGATATTGTCTACTTTATGTCAAATTTTACCCGGAAAAAGGGTCCGCCATTTTGCGACGTAATACCACACTAATATTAACCAAAATCTTCGAAACTAACAGATAATATAGATAAAGTACCATATTACCGGAATATAATGTTTTTTACTTCATAAAAATCCTTCCAAAACTCCACCAGCAGCTTAACTTCAAATATTTTTGAAGAAAAGCAAGATCGGGTGTGTTTTTGGAAACTTGGCCAAGTTTGGGCCTCTGTACCTCAAAAACGGATGAGATCATCCAAAAATGGCTTATTGTTCCATGATTAGTGATCAATTCTGAGCGTTTATGACAAGTTTCAAGTGTGTACCTCAAAAGAAGCAATTTTGGACTTTTGTCCGGCTATATCCGATTTCAGACCACAGTGCGGCGTCTCGATTCTTCTCGCCCGCCTCCAAGGAGCCCCGGATAGAAAACGGAGCGGAGTGCAGGGGGAGGGTGTGATTGCAGCGGACAGGCGCCAAGTCACGTACCAATACGAGCAGCGTCTCCGAAATGCGTCGGGAACGCGATATTTCAAAATGAAAGGAAAGAATAAAAAAAGAAGGTCTCCTGCTCTCCTCTACGAAAACAACACACACATATTCCCCGAAATAAAAGGCTTACAACGAAATGCTTCCCGCGAACTCTCCTCCCTCCTCCACGGGCAATATCGATCCTCGTGCTCGAAAAACATCGTAAAATTAAAAATGTGGGAGCTCACGGCTTCCCCATTCCGATGTGCAGTGCCGGCACGAAACGTTCGCAGACTTGGCTTGGAAACTATGTCGAAACCAGGAAGAGCGAGTTCCGCGACGCCTGAATACGAGACGATTGAAATTAAAGACGGAAAATCATTGCGAGTAAGATTTGAAGAAGACACATCTACATGGTACCTGGCACATATTGGACCATACACCCTCTCGAGGGGTCTTGTAGGGTACATATTTTGTGCATGAATTATTTCCCCCTGTATGTGGCAGCGGTTACTCAACACCAGGGAATGCATGGTCGACGACAAAAAATTGTATTTTTATAACTAGATTAACAGTTTTTATGTTGATTTTTATAATTTCACCAACTAATTTCGACGCCTTCATAGCCATTCAGTCTCATAACTAAAACAAACATCAGGCGAGATAGTAATGATAAAATATTTTTGTCATCAGCCAAACCCGAAAGGAGATGTATAAAAGGCGACACTTGCATGTTGTAGACTTTGAGGTCCGTTTATACATGCAAAAGTACCTAATTAAAATGTAAATTATCAATACTAATCAATTCCCCGGTGACCTCGATAAAATTTGACGTCGCCCCTTTCTGTACGGGAAAGAATGATACTTTGAATAGATGAATTTCCACAGAGTAAAAATCCACCTGGACCCGGATCCCAGTCGAGGTGAAATTTTTTCTTTGTGGAAACTTATCTATTGTGCACTTCCAGCGGGTGACTCCGCTAAGGCATTCGTGGCTAGGTCGCAATCGCAGGTCGCATGATACTTTTAATCTCTATCAGTACACATCTCTCTAATTTTATCTTTATGATCTAGTCTACCAAAGAGCGCAGGGGTTTGAAATATACCTTTTACATATTAATAATATATATCCCTCATACATTTATACTGGATGCTTATTCTATACTCAAGCCTACGATCTGATACCAGCCCCATCCTAATTCTTCCACCGATATACACATCCTGCAAAAGCTTTCACAAAACCTCTTTACTAACCTAGCCAAATCATCCCTTTTGCCTTCTTTTCCTCCTCTTAGAGTATCATAATAATTAATTCATTCCTAAATGATCCAAGTTATGCGTATGTTTCTTTAACCTCGTATTTCCATCTGTGAGTAATTTCTTCTGGTGCAATACCCTCTCTGTCTGGGTGATTTTCCCCACTATTTCCTCCTTACAATGTTCATCACTGGCTATCTTGCTTCCCAGATAGCAATACCCTTTCCCTCCTCAGGGTTTTGATTTATTAATTTTAACCCTTAAGTCTTACCCTCTCATCTTCCAACACATACCACTATTTTCGCTTTGTTTTTATTGACTTTCAGATAATATTCCGCCAACGTCATTTCTCAACTGACTGCCGTCTCCCTTTATCTCTTCCTGCCGCTTACATGGCTGCAATGTCATCGGAAAATCGCATCGTACTATTTTTAACCATATTTAATGGATACTGACTCTTGAAGCCTTCTCTTTAACGTCTCTGAATTACGTTCGCGATGTAGATCAAAAATAAAGGGGGAGAGTGCACAACCCTGTGATACTCCTTTCTTTTCTCCTTTCTTAATAATCAGGTAATCCACGATGCCTATTTATCACGCCCTATTTTGACACCGAAGGCACATGAAAAAACAATAGTTAAAATTGTTATTCGGCCAGTCAGAGGATAAATACATAAAAAATGACTTTTCTCCAAGTTAAAAACGGATAGAATAAACGATGAAATGAGATGGGTGCCTAAGAAATGCTATTGAACCAAAAACTAATAACAGAACGTATTTTATACAGAAAATCTCTATAGACTGTAATGAGTTAAGCTCCAGGCTGAAAAAATTAAGAGCATTATCAAAGGCCACGTTTAAAACGAAAACCAACCAATTTAAAATAGTGGGTCAACCATGGATCAGGCATCTGAACATTCTGTCGTGCAACGAGCATCAACATTAAGTTACTACTATTCGAGCCACCACATGGGTTTCTTGGCTACAGAAAAGCGTTCGATAAGGTAAGGTACTTGAAATTAATCGCGCAGTTAACATCTATTGGGATAGACAATAACATAATATACAGAATAAGAGACTACTTAAATGAACGGGTTCAAACGGTGCTATATCATAATGTGCTTAAATAAATTAAAAGTACATACGTCGGGTGTTCCTCAGGGAAGTGTTATAGACCAAATTTTATTCCTTCTTCACCTAAATAACTGAAATACCATAATTAACGATAATCTATAATGCCAACTGACGATACCCGATGGAGGATTCGTAAAAATGGTTCTAGATTAATGGGAAGAGAGAGTACGAGAAAGATACTAGGTACTCGTTCCTTATCGGTGTATGGGATGCATGCGAGGTACATCTACATTTACATCAACGTAATACCCTGCGAGCCACCACGAGGGTGTGTGGCAGGGGAATGGGAGGTAGGTAACGTTAAGGATTTAGAGCGTGTCCAGAGGAGATAAGCAAGGTTTGTTAAAGGCTTTTACGATAGTTGCGTTTAAGTTATACCTTAATAAACGAACTAGGATGGGAATGACTGCCAGAAAGAAGAATAATATTTAGACTAAACCCTATTAAGTAAATTTGAAGCCAATTTGTTTACAGATGACGTTTCATATATATTAAGCACCCCTGCGTATTAAGCTAGGTTAGATGAGATGAACACGAAGAGAACAAGAATAGTAACTAAGAATGGAGTGATGGACTCGCACCGATAAAATAAAAATTTTCCGCATACAATAAACGAACGTATAAGGCAACATAGTAAGGGGATAGGTTGGTGAAATACTGTAACAGTAGTCTGTAATGCATTAAGCATGTTTTCGCATTGCTAAACCATGCATGCTAGGGAAATACGGGTAAATAAATGTAGAGAAACCAGTAATCCCTTCATTAATATGTATATAAAGATCATCTAGTTGTACGTGACTCTCACATCTAACATGCTTCCATGAAGCACTAGCATTAAAGCTCTTTGTTGCATGAACGTAGTGTATTACGTGGATGGGTGTGTCACAGGGGGTGAAATAACCACGGGACAGGCATTACATACTGGCAACTACGAGTCACAATGCTACTATTCATATGTACTTTATGAAATTCTGCTAGATATGCAATCATGAGTCGCGTGGACTGACTGGTTAGTCTCTAAATGGTAGGTTAACAATTATTGATTATGCAAGAATTTCTTCCAATGGATTGCTTAATTTATATTTCCCTTTCATGGATGAGTTCATCAACATCTACGACATACCCTGCGAGCCACCGCGAGGGTGTGAGGCAGGGGTGAAGATTACCAGAATTGCACCACTTACATGAAACTAGGAGCTACAAAACCTAATTGCATGCAACTGCCATGTAGCCATTCGACTAAGGGTACAACTAAGAGCTTCTACGCAATACTAACGATGCAACTAAGACATACCAACCTGACCTACCACCTACTACCACAGACTACTGTAAATTAACAATATTTAACCTACCTATCCTTTCGCTCTGCTGCTATTCTTATGTATATTTTATGACGGTTGGATGGAAAAGGTGTGAGAATCTACCTCCCTAATCTTGTTTGTCTGGTCAAAGCTGGAATAATTCGCATGGGTTCATCATATATATCTAACATCTTCAGTAAGCCTAGTCGTTTTTAATTTCTGCAGGAGAATTACTAATATTAAAATGCGTAAGTATTCATCTACATCTACATAATACCCTGCAAGCCACCATAAAGGTGTGTGGCAGGGGGTGAATTCTCACCAAACATGCAATACATATCATGCATAAAAAAGGATTAGTAATAATACTCTAGTCTAAACTTCAATTTCTTTAAAAGATAAAAACTGCAAAGCAAGCATGCAAAAACATGGTGTTAGTTGGATTTGCTCAAGATCCTTATGCTATCCATTGATACAATCGCATTGGATAAATTTAGCGCTATTCATATCCCTAATTGTGCGAGAAAAAAGGACATTTTCAATCTGTCAGTTTGGCAATCAGTATCACTATTCTTGTAATTATGGTCCAGTCTACCATAGTAAGTTGGGGTTCGCAAAATATTTTTAACGTTATCACTGAAAATATTATCTTGGAATTTATTTAAGATTTTTAGACTAAATTTCAACCTACAATCCGACTATGAATCCCATTTTAATTCATTTAATAGACTGGTACGCAAATATAGGTATCGTTCCGTCCCTTTACAAATTAATATTACCGATCTTTGCTGCACACATTCAACTTCATTATTTATACCGATTTCGTAAGGATTCCATAACGGGCAGCATATTCCAAATGAGGTCTAACAAGGGAAATGTAGCTGATTTCTCGTACATGATCGTCACATTTACCCAGTACTCTTTTGAAGAACCCCAGTTAACGATTAGCTTGACCTATTATTTCACGCAGGTGTTTACCCGAGGAAAGATCATGTGTCAGTCTTATTTCAAGATATTTAATGGATTCCACGTTTGCTAATTCATTATTACTTATTTCGTACGTGCTAGGAGGAGAACAATTCTTTTTCCAAAAGTTCATTATTACACATTCTTTAAAATTTAATTCTAATTTCCAATAATAGTTAGAAATACAGGAGTGATCCTAACTATTCATGAATAATTTTCATATTCCTCGTTCAAAATTCATATACTGCAACATTACTCCTACCGAATTTCTTAACTCTTTGTGTTTAGCGTTGGGAACAACGCCACCAAAATGCCCTTATCCATCTGCATCTACATCTACATAATACCCTGCAAGCCACCATAAAGGTGTGTGGCAGGGGGTGAACTCTCACCAAACATGCACTACACATCATGCATAAAAGTTGTAATTAAAAATTAAAATAGCAAAGCATACATGAAAAAACATGCTGTTGGTTGGGTTACCTTTAAGTCCTTATACAAACATGCAGCTACCAATGTTATCTATTGCTACACTCGTACTGGATACATTTACCGTTATTCATATCCCTAATAGTACGAGGAAAAAAGGACATTTTGATCGGCAATCTATTTCTCTAATTTTGTGATTGTGGTCCAGTCTACCATAGTAAGTTGGGGTTAGCAAAATATTTTTAACATCATCACTGAAAATATGGTTTTGGAATTTATTTAAGAGATTAAGTCTAAATTTCAACCTGCGATCTGACAATGATTCCCAATTTAATTCATTTAATAGACTGGTTACGCTAATAAGGTTATCATACCGGCCCTTGACAAATCTTGCCGATCTTCGCTGTACACGTTTGAGTTCGTTATTTAGACCGATTTCGTAGGGATCCCATACACCGGCAGCATATTCCAAATGAGGTAAAGAGAAGTTGTACACAATCAAATGTTATCTTATATTTTAAAAGAAAAATTTGAGGCTACCCTGTGCAATCTTCTCATCTTCACCAGTTACAGTTATTATGAGTATTAGAGGGAGAAAAAAAACTAGTGCTGATAACAAGCATACATCAGGTTACTACCTCCCGTGTTAGCACATTTTCTTCGCATAGCTGACTCATACGAGATAAATGATGCATGCAAATAACGGCAGTAAGTTATGCAATTTCCTCAAGGTTGCCGCTTGAGGCATGAGGGCAAAAAAGAATTACAATTGAGACTTGTTTTGACACCTCTCCCTCAATTCCCGCCATATATTTCTTATTACAGTCGGTTAAAATTACATTAAGACACATGGAGGGAGATTCCGTTTCCCCCTTCTTCCAAAGACGACGGATGGACGACACCAACCTCGTAAAATTTTCCGAGACTCTTGGCTTAAATCCACATGCCGCGCGCACATGAAAGGCGAAGAATAAAAGTTTTCGAACAGAAAAAAACTGACATTTTTAAGAGCGGCGAAGGCGGTCCCCGGCATTAAAAATAAGAAGACTGACTGAAAAGAAGACTTGACCTCGGTTGTTGACCGCTCCCTCTCACTTCGAGCGAGGGGACGGAGACACGTCATCCGCCGTTTTGGAAAACAGGAGAGGACGGGCAAGTGACGTAGTCCAAGGTCCCGCATTCTAATCTATTCCGCGTCGTGTTTTTCAGTTTTTATTTTCAAAACAGTAAAACGTCGCGGCGAAGCCCAGCGTAACTATCCGTTCCGGCCGCTTTGACAAATCGTAGACGATGGGTTTTTAAAATGATGGGAGTGCCTCAAAAGGGTTCCGACCAACTTGAGGCACGTCAAAAAAAGATTTGACACGTTAGATTGGATACATACAGTACCTTGTGAGGCAGAGAAAATGCTTGTGGCAGGGGGTGAGGAATCAGTAACTTTGTCATTAACAATATGATAGGTTTCAATGCGGACTCAAGTAAATTCACTCCGGGACCACGGCAGCTTACATACAATACATTCCGTCCGAGATATAGCCCCAAATTCGGCTACTAACGATTAAATGATCATGCTCAATCTATTCTAATTTAGGCCCCACTTTGAATCTCTAGCCAGTGTATGGGATCCGAATGAAATAGGTTTGATAAGGTGGGCTAGACAGTGCGCAGCGTAGAGAGGCTAGTTTGTTAATAAGTGTTACGATAGGTTTAGTAGTGTATCAGAATCAATACAAGAATTAGGTTGGAAATCATTATCATATCTTAGGTTAAGTACAGATTAAATCTATCGCAAAAATTTAAAACGGGTAGATTTATTGAATATGTTAGATATATGTTAAAAACACAGGCGTATTTTGCTAGATTCGATCAGATACATAAGATTGTCGTAGCGTTATATTTTAAATGTCATTTTTCCCCCGTACTATATGAGAGCACAATAGACCGCATAGCAAAGGGATAGGAAAGTGAATTATTGTAATCTGTAGGGCATGATGCATGTATTAACGACCAATCCCTTAATTACTATGTAGATATTAACCATCGAGCAGCATGGACCGTACTATGAACCATGTTTCCATGTAGTGGCCTGATTGCATGTAAGTATGGGTTATGACTTACTCACTTATGGGTTAGACAGTAACATTATATCATGGATTAATGATTTTCTGCATGATCGGGTTCAAAGGGTTGTTTTGGACGGTGTTTCCTCACCGGCAGTTAAAGTCACTTCGGGTGTCCCACAAGGTAGTGTGATAGGTCCACTCCTGTTCCTTCTGTACATTAATGATATCAGTAAGGTGGTAAAAAGTAAGCTTCGTCTATTTGCCGATGACGCAGTAGTGTACAGGGAAATTCTATGCCCGAGCGATAAAGAATATTTAAATATTGACCTACAAGCAATTGAAACTTGGTGTGATACATGGCAGTTAGAATTAAACTTTAAGAAATGTCTTGTAATGAATTTTTGGAAAAAGAATAGCTCTCCCCCTAGCACTTACAAAATAAGTAATAATGAATTAACAAACGTGGAATCCATTAAATATCTTGGAATAAGACTGACAAATGATCTTTCCTGGGGTAAACACATTCGTGAAATAATGGGTCAAGCGAATCGCAAACTGGGTTTCATTAAAAGAGTATTGGGTAAATGTGACGATCATGTACGAGAAATCAGCTACTTTTCCCTTGTTAGACCTCATTTCGAATATGCTGCCAGTGTATGGGATCCCTACGAAATCGGTCTAAGTAATGAACTTGAACGTGTGCAGCGAAGATCGGCAAGATTTGTAAAGGGACGATACGATAATTATATTAGCGTAACCAGTCTATTAAATGAATTGAAATGGGAATCATTGTCAGATCGCAGGTTGAAATTTAGACTTAATCTCTTCCACAAATTCCAAGGCAATATTTTCAGTGATGATGTTAAAAATATTTTACGAACCCCAACTTACTATGGCAGACTGGACCATAATCATAAAGTTAGAGAAATTGATTGCCGAACTGACCGATTCAAAATGTCCTTTTTCCCTCGCACTATTAGAGATACGAATAACGGTAAATATGTCCTATCGGAGAGTAGCAATGAATAGCATTGGTAGCTGCATGTTGGTATGAGTACTTAAAGCTAACCCTACTAACAGAATGTTTTTGCATGCTTGCTTGCAATTTCTATCTTTTTTAAATAGTGTAGTTCTGACTACTATATTAATACTATTCCTTTTTTATGCATGATATGTAGTGCATGTATGGTGAGCAATCACCCCCTGCCACACACCCTTGTGGTGGCTTGCAGGGTATTATGTAGATGTAGATGTAGATGTAGTGTATGTTTGGTGATATTCGCCCCCTGCCACACACCCTCCCTGTGGAGGGTGTGTGGCTTGAAGGATCGCATATACATAGATATATGTAGATGAATCTAAATGGACGGTTTGCTTGACCTATTATTTTCCTGATATGCTTCCCCACGACACTTTCCTGATATGTTTCCCCACGACCTATGGTAGACTGGACCATAATCATAAAATTAGAGAAATGGATTGCCGAACTGACAGATTCAAAATGTCCTTTTTTCCTCGTAAAATTAGGGATATGAATAACGGGAAATACATCCAATACGAGTATAGCAATGGATAACATTGGTAGCTGCATATTGGTATAAGGACTTGATGGTAACCCTACTAACAGCATATTTTTGCATGTTTGCTTTGCTATTTTTATCCTTTTTTTAAAATAGTGAAGTTTAGAACAGTATATTAATACTAATACTTTTTTATGCATGATATGTAGTGCATGTTTGGTGAGAAATCAACCGCTGCCACACAACTTAAAGGTGGCCTGCAGGGTATTATGTAGATGTAGACATGCCTATGAGAGGGTGACGGGGTGGAGCAGCAGTAGTAGCCGTTGCGCGCGTATTCTACGAGCAGCAGTGGCTATACCGTAGGCGACCCTCTTCGGAGGCTGGGCTCCGTTACCAAGGCGAGGATGGCGATGGAGTGGAGAGAGAAGAAGTGTTTTGCGTGCGATGGTCGTCGGATGGAGGGGAGCGGCAGAATGACAACGAGGAAGGAGTGGGGATGCCAGGGGCGGGAACGGAAAAGTACGGAGCAGCATCTGCTCACGTGAAGGCTCAGAGTGCTCTCTCGTGGGTGGAGTGGAGGGGTACGGGGGAGGAGTTGATATCTATGTCGGTGGGAGGAGGAGGGCACTGAGATGTTAAGTCGGAAGGGGAAAATGTGAAGGATTGATATGGGACAAGAGGGGTACCCAAGTGCAAGTGACAGCACTTCGAGCTCGACTCGGCCGAACTGATAACAATCCAGAAAGCGGCGGAACTAACAAGGCCAGTAATCACATATATCTCCATTTGGAGACCTCTCTTACTATCATCCGTTCTGGGTAACTTGTTCTCAGTTTCAATCGGGTGTCATTGATTAGTAACTTTATTATTGCAAATAATTTTAATGATTCCCCAACTGATTTAGCAATCACAACTCAGCTTCAATGAAAAGGCATATTTTTAATCCACGCGACAATAAAATAAATATGCTGGTTTACCATACTTCATACGAACATAATTCCTTTTTATCCTCAGTCGGAGTTACCTCTGACTCTCTGATCTCAGTGATAAGAAGAACGTAAATAAACTCTAATCCTGAAAGAAGAACAAATTACGACCACTGATGGAAGTTGTCACAAGCCATTAAAAGACATCAACATGCATGAAAAATTCAATATGATGACCAAGGGCGACGAAGGGCATCAATTTCAGCAGGAATCATTCACTGAATGTTTCGCATGATAAGATATGATATAGAACTTTGACGATGAACGAGGGAGATGGAGAGCTTCGGTTTCAGCAGGAATCATACACTGACCGTTTCATCTCGGCCATGGAGGTAAATGCTCTCCATTCGATTCTTTAACCAAATCTTCACCCACTTTGCCATTGAATGTTTGTGAAACTTGATAAGGCAATCCTTGGATTCGATATCGGACGAGAGGTGGCGTGCTTTGGTGGACAAAGAGAAGAGCTAACAGATAAGAAACATTACGCATGAGCACACTGCGAGCTCATGGCGTGAGAGGAGGTGGAAACGGCGGGAGGGAAGGAGTTGGGGGCGTGGGAGGGATGGAGATAAGGAGAAGAGGGTCGCAGTGATAGGCAGAGGCGCCTCATGTGGGTTGATTGGCCGGAGGCGAGGGATGCTGTGACGGACTGGGGGGATCGAGAGGGCGAAGATAAGGACGGAATGTTAAAGAGAAGAAGATGGCTTATCTCCCTCCAAGCATGTGCATACGCTGACAGAACCTCGCGCGTGTGAATGCGCAGATAAAATACGGCGAGCCATAGTAAAATGGAGCGCCTTGTAATCACACAGTCATCCCACCTTCATATCGGTGAGAGATAAGACGCTGATCACCAGGTAACAAGGCTCCAAGGATGGGGCACTGATAACACTAAAAGAAGAGGAATCTTTCATGAGCTAAGGAATTTTTGACGCTATTTTAAGAATTAACTACTGGGATGACGATGCCCAGCAACTATTTCTTATCTGTGGAGATAAAAACTTGTTGAAGAAGACTTTCTGCTCAACATTTTGCCGCTACGTTTTTTTAAACGATCACTCTTCACACACCAGGCAGATTATCTCGTTTTTCTTATTTGAATTAGGTGATCTTAATACTTTCAATGTATAATGATTGTTAATAATGCCTGGAGAATACTGAGAATTCCATACGCATTGAAAATTCGTTTTTAGTCTGTTATGTAGAGAATAACAGATGCAGAGAAACCAATAATACCAACAGACCGAAGTTCAGTATTATATTGGCCTCATGGTTGAGCGCTTATCTTCTCTCGGATGAATACCACGATGCCATCAGTCATGCGATATGTCAGGAGTCTAGCGTTCCTCGCTAAAATTACT
This sequence comes from Platycnemis pennipes, assembly GCA_933228895.1. NCBI lineage: Eukaryota > Metazoa > Arthropoda > Insecta > Odonata > Platycnemididae > Platycnemis > Platycnemis pennipes. The sequence goes on from OW121849.1 coordinate 27,441,792, forward strand.
AGTACGATGTCTAGATGCGATGCGCAGTATTGGCGTACTGAAGAGCCAGCATATTTTTTTTTTTCGAATCTGTGAGATGGAACTTTTGAAAATTCTAAAAATATGGTATCCATTACGTTTTCTTATACGTTTGAACATGGACTTTTTAATCTTCAAACGACATTGCCGCGCTTGCTATTGACCAGATACTGGCCCACTGTTTTTTTGGTGAAGGAACTGGCCACTGAGGAAGTTTGCATTTGCTTCATTAGGAAAATGTCGCCACACAGCACTCAAGTAGGGAACAGTATTTAATGGAAAATCTACCACTGCAGAGATTCGAAGGCGCAGCTTCGAAATGGGAGGCTATTACTCTTCGTACCACACCAACCTGATCCCACCCAAGTTTTTGGAGTATATAAGCTTGGCGACCGAGGCTGAAAAACAATTTTCACCAACCTTCGACTGCTCGGACAGAATGCTCAGAATCAAAGAGTGTGTACTAAGCGAAGGTTTCCATACGTACGGTTAAATGATAGGTTAAGGAATGTTTTTCCTAACACACTAAAAAAACTAAAAATAATAATAAAAATAACTAAAAATAGATTAAAACCTCCATGATACTATAGTTCTTTAGATCAAAAAATAAAGTTAGGTGCATGTGTGACGGGGAGACTTAAAAGTAATTTTTACGCTCACTTGAAGTAAAAATATCGATACGATCGAAGTCAACTTGGGAGTCGAACACTCTGTACACAATTAATTCCCCACACTTTTCGTTGAAAACATGATGAGATAATTATAATAAGATATCTAGCATTGTGTCAATTGAAATTTGAAGTGCAAAAATAAGTATTCCCTTCGATAGTATCGAGTAGTAACAGCCTAGGGATTACAGATATGGAAATCTTAATATGGAAATATCATTCATCGTAGGAATTAAAGATTAAATAGAAATACTGCAATATCCTTGCTTACATTTATTTCTCACGACCATGCTTTATTTACGATTTGAAATCTTCAGGTGACCTTCATTCCTAGTCCTTTAGATACCATTCAAACGTTGAGGTAACCTGAAACAGACTAGTCATTTAGTTAATACTAATAATCCCTCCTTGAAACGCCTATACTTTACTAGCAATTACGAGAGATCATATATTTACAGCGTCGACATTTAGTAAGACCTAATATGTCATTCAACGATTAAAAGAGCAAATATGTTTTTCAATGTTCAAATGTACAGCACAGATTACTAACTGAAAGATCGTTACCACACTGACAATTATCCTATCGGCTAGGTAGATAATTAAATACTTATCACGAGAACTGAGATAAAAACAGGAGAGGAGAATGTTTACCTCAATCAATCGTACCAGTAATGAATTATCAGCACAATGCCTTGGGAAACCCGAGATGTGACGATATGGTATCTTTAATCTCTGAATAAGGAGCAACATCGGATGCTGTATTTGGCCCGGAATATTTTGAGGAGACTAAAGGCTTTGTCTTTGCCGATAACTTTCGTAACTTCAACTTGATAAGTTTATAGAACGACTGTTGACGCCTGCACATATTCACTTTAGAATCTCTATTGATGTGATAAAAGAAAAGTTCTGATAATGGACGTGATAACTAAATATACAGATAAAGGTGATTCAAGATTTACGAAACCGTTAGGAAAATTAATGTAACACATTCATTGTAAATATAACTAATGAATTTTTATTGATTTATTTCAACATCAGTATCCATTTTTGATTATGAATTGTGTCAAATAAATCGTGTATTAATCCATAAATCAAAATAAGTTATTTTCTTGACGAAGGATTATATTACATTAGATTATATTTTGAGCCACAACATATCGAAACATAACCCTTCGATTAAAGATGAGCAACCATTTGACATGTAAGAGTTTTTAAAGTATTCGGCAACGTAGCACCACATAGTATAACATAACCTCGAGCCACAAATACTTAATTATTTTTTTACCTTTGTTAATGATCTCATAGAATCTAACAAATGTGGCCTCCATGCTCTCTAACTCTCCAAGGGCCGTCAACCGCAACATATCGGCTTCTGTGCCCCAACACCTTAAGGATGAGGTACGACATAAAAGTCAACAAATGATAAATCATTCAGTGTCAGACATGAGAGTTTTGTCACATAAATGCAGCTCCAGCACTGGTAATTTATAAGTCCAAAAATAAATAATTATTATTATCACGCTTTCGAGGAGTTTTCTAGACACTCTCTCACATATGAACAAACTAAAACTTCTCAAATATTACTGGAAACTACGCCAATATTTCCGTAGCAGTCGCAACATCTACACTGCCGTAAAAAAAGAGGATCACTAATAAGTTGCAACACGGTATCTTTCAAGACTTACGACACCTCAATCCAGCGTTCAAACACCCTAGAGAAAGATAGTCTTCAAGCACGTTATCGCCTCCCAATTGGCTTCTCCATTCGACATCAAATATCCCATTTTACTTCCCCTCTTCCTTGTAAACTTCCTTCGCATTCTCTTCCATTACGCCAGAATAGTCCATCGATTTACACCTTTCCATTACACATTTCTTTGGTTCTATTCCTTCCATTCATCCGAAAACCAATTCTCGAAAATTCTCCTATCTCAGCTAAAATCCTGTTTCTTCTAAACGAAGACTTTTTTCCATTAAACTGCCAACCAATTCTCACGTAAAAACCTCGTTTCTAGCACTTTTTAAAGCTGCTTCTTTTGCAAATACAACTGGTGTTCAGTTTGTAAACTCACTTCGTTCCAATGGTTTCGGCAAGATTTTCGGAAGATATTCAGCCTCTACCGTAATCCATGTTCTGATAGTGATCCTACACAATTCTTCTATGAAAAGCAACTTTTTGCAAGATACTGCACAAAATCATTATTTCATATATTTCAAACGATTTATCCAGCGTTACGTAGCATGCAAAATCCAAATTAGAATAAAAGATTAAAACTAAAAATCCCTGCGACTCTACAGCAGGTGTTCAGTAGGATCGCAAACAATCTTACGCGTAGTAACTATAAAAATGGTATTACAGCAAAGCCACAAGAGATGGTTATTAAATCATCTCGGAAAAATAAATCGGTACATGCAAGTATAGAAGATAACTTCAAACTATAACTACAGAGATGAATGAGAACGGTACTTACAGAAATATTTAAGGCTATACTCTAGAGGGAGGCATTTCTGGTGAATCCTGCGCATAAAAACTCTCAACCTGCATGCAAATATAATTCTAAAACTATTTTATATTCATACTAATTAATTATATCTTCGGTAACCTTTGTTATATCTATTACTATCATATACTGTTCGCGGAAACGACACGTAAAATATCTCATTCACAATATTTTCCCAACTTTATTGTATGACCTAACTCATCGTAGCACGATGGCAATTTTATCGTTCATAATCACTTCAAAACAGCAATATACCTGAATGTTTTGCAAGAGATTCAGCTTCTACTTAAATCCACAACCTTAAGGTGATTACCAAATAAGATGCAATTAGGATCTTATGTACTTTTCTTTGTGCTAAAAATATGTAAATAAAATATGCGCAAAGCTGTAAAAAGGGAGAGAATGAAGAGGAGCTAGGCTTCAAAAGGGGCTTAGGAAGGCGACCGAAGGCCAGATCATATGCGCCATTAAGGGGAGGCATGTGACTGGGTACGTTTACGTAATAACCTGCGAGCCACCGCGAGGGGTGTGGCAGGGGTGAATATCACCAAACATGCACTACTTACATGCAACTATGACATGCATAGGTACTACGTCATGGAATAAGGGTAGAGGAGGCGGCCTTGGTAGAGGAAGGAAAAGTTCTGAAAACCGAGGAAGGGTAGACAGAAACACAGGGTGTGCTATTGGCTACTCTTAAAGCTGGGCACCGAGGTTTTTACTGTCTAACATTCCATTCGATAGACGGAGTATTTCACTCCATGTACTCTCATCTACATCTACATGTACATAATACCCTGCAAGCCACCATAAAGGTGTGTGGCAGGGGGTGAACTCTCACCAAACATGCACTACATATCATGCATAAAAAAGGATGAGCACTTTTATAGGTACTTTTCAAAACTACGCTATTTAAAAAAAGATAAAAATAGCAAAACACATATGCAAAAACATGCCGTTAGTTGGGTTAGCTATAAGTCCGTATACCAACATGCAGCTACCAATGTTATCCATTGCTACACTCGTATTGGATATATTTACCGTTATTCATATCCCTAATAGTACGAGGAAAAAAGGACATTTTGAATCTGTCAGTTCGGCAATCTATTTCTCTAATTATGTGATTATGGTCCAGTCTACCATAGTAAGTTGGGGTCCGAAAAATATTTTTAACATCATCACTGAAAATATGGTCTTGGAATTTGTTTAAGAGATTAAGTCTTAATTTCAACCTGCGATCTGACAATGATTCCCAATTTAATTCATTTAATAGACTGGTTACGCTAGGCTGTCTACGTTATCATACCGTCCCTTTACAAATCTTGCCGATCTTCGCTGCACACGTTCAAGTTCGTTATTTAGACCGATTTCGTAGGAATCCCATACACTGGCAGCATATTCCAAATGAGGTCTTACTAGGGAAAAGTAGCTGATTTCTCGTACATGATCGTCACATTTACCCAATACTCTTTTGACGAATCCCAGTTTACGATTCGCTTGACCCATTATTTCACGAATATGTTTACCCCAGGAAAGACCATATGTCAGTCTTATTCCAAGATATTTAATGGATTCCACGTTTGTTAGTTCATTATTACTTATTTTGTCCGTGGTAGGAGGAGAGCTATTCTTTTTCCAAAAGTTCATTACAAGACATTTTTAAAGTTTAATTCTAACTGCCATGTATCACACCAAGTTTCAATTGCTTGTAGGTCAATATTTATATATTATTTATCATTTGGGCATAGAATTTCCCAGTACACAACTGCGTCATCGGCTAATAGACGAAGCTTACTTTTTACCACGTTATGGATATAATTTATGTACAAAAGAAATAGGAGTGGACCTACCACACTACCTTGTGGGAGACCCGAAGTGACTTTAATTGCTGGTGAGGAAACACCGTCTAAAACAACCCTTTGAACCCGATCATGCAGAAAATCATTAATCCATGATATAATGTTACTGTCTAACCCATAAGATTTTAACTTCAAAATTAGTTTGCTATGAGAAACCTTGTCAAATGCTTTCTTGAAGTCTAGAAATATAGCATCCACTGGAGTATTATTTTCGCCAGAAACTAAAGTATCGTGGGAGAATCTCTCATGTAGAGATTGGTACACCAATGAAAAATCTCTGCGATGGTCGGGAACTCGGGTCTTCGGGATTCAGAGCCAGTAGTCTAGCCACCCCCAACAGTGAGTCCAAATTCTTAGGAGATTTAGGTCACTATTAGTAGTCGCGTAATCTAATCTTACATAATTTGAGCGTGCATTCAAATGTTTTTAACGCCTTCGAAAATAAAATTGCCTTTATATTTTACGTGAAGGATTCCATACACATATTAACTTGTGGTCGAAGAGAGAACCCAACCAATCTAGTATCACTTACTCATAACACTAACACTTTTATCACCAAGACATTTTTCAAATCTAGTCTATCATTCTGAAACACGTTAAAATTTCATAATCAAAACTAAATACCTGGAATGGATAAAACCTATCGCGTCTTTCCCCCATAATACACAAATTGTTATGCAACACGACACGGATAAGAGGAAAGTAAAGCCAAAGTCGGGAGATGAGTCCAAAGATGAGAATCGTGGGGGCGGGGATGAATGGGAGGAGTGGAGAAGTGGAGTTTGTTCCGGCTTCCTTCCTTTCCTCCACGAAAGGAAAGTAACCGTGAAGAAGGACGTTCCACACCGGCGGCGAGGAGTATATAAGGGGGTGCGGGTGGGGGCTGTGTGTAGAGGTGTGAGAGAAAGGGAACAAATTAAAGAAATAAAAATAAGACGCTAAGGACACTGATTTTTTTCCTGTCGGTTGACTACCAAATAGTAATGGGAGGGGGCCACAGAGGGTGTCTCGCCTCTCCCTCGTCCTTCAAGGACACTATCAGCACGTCTTTCACACCAAACACACACAAACACACAGACAAAAGAATACTTTCTTTGGAAAAAAAATCCGACTCAAGCCAAAGCCATCATCCAGCACTTTTCGGAGTGTGAGGGCACGAAACGACTCCCAGAATGCTTTGCACGCACCGCGGAGCACAGGGGTGGGTGCCTACCCGTCCCAACCCCTTCCCCGCCCACCGAGGAGAATGAATAGTCAACTCTCTCTCTCCACCCACCCTCGCACTATTGCCCCATCCTCTCTCCACAGTTCGCTGGTCGTCCTTCGCTTGTTCCGTTGGCCTCCGCGGGGTCGGCATACCAAAGAGCGCGTCTGCATGACGGCCGGGAGGGGGAGGAAGGGGGAGGTGGAAGCTCCCGAAAAGCCACCCAACTACGGCGTGGGAGAAAGGGAAGGGAGAAGGGGGGAGAAGCAGTCGAGTCCAGTGAAAAACTTTTTAAATATCAATCCCCTCCTCCCTTTTAAATGGGTCCGCGTAATGAGCGAGGAGAAAATCCCACAAGTGGAGATAGAAACCGGATTTGCCTCATGTAACTAAAGATAAAGAGCAATGTACGCCATGACCTTCGCCGTCAGCGCACCGAAATCCGAACAGGTTCACACAACTGCACGAGATCCATTAATCAAAAGAAAAAGGACAGGAGTTGGCAGCATGTAATCATTAGTCCATCAGCGCAAAAACCCAAAAAAGAAATGTAATAATGGATAAAACTCGAGTTGCAAGCAGGTGAAAGTATACATATGTATATAAATCCAATTATTGGACTTGGAGGTATGATGAGGGACTTTTATTTTCTAGTTAACGGAACATGATTTTAAGTTTATTTGGAACAAGCGACAAGGCCAATTTCAACAAATAAATTAACCTCCGGGAGAGCATATAGGAATCAGCTACGCACATGACCGGTCAGTTATTTCATTCACATTTTCATAAAAATAAAAGTATACGTTATAGTACACTCGTATTTTGTCAATTACCCTAGAACGGAGGTTATAATTATAACTTTCTGTTTCTTTGTTGCATATTTGGATTCCATTTCTGCATGGAAAATACAAGAGGACAAAAAGACACCTTCCTCAAATAAGCAGTAGGAAGTAGAGAAATTTAAAATAAGGCGCCAAAGGCAGTATCCGATTGCAAATGGACGCAAAGCAGTGCAATAGATTTGCCGAAGTGTTCTTTTTTTTGGTTTGACACATTTATAAGTTATGATAATTTTTGCTTCCCACAGACAGTTTTGTATGTAAATTGAGTAAAGTGACGCTTAGAGATATGTAGTATCAATAGAATAGTAAATATTATGACCAAGTGACCACAAAGAGTAACATTAATTTTTACATGAAAGCATAATCTATACAATACTACAAACACGTACACACGATACAAAACCAAAGCAGTAATACTCAGCATAGACAGGTTAAAAAAAAGGGGGTATAGATAGGACGTATGTATTATATTTTAAATAGCAATACTCAGCATAGGCAGGTTAAAAAAGGGATATAGATAGATAAATGGGTATGTAGACCGTATGTATTATATTTTAAATAGCAATACTCAGCATAGACAGGTTAAAAAAGGGATATAGATAGATAAATGGGTATATAGAACGTATGTATTATACATTAAATAGCAATACTCAGCATAGACAGGTTAAAAAAGGGATATAGATAGATAAAGTTATATATAGAAGGCATGTATTATTATTTCAAATAGTATGGGGAAGGCAAGATTCCGTAATCCCTTCATTATTATGTGGATACTAAGAAACTAGTTGCACGTGACTCTTACATATAATATGTTTCCATGAAGTAGCAGCATTATAACTCTTAGTTGTATGCAAGCAGTGCATGTTTGATTACATCTACATCTATCTACATCTACATAATACCCTGCAAGCCACCACAAGGGTGTGTGGCAGGGGGTGATTGCTCACCAAACATGCACTACATATCATGCATAAAAAAGAAAAAGTATTAATATAGCAGTCAGAACTACACTATTTAAAAAAGATAGAAATTGCAAAGCAAACATGCAAAAACATTCTGTTAGTAGGGTTAGCTTTAAGTACTCATACCAGCATGCAGCTACCAATGCTATTCATTGCTACTCTCCGATAGGACATATTTACCGTTATTCGTATTTCTAATTGTGCGAGGGAAAAATAACATTTTGAATCGGTCAGTTCGGCAATCAATTTCTCTAACTTTATGATTATGGTCCAGTCTGCCATAGTAAGTTGGGGTTCGTAAAATATTTTTAACATCATCACTGAAAATATTGCCCTGGAATTTGTGGAACAGATTAAGTCTAAATTTCAACCTGCGATCTGACAATGATTCCCATTTCAATTCATTTAATAGACTGGTTACGCTAATATAATTATCGTATCGTCCCTTTACAAATCTTGCCGATCTTCGCTGCACACGTTCAAGTTCATTACTTAGACCGATTTCGTAGGGATCCCATACACTGGCAGCATATTCCAAATGAGGTCTAACAAGGGAAAAGTAGCTGATTTCTCGTACATGATCGTCACATTTACCCAATACTCTTTTAATGAAACCCAGTTTGCGATTCGCTTGACCCATTATTTCACGAATGTGTTTACCCCAGGAAAGATCATTTGTCAGTCTTATTCCAAGATATTTAATGGATTCCACGTTTGTTAATTCATTATTACTTATTTTGTAAGTGCTAGGAGGAGAGCTATTCTTTCTCCAAAAATTCATTACAAGACATTTCTTAAAGTTTAATTCTAACTGCCATGTATCACACCAAGTTTCAATTGCTTGTAGGTCAATATTTAAATATTCTTTATCGCTCGGGCATAGAATTTCCCTGTACACAACTGCGTATTGGCAAATAGACGAAGCTTACTTTTTACCACCTTACTGATATCATTAATGTACAGAAGGAACAGGAGTGGACCTATCACACTACCTTGTGGGACACCCGAAGTGACTTTAACTGCCGGTGAGGAAACACCGTCCAAAACAACCCTTTGAACCCGATCATGCAGAAAATCATTAATCCATGATATAATGTTACTGTCTAACCCATAAGATTTTAACTTCAAAATTAGTTTGCTGTGAGAAACCTTGTCAAAAGCCTTCTTGAAGTCGAGAAATATAGCATCCACTGGAATATTATTTTCGCCAGAAACTAAAATATCGTGGGAAAAGAGAGCAAGTTGAGTTTCACACGATCTGCTCTTTCGGAAGCCATGCTGGACATTGGACAATAAATTCTGGCTATCTTGGTGTCCCATGACTGAACTGACAATTATATGTTCTAGGACCTTGCATGAAATGGATGTGAGGGATATAGGTCTGTAGTTAGATGGCTGCTCCCTATCGCCACTTTTAAAAATGGGTGTTACATCGGCTGCTTTCCAGTCCATCGGTACGACGTGTTCGGTCAGGGATTGATTAAATACTATTTCAAGGTAGGGGGAAATTTCGGATGCTAACTCTCTATATACGCGGGAGGGAATTTGATCAGGGCAGGAGATTTGTTGGGGCTTATATCTTTAAGTAATTTTTCAATACCATTACAGGAAATGTCAATTGGTTGCATCAACCGCTGAAAGAGGTCAGGTAACACGACAGTTGAATCCCCGGAAGGTGGGTTAAAAACGGTTTGGAAGAAGGAATTTAGCAAGTTAACTTTGTCGAGTGTGTTTGTGGTCATTTCACCTCTATCATTTTTAAGTGAATGGACGGCAGACTTATGGCCTTGCACTTCCCTTACGTACGACCAGAGAAAAAAACTGTGGACAGAGAGACTCGAACCAGGGACGTAGACAATGTGAAGCGAGTACTTTACCCCTAACCCAAACTGCACTTACCTTACCCTCGTGGTGGCTCGCAGGGTATCGTGTAGATGCAGACCCATCCGCCATAATTTCGGCAGGATTTGTATCTGTACTTTAAACTTACGATCTGATAATTATTCCCTGCCCAATTCCTCTATCAATTATGACACCCTTATAAAACTATCGTAACACCTTTCATCTACACATCTACATCTATATGTTACCCTGCAAGCCACCGCGAGGGTTTGTGGCAGGGGGTGAAGATCACCAAGCATGCACTACTAACATGCAAACTAGCAACTATATTGTCTCATGCAACTTGATTGTTAGTATCTATAGTATTTAAGGGATAAGAGATGCATCATGCACTATAGAATACTCTAAAATATTTCCCCTACCAATCCCTTTCCTATGCTGCCTATTCTATTCTCTTATTGTACGGGGGGAAAATGCCATTTTGAATCTATCGGTACGATAATCTATCTCTCTAATCTATTTATCTGGTCGAATCTAGCATAATACGCTGGTGTTTTTAATATGTGCCTAACATCTTCAGTAAAGCTATCCCATTGAAATTCCTCTAATAGATTTAATCTGTACTTTCAACAAATCTATCTGCTTATATCATCTTTTAACAAATCTATCTGCTCTAAGCAGCACAATGTCTAGTTCTCTGATAAAACCTAATTGATTCGCATCCCATACACTGGCTGCATATTGTAGGCGAGGTTACGAAAAGACCGTCGCAGGACAAGGAAGGTTAAAAGGCGCACCAAGATAATGAATGACTCTCCGCCGAATGTTTCGAAAGGCGGATAGCCCGGCACCAACCTGCTCCGGTCGTTTTGCGTGATTGGTCAGCAAGACAGGGGGGAAGAGGGAGTGGGGGGGGGGGGGGGGGAGTTGCAAGGTGACAAGGGAGCGGTGCGTGCTTTCGGGGTGGTGAGGCGAGGGTGGAGGCAAATATTGACCGAGTGGGTACCGAGCACACAAGGCGTTTGAAGGTGAAAGGACGATAAAGGAGAAGTAAACTATGCGGAGATAACAGATGCTTGAAAAGTGTGTTCGTCACCGAGAATGCGTGATCCCGGCCGACATCCATTAGCACCACGTCGGGACTAATTTGTGAGGTCTAACCCGGCGAGGAAAAAATGCTCTTCCTTTCAGGTTCATCGTTTCTCAAGAGACGGTTTCTTGGTGACCGTGTCACCAGTCGGGCCATTATGAAATACACTGCCTTAAAATTAGGACCCGATTCCATAGAAATTTACACGGTAAAAAAAATATCGATCAACATGACGAAAATAATTTTGATAATAGCCAATAGGCCAAATAATTAGTTCGCGATGTGGGTCTTTGCATTCATTGCACTTTAATGAGAGTGCGGAATTCCTGCCACATATCCTGGCAATGGCCTGCAATGTAGCACAGGCAGGTCAATTTAATGAAAGTAAACGTCCTTTATATTTATAAGGGAACATTTCATTTCCCTCGGCATGTCTCGGGTTCAAAATTCAAAATAAAAGGTCGTACACACTCAATTAACTGATCAGGGATAACTCAAGTGCAGCGTAATCTAACCAGAAGACAATTTTCGCTCTGGATGAAATCCATGACTCTTCAATCGGGTGATTTTGACTTTCGGGAAGAATTTAGAGATAAGAAAACTGGGAAGAGTCGCTACACTACTAACTCCATAATTATCGTACTGACATGATGCATTTTCACTATGGATCTCCTGTTGCATAAAAAAATGCGATGAGTCTAGATGTAAAGTAACTTGATATTTAGTAGGTAAAGTTCTAATTTTGAAGGAGGAATAATTTTACGGGGTATTTTCCTGGATGAAATGGCCAGCATGGCCAGACAAGTCGTACCTTTCTCCATATTCGTATCGCAGCCCTTTTGAATTCATCTCCGCGAGACTTTTAATTAAATTTGAACGAACTCGGTAGACTATCAATATTTGCTTCCGTCCCTTCCGGCGACCAAGGCATTGGAGGTAAAGCAACGGTGGCAAAGTTCACCTCAACCATGAAAGCCGGCCGTCAAACTTTGTCAATGTTGACGAAGCCTTAATTTGGGGACGGAGCTATCTAGGTGATTGCACGGCAAGGGCTTTACAGAACGCGAATTATTTTTTGTAAAGAAGAGAACATGGTAGATACACGTTTATTGCACGAGAAGTTGTAATCAATTACTAATACAAACACTTTTTGCTAAATGTATAAAACCCCTATGAAGCTTTCGCCAAGATTCATTTTAGGAATTTATTTTTGCGTGTGACTATGCACAAAATAGAAACTTGGTGTGAGTTTATAATTGATGAAAAAACCCTATTTAAGTGCATGAACATTATACCTGTTGTATTCATCCTTCACTTAAATACGCCACGCATATGAACATGCTTGAATATCTACCGACGAATAACAAAACACAAAAAGAAAATGAGGCAAACAAGCTAGCCCCTTTCTGATCATATCGATATGAAGCAAGTCGGACCACACCCATTGGGAAGCCGAGCCACTTCCTCAGCACCAGAGACTCCCGTTGGACAACTGAGAGTAATGACAGAACCAACAATATTTACCCGAGAAATAAGAAAACAGGTAATCATTAAGTGAGAACGAGGAGGAAATACAAGAGGGGATCACGAAGTGGAAAAATAAAGGATGCATGTCGGGACCAGTCGATTTTAAAACACCACGCAAGAAAACACGAAATCGAAGAGAAAGGATGAAGAAAGAAGGAGAGAATAAAGAGACGGAAATGAGGGATGAGAAGGAGAGAGGGGGGAACAGGAACTGAGAGGAGGACGCGGGAGATGCGATTGCCTCTGGAGATAAAGAGAGCGGGAAGAGGGAGTCGTCGGTACCTTCTCCCTCCTCCACGCAGGGAACAAGAGGGAAAAAGCACGCTCTTACGCACTCCGCGGGAACACGCGCTTCCTCTCGAGGAGTGCCCATTGTTCGGGAAAGTCTTCCCTCTTCGCCTTCTTTTCTCACAGCACCCTCCCTTCCTCCCCCTCGCAACCCCCGCCTTCCCCAATGCATCCCCACTCCTCCGCCCTCCATTCTGAGATCCAAGCACTGAATCATCCCGTCTCCCACGCTCCGATGCCTCCTCCTCGCTCGACCACGACCGACACCGCCCCTTCCCCTCTTGCCCTCCACTCCCCTTTTCTCTCTCTCCATCCGAGATCACACTCGAAGGTAAGTCCACCAATTCTAGGGCGCCGCTTCTCTCCCGCAGTCCAATGAAAACAGACTGCTCCCACCCCCCGAAGAGAATACAAGCAGATCCATCACATCCTCTGTATCGTTTCGTCCGCATCGAATCTGAATCTTACCAAGCAGTGTGGCGAGAAATTATTGAACACAACATAATTAAATGAATTAAATTGGGAATCATTGTCGGATCGCAGGTTGAAATTTAGACTTAATCTCTTAAACAAATTCCAAAACCATATCTTCAGTCATGATGTTAACAATATTTTGCGAAGCCCAACTTACTATGGTAGACTGGACCATAATCACAAAATTAGAGAAATTGATTGCCCAACTGACAGATTCAAATTTTCCTTTTTTCCTCGTACAGTTAGGGATATGAATAACGGTAAATATATCCAATACGAGTGTAGCATTGGATAACATTGGTAGCTACATGTTGGTATAAGGACTTGAAGCTAACCCAACTAACAGCATGTTTTTGCATGTTTGTTTTGCAATTTTTATCTTTTTTTAAATAGTGAAGTTTAGAAAAGTATATAAATACTAATCCTTTTCTATGCATGATATGTATTGCATGGTTGGTGAGACTTCACCCCCTGCCACACACTTTTATGGTGGCTTGCAGGGTATTATGTAGATATAGATATACAATATTCATGGAGCATCCTTAACAAAAAATTGAAGCATTAGACACACATAAGGAGTGCGTAAGTGGAGCAATGTACATCGTAACAAGAAAATAAGTTTCTCTACTTCCTCTATTTAATTATTTCGAGAAAAATTATAAATAATAGCATTACATATGAAATAAATTAAATATGCGCTGCTTCGTTAGCGATCCTGTAGCACACCCCCAGCTACACTACATCGCACTTATATATAATATCCTGCAAGCCGTCTCAAGGATGTGCGGCAGGGGGTAAATAACTATTAATAAGCAGGGTACGATGCAGTTTTAGTTGCGCATACATCAAGTAAACGTGCACACGATGTGGGTTATTAGCAAACAATACAGGCCATTAAACGTTTTTAAAACTAAGAAGACAAGCTAGCCACAGGTGCACCTATAAATAGCTACAAAGTTCATATGACGTTTAGTGAAAATTCACCCAATACCACACCCACATGAGATAACTTTCAGGGCACGGCGTGAAAGAAGATGAAGATAAGAATTCGTGCCCGAGGACGAGAGAACAATAGCATGTCAAGAAGAGCATCCAGCAGGAACGGAGTGGACTTGAATTTTCCCAACGCCAATACAAGAAACCTCGGGAACGGAATAAATCAGCAGTTCACGCCCCGTAACGAAAGTCGCCTTACCGTCGCTTCCAGGAAAACCGAGCAACCTGCACTCATTACAACAGGAACCATCCACACAGGATGATAATTTACCGCACAAGGTCCAGACTTTCCACCTTATAATTGGCGATGGCATTGTGACCTCTATTATTGCTTTCGTCGGCGTGGTTTCATACATGTTCTAGCAACTTGCATTGGTTACTAAGGGAAGGTAAGTGAAAGCCGAGGACATCTGCACCATTATATCTACTTATACAGAGAACCCTACAAACAAGTGTTAGTGGGTGGTGAATCTTCACTGAACATATATATATTCACCCATAGATTACCACCCTCCCGAGACCCAAGCACCAATAGCACCCTAACATGCCCATCACCTCTAAGGTACGTGGCATGGGATAAATGATCTCCAATCTTAATCTGGGGAAATAGAATTAAAACTACGAAGTCAAGAGTACCCTTGTGGTAGTGAAGCATATCGCAAGATTATGCCAGTGAACTTTAAAATACTCAAGAAAGACAAGCTTATTATTACAAGAGCTAAAGAAAAGCCTCATGCAAGATATATGGAGCCAGTGATGAAGGATGTGAAAGAAAAGAAATTAGTAGATGTGAAAAGATTAGCCGATAGAAGAACTCAGTGGAGAGCTGCGTCAAACCAATCTGAGGATTGATAACTTATGATGATGAAGAAAGAATTATATTTACTGCAGCAGGAATACAAGGATACTATTAAACAGAAGCTCTTGTATTGTGCTCCTAGTTGCATGCCAATAGTGTATGTTTGCTGATCTTCACCCCCCTGCCACACACCCTCGTAGTGACTCGCATGGTATTGCGTAGATGTATAGGTACAACTGCATTAAAAGAGTTAAGATGCATGATATATGACTGTATAGGTCCACATTATTGTAAACATCATGTCGGATACCACTTTTTACACAGCATGCAAGGATATAATTACACTGATATACTAACCATCTAGTTGCATGTTGAGTCTACTATCAAACATATTTCCAAGTCATAGTAGCATTGCAGCTTTTAGTTGCATGCCAATAGTGCATTCATAGATATATTCACTCCCTGCCATACACCCTCGCGGTAGCTCGGAAGGTATTGCGTAATGTAGATACTTAAAAAAGCCAATACTCATGTATTGCACACTCAAAGCAGATATTCAAAAACGATAAAAATCTAAATATCCTCGTCATAAACAGGCAACTTCGGAATAGCATATGTATTATTGCCATTAGATGTATATAATGACATGTTACATATCTCTGTCCAAAGAAATATCTCTGTAATTCTATCTTCATCATCCAGCCTATCATAATAATTAGTGGTGCACGACGTGGAGTAGGTAGTTGACCGGTATTTACCATGATATCCACTGAATCCTTACTGATGCAGCTACATTATACCCTGCAAGCCAAGGGCGTGTGGTAAGGGGTGAACCAACATTCTAACTGCATTACTGCATGCATGCATTAACTCAACCACAAGCATTGTCAATAGTAGAGAATAAAACAAAGTTTCAGGCTTCACTTCATGATACTCTAAAAGAAGGAAACACTTGAAAAATAGTATTATTCACACATACACTTATAAAGGGAAAATAAATTTACTCTTACCACCATGCAGACATGCATAAAATACTACTCCGTTCATTCACTATTTACATGTAACTGACAATGAGAGAGAGCAATGTTACCACCTTGAGGAAATTAGTCGACAAGCAGTAGCGAGACACGTGAAATGATGGCTACATACCAATACGGCAATCTTTCATTCGTAACAATCTCATGACGTAACCTTATCTTTAAAGATAAAATTTCAATGTTTGGGGGGATCAGGGTCCTATACTCCTTCCTTATGCTTCCGAAGACGGCTATCGGTAATCAATTGAGAAATACTTGGCAGGAGACTCCGGCGACTCTGTTCGGGAGCCGGTGATGTCAAGGTCCCGGCCGGAACCCCACTTTCACACCGGAGCGGAGAGGAAGGGGAGGGGGAGAGTGTTTGGGAGGAGGCTCCTCCGTCCCGCCTTCATTCCCACAGCGGAGTAAGCACAGGGCTCACCGGGGCGGAACGGCGAGGGCAGTCGGCAGGGAAGTCAGTGGAGTGGATCGAAGACAATGAGCGGGGGGAGGTGGCGATGGGAGGGATGACGACGATGACGGGAGCTCCAGAACCCTCCCCCCCCTCCCCATCTTCGTCCCCTGCCCATTCCGTGAAACAGGAAAAGGGAAAGGGCGAGTGGGAGGGGGCGGGGAGGCGCGTGGGAGGAAGATGACGAGGGCCGAAGCGAAAAGGAGCGCCCTAACTGCCGATAATTTCTCGAGATTCCGGAGCGGGGTGAGACCACCTACATCTACATAATACCCTAAAAGCCAACGCAAGGGTGTGTCAGGGAACGCTATCACCAGGCAGATAAACCTATCCGTTTCAAATTCCTGCAGATTTTATGGTAGTTTTACCAAAGAACTGATAATGATTCCCAACCTACTTCTCCTAATAATTTTAATACATTGCTTAACAATTTAAAACATCTTTAAAGAAACCTAGCAATTCTACGCTGCTCAAGTTGCGAGCAAACCCTTAATCATTCGGATCCCATACACTGGATGCATATTCTGGGTGGGGTCTAACAAGTGAAAAGTAACATCGCTCTTTTGTCTTCTCGTCACATTTCCCTAGTACTCTTTCAATAAATCCTAGCTTTCAGTTGGTTTGGCCGCATATTTCCCGGATGTGTCTTCCCCATGATATATCTTATGTAATTGTAACATCTAAGTACCTTACGGAACCCACACCTTCAATTATATTATATAGTATACTATATCGTATAATAGTGAAGTATCGCCCCATCGATCTCTTTCTCTACAGGTTCATGCATTTACCAGGATTGAATGCATGATCCACGGTCGACTATCCCATTGCAATTTGCCCTGACGTACATCTGTCCTAGTAACCGGTGCAAATAATTATCCCCCAGTGATTTCAATACACTTTACACTCGTTTAAGGCGGAATGCGAATGAAAATTGAAGCACCTGCAAGGATATAAAGGTTATCAAAAATGAACAACATTCCAGAAGAAGGGAGTCGATGACAATTTATTAGCGTGAAAAAGTTAGGGTCGAGATGTGGAAGATCACTTAGAGATTTATGTCTACATGTCACCCTGAGAACCGCTGTAGAAGAAGAGTATCAGGAAAAATCACTACATTAAATGAGGTTTCGAAGAAAAACGGATAAAAACGGAGACGTTATTTTTGTGAAGTATTGACTCTTGATGGAGTTGTAGCTGCGGGCTGCTGGTGTGAAAGAAAATTCTTGAATCTTTTGGTATAAAAGTTAATCTCCTTATTTATTCATTCCATATCCAACCATATATAATGACCTGGTGACCCATCAACATGTCATTATACATGAAATGTATGATCACCACGCATATAAAATCAAAATTGAATCCATTTTAAACGGACTATCACTCAGGCATGCAAAGAATTATTCCGTGTACGCACTACCTGAAAGCAACTGAGAGTGCAACTAAATTGATAATTCTCTACAAAGTTTTGCAATAATTATTGATAAGTTATATTTAAGCCGCATGCCTTACATATAAGTACTTCTTCATCGACATCCACTGACTCGTACCATTAGAAGTATTCAGGTATTTTTTTAATTTGGTGGGCCTCTTTATCTCTCAAGTCTAAGGTTCCCAAAAATTAATTAAAAAATACGAACTTCTGAACCCTCACAAAACATATCTTACGATATGGGCTATTAAAAAGAGTGATTTCGTTAGTTTTAATGTTAACTGAATTTTGTTCTAATGATAATATTTGAGGAAGGATGAGTAAAGAAATTTAGGAGATAACTGAGGGGAGAAAGACGGAAAAAGTATGTGTAAACTGACAGACGAGCTCAGTGAGTATTAGAGAAAAAGATTCTACGGTGAGGAATGCAGTAGAAGTGGCAAAGGAGAATGCAACTGACCGTGACCGTGGAGGTACCTGAAACCAAAATACACCATAGTGAGTAGTAAATTTAAGACTTTTTGCTGACGACGCGGTAGAGTACAGGGGCGTTTCAAATGAGAAAGAATGGGGATCAGTAAGACACTGGATGCAATTCAAGCTTGTAGCGATAAATGAAAGTTGGACATAAAAAACTAAAAAAACTATAAAGACAAAGCATAAAAGAGTGTGTAGATATAAATTATCGGAAAAAGAATAAAAAATAATATCTAGAGCAATCTTATAGACTCAGTAAAACCTTGTTCGTTAACACTGAAAGTACTTAGGCGTTACAATCACTAAAGATTTCTCGCGGGTAAGACATATCCGGGAAATATGACTAGCACACAAAAGAGCAATATAACTTTTCACTTGTTAGGCTCCGCCTTTAATTTGCAGCGATTAGGTATATTTCATTCAAATGAATTATGTGTTACCACAGAACTAGAGTGTATGCAGCGTGGAGAAGCTAGGTTTATTAAAAGGAGTTAAGATTGAGGTTTACTCGGTATCAAAACTGTTAGAAGAATGAGTGGGTATAATTATCAGATGGTAGACTAAGATACAGAATATGTATATCTCTTGCACAAACTAATGGCCGACAGGTTCTCAAAAGATATTGCAAATATATTGAAAACACCAGCGTCCTACGGCAGGCTAGATCATGAATATACAATTAGAGAGGTAGGTAGCATGACAGAGCGGTAGATATTATGACAAGGAGGTTAAAAAATCTTTTATCGTGCGTTTTTGGGGACAGAAACTGATTACAAGGAAGATATCAGGGGGTAATTAAAATAGATATTGTAGCATTTCTACTAGTATATCTGCATGCCTGCAAGATATCAAGAGTAAATTTCATTTTCTATTTAACAATTGAAAAAAAGATGACGATATTTGTTTATGATGTCCGACCCAGACGGTGATTGAAATGCATGACAGGTGATGTTTCACCACCTGCTCCACATCCTTGCGCTGGTTTGCAATATACATCTACGTATCACTCTACGAACCACCGCAAGGGGGAGTGGTAGGAGGGTATAGTGCAAATGTAGATGAAAGCCCTTCCCCACAGCAGGTGCGATAAATGAAAGTACTTGCGGTAGATATTATGACATTTGCCATTGCGGATTTGCCATTGCCATGAGGCGGAAGGAAATATAGGAAATGCCAGAGTTTAAGGACAATAACATACCTTAGGGGCTATCAAAATGCTTCATTTTTTGCTAATTTTATACTTTTGTAATGATTTACTTTGGAAGAATTAAATTTATTATATATTACTACTCCGTGACAGTCACGTCATTGACTCAAAGGTTGGCCCGGCAACAACGGTTGCGAGTTCAAATTACTCCTAAGGCATGGCTATTGTATTTGCCATAATTGTTTTCCCTTCCATTCCTATCCTTATACCTTTCCTCCCGGTCTGAAGTGCCTATTAGTGCGGAAACAGACATGAAAACACCCATGATTATTGTATTTGCCCTAGGATTAAGATCTAAGGTTAGAAGATACTTAACACTATCCATTGAAGCAACT
Organism: Platycnemis pennipes; assembly: GCA_933228895.1. Lineage (NCBI taxonomy): Eukaryota > Metazoa > Arthropoda > Insecta > Odonata > Platycnemididae > Platycnemis > Platycnemis pennipes. The sequence continues at coordinate 27,461,801 of OW121849.1, forward strand.
GAAACCCAAGACTATGACATACATCACCGACATGAAAACAAAAGTATTTTTTTAACTGAATGACATGCAAAAATGTTGCGTGCACATCCTTGGTACACGTTTGATAATGAATCACTTTCTGTCTTGAACTTTTGAGCTGGTCCCCATGAGAACTATGTAGACGTGTAATAATCCACGGCAACAAATGCTCATTTGCTGAGAAAGAGACAAAACCAGTACCTCTAACACTGACGCAACATCAAATGTCTCCATTTAAAACAGAGTTTAAGGACATCTGAGGACTGGTTGTCCTTTACGAAAATTTTTACTGAGACCACGTGCCAAATATTAATATTAGAATATATGAATAAATTGGCACCGAAGCAGCTGCCGTGACACACACTGCGCAGGGGCGATGTGGGTTGCCTAAAACGAAAGAGGAACCGCTCCTCCAGGAGGAGAAGAAATGTCAACGTGCCGGGTTCATAACAGCATACTGAGAACTTCACTTGCCTAAAGACGCACTACTACACACACTGAGTACCTTGAAAGCCTTACTAAAAGGTCTAACGGTACCTATGTTTAGTAGTGTATTAGAATTAATAGAAGAGCTACATTGGGAATCATTATCAGATCGTCGGTTAAAATACAGATTGAATCTATTGCAGAAATTCAAAACGGATAGCTTTGCCGAAGATGTTAGATATATTTAAAAAAAAACCGCGCACTATGCCAGATTTGACCAGATAAATAAAATTAGAGAGATAGTGTCGTAACGATGGATTCAAAATGTCATTTTCCTCCGTACTATTAGAGAACACAATAGGCAGTATAGAAAAGGGTGAAATACAATGTGAAGTAGGTGAAATACAATGAGAGTAGTCTGTAGGCAAGATGCATGTATTAAAAACCAATCCCTTATTTACTATGGAGATATTAACAATATAACTGCATGTCTACATCGACATCATTTTTCATGGTTAGTTTTCATTATTAGTATCTACATAGTAATAAAGGGATTGGTTATTAATACATGCATCATGCATTACAGACTACTCTACTATATTTCGCCTACCTATCCCTTTGCTATACTGCCTATTGTGTTATCTAATAGTACGGGTACCATACTGACATGTGACTACTGACATGTGACATGATCTACATGTGATCCTATTGTCTAGAATGTTTCCATGCAGTAGCTTATTTGCATGTCAATAGAGCATATTTGGTGATCTTCACTCCCTGCCACACACCCTCGCGGTGGCTTGCAGGGTATTGCGTAGATGTAGATAAAAGCAATACGAGGGTTTGTGGCGGGGTGGGTTAGATTAAAAAAACCTTTGAACAAGCATTATATACGATAATAGTTACAATACTGTTTCATATGACATTTCTAATGGTAACGTTCAGGGAACACAGTATAAAGCTCACTTTTTACCCGAAATAACAGAAAATCATTACAAAAACTGCAAATATAAGTTGAAATTTTATTAGTTCATACAGACAAGCAAAACCGGATAAAAGCACCTCGTTTTTTTTAGGTAATCCAACGTCCAAGTTATATATCCTGCTGTCTAACCTAAGATATTACTGTCTAACGTAGAGCTAACACAGCATTCACACCCTGGGTGGAATTCCAGCCTGCGACCTGATATTCCCCGGACAGCTCGTAACCGACCTGGCTACAACGGCTGATATTTCGATTTCCTCTTTTATTATCTATCACTCGAATTGTATCAGTATGATTTGACCTAAAATTCACAGGTTTTTTTTTATCATTACCAATTTTTATTTAAGGTATCCAACTTTGATTTTTGCAGTAGATTTTCAATGCATGTAAACGTATGATCAAAAAATGGTTCTCAACTTTACTATTCAGCCAATTCGGACTATTTAATATACAGTAAAATAAATTGTACTTTGTCTCAGGTCCTCTATTCACCATAATGTCTTTTATGTAAAATCCTGTTGTATATGGAACTTGAATCTTGACCTGAAGAACATCAAGACAGTGGAAAGATTAAACATTTTTTTTTCATTTCAATGAATTTTGATATTTATGTGGTCATTTTGTATGGAACGAAAGAATGCATATACTATCTTGTTGTGATCACTTCCATGCATAGAACTTGAATTTGTATTTAATTTTGTAAGTTGTGAGCTATTAATATGAGTATGACTGATTGTGATTGTTTTTCCTGACCTTATCAGGTATGTCGGATTGGTTATTACCGGTATCGTTTATGATGAATGCCCCAAAAAAAGTTATTTGTAGACCAAATAAAGTAATATATATCTATCTAATTACTAAACTTGTACTAACACCTATCAAGATACTAGAAACGTGAAATACCAGTTCCCATAAGATCATCATCATCATAAGTCATCAATCCTCAGATTGGTTTGATGCAGCTCTCCACTGAGTTCTTCTATCGGCCAATCTCTTCATATTTACTCAATTCTTCTCTTTCACATCCTTTATCGCTTGTTCCATATCCTCTTGCACAAAACCTTCCTTTGCCACTCTTCCCTTCCACTTGTCCCTCGACGATTGTATTCATCAGGCCATTATGTCTCATGATGTGGCCTATCAAGTTGTCCCGTCTTCTTCTTAGGATATTCAGAAGACTTCTCTTTCCTCCCACTCTTCCTCGTTACCTGCTAGGTCGATCCATTTAATCTCCAGCATTCTTCTGTAGCACCACATTTCGAATTTTTCCACCCTTTTCTTTTCCGCTGCGGTCATTGTCCATACTTCGCTGCCATAAAGAAACACGCTCCAGATGTACGTTCAGATGAATTGTTTCCTTACTTCTACGCTTGTATTTCCAGCGGTAAGTATATTCTTCTTTTGATAGAATGCCCTCTTCGCCACGGCTATTCTGCTGACTGTTTTTTTCTTGCTTCGTCCGTCGTTGGTCACTCGGCTTCCAAGGTAACAGAACTCTTTCACCTCTTCCAGTTTTTGTTTCCGTATTTTGACGTTGGTTTTAGCCTCTTCTTTCTTGCTGCACACCAGCATCTTAGTTTTCTTCTTATTGATCTTCAGCTGATATCTGGCCATGGTCCTTTTCATGGTTATCAGCATCTTATTCAGATCCCTCTCTGTCTCTGCTATGAGTGCTATGTCATCAGCGAATCTCAGCATGCTATTTTTTTCTCCATGGATATTCACCTCACAAGACTTCTCTTTGATTTCATTGATGGAACTCTCGATGTAAACATTAAAAATTACTGGAGACAGTGCACAGCCTTGTCTCACTTGTTTCCTTATTCTTGCTTCTTCACAGCTGGGTTCAGATTTAATCCCAGCTACTTGGTTTTTGTACAAACAAGAGGATAATTATTCGATCACTGTAGGAAACTCCAATTCCTTTCAGAAGTCCAAGCATTGAATTCCAATCCACGTGGTCAAAAGCGTTCTCGAAGTCCACAAATGCAAATAACGTCCTTTTTTCTTCTCCATTCTCTTCTCTATGAGCAGTCTAAGGGTCAATATTGCCTCTCTTGTACCCTTACTTTTTCTGAATCCGAATTGATCTTTATCCAAGAACTCCTCTGCTTTTGTTCCATTCTTCTGCAGATGATCCTTGTCAGTATCTTCGATGCATGTGTTGTCAGGCTTATAGTTTTAAAATATTCGTATTTCTCCACTTTCTTCTTTTTGGGAATGGGGTTGATGATGTTTTTCTCGAAGTCCCTGCGTATTTCTCCAGTTGAGTACATGCCCATCAGATTAACAAAGTTAAAAACCGTTGGGCCCGGACGGGAGTCTGATAGGTGACCCTACTCCATACCTCTACCGCGGCATTCTTGTCCCCTGTTTCAAGTACCGGACAGTTGAAATGTGGGTGGGTTCAATGGATCTAAAGGGATTTGAGTGTCAGGGGGTTCTAGGAGACCTTCGCCCACTCCCCAGTTTACATTTTTATAAACCAATACCTTAAGTACTTACATTAATAAAATTCGAACCATTTCCTGTGGTAATCCAATTATATGGGAGACATTTCATTCTTCCCCACAAGGAAAAATACCAACTCTCTTGGTACGCTTAAGGGAGCAAAAGGATTGGACAGAGGTTACCTCATCATCAATAATTCTAAACCTTTTCCAGCAGAGCATGCCGCAACTTTCTTGAGAATGGAAATGATTGCGCGGAAGACCATTTGCGGTGAACGGGCACTCATACTCGACTGCGCGAACGTATATTACGGTTGAAAAAAACCTCCAACTACGCTTAAAAATATCCATTGTGTGTCGTCGCAATCAATGGGAAAAGTGATCCCGCGACAGACAGCATCGATTCGCGCAAGCCATTCATTCTCTGGAACAGGTTTCGTCCTTCAAAATTGCATCTCATTCCGTTTTCCAATTAAAATTCCTCGTAAATCTCTTGAGCACTTTCCTTAGTGTTCTAGCAATCGGATAAAAAAATTATCCCCATGCCCTTGGTTACCTCACAGCCTGGGAGAAGGATGATTCACGTAGTCATAAAAGGCAAACGGTAAGTACCTCAGAATGGCAAGAAAGATGAAGCACGTAATCATATTACGGGTGCAGTTAAAATTTACAACGATGACGCGATAAACTCGCGGCGAGCCTTGGAAGTACGTGTTTATCTCCACGCAAGAGTGAGAGAGATTCTCCACACGAAAAACCATTCCCTCTGAATAAAATTCAGTCGAATACTACTTTCATCAATGATCTTCCATTACTTGCAGCCACGGGATTGAATTCACTGAAGTTAATTTAATTGAGGCAAGGCCGATGGCGCGCGGCAGATGTTACATAGATTTCGTAACGTAAGGAGGTTTAACAACCGCCTGGATAATAAAATAAGCTAGTACACAAACAAGAAATGAGGGGTAATTCCATGAAGGGAGAGTGAAAAAGGGGATCGGGTTGGTGGGGTGGCTGAGTACTGGCCTCCCACCCCGTGGGTCCGGGTTCGATTCCCATCAGTCGCGGATTTTTCAGTGGAAAATCGGTCCCCACTTGAGTGCCTAGTGGAGGGCATTTCAAATTCAGTACTCTGGCCGGCGGATGGGACGTTAAGCTGTGGTGCGCCTTGGCGCCTTTCGTTAGGAGTAGGCTAATGCCGACGCCGGGTTTCTCTCCATCCTTCCTCCGTTTCCTGAAAACTCCTACCATTACCCAAATACCCACCTATCCTAAATGACGTTATTGACCTCAGCTGTCGGTCGCCTCCCCTGAGAAACCAACCAACGATAGTGAAAAAATTCATCTTTGGAGGATCGTACGGCCAACGCTATGAGTTTTATTAGGAATAACATCTACATCTACATATTACCCTGCAAGCCACCATAAAAGTGTGTGGCAGAGGGTGAACTCTCACCAAACATGCACTACATATCATGCATAAAAAAAGGATTAGTACTTGTACAGGTACTGTTCAAAATTACGCTTTTTAAAAAAAGATAACAATAGCAAAACATACATACAAAAACATGCCGTTAGTTGGGTTAGCTATAAGTCCTTATACTAACATGCAGCTACCAATGTTATCCACTGCCACACTCGTACTGGATATATTTACCGCTATTCATGTCCCTAACAGTACGAGGAAAAAAAGGACATTTTGAATCTGTCAGTTCGGCAATCTATTTCTCTAATTTTGTGACTATGGTCCAGTCTACCATAGTAAGTTGGGGTCCGAAAAATATTTTTAACATCATCACTGAAAATATGGTCTTGGAATTTGTTTAAGAGATTAAGTCTAAATTTCAACCTGCGATCTGACAATGTTTCCAATTTAATTTATTTAATAGACTGGTTACGCTAGTAAGGTTATCATACCGTCCCTTTACAAATCTTGCCGATCTTCGCTGCACACGTTCAAGTTCGTTATTTAGATCGATTTCGTAGGGATCCCATACGCTGGCAGCATATTCCAAATGAGGTCTTACTAGGGAAAATTAGCTGATTTCTCGTACAGGATCGTCACATTTACCCAGTACTCTTTTGACGAATCCCAGTTTACGATTCGCTTGACACATTATTTCACGTACATGTTTACCCCAGGAAAGATCATATGTCAGTCGTATTCCAAGATATTTAATGGATTCCACGTTTGTTAATTTATATTTAATTATTTTGTAAGTGCAAGGAGAAGAGCTATTCTTTTTCCAAAAATTCATTACAAGACATTTTTTAAAGTTTAATTCTAACTGCCATGTATCACACCAAGTTTCAATTGCTTGTAGGTCAATATTTAAATATTATTTATCATTTGGGCATAGAATTTCCCTGTACACTACTGCGTCATCGGCAAATAGACGAAGCTTACTTTTTACCACCTTATGGATATCATTTATGTACAAAAGGAATAGGAGTGGACCTATCACACTACCTTGTGGGACACCCGAAGTGACATTAATTGCCGGTGAGGTAACACCGACCAAAACAACCCTTTGAACCCGGTAATGCAGAAAATCATTAATCCATGATATAATGGTACTGTCTAACCCATAACATTTTAATTTCAAAATTAGTTTGCTATGAGAAACCTTGTCAAAAGCTTTCTTGAAGTCGAGAAATATAGCATCCACTGGAATATTATTTTCGCCAGAAACTAAAATATCGTGGGAAAAGAGAGCAAGTTGAGTTTCGCATGATCTACTCTTTCGGAAGCCATGCTGAACATTGGACAATAAATTCTGGCTATCTAGGTGTCCCATGACTGTCCCATCTTTTTATCCAGAGGAAAATATTTAAGAGGGTACCCAAAATAAATACAAAGTAGTTAACAAGTTAAAACTTAACTAATGAAAGAAAGAAACTAAGAAAATAAATTATCTTGGTACCATTCCACACAAATATTTAATAATTTCCACCGGATTCGACGCTTTTGCGACATTATCAAAGAGGTAGCTCTTCTATTGTGGCGAGGTCTCTTAGTCCTCCTCATAGTACCTACTTTGAAACTAAAGGTGAGGAGAGGGGCAATGGGTTAACAAGTTGAAAAAGTGTTGTTGAAAGGGGTCAGGTACAGTCTACATCTACGTCTACGTAATACCCTGCGAGCTACCACTAGGGTGAGTGGCAGGGGATGAGGGTTACCAAAAATGCACTATTGACATTCAACTAGGATATTTAATGGAGGCATGCTAGATAATATGGTGAGAAGCAGTTAGATGGTTGGTATTTGCATAATAAGAAAGGGATGTTTGGTTGTTATTACATGCATCATGCACTACAGACTACTCTAACAATATTACACCTACCTATTCCTTTGCTACGCTGCCTTTAGTCCTCTCTTATGGTACGTGGGAAAAATTACATTTTAAATATATGGGTACGGCAATCTCTACAATGTGACTGGTAAGCGAAGGCCGTCTTGTCGACACCAAATTTAAGCATTTAAAATGTTCTTTTCATCTCACAGTGATACTTTTACTAGTTCAACCAACATTTCATTAATCGACAGAAATTTCATTATTATACGATGGTGAAAAAACCAAAGCTCTTGGTACGCCTATGGAAGCAAGTGGATTTCACAGAAGTTACTTCGTCATCAATACAAGTAATTAAAGTCCTGTGTGCCTCACTGTAGTAAATACACTCCACTTTTACCACCATGATTATGACGTTATTTAGAATCAAAAACCAAATTTCCAATTAAGTTGGTTACAAAATGTATTTACCGATTGGAAAATGATGAAAATTTAACCTTTGCAAAATCTACCCACATTAACGGATGAAATGACGTTTTACCGTCGACTAAGTGATTTCCAACCTATTTTTACGTTTTACAGAATCATTAAATATTTGCGTGGAATAACAAACGTATATTTATTACCATCAATCCCTTGTTCTGCAAAGTTTTCCTGCATTGAATTCAAGTTAAAGAAACTAATCTTAAAAAAGTTACTTATTAATTATTTGCCACAAACTTATGCACATAATAACAACCCGATGAGCACGTAGCAGAAATATGGTCACATCCAACAATTTATAGCAGCCACTATCAAGGACAGCAGACAAAAATATAATTACTGAAAAATCAGAGCAATGGGAACTAATATTTTACATAATTGCCGTTTTTTCAATCTTATTTATGTTTTAGGACTATATTGGCCTCTCGGAATAACTGAATTGTTTGAAGAACATGATAGATTCTCTCAAACCCTTCGTACTCTAAATCCTTAAGAGGAGTAACGGAATAGGATAGTCTCGGGAAACGAAGACAAGCCACAGCGTGCCGTTTTAGAGATAGAAGTCCAATAATTTACTTGATCGCGTTCTCACGATTTGGATTAATGTTTGATAACAAACTCATAGTGACCAATGCCAGAAGGACTAAAAGAACCTGGAGAATAATACCATTAAAATTTTGTACGAAAAAACTAACAAAACTAACTTACTCGGAACGGAAACCGCTAATTATTGCACGAAATCGTTAGATGGAAAGGAAAAATGAATTTTAGTGAAAAAATTGATCTTCTAACCAGAGCCAATCCCTCAAAAATCAAAAATAAAAATAATCAAAAGGTGACGCCCACCGAAGAAGCGGCTTTTAGACCGTTTACGTCATCCACCCCCCGTCCTTGACTGCTTTTAGGGAAAGGGAAGGGAGTGGAGGGGGTTGTCGGAAGGTCTGCTCGTACAGATCCATTCGCAACAGCTTCCATTGGCAGAGTCAGTTGTGCGTCTCCCATTGCGACAGGAAGAAGCAGCTTCGCGGGCTCCGTTGCGATTGGACGAAGTTAATGACGTAAGAGGTCGCATGCACGCCCACTTTTCCGAAAGGGTTAAAAACATCAGTATTCTTATAACTCGAGGACTAATTGACGGATCGAAAACCGGAAAAATAAATGTATTTTTATTTTACAAACTCTATCAGATTCGGCAATAAAACAACATGGTAAACGACCCCATTGTGGTATTTCAGCAGCGAGGTAGGGTGGCGTAATGACGACTCGAGCCAATCAGAACGAGGGATGTAGTGAAAGTATTAGTTAGCGGGAAGGATCGATATTCAATCGATAGAATTACTGCAGCTTTTTTGAGCATACAAAACCAGCAGCACGATGCAGTACATAAAAATATTGCAAGTTGAAGGCACGCTTTTGCGAGTAGGAGAATCACTGCTAGCCGCGGAGGCGTGAGGGGATGCACGGACGGGCGGACCACGTTTCGCCGCGTTATAGATGCACGCCCTCCCGAAGTACCACCGTCGCCCCTGACTCCCGCCCCAACGCAATCAATATAATTAATCGAAGATTGACGTACAACTTCTGAGTAAGCAAAACAGATACTTTTAGGGTACGTGACAGGGGTAAATAATCTCTGAACATGCATTTTGTATGCACACTAATAGATGCAATACCTTACTACCATATTAGATATTGTAATTCATTCTATGAGGGAGGGACAATACAAATTTTACTCTTGACAGCTCTTGCAAGGAGTGTTTGAGCGAAAGCACTCGTATGCACAGCACATTTAATGGTTCATGCAGATATGCAAAATAAGTCTAAAATACATTGCCCATCCTAATTATCTCTCAGGTAACTTCTATTTTAATCTTTATTGTTCCTTATTATACGTGAAAATACTGGTATTTTAAATCTCTCTCCCACTATCTAACTCTATCATTCGATTTAAAAGTGATTACCATCCTCCTTTAGGTACCAATTTGGAGACCAGGCAAAACTTGGAATGTTAAATATATTTCTCGTGCAACTCTTTTTAAAAACTAGCTGAATCTCATCTCCAGCGTCAACGAAATCAAATCATTGCCGAAATCAAACCATCTATCCCCCTGCCACACACCCTCGCGGTGGCCTGCAGGGCATCGTGTAGATGTATATCTATATCAATATGCCATAAAACAGTTACATATTTTATGTAGATCCTACGAAATGAGGCGTGACACCGCTCTCACCACACTTAACAATTATGCATTTTTTCCTAGTTTTCTGTATACTTAAACGCATATGTAATTGGCGCGTTTTCCCTATGTTACGACTTTTAATAACAAAGCACAAAAGCCAAGACATGGCACTAGTAAGTTTGGATGGGCTGATGTAGTAGCTGTAGGCTTATCGTTCGAGTGAACAATTCTTTCTCCAAAAATCTACCCTCTTCTCTCTACACCATTTGTCGCAATATCCTCACTATCTATCACACCCCTATTAACAAATGTGATGATATTGAAATTAACAAAGCTCAGTGATGCATTAAATTTCACCAGAGTATTAGTCCGAAAATAGTTGCATGAGAAATATATTTAAACCATTTCAAAGCTATCCAACAAACAGCGACTTGTGTCAGTAAAAGTGTGGAAATCTTTAATGAATCTGAGAAATGTCCGACAGACAAGAAAACAAAAATGGAATCGTGACGTTGAAGACTAATTTGCGCACGTACAAGCAAGAAAGTAACTTAAGAAGGTCATGGTCTCTTATAGCGGTCTGGCTTCTTGCGAGGTTCCAAGCGATTTCACCAGAAGTCTGGTCGAGCGAAGTTCTCGACTCTGAACCAGGTCACGGACGACTCCATCATCGCGAAAAAAAGAGGAAAACGTTTAAATGATCGCCGGTCATTACTTTCCCGGAAACTTGATTCCCGCCGGAGGATCAACCAACCATCCTCCCCCGCTTCCAATTACACTGCCAGGAAACAATAATTCCTCCAGCTATTTGCTTCACGTGGTGGGAGTTTTTCCACGTCTACTGCGTTATCCTGGTTCAGCACGTAGGAGGGTGAAACTACTAGCGGTGAACGGACGTCTCCGCGTCTCAGAAAATTTTTCCACCATGACCATAAGGTTCTCAAAATAGACGAGGGTGTGGGAGAGCAATGGAAGTACTCAACGAGACTTTACTCGCCTTGTCGATCGCCGCGACCAAACTCCTTTGAGCAGCTTTCTTCGGGCTCCTCTATTTTTTCCCTCTCTCGCAAGGCCGAATGACGCGTAGCTATCGTCACCACCGCTTCGCATCTCGTCATCTCCTTCCGTTCCTCCACGAGACACACCACTCACCGATAAAGTAAAAATCACGAAGGATGTCCACAAGGAAGCGTAATAGCCCTACGGGAATGCTGAAGTTGAAACTAGGCTCCGCCTTTTTGACGCTAGAGTTTTAAGTGTATAGGGAGATTTGCCCGGTGTCATCAAAGGACCTAAAAAATCAATGACGGTTGAGTTACTTGGCAGCTTGAATAAGAAGCGAATTCTTGGCCATGAACTATAGAAAAAAAAATAAACTTCCCGACACACATACGGGGTCAACATAGTGAAATTTCCTATCTAGGAACACTTTTGTGGAACAAGAAATGTTTTTAAATGCATGGAATATCGGTTCAGAGCAGAAGAAGTAAAAACAACTACGCTTGAGTACTTTTCTGACAATTTGGTAGAAGGCGATTAATATGAAAACGTAAAGTGAAACCAAAACCAAGACCTTTGCCGAGTGTGGCAACAGCTGCGACATATAAAAAGAATAGTAAAACCATGAAATAAATTTAAGGTAGAAGAATCGCGACATAAAATCATTTCTCCGCATTGTGTCTGATTTTCCAGCCACGTTATAGGATCCAAGTATTAACGCAGCTCAGTTCGTAAGGCTAGGAACAAACAAAGACGTCAATCGAGAACCTTTGTAAGGTATCCATTGTTCTAACCACTTTGCCGGCACAAAGCTTACGTTGTACGGCAAAACAGCGGAGGGTAAATCGTAAAACATCAGGAATATCGTCCGTTTCTTTATTTCCGCGAAATATAGAGGTTAGCGTGCAAATGAGACTCTCCTACGCCTAACGAATCAACCACAGATAGACAGAGAGATTACATTATTATTATTTTTTAGCTTCTATGGACCCGAATGCAGCTCATATGGTCATCTTGCATCGGCCACCTTAACCAATTACAGAACACAACACACTAAGTCAGGCCCTGGGAGGTGAAAATCCGTCCCAGGGACTCGAACCCACGACCCCGGGAATAGCAGGCGAGGATTATACCCCGCCGCCACCGAGGCGCCCATTCCATTGCCGATGAAAGTGTGATCGGATGAAATTGCGCAGTTGTAGCGCACGAGATTCTATCTTAATAACCGTCTTAACAAAGGCAAAACCGTGCCTTCCGGAGGAAATATGTTTTAAAATAAAAATGTACCCCATTAGAGGGTCATTTGAGGGTGGTACAGTCTATTCTGTAGAACATTTTCTAACGTTCCTTCTGTGGTTAACATTAATTGAAACTTATAATGGGATTAAAAATAACTTATCAATTTACAGAGGGTGTATGAAGAACAGTATCAACTTTGTTGGTGAATTTCATCTTGCAATTAGCCTTTGAAAAGACAAACTGCAGGTTAATTAGTATTTTTATAAGTAACCTCGATAGAATCGTGGTTTTTATGCATAGTACAGGCTAGCAGTATTACGGCAGGAGGCACTACCTTAAAAGTATATTAATTATTTACTTACATATACCACTCATTGAAGGGAATCAGACGAAAACTCCACAAAGAACCTTGGAGAACAGGTGGACAAATAACGGGAAAAAGTTTCAAGCAAACATTTATCGAATATGTCAATAGAAAATAAATACAAAGGAAGAGTTATAAGGGAAATTACGACCGAAATAGAAGGCCGAAAGAGATGTCGAAAAAATTAAAATAATGGTTATCATAGAGAAGGAAATATGGATTCACATAGGGGAACTGAGAGGACAGGAGTTTTAAATCAAGGGTACAAGTGTTTACAACTGAAGATCACCTATTTTGAGACCGGCCAAACAAAAGAAATATCTCTAACGACTATTCTTATACGTCATTCCAGAAATACGAAATGTCTTTCCTCTATCCATTGTGGACGAGCATCTAACGCAAGATAACTTGGAAGAGACCACAAAGAAAAAATATATGGAAATGACACACGCTTTACGATGAAATGCACAAACATCGGAATATCTCTTAACACGAGGCTGGCGTAAAACATGCATTACGACATAATGGCAGTGAGAGCTTTTTAAACAGCAAGGGCGCAGATTGTCGCGGCGCTGCTGAATTGACGACCTTTCGACTGAAGGCGCAGGAATTCCGCCGTGGCCGTCGAGAGGTGTGGGAAGGAAGAGGGGGTTGTAGGAGGGGAGGGGGCCGGGGGTTCAGGAGGGAGGAGGATTATGAGGTGATGGAATGGAGGTGGAGAGTTGCTGGGGTTCATGTACTTGGCCAAGGTTAAGGCGGCAATGCCAGCGGCAGCGACCACCAAGTACGCCAGCCGACGCGAACACGTAAACCGAAGCTCACCCTCACCGCGGAAAGCTTTCTCCGCAACGCCATCGTCAGTACAAGGAATGTCACCACGAAATGTTAAAGGTTTTCGGAGAAATGCATACTGTAGAGTGCGATAAGGATTTCATTGCTAATTCGAAGAAAGTGCAGAATACGGTGCAATACAGTTGTTTCGAAACTTTAAGGCAGTTGTTCCAACAAGCAGATACTAAGTGCTCCCGATAATTAAATGGCTCGATAAGGAAGGATTCATCCCTCAAAAAATAGGCAAATGTGTACTTTGACATCATGCCTGACAAGTGTGAGTGAAAAGGAAACGAACACTGAAACATTTTATTACCCTTTATTCCAAACAATATTTTGCGACCAACATGGAACTAGGCATAAGCAACCTTTAAGTCAAAATGGTAACGTCCTGTTTTTCAAATTATCGGCACATCGTTTCATCCATATCTTTGAAACAGCTTCTGTCTTAAATACCTCGACACCATGCCGTATATTCCGCTCACAAGATGTATCATAAATGTGTACTTCGATTGCAAGCAGTGCAAGTTCAGGATTTTAGAAGCTGGAAAATGTATAACTGCTCATGAGAAAATCTTATCCAAATCAAATTAATCAGAATTATAATCTGCATATATTAGAAATTTAAACTCCTACATCTATAGCAAAATCTACGATTGGTAACGATGTTTTCCAATTACTAGCGGTGCGGCGGCATGGCTGATTAATGAGAAAATATGTGAGTAGCGGAATTAATGTCTTCAAGAATGGAAACGAGTTTAACTTGTGCAATTCACACACACACACAGACGGCATTCAAACGACAGCCTGCGTTTCAGCACTATGGCCACCATGGATTCTCTCCATTGAAAGTTGGAGAGTACTGGGGCCGGATCATCAGAATTTGCAGATGACGCGAACAAAATTTCTGCTTCGTTTGCGCTGGCCAGTTAGACGGAAGGAAGGGCGCATAGCGACAAATGGAACTAGAAAATATTCCCAACAGCGCGAAAAGAATCATGACGCTGGAAATATTTTAATCGCGGCAGCAAGATAGCGCAAGCACCGTGATATTTCGAGTTCACTCGTGCGAAAATACTGACCGGGTAAAGGTGCGACGCTGTTCCTCAACGGTGCTGCCACATCTTTCAGAGTGTGCGCGCTTGTTGCGCCAAGATTAAATTGCCAACTCCGTCGCTCGAAAACACCGCCCCCACTCTCAAACTCTCACAAGACCAAGGCCAAGGGCCATATTATGGTGCACGGACTCCCACCCCTTGCCACCCACTCAACCCCCCCTCCCTCCTTGTCCCCGCAATCCACGAGCACAGTTCAAACTCCCTCCTCCCCTGCCTCAACCGCCCAACCCCCTCCTGCCAAGGACCTTCCCTCCGCGAATGCCGAGCCAAGAGAGGAAGGAAACGAGCAGAAAGAGAGGTAGGAGGAGAAGAGAGGGCGGAAAGTGGGGGAGGAGGCTTAGGAAATTAGAGGGAGACGTGCTCGGCTACTTCGCCCGCGTGAGAACGCGGAGTTACACGCCGTGTCGACTAACCTTGTGCTATTACCGTTTTTACCATCGATTTTCGGTGGAAAAATTCATCGAAAATCTTCGATTTAAATTGTTGTTATCGAACATCAAATGAAATGAGTATGATGATCGATGGTTGTCGATGAGGAATGATTATCAATGACTATGGATGATCGTTACGCAATGTCTCATTTATCAGTTTGGAATTGGAGATCAAACTTCATTGAGAAGCACGAAGTCTCTTTATTAGATAGAGAAATCCAAATTATGATTTAAATCAACAGTAAACTGAAATATCACCCATTTGAAAGATGTAAGGTACATAAAAGTCATATTTCTCCAACTTTATGGAAACAAATACGTGTTTAAATTGACATTTTATATTTTCAGAATTTGACAGTTTTCCTTGCCCCTGTAGTTACTAAACTCTTCTGAGAAATATGTTGAAGTTTACATTGTTTATGATCATAAGTCAGGAGCAGCACAAAGACAAGAGTCACAGTCCAATCGAGTGTTATGAAGCTTTGCAGGTCTGTTATCTACTCCCGACCAAAATATATAGCATTCTCATTTATTTCTATTTATGGTATTGCCATCGAATAGAGTTAAAGAATACCAACAAACAATGAGAGAAGCTGTATATTTTTGTAAGAGTCATGACTACTACTGTATTTATAAACCCATCTGCAACGTTTCCTACCACAGAAAATTCTCATCGGCCATTCTCTTCAATAATTACCATCGATTCTTCGCATCTAAATCATTGACGATGATTTAGATTGATCGACTCGTCATAAAATCCTAATAACAACCAGGATAAACACTTGGAAATATTCCACAGAAAGTTTATAGACATCGACCTTGGTTTCGATTGACACTACAATCACCATCAAGGTCAATCGAAATTAAGTCAATCGAAACCTAGGTCGATATCAATAAAATTTATGCGGAATATTATCAAGTGTTTCTCCTAGTTACAAACATTCTGTTCCACCAAGTAAAACCTGGAGATTTACTTTTTATATAAGCTTAGTATTGACTCCTAGACCGCTGTTGAAGAAGGCGTCGAGGGAAAACAGCCGGTCTATGGGATATCTACATCTACGCAATACCCTGTGAGCCACCACGAGATAATGAGGTAGGGGGAGAAGATAACCAAACATACACTGATTACATGCAACTAATTGTAAGAGCTACAATACTACTACTGCAGAGAATAGGATAGACACGCTCGATACGCTAGCTTGAAAATGGAACGGCAATCAATATTTGATGACGCAAAGTTCACATGACGACTTCACAGTATCAATGCGTTACCAACGATTTTCAATCCTAACACAACTACGTATCACCGCATGCACATTTGATTCAACAAATTTCATGTGAGCAAATTCACATACGTTATAGTCTCCTTCTCAAAGTGGCATAATATGCAGCACACTCAACGCACAAATATTTAGAGACACATGTCAAACGAACTAGAAGATATCTAAAGCAATTATAGTCATACTTAGTACGGGCACTTTTCGCACGGCGACATCACATTTACATCGCTTGCGATGAATCGTAGAGTCCTCGTCCAAAGACTAGGGACTCGAAGGGGATCCTCTGTTTAAGAGCACTAATTCCATAACATTCGGGTTTATAAGCACTGATTTTTCATTGCACTGATCGATTCTCATTTGATTAATTTTTACTAATAAACATTACATCTACGCAATACCCTGCAAGCCACCGCGAGGGTGTGTGGCAGGGGGTAAAGATCACCAAACTTGCAACTACGCTTCTGCATATATGTTTCCTTACAGAAGTTATGCCACCGAAGATCAAATTTAACCGCTCTCACTTTACCTTTTTCTTTTAGCATTTTTCATCATTTTTTTAGGGAAATGCAAATAACCTCAATTTTTTCGGCTTTAATCCTTTGGGTATGCGTTAATGAAAAATATTTATCTCCTTAAAATTCCACATATTATCATAAAATGTGATCATAAAATAGTGCATGCGAAGTTTATTGCAGGCGTTGAAAGACATTATAAACCAAGGAGGAGGGTATACTTATTTGGCAGGGCTAATTGCGACGGTATGAAAGAGAAATTAAGGGAATCATTTAATGTATTTGCGAACAAAGGGAAGGATTGGATACATCTTCATCTACACGATACCCTGCAAGCCACCGCGAGGGTGTGTGGCAGGGGGTGAAGATCACCAAGCATGCACTATTGACATGCAAACAAGCAACATTAGGGTCTCATGCAACTAGATTGTTAGTATCTATAGTATTTAAGGGATTAATACATGCATCATGCACTACAGACTACTCTAAAATATTTCCCCTACCTATAAAAATGGTAAAAAAACAAGTATTCAGCTATGATGCGTTGAATTTTCAAATTGGTTTAAGCCACGAAGTTGGACGCTTTTGCAATTTCCCTTAGATTGACCACTTGCCGTTCAATGCTGCGGACAACACAATAACTCCGTTTTCATCGACGCTGATTTGCAGTAAGCGGTTCCAAGTCAAACAATTATATTCAGGCGATGACATAATGAATTAAATTCCCTAGCTCCAGAGAAAAGAGGTGATCAACATCGAATGCTGGCAAGAGTTTCTTCGAATAAACACTGCAACAAACTGAAATAAAACGATCCCAACATTTGGAAAAGTTTCCATTGTACTATCATATGTAATAACAAAGAAGATACATATAAAACTTAGTCATAATAGACGTACGAACTTCAAAGCCTTTCCATAAACCTAAAACGCAGTTGTATTAGGATTGTTCATTCGAATAATATTCACGCTGCGCGAAGTCTCTCCCTTCCACGCCCTAGTGGCAGTTTGCAGGGTTGTACGTAGATGTTGATGAACAGTATCGAGAAAAGGAGCAACGCTCCCAATATCTAAAGAGGAATACCCAGCTGTCGCAAAACGGAACTAAGTTCCTTTCACATCTACGTAATACCCTGCGTGCCACCACGAGGGTGTGTGGCAGGGGGTGAAGATCACCAAGCACTACTGACATGCAGCTAGGATATTTAATGGATACATGCTAGATAATAGGGTCACATTCAGCGTCCTTTCTTCAAATATGAACGCTATATATAATAATGGCACTCAAAGAATAAAATTATGTTTCTGTAAACTCTATTCCAGCTATATTGATACAAAACCAACAGTTAAGTTAATTGAAAGTAACTGATTTCGGTGAGATTTGGTGGAATGTTATCAGGATTAAAAGAAACAAGATAGCATTATTCCACAGATTTGTGGATTAGTGTTATCTTTTTTCTTTTTAACATGTGTAACCAGAAACCTGTGGAATAATCCTATCTTGTTCCTTTTAATCGTTACTTGCTGAGCAGGCAGTCATATATCGAGAAATAACTACGAAAAAAGACACATGAGGCCCTTTTATTCCATTTTAACTATATTTATTCTTGGTGTCACGAGGTTAGAATTAAATCTAAAAAGGAGACGTTAGTACAATTCTGCATACTTATAGTGGGAAAGCGCAAGAGTTGGTATCGAGAAAGAGAGGTGGGGAAGAAGAGGCGACATAGGGATGGTGGCGTCGCCGAGGACTTTAGAGGCGACAATATGCGCCGTTTGCCCGCGGAAAATATGGTGTGGGTGGGACGTGGGTGTGGGGTAGGGGGGATGTGCCGGTACGTCTGGTACGATCCTCGTGGCTCTAGGCGTGCGAGCGTGCCAGGCGTCACAGCCGGCCCTCCCTCCGTGCAGATGGACGCCGCGCCGCTGAGAGAGCTCTCGAGAACGGTCATGCGTGCGCTGGAAACACGCAGGAACGACGCCGAAGTGTTGGTGTGGTGATTTTGGGCTCCCAATCCGAGGGCCAGGGTTCCGAGTCTCAGCACTGGTGGATTTTTTTCATTGGTATACCGGTCTCTACTTAACTGGCTCCTGGATTTCACCTCAGAAGTTCAGTACCCCGTTCGTCGGATGGGACGTTAAGCCGTGGACCCCTTGGCGACTTTCATTAGGGGTTTTGTATACCTTAGCAGAAAACGGCTATAGAACAGCCTTAAGAGCAGGCCAATGCCGACAGCGGGTTTCTCTCAACCCTTCCTCTATTCCCTGAAAACTCTTACCCATAAGGAATATACTTAACCGTAATTCAGATTTGGTCATTGAAGCGCCCAAAGGTTCTCTGCGAGCAGGGAAGCAATCTTGATGTGTATTTGAATTTGTTCAACTAATCGCTATCAATGTCCCGGTCGCATTCTGCCAATGCATCTAAATGGTAAACTGCAAGCCACCACAAATATGAATGGCATAGGATCACTACACCAGGCATGATCAACCATAATGACAAAATCGTTTTCTTGGTAGCTACATTACCGGTTCCATTTCCTCGAGGCAGAAACAATGATTTTTATGAACACCAGACATTCGTATACAACTACAGATCTCATTCAGTTTGAGGGTACACATAAGTGATTAAATGAAACATTTCCTAAAATGTACTCCACAGAGTAATTAACGCTTTAGTGTTTTTGTGGTGAGAGAAAATTTTAAAATGACGGCAACAGGTTTTGTACTTTCTATCTATAAGAACTTTTGACCTCTGTAGCGTGGTTCTGTTCAATCCTCGAATTTATACCGGGAAATCTCGATGCGAGCAGGTATTGCCAGGGAAAAAAAACAATGAACCGGAGCCGTAAATCTCTCAGAGATCAGCCCCATTTCCCGCCGAATGTAAACGGGATCGGCAGAGATCCGTAGCGCGGCTTTTTTTCGCGGAACCGCAGCGAAGGAGAGTGGGGACTCCATCGCTGTCTTCGCGCGGGGATTCTGCTTGCGTAGGCTCGCGTCGTGAGTGACGAATCGGGGGAAACTGGAAACGAAGCCACTTGCGCGGAGCAACGGGACCGCTGAGCGAGTGAGCCACTCGGCGGGGAACTAGCGCTGCATTCCCGACAACACGCTCCCCTCACCCCCGATCACCTGTTCCGAGAGAGAGAGACAAGCCAGGCAGGAGAACACACCTCCACACCCCGCATGCCACAAGAGTGATCTCCATCACTCTTTCGGACGAGAGCCAGGAGGGAAGGGGTCTTCTAGCATTGGCCGAGCGTGCTGTCCACACACACACACGATCCAAGCCCCACCCCACTCTGGAAAGGGGGTCGGCGTATCTGACTATATTCGACCTCCCCTTCAAACGTGCGTGCTCGCCCATACGCATCCAAGTATGCTGGTCGCGTCCCCCCCCGTCCATTTGTTCCCTGTCCCGTCCCCACCGCACCCCGCCACTCCAAGCCACGTCTTGCCCCTCCCCCCTGGTGTCGCTCCACCCCGACAGATGAAGCGTGAGAGAATCCGAACGGCCTCGAGTACACACGCTCCGGAGCATGCATCAACCGACGATGAAGTGAGAACCGCATTCTCCCTCCCTCAATCTCCCCTCACTTCGAACACGCACTACACACTGAAAAATCAACTTCAGTGCCATTTTTCATCTATTTCAAGGATAAACCAAAATACGCATAGAACAGCAGTAAATGCTAACAACGCAGCAGGCTGATCATCAGCTCATAAACCGAAAGTTTATCCCACATTCTCGCGTGCGCATTATTGAATTGCATAACTCAAATGAATATAAACGCGAAATAAATATGCTCAACTTTTCACCCAAAATTTATTAATGTGGGAACTTATGAATACATTTAACTTCATCAAGTTCCAAATTCTAAGAATTTACCGACATAACTGAGCTTATTATTCAGATAATTCACGAACTCTAGTATTTCCGAAATGAACAGCATCAACGAATTTAAACATGAAACAGTACAAAAAGTTTTGCTCACAGAATCATTAAATATTTGTGTGGAATGGTAATAAGTATACTTATGTCCATCATGTGCATGAACCAGTGTCGTCGCAAGTAATCTAAGGTTTCACTCCCTGCCACACACCCTCGCGGTGGCTTGCAGGGTATCGTGTAGATGTAGATGAAGGTTACTGTCAAATTTGTCGGTTATATTGTTGATCTAAATGAGGAATAACACGGGGCCGATAACACACCCTTGTGGTACACCTGTGGTCACCTAAACCAAATCAGAGCTGCAACCCTCCATTACTACCTTCTACAGGCAACCAGTGAGGAAGCTATTTATTCATTTAATAAACATTTTGTTGATTACAATTCCAATTTGTCGTCACAATGCGTTGGGTCAAAGCAGATGAGGGGAAAGAGGAACTTAAAATCCCGAATCTCTCGCCAAATAACTTATTCCAATAACATACTCTTGAGTCCTTCCCACCCCACACTCTTCCCTCCCTCGCCGCTCCGACTCCTGCGTCTCTCGGTCGCACAAAAGGAAATAAACGCGCCGCAAGGAGAGAACGTGGAATCATGGTCGACTCGCGAGCGATGGTCTTTCTTCGCGCGGATCCGTGAGGGCATCTCGGAAAGGGAACGCGTGCTCGACAGGTAACTCATTGTTCGTTGCCGCGGATGGGGACAATACGAGCGGCCATCCACGACACGAAGGGGACGATAGTTGGTGATGTAGAAACCAGTAGATTGCCTCCTCTCAACCCGGTAACTTGAGCGCGTCGTAATTATCTCATCAAACACTCGCCTGGAAGCTATCACCATGAGGAAAGGGTTACGACTGCATCTGTAAATCGGTAGTATTTATCCGACGAAGAAGATCAACAACTGAGATAATTGCGCCATTTAGGATACATGGGTGATCGGGTAGAGGCAGAAATGTTCAGGGAACAGGGGAAGGATGGAAGAAAACATGGCGTCGGTATTAGCGTACACTTGACTAAGGGCGAAAAGGGTCAATGTTTTAACGACGGAAAAGATGGAGGAGAAATAAATTGGAGTATATACTCTCCAGTTAAGTGGGGAATGTCATTCCGATGAAAAGTCTCAGCCACACGCGGGATTTGACCAGGACCCTCGGGAGAGTAGGCTCTGGCGATCACACCAACCCGACCCTCCGTATTGTTAAATCGAGCAATTGTTCTGCCACATCCAGAGAATCAGTCATGTCTTCTCTCAGTACGTACTTCGAAGCCGATCTATTTCCAATAATGTTTCATAAACTCGATCATAATATGGTCGATGTCGAGAAAGGTTAGAGAGATGGGCTATTATACGCATGGTATCTTCCCCTCGCTAAATAAGAAATTTTCGCATATGTCATATTTGTATCGATAAGGTGGTTGTAATGTAGATAGACATGGTTCTATGACACCTGAAAATAGTTCTTAACTCATTATGCCACACTATCTGAACCTTAGTATGCCAAATTTAACAAATATCGTCGTCAATTATAATGGAAATTAAACAGTTTAATAAAAGTTTATTCTTTAGTATTTTTTTATTTTAATAGTAAGTAACGAATCTATTTAATTTACTTGCAAATGTTTTCCATTTCAAACAGCAAACATTCGAGCTACATATCTTCAATGCATTTCTGGTGAATACACATATAATGCCACTAACCCTTCAAGTTTCTTGGAAAAAGTTCCGTAGATTTAGATGGAGGGGCTCTCAAGAGGAACGCTCCCGACGTATCACGGCTTTATCAACAGCTTGGTGATGATTCTTACAGAGACACCTAAGTTTTGAAAGAATTGGATCCATTGCTTTGCTGCCCGGCGAGGTTATAAAAACAACCCTCAATAAACTCTCGACTTCTCCTCATTACCCGCCGCCTTCGGACATTGTTTGGGTTCGCGTGCAAGTCCACTCGGTCACGCCAAGAGGGCTTGCGCGTGGAACGCAAGGGCAAGGCCCTGTGCTTTGGTCGGCACGGATAGAGTGGTTGATTGAAGGGGGCGTGAGCCCGAGGGGGTATGCCAAGGACACGCCCGGAAAGGGACCGAGGGAGCCGGACTCCCTCGGAGGGGACACGGAAAAGGACAGGCTCAGGTGGTGAGGTGACGTTTTCAAAAATATTTTCGATACATAGGCGTACAGGATCTCATTTTCTTAAGATCTCGAGCCGCAGATTTGTTTGCAGAATTCCTCAGGAAGTCTCTGTTTCCTGCATTTTCAATTTTGCATAGCTAATGCAATAAATATCTTCCATTAGTTGCTGTGTTTTACGAAGGCGGGATCTTTCTCTACATATTCTTCCCTCAATCCTTCCCACAAAAAGTGTCCTCATGAAGCTCTCCTTTAGGCGCATAGAACGATTCATAAGTCTTGTCCTTCAGTGTACTATACTTCAGGTGGCTCCTCTTCTTCGTACCCCACAAACGATTAACTTTTTATTTGCCATTTTATCCTTCTAAATGGTTCCGATCATTCCCCTATAACACTAAACTTCAAAAGCCTTCTATGCCTTATATTCTCTATTTCTGTCATCTAGGTGTCACAAGCATGTAAAACAATCCACACTCAGATTTTTACGAATGTCTTCCTCGTACAAAAGCTCATTTGTTTGCAGCTGAAGAGAGTTTTATTTTTCGTCATATGCTATCTTTTTTTGGTGAATTCTGTTCCTCACTTTCTTCTTGTTTTCCCGTCGGTTGAGACACTAATTTCCACATGGTGAATTCAAAAGTCTCCTCAAAAGCTTCTCTATTCATTGTTAAAATCACTTGAACAGTTTTTTGGGCATCATACCCCATTATTAAGATCCTCCTTACTTTCTGCCACCAGTACTTCGTCATCTGAGAATCGACTCACATTTATTTAGCCTCTTCAACTGCATATTATTTCCATTTTTGTCCAGCGCGTGCTGAATACGGCCATTAAAAATTTTGGGGTGAGAGTAGTTTTGCTTACCCTTTCGTCCATTTCCCTGATTAACTATAACAGCGTAATATTTCTACACGTCCCTAACTGTCCCTGAAGTGAAATCCAAATTATCTCCAAGTATCAAATATTGATTACCATTGTACACTACTAAAGGTCTTTTCAAAGTACAAAATGCTAATGCTTTTTGCCCTTTCCCAAATGTTTTTTTTTATATTAATTGAAATGACCAATATCCTCCCTCGAACAGCGTCTAGACACAAATGTTTCTGAAGAGCTTTCCCCGCGGGTTTATTTTCAACACAAGACACCATTTCCTGGTGTACCGAAACTATGTCATTGTGCCTGAAACCAGTGGTTCGCGTCATCGTGACTTCCTCGCTATGAAATAAAAGCGTGCTTGTATATTGCGAGAGTTACTCCGGAAAAATGATATTCAGAGAATTGAGCAGTCCCCCAGTAGAGCCAAGAGGAATTGATGGTATGTGGGTTGTATACATTCAGGGATAAATATGAAAAACACTAAATATTGTAGTTTGCAGATTATCGAGTGATTTTACTGTTTTATAAATAATAAATTCTTTGACATTCTCGTAAAAAAGAAGTATTCTAAATCTGGCACGAAAATGGTTCACAATTTGACATTTCAATTTGTTTATCCCAGAATCGGCGTCGTATTACCATGAACCAGTTTTCCCAATAGCTTCACTTTCAGATTGGTCTCTATTTATAACATACTTATTGAACATAAACGCAATCCACCGTCCTATCTGAAAGATGATACTTAATAAAATGCCAATCATTGTGTGAACAATGCATTACGGCATTAAGATGACAGATACAGACTTCTTCAGAAAAATGTTTTCGGTTTCGAAAGCAATAACGCCCAGGTGTAAAGGATGTTGCCCGAATGTCGTTAGAGATTCATGAAGTCGAAACCGAGAGGTATGCATGAGCTTTGACGGATTGATGCCACATCCTTGTACTTTCACCTATATACCTTAGTGAATATTTTCATCTGCGGATCAATTAAGACAAATACTACCGAAAGAACTTTACAGTATTAACAACACCAAAATTATTAGCTTGAAATATATTTACATATTTAGGACTCAAGATTACCAAAGACTTTTGTAATCATAATAACAGTAAGACCTTTCAAATCATGATGCCTTCATGAAAATGATATCGTTTGCTAAGTAGGCCTAGTCCATCAGGCCTTGAAAATTAATGGTTTTCCCATGATTCTGCCACGGGTAGCAGTTGCTAAAATTAACAGCTATTTACAACGGCTGATTCGGGTTAACAGTAGCTGTTAACAACTGCTATTCCGAAATAAGAGTTTGGTCCACCCCTAGCAGGGACAGAAAGCCCTTACCTTCACTGAAGCGGTGCGGAGAGGAATTTACATCTACATAACACCATGAAAGCCACCATTAAGGTGCGTGGCAGGAGGTAAATTCACGCGAAACATGCATTACATATCATGCATGAAAAGGATTAGTAATTATATTCTAGTCAGAACTTCACCATTTAAAGAAAAATATAAAAGTAGCAAAGCAAGCCTGCTGTTAGTTTGGTAAGCTTACCTGATACCAACATGTCTCTATTTATGCTATCCATTGATATACTTGTATTTATACTATTGAATACATTCACTGCTATAAATATTCCGAATTGCACGCGGAAAATAATTGTCAAGCCATGGAATTGAGGTAGGGAGAGAGACATTGCGTACTTAAGATTCGGCAAGTAAAATACCTAATACCTGAGAAGAACATCTGCAGACTGTGATCACCTCCCATCCGCGACAAAAATCGTCTGCAAAATAATTAATAGTCCTATCACTTTAAAAAGTGCAAAAACAAACTTTTTATTTAACTCACGTGCGTGAAGTGGTAGCCAAGATAGGAAAAACGGAATGTAAATGCTACTGGTTTCACTTAGAAATTCCGATGTTGCATGCTCAGCATGTTATCGTAGCAATGTCAAGGGAAATTTTTATTCAAGTCACAAATTCAAAAAGAATGCGTCTTCCATTCCACAAGGAAAATCTTCGAAGTGGGATGATAGCCAGACGCTAACATTAAATGCGCGGCATGCATACGACAGCAAGTGTTACTACTATCGGCATCTACATCTGCACGGTAACCTACAAGCCGTCTCGAAAGTGAGAGGCAGGCGGCGAATCTTTGCCATACAAAAGCTTTGTAATCACAAAGGAGTAGTAATAAACTTCTGTTGATGAGTAACGCAATAACTTAAACTCACTACAGTGCTTAGTCATGTAAATCACAACATATCTGATAAGGTGATTTGGAAATAATGTTGGTCAGAATTAATTTCATTTTTAAGATGCTTAAAAACCTATTAGGTTAACCCGACTACTCGAACGTATTACCTATAGGTTTGAGTCCACATATTTTCGGTCTTAAAGATTTTCATTCCGATCCAATATCATGAGTGGACAGAAAAAATGTGTTTAAATCTATCCGTTTTACTAACGCCAATACTACATTCATGATTAAATTCATTTTCATGAAAAAAAAAAAACAAACAATCTTGCGAATTTCACTCAAGCACTTATTCTAAGCACGAACAAGGTTTCGGTTCCTTGTGCTATCAGCATGGTATCGAAACCTACGTCGCGCTCAGAGTACATCTTTGAGTGGAATTCTCAAACTTGTATTTTTTTACCCTGATGGATAAAAAAATCCATCAAGGTTAAAAATACAACTGGGCCTGCTAAATCGCTAAACTGATATTAGTACGCAAGTTCTCCCATTTTTCCCATGTCGTGTCAAAAATAATACTGATATTCGCCACGCGTTGAAATTCCGTTTTAAAATAACCGTAACACCGATTCCAAAAATTCGGCGTGTGATACGTAATAAGGGATATAAAGAACTTTTACAATAACATCACGTTTGCCCAGTATTCACTTGTAAATTCTCCCGAATGTTTTTTACTACGTTTTCCTAGTGATCTTTGTTTAATCCTCCTGAAAAACTGGGATAAGAATGCATACCTGGACGTAGGTTACAATTTAGCATGAATAATTCAGATATATTTAAAGCCAATTTGTTTTTTGATAACGCTACACATATTATGAAAATCACCAAAAGGGAGAATGATTTAAAAGAATGTTGGAGGAATGTCCGCACGGATACATTTATCATACTTTCCTTTGTGCGAGGAATGAGGCTTCAGACCAATTATCTACCAAGAGAGAAACAGATTGGAAGAAAGAATTTCAGGGATAGTAGTGAATTGTCGTAGTATAAGAAATAAAGTAGCAGAATTTCACCACCTCATAAAGAGTACTGATGCAGATATAATCGTAGGTACAGAAAGCTGGCTTTCGAAGGACATATCAGATGATGAAGTATTTCCGAAGTGTTTTACCGTATACAGAAACGATAGAGTAAGCAGAAACGGAGGAGGAGTATTCATAGCTGTGAAGGACCCGTATGTCAGTAGAAGAGAACTTATTTCAGAGCGAAATGTAGCAAGTATTTGGTGTTCCGTTAAAAGTAAAAGTAGTAACGCAAAAAAGATAAATGTAGGTGCATATTACAGGCCACCGGACGCAGACGTCAATTCTATAATGGAGCTAGAGTCAGAGATACGTACATTACTTTCTGGGAAGATTGATAGAGGAATAATAATAGGCGGAGCTTACAATCTCCCTTCGATAGAGTGGAATACGTGTAATTTAATTACAGGAGGTAAGGATAAGGAACTCTGCGAATCACTGTTGAACACCTTTACGTCACATTCTTTACAACAGCTAGTAACAAAACCGACCAGGGGAAACAACATTCTAGACTTATAAGCAACAAATATACCCGAAATAGTTCTAAATACAGTTACAGACATAGGAATTAGTGATCATAAAATAGTGCATGCGAAATTTATTGTAGGCGTTGAAAGACATTATAAACCAAGGAGGAGGGTATACTTACCTGGCAAGGCTAATTACGACGGTATGAAAGAGGAATTAAGGGAATCGTTTAATGTATTTAGCGAACTAAGCAAAGGATTAGATACAGAGGATTCGTGGGGAGAATTTCTTGAGGGCACCCGTTAAGCAGTTAATAAATACATACCAAGTAAATTCATTAGTGATAATACAGAGGCAAGGTGGTATAACGCGGGGGTTAGGAAATCACTAAAGCGACAAAGGGTATGCCACGCTAGGATGAAAAATGCAGGACGGGGTCTATCGGTAGAGAAAAAAAATGAGTTAGATCAAAACTATAAAAAATCGAGAGCATTAGCAAGGAAATCATGTCGGAAAGCGTTATCACATTTTAAGAGCAAGATGTTAGGAGAATATTTAGATAGCAATCCTAAAGCGTTTTGGTCATATGTGAGAGAGCTTCAGGGAAATAGGTCCACAGTGCACACACCAAATAACGATAAAGGAATTAGAGTTACCAGCAGTGTAGAAAAAGCCAATACTTTAAACATCTTCTTCCAAAGCGTATTCAACTCATCGTCACAAAACGCAGTGGAACCACCGCCGAACACTTTCAGTGAGCAAATACCTAAAATAAAAATTTCATGTCGAGGAATAGAGCAGCAGTTAAAAAGCATTCGTATAAACAAATCACCAGATCCCGATCTAATTCCCTCCAGAGTATATAAAACATTAGCTCTGAAATAGCCCCATATCTAGAAATAATATTCAATAAAACACTAAAGAACCACACAGTACCCAAGGATTGGAAAGTAGCTAACATTACACCTATATTTAAAAGCGGTGATAGGGTAGAACCTAGTAACTACAGACCCATTTCACTCACGTCAATCTCTTGTAAGATATTTGAGCACATTGTAGTCAGTTCGATCATGGGGCATTTGGATAGTAGGGATTACTCATAAACAGCCAGCATGGGTTCCGGAAAGGTAGATCTTGCGAGACACAATTAGGTTTATTCGTACACGATATATTTGTCCACGGCGAAAACAGTACTGAAGTTGATGCGATATTTTTAGATTTTAAAAAGGCTTTCGATAAAGTTCCTCACGACAAATTAATCTTGAAGTTAGAGCGTTTTGGTATAAATAAAGACGTTGTATGTTGGGTAAAAGAATTCTTAAGTGGACGAGAGCAGAGGGTTGTCATAGATGATATCATGTCGGACACAATCAAAGTCACATCGGGAGTTCCCCATGGTAGCGTAGTAGGTCCGCTTCTATTTCTTTTATACATAAACGATTTGGGTACCGTAGTTAGTAGTAACCTTAGACTTTTTGCAGACGATGCGGTGGTGTATAGGGGTATATCAAAAGAAGAAGACAAGAAATCGCTTAGCAAGGATTTAGATGCAATTCAAGAGTGGTGCCACAAATGGAAGTTAGAACTTATCCTTAAAAAGTGTGTAGCTATCAATTTTTGGAGGAGGAATAATTCGATAGAGCGATCCTATAGAATTAATAACAGGAAGATCGAAAACGTTGAAACCGTAAGATATTTAGGTGTAACAATCACTAAAGATTTATCGTGGGGTAGACACATCCAGGAAATATGCGGCCGAGCGAAGAGAAAGCTAGGATTTATAAAAAGAGCACTTGGGAAATGTGATGAGAAGACAAAAGAGCGATGCTACTTTTCACTAGTTAGGCCCCACCTTGTGTATGTAGCCAGTGTATAGGATCCGAATGAATTAGGTTTGA
Source organism: Platycnemis pennipes (assembly GCA_933228895.1). NCBI lineage: Eukaryota > Metazoa > Arthropoda > Insecta > Odonata > Platycnemididae > Platycnemis > Platycnemis pennipes. The sequence goes on from OW121849.1 coordinate 27,491,005, forward strand.
TCAAAGAGTTAGACATTGTGCAGCGTAGAGCAGCTAGGTTCGTTAAAAGGTGTTACGATAAGTTTAGTAGTGTATGAGGATCAATAAAAGAATCAGGGTGGGAATCATTACCAGAGCGTAGGTTAAGTACAGATTAAATCTATTAGAGAAATTTCAATCGGATAGCTTTACTGAAGATGTTAGGCACATATTAAAAACACCAGCGTATTATGCTAGATTCAACCAGATAAATAAGATTAGAGAGATAGATTGTCGTACCGATAGATTCTAAATGGCATTTTTCCCCCGTATTATAAGAGAACACAATAGGCAGCATAGGAAAGGCATAGGTAAGGGATAATGTACCCAGTACAAAGGAGCAGAGCCCAGAGAGAAATCTAGAAGATGGACGGGGCCCACTTCTTGACAACGCGTGGGTGAAGATAAAGCTGCCAGGAGGACGCGATTGTGGCGTTGGAAGTCCCGGGGCCCTTCGTGCGAGGGGGCCCAGGCACACGGGGGGGCCCGTGGGAGCGACGCGACCGGCGCGGGAGGCCAGGCGCCGGCCGATAGTAACGGTACACGCCGGAGAGGGGGCGCCGCGTCCTAGACCGAATGGCTCACCTCATGGAGGGAGAGAGAAAGGCCCTCTCCTCCCCCGCAAGATGTATTCGAGGGCTGTAGAAGAGTGGGAATAAAAAGGGAAAACTCAGTCAGCTGTATCTATATCAACAGTGCCCAGTAAGTCATCCCAATTAAGTGGCATATGCCGAGTTAACGAAGGCATACTCTACATAAATACAATAAAAAAATAAAAATAACTACTTTTACTATCAGACAATCGATCAAGGGATCTGAGGCCGCACGAAAGCATGCAGATACTAACCATATAGTTGCATGTGACTCTTATGTCTAACATACTTTCATGAAGTAGCAGTACTTCCAAGATAGTATTTTCAGTGATGACGTTAAAAATATTTTGCGAACCCCAACTTACTATGGCAAACTGGACCATAATCATAAAATTAGAGAAATTGATTGTCGAACTGAAAGATTCAAAATGTCCTTTTCTCCTCGTACATTCAAGGATATGAATAGCGGTAAATTTATCCAAACCGAGTGTATCAATGATAACCATAGGTAGCTGCATATTGGTATAAGGACTTGAAAGTAACCCAACTACAGCATGCTTTTACATGCTTATGTTGTTATTTTTATCTTTTTAAATAGTGATGTTTAGACTAGAATATTAATACATATTCTATTTTATGCATGACAAGTAGTGATGTTTGGTGAGAATTCACCCCCTGCCACAATTCTTTCTACATCTACGCGATACCCTGCAAGCCACCACAAAGGTGTGTGGCAGGGAGTGATTTCTCACTAAACATGCACTACATATCATGCATAAAAAAAGCAATAGTATTAATATCGTAGTCAGAACTACAATATTTAAAAAAGATAGAAATCGCAAAGCAAACATGCAAAAACATGCCATTAGTTGGGTTAGCTTTAAGTCCTTATACCAACATGCAGCTACCAATGCTATTCATTGCTACTCTCTGATAGGACATTTTTACCGTTATTCGTATCTCTAATTGTTCGAGGGAAAAAGGACATTTTGAATCTATCAGTTCGGCAATCAATTTCTCAGATTTTATGATTATGGTCCAGTCTGCCATAGAAAGTTGGGGTTCGTAAAATATTTTTAACATCATCACTGATAATATTATCTTGGAATTTATTTAAGAGATTAAGTGTAAATTTCAACACGCGAGATGACAATGATTCACATTTCATTTCATTTAATAGACTGGTTACGCTAAGATCATTATCGCATCGTCCCTTTACAAATCTTGCCGATCTTCGCTGCACACGTTCAAGTTCGTTATTTAGACCGATTTCGTAGGGATCCCATACACTGGCAGCATATTCCAAATGAGGTCTAACAAGGGAAAAGTAGCTGATTTCTCGTACATTATCGTCACATTTACCCAATAATCTTTTGATGAATACTAGTTTACAAATAGCTTGACCCATTATTTCACGAATGTGTTTTGGTTTATACGTAGGTGTTTTGGTTTTGCCTTTATGGTGGCTTGCAGGGTATAATGTAGATGTAGACGATATAGATGTGAAGTAGAAGCACTGTACTCTTAGTTTCATGTTTAGTGAACACTACCCCCTTTCACACACTCCCACGGTGACTTTTATGGTTTTACGTAGACGTAGTTGAACATTTTAAGATATACACTGGATGGTTGAGGCCATTGCATTGTAGAAATCCATTCTAACGAAGGTAAGTTAGAAGACTTTGTTTCCTGCAAATACACTTTTATTGTCGACTAGTTTCGATACCCTGTGGCATCATCAGAACTACTGGTTAAGAAAACCTTGATACTTATTTATATACTGATGGGATGGGGGACTAGTTATATACTGAAAGGGACGCTATTAGTATCATGTTTCCACGTGATGGTCAACCCACTGACAAAAAACCTTGAGGTGGCCTTAAGGGCATTGTGAATTAAGGCTGTTTTGGTAATCGTGAGTCGTTGAGAACTAGGGCTCATATAATTTCAATGGCACTAAAAATTGCTTGGACATGATTAAATTACGCAAACTTTTAACCGGATGCCTCAAGTTCTCAAGTCATATTGAATCACTGCCCTTTTGAATTTAAATACTGACATGAAACATGACGTAAAACTTGACTTTATTCTGTTTCTAGGCAACCTGAACGTTGTCACTGTGCATATCCTTTGACCTTGGAGATGTTGGTTTTAATATATGGATTGAAAAAGTATTTAATTTCATGCTGTGGGTATTCACATATTTTGTAGTGACGAAATAAATGTGATTAAACGCTTAAACATCTTTAACATTTGTTTATACCATTTATTTAATATCTCCTTTTTACTCGGCAACAACGCACATCCTGAAATTCGGCATTGCTGTTGTGTAGGCAATTGTTTCTGTGTTTCAGCGGTCGTAACGGCAGGTGTCGTAGTCGTTTATTCTAAAGGACTTTGTCAAGGGGACTACATTGTAATATTCGTGGAGTGTGTGATTTGTTGTGGTTTCCTGCGCGTTCGCATTACCCGATATTGTTGGGTTGCTTTTGGTGAAACGGGTGAAATTTGGTAAAGAGTTGCTTCGGTCCTTTCGAAGGTCCGTCTTGAAAACATTTCAAGATGCCTTAGTATTAAAGGCGCATAGGAAAGTTTGTTTCGAAGAAGGAGTTTGAAAGGAGGGCTAAGCAATTCCTTTTCATGAAGAAGTAAGGCGCTGACACTGAAGATGCGGAGGAAGACTAGTTTACTGATGTTTAAAGTGGAAAGTCGCCGAGAAGGAATTTTACAAAGAGAAATAAATAACATCACTTAGATGAATTACTTTCACTAGCAATGAAGAAAATAGAGTTTTAATCCAACACTTTTGGCTTCTTACCCTAGATAATTTTTAACAATAGAAGTCGCTTCTAGATAATTTTACTACCTTTACGGTAACTACTCCAAATTATCAGTCACAACGTAGCATTTTATACGTATGTACTCGTGAACAAATATTATAATTTTATGTTTGCATCAATACACGTGACCTGTGTGAATGCCAATCTAAATGACTCGATAAAAATAATATTTTGTTTACTTAAATATAATATTTTCACACGATTCGCTAATGATGCACTGTCTGCTGCGGAATCCTGAATTCTCATCATTTCACTCGCCTGATTCGACGTTGCCAAATGCACCTCAAAACTTCGCGCGCGATATTTGACAATTTAAGGAATATTTTTTTTTGGTATATGCGGAGGAATAAGTCGATAACACTGGTTGATTATCTCAGAATAAAAATTGTTGGCTAATATCCTCATTATTTCAGTTTTTGGTGAAAATGTGTATGGTAGAAACGTAAATAATACATAATTGACCATTACGAAGCGGGGTGCGCCATAAGGCCCTATGTTGACAAAATCTTAAATATCTCAAAAACCACACCGAAAACCCCAATTTTTTCCCGTAAAATTTTAGACCATACTTACAGGAACAAATGTTGCAATTATGAAGAAAATCTATGCACTTGTGAATTTCGAACCAGCCACCTTAAATGATAACATGCACTTTTTAGGAACATTAGTTGTTACTCGTAGTGGAAGTGATACCTATTCTAAACTCAAGATGTGATTTGCATTATTAACGCCAATGGTTTGTCTAATTTGGTACAAATGCGGCTCATACATTTTTCCTGCTTCTTATCTTCTAGGGTACTAGGTAATATTAATAATAATAAATTTTATTACGATTAGGGATTCCAGCAACCGAAACAGTAAAACAAGATACTATCAACCCAAAAATGATACTATTTTTCCGAAGCAAAATAATAACATCCAATATCAATGTATTGTTTCATCCACCTATTTATTGCCTAATATAAATTACGGTTTCTTCGGGCAGGGCGTCTTCATTCGCCAACGGCTCATGGAGAGTTAACATCACGTATTTACTACACTTGATGCTTCTAAACAAGGAGGCTACATGTAATATTCGTGCTTCTAAATATGATGATACGTCGTAATTAATTTTAATTGATGTATTGAATTTAGAATAAAAACCACACTTTGTTGTTCCACAGGCAAAAAATGTATTTTAACGTTAATTTTTGTTATGATACCTAAATATGACGTCGAACGTAAAAAAATGTAGAGCTTTCATTTTGTCTATGAATCAATTCCACAAAGTGACGCCTCAAACCACAAATGATGTATTGGACATCACTTACGTATGATGACGTAAGTCCGCTACGCATATTCAGTGGGTTACATTTTAGTATTTTTGAGATCCTATAGTTGCTTGTTTGCATGTCAGTAGTGAATGCTTGGTGATCTTCACCCCTGCCACACACCCTCGCGGTGGCTTGCAGGGTATCGTGTAGATGTAGATGTAGTACGCACATCGCGGCATGCAGTGGCGGTTGAATTGAGTGCTTGACGAGTTAGCCGGGTTGCTGGGACCTCGCGCGACAGCTTCCCTCCGGAGGGCGTGCAGACTAATGGAGGCGGGAAGGGGGCGCAGAGGGAGCGGGAGGAGGTGCGGAGGGGCCGCGCTGGACGAGAGGGACCGCATTCCTGGGTCGTGGGCATCCCGTTGGCCCTTGGCGCGGCGGCAACCTCGGGATCCGGTTTGAGCCGGTATCGCGGGGGTGGAAGAGGATGAAAGGAGGCTGGGAAGACGCAGGAGGGTGGGAAGTTGGTCGATGGCACAGGATTCCTGAGGCGTTATTCAATTCGCGCGACCAATGGAGCGATTCCGGCCGCGGCGCGCCGTATGCGGCGGACGTCTCGGCCCGGTCTCAGCAGGGATGAAGCCATGGAAGCGCTGAGTCTGAGCGGCGAGCGCGTGTGGGCGGACAACGAGAACGAACTATTCACTTTAATAATTTACCTCACGTTAATCGAGTCACTAAGTATTACGAACTATTCACTTATTAATTTGAGGACAGTGAGCAGCTCATCGGGGTTCCAAAATTACAGCATTCTTCTGGTAAAGAGCAAGCGAACGCTATTTGGAACGCATTATGGTATTGGGGTATAGAAGACAATGAACACATTCTCTGCTGTGACACAACTGCATCAAACACTGGACGTTTTAATGGAGCATGTGTCTTACTTGAGCAAAAATTGGACAGGGAATTGTTGTTTTTTCCGTGCCGTCATCACATATATGAACTTATTTTACGAAGTGAATTTGAATGTAAAGTACGTGATGTAACAAGCGGTCCTGACATACCACTTTTTAAACATTTTAGGGGAAGCTGGGAAAGTGTGAATGCCAATATTTTTCAAAGTGGCAAAGAGAACGTAGAAATGTTTTTTAGTGAGTCGGAAATCAAAGAAATGCTAGACTTTTATGAAAGTGAATTAGATTAACACAGAGAGGTGATTATCGTGAACTCATAGAGCTATCTCTAATGTTTTTGGGAGGAGACTGGAAAAAATCTAAAAATACGCCCTTCTGGGGCGATACATCAAGCTCGATGGATAGCAAGAGCTATTTATTATTTAAAAATGTTTCTGCTAAGATCACAACTTAAATTATCCAGTGTAAATAAAAATGCCTTAAGAGATGTATCTCTATTCATTGTTACTATTTATGTGGCTTCAGTGTAGTGCAGCTGTAAAAGCTCCTTATCAAGATCTCCGCTTATTAAAAGTTCTAAAATTATATGAAAAGATAGATTCCACAATATCAAAAGTAGCTCTAAAAAAATTTAGTCTCCATATGTGGTATTTATCCGAATAGTTGTCTGTCCTATCACTCTTTGATTATGAAGTAGACGTACAAATCAAAATCAAAATGGTAGCATATTTAGACAGAGAGAATCTACACACGGAAAAGAGATTATTCCTCTTTGTGGAGAATTGGATGGACAATTATATGGTAAGTTTAATTTTATATTGATTACCATTCTTTAAGTTTTAACTCGTTAATATGCATCTCCTAGTTCAGTCTTATCTTCATTTCAGTGAAAACTATAGACGACTTTGTGTCATCCAAAAGCAGAGATCTGTTCTCTTGCCTGAAGTTGGACATTAGCTTTATTCAAGAATGTCCTTCGATATGGACGAGCAACACTTCATATTTAGAAGCTCAAAGGATAGTTGTGGAGCTGAGAGCTGTGAATCACAGTGCTGAAAGAGGTGTTAAATTAATGCAAGATTTTCATGAACTACTGACGGTAGATGAAGAGCAAAAGCAATTTGTGTTGTGTTGTGTTCAAGAACACCGCAGAATGTACCCAGATTGCAAGAAAGAAACACTGAAAAGAACATATCCTAAAATAATACTAAAAACTAAAGAATACTGAAAAAAATAATAGTCTAAAGAGTGAAAATATATTAAATTGTATCATAAAATTATATATGAACATATATCAAAAGCTTTTTCCCTGACTTTAACCTACAAAACCTATTATTCCTAATATTCAAATTTCAAGCTCAAGTCAGCACGGGTTATTATCGGCCTATCGAGATGAAATTTTGTTATTGAGTAAAGCTGACCCAATGGAAAATATTTAGGGGGTGAGCCCAAAAAAATTCGCAGAATTATTTTTTTTTGCAAAATAAGGGACACCCTAATGCATGAGTATCTATGAAATTGGTGTCGGGTTTCAAGGCATGCATGGTATTCATGGGTGTGTCCTACATGATTGGGATTTGGTAGTTTTTCTTCTTTTTTCCCCAATTACTTTTAAAGGCGTAGTGTTTGCTTTGTAGTGTTCATTTTTGTTTGTTGTGTCATTCATTGTTCCTGGTGTAGATGCACCCCCTGCCACACACCCTCGAGGTGGCTTGCAGGGTATGTCGTAGATATAGATATATAGATATCTACATCTACATAATACCCTGCAAGCCACCACAAGGGTGTGTGGCAGGGGGTGATTGCTCACCAAACGTGCACTACATATAATGCATAAAAAAGGAATAGTATTAATATAGTAGTCAGAACTACACTATTTAAAAAAGATAGAAATTGCAAAGCAAACATGCAAAAACATTCTGTTAGTAGGGTTAGCTTTAAGTACTCATACCAACTAGCAGCTACCAATGCTATTCATTGCTACTCTCCGATAGGACATATTTACCGTTATTCGTATCTCTTATTGTGCGAGGGAAAAAGGACATTTTGAATCGGTCAGTTCGGCAATCAATTTCTCTAATTTTATGATTGTGGCCCAGTCTGCCATAGTAAGTTGGGGTTCGTAAAATATTTTTAACATCATCACTGAAAAGATATAAGTTAAAGTATCTGTCCACAAGTCGGAGACTGAATGAAAATGTTATCACACTTCCGTCAGCGAGCAAATAAAATTCGAGATTAAAGGCGGCAGGGCTCACTATTACAAAAGAGGGGAAACATAACTAAGCTCAGTTTGAAACCGTCGCTCCGTCATCTTTAAAAATTATTCTCAATTCTTCATATCAAGAACGGAGATAATATGAACATTTCCAAATCTATTCACGGAAATATGGTAATTATTTTAAAATTACAAACAGTTAAGAGTGATGGAATACAATAATCCGTACGAAATGCGACCGCAGAGGGCTGCAAGAAATCCTCAGGTAACGAGAGAAAGTCACACGAGATTAGTCCGAACTGATTCACAAACTGTGTGAAAAGAGGAAACCAGGACTGCAAGTTGAGCGAAATTACAGGGTTAGTACTCTTCTCCAGCATGATATTATCGGAGCGCAGTCAAAGTTCGGCTTGCTAGCTTTTCCACCGCTTTAGGTCGAGGCAAGGTTCCAGCTATGCACGTCACACAATGACCGACATTACAGTGGGCGTAAACAAGGGCAAATCACCGCTCAAGACTTTCAAAACGACTCGCTGGATTCGGGAATTGGGGAACCTACCATTGGAACGTATCTTGTTGTGCGTGCGACATTGCAGACGGTGATTACAGAATAGTGAAGCGAGACGAGGAGGATAAAGAGCGATGCCTCGCTATTTAAAAACTTCCATAGGCAATTAATAAAAGAATTAGGGTGGGAATCATTATCAGAGCGTAGGTTTAAAGTACAGATTAAATCTATTAGAGAAATTTCGTTCTGATAGCTTTTCTGAAGATGTTAGGCACATATTAAAAACACCAGCGTATTATGCTAGATTAGACCAGACAAATAAGATTAGTGAGATAGATTGTCGTACCGATAGATTCAAAATGGCATTTTTCCCCCGTACTATAAGAGAACAGAATAGGCAGCATAGCAAAGGGATAGGTAGGGGAAATATTTTAGAGTATTTGGTAGTGTATGATGCATGTATTAACTCCTTAAATACTAGATGTACTAACAACCTAATTGAATGGGACACTATAGTTGCTTGTTTGCACGTTAGTAGTGCATGCTTGGTGATCTTCACCCCCTGCCACACACTCGCGCGGTGGCTTGCAGGGTATCGTGCAGATGTAGATGTAGATGAAATGGCGAGAGGTAGTTTCGATCTAAGCATGTTCACATTGAGAATCCTGCACTTTACTCCTGACCCAACTCTACTTGTTAAAATATTTTCCTCCTGTGAGGTTTGAACTCACGATTCCTGGTTAATGAGACCAATGCTCTACCACTGAGCTAAAGAGGCTCGAGACACCTGAATTTTAGCTGCCATGAATCAAAACATTTTTAAATTGCTTGTAGGTCATCACTTAAACATTCTTTATCATTTGGGCATAGAATTTCCCTGTACACTACTGCGTCATCGGCAAACAGACGAATCTTACTTTTCACCACCTTATTTATATCATTTATGTACAGGAGAAACAGGAGTGGACCTATCACACTACCTTGTGGGACACCCGAAGTGACTTCAATTGCCGGGGAGGTAACACCGTCCAAAACAACCCTTTGTACCCGATCATGTAGGAAGCCATTTATCCATGATATTATATTACTGTCTGATCCATAATATTTTAATTTTAAATTAGTTTGCTATGAGACATATTGTCAAAAACTTTCTTGAAATCGAGAAATATTGCATCCACTGGAATATTATTTTAGGCAGAAACTAAAATTTCGTGGGAAAAGAGAACAAATTGCGTTTCACAAGATCTGCTATTTCGGTGCCATGCTGAACATTGGGCAATACATTCTGGCTATCTAGGTGTCACATGACTGAACTGACGATTATATGCTCCAGTGCCTTTCATGAAATGGATGTGAAGGATATAGGTCTGTAGTTCCAGAAATTACAGAACATTACTGGGTATTTCCACGATACAGCAGACAGAAAATCTCAAATACAACAAAGACACCCAGAAACGTCGATGAAATTGTAAGTCGCTGGATGAGTAGAAATAATAATTCTTGAAATCGATAGATTCGGCTTTCACTTGGTGAAATTCATGTTGAATAAGAAGATGTAACCTATGTAAATTTTCACAGTACTTACTTACTTGAAGATGACGCCTTAGCGTCGAAACTCGTTGTGCCACAAATAAAAGTCTGCGAAAATTTACATAGGTTGCATCTTCTTATTCATTCATAATAATTCTTAATGAATAGAAGGGAAGTAGGAAAAAGGTGCCACAAAAAGTTGGAAAAAAGGCAAAAACGAGGAACTTTTTCAGTAGTTCAGGCAGAACGAGGTAACGTTAAATATATGTACAAAAAATTTAAGTTTTGACTAGTATATATCAGTAGTATTTTACAACTATTTTTTTATGCATGATGTGGAGTGCATGTATGGTGAGAATTCCCCCCCTGTCACACACCTTTATGGTGCCTTGCAGGGTATTATGTAGATTAACAAAATAAGGTTCCGAACATGCTACGAAGAAGTTAGAAGAGATCATTTTAGAATACAAATGTGGGCATTAGTAACTTTCACGAAATTACAGAACACGGTATTCAATCGTAAGATTACGATAACCGAAATAAAATAAAAACTTAAGCCTTGACTTCGTGGAAAGGCATTACTTTGAAAATAATCTTCATCACTTCAGTAGTTTATCCGAAGATGGCAAAACAGCGACAACTGGTGGTGAATTCATAATAAACGGTCACAAAGATTAAAGTTTATTTTTAGTCATCATAAAACAGCCATATCTCTCATTTATAAAACGGTCGTAATTATCGCACCATTAACTATTCATTAGAGTCTACTGATTTGACGTCGAGGTGCCAACTAACTTTTTAAAGCCTCACATTTAGCAATAGCATAATATGTGCATGTACATAATGTTGTGCATGCATATAGTGAGTGCATGTAGTACATGTTGTATTCTTGGTGGAACTCTGTCCCCCTTCCCACTCCCTGTCATAAACCCTAGAGGTGCCTTGAGGGTGGTCAGTAGAGATAGATAGGTAGATATATATGGATAAAAGCAAAGTTATCCAATTCAACCGAGTACACTCGGAGATTGCAGTTAAATTCATGCAGGTAATACACAATTCCAATGCCGGAAAGTGTCAAACTATATTCTCAATCGAAACTTCATAACCGCCCTCTGCCGCTGCCCTGCCACACACCTTCGCGGTGGCTGTTTTCCAATCCATTGGCACGACGTGTTCGGTCAGGGATTAGATGCAGATGAACCATTTTGCTCCACTCATCAACCCTAAAGAGGAGTCTGCCATCGACCATTCTATCATTTCCAACAAATCTACACTATTTCCCTGGACAAGCAGACTTAAAATTCGTCATAGAAATTGCAGGCAAGTTAAATTTTTGGAATGTCGACATCAGTTATAAAATAAACTAAACTTTCTAATATTCCACACCTCTATTACAATTCACTCAACCTGAAGAGGTTAAAACCGGCAGAGCGAATAAATAATCACGTGTAATATAACAACGTTTATTTAATTTTCAAATGCTTCATTCTATTCCAGACATTTTTTCTCCAACAGATACCAATGTATCCAGGAAAAGAAATACAAGCTGCGGCGATGCCCCACTCCCAGGCTTCTGATGAGAATGTTTCTTTCCTGGGAAACGCCAGGGCTGAGTGAAAGAATTACTCCGCACGTGAGGCAACCAGAAAGCATTAAATAAAAAGGTGGAGCAGGGAGAAGGAATCCGATTTCGAGGACCAACTCAGCCGCTCTGAGGAGGAGAAGGGTCCCGAAAGGACTCTCAGTCTCTCCCCGCCCCCACCCCCCTTCTCTGAAACCCCGCCCGTCAGGGAAGCAACGTCCCTCAGGGTCGCCGACGTGTCCCGGCATCCTGACAGGGACAAAAAACGCGCGCGGATCGATAGAACTGGTGCACCCCCTAGGGAATCATCTTGCATTTCCTCGGAGCGCTTTCACTTATATCCTCCCTGGCGGACCACGCCCCCCAGTAAAGGGAAAGGGGCAGGGTAGCGACACACAACAAAGGTGGACGTCTGGCTATAGCTACGGAGGGCAGGCGAGGGCAAAGTGGCACGCGAACAGCACCCAAGGAAAAAATGAAGTATTTCAACATTTTACCCGTACAAATGAAAAAAAACACTGACATCCCTGAGGCTCCGAGTAGAAAAACCAAGGCCCTAAATCGGAAGCCAAGTACAAGGGCGTTATTTTCAGCCATTACATTTCTGGGCTATATTTCCTCTGCTCAAGGAGGCGAATACATCGATAGTTCCATCGAAATATTAAATTTCGCGAGCATTAAATCAATCAGCCCCTAAATTGATGGAAAAAAGCAGGGAATGATGCATTAGCTTTATTGTCATTTGATTTCCAAGACATTGTACGTATTATTTTGCTAATTTTGCAGAAATGATGGACCTATATTGATCAGATTCCAAAACATTAAAGTTTTTAAACAAAAAGTTGGGCACATTCACCTAGCTCCAAGAGAATGAAAAAAATAATGTACCTTTAATTATCTACTGTACATCGACATCAACATAATACCCTTCAAACCACTGAGGGAAGACGTTGGTGTGGTTGCCGAGGGTAGTGCTAGCTTACTACTAATTCCAACAGGGATTGAAATTCACAAACCAGGGTATGGGAGGGGACGGCTTCTTTCCCTGTAACGCCTGCGGTTTCCCATAAATATATAGTATTAAAAAATTAATTAGGTTTGAGTGAGGCTAGACATGTTCAAAGGCTTTTATCAGGATTGAAACCCGGGATCAGGAGTTAGAATCGCAACACACAATCCAATGGGCTACCACGCTCCAATTAAAAGTAGTAAGGAGCAGAAATTTTGAGAAAAATAGAGGAAATTGCGGAATATTTTTTAAATTTGCATCTTCCTTAACATAATGTGTGATCCAGAGGCTCAATTCCCCGCCGTGGAGGATTGTTTTACCGTGTGCAGCGAAGATTTGTAAAGGAACAGTATAATAACTACATCAGCGTAACCAGTCTATTAAATGAACTAAAAATGGGAATTATTGTGGGATTGTGTGTTGATATTTGGGCTTAATCTTTTAAATAAATTTCAAGATAATTCTTTTCCTGATGACTTGAAAAATATTTTGCGAACTACAAATAATTATGGTAGACTGAACCATAATCATAAAATTGGAGAAATTGAATGCCGAACTAACAGAAACAAAATGTCCTTCTTTACTCGTACAGTTAAGGACATGATTAGCTGTAAATATATCCAATAGTATAAATAGAAATATATTAATGGCTAGCGAAGGTAGTTGCTAGTTGGTATAAGGACGTTAAGCTAACCAAACTAACAGCTTGTTCTTGAATGCTTGCAATGCTATTTTCATATATTTTTAAATCGTGAAGCTTACACTAGACGTGTTTGGTGTGAATTCACCCCCTGCCTCACAACTTTATGGTGGCTTGCAGGGTATTATGTAGTTGTAGATGAAATATGCTTTAAGCACTGATAATTCTTGTTTACTGCAGTTACGTATGCATTATAATAATTATAAATTAATACCTTTAAAAAATGGCTAACACATTAATAATTATCAAATTCCTTACAGGGATACCAACAAATTAGTTGCTGGTGGATTCCTAACAAACACCTTCAACGAAAAGGTATTGTACACTATTGTACATACCTTACCATATTGTGCTATCTCTTAGTAGTATGTTTTATGATTATTCACTGCCTGCCACACGCCATCTTGGTGGATGGATGGAAGGGCAGGGTTATATTCTCAAACCTTTTTAAATACACCTTGTATACGGAAAGAGAAATTGGCAAGTAAAAGTTCTTGAGAAAAAATTATAAGTTCCTCTTCGACGGAGAAAAAAAATACGCAGGCGATGAGAATCGCAGGAAATAGCAGAGGCGTGCCTCCGATCTGAAATATTCTGAAACGTTTCTGAATAGTTCTCAGCTTGTGAAGAAATCAAGGCGGATGGTGAAACTGCCGAACCGTAACTAAGAACCGCCGAGTGTTTGCCCTGAACCAGCTGTCACTACGTCTACCGGCATGCGAAAAAATATCACAAGTTGAAGGTTATATTTCAATAACTCGAACAACGGCGAATAGACAGGAAAATTGCGAATATATGTTCTTTGATTTAAACACTTTTCACCGAGTTTACTGCAAATAAGGAGGAAGGAAAAAGACTCCTCGATAGCCAGGATTTATTGACCAGCAAGGGTTCAGAAAGGGACGGTCTTGCGAATCTCAATTAGGTCTTTTTGTTCATGATATTCTAGTTTCCGGAAAAGGTAACGTATAGGTAGACACAGCGTTTCTTGACTTTAGAAAGAATTTGACAAGGTTCTCCACTGTAAATTAATCGCGAAGTTAGCATCATACGGGATAGACAGTAATATAGTAGGCTGGATAGGAGACTTCTTATATGAACTCGTTCAAAGAGTAGTATTAGATGGTGTCAGCTGAGGCGATGTAAAAGATATATCGGGTGTTCCCCAGGAAAGGGTGATAGGCCCAATTTTATTTATTCCCTACGTAAAAGACTTAAATACAGTAGTTAAAAATAGCAATCTCCGTCTTTTTGCCGACGATGCAGTAGTGTATGTGTAAATTAGAAATGAAGAGGAGAGTCAGTCTTTAGCTAAGGATTTATATGTGATTGATGATCGGTGTGATAGTTAGCAGCTAGAAGTAAATGTGAAGAAATACGCGATAACGCTATGTACTTTTGGAAAAAGAATAGCTCTCCCCGGAATAATAATTTCATCAAAGAAAATAAAATATCTAACGTAGAATCTATTAAATACTTAGGCGTCACCATCACTGAAGACATGTTATGGGGGAAACACATCAGGGAAATAACAAGTGTAGCAAACCGTCGATTAGGATTCGTTAAAAGGGTTCTAGGCAAATGCGATGAGAGAGTGCGAGAAGCTATTTTACACTTTTCAGGCCTCGTTTAGAATATTCCGCTAGTACATGGGACTCCTACGAGGAAGGTACCATAAAATAATTAGAGCGTGTGCAAAGGGGATGCGCTAGATTTGCTAAAGGCCGTTATGATAATTGTAAAAGGGTTACGTGTTTAATAGAAGAACTAGGATGGGAATTACTATCAGAACGCAGGTTAAAATTTAGGTGAAACCTTTCGTCTACATCTACACGATACCCTGCAAGCCACCGCGAGGGTGTGTGGCAGGGGGTGAAGATCACCGGGCATGCACTACTAGCATGCAAACAAGCAACTATAGGGTCTCATAAAACTAGATTTTTGTATCTATAGTATTTAAGGCGCCGTGGTACATGATTATTTTTTCGCTTTCGAGTGCTGAGATGATGGAGATAGTTTTTCCGTCGACCGGTAGAGTTACCAGAGTCGGCGCCTACCCAACCAGCCATATTTTTTTTCAGTGTCTCCTCTACGCTTTAATTCTTTGCGCAGAGGTGATGAGGCAATAACGACCCTTCCCTCTCATCCCCTCTGTCCGCGGAGTTTTCGTACCATGGCTGACCACTAGACGCAATGTTGCCATTTCAACATACGATGGGACCAAACTGTTTGGCAGACTCCACATTATACCATGTGGCAACGTGGAATTCGCGGAAATGCGTTCGCTACGTTTTTCTAAGAACCGAGCCCGTCTGGTCCTAGTGGGGTTCGTAGCTGCAGGAGAACGCGTCCGCGGTCCAAGTCATGAATAGACTTCATTTTTCAGGGTAGCCGCGTTGATTGGTTGTTGTGACAACAGTTTAGCCGTAAGAACTGCAACAAATAGGAGGTGGTCTCAGCTGGTAGCTTGGCTTGCACGTGTTAATGTCTAAATGTGGTAATTTGAAAGTAATATACGTTTGTGCCTCCACCCCATTCCGATGTACACTCAGTATTAGAACTCGAGAAACAGATCAGGCACATTAATTCTCATACCAACGAACGACAGATTATTGAAAGGTGGAGATTTCAATACAACATCGATAGATTGGAAAACATGTAGTCATTAGTCTGGGGGTAGGGAAAAAGAAATCTGCTCGTCATTTTTTAACCTGTTCGCATAATACGCAGTACATCAAATAGTAAATTTGCATAATAGAAGGGAGAATGTTCTCGATTTACTTGCCTCAAACATCCATGAAAAAGTTATTGAAGTTAAAAATGTCGATGGAATAAGTGACCACAAGGTAGTACACGTTAAATTATCCCTCAATACTGACAAAAATGTAAAATTAAAAAGAAAGATTTGCCTTTTAAGTAAAGCAGATTTTAACGGATTTAGGCGTGACTTACAGACTTCTTTTGAAAAATTCTAAACATCAGAAAAAATAGTGATGCGGACATGGAAAGAGTTCCTCCAAATTACACGGTGAGTGAGTATAAGAGTGAGAATAGGGAACCAGGGTGGTACAACGTGGAGGTTAAAAAAATGTTTAAAACAACAACGAGTTATCCACGCGAAACTAAGAAAAATGTAGCTAATAGCGATCTACAAAAATTATCGAACGTTACATATAAAGCAGCCGCAAAAATAGCCCTTAGAAAAGCGTAAAGTGGTTTCAAGAGAAAAGTACTTGGAGAACAACTAGAGGGGAATCCGAAAGCATTTTGATCATATGTTAGGGAAGTACAGGGAACTAAAATTTCAACGGTTAATTCCTTGAAAGGGTATAGGGGCGAAATATTTAGATAAGGCTAATTTGTTGAATTATTTTTCCAGAGCGTTTTTAATCAATCTAAGCGTAGTTTGCTCGAAACAATACCAGACCGATTTCAACAAATAATGCCCCCGATCGATAATTGTATCTTATAACGGAATCGTATCCTTACTAAAAAATGTTAGCCCGAACAAGAGCTCAGGTCGTGATGAAATTCCTGCTCGTGTGTATAAAGAAATAGCTCTCGAAATGGCACCGTATCTTAAAGTAATATTTAACAAATCCCTCGAAGAACACGCGGTTCCCAAAGACTGGAAGATAGCAAACGTGATCCCAATTTTTAGAAGTGGCGATCCATCGAATTATAAACCAATATCAATAACGTCACTGTCGTGCAAAATTATACAGCATATGATAGTTACATCAATAAGGGGACACCTCGATAGCCAGGATTTATTGATAACAAATAAGCATGGGTCCAGAAAGGGACGGTCTTGCGAAAATCAGTTAGGTCTTTTCGTTCATGATATTTTAGTTTCCGGAGAAGGTAGCGTACAGGTAGACGCAGCGCTTTTAAATTTAGAAAAGCGTTTGACAAGGTTCCCCACTGTAATTTACTCGCGAAGTTAGCATCATACGGGATAGATAGTAATATGGTAGGCTGGATAGGAGATTTCCTACATGAACGCGTTCAATGAATGGTATTAGATGGTGTCACCTCAGGCGAAGCAAAAGTTACATCGGGTGTTCCCCAGCGTGATAGGCCCAATTTTATTTCTTCTCTCCGTAAATGACTTGAATACAGTAGCTAAAAATAGCAAGCTCCGTCTTTTTGCCGATGATGCAGCAGTCATCATTGGTCATCAATCCTCAGATCGGTTTGACGCAGCTCTCCACTGAGTCCTGTCGGCTAATCTCTTCATATTTACGTATTTATTCTGATGCAGTAGTGTATAAGGAAATAAGAAATTAAGAGGATAGTCATTCTTTAGCTAAGGATTTATATGCGATTGATGATTGGTGTGATAGTTGGCAGCTAGAATTAAATTTGAATATATGCGCGATAATGAACTTTGGGAAAAAGAATAACTTTCCCCAGAAAAATTATTGCATCAAAGAAAAGAAAATATCTAACGTAGAATTTATTAAATACTTAGGCGTCACCAACATTGAAGACATGCTGTGGGGGAAATACATCAGGGAAATAACTAGTGTAGCAAACCATATATCAGGATTCGTAAAAAGAGTTCTAGGCAAATGCGATGAGAGTACTAGAAGCTATTTTACACTTGTCAGGCCTCATTTAGAATATGCCGCTAGTATATGGGATCCGTACGAGAAAGGTATGATAAAAGAATTAGAGCGTGTGCAAAGGAGATCCACTAGATTTGTTAAAGGCCGCTATGATAATTGTATAAGTGTTACGAGTTTAATAGAAGAACTAGGCTGGGAATTACTATCAGAACGCAGGTTGAAATTTAGGTTAAACCTTTTCAGTAAATTGGAAACCGATTTGTCGCATATTTTAAGTCGATAATTCTTCTTCCCGTTACTCCACCGGATAAACCTTCGTTTTTCCCTTCTTCGGCATTTGCCATATCGTCAAATGAATCATGCAAAGTTTCATCAGCTACTGAATCGTCAATATTGGACGGGGTTTCTTCAATAGCGCAAGAAGTTCCTCCTACGTGCGACTCTGTTCCCATTATTTTGAGACGCCTGTTTCGGATAATAGAAATTTGCATACTTACACATGAATATATCATTACATTAAGATAGTGCTTTCACAAAAAATGACAATATTTACCTTTTTTCTTCCCTCCGCTTGGCCAAAAATTCACCCTTTCTTTTTTTCCTCGCCATCGAAAATGTCAAGCGACTGCCTACTTTAATTTTCCGATATCGGTACGCTTCCGATGAAATTTCGAGACTTGACAATTAGTCAGTTTGACTGTTACTAGACACCCCGAGAGCGACAACCTAAGCTGAGACTCAAGAAATAACCCGTCAGTAAAGCAGACACTCCGTCTCACTCGCCTCTGCTTCCCGCCCGCCTTCACTTTCCCTTACCCCTAGCTCCAACACCTCAAGGTTACCGTTTTAGGATATAGGGTAGAGGGACCGTGCCACTTTTTGAGTAGCGCAGTAGGCGGAGAATGTGTGAACTGTTTCGTGATTTGCACGTTGCTAGAGGCGTATCCCTGGGCTGGAGTTGGCGAAAAACATAAATTACTTTCAGAATATCTCAGCAGCGTGTCTTTTAATAAAAATCAATAATTTTCAAGGATCCAACAGACTAAGCTTGAATCTTGTACTCTATAATAACGAAAGTTAAAAAAATAGCCCCTCTGTCTCCCAATATTTGCAACAAAAAGGTCTATTTTTACATCGAGATATATTTTTAACAAGGCTTATTACGTAAAATCTAGGATTATAGAGTAATAGTTTGATACTTTCTCTTTTAATTACTGAAAACCCCATTCCGATATCTAGCTTCCTGTTGGAGCAATCTTCCTTGAAAAATAGGTCTGAAAAACAGCTATGTATCACGGCCCCTTAAGGGGTAAAAACATGCATCATGCACTACAGAATACTCTAAAATTTTCCCCTCCCTATCCCTTTGCTATGCTGCCTATTCTGTTCTCTTAATTACGGGGAAAAAATGCCATTTTGAATCTATCAGTACGACAATCTCTCTAATCTTATTTGGCTAGTCGAATCTAGCATAATACGCTGGTGTTTTTAATATGTGCCTAACATCTTCAGTAAAGCTATCCGATTGAAATTTCTCTAATAGATTTAATCTGTACTTTAACCTACGCTCTGATAATGATTCCCACCCAAATTCTTTTATTAATTCTGAAACGCTACTCAACCTATCGTAACATCTTTTAACGCTGCACACTGTCTAGTTCTCTGATCAAACCTAATTCATTAGGATCCCCTACACTGGCTGCATACTCAAGGTGGGGCAAAACTAGTGAAAAGTAACATCGCTCTTTTGTCTTCTCATCACATTTCCCTAGTACTTTTTTTATAAATCCTAGCTTTCTCTTCGCTCGGCCGCAAATTTCCCTTATGTGTCTTCCCCACGATAAATCCTTAGTGATTGTTACACATAAATATCTTATGGTTTCTACGTTTTCGATCTTCGTGTTACTAATTTTATAGGTACGATCTATCGAATTATTCCTCCTCCAAAAATTGATAGCTACACACTTTTTAAGGTTGAGTTCTAACTGCCATTTGTCGCACCACTCTTGAATTGCATCTAAATCCTTGCTAAGCGATTTCCTGTCTTCTTCATTTGATATAACCCCTGTACACCACCGCATCGTCTGCAAAGAGTCTAAGCTTGCTACTAACTACGGTACCCAAATCGTTAATGTATAGAAGAAATAGGAGCGGACCTATTACGCGCCCCCTGGGGAACTCCCGATGTGACTTCGATTGTGTCCGACATGATCCATCTATGACAACCCTCTGCTCTCGTCCACTTAAGAATTCTCTTACCCAACACACAACGTCATTATTTATACCAAAACTCTCGTGTTGGGTAGAGGGTAGAGTGCTGAGCTCTACCCTCGACCGACCGGTGGGTTCAAGGTTCAAATCCCGGGCAGAAGCCTTTCTGGACACCTCCACCTTATATCCTCGCGATTCTCTTTTCTGCGAGTCAGAACTCCATAGGAAATCGCAGGTGGCGCAGTGAAGGATTCAAGGAACTTACCCCCCTACCCTGAATGTGTGAATTTCACACGCCATGGCTTGGGGATAAGCACTGCCCTCACCTATCAAAAACCAACCTTCCAGTTGAATACTCATTTTTTACTGCAAATCAAATACATATTTGCTACATAAATATTGCGTTATCATTGATTTCCACTAAGTATATACGTAAATAAAGCTGCATATGTATTCCAACCATTGACTCTGGCTGGAAGACGACCATATTCATGCCCGTTAAGAGTTGAACCTTTGCATGGAAGGTGAGCAACGAAATAATATGCACTTGAATTTTACGAAATATCGCTACTATTTTTCAGTATTGTAAAAAAAATAACGGAACGCAAATGCAAAAACAATGTACAGACATTCGCTGCATCTTTTTGGAAGGGCAAAGGACCAGATAAAACCTAGTAGTAACCCTAATTTGGGATTAAAAGGATCAAGGTAGAAAAACAGTACCATTAATTAATGAGATTAGCATATATGTATTTTACGATCTTTGTCATGACGGCAAAAATATATCCCGCAGCTACTTCTCGTTCGCATGAATGAAATTAGGAATCGTGTGAGCAAGTTACAGAGCTGCTAAGACCTTGTGTGTAAAAAATTGTATTTACCCAAAGGGTTTCGCAAGGACTGTTGTGGTGACCTTGGAAACTGTAACGGAGAAGGCCAGAAATACCTTTTTATAAGAGGTAAACAAAAATGGCCTTCCCGAAAAAAATTTGCAGATTGGTTGCGATAGGGGTGTTTCGGAGCACAAAAGGGTGTGATTCCTGGCGGCGACAGTTTCAGAGCTTGATCGTGTTTATGTAAACAAGCAGCAGCCGCCATCGCTACTACCCGCATTATCCCTGAATGACGTCAGGATGCGATAAGATGGCCGTTGTGGTGGGTAGTCTGGCAACAGTGATGGGGAGCAGTCGGAGTCCGGTGAGGGAGAGGGGGGAAAGGGCGACTTCCTGTAAGTCGGAGAGGGGAAGCCCGCGCCACAGTTTGGAATTTTGATTCAGCTCCAGTGAAGGTGAGTTCTCACCTCGCTTGCAGTTGTGAAAACATTGCAAGAGTTCATTCCTCGAATAGGGGGAAAAAGAATCACATATCAATGCTAGGAAACGAAATTGAAACTGAAACGATCAAGATGCCCACTGCCACACACCTTTATCTACATCTACATAATACCCTGCAAGCCACCACAAGGGTGTGTGGCAGGGGGTGATTGCTCACCAAACATGCACTACATATCATGCATAAAAAAGGAATAGTATTAATATAGTAGTCAGAACTACACTATTTAAAAAAGATAGAAATTGCACTTTATGGTGCCACTTTATGGTGGCTTGCAGGGTTCTATGCACATGTACACCTCAGCAATACACTGAGCTCCACCGCGAGAGTGTATTGCAGGGGGAGAAGATCACCAATCATGCACAATTAAGAGCTACAACCTGCAAACATGTTAGAAAATTGAGTCACGTACAACTTGATGGTTAGTACCTATATAGTAATAAAGGGATTATTGAGTTGAGTGAAAGTTTCTCGGGTCTTCCACCGGGTCAAAGGCTCCATATCTGCCGACATTTCGGAAAACGACTCGTTTCCCATCTTCAGAGGCGGGAAAATATCAAATCTTACAAGGGATTATTGCTTATAATGGCATTTATCTAAATACATTTATCCATATTTACCTGTCGTGAATGGGATAGTAAAGAAAAAATATGCATAGTGCACTGCAGAATAATCTAACCATACCTCAAAGAAAAATCAGCAATAAGCTAAATACACAAAAAAATAAAAGTCAAAACTAGCTCAAATGTTGCCGTAGAAATGATTTCACGTCAGACGTTACGTTAAATAACACTTTAAGATTAGACATTTTAGGCAATTTAGAATCCGATGTTTACCATAAATCCCCCGCTGCCACACACCTTTATCTACATCTACATAATACCCTGCAAGCCACCACAAGGGTGTGTGGCGTGCAGGGTATTATGTAGATGTAGATAAAAACATTCCAATGCATTTTTTATTCAACGATTCATATACCATACTTATCTTTAAAACAGGTAACGCCTAGCGCAGACCAGAACGGTGAGCCGAATGTTCGTCTTTCTTATAGCGCTATACAACAGATCGAAGTTACTATGCACTAAGAGGGGAATTAATGAGCATCGATGGAAAATATATTTAAAAATGATTATTCAACCGCAAAGATATGATGAGCATATTTACATGAGGGTAAAAGTTGCGCCAATAAATATTCACCACAATAGTGATTTTCATCAATCAATCAACAATAGTGGTTTTCATGGAGCATTGCGGAGCAAACTCATGGAAATTTCATTTATTTGAAACTCACCAGGAAAACGCTTCCCGTGTAAAAATATTGGCATAGTTTCAATCTCGAACGGAAATAAACCGGCAACGATATTCTGCCTCGGCCCAGCGAAAGATCCTACCGACATCGACAAATCGTCTTATAATCATCGGATTTCGTGGCATGCATCCAAGTATTTAGAAAACTCCGAGGGTGAGTCCTCAGCGGCGCCACCATCTGTGCGACGCATCCTCTTCTCCCTTACAATAAATAAATAAATAATGATCCTATAAAATTATCAACACGAAGATCGAAAGCTGTGAAACCATAAGGCATTTACTAACGATCACAAAAGATTCATCGTGGGGAACACATCCGGGAATTATGTAGATGCATGCGGCCGAGCAAATGGAAAGCTAGGATTTATAAAGAGGGTACTTGGGAAATGTGATGAGAAGACAAAAGAGCGATGCTACTTTTCACTAGTTAGGCCCCACCTTGAATATGCAGCCAGTGTATGGGATCCTAATGAATTAGGTTTGATCAGAGAACTAGACAGTGTGCAGCGTAGAGCAGCTAGGTTCGTTAAAAGGTGTTACGATAGGTTGAGTAGCGTTTCAGAATTAATAAAAGAATTATGGTGGGAATCATTATCAGAGCGTAGGTTAAAGTTCAGATTAAACCTATCAGAGAAATTTCTATCGGATAGCTTTATTGATGATGTTAGGCACATATTAAAAAAAACCAGCGTATTATGCTAGATTCAACCAGATAAATAAGATTAGAGAGATAGATTGTCGTACCGATAGATTCAAAATGGCATTTTTCCCCCGTACTATAAGAGAACAGAATAGGCAGCATAGCCAAGGGATAGGGAGGGGAAATATTTTAGAGTATTCTGTAGTGCATGATGCATGTATTAACCCCTCAAATACTATAGATACTAACAATCTAGTTGCATGAGACACTTTAGTTGCTTTTTTGCATGTTAGTAGTGCATGGTTGGTGATCTCCCTCTGCCACACACCCTACCCTTGCAGGGTATCGTGCAGAAGGTATAATCGTATTTATGATCAAAATCCCGGATAGTAGCTACGATCCGTCGGTTGAGCGTCATTCATCTACATAATACCCTGCAAGCCACCACAAGGGTGTGTGGCAGGGGGTGATTTCTCACCAAACATGCACTACATATCATGCATAAAAAAGCAATAGTATTAATATCGTAGTCAGAACTACAATATTTAAAAAAGATAGAAATTGCAAAGCAAACATGCAAAAACATTCTGTTAGTAGGGTTAGCTTTAAGTACTCATACCAACATGCAGCTACCAATGCTATTCATTGCTACTCTCCGATAGGACATTTTTACCGTTATTCGTATCTCTAATTGTACGAGGGAAAAATGGCATTTTGAATCGGTCAGTTCGGCAATTAATTTCTCTAATTTTATGATTGTGGTCCAGTCTGTCATAGTAAGTTAGGGTTCGTAAAATATTTTTAACATCATCACTGAAAATATTTCCTTGGAATTTGTTTAAGAGATGAAATCAAAATTTCAACCTGCGATCTGAAAATGATTCCCATTTCAATTCATTTAAAAGACTGGTTACGCTAATATAATTATCGTATCGTCCCTTTACAACTCTTGCCGATCAAATATTGGACATGATGAGTCTCGAACTAAGGACGTCGGCATTGTGAAGCGAGTACTTTACCCCTAACCCAAACTGCACTGCTTGGACTGCCCCTTGGACTAACCCAAACTGCACTGCACTCATTGGAGTAGCCTGGCAGGAAAGTGCTCCAGGATCGAACCGAGACCGTGGAGGAGAGTCGCTGAGGAGAGCAGGAGGAAACCGCAATGGGAGGCACACGCTGGTAAGGGAAGGGGGGTTAGCGACACGTTTGGCATCGCCGCCTCAGCTGCTGCCGCCACCGCCGTACTGCCGGGTCGTCTGCCCGGGACGTGATGAGATGTTGCCAGATGAGGCGAGGAGGTGCGGGCAACGCCGCGTAGTAGAGAGCGCGAAAAGTGCACACGGGGGAAGTGAGTATTTCAAGAAGAGAGAACGTCGAGGAAGATGCTGCCATGAATGTCGGGACGAGTTACAAGCGTAAACTACGGAGACAGTTGCTAGAATTAAATCTATTAATCAGTTCATTTTGTGTGTAAATAATTATCAGTACCTGGATTGACAATAAAAGGTTATGTCAGGGACAATAAATTAACAATTATTGACTTCAGAAAGCGTTCTATAAGATGCCTCACTATACGTTACTCGCGGAGTTAGCATCCCATGGAGTAGCCAATAACAAATTACTACGGAAATGAGCAGCTAAAAATGTCTGTCATTTTGTCAATGATGATGCAGTTTATAGATAAATTAGGAATGAAGATGAAAATCAGTGTTTAGCAATGGATTTAGATGCGAATGATGATTGGTGTGATAGCTGGCAGCTAGAATTACATTCGATGAAATGCGCAATAGTAAACTTTTGGATTAAAATAGCTCTCCCGAAATTTTTGTTGTATCAAAGAAAACAAAATATCAAACATAGAATCAACTAAATACTTAGGTGTCACCATCACTGAAGACACGTCATGGGGAAAACCCACCAGGGAAATAACTAGAGTTGCAAAGCGTACATTAAGATTTCTACAAGGGTTCTAGGCAAACGCGATGAGAGTGTACGAGAAAGTTGCTATTTTACACCTGTTAGGTCTCATTTAGAATATTGGATCCGTACGAGGAAGCTATGATAAAGGAATTAGAGCGTGTGCAAAGGAGATTAGCAAGATTTGTTAAAGGCCGTTATGATAACTGTATTATTGTAACGAGTTTAATAGAAGATTTAGGATAGGATTTACTGGTAGAACGCCGGTTAATTAAGATAGACTTTTTCAGTAAATTCGCAGCTGATTTGTTTACAGATGACGTTAGATATATATTAAGTGACCATGCGTATAATGCTAGGTTTGATAAGATAAAAAAGATTAGAGAGATAAATTGTCGTACCCATCGTTCAAATTTTTCTCGAGAACCATAATAGAACATAATATACATTACAGTAAAATGATAGGTAGGTGAAATATAGTTACATTAATGATTACCATCTCAGTTACTCTCTTAAACTCGAAACACTAATGCAATTAATGTAACGGCCTTTTAGCAAATCTTGATTATTTTGCACTCGCACTAATTCCTCAATCATATTCTCCTCGCATGGATCCAACACACTACTGACTTATTCTAATGAGGCCTGACAAGTTGCTAACATTGTGGATACAGACGAGATGCATGATTGACGGCTGCCAAAGGCTTCAAATCAGAATAAACCCATGCTCAGCAATAATCCCTTTTTATCAATTCTCAGTAATTATACCTGAATTCGAACTACAAACAGAGAGAAAGAATATCTACGTTGGGTCACTTTGAATGCAATCTGCGGGACAGGGTACAGAAAAGCACATCGTTTCTGCGCGCAAGTAAAGCTCTGTATTCAGCTCTGAATACAGAGCTTTACGCGCAAGGCACAGCGAATGCCACCTATCATCGACATTTGAAACGAAGGTAACTTCTTGAGCAGATTCCACACCGAGATCGAACCGATTAGAGTTCCGGGCAGCACAAATTCCGGCAGCGCGCACCAGATATCATTCCGCGCATATTCGCATGATTCTCCTCTATCTCTTCATGGCCCTGACGTCACGCGCGAAACAACGCGGGAAGCCAGTTCCACGGTCGTGCCCGCCAGCATTGATGTGGGGAGGGGAGGAGGAGGGAATGTCTCTCCCCCACTACGCCCAAGTCAGGCGAGCCAGCCGTGCCCCACTCCGCGGCTTCGTTTTCGCTCGATGGCTGGGGCCGAAAGGGAGGGAGACGTGGAACACCACCAGCGGCGGCGGTGGCTGCCTGCCGAGAGAGTGAGTATGTAAGCCTGGGGGAACCGCCCCACTCCCCGTCGCGACCCTGCAACCGATGGCTACGTCACAAGCGCGTTCTCTCGCTCCGTCGAGCCCTTCAGCCAGCCAGCGCAGGCCTTGAACTCATTCACTGGCCCTACCCGACTCTCCCTCCCCCTCCAACACTTCCCCTTGCCCGCCTCTCTGCCAGCCCTCACTATATATCGGACCTCTGAGAGGGGATGGGGGGATTGGAGAGAGGGTTAAGAGGGACGAGGAAGGCTTGGGGAGAGACGTAGAGGAATGACTGAAAGGGGAGAGCGGAGAGGAGGGAGGTATTTTTTCTCTAATTTTTTCCTCTCTTTCTCTCCCTCGACTTTATTCCTTGGAAGTGACTGTGGAGTGGGAGGAAGGGTGGAGAGAAAAGAGGACTGGAGGGTGGGGGGAGTAAGGAGTGAGGAAAATTGAGAGGGAGGGTAGTTTGGGTCGATGAGTCGGCGTAGCATGCTGCGTTGCCAAGTGAACAACCAGTCACTTTCCAGGGGGCAACCGCGCGATGGGGGGAAGGAAAGGGGGATGGTGGTGGCGAATCAAGGGGAGGAGGGCTCTCAGGCTCTCAGCGAGTTGCAACGTCACGCACGGGTCCCGGCTGTTCCCTCGTACGGCGGAGCGGTGCGCCACTCCCCCCTTCAACTTCCCCCCTCCGGAGTTTTCGTATTCGAGATTTGTCCGTCGCAAGTGTTGCTGAGTTGCCCCGTCGGAGACCCTCTCCCTTCGAGTTCCAGCCAAACCTAAGGAGTGAGGCGCAGCTCAGGGCCTCCCTGCATCGTCGGCGGCCATTATCATTGGATCCGATGGAATGAAGTCTTCCTCGATCCCTGCCCAGTTTCAACGAAATATCTAAAGGAGATAGAGACGAAGAAATCGAAGTACGTGAGGGGTCATGCCAATCGGCGGCTCAAAGAAGAGGACCGGAAAGCGATGCAACATACAAGTTATGCTAAGGGGTACTAAAATGGTTAGCAAGAGAAAACCGGCCAATCCGGATACCTCCAGGACAGCTGAATGGAACGGACATAAATTTTATATTACTTAGATAAGGCAGTTACTGTTTTTAAATAAATGATTTTTAAATTACGTGGTACGCATCGAAGCTTTTTAAAGATGAAAAAAAAAGAGTTCAGGGTTCCATAATGTATGTACAACAACATCTTGCGTAATAGCAGATAAGTTTTCACGGTCAGTTCGTCAGAACTTTGAAAACAACTTGCGTGTCACGCAAGCCACCCCGTGGGCGTTACGAAATAGTTCTAAATAATGAACTTGAACGTGTGCAGCAAAGATCGATAACATTTGTAAAGGTACGGTACGAAAACCATATTAGCGTAACGAGTTTAGTAGACGAATTAAAAAGGGAATCACTGTCAGATCTCAGGTTGAAATTTAGACTTAGGTAATCTCTTAAATTAATTAAAAAATAATATTTTCACTGATGACGTTAAAAATATTTTGCAAATCCCAACTTACTATGGTAGACTGGACCAGCATCACTAAATTAAAGAAATTGATTGCCGAACTGACAGATTCAAAATGTCCTTCTTTTCTCGTACAATTAGGGATACATCTACGCGATACCCTGTAAGCCACCGCGAGGGTGTGTGGCAGAGGGATATGGCAGTTAGAACTTAACCTTAAAAAGTGTGTAGCTATTAATTTACAATCACAACAGATTTATCGTGGGGGACACATCCATGAAATATGCGGCCGAGCGAAGAGAAAGCTAGGATTTATAAAAATAATACTTGGGAAATGTGATGAGAAGACAAAAGAGCGATATCACTTTTCACTTGTTAGGCCCCACCTCGAGTACGTAGATAGTGTATGGGATCCGAATGAATTAGGTTTGATCAAAGAGTTAGGCATTGTGCAGCATAGAGCAGCTAGGTTCGTTAAAAGGTGTTACGATAAGTTTAGTAGTGTATGAGAATCAATAAAAGAAATAGGGTGGGAATCATTACCAGAGCGTAGGTTAAAGTACAGATTAAAACTCTTACAAACATTTAAATTGGGTAGCTTTACTGAAGATTTTAGGCATATATTAAATACATCAAAGTATTATGATGGATTCGACCAGATAAATAAGATTAGAGAGATTCTCATACTGATATATTCAAAATGTCATTTCATTTAGGTGCCCCATGACTGAGCTGACAATTATGTGTTCCAGGACCTTGCATGAACACGCATTTATGGTGCCTCTAAGGGTATTTTGTAGATATAGATGAAATGGATGTGAGGGAAATAGGTCGGTAGTTAGATGGCTGTTCTCTATCACCACTTTTAAAAATGGGTGTTACATCGTCTGCATTCCAATCCATCGGTACGAGGAGTTCGGTAAGAGATTTATTAAATACTATTTCAAGGTAGGGGGATTTTTCGGAAGCTAACTCTCTATATACTCGGGAGGGACTTCAGGTTAATGCAGAATCTGTACTGCTCGGTTTCGCTTGAAGGAAAGTGCTGTATTGAAAGTGACATAATGGAGTTCTCAGGGAAAAGATTTTAACAGATAAATTGTACATATAGAGATTTACAAATTGGTTATTTAATAATACAGTTTGCATAAGTGATGAATATTCCCAAGATTAGGCCTATCCCATGTCTATTCATTTCCCATGTGTAACAAATCCCCAGGTCCTCTACGTACAAGTACATCTACTCCAAGGTAAATCTCCAGGTACAAGTACTCTCCTTCAATTAAATGTAATAAAATACTACAACACCTGTTGACAGTAGTATTCAGCAGTTGAAGTGTAACTGTGGACACATATGGATTAGTATTTAACATAGCTTCTACGATGATTAACCTGTTCTACAACATGGAACCTGGTGTGGAATCTTTCGCGTTATCACAATATTTATCGTTAACGCTTACCCCTAGAGTAGCCCAGGGTTAACAATAACCGTCTATAAAATTCGCTCCACTGATTGTGATAAGCGATTTGAAGTGCTGTGCGGAAAATGAAGAACGGAGATGAAGTTTTCTCTGACATAAGTTAAATAAAAAAATAACGATAACGCTAGCGCATGACTTACGAAGATCCATGATCGAGGTCCTGAAGCCGTTACGACGCTTACGACCTTGCACTGTACCATAAAGATATGTAAAACTACATAGCGGACGAGTACACAACAAACCTTGTAGGAAAACCAGGAATGCAAGAAAACTTGAATGGAAAAAAAATTTCCGGTACCGGGAATCGAACCCGGGCCTCCCGGGTGAGAGCCGGGTATCCTAACCACTAGACAATACCGGATACACGGCACCATTGGGCAATAATATGTAATTATTAAAAACGTACACATCTTTGATAGCTGAAAGATTGTCCACTATTTACATGATATTATTTAAATTATGAAACACAAAGGATGAGCTCGCAGCAACTCTCACCCGTAGCCATCGGGACAGACAAAGATTCGAGGCTCAACGGTAGTTTCATGGATATCTTTTCACACCTCCGAACCTAATGGGAAATGTTTAATATAAAATTTAGGCTCTTTATAGAGCCTAAGTTTTATGTTATATTATAATGACAACATATTTACTAACTACTACCGCAGGTAAAAACTATTATAAATGACTTTCAACATCAGTAAATGTTTATTATATTGATAAAATATTCGAAAAATATAATTTATTCTCATTTAATAATTGGTCGATATTTTACACAGCGTAAATTACCCAATTTTTTATCCAGTACGAAATTTTAGATTGGCCAGATCGTCTATTTACCTATAGGTGTCAAATTAAATTGCTATCTCGTTATTGCGAATCAATACGGGGCCAAAATTATAATGATTAATGCTTCGCACAGTTATGAAAATTTGTTCCCCCCGCAGCGCGTCATAGACTCGGGTATGGCAATTCGAAAAGATTCTATATAATATAAGCGATTCAGGATAGAGAATTCAAATGCATATGTGTAGAAACAACTGTACGTCAGCAAAAGTAGGCCGGGAATGAGTCTTAGAGCAAAGTTGTACCTTCTACGCTACACTGAAACTAGATGGTCCCTACCTTTATCATTGGATCCGTTTCGACTTACTTCATTGGCCTCTTCATAATAATTCAAAGCAAATTTAAAAACGCAAATGTAGGTAATGACGGAAAGAGGAAATAAGAAATGATATCTTAATCAGCCACGAAACATGTCAAGAAATTAATGGAAAAATTATAAGGGAATATATAAGATTCATTCTTATTCAATATTGCCAAATTATATTGAAGAATGGATCATGTGTTCTAATAACTGGGCATCGGAAGTGGACCCGCACGGAAGTCGGTCTAGTTATTCAGTCCTTTCCCCAGTTCATGAAATATCCCACTTGAAAATGGCGGTTATTTTGTATCATGGCAGATCCAAAAAGACCTTCCTCATAAACCTGCGCAACGAAGATTAGTCCAAAATAAGTAAATTAATTTGGGAACGCAATACGGAATAAAGAAACCCTGTAAAATTGGCGAGAATAACGCGGCGGAGAGGAATGATATTGTCCTTTCATGGCAGAAGGATTCGATGCATTCTACTTGAGATATCCAACCTACATCTACGCAATACCCTGCAAACACTGTGAGGTTGTGTGGCTGGAGTATATCTATATCTACGACATACCCTGCAAGCCACCTCGAGGGTGTGTGGCAGGGGGTGCATACACACCAGGAACAATGACACAACAAACAAAAATGAACACTACAAAAGTATCACCTAACCTGCAATATATACAAGCATACAAGCTACTAGATTGAAGCATGCTACATTCATTCCAAGATATTATTGTCAGTGATGACTTTTAAAATATTTTGCGATTTTCCACTTACTATGGTAGACTGGACCATAATCACAAAATTAAAGTAATTGACTGCCGAACTGACAGATTCAAAATGTCCTTTTCCCTCGTACAATTAGGGAAATGAATAGCGGTAAATGACCAATACGAGTGAATCATTTTATAGCATAGGTAGCTGCATGTTTATAACAGTAGTAGCCTAGGGGATCTGAACAAGGGTCTAAGGTCCTGGGAGCTATAGGTTCAAAACCCTGCACTGGCTTTTTTTTGTGTATGGGATCCCTACGAAATCGGTCTAATTAACGAACTTGAACGTGTGCAGCGAAGATCGGCAAGATTTGTAAAGGGACGGTATGATAACCATACTAGCGTAACCAGTCTATTAAATTAATCAAATTGGGAATCATTGTCAGATCGCAGGTTGAAATTTAGATTTAATCTCTTAAACAAATTCCAAGACCATATTTTCAGAGATGATGTTAAAAATATTTTGCGGGCCCCAACTTACTATAGCAGACTGGACCATAATCATAAAATTAGAGAAATAGATTGCCGAACTGACAGATTCAAAATGTCCTTTTTTCCTCGTACTATTAGGGATATGAATAACGGTAAATATATCCAGTACGAGTGTAGCAATGGATAACATTGGTAGCTGCATGTTGGTATAAGGACTTATAGCTAACCCAACTAACAGCATGTTTTTGCATGTATGTTTTGCTATTTTTATCTTTTTTTTAAAAATAGCGTAGTTTTGAACAGTACCTATAATAGTACTGATCCTTTTTTTGTTATGCATGATATGTGGTGCATGTTTGGTGAGAGTTCACCCCCTGCCAGACACCTTTATGGTGGCTTGCAGGGTATTATGTAGATGTAGGTATAAGGACTTGATGGTAACCCAACAAACAGCATGTTTTGTATGCTTGTCGTATTTATATATGCGTATTTTTGTCTTTTTTAAATAGTGAAGTTTAGACTAGTATATTAATACTAATCCTTTTTTATGCATGATAAGTAGTGCATGTTTGGTGAGGATTCAATCCCTGCCTCACACCTTTATGATGGCTTGCAGGGTATTATGCAGATGTACATGTAGATAATTGCTTACTACAATGTAAGCAGCGGTTTCAAACCCTTTTACTCTTGCAAACATCTACAATTCACCTCCTCACTCTGACTTCCCCTGCCCATGTACCATCCCTTCACATAAAATACTTGTAATTTATGTAGCCGATGTCCATTTATAGTTGAATCGGTAGCATGCTCACGAACAATACGATTTACTGCATGCGCTCTGGGATAGACCGACAGAGTCACCGATTCGAACCGCAACCAAATTCGCCATGAGGTCTAGCTGATTTATCGTAATCGATCGTCACATTTACCCCATATTCTTTTGATGAAGCCCAGTTTACGATTAGCTTGACCCATCATCTTAAGTGTGTTTTTACCCCAGGAAAGATCATGTGTCAATCTTATTCCAAGATATTTAATGGATTCCAAGCTTGTTAATTCATTATTATTTATTTTTTTAAGTGCTAAGAGGAGAACAATTCTTTTTCCGAAAATTCCTTACCACACATTTAAAAAAATTTAATTCTAACTGGCATGTATCACCATTTTTCAATTGCTTGTAGGTCATCATTTAAATATTCTTTATCGTTTGGGCATAGGATTTCCGTGTACACAACATCGTCATCGACAAATAGACGAAGCTTTTTTTACCACCTTATTGATATAATTTATGTACAGAATGAACAGGAGGGGGATCGGGTTGGTGTGGTGGCTAGAGTACTCGCCTCCCATCCCGAGGGCCCGGGTTCGATTCCCGGCAGTGGAAAACCGGTCCCCACTTGAGTGCCTAGTGGAGGGCATTTCAAGTACAGTACTCCGTCAGTCGGACTGGACGTTAAGCCGTGGTCCCCTTGGCGCCTTTCGTTAAGAGTAGGCTAATGCCGACGCCGGGTTTCTCTCCACCCTTCCTCCGTTCCCTAAAAATTCTTACCATTACCCAATTACCCACCTATCCTATATGGCGCAAATGACCTCAGCTGTCGGTCGCCTACCCTAAATAACCAACCCAACAAACCAATGAACAGGAGTATCACGCTATCTTCTGGGACACCCGAAGTGACTTCAATTGCCGGCGAGGTAACACCGTTCAAAACAACCCTTTGCACCCGATCATGTAGAAATTCATTTATCCATTATATAATGTTACTGTCTAACCCAAGAGATTTTAACATCAAAATTAGTTTGCTCTGAGACACCTTGTCAAATGCCTTCTTCAAGTCGAGAAATATGGCATCCACTGGAAGATTAATATATCCAGAAGCGAAAATATCGTAGGAAAAGAGTGCCAGGTCTGTTTCACTAGTTGATATCCGAATATTTTCTCTTGAATTCACTAAACGTTTTTCTAAGTGCTGTTATCGGTGCTGCTTTCAATATTTATAATGTTCGATAATATTTTTTAGATCGTTATTAGCTACAGTTTTCTTCATTTTCCTTAGTTTCGCTAGGCTAAGTCGTTGGCGCTTCGAACATTTTCTACCTTCCGTATTGTACCACTTTGGTTTCCCATCCTCACTCTTATACTTATGAGGTATATATCTGTTTACAAGTGACTGCGTAATTTGGATGAACTCTTTCCGTGTATTGTCTTTATCACTATTTTACTGATGTTCTCCATTTTTTCAAAAGAAGACTAAAAACTGTTTCACGTGATACTTGATCCAGCAGAAGACCTAGTGTACTGGCCGCTACTTGATATTGAGGAAGGAGTCTAGCATGATTGAAACCGTCCTGGCTGGTTTCACCTGATCATTGACCTTGTGCTTGTTAGGAAGCTGTTACTCCATATGATTCCATACTAATTAAAACAAGAGATGTTCGCACAGCGTCTATAACGTGACTTCATTGGTCAATGGCTACTGGTCCTTCTAAGAGATACAAGAAAACTAGTAGGTACCGCATAAAGTATGAAATCCAGAGAAAATACTAGCGCGTATGCATCTACATCTACATCTACCCGATACCCTGCAAGCCAACGCGACGGTGTGTGGCAGGGGGTGAAGATCACCGGGCATGCAATACTAGCATGCAAACAAGCAACTATAGGGTCTCATAAAACTAGATTTTTTGTATCTATAGTATTTAAGGGGTTAATACATGCATCATGCACTACAGACTACTTGAAAATATTTCACCTACCTACTCCTTTGCTATGCTGCCTATTCTGTACACTTATAGTACGGGGAAAAAATGCCATTTTGAATCTATCGGTACGACAATCTATCTCTCTAATCTTATTTAGCTGGTTGAATCTAGCATAATACGCCGGTTTTTCAATATGTGCCTAACATCTTCAGTAAAGCTATCCGATTTAAATTTCTCTAATAGATTTAATCTGTATTTTAACCTACGCTCTGATAATGATTCCCACCCTAATTCTTTTATTAATTCTGAAACGCTACTCAACCTATCGTAACACCATTTTAACGAACCTAGCTGCTCTACGCTGCACACTGTCTAGTTCTCTAATCAAACCTAATTCATAAGGATCCCATACACTGGCTGCATACTCAAGGTAACTAGGGAAAAGTAGCATCGCTCTTTTGTCTTCTCATCGCATTTCCCAAGCACTTTTTTTTATAAATCCTAGCTTTCTCTTCGCTCGGCCGCATATTTCCCGGATGTGTCTACCCCACGATAAATCTTTAGTGATTGTTACACCTAAATATCTTACGGTTTCAACGTTTTCGATCTTCGCGTTATTGATACTATAGGATCGCTCTATCGAATTATTCCTCCTCCAAAAATTGATAGCTACACACCTTCTAAGGTTAAGTTCTAACTGCCATTTGTCGCACCACTCTTGAATTGCATCTAAACCCTTGCTAAGCGATTTCCTGTCTTCTTCTTTTGATATACCCCTATACACTACCGCATCGTCTGCAAAAAGTCTAAGCTGACTACTAACTACGGTACCCAAATCGTTAATGTATAGAAGAAATAAGAGCGGACCTAATACGCTACCCTGGGGAACTCCCGATGTGACTTTGATGGTGTCCGACATAATACCATCTATGAAAACCCTCTGCTCTCGCCCAAAACTCTCTAATTCAAGATTAAATTATAATGAGGAACTTTATCGAATGCCTTTTTAAAATCTAAAAATATCGCATCAACTTCAGTACTGTTTTGGCCGTAGACTAAAATATGGTGTACGAATAAAGCTAATGGGGGCGTTTACTCGGAACCGAAATCGCAATTTTGTACACGAAATTGTAAATGGAAACGAAAAAAGAAATTTAGTGAAAAAATTAATCTTCTAACTATAACCATTCACTCATAAACCAAAAATTAAAATAAGCAAAAGGTGACGCCCACAGAAAATGCTGCTGTGATAACATTGACGTCGCTTCCCTCCCGTCCTTGACTGCTGGTATGGGAAGGGGAGGGAGTGGTGGGGGATTCTCGGAAGGCCTGCTCGCACAGATGCTGTCGTAACTGCTCCGATTGGCAGAGTCAGCTGTGTCCCCCCCTTTGCGATAAGGCGAAGTAGCTTCGCGGGCTCAGGTGTGATTGGACGAAGTCGTTATATGTCAGAGGTTGCACCACACCCACTTTTCCGAAAGGGTTAAAAACATTAGTTTTTCGACGCCTATAACTCGAGAAATAATTGGATCAAAAAACGGAAAAATACGGGACTTTTTATTTTACAAACCCTATCGTATTCGGCAATTAAAAATATGGTAAACGACCCCATTGTGTATAGAAGAAATAGGAGCGGACCTACTACGCTACCCTGGAGAACTCCCGATGTGAATTTGATTGTGTCCGACATGATACCATCTATGACAACCCTCTGCTCTTGTCCACTTAAGAATTCTCTTACCCAACACACAACGTCTTTATTCATACCAAAACTCTCTAACTTCAAGATTAATTTATCATGAGGAACTTTATCGAATGCCTTTTTGAAATCTAAAAATATCGCATCAGCTTCAGTACTATTTTCGCCGTAGACTAAAATATCGTGTATGAATAAAGCTAATCGTGTCTCGCAAGATCTACCTTTCCGGAACCCATGTTGGCTGCTTGTGAGTAATCCCTGACTGTCCAAATGACCCATGATCGAACTGACTACAATGTGCACAAATATCTTACAAGAGATTGACGTGAGTGAAATGCGTCTGTAGTTATTAGGTTCTTCCCTATCACCGCTTTTAAATATAGGTGTAATATTAGCTACTTTCCAATCTTTGGTTACTGTGTGGTTCTTTAGTGTTTTATTGAATATTATTTCTAGATAGGGGGCTATTTCAGAAGCTAATGTTTTATATACTCTGGAAGGAATTTGATCGGGACCTGGTGATTTGTTTTTACAAATGTTTTTTATCTGCTGCTCTATTCCGCGACAGTAAAATTTTTATTTCGGTTATTTGCTCACGGAAAGTGTTCGGCGGTGGTTCCACTGTGTTGTGTACGATGAGTTGAATACGCTTTGGAAGAAGGTATTTTTTTGGCTTTTTCTACACTGCTGGTGACTCTAATTCCTCTATCGTTTTAAAGTGTATGCACCGTGGATCCTTTTCCCTGAGGATTTATCACTTATGCCTAAAACATTTTAGGATAGCTATCTAATATTCTCCTCAATCCGTAGATGTAGTTTTTTATTATTATTTTTTTTATAGCAACCACGCAGGATGGAAGAAAGTGGACGATAACTACGTTCCACAAGCTCTCAGGAAAGGGGCACAATCTCCTTTCAGGATGGGAGGGGGAAGACGAAGGAGGGTCTAACGGGGAAGAGGGGCAGCGATGAGGATAAAAGACGCGCCCCATTGGAAGAACGCGCCTGGATTACAGGCCCGGAAGAGCTCAACCACGTGATCCAACGCGCAAGTGGCGTTCAAATTGATCTCAAAGTCGACCAAGTATATTTATGATTAATCCTGCGGACATAACGAATATTTCACCATAGACGCGAGGGCAGCCACGAAAAAATGGCCCTGTGGAAGTGTCGCAATCTATGTAATTCCTCATTGTCAAGTCCACAGGGCAGACTGGTCACGTCCGCGGCAGATGCTTCCTTTGATCCAGCGACGGAACAGACTTCGGATCATCCTCGTTAAGGCACTTTAATTTCGATTTCAATACCAAAGAAACCATTCCCACGGACCACTTTCCATCTTCCAAATAATAGAGGTATCCTCATTTCCTTCCTGGGATTCTACTAGCTTGTTTTCAGAAAACATCTAAGACCAAAAAAAACTAAAGTCCTAAATCGAGTGCGCAAAACCATCATTATTCTGTTATTGATTGGTGGATAGAGAATTTGCCCGTTCACAAATATCTACATCTACATAATACCCAGCAAGCCACCATAAAGGTGGCAGGGGGTGAATTCTCACCAAACATGCACTACATGTCATGCATAAAATAGGATAATTACGAGTGAAGTTTAGACTAATATTAATACATTAGTATAAACTTCACTACTTAAAAAGATAAAAATAGCAAAGTAAGCACGCATAAACATGCTGTTAGTTGGGTTACCTTCAAGTCCTTATACCAATATGCAACTACCTATGCTATGGATTGATTCACTCGTATTGGACATATTTACCGCTATTCATATCCCTAATTGTACGAGGAAAACAGGACAATTTTGAATCTGTCGGTTCGGCAATGAATTTCTCTAATTTTGTAATCATGGTCCAGTCTACCATAGTAAGTTGGGGTCCGCAAAATATTTTTAAAGTCATCACTGGAAATATTATCTTGAAATTTATTTAGGCGATTAAGTCTATTTCAACCTCCGATCTGACAATGATTCCCATTTTAATTCATTTAATATATTTAAAAAAACCTCTTGACCTTTCGGTGAATGAAACCCTGCAGTAACCAGGATTCGAACCTGGGTTGTTGCGGATACAACGCAAATTACTAACCACTAAACCACCACGGGTATTTCGAGGCCATAAACGACCTTATATAGCTATAGCTTACACAATACTATAAAGTATTTATTAAGAGGGTCCCGTTCTCTAATGAGCTTATTTACTGTACGTCGTTATGATATGGAAACTGTACGAGTGAATGTCGTGTGAGAATTCGCGGAGAAATTTATGATGAGCCGTCATCATAAATTTGGGAAATCACGTCTCTTGTGACATGTAGGCAGTGTAAATTGATGATTAACCCTAAATATGATTCATTCTTTCGTAGTATCGTAGTCGGTACGAGTCTGGCTACTATTACAAGTATAAAGTTTAGTTATATTATATATTAATTACAATTTATGCGCATCTAATTATTTTCCACCCTCTGCAACGCGGCATCTACATAATACCCTGCAAGCCACCACAAGGGTGTGTGGCAGGGGTAAGGGAGTAAGGGGGTAAGGGCAGGGGCAGGGGCAGGGGTAAGGGGTAAGGGGCATCGAAGTGGCCAGGAGGACAATCTATAAATATAGTGAAATAACTGAGCTCATTACCTTAATAATTTATCTCCACAAGTTAAACAGTTTACTGTGGTATTCCTCAAATTTATTGAACCTTTAATCACAGCGCGGAATATCCTAGACTGACCTCCTCTGAATGTTGATTCCAGTTTTCTTATTGGCGGTCTCAATCACCTCCCACCCCAAACTTCAATTTCCCCGAGAAGGAATTCCCGCATCGTTGATAATAAATACGTTTAATAAATGGACAATAAATAGTTTTAAAGGTCACAGTGACCAACCGATTGCTGGGTAGTCATTATCGCCCAATAATCTGGTGATTCAGCGAAGCTGACGAATCAATCCGATTTTGGCAGTGCGGTCCGAGAAATCATTCCAGAAAAGGTAGCTTTTGCTTGCTTGCTTTGATATGTTAGTCTTTTTTTTAATTGTTAAGTTTAGACTATAATATAGTTTCTAATCCATTTAAAGCATGGTATGTAATGAATTTATGGTGTGAAATCACACCCAGCAACACACTTTATGGTGGCTTGCAGGGTTTTATGTGGATGTAGATATAGACATTCCTTTTTATTCCATTTATATTCAGCGAGAGATGTAGCTCACAGATGATTGGCGATTAACGGCGCAAGGGAACAAATGCTCGAACAGGACTGGACCAATGGCTGCGGCGAGGGAGATACTGCGTCCGGCACGAGGAATGGAGCCGGTTACCTCACCTTGGGCGAGGAAAGAGGTCGAAGGGAGGATGACGGTGGGTTCGGGGTGCGGCAAGCGCACCTTGGAGGCGCTCGCTGCGATGAGGGGCGGGAGGGGGGGTGCGGATCGGGACGGGGGCCCCAAGAGGGGCCGAGCCGCACGATCCCGCTCGTGGTCCAGACCGGCCCCGCTTCCCTCCCGACGGATCGTGCACACGGCCCTTCCTCTCCCCGTCCCGTCGACCACCTCGGCAGGAGAGGAAAGGGATGGCCGAATCATCCCTCCTCTCTTTCTCCCCGGCGGGCGAACGTGATGCCATCAGTCTTCAAGACCGACCCTACGAAAGTTTCGCCGCACTTTTTATTTATTCCCAAACCCCGCGCTTCCCCGGCCACAAAACAATCAAATATGAGCTATAATACTATTACTACATGGAAACATGGTAGATACAAATAGCAACTAAGTAGTTAGTATCCACATAGCATTGAAGTGACTACTGGGTGGAAAAGCATTGCTCTAAATATCTGCATTTTCCTGGATTATCTGCAACTGAAATTACTTGCATTTCCCCAACATGCATGGGTTAGTAATGATAGAACATAAATCATGCAATACCGACTACTCTATCAATATTTCACCTACCTATCCCTTTACTATGCTGCCTATTTCTCTTATAGTCCGTGGAAAATTGATATTTTAAACTATCTGTACGATAATATACCTCTCTATAATCTTATTTATCTGATCAAAGATATAATAGTCGTATGCAAATAGATAGCTAATATCAACACAGTAATGAAGAGATCACAGGCTAGAGAGGAATTTCTCCAAATAAATTTACCCTACATTATGACAGCCATCGAAACCATAGCTCTTCCATAATGCAAAATATCGAGCGCTGATGTTCCTAATTGCCTCTGCGTTGTAAACCTGCAGCAGATGACACCGTGACGTATATTCAAACAGCACTGAGAAGGTGTGGGTGCACACTCATCCCCATGCCTAATGATACCGCTCCCCACCCCACCACATCCTTCCCTATGGAGCGACACAAACAAGAGACAGACTTCGCCCGATTCCTCATGTTTCGGCCCGCCTTTCCCACCCCCTCCCCCCAGCCTTCCATCCCTTCCTCAGAAAAAAATATCATGGAGCTCCTTCCTTCGAAAGCCGAACACAAGTCTTTTCGAGGGAAGTACAAAAAAAAGGGTCGAGCTACAAATCAAAAGCGGGCCAAAGGGACGTAAATATCTCGAGCCATGATGAATCGTGGTCTGCTTCCCCCTCCATCAACCCCCTTAAATCCGCCTCCCCTTCCCATTAACCCTTTGAGGACGGCTGGAAATAATGGCACTAGAGGAGAAAAGCTATACACACGTGACAGCGGATAAACGAGTCGGGTACGTTTTACGCAGTGCCTCACAAAGGCCATATTTCAAGGCTGGTCTCAGAAACATCTGAGTTTTTCATACGACACTAAAAAACTAACAATATAGTGACCGTTTTCTGGGAATCCACGGGCTTCTTCCATAAAAGAGAACATTTCGAAAAAAGACTTTCTACATATAAATGCACAGGAATCGATAAAATTAAGGCAAGAATTTTTGGTGGTAAAAGCCGTTTTACAAGATATTCCCAAGATTTAATGAATTCACTAAGATACGTAATGAGTGAATGGATTCAGGCGCGATGACGTGAAACAGGTTAATCATT
This sequence comes from Platycnemis pennipes, assembly GCA_933228895.1. Taxonomy (NCBI): domain Eukaryota; kingdom Metazoa; phylum Arthropoda; class Insecta; order Odonata; family Platycnemididae; genus Platycnemis; species Platycnemis pennipes. The sequence continues at coordinate 27,532,174 of OW121849.1, forward strand.
AAGAACAATATAAAATACTAGTAGAAACTGTTCAGATTTGTAATTCAACTACGACGCGTTTCCACACCTTGCACCACTATCGAGTACCAAGTAAGTCACCTGATAAGGACGTGAGGCGTCGATGTTCACCACCACCGGAGAAAAAATATTCAAGTGATCATGTTTCTACATACATCTACATATTACCCTGCAAACCACCATAAAAGTATGTAGCAAGGGATGATGCGTATTGATGCTTACATTGTATAATTTCCAATGCAATACGTATGACTAAAAAATACCTATGTTATGTAAATGCAGAACGTACACAGATTCTTCACTGCTTCAGCATGCATCGATATCTACGTAATCTTTCCAACTAAGATAAAGTTTGATTCGAATGTGAAGGTGCTAATCTCCACATGACCTAGGGCCTGATGTACCAGAAAATCCTCCGCTACAGCCGAGATTCAAACCCGGGAACTCAGGAGGTGAGGCAGTGCTCTAGTCATCTTACCAACCTGATCCCATTGAATTGAAATCGAAACGTTATGTAGACAACAATTTATGCCGTCCACACAAAACACAGAAATGCTAGTACCTACCATTGTCTTTCATGCCTGTCTAAGGCTTGTACAGATGTACAGGGCAGACAAGTTCACCTCCAGCTCCGAATTATTTATAAGACTTTAAAAGTCATTGGTCAACAAGACCACAGTGATAAGAGAAATACACTTCACCACTGTGAAATTCAAACAATCGCTCTTTCCCCAACCAATGCGTGACCGTAACAACTTCAAGACTTCACACACCACGATACGGTAATAATATTAATTCGTCTTACGATGAAAATGAAATTGCACACATTAGATTAATAAGAATAAATGAAACAAACAGATATGAAATCAGATGCTGTACTCTTCTTCCCTTTGGATTTCCTTTCCCCTGGATTTTTTTCCTTTTGCAATTTAAACATTTAACTTATATGAAATACGAATATGTGTAATGTATGTCAATAGTAATCCTTAAATGTTTATTTACATGTACGTGGTGCATGTTTGGTGATAATGCACCCCTTGCCACAAACCCTAGATGTGGTCTGCAGGGTAGTCAGAAGATATAGATACGACCAGGACAGAAGCAGAAAAGATTATTCCAATCCTCGACTACCAAGAACGTCCCCATTCCACCCAGATCAGAAAGCCATCCCTATTGCTCTACGTGAATCGACCTTCCCCTAGCGGGCATACCACTGCGGAGGAATGTGAGCAATGGGGTGGATCTTCAGGCGGTCTTGGCCGCCAAGAAGAAGGGAAACATAATAAGAACATCACGGGGGAGGGCGGACTTAGCGCGACCACGGTCTTCGAGACGCGGGAAATGGAACCATCCGCACAAAAGAAAGAATGACAGGGATTCCGTCTCGACTTCAGGAAATCGGGAGAACATGGGCAGGGAGGAAGATTCCTTTACTGAGGAAATTTTCCAGTCGAATGACATTGGGGACTTGTACTGGGGACCAATGCCAAAAGATGATCATTCCGTTTTTAAACCAGCGCTAATGCATCACTGATATTTCATTTCTTATGGTATGCCGCAAGGAAATAATACAAGCCCCATCCAATTCACGGGGCATTACGGTAATTCGAAACCCATTTTTCTCGTAAACGTAGAACGCCTCCGCATTCGTGCGATTACACTACTGGAAACCATAATACATGTTAATTCCGACAAGTGAGAAACACCAAGCGAAACAACAGCATCGATGCAAGGAACGAACCCTCAATAGACCATGAAAGTGAGCACCAATCCTAATTGGATGAGTAAAAAACTTTAGCAATTTTCCACAATGTAATTTAAAATAATAAAATTACACGATGGCTTAGTAAGCCGAAACACGTGTTGTGTAATTTTATTATTTTAAATTACATTGTGGAAAATTGCTAAAGTTTTTTACTCATCCACTATGTCTAAATTCCACTACGTGACGCCTGATACTGTGATCTGTACCAATCCTAATCTTTGACACCTTTAAAATGATGACTAAAGTAATTTCACAAGATATCACTAAAACTGATTTCTACGGTCTTATATACATCTACATATTACCCTGCAAGCCACCACAAGGGTGTGTGGCAGGGGGTGATTGCTCACCAAACATGCACTACATATCATGCATAAAAAAGGAATAGTATTAATATAGTAGTCAGAACTACACTATTTAAAAAAGATAGAAATTGCAAAGAAAACATGAAAAAACATTCTGTTAGTAGGGTTAGCTTTAAGTACTCATACCAACATGCAGCTATCATTGCTACTCTCCGATAGACATATTCACCGTTTTTCATATCCCAAATAGTACGAGGAAAAAAGGATTTTTGAATCTGTCAGTTCGGCAATCAATTTCTCTAATTTTGTGATTATAGTCCAGTCTACCATAGTAAGTTGGGGTCCGCAAAATATTTTTAACATCATCACTGAAAATATGGTAATAAGGTATATGGTATATAGCAGTTAGGTATCAGACAGGCAAGGCTGTATTTTCGCTATGTGTATAAAAATATACTAATGTGTCAGCGACCTGCGGGTGCATACTTGACCTATGGACTGGCGAATAATTTTAAACGAATTCATCAACCCAGCGGCCTTTTTGCAGATCCCTGTTCGCCATTTGAGGTTAATTACCGATGACGTCACTCGACGCATTGATGACCCGTCTGCAAGGGGAAACCGCAGGAGTCTCAGGTTGCTGGCGGTGCTGCGTCTGTTTCGCGGTCCCCGAAGAACCAACTATCGCCAATTCTACTCCGCCCCGGGCGAAATAGCGGACGCGGGAGGGGAGGGGGGTTGAGGGGCGGCGGAGGGGAGGGTAGCCTGAGTCCGAGGGTGTGAGAAACGGGTCTTCGGAGAGCGACGGAGGGGGGAAGGGGAGGGAAAACCAGACTCATTTCTCAATGGCCCCCGAGTAAGGTCACGGGCGGCCGATTTCAGTGCGTGTGGCGTGGCTGGAGAAGAAGGCTTCTGGGAGGAGGGCGGGGCAGCGAACCAGTAAGACCGGCTTGGACGGGGTTCGAGTTGAAGTGGTAGAGAGAGAGCGGGAGATGACTGCTAGCTGAAGAGGGGCAGGTAGGCGAGCAGAGCAGGTTTAAAAGGGGGAGGGACACTGACGGCTCAACAACAGAGGCTCCCACGGAAGAGAGGAACTGACGAACGGATGTTTAGTCGTCGTCGAAGCAATTGAATGCCGACAAACTATCTGCATCTTTTTCCTATTTCCCCCTTCTACATCAACATTCACGAAATAACCTGCAAGCCACCATGAAGCTGTGTAGCAGGGGGTGAATTCACTCCAAACATGCATTAAATATCATGTATGGAAAGGATTAGTATTTATATTCTAGTCTTAACAACACAGTAAAAAATATATATCTATAAAAAGATACCATAGTTTCATGTAGGCAGTACATCTACATCTAGATGCGCGTGCATGTACGGAGACCTATCATCACCCTCACGGTAGCACACAGGATAATGCATACATCTACATCTACTTAATACCTTGCAAGCCACCATAAAGGTGTGTGGCAGGGGGTAAATTCTCACCAAACATGCACTACATAATAGGATTAATATTAATATATTAGTCTAAGCTGTACTATTTAAAAAGATCAAAATAGCAAAGTAAGTATGCTAAAACATGCTGTTAGTTGGGTTACCCTCAAGTCGTTATACCAACATGCAACAACTATGCTATGGATTAATACACTCGTATTGGACATATTTACTGCTATGCATATCCCTAATTGTACGAGGAAAAAAGGACATTTTGAATCTTTCAGTTCGGCAATCAATTTCTCTAATTTTGTAATCATGGTCCAGTCTACGTTGGGGTTCGCGAAATATTTTTTACGTCATCACTGAAAATATTATCTTAGAATTTGTTTAAAAGATTAAGTCCACATTTCAACCTACGATCTGACAATGATTCCCATTTTAATTATTTGATAGACTGGTTACTCTAATATGGTTATCGTACCGTCCCTTTACTAATCTTGCCGATCACAATCTTGCGTAATTTTGCCTTTCTTGCAATCTTTCTTTTCCTGAATTCCAGTTGGTCCTCCAGCAGGAACTCCCCTGATTTTCGTTCAAATCCTCTGTCGGCAATTCTTACGAATATTTGCGATGCATGTGTTGCCAGAGCTATAGTCCTAAGATTTGAACGGTTCTTTTAGACCTCTTCTTTTTTTCGCGGGTATCTATCTTGTTGAGAACATGTCGCAGTTGGTATTGTGCAGTGGGTTAAAGTTGGCTCATTGGTTTAAAGTCTCTCTGGCATTTTTAATCATCTCCATAGGAAAATCATCAACTCACGAAGCCTTATCATTCGCAGGTCCCTTACTGCTGTGTCAATTTCCGATTTTAAGATTGAGTCTCCCATATCGAATTCATTTTCATTTTTCTTCTACGATAACCTTCGCAATGATATTACTTCTGCTGTTTAATTACTGCAATTATTTTTTCCCAACACTTCACTCAACACTCATGTTCAAGGAAAACATCGGCCCTATTCAACGGTGAATTAAATAATGGGCGGAAGGGTTGGTGATGCAAGTGCTACGTTCATACTTCTAACGGAAGTGACAAGCAGTCAAACAGCTGAAAATAATTTTTCCACCAGTCAACAAAAGAGGGATTTAAAAACGGTTGACGGTTACAGAAAATGCTGAAAAACACCTGACACCACATCAGCAGCAATGCAGCCCACGAATTAATGATTAGACTGCAAAATACCAATAACGATCATGAGCGCAAAACGATTTCTTTCTTGCAGCTATTACGCAAATGCAAACTATTTCTCAAGGCTGGCAATACTGGCAGTGAATGGCAAACTAATTGAGGCGAACTAGATATGACCTGGTTAAATGAAAACTCAAGTAAAGCGATTTATATCATGAACGTTATGTCAAATACACCTCATTGCACGTTTTGATAATGATAATTAGGCTGTGGATGATGTTACGATCAAGCTAACGCAAAATTTCTTGACCTAATGGATCCATTCAATAAGGTAACGCGATACTAGTAACCCGCCAAGTTCGCAATATGAGAAATAGACAAGAAAAGAATAAGCAGGATCATTCACCCTTTACCTGGCACCCGCAATATGATTAGCTGATATTGTAGCTTTAAATAGTATCAGTAAAAAGGTGGTATTGAGAAGGGTATGTGCATACAAAACTTCATCAACAAAGTACCTACCGTCCAAAATGTAGTGCATAGTTGGTGAGAATTCACCCCCTGCCATCCCCCAGTTATGTTAGCTTGCTGGGTAGTATGTAAATGTTGCTGTACCATCCAAAATACCTTGAGCCAATGGGATCAACCATCGCCAAACTTGATCTAGGTCGTGTGATTGAATGATACATTAGTAAGAGGCAGTAAAGGCAATGGACATTAAAACCATGAGGTACAGATATTCAGCTAGAGGTGCTATTCATACGCCATAGAAAAATAAATTGAGTGGGATATATGAGCAGTGAACTCTTATTTAAGGATATCTACATCAACGTAATACCCTGCAAGCTATCGCGAGAGTAAGTGATGGGGGGTAAAAACTCACCATTCGTGTGATGTAAGTACAACAGTGCAATATCCATCACCCTCAAGGTTGCGTGTAATGTAATGCACCCTTGAGGGGTCGGGTTGGGGAAATGGTTACACCACCAGCCTCCAACATTGAGGGCCTGAGTTCGAACTCCAGAAGTGAAATGGCTTGACTGAGTGCATCCTCGAATACTCCGTCCGTCGGATGGGACGTTAAGCCGAGGTCCCCTTGGCGCTTTCCATCAAGAGCAGCTAATACCGACACCGGGTTTCTCTCCTACCATCCTCATTACCATTTCATTAATATTTTTGTACCTTTCCTCCCCGTCTGAAGCTCCTATAGGTGCGGAAACCGACCTGGAAACCACATATGAGATGACGTACATACATGCACCTACACGCACATATCAAGATATTGTGTACACAGGCGGACTATAAATTTCATGATTTAAACAACACATGCAACTGTAGATACTCAAAAGAGATGCATAAAGGATTTCGTTTCGGAGGTTGATGTTTTTTTGGCGCGCCTGTAAAGGGTGACCAGCGGGTGGACAACAAGAATCCGATTCCACGCCTTCGCTGAATGAGCAATAGGCCATGCATGCCATCCTTGAGGAAGATAACGGGAAATTGATGGGTTTCGAATCAACAACACGAAAAAGGCTGGGGAGAAGACACGGGTGGGAAGCCAATTGAGTTCGTTTATGGACGTGTTTGAAGAGGGCCGAAAAATTTTCCCTCTTTTTGGTGAGAGTGGTATAGAGAAAAATATCTTCCTAAGGAAAATATGGAGGAGCTGAGGGAAGTTTTTCGCTAAAAATACTATTTCAGCTTATGTAGCAAGGCTTTTCACGGATATTAAGGATAAAAAATAAAAACAAGAAACTATTATGAAAATTAAGATTAAATCAGGTAAAATCGGTCGTAATCAAGGTGACCGCCTCTTTATTTAATTAACTAAAACGAAGAAACAAATTAGTAACAGTACTTATTCAGAGAAGGGGGCGGGCGACCAATAGCTTTGGAGTAAGTGGGTGATTGGTTAGGGTAAGAATTTTCCAGGGTATGGAGGAAGGGTAGAGAGAAATATAGTCGGCATTAGCCTGCTCTTTATCTGCATAATACCCTGCGAGTCACCACAACAGTTTACAGAGGGTTAACTTAGGGCCTACGTTTAATGTCCCATCCAACGGACGGAGTACTTGTCTCGTAAGGCTCTCCACCTACCACTTAACTAGAGACCGGTACAACCGAGGGAAATTTCTGCCGATTCCTTGATTTGAACCCTGGACCTCGGGATGCGAGGACAGTAGTACAGCCACCACATCAACCCGACCCCTAAGAAACAAAGGAATGAGGAATTCCTTTCCCAGATAGTTTTTTGCAACTCGATTCCCTTGGTGGATCTAACCACAACATTTAACCCCTGCCACACACCCTTGTGGTGGCTTGCAGGGTATTATGTAGATGTAGATGTAGATTTATGCCCCTTTATTACCTCTCGTGTTCACAAAGGACAAAGACCCGGCCATTTCCATGACCTCAGATTTAACTCACTCATGCTTGCCTAGTACCCAGATGGAGTACCCATTCTAAGTTAGAGTCCCATCATAATAAATCGATTACTGATCAGAGTATAACGCGTTGGAGTTCGGTTAAAATAACAATTGATAAAGTATCTCGCATTTCTGAGCGAAATCATAACGAAAAAACAGACAAACTCACTCTCTAACCCAACTAATACAATGTCTTTTTAGGCTTTAGTCTTCTGTTCTAGGGTATTATTCCTAAAGGTCCTGAGAGGTATGTTTTTTGACTTCGGTTGATGAAATACCAAGTTCGAGCAGATTATTTTTGTTGAGAACACGGAACTGAATTATAGCTTTGGTGTTTTTTTTTGTTTTTCCAAGAAATTAACTCCGTGGCCACAGCACAAACGACTCGGAACTGAGATGATTTCTGGGACAAGGCATCGATTAAGATACCGATAATGCTTGCAAAAGCGATATGAAAAACGCACATTCATTGAGGAAAAACAATTTTAAACACGGGTTGTTCATAACACGTTTTTCACTTTTTGCTCCTGTGCTTCGTTTAAAATGTAACTATGAACGGGGTCTCATATAGCATTTCACAACGTCTTTTTTAGACGCCGAAGAATAAAAAAATTAATGAATTGAAGCCACTTTAGGCTATAGCAAACCTTCAATCAAGCATTTGGAAAGGGAGAGCATTTGAAAATGTCATGAAAGTTGCCCAAATTGGATTGGGAATGATTGTCAGACCATACACTCCGGACGCCTTATTCCGAGCAGAACGCAACTACTTGATATAAAAGTGATAGGTTAGAAAACTGGTTGGGTAAGATATAAACTGATGCCTTATTTCTCAGTTATGAGTGACAAGATCTTGAATCTACCAACCTTTACTAGCAGCAACCATTGTAGGCATACTAAAAATACTATTTCGGCTTATGTAGCAATATTTAAATGATGACCTAGTTCCTTCTGTACATAACGTCAAAGCTTCAGAGTAAATCCGGTATTACACATAAATACAAATAATATGATTATCCACTCGGTGGAGATGCATGCCTAGTGTAGAATCTCCTCCATGTACATCCCTTAGTGTTGTTTTGCAGGTTATTATGCAAATGTAGATCAAATGTATAAGCGAATCTTAGTGTATACATAGACTTATGAAGTTTTTCATCTTACCTTAGGCAATAATGTTATTCTATTAGACCAACCTTAGTATATTAAATGAACTATCCGATGTAACACCTATTTATAAAAGTGATGATAGGGAGCAGCCATCTAACTACCGATCTATATCCCTCGCATCCACTTCATGCAAGGTCCTGGAAGATATAATTGTCAGTTCAGTCATGGGGCATTTAGATAGCCAGAAATTATTGCCCAATGCTCATCATGGTTTCTGGAAGAGTAGATCAACTGTGAAATCAACTAGCTCATCACGTGAAAATCAACTAGCTCTCTTTTCCTAAGATAATTTAGTGTCTGGCGAAAATAAAATTCCAGCGGATGCAATTTCTCGATTTCAAAAAAGCTTTTGACAGGGTCTATCATAGCATACATTTTTAAATTAAAAGCTTATGGGTTACACAGCAATATTATATCATGGATAAATGATATAATATTATAGATAATAATAATCAAGTTGCATGAGACAATATAGTTGCTAGTTTGCATGTTAGTAGTGCATGCTTGGTGATCTTCACCCCTGCCAAACACCCTCGCGGTCGCTTGCAGGGTATCGTGTGGATGTAGATGAATGATTTCCCACATGATCGGGTGCAAAGGGTTGTTTTGGACGGTGTTACCTCGCCGGCAATTGAAGTCACTTCGGGTGTCCCACAAGGTAGTGTGATAGGCCCACTCCTGTTCCTTCTGTGCATAAATAATATACATAAGGTGGTAAAAAGTAAGCTCCGTCTATTTGCCGAAGACGCAGTAGTGAACAGGGAAATTCTATGCCCAAATGATAAAGAATATTTAAATGATGACCTACAAGCAATTGAAAAAAGGCGTGATACATGGCCGTTAAAATATTTTTAAAAAGTGTGGTAAAGAATTTTTGGAAAAAGATTGTTCTCCTCCTAGCACGTACAAAATAAGTGATATAGACAAATTAACAAACGTGGAATCCATTAAATATCTAGGAATAAGACTGACACATGATCTTTCCTGGGGTAAACACTAACGTGAAATAATGGGTCAAGGTAATCGTAGATTGGGATTCATCAAAACAGTATTGGGTAAATGTGCCGATCATCTACGAGAAATCAGCTACTTTTCCCTTGTTAGACCGCATTTGGAATATGCTGCCAGTGTATGGGATCCCTACGAAATCGGTCTAAGTAATGAACTTGAACGTGTGCAGCGAAGATCGGCAAGATTTGTAAAGGGACGATACGATAATTATATTAGCGTAACCAGTCTATTAAATGAACTAAAAATGGGAATCATTGTAGGATCGTGTGTTGATATTTAGGCTTAATCTCTCAAATATTTTTTTTATAATTCGTTCCCGGATGACATTAAAAATATTTTGCAAACTCCAACTAATTATGGTAGACTGAACCATAATCAGAAAATTGGAGAAATTGATTGCCGAACTAACAGATTCACAATGTCCTTCTTTACTCGCATGCCTTCTTTACTAAGGACATGATTAGCTGTTAATATATATCCAATAGTATAAATACAAATGTATCAATGGATAGCAGTGGTAGTTCATCTACATCTACATAATACCCTGCAAGCCACCACAAGGGTGTGTGGCAGGGGGTGATTGCTCACCAAACATGCACTACATATCATGCATAAAAAAGGGAATAGTATTAATATAGTAGTCAGAACTGCACCATTTAAAAAAGATAGAAATTGCAAAGAAAACATGCAAAAACATTCTGTTAGTAGGGTTAGCTTTAAGTACTCATACCAACATGCAGCTACCAATGCTATTCATTGCTACTCTCCGATAGGACATATAAAGTATTGTAGTTGAATGTTGGTATAAGGTCTTTAAGCTAACTCTACTAACAACATGTTTTAGCATGCTGCTTTGCTATTTTTATCTTCATTTTAATTTGTGAAATTTTAAATTGTGAAGTTTTCACTAGAATATAATTACTAATACTTATAAGCATGATACCTATGCATAAATATATTAATACTAATCCTATTTTATGCATGATATGTAGTGCAATTTTAGTTGAAAATACCCCCGGCCAAATACCTTTTCTGTGGCTGTCAGGGTATTTTGTATATATAGATAAATGTACGTTGCTTCAAGTCCTCTAAAGATTCGTCCCATGTGACGCACATTTGATAACATTCGGAACCCATTAGATTTAGAGGAAGTGCATTCCGGCACGGAATGAAATGCGAATAAGTATCTCGGAGGGTCCTACTTTCAAGTAAACACTGGTTTGCGATCATGATACACGAACCAGAAATCAACGGATTGAATCGTAAAAACTGAGCATGCCAATAGCCAAATAAGAGCTTGGAAATCTTCTTAGGAAGCCAATTCGGAGAATGACGGAAGTGACACGGGGATTTTTTCACTTCCAATTCGGGTGGAAAATGATTGATGGGTCATAACGCTAGCATGTTAAGAAAGACATATATCTATATCTATATCTACGACATACCCTCCAAGCCACCTCGAGGGTGTGTGGCAGGGGGTGCATCCACACCAGGAACAATGACACAACAAACAAAAATGAACACTACAAAACAAACACTACACCTTTAAAAGTAATTGGGGAAAAAAAGAAGAAAAACTACTAAATCCCAATCATGCAGGACACACCCATGAATACCATGCACGCCTTGAAACCCGACACCAATTTCATAGATACTCATGCATGCAAAAAAAAAGCATTGCATGCAAGTCACACGCTGATTTGAACATGCAGGTAATAAAAAAAATACTATCGACCTACTCTAAATATTACCTCTATAATTGTTACCGATTTACGCGATGTTTAACGTTCTGATCTCCAATCGTACGCGGAAAAAATGACATTTTAAACCTGTCCGTCCTGCAATCTATCTCCTTAATTTTATTAGAATTATCGAGCCTACTATAATAAGTCGGAGCCAGCAATATATGATTAACGTCATTAATGAAATGTCCCTCCTTAAATTTTCCTAGAAGATTAAGTCTATAATTCAGCCTGCGTTGTGACAGCGATTCCCATCCCAAGTCGGCTAACATACCAGACACACTGCTTTCCCTATCGTAACACCCTTTTACGTATCTTGCCGCTCTTCTTTGTACTCGATCTAATTCGTAAATTAAGCCTGCTTCATAAGGGTCCCATACACTCGCAGCATATTCTAAGTGTGGTCTAACAATTGAAAAATAGCAAAATTCCTTCACCCTCTCCTCACTTTTCCCTAATATTCTTTTAATAAACCCCAACTTTCTATTTGCTTGACTGCATATTTCCCTGATATGTTTCCCCCATGATAGATCCTGAGTAAGTGTTACACCTAAGTACTTAACTGATTCTACGTTTACTAATTCCGTTCCTTGAATCATATAGTTTCTTTCTATCTAGTTTTTCCTTTTCCAAAAATTTACTGCCACGCACTTTTTTATGTTCGGTTCCAGTTTCCACTTATCGCACCACGCCTGAATTGCTACGAGGTCCTTTTCTAACGATGCCTTGTCTCCCGGACTACTAATTTCTCTATAAACTACTGCATCATCTGCGAAAATCCGAATTCTACTATTTACTATAACACTGCCGAGGTCATTGATATATAAAAGAAATAAAAGTGGGCCTATCACACTTCCCTGGGGAACTCCTGATGTGACACTAACTATATTGGACATGATACCGTCTATAGTAACTCTCTGTTCACGGCCAACTAAGAATTGATTAATCCAGCATACTACGTGTTTACCTATGCCGTAACTTTCTAGCTTTAAGAGCAATCTGTCATGAGGTACTCTATCAAAGGCTTTTTTAAAATCGAGGAATATCGCATCAACCTGAGCATTATTTTCTCCCGAAACTAATAAGCCGTGTACAAAGAGTGCCAATTGAGTTTCGCATGACTTAGATTTTCGGACACCGTGGTGGTTATTAAATAACAAATTTTCTCTATCCAAGTGTCCCATAATCGAACTAACTATCATATGTTCCATTATCTTACACGATATCGATGTCAATGAGATAGGTCTGTAGTTGCTGGGATATTCTCTATCGCCGGATTTGAATAAAGGTGTAATATTAGCCATTTTCCAGTCCTTGGGAACCATATGCTCTGATAACGATTTACGAAATATTATTTCTAAGTAAGGTGATATTTCTGATGCTAGTGTTTTATAAACGCGTGCCGGAATTTGGTCAGGGCCGGGGGATTTATTGGTGTTTATGTTTCTAAGTTGATTACTATCGTATTGTTGGTAACGGCGGGACCGGTTCAACTCTTGAGTCAAGAACTATTCAACGTGGAGACATGGCAGCTTCACATGCAATACAGCTTCTAAATTCAAAGAGTGAATGAGTTGAATGACGGCACGTAACCATAAATATCTGCAGAAGATCTACATCTACATCTACATAATACCCTGCAAGCCACCACAAAGGTGTGTGGTAGGGGGTAATTTCTCACCAAACATGTCCTACATATCATGCATAAAAAAAGGAATCGTATTAATATGCTAGTCAGAGCTTCACTATTTACATCTGCATCTACTTCTACATCTACATAATACCCTGCAAGCCACCGCAACGGTGTGTGGCAGGGGGTGATTGCTCACCAAACATGCACTACATATCATGCATAAAAAAGGAATAGTTGGTTGGTTGGTTATTTAGGGGAGGCGACCGACAGCTGAGGTCATTTGCGCCATATAGGATAGGTGGGTAATTGGGTAATGGTAGGAGTTTTCAGGGAACGGAGGAAGGGTGGAGAGAAACCCGGCGTCGGCATTAGCCTACTCTTAACGAAAGGCGCCAAGGGGACCACGGCTTAACGTCCCATCCGACGGACGGAGTACTGAACTTGAAATGCCCTCCACTAGGCACTCAAGTGGGGACCGGTTTTCCACTGAAAAATCCGCCACTGCCGGGAATCGAACCCGGGCCCTCGGGATGGGAGGCCAGTACTCTAGCCACCACACCAACCCGATCCCCAAAAAGGAATAGTATTAATATAGTAGTCAGAACTACACTATTTAAAAAAGATAGAAATTGCAAAGCAAACAGGCAAAAACATTCTTTTAGTAGGGTTAGCTTTAAGTACTCATACCAACATGCAGCTACCAATGCTACCCACTGCTACACTCCGATTGGACACATTTACCGTTATTCGTATCTCTAATTGTACGAGGGAAAAATGACATTTTGAATATATCAGTTCGGAAATGAATTTCTCTAATTTTATGATTATGGTCCAGTCTGCCATAGTAAGTTGGGGTTCGCAAAATATTTAAACATCATCACTGAAAATATTGTCTTGAAATTTATTTAAGAGATTAAGGCACACGTTCAAGTTCGTTATTTAGATCGATTTCGTAGGGATCCCATACACTGGCAGCATATTCCAAATGAGGTCTTACTAGGGAAAATTGGCTGATTTCTCGTACATGATCGTCACATTTACCCAGTACTCTTTTGACGAATCCCAGTTTACGATTCGCTTGACACATAATTTCACGTACATGTTTACCCCAGGAAAGATCATGTGTCAGTCGTATTCCAAGATATTTAATGGATTCCAAATTTGTTAATTCATTATTACTTATTTTGTACGTGGTAGGAGGGGAGCTATTCTTTTTCCAAAAATTCATTACCAGAAACTTTTTAAAGTTTAATTCTAACTGCCATGTATCACACCAAGTTTCAATTGCTTGTAGGTCAATATTTAAATATTCTTTATCATTTGGGCATAGAATTTCCCTGTACACTACTGCGTCATCGGCAAATAGACGAAGCTTACTTTTTACCACCTTATGGATATCATTTATGTACAAAAGGAGTAGGAGTGGACCTATCACACTACCTTGTGGGACACCCGAAGTGACTTTAATTGCCGGTGAGGAAACACCGTCCAAAACAACCCTTTGAACCCGATCATGCAGAAAATCATTAATCCATGATATAATGTTACTGTCTAACCCATAAGATTTTAACTTCAAAATTAGTTTGCTGTGAGAAACCTTGTCAAAAGCCTTCTTGAAGTCGAGAAATATAGCATCCACTGGAATATTATTTTCGCCAGAAACTAAAATATCGTGGGAAAAGAGAGCAAGTTGGGTTTCACACGATCTGCTCTTTCGGAAGCCATGCTGGACATTGGACAATAAATTCTGGCTATCTAGGTATCCCATGACTGAACTGACAATTATATGTTCTAGGACCTTGCATGAAATGGATGTGAGGGATATAGGTCTGTAGTTAGATGGCTGCTCCCTATCGCCACTTTTAAAAATGGGTGTTACATCGGCTGCTTTCCAGTCCATCGGTACGACGTGTTCGGTCAGGGATTTATTAAATACTATTTCAAGGTAGGGGGAAATTTCGGATGCTAACTCTCTACATACGCGGGAGGGAATTTGATCAGGGCCAGGAGATTTGTTGGGGCTTATATCTTTAAGTAATTTTTCAATACCATTACAGGAAATGTCAATTGGTTGCATCAACCGCTGAAAGAGGTCAGGTAACACGACAGTTGAATCCCCGGAAGGTGGGTTAAAAACGGTTTGGAAGAAGAAATTTAGCAAGTTAACTTTGTCTAGTGTGTTTGTGGTCATTTCACCTCTATCATTTTTAAGTGAATGGACGGCAGACTTATGGCCTTGCACTTCCCTTACGTACGACCAGAAGACTTTTGGATTTTCTTTCAATTGTTCCCCAAGTGTTTTTCTTTTGAATTCTGCAAATGCATTACTAAGGGCTGACTTTGCAGTGGATTTTGAAATTTTATAATTTTTAATAATTACATTACGCTCATCAGTGGACATCTTGGACGTGTGCAGCGAAGATCTTGCCGATCTTCCTTGCACACGTTCGAGTTCATTACTTAGACCGATTTCGTACGGATCCCATACACTGGCAACATATTCCAAATGAGGTCTAACAAGGGAAAGGTGGCTGATTTCTCGTACATGATCGTCACAGTTACCCAATACTCTTTTGATGAATTAGATCTTTGAAATGTCTGTCCCGCATGGTGCATTTTTGAATTTAGAAGCTGTATTGCATGTGAAGCTGCCATGTCTCCACGTTGAATAGTTCTTGACTCAAGAGTTGAACCGGTCCCACCGTTACCAACAATAAGATAGTAAACTAAACGATAATGCACCATTCGTGTAGTTTCACATCTTCCACCGACCCTAGGGGGTGAGGGGAAGAGATTAAATCATCATATATTATACATAGTACTAGAGAGTCAGTGGTAGCAAATCTCATGACAATGTACTATTATCGTTCTACGCTTCATTGGTGAATTTTAATTATCTACATCTACGCAAGGGCGTAGCCAAGATGGAGCAGGGTGGTGCGCTTGCCTCCCTGGCTCATTAGTCAAATGAAAAAACACATGTCTACTAGCTAAGGGTGCCCGTTGAAATTTAACGAGATGGAGAAATATAATAAATAAAAATTGTATGAAGGAAATCTAAACATTTTTCATGAAGGGGCAAAAACAAACTTGAGTTAATGGTGCGTTAACTCATTTTTGCCCACCCGTCCCCCCCTGGAGAACATCCTGGCTAAGCCACTGCATCTACGTCTAATGAACGAGAAGAAACAACAGTAACCAACAGCCGATTACGGATATGGATACTTGTATTCCAGAGAAATTCAGTCAGTTTTCTAATTTGAAAACATTTGAGGCATTATTACGTGAGTCATCAGTGCTAAGTTAAAAAAAAACCTACGGCCTACTTTCGCGATACGCATGAGAGACCTTACTTGCCCTATGGCTGTAGTTACGATGATTGCCAGGAACTATTATATTTAAAAATACAACGTACAGTAAAAAAAAGCAGCATCAATTATCCTCCTCCCGTGATATTATTTCCTTGAATGGAAGATGGAAAATTCACTTCTAAGGGTTTCCACGATTAACGAGATTAACGAGAGGATTTACGTTGTTATTTGAATGACACACAGTCGGGAAAATCTATCTATCTTTGGTTTTTAAGTCAGTACCCGCACTTATAGGCGCTTCAGGTCGGGAGGAAACATCTACATCTACGTATGAACTTGAACGTGTGCAGCGAAGAAAGGCAAGATTTGTAAAGGGACGATACGATAATGATATTAGCGTTACCAGTCTATTAAATAAATTAAAATGGAAATCGTTGTCAGATCGCAGGTTGAAATTTAGACTTAATCTCTTAAACAAATTCCAAGGCAACATTTTCAGTGATGATGTTAAAAATATTTTGCGAACCCCATCTTACTATGGCAGACTGGACCATAATCATAAAATTAGAGAAATTGATTGCCGAACTGATAGATTCAAAATGTCCTTTTTCCCTCGTACAATTAGAGATACGAATAACGGTAATTATGTCTATCGGAGAGTAGCAATGGCAGCTGCATGTTGGTATGAGTACCTACTTAAAGCTAACCCTACTAACAGAATGTTTTTTCATGTTTGCTTTGCAATTTCTATCTTTCTTAAATAGTGAAGTTCTGACTAGTATATTAATACTATTTCTTTTTTATGCATGATATGTAGTGCATGTTTGGTGAGCAATCACCCCCTGCCACACACCCTTGTGGTGGCTTGCAGGGTATTATGTAGATGTAGATGAGTACTGTACTCGACTCCTCTCCACGAATTTACTCAAGTAAGGTTGAAATCGCAGGTTGAAATTTAAACATCATCTCCTAAATAAATTCAAGATAATATTTTCCGTGATGACGTTAAAATATTTTTCGAACTTCGACTCACCACGGCAGACTGGACCATGATTACAAACTTTAAGAAATTGATTGCCGAAGTGACAGATTCAAAACGTCCTTTTTTCCTCGTGCAATTAGGGATATGAATAGCGGTAAATTTATCCCAACCGAGTGTATCAATGATAACCATAGATGGCTGCATATTGGTTTAAGGACTTGACGGCAACTTAACTAACAGCATGTTTTCGCAAGCTTACTTTGCTATTTTTATCTTTTTAAGTAGCGAAGTTTCGAGCAATATATTAATGCTAATCCTATTTTATGCATGATATGTAGTGCATGTTTGGTGAGAATTCACTCCCTGCCACACACTCTTATGATGGCTTGCAGGGTATTATGTACATGTAGATGTAGAGTAAGACTCCATCTTCCGAGTGTTCCGATCGTTCCAACTGCTTCCCTTTCCCGCCCTCACTCTCTCACGTACGCCAACAGCGCGGATGCACTCGTTGCTGAAAAAAGAGGAAGAGTGTTGCACCATCCATCGTGGCCGCCTCCGCGTCTTCCTGCCTCTTCCGATCTCTCCGTTCCACCCGTACCAGAAAATAACCCACTCCCCCCCACCCTCCCCTCCTCGCCCCTTCCAACCGATCCAACGTCCTGCTCGTCCTTGTGACTTGAGAGATGGCTGAGGGGAGGGGGGAAGGCTTTCTAGAGTGGGTGGGATTCTTCAGAGGGGAGGACAAAAACCAGAGAAAGTCCCGAGTCGCTCTCCTCTTCCCCCTTTCACTCCCACTTGGAGGCATCGGGAAAAAAAATATTCCCCTTTCTCCCCAACCACTAACATTAGCCCCTTCCCCCATTAGCGAAAGGTGATGTTGATGGAGCAACTCGGCGCTCTAATTCATCGCGCCTATATTTTCGACGCCCATCCACCCAGCAGGAATGTGAGCGTGTGGTTGTTTCCATCAGAGGTTCCCAAGTAGATGGATTAAATGCCGCAAAAAACAGAGATGCACCAAGGGTATATCATTCCGTTTTTCCTTATGTTCCTCCTCACACACTTTGGGTAACGCTCAAGCCTTAATCAATATATACATTTCAGTGTTTCAATTATTTATTTTAAGGCGTTATTAAATAAAAAGACACACAAAAGGAACGAAACAAATTTAAATTCGCTACAGAAGAGAGAGAAGAGCACCCTACATTCAATGTCTAACACTTGCCTCTGGTGAAAGGGATTCCGAAATTTCACGCAAGTTCAAAGAATTGTCTATTTTCATAACGTACAATAATCAAGCTCGTGCGAAGGATAATTAGGCTGAAAACAATCCAAAAATAAGATTGGTGAACGTAATCATATAAATTAATGCCTTATACGTGTATAAAAATATATCAGACACTGCCTGTTTCTCTTCTTCCCTTGGTGTCTGACGAGGAGGCTCTGGCGTGGAGGGTGGGAGGGGGGATATTTGGATCTCCGAGGAGGAGGAAAAAAGGGCGGGGAAGGAGGGAGGATTGAGAGGGGGATGCGGGAGTCCTTGAAACCTTGGGTCGTAGACCTGCTCCCTCCCTCCCCCTCCTCCATCTCTCGTTCTCCCTTGAACCTTCGCCCCATTCCACTCCCAGCAGTCTCTCGATCTTTCTCCTTCAGCCCACCCAACCTCTCCTTCGTCCCCCCATCCTTGCCGCAAGAGGAGGCACGCCCTTCTTCCGATCCGCGCCAGACGTGATTTCTGCTCGCTCCGTGAAGGCAGAGCCATTATCGCCAGTTTGCGCGAGCCGTTTCGGTGGAAGAGAGGAGGTAAGGGGTGAGGCTAGGACTACGAGGAAGGACAGACAGACATTCCGCCCTACGAGATGTTACGCATGCCGACTGAAACGTGACAGAGAGGCAATATGGGTCGCCCGTCATTTACGTCATAAGATGGTCGGCATTCCAAGAACCTTCCCTCCATTATCCCACTCAGATGCGCCGTCGGATAATGCTAAATGTTTTAATAAAACCCGCAGTGGATGTTTGTAGCTCAAAAAAAACTAACATCGTAACTGTATTTCGGTTTCCTTTCACGACCGGATCATCGTTTTCGTAGCTTGATAATAAAAGTGACGCTCCATAACAACTCCTATCGGAGACTTCAGTGGTATCATAAACAGGTTGACTTTTGTATTTCTTTTCCTCGCACAACTCAACATCAAACAAGACAAGCCTGTATGCACTGAATCTGTGATAGCTCTATCCTCTATCTGAGTTCCACGCGACAATTATAGTAAATAAATCCTTAAAAATCAAACGCTCCACCTCATTGTTTGCCTACATCTACATAATACCCTGCAAGTCACCATAAAGGTGTGTGGAAGAGGGTGGATTCATACCAAACATGCATTACATAACATGCATAAAAAGGTTTATCATTAATATACTAGTCTAAACTTCAAATTTTAAACATGATAAAAACAGCAAAGCAAGCACGCAAAAACATTCTGTTAGGTTAGCTTAAAGTCCTTATACCAACATGCAACTTCCAATGCTATCCATTGACACATTTTTATTTATGCTATTGGATATATTCTAATGCTCAGAGATTCTCGAAAAAACACAAATGCCAACCAAAGTTGAATGTTTTTAAGTATAAGCTAATACCCCAACAATAAGTTTTACATAAAAAGGGCTGGAGTATCAAGGGATTCACCAACATATCACACTGATGATGCACGTAATTTAAGCTTCAAGGCTGCTCATCTACACCTGAATAATACCCTGCGAGCCATTGCGAGGGTGTGTGGCAGGGGGTGTACATCACCAAAAATGCATCATTTACATGCCCAAGAGCTAGCACCACTGACTACTCCAACAATAGTTCATCAATCTATGCTATGCTGCTATATTGCTCTCTAATGATACGAGGGAAAAATGATATTTAAATCCATCGGCATGACAACCTATCTCTCTAATCTTTTACACCAGTTCAAATCTAGCATAACACGCAGGGATTTTTAATATATATATCTAACATCTCCAGTAAGTCTATCAGTTTTAAATTTATGCATGACATTAAATCTGCACTTATTTATTCATAGGTATACCAACCTTATACCAACATTCAACTACCACTGCTATCCATTGATACATTTGTATTTATACTATTGGATATATATTTACAGCTAATCATGTCCTTAGGAAAGAAGGCATGCGAGTAAAGAAGGACATTGTGAATCTGTTAGTTCGTCAATCAATTTCTCCAATTTTCTGATTATGGTTCAGTCTACCATAATTAATTAGTTGCAGTTCGCAAAATATTTTTAATGTCATCCGGGAACGAATTATAAAAAAAAATATTTGAAAGATTAAGCCTAAATATCAACACACGATCCTACATTGATTCCCATTTTTAGTTCATTTAATAGACTGGTTACGCTAGTATGGTTATCGTACCGTCCCTTTGCAAATGTGGTCGATATTCGCTGCACACGTTCAAGTTCGTTATTTAGACTGATTTCGTAGCGAACCCATACTCTGGCAGCATATTCCAAATGCTGTATAACAAGGGAAAAGTAGCTGATTTCTCGTACATGATCGGCACATTTACCCAATACTGTTTTGATGAATCCCAATCTACGATTACCTTGACCCATCATTTCACGTTAGTGTTTACCCCAGGAAAGATCATGTGTCAGTCTTATTCCTAGATATTTAATGGATTCCACGTTTGTTAATTTGTCTATATCACTTATTTTGTACGTGCTAGGAGGAGAACTATTCTTTTTCCAAAAATTCATTAAAAGACATTTTTTAAAGTTCAATTCTAACTGCCATGTATTACACCAAGTTTAAATTGCTGGTAGGTCAATATTTAAATATTCTTTATCGTTTGGGCATAGAATTTCCCTGTGTACTACTGAGTCATCGGCAAATAGACGAAGCTTACTTTTTACCTCCTTATGGATATCATTTAAGTACAAAAGGAATAGGAGTGGACCTATCACACTACCTTGTTGGACACCCGAAGTGACTTTAATTGCCGTTGAGGTAACACCGTCAAAAACAACCCATTGCACCCGATCATGCAGAAAATCATTAATCCATGATATAATGTTAGTGTCTAACCCAAAAGATTTTTATTTCAAAATTAGTTTGCTATGAGACACCTTGAACATCTGTGGATTTGCATGACTACCATTATTTATTGTTACTAGCGGAAGGATCCCGTTGAAATTCAACGGGTGTGAGAAAAGTCAAATGTATGAATAATATTAATATTTATTGCAAAGCACGAATCCCAACTTGGAATATGGAGCTATCTTTCGCTCCAAAACAAAAAAGGCCAACGGAAATACATAAATGCTATCAGTTATGAAACATCACTCTTACAAAAATAGGAATACTGTTCCCATATTCTAGGTGAAGGTGCCCATTGATGTTTAGCGGAAGGAGAAATTTTATAATTACCCAATGTATTTCGACATTTCAACATTTTTCATGAAGGTGCGGAAAAACTTGTGTTACGAAGTTGAGTATGGCTTTAAATCAGTGTCGGAATCATAAATATGATTTAAACCATTGTAAACTTATCATTTCAGCCAGTATTCATATTGTGCCCTATTATAAATATACTTACATGTCGTACCTATCTTAACATATATTTAAGTTCCATATTTACGCGCACCTATAAGACCAATTATGTTTTACGTCAATGCTCAATTTTTGTTAAACTATCTCAAATCTCAAACTACATAAATCCACAACGTTTTCGAAGAAGTTTTATTTTTGCCTTTTATAACTCAGGTCGTTGAAAATGCACAAACACGCAAAGAAATTAAAAAATAAAACTATTAAATACTCCTAATTTTAGCGAACGCAAACCTTCTTAAATCTATGAATAGCGCTAGTAGTCAGCACGGATATATGTGCAGAAAGAAATGGCCGACCACGCCTCAAGAATCAGCGGCAAAAACCTACTTTAACATCTTCCATTATCCTCGTGAAAAGCGCAATGCAGTTCACGTCATACGACGCAATGTATACGCATCCACGATCTCGGGAACGACAATGGAAAAGGTCTTAGCAACGCTCGGAAAAGGACCGAAAAAAACAGTAACTTTCAGCGTAAATTACATGATTTACAGAAATCTCGAATATACAGAATAAATCGGTTGAAAGAATAAGAAAGTTTGAACATTTTGCCGTTAAATACAAAAAGAATAAAATAAATCGATTAACATTTAGTAATTTTACTGAGCGAAAGAAAAAACCCATGCACTTCCATAAATTGAAAAAGTCCATTTGAACCAAGGTAAACACATTATTGACCTCAGGAATCGAACCCGGGACTTGACAAAAACGGGAATAGTTTTCCCGGGCCTTTCAGAGGGCTAGAAACACAATGCAGTTTACGGCGTCTCTCTAGGATGAACCGTTTGCGAGATAGAGGGGGGGACGGACGGACAGACGGACGGACAGACGGACACTTCCCAAATTATATATACTAGCGGAAGGATCCCGTTGAAAATCAACGGGTGTGAAAAAGATAAAATGTATGCATAATATTAAGATTGTACCATTTAATGCAAGGGACGAATTCCAACTTTGAATATGGAGCTAATTTTCGCTCCAAAACAAAATAAATCACCTGAAATACATAAATACTATCAGTAGTCAAACCATCACCTTTAGAAAAATGGGAATGCTGTTCCAATTTTCTAGCTGAAGGTGCCCATTAATATTTGGCAGGAGGGATTAATATAATAATTACCCATTGTATTTAGGCGTTTTAACATTTTTTATGAAGGGGCGGAAAAAACTTGTTTTCCAAGGTTGAGCATGGCAGCAATCCAGTATCGGAACCATAAATATGATTTAAACCATTGTAAACTTATCATTACTCCATTGATTCATATTAAGCCCTATTATAAAAATACTTAAAGGGCGTACCTACGTATTATTAAGTTCCATATTTACGCATACGTATAATACAAATTATATTTTGCGTTGATGCTCAAGTTTTTGTTAAACTATTTCAAATCTCAAACTACATCAATCCATGACGTTTTTGAAGAACTTCCATATTGGCCTTTTATAACTCAGGTCGTTGAAAATGCATTAGCCCGTAAAGAAATTTAAAAAAAACTTTAAAATACTTCTAATTTAAGTGAATAATAATCTAATAAATCTATGAAGAGCGCTAGCAGTCAGCATGGATGTATGTGCAGAAAGAAATGGCCGACCATGCCTCATGAATTAGCAGCGAAAAAAACTCCTTTAACATCTTAAAATATGGAAAGCCTAATGCAGTTCACGACATACGACGCACTGTGTAAGCATCCACGATTTCGGGAACGACAATGGAAAAGGCCTTAGCAACGTTAGGAAAAGAACCGAAAAAAACAGTAACCTTTAACGTAAATTACATGATTTAGCGAAACTTCGAAAGCACAGAGAAAATTGGTTGAAGGAATAAGAAAGTTTGAACATTTTTCCGTTAAATACAAAAAGAATTAAAGAAATAGATTAATATTTAGTAATTTTACTGAGCGAAAGAAAAAACCCTTGCACTTTCATAAATTGAAAAAGTCAATTTGAACCAATGTTAACACATTAATGGCGCCAGGAATCGAACCCGGGACTTGATAAAAACGGGAATAGTTTTCCCGGGCCTTTCACAGGGCTAAAAACACAATGCAGTTTACGGCATCTCTCTAGGACGAACCGTTTGCGAGATAGCGGGGGGGACGGACGGACAGACGGACAGACGGACAGACAGACGGACACTTCCCAAATTATATATAATAATAGATATAGATTACTTGCACCCCATTGCTGCATTGGACAACACCCCTGCGTCAAACTTGGGTGAAACCCAACTTTTTCCTGAAACGGACGGATCGGGTGGAAATTGATGTAAATTTGAACATTTTCATGCAGGAGTCTTCGTCTCAATGCTTTTAGGGCAAATGAGCGAAGATTAGCGCCTGGCTACCATCGACAATGATCACGCAAAAACTAGAGTGGCACCAATAATTTTCCACCAAAATCGCTCTACTGCAATCGTACTTCTTGCCACAATTTTACTAATATCATGGAAAATTCAGGACACTAAATTGATTGTAGTTATGCAGGTGCCCCGGTTAGATGAAACTGGAGTATTTGGGATTTGAAATCGATCAACGTTAGTATTTTTGTTGGCCGTAATTTAATACCATACTCAATCTCAACAGTTTGTATCACATTGGAACATTTTACATGACTAATTCAGTTATGGATATCAATTTATAAAAAATGGGCATTACTTGTTTACTAAGAAAAGATAAATTATTCCCAAATATTGCGCATTTTAATGTAAATTACAAAAACTCGACATATTCAGCGTTAGTCGGCATATCAAAGAAATATAATAAGTTCCTAAGAAATGGAAAATCAATAATCGGTACTGGGATGTCTATTTAAGATCGTGTGGAATTCACTTTAATGCAGCACAGTAGAATGAGGAGAGTAACTATAGTTTCCCTGAGTTCCAGCGTCGTCCACTTTTGTGACCGAAAACTGAGGTCATTTGCATCCTTCAGGATAGGAGAATACTTTAAATCTGATATCTCAAGAAATTTCACATACGTCAAAAACTCAGATAAGCAAGACCATCGAGGAAAAATTTTCCACAGAACATTCCCACAATTAGGATTGATGTGATTGGTGACGGAGCATTAATTCATAAAGCCTAACAGGGCAGATTTTTCCAGGAGAATTAAAGTTTGTACCTAAGCTGCCATGCAATAACAGAGATTTTATAAATAATAAAACTGGTCTCGTATACTGTGGGATTCTCAGTACTCTCAACCAAAACTTTCCGGGGAATGAAACTGTCGCATATCTGGTTAATGAAACTCATGGGGACATCTGATAGAAATTGAGTACTATTCAGAGAGAAGGCTAGTTTTTTCTGCATTTTGTTTCATCTCCTACCTTTCAGAATCCCGCTAATCCACTAGTTTGAGAGCGCAGGAATACAGCACACAGCGAATGACCCACCTCCCTCTTTCCAGGCACAAAGGATGGATTCCAAGAGATGAAAGACAATCAAAACAGGCAGTTGAAACTCTGTAAAATGGAATTATTTCCTTTTTTCCGTGAATTACGCGCGATATTTTATGGAGAGCCACATTTTTGTTCTATAACGAAAAAAGAACGAACTTTTTCTTCTTTGAGGGATCCTTTACCAGGTCTAACGTGAACACATCAAAAATCAACCTTTGACGCTAGAGGTGATACGAGACAAGCCGTGTCCGAAGTACCACAAGATATGTATTATGCTATAGATTCTACTTCTTCTAAGCATTGATCAGTCCACGAGAGTTCAAACAAGAGCATTTAAACATTATTCGCTAGAAGATTAGGTAGATCGACAATGATAATCCATCATTATTTAAGATTACGAAATTGATTGAAGAGAAAATCGAAGCGATTACTTTGAGGTTAATAACGCCTCGAGTATTGTTGTGTACTCAGCTATTGATATAAATGCAGATATTTCCTTTGATTTTTTTACGGCGTCATTGCGAAATATAGATAAATACCTCAGAGCTGGTGGAAAGCAAGCACAATGGTACAAGCACCGAAATTCGAGCGCAGTGGAAACTTCCATGCCAACTTTCGCGTAAAGCTGGAAGTCAATGGTTACAATCTACATCTGCATAATACCCTGCAAGCCACCTCAAAGGTGTGTGGGGTGCAGGGGGTGAATTCTCACCAAACATGCACTACATATCATGCATTTAAAAGGATTAGTATGAATATCTTAGTCTAAACTGCAGTATTTAAAAAGATAGTCTATGATTACCTTGACCCATTATTTCACGTTTGTGTTTACCCCAAGAAAGATCATGAGGCAATCTTATTCCAAGATAGTTAATGGATTCCACGTTTGTTAATTCTTTATTACTTATTTTGTACGAGCTAGGAGAAGAACAATTCTTTTTCCATAAATTCATTACTACACATTTAAAAAAAATTAATTCTAGCTGCCATGCATAACACCATTTTTCAATTGCTTGTAGGTTATCATTTAAATATTCTTTATAATTTGGGCGTAGAATTTCCCTGCACACTACGGCGTCATCGGAAAATAGACGAAGCTTACTTTTTACCACCTTATTTATATCATTTATGCACAGAAGGAACAGGAGTGGGCTTATCATTCTACCTTGTGGGACACCCGAAGTGACTTTAATTGCCGGGGAGGTAATAATCACGCATAGGATAATAATTTGACCTTATCTCATTCACTAATTTCAATTTATTTTTCTCTCAAGTCAGCGGGCAGGTTTCATGTAAATAGTACACGTTTGGTGATCTCCACCCCCTGTCACATACCTCTGCGGTGGCTCGCAGGGTATTACGCAGATGTAGGTCGGTAACGTCCGGCCTTTGAACCCAAATTTGGGGGGTAAGAATCTCATGCATGGTGGTCGCAATTTTATTGTATCTTTCTCCGATAGTTCAGCATTGCAGAAGGTTAAGTACATTATGGTAGATGAAATCAGAGGTAAATAACGGCCGTAGTTCAAGAATGGCCAGGTGATATGATGTAAGACATGAATTTATTTTACTGAACAATAAAACCGGTAAAATAGTTACTAACAAAATAACTGCGAATGAAGGTAGCGACGACTCCCGAATTGCTAAGGTATTGAGACAACCTCAGCTACACGCTCTATCATTATCTCGAAGCGTAATATGTTTTTTTTAAATTCTTTGTGAAAGTAAACGGTGGGCAACATTCAACAAAATCGAGCAGCATGCTGAGAGTTCATACAGGAATCTCACTTTTTTATTCTTTTTCGTCTTTTAAACGCCATTTTTCGTCACAGGCGAGGACTGTTTCCACCTAAACACACGTAATACCCTGCGAACCACCGCGAGGGTGTGTGACAGGGGTTCCACATTGTGTTCACTTAATGGCTGATGAATAGTAAAGTACAGTTTTAAAGAAATTTTGTCATTGGAATATCCACAATAAGTAAAAATAACTGCAAGATGAATAATGGTAAAATTAATTAAACTTTTGAGTGCATTATCCTCGATGACATTTGGCTTCAAACAAGACACTTTAATGTGCGTTCCGCTACAAGGTAATGGTGCATTTACGTTCATTAACAACATGATTTGGGCACCTATTTTCAGTCAGCTCAGGAGAAGACAGGCCTGATGGATTGAGGGAATGGGGTCGTTTACCATATTTTTTATTGCCGAATATGATAGAGTTTGTAAAATAAAAATACTCATATTTTTCCGTTTTTTGATCCGTCAATTATTTCTCGAGTTATAGACGTCGAAAAACTGATGTTTTTAACCCTTTCGGAAAAGTGGGTGTGATGCAACCTCTGACGTATATCAACTTCGTCCAATCACAACTGAGCCCGCTGAGAACCCCCCTCCACACCCTTCCCTTCCCATAAGAGCAGTCAAGGATGGGAGGAAAATGACGTAATATGGGAGGAAAATGACAATGTTAACAGCAGCTTTTTCGGTGGGCGTCACCTTTTGCTTATTTTAATTTTTGATTTATGAGTGAATGGTTGTGGTTAGAAGATTAATTTTTACACTAAATTTCTTTTTTCGTTTCCATCTAACAATTTCGTGCACAAAATTGCGATTTCGGTTCGGAGTAAACGCCCCCATTCCACTGTACCTAGGGAGTCCTAAAAAAACGATATATTGGCTAGTTATTCTGGATTAGTGATTATTCCCCGGATGCCCCGAGGTTTGCCCTTGTGCATAGCAAAAACAGTGGGTGACGCAATGAAGAAACCAATGGATGACTGTAGATATGGATCCCGACCCCGGCCAACCCACTTCATTCGCCCCGCCGCCGCCAAGAGACTGGCCATTCCATCCCTCCCGGTGGACACGCGATATTTACACGGGGCAAAGTGACACACACACACGCACGTGACGACATGGAGCCGTCTCGCGCATTTCCCGCGCACCAAAACGTGCCCCCGGCAGGGAAATGGAAAGTGATACCTTTGGCGGAGAATCCTCCCCCGGTGCGGGGCGCGTCGCATTTCGCAGAGCTGCTTGCGGACGCGCGCTAACGATGGAACCACGCCACGGGGGTGCGCATATTTCTTCCCTTGCCGGTGTCACGACGACGGCGGACCTTCCCGAGAACGGCGGCGGCGATTCTGCAATATCAAAAGGCTCCCGACCGAAGGCAGCAGAATCGCATCCGCCCACGGACCAGCGGACGACGGACGGTGAAGCAGCGGCAACTTCGCCCTTTATTTCCGTGTGACAAGCCCACCTTCCCGTCAACCATACCACCCTCTTTCTAGCTCGGGTCGTTCCGTCTTTAACTCGAGCAGTGCGGGGTCAATAACCTGTCGAATATGGAGGATTTTCCGGCACTCTACTGGAAGGAGATAAGGTGTAACAACTCATCATGACATATTTTAAGGGCACACTCGGTTTTACTACTTAGACCGCATTTTTACCCTTAAGGAATCTTTGGTTCACCGATATCAGCGTTAGCAATGGAAATGTAATTAAAAACTCGGCTGATAATAAAATGCGAATTCCGCATACACTCGCAATATTTTGGCCACTAGAAATTGAAAGCATAATTTCATTTTGTTAACTGAATGAAATTTCCATTGAGAAGTAATCAATTCATCTCCTTCACCAAATAAATAATATTGTCAAAATTAGTACCTACTTTAAGGGTGTATCCTGTCGGAAAAAACAGTAGAAATAAACTTTAAGAAGATTATTTTCCATAAAATACTAAGAGAAATAAAAGTAATGTTTCGAAAGTACAATTCTTAAGTGTCTTGCCAATGCCACACAGTGTCGAAACGCGTTTTGAACGTTATATTTCAAATAAAACAGTGGAAAAATACGACAACTTGTTTCTTATTTCAGTATCAGATACGCTGCACGACATCTCGTAAGAAACTGTTTATTTCATTTGAATTAGCCAGCTGATCAGCCGAACATATAGGGGGCCAAGCGTAACGACCCCGTATTAATTCACGTGGGCTTACCTGGGTGTCGCCTGTATGCAAGTGATACGCTAGGGGAGACGCGAGCTAAGTACATGTACATCTATCTACATCTACATAATACCCAGCAAGCCACCATAAAGGTGTGTGGCAGGGGGTGAACTCTCACCAAACATGCACTACATATCATGCATAAAAAAGGATTAGTATTATTATATTGTTCAAAACTTCACCATTTAAAAAATATTAAAATTGCAAAGCAAACTTGCAAAAATATGCTGTTAGTTGGGTTAGCTATAAGTCCTTATTATACCAACATGCAGCTACTCGTATTGGATATATTTACCGTTGTTCATATCCCTAATTGTGCGTGGAAAAAATGACGTTTTGGATCTGTCAGTTCGGCCATCAATTTCTCTAATTTTGTGATTATGGTCCAGTCTACCATAATAAGTTGGGGTCCGCAAAAAACTGTTGTTATGAGGTTGTTATATTATAATTGTTGTAGTTTTTGTGATGAAGATGTAACTAAGATGATGTGACTACGAAGATGATAACCTGAAGATTCAACTACGTTATGAAACCCGTCGTGCCTATTCAAATATAAAGTGAACCTAACAAAGTTTCATTCTTTTATTTTCCATTATCTCATACTTTCTCGGAGAACGTAAGAATTACGTCTTTTATTTGACGTAAGGTTGATGATGTGATGTATAGTGTATTGCTAGTAATCCAAGAGGGCATTTTCAATGAGTTCTTTGCAGAGGAGAAATCTGATCTGAGAAATTTAGTACTGATCAGAAAGAGGCTTTAAGGAGCGTTCTAGAATCCATGGGTCTCATCTTGTTCACAAGTATTAATGTTTTGGAAGCAACTCTGTAGAGGCATTTGTTTTCTCTCATGGATCCCTTATGCCCCTGATATGTTCTAAAAGAGAAATTCCCGGCTGCTGGGAGGATGGATGCAGTGGATCTGCAGATGGCCTGATGCCGTGCTGAGAGCGTACGCAAATACGAGGCGAGGGCGTGATTATGTCAACTTCCTCCGTAGCGGAGAGATTAGATGCAATCAGGTGGTGAAGGCGCATCTTTTGATGGCTTTTTTTGTGGCCAGCAGGATAGAGTGAGGTGATCGGAAAGCTGGGGCTGAGGAACAAATAGGAGGAGGGATGGGGCGGAGGAAGATTTGGGAAGTGGTAGCTGAATAAAGGGCGGGAAAGCGCTGATCGCTGAAAGGTAAACCTGAGTCATCGATCTCTGTACATGCAGTTCAATAGCGATTTGAAACCTGTGTTCTACGTGAGCGAAAATATAAAGTGGTTTGGAGGTCAAACAAATGTCTCAAAGAAACGGGAACCATCAAGTGGAGATTGAGGAATAAGGTATTGTTCACATTTTTCGGAAGAATTGCAGCAATACCCAGGAGAGAGACAAAATCCCTCATACCATCACTGTTTTCATACTTCATTAGTTATATTTAAAAAGGCGAATATATATGTTTTTATTACCACAGGGGTTAATAATGAATCAGCTTTTTAAGTTGTGCATATCCACGCAGTATTTAGTTCTGAACTTGATTGGTATATTAAAATATCGTGGGGATGTGTGTGCATCTCAGTGTTGCTGATATAGTTACAGATAATCTCTTGTGTTCTTCTTATAATCTGTATTCTTGTCATTCAGTCGCACTTTGTCTCCTCACTTGTAAGGAAAAATATTCCAATGTAGCTTGTACGATAGTCATTTTAATCAGCATGTGTATAGGACACTATGTACATCAAAATTCAACTTGGCTTTGAGAATTCTTCTTCTACGTACAAGAGGAAAGTGGTATCGTTCTCTCTTTCTTTGCCACACATACCAAGAACTCCCTCTACGAAATCTAATTGATTTATCTGATCTAATATAAATGTTTATCTAATCTAATTTCGGCCATTTATTTCCTTGAGATTTTCCCCCTGGACTCACCTTCTGAATTAGTTACATGAAGGTATTTACTTAGCTCTAACTTAGTAAATTCTTCGAAATCTTATTTTTGCAATTAAATAATCTAATAGTGAATAAATAAATCACACCCGTTTTGTAGTTCACGATATTAATATAGCATAGTAAACTTCTAGAGTCGTTTCACTAAATCTTTTTATCAGCCATCGACCTCCTTTCAGTTCTATTGCCCCAAACATATTAATGGCTTGGCCACTTTGACGAGCCGCCCTTTCCGGACACATCACCGCCTTCGTCCTCTCTATCTTCCCTCTAGCAGATAAATCAGCAGCATTCTTTACCGGTTCTATTAACAGAAACCGACGGATAAAAAAGGGCGAGAAAAAATAGCACGTAACGGACTCTAATAAGGGTAAATAAAATTCTCAAAGCGACACCGAAAAAAACAAGAGCTTCGTGTGGAAAAAAAATGAGGCCAATCAAACAATTTTCTCTCACGGAATTCAGTTCTCCACCCAAGAATGGTCTTCTACTTTTATGGGTATATTTAGAAGCCGGACTTACAACCACCACATTAACAAGGCCAGCAATCTTTGTTTTCTCCGATGGATTCACAATTCATCCAATTTTCTCTCGCCAGGCCCAAATGGGCTAGCGTGAGTCTCACCTCCATAAGTGGCTGAGAACACTGGTCTCCACATCACCTTTCAGTCAAACAATCACTTCCCCTCAGCATCTAACCTTCTCTTTCTCTTCCAAAGGCCAT
Source organism: Platycnemis pennipes (assembly GCA_933228895.1). NCBI lineage: Eukaryota > Metazoa > Arthropoda > Insecta > Odonata > Platycnemididae > Platycnemis > Platycnemis pennipes. Next base: position 27,563,870 of record OW121849.1, read on the forward strand.
CTTGAAAAAAGAAACACTCTTCCTCTCTCAGGGAATTTATTTCTTTTCATCTAGAGGAAAGGAATGTCATAACACAGTCCGCTAGTGACATTGTCATCATAAAATTTGCAATTAAACATATTAAATCACCCATTAAATATCATTAACGCCTTTCTTTATCAGTATGTCTGTGGATCATCCACAATTTCGGGCATTAAATTATCATCGTGGATTTTTCAAAATCATTGAGTGATAATTTGAATTTAATAGCTGCAATGTGGGTAAATGCTTACATTTTTTACAACTTAGGGCAATGATGGCAGATGTTACATTAAACATTGAACGCGGAAAAATTGAAGGTAAGAAGAAAATCTGATTAAAAAATTAAGGTACATGATGACATTAAACCCCGTAGCGAAAAAGGAATCAAAGAACATTCACTCCAGATCAGCCTCTCAAGGATTTCCTTCATTCACTCTTTCAGAATGCGAATACAGTCCTCAACGCGGTGAAAAGGATTTTGAATGTATTCAGCCAAATACCACAAAACATATTTAAGAGAAAGCCAACTATGCTCTCGGCACCCAACAAGCGGTTGGAGCATATAAACTTCAGTAAATTAATACCGAGGCCCTTCTATGAATGAACCCTGCTCTAAATCCAAAGACAAAAACGCAAAAAATCTCCACAACTTTATTCGAGAGCAATTAAAACTCGATTTCCTGCCAACTTATGAGGTAAGATACATCAAGGTATAATGCACATCTGTGATGCACATAACAGCGTAAGCGAATGCTAAATAGGATAACAGGTAAATTTTGTAGCTATTATGTGACAATACAAAATTTCCGTTTACATATACGTTAATGTGACGGAAAGTTGATGAAATTAAATTTACTACTATGCTCCTAGTCATCTCCGCAGATAAGTTACATCTCTGTACAGGCATGTAGCCAGGGGGGTGGGGCTCTGGGGCTTCAGACCCCCTTCTCCGAAACTGGGCATGATAATCCGGATTACAATGCGTATAATTCAAGTGTTACGTGTCTTAATCACTAGTTTTATGCACGTGTGTGGTTGATAATTGTTCTTTTCATGTGTGCGTTGAAATTGTTCTGGGACCAGTCAAATTTACTGCTTTATAACAAGGTTAGCAGTGAACTTTACCAGTGAGAAGAGATAGGAATGGGCACTGTGAAAATAAATACCAAGCACTGAAAATTAAGGGAAGAGATTTGTCAATGTCGGGCCGAATGGGCAAAGCTGATTTGATTCAAGTTACGCTACACTAGACTTAGCCCCCTCCCCCGCCCCGGAAGCAAATTTATGTCTACGTGCCTGTCTCTGTAGCATGATGCTTTGCATTCACCGTGTCCGCACTTTTGTGATGACCCGAACTTTACTCATTTCCCCAACCCTATCTCCTGGTATATCTATCATAAATATGAACTATAACAGGGTTGACCATCGAGGTTTGAAATGACGACTGCCCGACATTTCAAAAATTATGGCACGCAACGATTATTATTTGATGAGCAGAAGAGATCTTATGCCAAGAAAGTATAAAAATTTTCAATACCAATTCAAAAACAATTTTTAGTGCTAAGCGGCATGCATATGATTTTGAGGAAATATTTTGCATCTGATTACATCTACATCTTCATAATACCCTGCAAGCCACCATGAGGCAGAGGCAGTGTGAGGCGACCACATTACGAGGCAGCAAAACTGATTTATTTGAACGACTTATCGATTCGACTCGAAATCATCTCCGTCAAAAGAAATACTATGTCAATTTTAGCATACGCCCTTTACTTTCGCGAATTTACAGGGCTTCTCCTCTTCAATCAAAGCATCCCTAAAAAGATTACCATTTCCTTCACTCATTTCAACTGACTCACGCTTCAATACTAAAAATATATATGCTTAAATGCTTCTTTTCCACGAAAAAATTCGGTCTCTTATCCCACTACTCTATCCTGACTTCTTCTTGTACGGCAACACAGGTTGACTCAAATGTCGGCAACCACGGCTGGATCTGGAGGTCGCGACGGTGGTCACTTTTTACACGTCTATCGAGTCGAGAGTTAGTCTGCTTCTTTCTTTTTCGAAAACACTCACACTTTCTCCCCATGTGCCCATCAGTTTCCATCTTCCCCGAGTCCTCTCCGGCATTCTTAATTCCTGAACGAAGACTACGTCGCACACAAGCGGTGGAAGTGGAATGTCAAGAATTCCTGAGGAAAGTGTTGGAATTACTTGAGGTGGCGTCGAGGGTAGCTGGTGAATGAGTGATCACCAAGAAGGCTGGAAGGAATTAAAGAGCGCATAAAATTCCTTCCACCACACGGAAAATGAGCCGGCACTCCTAGATAAATGTACCTAGCGCAGCTGGAATTACAGAGCAAAGCAAAAAGCTACTTTCGTGCATTTGCTACGCAAGGATAAAGGGAAAGAAACTCAACATAGAGACTCACCCCCGTTAATACATCCAACACATTAATGGAAGCAATTAACACAGAAAATATCAAAGTATTGTAGATTATGACGCTTCAAGGAAAACAATTTAAAAAATGATTATATTGAACAAAAACTGGTTTCACATAAAAGAAATATACACTTAAAAGTCAATCGAAGGATTTACAGAGGAAAAGATAAAAAGTGATGCTGACATGACCTTACCTAAGTGAAAATTTTAACATATGAGGCATATTTTGTTTTTCTTCTCCTAAATTTCAATTTCCATTGACATTATTGAAAGTACTACACAGCTGTGTCACGATGGAACGGCATGCGAGATCAAATAAGTAAACAAATTCAGTTCATTGGGGGGTCAAATACATTTCTATTTTCACAAAGGAGGCGGGATAAGAGATAAGGAATGGTATCCAGACTGATATCTCTTCAAAAAACGTGGAAAATACCTGCAAAAGCGCAGCAATACAAATCATTTAAGCTGCGAAGACACAAGATGTCCGTCTCCATATCACAAGCTGTTTTTATTGCGGGAGGTAACTGGCAGCTGAGGTAAATTACGCCATTTAAAAAGGTATTTGGGAAGAGTTTGGATTTCGGGTGGAGAGGAAGGGTGGAGGGCAACCCGGCTTCGGCATTAGCCCGTTGTAGTTGAAGGGCGCCTGGGGCTCCACGGAATGAAGTCCTATCCGACGGACGGAGTACTGAACTCAAAGTGTTTTCCATACAGTACTCTTGTCAGGACATAAGTTTCATTGAATAACCTGCCACTGAAGAGACTCAAATGATGGTCCTCAGGATGTAACCATAACTCTATTTATTACACCTACCCGATCTCCTAGTATATCATAAATATGTACCATAGCAAATGTCAAAGATCTCAATCTGGTCTCAGAGAGGCAGGATCTCAGATTCGTTGCTACAAAGCTACTTGGGGATTCATCAGAAACTTTTGAAACTGAAAGACAAACAGGACACCACGAGCATACAAACTCATCATACATTCATCGTTATTCTCACTATTTTTTTTAGATAGAAAAGATGTTGCTTCAGACAAAAATAAATCCAGGAGTAAAAATACAATGCAAGCATATCTAACGCAGGCCTCTTATCGCAACATCGCATCGTCGGAAAAAAGAAGAATTGATGAGAAAACAGCTTTTAACCAAGCATCTAAATTTATTCGTAACATTAATACCCGTTCTTGAGCCACCGCTGAGGATTAATCAACAGGGGCTCGCTTTCTCGCTGGTCCCTTGATCTGCAAGCACGAGTGGGATCATAATTTTTGCATACAAGCCGCGCATGCACTCCGGACTGGTCTCAAACTTGATATCTACGCCTCCCGCAGACCTCAGCTGAAGAAGCCCCCACGCTCGTCCACCTCCCGCTCCCCCCCCCCCCCCCACCCCACAGGCCTTTCCTCCCCCTTCCACCCACCCTCCCACAGGCAGAGGAGAGTCAAGGACAAACGGGGACGTCGCTGCCACCACCACTTCGGGTTTCTTCTTCCTCAGTCACGAACCCTCTTCCTCCAACGCGGCCTCCCCTCCGTCATCATCATCATCAACATCCCCTCTCTCCTCCTTCCCTCGGGCTTTCCCTACACCCAGCGACCTTCTCCCTCCCTCCCTCCTAGATCCTCCGCTTCAAACATCCCACCCTTCCGCGGCCGGCCGGAGGAGGGAGGGAAAGAGAAAGAGAGACCTCTCGCCTCCCTCCTTGGATTCCATCACGCTTCCCCCGAAGGCGGCGGCGTCGCGAACGCCGTACATCCATCCACCCGAACCCTCCCCCTCCAACCTCATGACCACACAACCGTTCTACTTCCTCCTCTCCTCCACTGCGAGACTTGCTTACGCTCGCCAACTTCCCCTCCTCCTTCCCCCCCCACCCGTTTCATTTTTTCCCGTCTCTCTCTCGCCCGTGGGCGTTTGTATGAATACATATATAAAAACACACACATGCAAGCGCTCTGCCCACGCTCCCTCGGGAGGATGACTCGCCGCTTCCTCTCCCCCTCCGCTCCTCTCCGTGCCTTCCTCGCCAGATGAACCACCGCGCGCGCCAAAGGAGAGAGAAGTCTATAGCTAGCGTGGCCGCCATTCGAGAAGCAGAGGGCGCGGGGGTTGAGGTGGAACGGGGGCATTGTTGTTAGGGGGGAGATGGAGGTCGTGGTTGGTTTGTGAGAGCGACGGAGGCGCGTGGACGTGGCTTAGGAAGGTTCGCGGAAGATTCCGGCCCGGGTTCGAATCCGCGCTGCAGTCCTGCAGTGAGCTACAAAAATGCCGTGAAGCACTAGTCGGGTTCAGATTAATCCTGAAGAAGCAGAAAGTATCTCACTCTTCACGTCAATGATAAATGATCAGATGATTAAGATTTGAAAAGAGAGATAAGTATTTCTAAGGGCATAATCTACATCAACATCTACACAATGCCCTCGAGCCACCGCGAGGAAGTGTAGCAGGGGGTGAAGATCGCCAAACACAGACTATCTACATGCTGCTAAGAGTTACAATGCTTATGCTACATGAAAACATCTACGATAATAGTCACGTGCAGATGGTTAGTATCTGCAGAGTAATGAAAGGAATTATTGATAATAATGGCATTCATCTGATATACATTTATCAGTATTTACCAATCATGTAGGCGTTGGTAAATGATGATTGCAAACGTAAACTTTCTGACTGATAATACATGATAAAGTTTCACTCGCTGTCACACATCCTTACGGCGCGGCGGTTTGCAGGGTATCATGTAGACGGAGATTAATGATTTTATTGAAAATACGACTGATTTGTTCAAATTCATTATCACTATTGACTATGGTTGTGCTTAAGAAATCTAACCTGGACTTACACTGAATTCAATTTCTTCAAGATTAAAAAAAATCCACGGGATCAGACCATCAACGATAGATTTTATCTTGTTCATCCTTAACTCATGCACCCTTGAGGAGGCTTTCTGGGATTTGGTGAAAACTAATGTTTCATAGAATCCTGAGATATACCGCAAGGATGAGTAGCAGGAATATAGTGCCAGGTATGCACCACCGTTACGGAAAAAATAAAATCTTAAAATCATTAACAGATGTTACTTTCGTTAATGATAAAAAACACCTAGCTGTTCACGCGCATTGGACCAAAAAATGTAGCACGTACCTAGGTACCTTACTTCAGTCCGGTATAGCGAGCAATAATGTGAGCACCCGGTCATATGACAAGGGCATAAAGGCATCATCATCATTTGTTTAAAATTGATCTCAGGCGGACAAAACATCCGTTCACTGAGAGCTTATTAAGAGTTCCAAACTATAAATCAATTATCCACCACAAAACAAAGATGGATGAAAAGAACACGAGGCTAAAAAAAGATCCGCTTTCACATAAAAACAAATTATCCACGAAGTAAACAGAGGCGAAGGAGGGGAGAGCAGGAACGGAACAGGAGGGGGAGGACTAAAACGAATGGGAAAGTCGGGATGTAGCTCTTTCCAGAGTTTCCTTGAGCGGTCACCAGGTCGGCAGCACCGAGCAGCGATTTCGGTCGCGACGTAAGTGTTCCTCTCGTGGCGGATGAGATCTCATGACGAAGCAACGGAGTCGGGAGCGGAAGCACCCGCCATCATGTACACGTCACGCCGCGATGACGCGCCGCACAGCGAGAGAAGGAAGAGCGATTCCGAGAGGCTGCCAGTCGACGCGGGAAGCGGAAACGGCAAAGTGCTTAACGAGAGCCACCTTGATTCGGCAGAACTCCGCGGACACCATCACACCCTACACGATGTCATCTGTTCGAGCAATGCAAATGTTAACTTAGGATAAACGATACTCATGACGAAATTGTTCAAGAGAAATATTATTGGAAATTACTGTGGCCGCAGACAGAATGCAGAGTACAGAATGGGAATTAGAAGTGGGTCGTAAAAGCGTGCACAATGACTGAGTGGAACAAGCTTAAAGGGGACGTACCTAAAGCAGTGTAAAACAGATATAGGCACATGAAAGAAATGACATCAAATCATGGTTGACCTTCTAGTCTATAACTCATCCTTGAGCACTTGCAATGAAAGATATCTTCCTCACAAAAAAAGGGGACTTTATTAGACTAGTGGTGGCTTAAAACAAAAGAAATGCAAGAGAAATACATTGTTACATATTTTTCGTGGCGTACTTCAAAACATACCTACAGCGTGTATTTAACACCAGAGGAAAGAAAATGTGCACTAGAAAAAGGAGAAGTCCACGATACATCCGCTTTATAATTAAAGTTGTGGACAGCAAATAAATTGTAACTGAGTCAAAGGGGAAACCAGGATGGATAGTGTTCCAATGATAAAGAGAGAAAGTGAAATTAGGGCTTTTAGGCAAAAAAAATGGAACTAGAGCTAATCACGGACACTAAGCCACACATGTCAACGTATTTTACCACCCAGAAAAACAAGGAACGGCTCCATGAGAAGAATATGGCAATGTTATTTTAGCCTTTCACGGTTCGTGGCCACAAAAGAGCCGAGGCTAAGTGCCATGACGACTTCACGATTTAATTCACCTTTCACTAACCATATAATCCACAAAAATATAGCTAAAAATAACTCCCCCAGGCACACGATTATATGATAGCTTCCAGATGATTGCGAGCACTAACCTACTCCCTATCGATATTTTTTCTTCCTGTCTCCCTATAAAAAAGCAACAAAGCTTATATATAGCAAAGCAATATATCTAAATTTCTAGATATAGCTAAATTTATTCCATAATAGATTCTAGATATATCTAAATTTCCTCACGACCTAACTTTTGTTCATAATTATTACATTTCAATACGACGAATATTAAAAACCCTTTTATCATATCTCACTTTCACGTAGTATTTATTTTATTGACAACTTTTGCTCAGCTATCTAGATCAACTCTGAATTGCAATCCAAGCATATCGCCTTCTCGACATGGCCTCTCTATCTTCACCGTACGATTCTAATGACATTTGGCAACTTACATTGACTGAAGATACCTTTGCTATTTACGACTTTATCTTCCATAATAGTTAAATAACTTGGTTAATTTTACCTTTAAAGAAAAGAAAAAATGAGGTCTTACATCCCAGGGAGCTCTTGTTCACCGAAAATATGTTTTCAAACTAAAATCGACATTTCAATGTACATTTTACCATGGAAGCTGCCGAACAACCCAAGTTCCCAAAATATGATAACACAGCCTCAGGCACTTAGAGCGCTTTCACTGCAAATGTCATGCGTCTAAGGAGAGAGTCACACGTGACATCACACGATGAAATATCAGTGCGCTAAGCCGGGACATTATCCAGTCGCTTCCTGCCTGCTGCCTAGTGTATGTAACATGTGGCGTATCCTGGGGATATAGGCAATCCGAGTAGCGTCTCTGCCGAGAGGGTATGCATCAACATCAGGTGACCTTCATGTATTATAAGCGTTGAGACAGATCCGGCGTCAATATGGAATCGCAAATGCGAGGTGAGCGAATAATCATTCCAATAAGACTCGGAGCTCAGTACTACCACCGGGGAGCTGTGATCTCCGCGGCCGAGGACGTCATCGTCCGAATGGGCAATGGAATTAGTGTTGCATACAGATGAGCGGGGAACGCCTAGAAAAAGACAATCCCCGCATTGTGCCGACGCCAAAAGGGACGCTCACGCACAATTAGCATGCTAGATTTACGACAAGACTGCGTGAAGAGCCTTCGAAGGAATAAACTACTAAAGTCTCACGTCATTCCTTTCATCCACATTAGGTTCTCAAAAGATTTAAGCGAAGTAAACACACTCCCAGTCAAAGACATTTCCCGAATGAATATATAAGACAGAAAATTCCGCAGTAAATAATGGATTAAAATGATGTCATCCTAAGATATCCACACAAATCCACGTATCAAAAGAGGAAACAAAGCATGATACATCTCATCTAAATTGTTAAATTGCCACACAAAGGTTTAGCTCAGTATAATCGCGTCTAAATAAATTCTCAGTAGCTCAATACCGCTAAGAGAAGAGGAACGAGTGTCAGATTCATTAAATATGCCTAATTTTAACCGATTATTCATCGCTAAAACTATTTAAAATTACATAATCGAAAAAACACATAAAACCTTGTTCCGTTACAATATTACATGAACTAAGGATTGCAGCAGATATACGGACGATTTAAAAATAAAATTAATTGACAAAGAAATTTAAAAAATAGTGCATGCATTAGTAAAATGACAGTAATCGGTGAATAAAAGTGAAGCTGGGAAGAAGAATAAATGAATAGAATGGAGTTCATTGAATAGCATAAGTTAAGTAAAAATATCATTTAAATTTCCCCGACATTTATACGTGTTTCTTAACTCTTAGTGATACTCAAGCACTAAAAAAACGTAATTTATGTCTAGAATTCGGAAAAAGAGAACATTCATTACACGTTAATGCTATTCAATGACTAATAACACAATATTCAAATTATTTAACAAATTGGGTTGACCTAGTTCAACGGGGATTGGAAGTGATAGATAATAAACTTAATGAAAACTCACGGATATAGCATTTTCCTAACCTTGACGAACTGTAATATTGTTTAGAGATCAACAGGCCATACGTTTCAAAAACTTGGATACCATGTGACGCTCGGGGATGTGAGGAGTAAAAACTCCAGATTTGACTACCAACCCGGTCCTCATTTGGAACTTAATCAGTAGCAATAAATAAGAGCATACACAAAATGTATTCACTCGCAATATAAGAATGTATGAAAAAAATACATGAAGTCATGAAGTGAAGACATTTGTATCACAGCTTGACATAAACAAGACATTACTTCTTGAAAGGAATATTTACGGATATTTTTCGGAAAAATACAAAAAGGAATGATATTTCAAATTATAGCGTAATTATTCCTCAAATACTAGTCTCTACTGAAAGTTCTGTTTACAATAATTCTCTGATCTCTGAACTAACGACCAATTAATATCGCAATGAAGCAACAAGGTGTGAAGAAATAAATTATGATAATTTTTATTGTTTTTCAGTCTTTAAGAGTTGTTATGAAATTAGAAAAATCTCCTGGGAGACTTGATACGCTAACCTCTGAGATCCAAATGATTTTGAGGTTTAATTTCTATCAAGCCATACAGGGAAGAAGAAAAGATAACACAGAAATATGTAAAGAATGAGATTCTGCTTTGAAATTACTGTGCAGACATTTTTGTCGCCCTCAATAATCATCGGTTAATATCGTCACAGATGATTAGCGATTTATTCCCACGAATTGGCAAATTTAAGCTAGTTAATAATATTGCTATTGAGTCATAAAATTTTAATCCACGAATAGATATCGATTTAGAATTTTCAAAACAATCTTATAAACAAATACATTTATGGCTTCCAAGAGTTTCGTGCAAGCCATTTCGAGGACCCGTGGTAAGGGGTAAATACCTCGGGAAAATATACTATGTACGCATACAGACAGACGCATATTATCACTAAGACATACAAATAAGTGACAATAAAGAGCTAGGGAAAAATATGAGAAAAAAGAAGAAAATACTACTATGATACACAAAATGATAAGAATTCTAGACCAGAATCGTACAACGAGTAGTCAATAGCCTGAAAACGGGCCATTTCCAGTAGTAAAGAGGTCATTTAGAAATAAATTTACATTTTACACAAGTGCCTGCATTACGTAGTAGTAGAAAGTGGAAATTTCACAAAAAAGTACGTCATCCACAGCATTCACCATGAAAAGCAAGCACGTCTGATAAGAATACATGTCCAAGCATTTCAGAGAACAATTCAAAGTTAGGCGCATTGAACAGAATTAGCCAATTCCAGCATAAACTGCACTGTGGTAAACTGAACACGACCAAATCCTACATTAATTCTTCCACCAAATTTTTGCTTTGGACATTCTAGACACCAGCTTCACCCATCAGTATTATAATAAAGAGTGCTCTGAATGTAAATACCTACTTGATCCACGGAGGTAGGATAGAAACGGTGGTGTTTTACTGATCAATAGATACCGTGGCCAAATGATTTGAACTTACATTAAGGCTTTAAATAATATATGTAATATAATAATAATAATGTAATAATAATAATACGACGGAGCCGAGCTTGAAGATACTTGACGTGGCACTCGGCGCAGAAACCTTACAACTATCAAAACACAAATTCAGACTTCACGTTTACTATACCATCTCATCACACATGCGAAATGGAAATGACGAACGAAATGGCAATTATGAACAAAACAAAGGGCTTCACTCACCTTACCTCAGGCGTATCGATACAGATGAGTAAGTGAACAAAAAAACAAAGCCCAAGATGAACGATAAAAATTAAAATCATACATTTATCTCTCACGAAACTCGGTACGAGGCCGTCGTAAAATGTGGTTCTAAATGCATAACTCATCAACTGCATATAATACAAAATAACGCTAAGTAAAATGTACAAATGATATGCCTCGTCGAGAGAGGAGAATAGCTGATTTTTTTCAGGAGGAGAGTTCACAGAGCATGTGGCAATTAAAAGTACAGAGGAACTGGAAAACAAACGACTGGCGAGCCAAGGTCCGGACTGGGGCGGTTGCCATGGGAGAGCGAGCGCCGAAATGAGGTGGGAAGGGACCCATTGGGAGGGGCGTCAGGTGAAAGCGCCGGGATGGGCGGTCGGAGGGGTGAAGGACAAGGGCAAGCAGGTAGACGGGCTCTCCTTCAGAAGGGCGAGGGGGGTGGAGGCGGCATGAGAGAGATTTGGAGAGAGGGGGGGGGGAGGCCCAGAGGTCGAGTCTCTGGAGGGGTCAGTGGCAGAAGTCGACTCTTTCCCTCAAGTGGAAGGCACACAGCGACGAGGAGGGCGTGATAATAACCCCGACTCACACTTCCTCTCTCGCCCCACGTATGGCGACCCGGTTGATTATTCCCGGCTGAAGGCTAGCCCGGCTAAGGAGTTTGGGAGTGAGAATGGGCTTTCCAGACGCCCGGACAATGCATGCAATGGCATACATAAAACAGCCCATTCATTGGTATATTTTTGTGCTTAATTGAAGTGATAACTGAACCGGTATCCGAACCGCGATCCCCACGCAGGTTACGTTTGACACCTCTTCAAATGTTTCCAAGGAGTACATGCCGTAATATCCGTCAATTTAAAATATAAATGAATGCAATAAATACGTCATATTCATTAGAAAAATATTTTAAACACACGTACATTGTTGAAAATTAAATTTTAACAAAAAAAGTACTTGGTGTAAGATTAAAGGTGAATGAGACCTAGCTCAAATAGTTCCTCCTTCGGACTGGAATCCTGGGTAGAGTGGCCGGTCAAGCTAAAGATCCATGGTTCAATTCCCGGTGCAGGGACCATTTTTCCGTTTGCAATTTAGGAAATATTTAGCGAATCCGCAGCGAAAACAAATACTTGTGACGATTTCAAAAGAGGGACAAAATGTGAAAGAAATCACAAACGGAATACTTCAATTAAAACAGGGAACAAACTGAATAGTACATTACGAACAAAGGATATTGAAAGAAAGATAAATATCTACATCTACGCGATACCCTGCAAGCCACCGCGAGGGTGTGTGGCAGGGGGGCAGGGCATGGGGTAAATATAAAATGCATAATAAAACGCAATGGTAATACTCCACACTAATTAAATGATAGTCGACCCGGGTTTCGGCAACTCAGTGCCATTTTCAAGACACTGAGTCGACGAAACACGGGTCGACTATCATTAAATATGTGTGGAGTATTACCATTGCGTTTTATTATGCATATTAAAAACTTCCACAAGGCTACGCCTGCAATGACTTCTTAAATATAAAATGTTTCAAGTAACCATTCCTTCAAATGTATCTTCATGGAGGAACCAGGGAAATGGCACAGGAATACATCTGCATCTACGCGATAGACTGGAGTTAGTAGAAATCAAATTCCTAAGACGAAGTTGCTGAATAACAATATTAGAGAAAATCATGAATGTAAACATAAAGAAAGTGATGCAGAAAAACGTAACAGAAGAAATACAATAAATACGGTTAATAATATAGAAAAAGGATGATTAACCACCACTGGCCCAAAAAATACTACACTAGCAACTGTCTGGGAGGAAAAAAAGAGGACGATCACCAGAATAATGGATGAAGCAAGTCATTCATTATAGAAATGACAGACGATAGATCGAAAAAAGAGGCTCGGAGACAAGTTTACGAGAGGCAGCAAAAAGCTGTAAAAACTCACCGAAGAAACGGTGTAAGTTGAAAATAATCATTAATAGACAAACATAAATAATAAATGCAGAAATGAAGACAGTAAAACCGTGCAACCACCTTTGAAACCCATACCAGCAACGTTGTAGTTGCGTCGAAACTTTTTTCGGGCAAGGCGCTTCGAGAGACAGCCTGTCTTGGCGGATCATTGGCCATGTCCCGAGGAAAGACAGGTACGGGAAAAGAAAAACCGACCCCTCCCCCCACTCCCTCGAACATATGCGGGTGATGGTGAGCGGGGCATTATTGGCGATTAAAAAAGGGCACACTGGAGCGTGGAGAGGATGAGAGCCCTCGGGTCGGTCGACATGAGGCGGCGGACAAGAAGGGCGAAATAAAAATTCTGAGTCGCTCTCCCATGTCGAGCAAAGAGGCCACTGGGAAGGAGGAACCCCCACCCCCCCATCCCCTCACTCGCCACGGGAGACGGCGTCTCGAGGCATTGTTTGGGAGGCGATTGGAGCGACGCGAGGCGGGAAGGAAGGGGAAGTTCACTCGGTTATGAAAGGGAAGAGGATGAAGACCCTCCTCCTCTTTACGCCAACCGAGTCTCCCGCCCGCCGGCCTCCCCTCCACATTTTTCCAGGGTTAACGAGCACGTAATTATTTCCGGGCTCCCTAAAGGCGTGACCCAGACCTTCTGCCGTCCGATGCCAAGGTCCCTGTGACCCGTGAACCCTTACCACACGCGCGAGCGAACACAAACACACAAGCTATTGCCCTGGCCCCTGCCCTGATCCACCATCAACATTTTTCCATCCTAACGATCATCCCAGCAAGCCTGTACGGTGGTCTCTCGGGGGAAGCGACCTTAACGCCCGCTCTGAAGTGCGGGGAAGACTAGAAACCACACATGAGTGTTTGTGATTTCATGAATATATTGTACGTACCAGTCAAGCCTGGAAGTACTTGAAACGTGCTGTTATAACATAAATAGACCGCGAGGAAAAGTAGGAAGTTCTAAGAAGGGTGGGAGAAAAGATAAGTTTGATGAAAACTGAAAGAGGTTGGATCAACCTCATTTCAAGATTTCATGAAGATCTGATGAAGGGAAGAACTTGAGGGAAAAGTGAATGGGAAGAATGGCAAAAAGGGCCATCGCATTAGGTATATGGAGTGAGTGTGCCAATATGAAGATGATTGAAGAATCAAATGGAGAGTTGTGTCAAAACAATCTTAGGGTTCACGACTGGTGATGACGATGATGATTTTATGAGTATATTATACTCGTTCAAGTGCGTAATTGTGAGTACATGCGAGGGGTACGAATAGGAAAGGGACAGAGAACACATAAAAGGACGAAAATATATACACAGCGGTACATCCATTTACATACAAACATAAATGCCTATCGCGGAGGTGAGGATAGGAACGTGTCAACGTTGCAAGCCAATGAATTCGGATCCGAAGCAAGCCTTGGATGGGAACGTCGTTGTGCTTGTATCCGTTTTCAAAACTTATATCTTTAGGAGCAATATAAACACAGCTGCTGATGCAACGTAAACCCAAGTAAAAACTAATAAGAGGGAAACACACTGAATGGTATTAAAAACTTGAAGGATAAGAAATTGGAAAAAAGACATAGATAGCACACACTTATACGATACAGGTGGAGAAGCTGTATGGAAACAAGCTAACTTCAGAGAATAACTTCGGCTGGGCCGGGAATACATCCTTTTATCTACGTTTTATCCGGGGTGACACCATTTTTACAAATTTGGAGAAGAGGAAATTGCGTGAGGAGGTTTAGCGCCCCAGAAATTTCACGTTTTTGTTCAATATGACTCTAAGGCATATTTTTCAATGAAATACGAAAGTAAGCCATTGGGTGTTAGTATGTATGAACTTACTCTAATCCTTTTCAAAGACATGATTGAAGGGACAGTGAGAATGCCTACAAAATACAGTGAGATAAAAAATATTTGGGCATGATGGAGGCATTTTGAATTCCAATATTTCACCTGAATCGGGATTTGATCCTCTAATCTCCAACATTTTGGCATGCCGTTAATCTCCACGTCTGTCACCATTAGCTTTTCTCAAAAATGACTAATGTATCTATTAATATATAACTTAAAATATATATTAAATGTATCTATTAATATATAACTTAAAATATATATTAAATGTATCTATTAATATATAACTTCCATTAACCATACATCTATATATATACACACACACATGCACGAGCATTCACCCTCGTTGCCACGACAGAGCGGAGAGTTATAGTACTTACGAGGGAAGAGCATTAGGAAGAAAAATAGAAGCGTGCCGCCTTTCAAGCGAGACGTGCGCGCGGCGTGGGAGTCATTGTCTTTACGGCAACGCTCGCCTGACGTAACGGGATGAGGCGGCCGTGAGGTCACTTGCGAGGTCGCGCGTGCGTGGAGCAATGTGGAATAGGGGGCGGGCGGGTCGGGGAAAAGAGAAAAATGAAGAGCGCGGCGCGATGCATAATTTATTTGCCTTATTGCACCTGAGTGATGAGGGAAGGGTGGGGTAGGAGGAGGAGGGTAGAAAGAACTCGACTTGTCCAGAGCGAGAGAAGAATCGGCCTATGGGGACGATAGAAACAGACGACTCACGGTGCACGCGGAAGTGAGACTGATAATGACGGAACAGGCATGCCAACAAACGAGCACAACTGCTGAAGATTCCGAGTGAGGATAGACTTGCTTTTCCTCGTCTATCCTAGGACCAATTCAAATCCCTTTACCTGTCCAAAACTTTCTTGAATAAAGAAGAACTTCGTTATTTAGCACGGAATCTTTGACTTGGTATTTTTGCTTTCAATTCTTAAACGAATAATTAAGCCAACTGCAATTCACGCTTCTCGGTCATAAATACGGGAATTTTTATAAAACAAAAACAAATTTTGATGTATCAGATTGTACATGAAATAGGGTTCAACATAAGGCCTGTTTTATATATTTGAATTTTTAAAGTGTAAGAAATTACAATTTGGCGAAAAGTCAAACATATGTCAACAAACAGCCAATACAAAAATGACTAGGATGATAATTACAAATTTTCAAGCAAAGTAAAAACAATAGATAATGCTTTTGACTTCCTAGAGTGGCACATTATAATTAAACTGGATGGCGGGAAGATATGAATACCAAACTAGACACAAGGCGGAGGCATTAACTTAGTCCTATGATTAAATCATTAAAACCTAGTGATAATGTTCTAAGCAATAAGAGTGGGACTCCTAAGTGGAGGTGACTTTTTTCAGTTCTGAAAATGATGAGCATAATAGCCTATTGTTAATAATTAAATAGAGCTATTGATACCAAATCAAATTTTTCGTAAAAACAGGGAATACTCATTTCAAGGGATGTTTTAGGCCTACTTTTGACTAGGTCTTAGAAAACATTCATATGTCTCCAATATTCTCTCCCATAAAACCCTTAAAAACCTTTCAGGAAGTGGCAAAGAGGAGACATAAATTTTATAGAGGAGAGGAGGTAATTTCAAAGTAAGGTGTGAGGCTATAACATTGAGATTCCTTAGTGCTTTTAGATCTATCTTGGCAGTGTTTTGTGGCAAAGGGCCCACCCAACCTATTACACACGACGCCAAAATTAGAGATGGTGATCGCAAGTGACCCCTCCATAAACTGTGCATCGGGGTCGACGTTGTCGTGAATATATATCAAGAGATCACTTCCCTCTCCCCTTCGACCCCTCGAAGTTCTTCCACGTTCTTCAATGGGGTTGGGAACGAACCCCTGTTTTATGGCATCGTATGCAATAGGAGAGATCCGATCAACTCCGGAAATTTCTCCTCGATAATCAAGTGCCAGGGACTTCGCTTCCGGGAAGTACGAGACATGTAATTTTTCAAACCCTTGTCTGTCACCACTAAGCCTCATTCAGAAAGAGCACTACCGGAAACATGAACATAATTTGTGAAATATACTTTACTAGACTTATACTGAATGCTAACCACAGCGGTGATGATGACTAAAGTCAGCTTTTGAGATAAAAGTATAAATTAAAACGTAACGCTATACAGTATTTCGCAGAGTTCTCTCAAATATATTTCCTCTTAGCAATTTTTACGTCTATGGCGGAAAATTCAGGGTGAATTATTTGATTCTAGAAATAAATTATCTAAATATTCTAAATGCTAATGCCTTTAGCGAACTTTATACGGCAGAGGCTCATTCAAATTTGGGGGAGAACAAAAAGTCACTAAACGGACGAAGTCGGACGTGACTTCCATAACCAACCTTGGACCTTTTATTATGCTGAACACAATTCCAAGTGTTTAATGGAGATTAGCAAACGAACAAAAAGTATATGTGATGATATGATAAAGAGAAATATAGTAAAACTTCAGCGGTCCATCTGATTAAGTTGATAGAAAGTTTTTCCTATGTTTTCAAGCCAGCTAATTCTGACGAATAGTACCTTCGAACAATTCTTCCCTCTCTGATTCTCAAGGTTCAAAACGGTTTTAAGAACATCATAAGCCCAATTTGGATAGAGAGATTCACAAAATATAATGAATTTAGAATGGAGCATCATAGTACAAGACCACATATCCACTCGTCTCAAAAAAAGGGACGGCCAGAAAAATCAGAGTCAGTCAGAAAAGTCAGGAAAAAAGACCGGGAGAGAGTAAATGCTACTGATAAAAACAATTTAAAAGGTTTATCAACCGTACCAATCATTGAAAAAAAGAGCAAATAGGATATTAATCCGTACTTATTAAGGAAAATAACAATTGATGTATTTTTAGCTAAATTACACCGAGAAAATTTTGTATATTTTCATTTCTCCTTATATTCTCAATGAATGAGAAAAAAGGTCTACAACAATACTAGAAGTGAAAACATGTTCCACTTTAGGTACTATTCTTTCGCGAGCCAGTGATGTGCAACGAGAGGCGGATATGAGCTTGAAACGCCTTCTCATTTGATGTGCAAGATAGGTTAATAAGCATGTTCACAAGGTTAACATACTTTTACAAGTAACACCAACCGCACTATGACGTCACAAACATTACGCGGCGTTTTCTCGGCGAGAAAAGAATTTGAAGTTTTTACTAGTTTCGAAGACCTCCAACTACATTAATAATAACACAATCTAAACACTGCTTTGGTATATAATAATAAATACAAATACTTAGTCATTAGGGGACCAAAACTTTAACATTTACATTTAGGCCCCATTGAAACAGATTCCTGCGAGAATTTCCTTATTTATGCTTCAATTCACCATACCTCACAGTTGACGTAGTTTTAAAGAGCACTTTACTTTTCTTGAAACATTTACTTTATCAAAAAACGAATGGATTCAGGGGTAATTTTGTGAAATTTTTCCATGGTGGAAATAACAAACTTTGCAAATTTCACTTTATAAATTTATTCACGACCCGGGTTTCAACACATTGTGCCACTTGAAGATGACACAATGTGTTGAAACCCGGGTCATGAATAAATTTATACAGTGAAATTTGCAAAGTTTGTTAATTCCACCATTTACTTTATCTTTTTAATCAGAGTAAAATGAGAGTAATTTGTTCAATTGCACTAATCCCGAAGTAAATTGTTACCTAATACTACAAAAGTAGCGAAAACTCTTATTCCAGAGATGATGTCATTAAAACAATTTAAGTGGTATAAGAATGCAAAAACTTAGAATTTGGAAGTTTGCTAGTTTCAGGGCTCTAAAACATTAAAGAAGAGGCACCAGCAAAGTAATGTACTGTCATATTTCATTGCTCCTGATATGGAGTCCTCGAATTTAGTGCACTTTGCCTACGGGATGCTACTGACTAAAAGATATGTCAATATCCTCCTCCAAGAAGCGCGTTTCCGCGAGTCTATGCTATACTTCCGAGAGGAAATGTGTATCCTTGAACAAAAAAGTGGGAAATGTACCGTATCGCCCAACAGCTGAACTGTGAAACGTCAAAGCTGTAACGCAATCAGAGGGCTAAGCAGTCAAAAATTTCGTCAGCTCTTCATAAGGCGGCACCCAGGTAGTAAGGAGGGACTCGAGGGAACATGACGCAAATTATTCCACCTTCAGCTGCTTTTCCCTTTTCCCAAACTCGACCCTCCTGCGGGAGGAAAGCAACCTCCTCCGCCCCTTCGGAACGCGGATGGCGGAGAAATCCGCGTCACTGCCCACTCACGCACACGATAGAGAGCGCACGAACGCAAGGCCGAATAAAAATTTTCGGCCCATCCGGACGCAACACCTGACGCGACAGGTGATGCGGCCCTGGAGGAGACCACCGCCCCTCGTAACATTTCCACGTCATAGACTCATCCGAGGCGGCGCATGGGGGAAAGAAAGAACTAGGGGAACGAACGGGAGAGCGGAGAGGGGGAAAGGGGGGGCCGAAGGGCTCGCTCGGCATTTGTGGCCCAAGAGAGGGTCGCCATATGTCAGGAGGAAGCCCCTGAAAGGTCACAAGACTGGAGGGGGGACGAGGATGGAGGAAGTGGGTGAAGAAGGCAGGTGGGCGGAAGGGAGGAAGAGGGCGGGTTTCTTTTTTTTTTAAGGCGAGAAAGAAAAGAGGGAAAAGAGCGCTGACGTCAGAGTTCGGTCACCGTGACGTCACCGTCCCCTCTCGCACAGATGTTTTTCATTTCCCTCCCCTCCCTTGCCTCTCCCCGACCTCTTCCCCATCGTCGAGGCACACCTTTTCCACACTGTTTCTTTCAGACCCTCTCCCATCTCGCCTCAGCCCACTACCGACGCCGCTTGGCGCTAAGGAAGAGGCGCGCCGATGCACGTAATAGCGAACCTTCGAGCAGGAAGAGGAGGGGGAAGCGCTAGACAGGTGGGCTTCTCTCTACGACGGAGCAAACGTCAGGCTCTGGAGAAGCGTGCCGGCGCGGCGAGAACAGGAGGCCGAGAGTGGGATGCGGAGAGATAAGGCACGAAGAGCAGCAAAGCACGCCTGCCCTCGGAGAGATAAGGAGTACAATTCAGCACTGAAGCCATAACAACTAGGGCAAACGACCGGGGAGGGAGACGGGATAAGCTCAACGCTCAATGCCGCTTTATTTTTGAAAAATGATTCCCCAATCAACACTCGCGGGAGAGAGTGGGGGTGGGTTGCTAAGTGTAAAGTGGTGCGAGCGGTAATCTCCGCGTCACTTAGCGAACGGCGCTTAATTCGCAGCTGAAAACACGCGCCCTGGAGGTGGACTTCAGCGAAGGACATTCCATTTCCCGCTCCGCTAAATACTAGCGCCGTGCCCAGACATCGCCAGAGCGGCGGAGTTTACGGATGATGGTGGTTGTTGAATGCGGGCACCTAAATACAGCTCTCGGAAATGCACGAGGAATATTGACATGGGATTCATAGTACATAGAAATGAATAGGTCAGAGACGACAGATAGCTAAGGTAATTGCGCCATCATGAAAAGGTTGATGGTTGAGTATTGATAGGAATATTTCAGGGAACGGGGGAAGGGTGGGGAGAAACCTGCGCACCAGCCTAGTACGAATACAAGCAACATAAATCTTAGCTACATTTGTTAAAGGCCGTTATGATAATTGTATTATCGTTATCAGTTTAATAGAAGAACTAGGATGCGAATTACTATTAGAACGTAGGTTAAAATTTTGGTGAAACCTTTTGAGTAAATTCGAAACTGATTTGCTTACATATGACGTTTGATGTAGGTATATTAAGAACCGCTAAGTATTATGCTAGGTTTGATCAGATTAACAAGATTAGAGAGATAGATTGTCGTGAAGATAGATTTAAAATGTCATCTTTCCCGCGTACTATAAGAGAGCACAATAAGCAGCCTAGCAAAGGGATAGGTACGTGAATTACTATTAGAATACTCTGTAGTTCATGACGCATGTATTAACAACGAATCCCTTCAATACTATGCAGATGCTAACCATCTAGCTGCATGACAATAGAGCATGTTTGGTGATCTTCGCTCCCTGCCATACACCCTCGTGGTAGTTCGTAGGGTATTACATAGATGTAGTTGTAGATGAAGTCTATTGGTTTACAGTGTAACATCACATCTCAAGGACCAAGTAGTGAAATCGACGTGTTCTGCACGAAAGACATGAAGGTGCAATTAAGAAAATTCTCTCACTCAGATACATGAGATTTATTCCGAACCGGGCCCTCTTTCACTGAAAATTGAAGCGATCGTGGCGCGTTAAGAGAAACAGGCATATAAATCAAAATAATTCAGAAATAGGAGTTTTCCGCGAATATCATTTCTAGAAATTTCAAGCAACCACTTAACTTTATATCCAATAAATAGTGACGGGATTTGAAAAAAATCAGCGACAATAAATTAATATAATGTGCTATCAAAGAAATATTGAAAGTCCATGGTGTTGGAAGAAAAGGTTTTTAAACGTGACTCTCGTCAGCCACTTTACTTATTGAATGAATTGGTGTTCTACAAGATGCGTCAGAATAATTCGCATTAGTAAATCACTCCAAACAGTACAGACTAAGCACTAGGTACGAGTAAATTTAGAATATACGAAGGCATGTTTTTATTAACGGGTTGAAAATTTGTTTGAATATTAACTTATAATGCGAGGCTTATAGCGATAGTCAGTCGAGAATGCACCTAGCGGTAGGGTGTTCCAAAATACCAAAAGTATCTGGGAGTCGAATAAGTAATTCACCACTGCTTTACCATCCATAAAGGAAGCTCGCACACCAAATCTGGGTTCTGTCGGATAATATTTACCGGTCGACCACGGGCCTTGAAATTTGAGAAAAACGAATAAATAGTGTAAAAGTAGACAGCGCTACGTAATATCGCCACCAAAACGGAAAACTCGATGTGCTTGGAGTCTCCAGTCGTAATGTGCATCGTTAGAAGCACATATGACCAGCCTTTGACCTTTCAAGACATCACAGTGGGGTCAAAATGACTGCGAAACGAAGTTTAGCATACATACAGCAGATGGGCGCTGATTGCGCTATACGGCGATTTGTGCTACACCCTACCCCTTTTCCTTCGACTCCCCCCCGTTCCCGAAGCCATGTTCCCCTCCTCCCCCATATATATTATTTAGGATAGGTGGGTGATTAGATAATGGTAGGAACATTTCAGGTATTGGTGGAGGTAAGGGAGGAAAAAAACCCGGCGTCGGCATTAGCCTACTCTGAACGACAAGCACCAAGGGGATTCCGCCTTAACGCCCCATCCGACGGACGGAATACTGAACCAGAAATGCCCTCCACTAGACTCTCAAGTAGGGACCTGTTTGCCAAAGAAAGATCCGCCAATGCAGAGAATCTAAACCGGGCCCACGGGATGAGAGGCCAGTACTCCCATTCGACTCCCAGATACTTTTGGTATTTCGGAACTCCATAACCTAGCGCGCGTTAGCAAAGAATCATTTTCTGATACGCCACAAACTGTATCTATCCACAATCTGTATTATATTCATCTTTCTTGCTATTGTTATCTACTGAGGCCTCTTATTTTCCACGAGGAAAAAGTCATTTCATCACATTAAGAATATCTTTCCCATGAAATTCTTTCTTAAGGGCGTTAATCTGCCTGTACTTGCCTTCGTGATCGACTGAATTGTGATATGCGGGAGCTTTCAAAATATCTCTGTCACATTCGGAAAACAGATAGCTTCCAAATTTTTTTAAAGAATAAGTTTAAATTGTGTCCCCGGCCTGATAGCAACTGCCTTTTTAATGTTTTCAGTTAGATTAGGCTTAGCAATCATGAGCTTGCATTCATCTCTTTAATTCAAATATACTCTATATTTTTAAAAGAAATGGATCGCGTACGACTATTAATGCATTTAATTTAGATTATAGTATATTCTACTTTATAAGAATAAAAATATTGATTAATCAAATAAATAAATATTAATTTGGCTGATTGCACATCGTAAGAGATTCTCGGATTTAATCTGAGCAACTTAAGTAAGAATATTTTGGATCACAAAAAAATTCCACTTGTGTACTAAGTCGTAGTGAACATAGTTTGGAGGATCAAACAACACGGGAAAAGGACGAATTTAACGAGCCACATCAAAATTCACGGATCATTGACTTCAGCAACTGAAGTCTGAATGAAGATGAAAACTCGCTATTCAGGCGATGGGAATGAAAAGAAAAGATCAGCATGCACGCATCGGTGGTTTCAGTGAAAGTGCATGGTGCGACGTTTCCAATGGTGAATGGACGGCTTCCGAGAACGCCTTGACTTGAATGATTAATCGACACGCCTACACATAAGGCAGGGGAGGAAATTGCTTTAATTCCAAACTGAGACGACGATAGGAATAAATCGCATTGCGCCAGGTCAGTGAGGTCGTGGAAACATCCGGCCCATCTTCCACTCCCCCCACAACCACGTTCCCTATCACGCCCCCCTCCCCCCTTTCACTACCTCTACCTGCGCTTTCTCCTCTCCACTGAAATCATTGTCTACGAGGAAGGGACTGACGTCACTCAACGGCTAGATTCATTCAGAGTTCTAATTACGTGCTTATGCGATGTAAGCTCTGTATAATGAGCCGGGATATCCGAATTTTTTTTGAAACCTTTAAATGACCATGAGAAAAAGGTTCACTGTGTGAATAAACTATAAAGGCTGTTTTACACGGTGATTGAAACTGCGCAACTTGATGTTGCTTCCGTTTGAGCAGTCGTCTACGAAAGTCCGTGACGTAGAAAATTGCGAGGACGCTTGCTTGACAGCTTTACACGGTGCAATCGTCGGTGGATTATGTCAGTGACAATATGCCATTCAGTAGCGGTA
Source organism: Platycnemis pennipes (assembly GCA_933228895.1). NCBI lineage: Eukaryota > Metazoa > Arthropoda > Insecta > Odonata > Platycnemididae > Platycnemis > Platycnemis pennipes. Next base: position 27,587,369 of record OW121849.1, read on the forward strand.
ATACCATCAATCTATCGCATAATGCCAAGATCTGTTAAGTAGCAATTAATTGGACGTGAACGATGCCATGAATTACCACCACTTCAGAACATGTTTTTAATCCATAGGCTAAGTCAGTGATGGGTAAACTTTTTAAAACGGGGGGCCAAAGGAAAGGAAAAAAACCTTTAGGCAGGCCAATGTAATTTATTAAAAAATAAAAATGATACATTTTACAAAACTCTTGTGTTTTTTGCGATACCAAGTCCTATTAATGGCTGAAATACTATGAAAGAGAATGTGATGAATGAAACTATGACTGCATTTCTAAAAGTTTCTCATAATTTGGATCCAACTGGGATTAAGAATAATACCGCGCGGGCCGGATAGAACATTTCAGAGGGCCGCATCTGGCCCGTGGGCCGTAGTTTGACCACGTAGTTTCCCTGGTCTAAGTGGAGACCTTAGTCCAGTATACTTAGACCAAAATTTGCACCACGAACGAACGTCTGTGAGGCAAGGTAACGAGATAGGGAGCTCTTCCTTTACGAACGAAATTTAAGCTTCCACGTGATTAATCGCTCAGCTCATCATTATTGCACTTAATTCACTACATAAGGAGTTAAGTGAAAACAAAAACACCCAACTCAATCGTCAACAACCTATTTAATTGCTAGAATTCCCAAGGTAGTTCGTTGCCGCTACATTTGCACCATCTAGTGAGAGAAATAAACTTCAAATTTGCGCGAACGCATGTATCAGATGAGAACATGTTCTAATTTGCTCGCAGTCGTTCACGCAGTGGCGCTGTCTCTCCTCGCAAGTCGTCGCTTTACACGGTGCAATATTTCTTGCGCAAGTGTTCTTGCAGCAGCCTGCACAGTATCAATGACATTGTAAAACGCCTTAAGAAATCAACGCGAGTCCTACGGTTTTGTGTCCACTGCATGGGAAAATCATTAAAACTGGAGCATAGATAAGCAGGTCCAGAAAAAATAACGTCTATTTCTGAAAAAGGGTTATTAATAATAATTTAGAATTTACGAATCCGTTTAGTTATTCGAAGAGGAATGCTTCATTGTAAAAATAATCATTACCATAAATCGTATACGTATTTCACTGCCTCAATGGAAAATAGCAATAGTAAGATAACTGAATGATAACGTTTCAATTTTTTCCAGCAAATGAAAACGCTTTTAGGCTAATATTATGATTTATAAAAAGATAATAAACCTATTTAAGTTGGTGTTAGGCACTGAGTGCATGGAGAAGTGAAATAAAATCTATGAGGCATGAAGGATCTCGTTTGGTTCGCTAATTCTTGCTAAGCTCACTGATGTGAGTAGGTATCTAATCTAAATACAGCTGAAGAAGACATTTCGAATTCATTAATTGGAAACAACGATTTACCACCATAATCCTATGACTTATGATAAAAACAGGATTTAACTAAATAAAACATTCAATGAGGAATTGCAAAATTTAATTCCCATCGCTAATTACCATTATAACGAGTTCTATTCGGACATTGTATACAACATGCTATTCTCAGGTGTGATATTACAGTGCCAAAATCTTCGAGTTTCGGGGAAATTCGAAAAAAATTTAATTCCTGCTCAGTTTGGATATGAGTTCTACATTTACGCTGTGGTGGAGATAGACTCGCATCCCGGCCACAGAATCGTGCAACGAGATCCACGGTCGCAATTCTCACAGACACTTCTTCCAAAGCAAACGGGGGAGGAATACATGACGCTAAGAGTAGGCAACTCGTGCGTGAACTGAAGCACAATCACAGTCAGCTAATGCATATCAATTGCATTCCCTTGACGCACGGAATACCCAGTCACACTGATCACTATTACATTTCACTTTTCATTAATGACGGTGATTTTACCATTTCAACGCGATTCCCGGGCAGAATACTTGGGGCGAAAAAAGAAATGCTTGAAAAACATTACGTCGAGTATTACGAGGTGAGTCGAGAAATGGGCATCAAAAAGTAACGAATTGTGCACCTGAAACGAAAAGGAAACTAATGATCAAAATATATTTGAATAGCAGTGCACTCAAATATACTTACAACAACACTTACAACGCATATCGCATTTATAGTCGATAGGATGACACTCGTTTTCTTCCCTCGGTGTATTCTCCTGCGCTACGATATTTTCATTTAGAGTTAACAAATCCTACCAAATATTATGGGTGCCCATATTAAATCAGAGAGAACAGAAACAATATAGTGTTCACAAAAAACATACCTATAGCGTTGGGTAACCAAGATTGTCGAAATAAGCTTGAAAGTGAGTAATATTTTAACATGAGGATAGGTGTGGGATTGCCATTGTATGGGCAGTGACAATATGTTCTCTACATTAGAAAATATCACACTGAACTAGGAAAATCGTGAGTTATGGTAATGAGGTGGCTGAGGTAAGAATATCGGAAAGTAGGAGATTTATTCCTCATCATAAGTACGTGACTTTGGAGATAGTTTTAACCCGTGACTGCGGAAATGAGACCATAAAATTTATATCACGCTGAGTCATTTCCTCGAGAAGTTTCATTTAAAGAGGGTCTAGAAGGACGCATAAAATTTTTCCAGACGCACTGAAAATTACACCTACTGCATGAAAAATATGTACCTACTGGTATCACTTATTGTTCGGGAGAAGAGACTTTTTCAATGTATCCGTATGGTTGTCACTCTGGATATAAGTGATAATTATAAGCGGGAGTCCTCAAAAATATTTCTAACATTCTATGGAAAAATATTGGCTCAAATTTACTTGAAAAATTCAGTATGAATTGATAAAAAAGAGGTTATTTAAACTTAAACAGGACTCTCGACCTTTAAAAAATTTCAATTGGCTTTCCCGACAAAAAGAAACTGGACTTTCTAGGTATCGGGAATTTAGAGGATTACATGTATGGAAAACAATTCGGACATTACGACACGTCGATTTTATTCTGCTTCACGGCTAGATATTGGGAGGAAGGGGGCGGGAAGGATCAGGAAAGAGGAACCGGAAGGGGAGAGGCGGAGGTGGAGGGGGAGAGATAGGAGGATGGGGTGGGGCGGGAGTGCTCCTCTTCCGTAGTCTCAACGACACGTCTCCGAGCTCCATCCCGGTCGCAAAACGCAAAAAAAAATGTCAAAGGGGAAAAAAAACTCCCAGTTAGTTAGCAGTCGGTTGAGGAAGTCGTGGAATACATTAAGCGAGCTGCAAGGCGTGACGTTATTCACATTCTGGTCACAACACTGCGACTGTCTCTCACCCTTTTGAGACTGCCTCGAGGAGGATGCCGGGAACGGGGCGGGGACGTTCAGGGGGAGGGGAGAAGGGAGTGGAGAGTATTGTACGCTTAGCTCCTCCGGGATGTGAACGGGGGAAAGGGGAGCGACTTGAAGGAAGAGGAGGTGGAGGGGGGAGCGGGGAGGGAGAGGGCGGAGGCGCTGGAGGCAGACGCTGTGAAAAAAGGGATGGGGAAGGGCAGTGAGAGGGAGAGAGGACGAAAATTAGGTCCCTCCCCCTAACTCTGCCCTGATGGGCAAAGTCTCCTTTTCACTGAGTTTCTTTCAGCTACAAAAAAACCGCTAACAAACGTCTGGTTCTTTTCTCCCAACTAAAAATATGAGATATTTTTGAATGCAGGAGAATGATCAACAGGAAAAATTGGTCTTGAATAATTCATCCGAAATTTTGACCATACTACATCAAAGTATGGTAAAAACTATTCATACTATTTCAATACCTTACCTGGAAATACTGACATTAATAAGGCAGGATAAGTTCACAATAATCAGTCACCAACTGATATATTTCATGTTAACTTTTGACTGATTAATACTCTGGCTCTATACCCACATAAGGCTATAATTAACGAGCAATATTATAAAATCGGGATATGAAGTTGAAAAATAAGGCCCTCTCACAGATAAACTACAAATTGCATTGAAATGGGGAGAACACTATGACGTTACTAATTGAAACGTCTTTATCAAATGAGCTCGATGGGCAAATCTATAAGATTTATGGACACTCAAATGAATGGGGGACACACTTTACGTAATGAATGCAAAATCGAAAGATAATTACTATAAATAGCTTACATAGTAAGAAAATGGCGCCATCCGCCAATAAAACATGCAGGCATATAATACTTGGAAAATGAATCCTCCCGTCAGACTGCAAGCAGTATGTTTATTACCATTCCTAATACCACCAATGACTCTCTGTTTCATGCATGATTTTCCACCGTCCTTCAAAATTCATTATTTTCTCCCTATTTCTCAAAAAACATTTCTTAACAGTGGATTATACGTAAATAGGTACATGAGGCCACCTTCACCGTGATTATTCTCGAAATATTTACTCGCTATGACCACAGGTTAATGGGTACTGAACTAGCAAGGGTTACAGAAATGTTTTTGGGAGGATCTGCTGTGTTACATTAAATAAGCGGATTTAAAATTCTACGAACGTGTCCAAAAGGACACGATTTTTGTAATTTTGTGATGAATGCAAAAGGATGGATTGTTTTATTATAACTTTTTGGATTATTACTGAAGCATTTTCCTTCGCAATCTAAGTTTGAAACTACACGCCTTCCTACAAAAACAGTTCTGGAAACATTTTCGAGCAGAGAATGCAGGAGATTCACAATTCAAGACAAGGCATTTCACATGTTCACAGCGACCCGGCGGAAGAGAGGGAGAAGGGGGGAATGGAGTGAGAGGGAAGGGGTATGCGAGAGAGGAGTAAGTAAGGTGAGGAGAGGGGGAGCGGAGAGAGCCACTCCACGTGCACGTGTTTTGGCTTTTTATTCTCATCTGACTGCTCACTGAAACCAAGCAAGCACCCAGAATAAGTTCATGCGCTCAAGTTAACACTCAAGCTCAGCGAATCCGAATGGTAGCATAGAAGATATCATTCTGTGGGATGGGAAATTCAAGAAATCCTACTCTCAATGAACAAACGTTGCTGCTCGTATGATAGAAAAATAACGTGGAATGAGTTGATTTTAACTTATAGGTCACCGGTGGATATGAAAGCATATTGACATATTCCAAAGTAACGAGATAGTTTCGCTTGCATTGCTTTGCACAATCATAACCTCCATGTTCGAGCTGGAAGTGTCCAGAAAACCTTCTGCCCGGGATTTGAACCCAGGACCCTCCGGTGCAGAGCCCAGCGCTTTACCAACAAGGCCACCACGGCCTCTGTACAACGACACATGTACTTCAGATTAACCTACTTACTAACCCTACATTTTAACTACGAGTTCCTGTCATAAGTTCCCTCGTATCAGTAAAAGCCTTCCTTTTTCGAAGCAATTCTCACACGTGCCTTTTGTACTACGCGAAACATCAAATAAAATGCCACCCAGGTAAATGAAGTGTAACATCCCGCTCCAAGGCATACATTAAGGTAAAAATTCTGAAGACTAGTGCCAAAACGCAGTTTGATATTTCACGGAAGCTCTGCATTCAGTCAAAGAGGCTATAAATATTCAAGCGTGCGACTGAAGCCGGCAGAGGGGGGGATGTGTGGAGAAATAATGGAGTGGAGCGGCAGGCCTTCCGCCAAATGGCCAACTCGGGATGGATTGCTTTTCAATAGTCAAAAATAAAATGACTGTTCTTCAAGGGGGAGAGTAGGGGTGTAAGTGAATGGGGAAACTTTTGGCTCCCGCGTCGGGGGTGTCCACAGGGGCAGGAGGAGAGCGGGTGGCTCTGGCCAAAAGGGGAGCGAGGAGGGGACGCCTGCGGTGAGTATCAAAAGTTTCAGGGAACTCTTGGTGAGATGGGATTTAGGTCCAGGGGTGGGTGGTTGGCGGAGGGGACTGCGGTCGGGACGCAGGGGCGTGGGGACTAATTGCGCGATTCACGGCGCCATCGGCATTCAGAGCACGCCCCTGTCCTCCGTCCAGGGAGGGAAGGAGTTTTCCGCGGGGATCAGAATATAGGGCCGGGCGCAGGAGACAAGGGGTGCGGGCGGGCGTGGAGTGCGTTAGAATGCCCGGCCGAGGGTTTGAGGGGCGGAAGGGGGCGCTTTGTGAAAGAGCACGCGGGGAAAGGGGGTGGGTCTCGAGAAGGGACGGAATTAGGAACTGCAGGCGTCGGGACTTCTGGCGACGCAATTGCTCCTGCCGACGTAAACCTAATCACAATTCTCATTCAACCTCAATCACGCAACTTACGTGCGGACTCTAGAACAGAGCCGTTCTTCCTAGTATTCTAATCAGCTGTTACCCATTGACAAGGACCATAAGATGATTGGATGCAGTTCATGGAAGACGGGTTGAAATTGTGAAAAAAGTTTGACGCTGCAACTCTCCGGAAAACCATGATCATTATCAGATCGTAGGTTAAATTACTGATTAAATATCCTGTAGAAATGTAAAATAGATGGGTTCACTGAAGATACTACTCATACATATTAAGAACCCTTGTGTATTGTGCTAGATTTGATCAGATACACTAGAGTAGAGATATAGATTGTTGTACCGATAGATTTAAAATGTCATTTTCCCACGAACCATAAGAGAGCATAGTTATCACTTTACAGTTATCACAAGTTATCACTTCATCGCTATTTAGATACTAACCATCAAGTTGAACGTGACTTATATTTACCACGTTTCCATGAAGTAGTAGTATTTCAGCTCTTAGTTGCACGCAAGTAGTGTATGTCTGGTGGTCTACACCCCCTACCACACACCCTCACGGTAGCTCGCAGGGTATTACATAGATGAAGATAGGACGAATAGGGCGAGTAGTGATCACGGATGGAGCGAGCAAGATCGAAACTTTTAAAAGTACAGGGAACAATGTCTTATTTCTGAAAAACAGAGGTTTACAAGGTTCCTAAGTCAAATCGTTAAGCACCTATTGCCATTCACAAAAATAAATAAAATACGAAGATCAGATAAGGATTCTGTTAGATGAGATAATTCCAATGGGAGATAGGCTTCTGATAAATCAGCGTATATACGACAAATTATGAGTGCCCGGCTAATCATCTGATTTCATTCCGCCAGCAGATCATTGGTCCGAAGAACATTAACACCAAGGCAGTGGCGTACTTGGAAGGAAAGTTTTACGGACATCTCTTTTCCATTTTTCATCCAATGGCAGGCTATTGAGAGATGATGGCACAGCTAATCATAAATCCCATTAAACACTTGGCGAGACGTGGCTGAATTTTTGATACAGGATTTCACGCGTTGTCAAGGCCCATGCAAATCTCGTTGCCAGCAGGATTCTAATGAATTCTGCCCATCTATTGCCATCGCAAAATCTTATTTGGACATATTGGAAGACTCAGTCCATTTGTTTGCCACTCGAGACGACCCCCGGAGGCGTTAACGAGGCAGTTCCTCCATTCTAACAGCCGCTTATTACTAGAGATAAGCTGAAAATCGCCCATTAAAGGAACCTCGAGAACAGAGCCAACCTTGATACTCGCGTCCCCATCAAAACAAGGTACCGTGAGGCAGGAATACACATACGTAGGGGTTAATATAGTGCGCAAAATGTGCATTTGTATGTGAAAACGACACGTGCACATTTGGTGACAGTACGGAAATTAAATGTGGATTGGTCTAAAATAAACTTGAATTTACCAATGGAGCATGAGTGATGGTACCTATTAGCCTTATCTGTTAACGAATTCGTCAGTGATAATTTCAACCGCTCAAGTTTCTCGCGAGTGAGAATATATGCGTTTAACCTGGAAATACCCTGGAATTATGTAAAGCATAAGTGAATCTGCTGACTGTGTATCACATAAAACAACCATTGAGGCGATAACCCGGCAATCGGTCAGGCGCCTGGGAGCGTTTGTTTCCCTGGTTATCAAATCTGTCACGCCGACATGACATCATTCCATGAAGCTCTGACATAGCCATGTCACTCATATATGCACACGGAAGGATAGTTCAAAACAATGACTCATTCGTAGAGCATAACAAAGTGAGACGATATGGATAAATGGTAATAATTAACGCCATAGACTATATGCACTACCCACGCCTCCAACTAGTCACGGGAGCCGGATCATGGATCCTTCTTTCGAGTTATCGCTATGTTATCAATAACGCGAGCTCAACTAAAAAGCTCACTCCTCACAATGCTCTTCCTAACTACTTGCTGTGCCATTTGAGATTAGAAAACACCACACAAAATATGATTTTACTTTTATTATTACTTTTTTGCTCGCAAATGCGTTATTAAAAACAACGATAAATCGATCACGCGATTTGTGGTTATTCTTGATCAAATCCCTCCGTGGTTATTCTTGATCGAATCCCTCCTGAGATAAAGTATCTGAGGATATATCTGGTTCATATCATTATTTTGCCACAGTCAGTATCTTAAAATTTTCCTCGGCAATATAGGCCGTTCGCATCTGGCGTGATTTCCATTGGACAAAGTATCAAGCAAAAGGATCATCGCGCATAACACGTGGTTGGATTTCCTTTGATTATAACAATGCGTCACAGATTTAGAAAATGAATGAATCCATTATTATCTGCAAGGAAATGCAAGGAAATAGTATAAATAACATCCCACGCAACATGACTCTTCTTCACATTAATTGCCATGCGAAAAAATTCACCTAGACCGGGAATCGAACCACGGAACTTTGGCTTTCCGTGGGATCCTGGGTAGCGTGGTGGTCTGCGTAGTGGCCCGGAAAGCCAAAGGTCCGTGGTTCGATTCCCGGTCCATTTGAATATTTTCGCATGGCAATTAATGTGAATTTCACCGCCGTTCACGCAGCATTGAAATATCCTACATGACTCTTCTTGTTCACTGAAGGTAAAGGTTCATGATGCAGGCTTAAAGATCATTGATGTCTGGAAAACAAACAAATAAGAAACTTTAATTCCGGACTCTAATTTATTCTCCGGATTCTAATTTATGTATCTTTGTTGAGTAAAAGCGAAAACAGAGTAGGATTATGTGTCTATGGTAGGGTAGTTGCATTTCTGACACAGAGTTAACCCCTGCCGCACACCCTCGAGGTGGCTCTAGGTGATTCCTTGGTCATCAGAGCAATTTCTTTTTTTTTAGGAGCTACACTTCACACGTGGTTCATGAGATTTGTTAAAGACCACCATACCTCCGAGACGACGGAAACCCACTTGAGCCACCCTGAGGGCGAATCTGCCGGAAACGAGAGTAATCGCCCTCATCTAACACCTCTCTGCCCACCCACGCCGGAGTCCAACACCCACGCCAACCCCCTCCGGAGTGATATTCCCACGGAATATCATTAGCCCCGGCCATTAACCCACGCATTCACTTTCTTATCTCCACTGGAGTCCACCCACGTGGCTTATCTCACACTCATCTGAACTTTGCCAGTCTTAAAACGTGTGCATGCATTAACCATGAGTGCTGGGTCAGGTTAAAATCATCAGGGTAGGTACTCAAGACACCTTATATCCTGCGTGGCAGAGTTCATAAGATTCGACATTAGACCAACGTCCTGGTTGTGGTCCTTTCTAGGCCAGCATAATGGAAAAGCTGAAGTCTCCAGGTCACTAAGTGCGGTTAGCGAAAGTAGTTTTCTTAAGTAATATAGATTAATTTTCACTACAAAAAGTGGCTAAGTCTTTGAATTCCACGCTCTACAATTTCCAACCATTGAGTGGATTATATGGCCAAGAAAAATGAAAACAAATATACTTAATAGGAAGGTGGCCTGAAAAGGATAGAAATGCAAAATATATCGCGATATATTATTTCGTCCTCCAAAGTGATATCATCTGAAATAGTGTTACCACTCCAGGGAGATTATAATAGAAGCAATCTGCTCCATACATTCGCAGAATAACCAGCAAGCTACTTGAGGGTGTGGCAGGGAGTGAACCATCATCACGAATGCTCGAGGAACATCTACTAAAAGATGTTCAAGCATGTAATAAGAAAATCTAAAGATGTACTATTTTCTGAGTACCAGATCTTTCTGGGAAACCACAGGTGGGACAAGTAAAGGACCGACCATCATACATCCGACGCGAGGGCCTCAAACTCTGTTGGGGTGAGTATTTAGTCGGTGAACTTAAGGGTCACTAAACATGCCAACTTTCGGGTTGACCACAACTTCGAAATATGGATTGTTACAACACACACCTGGGACATTGGATTAAATGATTAGAAGCTACGACGGAATATAATAGCTCCCGCCACACACCCTTGAGGTATCTTGCAAGGTAGTCAGTGGGTATAGAGATATAATTTTTATCGATTAGTTAGGCATTTGTTTGGATTTGTGAAGAAATTTAATACATTGGAAATGCAAGGGCGCGGATTGCCCGAATAAAACAACTCGATTTTTCTAGTAATATTTCTTCGGTCTTATGAGATAATGTAGAGCAGGGAGTGGATTATTCCCCTCAGTGTCATAAGTTTTTTTCCCACAAGTAAAGAGAGCTGGATGTGCTGAGCTATGAAGGGATATGATGCATAAAATCCGATGTCATAGTATTTGAGGCAGATACGCATTTGAAAACGCACAAATATATCTCGGAAACACGGTTAACATAGAAGAATCTTCAGGGAATGCGAACTAGCAGCGAAAAACACTAACGGGGTTTCCCGCTGGGACCCTATGGTAGCTTGTTTGCATGTCGATGGTGCGTGCTTGGTGATCTTCGCCCCCTGCCGCACACCCTCGCGGTGGCTTGCAGGGTATCGTGTAGATGTAGATATCATTGATCCTTGTGTGGATGCACCCCCTGCCATACACCCTCGAGGTGACTTGCAGGGTATGTCGTAGATATAGATATATGCACAATACCAAGATTTCCACGGAAAAAAACATCCACCTTGAAGAATAATCTTCCTCGAGAATACTATTCCTCCTCCTAACGAAGGCCCCAAGTTCTTTCTTCAACAACGTAAGAGTATTAAAAGTATCTCCAAATTTTCATTTCTCTCAAAAGACCAATAAGTGAAATTGCTTCGCTGTAAAGAGACTACAGAAATAATTTTTTCGCTATCAAATTATGGCGGGTAATCATGAAGGTCACTGCTGAATTTCAAACAACACAAACGTGTTGATCAGTTTTCAGAAATGCAGAAACATCTTGGTTAATGAGACAAAATAAGCGCTTGATTTCGTTTCCCGCTCCTGGCGAGTGAAATAAAGCTGACGACACATTGATCGACCAGATCGTGGGGTTTTAGAAGATCTCCCTAAAAATTTAATTCAGATCAATTTTCGATAGATATTACATACAATTCATTAAAGAAATTATAATATCCTCATTGAAATGCGACATGTTAGATGTCCTTTCTGATTGATGATGTATACCTGGTGACCCCCTGCCACACACTCATGAGGTAGTTTTCTGGTTATAATGTAAATTTACTTCGTCTACGTAACTGTCTCCAACCCATTTTCGCTATCCACCGTCGCGACGCCGATCGCTATCCGCGCCTAGCGCGCAGGAGGTTGCGATGTTTCCTCTTCCACTGAACTCCAATTGAGAGCTCTCTCGACCGCGCAATGAAAAACCTCCGCCGCGCATCCCCCTCCCCCTAGCGCGTTGCGCAACAGTGCGCTGTGGAGAAGGGCAAGTTCGTTGCCGACAAGGACGCTCGGAGCGGGCGGGGAGGATGGCAATCGGCGCGTCCCATTTCGTAAGCTCGGCCGCCAGGGGTGATGTCACTGCGATGGTAATTGATGCCCGTTCCCACTGTTCCGGGATCCGTGACGTGTGCGCTCCCGACGGCGCGGCCGACGTCAACAGGCAGCAGCGCTCCAGTGCACACCTTAAAAATGAGTATCACGCGGTTGCCACATGCTGTTCACGCTCTCCGCTTCTTCGGAAACTCGTGCCAGACGGAAGCGCATTCCCTCGCTGCATCCCGGCCCGAGGGATGCACACGCGAAACTTTCTCCTCTCTCGAATGCAGACGCTATTTATTTCAGTCATGGTCCAAGACCGCGAGGGACCTCAAAGGCGGAACGAGTCTCATTCGCGTGAGATACAGCAATCGCATTCATGACATTTTTGAATGGAATTCCTCAGCATAAATGTCGATGCAACTAGACACCATCGATGGGTTGATTCAAGACTAACTTTTAAGAATTATAGCAATTCACCATCGGACTAAGACGGAACAACGACTAAAGAGAGAGTCTACCTAATGGAAAAATACAAACTAACTTTCTGCCTGCGACAATAAGATCATAGTAGGCAACATAACCAGATTGGTTGGTATCAGACCTTTCAGTCCACCTGAAAAAGTCCATAACTTTACTAACAATCATTAATTGCGTCTTGCATGCCAGATGACTTTGGTTTTAAAAGAGAGTTTTGTAATTGATTTTATTAATTACTATGAAAAATCCTACCCTCCTCATCATTCTTCAATCTTACGCAAAAAATGTGTTGAATCATTCTACAGCAAGCTTTAAAGAAAGCAGTAAACCAGGCACAGTTGAATCGATTCTTGAAAAAAACAGTGCATAGTAAAATTTTCTACCACGGCCATTACTTGCGCGGAATTTAAATATACCTACTTAGACGCATGGGGAGATATGACGCTTTGGGTTGAAATAACGCACTCATCACACATTGAGGCCGAAAAGGTATAAAATAACTACATTTATGACGAAAATTAAGTAAAAAATAAATAGAAACGTCAGAAGGGTTGACAGAAATCCTTTTCCTGGGAGATGAGAACATTTTTCCAACTTCAGGAACGGGAACGGAAAAATTACGCTAACTAAATCAAAAGTGGAGAATCACTTCAACGCCAGTCAGTTTTCATTTCCTGCATTTCGAGGAGGGTCCTTTAATGAATATCCCACCTTCAAAGCTTCACACCACTCCCCTGCCCTGTTCTGTTCCACTTTATGTCCGACTCCCCATCATATTATCCTCGTCAACGAATTACATGAAAGCCTCCAAGTCTACGACTAAATAGGGGACGGTCGAGCTACTCAACAGGTATCTCCGGCTTCTTGACATTCGCAAGAATTCCCCTAATACACAACCCACCTGGATATCTCCTACTTTGCTCCAGAATTTGCATTTCATCAAGGGATATAGGGATAGCAGAACAATACTTGAAAATATAGACGCCAAAAGGTCGACGTTTTAATTTTCGCCTATTTCTCATTTCACCATTACACGAGAAGCAAAACCGGTAAAATAATTGGCGGAAAATTTCCCATCCTAACTACCACAGGCTTTACTCTGCAGAAATGTGATCCTTAAATGAAGAAGACTTGGTAGATTTACGATCCTTTTACGACTCTTATTTCTAAATTTTCTCCACGCTGGCATTTCACCACGAGAGAGTAGAGGAGAGAATGAGTCATTTACGCAATAAGGGCTCAAATAAATGAAGCCGCGGCGCGGCCACCCACTCTCCATTCGAACACTTAATTGGAAGGAGACGGGGCCGGAGGAATATGGAATGAAGAAGGCTATAGCTGGTTAAGTGCCCAAAGGTTGGCAAGAGTTAAATGAATGAGGCACATGGAAGGAAATAAACGGAGCTAAAAGAGAGGGAATATTACGTGCTGGAATATAAAAGGAAAGAAAGGGACGGTGTGGAGGTCACCAAAGTTATTGTGGCAATGGACCATCGGTAATATGGATGGAGAAAGAGAAAAATTAACAAGATACGTTAAGCTCATCCTTAGAACGAGAGGAAATTAAGTAAGATGGACACACATTTCAAGAATATTGAGAAGGAATACAAGGGATAGAGAGAGGGAAGGAACATATTCGCAGTAGGACCGATAAATTTGATATTTTAACTGAGGTTGCTCAATCAATAAATAAATTATAAGATATACTGGATAAGTTTTAAAAAGAGAAAATATGCAACCACTGACGTATGAAATATATATTATCCATCCCCTAATCATCCTCACTATCATACAAATCAGTCGGAGAGTTTAGAGAGGCAAGATTTGGCTGGATGACGTACAAGACACAAGAGATGCAAGGGGTAGAGAAACGCATGAATAGACACCATAATGATATTTTCTTTATTTTTGTTCTCGTATTGTTTCTATAATATCAGTATAAACGAAAAGGTAATCACCGTTCTCAAATCACAATAGGCTTTAAATCTCTTCACTTACATTTTACATTTAGAACCAAAGGTTCGCAATCGCTACATAGTACTGACAACAAAGAGGGAATGGGGGCGTTTACTCGGAACCGAAATCGCAATTTTTTACACGAAATCGTTAGATGGAAACGAAAAAAGAATTTTAGTGAAAAAATTAATCTTCTAACCACAACCATTCACTCATAAATCAAAAATTAAAATAAGCAAAAGGTGACGCCCACCGAAAATGCTGCTGTGATAACATTGACGTCATTTTCCTCCCGTCCTTGACTGCTTTCAGGGGAGGGGGAAGGGAGTGGAGGGGGGTTCTCGGAAGGTCTGCTCGCACAGATGCTGTCGAAATCTCTCCCATTGGCCGAGTCAGCTGCGTCCCCCCCCCCCTTTGCGATAAGGCGATAAGGCGAAGTAGCTTCGCGGGCTCAGTTGTGATTGGACGAAGGACATATACGTCAGAGGTTGCACCACACCCACTTTTCCGAAAGGGTTAAAAACATCAGTTTTTCTCCGCTTATAACTCGGGAAATAATCGTCGGATCAGAAAACGGAAAAATACGGGTCCTTTTATTTTACAAACTCTATCAGATTCGGCAATAAAAAAAATATGGTAAACGACCCCATTGCGGAAATGGGAATACAAAGAAAATGGATTAGGCAATAGTGAGATGGAATACAACATTATAAGGCATGACTACTACGTCTAGAAGACTAATAGGTACGTAGTGAAAGGGACCACCTAATTTAAAAAGTATACGTTATTTTAAAAAAAAGCAGGACTGAGTTAGCTCGACGGAAAAAAATCGATATTAATAGTGAGTTCCGAAAAGAGCGCTGATACCTATAGATGAAATTTATACGCATTATTAATCTTGTTAGGGGCTTTAGGGCATTATAATACGTGGTGTGACAGACAATTTTAATGGAAAACTCAATAATGTCGCTCAGACAATGTGCACAAAAATTACCGTTGGCTAACAGAAAAAACTTGATATGGCTACAAAATGCGACGATAAAACGAGAAGTCATTAATTGAAAATATTCTGACCTGACACACGATAAACCTTACCATCAACGGGAAACAGATATTAAGAAATCAACAACTCTCGGCTAATTCATGGTGAATATGCTGTTAAACTTTTAAAATATGTGTACTAAATTTTTATTGCAATTACATGGGAAGTTTTATATACCCCAAGGTGTACGCAGATACGGACGTAGTACATTTACGAATGAATAATCATGATTTTCTGCCGGTTAATATTTAGTTTTCAGAACAGATAATTAGTTTAGTTTATCGCTTAGATGGACGTTAATACTTGCTCTAACTTAACCGGCTCACCATTTTCCACATGATGTTCTCTACAACCTCACATCATTCCATCGAAAGAACATATTCCCTACCTCCCTCTTACCTGCTTGCTTAGCATTCATCTATCAAGGCTTTCGAAACCCTTACACCCATTATCACACCTTTCCTTCTTCCTCCCGCTTATTTCCTCAATTAACTTCCCCTCCTTCCCTACACTCTACAGTACTTCCTCGTTTGTCTCACTTTCCACTCACCTTACCTTATCAACTACCCAAATAATTAAGCGAATGCAATTTCTATGGTCTATGTCCTCTCATTTTACGGCTGCCCATGGCTGATGGGAAATGTATAGCATATACATCCACGTCAGGAAGAAGGGGGTGGACTGAGAACGAATAAATGCCGTTGTTCGAACACCAAACTTTGATAACTCATTTTATGAAAATCCATACGAACGAAGAATGATAATTTTAATCTATCATGAAGACATTTTTTATCATGTTGGCATAATTAAAGCCTAGGAACGTAATATAGATAGATAGACATATTCTGCGATATCCTAGAATATAATACGTCATGGGAAATTGTAAGTCCCGCATCTTTCTAGGATTATTAATTGTGGTTGGCTTTACAGAGCACAAAAATACATTTCACTCATCCTAGTGCTGTGCTAAGTCTTCCCACATGAAACTAGGGGCTAGATTTCATTATATTAACGTGAAAATACCTACATAAAAAATGATGAGGGAGGCTCCGAAAGAATATGAAAATAATCCCATTCAGGGAACACCCCAAGTAATTTAGGTTCGACAAATACTCTATCAGGAGCGAAACGAAAAGGAGACTGAGTTGGGAGGAAACCTGAGTTCACGATAAAGAAAGCACTGTAATCTCGAGAAAGTGCATCGCAGAGGAAGGGCACTGTGTGCCACGATACGCGGTGGAAAGAAGAACTACCGAATCTCGGATCCTGGCGAACAAAAGAGAATCGAAACTCCCTCCTTCCACCGGATCATCCATAATATTTTTTTCTTTCGTGGACAGGCAATCAATTCTGTACATACGGATGGAAAACCGATTTCCCGGCGCACATTTTTTCAAATGTTTTTTATACCCATGCGATATTTCAAGCAGTAAAAGAGGGCCAAGATTACTAAATGCAATGGATAAGGAGTGCGATAGATAAGGAATAAAGAACAAACTTGGAGATCACTAAAGTACTGAGATTTTGCAGAACAAAATAGGCCGGACTGAAATTAAAAGAAGGAGGTCACAAACTAGAGCATCTGAAACAATAAAGTTATGCATGGCGGTGTGTTGGAAGAAAAGGAGAATGGAAAAGGTGAAGTATGAAGGAGAATCGAAGAGGATTAGCGAAAGAAGCGTCTTCACGCATGAGAGAACCAATTATAGCGAAGCTGAGAAGGGAAATAAGGAAAAATATTGGTGAAACGCCTAGTCTGGAGCATGACTTTGTACGGCTAGTAAATATACTTCAATGAAAGAGGTTGAAAATGGAGCTCTTTCTGCTTTGAGATGTGGGCATGGAGAAGGTAAGGAGGGTGGAGAGGAAGACGTAAGAGGGAGTGAAAGTAGGGGAAGGAATACATTCATTCAGATGAGACAGAATGTGTGGATGAAACAGGTAATGAAGGGGCGAGTATGATTTCTCATATTTTCTGGTTATTCCCTCTTAATTTTGCAAAGTCAAAAATACTTCAGTCAAAGGAATAATTAACGATTGGGGAAAAACAACGGAGTTTTCACTGATGAGTGCTCCGTGAAAGGTTGGGAAACTCGAGGTGCTTATTTTCGTCAAAAATACCCGAGAAAAGTTTATTGAACTGTATTTCCCATTTACTCACATCGTTAAATGAATCAAGTAAAAAAAAGTTTTTCCTTCCACCTTATCCTCACTTATCCTCTCTGACCTGCTTCCCTCCAATGAAAGAACACTATGTATTTTTGACGAACGGAGTGGGTGTTTGGAAAAGAGGCTTCGCCGAAATAACTTTCCAAGCGGATCGCCCGAGGGTATCCCAGCTAATTGATTTTGGACGAGTGGGCAGTAGGGGGAAGTCATCACCAAGAGCTTCCCCATCCACCCACGCAAACACATATTTTATTGTAGGAATTGGTTCTTTCCCGGCGTATCTGCTTCAAGAAGTCCACCGGATAAGGGCGTCCATTTCGGCCGATGTTTCGATCCTCGACTCGAGGGTCATCTTCAGGGCGAGACGAGTGCCATCCTGAAATTGTCCGCCTTATATAGATGTCCTCACGGGTCAGGTGACTCGCGATTGGTCGATGATGGAAGGCATGTCGAGGGCGCCTCCTGATTGGCTGGCGTTTTGCTGCTTCTTTTTCCTTCTCACCTCCTTCACAGCACAGCTTCCTTTTTCACAGCACAGGTTTCCACGTGCCACTGAGTGTGTACACGGTGGCGTGGGCGAGTTTCCGGGCATCTTTGAAGTTGATGTGGTGGTCCTCGTTGAAGCTGTGTTCAGCAATGGCTGATTTTTCAATCTGCCCCAAGCGCAGATATCGTTGATGCTCCTTCAATCGGGTCTCGATAGTCCGTCCCGTTTCTCCTACGTAGACCAATCCGCATTCACAAGGCACCTCGTACACACCAGGAGTCTTTAAGCCAAGGGGGTCCTTGATTCTGACAGCGATGTCTTTTAGCTTTAGGTGACACCCTTCGCCTCCTAGAGACCAAATTTGACGGAAACACGGTGAAGTTATTTCACCACGTTTTAACTTCAACCTACTTTCAATACGACGGGAAGTACTTCGAGCAAGCCGATGGCGTGGCCATGGGATCATCCCTAATTCCCCGCCATAGCCAACCTCTTCATGGAAGATTTCGAGGAAAAAGCCCTAAACTCCCCACCTCTCCGCCCAAAGCACTTCTTCCGGTACGTGGATGACACTTAAGTGGTGTGGCCTATTGGAAGGGAGTCACTCGACGACATCCTGCAGCATATGAATCAAGAAGCCAACATCCGAGCATCTCCTTCACCATGGAATTGGAAAATGACGGCAAGCTCCCATTCCTGGATATTCTGATAATGCGGAAGGCTGACGGTACACTCGGACCCCTATCCCCCGCCATAGCCAACCTCTTCATGGAAGATTTCGAGGAAAAGGCCCTCAACTCCCCACCTCTCCACCCAAAGCACTTCTTCCGGTACGTGGATGACACTTATGTGGTGTGGCCAATTGGAAGGGAGACACTCGACGACTTCCTGCGGCATATGAATAGCCAACATCCGAGCATCTCCTTCACCATGGAACTGGAAAATGACGGCAAGCTCCCATTCCTGGATATCCTGGTAATGCGGAAGGCTGACGGTACACTCGGACATAGTTTTGTTTTGAGTTTTATTTTACTGAGCGTTTACCGGAAGCCAACGCACACCGACCTATATCTGAACGGCCGGAGCTACCACCACCCCACCGAGATATAACTTTGGCAGTGGAGTCCATTTTAACCTAATCCTACAAATACTAACAACGGTATTTGCAAAAAGAAAGAAGCATTAATATCACGATATTAATAGGCATTTAATAACGTTAGGAAATTTATACGTATGGATGCTTTATATGAACACTATCTAACTCAATGAAATAGCAAAACTGAAACACCGCATATGAACTCTATTAGTCAACTATTTACATCCAAAACTGAAAAATGTATTGGCTAGGCATTGCTTCTCGTATAAAGGTAGGAGATCTTTGGGCACCGAATTACAATAGCCTGATATATAGGGGTTCCATTTAAATTCCTTATGTGTTGTCATATCCATTGAAAATCATTTAGAGCATATACTTTCCAATGAGGAGAAATGTAATATGAGGGAGATAAAAGTAAATAACATGGCTTCTGGAGTCCTAAAAGTCTAAATTGACTACCTATTATTACCCAATTCGGGAGGAGAACTTACCATTGTAGGGTTGGCAGGCAAGAGCCAATGAAATGTACTCACAATCTGAATGACCGAGTCATTAAACTTAAACGGAGAGAAACAAAACATGATTTCCTCACCAATAAGACGACAGTTTGTACAACCTCTTTTTCTCTTCTTTTTTAAGTCTGTCACTTCACTTTAAAATTTCCAGTCAACAATCATTTTACACAAAATTGGACATAGGAAAAGAGTACTTCGAACATATCGCGATCAACAGCTGAGTGACGTTAAAACATAAGAGGAAGGACAAATTGTAACCGAAACTGTATAATTGCGAACTTTCTCCACTGCTAAATGGCTAGTTCCAAATGAAATACATTTTAGTAGCTAGCGTAATACATACAATCATACAAATTGAAACATTAATTTTTCTGGCCTGACTCAATTCAGTGAACTTTGTTTTTAATTTACTCGGAGAAACGACGGTGTTTATTTATTTTACTCTCATCGGACGGGACACGCTCGCACATTTTCGCATGCACCTAAGGAAACCCAAAACTGACATACTGCTCGGCACAGCGCAATCACCATCGCATTTCAGTCAACGGTTCGACCTTCGCTTCCATCAGAACCTCCCAACCCCTTCGCGTCCCCTACTTTCTAGTCCCCTCTCCATATTTATTCATTCCTTCTCTTCTCCCGTCCGACCACTCCGGCCGATTGCCTCAGGGCGAAGTGCGGTGGAGACGGCAGGCAGCGGAGGACAGGTCCTTGGCACCGCCCAACATCGGCAGGTCGTAAAAACACATCTTTAGGGTTCTCGGGGGAATGGGTCCCACTCCAATCTCGCCCCTCATCAAGGCTGCGTCGAGAGGAGGATCCTCGCAAAACGGGAACCGGGAGTGAGGCAAGAAGGAGAGGCTTTTTATGGTCCGTGGACACTCATTCGGACGTCTTCTTCCCCCTCCCCCCTCTTTTACTTTCCGCTCCGCTACAAGGGCGCGTGGGCAGATCTCTGAACGCCCACAATCCACCGCGTGAAACGTCGCGCATCGTAAAAAAATATGTGAGAGGCGACCAACCCTCTTTTATGCCCGCACTCATACCGACTTTTACGACTGCCTGCCAGCGACCGGGGTTTCACCACTGAAATTCCTCATTTTCCTCAGGAGGGGACGGACGGCAGGTGGATACGAGGACATGCTTTCATATCATGGGATAGTGTTCATTCACATAATCCTTTTTGTGTGATCATGCTTCGCGCTCGGAAAAAAGTAGTCGGTGCCTCGAGTATTCCACAGGAGTGAATGTCACTGACTGACGAAAAAATGGATTGATTTATTTCTTACACCATTTACGAAAATTACGGTAGTATAGTATTTCACAGATACGTTTTCCTAACTCATAACTCCAATGTGCCGAAAGGCACAAAATTGCGACACAGTGTGGCCTAATCACAAGGATGCGGTATAAATGGTAACGACAGTACATGTTAGAATTAGGTGCCCCATCGAATAGAGTTATCACAGTCACTGTCTAACCTAATTTAATCATAAGAAGAGAACGAATTCCAAGCTCTCGGCAGGATTCGAACCCGCGATATTTGGGTTGCTAGGCCGGCACCTTACCGACCTGACTACCGCCACACGCATTAACTTAACCGCAGATATCATCTTACCCCTCGACAATATTGTAAAATTATATTTATACTGTTATGAATTTTATCATAAAGGATTGATTGGGAGAAATCCAATCTCTTGTTCTAACCAATAGTAGGAGCTAAAATGCGGGACGAAAACTGGTGCCTTATGCCAGTTGTAAAACAGAGTAGCTTGCAGAAAATTAGTAGTCAATCAAAACGCAATCGTAAAGTGAAAAGCACTTTAATGGCCAGTAAACTAATCATTTTGCGGCCTATAAAGGAATAAGAATACACAATTGCCGAGTAAATAAGCAAATGTTATATAAACTCATTATAAAATGGAAATTATATACGTAACGGGCATATTCAACTTAAACCCTGACACCATTGTAATGAAAATACCAGAAGATGAAATATCGATCCAAAGCTGATTGATGTACCCACATGATGGAAATACAAGAATGATTCATAAATACTAACAGAATTGTAAGTTTAACTGACAGATTCCGGCAGGTACCAGTGTTACGACTGGTATCACGACATGATCGAAAAGTTATTTTGAAGGCCAGCCTAAATGCATCTTTTTGATATTTCGATAATAACGTGCTCATTTTGGCCACACTGATTTTTATATCTAAGCACAATGTGACCGCTGTTGGTTCCATTGCGGATCACGCGCTGCACGAAGATTTGCAGTGAATCATCGGTGAAGATATATAGTTTGTCTTTATCTCGCATGCCCAAAACACCTCCGCAGTCTCGCAAAATAAAAATCGGCGCGCCCCAAAGGAAACAAGATATTTCCGGGGGAGTCAAATAAACGTATTAAAGAAGCATTACTCACTCTCTCGGAAAGGTAAGCGGGGGTTCGAGTAAGGATGGAGATCAAAGGCCATAAATCCATTCGTCGTATTTGAATAAGTGATCTTCCACAGAGGCCAGCAGCCAATTTGCATCTCCTGCAATTCCGACCTTGAACTTTCCTAATGAAATGCAGTAAGCACTCCCACGTAATCGTGGCTGCACGTGAAAGAGTGCCCTTAGCTCCTTTCCGCTGCATACTCAATCCAACCACAATTTAATGTACAGCTCGTATCATACGTACCTCCTTCAAACTCCTCGAAGGACGGATAGAGGTTAAACAAAATGCGAGAGCCTTGAAATTATTTTTTAAGTAAATATTGCTTTCTCTTGAGCTTATAGCAACGAACGACAAATTATTGTAGGTGGAGATTTAAATACGCCATCGATAAATTGGAAAACATGTACTCATAAGTCTGGGATTAGGGACAAAGAAATCTGCGAGTCATTGCTTAACCTGTTCGCATCATACGCACTACATCAATTAGTGAATTTGCCTGATAGAGGGGAGAATGTTCTCGATTTACTTGTCACAGACATTCCTGAAAAAGTTATTAAAGTTGAAAATGTCTATGAAAATAAGTGACCACAAGGCAGTACACGTTAAATTTTCCCTCAACACCGAAAACCATTTTAAATTAAAAAGAAAGATTTACCTCTTTAGTAAAGCAGATTTCAACGGATTTAGGCATGACTCACAGACTTCTTTTGAAAAATTGGAGAACATCAGCAAAGATAAAGATACAGACAATACATGGAAAGAGTTCCTCCAAATTACGCGGTCACTTGTGAACAGATATATTACCTCATAAGTACAGAAAGTATAAGAGTGAGAATAGGGAACCAAGGTGGTACAACGCGGAGGTTAAACAAATGTTTAAAACGTCAACGAGTTAGCCACGCGAAACTAAGAAAAATGAAGAAAAATGCAGCTAATATCGATCTAAACAATATTATAGAACATTATAAAATTTGTAAAGCAGCTGCAAAAACAGCCCTTAGAAAAGCGTTTAGTGATTTCAAGCGAAAAGCACTCGGAGAACAACTACAAGGAAATCCGAAAGGTCATTTTGGTCATATGTTAGGGAAGTACAGAGAACTAAAAAGTCAACGGTTAATTCCTTGAAAAACGATAGGGGCGAAATAGGAACTTCCAGTTTAGATAAGGCTAATTTTTTGAACTATTTTTTTCAGAGCGTTTTTAATCAATCTAAGCATAGTATGCACGAAACCATACCAGACTGATTTCAGCAACCAATGCCCCCGATCGATGTATCTTGCAGCGGAATCGTATCCTTACTAAAAAACATTAGCCCAAAGAAGTCCTCAGGTCCCGATGAAATTCCAGCTCGTGGGTATAAAATTAGCTCTCGAATGACTCCGTGTCTTAAAGTAATATTTAACAAATCTCTCGAAGAACACGCGGTTCCCAAAGACTGGAAGTTAGCAAACGTGACCCCAATTTTTAAAAGCGGCGATAGGGAATATCCATGATATTATAGACCAATATCATTAACGTCACTATCATGTAAAATTATAGAGCATATAATAGTTACATCAATAATGGGACACTTCGTTAGCCAGGATTCATTGTAAAAAAACCAGCATGGGTTCAGAAAAGGACAGCCTTGCGAAACTCAATTAGGTCTTTTTGTTCATGATACTTTAGTTTCCGGAGAAGGTAACGTACAAGTACATGCAGCGTTTCTTGACGTTATAAAAGCGTTTGACAACTCTGTACTCTGTTCCCCACTGTAAATTAATCGCGAAGTTAGCATCATACGGGATATACAGTAGTATAGTAGGCTGGATGAAAGACTTCTTACATGAAAGCGTTCAAAGGTTGTTATTAGATGGTGTCAGGTCAGGCGATGTAAAAGTTACATCGGGTGTTCCCCAGGGAAATGTGATAGGCCCAATTTTATTTCTTCTCTACGTACATGACTTGAATACAGTAGTTAAAAATAGCAAGCTCCATCTTTTTGCCGATGATGTAGTAGTGTATAAGGAAATTAGAAATGAAGAGGACAGTCAGTTTTTAGTCCATTTAGATGCGATTGATGATTGGTGTGATAGTTGGCAGCTAGAATTAAATTTGAAGAAATGCGCGATAAAGAACTTGTGGAAACAGAATAGCTTTCCCCGGAATAATTATTGCATCAAAGAAAATAAAATACCTAACGTGGAATCTTAAATACTTAGGCGTCACCATCACTGAAGACTTGTCACGGGTGAAACACATCAGGGAAATAACTAGTTTAGCAAACCGTAGATTAGGATTCGTAAAAAGGGTTCTAGGCTAATGCAATGAGAGAGTACGAGAAAGAAGCTATTTTACACTTGTCAGGCCTCATTTAGAATATACCGATAGTATATGGGAATCATATGAGGAAGGTATGATAAAAGAATTAGAGCGTGTGCAAAGGAGATGCGCTAGATTTGTTTAAGGCCGTTATGATAATTGTATAAGTGTTAAGAGTTTAATAGAAGAACTAGGATGGTAATTACTATCAGAACGCAGGTTAAAATTTAGGTGAAACCTTTTAAGTAAATCCGAAACCGATTTGTTAACAGATGACGTTAGATATTTATTAAGAACCCCTGCGTATTATGCTAAGTTTGATCATATCAACAAGATTAGAGAGATAGATTGTCCTACCGATAGAATTAAAATGCAATTTTTCCCCAGTACCATAAGAGAGAGCAATAGGCAGCGTAGCAAAGCGATAGGTAGGTGAAATATAGCCAGAGTAGTTTGTAGTGCATGATGCATGTAATAACAATTGATAATCCTTTTCTTATTATGTAGATACTAACCGTCTAGCTGCACGTGACCCTATTATCTAGCATGTCTCCATTATATATTCTAGTTGCATGTCAGTAGTGCATATTTGGTGATCTTCACCCCCTCCCACACACCCTCGTGGTGGCTCGCAGTGTATTACGTAGATGTAGATATCTACATATGTGATCATTTTATGACTATTAGCTAAAAAATTTCCATTCCTAAAGTTTCCATAATTATGAATGACACAGCTAATTACTAATTTCAACATATATATTCACTATCTCGAGCACGGTGTTATGATAAAGGCTTTGATTACGACTTGTGTTTAGATAGGAGGGGAAACTAATATTGCAAAGCTGGTACAGCGTCATTTTTCTTATCGTCTTATAAAAATAATAAAAAAACTATGATAAAGAATAAAAAAATTCACAAATTGACGAATGATATTATCGCTTACATCTAGCAAATCTGATATTCATTCACCATTTCTCATTGGTCGTCGCATCAATTGAGGTAACTCACTTCAAGTTCAGGGAGAGAGTGACAGAGAGGGAGAGGGAGAGAGAGAGGGAGAGAGAGAGAGAGAGAGAGAGAGAGAGAGAGAGAGAGAGAGAGAGAGAGAGAGAAACGAGTTTCTATTCTACCTAACGAAATATCTAAATTAAAAATGATTACGTAGGATCGATTGCCGAGTATTTAAATAACCAGAAAAATATGGTTTGAATATATAGGTGGACGGAAATTTACAAAAAATGAATCTAAAATAATATACTCCGATTCTCTTTATTCTATTTTGATGATTCATGCATCGATTTTTTTATTTGTCATTTCGTGGATCGCCTGTTTCTCGTTCCCAGCAGCACACTCGTTCCATCCGCCCAGGAACTGCCTCTCCACCACGCATTCTCATCAGCATCCACTCCCAGACAGTCACGATCCTCGGTCAAGGGCAGGTCAGCCGACCCGTGGGAGGAGCCGGCGCGCGGCGCAGCAGAGGAGACGCGTGACGAGGGAAGCTGGAGTGCAGCACGCGCGCAGTGTCAACGTGCGCTCGGCTGCGCGGGCATGGAGGCGTGCCAAACGTGCAGCGTTGGAAGCAAGTTATAACGGGAGGGGAGCAAGCAGCGTAAGGAGGGTCGAAAGATGGTGGCGAGTCACCAAAGAAATGGTCCCATCATATTTCTTTCCGAGACGGAGACGTGCAGCGTGACGCCGGGCCTCCGTGTACATCCGCTCCGGAATTATATCAGTTACGGTGCCAATGAGGGGCTTCGCTCACTAGATTAGTTTTAACACCTCTTCCGCAAATATGAAGAAAAGTAATACTCGATTTCAAGCACCGAAACTACTAACTTATACCACCACGCACAGTAGCTAGGTAACAGGCAAAATTAAGACAGGACACAGCATGTTAAATCTGATGTTACAGGCGAATGATGAAGATAAAATTGATAGGCCGAATAGCATACGAAGAAGCCCTACTCAGTACCCTAACAGTATGGAGGAGAGTCACAGAAAAGAGAAGTCGGCAGTAAACTTTCAAAAGATAACGGGACAACAATCGGCCATACCCTGAGACATGGCCTGATGAGACAACCGAGAGACAAGTGAATGAGACCGAAGAGGCATAGTACGAGATACATGGATCAAGTAGAGAGGTTGGGAATTTTTATCAGATCGTAGATTAAAGAACAGATTAAATCTCCTGCTGAAATCTACAACGGGTAGGCTTACTGAAGATGTTAGTTATAAATTAAAAACCCCTGAGTATTATGCTAGATTTGACCAGATAAATAAGATTAGAGAAATGATAGTAGTAGCGATTAATTTAAAATGCCACTTTTTCCCGTGTACCATAAGACAACATAATAAGCAGCAAAGCAAAGAGATAGGGACAAGAAATACTATTAGAGTAGTCAGTACTTCATGATGCAAAAATGTGACGAGAAGACAAAATAGCGATGTTACTTTTCACTAGTTAGGTCCCACCTTGAGTATGCAGCCAGTGTACGGGATCCTAATGAATTAGGTTTGATCAGAGAACTAGACAGTGTGCAGCGTAGAGCAGCTAGGTTCGTTAAAAGGTGTTACGATAGATTAAGTAGTGTTTTAGAATTAATACAAGAATTAGGGTGGAAATCATAATCAGAGCGTAGGTTAAAGTACAGATTAAATTTGGTAGAGAAATTTCAATCGGATAGCTTTACCGAAGATGTTAGGCACATATTAAAAACACCAGCGTATTATGCTAGATTCGACCAGATAAATTAGATTAGAGAGATAGATTATCGTACTGATAGATTCAAAATGTCATTTGTCCCCCGTACTATAAGAGAACAGAATACGCAGCATAGCAAAGGGATAGGTAGGTGAAATATTTTAGAGTAGTCTGTAGTACATGATGAATGTATTAACACCTTAAATACTATAGATACTAACAATCTAGTAACAAGAGACCCTATAGTTGCTTGTTTGCATGTTAGTAGTGCAGCCTTGGTGATATTCACCCCCTGCCACACACCCTCGCGGTGGCTTGCAGGGTATCGTGTAAATGTAAAAAAAAAATGCATTACTAGCATGTTTCCATATAGTACCCTGGATAGACTGGAGAGCCGCATCTATTTACCATTGATTATTGATGGTATGACTAATTAGGTTGAACGATGTGACATTGTCGCAGCAGAGAAGCAGCACATCCAAATCTGGGTTGGGAATCAAACCCACCGTCTTTATGCGGCCAACAGGCCCCACTACCGCGGCTGGTTGTCCCCAAATTATCAACTTCCTTTTTTCAACTTATTTTTCTCAATACGTCTTTCTGTTTTACGGTTAGTGAAAGATATTAGCACCACAATTTATTCAGTGCAATCTCCTTTCTTTACTTACTTTAAAAGATACACAATAGCACTTATCAATTTTATGTAATTTAACACCTTAATTTCTCATTGGTTCCAGTTTAAGTAACTTCACCACAATGAGGGAATGGACGACAGACTGGGAAGGAGGAGGAAAAGGAACAAGCGCGGAATGAGGCGGAGAAGAAAAGGGAATAAGTAAGGACGGAGCCAACTTAACAAAAGTCCCCCGTCGCTTCCGCACTATTCCTACTCTCTGGGTCACATAGATTCCAAAGCTCGCCTCCCGTCGCCATCGCGAAATAAACGTAGACTTGAAAGCAGTTGAGGTCCATGGCGGTTAGAAAACTGGAAGTGGGCCAACGAGATCTCAGAAATTCTCCCGGAACTGAAATTGCCCATTAAACATGTATTTCTCCATAGCATTTCGCCACTAGAAATGCGGGTCTATTTTTTCTCAACACCGTAAACTTTAATGAGGTCTTTCCCCTTAAATCGCGTCCAAAATTTTCCACGCTCACTCACGATGATGGTATGCGAGAAATCTCTTGAAACAACTTTATCCTCGTCTCCGTTAGATACACAGAACTCTGAACATATTTCATGTACTGCATTATAGTATAAAACTTTTTCATATAATATTTTTATTTTACATTGCAGAAATAGAAATTAGAAAATAGCACTTCTGAGATGTGCATAAACCACAAACCCCGTTGAAATTATAGGGGAAATAACAGCATGATTCTGAGAAAACTTTAAACCTTTACCACCCAAATATCCTATTTCAAACTCACATCATCCTGACAGATTTATCTTACGCCAGAGCCTCTAAACTCGCAACTTCAGTTAACCCCTATATTCTTCATTCCCTGGCATATGAGGAAAATTCCCGGGCTTTTTTGATGAATATGCACGCTTATGGATATTTTTTATAATCACCGTAAACTAAATGATAAATAATATTATCAATTCAGTTTATAGAATATTGCTGTGGACATTGGATGGACGTGAAACAATATCTCTTTGCTTGTATTTAAAACTCTGATACTTGATATGAATTTCATCAGAATTAATGCAATAAATGAAGAAAGAAAACTGAGGACAAAAATTATTAAATGCTTCAACGAACACCATATCTGCACCACACGTAACGGACACTTTCAGCAGATAAACATACATTTTTACCCCATATTTATATTTAAAATAAATGAAAAGGTTTAATAAAATTATTCTCATAAAAATAAAACACAGCAAATAATCAGCATGGTCAGCACTCATAAACATTGATATGAACCAATCACATTTTTTTCCAACTCTATGTCCTATTTAGGTATTAGTTTCCGATAACAGAGCATTATTTTGAGTCACGTGGAAGTAAAGAAAATTAATGTCGTTAATGAAATTTTCGAATCTTCTGGCCACCCTCAAGCGAACTATAAATGATTTATTTAAAATTTAATATGCCTAAGAGTGGTACTTTCTACGGAAATGCATTTAATAGAGAAACCAGACACTTCCACGACTCCTCGGATCGACAAGCACGAAAGTTTACGCCGCCTCCTACATCATAAATCATTCGGTTTCCCCATAAATCAGTTGAGATCGAGCCGCTCGACCCGTCCTCCTAAGAAACGCTCCACCATAATTTCCTTAATCTCCTTCACATTCCCTGCCTCAGATGGACCAGTCCCCTAATGCGCTTTCTCTTAGGGCATTCTACTACACGCGACAGCCTTGGAATCGGTGCCAAGAATGGGTGGAAGCTGGCTAGATACCCTCACCATTTAAGGCAGCAAGTATCATGCGACTACGTCTCTACATAGAGACGCCACAGACACAGAGTAAAACCATGGAGTAAGCTTATTACTTTGCGGTAAAGGTACTCCCCGCGCAGTACCCTTCAATTTCATAATCCTCCCCAAATAAAATCTTTCCCGACATTGCTAGGTAGTTAGCTACTACAGCTTGAAAATTAGAAAGAGTGGAAAAAGGATGCTAATGCCTATTGAAATACTCGCAAATCAAGGAATTAAAAAGGAAATGTTACTATTATAAGGACATCATGACCTATACCTAAGTTCATTTTGCGATGCTAACGATAGGTGGATATTGGGTATTTGAAAAGAGGTTGGAATGAAGAAGTAGGATTGGTTGAGATAAACTCGATGCCGGTATTGGCCTACTCAATACGACAGGAGCAAAGGGTGTCATTATTAAACGTTCCCTTTGAACTTGAAGGGCCAACCTGGATTAGACCCAATCTGGTGTATGTCTCCAGTTAGCGGGGTCTATCCCTTTTACCAGTGAGGTCGTCACCTATATCTACATTCACATGATACCCTGTAAGCCACCGCCAGGGTGTGCGGCAGGGGGCATAACAAAATGGGGTCGTTGCCCATCTCAACCCTGTAAGCACTGCTCTTCCAAACGGAGGTGACATTCCTTCACAATTTGTTGGTATACCGTCACTTTTATTCGAAAGCCTTTCGAGGAAAGTTTTGATTAATGCATAATGACGTTGTCCTCTCGGAAAAGACAATATCCATAGAATGCACGAACTATTTCACAAGAACTCTTAATAATGACTGCTACAGCTATACTTCGGGGAACACTTGTCTCACTCTGCCCGAGCTAATCACAATGTAAAAATTCGGTTAGAGGTACTCAGGTGGGGACTACCGACGGTCAAGCCTGCTAATGAGGGTACTTGCTCGACTCCGAGCCTAATCCGACCCTTCGCGAGCGACCCGAGACCCTCACCGAGGCCCATATCTCCACGGGTGGTCATAAGGCTGAGCTCGTCCGATTGCAGTTAAATTTTAACTTTATAAACTATAATTGTTATAAACAATGAGTTAGTTTTTTCGTGCTCTCCATTTCAAATAGATCACATTCCTTTTTTGATCGATCCTCTACGATAAAAAATAAGATTTTTTGTAAAATAAACGGAAATCATAGTTCCAACTTGGCAACACTGTACGGTTTTATAAATCAAAATACCACCCATGCGTTTCCAAACCGTAACTTTCCCAATAATTTAGAAAACAGTAGCCCCACAAATACAAGAAGCAGCCATATTAAAATATAGGAATTTCCAGTAGTGGTAGTTCACTGTCGTAGTTTAATAAGCTAGATATCCGAATTCTGACACCTTACAGAGAGTACTTATTCTGCCATCAATATAGGAACGGAGAGTTTTTTAACAAGCGATATTGCTGATAGTGAAATTTTTCCCGTAAATTTCAGGGTATACAGGAGAGATCAAGAGGGTCGGCCGGGAGGGGGGAGTATTTATCGCAGTTAAGAACACAATAGTCAGCAAAATAGAAGTGATTCCGGATAATATAAAAGAAAGTGTATGGTGTGGTGGCTAATGGTGGCTAAATCGAAAGTGTTTGTGCCTTCTATAGACCACCCCATTCCGATGTTCACTCAATATTTGAACTCGAGAAACAGATCAGGTCCATTATTTCCCATGGCAACGAACTACAGAGTATTTTTGCTTAACCTGTTCGCATCGTACGCACTACATCAGATTGTCACCTCGTCACAAAACGTAGTGGAACCACCGCCGAACACTTTCAGTGAGCAAATGACCGAAATAAACATTTCATGTCGCGGTATAGAGCAGCAGTTAAAAAGCATAAGTAAAAACAAATCACCAGGTCCCGATCAAATTCCTTCCAGAATATATAAAACATTAGCTTTTGAAATAGCCCCCTATCTAGAAATAATATTCAATAAAACACTAAAGAACCACACAGTACTCAAGGATTGGAAAGTAGCTAACATTACACCTATATTTAAAAGCGGTGATAGGGAAGAACCTAGTAACTACAGACCCATTTCACTCACGTCAATCTCTTGTAAGATACTTGAGCACATAGTAGTCAGTTCGATCATGGGGCATTTGGATAGTCAGGGATTACTCATAAACAGCCAGCATGGGTTCCGGAAAGGTAGATCCTGCGAGACACAATTAGCTTTATTCGTACACGATATTTTAGTCCACGGCGAAAGCAGTACTGAAGTTGATGCGATATTTTTAGATTTTAAAAAGGCCTTCGATAAAGTTCCTCATGACAAATTAATCTTGAAGTTAGAGAGTTTTGGTATAAATAAAGACGTTGTATGTTGGGTAAAAGAATTCTTAAGTGGGCGAGAGCAGAGGGTTGTCATAGATGGTATCATGTCGGACACAATCGAAGTCACATCGGGAGTTCCCCAGGGTAGCGTAGTAGGTCCGCTTCTATTTCTTTTATACATAAACGATTTGGGTACCGTAGTTAGTAGTAACCTTAGACTTTTTGCAGACGATGCGGTGGTGTACAGGGGTATATCGAACGAAGAGGACACGAAATCACTTAGCAAGGATTTAGATGCAATTCAAGAGTGGTGCGACAAATGGCAGTTAGAACTCAACCTTAAAAAGTGTGTAGCTATCAATTTTTGGAGGAGGAATAATTCGATAGAGCGATCCTATAGAATTAATAACACGAAGATCGAAAACGTTGAAACCGTAAGATATTTAGGTGTAACAATCACTAAAGATTTATCGTGGGGAAGACACGTAAGGGAAATATGCGGCCGAGCGAAGAGAAAGCTAGGATTTATAAAAAGAGTACTTGGGAAATGTGATGAGAAGACAAAAGAGCGATGCTACTTTTCACTAGTTAGGCCCCACCTTGAGTATGCAGCCAGTGTATGGGATCCTAATGAATTAGGTTTGATGAGAGAACTAGACAGTGTGCAGCGTAGAGCAGCTAGGTTCGTCAAAAGGTGTTACGATAGGTTGAGTAGTGTATCAGAATTAATACAAGAATTAGGGTGGGAATCATTATCAGAGCGTAGGTTAAAGTCCAGATTAAATCTATTGGAGAAATTTCAATCGGATAGCTTTACTGAAGATGTTAGGCACATATTAAAAACACCAGCGTATTATGCTAGATTCGACCAGATAAATAAGATTAGAGAGATAGATTGTCGTACAGATAGATTCAAAATGGCATTTTTCCCCCGTACTATAAGAGAACAGAATAGGCAGCATAGGAAAGGGATAGGTAGAGGAAATACTTTAGAGTATTGTGTAGTGCATGATGCATGTATTAACCCCTCAAATGCTATAGATACTAACAATCTAGTTGCATGAGACCCTTTAGTTGCTTGCTTGCATGTTAGGAGTGTATGCTTGGTGATCTTCACCCCCTGCCACACACCCTCGCGGTGGCTTGCAGGGTATCGTGTAGATGTAGATGTAGATGTATTTTGAGTGATGACGTTAAAAATATTTTGCGACCTTTAACTTACCATTTAGGGCATATCTAATAGTATAAATATTGATAGAAAAGGAGTTTGCATATTGTTATAAAGACTTAAAGTTAACCATACAAACAGCATGTTTTATATGTTTGCTTTGCTATTTTTTAACCTTTTTTAAATTGTGATGCATACACTAGAATATAATTGCTAATACTTTTCATGCATGATATGTAATGCGTGTTTGGTGTGATTTCACCCCCTGCCACACACCTCTATGTTGGCTTACAGGGTATTATGTGCATATAGCTTCCCTGGCTTCCTCCATGTCTCACACTATTGCTGATTTTTGGACTTCGGGAACAGAATTTATCTGTAGACTCTTGAACACATGACGACGATAGATTCCTCACATAGTACGCTTCTCATTCCCTTCTCCATTACACCCGTAAGATTCCTCACGCCTACCCTCGCTCCCCTCTTTCTTGGAAACCACGTGTTCCCGTACAGTGTTGCCAAGTCGGAACTATGATTTCCGTTTATTTTACAAAAAATCTTATTTTTTATCGTAGAGGATCGATCAAAAAAGGAATGTGATCTATTTGAAATGGAGAGCACGAAAAAACTAACTCATTGTTTATAACAATTATAGTTTATAAAGTTAAAATTTAACTGCAATCGGACGAGCTCAGCCTTATGACCACCCGTGGAGATATGGGCCTCGGTGAGGGTCTCGGGTCGCTCGCGAAGGGTCGGATTAGGCTCGGAGTCGAGCAAGGACCCTCTTTAGCAGGCTTGACCGTCGGTAGTCCCCACCTGAGTACCTCTAACCAAAAATTCCATACAACCTTGGTTTTATATCCCAGTTCAAGAATTATAAAAAAAATAAGTTTTCCATAATTGACAAAGAGAGAGTTGGTCGGTCAATGGCCAATAATGCTGCCATGAGTAAACGCATTCAATATTATAACCGAATGCTTGATATCGGATGCAGTATTACTTTCCAATTGCTTCTCTTTAGAATGTGTACCTATGTATGATTACCTTTACAAGGCGAGCCATGCCTAACCGAAAAGATAGACTCAAATACACACAAAAACAGCAAAGTGAAATTTATACCCTGCGCTGATCGTTAAAGTGCACACTATAATTTACATTCCGAACTTTCTCAGTCACACGAATTCATCAATGGTCTTCACAAGGTTATATATGTATTCTATTCCTTGCCGCTTGCGGATAAGTGGAGCGCGTTCACAAGTCAAAGTGGCGAGGGGCAAGAGGGCGCAATAGAAACTTCAACACCGTCGGGCATCCCTCAACCACGCGAAAGCTTGTAGCGCAGGAGAACATGTTCGTTCGCATCGCATCGGTCGAGGAAAGTGATTTTTCCGCCGCGATTCTCGTTCGCAGTGCGAGCGCCAACTCACGGCTGGCATTTGAGCGGGTTCTAACTTCAGGAAGGTGGGAGGGAGACGGAGAGAAATAAAGGGTGGGTGAGGGAAAGATACAGAGAGAAGGGGAAGGATTAAAAAACGAGCACAAGCCGATTCGCCTCCGCGTGCTTGGAATAGTTCAAACTTTGGGGGCTTCGAGTGCTCGCAAGGATCCTCCCGAAAGTAGGCGACGCCAGTCGTCAGAATACGCAATTCCACGGGCGAAGTGAGTCCGGCGGGAGAGGGTTGGGCGGGGGGCGGCGGGAGTGGATTGGGGAAGGGTTGGGGGGATGATGCGAGGAGGGTGATGCGCGGAATTCCAAAGTCGAAGATTCCCCCCCACCCACTTTTTTCCAGAAAAGTTTCGGCATCGATGAGCGAGGAGATTAAAAATTCAGCCCAGGCTCCTCCAGTTAACGCGCACATGCGAGGAGATGATTAAAATTAAATAAAATGTACTACAAGATAAAATTTTAGACACCACTGTGAATTGTTAATAGTAATGAAGACGAAATAAACAGCAAATTATTGTTTTTCACACTACGTTTTTAACTTTTCAACCGGCTTTCAAAACACGAGAATCATTGTCAAGAGCTTGTTAATAACACGTATATTGGACGAACGGATGGAATTACAATTTTATAAAGTAATAATAATACTTCGGTGTTTCTACCCCCTTTGTGAAAATTAATTATCCCACAGATGTAACCCGACTTACATTATGCCAGAGGGATTTGAAATCTCAACCAGGTGTAGGTACGTACCCACTTAAATGCATTCTACATCTTTGATGACGAAATACGCATCACTAATAACTTTTAGGTACAAATAATCCAAAAGGCTTCGATGGCAGGAGAAGACTGATTGTGAATAGGCAGAATGATGAAGAACGCGTGCTTTGTGGATTATATATTTTTACTGAAAAAAGGAAGCAGGTAACTACAAGAATTTAACATGAAGTGTGAGCGATATGGTTAGCGAATGAATGCGAAAATACAAAATTCAATGTCAGAGGTGGAACGAGGCTGAATACAAAATTCTAAATCAAGTGTGTATGATGGAGAAAGGAGAAAAAATGACCAAATTGGGAGGAGAATATTTAAGCAATCCAACAGATTCAAGAGCCTCCCTACGCGGAGATAAGAAGAAGAAAGGCAATGGTAAAAGGATTGAAAGGAAAATCTACTCGGCGGAGTACTGAGCAAACAGCTGAGGATGGAGCTAGTTAAAGGCTTTGTTTAGGGTCCGGCATAATATGGTGAGAGGAATTGGATGGACAATAAGGGAGATGAAAAAGTTAAGAAGCCCTGGAAATGTCAATATGGAGGGAAATGGAAAAATGTGAGTTGGGAAAATAAAGTAGCAAAAAGGTGGGGATGAGAGGTGGCAGAAGAATAGCTATGAATTCCACGATAAGATAAAAAACGAATTGTTATGGGTATAGTTGGGAAGGAATTGTTTGCTCAGTGAAATGGGAAGCCTGAGAGAAAGTCAGGAGATTAAAAAATCACAGAGAACCATAAACAACAGTCCATACCTAAGCATAGAAAACAAGGCAGTGTTCACCACATGGGTTATGTATAACATGGGCGAGGCTTCACTCACCAAGCAAACAATAGGGCACGGAATCGGTCAGCAAGGGAAGCTTTCCTTGTGCAAAGAGCGTGATTCGGAGCAAGGCGTGAGGAAAACTGAACCATGGGGAGTTTGAAGAGAAATGGAACGAAGGGTAAAGAGGCCACCAAGTCGAGAGTGATGACGAGATACCACCACCACCGAGACCGTAAGGAGAAATAAAAGTGGCGAAGTGACTCCGAGGTCAAACACTCATCGATGGTCATCATTTTTTAACAGATGGGAAAACTGGAAATAGCCGCTGCGTCAGAGGGAATGTCTGCATGTGTCGTATGCCTGGCACATATCTACATCTACATACTGTAATACCCTGCAAGCCACCACAAGGGTGTGTGGCAGGGGGTGATTGCTCACCAAACATGCACTACATATCATGCATAAAAAAGGAATAGTATTAATATAGTACTCAGAACTACACTATTTACATCTACATCTATCTACATCTACACGATACCCTGCAAGCCACCGCGAGGGTGTGTGGCAGGGGGTGAAGGTCACCAAGCATTCACTACTAGCATGCAAGCAAGCAACTAAAGGGTCTCATGCAACTAGATTGTTAGTATCTATAGTATTTGAGGGGTTAATACATGCATCATGCACTACAGAATACTCTAAAATATTTCCCCTACCTATCCCTTTCCTATGCTGCCTATTCTGTTCTCTTATAGTACGGGGGAAAAATGCCATTTTGAATCTATCTGTACGACAATCTATCTCTCTAATCTTATTTATCTGGTCGAATCTAGCATAATACGCTGGTGTTTTCAATATGTGCCTAACATCTTCAGTAAAGCTATCCGATTGAAATTTCTGCAATAGATTAAATCTGAACTTTAATCTACGCTCTGATAATGATTCCCACCCTAATTCTTGTATTAATTCTGATACACTACTCAACCTATCGTAACACCTTTTGACGAACCTAGCTGCTCTACGCTGCACACTGTCTAGTTCTCTCATCAAACCTAATTCATTAGGATCCCATACACTGGCTGCATACTCAAGGTGGGGCCTAACTAGTGAAAAGTAGCATCGCTCTTTTGTCTTCTCATCACATTTCCCAAGTACTCTTTTTATAAATCCTAGCTTTCTCTTCGCTCGGCCGCATATTTCCCTTATGTGTCTTCCCCACGATAAATCTTTAGTGATTGTTACACCTAAATATCTTACGGTTTCAACGTTTTCGATCTTCGTGTTATTAATTCTATAGGATCGCTCTATCGAATTATTCCTCCTCCAAAAATTGATAGCTACACACTTTTTAAGGTTGAGTTCTAACTGCCATTTGTCGCACCACTCTTGAATTGCATCTAAATCCTTGCTAAGTGATTTCATGTCCTCTTCGTTTGATATACCCCTGTACACCACCGCATCGTCTGCAAAAAGTCTAAGGTTACTACTAACTACGGTACCCAAATCGTTTATGTATAAAAGAAATAGAAGCGGACCTACTACGCTGCCCTGGGGAACTCCCGATGTGACTTCGATTGTGTCCGACATGATACCATCTATGACAACCCTCTGCTCTCGCCCACTTAAGAATTCTTTTACCCAACATACAACGTCTTTATTTATACCAAAACTCTCTAACTTCAAGATTAATTTGTCATGAGGAACTTTATCGAAAGCCTTTTTAAAATCTAAAAATATCGCATCAACTTCAGTACTGCTTTCGCCGTGGACTAAAATATCGTGTACGAATAAAGCTAATTGTGTCTCGCAAGATCTACCTTTCCGGAACCCATGCTGGCTGTTTATGAGTAATCCCTGACTATCCAAATGCCCCATGATCGAACTGACTACTATGTGCTCAAATATCTTACAAGAGATTGACGTGAGTGAAATGGGTCTGTAGTTACTAGGTTCTTCCCTATCACCGCTTTTAAATATAGGTGTAATGTTAGCTACTTTCCAATCCTTGGGTACTGTGTGGTTCTTTAGTGTTTTATTGAATATTATTTCTAGATAGGGGGCTATTTCAGAAGCTAATGTTTTATAAACTCTGGAAGGAATTTGATCGGGACCTGGTGCTTTGTTTTTACTTATGCTTTTTAACTGCTGCTCTATTCCGCGACATGAAATGTTTATTTCGGGCATTTGCTCACTGAAAGTGTTCGGCGGTGGTTCCACTGCGTTTTGCGACGATGAGTTGAATACACTTTGGAAGAAGGTGTTTAAAGTGTTGGCTTTTTCTACACTGCTGGTGACTCTGATTCCTTTATCATTTTTAAGTGTGTGCACTGTGGACTTATTTCCCTGAAGCTCTCTCACATATGACCAAAACGCTTTAGGATTGCTATCTAAATATTCTCCTAACATCTTGCTCTTGAAATGTGATAACGCTTGCCGACATGATTTCCTTGCTAATGCTCTCGATTTTTTATAGTTTTGAACTAGCTCATTTTTTTCCTCTACCGATAGACCCCGTCTGGCATTTTTCATCTTAGCGTGGCATACCCTTTGTCGCTTTAGTGATTTCCTAACCTCCGCGTTATACCACCTTGGCTCTGTATTATCACTAATATATTTACTTGGTATGTATTTATGAACTGCGTTACGGGTGACCTCAAGAAATTCTCTCCACGAATCCTCTGTATTTAATCCTTTGCTTTGTTCGCTGAATACATTAAACGCTTCCCTTAATTCCTCTTTCATACCGTCGTAATTTGCCTTGCCAAATAAGTACACCCTCCTCCTTGGTTTATAATGTCTTTCAACGCCTACAATAAATTTCGCATGCACTATTTTATGGTCACTAATTCCTGTGTCTGTAACTGTATTTAGAACTCTCTCGGGTATATTTGTTGCTAATAAGTCTAGAATGTTGTTTCCCCTGGTCGGCTCTGTTACTAGCTGTTGTAAAGAATGTGTCGTAAAGGTGTTCAACAGTGATTCGCAATGTTCCTTATCCTTACCTCCTGCAATGAAACTACACGTATTCCAGTCTATCGAGGGGAGATTGAAATCTCCGCCTACTATTATTCCTCTATCATTCTTCCCAGAAAGTAATGTGCGTATCTCTGACTCTAGCTCTATTATAGAATTGACGTCTGCGTCCGGTGGCCTGTAATATGCACCTACATATATCTTTTTTGCGTTACTACTTTTACTTTTAACGGAACACCAAATACTTTCTACATTTCGCTCTGAAATAAGTTCTCTTCTACTGACATACGGGTCCTTCACAGCTATGAAAACTCCTCCTCCGTTTCTGCTTACTCTATCCTTTCTGTATACTGTAAAACACTTCGGAAATACTTCATGATCTGATATGTCCTTCGAAAGCCAGCTTTCTGTACCTACGATTATATCTGCATTAGTACTCTTAATGAGGTGGTGAAATTCTGCTACTTTATTTCTTATACTACGACAATTCACTACTATCACTGAAATTTTTTCTTCCAATCTGTTTCTCTCTTGGTGCTCCTTTCCAACTAAAATTTTTCTCGATAATTTTTTGACGGACAAACTATTTGGTCTACCTCTTACCTTTGATGAATTATCATGTTCGTTCTCTCCATGTGTTTTTCTCTGACCTTCTAAAACTACTCTGCATGTTCTGTCAAATTCTTGCACGATTTTTCCCCCGCGGATTGACCTGCACTCTGGGCTACCACCTGAGCTAAACCCTACGTGTATGCTCCAGTATCCTACTCGCTACCTTAGACGATGCCTCGTCCGTGTAGTGGACACCCGAGCGATTCAGGGGCACCCGACACGTTTCCAGCTCCGGCCCGAGGTCCAAAAACTCAGCTCCCTCGCTCCCACAGACTTCACGGAGTCTCCGGTTTATGCCTAAAACTCGGCTCCAAACCATCGACCCCCGATCCGTCCTAGGTACCAAGCTACATATAGTCAGCCTCATATCGATACCCAGACCTCCACGAACACGGTGGAACTCGGTGCATAGATCCCTTACGGAATCCATTACATCCTCGGACCCCCGTTTCGCGGCGTCGTTAGTGCCGACATGGGCGACTACGTGCAGCTTGGAGCAGTTAGTGGCACTGACCGTTGCTTTCAACGCCTTCGTCACCTGGGGCACCGTACCTCCTGGTATACACCAGGAACGTACCCGTTCTTCGTCACCTTTCCCTCGGGATTCACCACCTCCTTCCCGACGGGCCCTGGCACGCATCGAGTCCGCTACTCGGCGGACATTGGAGCTACCTATCACTAATACTCCCTCCCTTCCCTCCCGACTCCCAGTCGGCGAAGTCTCCGGAGGCGGAGCGTTCGATGCGCCGACCTCCGCCAGCCCATCGAACCTATTACTAACGGGGAAAGGCTCAGCCTCTGCCTCTGCATTTCCCCGTTTGTGTAGTGTGACCCCACGACTCCTCCTACGGACCACTTCCCACTCTCCCCCGGATTCGGAGGTAGGCTCCGCTAGAGGCTCGGGTGTGCGGGGAACGTCCTCAACCCTCCAACCCACGCCAGTGTAAGGGCTCGCCCCCGCACCAACGCGTGCGGAAGGCCTTGGCCGACCCCCACTCCCCCTCGACCGTTCCAACGTAGTCACCAGCCGTTTCACGAGAGAGCGAAGACTATCCACCGTCTTCTCGAGCTCATCGACTCGAGCCCGCAAGGGCTCGCTATCGGGTGAGTCACGGAAGAGGTTGACAATTGACCTAATGGGAGTCATCCTAATCTAACTCTAACTATCTCTCTCCCTTAGACTCGCAGCGGAGCTATCTGGTAAAAGAATCTACTATTTACTACACACTAATAAATAACTAACAAGGCTCTTGAAGAAACGAGCAAGCAAGCAAATACAGACCACAGATTATCACCAGAAAACAATTAACCCAAAGGGGACAGGGACTAGGAGGATTTAAAAAAGATAGAAATTGCAAAGCAAACATGCAAAAACATTCTGTTAGTAGGGTTAGCTTTAAGTACTCATACCAACA
This sequence comes from Platycnemis pennipes, assembly GCA_933228895.1. Lineage (NCBI taxonomy): Eukaryota > Metazoa > Arthropoda > Insecta > Odonata > Platycnemididae > Platycnemis > Platycnemis pennipes. The sequence continues at coordinate 27,628,064 of OW121849.1, forward strand.
TGCAGCTACCAATGCTATTCATTGCTACTCTCCGATAGGACATATTTACCGTTATTCGTATCTCTTATTGTGCGAGGGAAAAAGGACATTTTGAATCGGTCAGTTCGGCAATCAATTTCTCTAACTTTATGATTATGGTCATGTCTGCCATAGTAAGTTGGGGTTCGTAAAATATTTTTAACATCATCACTGAAAATATTGCCTTGGAATTTGTGGAAGAGATTAAGTCTAAATTTCAACCTGCGATCTGACAATGATTCCCATTTCAATTCATTTAATAGACTGGTTACGTTAATATAATTATCGTCTCGTCCCTTTACAAATCTTGCCGATCTTCGCTGCACACGTTCAAGTTCATTACTTAGACCGATTTCGTAGGGATCCCATACACTGGCAGCATATTCCAAATGAGGTCTAACAAGGGAAAAGTAGCTGATTTCTCGTACATGATCGTCACATTTACCCAATACTCTTTCAATGAAACCCAGTTTGCGATTCGCTTGACCCATTATTTCACGAATGTGTTTACCCCAGGAAAGATCATTTGTCAGTCTTATTCCAAGATATTTAATGGATTCCACGTTTGTTAATTCATTATTACTTATTTTGTAAGTGGTACTGTCATATCACGCATTACCGGCAATGGTCGAGACTGGAATTGCGTGATTAGCATAACGGCTCGAGGGTTTTACTTCCATTAAAATGAAGGCCCCAACTGCTTAGGTTATATTTACAACTACATCTACGTAATATCATGCAAGCCATATCGAAGGTGTGAATCAGGGGGTGAAAATCACTAGGCATGCAAAAAATATCTACCTCTCTAACCTAGCCATAGCGGCGTGTTTCCGACCCTTCTACCATGATTGGCTTTTTTCTCGCGTTGCGTTTAAGGTTTCCCTATTAACCTTAAATAAATATTAAATCTACATTTACTGAGTACCCTATAAGCCAACTGGAGGGTGTATGTGGAACGGGGTGAAAGGAAACAAGCATGAACCAATATTTAAACTTCCACCACTTAAAGACACGTTAAGCATCAACTAGGCACTTGCAACTAAATTACCACTATTAACCAAGGAATACAATTTTTATCAACAGATTAGGCATTCGTGAACACGTATTAATTTGAAATTCCCATTAAGCATTCGCGGGTTACATGAGATATTAGAGTTAAGAACACTTTTCAGATACAACACTGACTAAGTACATATTACCCATCTTTCGAGGTATTATTTTGCTTATTATCATCTCTTATTGCTCTCAGGCAGAAAGGCAATTTTAATCTCTCCTCTCCTGATCTCGTTTCCCTGATGGAATAGAGCGTAACATGCACAGTTTAAAAGATTTTAACAGTCACATCAGCTTCAAATCTGCTGGTGAAATTTCTAATAGGTAGACCTTTGAACACATGCATCTTATTATAAACTATGTGGTTTCATATTCATTTGTAACAATATTTTATTTTTGCATCGAAACAAATAATTCACAAGTTCATAGTTACAATCAGCGGATGAATCAAACTACGTGAAATAACTGCAGAGGTATTGCAGGTTATAATAATCAAGCGTTTTAACTTTTCATTTGGGGGCCTGGTGGCCATTCAGCCACGGTGAAGTTTTTAGTGGATACAAAACTCACTGCCGACCAAATGACCCAGATGCCAAAATAAAAAAAAAAAACCTTCCGCATTTAATACCACCTGCAAGTGACGTCGTGTCTGACGGCTATCTGAGATATCATTCTGGACGCGAGGGACACGTTTCCTTCGTGCCCTGGCGACCGGCTTTGGGAGCCTTAATTCGAGTGACCTTGTTTCCTTGCAAGGCGAATTCAAATCGAGGAACATCGTCCTGCCCCACAGAAGGTACGTCTTGAAATCAGAATACAACACACGTACTTTACTTCGGAGAGAGTTGGCTCACGGAAGATGTACGAATCATTTCAGGGCTGTCGGGATCATTTTGTTTTAAGATTCTGGGATTCATTCAGTTTACTCACGCACAAGTAACTATGTTCTCCAAAATTTAGAGTGAAAATGTATACACAATCTCAATCGAACCTTTTATGCATTCTGTTAAGTAATAAAAAATTATTTTAGTTTACATAGAATTCTTCATTGGATGTTACGTTCATATTTGCAATTTTATGTTGAGGTAATAAAAACATACTTTTGCGATTTGAGAAAGTCTATCGCTCTAAGTGGATCTCAGGTAAAAAGAGGCCTCACGGACCATTCCAACCGTATTTAACAATAAAAACCTAGAAATCTCAAGTTTGACCAAAAAATGAATCGGCGTGAATTCCTACAGAGATGTTCCTCATTTGCATATCTCTGAAGTCTGAAGACTCGACATTCACACCTTCCGCTCATGAATGAAATGCTTTCGCTCACGTTACCGAATTCTTAAAATTACTTCTTATTTCTGAAAATTCCGTATTCTGTTTTTGTTTTTATTGGACTCGACGGCCGAGTTTTGCATATTTAAACCTCCTTCCCAACCTTCCGTAAAATTATCAGATAAAAGCATTTGTTTCCCGGGCGCTCAGATCAGGGATTCGTAGGGGTGGTTTCGGGGATTGAAAGGCATCCTCCAAAAGCGTTTTCTTGATTGGAACTCTATTTAATTTTTTTTCAAAAGAATGGCAACCGAAAATGGTTTCGGCCTTTCCCTTTCCAACCTTATTCTCTTCCCTCCGACGTCCTTCCCTCATAACTCTCCACTCGGCATTTCCTTTCAGTCGCGGTTCGGTGGAAGCCTATCTTGGTGGTTTTACAGACAGACCTTTCTTCCTCACTCCAACAGTTCATTGAGATTCCACTCACTCTCGGGGCCAACCCTCCGAGCCATCGAACATAAAGCAATGCGGGGAACAAGACGTTTTAACCTAACCCGACTCCTTTTAGAAAAAGACCCTTCCTTTGCCTTTTCCGAAGTTTATGGATGACGATTTCCAGAGGCCATAGGAGGACTCGCCAGTTTCGAATCGGCCCATTTTAGTTTATTGATGATGATTCAGTTTACGGTCTCTTAGTTGAAACGCTACGGTAAATACCTTAATTTTATAATATGTCTTGTGTTTAAAATACAACATTTGTGAACATCTAAAGAAGATTGAAGACTCTTTAATGTATTTCGATACGTTAAATATGAGGAAAAACTAGAGAAAGATTTTTGGAGAAAAATGTATAATATTTTGATTTACTCCACGCTAAAGGATGATTTTGCTATTAGGATTGTTGCAACACGGTTTGCATTCAGTAGTCTAGTATATTTCTGCATGTCAATAGTGCATGTTTGGTGATCTTTACCCCCTGCCACACACCTTCGCGGTGCCTTGCAGGGTATCGTGTAGATGAAGGTTACACGCTATATGGAGTGTGTGCGATTTGAGGCAATATTGCAAGTGAAGCTGCTATGTTTACAAGGTGATTTTACTAAAGTCATCACTGAAACCAGTAATAGAGTTAGCAACAATATGACAGTGACTGTTACGGTGGTGAGTAACGTGCGGAATCAATTCCTCTCACACTAACCACTCATCACACATCGTTGGTGACTTTTCAACCCCCGCCGCACACCCTAGAGGTTGTTTACAGGGTGCTACATAGACGTAAAAGCAGGGTAAAAGTAGATGAAACATATCAATCGGAAAAAGATAAAAAAATGCATCAAAACTAAGGAGCAGACTCTTGATATAGACTTAATCATTTCCAGCCCTTCAATAATACGGGAAAGATTTTGGAAAATCGAACCAAACAAAATATGATTCCTCAGTCAACCACTATTTCTATCCACCCTCATACGACGTTATTTGCTTTCTCACCTTCCTCCCCAGGAGCCGATGGATGCTGCTCAACCAAAAATTAAAAACTCCGCGAACAACATAATGTTTCAGCAATATTCTTCCGATCTCGGATTCGTACACAAAACGCATAAGACTAATCTAAAGGACTCTGAGCTTCTTTAAATTAATTAAAGCGCTCAAGGGAAATACATAGGAGAGCAATTATAACTCTTGAGGAACGTACATAAACAGAAGAGAAAAAGAAAGCTTGCGAGCTAAAATGATGAATAGGATGTGGTGAGGTCTCATTAACAAACTCCATCCAATCATTAATGCGGCAGTAACGGGGAAAAATACTACAGTGAATCATGAACATTCTTACGCAAGGAATAAATCCATGAAGCCGAAAAATATTAAATTCGTAATGTAAACTGAAAGGAACGCCAAATTCCCAAAAATATCTTCCTTATTTTTATTGTACTCTATATTTTTCCGATCCCCCAGGGCAATCATATCCCCAGTTCTGGTAAATCGTACATTTTCTGCCGTTTGCCTCCTCATCTATTCCATAACAATACATTTTCTTTTTAAAGTTAAATGAACCGATTTTCCTCATCAGGAAGACTCTTTACCATTACTTTGAAAGGTTTATCTAGTATCCGATTCTCTTGCTGATTTCTCAAGCATTCCCCAAGGTTTCCCCAAGCTTTGCCTTTCCAAAATCCATTACTAACAAAACTGATTATTCAGGTTTTTTCGCCGCCCTGTACATTAAAAATTAAAAAAATATTTTGCGCTAAAAATATTTTGCGAACCCCAATTTACTATGGTAGACTGGACCATAACTACAACATTAGAGGAATTGATTGCAGAACTGACAGATTCAAAATGTCCTTTTTTCCTCGTACTATTAGAGATATGAATAGCGGTAAATATATCCACTACAAGTGTAGCAATGGATAACATTGGTAGCTGAATGTTGGTATAAGGACTTGAAGCTAACCCAACTAACAGCAGGTTTTTGCAGGCTTAGTTTGCTATTTTTATCTTTTAGGTATAGAGTTCAGTTTAGACTAATATATTAATACTAATCCTTTTAAATGCATGATATGAAGTGCATGTTTGGTGAGAATTCACCCCCTGCCACACACCTTTGTGGTGGCTTGCAGGGTATTATGTAGATGCAGATGTACATGTATGGGGTGTCCCTAGCGCTCAAAAATCGAACATCGACAGATCATCTGCAATTCCCTAGCAACGGTTCTGAGGTGAATAATTACAGATGCAACCTTATTCAGGCGCAAAAAGTGGCTCACGTCGCCCATTTCCCACCGCAGACCGGCAGGCCTTTTAAGCCCTCTTCTTCGGACGCTGTCACACGCAGGCATCGTCGGTCGTCACCCTTCCCCTCGGACATTCCCTCTCCCCGTCCACGGATTCCCACGGAAACTCCGGGGCGGACAAGACTGCGACGCTCGCACACCCAATTCTGTCCCACGTGCCCATACGAGACTACTCCAAGCCCATCAACAACAGCCCCACAGCTGATAGCTAGGCCTCGAATGCGATGCATTCGACGGGTCGGGCACCTCTTTTCCCGCGACTCCCAAACGGAGGGGTGCGCCATGGCAATGCCATGTTTCCCATGCGGGGATTCACCTCCCATCCCCAAGCCCCGTAGTGAATGGAGGAAGAGCTCTTCTACATGACAACTTATTTACGCCAAGTCGACATTTTTTCAGATATCCAGGTTTATATTCGAAGTATTTGATGATTCAGCGACTACCTTGAGATGATAATAACAGGAATTAATATTTGGGAAAAAAAATCACCACAGCAATCTTACAACATCAATAAAACCAAAGTCGTTAGAGTTCAATTAGTAAAATAGTTTGGTGTTACACTTACTAAATATTTATCGTGCGGGAAAAACCACTAGATATGCGGTAAACTAACAAAAGCACTAGAATGTTTTAGAGAGTGTTGGGGAAATGCAATGAGAACACGAAAGAGCGATGTGACTTTTCACTTGTTAGAATATGCAGTGAGTATGTGGAATTCCACTGCATTAATTTTGATCACAATACTAGACAGAATGCTTTGAAGAGCAGCTAGGCTTGAGGAAAGGTGTTACGATAGGCTTAACACTGAATTAAAATTATTTGTAAAAATACTTTATTTATTACAGGAATTAAATTTATTTTCTAATTTTAAACTGAATAGATAACCGGTAAAATAGTAGCCAACATAAGATTAGAACCCTCGATTTTTAATCCACGCACGGTGAAGATTCAACCGCGACACACTCTTACGGAGGCTTTTGCGGTATTGTGAAAATGCTGATATAGAACAGCGATAATTAATAGAATTAAGTTGCTCTAACAGGGGAGGTTTACTACACCTTAATCCAATGCCTAATATCAACACAATATCGAGGTGGGATACTAACCCGTGACCCAGAGTCTTTCTAAAAATTTGAAAAATGGCGATTCAGATGATATCCGCGATATAATGGATACAGCTGTAATTGTCATCCGTGTGAAAATTTGGGCTATACATTTCCCACAGGATTATTTTTAACCCGATGGTCAGTCTATTTTGAGAGGAAAGATGTCACGGAGTACTTAAACCACTCACATCAGGGTAGGGGGAGCCATTGACTTAGTTGCGAAAATTCCCAGAAAGATAACGAAAATCATACGGTTTGTATTTAATAAGACGTATCCAACGTCCTCTTCCAGATTCTAAGCGGTACCCTTCTACCCTTCGGTCAGTAGCTCAAGGCTTAGAATCTACCTTAGAACGTTTAGAAACAGCTTTACCCATAGGGCTACCAAGTCGGTTCTAGATGCTAGATATCGAAATAGCTTGACGACCACTATGTAGAGAAAGAGGAAATGCTGTGAAATGTACGGATGATACCAATAATTTTTTTACTGTAACCATATAACGTTATTTATTATCTCTCCTGCTTACAGCCACCCCTTTTTATGACATCATTATAATCGGTCAACAATCCTAGGTTAGATTTGACGTAGCCCTCCACTCGATTTTTCTATGGGCCAAGCTCTTCATATTAACGTAATTCCTCTCTTTTAGATCCCTCACAACATGTTTCATATATCTCATACGATGCCTGCCTTTTCCATTCTTCCCGTTCACTTTTCCCTCATCGATTGTCTCCATCAGGCCATTGTGTCTTAAGATATGGCCTATTAAGTTGTCCCGTCTTCTTTTTAGGGTTTTCAGCATACGTCTCTTTCCTCCCACTCTTCTTAAGACTTCTTCGTTTGTCTCTCAGTCGATTCATTTTATCTACATCATTCTTCGTTAGCATCACATTACAAATGCTTTCAGCCTTGACTTCTCTGTTGCTGTCATCGTCCATACTTCGGTGCCATGTAATCAACAATCTTCGCAGCGGATATGTCATGCTAAAATGAAAAAAATTAGTAAACATATGCCCACTGATGAGCGTAATGTAATTATTGAAAATTATAAAATTTCAAAATCCACTGCAAAGTCAGCCCTTAGTAATGCATTTGCAGAATTCAAAAGAAAAACACTTGGGGAACAATTGAAAGAAAATCCAAAAGTCTTCTGGTCGTACGTAAGGGAAGTGCAAGGCCATAAGTCTGCCGTCCATTCACTTAAAAATGATAGAGGTGAAATGACCACAAACACACTCGACAAAGTTAACTTGCTAAATTCCTTCTTCCAAACCGTTTTTAACCCACCTTCCGGGGATTCAACTGTCGTGTTACCTGACCTCTTTCAGCGGTTGATGCAACCAATTGACATTTCCTGTAATGGTATTGAAAAATTACTTAAAGATATAAGCCCCAACAAATCTCCTGGCCCTGATCAAATTCCCTCCCGCGTGTATAGAGAGTTAGCATCCGAAATTTCCCCCTACCTTGAAATAGTATTTAATAAATCCCTGACCGAACACGTCGTACCGATGGACTGGAAAGCAGCCGATGTAACACCCATTTTTAAAAGTGGCGATAGGGAGCAGCCATCTAACTACAGACCTATATCCCTCACATCCATTTCATGCAAGGTCCTAGAACATATAATTGTCAGTTCAGTCATGGGACACCTAGATAGCCAGAATTTATTGTCCAATGTCCAGCATGGCTTCCGAAAGAGCAGATCGTGTGAAACCCAACTTGCTCTCTTTTCCCACGATATTTTAGTTTCTGGCGAAAATAATATTCCAGTGGATGCTATATTTCTCGACTTCAAGAAGGCTTTTGACAAGGTTTCTCACAGCAAACTAATTTTGAAGTTAAAATCTTATGGGTTAGACAGTAACATTATATCATGGATTAATGATTTTCTGCATGATCGGGTTCAAAGGGTTGTTTTGGACGGTGTTTCCTCACCGGCAATTAAAGTCACTTCGGGTGTCCCACAAGGTAGTGTGATAGGTCCACTCCTATTCCTTTTGTATATTAATGATATCCAAAAGGTGGTAAAAAGTAAGCTTCGTCTATTTGCCGATGACGCAGTAGTGTACAGGGAAATTCTATGCCCGAACGATAAAGAATATTTAAATATTGACCTACAAGCAATTGAAACTTGGTGTGATACATGGCAGTTAGAATTAAACTTTAAGAAATGTCTTGTAATGAATTTTTGGAAAAAGAATAGCTCTCCTCCTACCACTTACAAAATAAGTAATAATGAATTAACTAACGTGGAATCCATTAAATATCTTGGAATAAGACTGACAAATGATCTTTCCTGGGGTAAACACATTCGTGAAATAATGGGTCAAGCGAATCGCAAACTGGGTTTCATTAAAAGAGTATTGGGTAAATGTGACGATCATGTACGAGAAATCAGCTACTTTTCCCTTGTTAGACCTCATTTGGAATATGCTGCCAGTGTATGGGATCCCTACGAAATCGGTCTAAGTAATGAACTTGAACGTGTGCAGCGAAGATCGGCAAGATTTGTAAAGGGACGATACGATAATTATATTAGCGTAACCAGTCTATTAAATGAATTGAAATGGGAATCATTGTCAGATCGCAGGTTGAAATTTAGACTTAATCTCTTCCACAAATTCCAAGGCAATATTTTCAGTGATGATGTTAAAAATATTTTACGAACCCCAACTTACTATGGCAGACTGGACCATAATCATAAAGTTAGAGAAATTGATTGCCGAACTGACCGATTCAAAATGTCCTTTTTCCCTCGCACAATAAGAGATACGAATAACGGTAAATATGTCCTATCGGAGAGTAGCAATGAATAGCATTGGTAGCTGCATGTTGGTATGAGTACTTAAAGCTAACCCTACTAACAGAATGTTTTTGCATGTTTGCTTTGCAATTTCTATCATTTTTAAATAGTGTAGTTCTGACTACTATATTAATACTATTCCTTTTTTATGCATGATATGTAGTGCATGTTTGGTGAGAAATCACCCCCTGCCACACACCCTTGTGGTGGCTTGCAGGGTATTATGTAGATGTAGATGTAATAGAATGCTCCAGATGTATGTTATAAAGAAATGTATTTTCACTTCCACGCTTGTATTTGCAGCTATAAGCAGGGTTTTACTTTGGTAAAATTCCCTTTTCACCTGGGAAATTCTACTGGCAATTTCTCTTTTACTGCGTCCATTGCTAGTTACTCGCTTTCCCAGGCAACATAACTCTTCAATCTCCATGAGTTTTTGTAGCCCTAGTTTAACATTGATCCTGGCTTCTTTTCTACTATGGCTTACCAATACTTTAGTTTTCTTATTATTGATCTTCAGGTTATTTATGGCCATTGTCCTTTCCATATTTCATAGTATCTTCTTCAAATCTTCTGTTTCTGACATGACTGCTATGTCCTCGACGAATCGCAGCATGATGATTTTTATGTCGTACTTTCCGTCAAATGCTTCAATTCAACGCTACCTTCATCTTCGATACCAAGTGATATTTGCCACGTCGCAATGACACAGCCACCAAGACAAATTTTCATTCGTATAGTCTGTTTTGCAAACGGAGTGTCGCGGAGCCCTCGGTGAATAAGATGAGGACGGGGAGGGGTAAGGGGAAAAAAATACTTCACCGTGGGATACCGCTGCGGGGGATACCCTCCTTTCATTCACTCGTGGCCAATCCCTCACGCCTCCTTGCCCCGCCCGGAGATTTCAATACTCGTCTCCATGCATCGCAGGCGTGCGATCAAGGGGCTCTTCCTCTGCAAACGTGTTATGGCGTGCGTTGCGGGGCCGAGCCGTATCACGCTCTCTCCGAGGAGGAACCAGTTCACGATCGAGAGGGGTTGAGCGATTCTATCGGGCTCACTACGTGCGCGCGTGGGAATTTTTTCGTCGGCAGCTGCTTTGCGATTTATTTATCCTCCAACCCATCGAAAGTGATGGTGGGGGGAGGCGTGGTCGATTAGGCAAGATGAGATATAAAAATCATCGTAATAACAAACGAGGGCGTCCAAAGAAACTTGGTATAGTTGCTACGATGTAAAATACTTTAAAACAAATAAAGCTCCGTAAAGCTCCCCTAATTTAAAAAAAATACAATCATATCTTGTAAACTAACCAGGATCATGCAAATATGTAAAAATACTACAATCTATGATATATATCCAAATCATCTTCACGGTAACTTCGGCTAAAATCTAGTGATGTACCTTATATTTCGCAGAAAGAATGAAACTTTCTTAATATATTAGTATCACTTATTACCATGAAAGGACGAATTGAGCTCTCTTTTGAACGAGTACTAAATACAGCCGTTGCTATTCGCTGATGAAATAAAACGAGAATGCCAACAGTTCAGAAAACTCATGAGAACGACTATCAATTCGAATGCGATATTAAATTGCTAAGTACAGCTGATAATTATGTCTCAGATGCACCAGCTGAAACTATTTTAATAAACCATACATTATAAGGAGATAACGATTAATGTATTTAGGAAAGTTTTTTTTTCTAATCAGTTATCAATTCGATAATGTGTAGTTAATAACCACATGGTGGCATGTGACCCTTATATCTAACGTGTTTGCATGAAGTTGTAGCACTGCTTCTCATAGTTGCATATACGTAGTGCATGTTTGGTGATCTTCACCCCCTCCCACACATCCTTGCGAAGGGTCGAAGGATATTTTGTAGACGTAAGTATATTTTCAAATCGTCGTGTTTCGACCAGTGCATAATACTTTTTAGCATAACAGATAAAGTATGTTCGGTGTGAATCACCCCCTGTCACACAACAACCTTTATGGGGGCTTGCAGGGTATTATGCAGATGTAAATATAGAAACAAAGAGAAATATTCCACATTCCAGTACGAAATTAAACATGAAAACTAAATATAGTCATTCTCAGAAAGTCTGTCTTTTAAGGGCAGAAAGATAACAAAATGATAACAGACAATGTCATCAAACGTTGCAGCAAAGCTCACAAGTCACGATAGTTCCAATAAAGTTTTCTACGACAGAACAGAACGAACTTCTGTGATAATACTGATTAGATGACAGAGAGGGGATTAAGCATTATCTAAATATGTTTGTCAGATATCCGAACTTGATTTAAATCACGTCCGTCAAGGCATTGCTCTAGGGTATTGTTTTGAACTGGCATCACTGCCTCAGATCTAGTTTGATAGGCCTTTTCCCCAACATAACACACAACGAAGTAGCTGCTACTATTGGCTTATCAAAACATTCTCCGTTTTTTATGCATAGGTAAAGTGTGTCTTTGGAATAATTCCGATGCAAACTCGAGCTTCCACAAGGTCATGGTGCATGGTGCACGTTTGGTGATCTTCGCCCCCTGCCACACACCCTCGCGGTGGCTCGCAGGGTATTTCGTAGATGTAGATGTCATTTATAATGAAAATAAACAGGAAATTTCTAAGAGCTCGAACACATTGTTAACCCTTCATTGTACGTACTTTCAATAATGTCGAGATAAAAAAATAACCACAACCCTCCCCTGATAGATCCATTCTCGAGGATCCTTTCTCCCCCTCCAGCAAAGCCCGATGACTAACCTCAAACGCATCGCAAACTCCCCTTGATGCTTTCACCCGATTACCAACCTGTCTCTGAATGCAGTGCACGACATACACGTGTTGAACGGAACTCCTTACCCACCCATTCCTTACTAGCACTCGATTTCGCCTCAAGCCCATTCGTGTGACCTTATTCCAGTTTTTCATCCGCGGCTGACAAACTGCGGATGCAGGCGGCGTATTGCATGCGACCAACGGGCTTCCTCGACGATGTATTTTACGAGTCGCCAGAGACTTCTTGGTAGAGAGGATTCCTTCGACGGCCGGAGAAAAACGAAACCGATTCCAGTTCCACGTGAACGTACCTATTTTTGTTTCAAAGACCTTAAAATCCAATAAGATTTATAATTCGAGGAACTCAAGTGAAGTAGGGCGATGAGATTCATTTTATGCGAATATTTTCTCTTGATTCCATTTCTTTCTATTACAGCAGCGAGACAATGATAAATGGTATATTAACTCTCACTATCAGCATTCGGTCGACAAACATGAAAAAATACTTAGGGGTCGCAGTGGAGCCGAGTTACATCTAACATGTTTCCACGTATTAGTTGCATCGTAGCTCTTAATTACACGTAATTAGTTCATGTTTGGTAATCTTAACCCACTGGGGCTCGCAAGGTATTGCGTAGATGTAGATGATGATGTTATACTACTAATTTCTACCTATGGAAATCTAATAGGCTGGAGACACACACAGCTCTCATATCGACCTTAAATAAATATCACCAGATTTCTTAAACATGCCTCGGAGAATCCTAAATAATAGCGGAGAAATTGATTACAAACCAAAAGGTATTAGAGCCCAGTTGAGCTTCCCTTGCACGTTCAAACCTTTATACTTCCAACGCACTTCGTGACCAGAATAGCACCAAGATTTGTAAATCTAATATGCTATATTTAAAAGACCTTCCCGTTATATAACAATACTCATACAATTGCACACGCTATATATAAACATTAATATAGATAAAACCGAATTTATCAGTCAGATTTTAGTGGGCATTGTGATATTGTTTTTTTAAGCGTTCATGGACCAGTAAGTTTACAGTGCGTGTGCGTAGTTTTTCTTGAAGAGATCCCTGCATTTTGCGTTAAAGGTGCACTTTATAGAGTTCATCCCGCATTGTTAATGTTAATATTTGTTTGAGTAATGCATGTTCGCCGTTTATTTACCCCCTGCCACACATCAATGAGGTGCCTTGCATGTTACTAGGTAGATGCAGATAACGAAGAATTGAGAAATTCGAGTGTGTTCGCATCCTGTTCTACATCAGCTGGACTGACAGCAGCGATACATTAATAAATAGCAACTGCCGCTTCGAAAGGTATGTACAAAGAATTCGTTTTTCCCACGCACAATACACGACCACTACCCAAAAACCCTAACTCCTAAAAAAAATAAAAATCGCACTCCACAATTATTTCCCATCGTTTTTTTTTCTTTCCTTTCCTGCAAGCATTCTTTCTCTCTCTCTCAGAAAAACGTGTTTCAAGACTAGCGCTACCCGTCGCTGCCCCACTGGGGTGACTCGCAAAGGAACAAGTAGACGTAGATGCATAAGTATCACTACGATGAAAACAGGCGTTTGTGCGGTGATTGAGTGTGCATGCGCCCTAGTGGACGATGGTTTATCACGAATACACTCGCCGCTGATGAATAGTAAATAACAAAGCCAGAGATGATTGGTCCACGTGAGTTGCACATGAGATTAACTTCCAGATCGGAAGAGGGTCGGGGATTGTTGACTGACGCACGAAACTACTTCCGTAAATGGGTTCCCGCGAAACAAACGCCATTCTCACATGACTCGATCGCCAGGGACATATATAGAAACTGCGGAGATGAGGGAAACGGGAGGACGGACGTTTTGGAATCCTCAGAGCGAGGGAACTGGAGACAAAGAGAGGGAGTGAGACGCCTAATCCCGTAATTCCAGAGTCTCGTCGGTTTAAAAGGAGTGACATCACTAAGAAATGTTCAAATAAGGACTTGCTCTGAGCCACCTTCCGGATGCTTCCATATCCTGCCTGAGTCTGCGACGAAAATGACCATTGAAAGTGGTCATCAACGAGACTCGAGATAAAACTCGTGACATTTTGTAGGATAAGCCATATGAATCAGAACCCGATGTGAAATTGTCTTAGATAAACATATTTGCTACTTGAGATATGTTATCCACACACAGCATACCCAGAAAGCCGCCAACATGTCACGTAGGAGGGGGTATTACGGTAGCAGTCTTTAATCTTGTTTGAGCTTTTCAATAGGAATTGCACTATAATATTAATGGAAGATATTTGTAACTCCACTGCATATACTACCAGCTTGGCTACCTCCATACACCTAACTATCCGATTTTCACGAGGTCTATTGTTTGATGGTTCGCGGAAAGAAAGACATAGAAAATCCGTTTATACAACAGTCTATATATCTACTGCAATGTTAATAATCAATACATCATCATCATTGGTCAACAATCCTAGGATTGGTTTGACGAAGATTTCCACTCCATTCTTCTATCGGCCAACCTTTTCATTGTGACGTAATTCTTCTCTTTTACATCCTTCACAACCTGTTCCAAGTATCTCATACGAGGCCTGCCTATTCCAATCTTCCCGTTCACTTTTCCCTCGACGATAGTCTTCATCAGGCCATCATGTCTCAAGATATGGTCGATTAAGTTGTCATAATCAATACAAACCAAATATTAAGAAGTAGGTACTCCAAAAATTTTGATGCCACACGAAACAATTCCGTCTAATTAAAAGATGCATTATAAACTGCAAACTTTTGAATGACTCTGATTCCCATCCGTGCTCTTTCGATAAGCCAATGATGTTTAAAGACTTAGGTATGGTTGCGATGGCAGGTGCCCCACAAGCATGTGTTATCGGACCCATATTTTTCCAAATTTATACCTGCAATATCACGGACAATGTTACCAGAAACATTCCCTTAAATCTAAATATGCGGTCGCCTATCGAGAGGCAACTACGAAAACGACTTCGAGACTCATTCGACCTATGAATAGTGATTCATGTGACATTATTGAGGTCTAGAATTAAATCTAAATCATGTACAGTAGCACGCTTTCTGCACTTCAGCAAAACATTTGAGGAGAAAAGTCGGTTCGCACTGCTAAAGCCTCATCCGGAGTATGCATCGGGCATTTTTAATACAATGGGGTCGTTTACCATATTTTTTATGGCCGGATCTGATAAGAGTTTGTAAAATAAAAAGACCCGTATTTTTCCGTTTTTTGACCCGTCTATTATTTCTCGAGATATAAGAGGCGAAAAACAGATGTATTTAACCTTTTCGGAAAAGTGGGCGTGGTGCAACCTCTGACGTCATTGACTTCGTCCAATCACAACTGAGCCCGCGAAGCTACTTCGCCTTATCGCAAAGGGGGGGGGGGCACACAGCTGACTCCGCTAATAGGAGCGATTGCGACAGGATCTGTGCGAGCAGACCTGCCGAGAACTCCCCTACACTCCCTTCACTTCCCCTAAAAGCAGTCAAGGACGGAAGGAAAATGACATCAATGTTATCAAAGCAGCTTTTTTGGTGGGCGTCACCTTTTGCTTATTTTAATTTTTGATTTATTAGTGAATGGGTTGGTTAGAAGATTAATTTTTTCTCTAAAATTCGTTTTTCGTTTCCATCTAACAATTGCGTGTACAAAATTGCGATTTCGGTTCCGAGTAAACGCCCCCATGTATAAACATTTGATTCGGAGACGAACTTCTCCCTGGTATATCCTATTGTGTGGCAGGGGGCGAATTTACACCAAACATGCATTACATATTTTGCATAAAAAGGATCAATAATTATACTCTAGTCTATAATATTATATAGACATTAAAGTTAAATAAAACGACGAACGAAGGCAATGTCAAACGTTTCCCCAATATCTTCCGAGGTAATCAATCCCCCACACACCCTCGCGGTGGCTTGCAGGGTATCGCGTAGATGTTGATGTAGATCCCTCCCCCAAGAGCTGGTTCTCATCTCTGGGCGGACGGAAGCGCGGGCTGCGGAGGGAGGGGAGGAACCCGATGGAAGGCGGGAGATTATTCAGTTCGCGTCCACATCGCGATCTCCCTTCCTTCCTTAAAGATCCCATGCCCGTCATCCGCCGACACGACACTGGACCCCCAGACGTCCTTTATCGCACGCCACCCCCCAAAGCCAAGAATTTCCACCCCTCACGACCCTCGTTCCAATTGCTTCCCCCGTTTCGTATGCAGGACAAGCTGCTCGAAATGGTCGGCGACTGCTTTGAGGAGGCATGGGGGATTGGCGGGAGAGAGTAATGGCGCTTTATGGCCGTCCGGTCACTCCCCTCATCCCACGTCTCTCATAGATAGCCCCCATTTCTCAACTGCAGCTCGACAGTATTCCAGTGCACGGCGGCTGCCGACAACACCAATAGTACCATATCCCGGCCCGCCGCGACCGAAATCGGCCCGTTACTCAAAATCGAAGCGACTACTTCTTTTTCCACCTCACGCCCTCTTCCTTTGGGGGGACAAGCGGTCCGTGAATTTTAACGGTACGAGGGCACAGTACAGCTACGAGGAGCTGCTGTTGCATCGTGACGTCCTCTGAGCGGACGTGAAGTGAGCGATCTGATCTCCGTGCTGTGTTTTTATGCAAAGACCGGCTTCTTAGAACCAGAGTACTTTTTTCCAGACCAGCATTCTTTGACCTTAAGGATCACCTGTTGGCTTAAGTCCCGGTTCTCATTGGCTCCGGCAAAGTCAACTCAAAGATTGTATCATCTTGACAATAGCGTCGGACAGAGTTTGAAAAATAAAGAGAGTCGTTTTTCTTCCGTCAATCTTCTGACGAGTTTCCAAGTTCTCCACTTGTATAAGCATACAAACGCATTACCCGTACACAGAAATGGCTGGACCACTACATAAGTCACGCAGGCATCATCCTCGAGGAAATACGGACAGTGTGGACCAATGGCGGGCATTTCCATAACAAAGAAATTATATTATAGTATATTTAAAGAGCTTTGAGTCCTGACTAGGTATTTTCACTTAAAGCCATCCATTTAACGACATGAGCAAAAGAGAGACAAAAGGGTTTTCACAAAAAGTACTTCTTGTGCACCAACTGAATTTGCGAATACTACTGATAATTAGCGCAGCATGGTGACGATCGGACTATTAATTGAAGCAATCATGCATATTCACGGTTATATGGCACATGAAATGTTATTCTAAATTACTCTCGAAATGATATAAGATGCTTAACCTATGCAGCAGTACTGTTTCACTGTAAAAAGCTGGCAGTAGAGATAATGCTGGTAGAGTGCCTGCCTTAGGAGAACTTAGACCAGTGTCACTAATAAATCGCAGACAAGGGGCCGCCCATAAATTATGTAAAGCTAAAGATGCACTATCGACAGGGAAGGGGTAGGGTACAGCCTTCCGTTATGTTAGAAGAAAATGCATTATAAATGCATTCTTTGTTGAAACAAGAAAAATGAAAAATATGAACAACTTTAGTGAACAAATAAGAGCACAGAGAAATAAATAAGGCATAAGTAAAGTAACTGATTTATCATTCAAAAAAAGTGAGGGCTCATTGCCAGCGTCACGCAATTCAGGGAGGGGGTTTTGAGAAGAGCTATAGGGGGGAGGGGTAAGAAAAGTGTAAAATAAGCGTTCCGTAGCATATGGATGGACCCTAACAATTGCAACTGAATTGCAGTACATAGCACTAAATTCGAAAGCGCATTGGATTCAGAAGTCGTCAAAAGTTTTTGTAGTTCTCTTGTGTATCAGGGCCGATTCGATCGTGAAAATAAGATCTTAGAGAGTGATTCTGTGATAGATGATTTAAGACGTTTTTCCTCCCGTAAACAACCAGAGACTATTTTAGGCGTCATAAATAGCATATATGTTGTGTACAGGGAGCCTAGTAGTATAGCAGTTCGGAGCAAAAGAGGAGTAAATACTTTCCGGAGAGATTGGACGGAATGATGAGGGAGAGCACTGGATCCATCCGTCAGAGCCACCTTTTCAATACCTCTATGTTAGTCCTGATGATGCTGCAGTGCAGTGGAACATGTTGACTCCTTTGCAATAAAAGATTTTATGTGGAAAAGTGCAAAGTATCATCGCTTCATGTCCTATCAACTATTGCCTCAACATGAACATCATTGCATGGAATTTTGAAGAAATTAGTTTTAAAATCTCTTTGAAGGGGCTCGGGACCACTCTACGTGAATATTAAGCCTACGCGAATAGCTTTAAACTCATGTTTGAGCATAAATTAGATAACAGGCCTTTATTGAGCAATTGCAAAAACCTAAAAAAAAGTTTAAAAACATCCACTCCAAGTAGACTTTTCTTCTGGGTGACTTATGACTTACAGTGACAAAAATACGTTATAATACTCGTGACTACCGGAACAAGCTGAGCGTACCTCACAGGAATCAAACACTAAGACAAACTGCCGTGTGCTTCACGACTGAGCTAAAGTAATTCAACCAAATATGGTCTGCGGTAATGTCTCGCCCTCGCCTTAACCACAAATGGACTACAAAAAACAGGGACGGTTGACTAATGGCTGGGTAGTACCTAGTTCCAGACGGAAAAACCCCCCGGAAAAAAAACACACGTCCATTAAATGTAAGTTTCCACGAAAATACAAATACACACGCATACACAAAGCACGAGGTGTCACGATCGCATTCGTCTCACCCACGAATCCTCGTAAATCTCGCCCGCTCCGTAGAACAGCCCACAAACGCCCGTCCACCATACTACGCCTAAACGTGGAACAGACCCCCCAGCTCCCACTCTCCCCTTCCGACCCTCCCCCCTCTCATAAAAGCCGCTTTTGAACTCCGCAAGGGGTCACTCCCTTTGACCTTAGCGTGATGAGTTCAAGTTTTTCGCGTGCCGGAATGCGGCCTCGACAGAGGGGGAAGACCGACGTCGAGGAGATGAACGGGTTATGAGAACGGTCGGATGGATGGAGGTTTGGAACGGAGGGGTGAAGCTCTCTTTCTTTCCTCGGAACACTTCTCCACCCCCACGGAGTTTGGGAGAGGGTGGGGAAGGAGTGGGGGAGGATATCATCAGCGCGTGAGTGGGAGAGCGGTGTCGAGAGGGCGACCCCAACAAGAGTAGGAGAATAAGCGGGGCATAGGGGCATCACATTCGAGAGCCGCCATCCGGAACTAAATATAGCCCACTTAAAAACTTCCTCCCGAGAGTTACATCATCGTCATACAATTTCCCGCATCTCAATTCCTCTTCTTCCCTCGTTATCCCCTCATTTTTATTGGTGGCAGCAGAGGTTCGGCAAAGAGGCTTTCGAGATGAGAGACCGCCGGCACAATGACGGGCGACATGCGGCTCTAACGTGACGCGATGCGGTGCTGGCAACAAGTAAAATTACCCTCAAACAAAAGTGCCATGAGGCCAGTGGCATCCGACCGATTATCGGCACATACAGCAATAAATATAGCCACGAAGATTTTCGATTACTGACCCAAAAGTCTTATAAGGGCTTAATTAGCTGCATGCACATCAATTTGCTACGGCAAACTTACAGGCACTATGCATTGCCATCAATGTTGCCCCATGCGAATTTAAGATCATCATCCCATGCGAATTTAAGACAGTCATGTCCTATAGAACACAGGATTCACAAACGCAGTGAACATCACTTTCCTGCAGCCTCTATTACCCGAGAAGAAAATTAGGCGATTCGCTTTGGAATCGAAGTTGATTTTTTTGCCTGTCGACAGAGAAAATAAAAGAAAAAACGCTACTTCAGTAATCGTAGGAGTACATGGGAAAAAATTAATTGAACATTTTTATAATTTTAAAGCAGTAATTTATTAAGAACGTTCTCACTAATTTCCCTCGTAACTTATTTTAGCGTCAGTGAAGCCTATTATTAACGCAAGTTGGTGTCAGTAAGCGCAGGTAGCCCATTAGATACAACAATTGCAAACCAGAAGTCCTTATACTTTGAATAGGATAGTGCTATGCTATCGAAAACAATAATAAATATACTATAAGACCACTATCCTAACGAAGAGCTATAATTTGACGAACCGGGAACTGAAGAAATTAGAATTATCAAGTAACATGATTGCGTCAGTGATAGCAAAAGGCTTTGCTTGTCAAGATTTTCATCGGATCTCGTTCAATTATGCACCTGGGATGTAATTAGGGGACACATTTTTCTTTTATGGGAAAAAGAGCGATAGTCAATTCATTATCAATGTTAGCAAAGATGAGTTTGCTTTCCCACGCACTGCGGTTCAGGTCTGCTCCGTCTTTTTTTCGATGATTCAGTAGTGTATAGGGAAATTAGGAATGAAGATTACAGTCAATCTTTAGCAAAGGATTTAGATGCGATTGATAATTGGAGTGGTACTTGGCAGCTTGAATTAAATTTGAAGAAATACACGGTAATGAACTTGTAAAAAAATAATAGCTTCTCCCTAAATACTTAATTCATCAAACAAAATAAAATATCCAACTTAAATCTATTAATTATTTAGGCTGACGCCATCACAGAAGACTTGTCATGGGAAAACATCAGGGAAAAAAAAGTATAGGAAACCATTGACTAAGACTCGTAAAAAGGGTTCTAGACAAATGCGATGAGAGTGTGCGAGAAAGATGCTACCTAACAATTGCCATGCCTCATTTAGAATATGCCGCTAGTACATGGGATTCATTCGAGTAAGTTACGATAAAGGAATTAGAGCGTGTATAGAAGAGATCAACAAGATTTGAAAAAGGCTATTATGGTAATTTTATTATTGCTACGAGAGTAAAAGCAGAACTAGGAAAAGGAAAGAACGCAGGGTAAAATGTAGGCTAAACCCTTAAAGTTCATTCGAAGGCGTTAGTTATGGAGGACGTTAGGTAGATATTAAGAACCACGTATTATGCCGGTTTTGATCAGGTATTCAAAATTAGGGAGATAGATTGTCGTACCGATAGATTTAAAATGCAACTTTTCCCACGCACCATAAAAGAACACGACAGACAGCTTAGCAAAGGGATAGGTAGGTAGAAAATTGGTACAGTAGTCTGTAGTGTATGAAGCATGTTTTACCATTACTAACCTATACATGCTAGGGAAATACAGATAAATATATTCATAAAACCAGTAATCTCTTAGCCAGTAATCACTTAGTTACCGTGTAGATACCAACCTAGTTGCACAAGACGCTGATGTCTAACATGTGTTCAGAAGTTTGATCAGAGAACTAGACAGTGTGCAGCGTAGAGCAGCTAGATTCGTTGAAAGGTGTTACGATAAATTTAGCAGTGTATCAGAATTAATAAAAGAATTAGGGAGGGAACCATTATCAGAGCCTAGGTTAAAGTACAGATTAAACCTTTTAGAGAAATTTTAATCGGATAGCTTTACTGAAGATGTTAGGCATATATTAAAAACACCACTGTATTGTGCTATATTCGACCAGACAATTAAAATTAGAGAGATAGATTGTCGCACTGATAGATTCAAAATGTCAATTTTCCCGCGCACCATAAGAGAGAACAATAGGCAGCGTAGCAAAGGGATAGGTAGGTGACATATAGTAGAGTAGTCTGTAGTGCATGATGCATGTATTAACAACCAATCCCTTCATTACTATTTAGATACTAACCATCTAGTTGCATGAGACCTTATTGCGTAGCATGTTTCCATTTATTAGCTTGTTTGCATGTTTGGTGATCTTCCCCCCTGCTACACAACCTCCCGGTGGCTTGCAGGGTATCGCGTAAATGTAGACGTTGTAGCATTGTAGCTCCCAGTTGTATGCAAGCAGTGCATGTTAGGTGATCTCCATGCCCTACCACACACCCTCGCATGTATTACGTTTATTAGATATAACCAGAACATCCTTCGTTACCGTGTAGATACTACCTGCATTTTTGGTGGTTTTCACCCTCTGCCACAAACCCTTGCGGTGGCTCTCAGTGCATGATATATATGAAGAAGTCGATGCACCTGGGCTCGAGTACGGCATATTGTCTGTCAAATATAAACTACAGCCGTACAATACTGCTGAAGTATTTAAGAAAAGGGGGCATTGCCCCCGCGGGCCCTCCACCGCCCCCTCCGGTTTTTAAAACTTAGGCTTAACACCGGAGGCCCGCTTTTCATCTAGCAAATTATATTTTCCATTTTTAATAAACAGTTCACTCATACCCTCTGATAAGGCGGTAGAGTTACACTCCAACCCCAAATCTTTCCTTCAGTAGAATCTTGGTCCATGGGTAAGTTAATCATCTAATTTTGAGTTAAACCTTGTACATAATCAGGACCATTGTAATTCCTCTCACATTTTTATTTATCAAAGACATACGTGACTATTCCTCCTTGGATTACAGCTTTGTAATACAGTGGGCATTTCATTTTCCCAACCTCCTACATAAGAACATTGCCAAAGACATTCAATGAAATTTGTTTCTATTGATTGCAGTGCGTAAATCTACTAATTATTATTCGATGAGAGATATTTACTTTTCATTTTCTTTTAGTAATCCCGCCAAGTGGGACCACTTTTTATCTCATTTCTTGATACCTATCACCTTTAATGTATTTTTTATAATTTTACTTTGCCTGAAGAATATTATTATCATTATGTGTTTTAAACATTATTAAGACTGAAAACAAAAATTTGCTCACTTCTTAGTTACTCTAACGCAATCAAATAAAATATATATACCTGGCGAATACAAAAATTAAGTTTCAAGTATCAGAGATCATTCGGTTGAAATACGAAGAAAAATCGTCGTTAGAAGAGCCAATGACTTTTGCGATGCATCCGTTTCACATTAGCTGCAGAACCTACCGATAAAATGAAGTATCTCACTGAAACGCCTTTCAACAAATATCTATACCAATGTTTTAGTAAGATCCAGTGAATATCTTTAAAATAACCTCTAGAAATCATTTCCATTCACAGAAACTACATGAGTTGGTTTAACCTAAACTCTCCAAGGAATAAAGATTTAATTCTGGAACTGAATACGATACAACATAAACGGCATCTTTTTAGGGGACCGATAAGATGAATTTAGTATAAAATTTCGGATAGGATTTTCAAAAACCTCGAGTCATTTCATCAAGTTCCCTAAGTTTCAGCTAAGAAAAGTGTGAAACCTGCAACAGTAAATGGATGTCGGCGTAACGCTTCAAAATAGCATAATGAAGTAAGAACTGACAGCAATTCTACACAGGAAATTTAAAATGTCAACGCCCATGCTATGATAGCTAAAAAAGGATCGCTCACTTCCGTCGTTGGTAAACACGCCGTTGGTACTTTACGGAGAGCGAATTCGGCTTCACGAACTCGGGACGTGTCACAAAATGAGGGAATTTCATCCCGCATTCTTCTGGAGCCCACGCACGGCACTAATTTCACTCAGTCGTGGGAAGGATAAGATAGGGGATGGCCCCGGAAACACGTCCGGATTAGACCGGAGCGGGCTGAGAATCGGGTTGCGCGGATTTCGGGAACACGAGAGGGAGGAGGGTTGATGAGGGGGGAGGCGGTGTGGGTTAAAAGGTGGTGTGGGCTAAAAGGTGGTGTGGGCGAAAGGAGGGAAAACAAGAGGAAGGGCTTACGAGGGAGGAGGCGTAGAGGGAAACTCCCCCCCACCTTGGGAACGGGGCTGCGGGAGGGACATGACGCCGCATCTTAATGGCGATTTCCGAAGGACTTGGGCGTTGGTGCGGATGGTGTTGGCACGTCCTCCGCTCACCCAACAGACGCGAGCAGCTACGTCCAGGCACGAACCGCGTCCACTTCGAAGATCCACGACTCACCCTCCTTCCCAGACCACCCCAATTTCCACTGAACCCTTTGAGACACCCGCTCACATATGCCTTAAACGGAAATCTTTCAAGTTCCACTAGCTCGGCGAGTGGATTACAGTGGTGATAAGAAATGATGGTGAACACAGAAAATAACCCCACCTACTACTAGTAAGTAAAAGTACTAGTAAGTACTAGTACGTACTAGGAAGAACCAATGAATATCAATTAAACATAAAATTAGGGACATTAATGTAGACGAAGTAAATGAGTTCCATCAGGAAAGAGTTACTTCAATAAGAGATAGAGTCAAATCCCCTAAAGTTACAAGACCATTCGCCGGATTTGAAAACAAAACTGGTACGGGAAAAATAAGTTAAATGACTACGTAACTGAGAAAATCACGATGTCGCAGATCCGGAGATCGCAAGGGCAACAAAGGAGATTGATGTATTTGAGGACTTATATGAAAGCAGATAGTACACAGTACTTCGACATGCACATACGTCAATGAGAGTCCCCTGAAAAGCACATCAAGACTATAATAGCACTTGGGTAGCTATTAGAACGAAGATTGTAATTTAGTCTGTTTTCCGATGGTGTAAATATCTATGATATGGGCGCTTAAATATAAAGGTCGATTAGTTGGCAAAAAATACTGAACGAGCAGCGTAATATTCGGATAGGAAGACACGTACTTGGAACGACTTATCATTGAAAAAACTTGAATATTTATTAAAATACATATTGACAGGACCTTTGAATGTTTGAATTTAAGAATGTCACAGTGAGTGCATTTTAGTGCTTAACCCATCATACAGGTTTATTTTCTTACCGTCTCCTAAGAATTGAACTTATATTTTATACATTATAATAGCATGCATTGAATAACTCACGTACACCTCTACATAGCGCAGAACGAATGTTTCAATGGCAAGTACCAAATGGCAAGATTTGTTAAAGGCCGCTATGATAATTGTATAAGTGTTACCAGTTTAATGGAAGAACTAGGATGGGAATTACTATCAGAAAGCAGGTTAAAATTTAGGTTAAACCTATTAAGTAAATTCGTAACCAATTTGTCCACAGATGACGTTAGATATATATTAAGAACCCTTGCGTATTATGCTAGGTTTGATCAGATTAACAAGATCAGAGAGAGAGATTGTCGCACCGATGGATTTAAAATGTCATTTTTCCCGCGTACCATAAGAGAGAACAATAGGCAGCGTAGCTAAGGGATAGGTAGGTGACATATAGTAGAGTAGTCTGTAGTGCATGATGCATGTAATAACAACCGAAAATCCCTTTCTTATTATGTAGATACTAACCATCTATAGCTGCACGTGACCCTATTATTATTATCTAGCATGTCTCCATTATATATCCTAGCTGCATGTCAATAGTGCATGTTTGGTAATCTTCACCCTCTGCCACACACCCTCGTGGTGGATCGCAGGGTATTACGTAGATGTACGTAGATTTTGTTTGATGATGAATCACAACCTGCCACACACCCTCACAATAGCGCACAGGATGATCTATCTATAAGCGTATGTGTAATAACGTTCGCATAGTATACTTGCATACCTTTTCGTCTCAAATTTACATATTGGGAATAATGAGAATAACAAACTATGATCCACAGGGTAGGTACTTCTCATTATGAATCACACGCAAGATAGTTCGAACAATAACACCCTCACGAAATATTAAAAGCCAAATAATGAGTCTTAACGAAAGGAAAGACCATGAAAAAAAAAGAGGACCAAAGAATATGAGTAATAATGTACTATAATTAACTGAAAATATTATCGGCTACCCGACTATCTTTCTGCTATCCGATGAGAAATGCGGGGAAAATACAAAACAACCTGTAGCACCGCCCCACTCACCGAGCCTCTTTAGCTCAGTGGTAGAGCACTGGTCTCGTAAACCAGGGGTCGTGAGTTCAAACCTCACAGGAGGCAAATATTTTTTATCGGCTACTTTAAGCTTTTACTGAGTTATGATTCACCACATCTTAGGGATTTCTTTTAATATGCTGCGGATTTTATTTTACGCGCAAATAAGTGGTCCATCTTAGTCCACCACGATATACGGTTTCCCGCAGACAACGCGGATTTCACATCCGGATGAGCTGATAAATTATTCCTTGCTGCTTCTTTTCATTAATTTTATACTGACCTGAAAAATTTTGGGCAAACAACCAATTGTTCAAGCAAAAAATAACGCCGGGCATTACACAAGAATAACGAATAATGGCTGTACATTATTATATAAAAAAACTCTTAGGCCACTCTTTACTTGTAGTCAGGAAATCTCGACTACTATTACTCTTTCGAATACAATTTAAAGAACTATTGTCGGCATTTATTCATTTGAAATTGATACATACTCCGATGAACTTGAAATCTATCCAGAATACGTGTAAATTACGGCAAAAATATTTTTTTTGGCCAGCTGAGCTGAGGTAGCTAGGTTACTCACATATAATTAGGGGCCCTATATTAACGTTCATTAATGTTTTTAATTAACGTTAATTAATTAATGTTAATAGAGGGCCTCTACATATAATCAGTTAGCAGAGCCACCTACATGGTGCGCGGCAGAGAGTGAAACGTTTCCAGGCATGCACCAAAATTCACAGAACCAAAATATATGAAATATGCACATAATATTGTAAATGAAATTTCACTTTTTTCCGATGGCATAAAGATATTGTAAGGACTCAAGCGTATTATATCAATGCACTACACAGAACAGGTTTCACGAACACCGTAAAGGTTTGTGTAAACAGACCGGTAGTTACGGAGGTAGGGCCTGTAGCAAACCCTAAAAAAGGCGCTTAGGTCCCCAATAAGGCACGCTAACTAGACCCAGGCGTCTTCAGTATGCTGGAAACTATATTGAATGAAAACAATTTCTGAACCCATAAATAAATATTACACTGCGACGTACTTTCTAATCATTTACTACTGTGTGCCTTGTGCGCATCTAACTAGCAATCGTTTTACTAGGTCCTAACATCCTACAATAATTTATGACTGCATATGCCTTCCTCAGGTATGTTTGGTGATGATCAGCCCCCTGCCACGCAGCCTCGAGAGGCTCTGTTCTCTGCCGATACATAAATGCCTATACCGTAACTCACATTCTATTACGTGCATTACATACTGCCCTAAATAAAACTGTGCAAGAGGATACGTTCCAGTGGAGAAAACCATCATAAATGAGAGAAAAATAAAACGTAAATGGAAATATAAAGAAATTTTTGGCGCGTCGATCTCCGTGATATGAAAATGCACCCAGCATGAATCAATTTACTTTCTGTATGGCAGTCCATGAAGAATTAATTCCCACGACAGCCGATCAGCGAACGTGTGCAGCGAAGATCGGCAAGATTTGTAAAGGGACGATACGATAATTATATTAGCGTAACCAGTCTATTAAATGAATTGAAATGGGAATCATTGTCAGATCGCAGGTTGAAATTTAGACTTAATCTCTTCCACAAATTCCAAGGCAATATTTTCAGTGATGATGTTAAAAATATTTTACGAACCCCAACTTACTATGGCAGACATGACCATAATCATAAAGTTAGAGAAATTGATTGCCGAACTGACCGATTCAAAATGTCCTTTTTCCTCGCACAATAAGAGATACGAATAACGGTAAATATGTCCTATCGGAGAGTAGCAATGAATAGCATTGGTAGCTGCATGTTGGTATGAGTACTTAAAGCTAACCCTACTAACAGAATGTTTTTGCATGTTTTCTTTGCAATTTCTATCTTCTTTAAATAGTGTAGTTCTGACTACTATATTAATACTATTCCTTTTTTATGCATGATATGTAGTGCATGTTTGGTGAGCAATCACCCCCTGCCACACACCCTTGTGGTGGCTTGCAGGGTATTATGTAGATGTAGATCAGTTCAATTCAAAAGTGGTGCGACAAATTGCAGTTAGAACTTAACCTCAAAAATGGTGTAGCTCTAATTTTTGGAGGAGGAATAATTCGATAGACCGATCCTATGAAATTAGATACACGAAGATCGAAAACGTTGAAACCATTAGGTATTTAGGTGTAACAATCACTAAAGATTTATCGTGGGGAAGACACATCCGCGAAATATGCGGCCGAGCGAAGAGAAAGCTAGGATTTATAAGAGGGAAATGTGATGAGAAGGCAAAAGAGCGATGTTACTTTTCAATAGTTAGGCCCCACCTTGAGTATGTAGCCAGTGTAAGGGATCCGAAAGAATTAGGTTTGATCAGAGAACTAGACAGTGAGAAGCGTAGAGCAGCTAGGTTCTTTAAAAGGTTTTACGATAGGTTGAGTACTGTTTCAGAATTAATACAAGAATTAGGGTGGGAATCATTATCAGAGCGTAGGTTAAGGTACAGATTAAATCTATTAGAGGAATTTTAATCGGATAGCTTTACTGAAGATCGGGAGTTCCCCAGGGTAGCGTAGTAGGTCCGCTTCTATTTCTTTTATACATAAACGATTTGGGTACCGTAGTTAGTAGTAACCTTAGACTTTTTGCAGACGATGCGGTGGTGTACAGGGGTATATCAAACGAAGAGGACACGAAATCACTTAGCAAGGATTTAGATGCAATTCAAGAGTGGTGCGACAAATGGCAGTTAGAACTCAACCTTAAAAAGTGTGTAGCTATCAATTTTTGGAGGAGGAATAATTCGATAGAGCGATCCTATAGAATTAATAACACGAAGATCGAAAACGTTGAAACCGTAAGATATTTAGGTGTAACAATCACTAAAGATTTATCGTGGGGAAGACACATAAGGGAAATATGCGGCCGAGCGAAGAGAAAGCTAGGATTTATAAAAAGAGTACTTGGGAAATGTGATGAGAAGACAAAAGAGCGATGCTACTTTTCACTAGTTAGGCCCCACCTTGAGTATGCAGCCAGTGTATGGGATCCTAATGAATTAGGTTTGATGAGAGAACTAGACAGTGTGCAGCGTAGAGCAGCTAGGTTCGTCAAAAGGTGTTACGATAGGTTGAGTAGTGTATCAGAATTAATACAAGAATTAGGGTGGGAATCATTATCAGAGCGTAGATTAAAATTCAGATTTAATCTATTGCAGAAATTTCAATCGGATAGCTTTACTGAAGATGTTAGGCACATATTGAAAACACCAGCGTATTATGCTAGATTCGACCAGATAAATAAGATTAGAGAGATAGATTGTCGTACAGATAGATTCAAAATGGCATTTTTCCCCCGTACTATAAGAGAACAGAATAGGCAGCATAGGAAAGGGATAGGTAGGGGAAATATTTTAGAGTATTCTGTAGTGCATGATGCATGTATTAACCCCTCAAATACTATAGATACTAACAATCTAGTTGCATGAGACCCTTTAGTTGCTTGCTTGCATGCTAGTAGTGAATGCTTGGTGACCTTCACCCCCTGCCACACACCCTCGCGGTGGCTTGCAGGGTATCGTGTAGATGTAGATGTAGATGTAGAAGATGTTAGGCATATATTACACACATCAGCGTAATATGCTATATTCGACCAGATAAATATGATTAGACAGATTTTCGTACTGATAGATTCAAAATGGCATATTTTCCCCGTACTATAAGAGAACACAATGGCAGCATAGCAAAGGGATAGGTAGGGTAAACAGTTTAGAGTAGTCTGTATTGCATGATGCATGTATTAATCCCTTAAATACAATATATACTAACAATCTAGTTGCATGAGACCCTATAGTTGATTGTTTGCATGACGGTAGTGTATGCTTGGTGATCTGCCGTAGATGTAGATGTAGATGATACTACATACGCACTCTTTTCTGCTGCAATACATAGCGATGAATGAACACCTAAGACTCGAAAGGCTAAAATTAAAACCCACGACGCAGTATGCAATTGAAATTGCGACGACGTGGTGCCTGCCATCTATGAATGAATATAATGTAGATGTTGATGTATTAATATTGAATATAATAATGATCATTTCATTTTGAGGAAATTAAAGTTCACTCCTGCGATTTTACCTCATATCTAGACCAATGAAAGTAAATAAAACTCATTCCGTCGGGTAATTAATGTGGATTGTGAGCACTCTTTGGGCGATTTCGAAGACGAAATCGGCTTTCGGGCGTTCCTCCGTGTCTGGTTGTCTCTTGGAGAGAACAGTTTCTCCAGCCATCTGCTGGCGCCTTCAGGTCAGAAGCGTCTTTCAGCTCACTTCTCACATGAAGACGCCAGCAGGATGGCTGGAGAAACTGTTGTCGCCAAGAGACATCCAGACGCGGAGGAACGCCCTAAACCCGATTTCGTGAACAAGGAACACCGCGGAAACCTTAGATCAAATTCATCTTCGAAGACACTTTGTGAAGAAAAAGATATTTTAATCACCCAACCGGTTTCAAATCATAAGCGTTATTTTCAAGGGGAGTACTCCCGGTGGTGTTTTTACACAAACCTACTTCTTTAAAAATGCCATTGTGCCGATTAGTTACTTGCAAAAAAGTATGAAGTCTCCTAGCCTTATAACTGAATGACGAGCTGAGAGAAATATTATTTCCAGGTAGCTGACGACTGATTAGGTTACCTTCTTCGTCGTGGATGTGTACCAGAGAGTAAATAGCAGAGCAGAATGCCTTGGCTGAAGTCAGGAATGACGCAACCACCAGCTGATTACCGTGCTCTGTCCCGTCTGCCGATTGGTCCCGGAGACATAACAGTCTAATACACATCCGAAGGTTGTGTTTGTGTACACTGACTACAGGAGCTAAACAAGTTTCCCCTTGCCCCGAGAGAAGACGGCAGCTGACAGCAGTGAATTGAGCCGAACACCCAAGACTTCTTCCTCTTCCCCGTCTCACAAGGAAGGCTTCACCACTACCGCCTCAGGGCACGTGGACTTTCAATGCCAAGGGAGGGAGCTGGCATTCTGTTCCATTTTCTTTTACACAACTCCACGCTCTACACGGCTATTCACGAGACCCTATTACGCTATATCTCGTGCGACCCAATGGGGGGCTCCGAAGCACCTTTCCTGCCAGACTGACCCCATTTCCCGCGACTTCACGCTCCCCACCTCCGGGGTCCACCTAGGCTTCTGGCAACAACGGTCAGCACCGAGGTCGCAGAGCCGCCTCCCCAACCCTGAGCACTTCCAGACCCCTCAACCGACCCGCTCACCTCACCCAGGTTTCCGCCAAGAATAGCGGCGAAAAAAAATACGACGGAGACCCCTCTTTACCTGGTACCCACCTTCTTTCTTCGGAGAGGAGGGGGAGGAGGAGGGGAGATATTTCCACAGCTCCATTCCAATGGAAATGACAAAAGGGAGACCGGAGAGTGAAAAGAGTTGATGGGGAGGGCCTAAGGGTGGTGCCCATGACGATGGAACGAAACAGACCATTCCCGTCGCGCGACACACAACTCTCTCCCTCATTCACTGGAATTCCGAGTCGGTTGCAACACCAAGGACGCTAGCGGACAAAGGGTCGCGGAGCAAGGAGGAAGTTGAAAAGCGGAAAATGAGAATGGGGGATGGCGCCGCCGGAGACTACCTCTCGTGCAGTACAGCTGTTGACTAGATTTCGGCACGAGGAGAGGAGGAAGTACGGAGGCAGCTGACCCCGGGTACATAAAAGGGAACGCGGGGAAGCAGCAAGAAGAAAAGGAACTCTCTCCTTCTTTAGGAGCACAATGGCGGGAAGAAGAGGGAGTCTTCGGGCAGGGCGTGCCGATGGCCCTGACAAAAAATTAGAGTGGGGGATAGAGAAAGAGAGCCCCCTTTGGGATTATACTATCCCCGGCAGACCCCCTTTACCCTCCCACAATGGACTCCTTCCCGGCACCTCCTTTCTCTTTTCCCAGTCGAATCGGTCCGACTCTCGAGGAGGGAAAGAACATCTGGAGGAGACGACGCAGTTACGACACGAAGAGGGGTGAGTTAAGGAGAGGAGGCTGCATATGAAGGCGCAAGTCGAAGTTTTCTTAGGGGGTGAGGTCGGCTCAGACGGAAGGAGCAATCCGCGGCGATTTGCATCGGCAGCTGACGGGAGGGTGGGGTGTTGTTTGGAGACCGGCCCACCCCTTTCTTGGCATTGAGGGCCAGCTGCCAGGGTAGGTAGGTGACGCAAGACCCGGCGAGAGGGAAGAGTTTGGGGGCGGAGAGAGGGGGAGGACCCTCAACTTCGGAAACTGGGAGATCAGTAGGTGACGCCACAGTGCAAATGAGCTGCAGGGTGTGCGTTCCTATTTGTGAGGCATTTCCGTAAGGATCCCACGAGTCTTCTCCATTATGATTTTGCGCACACCTATCCAGGATGCCAGGTATCGCCGAGTAGTGCAGCCATATGTGCATGTAGTAAATATCTAGTATAGTGACACTGATGATAACAATCGATTACAGAGTTGAATGGATAAGGCATCATCTGTGTAACATATCAGCTACGCTGCTCTACCTCGAGGGAGGGCCAGTGGCGTAGCCAGGTATTTCGTTCGGGGGGGGGGGGGGGGGGGTCCAAAACCAGGGGGGTCCGTGGGAATTTTTTTGAAAAACATGGTACTAACTGCAAGTAGAGGGTTTTTAACTAATTTTAAAACTTTTCATAATCGAAAAAACTTCATTTTTCAATGTGGCTGGAGTGGAAACTAGGCAGTAGACAGTCCACAGTCGAAACTCGGCCAGCTATACAAACACCGCCATTACACTACCCGAACGGCCAAACGTATCGTTTGATAATTTATTATTTAAAGAAAAGGACAAACCTTTTTTAACAACTGTATGATAATTTATTATTTGTAGACTTTCCTCCGCTCCATGCTTAATTAATTATTTTATATGTCTTAATATTTCGGGGGGGTTCCGGACCCCCCGGACCCCCTCGCTGAGCCACTGGGGAGGGCCACTGGGAATGGGTGATTAAATGCAGTTTTGTGCAACTACGAGGACTAGGAACATAGAAAAGCGAAGGGATTTTCCATCCATACCGACCACGAGAACGATACCCAGATGAACATGAAGGAAAAGGAAACTTGAAAGTATATTTCCTATTATGTACCTGATTGCCTGAGAACTACTCACCAACTTACACTAACTTCTGTAGCCTCAGCGGAACAGTCACTTTTTTCCTTTCGCGCTATTTTACATGTTGATATCGGTATTCTCGAGAACGATAAATATTTAAAAATGAGTAGATGCCTGCAGGGAACTAAGTAGATGAAAATAAGGGCCAAGCTCTTGATGAAGACGATCACGCCGTCGCCACACTTGTGCTAATGTAATTCTTGGTTTTAAACCATGGTATTTCCAACCTTCAAGTAATTTTCACAGCACTCGCAGTTTTCGAAGTTTATACATTTCTAATATCTGTCCTCTCATCGAGTCACAGACAAAAAGTACTTAATGTCCCCAAATGATCCATGATTCTAACAGTCTATTATAGTCTACTTTGCAAATCTGCATTAAAATCTATTATAGAATAGATCAAAATGCATTCTTGCGATGTTTGTAGACATTTTCCAAAAAAGAGCATAGTTCACCGAAAAAAAGGGGATAAAATGAGGGAGACAGACGACAGAGAAGCCATAAAAATAATATTAAATTATTTTTTCATTTGAATCTTAAGTTTTGTGAAATCTTAGCTTTTGTGAATTCCTCAAAATCAATTTTTCACCGAAATCCCATTCCTTTACAATTACCGTGGAAAAATAAGAAACAAAATAAAATAATAAAAAAGCCATGCTTACCATTTAAATTATTCCTCCGTTGCGCCTTTCAGCAACCTACTTCAGAGGGGAAACCACTGGAAACAAATAAGTCGCATATACGCTTTGGAATCGGAATTAAAATTCCTACCGAAGATTGCTGTCACTACGCTGGACATATACTTTCCTATCTGCCGAACAGAGGTA
This sequence comes from Platycnemis pennipes, assembly GCA_933228895.1. Lineage (NCBI taxonomy): Eukaryota > Metazoa > Arthropoda > Insecta > Odonata > Platycnemididae > Platycnemis > Platycnemis pennipes. The sequence goes on from OW121849.1 coordinate 27,661,648, forward strand.
AATCTTCAGCGCACGATCTTACCACATTGTCAACGATTCATAGTAAATAAAATTTTCGACACTCACCCATCAGCTTCGCCGAAAAGTGGTAACGGAGGCACCGATCTCACCGCAGACGTCTCTGAAAGAATGAAAAATAACTTAAAAGAAGAGATAATAGAGGTCGTGGAACAAAAATATTAAGATCAAACGAAAGGAACCATCAAAAACGGGAAGACAGTGAGAATTTAAAAAAAAAAAAAACTGCCGAAACCCGGGATTGAACCAGGGACCTTTAGATCTTCAGTCTAACGCTCTCCCAACTGAGCTATTTCGGCTGGCATACTTAGATGGCGACTAAAGCAGTACAAACCGCAAGCACCCACACTTTGTTGACTTTCCAACATGTTTGGAATCGTCCAACGGGTCCGAAATTTAATTTGTACGCTGTCACGGCTACGATTTTTTAAAACTCTGATGAGCTTTCCCATCGCACCGCTATAACCAGTATTTTTGAGATGATGGGTAAATGTACAACGCATATGTTCGCTATTTCGATCAAAAGTCTAGCCAGAAGTAGAATTCTTTTATCGCTTAATTGATCCTTAAACTAAAAAGTCGTATGAATTGCGATGGATTCTATTTTTTGCTTGATTAAGTTCATTAATTGGTATTATTACAGGATAGTGCCGCTGCTAATTAAGTAATTAGTTAATTAATTAGTCGCCAGTAATATTAGTATTTGGCGAACTTGTACGACTTTTTTCGTGTGCTTGCCATAAAAGTACTTTAACGGCCAGCGATTAGCCTTGTTTTTGTGGAATAGTGCATTTGTAACAACCAAAAGTGAACAGTGGTTTTCCACAAGTCAATGCATTTCATCCGGAGAGCCAGCCTTGTCTTAATATTAGGTTTGTCATCTTTATTACTAAGCTACCAATACGTATAGCTTCATCAAAGACTATTATTTCTGTTTTCCCCAGTCGGATTCCTTGATCCCTATCCTATACATATTCATATCAGTCTACGAAGTAGATAATGAAGCAATAGGCAACTAAAAATAGTGGTAGAAACGTTCTTACTAGGAATGGTAGGTACCCATCATTCAACTAGTCTTCAAAAATACATGTCACTATAACGTATAATTACCTTTCAACTGAAGATTAATGTATGACAAAATTTAGCAGATCTATCCCAAGTATACTGTGCTTTGATAGTGGGAAACTTTGGGTATATCAAAATTTATGTAAAATATTAATATAAGCTCGATTGAAGTCAATTGACTACAATCGAGCTTTAATTAGAAAACTGGAAGTGGGTGCACGTGCCAGGTACCTGGCATGGATAATTTCCCAAGAGAAACAAAATCCCTTACATTGTAGTGGCACCATAGTTACTTAGAAAATAGGCAAACATTTTTGACTACATTCTTAAGACTATATACAAGTTCTGAAGATCACAGCCAAGGATAACCTTATAAGTTCTTTATTGCTCGCAACTGTACTATGTACTGTTCAATACTTACTGTTTTGACCAATTCCGAAAGTACCTATCCTACTTCACAAGGAATAGAATACCCTTTAGAATATAATTATGCTAAAGGATCTCTTTAGCACATATTAGCGGAGAAGTTAGTTAAACAATACAGAAGTTAGGGGTAAGTTGGGGCAGAAATCATAGGTTTTTGGAACTTTAAAAGTGTGAACATTAAAGCAAATATTTAAGCAACTGAAAAAGAAGAAGTCAATGGCAGAAACGAGAGCATAAGATTCCCAGCATATAATGTGTGAAAGTTTCTAAAGTCTTCCGCCTTCTAAATCATCAATTTGTCAAACTTAGATAGGTTAATTTGCTTTTCATATTCAAGGGGATGCTGAATTCCTAACAATTTTGGCTGCTATTGATACTCTTGGCCTGGGGTCATGAGTCTCCTGAACACTGGAGACGACATTTAGAATCTAACCAGTCTGATTTTTGGATCACTGGCTGGCCGCCTTCCTTCATGAGCCCAAATTCAAACCAATTCCCAAGTATCTCTGAAATCCGTAGTCTCTGTTGAAATTCCTAGCTTCTTGGAGAATCTCAATGGCATCCTTAGTAAGTCTGTCCCAATAATAATATCAGCAGCAAATTAACTTTGGCTTGTCTCACTGAATTGCATGGTCTCTGGTTATGACATGCTCCATGACTGCTGATTTTTCCAGTTAGTCTAAACTGAAATGAGTTCAATGATCCTTTAATCCTTAGAGATTCCTTTAAACCATTTCCTTGGTATGGGCCAGCCTCTCCCATTTAGTGAGCAGCTCTTTGAAACACTGGTGGAATTGACACCCTCGACATGGTGAAAGACCTGAGAAACTTTCCAAATTGACGAATTCAGTAAAATAGGTAATCTGTCTGAGGAACATGAACATGGTAATAACATATTCATGGGAGAATGGCATTGGTGTAAGGGGGCTTAACAAATGCAAGGGACTTGAGACTGGATCCACTGTTAAATAAGGTAAGTAAAGGTACACAAGTAATTATTTCTGGTGTGGGATATTGTATGACACTGAAATGATCTAGGCGAAATATGATAAGAAATAATTTGAGACATTGGTGACATGGAGAAGAAAGGAACTGATAACAATATATGAAACTCAAAGGTAATCAAATGAGAATTGGCTGCGCATGGTTGGAGCGTAGAGAAAATCACAGAAGGCAGGAGAATATTCATGGACCAAGTGATTATATTCAATGATTGATTTATTTAACCCTTTCACTACTGTGTACGTACTTAGTACAATCGCACGGTAGGCTGCTGTGAACGTACCTTTTCGTTCTCACTGTAGCACTTTCACTTTACTGCCGCAAGTGACGAGTAGGTTTCTGGAGAGTGAGCCGCAGTGAAAGGGTTAATGCTGATAGACAAGGAACAATTCTGGGGAGGAGGGGATGCAGGAAGAAATGGATGAACATTTTGGATGGGATAAAGTAAGATGGGCAAATGCTGAATGGCAGTAGTCAATGAAAACCTTCTATACTCAGGAGAATGCCACCATTCCAGTACATTTCTACTGGTAGCACGTAATTTAGATTTTAAAGCTATTTTGAAAACTAATTCTCTGTCCAGAAAGATGCATAAACATTAACAACACACTACAATTCCTCAAAAAATGTACACAAGACTTGGGTTGAGATAGTGAAGAGATCCTGATATGCCACCAGCACAAGATGGCAGGGACCATGTTTCTAACATGATAGCAACAAATTCTTGTTGTTAATCAAGCAGAGATTCTACATTACTGGGTATCACAACAGGAAAAGGCAATGTATGGTTAACCTAATAGTGCATATTGGCTATTTGTGCAATTTCTCATTAATTTCTATATGTTAATTTCCATTATAATTTCTCTTTCATAATCATGCATTACAGACGTTAATAGATTACAAGTGAAATAATATTTGCAATTATGTGCTTGTATGACAAATTAATCAGCAACACATGAAATACCCAAAAGCTTAGTAAATGTTTAACTAACATTAAATATCATTGATAAATTTCAAGCAATTATGGTGTTTGGGTGAGTAAAGAGAATACAGTCTAAGGATACAGAGAAGAGGTTGTGACAGTCAAGTTTTGGTGATGCAACTAACTACTTTATTTCTTCATATAATTTGTAACAATAACGAATATGAAAAACACTTTTCCTTCATATGACATAAATATATATAAAACCTTTCTACAACAAGTACTAGAAAATATGCAACAGAATACAACTCACCAAGTAATGATACATAATCGGAATCACATTCATGAGAATTTGTGCAAAAAAGTAACAAAAAAATATTTAATAATAAAAAATGAAAAATGAATTTATACTAACAGAAATACCATTTGAATGACAACTAAGACACAGCTGCACTTACCTACTTTTGACAGTAGGCATTATTCATGCATATATATGATACGATTATATAGGCATCATATTTTTGCTGAATATATTAACATAAGAGTTAACCTTTAAGTATGATATACACCTTCAGTACTGAATAGGTGAATGTTCTTGGTTCTGTTTCCTGTCACATATACACAAAAAACCTTTTTTTGCCCGCAATTGGGGAATAAAGAAGGTACTCTGGCTATGGCCAAAACAGTCTTGAGAGTATGAATGCTCAGTCGTGGATGGTACATTTATGTATCAACACTATCTTTGTCGGGTAACTAACTGTGAACCCAACTTCTACTACTGATGATCACAAGTTAAGGCACAAGTAATAGTTGCAGCCAAAGTTCAACCTAAACCAACTGTATGCCACCCAAAATGGAATCACGCCCCAGTGCTGTCCGTTCCCTAAAGAAAGTATCTCTTGCACGCTAGCCCTCTGCACCCCAGAGTTGTGAAACTATCCAACCATCATTTTTCTGAACCAGAATTACGACTACTTAACAATATATGTTCACTTCCCACTCTCCCTTCCTGACCTTACCTTTTCTCTCCTCCCCGACTTGACCCATCTTTCTAACCCCCCTCCTCCGGCCAAGTCACAACTAGTTACTATCCCCCCTTTTCCATTGTTGCCCCAACCTACTGATCATGTCAACACCTTTGCAGGTATGTAAGGAGCTTGCTGACTCTTTGCGCTTACCTTGAATATAATTACTACAATCAAAACCTAGGTTGGTGTCTGAATAAACTTGTGGAATTTTACTAAGTGGTTTTTCCCCTTGCTACTAAAAGCCAATTAGCTAATCCTCAAATGGCCATAGAGAAAAATAGTAGGTGCGTACACTCACAGCCACATGTGCCAATATTAGAACATTATATGTATACATTAAGAGAATAACATAGTAAGCTATGCTAGCAAAAACTGTTCTGCAGCTTTGAGAAACAGGTCACAGGAGATGACAATTACTAGTAGATAAACAAATGAAAAATACCTTCCAAGAATAGGGTCATAATTATAATTCAATCCATGTTTATTTAATCTTATTTAAATATTACCAAATAACTGCACAATGAGAACTGTGATTGTGAAATCTAGGGCAGAAAACAACCAATTCAAATAAAAAATGTTTGAAGCTAATTCAAACCCTGCATATAATGCTTGGTTGTTATGTTGCAGGTAATAATATGTTCCAAAAAGATGAATGTATTTGATTGAACTTCATGAACTCAAAGTTTTGAGTCACATAATAGAAAAATAAATTCCTGAATACCAGCTGAATTATCATTTTAGCTGGTGAATAAGGAGAGCTAAACAATAATGAAAGGGATGACAGAACAATATGATTCAAGAAATTAGCTTTATGGTTCCTTGTAATCTCCCTATACCAAAAAGCAGTTGAAAATTTAAAGAGTAAATTAGGCTAACAGTTGAATTCAATATTTAATGTTAAAATTTTCAATGTTAATAGGGCCAACTGTTGAAATTCAACAGTGACTGTTGAAAATCAATGTTTTTTGCAAAGGCCAAGAGTGCTAAGATTTCCATAGACTCGAGTACCAGCCAAATGTGGCCACTGACTAACATCTACATCAACATGCCACCTTATGAGTAGCAAAAGGCTATATTCCTGAATACGGTCACCACTAAAATGAGTGGTTTCCTCTCCAAAATCCTATGTCAGAGAAAGACTCTCTCGAATACTATTGGCACTCAAAGCATAAAAAGTACCTGAGACACTAATACAAGAACTTGATATGTATTCTCACATATGACTGGAAATAATATAATTGGTAAACATTTTACAGGATTGATTTTCTTCCATTTTTCCAGCAATTATTGATGAAAATCACACCATATTTTATGCAATACTTTTCAACAATATTTAGGGAATCAAAGTTTTCACACACAACATACTTATGTTGAGGATATATTAATAAATACATCCTCAACAATGATAGAAGTTTTCTTAACAACATTGAGTGACTTAGGGATATTTCTATTTCACAAGGAGACATCGCAAAAAATACATCGAGAAAACCAACGAAACCTTTTATTTTTGAAAGTGGAGATAAAATGAAGAGAAAAAGCCACAGCTTTCTCTCCCATAGCCTGTTCATCCCAAAAATGGTTCATTAGAATTTTATTTCATATAAATTCTTTGCCAGACACAGCCCTCTGTAGCTGCTACTGTGGCCTTGGAAGTTAAGGCATGGGTTTGAGTGATAATGCTTTGATTAGTGTCATGGGTTCAGGTCTCACATTAGAAATTTTTTCTGGTTAAACATCTATTCGAAACAATTGTAGACCATCGAAGGATTCTTACCTTTGCCCAAAAAGATACTTCACAATGAGACGGAGAGTATTTGGCCGAATATCTTCAGATTTTGAAAATCTGAGTATATTTTGGAGCAAGGTAGAGCTTGCTCAGTCTCGGGTATTTCTGGAGGTGGTTAAAGTTATCACTAGCTATCTTCACCTGCCTTCATTGCTCAAGTATGTAACTGGGTATCCAGCATTGCTTACATTATATTACCATTACAAGGTATTCAACCAGGGGAAAAATGCCACAAGTGAGGCTCAAACCCATGCCAATAATCAGAATATTGCAAAATATCTCTCAAACCTATGCTTTAAATACCAAGGCCACAGTGGTTGCTGTGAAGGGCTGTGTAATGCAAAGGATTTATATGGTACAACATTCGACTGAACCATTTTTTCCATGAGCCTGGGTCTATGGGAAAGAATGCTGTGACTCTTTTTATGCATTTTATGTCGTTTCAGGAAAAATTTTTTGCTAGCTTTCTCAACATCTTTTTTGCCATGTCACCTTGTCAGTAATTAATCTATGGGACAGTGACCGAAACAGTAATACAAAAATAGCTTGGACATACATATTTCATACCAAGGTTTCAATTGATTTCAAACTGGTTTCGGTTCTTTGGTATCATTATTAAGAGTTTGGTTTAAAGTAGATAGCATTGTAGCCACTTAATCAGTGCACTGAGAATAGGAAGGGTAAAGGGGGGCAATGAGTTAGGAAGAACTTAAGGCTATATTAGCTCAGTGGAGATGAAGGGAGTGTATGGAACAGGATGTCATTATCAGGTAAAATGGGTTTAATTAAAATAGAAGTTCTCAGTGAGCATTTAAAAGTCATAGAGGTAATACAGCTTGTGAATTCCATCACTTGAAATGTTTTGAGAATTCTAGTTTTAATCTTGATCAATAACTTGTAAAATTTGAAAAAGAAATAACTCCAGTGAACAGCTTCAATCAGAAGTTGTGTGAAACCAAATTCCATCATGGGTCTATGTATGATTCTCGAGTTCAGTTGCTATGATGTACATTTTTATGAATGTCTCTCTAACACAGATCAGATCACAATAACAACATCCTGAACAGCACACCACTATATTTGGAAACATCATGTTTTTCTTTAAAAAGGAACCAAATTTTGAAAATATAATCATGAATCTGTCAAGGGTTAGATGGAATATTCCTAACCTGCCAAACTTATTCCTCCACCCTTCCTCTGAATACCCACATTGTTAAACTACATATTTCTCAATTCAGAATTTCACTCTAAAATGGCCTTTTCTCGCATCTTAAATACCAAACATCATCTTCATTTCTCTTGCATTCATAACCATAATGATATTTAGCTTTGTCCGTCCCATCCTACCCAACATCCTAATGTTCTCCAGCAACTCCCTCTCTTCTACTAACATCCCAAATGCAGATTCCTTTGTTCTTCTTCCTGACTGTCAACTGCACTTTGTCAAACCCAGCACCTCAAAAGCCACCAATCATTTTTCCTCTTTCCTGTAAATTCCCTAATCTTGGTAACCTCTTATCACATTCAACATTAGATCCACGACTTATCAAAATTCGGTCACAGTTGTAGGATCGCATATATGGAACAACCTCCCCAATAATATCAAAGACTCTCCATCCTTGAACATATTCAAGAGGAAACTCTTCAAACTTCTGAAAGAAAAATCCCTTTGTCTGTAATATTCAAAGGAAAATCTCTTGTTTTGTTCTATCTACCAAGTGATGTTCTGTATTTTGAGTAATCAATTTTATTGTATTTAGCTTATGTTTATTATTACTGCCTATGTTGTCTTTCTCCCGCTGACCCAAATACAAAATTGTAACACTTCAAACAAAATGTCACGTAGTACCTATTCAATGTTTTTTTGTAATATTCTATTGAAACCTTAATTTTTTTGTTATAATATCACACTGTGAGCTCTATTGTAACATTTATTATTTATTACTGTTCATAGGGGATGTAAATCCTTGAACATAATTAACATTATTATTATTCAATATCTTTAGTTGCTTTTACTAAAAAAGCTAACAATGATAAGTTCTCTGCCATTGTTAAATGAAAGACTAAGCAATTTGTATTTCATGGAGAGAGGGAAAATGAAAGGTGGACTCGTCATACTAAGAAAGTAATGGAAAAATCAAAAGAAAGAAAAGAAAATCAATGGAAATACTGACTTCATGTGCAACATGTGAGAAGAATGTGCATGAAGATAAACACTGAATATTAGTGGTAAAAATACTCATATGCTAGGAATTTAAAAGCACCAGAAAAAATTCATGCATACAATACAATATGCACAATCAGTCACACATTCTGTGGAGGTTCACAGGAAAAGTCACCAGTGATCTCACCCAAAGAAAACATTTTCCCAGCCTATTACTAAAAATTCGGAGTTTTTAGGACCCAGTTATGGAAGCAGTGCACCGAACATATTTAGCAAAGCACTGAAGGAAAAAATCTTTCTCAATGCACAATTATTAGTGAATCACGAATAGGACTTACAATAGTAGTCATTCAGAGCAGAAAATAAAAAAATTAGGTCATTTTTCTTACTCCTAGTCATAGATAGGTAATTACGTAATGCTATGAATTTTCTTGGGTGTGGAGGAAGGGTGGAGAGGAACCAGGATTAGAAAATGCTCTTGATGGAAGGCACCACAGGGTCCATGGATTAACGCCTGAGTGCTGTAGTTAAAGTAATCCCCACAAAGCATTTAATTAGAGACCAGCCTACCAACGCGAAATCTTGGCCACAGCCAGGATTTAAACCCGAGCCCTCAGTATGGGAGGCAAGTACTCTACCCTCCACACCAATTCAATCCCCAATTCTAATGGTGATTATAAGAAATGGTAGGACATTGAGTGGGATAGATAGTGCATTGCATTTTTATGGTTGCCCCAGGTGCAAAATCCCATTCCCATATACCCTGTTAAAAATTCAAATACTGGGGATTTATGTGCATTCAAGTGCATACCTGCTCGGTGATTGTTTATATCCCTGTTAAAAATTCCCCATTGAGAAAATGCCAGTGGGGACTTTATTGAGTAAATGTTTGCTTCATTGTCTTAATTTTTCTATTGTATTTCCTTGGCATTTATTCACTCCAAGTAAAAATTAATTTACCTTCTGTTTGCCCTCCCATAATAAACACACAATTATGATACGAATGCAGAATTTTTTACCCCTCTTTGCTGGTCAAATGATCAAAGGCTCAGCCTTCAAATTCAGGAGAAGTTTCTTTCGGCATCATGGCTTATCAGGAAAACTAAAGGTTAGACAATCAGTTGACCTTAGGAGCTTAACCCCTTGCGGTCCAATTGTTTTTGTGTAATTCAAGAAATAGCCGAAAGAAATACTATTTGCAAAATAGGTGAAAAGGCTTCATAAGGTATTAGAAGTTCACAAATGTGACATGAGATAGCAGCACCTTACATAAAATGCACATAATCACAGCGCCATCTGATGTCGAGCTCAACTCGACGTTGGACCTGCTGCTAGAGCTAGGCCTGTCGAGCCAGACTCGACGTTGTACCGCAAAGGGTTAAGACTACCAGTGTGGAGAAATTTAAAGATTGAGCACTAACACAAAAACATACTCAAAATGCAACACGCGTGAATAAGTGAAAGTGAGGCATGAGAATGCGATTATTAGTTGCATAATGTACCGTATTTTGTGATCCATAAAATGAAAATTTTATTTCCCTCAAAATAAAATTTTTAATAACAACCTATGTTTTGATGGTCAGCATCATCTTCAGGTTAATCAAATGTTGGCCTGGTGCTTTCTTGTTTTCACAAGATTGGAGGGGAAGGGAGTACCTTGTCTCAATTATTCAGACTGCACTGAACAAAATTACTTATTATTTAATGAAAAATTCTACCTTCAAAAGGAAGGCTAGGTTTACCCCTCTAGTCTCTTCTGAAAAAAATTTTTATGGACAATTTAAAGAAAAAGATAGATATTCCATCTTAAATTATCCAGAAAATTGAAGGTTCGACTCCCAAGTTCTCAGATGTTGATCAAACTTGGCAAGTTTTAATGTTTTATATAGATATGAAGCCATGCAAAGTTTTTCATCTCTGTCTCATCTGGTTTTTTTAACAATCAATTAAAATTGAGGCAAAACTGCAGTATTTCCATTCCCCTGTTGACACTTCTACCTCCAGAGGAAAAAAAATGCATTTGTCTTATTTATCACTCAATTCCAATTTTATCAAAGTAAACATGAGGATTCCATAAAAAAATTAAGTTATATACTCAGAGGTATCATAAATTCTCACAAAACATTCGTTCCATAAGATTTAAGATTTACACAAAGTTTCTTACACAAAAAAAGGTTTTATAAAAAAATAACTGTCTACCAGAAACCATATGTTTATAAAGCAAGGAAGTTTTTTCTTATAGTCATAAAGATATTTAGCATTACCTCTGAAAATAAAATTAATGGCTTTTTGCATGCTTTCTGACATAAAAAAGGTTAAATATCCAAAAAATGTCAGCTTCACTTTTTAGATGATCAGCCTCAGACCTACCTACAGTCGTTTAAATGAAAAATGTAAAAAGTTTTGCTTTCTGCATTTTTATCAGATTAATTGATACTGTAGAATTGGTGGAAATACCAGCCCTGTTTTGACTCCTTAGAAATAATAAATTAAATAAGGCTAATGTCTTGAGAATTTTAAACATTTTTCTGCCTCTCTCAGCCATTCCTTCCGTTGACTTGTCCTTCGATGATTGTCTTCATCAGATCTTCATGTCTCATGATGTGGCCAATTAAGCTGTCCCATCTTCTTCTTAGGGTTTTCAAAAGACTTCTCTTTTCCCCCATTTTTCTTAGGACTTGTTCATTAGTTACTCAGTCGATCCATTTAATCTTTATCATTCTTCTGTAGCACCAATTTCGAATGCTTCCACCCTTGTCTTCTCTGCAGCAGTAATCACCCATGCCTCACTGCCATTAAGAAACATGTTCCAGATGTAAGTTCTGATCAATAGTCTCCTTACTTTCAAACTTGTGTTTCCAGCTGTAAGTAGATTTTTTGGTAGAATGCCCACTTTTCCTGATTTTCCTATTCTACTCACCATTTCTTGCTTTATCCATTGCAGGTTACTTGGCTTCTCCGGTAACATTACTCTTCCTTCTCCTCATGTACTTGTTTTCCTAGTTTACTATGGTCTTGGCCTCTTTTCTCCTGCTGCACACTAATGCGTTTGTTTACTTCTTATTGATCTTCAGCTGATATCTAGCCACTGTCCTTTCCATGGTTACTAGAATCTCCTTCAAATCCTCCTCTGTTTGAGCTTTGACTGCTATATCATTGAAATATTGGAGCATGCTAATTTTTTTTCCCATGGATATTCACTCCTGAAGCCTTCTCTTTGATTTCATTTATGGTTTTGTCAATGTAAACACTAAAAATTATGGGAGAGAGTGCATAACATTGCCTTACTCCTTCCTTTAATTTTCCTTCTCCACAGCTGGATCCAAATTTAATCACATCTACTTGGTTTTCATACACACTGTGGATAACTCTTCGGTCATTGAAGGACACTCCCATTTATTTCAAAATATCAAGCATTAATTCCAATCCACATTGTCAAAAGCCTTCTCTATATCCACAAATGCAATGAACGTCGATTTGATCTTCTCCATTCTCTTCTCTACGAGCAGCCTAAGGGCCAACATTGATTGCCTTGTACCCTTGCTTTTATCCTGAATCTGAACTGATCTTCATCCAGTAACTCCTCTGCTTTTTGTTATATTCTCCTGTAGATGATGCTTGTCTCTTTGATGCATGTAGTGTTAGGCTCATTGTCCTAAAATTTTGACAGTTCTCTGCTCTCTTCTTCTTGGGGATAGGGATGATGATGTTCTTCTCGAAGTCCCTGGGTATCTCTCCTGTTGAGTACATGACACAAATAGGTTTATAAAGATGCGTTAATGTTCTTTCCTGCTTTTTGAATTAGCTCAGCAGGAATATCGTCAATTCCAGAGGCCTTATTCCTCCACAGGCCCCTTACTGCTGCATCAAATTCTTATCTTAAGATTGATGATCCCATATTATCCTTTTCGACCTTGATTTCCTCTTCAATCACTTTTGCACTGAGATTGTTTCTGGTGTAAAATTCTCTCAGATATTCTCTCCATCACTTCACTTTCTCAACTTTTTCAGCTAAAATGATTTCATTCTTATCCCTTATTGCATTGCATCTCCTGCACTCCGTTCCTTGAAGTGGTTTATCACTATCCTATAGGCAGCTTTCACCTTTCCAAGAATAGAAAATATGATTTTCCACTGAGATAAATTTTACAATATTCAACTCGGATATTAAATTTTTTTCTCAGTAGAAAACTGTTTGTATTATGTATTTTGAGGACTATTTTTGTAAACAAATGCACACTGATTTGTATGAACATACACTCAGGCCAATCAGCATCATTTTATATATCACACACACCTCCTTCAATATTGAGGAAGCAAGACAAACTATATACACCCTGGTGCAAATTATGGCGTAGAACTCAATAATAGCAATTACAACTGCAGCATTCTTCATATTAATCATTAAGGCTGACCCTTCACATATAAGATCCAGGGGTGATATTTGAGCCATAATTTTGGAATAAAGGTGTATCAACTTCCACTCAATAAATACTATATCATTTGTTACCGTAAAAACTTCATTAATACTCTTCTTTGTAAGAAAAAAAACAGCTGGCCATTACCCTCAGTCCATATCTCCCCTCAGAGGTGGAGACTTAAGCCCCAAAATGGTGAAAGGTCCCGGTTTTAAACAAATCTCACACAGTGTAGCTATGCTATCCATAATGACAAATTCCACATGGTGTTTTACTCCAAATTAAAATTACTCCCTGCCCAAGTTGCTGGGCAAGAGCAAAGAACCAATTATAAAGTATGAGAAGAGGCATGAAGGTAAAGCCTGTTACATAGGCCAAACACGGAGGAATTTTGCTACTTGCATCAAGAGCACAAAATATGCTATTAGAATGGTAAAACCACTTCCATCAACTCGAAACGCCTAATAGATACAAACCACATTTTTTATTTTGGATATCAAGGCCAACACATACAAAACAAAGGTAAAGATGGGTTCATTTGCCATATTTATTTTATTTTCGAAACTGATAGAGTTTGTAAAATAAAAAGACCCATGTTTTTCCATTGGATTCGTCCAGTCATTCTCGAGTTATAAGCAGTCAAAAACTGATGTGTTCAAACCTTTTGGAAAAGTGGGCGTGCAAATGACTCGTGTGTCATCCACTTTCTCCAATCACAACTGATACTGCGCAGCTCCTTTGCTCAACCACAATGTGGGACACATATCAGACTCTGCCAATAGAAGTGGCTGTTAGACTCTGTTCAGATTATTTCGAAAGGAATTGCATACTCGACTACATTGTAATTTGTGAAGAAGGTAATAAACTTCTGCAACCTTTAGTACCACAAAAATGTATGTATATGAAAATATTTTGTTGTTCAGTTGTTTTGGGTTATTTGCAGGATGCGACAGGATCTCTTCAGGCAGACCTCCCCTCCTCAAAATAGTAAAGGATGAGAGGTGGATGATGTAGATACCCTTAATGCAGCTTGTTCTTGTGGGCGTGTTCTTGTGGGCGTCACCTTTTGCTTATTTTAATTTTTGATTTATGAGCAACTGACTCCGGCTAGTAGATTAATTTTTTCATGAAAATTCATTTTTCGTTTCGATCAAACGATTTCGTGTACAAAAGGGCAATTTCGTATGAGGAAACTCCCCCATTGGACATCCTAGAGCAATTAGAGAACTAAGAGGAGAGAATGGCCCCTCTACTCAATGCCACACAACTTAAAGCTCTCCCTCCAGTCCATCACCTTTCCCTAATAGTGCCTGCCCTCCCTACTCCAATGGTGATGACTGTGAACTGTGTCCCTCCCACCCAGAGGGCCTCCAACACTACTTCCCACCCCTTACTTTAGTGAATGTGAATGCTGACTGCCACACACTCCGCTGATGCTGCAGTACTTCAGGATACCAGCAAAGTGCAGAAAGGACCACCTTTGCCATAGCATTTCTTTTCTTTACAATGTAAATGCCAGACAGTTGAACACCTCTCAGAACCCCCCACCTTCCTCCTCTTACTACTTCACCTGTTTCCTTCACCCTGACCAATATTTTCAAGCTACTCCCCTCCAATTATGCGTGCATAATAATGCACTTGGCCAACATTTGGTTAACCTGAAGAAGATGCAGGACGTTGAAACCTTGGTTGTTATAAAATTCTTCATTTTATGTAAAATTTCACTGCCTTTGTCCCATCATAATGTACCAATTCCACCACATCTCACCTCCTTATTCTTACTGAATCTTTACGTTGAATTCAGTCACATTGGATCAAATAATCAGGTATACTAATCCCTCAGAACAGTTGCCAATAAGCATAGCTATCTCTGAGGTGAATTCATCTTTAACACTTGAACTTAAAGAATAAAACATAGGAAGAACTTCATCACCTATTTTCATTACCTGAATGCTGAAGTTCCATATAGTCAGATGGATCAAACACCTGCTGGGATTGGAATATCTCTGAATTTCTCACTTGATCACTCAAAGACAACCCACACAATGTTTCCTTTGAAGTCTTCAATTCCTTCCTGTCTGTCTCAGGCACTAAATTGCTATTTTGTTTCTCAACTACTTTTGACAGTTTTGAATTTAGGGAAGGTTGACCCATAAATTTATTGCCCTTAGGAGGGGGTCTGGATTTAACTTTCCTTTTCACCTCAAAACTGTAGCATTTTCTAGGATCATACACACTCAAGGGTTTCAGCACTGATTTTGTTCTTCTTTCCCCAGGGATGATTCTCCCCTGACTGCTCCTTTGAACAGGGACTACAGGTTTGTTTCCATACACAGCAGCCACCTGTCTGCTAGCTGAAGCAGCATTCTGAAAGATATTTAGAGATTAACACTTTCTCAAGTACATATATCACTTGTTCAAATTTAGATACTAAAAACTTTGATATAAAATAAATGGTAATACTGATATAATGATTAGCATATAAACTGTATTGGAAGGTAAGTCAGCTTACCTTCCTTATAATTATAGATTTAATATTTTAAAGGAAGGAAGGAAAAAAAATTATATAATATAGAATCTAAGAAAATAAAGCTGGTGTATAGGGGAAGTCTTCCTGACAGAGAAATGGGCATGTCTTCTCATTTCAATCCACATTACTACGAATTAACTCTCTCTACCTTCTAAGTGCACACTGCTACACACACACACACTTGATCATGCATTGGCTTGGAATTTAAATAAATAATGAATGCAGAGCAGTCGAACACTGGGTCAGCAATAATTTTTTATTTGTCTGAGGACTTAAAGAAGTTTTTCATTAAATTAATAGAAGGTTTTATGCAAATAATGATGTGTATATCACATAATGAAGGTTCACAATGCTATTTATGCTAGAAAACCCATGAAATTATAAAAAAGCTTTCAATGCAATGAGTTTGTTTTAATGTCACTACTTTCTAATTACCTACTTATCATTACTGTTTTTATGAAGTTTTTAATGATCAACATTCCAAGCATGGAATCTGTTTAAATTTATTTCTTTTTTTTCTGGTGAAATTTACCTGATAGGAGTCCCGGAGCAAAGAATCCAATTGAAAAGGAAAGTAACATTAATTATTTCACCCAAAAAACAAATTTTTTGCCTATCATAACACAAACAGATCACAGAGACTCCTGTAAACCTACATTTATGAAGTAGGTACATATTATGTTTCCACTATAGCTTGAATGTAGATGCGTGATATTATGAAATTAATTCACGTAAAATGTTTCAATCCCAATCTCAAATGCCCAATAACAGCATGGCCACAACTACATTAGGATGGTGGAATCTTGCCTATCACGAAGGACTTCAATGGCTATACCTATTCTCTTACAAACTTCCCTTACCCTATTTATCTTTTATGTTAAAAATGCATACATCTTCTTTCTTACATTCCATCCACAATGTCTAATATTTTTCTCCTCCTTCATTACAATCCGAAAATTCTATCTTCTCATTTTAATATAACCTTCATTACTCACTATATCTACTTGCAATCATCATCATAATGTCTTCCAACAATATATATTCTATCCCACCAAGCTAGGTACATCAAAATTCCTTATTGGGGGATCATGATGGCTCAAGTACTGGCTTCCCATTCCAAGAGCCTGGGTCTGAATCTTAGCAGCGATAAATACTTTTACTAGTATTGTGTACATATAACATATACATAATTGTAATACATAGTCTGTACTTGGTTGCTGTTTACATAGCCCTTCCAAGTTCAGTAATCTTCCCTTGAAAGGGGATGCTAAACCGTGGATCCTCTACCACCAATAGTTAAGAGCAGACTGATGCTGGGTTTCTCTACCCCCCTTCCTTTGTTCCTGATGTGAATCTTACCACTATCAAATTACTCACATATCCCAAATGTGCCAATTACCTCAACTGTTGGTCATATCTCCCACAAATAAAAAAACAATTTCTTCAACGATTATGAACTAGCCACGAAAAACCTTACCGGAGCTATATACTGATTTATGCAATAGCAGGATACTGATTTACGCAATCATCTATTTTATAGCTCTCTTGTATGCCTGGAATTTACAATGTGCACTTGAATATACAGAAGTTTGACTGTTTTCTTCCCACAGTCATTTCGTTTTCCTCACCCACATCCACTTTCTCCAAATTTCAATGTATATCTTCACAAAACAACATGATCCAATCTACAGTTGCAATCAAATGTCTTCTTGACTTTATGATCATAATGGAAAGGTATGGCTGGTACATAAAGTTATATCCAATGATTGCAATATGCACCTTTAATTGTATTATAAACTTCCGAAAGAGTTTACCAACCATAAATACAACAAGTATGATAGTTTATAACTTTCCTCAAATATAAATCATTTGATTGAAAAACTGCTATGGTGATACAATAAAATTTTCTTTTACCATCTTCTACATCAATTGCCTGACCAACAGAACAATAAACCATATTAAAATAATAAATATGATTATGCACAAGCTTAAATAACACAATAGAGTAAGAATATTTTATTTTATGAAAAACCATACTTTATTGATCTATGCATTACTTTATATGCTCATCAATCAGGTTTTAAAATCAACACAAATTTACAATCAGAATTGTGATTTACGCATTTTTTTAATGAATAAAGAAAATGGAATACAGGTGAAATACAAATGGAATAAAGCTTGTATAGAAAGTTTAAGGGATTAGGAGCTCCAAATGCTAAGGTTATATTACACCATATAACCTATCTCAACATAATATCTTTGCCCAGGGATTGGGTTGATGTGGTGGCTAGAGTGCTAGCCTCTCATCCCAAGGGCCCAGGTTCGATTTCGGCAGGGGTTATTTTTCAGTGGCAAACCGATCCCTAGTTGAGTGCCTAGTGGCAGGCACGTAGAGGGGGGGGGGGGGCTGAAGCCTGGGGGCCCTGGCCATATCTATTTCTGACCATTTCTTCCATTCCTGACCATTTCTACCCATTTTGCTGCATTTCTTCCATTTCTGACAATTTCAACAGTTCCTAACCATTTCCATCAATTTCTAACCATTCCAGGACATTTCTCCCATTTCCATCCATTTCACTGCATTTCTTTCATTCTAGACCATTGCTAACCATTTCTCCATTTCGCGACCATTTCTCAAAAAGCATACACCATTTCCCAGAGGTGCATACCTCTTGCCAATTACCAACCTATCCTATATGGCAAAAATGACCTCGCTGTTGGTCACCTCCCCTGAATAACTAACTTACTAATATCCTTGCCCAGGGTGCGACTTAAACCCTGCCACCTTATGGTTACCTCACTAGCATGTTATTGACCTGGCTACAGTGACTGGCTGTAGTTGCATGAAGGATTGGCTAGTTGGACGGGGATGGGGAAGAGGCATATAGCTAGATAGGGTGGCATTTCTACAAACTCCAAGATAATGTTGTTACTGGTCTATAATTAATATACTGTCCCTATGCAAATAAACTGTTGAAAATCTCTTCAGTAAATTGGGCCAACTGTTGAAATTCAACAGTAATTGTTGAAATCCAACAGTTTTTTCGCAAAGTATATACACTTTGTAAATGGTTAGGCACTAAAGCAATGACCAAAAAACATTTTTATATAATTTAAATATCACAAATCAATTGATTACATACTTAAATACATCACTGATCAATTCTATCCAATAAATATTAATTTAAATAATTATTCACTCTATATTCTATGTGAAAAAGTGAATGAAATAAAATGTCTGCTGTTGATGATAGATAGAAACCTATACCATTTAGTCAGCGGGAGAGGAAATACATTGAAAATTTCTACCATTTACATGGGTGTAAACTGAATTCTCTAACAGCAAAGGTTAATTTTTTTCAATTAAGTGAATGTCATGACACAATTTATGTGAGCGTTCTTTTTCCTAAACATACAAGTTGGAAGTAATTTTTATGAGTTTATCAACATTCCACGAATTTCTAATAATTTACTTCTCCACTGAAACAAAAACAAGAAAAACTTAAAAAAAAAAGCTCCTTGCACACTGATTACAGCAGAGAATTTCACCTAGTATCCAATGGATTAATGATCCAGACTTTATCTAGGGGAGGTGGTTGCAAAGTAATCTTGCTTGAGTAGCTAAGAAGAGAGTAAAAGTACCTATATATCATGCATTATGTATCCTCTCATATTTCCATACAAATTAACTTTTCAGGGACCTTATCAATTCAAAAACAATGATTAAATAAGATCGACTATTTTAACAAAGCAGTATATAAACGTCTGTGCCTTCATTCTACATGTGATCTTGCAAGTCGTTGCAAGGGCAATTGGTAGAAAGTGGTGGTGAGTCACAGAAATGACTTTCTACTGAAAAGAGATGGGGCAGAAAAACTTTGAAATACAATTATTAAGAGGGATTTGCAATGTTTTTAAAAAAGACCTGGACTTGTATCATGCGTAAGAAAAATTAATTCTGGCTTTATCTCTGATTTAATGATGAATAGTGGTTGGTTAGAAATGTCCTCATTGTCTATATACAACTTTTTTGGCACACATTTTTAAATTAAGATTAATAATTCTTCGCAGGTTTATCCATACTTTAAAGGAACTCTGACGAAATATTACCCATTTCTTCCATAAGTCCGCACCATCCTATACCACAATGTTCGGTCTTAAACATTAACTAGAATGAGAATGATTTATTGAAAATTCTAGTAGGTAATTTATAAAGTTAGAATCATCAATGCTGACAAATACCAATGATGTGACCCAGCCCTCACAAAATATGTAATATACGCTTCTATAACGAACGCTATTGCAACCACGCAGAAAGAGTTTCAATAACTTCCACAAACGATAACGATAAAATCATAATATAGGTCGAAAAACGTAGACTAAAACTCACCCAGTGGTTTCCGAATTGTTTGGATACTGCTCCCGTGGTGGATTGCAGCTGTCTAAAAGAGACGACATGATTAGTTGCAATACACAACTAAAGGACGCAGTTATATAATAAATGACTTACGACCTCGGCTTATTATGATGGGTAGATTTGGTTGGCCGTCCTGGCTTGTCGTCAGAAACATCGTCATAAAAACAGGGCAGGGAAGAGTTACCATAAGTCATGGCTGGTACCTTATTAACTGAATTACCCGAGTAATGCTTTTGGATTTTAACTTCAGGCGTCTTCCAGATATAAGACGACATCATACTTTGAACCACTGCACATCCTCCACCAGATTTTTTCTTGCTACGATTGAATGACATTTTTGATTCTGACGCTATACACTCCCGGACATTGAGGGCAAGTCTTATTTATAGTTACACGAACAGCAGTCACACATTTAAATGAAAACGTGATACACATACAAAATTCCACAACATTACTGCAAACTTCACACTAAACGTCAGGCTAAGTAACACAAAAATTCGCCACCAAATTTCCACATCCACTGTGATGGCTTTTCCGCTCTTTTGTATCGGAAGCATATGTGAAACAATTGAATCCGAAATTTGAAATAAAAACTCAAACAATTGAAAGCCGGCGAACGCCACCGATATATGGATAGGTGCGCATGGGTTTCTGTGGCCGAATGCGATTGATTTCCTAGTTGAGTGCATAAGGGTATGAATTACCTCTGCGACCTTTTATTTCATTTATTCATTAGATATAATTCTTTTTTCTAATGTAACTAAATAGTGATTGGCATGGTGTTATATCGTTTTTTTTCGTTCGAAAAGTTCGACTTAGGGCCTTGGAAGTCTTCGTATTATTTCATTAAAACCAGTGTGTGCGCCCCACTAAGCCTTGTAATCTACTGTAACCCTATTTCAAACTTCTATAAGATCATACGTATTATGTTTAGTCTGTCGTGTTTTAGTTTTAATTCATATTGCAGTTGAAAGGAGTGAACGGAGGCAATGGCATCTCAACCCCAGCCTACTGCAGAAAGCGTAGATGCCGATCAAATAAAGTCGGTACGTTTATTTCACTTAATATGCATATATCCTTGTATGGTTATCAATCTATAGTTAAGTAGTTATCCGAGAATCTACCCATTTTTATTACAGTTTAGGGACTTCTTGACATCGTACAACAAGTTATCAGAAATATGTTTCGTGGATTGTGTTTGGGATTTCACGACAAGAAAAGTTAGGGATAAAGAGGTATGCAAAAAATAAAATTTTGACTAGTATAAGTAGCTTTAAGTGAATTGACCTTCTCTTTCCTTTTTAGGATAAATGTGCGTTAAACTGCATGGAAAAGTACTTGAAAATGAATCAGAGAATATCACAGAGATTCCAGGAATTTCAAATGCTCGCCAACGAGAGTCAGATAGCTGCTGCACAAAAAGCTGGTGCCATTCCTAGGTGATGTTGTTTTGAGGTGTCAGTGAAGTGATGAAGAAGAGTACATTTCCGAGTGAAACGTTCACTTAGTTCATAGTAGATCTTTCTATTTACTTGAATGGGGACTATTAGGAAATAATAAATTGCACCATAGTTATAAACTATTTAATTTGTACCAAATTATGTACATTTTGTCATAAAACTATATTATTTACAGTAGAAAATGTTTTTTATTAGTTGTACAGAGATTCATTTCATGAAAATGTAGTTCCTACTAGCTAATTCTAATTCCTGAGTCGATGATATACATCAGTGTTAAATATGACGTTGAGCCATTATAGACACTTTACCAAACACTGGTGTTTTTTCCTAACCACTTAAAATTTTTGTTGAAACAGCACTTAACGATCTTGTTTAGCAACCTCCCTGGTGAAAATAAACCGTGACAGACAGTGTGACAACAATGTGTATCACACTGTGCAAGTATATTAGCCATAGTGTATGTACACTGTGCGCACAGTGTGCTCCCTTCAAAGCGTGATGGACAGTGTGACCACAATGTGCTGCACATTGTACAAGGCTATTAGTCACAGTGTACGCACACTGTGCTCCCTTCAAAGCGTGATGGACAGTGTGACCACAATGTACAGCACACTGTACATGGGTATTAGTCACAATGTGTGCACGGTGTCCTCACACTGTGAACACACTGTACTGTCACAGTGTCGATCACGCTTTCTGCACGCTTTTGAGTCCCAATTTACGCTTTTGTCACGGTGTATGCACACTGTAATCACACTCTTGTCACATTCTAAGCACACTGTGTTCACGCTTCTGTCACATTGTCTGTCACACTGTCTGTCACGGTTTATTTTCACCAGGGCTTCCTTCTGTCGAATAAAAAACTTAAGAAAAAACTATTTTTTGCACAAACTTAATACTTCTTGGTCACTTGTCCTAGATGATTTTCAAGAGTTCCATTCAGGAAAGTTACTGCAGTGTCTGTGTCGTCAGTCTTCTTCAGCAGCTAACTCACACTTAATCATGGAGCTCAGGTACAGCATGAAGTCTTCTTCTCAAGTTCACTACTTTGTTTGATTGCTTCTCTCAGAATAATTGAATCACTCTTCAAACCCTCTTGCCTCTTTATTTGGATTGCCTTTTGTGCCAATGTACTCATTGCATCCTCTGAAAAGTAGTAAAACATATTATTGTCATAATATAGTTGTGTTAATGAATTCATTACTCATATTATCAGCGATTGTGGCTTTATAACTAATTCGAGATGTTCTACATTTCGATGTCTATTCTCAAAGTCATAGTAATGCAATGAAATTAGGCAAGTGCGCATGTATCTGCATTACAGGGGACTGATGGAGGTTGCTCCATGGATGTGTTACTTCAGATTTCTTTAATTATACTTCTCTGTGAATGGCCTATATTTGGGAAGGCTCAGAATTAAAAATTAGGTAATCATTTTTCATCATTATAGTATCACTATGCTATTAAGTTCTATGAAAGCATTCCCTAACAGTAGTTAAATTATGATTGTAAGTGCCACATGCATGGATTCTGCTATTTCACTCAAAATTATGGTGCATGGCAAGAGTGATTTTCATAGCCTTCGGAGAAGATTCATATTGTGGTCTGCATTTTGTAATGGGTTGGGTCTGAAATAGGGCACAAGAGTCAATAACTCCGCCACTTGGCTTAGGTACTTTACATGGGGTTATTTCTGGTAATAGAAAACGGTAGTAAAAATATTATTATGATCTGATGATAACATTTTTGATAGGTTAATTTTTTTTGCTCTTAAATACTCTTTCCTGGGGGGGTTTTGAATTCCATTAAAATCATCCTTTGATTCAAAAGACCATTTCTTGCTTCAGTTACACTGGTCAATGTGATTTTCATACCTAGGTTCTCCTTACATGTGACTCGTCCTAAAATGAAGGAAAATCAATTATGTAGTCCTTAGTAGCTTTTATGGGAAGGGCATTGATGTATTTTGTTTTCATATTTTTTTTACCCTAAGTTCAGTCTGGCCAACAAAAATGTTTTGACTCACCTAGAACGTGTGAGTGGTTGATCCTACAATCAGACAGATTTAGGAGAATCATCATGGAGCAAAAGAGAAATTTTTATGACATTTCTTTGAAAAAAGGTGTTTTTATAATTTTTTGTACTTTTTCCATTAAAGGAAAATTTGAATAAATGGGTATACATTTTATTTAACAACTTTGATGTACTCCAAAGGCCCATATATCATACCTATTTATGGGATATAACACCCTGTACCACTTTATTTACCAGGAGGAGGAGTGTGGTGGCCTATTGGGTAGAGCGCTTGGCTACTGATCAAAGGATCCCAGGTTCAAATCCGGGTGAAACTTTTGGACACCCCCGATTCGAAAAATCCTTGGAGTGTGAGGTGGCCCAGGGAAAAGAACTGGCCCCCCTACCCTGAATGTGTGAATTTCACATGACTGTGGCTTAGTTCGGGGTGAGCTCTGTCTTCACCTATCCAAACCAACCTACAGGTTGAATCACTGCAGTGAGTGCACTCACTCATGAGTGAGTGACCACAAGCTGAGAAGTTTGCTTTAGCAAATGTTGGTTTTAGATACAAATGCGGTAGCTGTTAGACCATGCCTCATATACTTCTGATTGTTGTCCTTGGTATAGATGCTCCATTTATATGAAGTCCATTGTTCCTTTTTCCTGCCATATGAGTCATTATGTGGGGGGAACACCCATGTTGTCCTTTGAGCTCTCAAAATATGAATCCAGCATATGCATTTGTGAGATATCTGTCATCTATTTTACAAAAATTGTTTTGTCGCTCCTTGCTCATGGCATAATAGTCTTTTGGTGTCTAAGGAAACCTGTGACAGTGATAAAACCTCTCCAAACTATTTTTTTCCTTGCTGAGAGTTTCTTTGAAGTCTTCAGGCTACATGATCTTTTTAATCTGTGGCCCTGCAAATATGCCACCTTAGCTTCTGGCAACTTAATACATTTCTCTCAAAGAAATTGAAATGGCTCGTTTTTATGGCATAGTACTAGTCAGTGGTAGTGTCCTAACTTCATGAGCACAAAGAAAAGAATAAGGTACAGGCATAACCAAAGACTGCATTTCTGGATACTCTATTCCACTTCAATTTTGGTTTGGTTGCAATTAAATTTCTTAGATATAATACTGAGGAAGCAAAGAGCTCTTGCATGTGTGGGATGTGGTCAAACAGCTAATGCAATTGAGCCTAAGGTAAGGTAGGTACACTTATTAGCTTTGTAATGCCATTCAAGTGGTATACAGCACTATTTGCATACGTATGATGCATTAACGTTTAATAAAAGTTGTAAAATAAAACATTTTAGCCATACATTCACATTTTTCGATTGTGTAAAAGACATTCTTGTACAGATAATGTTCAAAAACAGTTATAAAAACTGCCATTTTTTCAAATAAATGTCATAAAAATTTCTTTTTTGCTCCTTGATGGTTCAAATAT